>OX101754.1:8684705-11587940 GCA_944452675.1 Tachina lurida | reverse complement strand
CGAATAGTAAAGCAAATAAATATTCAATGTACGCCCCCTCAATCCAAATTACAATTTGCAATACCATGGTGATGATTTTTATTATAAAAATTTTGAAATGTGAATGCATAATTTGTCTACTTATCCAAGTTAGTTTTTATTTAAATTTATATGAAAATACTATATAAAACACTCGTAAACATAACAAAAAATTTTGCTGATTGTATAATTTAATATTAGGCCCCTATCATGGTTATCAACTAAATTCAGTTTGATCATCTAAGAGTCGACCAAACTTACGCAACTGTTTTTTAGTTGAAATGATCATCGCATTACCAACTTGAATTATCAAGTTTGACAGAAGGCAATAATGCTTTTTATATCACACCAACGTGTTACTAGAAAAATCCAACCATCACAGACCCCAACTAGTAAAAAGCAGTTGTGTATACTAAACGTTTTTCTAAACCAAACTTAATCTAGAGTTGTAAATGACAATACCAAAACACAACTAAAACGTCAACTGTTGGTTTAGTTGAGAATGGCAATGCAAAGTTACCAATCCCAATCAAAATATTTTAAAAAGTTGAAAACCGTGATTAGAGCATTCATTTACATTTAAAAGAAATTTAAATGTAAAAATTTAAATTTAAAGTGTAGTTGTATGTCACTAACTCATAAATATTTTTAATTAAAATTATCGTAAAAACTGTAACGATAAATAGACAAAAATAATCAATAAAAATTATAAAACTGCATAAAATTTTATTTATGCTTATGCCGAAAGAAACGAGTTTTAAAGGTATGTTATATATACATATATGTTTTGTATAAACTTACGTGTGTTGTATATAAAAATAATTTTGGATATTACTCAACCTTTTTTTCCTTTTTTTTTCATCTTGTGTGGGAAATTAGATCTCTAGACGAACTAAAAAGTATTCGCTGCAAATAATAATATCTTTACAGCGAATTTATTTGAATTCGCCATTGCTGTGACCTTATAAAATAACACAGATTGCCAAGCCTGTTGCAATTAGCTGAAAATTGTTGTTGCCGCCAGCGATGCCAATTTAGCGCCTTTCGCGCTAGTTTTGGCGCGTTTTAACTATGCCAAACGCGCTTTTTTTCGTCTTAGCGCGTTTATTAAAAAAAGCGCTAAATTAGCGCGTTTTGATTAAAGTCAAAAATATCATTTGAGTTCAATATCTTTTTACTTTTTTATATAAATTTAACAAAATTCAACTTTTTGTTTAAATTCGTTAATGATTCAGATGTTGCAAATAAAATTTCCTTGACTGTGGCTAGAATTAAAAACGCATTTTAATATTGTAAATATTTTGAAATTTCACAGTTAAAAATATGTACTCGTACTCGTGACCCAAAAAATGTATATAACTTATTAAGCATCTATTCTTTTTGTACTTCAAAAAGCATTTGAATCGCAACACTATTCGACAATTTATATAAGCTGTTACAAAGTTTGACAAATAAAATTAAAATGAAAACTAAGAATTTCGAATATTTGGAAGGCGACACTGATTCTGTATTAAATGATTTTAGTTATTTAGGATATAATTTCGAAGAAGCAATATTGCATAATCTGAAAAAGAGTTACTAAAAAATTAATTGTATGTACTCGTATTTACGAGTACTAATACATATGTACATCGACCTTTATTAAAATTTAATTTAGCGCGTAGGAAAATAGCGCGTTTTGGCTAAAAATTGTTGATAGTGATGTAACTTAGCGCGTTCTAGCGCGTTTTGAGAAGGGATACAGCGCGTTTGGGTTATTACAAAGTTGGCATCGCTGGTTGCCGCTGACAACTCAAATGATGAGATTCCAAGCGGCACACAATTGTTATAAGTTAATGTGCGCCACAGAGAACTCTGGATTCTTGGAAGCATGCTACATGCAATGAGATCACGTAATTTAATATGCATATCCTGTCAGGTGAAAGGTAAGATGTGCCCCTGTATCATAGCTAGGAGGGAGAAACTTTAATATAACTCTTATTTCTTCTTACAGCGCCTCTAAATTTAAAAGCGGGTGCTGGGATTTTGATTTTGACCGATATGCACCTACCCTATAACCTTCACATTACATGTTAAGCTAAAGAACATAACTTGCTGACAGCAGACTATCCAAAACCCAACCGCCTTCTATGGAGTGGTATTGATACCAACAACAGCGGTGAGTTATTTTTTAATTACTTAAGCCCTTATTAATGTGCTTTTGGTAAAGTCAAGCAAAAATGTCAGATTACAAAATTTTTATTTGTGATCTGACAATTTATTTAACATCCCAACAACAACAATTACTGCTTCGCCGTAAGCAGCTTTATAAGGGAATATCAAGCTACTATTGGCTTAAAACCTGCCTACGTATGGCATTATATTTGTTCGCGATGTCCCACTTTGGAGCATTTCGTTTTAATTAGTATGTAGTGAATTCATGGAATATTGAAGCTTCCATAAATAAAAAATTATGTACATTAATGTACATTTATTAAAAAAAAATTATAATTTTGTTCGCGCAATGAATTAGGAGTCGCTCCCACGATCTCCGCATGTTTGGCAAAAACACTACCCACTGACCTACCGAAGCACATATTTATTTTCATACACAATTCAATTAAAAAATAAAAAATCAAATCACGACGTGAAAATATCATTTGTATCCAGGGGTCTATTCTGTAATTCGAAACGAAAGAAAATGCTTTCGACTTTACATGTTGTAAGCATACTAGAGATCGACCGAAGGCGTTTTTTTTTGCCGAAGTCGAAGCCGAACTTCAGCTAAAATCCTAAACTTCGACCAAAACCGAAGCCGAAGCCGAATGTTTTAAATTTTAAAAATGATACTTGTTTTATATGAATTAAGAAAAAAGTTTGCTTTTTTGAGATCACTGAAATAGCTGTAATATCTATTGGATACATAACAAGAAAAATAAAACTATTTTGCAATTTCTAGATTGCTTTTTCATATGATCACTCACAAGAACGTCCAAGTAAAAGAAAATAGAAAGTAACAGGGTTGTATTTCAAAGCAACCCATTCAAAACGTTAAACACAATAGAAACTGTCGGCGAGCAACGACCAAAAATAATGTTATTTTTCAAGCTTGGAATGAAAAATATTCGGCTTCGGCTCATCGGCCGATTTTCGCCATAGGCCGAATGTTGGCCGATTACCAATTTTTGGCCGAAGGCCGAAGCTGAAGCCGATTAATCGGTCGAACTCTAAAGCATACAAATTCGAAAACATTTTCTTCCGTTTCGAAATACAGAGTAGACCCCCAGGTGAGAGAGAGAGGATGCACTATAAGAAAATTGAGTATTTGAGTATAAGCAGCCGACCAACTTCGTAGTGTTTATGTAAAATTTCGTCATTCGCTTACGTTAATGCATGCATGTTTTGGTGCTTAATTGTAGCAAATTTATTTTTGCAGGTATCTATATTGAGGTTAGGGAAGAGGTTGGATATAAAGTCTGTCATTGCACATGAAAATATTTATACAATTTGAATTTTTTAATACAAAATTTTAATAATTCTTCCAGGGTATCTACTCTGTAATTCGAAACGAAAGGAAATGCTTTCGAATTTGTGTGTTATTAACATTGTATGTTATTAATATTACATTTTCGAAAGCATTTTCTTCCTTTTCGAAATACAGAGTAGACCCCCAGTTTTTTATACCTCATTTTTAGTTACAATAATCTCTAATACTATTTAAGCTTAAGGTCTCTTGTTTATATTTCAATATTTCTTCACTTCTTTTTGTGTGCCTTATTTAGGAAAATATTTTTGTTTTTATAATAATTTGAAGTCTACTGGTGAATTCCAAAGGCTTGAAGGGAATGCATATACACAATTGCTTAACCATAAAAACAAGCAAAATTTTCAAATTTGGAAAATTATGAAGAAAGTATTAGGGGTAACCCTTACAATTAATTTACAATCTAGTATTCTTATTTCTATACTGTCTTTTATGTCACATTTGAATTTACTTTTTTACTTATTTTTTCTTAACCGTCCAACCGACATCACGCTTTGCTTATTTCAATTAATAAAATGTTTCTTTAATTTATATATTAATTTGTTGACTTTTATTTCAACCACCTCGATAGTAAAAGCACAGCAAAAGTGGCAACTAGTGAAAAAAAAATACATAAAAGGGAAAAACTAAAACAATAATTGTGCAACAAGCAAAATTTTTTTTATCTAATTTGACAATACGAAAGAGAATAGAAAGCAATCATGTCCGACGACAAGATAATCAAACTAATCGAGCACCAGGAGTCTACAAGATCTTCGCAAACAGATCAACAAGCAACCACTAAGGCAGCATTAATGGAGTCACTCACGCACTCCATGACAGATTTTGTGTACGATCCAGAAAGTGGACTTGTTTTTCAAGCATGGTACAACAGGTTTACGCACATATTTGAAAGAGAAGCTAGTGTCCTTGAAGAGCAAGACAAAGTGGCACTGCTGTGGAGGAAAATTGCGCACCAAGTACACGAAGGTTTCAAAAACTACGTACTTCCAAAAAAACCCACTGAGATGACTCTCACGGAGACCGTAGAAGAACTCAACAAGCTTTTCGGCAAAGTCGAGGCGGGAAGTGAGTCAACGCTTTAAATGTTTACAACTAACGAAAGTTGACAACGAGGATTTTCGAGAATATGCCAGCAAAGTGAACTTCCAGTGCGAACTGTTTAAATTGCGTGAAATGACAATTGAACAATTTAAGTGTCTCATTTTTGTTCTGGGCCTCAAGTCGAGTAAAGATAACGACATTCGGTTACGTTTACTCAGACTAATTGATGACGCAAGATATTCCATGAATCTACATCACTTAGTAGACGAAGGGCAGAAAATTCTCAATCGCAAAACAGACAACACTATGATTGAACACCAAACCTATGAAGAAACACAAGCCTATAAACAAAATTCCTAAGACCCCTTGTTGGCTCTGTGGAGACTTACATTACGTTAAGTTCTGTACATTTAAGGAACACAAATGTTCTAATTGTCATCAAATAGGCTACAAAGATAATTATTGTACCAGTGCTAACAATGAATACGCTCAGAAAAAGTCACACTCTGAAAACAAAAACAAAACTTATAAGAAGTTCGATACTTCAAAGTCAAATTACTGCATATTTACTTTTTAATCCCGCTTTTTTTGCGAGATTAAACGCCATCTGGTCACGTTAGTCACAATTAACGCCATCAGCTTTTAGATCTAATCACTTATGGTCAATTTACTTGACGAAGTTAAATAAACATTAATTTTTATTTTTGTTTTCAACATAATGTGTAAACGTATGAAATACGAAAAAAATAATCATGGAAGCAGAAATCGAGCATTTTTCTACCCCCTTCTCTACATCGTTCGCTATCAAACGAAAAACAGACGTCATAAAAGCCATCGTGTGAGTTATGTATAATTCTATAATGTATCATATGCATCTCTTTTCTGCTTAAGAAACTCATCAGTAGACTTCAAGCAAAAAATTCATGAGAACACCTAAAAATACTCCGTATGTTCAGTGAAAAACTCTCAAGATATGACGAATATTTGTTTGTTATTGGTTAAGCAATTCATTTCTGCTTAGGAAACTCATCAGTAGACTTCAGCCAAAAAATGCTTGAGAAAACCTAAAAAAAAATTCCGTATGTTTATATAAAAGCTCTCAAGATATTATTGGGAATTACGTACACAAACAAACATATTTAATTTGGTGCAATTTTACTTTTTATGGGAGGGTACTTCACATTCCCATCCACTTATAATTGTGCTGTACTATGCATAGTGCTTTCCAAGGTTAAAAATCAATTGATAAAGGATACTACATATGCGATAATTAGTAATTACTTAGTAGGAGGTATACATGTCCTCGCCGCTACATCGCAGCTTCTCTGCTGAATTACGCGCATTGATCATAGAATATATTTGGAGACTCTCACTAATATAATATCCGAGATAAGCGATAATTAATAATTACTTTGTATGGGGTATACATCCCCCTGCTGCTATCGCATATTTGTAAAAATGGGACGACTTGTGGAGTATACCTTTTTATATAGAAAAATATCGCTTTACAAATGACGGAGAAATCGGTTAATTATTGATTACTTTGTATGGGAGGGAGCCCTTCCCCTACTCTTACATCACCACTTTTCCGCTGGATTAACTCTAAAGTAATTCTTACCAAGTTTGAAGCTTGTCAATGATATAGTATTCCATATAAATATGCCGTAATTAATAATTACTTTGTATGAGAGGTACCCATTCCCGTGCTCCTATCGCGTAATTGTGGAAATGGGACAATTTCATTAAAAAAAAGAATTTTTTTAAATCGCTTCTCAAATTGTGGAGAAATCGGTGAACATATAAAAAAATATATACATGACGAACATATGTATAATCTCCTCCTTTTTTGAAGTCGGTTAAAAATATATACTTCAGATTTTGAAAAAAAAAGAATTAAAGATATTTCTAAATCAAAACTTGTATTCCAATGCTTTTGTAAAATATACACATTTAAAATATTAACTATTCAAATCAAACACGTTAAATTTTAAAACAGAAATAGTCTTCAATTGAAGCATCAACTTTCGCTGCTGGCCTAGTCTGAAGTATATTGTTCAGACTCTTTGACTGCATGCCATTCTTTTTTTTTTAATTTTAATTTGCATAGCACTCATGGAATTTAATTATTGTAAAGGTTTTGTAGAAAAACATTTGTTAAACAAGAATTTGCTGAAAAACAGAAATGTAAATACTCTTACATTAAAATTGTATTTCTATAATTAGCCAGCAATTAGTATAAAAAGTTCAACTCCCACCGCGAAGCAGTTAAATGTCGTGTGATATAAGTGTAACTGAAATGATGTTGAAGAAAGGTAGCAAGCAGCACACGGAATACAAATACTTACAAATTTGAAAATCTTATAATATCTTTAAATTTTAGTTGTTTATTATTTGGCGCTGCTGAGCTGTAGTCTGACCAGTGCTCAAAGCATGGATATTTGCCAGGATCAAGAGGATGGTGCTCGGTTAGCACATCCAAACGACTGTACGCGATTTATTCAGTGTTATCAGGGTGAAACTGTAGCTATAAGATATTGTCCATTTGGGTTGCATTTCAATCGTTACGAGTCAATATGTGATTTTAAATTCCGCGCTGGTTGTGATATTAACTACGCATTGCAGTCACTAAGTTTGGATAGTGGTAACAGTTTGGATTGTAATGTTTGTCGTGCTAAATGTAGTAGATTGCATCAGCCTATAAGCCTGCCAGGATTTCTAAGTTTCCAAAATCTTGGTGGTAAACTTATGCTTTCCAACGAACTAAAACAGTCAACACCTTGCGTGACACCAGCAACGGCCAAGCCGACGTCATTTCCATGTGCTACGGAACCGACAAGACCAAGCGAAACAACTGTGACTACAAAGCCTTCTTACCCAACAGCACCAACACCTTGTCCCACAAAACCCTCCCCATCCACAAAGCCAACAGCATCAACACCTTGTTCGACAAAAACCTCTCCTGAAACCAAACCAACACCATCAACACTTTGTTCGACAAAACCCTCTCCTGCAACCAAGCCAACAGCGCCAATACCTTCACCATCTCCATCAATCAAGCCAACAGCATCGAGACCTTGTTCGACAAAACCCTCATCCTCTCCATCGATCAAGCCAACAGCACCTACACCTTGTCCCTCAAAATCCTCCTCATCAACCAAACCAACAGCGCTAAGTCCCTGTCCCTCGAAATCCTCATCGGAAACGAAACCAACAGCACCAACACCTTGTCCCTCAAAATCCTCCCCACCAACCAAACCATCAGCACCAACACCTTGTCCCTCGAAATCCTCCTCGCCAACAAAGCCAACAGCATCAACACCGTGTAGCTCAAGCGGTGGAGAAGGTAACGACAATCCGCCTTCACCAGTTGATGGTTGTTCCCCTATAACATGTGTCAGTCCAGGAAAATGTGCAGGTCAAAGGAATGGCGCTCTACTTGCAGATGATAATAGTAACGGTTATATTGTATGCCAATGTGGCTGCGAAACCAAAATGCCGTGCCCAGAAGGACTCGTATTTAATATTAAATTGCAAGTATGCGACTGGCCGCAATCTTAAGACATTGTTTGTAAAATAATTTTATATTCTATAAAATAAAACAATTTGCAATTTATAATCGAAATTTTATTCATACAAATAGCGAAAATTTTCGAATTTGTTTTTGAAACAGGGAGAATATTAATTTTAAACTGTAATTGACAAGAAAAAAAAATTAGATAAAAATTTAACTTTCCGACTTTTCTCCTCTAATATAAAATTTTTTTAGTTTCCATTTGAGTTTAGTTGAAAACTCAACCTCTTCTATTTTCATCTGATATGTACAATAATATTCGACGCTGTTCTGTAACCCGATTGATTTGAAACCGCACGATTTTAGAAAACTAACATCGACAATAGAAATAGTTTTTTCGATTTTCTTTTAAATTTTTTTATTATATAGATTTTTCCAAATATGATACCTGAAAGAAAATTATCGTGTATGATCTTAAACACGTCTGCAGGGCGATTATTAATTTTTTGAAACGAGAAATTTACTCGGGTTCGGTTTACAGAACAGGACCAATTAATTTTAAATACCAAAATCTTAAAAGTTAGAGCTACTGACTTCACACAAGTGTAAAGGCAGCTTTATTATCGAATATTAAAATGTTCTAAAAATCTTTATGCCTGTTTCCACAACGCGGACGGTCGACTTGAGTAGAAAATTTATATGTAATGCACTCATTTTTTTAGTGATTTTCATAAAAATGTTCTGGACGAGAAGCCTGGCTGGTTTGTAGAAACAGGATATTAGTCTTTCCGCTTAAAATAATAAAAAAAAAAAATTGAGTGATAAAATTACATTTTCAAATTCGTTTTCGAAATATGGAAAAATCTTACTGCCAGTTTATAGAAGCCATGTAAAAATTCTCGTCTAAACAAAACACTCAAATTTGTTTTTGTTTTCAATATAAATAGACAGACGAGAATTTTTACATGGCTTCTATAAACTGGCAGTTAGTTTTAAATTACTGAAGTAAAATAATTTCTTATTTGTATTTAACATCTAATCAATATTAAACAATTTTTTTATACATTTTCTACCTTTTTCCTTATTCATAAAAAATAAGGTTGTTCATTTACTAAAAACTGTTACGAATTTGTAACAATTGTTACTGGAAATTATTACTACTAAAATTTTTACTTGCAAGAATTATCCAACCACCTGTTGTGTGTTTTGTTGTTAAATTAATTATTTAAAAAAATATCTGAAAAAGGAAAACTGAAAAATGTGAATTTCTTTGTTAAAAAAACATGTATTGTTTTTCTTTCATTAACCCACTTAAATTCAATTTTAATTTCAAATAATTTTGTTTGTTTGTCATATAAGATCAGAGATGGAAAGTGACATTTTTGTATTTGTTAATGAATAAAGTTAAAAAATTATTATGAAAAATTTATAAAAAATAGTAATAATACATGAAGAATGTAAAGAATTTTATATTAAATGTCAATTTCTAAAAAAATGCAATTTAAAATATTATGATCAAACAGAATAAGTCCGCAACTTCAGGAAAAATCGCTGTCAAATTAACAAAGCCCATAATAAAATCTAAGGCAGTAACTTCAAATGCTCTCTAATTTTTGTTTTATTTTCTTTTGTGCTTATCTTTCTTTGTAGTTTTGTTCACAAAATGTAAGAAATTTATTGAAAGTATGGTAACATGTTTGAGAGAATATTTATTTATATGTGAGAGCATAAGAAAAAACGTTCTCAAAATAAAATAGATTCTATCTATCGACTGCTTTCTGAGGCTAGTTTTTTGTGTCATTTTGTATGGAAAATGTGTTTATGCCCCAATTCTGTTTGATCATATTATCAAACAAAATACGTCAGAATAAACTGTATCATGATTTCCATCCATGGTTCTGATGTGAATAAAATTTTCTTGCAAGTTTATAAAAGTAAAGCCTTTATTTACTTATTCATAGAGTAATTTTTTAAATTTCTGCCTTACTCTCTCGATGCTAGTTTTTGCTGGGAAAGTAAATGAACAGACCTAATATTTCTGTTTAATAAGAGGCAATACCTAATATTTCTGTTTAATAAGAGGCAAGGTGTATTTAAATAGGTGGCAGCGCTACTTCAGCTGATAATTTTTTGTGCTTTGTAGCTGAAGAATGTCAAAAACTTCGTTTTGTTTTGCTTTTGGTACAATTATTTTTGTGCTTTTGACATTCTTCGGTTCTTTACACAGCTATGTTTGCCGTATTTTTGTATAACAAATCCTTACGCAGTCACCTGCATAATTACACCATGATAAGAGGTTTATGAAACAAATTTTCTATGGAAATTTGATTAATAAACCTTTTATAAAATCTAAATACTTTTTATGAATTATACCCTTTGAATTTAACTTAAACTAAATTAGTAATTTAGTCATTCGAATTTTCTACTTGCATTTCACTATCGAAATGTAAGCAATAATAATTGCGAAGATATGGATTGTTTATTTTAATTGAATTCTATGCTTTCTTTGTTGCCTCTTAAAGTTTCTTAAGAAACAGCTTTTGACGCGAACACTATCTTCAATTCAGGCAGAAAAAGTACGTCAATAATAAACTGTTTGCTATCCCGAAATTTCTACATAGAAATAAAATACGAAAGAGCTTCAATTAAGTCTGAAAGAAAAAAGACGTCAGCTATTGTGTCAACAATAATTATTTTTTGTTTTTCTTTCTAAGTTGAACTAAATTTAAATTTCTGAAAGATAAAGACGTCAGCTATCATGTCAACAACACATTAATGATGAGTGATAGTAAATTGTTTTTTTTTTAAGTACAAACTTCATTTAAACTTAAAACTCCATTTGAAATACACATTTTGTTTAATAAAAATTTCAAATTTATGATTTTTAATTAGGCTAATGTTCGTATCGCTCTATAAGCCAAGTACATATGTATGTATGTATATAAAGCTGCAATATGCATCAACTGCCACCACACACACTGTGGACCAAACACAAGAACGCTGATGATAAAGGCGTGGCGGCCTTCGAAAATAGCATAGTGCTCCATTCTACTAGTGGTTGTCATCATACCTGTTAAGTAATGATTACTAATCGTAATGATTACTAATTGTAATGATTACTAATTTGATTACTTTTTTTTAAAGGTGAAGTAATGATTAAATTACGATTATATTCAGTTTCGTACTTAGTAATCGTGATTACGATTACTAATAATGGAAAAGTAATCTGAATTCCTTAAAATTACTAAAAATAATCAATAAGAATCAAAAGTAATCAAAAAGTATTCCGACTACTTTCAAAGATTACTTTTGATCGTTAATAAATAATCAAAAAGAATCAAAAGTAATCCTTAGAAGTAATCGGATTATTTTTTGACTACTTTTGATTCTTTTTGATTATTTTTAGTAATTTTAAGTAATTCAGATTACTTTTCGATTATCAGTAATCGTAATCAATTATTTATCAGCAATTCTTTTAAAGGCAATTATATAATCATTAAGATTCTTTTTAAAATGTAATCTAATTGATTACTAATCGTAATCGAAATTTAACAGCTCTGGTTGTCATAATAATTTACATTTGTCTTTAGTGCAATTTGTTCTTTAAAAATTATTATCACATGCAAAGCGATACGAACTTCATTAGCCTAATTAAAAATCATAAATAAAACCAGCAAATAAAAGTTCGCAGAATAACAATGAAAACTAACTAAAAATTTCAAATGTTGAATAAACATAATAATTACTTATTTTAATTGAAATATATTTGTTCGTATTTAAACAAAATGCATATTGCTTTTTGTTAACAACTTCATTATCTAAGTATGTGACAGTATTAATTATTTGTCTTTTAACGCTTTAAAAAATGCAGTGCCGTTTGAATATCTGTGTGTTTGTCTAGAAGGATATTTTATATATTTCTTAATTGGACAAAAGTGATTTTTAGTATATGCATTTGATTTGGTTTAGTTTAACAAATAGTGGCTTATATTCACATCAAGTGTATTATTTCCCCAATACTCGCTCGGTTGGCATGATTCTTTTAGAGCAAACTCTTAAAATTTTTGTCATTTATAAAATTATTGAAATCGATTTAGATCGAGTACACTGCCGTAGCATCCCATCTGTAGGGGTCAGCAATTTTCTGAATGCCCACTTGCACAGTCCAAAGGTTTTTTCATAAATCTCTGAAAAAAATAATTCAATTTGTGAGATGTGTCAAAAGTCTCCAGAAATAATTTACTTACAGACATGGACAAAAGTCATCCTGAATATACATACATACATATAAAGAAGCTGCCACGGCCAGTAAATAATTGAGACAAAAAGAGCATACGATGTATAATTTATTCCAGCTGAAATAACTCATTCTTCTTAACATTATTTTCGTTGTATCTCAGCTTCTCTGAATGTATAAGTTGGTTTCCATCCTATCTATGAATATGAAAAATGTTTGGCCTCAGGCACCAACATCAAACGAAACTCTTTAACTGGTGGAGGCCATATATGTACATACATAGTTACATATGTATATGTATGTACTTCTGGAGAAGAGTTCGGGAATTCACTATACGAAGGCATAGGTCGAAAGGTAGCTCCTGAAAAAAAAATAATTGTAATTTTAAAACAAAGCTATACGAAAATAATAAAATAATAGTAAAAAAGAAATAGAAGAGGTGAGAAAACTACCAAAGCTAAACTGCCTTATTCTAAAAAAAATATTTGGTTTTGAATTGTATACATTAAAAATTTTTTTCATGAAGTTAGTTGCATGAAAATTTTTTATTTGTCAGTAGAAGGCCTGGAGCGACTCATATTAAAAAAGTTACCAAAACTGAGTCAGAGATTCATTCTACGTCCTTTTTTATATAAAATCATTTTCTATAGCTCTGCAATTAGCAAATAGAAAAAGTTGCGTTCAACAAAATTCATGAAATTTCATGAAAAAATGCTTAAAAATTTAAAAACAAAATTTCCATACAAAGTTTGACTAACCCCCTTATTCTGAACTTTGTGACAAATGACAAAATTATAACAAATAACACAAGGCAGATTCATTTCCAGGTAGTATCAGGATTACAAAAACAATGAAAAAATACAACAATGAAAAAAACAACATGGGTTGTAGTTCATCAAAAACTTCAAAAATATAATTTGTTTAACATAACAATAATAAAAATTATTCACATAACTTTGAAAATATTTCTCCGCGGCAGCTACCACTAACAACATTTGCAACGTTTAGCACTTCTCACAATTTTTTAATAGTTTTTTCATATTTATAAATTTGTTTTCACAGAATTTTTTTTAATAAAATATTTTTCATATTGAATTTTTTTAACATTTTCTTTTAATTTCTCTTTCGTAAAAAATTTTTGAAGTTTCCGATGAACTTTAATTTGAAAAAAAAATAGCTCAGCAAAATTTCCGCTACTACCTTGTGAATGTGCCTTGAAATAACAATTTTTGTATTTTAAGCAATGTAAAAATTGTCATTTGTTATAATTTTTATTTTGTCACAGAGCTAAGAATACGGGTGTAAAGCAAACTTGAAATAAACAATAAAACAATATTTATTTTACACCTGTAGCTGTTAGTTTTATATACATACATATGTACTCGTATGTTCGTTTTTCATTAGACAAACGTCAGTAAACTATGTTAGAGCTCTCATTGAGTTCATATTAAAAATAATATAAATAAGTACCTTAAATGTACTGGCCGTGAGTTAACCATTTCTAAAAGTTGGTACAGTTTCTGAAATACATACATAACTCCATTTAGGTTTATTTGAGAATAGATATAAATAAAACTCTATTATTAAAGGGTTAAAATTCTTTATTTTATTCAAATGTTTAATGCAAATATGTACATACATATGTATGTATATATAGTACATGAAGAAGAAATATATGTGTGTATATATATGACTCAATTAATGTACAATAAAGAATCTGTTTTATAATGGTTTCATATAAAAACGCAAAAATATGATCAGAGTTATTTAATCGGATTTTAAATTCTGTGCTGTGTTGGAAATTTGAAGCAGCAATGAAAATTTTACTTTACTGTTGTCTCTTAAATCTAATTTATTTGGCAGTCTGCCAGCAAACGAATGAGGACACAAATACATATTTCATAGGTGATATGGAAGTTGTGGAAGTGATCAATTACGACAGTGGCGAGGACTCACTCGAGGTAGTAGTGGATGACACGACCGAGAGAGCTGTGATTGATGGAATGATTATTATTACAATTGTCCACAATAAGGAGGAAAGCGATGAAAGTGAAGAGGAACCTGTAGTTCAAACTACGGTAAAAACGTTTGTGCCTTATAATAAGGGCGAAATAAATACTCCAGCAGGCGGTGATGGTAGTCAATATGGGACGGGTTACAGCAATAAGCATCCCTATTTTAATGGATACAAATTTATTAAACGATCAATAAAACATTAAAATTTTTATAATCTCGAAAAAAGCATACGAGTGTTATGAAAGTGGGCAAAATCATATACATACATACATACATACATATATTTTTGCTTCAAAATATTAAATAATTTGAAATAAATTTTAAGTGAATATTAAATAATGTTTTTCTTGAAATTTCTGCCATCTTCTTGTTTATAACTTTATATACATACATATGTATATTTATTGAGTTTTAGATCTTGTTTTTTTATATAAAGAATTAACAATTGTGTTTTATTTCCCATATTTCGTTACCACAATAAGTAATTTCTTCAGGGAATATATTTACAGGTTTTCTGATAATTGAATATTTTTTTGAATCGACAGTGCTGACATGAAAATACGAGCAGCAATATATCCACATGACCTGTCTTCCATATTTTAAAAGCATTAAATCGCATTAGCCTGATCAAATTATAAAAAAGGTGTTACTAAAAGAGCAAAAAATAAACAATTTATTTAAAAATATTCTTAATTCAAACGAAAATATGTAAATTAGAGCGACTCATTGAAAAAAAAACGTTTGTTACCCCTCTCAAATCTAAGATTGTTCTTTTTAATGGGGACTTCCAAAACATTTGAGGGGTCTAGCTGGACCGTGTCTAAAAAAGGTCTATTTTTGTTTGAAGTTTTTTTTTTTTGCATATTATCGTATTTTGTCCCAAGACAACAAAATAAAAAAAGTACATCATCTAAAAGATTTTTTCAAGCCGCTTCTAATGGTGCATTAAACTTTACCATTTGTATCATCAGCAATGCGTTATTTCATAAATACTAAAATTTTTTAAGCATTTTCACAGCAAGTGCTACTTATATTAAAATAAATTATATTATTTTAATTATTTTATTATTTATTAAGAATTATTAAATGTTTCATTGTTAATTTATATCTGTTTAGTTCTCGCGCGAAACTTTTGCGAAAACTACGAGTGTTAACGAAAATAAGTTAACAATGGCTAAAATCAAATAATACTTAAAAAATAATAGAATTTATTTTAATATAATTTGCACCTGCTATGAAAATGCTTAAAAAATTGTAGTTTCATTGCTGATGGTACGAATGGTAAAGTTTAATGCACCATTGGAAGCTGTTTAAAAAAATTTTTCAGATGATGCTCTTTTTTAATATGTTGTCTATAGAAGGTCCTCTATCCAAAGATAGAAGTCTTAAAGAGAAATCGGCCTAGTAGTGCCAAAGTTATGAGAGTTTAACTGATTGAAAATGGAATCATGAAAAAATTACTAAAACCATGACACCTCAATTCACATCTTCCACTTGAAAAATCTCCTAAAATTTGTTTGCATGTGATTATTTTATTCCAACTAATAAATTTCAAATATTTTCAATTTGTTTATATTTTTCAGTTTATTACACCTACAGCCGTTTTACAGCCTGATTACGAAATAAAATCTGCACCTACACGATCTGTACTTCAACTTCCGTACTTGTATTATTACAACATATGAACGTTACTCGTATAAAACTTCGATACAAAATCAAAAACAAAGTGATGTATGTATGTATATGCATTATATACATAAAAATATATACAACCTTTTTTATAAAAATTATTAAGGCTTTATAAAACAGAACAAAATTTTTCTTATTAATAAGCCTTAATGAAAATCTTAATAATTTTTATAAATAAGGCCTATGATATATACATACATACATACATACATATGTACATAAGATATAAATTCATTAATTTTATAGTAGGCAGTATTTACTACGTATTTTAAAATTTGCGTTACTCGAAAAGATTTATGGGATAAAGAAAACGTTCGACTTAAAATTTATATTGAAAACAAAAACAAATTTTCATATTTTATTGTTGTTTTCAATATAAATTTTAAGTCGAACGTTTTCTTTTGCAGGTGGGAAATAGGCAATTAAAAAAATATACATATATTTGTTTTAAATAAGTATTGTTTTAAAATTTGAAATTATTTAAAAAAAAATTGTCAGTAGATGGTGTTAGTATTGTAAAAATTTTATATTTAAAATGATTTTAAAAAAAATATTCTGCCTTATCGTGGTTGGCGTATTTCAAATACGACTACGACTGTTTGGTAATAGATTAAAGAAGACTTCAACAGTTTTTCTTTAATCTATTACCAAACAGTCGTAGTCGTATTTGAAATACGCCAACCACGATAAGACAGATTGTTTAGACACTGTGTTCTTTTACTACAATTATTATTATTATGTAGTCATGCTGGTAATTTTTAAATTCTTACATTTTTAAAATATATGCAAACATTATTTATCTGTTTGAAAGCTTGTTTCTAATTTTTTTCTGGCATTTTTGGTAAGTACGAGCGAGTATTATTTAGTTTCATTTAGTTTTCTTAAAAAAAATATCAGAATATTGTATGATGTTTCATGCCATTCCGCTTAAAAAAACTTCTTCTCTTTCAAAATGGCAAAATTTTGGTTTTAAACATGAAAAAACTAAAAAAAATTTTGTTCGATTCATCCCACTGTGTTTGTTGGTTTGCGCCTGCCTGCTGCTTTAATTTTAAAAATCGACTTTTACACCAGGTCACCAGAAATCATAGCAAGTAGATTTTTACATTTAAAATTTTTCATCACAAGTATACTCACGCACACATCCATAAAAAAAATCCAGCCAAAACACTAAATTTGCTTGCTGTTGGAATAGTGAAATACCAGGAGCCCAGAAGAATTAGCAGGCATACAAAATAAGAAATATTCCCGCGAAAAAATTACAAGGGGAGGAGCTAATTTATATTGGAAATAAATATTTCCAATATACATATATTACCCCGCAAACAAGATGGATTGATTGATTGTTGGTGATGGACGTATGTAACGCCTTAGTGTCTTCTAGATGATAGATAGGCCGTTTGCTATGGAAATTATTATTTTTTAACTTCAATCTTTTACCAAACCATTAGAAAATACGTTTTAAGTACATATAGAGTCAGTACATTTAGAACTATTATATTTTTTATTAATTCCTTTCCAAACACTAACGTTTTGCTGTTTTTTTTAGGTGTATACATATCGTATATGAAAATAAAAAATGCTTTTAAAAAAATACTTTTTTAATTAAGAACATTTTGTATTAACTAATGCCCTAATTCAGTAAGAAGATTTAGGACGTTTTTGTTTGAAAATGCTTCTGAGTTCTTGTCTTTGAAGTCTCTAAATTATTTTCTTCAAAAATGGTTGTTGTCTTTGAGAATGAAAAATATAAATATTATTGCCATGTTTTTAAAACATAAAAATTCAATTAAATCATTATACAATAGTTTGAAAAATACATTAAAAAATATGTGTTGGATATAATGTTTAGAACAAAATCATAAAGCAAATACACGAACCTTCTAGCATAGACAATAAATAATAATCGTTTTAAAGAATCAAAACTGCTTCTTTTTTTCGTCCATAGACAAGACGATACATTCGTCGAACAGAATTAGGGCATAACTCAATATTTTTCGCCACAATTATTTATTTGGAGGAATTTTTTGGTCATAAAGACGTCTGTGTATTTAGTAGTATCTTCTAACTAACGCTTTAGTTTCGTCTGAATGACAAGAGTCATTCATGCAGTTGTTTGTTTTGTATTGTTTGTTTGTTTGTTTATTAAAAATTTAAAAATTAAAAACTGCTCTTTTCTACCAGGAGCACAGAGAATGCGGTAAATGGATTATTTACAAAACACGTGTTATTTTCCTATGCAAAAAGTAAACGCCCTCCGATATCGCCACCAGAAACACAAATGGGAAGGACAGGCAACACTATAATATAACAGAAGGCAGGAAAATGAAATTAAAAAATATGAAAACAATTTATAGCGCACAAAATGATAAATATTTATCTTTATACATATGTATATGGATACATCAGACATGTTCTGAAAATCACATTTTTCAAATTACTAGTGATTTTAAAAGTAATCTTGGTATTGATATTTGTTCGCTTTTTTTAATTTTTCTATTGTATAGAGCATCACATATCATTTCTGAAAGAAATTTATCGTATTTAACGACTACAGGACAATTACTACTTTTAAAGTCACTACTAGTGATTTGAGAAATGTGATTTTCAGAACATGCCTGATAGATATAAAAAAAAAATATTTATTTTATTTCCGATCTTTTAAACACTTTTGCAATAAGCATACAATTTAGTTCTATCTTGTTGTACATTTAGCTGCCTGCACTCATGTTTTGTCATAATTAAACTAATATTTTAATAGAGTGATCCTGCTGAGCCTTAGCTCTTTTTCATTTTAAGTGACCATATTTAGAACAAACCACAAAGGAAAATATAAAAATATTTTTTTCCAGTCGGAGCCAGGCTTTTTACTGTTATATAATGTAAGTACATACATATGTAATGTATTTCCCCGAAACATTTGTGTGTGGGATTATTGTTTAGAGACTTCTCGTTATTGAATCTTCTGGACGATAACCATGTCATTTAAATATTTTTTTTAATTCTGCATAGTATTGCAACTTAACTTATTTATGTGATTTCAGTAATTTTGATGGCTCACAAATATTCTTGGGGCGCCTTAATGGTCTATTGTCGTTCTCAACTCAATATACATAGTTTGAGAGCCAACTTAAGTCTGAAGCTACCAAATTATTTTTTATTATTGTTGTGAATCAGGACAACTTTTTTACTTGAAATCGCTATGGTGCAAGACAATATCAATGTGAAAGTTAAGTTGATCCCCAGACGAACATACTGATTTAAATTGAGTTGAGAATCACAATAGGGGCATACAATTACGTTACGTGTAATTATGAAATTTCATGGACAAAATACACCGATATTCATATGTACATAATCTATAGAATTTATTCAGTGATCGATAATTCAAAATCAGTTCAAAAAGTCAGATGACACGAATTTTTCTATTCGATGTTTGCCCATATGAATGAGATGAATGAAAGGATTTTTACTTTTTGATGAAAAAATATGGTGGATGCTGGCAACCGGAATTTTTTGTTTTCCACGAGCCACTAAGGATGCATTGAGAATGACAGCTGTTATTTGACAGTTGCCATTTATAATACAGTTTCTGGCAAATATTGGCAACGCAAATAAAATTCTCTTACATTCCATAAACGGCATACAAATCAACTACAGTAGTTTCCGCTTAATAGCTCACCGTATAATTGATTTACCCAGTTAATTGCTCTAAAAAGCAGCGAATGAAAATGTTCCACATAAAACACATGGAAAAATACCCGCTTAAATGAGTTCTGTTTAATTGGCCCTTAAATAAAATCGCTTTTCCGAAATTCCAAACAAAATGCCGGTTAATTGTTACTTGAAAATTTTCACAAATGGTTATTGGTAAAACTACATAAAAAGATGTGTCAAAATTTAAAATCACATATTTTTATTTACTTTTTTCATTGCATATGCACATGTGTATAATCATTGCAACGTGTTGTAACATGTTTTGGATTATTGATCTCAATGCTTTGTGGTGAGTGACAGCACTAATGCTAAAAAAGTACCTTTTTGTACTACGCTGAAATGCAAACAGCTTAAGTTTGATTATTACCCGTCCAGCTCTCGTTGCAAATAGACTCGTTTTTTCCTTTTCTTTTCAATAAAACTTTTTGTGTAAAATATAAGTAATCTGTAATTTTAAAAATAAATAAATTGAATTTTGTAATTACATAATTGACTATTAATACGAACAACCCCACAAAGTGGTGACCCCGTCGATTGGTTAAAGAATATTTCAGGATGCAAGACAATATTGGTGGCAGCACGCAGCAAGGCCCGACGCCGAGCACATCAAGTACCGAGCCAACAACCGTTAATCGTGTAGCTGTAAAGGTTCCACCCTTTTGGCCCGATCACGCTGAAATTTGGCTGGCGCAGGTAGAAGCACAATTTGCTGTTGCCGGCATAAGTGGTGACACATCGAAGTTTAATACAGTCATCGCCGCAATAGAATCGAATGTTCTCGTGCAAATATCAGACGCTATTTTAAATCCACCGGAGACCGATAAATACACAAATCTTAGAAAGTGCATAATAGAACGCTATTGTGAGAGCGAACAAAAAAAGACGCAAAAATTACTATCGGAAATTGATTTGGGAGACAAGCGACCGACACAACTCTTAAATGAGTTAAGCACATTGTCAAAGGACAAGGTAACAACTGATTTTTTGAAAACGCAGAGCAATCTTACAAGCGTCAGATGCTAATCTGACCGAGTTAGCGAAGTTGGCAGACAAAATTATGGAGGTGGGAGAGTTTCAGCATTTATCTGTGGTATCTACAATGCCACAAACTTCTAAAAGCGAATTTGATATCTGTTGCATAGAGCAACAGATAAATAGCCTTTGTAACAAGAACAATAAAAATGTACGTCGGTCACGATCAAGTTCTACACGACGACAAAAAACAGATGCCACTCCAGCAAAGCAAGTGAGCGACCATTGCTGGTACCATCGGACATTTGGCGAAAAAGCCACAAAATGTCGTCAGCCATGTTCATATCAACAAAATTTGTCAAAAAACTAAATTCATCTTCCGATCTGGCGGGCGGATCTCGAGATGAATGCCAAATAGCCCGTCTTATAATTAATGACAGCATATCGAAACAGAATTTTTTAATCGACACTGGTGCCGACGTTTCGGTGTTACCAGCTGGTAGTGTTGAGGGTTTGCGTGTAGGGATTTTTAGAAAATTGTTTGCTGCTAACGGGTCCCCCATCAAAACCTTCGGTGAGAAAACGTTAAGCATTTCTTTGGGTCTACGTCGCAATTTTACATGGACTTTTTTGGTAGCGAATGTCAACTGTGCTATTATAGGCTCAGATTTTTTGAAGCATTACGATCTTTTGGTTGACATCAAGAGAGGTAAGCTTATCGATTGTACTACGCTGCTTGAGGCAAGGGCACGTCCCGCACGTACTGCCTATGTTCAGATTTTAGCATACGACAAAAAAGATAATTACGCCCAGCTGTTATACGAGTATAGAGAGTTAGGTACGATTAATGCCAACAAGCGCCCAGTGGACTCTACGGTCACGCATCACATTACCACAAACGGTCCTCCCACATACGCTAGCGAACGTCGACTCGCGGGGGATAAGCTACAAGCTGCAAAAAAAGAGTTTGAGTACTTGATGGAAAAGGGTATATGTAGACCGTCAAAAAGTAATTGGGCCAGCCCACTACATTTGGTAAAAAAGCCAAACGGGGACTGGCGCCCATGCGGCGATTATCGTGCCCTTAACAGCATCACTGTACCCGACAGGTATCCAATACCATTTTTACGTGACATAACGAGTATTATGCACGGAAAGAACATTTTTTCCTCTATCGACTTACAAAGGGCTTACCATCAGATACCCGTGGAGCCATGCGATATACCTAAGACAGCCATAATCACGCCGTTTTGGCTTATTTGAGTTTTGTTTCATGACATTTGGTCTACGGAACGCGGCCCAAACGTTCCAACGTCATATTAACGAAGTCTTGAAGGGAATCGATTTCGCTTTTGCATACATCGATGATATCCTCATAGCGTCCGAAACAGAGGAGGAACATGCAAAGCATCTGCGCATCATAT
Source organism: Tachina lurida (assembly GCA_944452675.1). NCBI lineage: Eukaryota > Metazoa > Arthropoda > Insecta > Diptera > Tachinidae > Tachina > Tachina lurida. The sequence goes on along the minus strand of OX101754.1, from coordinate 11,565,789 downwards.
TTGATCGCCTTCGCCGATTCCACTTGTGCGTTAATTTCGATAAATGTCAGTTTGGTAAGCGTGAACTCGTATTTTTAGGCCACAAAATTAGCCCCAAAGGACTTACGCCGCCATAAAACAAGGTCGATTCGATCCGAAATTTTGAAAGACCAATGATTGTGAAGAATTTAAAAAAATTTTTGGGCATGCTGAATTTTTACCGCTTATTCATACCGCATGCAATAAAAAATCAAAAATTATTGTTAGAATTGACTCCTGGCAATAAAAAAAACGATAACACCATAATAGAATGGACACCTGAAGCAATGGCTGCTTTTAATGCATGTAAAAACGATATAGCAGAAGCTACTTTTTTGAATTATATGGCTCCGAAAGCATTGATAACGCTTACGACAGATGCTTCAGATGACGCCGTAGGGGCAGTACTGCATCAGATAGTCGAAGGGCAAGTACAACCATTAGGATTTTACTCCAAAAAGTTGACACCATCACAACAAAACTACAGCGCGTACGATAGAGAACTCACGGCGATATACCAAGCAATTCAACATTTCAAATACGCAGTTGAAGGAAGAGAATTCGTTGTTTTTACAGACCACAAGCCAATCATTTTTGCTTTTAAGCAAAAAAGCGAGAAGGCATCACCGCGAAGGATTCGGCAATTAGACTTTATCAGCCAATATACGACGGACATACGACATTTACCTGGGGCTGACAATAACATAGCAGATTTACTCTCCCGCATCAACGCCATAGAGGAGCAAGTAGTAAATTTTGATGAAATGGCCGAGCAGCAAGGCAATGATATTGAACTGCAGGCACTGCTGGACAGCAACACAAACACGTCATTACAGCTCACTAAATTAGCCATCCCACAGTCGACTAAAGAAATTTACTGTCACGTTTCGAAGGATAGAGTAAGACCTTATGTTCCGAAAAATTATCGTCAGGCAATCATACGCAAGCTTCATTCGCTTTCGCATCCAGGCATAAGAGCAACAAAACAATTGGTTTTAAATCACTACGTTTGGCCATCTATATCTGCAGACGTCGCTAGATATGTGCGCGCGTGTATTCCTTGTCAGAGAGCAAAAGTACAACGTCATACAAAAGCACCCTTATGTAATTATGCAGCAGTCGATGCCCGCTTCGAACATATAAATATAGACATCGTGGGACCGTTGCCATCATCAAACGGATTCCGATATTGCCTCACGTGTATCGATCGTTTTTCGAGATGGCCCACGGCGATACCACTGACAGACATAACAGCTCAAAGTGTTGCAAGTGGCCTTATGAGAGGATGGATTGCTGTCTACGGCGTCCCCTTGCGTATTACCACCGATTTAGGAAGACAGTTCGAGTCAACCATTTTCAGCGAATTAACGAAGTTACTGGGAATTAAGCATTTGCGGACAACGGCCTACCACCCACAGGCAAATGGCATAATTGAGCGATGGCACCGTACACTAAAGACAGCCATTAAGTGTGCTGAAAAAAACGACTGGAGTTCTGCACTTCCGCTAATTCTTTTGAGCATGCGATCAACAATAAAAAGTGATATTGGGCTAAGCCCAGCAGAAATCGTTTTCGGCGCTTCTTTAAGAATACCTGGAGCGTTTCTCATTCCTTCAGGAAGAAATATTACGGAAACCGAGTTTGTACAAACACTGCGTAGAACCATTTCAAACTTACCAACTACCCAACCTGTCCGTCACGGGATGCAACGAGGTTTCGTTCAACCAGCATTGGCTGACTGCAAGTTTGTATTTGTGAGGGTAGATCATGTGCGTACACCATTGGAGCCCAGTTACGAGGGCCCTTACGAAGTTTTAAACAAACATGATAAGTATTATATTGTAAAAATACGCCAGCGAGAAGCGAAAATCACAATAGATCGCCTAAAGGCTGCGTATATTTTTAGCGAGGACGCTGTGCCAGCTGAAGCGCCACCAACAGAAGGTGGAAACGAATCCGAGAATTCAGAAAATGTTTCAACACATGTGGACACAGACACGTCTCAGGAGACTAACATGCAAAAACAACGCCTTACGTCATCCGGGCGTCACGTCAGAATTCCTCTAAAGTATCGTTAAAGTCTTAACTAGGAGCAGGGTATTGTGGTGAGTGACAGCACTAATGCTAAAAAAGTACCTTTTTGTACTACGCTGAAATGCAAACAGCTTAAGTTTGATTATTACCCGTCCAGCTCTCGTTGCAAATAGACTCGTTTTTCCTTTTCTTTTCAATAAAACTTTTTGTGTAAAATATAAGTAATCTGTAATTTTAAAAATAAATAAATTGAATTTTGTAATTACATAATTGACTATTAATACGAACAACCCCACAGCTTAAACGGATTTTCTTTTAATTTTTCCATCAAAAACCGCGCATTTTTAGAAAATAAATTAAGTGGAAATGACTGTAGTTGTTATCACTATACATAAATATATGTTTTGATCGCAAAAATATCAGCAAAAATTTTTATTAATTTTTGTTCCCGAACGAAAAATATTTAAGTAAAATTTTAACTCTCACAAAATATTCTAACGTCCCTTTTCACAAGGTATGGTTAAGAGTTAACTGACAGTTCTTCATACAAAATTTGCGGTTAAAGTCTCTGTTATCTTTTAACCATACATTGTGAAAAGGTACGTAAAACACAAAAACAGTAAGTTTTTGGGTTTTTTGTGTTGCAAATACAATTATAGATACTTTTTGTATTATTACCATTTGTGTAATGCATACTGCGAGACGGTGAATAAATTTATTTCTTTAATATGACAATTTCCTTAGGCTATCGTCCAGAAGACACTATAACGAGAAATCTGAGTTCAGCAAACCTGCATAGAAATGTTAGTTGGGTGCGTGTAAATACTTACATAACAGTAAACATATTCTTAAGACTGAAAAAAAAATTGTTTTTATTTTGCATAACATACTTTTTCTTTCTTGTTTCTCTAAATATCGCCACTTAAAATGGTAGAGAACCGTATAGTATGTGAGTTCAAAATTTACAAAATTTTTTCACAATAATTTTATTTATATATTAAAAAAGACTATTAACTATTAAACTTTATATATTCTCCATTTTTTTTCGTCAATGCTTTTCATTTACTGTGAATTTTATAACTTCTGTTGTACTTGACCGAAACCGAACAAGTCGAGGTTTGTTGTATTTATTGTGTTTCAAGTGGCGATATATGACAAGTTAATAAAATACAATTTTTGTAGGCGCGTGCAAGAAAACTAAAAATGTTAATGATCTACTTGCTAATTCTGATCGCCTGGTAGAAAAATATACATTTGTATGTACATATGTAAATTTTAAAATATCACAGTGGGATTGGATGGGTGATGATGGAGATGGCTCGAAATATTTTTTTATAATAAAAATAGTGTAAATCAAATAATAAAAAATATTTAAGAAAATTAATAATAAAAATTTGATTTAAATTATTAATTTTGCAATGTGTATAAAATATATTTTAGTAAAAATATGTAAAATACTCATAATACTCAAAGATTGTCATAACTCAAAAAAATGGAATTTTTGAGTTAATGATGAAGAATTAATCCTCATGAACAAATGCAGTTTAGTGAAGCAGCTCCAAACAAAATAAAAAGTAACCTATTTGAGGGAAAATTAAAAAAATATTAAATAAAAAAGCTGGCGGCAACGCCAACTGTGAAGAATCTCAACAAAAAAATAAATAGCTTATATGATAGGAAATTAAAAAAAAAATTAATGCCCTAATTCTGTTCGATGAATGTATCGTCTTGTCTATGGACGAAAAAAAGAAGCAGTTTTGATTCTTTAAAACGATTATTATTTATTGTCTATGCTAGAAGGTTCGTGTATTTGCTTTATGATTTTGTTCTAAACATTATAGCCAACACATATTTTTTCATATATTTTTCAAACTATTGTATAATAATTTAATTGATTTTTTATGTTTTAAAAACATGACAATAATATTTATATTTTTCATTGTCAAAGACAACAACCATTTCTGAAGAAAATAATTTATGCCCTAATTCAGTAAGAAGATTTAGGACGTTTTTGTTTGAAAATGCTTCTGAGTTCTTGTCTTTGAAGTCTCTAAATTATTTTCTTCAAAAATGGTTGTTGTCTTTGACAATGAAAAATATAAATATTACTGCCATGTTTTTAAAACATAAAAATTCAATTAAATTATTATACAATAGTTTGAAAAATATATGAAAAAATATGTGTTGGATATAATGTTTAGAACAAATCATAAAGCAAATACACGAACCTTCTAGCATAGACAATAAATAATAATCGTTTTAAAGAATCAAAACTGCTTCTTTTTTTCGTCCATAGACAAGACGATACATTCGTCGAACAGAATTAGGTCATTAGAGACTTCAAAGACAAGAACTCAGAAGCATTTTCAAACAAAAACGTCCTAAATCTGCTTACTGAATTAGGGCATAAGTAAAAAATTTTGCTGCAACCCTTATTTCCCCGAGTTATTGGCCTCTGAATTTTTCATAGAAAATTGTGAATTGTGATTAAAAAAATCGAAACGAAACAACGCTTCTTACTAAAGATTTCCTGAATAGCCGGCCTTTGGCTGGTCTTAAGGATTTTTTTCAACTGACATGACGCTATCTAATACAGATTACTGTCTAATAGTGTTTCCCGAAATGACGCTGCTTACTAAAGATTCTGTGAACAGTGCCTATGTTCTGTAACTTTGGTGAGAACTTTTCCAGACGAGAAGTTTGTAATCATTCTGTGAAACATAGGGTGATTTATAAAAACCTTAGTTCCTTGCTCATGTTTTTTGTAAGCTTTTTTCAGGTTTTATATGAACCAGCCTGTGGAAAACAGGACATCCAATATAATTGTTTAATTTTTCTCGATGCGAAAACTTCTCGCAAGTTACACAACACAGGTACAGATCTCATTTGATTCATACATACATACATATGTACATACATTAGAGTGGCCGTTAATATTTTTTTTGATTTTTTATATTCTCTCCCCCCAAATCGGTTCAGTTTGTTAAAAAAAAAAATACAAGAAAATTTCATAGCGATAATTTGTGTTTTAGGGGTGCGTCCTCCCCTCAAAGTTGGCCTTTAAACCCATTTTTTCAGTGTAATTCAGAATTGTCGAATCACTCAAAGTGATTTTTAAAATTTGCAACAACTTTACCTAAAAAAACAATCGTTTATAACAATTTTTTATAATAAAATACTTTACCGAAAGTTAAATTCTGTTCGTTAGAACAGAACGAAATTTTCGATGCTCATAATATGAATTGAACATGCGATCTTCGATCTTCGCTGGCTATCAACTCATAATAAGGGCCTTAATATTTTGTTCTTATTTATCAATTTTTTATCACATAGGCAGGCTACTTTTTATTTTGTTTAGTGCTGCTTCACTAAAATTCTTCTAAGCCTAAATATACATTAGACCGTATCACAAAAAAAAAAGTTCTCCGTACACCAGCAAATATAAAGTATTATTCCAAGGAGATTTCAAAAAAAAATTTTTTTTTTTTGCCGAACGTAGGGGTCGGCTTTTTAGTTTTTTCGTTATATCTTCCATATTTACAGTCCGATCTTAAAGTTTGATATAGCGAATATTTTTGTCTCAGGGAGGCCAATATTTTTGCTCTTGGGTCCATTGACCTCAAGTGTACCGTTCTAGTACTTACCCCCGGAATCTCATTTCCTACCACCCTAATGTGACACCCTAATGTTAGAAATTTATAGCTCGCAAAAAATCATAAGACTTTTGCTAAGAAAGTATTTCGATAATTACAGCACAACTATTTAAAAAATGCTTTTATAAATCCATTGTTGCAGACCGTAGGGGTCACCTTTTTAAATTTGTCATAGCTTCAGTATTTAGATACAGATATGAAAGTATAATATATCGATGAGTTTGTCTGTGGCAGACGAATTTTTTGTTAATTCAAAAGTCTTTGACCTCAAAAGTCTTTGACCTCAAGTAACCTTTACATCATGCCTCAAATTATACAACAAGGAATAAGCAACAAAAAGCAAAGTAAAATAATAGAAATTTTAGTCGATCATATCTCGACGTGATTCAAGTTGGCTATATTTTTGACGGCTCTCGAGTTTAGAAAAAATGTGGCCCATGCGTTGTACTACATGAACAAAACGCTCGGTGTTTTGAGAATGAGATGGATAAGCTGTGAAAATAATTAGGTTTAGCAAAGAAAACTATGAAATGAAGATATTTTTCTTGCACTTACCTGGTAATTCGATTACATTTTGCGAACATTGTAATGCTTCCAGGTGCTCTTGGGTATAGTTAAAACTGCAAGCATTGCGGCTCTGTCAATTCGAATTTATTCCAATTGATCATATCGAAGTATGAGTCGCTTTCGAAGTTTACAAAATTAACAACTTGTATGCTGACGAATGCATCCAGTTGCATCATTACGGGCTAATAAAATTTTAGTATAGCCATCTGAACTCACTATAGCATCTTCGTCTGTTATCATCGATAATAAAACATTCTCAGGGTGGAAAAAGTACGAGTTATTTTAGATAACAGGACGGAGGGTCTGTTGAACGTCTTCCGGAGGGTCTGTTGAATTAACAAAAAATTCGTCTGCCACAGACAAACTCATCGATATATTATACTTTCATATCTGTATCTAAATACTGAAGCTATGACAAATTTAAAAAGGTGACCCCTACGGTCTGCAACAATGGATTTATAAAAGCATTTTTTAAATAGTTGTGCTGTAATTATCGAAATACTTTCTTAGCAAAAGTCTTATGATTTTTTGCGAGCTATAAATTTCTAACATTAGGGTGTCACATTAGGGTGGTAGGAAATGAGATTCCGGGGGTAAGTACTAGAACGGTACACTTGAGGTCAATGGACCCAAGAGCAAAAATATTGGCCTCCCTGAGACAAAAATATTCGCTATATCAAACTTTAAGATCGGACTGTAAATATGGAAGATATAACGAAAAAACTAAAAAGGCGACCCCTACGTTCGGCAAAAAAAAAATAAAAAATTTTTTTTTGAAATCTCCTTGGAATAATACTTTATATTTGCTGGTGTACGGAGAACTTTTTTTTGTTGCCTGTTGGGCGAGACGCTCTAATATACATATTTCTGTGTATATAAAAACACATTTTTTTTACTTAAAAAACAACATTTTAAACAGAAAAAAATTACAGTGTTCTAAATTAAAAATAGCAATTTATGATACAGAATAAACTTAAAAAAAATACAGCAGTTTATTTACTCTTTTATAAATAAATAAATAAAATAAAGTCAAATATTCGGCCATGTCACAGAGTTCAATTCCGTTCTGAAACGGAATTCAATCCACCCCATTTTTGTAGAAGATGGTGTCTAAAAAAGATAACTAAAATTCGGATATTTGTCACGTGTGTCCAGACTTTTGGGGGCGCTGGTATGTTCCGGCTACGGCTTGACAACTTGAGGTGGTTTCAATTCCATTTCCGAGCGGAATTGAACTCTGTGACATTGCCGAATATTATTTTTTTATATTTAAACTTTTCTAGGGTTGTCTAGTTTAATTATACTATGGTCTAGGGATGGGCAAAAAATATCGATATATCGAAATATCGATATTTGAGAAAATAAATATCGATATATATCGCCGATATTTCAAAAACCGATATATCGATACATCGATTCTTATTTACGAGTATCGGCTTCCGATACTTTTAAGAGCTATAGCCGTTTTTTAACTGTACGCTATTGATGCGAAAAAAAAAGAGAAATTTCATAATAACAGCCCAGGCGACCCAACTAAGCCAGGTGACTTTTTGGATTGTGTGGGTATAAGCCTAAAGGCAGAATTAGCTTTTACTTTCTGTTCTGTTACGAATCAGCTGACTCTTGTTGGTTTATATAGATCTTATACAAGCCGTTAGTTTGTCTCTTTCATTCTGTTCTACAACAACAAAAGACGTTTTAATAATTATAATAACGACAAAAAAATAACGGTAATGGAAAATCCTCTTGGGATTCTTCCAGCTGAAACGAGAAACGTTATAATAATAAACTTTATATAGAAACGTTTCGTATAACTTAACATACGTAGTTATTTTGTATTAAATTTCTTAAAGTGACTAATTGTGCATTCGAAATGAATGCAGTTTTTCAGAAATTATCTTATAATACAAATTAAAAATACAGATGTATGGATACATTTATTTCCTTTTTCGATACCAATATCAATTTGGGGTTTCTCCACTCATGGAGTTCATTAAGTTTCGCGATTTCTTTGAATATTATTGTTTGGATGCAAATTGGATATTTCTCGTATCCCGGAATGATGAACTTTGAAGTGTTAAGCACGGGCATTCATTAATCAATAAATTACATCCTTATTTATAAAAATTATTAAGGCTTTCTAAAGGAAATCTTTTTTAAAAATCCTTAAAAACCCATAAGGTCTCAATAGTTGTTCAAAATTTATATCGATTAAACTTTTTTTTGGCGGTTATGGCACTATATGTTAGTATGTGTATTTATTTTAGATTTGGAATAGTTTGGCAACATTTGTAGGCAAAAATATCGATATATCGAAATATCGATGTTTTCAAAAAATATATATCGACACTGTTCAAAAATATCGATACGATATATATCGATACATTTTATTCATTTGCCCATCCCTACTATGGTCTATTGTTTAAGTAGTATTTGAATTTTTATCACTAGCTCTAGTCTAATGAGAACCTGTTCAGATGTAATATTAATTTTGATATCAGTTGTTGCATAATTTGATTTTAAAAGTTTTAAAGAATTATAAGTTCTAAAATGTTTATAAATTTTTTTGGTATTACTATAACAAACTTTTTTTTTCTTATAAATAGCTTTTTTTTAACAAAATTTGCTTCAACTTTTCTAAGCCAGATTTATGACAAAATAACTTAAGTTCAGTTAAAACTTTCCATTAAATTGTTATAAAAAAGAGACTAACTCAAAAAAGATTTTTTATATTCAGTAATGCAGTAATTCAGTAAGAAGATTTAGGACGTTTTTGTTTGAAAATACTTTTGAGTTCTTGGTTTTGAATTCTACAAATTATTTTCTTCAAAAATGGTTGTTGTCTTTGATAATGAAAAATAAAAATATTATTGCCATGTTTGTTAAAACATAATAATTAAATTAAAGTATTATACAATACATAGTTTGAAAAATATATGAAAAAATATGTGTTGGATATAATGTTTGGAACAAAATCATAAAGCAAATACACGAACCTTCTAGCATAGACAATACATAATAATTATTTTAAAGAATCAAAACTGCGGCGTTTTTTTTCGTCCATAGACAAGACGATGCAATCGTCAAACTGGAGGGTTATTATGTAATTCGATTCGAAACGAAAACTGTTCGAACTTGTATGTTATTAACATTGCAATTCGGACACATTTCCGTTCGATGCGGATTACATAAAAACCCCCAGAATTAGGGCATAAGATGTTTTTTTTTAATAAATTTGGTATACATACATATTTCCGGCATTTTCTTATAATATAACATTTTAGCAAAATTTTATCTTGTTTCTAATAAATCTCAACTGAAGCTATTTTGCTAAATTCCTCTTATTTTTTTCTCTTGAAAATTTTTATAAAATTTTAATTAATTTTATACAATTGCTTTTTGCATTTTACCAACAAAAAAATTATTCTTGGCTAATTTATAATAACAATTTTGTTAGTTGTTATTGCGCATGGGATTTGTAAATAAACCATTTCAGTGGAATTTGATAGTTGTGTGCTAAATGTTGCACTATTGTTGAATTGTAGGTGTGTTTCTTTACGAAAAGCTTTCCCGTACTCGAAAATTGGGTAAATGAGAGAGGTTTTGTGAGAGTAATCTTCTTCTTGTTCTTGCACGAAACAGCCCGTACTTTTTCTTCGTGCTAGTTTGGGAAAACACAAAATCAATCAGCTGTTTGAAAAATAAACAATTGCAAAGAAAAATTACATTTACCTAAAAACTAAACAAATGACCAAATGTATGAAAAAATTTTTAGAAACTAGTGGTGAACAATGTTTATAAGTTTTTATATGAAACTAGCTGACCCCGGTCCGCGTTGCTGGCCCTAAGCAAACATTAGTGTTGTATATGGCATTGGTGGTACAATATGAAAATTGGATTTTGCCCACGAATAAACTAAATATTGCGCCATCTGCCGGACGAACTTCAAACTACACAGAAACGCTCCTCACGCCCCATAGAGCGTGTATATAAAGTTTGGTCAAAATCGGTGCAGTAATTCTTGAGTTATGGTGCAGTAGTTCTTGAGTTACGGTGCAAAATCACAAAAAAAAAACTAAATATGGCGCCATCTGTCGGACGAACTTCAAACTACACAGAAACACTCCTCACGCCCCATAGAGCATGTATATAAAGTTTTGTCAACATCGGTGCAGTAGTTCTTGAGTTACGGTGCAAAAACACAAAAAAAAAACTAAATATGGTGCCATCTGTCGGACGAATCACTATTTCTGAAAGGGGCGTAGCATTTACCGGGATAGAATAAATATATAAACACGCGGGGTGGAAGGCGAAAATCTGTTGGGGCATTGAAGAGTTTACCCATAACAAATAAACGTACTTTTGTATTATAGTATATAATAAGATTAAGATAAAAAAACCTATGTATATAAGTATGCTGAATCATGTAAGTAAATATGTGCGTGTGTATGTACAAAAGTATGTGTTTAGTTATGTGTATACATATGAATAGATGCATTGACGTTTATTTTTGTGTTAAAATGTTGGTTTTTCGCGTTCCCGTACTTTTGTGCATTTTTGTGTATTATTGAGCGAAATTATAGTTTCCTCTCATTTTACCGAACTTTACCCAAAAAGTAAAGAAACAAACCTTGTATGCCACTACAATCAGCTGTTGTTGTTTCCACCGAAAGTTCTAGTGTTGACTGCTGCTCTTGCTGTTCCACTATTGTGACTACTGTTGGATTACTGCCCACTGGGGTTGTGTGGGTTTTCATAGCCGCATTATTGGCCGGTGATGTTTGTTGGGACTGCGGTCTTGTTCGTAGCGGGTATTTGGTGTCACTTTATACTGTTTTGCGAAGTAACATTGCGTGTCTTTTGATGGAATTGGAGAATGCCATGCATCTGCGAAGTGGTACCCTGGAAAAGCAAGGAAATCATATTATTAAAATAACTTTCAAACGTTTTCTTTTTTTTTTTAATTTAAAAAATATGATACATTGCAAGGCAGAATACATTGTATTAAAATTAAAGACATACATATTAGAGCTGAGCACAAACTGTGTGCTGGCTTAATTTTCATGATGTACATTATTGAATTGTTCTCCCTTTTTAGTGGTCTTGATTTGATGAGAACACTAACGGCCCGTCCCACGATGTCACCAGAAATCGTTCGATCGACAACTTGTATTGCAAACAACAATAATATTAGAAAATTTGTTGTTGTTTTCAATATAAGTATTCGATCGAACGATTTCTGGTGACATCGTGGGACAGGCCGTAAAACTGATATTCAATTTTATCAAAAGCATGCAACAGCATTTGTTTATCTGCCAAGCGAGGGCATGAGTTACTTTAGTGTCGAGGCATATTTCACTATTGCACATCGATTGATAATTGAAGCACAGCCGCGAATAACGTTGTAAAAGACAATTAAAAAAAAAAACAGTTTTTTCACAGATTACCATTAACATAACTCTCTTGCCTTGTTCAAACATCAAACCATCCAAAATTATGCATCTGATCGCCGTCAAAATACAATTACAATCAGTCAGTCAGTTGAAAATTTTGTAAGTAACTAATAAATCATGCAAACAAAATTGTCGAAAATAATTGAATAATGTAGCAGAGATACAAAAAGAAAAGATAATGCTAGTTATCATTATTTTCGATACGCTAAAAAAATTTAAACGAAAAGAACAATCTTGCCTTAAAATACGTTTTGTGGCTCTCCTGCAAAATTATTATTTTGTCACTTAAAACGTTATTCGCGGCTAACCTTCAATTGTAAAATGAGCACACAAGTACACTTGGGTCGAACTCGTTCACTAGTTCATTTTTGCCACAAACCCATGATCACACCCATGTAATTTAAATGGGTTTGATCATTGGTTTGTGGCAAAAATGAACTACTGAACGAGTTCGACCCAAGTCTACACACAAGTGTAAAAATATGTGTATCTGTATTATTATTTGAGCGTGTTAGTTCGCATGCGATACTGTTCTAAGTTTTATAATTTATTAATTTAATTTATTATAAAATAAAAATACCTATAAAAGTAAAATCTTTCACAATGGATATAATTGTAAAAAAATTTATTATCACTTATGGCCATTATTACAACTTAAAGTTAGTTAAAATAATGGACCTACATGAATATTTTAAAATATATTTTCACCATAAACTCGAGCAAAAAATAATTCTCATAGTTTTTCGATCTCTTTTTTAAATTATAGTAATTTTTATCTTCAACAAACAGCGTAAACAGATGCTATAGAATGTTCCCTACACAACATATTAATTAGTTTAAAAAAAAAATCTGCTCAGTAAACGGTCCACTGGTTACCGAGTTATAGACCTTCTTCTGAAAAGTACGTAAGAGAAAAAAAATTAAAATCCTAACACGGCAGCACTGGTAAGATATACAAACAGTGCCATCTTTTTTGGCATGTATTTTTTTTTAAATCAAAAATTTTACCAAACAAAAGATGGCGCTGTTCACATAATTTATCAGTGTTGCCGCATTTTTTATTTTTTTTTTTTACTTTTACGAACTTTTCAGAAAAATGCCTATAACTAGGTAACCAATGGACCGTTTAGCTTAAAATTGATATTAGCTGAAAGAGGACATTTAGAACTATCGCAAGCAAATTTTAGACTAAAAACAATATCGAGAATAGGAGATTTTTCAGGTGGAAGATGTACATTGGTTAAAGTCTCATAACTATGGAACTACTAAGCCGATTTTTTATACATATATACCGAGTTATAGGCCACTCGGTAACCAATCGACCGCTTAGCTTGAAATTGGTATTGGCTGAAAGAGGCCATTTAGAGCAACAAATGCAAAAAAAATTTCAGGCCAAATAAGGAATAGGAGAGTTTTAAAGTAGAATATATGCATTGAAATATCATGGTAATAGTATTATTTTTTAGCAATCCATTTTAAATCGGTTAAACTCACATAACTTTGGAACGACAAGGCCGATTTTTTTTATATTGTTGGATAGATTTTTTTTTATATTGTTGGACAGAGGACCATCTATAGTCACTGTTATCTGTATCAGAAGTTATTTGTTGAAGAAAAAAATGCGCATATCACACTAAATTACATTCAGCAAAATGTAATAAGCTCTAATTAACTAAGAAGTGAATTTATTAAAAGTTATAAAGTTTTTTTTTAGTAAAAAGCTATTTTTTTTCAGTTTTAGTAACTCACTTATTAAGAAATATTGCTGAAAAAATTTGATATTATTTACATATGTATACTATGTGCATATTTTCGACATCAAATTAATTAAATTTGTTCATTAAGTTTTAATAATTTTTACAAGAAGAATATCAAAAAGCGAGATCTATCACACACACATTTTTTTTATTAAAGTACGTACGTATGTATGTACATATGTATGTATTTTTACCTTAAAGAATATGTTATTTACTTAAGTGTTATTTAGAAAATAAGAAATAATATTTTTTGAGTTTATTCTTTTCATGACGATATACTTGTATGTATGTACTATTTATTATTTATTTTATAGCGAAATGCGCATTTTAAAAGTACATACATACATACATACTATGTATCGTGAAGTATGTACAGTCGACTCTTGATAATTTGAAACTCGTTAATTAGAATCTCACGGTAATTTGAACTGTTTTCCAAGTCCCTTGAAAAACACTCAATAAATTGAAAAATATCTATGTAATTTGGTCCCCTCAATAATTTGAAATTATTTGAATGGCATTTTGATCGCCGACTCGCTATAATTTGAATTTTTTGGCTCTACGCTCAATAATTTGAATTATTTTAATTGCTGTGTTTTATGCAAAATATAAAATAAATAAAACAACCATTTATTTTAGATTTTTGCGATGTGCTACAAAAATGACATCTTGCTCGTCAACGTTCTATAATTTGAAGTTCGGTTATTCTACACTCTTTAATTTGAACTCCTAATGTGATTTTCTGTTTCTGTTTTTGAAAGAATTTTAAATCGTTTGCATTTGCTTCTGTGCCACGATTTTAGTATAGAAAGTTCCCAATAAAAAATTTGAAATTTTAAATAAACTCTTGTTAATTTGAATTTTTTCTATCTCTCTTTCGATATTTTGAAGTCTCGTTAAAATGAAAACTCGATTATTTGAAATTTTTCTCTGGTCCCTTCAGCTTCAAATTATCAAGAGTCGACTGTATATGTATATGTATACATATGTATACATATACAAAGAGATATTTTAATAATCGGGTATGTTCTGTCCCAGCCAACCTAAGTTTCGAAAATGAACGAATGTTCGCTATAGCCAACAATTCTCGAAACATTCTCGTAAAAAAAAGTTTAGCAACAAGAAACAATTTGTTTCTCTCAATTTTTTATTTTCTTTGCATGTACATCAAAAGAGGAATAACGTTTTTTGCTATTTAGAAGCAATGAAATCGATTGCTAATGATATTGCTAAAGGTTAGCTATTGATTCGAGAGCGAAACATCGAAATCGAAAGATTTGCTGCCACAAACTGAGCGACGAGTGAGCTCTAGCAGCACTTTCTCTTTCCGTTTACGATAGTCGTTCTCGAGTGTTTTGTCCGAGAAATGTTTACGCAATATTCGAATGCGATATTATTTATTATTTGGTTAGCTGGGGTATTCCACGCGAAATTAAAAGGTGTGGAATACAGAACATACCCAAATGTCTGAAAAGTTTTGAAAAATATACGTATGTATGTATGTATGTGCATACATATGTATGTATGTATGTATAATACATAGCAACTCATAAGCCAAATAATTAAAAAAAAAATTTTTTTTATAAGTACATATCGCTCATTTACTTGCATAACGTCATAACCTAAAAAAACTAGCTTTTCAGAAAACCAGTTTAAATGATTAAACAGAATTGCGGCATAAACACATTTTCCATACAAATTGACACAAAAAAGTAGACCCAGAAAGCAGTCGAGAGATAAAATCTATTTCATTTTGACAGCGTTTTTTCTTATGCTCTCACATATAAATTAATATTCTCTCAACAATGCTACCATACTTTCAATAAATTTCATACACTCAAAATATTATGTAGGTAAATTCAAATGAAAAATCATTTAAAACAATAGTATTTTCAGTTAAAAACCGGATTACTAACATTTCATTTGAATCAAACGATTTTTTCAGTTATTTTTGAATGTTAATTTTTTAACACACAATTTCAGTAAAAACGAATGTTTTTTCTTTTATTTTAAACTACAAAAAAACAACCTTCATATCATTTAAAACTACTGTTTTTTTCATTTTTTTAACAGCCTGAAAACAACTCACAAAAACAGTAAAAACGACTGAATTTTTCAATTGTTTTAGCTTACATAAATTTACTACCCAAAACTTTAAAAACAACTGCTTTTTCAATTATTTTAACTGACAAAAAATAACCTACCGAATCAATAGAAACTACTGTTTTCTTCATTTATTTTTACTACAATATATCTAACCCCCACCCCACCCCACCCCCAAAAATAAAGAGTTGTTAAAAACTGATTTTTATAAATAATTTTTATTGTTTATATACATAATTATATATGAACATTTTTAATTTTAACAATGAAATCTGCGTAAAATTATTGTAAGAACTCCGTTATATAATAGCTTTATCAATGAATTGAACTCCTCTTCCAAGCTCTCGTATATGGTTACCAATGGAAATATTTAAACTGTTTAAATGTTTTTCTGTAAGAAAATAAATGCATTGAAATATTAAAAGTTTATACTACACACGTTTTCAGAAATTGATATTAAGGTGGAAGGTTGCAAATATTTGGGGTATTTAAACGGTAGTGGTAAGAGTCATAAGTCATAATTTTCTAAAATTTTAATCTAGCTAATATGTACATTTATACACATCTTCAACTTATATGTATGTTACTGTCATAACTAATTATTTAGCTTTTTACTTTTCTTTTGCGACAAAATGTCCAATAATCTGTATATGCGTAACGGTTTTATTTATCAAGTTTCTACTAAAAACTTTATACATTGCATATATACAAACTCGCAAGGGATTAAAATAAAAAAAATCATTACTATGAACATTATTATGAAGACCGAAAAAGAGCAATAATTCGAAAATTATCTTACAGTATATAAATCGTGAAAATTTGTAAAAATGCGAATATCATTAAAAAAAATTTCGAAAAAAGCAAAAACTGTAAACGAACAAACTCCTAGATTTTAAGAATCAAAAATAATCTGATGTGCAAAAAATTGCGAAATTTTTATTTGAAAAAGACCTTAAAATTTATTAAAAAAATACGCTAATATCTTAAGGAATGCAAAAACGTGCAATGGAAAATGATAAAAATTCGCAAAAACTTGGTAACATCAAAAAGATATCAAAGTCTGATACTTAAATTAAACTATTTTTTTTTTGAACTTTAGGTCAGTTTAATTTAACATAAAAAAAAATCGAAAAATTAGATAAATAATAGTCTGATATTTATTAAAAATCATTAAAATTTCCAAAAAAAAACAAAGAATTGAGAACCATAACTTTTATTGCGAAGTTAGAGTAAATTAGCGATAGATTTTAAACAATCCCTGAAATCATTTAAAAATAGCTAAAATTGTAAGGAATGTCAAAAACTCGGAAAAATTCGCGAAAATTTCCAAAAACTTGCTATTACCAAAAAGATAGCAAAGTGTAATATTAATTAAAAGTCAACAGAACTGTAAATAAGCTTCAAAGTATTTTTTCTGGTAAGTTGTTGATAGTAGTAAAACTTTCGGTCAATTAGTTCAGTTTAAGGTTATCATACAGGGGCCAAATCACGGCATCCGATACGAATCGTAATTTACAAATATTTCAATAGAGTTTATATGGAAATATTTTTAAATTACGAGTCGTATCGAATGCCGTGATTTGCCCCCAGGTCTTAATTTATAGAGTGATAGATATTATTACGAGTATTAAGTGTTGATTGCCGCATATTGTTGCATTATTTCTTTCTCTTGGAAAAATTATTATAATAAATTCAAAAAGGAATCATTTAGATTCTACTTGAATCCCTACGTCAAGAAGGCAGCCACGTAAACCAACCAAAAAACAAATAATGCAACAATATTGAGGTGTAGTATAAGCAGAAAGTGCTATAGTTATTTGACAGAGTGAATATAATTATGTATATAATATCTACTTACCTTTTTTTGGGTTCGGTGGGTGCAAAACAAAGAAATACGTACAGCGGGTACTTATGTAATATGACCTGAATGAAATTTAGTTAAAAAAAATCAATTTTTTATTCAAAAATATACTTACTTATATATAGTATATGTCTGAATATACAATGTATGCTTTAGACCAGTCACTCAGTAATTCAAAAAGTTCACCTGAAAACATAATGGCACACATACTATGTAGAAATCTCACACTAAATCATAAACAGTTACAACTCAAAAGTTTTAGATTCTAATGCCAAACAACTGTGGATACTGTACAAATGATAAAAGTACTTAATGTAAAAACAAGAATAAAGGTATTTTATATTCTTCAAGAAGACTGCAAAAGAAATTAGTGTGGTCGTTAGAGATTTGTTCAATTAACTGGTTTATAAAAAACAAAACCAATTTCCGCATTTTGAGTTGTGACTGTTTCTGATTTAGTGTGCGATATCCATATGAACATATGCACATATATAATATGTACATACTATGTAACACAATGATATATTTTAATTGCATGCTTACCAATTAAAATTTTCTTTTATGTTTTGTATAAATATGTCTTCGCAAATATTTATTAATTTCTTTTAAATTATTCAATAACTTTTTTTATATTTTCAAATATTTTTGAAGTTAGTTTTGAAAGAAAATAAACTAAGTAAAACTTAAATGAAAAAACTTTCAGGACAACCAAATTTTTTAAGTTTTACTGAATATGTACATATATTTCTACATAATTGATTATATTGACTGCACAGAATATCATTATTATATTGTAGTTTGTTTATAAAACAACATACACAAAAAGTTAAAATAGACGTGGCTTGGTAAAATAACTATATTTTCCTTAAAATTAAACTACACGGACAACTTCCTAAATAACCTACATTCAGTTAATGTAAAACTTTTTTGAGTGTACATTTTGTGGAGAAAACTACAGAGAAATATAAGCACAAAAGAAAATGAAACAAAAATTAGAGAGCATTTGAAGTTACTGCTGTAGTTTTTATTATGGGCTTTGTTAATTTGACAGCGATTTTTCCTGAAGTTGCGCACTTATTAATAGAGAAAAGAAAAGAAAATTGTATGAAATTTTTACACAATGTAAATAAGGATATGAGGATTAATTCTACATATTTAACTCAAATCTCGTATTTTTTTAAATGTAACGTTGTTCAAGTACCCAGCTGACTTTTGAGAGACTTTTGTTATTAATATCGATTTCGAATAAATCTCAAATATTTATCGTGTAAAACTATCGAGAGTGACACTCAAAAATTAATCGAAAAAAGTTCACCTGTCACATTCGATTTCGAAGTTTCGCTAGCAATATCAAAAATGAGAGAATATCGAATTAATTTCAATATCGCAAAAAGGAACCAGAAAATTTAAAAATGTTATTTTATTTTAAAATTTATTTATTTTATTTTACTTACTTATTTTATTTTAATTATTTAACTTACGCTGCAGGATTTGAACCATATTACCTCCATTCTAAGGCCGGGTTTACATCTGTGTGTCATGTGCCCAAAAAAAGCGTAACCACTAATGAAAAACTGTTTGATTCAGACATGTATTTATTGATTTAAACAGTTTCCAATCATTTTGAATTCTTCAAAATTGTCTATTAGTTATGTATGAAACTGTTAAACTTAATAATTACGTGTCTGAATCGTAAGTATGTGTTTTTTTTAATTACAGTGCTGTCATTGGTACCTCTAAACTAGCAGACTAGCACACATCCACCCGGTTACCATCACACATTCGAAAAACTATCGAGAAACCTTCGAAGTTCGAAACTTTAGCGAACATTCGAATTTTTTGAGTTTTGCGAACAAATATCGAAAAATTTTGTTTCGAAATTTCTTCGCTTTAGTGAGCATTCGCTTATATCGAATCTCAGGTCAAGTAGGTAAATGAGCAATATGTGCATACGTATGTATGTATGTATGTATGTACTTACATAGATTAAGAATTAAAAACAACTGTCCGATACCAATGTTTCACAAAGTGAGGATTCAGGCAAAGACTATAAATATATATATATATATATTTATATATATATATATATATATGTATATATATATTTATAGTCTTTGATTCAGGCGTTTCTGCTAGTTTGACACTCTGCTGCTGTAAAATGTTTGGACTTAAAAACAAAATGATTTTTAATTTTTTGCCTACAAAATCCACAGACGTTACCCACCAAATGTTTAGTGTAGATAGAAAAATATGCTTTCCTTTTCCTTGATGCTTCTGGAAGATCTGAAGTAGAGCAGCTTGGAACAACTTTTGCATGCTTTGTAGAAGATTTTTACTAGCTGACCAAAATGTATTCTTTGATATCCTGAAAATTAAAAGAAAATATGATATAAATAGTTGATTTTTTTTAAATTATGTACGTTTGTATGTATATTTTATTCATTATTTCAATGAAAAATAAAATAAAAAATGTAATGGGCCTTAAAAAATATACACATGTGCATACAATATGTACTTGTATTACGGTTGACCTTGCAGGTCATTCCTGGAGCTTCTCACCCATCAAACACAAAGAGCTGGCAAACCCATAGATTTTTGAAGTATGCAATTAAAAAAAAAATCAAAATTTTCGACAACGATACTCAATGTCGTACAATTTAACCTATTTAGATCGAATTCGCCGTATTCTATGAAAGTTTTTATGTCCAAAGAAGTAAATGAATCCTGCAAATTGATTTGACAGCAACTTTTGGAGTTATTCAAATAAATCGCAAAAATATTTTCCCCAACGATATCTCTAGAACGAACTAATCGATTCGAATCAAATTTGCCGCAGTCGATGTTGTTTTTTGAACTTAAGAATGGATTAGATTTTGGATTCAACCGGTTTGAAATTTATTTAAAAAACAAATTTTGTTTTTGTAAACTTTATATTCCAACATTTTTAAAATCTTCTTTTTGGGCAAAGTTCGGTAAAATGAGAGCAAACTATTACTTTTCTCAATAAGATAAAAAAAGGTAGAGAATTTTGCGAAGGCGAAAACTCTAAACGTTCAACATAAAAGAAAACGTCAATGTATTTTATAGAATCCGTCAGATGCTAAACTTCTCCTTTTTCAACTGACAGCTATGAGTTCTGACATATTAAGCACGTCTCCGTCAAGCAAAGTACACAAGTAAATATTTTTTTTTTTCATATATATATTTATTTATTGTATCTTCAAAAATGAACTAACAATAAGTAATCAAATCTTAAATCTAAATATAATTATTAGGCCCGACCAATATCGGACATAAACTTAGTGATAGTTATAAATAATACATAAGTAGTGATAATCAAAAAGGAAAAAAAAAAAAAAAGTAAATATAACAGCAGTAAAAATAGTCAGCTGAGCTGTTACGGCCACCTGCCATTAATAAAGTGCGCCCAGATAGCGTCGGCGAAATAGCGTCGATTTTAGGAATTATAAAACAAAAACCAATGATGAATTTTCCAGGAGCACTGTTCAACTGCCATGCCAAAGGGTCACATATTTTTAAAGTGGACAGACACTTGGGAGAAAAAAAATTAGAGAAACGCGCAAAAAATCTATCCGAGACGTTTAAAAAAAATCGGGCAAATTAAAATTGGCTATTGATTGTGTTCTCCCAAGTGTCAAATGTAGTAATAACTATATGACCATTTGGCATAACAAGAACAGTGCTCCTGGGAAAATTCATCCACGGTTTTTATTTTATTTTCTTCCTTCAGCAAATGATTACTCCGCCACTCTTCCTCAAACTAGCCAAGTATTTACTTCACGTGTATCATATGCCGATGCTGCTAAGACTAGTTCTATTCCCATACAAAATATTCCACCTAAAAATAATTCAACGAATCCAAACTCTAGCTTTAACTTTAGTCGTCTTGAAGCTACTATTGAGAATCTGGTGCTAACTATAAATAATTTTACAACAAATATGACTACCATGATGCAAGAAATGCTGAGAATGCAGAATACTCTGCTTCAAGCATTAGTCAACAAATCATGAACACGTTAAAACTATGTTTCTGGAACGCAAACGGCATTCGCCAACATAAAAATGAACTTGAGCACTTCCTCACGGAAAAAAATATTGATATAATGTTGGTCTCTGAGACTCACTTGACTTCGAGAAGCTACTTTAAAATAAATGGTTACACTCTATATGATTCAAAAGACCCGAGAGGGAGAGCATGTGGTGGATCAGCAATTCTAATTAAGTCAAGACTCAAGCACTATATCCTTAACGTTAGTGAAGAATATATGTTTTATTTTATAGAATGATAGTATTCATTTAAGATTGCACAAGTAAAATTATTTTACAAACAATGTCTTAAGATTGCGGCCAGTCGCATACTTGCAATTTAATATTAAATACGAGTCCTGCTGGGCAAGGCATTTTGGTTTCGCAGCCACATTGGCATACAATATAACCGTTACTATTATCATCTGCAAGTAGAGCGCCATTCCTTTGACCTGCACATTTGCCTGGACTGACACATGTTATAGCGGAACAACCATCAACTGGTGAAGGCGGATTGTCGTTACCTTCTCCACCGCTTGAGCTACACGGTGTTGATGCTGTTGGCTTTGTTGGCGAGGAGGATTTCGAGGGACAAGGAGTTGGTGCTGTTGGCTTGGTTGGTGGGGAGGGTTTTGAGGGACAAGGTGTAGGTGCTGTTGGCTTGATCGATGGGGAGGGTGAGGGTTTTGTCGAACAAGGTGTTGATGCTGTTGGCTTAGTTGATGAAGAGGGTTTTGTGGGACAAGGTGTGGATGCTGTTGGTGCTGTTGGCTTTGTTGATGGGGAAGGTTTTGTCGGACAGGGTGTTGATGCTGTTGGCTTGATTGATGGAAATGGTGAAGGTATTGGCGCTGTTGGCTTGGTTGCAGGAGAGGGTTTTGTCGAACAAGGTGTAGATGCTGTTGGCTTTGTGGTGGGTTTTGTGGGACAAGGTGTTGGTGCTGTTGTGTAAGAAGGCTTTGTAGTCACAGTTGTTTGGCTTGGTCTTGTCGGTTCCGACGCACATGGAGATGAAGTCGGCTTGGACGTTGCTGGTGTCACGCAAGGTGTTGACTGTTTTAATTCGCGGGAAAGCATAACTTTACCACCAAGATTTTGGAAATTTAGAAATTCTGGCAGGCGTATAGGCTGATGCAATCTACTACATTTAGCACGACAAACATTACAATCCAAACTGTTACCACTATCCAAACTTAGTGAGTGCAATGCGTAGTTAATATCACAACCAGCGCGGAATTTGAAATCACATATTGACTCGTAACGATTGAAATGCAACCCAAATGGACAATATCTTATAGCTACAGTTTCACCCTGATAACACTGAATAAATCGCGTACAGTCGTTTGGATGTGCTAACCGAGCACCATCCTCTTGATCCTGGCAAATATCCAGGCTTTGAGCACTGGTGAGACTACAGCTCAGCAGCGCCAAATAATAAACAACTAAAATTTAAAGATATTATAAGATTTTCAAATTTCTAAGTATTTGTATTCCGTGTGCTGCTTGCTACCTTTCTTCAACATCATTTCAGTTACACTTATATCACACGACATTGAACTGCTTCGCGGTGGGAGTTGAACTTTTTATACTAATTGCTGGCTAATTATAGAAATACAATTTTAATGTAAGAGTATTTACATTTCTGTTTTTCAGCAAATTCTTGTTTAACAAATGTTTTTCTACAAAACCTTTACAATAATTAAATTCCATGAGTGCTATGCAAATTAAAATTAAAAAAAGAATGGCATGCAGTCAAAGAGTCTGAACAATATACTTCAGACTAGGCCAGCAGCGAAAGTTGATGGTTCAATTGAAGACTATTTCTGTTTTAAAATTTAACGTGTTTGATTTGAATAGTTAATATTTTAAATGTGTATATTTTACAAAAGCATTGGAATACAAGTTTTGATTTAGAAATATCTTTAATTCTTTTTTTTTCAAAATCTGAAGTAGATATTTTTAACCGACTTCAAAAAAGGAGGAGATTATATGTTCGTCATGTATATATTTTTTTATATGTTCACCGATTTCTCCGCCATTTGAGAAGCGATTTAAAAAATTCTTTTTTTTATATGAAATGGTCCCATTTCCACAATTACGCGATAGGAGCAGGGGAATGGATACCTCCCACACAAAGTAATTATTAATTACGGCATATGTATATGGAATACTATATAATTGACAGGATTCAAACTTGGTAAGAATAACTTTACATTTAATCCAGCGGAAAAGTGGTGATGTAAGAGCAGGGGAAGGGCTCCCTCCCATACAAAGTAATCACTAATTAAACGATTTCTCCGTCATTTGTAAAGCGATCTTTTTCTATATGAAATGGTATACTCCACAGGTGGTCCCATTTTCACAAATATGCGATAGCAGCAGGGGGATGGATACCCCCCATACAAAGTAATTATTAATTATCGCTTATCTCGGATACTATATTAGTGAGAGTCTCCAAATATATTCTACAATAAATGCGCGTAATTCAGCAGAGAAGCTGCGATGTAGCGGCGAGGACATGGATACCTCCTACTAAGTAATTACTAATTATCGCATATGTAGTATACTTTATCAATTGATTTTTAACCTTGGAAAGCACTATGCATAGTACAGCACAATTATAAGTGAATGCGAATATGAAGTACCCTCCCATAAAAAGTAATATTGCATAAATTAGACCAAATTAAATATGTTTGTTTGTGTACGTAGTTCCCAATAATATCTTGAGAGCTTTTATATAAAAATACGGAATTTTTTTTAGGTTTTCTCAAGAATTTTTTGGCTGAAGTCTACTGATGAGTTTCTTAAGCAGAAAAGAAATGCATATGATACATTATAATTAATTATACATAATTCACACGATGGCTTTTATGACGTCTGTTTTTCGTTTGATAGCGAACGATGTAGAGAAGGGGGTAGAAAAAATGCTCGATTTCTGCTTCCATGATTATTTTTTTTCGTATTTCATACGTTTACACATTGGCGCATATTCAGAAATCATTACTAGGTGCTAACTTTTTTAAATACCTATTCACAGACGGCTACGAAAGTTTAGACTTAATTATGAGTGAAGCTGTAACTAAATGTTAACTAACTTATACATGTTATACTTATACTTTACATGTCAAAAATTGTTTTTTGATAGTTTGAATAGTTTTTTATTTAATTGCAATTTATATCGATCATAGTATTATCGACATTTTATTTTCTTATTTCTTTTATCAGCTGGGAGTCGTTACTTCGTTAGTTTAGATTTGTGAATAGAACCTGTAACTATCTGTTAACTATTTTTTAGTATCTGTTTAATAAATTTCGACTTTAGTTACGATTTATGAATATGCGCCTATGTAAATATATAATTTTTAATTCGAATGGAATATGTGAATTGCTTTGATTCATTGTACTACAACTTGTCGAAAGCATTTGATATAATGAAAGCTCAAATATACCATCTCTAATTTGCAATAAGAATTTATCTTCACACAAATTCAGCCAAGTATTTAAATTTTAAAAAGTAATATTTTGCATAAATTTTGTAATTTGTTAAAGTAAATCCCCATAATATATCAGTTGAGTCCTTACTTTTGCGGCTCGAGCTTACGATGTATCTCTAATATTTTTATGTTTATTATTCTATATTTATGAAATTAAGCTCACAGTTTTTCGAGTTATTTTATTAAATATGCTTAGCGCTTGTGTATTTAGTCGTTTTTTTGTTGCTTAATTTTTTAAATCAACAGAAAAATCGAAGAAACTTTAATTAGATGGTGGTGTGTCCTTAGTTTTGCTTTCTACTGTATGTGAACTTACTTATTTTATATTCACCCGATTGATTGGGCTGATCGGAATAAAAAAACACAAACACAGTTTCTTTATGCACATAAATTATTTTGGATTTTATTATACACATATGGCCAATAAAATAGGTACGACATTTATAATCCGTGAAAATGCATATTTTTCGATTTTATGTAAACAAATAGTGGATCTTCGTTCATATTTATTTCGTGCAGCATTAGAAGAAGGGCGCTCTGATGTTACATTTGGTCATAAGCAATTGCACGCAAAATTTTTTGGGTTTGGGATTTCCCGAACGTTTGCACTTCCCGGGAAAAGCTATTTTTCTGAATTAAATTTCATTTATTAAATGAAAGGTGGCGAAATTTCGATTGTTTTATTAATGTAAATAAGGATTCTTTTGAAATAAAACTTAATACAAAAGCAGTTTTAAGACAAATTTTTAAGAATTTTTAATTGAATTCAAGCAAATAAATAAAATTGACGACTGTTACCACAATAAATAGACAATTCTATAATAAAACCTACAAATCATTTTAATAAGAATTTGCATTGCTCGTTTCTCATTATTTTTTAAAAAATTCCAGGCGGTTTCTTATCGTTAAGTACAAGCAGGTTACAGTACCATACTCAGCTGGGCCGAATTTTAAATACCCTGAGCCACAGTCTGTCTAAGTGTCTTTAATTTTATTTCTCCTAAAATATTTTCTTCAGGGTTTCAATAATAGCGTCTACTTGTAATAAATATAAGTTTTGTCAACTCGGAGTCTTTACAGCTTAAAATGTTCACTATACTTTTCAAAATTTGGTCACTAATTCGGCGAAAAATCACTTAAAGTTCACTTAGCATCGAATTATTTACTTAAGGAAACGACTATATGATTGCAATCATTGATACTTATACAATTTATCACACTTTTTTACTTTATGGTGATTAAACGATAGTGATTAAGGCTGTTTCAGACTATAATACAACTATTAATACTTTTGACTGAAATGTGTCGCTGATCTAATTTCAGTTTCAAAATGTTCAAAAAACAACAACAACTCAGCATGTCAGAGTTTCATTTACCACAAAAGTATTAATTAACACTTGTATTATACTCGAAACGGCCTCTACTAAATGCATCTTGCAATAGAGTAATAATTTTTTTCGTAGACGCATTAGGAGGAGATATGGTATGATCTCAATTTTATTTAATTTTTATGAAATTTCAGTGTAGATTTGAATAGCTCACATTTTTATTTTATATTAAAAAAATATGGACAAGAATTCTTTCTTTCCTACAGTTACATTTGAAATAAAAACACAATTTTAGAATTTGTTTAAATTTTAAGATTGAAAAATTTCCTTCGAACAGGGTATGCAATATATGTATATGTAAGTGTTTAAACAGACGATGAAAAACGTACCAACTTTCGTCTAAATTTAGTCACACAATCATTCAAACGAACTTTTGTATAATATATAAAAAAACAATGAGTTCTTATATTAAAGTAAAATAGGATTATAAATATGTGTGCTACAAAATTCTATATTTTATTTATTTGCTTGAATTCAATTAAAAATTCTTAAAAATTTGTCTTAGAACTGCTTTTGTATTAAGTTTTATTTCAAAAGAATCCTTATTTACATTAATAAAACAATCGAAATTTCGCCAACTTTCATTTAATAAATGAAATTTAATTCAGAAAAATAGCTTTTCCCGGGAAGTGCAAAAGTTCGGGAAATCCCAAACCCAAAAAATTTTGCGGGCAATTGCTTATGACCAAATGTAACATCAGAGCGCCCTTCTTCGTCGGTATTGTGTAGCAGAATAATTGGCGAAGTAAAATAACAATAGAATAGCTACTAAGCACAATTTCAAAAATTTAATACGCCTCATTGACATCAGAGGCGCTGCAACTCGGCATTATTAAAAACAAGCAAAAAGCAGAGTTATAAAAGACTGAAGCTTTGCTCTATCCCTTCCTTCTCCACCTGTCTTCTCTATAACCATCCCTACCCTAAAAGAAAGTAACACCTTAAGAGTAGTGCGTAAATTTAAAGTAAATACATATTTATCTTGAATGTGACGGCCAATACTCAAAGAGTACATAACTAAAACGATACTTCTGTCATTCTCTGATGTGAATGAGTTAAATACGTCAGAAATTTCTTCTTATTGAAGAAATTTAAAATACATAAATATTAGTCTTGAATGTGTGCGTATGTATTTTATTTTTTTTAGTTATTTCAACAATGAAATTACTTGAAGTAAATTACTTGCTGGCAATTAATTTAGAGTTAACTTAAAATTTGAGTTTAATATTACTACAACTTATAAAGCAAAATGAAAATTTTAATTGTATTCAGTATCCTGTGCTTGGTTGCTTTGGCATCCTCACAAAGCTATGAAGGGTATCGAAAGCGTGACGCTCGAGAGAAAGCAATTCGAAATCAACCCCCAAATACTGACGGGTTTAAACAATCTAATTACTGGCAAGGTTCTGGACTGTCTCATTCTGCTAATTTCAGAGACAAGTAACCTGGTTTCTCGTTTTGAAGTCAACGGTTTTGGTAAGAAAGTCTATTGGAAATAATGAGGCTGGCTGATCATCCATCCACCACAATTTTATTGTATTAAGTGTTCATATCCTTAAGTCTCAATTTGTGATGTAAATAGTAACATATGTACAATAAAATCCAAAATAATTTATGTGCATAAAGAAACTGTGTTGTTGTTTTTTTATTCCGATCAGCCCAATCAATCGGGTGAATATAAAATATGTAAGTTCACATACAGTAGAAAGCAAAACTAAGGACACACCACACACTAATTAAAGTTTCTTCGATTTTTCTGTTGATTTCAAAAATAAAGCAACAAAAAAACGACTAAATACACAAGCGCTAAGCATATTTAATAAAATAACTCGAAAAACTGTGAGCTTAATTTCATAAATATAGAATAATAAACATAAAAATATTAGAGATACATCGTAAGCTCGAGCCGCAAAAGTAAGGACTAAACTGATATATTATGGGGATTTACTTTAACAAATTACAAAATGTATGCAAAATATTACTTTTTAAAATTTAAATATTTGGCTGAATTTGTGTGAAGATAAATTCTTATTGCAAATTAGAGATGGTATATTTGAGCTTTCATTATATCAAAAGCTTTCGACAAGTTGTAGTACAATGAATCAAAGCAATTCACATATTCCATTCGAATTAAAAATTATATATTTACATAGAGTTTAAGTTTAAACCAAACGAAAACAGCAATGAATATATATTGTTCCGTTCTGTTACGCGTTTGTCATAATAATTTAAAACAGCTACGTCCAAACACACATACACTGATGTTTGCATTTGAGGTAAACAGCTTTGAAAGCTCTTAAATTTGTTCTTGTTTCTTTGCAAAGTAACAGCAAGCATTGCTGTCTGTTGTTTTGGAAATTGTACTCTCATCGGTGTGAAAGCACAAAAAGCTCTTTATAAAAGTTTGCACATTGTTCGTATGGCGTAAACGTAGCTGATTTTAAATTTTCTTTAGTGTAATCATTGATAATTATCACATATAATTTGGCTTACAGAGCGGTACGAACTTGTTTTGCACATTGGATTTTGAAGTGAATAATTTGAAAATTTGCAACAAAAGTATTTTAATTGTATATGAGTCAGGGATGGTAAAGTTGGTAAAATTGTACCTTTTTTAGTACTATTCAAACTCGGAAAGTACAATAGTAAACCAATGACTAATTTAGTACATTTTAGGAATCTTCCAGTTTCACTCTGCGTTTCTTTTTAAAAGATTTGCATATGGGTATTTTTCCAGGAAAGTCTACTTTTTGTCGCGTTCGACACCAAGCAAATATGCTTGTTTTTTTTTCAAAGAAAACAAAATTTTTTTTACTTCTTTATACATTTGTGTAGGGCGTTAGCAGCTCTACGTTAGGTAAAATTTTATGAAAAATTTAGTCACATTGTTCAGAAATACAAGTTTATTTGCTTTCGGTCGAACGTGACAAAAAATTTTAATTTTTCGTAGAAATTCCCATATGGTAATATTCACTTTTGAACAATGAAACTCATATGCTTCTCACTTGAAAACAGTCTTGTGAAAGCAAAACGCGGCGAGAAAAATAAAATAACTCAAATTAAAATAATTTTTATTCTAAATTCGGATTTTAGAGCACATGCTATTAATTAGTATATTTTCAATTTCAACTTAAACAGGTGTAACCATATGCTTTAACATCCCAACTTACAAGCAAATTTGTGAAAAGGATTTGGTAGCCAGAACAAAGTCGATTATTTCAATAAAAACAAATAAAAATATGTAATTTTAATTAAAAAAATCTTTTAGTACAATTAAGGTAAAAAAGTACAATTTTTGAAAGCTGTTGGTACAATTCGAAACTTCTCAATACCGTCCCTGATATGAGTATATAAGAAACAACGTTTGTGTAATGTGTTTATTAAGCCAAAAATCATGTCTGTGTGAAAGCTAAATTGCGCGAAAATATCCGTAAATGTATGTGAGTGTCACTCGAACAATTCAGGGTTGTTATTATGTAATTCGATTCGAAACGACAACTGTTGGAATTTGTATGTTGTTAACATTGCAATTCGAACACATTTCCGTTCGATTCGGATTACATAATAAGAATTATCGCTATCTCATGAAAGTTGTTAAGAAACACGATGCTGATGCTTTAAATTTATATGAATACCGTCAATTCTCCGGTTAAACGCGCTGAAATTTATTGAATATAAGTGAAAAGGGAGACTAAAAAGGGGCTAAAAGGGGCCTCCGCTCAGAAAACCCTTTAAGCAAATCTAATTAATTTCAGAGAGGTTAAGGTTGCACCAAAATGAGCAATTGGTTAAATTAAGACTAGCAATTTCATTAGCTCAGTTCGCAATGAATTTGAATGGCAAAGAAGTGGTTTACTGAATTTCCCATTGAGGTCTCCACGACAGAAATAATTGATGAAATTCACGGTATGTTGGCCGATCGGGGATTGGAAAGTGAGAGAAATTTTGGAAGCCAAAAGCATCTCACATGGCTCAGTAGTTTAAATTTGAGTGATCACTTGGGCATGAGAAAGCTTTGCGCAAGACGGGTGCCACATTTGCTCAAAATCGATCACAACCACAATCGTGTGACAATTTCGCAGGAGTGTTCGGCGATAGCAATATGGATAAGTTCTTTCGTTGCTGTGGGCTTTTTAATGTGCAGTTTACATGGCAAAAATCCATGAATGCTGCTTCGAATTGCTCTTTCATCTGTTATTTTTTGGTACAAACTATGAAGAAATGGCTCGGTGGAAGGAGATTTGACTTCAACGAAATATCGATTTTGATGACCTCGAAAAATCTTGTTTTTTGTAAGAGGAAAAAATTGGAAAAACGTTGGGTGATGTGTATAGACCTTAAAGGACAATACGTTGAAAAATAAAGTGATTTTTATCATGGACTTATTTACCCTCCCTTTGACTTTAGACAAAGTTGCATTTTAGTTATCGGGTAACTACCAAGGCCTATTTATTAGGTCTATGCAACTCTACAAAAGCACAGCAATACAAAAAACAACTTTATGTTTAAGTTGTCAGAAACACACACAAACATGAACTAAAGTATATGATAAATAAGCCTTGGTAACTACTATTGAGTATAGACGAAATTACTGATACAATATATAATATTTTTGGAGCTGTGCTCTTTATGGCGCGATACAGGAGCTAGGACGTGATTTTCGTAACAAAAATAATCGACACTATTTATGTTTTGATTTCTTTGTACTTAAAAGCAGAGTATGAAAATAAAGGAAACAAAATGTTTGATTTTGTGGGTAAAACAAAAACAATCGGAACGATTGCTCAATTTGTTTTTGTATTGGTTTTGCACATGAGCACAAATCAGAGAACGAAGCCGATCTGCTGTAAGCCGGCTAACAGCCGCCGCCGGCCACAAACAATGCATTAATCGTACGCAGTTAGAAAAGAAAATAAATAGAAACGTTTTGAAACATTTGCGGCGAATTTGACATCAATAATTTTGTTGCATTCTTGTTTAACACATGAAATTTGTTTTATATAGCCAAGCAGCATAGCTCTAACCGAGTGTCCCAAGACACCTCTCTTCTTCTTTTTTTGGATTCGTATGGATTGGCTGGCATCTGTGTAAGTAAATTTAGATGACTAATGTGTAAAAGTATGCTACCCTGACATGTTTATTTTAATAATTTTTATTCATTTAATGCTTCACACTGATTTGTTTAACCAACTTCTTTGCTTCTTCGTGCAGTTTTAACCATCAAAATTGGTTAGATTTACCCATACATTTTTTTTCTGTATGGAAATCATAATAACCTAATATAACTAAAATGTATAAATTAAGTTCTTTCTAAAACGATTTGTATTGCATAGTATTTGTACTCGTATATTTGGTATGAATACAGAGTTTATTTTATCTTGGCAGTGAAATTAATTTTATTTTTTGCATCCCTGAGAGGATTTTATTTTTTTTTTTATAAATCACAAAAACTTATATGGTATGGTTATAAATTTTATTTTTGGCACAACTCAAGCTTTTGTCATTAGAAAGACGCCAAAGGCAATACATGTATGTATGCATATATGAGTATTATTAATCAAACAATTAGGAAAATTTGTTTAAAACATTTGTTGCTTTTAGTATAATAATAACAAAGATTCTCAATTATAATATTCTAAGAAATTAAAAATTTCAATCATATTTGCACATACTTTTTGTATTTAGTTTAAAGAACCCAAATTTGTTTTTATTCAAATACGCATTGATACGATAACTGGGTTGACCAACTTTTCATAAGTCGTTTTAAGGCAAGAAATTTTATTATTTTATTTACTTAAATTCGAGCAGTTTTAAAATCTTTATTAACGGCGTTTCAGGTTTACTTAACAGTTTGTCTGGCTTCCGTCAGTCTGTGTAGAAGTTTGATGCCACAGGGTTGGACAGGTCTGTTGCATAATACTCTTAAATAGGTTACTTTTTTTCTTACTTGGCAATCACATTTGTGAATTGGTATAAAAGCATCTTCAATTTTGCCGAAATGAAGTCAGTATTCTTTTCACGCATAAATAGATAACAAAATTAAATATTTAAATGAATCGTTTTGCAATAGTGATTACAATTGCTCTGCAGTGTTGTACACTGTTCGATGAGACTTGGGGACATGGCATGTTGTTAGCTCCGCCAGGAAGAAGTTCACGTTGGCGTTATAATGATTCAGCTCCTACTAATTATGATGATAATGGTAACTTTTGTGGAGGTTTTGCAGTATGTTACTTTATTTTTCACATTTCCAAAGTTATCACCACTGATTGTTGCATACAATTTTAATCTAATCTAATTATGTAGGTACAATATTATGCAAACCATGGTAAGTGTGGTCTTTGTGGGGATGATTTCAGAGATCCCACACCCCGGGCCAACGAATTGGGAGGCTTATACGGAGGTGACGGTGTCATAGTCAGAACATATGAAAGCAGTGAATCAGCCCATTTTGGATTTAACATCACCACCAGTCATTTGGGTCATGTTTATTTCGAAATATGCGATTTGGAGAAATTTGAAAAAGAGTCTGAGGAATGTTTTGCTGAGCATCGTCTCAAATTCATCGATGGCAGCGACAAATTCTTTGTTGGATCGAGTACAGGCTGGTTTAATGCCACTGTGGTTCTACCAAGCCATTTGAAATGTGAACATTGTGTTCTCCGTTGGACCTACGTCGCTGGCAATAACTGGAATATATGTGAAGACGGCACTGGTGCAATTGGCTGTGGACCACAAGAAAATTTCAAATCCTGCGCTGATATTTCTATCCAATAAACCAAAGTACTCTGCTAAGGTGCCAAAGTTTTTCTCAAATAAATCGTTATACATTTACATGCATTTTGATTTCACAGAAAATTATTTCATAAGCTTTAAAAATATATACTGCGACTAAGTCAGAAAAAAAGTTTGTTAATTTTTTTTAAATGCGTTATAAAATAATTAAAATACAGATTAAAAAAATATTAACATTTTATTTTCCTCTTACGTAAGTTTTTTGTTCAAATAATAATTAATAGAACTAGCGAAATAATTCTTTCTGCAAAAAAAACCGACTTCAAGGCAAACATCTGATAGAAAAAGATCAGCAGAAGTACGTGAAATATAAAATTAAGTTTTAAATAAAATATTTAGTCTATTTTAGGTCTCAATTTTTGTGGTAAGTTTCACAAAAATCGGTTAAGTAGAACCGCGGGAAATAGTATAAGAAATTTTAATGGGCGTAACTCCGCCCATTTTTTTAACTTTCAAATTGTGTAACTGCAAGAACTAAAGGTGTTTTATAGGTTTCGCACCAATCAAATAAGTAGAATATTATAAAATTACATGAAAAAATTGTGGGCGTGCCCCGCCCATTTTGTACAATGGGACCAATGGAAAGCTATACCCTCTCAGACAACAAAAAAAAATGTTTACAATCAGTGTGAAATGTACCGAGTTATGAAGTAACACACCTATAAAAAAATATATAGACGAATTGTTAACCTCCTCCTTTTTTTGAAGTCGGTTAAAAATACGAGCCCCCAGGACAGGCTTTAAATATAGAACTATCTGCATGGAAATCACACGCTCTACTTCTGCGCCGCATAAACTATAATTAATTTTTCTTTATTACTTTGCACTCGTTACATAACTGCTGTAAAGTAATGCAGGCTGTATGGAGTTTGTGTGGAAAAGCAAAGCTGGAGGTATATACCACTCGTTACCCGGCAACCCTTTTCTTGCGTGTTAAACATTTAACACTATAAAAATTAAAAGTTACACATAACGCTTCTGAGGCTCTTTTAGTTGTAAAAATTCAAACCTTTGCGGGAATTTTTTTGATTTACATTTACGTTTTATTTTTCTTTAAATATTTCATGCATTTTTCATTGTTTAATAAAAAATAGTAGGGAGTAGATTCGTGCAGATGACAAGTACTTAGACATATTTATATATTATTTATATATGGACAGTGTATGCATTAGGGATGTAACGAATGTTCGCATTCGCAAATAATTCGCTTACTTTTGCTATTTGCATTCGTTAAAATGTATGCGAATATTTAAAGCGAATACTAAAGACAAAAATATTTGAAATATTTTCCAGTTTTTGAAAAAGAAAAAACTGTTAAAACTTTTGAAAAATGGTAAGCACATCATTACTTCGTTCAAAAATTTTAAATGCAAAAATATTAACTAATCCTTCTTTGTTGTAAATTTTTTGCGAAACAAGTGCCACTCATATTATTCCGCATGAAAACTTAAAATGTTGAAGATATATTTCATATGTTTTTCCCAAGATGAACAGAGTAATACTTCTGGAAAAAATGTTCATGAACAATTCATTCCAATTTTTCTTAATATGTATTTTGGTAGCATTTTACAGGAAATGTTGTAAACTTATTTTATTATTATTATCTATACTTATTTTAATATTATTTCATATATCTTTCAGTTTAACAATTTTTATTTCTAATAAATTAATAAATATTTGCTGAATTCAAGACTCAAGTAGATCTATGTATACAACACAACTTCATGTTCTTAGATAAATTTATTTTCATGTGATTTTTTTAACGTATTGTAATATTTGCATTCGCTTTCGCATTCGCTTTCGCAAGAATTAAAATGTATTATTCGTTTTCGCATTCGCATTCGCTAAACTGGTATTCGTTACATCCCTAGTATGCATGCATAGCAACTAAGAAAAACATAATGGCGGTATTCGATGTTTGATGCAAATAGATACCCTGCTGGTAACACAACGCTTGACGCTCTAATTTAGGTTGGACTCTATATTTGAACAGGCTACGGCATTTAGTTTGTGTTTGGCAGCCGTTGTTAGCAAACTACCGCGCGTTTTGAGAGAAAAAAATAGAAAAAGGTGAATTTCGTGTACTCACTAAGCATTATTTTTTGCGAAACAAAAACCATCGTTCCAACCAATATGCTATGCTTGAATGAGGACTCTGGGTCTTGGGAATCTTCACCATCAATTTCGATGGTAAAAGAGTGCTTTACTGGATTTCGTTATGGCCATACAAGCACAGAAGATGCCGAAGGTTCTGGTTGTCTAGTAGAGGTCTCTCTCTACACCTGGGGCCCGTTTCTCAAAACTACAAATTACAAATCTACAAATAAAATACACACAAAACAGCAATAAAATTTGTAAAAGTGTTGTTGCTTTGTGTGTATTTGTAATTTGTAGTTTTGAGAAACGGGCCCCTGATATAATTGAAAAAAAATTCACGATACAGTTTTAGCCGATCGGAGATTGAAAGTGAGAGAGATTGTGGAAGCAATAGGCATCTCACGTGGCTCAGTGTTTTCAATTTTGAATGATCACTTGGGTATGAGAGAGCTTTCCGCAAGATGGGTGCCGCGTTTGCTCACAATCGACCACAAGCGCATGTACAGTTTCCATGGCAAAAATCCATGAATTGGGCTACCAAGTGCTCCCTCAACCGATCTATTCTCCAGATTTAGCCCCTAATAACTATTTCTTGTACCTATTTTGATGACCTCGACAAATCATATTTTTCGGAAGGGATACAAAAATTGGAGAAACTTTGGACTAAGTGTATAGAACTCCTGTGCTTAATTCAAAAACACACTGAGTGGATGGATGACCCACCTTCGTAAATTCTTAATCCATATTACATAAGGGATACTTCTGTTTTAGACTTAACTTTGAGTGAAACAAAAATGAGTTGTTTGTCGATATTTGATTTTAAAACATTCAGAAGGATCAATTAATTCAGTTTCGGTTAACATTAGATAAGATTATCCTTTTCACATTTTATTTGTGCGAATTCGGATTTTTAACAAATCAACTAAAATTAAAACTAAAAAAGAGATCAAGATTGTTAAATGTAGAAGACGATATGAGAGTAGAATTTTCATTTTTGCAACCAAAACCACAAATGGAATTATTGGAAAAAAATCATTCTCAAATTTCGCATTAAGAGTATTCCTATTATTAGAGTCCGTGATAATACAACTCTGGTATGATGAAGTCTATGAAAAGTTTAAAAAGACAATGGGCCTTATCGTGGTTGGCGTTTTTCAACTTCAAATTTGACGATTTGTAGTTGATTATAGAAAACAAGCTACATTTCTCTTTAACCTAGCACAACACGCCTGACTTTCGCCGCAAAATCGCCAATCACAATAAAGGAGAATAACAATTCATCAGATCAGGGTTGTGTTTTTTTTTTGTAAATCATGCGATTGTGTAGGATAGTGAGTCTTTGCCTTAACTTGTTATTAATCCCTCAATAAACGTTCTGTTAATTTTGTATTAGATATTATTTTATTTCGCACATTTAAAATTATTACCCTAAACTATTTTACGCAGTGCGTTAAAGGTAAGTAAATAATGTTTAAGCATATCTTTTTCTCTGTGTGCCGCCAAATTTTGAAATCGGTAAAAGTGGTCCGCAACAAAAAAAGGTTCAGAATCGCTGCATTATACTTTGATCGAACCAGTTCACTAGTTCATTTTTGACACAAACCTATAATCGAACCCATGTAATTTGAGTGACTTTGTGTCAAAAATTAACTACTGAACTAGTTCGAACATGAATGTGTCGTGTTTAACATTGATTTGGTATCTATATATAAATAGGCAAGTGAAAAAAGTTAAGAACCATTTTAACTGACTTAAACTCAACGTATTCGCTTGATTTTTTTTTTTGTTAGATAGATTGACAATAGGAGCAGTGCAGAATGTATTTTTTCTTCTACATTTTGGTGTCTAAGATAGTTAAAAACAGTTAAGAATATTAGCCAATCATAAAGCCATGATTTCTCTTTCTCTCTTAATTTGCTAAAAAAAAATTACAACAATTTGGCTTGGCAACTCCATAAACACTCAGAAGGAAAAACGTATTTTATTTGTTCATTCTATTCTTATTTCCATCTTTCTATGTACTTAAACGATGATTGCTAAAACTAATAAAATTTGGATATTTAAATAACGAGTGGTACTGTATTATTTTTCTTTAGATGCTTAAAAATAATATATTTTTTTAATTATTAATAACTTTGATTAAAGTTAAATTCACCTACAGCACAAAGTAAGTTTTTTATTTTGGGTTTATTTTGTGTGCGTTTTGTTTTTGTTCATTGTTTTCATTATTTTTCTGTGATTTAAATTACTGAACATACTGGAATGTTGGAATATGATGGAATGTTGGAATATGATGGAATGTTTATATTATTAGGCTAGCATATTCGTACATACATATGGGGTCTTTCTCAAAGAATAGGGAATAGAAACTTTTTTTGTAACAAACGTTTTAATGGGGAGTCTAAAACTTTAGAGAAAAAGCGTTCAATGAAAAAATAAACGAATATTTTTGTTTTGGGCAATAATAATGAATATGAAGTGAAAACACTAGGAGCAAATATCTAATTACATTTAGTTCAAAAAGTGAAAAATTTTTTTTAAATAGTTTGCTTTAAATCTATTCTTATTTATGCCGATAAATTAAATTTTAAATAAGTATTTAGTAGTTAAGAAAGTGGTTTAAGAGAGTGGTTTACCTTGGAGTCTATACATATGTATATTTGAATATAGTTTTTAAATTGTGTTTTAAATTCATCAAACTTTAAATATTTTCATTCTATTCTCCACCTCTGTGCGTTAATGGTTGATTTTCAACCACTGGGCGAACACTAGTAAGCATAAAAACCTCTAACTAGAGCAAATTGTTCTTGAAATATTTCATCAGAAGGTGATTAATTTTTTCATTAGTGAATGAACGGCATTTTGTGATTCGATAAAACTGTTGCTGCATGAATCTCTGAAGCATTTTTCTCACATTTGTTTAGCTGATTTACTTCTACAGCAGGCGTCCTATTGATTCGGAAGTAGTTAGTGCAAATTTGAATTATTTCTAATGATTTTTACAATGGGTTGTCATTGCAAGAAGTTCTCTTTTTTGATACATATTCAGTGGATCAGAAGTCATGTTCATGATTTTGAGTAAATCTGATTTTACGTATGCTCTTTTTTTCTTTTCCTAAATTTCTTTTATATCAACATAAGTATACTTTTTTCAAATAAAAATCTAGCTTTATGACAAGGATTTCTGAAGTATTTGCGGAAACTAAAGCGTGTTTTTTTAGAGTGTCCAAACTTTGAGTTGCCATCACTGCTTTATTTGACAACCCATTTAACAGTTGATAGAGTTGCTTTTTATTTAGTTTAATTTAAATTTCATTATGACCAGAGCAACACGTGCAAATTGTTGAAATTTTAATTTGTCACAAATTGATATTGATCTTAAATTTTCATTCCAAATTTTATTTTCCGATGAAGCCCATTTCTGGTTGAATGGGTACGTAAATAAGCAGAATTGTCGCATTTGGAGTGAGGAGAATCCACAAACTTTTGTCGAAACGACATTACATCCACAGAAAATTACTGTTTGGTGCGCTTTATGGGCTGGCGGAGTCATTGCCCCATATGTTTTCAAACACGATGATGGTCAGAATGTTACTGTCAAATGGTGAACGGTATAGGAACAGGACTCGAAATTTTTTCGTACCTCAATTACATGTGATTCTAACATGACGGAGCCGCATGCTACACAGCGGGCGCTACAATTGATTTACTTAAAGAAAATTTTTATGAAAAAATATTTTCACTTAGTGGCTCAATTAATTGGCCC
The DNA here is from genome assembly GCA_944452675.1 of Tachina lurida. Lineage (NCBI taxonomy): Eukaryota > Metazoa > Arthropoda > Insecta > Diptera > Tachinidae > Tachina > Tachina lurida. The sequence continues at coordinate 11,526,756 of OX101754.1, read as the reverse complement.
CCAAAATCGTGTGATTTAACCCCATTGGATTATTTTCTTTGGGGTTATGTTAAGTCACTTGTCTACGTCGATAAACCACAAACAATTGAACACCTGGAAATCAACATTCGAAGAGTTATCAGCGAAATACGGCCGCAAATGCTGCAAAAAGTTATTGAAAATTGGTGTTCCAGATTACACTTTGTACGCGCCAGCCGTAGCGGCCACATGGCAAAAATCATATTTAAACATTTTCTTTCCAATAAAGCCCGTTTCATTTATATTAAAAGTATATTTCCACGTTTTATTATGATTTAAACTTGTGTCACTCTATATAAAAAATTGCTGAAAAGTCAAAAATACACACGTATTGATACTTTGGAAGTAGAGGGTGGAGTTGGCTGAATTAGTTAGCACGTTGACTACAAAACCGCAAGGTCCTGGGTTCGACCCCGGTATCCAACAGTCATTAAATAACAACACAATGCCTTTTTCTGATGTAAATTAGTGTCCCTTTGTATCAGTTGTTGTAGCAAAGTTCATATGATGAAGGCATAGTCACTGGTCACTGATCAATACCAGTCTCAGCAGATGCTAATCCTAATGTAACATCAAAGCGCCCTCCTTCGTTATGTAGCAGAATAATCGGCGAAGTAAAATAACCAATAAACTGCCTACTAAACAGCTTCAAAAAAATTTAATACGCCTCATTTAACAGCAGAGGGACTGTAACACTGCATTAGTAAAAACGTGCAAAAGAGCAGAGTTGTAAAAGAATGAAGCTTTCCTCTATCTCTTCCTTCACCACCTGTCTTCTCTATCACTATCCCTTTCCTAAGGTAACGCCTAGTAATAGTAGTAGGCATTCATTGCCTGAGTGTTACTTCTCTTTAAAAAAAAAGTAGAGAAAAAGTAGTTTCTTAATAATAACTTCCATATTTTTTTCATTGGGTAATTTATTTTGTAAATTCAATCAAGTCATTAACAGTTGATTTCTTTGAGATGTATGTAAGTACAAATATTGTACAAAGTATGGAAATCGAACTAAACATAAACTTATTTCTCTCTACCACTCAACCTAGCAAATCTCTATTACCGACTAAAACTTTGCCTGACTACTAATAAAGTTGTGCAAAATCTTTTAGACAGCCAGCGCATTTTTCAAACCTTGAAGGATCTTAGAACTCAGAGGTGTTATGGAACAAGTCCAGGTTTCATGGGCTGGTCTTTTGATTGCCCCAGAAATCTCTTGCTGAAAAAAACCCAAGTCTTGTTTAAGAAAAATACCCTAGACAAATATAAACAGTAAATATATAAAGTATCTTATTAATGAAACAATTAGGAAAATTTGTTAAAAACATTTGTTGCTTTTAGTAAAACAATAACAAACGTCAATCCATATTTCTGTATATCTTTTTATTCACTTTAAAGAACCCAAATCTGTTTTGCAATACGCATTGTTACGAAAAATGGTATGACCAACCTTTCATAAGTCGTCTAAGGGCAAGAAATAAATTTAATTACATACTTATACTTGATTTTTAACATTTAAAACTATTTACTTAAATTTAATAGGCTTTAAAAATATTTGGGTTTCACTATTCCCTGCCTTACGGTCTTTCAGGTTTACTTACAACTTGTCTGGCTTTAGGCAGTCTGTGTTGAAGTTTGAAGCCACAGGGTTGGACAGGTCTGTTTCATATAAATAAATACGTTATTTTTTTTTTTTTTTACTTGACAAATTAAATTTGTGAATTAGTATAAAAGCATCTTAAATTTTGACAAAATGCAGTCAGTGTTCTCTTCACGGATATATAGATAAGAAAATTAAAAATTCAAATGAATCGTTTTGCTATATTGATTACAATTGCTCTGCAGTGTTGTACACTGTTCGATGAGACTTGGGGACATGGCATGTTGTTAGCTCCGCCTGGAAGGAGTTCACGTTGGCGTTATGATAGCTCAGCTCCTGCTAATTATGATGATAATGGAAACTTTTGTGGAGGTTTTGCAGTATGTTACTTTTTTTTCATATTTCCAAAATTATCAATCACCACTGACTGTTGCATACAATTTTAATCTGATCTTTAGGTACAACATAATGCAAACCATGGTAAGTGTGGTCTTTGTGGGGATGATTTCAGAGATCCCACACCCCGGGCCAACGAATTGGGTGGCTTATACGGAGGTGAGGGTATCATAGTCGGAACATACGAAAGCAGTGAAGCAGCCAATTTTGGCTTTAACATCACCATGAATCATTTGGGTCACGTTTGTTTTGAAATATGCGATTTGGAAAAATTTGAAAAGGAGTCTGAGGAATGTTTTGCTGAGCATCGTCTCAAATTCATCGATGGCAGCGACAAATTCTTTGTTGGATCGAGTACAGGCTGGTTTAATGCCACAGTGGTTTTACCAAGCCATTTGAAATGTGAACATTGTGTTCTCCGTTGGACCTACGTCGCTGGCAATAACTGGAATATATGTGAAAATGGCATTGGTGCAATGGGCTGTGGACCACAAGAAACTTTCAAATCCTGCGCTGATATTCGTATCCAATAAGCCAAAGACCTTTTGCTAAATTGCCATTTACTTACACATTTTTATTTCACAACAAATTCTTTTATGAAAAATATACTGCAACTAATAAATCACAAGAAAATTTGTTTTTTTTAAGGTTAGGTTGAAAAGAGGGACAGTTAAAAAAATGTTAACCAATCCGTTTCGGATTACATATATGCTTTTATAGCATATTCTGCTCTCTTGATACAATATATTGAGAAGCTACAAATTTTTCTTAAATGTTACACGTTTAAATGAAAAGTGAATCAAATAACACTTGTGCAACAAATTTCGGGTCATCGGCGCCAGCCTCAACAATTCCAATGGGAAATGAATGTGGACCATTAGTAAACAGAACTGCCAAAGGGTTTTGAAAAATTAGATCGAATTAAATTTTTATGACCTCTTGAAGTTGGTCCATTTTTGACAATTTTTTTGCACTAACTATGACTGAAAATTGAAAAAAAAACGTATAAATATATGAAAATATTTAATGGAATTTAATTGTGCGTACTTATTGTTGCATTGAATCCAATGTGGACAAATATATTTTTCCCTTCATTTCAACAAATGATGGGCGGTATATAAAGAAATTATAAATATTGGATTAAACTGCACTACATGACATTCATTGTCTTTTTCAGAAAAATTTAAAACTATTCTAGATGAAATGATTCTTAGGGGGCAATGATTGCCTACTACTCGTACCATTACTATGTGTTATCTCCTTTGGGAAAGTGATACAACTCTGCTTTTTGCACTTTTTAATATGACAAATTATTAAATTTTCGAAGCTGTGTTTATTAAACACTTTATTTTCTATATTACTTCGCCGATGATTCTGCTACACAATACGAGTAATTCCCATTGAAATAACCCCTCCGAAATATGAAATAGCTTCTAAAAAATTAGATAAGTCCCAAGAAAAATTAAATAACTCGCAAGAAAAATAACCCCCAATGAAATAAATGCAAAGAAAACACATTCTTAGCGGGATAGCTACGACATTTCCTTTGAACTTTCTCCGCATTGCTGCGAAACTCTGTAGAGTCTCCATAACCTGTTCTTTTGTATTCACGAACTTTCTCAAAGACTTGCGTGTGTTGGAGAGAAGGGGAAAGAGAATGAGAGCTCCTGCACACTCAAGACTTTGCAAAGTAAACTTTGCATGTGTACACTCCGTCTATTATATTCTATTATGCACAGCAACGCTGCCTACTAAAGATTTCCATTCATACATGGGAAAAATATTCCTGTAATAAAGAACTTTAATTGAAAATAAAACCAAAAATCAATTAAAAACTTAATTGAGTCAATTGAACTTTGTAATTAATAACATTTTTACACAAATTGATTTAATTGACTTAAATACATTTTTAATTGATTTTTGGTTTTATTTTCAATTACAGTTCTTTATTGCAGCAATATTTTTTTCTGCAGAGCCGACCTTCCGGTAGGCTGCAGAATATTTTCTCTAAAGAATTTCGATCAAGGGTTTTGCTATTTTATTACTATTTTTTTATAGCTATGCTATTTATGGCGCGATACAGGAGTTAGGACGTGATTTTCGTAACAAAAATAATATACACTATTAATGATCAAAGCGCCTGCTGTTTTGCTTGTTTCGTGATGTGATCTGCCAAATGTTGTTTATGTTTTACCAACACACGCGCCTATTGAAACTGTACTAACAACAAACAAGCTTTGCAAAGCCAAAACAAAACGCAAGTCATGTATCTTTTCTTCTCTTAGTTTTTTGACAGTTGTCATCACAAAAGAGCAATAATAATCACTGTTGTTTTATTTGTTGTAGATTCGCGGCTACCTGTATTAATGTATCATGGATAGAATCTATTTTATTTTGAGAGCGTTTTTTCTTATGCTCTCACATATAAATAAATAATCTCTCAAACATGTTACCATACTTTCAACAAATTTCATACATTTTGTGAACAAAACTACAAAGAAAAATAAATTAGAGAGCATTTGAAGTTACTGCCTTTATTAATTTGACAGCGAATTCTCCTGAAGTTGCGGACTTATTCTGTTTGATCATTTACAGTTATAAATTTATTTTTGTTTTGATTTCTTTGTACTTAAAAAGAGTACGAAAATAAACGAAACAAGTTGTTTGATTTTGTTTTGTTTCGTTCTTTGAAGTGAGCGAAACAAAAACAATGAGAACGATTGCTCAATTTATTTTCGTATTGTTTCTGCACATGAGCACAAGCCAGAGAATACAGCCGGTCGACTGTAAGCCGGCTAACAGCCGCCACTGGCCACAAACAATGCGTTTTTTTTATCGTACGCCGCTAGAAAAGAAAATATCCCATAAATTAAGAATTTGACATCATCATATAATATAATCGTAATTTTATTGCATTGTTATTTAACACATTAAGTTTTGTTTTATATAGCTAAGCAGCATAGCTATAACAGGGTGTCCTAAGACAAATCTCTTCTTTTTTTATAAGAGAAGTAACACTTAAGCAATGAATGCCCACTAATATTACTAGGTGTTACCTTCTTTAGGAAAGGGATAGTGATATAGAAGACAGGTGGTGAAGAAAGAGATATACGAAAGCCTCATTATTTTTATTTACAACTCTTTTTGCTTTTTTCACGTTTTTAATAATGCAGTGTTGTTGAAGCTGTGTTAAGTAGCCATGTTATTGGTTATTTTACTTCGCCAATGAAGGAGGGCGCTCTGTGACATTAGGATTAGTATCTGCTGAAGTCGGTATAATTCAGGGAGCAGTGACTATGCCTTCATCACTACAACTTTCCTACAACAATTGAAACAAAGCGACACTAATGCACATAAAAAATAAAAAAAAATGCGCGGTGTTGTTATTTAATGAGTGTTGGATAACGGGCTCGAACCCAGGACCTTCGGTTTTGTAGCCAACGTGCTAGCTACTTCAGCTAAGGCCACTACTATGGCGAAGGCCGGCTATGCAGAACAACCTCAAGTAGGGAATTCAACGTTGAAATATACCAGAAATTTGATAATGGTTTCTTAACGAAATAAGAAGTATTAAGAAAATTTCTCGATATCTCACTTAGTTTTTGAGATATCGACGACGAGTTATGCGGCAAGCAGGACACTTACACTTTGGAAGTCCTTTGGCGCTGTAATGGGAAATATCATAGAAGAAGAACTGCTTAAGCCAAGTCAAAAGCGATTGGCGGCTATGCAGGAAATCTAGAGCATCCAGAGTTGTTGTGTAGATAGTATTGCCATTTATCGATGACTGTCAACATATGTTTGGTATTCTTTAAGAAAATTTGATGTTGATGTTGCCGTTCATTTTGTCGTCAGTGTTTGGATATAGTGTTCTGTTGTGTGTACACCTCAACGAATTTTAAAAATAATGTAAATAGTAAAAAAGTGAAATACACGAAATACCAAAGTATACTCGAGTCCTGGAGACAAGTCAAAGTAGTTTTTATTTTTAACTATAACTTTTCACATACATTTTATGTTAAATGATCAATTAAATAATGTTGAATTAAAATTTCATTAATGATGCTATATGTTTATTTAGTGTGTATCTAAAGGATATTTAAGGTTTTTGTGGCTGCAGTGGAAGGCGTGTTGACTACCTCGCGATGAGTTGCAATTTCAAATCTTGGCCGGGGAAGCCAATTATATACATACATACTACATACAAATATTTTTCTGTTGCCTGTACCAATATACACACGTAAGTTGAATAATTAATAAAATACAATTACTACATTAAATTAATGAAACAGAGTCATTACAACAATGAATTATGTTGTTAATACAACGATACGATACCATCAAAAAATTATATGTTACGTCTCAGCAATGAAATACTGTCATGACATACATGAAAAATTTTGTGCATTTAATGAAATAAATCGTTAAAAAACATGTAAAACTAACGTCACGTTTATGAACACTTTTCATTTTATGAATGGTAAGCTTTCGTTTTATTAATGTAAATAATTCGTTGTACAAACTAAAAAAGTTTCATTGCAAATATGAAAATGTACGTAGCTTAGTAAAAATCGTGCCGTTACATAAATGCAAATATTTCGTTGTATATATGACATTTTTTTCAGCTGATGAAACAATTTTCGTAATGGGAATGAAGCGTTGAATTGGTTGAACAATAATGACAAAATTCTCTTTGTGTAAAGTGAGCGAGAGAGTGAGTTAAAGGCAAGTTTATCCTACACCCAGAGAAAAACCGCATAAAATCAATAAAAAACCATATTGAATTAATAAGAAACATTAACGAAAGTCTAGTAATGTTGAAATTTCTTATTTTAATATGGAAATATATTAATTTTCAGTAGTTATTTATTAATTTTGTTTATATTTAACCCCCCACCAAAAAAAAGGGGTGTTATAAGTTTGTAGTGTGTGTCTGTGTATCTGTTTATTTGTTTGTCTGTCCGTGTCCACGTACAGCCCAAACGGCTGGACCGATTTTGATTTAGTTTTCTCTGTTTGAAAGCTGACTTGATCGAGATGGTTCTTAACCATGTTTGAAGAAAATCGGTCAAGCCATTTAGAAGATGGCACATCTTTTCTAGATATATCGGGGGGGTGTGGGGGGGTTTAAAAATTTTAATTTTTGTTATTAAGTATTTTAGTACAATTTTTAACACCCGACCAAAAAAAAGGGGTATTATAAGTTTGTAGTGTGTGTCTGTGTATCTGTTTATCTGTGTGTCTGTCCGTGTCCACGTACAGCCCAAACGGCTGGACCGATTTTGATTTAGTTTTTTCTGTCTGAAATGTGACTTGATCGAGAAGGTTCTTAACCATGTTTAAAGAAAATCGGTCCAGCCGTTTAGAAGATATAACATATTTTCTAGCAATATCGGGGGTTTTTAAAATTTTTAATTTTTGTTATCTATTGTATTGAAAATGATTGAATTAATGTGATGCATTCTTATTTTTAAGTTGCAGCTTTTCCCTAACTGATGTTAAAAAGTTTGTAACTGTGAGCTGAGTTGGAAAGACTATAAATAAACCTCCTTTTCAGGTGTTCAACTGTTTCCTCTTCCTCCACATCGCGACAACTTCTACAGAAATAATTACAAGGGATATTTAATCTCCTAGCATGTATACCTATGTGGCTATGGCGGACCATCTGAGATTGTATCGTGGCCAAAGTAACTTTCAGGTAGCGCAGGTAACCTCGTTTGACCATCTAGCTAGCACAATTGGGAAGAGCTTCTGCTCTATTTGTTATTTGCAACATTTCAATGGAAGTCCGACCTGTTGTTCGGTATGCCAGTTTGACAGTCAACCTCAGCTTTGACTAGCACGTGCGCTATAACGTTCCCGAGTACACCGCCATGGCCCAGTACACAGATTAACTCTAGTTTGGAATATCTCGTCATTATATTAAGCGACATCCGGTGTTTATAAACCAAAAATCGATGTTGTGTATACGAGTACACTTGATAGAGATTTGATCGCGACTTTACTGTCGGTTCATATTGAAATATCATTTTTGTATATCCTATAGTGCCTTACCTTATTCAAGTACTTTTTGAGTAATTACACTGGATAAAATAGGTTTAATGACGTATGGTAGAATTCTCATTTGCTTTATACTGAAATTTATACGTGTATGTAAGTGTTGTCTTACTACATTGAAGTTGCTTAAAGAATCAAAGAGTTATGGCAGTCAATGGAATAATCAAATATAAATCGAAATATTGCCTCTTATTCTGTAAATATTTGTCAAAGTAATGTCTACAGACATGTCTACAGGAATGAGAAACTACTTTTTCTCTACTTCCAAAGTATCAATAAGTGTGTATTTTGAGCTTTCCGGGAAGTGAGTATCAACAACATCCGTATAATTAATTTACAAGTTATTTCTTATTTCAAAGACCACGTCGACTGGGTTTTAAAGCTCTATAACACAAGGATTTTCTGACTATATTTGGCCTTTTCAAGGGTGGTGGTGAGTTTTTTCTGCATCGGTAAAAGCAATGAAAAATTTGTTCCTTTGAATTTATTAAAAAGAACATACAAAAAATTAGATTTATTTAACATAATGAGAATGGATTCGGATTCACTGAATAGGTATAAAAAAGAGAACTTCTTCCAATGACAACCCTATTGAAAAATCATTAGAAATGATCCGGATCACAAGTTTGAGATTTTATTGACTTCCTTGGAAGCTCTTTCTTTCACTGGGTGTATGTATGCCTAATATGGAAACAATAAAAAGCAATAAGTATAAATTAAATAGGAATATTATTTATAAATAGCATCTTAAACATGTTGATGCATCCAATGGATAGACATCAAAATAAAAAGAGAATTTTTTCATTGACAATCCTATTTTAACATTATTGAAAATGATTGCAGAGGAAGGCCTTTTTCGCTAAATCTATTAATCCTATTTTGTTTTTAATAAAAATTTTGGACTTAAAGTTAACTTTTCTGCCTTAATCATTAAAAATGTTTTTGATTTATCACAGGTTTACACAACGAATTTTCGATGGCCTTTTGCATGTAAGTATTCTTTTTTTTTTGTGGATATAAGGTACGATTTAGAGAAAAAAAGGAGCAATAATATTTCAATAGTTTGATTTTATTTATTGTAAGCACTTTTTATAAACACGATATACTCGTATATATGATCATTTACTTGCAGTGACATTCTTCGACAGAATCTCTTTGCTTATTTGATTCGAACATCAGCGCATGATTTAAAAGTTTCTTGAATGCCACAGCCCATGCCCCCAGTGCCGTCTCCACATTCATTCCAGTTATTACCAGCCACGTAGGTCCAACGTAAAACGCAGTGCTTGCAAGTTTCGTTGTCTGGCAAAACCACAGTAGAATTTAACCAGCCTGTTCTTTTTCCAACAAAGAATTTGTCCGTACCATCGACAAATTTGAGACGATTCTCGGCAAAGCATTCCTCAGACTCTTTGCCAAATTTATCCAAATTACACAGATCGAAATAAACATAGCCCTTATGATTGGTGGTAAGCCGAAACCCAAACTGGGCAGCTTTGCCGCCTTCGTAGGTTCCCACTATGACGCCGCTACCGCCATATAAGCCACCCAATTCATTGGCTCGTGGTGTGGGTGCTCTAAAATCGTCCCCACAGAGACCACATTTGCCATTGCTTGCAATGAAATAATCCTAAATATTTATAAGGTTAAAATTATGTACAATAATTTTGGACGCAGCAAATATAACATACCGACAAACCACCACAGAAATTGCCATCATCATCATAATTAACAGGAGCTTTCTTATCATAGCGCCAACGTGAACTCCTTCCAGGCGGAGCTAACAACATGCCATGTCCCCAAGTCTCATCGAACAGTGTGAAACACTGCAGAGCAATTGTAATCACTATTGCAAAACGATTCATTTGAATTTTTAGTTTTCTTGTCTATTTATCCGCGAAGAGAATACGGACTGAATTTTGATGAATTTCACGATGCTTTATATACTAATTCATAAATCTAAGCACCAACTGAAAAATAACCTATTTGCTATAAAGCAGATCTGTCCAACCCGTTTGGCTTGATTATAACGCAAAGAAATGCCTTAGAATTCGTAGAATGTGATCAAATGTGTGAATGTGTTGAAATTTATACGAACATGACTTCAATTTAACTAAGTAAAAGACTAGGAATGCCCTAATATGTTATGCTGGCAGAAAAGTACATGTTTTTTGGGTCCGAGGACACATGTGGATTGAGGGAAACGGAATGGCCAAAAGGGGAATTCAATTACTGGTGGAAGAAACGGTATATGTCTGGAAACCAATTCAATTCTGAAATGGATCATAGGCTCTAAGATGAAGGAAGAAACGGACGAAAGTTGGCGTGCGACGAAAACTTGCAAAACTTCTAAAATCATGTGGAGCTCCTATGATCCTAATCGGCTAAATTCCTTTTATCATTAACCAGAAGCAACTGTAGACTTTTAGTGGGGGTATTAACTGGACACTGCTGGACGGCCTCGTGCACCGTCAAAACAGGACAAATACTTGACGGTACCTGCAGGAAATGTAAGGAACCCGGAATAATTGAGACAGTAGAACATCTACTGTTCCACTGTCCGGCTCTAAGCCGCACTAGATATGACTGTCTTAGTGGCCACACTTTTCGGAGTCTTGAACTTGTATCGGGAATGGAAATGTGTAGACTACTAAGTTTTGTTAAATCTGTGTGGAAGTCATTCGATGCAAGCACCACGAACTAGGCTGGCATACTTACAGGCTTTTGTCATCTGCTGGTATCGCTAAGGATAAATCCTGGTCTGTGCTAGGTCCTTGACCAATCAGACTAACCTAGTTGGACGATAGAGCACTAGTAAAACTTGCGATTCTTTTATTGGTTGACCGACCAGAAGCAGTTAAGGCGGTGACAGATACAACTTCAACGCTTTGCGTGACGTTTCTAACTTTGGGAAAAAAGTGTGAAGCAATATGTGTATGACACAAAGAAAACTTTGACAACACTCACTTTTTGTTTTACTGCTTTGTTTAATGCATAAAATACAGCACAATTCGATTGCTCTGATGCAAAAGTTTAATAAACTTTCATATTTACATGCGAGTTTGGTCAAACAAATTAAGAATTGTCAAAGCTGGCAAAAAGTTGAGAGTTGCCTAACTTTTCGCTTCGCTTTGCGTTAAAAGTGACATGTTTCATATAACCATGTACATTTCATCTTAAATGTCAAAGTCGTCAGTAGACTTCAACCACACATTTTGAACAGTCACAAACCTCTTATCTCATGTACAGATTTTCAAAAACTATTTGAGAATCCACAAATAATAATATTTTTGAAAATCACAAAAGAAAAATAAGCATAGTAGGCTTAGAAACTTATGCATAACCCAGCAAATAATTTATATTCGATATGAATCTATTCTATTTTTCTACACCTTTATACAATTAGAAAGAAATCCTTTGGATAACAATAAAAGTAATTATAAGGCAAAATGAAAAATAAAATCTAAATTTAACATTTAAGAAATTTATTATTCGACATATTGTCATAAGTTTATTTTAATTTGAAATTTATTATTTTAATAATAAATATTCGACAATATGTCGAATAATAAATTTCTTAAATTAATAAGAAACATTAATGAAAGTCTAGTTATGTTTCAATATGGAAAAATATTAATTTACAGTATTTATTTATTAATTTTATTTATTTTTAAGTACTTTAATACAATTTTCCATTATATTGAATTAATGTGACGCATTCCTATTTTAAGGTTGCAGCTTTTCCATGAGCGTACATACATATATACGTATATACAAGCAGATATAAATGAATAAGTGAAATACTGAGCTTACATTTACTTTTCCTTCGCTTTTTCTATGTTAAACGTTATTTCGAATGTCTTTTTGCTTGCGAGTAAAAACACAAATCGTTGCATTCGAATTGCTGCTCGTTATCGCATATTTTATTCGAAATTGAATGAGAAAATCTAAAAAGTTAAAAAATTCACAATTTCGAGTAATAACTCACACGTAATCGAATGCGGGAATTAGGTCCCTTATCTTAAGAAAAGTGATATTGAAGAGATACGAGTATAATACTGTTGGAAATTTTTTGTTTGCAGTTGCAGTTTTTTCTTCTCGAAAACAGTTTATTTCCTCGATGTAGGCAGTTTTTTTCTCGAACGTACATATATGGCAACATTGCTGCCAGAAATCATAAATTAGGAAATGAAAAATGTCATGACAGGTGGCAAACAGAATTTCTAGGTTGGTATGTACATACATACATACATACTCATATACGTGTATGAAAATATAACGGAAAATTAAATCGTTCGGCATTGCCATAGCTTTTTTGTTATATGTAAATACATATTTCCAACAACAAATCTATGGCAATACATACACTTGGAAAACATAACATACCATACATACATATACCATTATTCGTATTGCTGTAGGAAATACACTTTTCAGCAACTAGCAACTCAATTGAAGTTTGTTCGCAATCCATTATCAAGCCATAAGTGTTCACACTTATTTTCTACCTTAAGACTATATACATACATATGAGAGATTGGCTACTCCAGATATAACACTAATACGTGTGTATTTTCAATTTAATTTGATGATCTTTTAATTGAAAACAAATATTAACGTTTATAATTCTTAACATTGAATATTTGCTCATTAAAATAGGTAATCCTTACGTATTTTATGTATTGAAAATATTAAACGATCGAAACAAATTTTCCAATTGTTTAATTAATAAGAAACATATTGACATCTGGAAATAACTGACGTGAGATCGTGATGGTTTCTTACTGGCAAAATGATAAGAGATAAAAAAGTACTTCTATGGGAAAAAGTATTTTTAAAAAGTTCAAATAGATATTTTTTAGCTGTCCTTCATTTTTTTTTTTTTTGAAAAGCATACTTCTAAAATAAAAGAATAGAGCAAAGATCTGGTTCAATGACCGGGATCTTTTGTGCCATAGATCTGTAAATTAAATCAAGCTCTGTATGACTCTCCTTATGAAAATCAGCACAGAGGTTGAAGAAGCCCGCCTAATACGAGTATCATCTGAACACAGAAACTCCGAATGAAAAACACGCTTTTGAGAAATGTTTTCGAAAAACCGTATCTAAGTGAATACAATAATGGTATGTAGTTTTATGTGAAAGTGATTTCGTTTTTGTGCGTTTTGGTTTTCGTTCGACTTGTCGTTCTGGTGGTCGCTACTGGGACTCAAAACAGCTGTTTGTCGTCTAGAAAGCATGCGAACGAAAACATTCGATATCGTGGGACAGGCAGGATGTCAAATTGAAAAAAAAAATATTTAAAAGCAAACAATATCTGATGCAAAGAAAAAAAAGAAAGAACTAGAGTAATGTTCAATACACAAAATTTATTTTCGCCTGAAAAATATGAATATTACGAACTCTTTGGTAAAATTAAAAAAAAAAAAACTATTGCTTTTACATTTCAAAAGATAGATAGTTTTGAAAGAAAAGTGTTTCCACAACTTGTTTTATGAAATTAATTTGAAAAGCAATTTGATTGAAACTCGATTTACACTATGACGTCTTCTTTTCAAGAATTTAGTTGCATACTTTCTTTTGTATTTGGCAATAGAAGTTGCAAATTTTTCATAAACATTCATGTTGAGCTTTTTTAATAAAAAATAAAATATGTAAATCAGATGAATCATTCTTTTTATAAATTTATAGAAAACTATCCGTCAACTTCATAACTAACAACTTATCAGTTGTAGTGTCAATTAGATTTACATTGTTTCTATCTAATCTTATAAATTTTGTAAAATTGAAACAGTTTGTAAAATTATAGTAAAACATACATTACCATGTATGTATGTTGGTTTGTATTTCTGTACTTTGCGATACTTGTTACTAGGGATGGGCAAATGGAAAAAATGTATCGATATATATCGTATCGATATTTTTTAACAGTATCGATATATATTTTTTTAAAACATCGATATTACGATATATCGATATTTTTGCTGCATTAATTTGAATGCACAATTAGTAACTTTAAGAAATTTAATACAAAAGAATTATTTATGTTAATTTATACGTTATACGACTTCATTGCTCTTTACTTTCTGTTGCTGCTCTGTGCCGTTCTGTTTCTAAATTTTAATAGTTACTTTTTCTGTAATAAATTATCAGCTGTTATTATCGGACCAGAACGGTCACAGTTTTCCACTAAAGTGGAACTTTTTCATTTCCCGGAAAAGCGGGAATAACTTTTCAGTTTCCCGGGAATTCCCGCCCGGTGCAAAACAGTACAAACTATTTTTTTATTTAATTTTAATTTATTTATTTCAACAAAAAACAAATTATAATTCATGATATCGATTAAATAATAACGTTTTATAAACACATTAGTAAAAAAATAATACAATTTCAGTTCCCGGCCGTAATTCATACGGGAAATCCCGTATGAAAAACATTAATTATTATGTTTCAATACGATAGTGTCTATGTTTTTCTGGTAAAAATTAAATTCATTTAAATTCTTAAAGCACAATCACAGTTTATTTCGAAATGTTTGTATATTATTTATGCTGCCACTTCCAACTAGTTAGCAGTTTTTTTTTATTTTCATAGTTTTAACCGAAACAGAACAGAATTAAGAAGAGAAAAACTAACGGGTTGTAGATGATTTCTATAAACCAAAAAGAGTCAACTGATTCGTAAGCCTTTAGTGTTATACCCACACAATCCAAAAAGTCAACTGCCTTAGTTGGGTCACTTTATAAATTCGCTAGGGATGTTATTACGAAATTTCTCTTTTTTTCTTCGCATCACTAGTAGTAACCGTACAGTTAAAAAACGGCTATAGCTCTTAAAAGTATCGAAACCCGATACTCGTAAATAAGAATCGATGTATCGATATATCGGTTTTTGAAATATCGGCGATATATATCGATATTTATTTTCTCAAATATCGATATTTCGATATATCGATATTTTTTGCCCATCCCTACTTGTTACTACCGTAAATCGGCCCCGTTCCCCTTTTCATAACCACATCATGTATATACCTCAGGGATGGAAAATAAAATTTTAGTCAAAACCAAGTATATTTTAAGAGTTGAAAACCAGTATTTTGTATGGTAATAGTGGTTTTATATATTTAAAGGGTGGGTAGTGATATACTGATACCAACCAGGTACCAACACTCACTGTTGGTACCGAAGAAATTGTGTGTTGTACGCGATAGTTGGTTATAAAAGGCGCAAGTTATAACCGAACTCCACTGTATATATGTATGTTCCCATCCTACAAGAACCATAGGTCCTCAACGAATTGATTGAACTGTGATTTATCAGATGATAGCAATTTCATTTCGCCCCAGCCTCGGTCATATATGTGTGTTTGGGCCTCTCACTGCTACAACTTCATTGAGGACTCCTCCTGTCAATGACATTTCTGATGATATCATCATGCGATCTGCGCATAGTTTGGGCGATCCAGTTCCTTTTGCGCCTATGTATAAACTAAACATAATTTAAGTGGGTGGTAAGTTTTCGGAAGACAAAGTTTTGAGCCGATTTTGCACATACTGAAAGGCCAAAGTTTGGCTTTACAAAAATATTTTGGAAAGTGACGCCAGTTTTGGTCAAACTTCAGATGAGAAAGAGTTCGAATGCGAAAAACGTTTTTGACAAATCTCCGCGGAGAAAATCCGAAAAAAATCTTTACGACAATTTATTGAATTAAAGGAAATGGAATAAAGCCCAAATGAAATCAAATAAATCTTGAATAGTTTTATCGCAGAAATGAAATAAAACAAAATTATTCCTGGAATTATTTAATTTTTAGGAACTTATATACAGTTTATATCCAGTCGTTATGGAGAGTTCTTCCAGCCGAAACGCCTATAGTACAAAAATGGTAATTCCAACTGCAGGGCATCGCAGATGCGGCTACATACATATATTAGAAGATTTCAGCATACCTCTTATACGAAAACTGAATAAAAAGAATTAAAGAGACGTGAGCAAAATCGGAGCTTCTCTTTTCAGCACTTAAATGATACACGAAGCATATCACTGATTTATAAATAAAGTGAGCCCAAAAGTTTTAACAAACCGGCAAAACATAAGAAACCCCAATGGTTTTCTTCATGGTGCAAATATACCAGGTGACTGCATAAAGATTTCTTGTACAAAAATACGGCAACCATGGCTATGTAAATAACCGAAGAACATCAAAAGCACAAAAATAATTGTACCAAAACCAAAACAAAAAGAAATGTTTGACATTCGTTGGATACAAAGCACATAGAGCAAACAATTATCAGCTGAAGTAGCGCTGCTACCTGGTTATATACGCCTTGGTTTGTCCCAAATGAGAAAATATCAATCACCTGACTTACGACTTTCATATACTGCATAAATATACATACTTCGTTTATACGCAGGGCTTATTTGCAAATAAAACAGTAAATTGTTGCCATATTATTCTTTTTATTGCGACTTACTAATTCAGAAAACTATTCACGATTAACGCACTATTTGCAAATAAAATGCTTGAGGTTGCCACGCTTACAAATGTTTGATAGCAAAAAACAATAAATGGATAAATATTGCAACAAAAAACATTGATAGAAGCAAATAATGACGATTAAAACAAACAATTATTTGATATTTTGTACATTTACATTATTTTTTTTTTGTCAACATAAGTAAGTTTTCTATAGAAGTGATACCGAGTTTGTGTACTTTTGCTATGCCGTATAAACAGTGAGTTAATTTATTTGCAAATAATTTTATTTGCAAATAGTGCGCGTATAAACGTAGTAACATACACACTTTGGACCTTACCTTGCTATGTACAATTCAAAACCAATGAATTTGAGGCGGCATAAGCCGGTTATGAGCCGCCGCCGAGCATTTTTCCCCTAACCCGGCGCCGCTGACTTTTTAAGACGGTCTCCACACAGTCCTGAGTTACCACTATGGAATATTTTCTCAAATCTAAAGTTTACGGCAATGAAACGAAAACATCTATTATGGCAGCCAGCACGGGAGCACAAATTTTTATAAGGAATAAATTCCCAAAATGTAGTCTTAAATAAGTAATAAATATTGTTTCGATAGAAGCCTTTTGAGACATATTGTATGTGTATGCAAATAAACTAAATTTTCAGTTTTTAACATAGTGAAATAATTCCACAATAAAATTTATTTAATCCCAATTGAATAAAAATATAAATGAAAATCGGTTTAAAAATAATATCATCTCAAAAAAATTCAAAAGCATAGATTTTTCCATCCCTGTTAAAGTTCCTTGTTAATAATTCCAACAATTTGAGGAAGTAATAGAACATTGATTGTATTCCAATCAAAGTGCATGCATGTTTGTCAAAGTTTCCCGCCCCCCACCCCCTCCCTCACCAAACCTTGTATAAGAAAGATAAGAAAGTATTGTACACCACCAGTGAAATAAAAAAAGAAAATAAATTGAAACAGAAATAATTATCAGTGGTTAAAAAGAAAAGTATAACCAAGAACAGGTTTAATCAAATGATATCTTTTTTTTAGGTTCCTAAATAAAAGATGTTATTAAAAGCTGCTGAAATATATATATTTCTTTGGAAGAAGTATAAGGAGTCAGCGGTGCGGTAGCACTTGAACTAACTAGAGACAAGTGCATACATGCTAGAATCAGTTCCAGTTCTAACCGAAACCAAATAAATTTTACGTGTTTCTACAGTAGCGGTGGCTATAACACAAGCCATGATTGCAGGATTTCAAGCAGTTTTTCCTCATCTCTAATTTCGCAATTCTTAAGGAAACAGAAACAAAAGAAGAGAACCCCTTCCAAAGGGATTATTCCTATTTGAAATATTCTAGAGTATTCTAGTATAGTGATAAGCCTTAAACACATTTAGAAACTAGCGAGATGATTTATGAAAACAGGGCGGGAGGAGTATTCAAGTTTAGCAAAATGAGTCAGGATCTTTGTGCTTTCTTTCTGGTAATAATTATTTTTGTCATATCGCTATCGGTCCAGCCATTAATCATTTATGATCATGGGCTATGGCTGTCTTTGCAAACAATTGCACTGAACTTTATTTTTCCAAGCCTTCTGACGAAACACCCTGTTTATGTAAAACGTCTAACAAGTAGCAATTATATTATCAAATATCTTGAATGCAAGTTAGCAAATGTATTATATAAAATGCTCAAATATGATATCTGTATAAATATATAAACCAAACAATTTCGTCAATCAGTAGTCGGTATTATAGTGAACGTTTAGCACTTTGAATAAGTTTAGAGGCATTTGAAGACGACAATACCAAAATTATAACAATTATTTTGCAATATTTCCAAAATGCTTAAAGGTAAGGGGATTTTCAGCTTTTATATAACTAAAGAGATTTTAAATTGTGAAAAAAAATTTTATATTAAGAACAAACTGTTTTGCTGTTGCTAAGCTTGGGTATTGGACTAGTTTTCGCTTTGGATATTTGCGAATATCAAATGAATGGCGTTCATTTATCGCATCCAGCAGAATGCAGTAAATTTGTAGAATGTCAAAATGGTAAAACATATCGCATCATGAGTTGTCCTTTAGGGCTGCATTTCAATCGTTTTAAGGGCATGTGCGATTTAAGACAACGTGCAGCTTGTGACATTGCATTTGTAAATTTTGCTAGCGAGGAAGCAAATTGCTCAGCGTGTTGTGCTCTTTATGGTTGTAATGTTAATCCAGAATGTCCGGGGGTTCCAGGAACACCAGCCACGCCCGGAACTCCAGCTACACCAGAGACTCCTGCCACGCCAGCTACTCCGGAAACTCCTGCGACACCCGAAACTCCTGCCACGCCAGAAACTCCTGCCACACCCGTAACTCCAGCTACCCCGGAAACTCCTGCCACACCCGAAACTCCCGCTACACCTGAAACTCCTGCCACCCCTGAAACTCCTGCCACCCCTGAAACTCCTGCCACGCCAGAAACTCCTGCCACACCCGAAACTCCCCCTACACCAGAAACTCCTGCCACCCCTGAAACTCCTGCCACCCCTGAAACTCCAGCTACCCCGGAAACTCCCGCGACACCCGAAACGCCTACCACACCAGTAACTCCTGCCACACCAGAAACTCCTGCTACCCCCGAAACTCCTGCCACTCCAGAAACTCCTGCTACGCCCGAAACTCCCGCTACTCCTGACACGCCTGGGACTCCAGCTTCTCCTGAAACTCCGACACCTGAGACTCCTGCAACCCCTACGTATCCCAACACACCTGGCAGCTGGTGTTCTAACAATTTAACCGTATGTATTGATGAATCGGCCGGCACTGTTATACAAGTCAATGGCACTTGCAATCAATATATTGTTTGTGCAGGAGGTTGCGCCAACATTATGAACTGTCCTGATAACTTGCAATACAACATGGACACTGGAAAATGTGATTATCCCCAAAATGTAGATTGCCCTTGGCAATCGACACCACCTACGACAGGTCCTTCAGGTATAACATGCGCTCATCATGGTCAATGTGCTGAAAAGCCCGATGGAAAATTATTCGCCAGTTTGCAGGGCAATGGTTATATTATATGCCAATGCGAGTGCGAAATAGAAAGGCCCTGCCCTGATGGAACAAAGTTTAATGTGGAACTCAAGACTTGTGCTTTTGAAGGCAGGAATGGAAATGAAAGTGAAAGTGAAAGCGATAGTCGAAGTAATGCAAGTGGCAATAGCGGGGGAGAAAGCTTTTGTAGCAACGATATAGATATCTGTAAGAATCAGACGAATGGTGCACTATTTGCTGTGGATGGTGTTTGTCATAAGTTCCACAAGTGCAACCATGGCTGCGCTGTCGAAGTTATCTGCCCCAATAATCTCATCTATAATCCTAACAAAGAATACTGTGATTACCCGCAAAACTATAATTGCCCTTGGTCTCGTACTCCACCATCTGGTCCATTGTACCGGTCTGCCTGATGGTACATCTTTACCTTCGTTAACCAGTTGTTCAAAATACGTCGTGTGTAAATGTGAGTGCGAAGTTGAAATGAATTGTTCCAAGAATTTACATTGGGATAGCAAACTATCAACATGCAACCATGCAGCAAATGTACAGTGTGAAATAGATTAAATATAATATTTGTACTTACTTGCATGCATAACTATATGGAATAAAGTGGTAAATGACTTCAAAATTGCAAGTATGTATGTTTTTTTAATTAATCGCCGTTCCTCAGTCTCACTAAAACTCTAAAAAGGCTTGATCGATTTAAATGCTTTTTGTTTTGCTTTTGTTTAAAAAGAACAATAAAGTAGAACCAAGAGAGGACCACGGGGAATATCTGCCCGCAGAAACTATCTGAACAATTTAATGAAATTCAAAACGTAGATGTCTCTAGAAGGACACACATGCTTTAATATTTTTTAAATTAAAACTAGGACGGATGGGGGCAATTTCTGCTTCTCCAAAAATATGCAAGCTTTTTTTTTTTGAAATTTAAACCATATACAGTCGAACTCCATAGCTCGAACTTCTCTAACTCGAATTTTCTCTAACTCGAACTAGTTTGGTTGGCAGTAGCGTTGAAAGAACAAATCACATACAATTCTGTGACTCGAAGTCTCCGTAAGTCGAAGTTGTTTTGGGATAATGGTGATTCGAGTTATGGAAGTTCGACTGTACAGGAATTTCTCCGAGAAATTACACTGTTTTGTCGCGTGCGACAGCAAGCAATTAACCTTGTATTTCTGAACAACGTTACTCGTTTTTTCTTAAAATTTTAGCTAACGTACAGCTGCTGACGGCCTACACAATTATATAAAGTAAAAAAAGTTTAGTTTTCTTTGAAAAAACACAAGCATATTGCTTGGTGTCACACGCTACAAAAAGTTTACATTCCTGTGGAAATACATATGTACATCTGAATCTGAAAGGAAAACACATGCTTCATGTATTTGTAGGACTAGACCAAAATAGGTGAGGAGGGCGATTTCTGCTTCTCCGAAAATATCCAACGAATTTTTATGAAATTGAAAGTATAAATACATCTGCATCTAAAACGAAGCACAGATTTCATACATATATTTTATAAACTTGCACCAAGAGTGATCAGGGGGCAATTTCTAACTCTCCAAAACTATCCAACCGATTTTGATGAATCTCAAAACATACATATGTATATATGGGCCTCAAACACACAACCTCAACATGTTAAGGCCCGCAGAAATACGGTATTTCCAGTTTTCGCGATTTTTGGCCATTTTCACTACTTTTTTTGTATTTGACAATTTTTTTTTTGTATTAAAGCGTCTTTGAAGCGTTTTGAAAGAACAGTTGAAGTTTGAAAAATTGGACAGTAATGCGGAACACTTGTTTCAACTTTGTTATTTGTTGTTAGGCTTCTCATTTGTTTAAATGAAAGTTTATAACATAATAACTCTAGTTGTTCTAAGAAATTTGGGTAAAGGTTCCCTGATGATCTGCATTAGCAACAGTGAAATGCGCATAGGATCCAGCTAAACCCCTCAATAATCAATTTCAATGTATTTTTAATAAAAAATATTTTACTTAATAAGTAAAATAATAATTTGGGATTATTAATGCGTTTAAAAAAGTTTAAGCTTAAATTTTAAAAATTCCCATGAAAACACTAATAATTAATATTTAAATTATATAATTTTTCCAAGTTTAGAGACTTTTTTCCTTGTTTTTAGCAGATACAACTTCTTGTTTTTTTTTTTTTTTTTGTTTAACTTAACTTAAAAGTTTCCATCGAAACAACAACGTTTACGATAAAAAAGCCAGCGTTTGATAAAAATAAATATGTCAGATAAAACGATTGACAATGTTTTTATTTAAAATTATATATTATTTATTGAAAAAATGATAAAAATAAAACAAAACAACTTCAATAACCTACATAAATATCAAATTAGAAAATAACACTTTTTTTATCTATGAAGTCTGCATGCAGCATCTTCTGGGCTTTCGTATAAAAAGCAAGATACTGCATCTCCGCCATCCATAACGTGTGCATCTTTCTTTATTCCCCGACGAGATAGTTTTTTTCGAAATAGAAATCGTCATACAAGGAAAAACGCGAACCATGAAATTAACAATAATTTCATTAGCTGCTGCTGTTTTGACGCTTGTGGATTACACATCAGCCAGCTACTGTAGTTCGGATAGTATTGGACAGCGTATTGCTTTGCCCGCAAGTTGTTCAAAATTTCTTGTGTGCTCTCGCAACCGCCGCGTTGTTGTAAGAGAATGCCCAAAAGGCTTACATTTTAATCGGAAATTGGAAATGTGCGATTTGCCTTCCAGGGCACTTTGTCGATATGGTGGATCATTTTTTTCACTGAAAACTCAATGTGAATCATGTGATTGTGAGGTATGTTGCAATACCCCATTACCACCAACCACGACTACGCCTTACGCAAATGAAACAACCGAACCATCAACGCCGGCAGAAAATGCAAGCACAACGGGCTCCCCTGAAGTTACTACAACATTACCGAGCATTGGACCTTCCGAAACCACTGAATCTATTCAGACCACCGAAAGTCCCAAATTTACTAAAACTTCTGAAGCACCCACTACTTTTGAAACTTCATCATATCCAACTACAGAAACTTCAAGAACTACTGAAAATCCAAGGCCCTCGCTAACTCCTAGCATGACCACACCTTGTGAAACACCAAAGCCTGCTGGAACAACTCCCCATGAAACCACATCATCACCAACTGGAACAACAGTCACAGAAAATCCAAACACAACTGAGACCACACAAACACAGCAAAAAACTACAACAACGATACCAACAGGATCTTCAACACTTACTGAAACTCTGCAGCCCACTAAACCCCAAACGCCGGCTGAAACTACATTCGCTACTGAAACTTCCATTTCAACTGAAGTTCCAAGACCAACAGAAACACCTGCAGTGACACCTCAATATACAACATCAGTATTGTCAACTTCCGATTTTACTGAAACTCCAAACACTGCTGAAACATCAAAGGCCACAGATACTACTGAAAGAAGTAATTCCACCGAGACTCCAAATCCAACCGAAGTTTCAAATTCCACTACTGAAACATCAAATATTACTGAAACGACTTCCACTTCAAGTGAAACTCCAGAACCAGCAAAAACTCCGGAAGTAACTGAAACACCAAAACCAACTGAAACTCCAAAGACATCAACCCCTGGAGCAGCTACACCCACAAAAACATCACAGACAACCGGAACTCCTGAATCTACTGATGGGACAAGGCCTACAGAAACTCCCAACAATACCGAGCCTTCAAATCCCACTGACACTCCACAAGGCACTGAAGCTCCAAAGCCTATTGTACCTCCAAACTCCACTGAAACCCCACGACCTACAGCAACTTCTGTAACCACACCTTGTAAAATTACCACATCATCAACTTCCAAGTCTACGGAAGCTGCGCAGCCAACTACTAGTGCCATAGTCTCAACCGAAACTCCAAGGCCAACAGAAACCCCTAATTATACAGAAACTCAAAGACCCACTGAAACTCCAGGTCCTACAGATGCTCCAAGGCCAACTGAATCTCCGAACTATACTGAAACTCCAATCCACACAGACACTTCAAACCCAACTGAGACTCCAAACCATACAGAAACCCCAAATCACACAAAAACTCCAAACTCCACAGAAAATCCAAACTCTACGCAAACGCCGAACAGCACAGAAACTCCAAACTCCACAGTAACACCAAACAACACAGAAACTCCAAGCTCCACTGAAAATCCAAACCACACTGAAACTCCAAACCACACGAAAACTCCAAATCACACAGAAACTCCAAACCACACAGAAACTCCAAACCACACGGAAACTCCAAACCACACGGAAACTCCAAACCACACAAAAACTCCAACCACGGACACTCCAACCCATACAGAAACTCCAAGCAATACTGAAACTCCAAATCACACGGAAAATCCAAACCACACGGAAACTCCCAACCACACAGACACTTCAAACCCAACTGAAACTCCAAACCATACAGAAACTCCAAACTCCACAGAAAATCCAAACTCTACGCAAACGCCGAACTACACAGAAACTCCAAACTCCACAGTAACACCAAACAACACAGAAACTCCAAACTCCACAGAAACTCCAAGCAACACAGAAACCCCAAACCACACTGAAACCCCGAACAATACAGAAACTCCAAATCAAACAGAAACTCCAACACATACTGAAACTCCAAACCCAACTGAAACTCCAAATCACACGGTAACTCCAAACAACACAGAAACTCCAAATCACACGGAAACTCCAAACAACACAGAAACTCCAAACCACACAGAAACTCCAAACCCAACTGGAACTCCAAATTACACAGAGACTCCAAAACCATCTGAAACTCCAAACCACACGGAGAGTCCTAGTTCCACTGAGATTCCGAAACCAACTCCCAATCCTACTGAAACTCCAAATACTACCTCGAAACCCACTCATACACAACAAACAACTGAAACCCAAACGCCAAGAGAAACAGCAATTTCTACAGAATCTCCAAATTCAACACCGACCCAAAGGCCCACTGAAACTCCAAAAACTACTGAAATACCAATAATTCCACCCCCGGCAACACCCAATGAATGCGAAGGAGAATGCTGTGGTAGACTGAATGGCTCAAAGGTTCCTGGTAAAACATGCCAACAGTTTATTGTCTGTGAAAACAACCAAACCATTTCATTCGATTGCCCAAATAATTTGCACTACAATTCTGCAACCGGCTCCTGTGATTTTCCCGAAAATGCCAAATGTAATAAACCTTACCAACCACCAACTGGACCACACGCCGGTCCCTCCGGCACTCAGTGCGCCAGCGGTGGTCGTTGTATAGGGAAACCCAATGGCACCACATTCCAAGATGCCAAAAATAAATGCAGTAATAATTATGTAGTCTGTCAATGTGAATGTGAAGTTAAGCTTGAGTGCAGCAATGGCACAATGTTCAACGACCGCATAGGTGTATGTGATCATCCCCGCGCATTTGGTTGTTAAATCAAAAACACCCGTTCACAAGCGTATCTTCAAGACAAGGCAGTAGAATTTTGAAATTACTTCATAATATTTACAGATAAATAAAAAAAAGATGTTAGTTAAAAATAATATAAAATTGTGCAACTCTGTTTAATTCAATTAATTCGTAATAAATGTATTGTACTGTAGTTTGTATTTTTTTCACAATGAGCTTTTCAGTACATATAAGGTTTATGCGAGTCATCAGATGATTGATTTTTTTCCTCGTTTAGTTTTGCTCAAAGTTGTCAAAAATTGCTTACAATTTTCGTACGCCATTGTTATTATGGCGGTGTTCCTTATTGTTAAACTTCAATTTTCAATTAATTTTTAAGCTTTACAGATCTTTCCGTTTTTTACATCCACAAAGAACTGACAGCGAAAAAAATTTTTACGGGAGATTCATGATAGCATTTTTTTCTTCAACGATTTCATGGGAACAAAAATTCTACTGGTTATTCACGATAAGGATGAATATCTTTGAATGTATACTTGTGAACAAAGTACATTGATTTGAGGGAATTACCACGAGCATTTTTTTTTTTTTTTTGAATTATATCACTGTGAAAGTAATAATTTTTGAAATAGAGATTCTTATCAAATCTGACGCTGGCATAATAAAAAAAAACATGAGTGATAAAAATAAATATTTTAGGATAAAATTCTCGGCGCAAAACACTGTGCCACCAGTGCTACCTCTGCCTGAGGTGTTGTACATACTCGTACATTTCATTAAAACTTTTATAACAGTTTCAGTTGGAGTATGTATGTTTGTATTTGTAACAACAAAATAAAAACATGTTCTCCTATTGCAATTATTAATTTTTAATTAATTTCTAAAGTTTTTATAAAACAAGTATTTCGAATTTTTCTTATCATGAACCATATAACCACAGCCACAATGGAAAACGAAGTAATAGCACACAGTGGGGCAGAATCAAAATATTTTGGAAATAAATCAGCCATTTCTAAACGGATAGTCCTGTGAAAATAAAGTTTCTCATGAACATATCAGAGGAGTATTCCTATTTGCTTTTGAAATACCAGTTGTACATATTGCTCAGCCGCAGAGCTTTGAATTTTCAAAGTACAGTACTAATGCCATGGAAAACCCCATTGTTTTCGCTACGCTGTCCGTCTGTCTGTCACAGGACCTGAACTTTGGATAGAGTGTGAAGAACTTTGGCCGCTGCAACAACAAATACATGCGAGTTAAAAATTAAAGGGTGTTCCAAAACAAGCAACAAAAAATTTTAAAATCCCATGTAATATACATTCAATTGTATGTATGTATGTATATACATTTGAAATTTGTAAAGTTAATGTATTTTTATACAGACTACAACAATTATCACTAAAATGTAAAAAAATCTAAATTAAAGGGTGTTCTATCAGTTAATGTAATTTTGACTATGTAATTTTGACGACTTTTTGCATCTTGGAAACCGTAAGAGCCCAACTCTTGAAATTTTCAAAAACGGTAAAACTAAAAAATCAAAAAATGATAAAATCGCCAACCCGGAAAAAAATCTCCAAAAACCAAAAAAACCGCCAAAACGAAAAAAAACGCCAAATTAAAAAAAATTTCTAAAGCTAAAATAAATCGCGAAAAACTGGAAAAATCGCCAGAATAAAAAAAATTGCCAAAATGAAAAAAATCGCCAAAATGAAAAAAATCGCCAAAATGAAAAAAACCCCAAAAACTGAAAATAGTCGCCAAAACGATAAAAAAGCAACAAAACTTAAAAAAATCGTTTAAACTGAAGAAAAAACGCCAAAAACGCCATGTATGGAACCCTTCGTGCACGAGTCAAGGTCGCACTTTACCGGATTTTTGTTTGTTTTGTTTTCCGATTTCAAAAATCGTTATAGCACTTGATACGATGTATTCGAAACATGCTTAGTTGCACACTTAGTTAGTGATTTATACACATATGAAATTTTAAATTTTAAAACTTTTCAAAACTTTGGTTCAGTAACTTATAGATATCAAATCCAGTGGTGCGATTCAGTAACTTTGAACGATCCGACAATCGTAATTTTTGTCTATACATTTTGTCGCTAACAATAACCATTGCGTGATTCTGTAATTTCTATTTAACACTAGTACGCAGCTTATATTTTTTGTTGATTTTTGTCGATAAAATTAACAGCACATAAATTATTGTCGATTAAATAACGACACAGCTGACATTAACCCACAGCGAAGATCGTTAAAAATGTTTCTGAATAGCATATTCGATCAATTTTCGTTATAATTATTTTAATAATGTGATTATCGTTAAAAAAAGTTAGTGAATCGCCCTACAGATATTATATTAAAATTTTTCAGCTCAACCGGTTTATTTTTAATCTCTTAAGGACTTATTTATAAAAATTACGAGTATTAAGGATTTATGAAGGCTTAATAACAAAAATTTTTTATGAGAATCTGTTTGATAAACCCTTTATTAAGCCTTAGTAATTTTTATAAATAAAGCTGTTAGTTTAGAAACAGAATTTTAAAGTGTTTGAAATTTTTCAACTCACTTCAGTATAAGTTTGAATTTAAAAATTTAATAAATTTGCTATTGTTGACAGTTTTTATAAAAAAAACCATTTTATATACATATAAACCAGTTGAACCAAGGTGTATCTAAGGCCCAATTCATACGAGGATTTAAAAATCTTGTTTTATTTTTGATTTTCTTTAAAAGTTGCTTCCAAAAACATTTTACATTCATACGATGATTTTTTCCATGTTCCTAGTTTTGATTTTTTTTCTTCCAAAAATTGTATCAGTGTTGCCATTAGATTTAAAAAAAATCGTTTTTCCCTACATGTTAAAAAATTTGTTTTGTAAACCTTTTATAAGCCAAAATTATTTCTTCTGAATATTTGAACCTACAGTAGGTAACTTAAAACTTGACATATGTATGTATGTATATATTTAATTCTTTTGTATTAAATTATTCAAAGTGACTATTTCTGCCTTCGAAATTAATGCATACTTTTCTACAGTTTTTCAGAAATTATCTTATAATACAAATAATCGTATAACACATATCTATATTTGGGTTTTCTCCAATCATGGAGTTTACTAAGATTTAAGTTAAATAGTTAAGTAATGACCTTAATTATTAAATCATTGTTTAATAGATGCTCATTTCTTATTTCCTGGGGTGCTTGCCATTAGAAGAATAGAGGGAAGATCCTATCCAAATACAGGCATTGCGACACCAAAATAATTAGATAAAAGTCTACGTAATTACGAGCAAAAACAAATTTTTAAACGGAGCAAAAATATATTTTGCGTATAGTTATTTTTACATTTATGCGCAAAAAATGCAATATGAGAATACAAAATACCTACATTTTGGCCAAAATAAAATATTTGTCCGATATTCCCTACACTCCTATATTAGTGATAAAAATTCTTACAGGTAACACTGTTTTCTATTAAAAAAAAGCTGTTGTCACATTCAATGAAAAAATAAAATAAAGCAACATACCAAAAATTAAAATATGTGTAAAGAAAATTTGAAAAAAAAACTCGGAGAACGGAAAATGTGATTTTTTTTCTACCCCCTTTGCTTTTCTATACATTTCGCCAACAAACTACAAAAATCGTGTTTCAAAAAATCATTGAAAAATCAACGTCTGAATTAGGGCTAACTAGGTGGCAGCGTTACTTCAGCTGATAATTTTTTGCTCTGTGTGCTTTGTAGCTGAAGAATGTCAAAAACTTCGATTTTGTTTTGGTTTTAGTACAATTATTTTTATGCTTTTGACATTCTTCGGTTTTTTACATAGCTATGGTTGCCGTATTTTTGTATAAAAAATCCTTACGCAGTCACCTGTATAATTACACCATGAGTTGAACCTTCCAAACGTTGTCTTACGCTCAATTATTTAATTTTATTTTTAACTACAAATTACTTCACGCAGTGGTCACTTGTTGGATGAAAAATAATACAAGAACCTACCGGGTATAATAATATATTTAGTTACATAAGATTTATGCGAATTTCTTTGCAAGCGTAACGCACTTCAAGGTCGGAAGTGAAAATTTTGAATTCCAATTTTTCTAACTTGATACCAATTTTTACTTTTTCTCTCAATTCGAAATTATTCAAGGGATATTTATTTATTTATTTATTTATTTATTTATCTATTTATTTATCTATTTCATCTACAGAATACCAGAAATTTTTTGGAGGCGTAATATATAATAGTTTAAAGGATACGTTAATAATGCGCATTTGTTGTTTCGCACTGCAAAACCGGAAGTGATAATGTCAATAAAATTGTTTTATGTCAAATTATACCTAAATATTTTAACACTATTAAAAACTTTTTCCAATACATACTTATTTTAATATGCCAGATGGAATTCCAGCACTGGTCTTGAAGCAGTGCTCTTCGACGCTAACACGTCCATTAGCCAACCTCTTCAGCACGTTGTACTATGCTGGCGAGTTCCCAATGTGTTGAAAGATTGCTAATGTTACGCCGATCCCTAAAAATTGGTGAAACTACTAACCCTGAAAATTATCGCCCAATCGCAATATGTTCTGCGCTTTCCAAAGTGATGGAAAGTATGATGAATTTTCATGTTGTAAGGTATCTGGACTACAACAAGCTTACTTAACGACCGCAGTATGGATTTCATAGAGGCCGCTCTACGGGAGACATACTTGCCCTCCTCTCGGAGAAATTGTATAATTCAATCCACCATTTTGGCGAAAGTAAGGTGGTGGCTCTAGATATCTTCAAGGCGTTTGATAGAGTGTGGCATGGTGCACTTTTCTCAAAATGTATTGCCTTTGGTGTCGGTGAGAACTTCTTTAGATTCTTATCGAGTTTCCTCAGGGATCATACTATAAGAATTGTTATAGATGGGATCTCATCAAATGAGTTCAAGTTAAATTCAGGGGTAACGCAAGGTTCTTTCACCAACTCAATTCCTTATCTTTCTAAACGACCCAACCCAATCTATTCTTTCGTGGAGGACAGCAGCATCTGCCATTCTTTCTCATTCAGCAATAGACCTAAGCTGCCGCAGGTTGAGGATATGCGACAAACAATGAATGAGACTTTAAACTATGATTTAGCAAACATTTCTGGGCCCGTAAGACCCAATGTTGCATGGTTACTTATAGACGCATGACCGGAAATGCTGCTGCCTCTGTAACTATGGGTGGTATAAATATTAAAGAATCAGAAGCTCTTGATGTTCTTGGCATGAAAATCCAGTGTGATGTTCGATGGACTGAACACATTTTTCAAGTCGCAAAAGAAGCATTCAAGTGCTTCGGATCTTTGAAACGGTGCAAACGATATTTCACTCCATCTGATTTCCTTACTATTTATACCACTTATATCCGACCGAAAATGGAACACAACTCTCAGTATGGCCCGGCGCTTCAAAGTATATTTTAGGGCTGCTCGACCGCGTACAGGAGAGGGCGAAGAAGCTCATCGGTGACAGTAGGGTATCCAACTCTATTGATTCATTGGAATGCATTTCCTTGTTCTATCCTTACTACAACGAAATGTGTTCTAACGAAATTAGGGAGCTTGTTTCTGAAACCCGCACATTTATACGCCTTTTTTTAGCCGCACTGTTCGTATGTAGAACCAACTACCTGCGGAAGTCTTTCCTGTCACTAGCAGCGTGAGAAAGTTTAAATATAACCTATTTTCCTAGTTCTAGCACAATGCGTTCATTGCATGCGTAGGGGTTATCCCCTGAGTGCTGGTCCTATTAAAAAAAAACATATATGTATATATTATATTTAAATACCTCTTTTTTCGTATTCCAATTTTGGGGATGTCGCTTCATTTTCCTTAACAACAATTTTTTAACTGAAACAAAAATAAAATTTAATTAAAATTAAATTTATGAAAACCAAACTTATTTAACAGTTTTTTCTTATTTTTAAATAAATAATAACAAATTAAATTAAATTAAATAAAATTAAAATCGGTCTAACCGTTTGGGGGCTAAGGCGTCAAAGACACTCATATTCACCAGAATACATCTGAAAAAGATGTGATATCTTCTAAACGGCTGGACCGATTTTATTCGATTAAGTCACCTTTCAAAGAGGAAAAACTAAATTAAAATCTATACAGCCATCTGGTCTGTACGTGGAGTCGTGCATACACACAGATACGCAGACACACAATACAAACTTATAACACCCCTTTTTTGGTTCGGGTGTTAAAAAAAAATTAAACATATATGTATTTACATATATTAAATAGTTAATGTCGAGCAAACCGAGTTTTACATATGGGCATTTCCACAGAAAAATGCCTACTACCTACTTTTACTTGCTTATATTTTTCTTGTTTTACTATGTAACTAAATATTCTTTTATACGTTCCAAAAGAAGGAATCAATAATATTATATGGCAATCAACGAAGCTGTCACAATAGGGCAGCAGTGAAATTTTTCGTTCTCCCTTCGAAAAATATATTTCCTTTTTTTTTTGGTCGAAACTTTACAATTAAATTTTAAAACATAAAATAAATTTGGAAACATTTTTAAAACAATTGGAAGAAGTATTAAACTCTGTTCTTTTTTTCTAGATTTTTCGCCACAGGTGGGCATCAAAAAAGTTCAGCGAAGTGCTTTGGTTAGTATCACATTTTTCTATTCTACATCATTCTGTTAGCTGTTTAATTCTAAATTAAATTTTTTCTAACATGTCTTTATTATATCTTTAGAATCTTTGGCGTAACCACCAGCTATTGCAGGATTTTTCCGCATCTTTTGCAATAATGACCCATATCGGGAATAATAGGCGAACATTTTGTTCACGTGAAATATTTCCCATGAGCAAAAAATGTTGAACAATATTAGAAAATAGTATGCAAACAACAACGAAAAAAATTGTCAATTACAATTTTAGGGAAAGGGAACACATTTCAATTGAACTTTTATTCCCGATAAGTGTAAATAATTCAATCTTCTCGAATTCATTTTAAAAACTAAATTATTGTTTAAAAAAATAAAACTTTACATTTAACGGTTCGCCGCTGCGTATCAAAGCAAAGCGAATTTATGTCAGGTGGTCTCAATTTGTAACTCTGTATATTCGCCTTGTATATTTGTCGATGTAAAATTTCCTGCTGTCAGAAAATTTCCGAACGTTTTGCTTTTTATTTGACACAAGAGAAATTAACAGCTGTTCACCATATGCCATAAAGATCACCAGGCGTCAATTCGCCTTGCGGCAAAGTGAAATAACACTATTAAAAAGGCGAATAAATACGCAGGAAAAAATGTTTCATGATACAGGGAATATTTTTCGAAGTTGCCATATGTTCTCGTGAGCAAAATTTACGATATGGATTTTGTAAACGGGGGGAAATTTCATTCACAATAAGGGTGAATAATAATTATTGTATTAAAAAAGTTTTTTTAAAGCAACAGTTGAAATCTTCTTTTAATATTTTTTTCTTTACATTTAGTTCGTTCAAAAAAGTATTTCAAAGCTATTGAAAAATTGCTCTTGGCAGGGCTTTAAGCTTAAAATAATGCAATCTTATTACAAAATGTTTGAGATTTCCTTACTAATTTCTTGCTAAATTGTGATAATAATTAAACTAAAAACAAACACACACAATTTCTTTTCAAAAATAAAATTTATTTCTCTCTTAAATTTTTGCTTAATTTACAACACACATTCGATCACATGTATTTAATTTGGCATTCCAAAATAGATTGTCCGGGCAGGTGTGTATAAAACTCCAGCCATTGCATTGTATAAATTTATGGCAATCATAAGGATAAGGTAAGTAATGGTGCAGGTAGCCATCGCACCTTTGAACGCAGTCCGAACATTCAATCGTAGTGTTATCATTTGGTTGTGTAGTTACAATAGGAGTAGAAGGCGCTGTAAAGGCTGTGGGTACAGCTGAAGTGCTAGTTTCGACTACTGGAGGCTGCAGTGGACACTGTGCAAATTGAGGTAAATCACATTGTTGTTTATAGTTATTCCAAAAATAATTTGCTGGGCACAGCATTGTCTGACATTGATAGAATTTGGCACAATCATTGGGATAATGTAGAGCAAATGGATCATTTTGTTCAGCTTCTATGCCTGAAGGCAACGACTGCAGAGCTGCCGCTTTATTTACACCTTTGGCAAATGGACACTGAGTGTTATGGGGAAAATCACACTTTTTCATTAAAGAATTCCAATAATAATTAGTTGGGCATATAAAAACTTCACATTTATAGTATTTAGCACAGTCACGAGCATGTAATTGATAAAAAATTTCGCCCGTTAGGGAGGCCTTTAAGACGCTAGCGCCAGGCGCATTAATTGTGTTTGCTGGTATTGGCGGGGGTATAGTTTGACACTTGGCCACATCGGGATAGTCACAACGATAGGTTATAGTGCTCCAGTGTAAATTGTTGGGACATTGTTGAACATAAGCATTGCCTTTGACGCAACTATAGTACTTAGTGCAGTCCTGTGGATATGGCAGGATTACGGCATGATTTACATCATCGATAGTGGGACAATCACTATTAGGTATGGGAGTGATCTGCAAGAAGTATTGTAGAAAAAGGAAATATATTTCAGGAGACATAAGAAATTCACTTGGTCGTCGCTAGTCTTCATAACTCAAGATTTTCAGAACGTTTAAACATTTTCACTATACATAATGGTACTCCGTTAATATGAAGACATTTTTTTATTTCAATAAAGTATTTGTATGGTTTTCGAAACCCAGCTTCACTCAAACCGTGATAGTTTTAGAGAGTTTACTCACTATAACTTTTGACAGGGAATGCCACGCAAGGTTAGGTTAGGTAAGGTAAGGATAGGTTAAAATTAAGAGTCCAGCTCACTTGGGTCCAATACAATAATCCCTTTGTGTTACCTGTGAGCTGAAGAGACAGTAAAGAGAGAGAGAGGGGAGAAGGGTGAAAGGGTGGGTGTGGAGATGAGATAGTCTGTTGTTATAGGAGAGGAGAGAGTGGGTCGAATTTTGGAGCTTGAGGGGGAGTTAGCGGGAGCCACTGGAGAGTCAGTGGCTATACAAGCCACTGCTCCTAATACTCGTATAAAGGCTCAAAATTTGGAGCCGCATTTCCGATAACTCGGGTAGGCTGCCAAGGAAGTACAGATGATCCAGAGCGGGACGAAAGCAGAGGGAATGCAAGACACTTTCCTCCTCCTCCTCATCATACGTTTAGTATGGGTTCCGAAAGCGCAGTGACTTGTCAGAGTGGCCACGAGATTCCTCAAGTGATTCCTAGTGAAGTTCATAAGGTTTTTGTTCTGTGGCAGTTCAGGCGAGGCCAGAGGGTTCTTGCTATTGCGCACCTGGGCTCATTTATCCTTCTGTCTTGAGCTAATTTCCGAAAGGTAACATCGAAGTGTCTTCAGCAGGATGAGAGTGGGAGGCCACAGAGCTTATCGATATCAACTTCTCTGAGTAGGGTTCCTCTCTTTGCCAGGTCATCCGCGACTATGTTGCCTGAAATAGTCCCGTGTCCACGCACTCAGTTTCATATGGTATGTGAGTACTGCGCTAGCCTATCCAGGGCTTTGCGACATTCTTGGACAAGAAAAGATGTGGTATACACACCTATGAGGGACCTAATTGTAAACTGGCTGTCAGTTATAATATGGATATCTCTATTTGAAATCTGATAGAACCTTAGCCAGTGTAGCGTTCTTTTAATGGCAGATACCTCTGCTTCTAATATATGTACTACACTCGTCCGGAAGTCTGAAGGACATTTCAATTCCGTATTCCGGAATACTGTTCCATGCACTTATTGCATTCAGTCTGACGGTATGTAGAGCGAAGAGCGCTTATGTCGGCGTGGATCTCAGAGCACCTGTTATCATAAGTACCATTAAGATCTAGACCAGAATCACTCCCAAATATCTTCGCATCAGCTCATGTACCAATTAAAAGCAATCTCAAGTCGCTTAATTCGCCAGAAAATTCTGACGATGTGGATAGTGAGTGAATCACAAAGAAGTAAGAAGTAAGAAGAAGTAAGGAAAGCCAACCATAATGGATTAAAATAGCTGCTTATCTTATTAAACAAAAGTAAAGGCTCAGTTAGCCGACCGTAATGGAGTGTAACTGCAACGGCAGGAAACAGCTGATCGATATTGTTATGTGAAAAGTAATGAAAATTGTTATAGAAACGTAACCAGAATTTAAGAATCTGTACATTACTTTTCAGCTAGCAATATGGATCAGCTGTTTCCTACCGCTGCAGTTAGATTCCATTACAGTTGGCTAACTGAGCCTTAAAGGCTCACTAAAACACATAAGTACATCTGTAACGTATTTTTCTATGTCTTTAGAGATGCTTTTAATTTTTTATTCGAAAAAAAACAACATTTTCGATCAATTCAGTGGAAAAACTTACCGAATAATCTACAGCCGAACTGTCACAGATTATTATGAAATAAAACATAAAATTTAGGTAATAATAATACATTTTCTTAATACAATTGCTTTCAACAAGTGCTACGTAGGACGACTGTAACTTTTGAATTGTAATGCTATTCTTTTATAGCTCTTGTGAGAGAAAGCAACTCCATTTTTTTCTTGCTTAAACTACCTTGAACTCTAAAAACCCCTCAGCTTATCTGGTTTGCCATATTTCAAGTTTTTTCCTATCTTATTTACTTTATGAGAAGTTTCGATCGCAACTGTAGATTGATAGTATTATCTGGAAATTGTAAAGAATATTGTTAAGTATTTTCAACAAACTCAAGTAGATATTTGTTTGAATATGATACAATTATAATGTAAGTGAACTGATTAATTAAAATTCCAAAGAATTACCAACAAAAGCTCAAGAGATAAGCGATGATATTATAAATAAATTTAATTTTCAATACAGTGCCTTATAGCCACATTTGTTTAATAGATTTAAAAGTTTTTATTTGAATTTTCTTTTGTCTAAATTTCTAATGTTGTGTTCTGTGGACAGGCCCCCAAGGCACATGACACTTGTTCCCCATCCCAATAATAAAACTGTGGACAATTGAGTTCGTAGGCTAGACCATCGATACATTCTATAAATTTGTTGCAGTCATGTGGATCTGCAAAATATTCCGTATTTTTACCACTGCACATGTATGGCTCTAAAGTTGGTATTGTCTGTGGTTCCGGTTCGTTTGTAGTTGAATCTAATTGTGCACATTTACCGTTTTCACAAGATCCCTGAGTAGCATTCCAGTAGTATGATTGGGGACAACTGTGAATATGGGGCTGACCATTGAAACATTCTATGAATTGCGTGCAGTTATTTGGATCTGCATGATATTCTGTGTTATTATTCAGGCATATATTTGGTTCGGCTGTAACGATGGATTGTGTTGTTTCATTTGCGGCGGGATCTCCATTTGAAGTGGTTGGACTTTCAGTATCTCTGCTTGCAGCACTCTCAGTAGTTCCCTTAGAATTAGTTTCATTCGTTGTTGATGATCCACTTAAAGAGGTTTGATTTGTTGTTTGGCTTTCACTAGCTTCATTAGAAATTGTTGTGTAATTGGTGGAGTAAATTTCGGTGGTTAACTCCGAAGTTGTTTCTGGTTCGCTCGTCACATTTGCGGTAGTTTCATTAGTAGTTGTTTCAGCTGGGCCTGAGCCAATTTCAGTGGTTCCTTCTGTAGTTGTTGCACTTTCTATAGAAGTTGTTTGCCACGTACTCGAGCCACTTTCCCTAGTCACATCGGAACTTGTTACACTTTCCGTGGTTTCTCTGGAAGTGGTTATTTTGTTGGTAGAATTATCACTGACGGTTTCTCTGGTGATTATCGGTTCAGGGCTCAAAGTACTTTCACTAGTTTCACTTAAAGTCGAATAAGTTATTTCATCTGTGGTAGAACCAGTGTCAGTGGTTCCACTGACAGTTGTTGCTTCTGCTCTTATAGACTCTGTTTCCCATGTACTCGAGTTACTTTCTGAAGTTGTTACGCTTGCTGTGGATCCTACAAAAGTTGTTGATTGAGCAGTCGAACCTCCATTAGGAGTTTCCTTCGTAATTATTGGCTCTGTACTCGAGTCATCTTCAGTAGTTTTACTTGATGAAGGCGAAAAATCACTTTCCGAAGTGCTCTGCAGCTCTGTGGAAGCATTAGGACTTGTTGATTCCAAATTGGAATCAGTTGACGTCATCGCATTTTCAGTGGAAGAACTGGAAATGGTCTCTAAAGTAGTCGATTGATTTACGGAAGTTGATTTATTATTTTCTGTATTTGTTTCATTTGTAGTTATGTCGGTGGTGGCTTCGTTTGCTGGATTGGTAATAGCTGTAGTTTTTTCGAAACAATGACCATTTTCTATGGTACACGCAATGATTTGTTGATTCCAATAAGTGCCTTCGGGACATTTTATTGTTACTGGTAATCCGTCAATACATTGAATATAGTATTTACAATTTGTCGAGGCAACAACTTTGCCTTCTTCACACTCTTTACTTGTTGTTATTGTTTCTTCTGTAGCGAAAGTTGAAGTTATTGCTGATGTAGTTCCCGCGGAGTCTTTTCCTGTTGTTGAAATGTCCGTGGAACTGTTACTAGCGGCGGAAGTACTTGCGGTTGAAATCTCTGGCGTCGTTTGATTTACCGTTGAAGTTTCTGAGGTTATTGAAGTTTGGGTTGAAGGTTCTATCGAAGTGTATGTTGGAAAAGTGTTTGTTGTAGAAGTGTTTATTGTAGAAGTGTTTATTGGAGAAGTGTCTGTTGTAGAAGTGTCTGTTGTAGAACTGTCTGTGGAAAAGTCTTGAGTTTCAGTTGGTTCAGTTATAGTTTCTGTTGTAGAATTTAATGAAATGTCTGAGGTCGTTGTCCCTGATATATCCGGAATTGTGGAATTTTCTGTTGCTGGTTGTTCTATGGGAGTACTTGCGGTTGAAATCTCTGGCGTCGTTTGATTTACCGTTGAAGTTTCTGAGGTTATTGAAGTTTGGGTTAAAGGTTCTGTTGAAGTGTCTGTTGTGGAAAAGTCTTGAGTTCCAGTTGGTTCAGTTATAGTTTCTGTTGTAGAATTTAATGAAACGTCTGTTGTCGTTGTCCCTGATATCTCCGAAATTGTGGAATTTTCTGTTGCTGGTTGCTCTATGGGACTACTTGCGGTTGAAAACTCGGGCGCCGTTTGATTTGCCGTTGACGTTTCTGAGGTTATGGAAGTTTGGGTTAAAGATTCTGTTGAAGTGTCTGTTGTGGAAAAATCTTGAGTTCCAGTTGGTTCAGTTATGGGTTCTGTAGTTGATATCTCAGGAATTGTGGAATTTCCTGTTGCTGGTTGTTCTATGGGACTACTTGCGGTTGAAAACTCTGGCGTTGTTTGATTTACGGTTGACGTTTCTGAAGTTATGGAAGTTTGGTTTGATGGTTCTTTTGAAGTGTCTGTTGTGGAAAAGTCTTGAGTTCCAGTTGGTTCAGTTATAGTTTCTGTTGTAGAATTTAATGAAACGTCTGGAGTCGTTCTCTCTGTAGTTGATGTTTCAGGAATTGTGGAGTGTTCAGTTGTTGGTTGTTCTATGGCTGTAGTTTCTGTTGTTATTATCGCTTCTGTTGTTGGCTCTGTAGTTGTTGAAATTTCAGATGAAGGTTGACTTGAAGTTGTAGTTGAAGATAATTCTGTTGACTTTGTTGCTGTGCTTGATTCTGTATCTTCTGTTGTATCTGAAGTTGTTGTATTTGCTGCAGTTGTTCTAGAGGTTGAAGAACTGTCTCTTGTGGTTTCCACTGTAGTTAAGCCAGTAGTAGTGGTCTCTGTAGTGCTTGTAGGCTTCATAGTAGTTGTAGCCTTCGTTGTGGTTGCAGGCTTTGCTGATGTGGTACTCCTTGTTGTCATTGTAGTAGCTTTTGTGGTAGTTATAGCCTGCGTTGTCTCCGTATATTCTGTGGTAGTGGTAGCTTCAGTTGTTGTACCAATCAATGTACAGTGATCACCGGACCACTGGCACGTTAGCCTTTTTTGATTCCAATAAAGTGGAGTGGCACATTTTTGCCTATAAGGTATACCATTGCTGCATTGTATAAAATAATGACAATCATAGGGATCGGCGTGATACTGTCCACCCTGAGAGCACACATTTTTATAAATTTCATCACTTTTTAAGTTTACAACTTTGGCCAGCGTATAGCGCGCAGTAATCAAAAAGTAATACGAGATGTACAAAACAAAGGTGTTTAATTTCATTTTTGTAGCTTGCAGCTCTCTAAACATTTAAACTGAAACGTTTGAATTTATTTGCGAAACTGGCAGTCTTTTATAAGTTTTACGTTTTTTTTTAATAATTTACACAATATACATAATAATATTAAACAACAAATTACTAAATATTTTATTTGTTATCTATTAAAAGGGGTAAACAAATACCTATTGCAGGGATAGTTAAGAAAAACAAAATACAACGCTTTTAATTATTAGCAACTGAAAGTAATTGAGACAAATAGAAGACAACAAACCTAATTCAGTTGATAAACAAAACCAAATACCTTTACGTATCATTAATTAATATTCACCCAGATAAGGAAATTTTCTTTATACCAACAAGTATTTGAAATCCAAAATTTAAGTTAAGTTGAGCCAGCAATTTACAAGTAACTTTTATCTCAAAGGAGTTTGATATATAATTTATGTGAATTTAGTATAACTGCCTGAAAGTATGTTTTAAAATTATGCTTAAAGTCCCCACATAAAAAAGCCACTTTATCGAACTGAGATAACATATTTTAACTTGTGGTATTTAACCAAATAGCGGCTGCTTTAATATTGCAGTAAGAAAAAAAAAAACAAGAAAACAACTCAATCAGCAAAATGTATTATTATCAAATATGTTTATTGTTCTGTGCCGAATATTATACACCATACACCTTGGAAGTCAATAACAGGTTTTTGTTAGAAATATATGTACATTTTAAAATGAAGAGAAGGAAAATTGCAAAAAAAAAATCATAGACAATAGAGGTGTTAGTTCAGCTCTTAATTAAACAAAAATATGTCGTTGCCACTATGTACATACTTATTTTTAACAACAACAAAAAAAAAATAATCTCTGTACACTACGGTGTTGCCAGAATATGTTTTGAAAATCGGTAGATTTCCTAACGATTCCTTATGACAGGATATAATGAATTTCGAACGATTTCGTGAATCTTTTATTATATCCAATCGAAAATTATTGACTTTTGAGAATCATTGTAAGGGTTAAAGCATAAAATTTATAAAAAAAAATATGAGAATCGGTTGACCTTTTAGTTAAAATATCCCTGAAACTTCCCACAAAGCTATAGATACACTTTTTGAGTCTATATCAGTGAATATTTAAAATCAGTTTGAGGAAGGCTGTTGAAATTGTTAGAGAAAAAATTGATTTTTTCGAAATTTTTCTTTAGCGAACAAGTAACCCGATTTTAGTCAAATTGGCAATGTTTATTTTTAAGCTAAGAGGTTTTTAACTTGATCGGCTTAGTTGTATAAAATTTGTTTAGGAAAATATGATGTGAACATTTTATTTTCGAAAATGTCCAAATTAAAAACTTGTACACGCACCTCTTGAGAAAGGAAAATATTTGAGTTGTATCAAGGCGAATTCAGTATCAAATGACCTCTTCCCTACAACAATGCAACTACACAAAAAACAACATGCAGTTTGCTGTGCTACAAAACCAATCTGTCTGAAGATTTCTGAGCAAATTTTGACATTTTGGTTAAAATTGCTCAATTTGGCAGCAACAGCTGATAATCAGCAGGGCGGAAAATGTCACCTGATACTGAATTCGCATTTAAAACTTAAAACTTATTTTCGGCAAAATCAGCTTTATTGAGTTATGCCTCTGTTGCAATAAAGAAGCGATATCTAGGCATATTTTTTGTAGAATGTTGGATATATATATATAGGTATGTGACCCAGTATGTGAAAAGGTGGCTTATGACTCAAAATCAGCTGTTTGTCGGTAGTTGTTGTTTTTTGAGTCATAAGCCACCTTTTCATAGACCGGGTCACATATATAGTTTGTTCAAAAACATTGAACAAATTAAGGCTTTCGGTATCCGTCAATCGATTTCTGTTTAAGTTAAAATTCCGATCGAAATCGAATGCTATTGTTCAACTTTTAGCTTAAAATTATTATGCTTTCGCTTTAAAACTATGTACATACATATAAAAAATATTAACACAAACAAATATGAATCATCTAAAAAAACTTATTAGAACATTTACTAAACACAGAGATCTAATTATCTATTATTTGTCTACTAGCAAAGCAAACAAAATATGACACAATAAAGCAAATTCAATTAATCAAAGATAAAAATTCACATATTTAACGTCATACAATTCAGTATTTTTTATAACTAGATCTTAAAATGCATAAATAGTTATTGGAAGGCTTTTCAACATGAGAGGTAATTTCATTTATTTGTTAGCATTTGAAAAAAAAATCTCCAGGTAAATAATACAATTTTCTTTAGTTGTAATAGATTTAATGATCTTATTGATGACTGTGGCCTGTTGTGACGCTGCTCGCAATGTCTTCGACCCGTTGTGCGCAAAGAAAAATACAGGATTTTTAAGACATCCTTACGCGTGCCACAAATTTATAAGATGCAGTCATCAGCAAGCTTATGAATTTCAATGTCCTGCAAATTTATTATGGCATCATGAGATCAAATCATGTGATTTTTCTTATCGCACTCAGTGTCAAATAAATAATAATCGAGTTGCAAATACTGATGTAAAAAAACAAAATGTTTCTTCTATAAAACGGAATGGCAGAAAAGAAAATTTAACACAAAATTATACACCACAACCTGCTCATAAGGTACACAAAAAAGTTAAAAGGAATGCGTATTTTAAACAAAAATGTCTAACAACAAAAATAAAAAATCTTGCAACAGCTGTTGCCACGAAAGAAACTGTTAAAGTTGGGGCAGCAAACATTTTAAATGTCTCAACCATTAAGACAAAAAATAATAATATAGATCATAATCTTACTAAACAAGAAAATGTGATAGAAAATTTACATAAACATTTTACATATACAGGCAGCAAAGACAATTTTAATTTAACAGACAAACTTTTGTTAACAGAACAAACAACTCCGACTTATAACTTAAATAAGGCAATTTTCAGCACAAAAAATCTTATCAAAGTCTCTACGACAAATCCAACTGTTAAGATAACGGGTAAAGAGCATAACAGTACGTTTCTGCAGAAATCAGATAATGTTAGTTACATTTTGGGGAGTTCTGTTAAAGATCATTTGTTTGAAATAAAACAACAAACAACAAATCCAGATGGTACTAAAACCGAATTGAAGGAGAAACAGACAATGTTTCCAACAACAGCAACAACAGCTATTAATACAGCAGGTTCTTCCAGAAAGAGTTCTAAACTCAACACCACCACCCCGCAAGAGAAGTCAATCAGCCCTGGTAATTTTACAAAATCCAAAAATCATACACTTGTTTTAAATGGGATAACAGAAAGTTTTAAAAGCACGTTAAGCTTAACGGATAATACTGCTGTTAAAACAACACATTCAGAAAATAAAAATACAGTGTTCGCAAATTCTTTAAAAAGTTCTTCTACTAAAATTTATAATCTGTATCTAACAACAACATTTCCAAGGGATATAAAAACTGAAGGGGCTGCTGTTAATCCAACAGAAGCTTTTGAAGCAACTGTGAGTTTAACAGAAAATTTTACTGTTCCGATAGCAGACACAGAAAATATGAAAAATGAAAATAGCAATTCAACAGAAAAATCTAATATAATTTCATCACATAACAAAAACACGTCATATAACGGAAATTTTACAGTTTTTAAAATTACAGCTGCAGGCAATTATGTTAACTTCACAGAGACAACGTTGCAAATAGCAGACACAGAAAATGAAAATAGCAATTCAACAGAAAAATCTAATATAATTTCATCACATAACAAAAACACGTCATATAACGGAAATTTTACAGTTTTTAAAATTACAGCTGCAGGCAATTATGTTAACTTAACAGAGACAACGTTGCCAGTTTCTAATGCGGAAATTTCTACACTCCACTATGACAAAAAATTACAAGAATTTAAACCTTCAACCTTTGAAGTTAGACCATCAAGTTTTAATACAGAAGATAAAGTTAATTCTCTCCAGACTACA
Organism: Tachina lurida; assembly: GCA_944452675.1. Classification (NCBI taxonomy): domain Eukaryota; kingdom Metazoa; phylum Arthropoda; class Insecta; order Diptera; family Tachinidae; genus Tachina; species Tachina lurida. Next base: position 11,483,497 of record OX101754.1, on the reverse strand, counting down.
GAAAGTTCTACGGAAACTAATAACGATAATGTCTGGCAAGAAATTAAGGAGAAAACTTCAAATTTGACAGTAACAACACTAGAAAATAATGCTACAAATAACTTCGCTATAGATTTTTATAGCACAAAGCAAGATCTGAGCATAAATTCTGATAATTTAACAGAGTTATCATATAACGCAGTAACAACTAGAGATTCCTTAATTCTAAAAAATTACGCCAATAAAGTGCCAGATAATGTAAATCCAACACCTAAACATCCCCAAAATACTTATATTTCAACGGAATCTTCGATACCAATTAATAATATTAAAGACAATTTCGCTAATATAGCAGTAACGAATATGTTAACAAGTTTTTTAGCAACTGCTAATACAAGCGTTATAGTTTCTGATAACTCAGCAGATAGGAAAAACCAAACTGAAATGGGAAAATTTAAAAAATTACAAAAAACTACAAACATTCAGCAAACTTCTTCTATTGATTTCATAGAAAACAATTATTACAGCGAGAATTCAGCAATCTCAAGCCAAACTGTAACAGAAACTACTGTAACAGAAAATGTTAACAACATAAAACTAACAACACAACATGTTACACAATCCCCTGAAGTACACAATACTTTGGAAACATTTTACTCAGAAACTTTGCCACAATATAAGAATGTTCGAACTGAATCAACGACCTCATACGATAGCACAACTCAGGATCCACGTTTACCATTTCGTTCAATTGAATGCCAAGGCAACAACAATCGTCGCCAGTTAAAGGGCCTGAAATGTTATCAATACTATCAATGTTTTGCCGGTTGGGCATTTCTGCTCAATTGCCGTGATGGCTGGCGATTTCAGGCCGAGGGGGAGCAATGTGTTTTAGATGTATATCGCGAATGTTATATATAGAATAATTGATGTAAAACTAATCAAATAAATATGTAGTAAATAAACACATCATATGTAATTATGTGCACTTATCCCTCGATTTACACGATACTTTTTTTACACGATTTCACTTTTACACGATTATTTTTATTTTCGTGTAAATTGAGAGATTTATGAATTTTTATGTGTTTTATTGAATATTTTATGAATTACATTAATTTTGTTTTTGTTTTTATGAATAGCATTTATTTTGTTTAATGAATATATGTTTATTTTTATGTGTTTTGAGTAAACGCTTCTGATATTTTAAAAACTAAGTTGAAATACATATATAATTTCTTAATAAAATCAATTTTTTACGCGATTCTGCCTTTATTTTCGATTTACACGATTTTTCATACAAAAATGTAAAATTTCGATTTACACCACTTTCTCAGGAACGTATCTATCGTGTAAATCGAGGTATAGGTATGCTCGCATAATATAAATATTTTACAACAGTGCGCGCTTCGGCGTAGGAAGACAATGAACGATAGCAACAATATTTACATACAAATTTGACGAGTCATGTCATAGGGCGGCAATATTTCTTGTTAAAACAAATTTCTAAGTTCAGTATTTTCAATTCTTATATTCTATAAGAAATATTTTTTTTTATAAATTAATGTAATTTTCTAAAGAAGAGAAGATAAATTAACGTGACCAGATGGTTTTTGCAAAAAGCGGGAAATAATCGATCAAAATGCGGGATTTTGATGAAAATATCCCCCAAAAAGTGGTATTTAAACATAAATATCTTTTAGAATGCGGAATGTGTGCATTATGTACATACACAGTTGGTAATCGCATCACTTGAGAACGGGTTCACCGATTTCGCCAATTTTTTTTTAAATATTTGTCATAACCAGCCCTGTTATTTTCATGCACTATAAAATCTAAGTTATGCGCATAAAACATGCACAATAAAACCTAAAATATGAATAAAAAGGAACGAAATTTATGTTGTTATTATTTTCAGTGTTTCCATATAGTGTTTGTCAGTTGGGCAGATATAAGCTGAACTACGCAGACGGCAGTGCTACGTACAGACGGTTGTCAGATCTTACAATATTGTTAGTAGAATGTGTTAAAAATTTCTTACAACCTGGATATTTTTGTCTGACATTGCAAGACTAGCAGCTGACAATAAATTGTTAGACATCTGACAATCGTATGAACACATTGTAAAATTATTGCCAGATATTGGTCAGACATAATATTGTCAGATGTGCGAAGTTTATGCTTCTGACAATGGCGTCATTGTAAGAAAATTCTTTCTATGGGCAACGCTGCACACGCTTGATTTTAAAGAAAAGAATTTTTTATTTTTTTTAAAGAGAAGTAACACTCAGGCAATTAATGCCTACTACTATTAATAGGTGTTACCTTCTTTAGGAAAGGGATAGTGATAGAGAAGACAGGTGGTGAAGGGAGAGATAGAGGAAAGTTCCATTCTTTTACAACTCTGCTTTTTGCACGTTTGTAATAATGCAGTGTTGCAGCGCCTCTGATGTTAAATGAGGCATATTAATATTTTGAAGCTGTGTTTTGTTGCCATTTTATTGATTATTTTACTTCGCCGATGATTCTGCTACACAACGAAGGAGGGCGCTCTAATGTCACATTAGGATTAGTATCTGCTGAAGTCGGTATAGTTCAGTGACCAGTGACTATGCCTTCATCACTTGAACTTTCCTACAACAACTGATACAAAGGGACACTAATGCACATCAGAAAAATGCGTGGTGTTGTTATTTAATGACTGTTGGATACAGGGCCTTCGGTTTTGTAGTCAACGTGTTAACTACTTCAGCCAACGCCACCCAATGCAATATATGCCGACAAAATCATTACAATTGCTTCTTTATGGTACATAATAATTTATATTTTCAATTTTTACATTTAACACAAAAATTCTTTGAGTCTGGTAACGCATAACAACAGATCTGACAATTTTTGCATATGGCAATCGTGTGAACTGACAATTTTTCGACTGACGACTTTGTCAGATAAATTTATTTTCTTACAACCGTCCGGCAATATATCGTAAAATTTTCTGACAAGCTTGATACAACCGTATGAACCTACAATCTACATAGTGCTGGTAATTTTTGATTGTCAGCGCATTGCCAGATGTGACAATATTGTAGTATGTGAGAATCGTCTGTACAAAGCTTAAAGCAAGATCTGCTTCGTGCTTTTTTTTTTGCTTTCTGTTTTTAGTTTTAAACATGGTTGCCGTATTAAGGGAATTATTTTTAGTTTAATTGATTGGAGGCTTTGCCAACTATTTGTCGCAATGTGGTTTTACTTAATTAACTACACTGCAAAAATAAGTGAAATACAAAATATAATAGTTTTCATTGATATTGAAAAATACATATGTATTTATTATAAAATATGCACTAACAAATCGATGGCATTTTTATGCAAATTCTTCAATTCGGAAAACTAAATTATCCAGATTAATTTTGATTTGATGACTACAAATATGCATTTGCATGAAAGTATTAGCTCTAGTCATAAGCCAACTTAGGTTTTTACGGAAAGAAAAATTTACCACGCCCACTTTTTTTAAATTTATCTAAAATCGGAGAGCGGCTGTACCGATTTTCTCAATTTTTTTTAATATACGTAGTAATTTAAAGAAATAGTATGAACGAGTGGACAAGTGTACGTGGACGTGACACCACCCATATATAGCAAATATTTATTTTGAAATATCTTGAGTGCTAATACGATAAAACACCTACTGCCATATTCAGAAAAAATAATTTCGGTTTACAAAAGCTTTACGAAACAAATTTTGTATGATAATTTGTTTGTTAAACATTTTGTAACCCAAAATAATTTTTTTTTTCTGAATAAGGTCTCTAGGATTTTGTTGGAGTTACTCCATTGACCTTATAAGTTGTTAAAAAATAAAAAGTCGGATTAAAACAAGTGGGCGTGGCACCTCCCGTATACACATCATTTTATTTTGGAATATTTATGAATCTAAAGCCTGGTACTCCGTTCAAAATTTCATGCGAAATGTTGACATAATTCATTTAAAAAAATTTTACATGAAATATTTATGAAACAATTTTGCAAAAGTTGTATTCTGTTCAACTCGTGAGAAATTTATCAAATGTATCTGGCAACACTTTCTTCGCATATGTAAAATAATGTGACTGACATTTATTTCGCGCGAAATATTGACAACTAATGTCTTCAAAAATAATACCAGTTTCAAAATTAAAGTATATTTAGGTCTCCAAAATTGCTAACTTTTTCTCCCCCTCTTTAAATATACTTTTCTTAAAAAAATGCAGAAAACGATATAAAAAATAAATTGCAAAAACTCGTGTTTTTACTTATCACATTCATTCATTAGAACTAGAGTTTCTACGCGGGAAAAAATCCCGGGAATACCCGGGAATTATTTTTTTGCAAGTCCCGGGAAATTTTCAACGGGAATTTTCGGGAATTTCATATATCGATTTTTGGAATTGGCTTTTTTTACATTGCTGTTCGTTGTTTTATTACTTAAAAATACAACTCTGTAACGATGATAATATGTATAAGCATGGAAACAAATGTAATAAAGGCTTCCGAGGTGAATCCAATAACTTGAAGCGTTACGAAATATTTTCAACTTAAGAAGTCTTTATAGAAAATAGTATCTAGATTGGCAGATGTAGATGGAATTTCCATCCATGATATAACTCAAAGCATATGATTTTTTTGTTGTGCTTTTTAAATATTGTTGTTCATGAAATTAACGAATAAAGTTGTTTTGTTTTTAATTTGAATGTTCACAGAAAAAAGGATTCACCAATTAATGTTTCCAATTAAGAATTAATTCAATTACATTTTTAATTGCATTAATTAATTTAAGTGGAAAAACTTAATTAATATTATCAAATTGCTTATAGGTGAAAATTTAATTAATTTTTTAATTGATATTACAAATATTTTAATTGATATTACAAAATTATTCATATTACTTTTTTGTGTGGTGTATATTTTTTCATAAAATTATATTTTTTTATTGGCGTCATTTAATTGAATTCATATGTTTTTGAAATTCCCGGGAATTCCCGGGAATAAAACATTTTACTTCTCGATTCCCGGGAATTGAAAAAGTCCGGGAAATTAGAAACCCTAATTAGAACCCAAAGTTTATCAAAAACTAAATTTCACTTTTTTTACTAGAAAATAATTTTTTTTATTCTATTTCGTGTTTGCTTTTTAAGGTGTGTTTCATATTTATTTTATAAAAATATCTACTACCCCACGTTTTCTGAAATTTATTTAATTAAGGCAATTTTAAAAATCACATAAGCTAAAAATGTTCTTAAATTTTTTTATTTTAACTAGTATATAATGCTACTGATCTTGCAGAAATATTTATTCACTTTAAAATACTTTTACGACGATTCTTAGAAATCGTTTTTGTCTGTCGCATAAAAATAATGATAAAAGCAATTAAATGATATTGATAATGATAATGATCAAAATTAGATAAAACAAATGTTTAAAATTAATGTTTTCTGTTATTTTATTGGCAAAACATTTCTTCTCTTTTTTTATTAAAAATATATAAAAGCTTAAAATATTTTGAAAGCATCAGGGAGTTACAAATTGACTCTAGCAACGAGAAGTGTTTTATTTTTTTTATAAATTGGCAAATATTTTATTTAAATTATAAGTGGAGTTTAATTGGAATTTTAACAGGACACTTGAAATGAGAGGTGAGCGATAAATTATCATAAAAAAAAATATTTAAAAAGAAGGAATACTTAAAACAGGTTAATAAGTGCGAAAAAAAATATATTTAAAACTTTTGGGAGTTGCAGTCGAAGTACATATAAGGCTATGTACAGACGATTGTCAGATCTTACAATATTGTCATTAAAAATGTTCTGAAAATTTCTTACAAGAAAAGGCATTGTCAGACCAATGCAAGACTACCAGCTGACATCTGACAATCGTCATCGATCAATCAATCGTTGCCATTGTTCAATTATTGCCAAATAATTGTCAAACATTTTGTTAATATCAGATGTGCGAAGTTTATGCATCTGACAATGACTTCATTGTTAGAGAATTCCTTCTATTGGCAACACTGCACACACTTGTTCTTAAGGGGAAAAAAGGAAAATGCAAAAATATAAAAGAAGATATGCAGCCAAAATCACTGCAATTGCTTTTTATGGTCCTTAATGATTTATATTTTCATATAATTGACAATTTCTGTCAAATGCTTTGAGTCTGGCAACGCATAACAACAGATTTCACCATTTCATTTATTTATCTGCAATACAAAAAGCCTATAAGCAGCGATGCCAACTATTTATAACCCAAACGCGCTATATCCCTTCTCAAAAGGCGCTAGAACGCGCTAAGTTACAGCATTATCAACAATTTATAGTCAAAACGCGCTATTTTCCTACGCGCTAAATTAAATTTTATTAAAGATCGATCGATATGTAATAGTAAATACAAGTACAATTAATTTTTTAGTAACTCTTTTTCAGATTATGCAATAGTGCTTCTTCGAAATTATATATTAAATAACTAAAATCATTTAATACAGAATCAGTCTCGCCTTCCAAATATTCGAAATTCTTAGTTTTGATTTTAATTTTATTTGTCAAACTTTGTAACATAAATATATAAAAATATATAAATTTTCGAATAGTGTTGCGATTCAAATGCTTTTTGAAGTACAAAAAGAATAAATGCTTAATAAGTTATATAAATTTTTTGGGTCACGGGTACGGGTACGTATTTTTAACTGTGAAATTTCAAAATATTTGCCATTTACAATATTAAAATGCGTTTTTAATTCTAACCACAGTCAAGGGAATTTTATTTGCAACGTCTGAATCATTAACGAATTTAAACAAAAAGTTAAATTTTGGATATTAGACAATGTTAAATTTATACAAAAAAAGTAAAAAGATATTGAACTGAAATGATATTTTTGACTTTAATCAAAACGCGATAATTTAGCGCTTTTTTTATTAAAGGCGCTAAGACGAAAAAAAGCGCGTTTGGCATAGTTGAAACGCGCTAAAACTAGCGCGAAAGGCGCTAAATTGGCATCGCTGCCTATAAGGCCAATAGCGTATTGCTCACATACTTCATAAGATAATAACTTTAAATTATAACAAAAAAAAATAAACGTGTGAGCTGACAATATTGTCAGATAAATTTATTGTCATACAATCGTCTGACAGGTAGTCAGTCCTATTTTATATGATAATTTTTTGTTCTATTTGGTTTGTATCTGACGAATGTCAAAAACATTTTTTTGTTTTGGTTTGGGTACAATTATTTTTGTGCCTTAAACGTTTTTCGATTCTTTACACAGCTGTGCCATATTTTTTTACAACAAATCCTTATGCAGTCAGACTTACATATTTATGTCAATTGTATTAAAGCAAAATCCCCAAATTTTATACTAACAACTGCATTTCTTTGAGAGCTCTACTACTTTTTAAAACAATTAAGGGTGTGACTCATTATTCAATATAATCGTGCGACCTTTTTAATGGGCAGGTAACGCTAATTTGTTGCCTTAAAAATTTCAGAGATAGTGGGCCAACGATTTTAATAATTGCTAGCAGACAAATATATGATATAAAGATATTTGATTCGAATAATTTACTCGAGTATTATCTTGAAATATTCGAATAAATGATTCGAATACATTTATTCGAATATTCCATCGAGCAATTTGTTAGAATATTTCATTCACACAATTTATTCAAAAATTTCATTCAAATATTTTATTCAAATACTTTATTCGCATAATTAGCTGGAATATTTTGTTCGCTTATTTTACCGTAATACTTTTTTTTGGACATTTCATTGCAATATTTTACTCAAATATTGTATTCGAATATTTTATAGAAATATTTTACTGGATTATTTTATTCGCAAAGTTTCACTCAAACAATTTATGAGAATATTTCATTAGCACAATCTTCAAACATTTCATTGTAATATTTTATTCGACTAATTTCAGCTCGGATATTTTCTTCGCTTATTTTACTGTAAAGATATTTTATTCGAATAAATTATTCGAATATTAGCTTGCAATATTCGAATAAATGATTCGAATACATTTATTCGAATATTCTATCGGGCAATTTGTTAGAATATTTCATTCGCACAATTTATTCAAATATTTCATTCGAATATTTTATTCAAATACTTTATTCGACTAATTTCAGCTCGAATATTTTATTCGCTTATTTTACCGTAAATTTTTTTGAAATTTCATTGCAATATTTTACTCAAGTATTCGAATATTTTACTAGCACATTTAATTCGCATAAGTTACTCGAATATTTTATACAAGTATTTTTTATCGAGTATTTTAATCGAATATTTTATTTAAATATTTTTTGAATTGAGTTGAATATTTGATTTGATTAAAAGTGAACTATTCCAATTTTTATTTTTAACTTCAATCGAATATTTTAATCGAATACTTCAATAATTTCTTTATTAAAGGCCTTATTCATAAAAGAGGTTTATGAAATTGTTTCTCATACAAAATTTGGTTTATAAGCCCTTTATAAAATAAATTTATTTTTTATGAATAAGGCAGTATTTAATTCTTTGCGGAATTCCACTTACTACTCGTATTTCCAACTGCTAAAAAAAATTTTATTATTGTTGGTCAAGTACGTCTAGATGCATTTAGTTGTTGTTTAGCCAACTCGTCAGTAGACCAGATAAAAAATAATATAAAAAAAAGATTAGTGATGAGTTGCCTAAGCAGCAACGAAACTAATCTAGACGTGAGTAACCAACAAAATACTGATTTTAAGTTCATATTCATTTAAGAAATTATAAGTTTTTTTTTTTAAGTCTACTGATGAGTTTCTTCAGTTGCTCGTTGCTTAACCAACAAAAAAACAAAATTTCTTCATAAAAACAACAACTGTTTTTTGCCCATTTCCATCTCCCGTTTAAGATTTTCTTCTAGCTGTAGCAGTTTTTGCTACTGTAGCTATAATCTCAGCCGTTGACGAAGAATGTATTCAACGTAAATTACGCGGCCTACCCGTCCACTGGCCAAATCCCACCGACTGCGCCAGTTTCTATCGTTGTACTAACAAGAACATCAAACGCGAATTATTGTGTCCCGATGGCAAAATGTATAATCCGAAAACAGGACGCTGTGCTAACAAAGGAAGAACTATTTGCCAGCTAAGTTTAGCAGCTCCTTTGGCGAAGGCATCCAATAATCCATGTGCTAAGAAGCTTTCTGGCACTTTTGTGTCTGATTCCAGCAGCTGCCGAGGCTTTAACATATGCAATGATAACTTGTCTTATCCACAGACTTGCGATCCCGGAAGTTATTTCAACAGCAAAACTTCAGCTTGTGAACCGGATACAAGAACCGTTTGTTGGGAAAATTTGTGTTTAAACAAAACAAATGGCATGTATGTCAGGGATGATAGAGATTGCCATAATTTCTTTATATGTTATGAGGACACACCTATCGTACAAAAATGTTCTAAAGGAAGTTATTTCAATGCAAAAGAATTTAACTGCCAGCCAGGAGAGTGTCCTTCAGAGGAAACTACAACGCCAAGTACTCCCACTACTGAAACTACCACCACAGGAAGCTGGGAAACTACCACCACTTTGGCACCAGAAACTACCACCACCGGAAGCTGGGAAACTACCACCACCTCAGCCCCAGAAACTACCACCACCTTGGCACCAGAAACTACCACCACCTCGGTCCCAGAAACTACCACCACCTCGGCCCCAGAAACTACTACCAGTTCATGCACCGGAACAACCACTACCAGTACTTGCGCTCCGGAAACAACCACTACACCATGTGCTGCCACAACAACAACTTGTGCTCCACAGACGACGACAACAACTTGTACTCCACAGACAACGACAACAACAACTTGTACTCCACAGACAACGACAACAACAACTTGTACTCCGCAGACAACCATAACAACTTGTAGTCCGCAGACAACCACAACAACTTGTACTCCGCAGACAACAACAACAATTTGTTCAACTAAAAATACAACTACAACTTGCGTCCCTAACACAACAAAAACCACATCCTGTGTCACCGAAACAACAACAGCGTGTACCGCTGAAACAACTACGACAACTTGCTCTCCTCAAGAAACAACCACAACACCAGCTAACGGTGACTGTTCAAATGTAAGTACATATGTATACAAGTAAGTTTCATTAATTAAATTATTAATATATTTTATCCTTCCTATCTTTTTTCGCTCTTCTTTTCCTTTCCTTTAGCTCAAGTGTGACAGTTCTAAATGTTACAATGCAGCGGATAATGTTGTTTTTCCTGCCCAAAATACAAACGCTGGTTTCTGCGTTTGTCGAAACCAAAAACCAATATATCGCGAATGTCCAGATGGTGCCACTTTCGATGAATATTTAAAAATTTGCAGAACCATGGACAAAATATGTCCCTCCATCAAATGCTTGAATCAGCCTGATTTTACCACCTTCCCTGCCGCCAACACCACGACCGGCTTCTGCAGATGCTTAAGCGGTCAAGCAAGCTTTTTTGAGTGTATCGGTGACAATTACGTTTACAATAACACGCTGGGCTTCTGTGTAAAAGAGCCTACGGAATTGTGCAAAGGTGGCTATAGTGAAGGAGATTTCGTATCCAATTCCGATAATTGCATGCTCTTCTCTATCTGTTATGAAGGCGAATTGGTGGAAGTAAGCTGTGAAACAGGTCACTATTTTAATAACAATTATAAGGCTTGCCTACCCGATACGGAAGGGATATGCCCCGATTGCCATCAAGCTCAAACATTCGTTAACAGCAGGCGCAACAAGCGCAGCATAAGGGCGGCGTCAAACTGCGTCGAAAAGCAAAACACACCAGCTGCGGATTGTGATAAATACTACAAATGTAGCACAGGTCATCGACTATTGTATGGTTGTGGCAAAGACTACTTTTTCAATATTTCCACACTAGCCTGTCAATTCGATGTGCAACATATTTGTTGGCCTGCCACATCCTGCACTGAAGGCGTTAAGGTACCCCATGCCGACGATAACACAAAGTATTATGAATGTCTTAAAGGCAAATATGAGCCAATGAATTGCGATTTGTATAGTTCTTTTAATAAACTGAAAAAGGTCTGCATAACTAAACAGGAGTGCACGTGTCCGGGCGGTTATAAAGAAGGCCAAATTTCAGCCCATCCAAGTGAGTGTGATAAATTCTACATATGCAACGATGGTGGGCAGACATTGCATGCATGTGGTAAAGGAAATTACTTTAATGAGACTAGTCTAAGCTGTAAAGAGGATGTTGACAATATGTGCAATAAGGAAGAGCCTTGCTTGTGCCCTGGCGGTTACGAAAGTGGTGACTTATCGCCCCATCCCACGGACTGTCATAAATACTATATTTGCGATAATGGCAAGCAGGTATTACACGATTGTGGCAAAGATAACTACTTTGACAACATCACTTTAACCTGCAAGCTTGACATCCACAACAAGTGTTGGTCTCAGCAAGAGAATTGCACTTGTCCTGGAGGCTATAAAGGAGGCGACTTTTCCCCCCATCCAAGAGAGTGCAGCAAATATTACGTTTGTCGCGATAGTCAACAAGTATTAAAAGACTGCGGTACCAATAATTACTTCAACAAAAATACATTGGCCTGCGAACCAGATGTTTACCATGTGTGCTGGCCCAATTTATGTGCGGGAAAACCTAATGGTACTTTGGTACAAAATCCTCAGCAGTGTAATGCCTTCTTCTTATGCTCAAATAACGAAGCTACAGCTAAAACTTGTTTTGAAGGCCAATGGTTTAATCCTAATGTATCGGCTTGTGTTGCCGATACAAAAGCTGTTTGCTACAATCCCTGCGCAGACGAGAGTGCTGATCATGTACTCCTGCTGCCTAATCCCATTTGTAATGAGTTCTACTTCTGCAATGGCGGGAAAACATTTGTTGGCACGTGTAAGGTTGGCAGTTTTGACGTCGAAACGGGAGTTTGTAATGAAACGAAAAAATGCTTCCCTAATCCCTGCGACAATCCAGAAGTTGAGGTCTTCCCCGACGCATATGATCCTTCAAAATTCTATTGGTGTAACACGGATAAGCAACCAATACCTTATAACTGTCCAACGGGAATGGTGTTCGATTTGGAACTTAAAATATGCAAAAAGGTTTCAGATGTGAGTAAAAATTTTATACATATCGCACTTGTTCCTCTAAATAGGTCAAGTGAAAATTTACAAAATCTCAGTAGATCAATGATAATCAAACACATACATATGTAATGTAAAAGAGAGCAAATTGCATGCTTGTACGAATGTACGTGTAAAAAGAGCATAACAAAGTGCCCACGGGCGGCCTTTTGGTGATCAATGCAGTAGATGCAAAAAAGTGTTTTTTTTATATATACTCTTATATCACAACAAATATTTATAAAAAAAAGATCAAAAAACCCGACTGCGACCAACTTTGAACCGTTCAATACCCTAAATGGGCATTCAAAATGAAAAATCATAAGAGAAACCTAAAGATGATTTTAAAATACCTGTCCAATGATACCCATTTTGATATAGTTCGCCGACTTTTTATTTTTTTCGTATTTACAAAATGGCGTCTGTTGGCCGCCATATTGAATATCATTAGTGACACTCCCGGGATTAAGACAAATCGATTGCCGTAAGAATCATCAAAATCGGTCTACACGTTCGGTTTATACAATACCGCAAAGGAACACACATATATACATACACACAAATACATACATACATACATGGACTGATAAACACAATACCATTCTTTGCGTTGCGCAGTCGGGTAAAAAGGGATATAGCGGTTTTTTATCAATAGAGTAGAAAAAATTATGTAATATTTTTACAGTAGTTACAGAAAACGACGTACAGTTTTCTTGCCAAAAGTTAAAATTGCACAATTTTGAGTCGACGCCCTTTATAGGAAGAAGTGCGATATACGTACCACATATTTTCTTTTTTGAATATGAAGGTTTAACATAGATATTTGATTTGAAGGTTATTGAAACTTGCACAGAAAAGACAAGGTGACCTTAACGTAATGTTTACAAAAAGCCCAGCAGAATTTCTGAAAAGGCAGTGATACACTGTCATACATAAGCGTGCGATTTTTGATAAAATATATTTCTGGTATGATAGATTCTATGAAAATTTATTATTATTATAAATTATAGATACATATGAACATGAGTGCACGCTCACGCACAAAATGTCTTTAATCACACAAGGTGAAAATAAACTTTTTCATTGTCATTCACGCTCAATATAAAGTATATACAAGTTAAAATTTCTGATTTGTTTCGTTTGCTTGAATATTGCGAGTGTTTAATTTTAAATCACGTCCATGCACTAACTTGTGATTAATTTAAAAAGTTTTATTACACTATAGTAACGCGTGAGAAGAGAAAATCATGTCATATGGAGAGTTCATGCATGATAATAGGAAATGTACTCACTCACTAGGATTTCTTTTTGAATCACTCCCATGCACTAAAGCGCGATTAATTTAAAGTCACGCGTGACAAGAAATATAGAAATGGAGAGAGAATTTCGGGGTTAGCTGTTTAGCTTGCAACTGTTAAAAAATTGCCAATAATTAGAAAAAAAAGTTAATACGGGAACAGGGAAAAAACTACCTGGGAATTTTTGTACAAAATTGGTTAGAGTATATACAGGGTGTTCCAATACGACGTTCCCTTTTCGATACTACGCCATTTTAGCAGTTGTCATGACTCATGATGATGAATGCACAACCCATTGAAATAACTAAAATCCACTAAAAAAAGTAGTGAAAATTTCACTGTTACAGTTCTCAAAACTAAAGAATTGTTGGATCGTCGTAAAGCACTTTGTCCATCAGCAATTTTGATAGAAAAATTGGAACTGTTGGAGCAGGTTAGTAATGTGAATCGAACTCGTACACGTCGCTCAAGAAGAATATGAGAATATTGCTTGTTGTAGCCCATAGCATTGAGCAAAAACTCAGCGGGCAAATTACGGCACTCGATATCAAACGAAATTAGAAAATATTTCAATAGAGTTTACATGGAAATAATTTAAAATTCGACTGTCGTAATTTGCACCCCAGATTTCCTCACTTCTCATCGATCTTTGGTATCCGGCATTCCATAAACGTTATTATACCTTATTTTGCATAAAGAATTAGGTCTTAAGGCTTTTAAAGTTCAGTTAACACAAGAACGAACTCACGTCTACAGATCATTAACAACATCGGGTCTTTGCTGATTGGTTCCGTGAAAAGCATAAAGCTCATTTGGGATTTCAATCAAGCCGCATTTTCACCTTTGAGGTCGTATTGCAGATTCATGATTGAAAAGCCTCTTCATCCTGGCACTCCATATTTCTGTAGGATGTGCGAGGATGAAGAGGAATCAGAAACCATTGAACATATTAACCCATATTCCAGTTGTCGATATCGATATCACTTTAACACAATACCAAAAAAAGTGAGGCTTGTTTACTCGCTATCGAGAAGAATTTTGTGCTACCGACAATCTATTTTCGTTCTCTAAAGTATAAATAACAAAAATTAAACATTTTAAAAACCCCCGAATTGTCCAGAAAAGATGTGACATCTTCTAAACGGCTGGACCGATTTTCTTCAAACATGGTTAAGAACCATCTCGATCAAAATCAGTCCAGTCGTTTGGGCTGTACGTGGACACGGACAGACACACAGATACACAGATACACAGACACACACTACAAACTTATAAGACCCCTCTTTTTGGTCGGGGGTTAAAAATAGCATAAACCTGCCAACAGTAGGCAGTTGATTTCGACAACGAGTACAAAAGCCCCAATTTTTTAGTATTGTGTTAAGGAATAAGCGTGATTATCTACGATTGCCCGAAGCCATAGGCTTAGCTGGCTGAGCAGACGTTGCCATGAGAGCATTAGTGATATTGCAAAGTGTAAACTGGGGCAAATCAGGGGCTTCATTATGGGAATTCAGTGGCTTAATGACAGATAATTGTGGTTCTTCTGGGCACAATTTGGGGTTAAATTTGTAATAACGGGTATAAACAGCAGGGAATCACAATGTACTCATTTGAATCTCCGAGTGAATGCGTGTTATAGCACTAACCATCCTAACCTAACTATTGTACCTTACTCTTTTGAAAATGAGGATGGAACAACTGTTACAAAGAACGGATTGCGCTATTGAATGATGATAAATGATTTTGCGCACACGTTTATTTTTAACGAAAGGGCGCTACGTGCCACGCAAGTAGAGATACCATCACTCTTTTGCGTGAAAAGTTTTCTGAACGAGATCATGTGATTTAACACCATTAGGTTTTTCTCTTTCGAGATAATTGTGACAAAAATTGAATTCGTCAATTTATGTACGTAATGTAGTATATATGTAATATAATTTACATTATTACTGGCATA
The DNA here is from genome assembly GCA_944452675.1 of Tachina lurida. Classification (NCBI taxonomy): domain Eukaryota; kingdom Metazoa; phylum Arthropoda; class Insecta; order Diptera; family Tachinidae; genus Tachina; species Tachina lurida. The sequence goes on along the minus strand of OX101754.1, from coordinate 11,468,098 downwards.
AACTCCTCTTTAAAATTAAATAAACATCCTAATGTTACGCTTAAAAGTCTTCGCTTTTTAAATATAAATTATAATTAAACCTCTTTTTGGAAGACCATTTATAAATTATGAATTACTTTTTTTTTTAGCCCAATTGCCCAGTGTGCACCAGAGACGGAAGTTTCTCCACCTTAGATGACAACAATGACAGCGAATTTTGCGTATGCATTGATGGTTTGGCTACCAAAATCGAATGTCCCCAAGATTATGCATTTAATCAAGAACTAGGAGTTTGCTACTCGGTAAATATTAATATAAATTCAAAAACAAAAATTAAAATATTTAATTTTCTTTTCTTGCTAGAATGCTCCATGTGATCCCAGTTTTTGCTTGGAGGCCAAGGAATATGAGACATCCCCAAATCGCCTTGACAGTAAGAGTTTCTGTATGTGCTTCAACAAAAAGCCCATTATTTTGGATTGCCCCAATAATGGAACATTCAATTCATACACCTTGGAATGTTCGGATTATGTAATTTCGGTAAGTTATTGAACGTTTTTTTTACAGTATGAGAACTTTTAAAAGATTAGAAAAGTATACTTCTATTGTGATTTATGTTTCATTTTTTTTTAAAATAATATTAGCCCGAATGCCTGCAATCCACGTGTGTAGGCGAGACCAGTAACACTTACATCTTTGCACCTATCGATACAAAAACCAGTAATGGCTTCTGTCAGTGTATAAATCAAGTCGCCACTTTTAGACCTTGTAACCCTGGTAGCACTCTAAATCCGGAAATACTTATATGCCAACTAGCAGAGGTAGTTAGAGTAAATAAGTGTGTGGAAAAGCAATATCATTTCACTATTTTCAAATTACAGATCAATTGCAATTCATATCAGTGCCGTGGTTTACCTGACACTGCCATTATACCATCCGTGACCTCAACCGAGGGTTATTGTGAATGCATTGCCGGTGTTGCCAACTACCACAATTGCCCTGATAACGGTGAATTTAATGTTACAACAAACAAATGCGAAGCCGCACTGTGTGATTTAACAAAGTGTGCAGAAACTAGTATCAATATTCCTTTCCCAGCCTCGCAACCTAATGGTTTTTGTATGTGCAATGTTGGTTTTGTGCCATGTCAAAACGAAGGAACATTATTTAGCGAGACATTCGGAAATTGTATGGACCCATGTCCCAATATAGTGTGTAACGATAAACCGGATAAATATTTAGTAGCATCACTAATAAATAAGCACAGTTTCTGCGTATGCAATGCGAATCCAAATGTGGCGAACTCTTATGAAGTTTGTCCTTCAAAGTCTTTTGTTTTCGAAGAAACCGAACAGATGTGTGTGGGAAATTCCGAGGTACGAGTATTTACCAAATTATTTTGTTCATTTGCTTATTTTGAAGCTAAAACTAAAGACCAAAAATTAGTATTTTTTTTAGCTGGTTTAGTGCATTCAAGAAACCTGTATTATTTTATTTGTGTATTTGTAGGAACTCTGTGGTACGGATCCTTGTAAAGAACCAGGAGCATTTGAGGCAAAGGACACATTAAAAGGTTTTTGTTTGTGTACAGAGATTGGCAAAAAAGCGAAATTCCAAAAATGTCTGGAAGGTATTTTTGTTCCGAATAAAAAAACCTGTTTACCAACAGCTGAAGTAAGTTGTTTTTGAGATAATAATTATCATGTAAAAAATATTCTTTTTCTGCTCAGGACGTGTGTGACGTCAGTTTGTGTGAAAAAGCCACAATCGAACATCCAATTACATTGACAGCTAATAACAGCAAACAAGAGTTTTGTTATTGCTCCAGTCCGCACAATGCCATGCTACTGCCCTGCCCCGATGGCAAGTACTACAATCATGGCAAACGAATGTGCATTAGTCAGGTAGAAGACAAAAATTGTTCATGTCCAAATAATATTGCAGAAGGCGATAAAGTAGCTGATGACACAACTTGCAATAAATACTTTATATGTCTCAAAGGCAGTCTGGAGTCTCGTACATGTCCTGTTGGAGATTACTTTGATGACGAAATAAATTGTTGCGCTCCCGATAACGCGGGAGTTTGCATCAATCAGTCTAATTGCAAATGTTTGGGCATCTATTACGAAAACGAAAGACTCCCGCATCCAATCAATCCCCAGATGTATTATGTCTGTCAAGCAAATTCTTTGCATGAGTACAAATGCCCAACAGACCGTATCTTCAGTGCCAATCAAAAACAATGCATTGCCAAGGCCCAGCGAAATTTACGCCAAAAACGTTCCGTCGACACAAACAACGATCATGAAGTAAGAACTTTTAGGAAATTTTCAAATTTCTTTAAAAAATTATATTTTTAGTTTAATAATTTAAGCAGACATTTTTTATGCTCATCTCCGCTTGTATTTATCTAGTATATTATTCTTTACAAACTTGTATGTATCAAAAGTATTTTTACTCTTACAAAGGAAAAAAAAACAAAAATGTGAATTCAATAAAAACAAAATTTTGAAAACGAAAACCTTAAGCAAAATCTCTTTCTATTTTATTTAATTTGGCATTTTTATTTAACGTTACGAATTGTGGGCTCTAAAAAAAAGAATTTTTTAAATTTTGTAAATATTTAAATATGTAATGAAAGCTTAGCAATATAATTATAGTTTTATTCAAAATTTTGTTTTTATATAACAAAAGATTTCCAAAACCAAGCAAGTTAAAATCAAGGCCTGTTTCTAAATGCATCGCTGTATGCTGCACAACAAAAAAATTCAACTCTGCAGTATATTTGGCGCAAGCAAGCGCAAATATATGTAAATCATGAAACATGAAAATGTGTGATGCTAGGGATGAGCAAGTCAAAAAACTTACAAACAGAAGCTTAATAAAAATTCAAAACTTGGCATGTTATGCAACAATGTCATGTATTTACGAACAGGCTCATTTGTAAGCTTAAATAATAATTTATAGAACATAAACATTAAAAAAAAAAATAGTACGAGGGCTACTATTTATATTTCGGGAACTGGCAACACTAATGTCAACAGCTAAAATCTGGCAACACCATAATAAAGTTTGACATTTTTTAGCATAAACGTACTCACAACGTTTTGATGTACAAGTGCTATTTGTTTTGTTTACATCGAGTTCAGGAAATCAATTTGACAAAAAAATGGAGATTTCAAGATAAGGGTTTCGTATAGTGGTCGTAGTTTCGTCGCCGACGAATTCCGTGAAGGTCGTCCAAATTTGATTGTTGTGCCACAAAATATCGATACAATGCGTGAACTGATAATGCAAGATCGTCAGGTGACATAGTGTGAGATAGAGCCATCCTTGGACATTAGTTCCACTTCAATCCATTCGATTTCGCAAGAACACTTAGTTGTAAGAAAATTGTTCTCGTTGGATACCCCATTGATCAAAAAAAGGCTCGCTTCAAGTGGTGTGAGGAAACGATTAAAAAGTTCAACCGTGGTGCTTCAAAAGACGTGTATAAAATCGTGACTGGTGACGAATCGTAGATACATATATGCTTATGAGCCGGAAACAATCGACCGTGTGGGTATTCCAAGACTAGCTAAATCCAACAAAAGTTGTTCACAGAAGAAATATAGCAAAGCAAATGGTCACCTGTTTCCTCGGCCGAATGGGTCATGTGGGTACTGTTCCGCTTGAGCAACGTAGAACTTTCAATTCTGAGTCGTACACCACCCTTTGTTTGCCGGAAGTCATCGGAGAAATTCGTAAAACTAACCCCCGAAGACGAATCATTCTTCATCATGACAATGCTAGCTCTCACACATCTCGTCAAACAAGTGAATTTTTAAGCAATCAAAACATCTGACTTGGCAGCCACTGACTTCTTCTTGTTCCCATTGTTCCCGAATATTAAAGGTAAACTGCGTTGTCAAAAACCATGTTTTGGAGGTATCTCAAGAGCGATGGAAAAACTCCTATGACAAACGGTTTGAACGAATGCAAATGTGTATTGATAATCAAGGGGAATATTTCGAGAAAAAAAAACAATAAAGCCATTTTCATTTAAAAATGTTTGTAATTATTTGCTATTCCTGAAATATAAATAGTAGCCCTCGTATATGTGTATATGTAGATTTCGGTTGACATGAAACTTCCCTAACTAAGATACAGATTTTGCTCTAATTTGCGGCATCCGATACACTTGTTAATTCTAAAAAAAAATCTCACTTGATCTAAAATCGATTACACCACGACTTTTGAAGTTATGTATGTATTAGAAAAAACTATTTTTTGACATTTTCTGTCGACGATATCTCTCAAGCGAATCACCCGATTTTTAGCCAAATTGGCAAATGAGGTTAAGAACTGATTAGATTTTGAACTAGATCGGCTTAGTAGTTTAAAATTAAAAAAAAAACAGTTTTGTGAAAATTTAAATATAATTAACTGAATCGATTCACTCGGCCCTGTTCTATAAAACGAGCCCGAGTAAATTTCTCGTTTTCAAAACATTAATAATGGTCCTGCAGACGTGTTTAACAGCATACGAGTACACGATAATTTTCTTTCAGATATGATATTTGGGAATCTGATTAATAAAAAAATAAAAAAAATCTAAAAAAATATTTCTATTGTCGGAGTTAGTTTTCTAAAATCGTTCGGTTGCAAATAGATCGGTTTACAAAACAGGACCGAGTCGGCCCTAAGTGAGCTCAGATTCTTGCAAATGCGGCAAATTTGTCTCCGATCCGTTGGCCCATTCTTAAGTTAGAGATGTTTACATATATCCACAAATGTACACACACACACACACACATACACACACACGATTTTACAATTAGAGGTCGTATTTAGAAGGGTCTGTAAGGCATAGCATTACACCGGTTAACAAAACTATATATAAATTATGCTGGAATTCCAGTATATAGTTCTATTAGAAGAATCAATATATCGAGCTACAACCGAAACACAAAGCTTAACTATGCGAAAAATTTATTGAACCTACGACCGAAATTTATGTGGCTTAAGCTTTTTTAGCGGTTATGGCACGTAGGTAGGATCACTACTGACAAAACGACCCATTCTGATGAATTACTGAAGTAGGCTAAGGGAGGTGCTAGTGGAGTTATCGTGGCGGCATTATTGATAGTGAGCTGTCATTACGTCAAAATAAAACATACATACACACATATCCATTCATTTATCCATACGCACAATAGTCAGAATCAACTCCCAGGCCCTTAAAATGTATGATGAAACGTCGATTTTCGAAAATTTGGGTAAAATCGGTAACTTTCCTTCTAACTAAGGGAGCATATGTCCATGTTCTTTGGATCCCAAATTAGTAAAAATAATGGACTTTAATGAGTACGCACAGCTTCTCAGGAATCGATTGAACCTAAGTACAGGGTATTTCAAAAGAAATTTTATATATAGTGGATCGATTGAAAAATAAGCAAACCTTTTATAAAAACAATTCCCCTTATCGTGATTGGCGTATTTCTCTAATCTAGGACTAAATAGGGCCATTATTAATTATTTAAATATGTTCATATTTTGGGCATTTATTTTTTATTCATTTAAATTTTTTTTACGGGTTCGATAGGTAGACTCCGTGAGGGCTGCCATCTCGTGAAGGATATTTTTTTAAGGTATCAGGAAGTCGCTTAATTAGAGATATTTTATCCCACAGAAAAAAATCCACAGTTGTCAAATCAGGACTGCATGGAGGGAGGCCAATTTATATCACCTCTTCTGGAGAAACATTTTCCACAGACAATTTCACTAACTCGCATTTTCTGATGTGCATTAGTGTCCCTTTTTATCAGTTGTTACAGGAAAGTTCAAGTGATGAAGGCATAGACACTGGTCACCGAACTACTCCTGCTTCAGCGGATACTAATCTACTCTGTAATTCGAAACGAACGAAAATGCTTCCGAATTGTAATGTTAATAACATACAAGTTCCAAAGTATTTTCTTTCGTCTCGAAATACGGAGTAGACCCGCAAAGCACCCCCCTTTGGTCGGTATTGTGCAGCAGAATCATCGGCGAAGTAAAACAACCAGTAAAATAGTTACTAATAGTTACAGCTTAGAAATTTAATACGCCTCATTGACACCAGGGGTGCTGCAACAATGCATTATTAAAAATATGCAAAAATCAGAGTTGTAAAAGAATGAAGATTTCCTCTATCTCTTTCCAGGTTTAACACAATAAAACAAACAATATTAAAACTAGGCGTTGGGTGCAAAAATGACCATTTTCTTAACAAAGTCTTCAAATAATATTTATTTAACTGAAATTTTTAAGCTTTAACTTTTTTTTTGCAATACCTGGATAATGACACTTTTTCTAAATTATTTATTTCCATTTAGTTCGGCTGCTTGGAGAATGAAAAGCGTTCAGTTCCCTCCAATTGTTCCCAATACGAAATCTGCATCGAACAGACTTGGAAGCGTAAAACTTGTTCCAACTACCGTTATTACAATCCAGAGCAAAGTAAATGTCTAGAGCCACGCGATGATTTTGTGTGTTCGTCGGCCAAGGTAACCACTTTGCCCTATTGCAATAACAGCATGGAATATTATTTGGTAAAAGCTAAAACCTGTCAACACTACTATCGGTGTCAAGCGGGCAAATGGCGCTTAAAAACTTGTGGACCCAGGCAATACTTTAATACAAAAATATCAACCTGTTTGCCAATGCCGGAAGATGCCTTTTTTAACTGTCAATTATTGGGAAATAATAGCAATGAGGAAGTTATTAAAGAAATGCAAACTCCTGCATGTCGACACTTGGACCAACGTTTTTACAGTAAAAACTGTGCCATGTATCTGATATGCTTAGATAATGACTGGTGGTATCAGTACTGCCCACCCGATATGTATTACAATCGTACATTAAATTATTGCGTACGCGATATCCACCAAGAATGTAAACATGTTATACAAACTAATGCTACTAAGCTCGATAATGATGAATTTCCCCAGAATTCGTGTCCGCAAGATGGTTTTCTAAGACCCTCGGCCATGGCCTGTAATCGTTACTTTGTGTGTGTTGATGGCAAATGGCAGATGCAACATTGCTTGCGTGGAGAATTTTACGATGTTGCAAATGCTCAATGTTCGACTGACAAGGAGGGAATATGTGGCCAATTGAATAAAGACTGCCTGCCAAATGAAAGAAGATCTGTCGATCGGAATTGTTCTTTGTATGAGCAGTGTGGCAATGAAGGCAAATGGCAGAGAAAAACGTGTCCCCAAGGTGAAATATTTGATGAACTGCTGCAGCTATGCACTACAAATCAGGGCACATGCTCTAAACATGGCCTTAAAAGGACCTGTAGGCAAAATGAAATTATGGCCGTAAAACAAAATTGTTCCATGTTCTACTATTGTTCTCAGGATACCTGGAGTTTGGGCAATTGTCTGAAGGGTTTTATGTATTCAACCCAAAGGCAAATGTGTGTTGCTCATATGCCGCAAGACAGTTGTAAACCAATGGCCTTAAATGAATCTCAATCCAGTGAAATAGCTGGCAGTGAGTATAGCAATCCTTGCAAGGGGAAAATGGATGGTATCTTTGTAGCTCATCCCCTTGACTGCAGTCGCTATTATATTTGCATGCGGCAGACCACATCACATGAAATGCAATGTTCCCGCGGCAGCTACTTTGAACCAAGTGAAGCTTATTGTCGACCCAACGATGGCAGTAGTTGTCGTTTGCCATTAACGGGTGTATGTGCTAATGCTAGCGAGGGATCTTTACTGCCACATTCTACGGACTGTAAAGCTTTTTACTCTTGTTCTTCCATCAATGGTACCGAACTGTTGTATTGTCCTAAGGGCCATTACTTTGATAAGCTTACCCTTAAATGCCGTATTGATCGTGGAGAATGTGAAAAGGCTGTTGCGCCCGAGCAAAAATGCTCTCCTTTAAACCATGGCTTGCGCTTTGCTCATGAAACCCACTGCAATATTTATTACACCTGCGTCAAGCATCTTGCCATTCCTGCCGCCTGTCCCGATAATTACCATTTTAATAAACTTGCAAGCAAATGTGTGCCAGACAGCAAGCAACAATGTCAACAGGGAAAATTGGTGGAAATCAATATAACCCATAGTTGTAGTAATTTGTCAGATGGTACCTATTTTGCGGACCTTAGAGATTGTACTCGCTATTACATTTGCACCCAAGCGCAGGCCTTACCCAAGCAATGTGCTAATTTTAGTTTCTTTGATAATGACCAGTTACTTTGTGTACCAGATGATGGTTCTTGTCCGTATGTACACAAGTACGAGGACCAAACAAATCCTGCTCCACCAGATCCTGCAATATGTGAAGGCAAACATGGCTATCTTTTGCCAGATCCTTTAAATTGCAACAATTTCTATGCCTGCATACAGAACAAGCTAAAACATGAGAGATGTTATAGTCAACATTTTTTCAATACATCTTCACAACAATGTCAGCAACAAGTTTCACCAGAGAAGGAAATTAATAGCAATGCAACAACCATTAACAGCAACAATTTAAATAATGTCCCCACTATAAGCAAAATTCCAAAGTGTCTAGATGACATTACACCCCTTAAGACATTGTGCTCGGAAATGAGTAAAGGTAGCTCCTTTGCAGAACCGGGTGACTGTAGACTCTACATCAGCTGCCAAGAGTCGGGAGATGAACCAGTATCTCAACGTTGCCGTAATGGTGAAAGCTATGACGGCCTATTGGGCTTCTGTCGGCAAAACGATGGCACATGTCTGCTAGAGAATGGTCAACGTTTGGGTGAATGTAGCGGCAAACATGGTCAATTGGTCAGAGATCCCAACAACTGTCGCAAATATTTTGTTTGCATTAATGGCCAAAAAATTCTACATACTTGTAAAGATGATGAATACTTTAGTAAAATCGAAAATGTGTGTAAAAAGGACAAACATAAGGTTTGCCAGCCAAGCGAGGCTCCAGAGAGTCCTGTTGTACAGGTTTGTAGCAAACAATTAATAAATAATGAATTTAATCATATTTTAGTTTTTATTTTAATCCCAATAAAGTCCTGTGACGGATTAAACGAATCCATACTTTATCCCTATACACATGACAATTGCCGCTCCTATTTCCAATGCATTAAAGGAGTAGCCAAAATACACAAGTGTGCCGATGACTTGTACTTTGAGCCTTTAACTATTAAATGCATAAAGAATGAAACAGAATGTGTAATGCCCACAGAAACCCAACAGAGATCTCCAACATTTACTCAAACACACAGCAAGGTAAAGAAAAGTTGATTTTTATACCAACGCCGTTAAATATCTTTGTTTTTGTCACAACATTACATTAAATTAGCCAAAAACAGACCTTTCCTAAGAAATATTGTATTTAAACATAAAACTTTGAGAAAAATATATACTTTTTACAAAAAAAAAAAAGTACTTTATAGAAAACGGCAATTTTAGCAAGACGCTATTGTACATTTTCCAAAAGCTACTTTTGAGAGGAATGCGTTTTGTTTTACAAAAAAGTACTTTATATAATCTGGTACTTTTTACAAAAGTCACTTTTAACAAAAAGGTACTTTTTACAAAATTGTACTTTTTACAAAAAGGTACTTTTTACAAAAGGTTATTATTTACAAAAAGGCACTTTTTACAAAAAGGTACTTCTTACAAAAAGGTACTTTTTTCAAAAAGGCACTTTTTACAAAAGGGTACTTTTTACAAAAAGGTACTTCTTACAAAAAGGCAATTCTTACAAAAAGGTACTTTTTACAAAAGGGTACTTTTTACAAAAAGGAGCACTTTACAAAAAGGCACTTTTTACAAAAAGGAGTTTTTTAACAAAATATACTTTACAAAAAGGTACTTCTTACAAAAAGGTACTTTTTACATAAAGGAACACTTTACAAAAAGGTACTTTTTACAAAAAGGAACTTCTTACAAAAAGGTACTTTTTACAAAAAGGAGTTTTTTAACAAAAGATACTTTACAAAAAGGTACTTTTACAAAAAGGCACTTCTTACAAAAAGGTACTTTTTACAAAAGGGTACTTTTTACAAAAGAGTACTTTTTACAAAAAGGTACTTCTTATAAAAAGGCACTTTTTATAAAGAGGTGTTTTTTAACAAAAATACTTTACAAAAAGGTACTTTTTACATAAATGTACTTTTTACAAAAAGGTACATTTTACAAAAAGGTACTTCTTACAAAAAGGCACTTTTTACAAAAAGGTGTTTTTTAACAAAAAATACTTTAGGAAAAGGAACACTTTACAAAAAGGTACTTTCTGCAAAAGGTTTGGTTTGAGCATATTGTAGTTTTGACATTAAGATACTTTTCACAAAATGGTATTTTTTACAAATATGAAAATATTATCTACAAGAACATACTTTTTCAAAAAATTTACATTTTAACATAAAAATCCTTTTTACAAAACAGTGATTACTTTATAAGAAAATATACTTTTTACAAAAGTACAATTTTCACAAAAAGGTACGTTCTACAAAATTTTACTTTTTGGTAAAAAGATACTTTTTTGTAAAAAATATACTTTTTACATAAAGCTACTTTGAAAATATGTTTGTATGTACTCTTACTCTTTACAAAAATTTACTTTTTACAAAAATGGACTTTTTACAAAAATTTATATCTTACAGAAAGGTACTATTTAGAAAAAGATATTTTTACAAAAAAAAATACTTATGACAAAAACTCCCGAAAAAATTCAAGAAAATTTTTAAAATGTATAAAAAAAATAAATTTTTTTTTTTTCTTAAAAAATTTGTTTTTAATTTTTCTGTTTGCAAAAATGTTCTTGCAGGACATAAGGGGTTTCTTTTACACAAAATGCACTTTTGACATAAAGATAATTTTTACAGAGATATGTATGTATATTTTACACAAAATAATTTTTAGAAAATTTTACTTTTTGCAGAAAGGTAGTTTTTAAGAACAAAAAATACTTCTTACAAAAAACACTTGAAAGTATGTATGTAATTTTTATGGAAAAATAAATATTTTTAATTTATTTTTTTCAAAGAAGGAACTTTTTAAAATTTTTTTTTACAAAATTATACTTTTTAAAAATAAATTTTTTGCAAAAAGTTAAGATACTTTTTAAGTATGTACATATGTATTTTTTGCAAAAAGTTGTTTTTATATACAGGTATTTTTGTAAAAAAATTTACTTTTTATAAAGAAGGCGTGTTTTAAAAAGTTTTTTTACATAAACGTACTTTTTACAAAAAAAGTACATTTTACATAAAGGTCCTTTTTTTTAGAAAAAGTCCTTTTTACCTAAAGGTACTTTTTACAAAAAAGTACTTTGTATAAAAGTTTACTTTTTACAAAATTGTTCTTTTTTTAATTTTCTTTTCTCAAAGGAGACATTGTACTTTTTGAAGACAGCTACTTTTAAGACAACATTCGCTTAACTTTTATGAATGTATGCATGGTATTGCGAAATTTTAAAAAAGTATTTTAATCTTATTTTCCAAAACAGTCCAACCTTTTGAAAAACAAAAAACTATTTGCAACAAAATTTTTCCAACAAAAAAGTACTTTTTAAATAGTTGCACTTTCTACTATAAATAATTTTTTAATAAGCTTATTACACAAAAAAGTTATTTTAAGAATTCAATTATTATTTTATAGTTATTTTCAAAGTGTTACAAATTTTTCATTTTTACTTTCAGTTATGCCTTAATAAGAAATTGGATTATCCTTACGCTAATGTGGACAACGACTGTCGTTCGTTTTACTTATGTCATGCTAATGGCGACGTAACACATGAGTGGTGTCCCTTGGGAATGATATTTAACAAACAGCTAATTATGTGCACTGCTGAAAATAAAACTAATTGCACTTGATATAAATCCTAACGAAATAATTCCTTACTATATAATAGCAGAATTTTATATGGTTTATTATATAAAAAGCTTGAAAAATAAAAAAATAAAACATTGGTGATGGTAACTTTATAGTAAATTAATAAATTATTAAATAAATTTATGAAAAAATATCCTTTTTACAGAAATATTAATTATCACAAAAATATACTCTTACAAAAAATAATTTGTACAAAAAATTTAATTTTTACAAAAAGGTGCTTTTTACATAAAAAAATTTTTTACAAAAAAGGTACTTTTTGCATAAAAGGTACTTTTTACAAAAAAGGTCCTTTTTACAACAAAAGGTACTTTTTACAAAAAAGGTACTTTTACAAAAAAAGGTACTTTTCACAAAAAAAGTACTTTTTCCAAAAAAAATTACTTAAAAAAATTCTTTGAAAAAGTTTTCTTTTTACAAAAAAGTTATATTTTATAAATATAACTTTTATTTATATTATTATATAAATAACTGAATAAGATTTGAACAAAGAGGAAAGTTTATTTAAAAAATTTTATTTTTTTATTTTACTTTTTACAGAGAGCTACAAAATAGGTTATTATTGCGAAAAAGGCACTTTTCAACAAAATTATAATTTTTACAAAAAATTCACTTTTACAAAATAAGTACTTTTTACAAAAAGTGTATGGTACATTAACGTAACTTTAATAAAAAAAATGTGCTTATTACCCCAAAAAATTACAGTTTACAAACAAGATGCAGAAAGGAATTTTTGAAAACTTACATTTTACTTTACGAAAAAGATAATTTTTAAAAGAAATATAGTTTTTACAGAGACGAAACTTTTTACAAAGGAGGTACTTTAAAAAAAAGGTTTTTTTAGGAAACAAGCACACTTTTTTTAAAAATTTACTTTTTATATAAAAGGCACTTTTTATAAAAATATATTCTTTATAGAAAATAATGCATTTTACAAAATGGTTATTTTTAAGAAAAAAGCTACTTTCACTCAGAATAGACTTTTTACAAAAAAAAATACTTTTTTCACAAAAGGGATTTTTTTTACAAAAAGGACATTTTACATTAATAGGACTTTTCACAGAAAAGGGATAAGGGAAAAAGAGGTACTTTTCAGAAAAAGGGTACCTTTTACAATGTGTAAATCTATTTATTTTTACAAATAATACATTTTTTCAACAAGCCAATTTTTTACAAAAACCTTTTTGAAAAAAATGTATTTTGTTTAAAAGATATGATAAATGGTGCATTTTCATATTCAAAATAAAGTACATATCGCTACCTTAATATAGAACGGACCTAACTTATTCCCCCTTATTGTGAATGGGGTCGTCGACGTCACATCAACACGAAAGTAAATATTGTCACTTATCTTCCCCCATATGCAAAAAAGATAACGTGTGCTTGAAGAGTACGTTAAAACAAAATTTCCATACAAAACCCGGTTTTAACGTACACTTGAAGCACACGTTATATTTTTTGCTTATCTTTATCGGCAACAATTGGCTCTTATTGACAATCTCTTACTAATCTCTAAGGCTTTGTAAATTAATGGAGCATGTTATTGGTAGTCAAATGTTGTCGACAAGTGACAATTTTAACTTTCGTCTTGACGTGACGTCGACGACGCCATTCGCAATTGGGGGGATTGTATTTTTGAAATCAATTTTTTTGTATATTTCGATAGAAGAACATCTAATGCAACAAAAAATCTCGATTTAAAGAGTTAGGGACTTTTTATATTAAGGTAACGATATACTTTAAAAATTCCAAACCAATAACCATTCATACTGCTGGTTTTACTTATACTTTGCTTTGACTATGAATATACGCTAATGTGTTTGTAATAAAAAGTTACTTTTAATTATTTTAAATAGTTGAGCATTCGAAATAAAGCATATTAAAGGAGGTCAGCCAGGAAACAATATCAGTTTTACAAGATACTAATACAAACGACGAAATGTAAGGAATTATATCAAATGTCAATATAAATATGTAAGTAGATACTCGTACATGAAAACTTAAGCCCTTAGACAAATACGAGTAAATAGTCCAGAATGATAACGTCATCATAAATTAAATAATTTATATTTCCTTTAATTGGTATTACATTTTCGAGTATTTATTTATATAATGTTTGTTTTAACATATGTATATACATATGTAGCAACACATTTTTAGGGACTTTTTATACGTCATTACGAGTAATTACATACACGCTAATCACTGGATATCATACACACAATCCCAGTAAAAAAATTGGAAGTCATTCTAAAGGAACTACATTTTCATTGCTTCCAAAAAATCGATATTTTTAATTTGCCGATAGTTAGCAGAAAACCAAGCAGAAGTTTATTTTAGTTATACATAACCTTGTAATTCCTCAAGAGTTTTAGAAATTACTCACCAGAATTTTTAAAAAATTGATTTTTTTGAAGAAACTTATGAACTAATTTTGGTCTAAAATTTTGAAGTTATTTGCTTAAATTTACATGAAAATACTGTTTCACGTTTAAATTCCTATAAAAAGAAACTAATTGTTAAAATAAGTAACTATTAACCATTTTTCCTAGATGAAAATATTATCATAGAACACAAAAAAGGAAATTTTTCTTAAAATCGCTTCCAATTCGGTGACCAGGCATCGAAAAAGAGAACTTCTTGCAATGACAACTCTATGTAAAAATCATTAGATCCAGATCGCAAACTCTACATTTTCATGACTTTTTTGGAGTGTCTTTTTTTACTGGGATACAATACGAGTACATACACACACACACACACACATTTCGAAGAAATATTATTTCGTAGAAATAAATCAACCAGAAAAATATATGTATGTACGTGCATAGATACGTCCAGGAAGATGATGACGTCTGTGCCAATAAGGAAAAAGTGTTTTTCAAAAGAGTTGTTTTAAGGTTTGTGTATTTTATAGCTATGATATTTTATAGCTATGCTATTTATGGTCCTAATTCCTGTTAGGACGTGATTTTTGTAACAAAAATAATCGACACTAATACAGCTATAAATTTATTTTTGTTTCGATTTCTTTGTACTTAAGAGCAGAGTACGAAAATAAACGAAACAAATTGTTTGATTTTGTTTTGTATCGTTCTTTGAAGTGAGTGAAACAAAAATAAAGCAAAAACAATGAGAACGATTGCTCAATTTGTTTTTGTATTGTTTTTGCACATGAGCAGAAACCAGGGAACATAGCCGATCGGCTATAAGCCGGCTAACAGCCTCCGACGGCCACAAAAAATACATTCATTTCATCGTGCGCCGCTAGAAAAGAAAATAATGGGAAATAAATGGAAACGTTTTGAAATATTTGAGTCACATCAACATATAATATAATTTTTTTGCATTGTTATTCAACACATTAAGTTTGTTCTACATAGCTTAACAGCATAGCTATAACCGAGCGTCCTTAGACACTTTTCTTCTTTTTTTAATATATTCCTATTGCAATAAATTAACTTACTTTTCTGCAGAACTTAATTCGTTGAAGATACTTGAGTATCAATATTAAATACCAAAGAACGAAATTCAAGTTGAGCTTCTAACCCTTATTCCAGTTGTCAACATCGACGTCACGTCAACACAATACCAGAAAATTGGGGCTTGTTTTATAATAGTAGCATCTTCCGGCTACTTCGCTAAGGGCACAAATTTGCACCCGTTTTACGCCCTTAAAAGTATCCCGTATTTTTTTATGTGAACCATGTTCTACCCGTCTACCGAATTTCATGCACATTCATTAAACCTTTTTCGCGTTACAGTGGAACAAACACAAACTTACAAGAGCAATTTCAACCATTTGTTTTTTTTTTTGTTACACAATGTAATCTTCCACACAACTTCCTCAATTTTTATACCCTTTACCAACAAAAATGGTAAAAGGGTATATATAGGTTTGTCATTCCGTTTGTAATTTCTATAATATCAATAAGCGACCCATAAAATATATATATTCTGGATCCTTATGCATAGGGAAGACGAATAAGCGATGTCCGTCTGTCCGTCTGTCCGTCTGTCCGTCTGTCCGTCTGTCCGTCTGTCCGTCTGTCTGTACGTGAAATCGGTTTTCCGAAGCTCCCAGAAGAGCTAGAGACTTCGTTCTTGGACTGGTGTGTCAGAAATTTTCCAAAATAGATTGGTATTGAAATTCAGCAAAATCGGGCAGACGATTGCAGAGCTGGAAAACTTAAACTTCATTTTGCCATATAAAAGTAACTCCCGAAAACAAATTTTTATTTTTTTTTAATAAATGTACATATTTTACACTTCAGTACGACTAAAATTGGAATTTTAAATTAAAAAAATACAAAAAAATTAAAAAGACGTTTCCAGGGTTGGAAAACTTTAACTTTTTGTGTTATGTAAAATTAACTATGTCTAAAACTATATTAGTATTTTCTCGAGAACCGTAAGAGCTACAGACCTGAAATTTGGACACAGTATGTAGACCTTTGGCCGCTACAACAACAAATACATGATAATTGGAAATTAAAGGGTGTTCCAAAACGAGCAACGAAAAATTTTAAAATCCCATGTAGTATATATACAATTGTATGTATATACACTTGAAATTTGTAAGGTTAGTGTATTTTTATACAGACTACAAAAATTAACACAAAAATTTAAAAAAATTTAAATTAAAGGATGTTCCATCAGTTAATGCAATTTTGACTATGTAATTTTGACAATTTGCTGTACCTTGGAAACCGTAAGAGCAAAACTCTTGAAATTTTCAAAAACGGTAAAACTGAAAAAATAAAAAATTATAAAATCGCCAAACCGAAAAAAACCGCCAAAAACAAGAAAAAATCGCCAAAACGAAAAAAAGCACCAAATTAAAAAAAAAATTATAAAACTAAAATAAATCGTAAAAAAACGGAAAAATGCTAAAATGAAAAAAAAAATCGCCAAAACGAAAAAAAACAGAAAAAAATCGCCAAAATGAAAAAAAAAATCGCCAAAATGAAAAAAATCACCAAAACGAAAAAAGCCCTAAAAAACAGAAAAAAATCGTCAAAATGATAAAAAATCGCCAAAGCGAAAAAAACCCTAAAAAACAGAAAAAAATCGCCAAAATGAAAAAAATCGCCAAAAAAAGAAAAAAACCTAAATAACAGAAAAAAAATCGCCAAAACGAAAAAAAGCACCAAATTAAAAAAAATTTCTAAGACTAAAATAAATCGCAAAAAAATTGAAAAATTGCTAAAATGAAATCAAAAATCGCCAAAATGAAAGAAAATCGCCAAAATGAAAAAAAATCGCCAAAATGAAAAAAATCACCAAAACGAAAAAAAACCTAAAAACAGAAAAAAATTGCCAAAATGAAAAAAAAAATCGCCAAAATGAAAAAAATCACCAAAACGAAAAAAAACCCTAAAAAACAGAAAAAAATCGTCAAAATGAAAAAAAATCGCCAAAACGAAAAAAACCCTAAAAAACAGAAAAAAAACCCTAAAAAACAGAAAAAAATCGTCAAAATGAAAAAAAATCGCCAAAACGAAAAAAACCCAAAAAAACAGAAAAAAATCGCCAAAATGAAAAAAAATCGCCAAAAAAAAAATCGCCAAAACGAAAAAAAACTAAAAAACAGAAAAAAATCGCCAAAATGAAAAAAAATCGCCAAAATGAAAAAAAAAATCACCAAAACGAAAAAAAAACAGAAAAAAAAGAAAAAAATTGCCAAAATGAAAAAAAATCGCCAGAATGAAAAAAATCACCAAAACGAAAAAAAACAAAAAAATCGCCAAAAAAAAATCGCGAAAAAAACCCAAAAAAAAACAGAAAAAATCGTCAAAATGAGAAAAATCTCCAAAAACAGACAAAATCGCCAAAACGAGAAAAAAGCGACAAAACTGAAAAAATCGTTTTAACTGAAAAAAACTTTAAAAAAAGCAAAAAACCTTCCTTTCGTGCGCGATTCAAAGTCGCACTTAACTGATTTTTTTAGTATTAAAGGAATTAAATGAAACTAAGTTTTTGCTTATTTCGTTCTTGCTTTTTTCACTTAACATATTTTATGCATTTTTTAAAGAACTAGATTGGTAACAATAATCAGAAAAATCCAAAATTATGACTCCAGGGTTGGAAAACTTACACTTTTTGTTTTTTTTCTTTTTCTTTATAAATTGAATATATTTTATGCTTCTGAAAGAAAAGTTTGGTGTATGAAATTTGAAAAATGAAAATTATAGCTCCAAAGATGGAAACTTTAAAAAAATGATAAATTTTTTCACAAAACAAATATGTATGTACGTGTCTGTATACTATATATATGTACGTACGTTGGTAAAGGGTATATAAGATTCGGCACAGCCGAATATAGCACTCTTACTTGTTTTCTTTCATTTCATTATAATCCAGACAATAACAAACAAAAGAAAACAAGAAAAAAATTATAGGGGCAATCGGTCCAAACGTTCACGCGCAATGCCGTGACAAAAAAGGGAATAATTTTTATATATAGGCTATTGCACAGAATGTCACGTACTATGTCACGTACGAATACCAATCAATTAAGCTAGTATTTCAGAGAAAATCTATATTTTTCTTTATTTCTTTATGTATTTTTGAAGAGCGAAAGTAGTTCTACCTTTGGTAAAAATTTAAGGAAAAATCTAACCGCATTGATCTGAAATACAAGCTTAATTGATTGGTATTCGTACGTGACATAGTACGTGACATTCTGTGGAATTGCCCATATGTATATAGATATAGATTTTAATATTTCTTGGATTTTTAACCGACTTAAAAAAAGGAGGAGGTTATCAATTCGTCTGTATTTTTTTTTTTTACATCGTTACTTCATAGCTCGGTACATTTTAGACCGATTGTAAAATTTTTTTTCTGAAAGGGTATAGCTTCCAATTGTTCCCGTTCTAAAAAAGTGGGCGGAGACACGCCCATTAAAATTTAATATCTTATTTTAAGTGGTGCTACCAAAACTTAACACATACCCTGAGCTCTGAAAAACACACAAACTTGCATTTAAAAAATAGGCGGAAGTACGCCCATTAAAATTTAATTTTGTGTTTCACGTACTTCTTAACCGACAGATTTTCAAAAATTTTTTTTATTTGAAAGAAGTTTACTTCCACTTTGATCACATAAATTTTTTTCGATAATGTTATATCAGATCTTTGCATTGAAATAGATTTTTTTTGGTAGAATTATTAATTAAATTTTTATTTTACCAAACATAAAATAGTAATGGATTTTTTTTTTTAATTTTTAACTACCCCTCGTAGCTGAAGTAATGTCTAGTGTACATGACCTTTCCTATACTCTTTAATTCAAACCGTAAAAAGTAAATTATCTGTATGAGTAATATCCATATATTCACACATAATTACAGTCACACAAATAAAAATACGTACAAGTTTTTGAGAAAAAAAATTTCAATTTAAAAAACAAGTAATTCATATATCGTCGCTGTTTTAACTAACTGACCTAACTGACGTTTTGTAAATTTTACAGGAGAGGAGCTTTTATGATTGTTTTCTACATGTGTTCTTTTGGAAACGTCTGAAATATTTTTACTGTTATAGGATCGACAGTAATGTTTACAGTCATAAAAATTGTGGACAAGGTCTGTTATAACTCATAAAGTCTTATAGTGGACTTAACTCATTTTTCAAAATGATGTCAGTTAGGTCAGTTAGTTAAAACAGCGACGATATGTACGATGCTAAAAACAAAGATTTTTGTTTTCAATACAAGTTGACCTGACGTTGACGAAATTTTTATATCAGCACTTTTGACGGCCGAAATGTAGGACAAGAACTTGGCCTTTTTGCACATTTATTTAAGGATTTTACTCCTTTTTTTAAGTTTTTTTTTCTTTCTATTCATGATTAATGTGTCAGTTAGAGAGGACAGAGGGAGGATATAAAGTAATTGGTTAGAGTTTGATTGATGTGTAGCCAAGCCCACCTTGAAAAGTGCACGATTGTGTCATAACAAGAGACTCAGTAACGTTTCTTAAGATCGTTTGGGTAGAAATATCCCCCGCCTACTTTCTAAAATATATCAATAGATTAAAGTCTATTAAGCCGAAGTGCATAAAACATAAGGCTAAAATTTTATGGGCGTAATCACGACCACTTTTGAAAATGCAAAATTACAACTTTGCATGCATGCAATTTATATGCAAAGTTTCAATAGAATTGCTTGCAGTTTTGCAGCGCCTCTGGTGTCAATGAGGCATATTAAATTTCGAAGCTATGTTTAGAAGCTAATTCATTGGTTATTTTACTTCAGCAATGATTCTGCCACACAATGCTATTTAATGACTTTGTCGGTGACCAGGACCTTTGGTTTTGTAGTCAAACTACTTCAGCTTTTAAGTGGAAAGCGTTTAATGAGAAGTGCATAAATAATAAATTGAAATCTGCTAAGCTGGAATTTATGAAGCAGAAGGCTAAAACTTTATAGGCGTGGTCACTCGCCCACTTTTGCATATTTGCAATGCAATGTGTGTGCAAAGTTTCAATATAATCGCTTGTGGTTAAACCCTTTAATTTTAATTTCGGAGTTTGGCTGTTCCCGCAGCCAGGCCTGGTAATTTTTGGCTGTATTCTAACAAATCGTAAAAATCATTCCTAAAAGCGGGGTATGCTCTGCCAGAATCCATATCCGGAACCCCGCAATGCAATTTTCCAAATTTGCGTACAGTGATATTTATGTCTATATATACATTTTTTTCAGCGGATTAAATAATTTTGAAAGGGGACAACGTATTATTATCTGTCTGACTGTATGTGCACAACTACAAACATATTACATATTACATGTAATATATATGCATATATGTACCTATTTTAATATGCTTGTTTGTGTGTGTGCCCTACTAGGATACGTGTACATGTGTTCCATTGTCTGTCTATAGTTATTAGACAGGAAGTGCAAGTTTAATGCGTGGCAACACATGAATTGTTGTTGTATTTTCCATACTATGACATTTAAACAAATAATAAATACATTAATAGCACCAGCGCAATCAACGAAATATATATATATGTAAGTACATATGTATGTATACAATTTATGGAATATTTTTTTCAGAACGCTAACAACATTCGTTAGTATGCGGTTAACGGAAGCGGTTGTTAAAAAACGCACTGATTCAATATCCTTAGTAGTGTCATTATAATTATTACAAAACAAAAAAGTGAGAAACATAAAGTGCTACACATAAGTATATAATATAATCTTAAAGAAAAATTATAATACTATAATGCAGATATTTGCAACAAACAAGTTAAATTTTTATAATATGAAATTGAATTGATAAAAAAACAACGACTCAAATATTTAGTCAAAAATAATATAAATAATTAAAATAGAAATATCTTAAAAAGAGCTTTACGGCAAAAACAAAAATCTAAAAGGAAGTTAAAAAGCTTGATATACATATATATGAGTTAAAAAAATATTTGTAATTTTTAAAGTGTTTTAAATAAAATATATTTATGAAAAGATATGAAAAGTTTGTGAAACACCACAAAAAAAAAACTTCTCACTAACATCGAGCTAAAAGCGCTCGAAAATTTTTACACTTTCTATTATTTCTTGAAGAAGTAGAAAATATAATTGAAAATAATTTTTCCAACAAAACAAATTTTTTTAAAACATAATAAACTGTTAAAAATAGTTTGCATTCGGGTAAATGAAACATTAGAGTTACTAGGTTTCATTTATTTGAACAACGTCATAAACTAAAAGAAATGCTATTTTCGAGTTAATAACACGGAACTTAAATTCTCATATAGTCATACACATTGTATAAAAACTTCATGCAAATATCTAATATACTCTAATCCTGAGAGAAAAATATAATTTACTTTTTCCATTAAATTGAAAATTCTAAAAAATTTTGATTTTTGTAGAACTATTTTTTTTTACTTATGACGTTGTTCAAATAAATGAGCGATATTTGTTAGATTCAGTAGCTGTCAGATTTCCATGTAAATTAAAGGTAAATTTAAAATTTGCTAAAATTGTTTGGCGCCGACTACTAACAGAACTGTAGGTAAAACATACACTGCGTGTCATTTAAGTAAGGTAACTAACTAATTTAACCAATAAACAAGTACATATATCGTCGCTTGGTTTCTGGTTTGCGGCACGGTATATTCAAAATACATTATTTCTGCAGCAAACCAGAAACCAACCGACGATATGTATTAGCGTGGCCATTAGTTGTATGGAGAATTTTTTCTTTATTTCTTATATTCTCTCCCCCAAAATCGGTTCAGTTTTATGTAAAAAAAAATTACAAAAAAAATTCATAGCGTTAAGTTGTTTTTTAGGGTGTGCCCGCCCCTCAAAGTTGGCCCTCAAGCCCATTTATTCAATGTATTTGTTGTTTGTTTTATTGTTTAGTTTTCTTTTGACTATATGTATGTATGTATGTATATGTATGAAATAATTTAATAGATATAAGCTCTTATTGTACATGCTTAATATAAATAATTTCCATATAAGTACATAAATATAATTTTGTTATATAAAATGTTTGGTACATATTTTGTTGATTATTTTCTTCATTATTTTCTAAAATATTAATTTTAGCAAAAAATTTGATACCAATGTTGTTGACTAGAAGAGCTAAAATATTGCCATATATCATATTCTTGTGAAATGATTTTTTTAAAAGATAATGATATGCAACAAATTACATTGAAAAATGGGCTTGAAGGCCAACTTTGAAGGTCGGACGCACCCCCTAAAAA
This sequence comes from Tachina lurida, assembly GCA_944452675.1. Lineage (NCBI taxonomy): Eukaryota > Metazoa > Arthropoda > Insecta > Diptera > Tachinidae > Tachina > Tachina lurida. The sequence continues at coordinate 11,445,522 of OX101754.1, read as the reverse complement.
ACAATTTATCGCCATGAATTTTTTTTATATTTTTAGGGTTCCGTACACCAAAGGTGAAAAGGAACCCTATTGTTTTCGCTACGCTGTCCGTCTGTCCGTCTGTCCGTCACAAGCTATTTTATCGAGAACCGTAAGAGCTAACGAATTGAAATTTGGATAGACTGTGTAGAGCTTTGGCCGCTACAACAACAACTACATGAGAGTTAAAATTTAAAGGGTGTTCCAAAACGAGCAACGAAAAATTTGTAAATCCCATGTAATATACATATACACTTGAAATTGGTAAGGTTAGTTTATTTTTAAACAGACTACAACAATTAACACTGAAATTTAAAAAAAAAATTATATTAAAGGGTGTTCTATCAGTTAATGTAATTTTGACAACTTGTAGTATCTTACTTCTTGTATCTTGTAAGAGCCGAACTCTTGAAATTTTCAAAAACGGTAAAACAAAAAAATCCCAAAATTATAAAATCGCAAAACTGAAAAAGATCCCCAAAAACAAAAATAAAATCGCCGAAACGAAAAAAAGCGCCAAATTTAAAAAAATTCCTAAAACGAAAATAGATTGCAAAAAACCGGAAAAATCGCCCAAATTAAAAAAAATCGCCAAAATAGAAATAAAATCGCCAAAATAAAAAAAAAAATCCCCAAAATTAAAAAAAAATCGCCAAAAACTGAAAAAAAAATCGTCAAAACGAGAAAAAAAGCGGAAGAAACATAAAATCATTTCAGTAGAAAAAACGTCAAAAACGCAAACAACGTCATATTAAAAAATGCTCAAAGCCCAACGTACGGAACCCTTCGTGCTCGAGTCAAAGTCGCACTTTGCTGAATTTATTTTTTACATAAAACTGAACCGATTTGCGGGGAGAGAATATAAGAAATCAAACAAAAAATATTAACGGCCACGCTAATATTATGTATATTGAAAAATATATATTTTGTGTTTACAAAACTTTGCCATTATTTATTTATTTATATGTATATTCGGCGTTATTCGGGCCATTAAAAATATATAAGTAATAGAGAGCACGATCCGTGTTTATTGTTTATAAATTAATTTTGTTTTTAATAAAGAAACACTAAGGGCCACTAGGTGACAGCGTTACTTCAGCTGATAATTTTTTGCTCTATATGCTTTGTAGCTGAAGAATGTCAAAAACTTCGATATTGTTTTGGTTTTGGTACAATTATTTTTGTGCTTTTGACATTCTTCGGTTCTTTACACAGCTATGGTTGCCGTAATTTTGTATAATTAATCCTTACGCAGTCACCTGTATAATGACACCATGCTAAGGGCCTTATTTTGTAAAACGCAACCCTTGTTTACGTACATAGTATCACCTGCTTGATTTTAGTTTCTCTTAAAAAGATAACTTAAAATTGGCATTTTAAGTCAAGCAAGTTTTTGTAGAGACAAAACAATCGGTTTGGCAACTCATTCCATTCACAAGAAAATATGTATTAAATTAAATATTTCCAATATAATGGCAATGACACAATTTCCTTAAGAAGTAAAAAAAACATGTGCTTGCTTAAAGCAATTATAGTTATAAAACAAACATATTAATATTTATTTAATATCGCATTACATATCTACTCTTCTATTAAACAATTACCTTTGATAGAAGGACAAGAATTTCAATCAATTTATGTTACCTAGAAAATAAGAAAAGAAAATAATCAAAAATAAGAAATAAATTATATATATTTAGTTATATACATATGTACATTCTTATGTGCATATATCACTCATTTATTTCAACAACGTAATAACTCAAAAAGACTAATTGTACAGAAAACGAGTTTTACATTATTATTATTAACGTTATTAGAGATGCCAAACGGGGAAACCCTTCTTAATCATAAGTCCCGAAGCCTGGGATTTTTTAGTTTTAAATCCCGCGGCATTCGGTATTTTCCAAATCGCCTTTTTCATAAATAATAAACAAAGACAAATTTTCCGTTTGGAGTAATTTTTTTAATAGAGTCCAAGGGTGCACCGAATGCCAAGTGCAAATACATGCTCATGCATGTATTTTATTGCAAATAAATGTGATTTATTTGTGAATTATATTTTTCTTTTGATAAAATATTTTAATGCAGAAATAAATACATTTACTCAAAGAACATCATAAATCAAAAAATGGAAATTTTGAGTTAATCATGCAGAATTAAAATGCATATCGTTTTTCATATTGTGTAAAAATTTCACACAAAATTTCTTGTTTACTCAACTCTTGAAAGCAAAATAAAATTTTCTTTTTCCATTAAACTGTGTGTAAATTGGAAACTTTAAACTCGTTTTCTAGCAAACTAGTTTTTTTTTTAGTTATAACGTTCATTGACTAAATGAGAGATATGTATTTTTTAATTAATTGTTGAATAAAAAATTTACTTTCAATTTGTATGTACATTTCTTTCTTATAATTTTCGGGATTTAGACTTTCCCGAATCCCAACCCGGCATTTCGTGATTCTACATCAAAATTTCGAACCCCGGAATTTTAAAAAATCAGTCCCGATTGGCATCTCTAGACGTTAAAGTAAATGAGTGATGCACATATACGTATATATGAAAATAATCATGAGTCACGCATGAGTCACGCGTGATCGTGGTTGTATTTATGTACATATATGTATATAATAATGATTTTAAAAAATAATGGCGCAATCGTAATTAAAGTCGAAATTTATTAAACAGATACTAAAAAATAGTTAACAGATAGTTACAGGTTCTATTCACAAATCTAAACTAACGAAGTAACGACTCCCAGCTGATAAAAGAAATAAGAAAATAAAATGTCGATAATACTATGATCGATATAAATTGCAATTAAATAAAAAACTATTCAAACTATCAAAAAACAATTTTTGACATGTAAAGTATAAGTATAACATGTATAAGTTAGTTAACATTTAGTTACAGCTTCACTCATAATTAAGTCTAAACTTTCGTAGCCGTCTGTGAATAACTTAAATAGGTATTTAAAAAAGTTAGCACCTATAGTAATGATTTCTGAATATGCGCCAATGTGTGTGATTTTAGTAATTTAATTATAATCAACTCACGAGCTAACTTTCTTAGGCTTGTTAACAAAAAATCTATATTTATATAATTCGTACCCGAAATCATTCATAGGCAGGCAATGTTTTTCGGTTAAACACCGTCTTGTCAAAGGAGGTGCATTTCGTTCCTACTTCTGTATTTTTTACATGAGAAATCATTTTTATTTAATTAATAATTATTTTTTAGGGGGCAACTGTCTCCTCCCCCTAAACGAAGATTTTGATGAAAGATGCAGTTTGTTCTAAGAGCTACCCATATAAGATTTAGTGACCCTCACTATTATAGTTGTGAAGATATGAATTGATCCACGAAAAAGGCTTTTGGCCCCACTGTACAATGTACATTGCCAACATTTTGTACTGAAGACAAAGCAATTGGTGTTTTGGAAATCAGCCGTATTTTCATTAAATTTTTGGGTGCTCTCGTAAATACAAGTGTAGTTACTTTGATTTACGTCAAATTTATTTCTAGACTTGGATCGACTTAACTAGTTCGTAGTTAATTTTTGACATAAACCGATGTTCAAATCTATTTAAATTACATGGGTTTGTGTGAAATATAAACTAGTCAACGAGTTCTAAACAAGTCTGGCTATTTCCTCATGACCATTTTTGATTTTTCCAGAAAAACGAGATGTTGCTTTTTTACCTTAAGCTTTAATTGCTTGTGACCACAGAAATATAGACATGACTCATATTATTTTTGTTCCTTCATCTAAAGTATTGTATGTATTTTAAAACTCTCTTAGAAACACCTCAAAAAAAGGGAGCTGGTGCAATTCTAATTTGGCTCTTCCTGGCTGGGGTACAATAATAGATTAATTTATCATTGTTACGATAATTGTTGTAATGGCGTAACTAAATAGAACTTAAATATTTTCGTTTTTTTTCATTAGTACATACTTATTTAGTATGAGAATGCACATATCGTTACCTCAAATGCAAAACATCTTAACTTACATTTCAAAAGTTTCACAGTAAAAGCAAAAGAACTTGATAAAAATCAACATATCGTGCCATAACCGCCCAAAAAAAGCATAACCGACACATTGTTTGGATCTGGTTTTTTTTTAACGAAAATCTATTATTTTCGATTGCAAATAATCGATTTTGGTCAAAAAACAAAGTTCGAAAATTATGTCACTTAAGCTTGTTTTTTGGCGGTTATGGCACTATACTATGGTTAGTTAGTACTTCGAGTTTGTATTAATAATTAACTTGCAACTTGTTTGAATTTAAAATGTTTAAGTACGAGTATGTATCTTTCTAAAATTCTCTGAAGTTTAAAGAAAATCTGATTTAAAATTTTTGTAACGATATGTATGTACATACATGCACTTAATGAACAAGATAGTATTAACTGAAAATTTTTAAAATTTCACTTTTTGCAAGAAATCAACTAACAACATCAGTATCAGTAGTGTAGTGACTAACTTTATATCACCAAAAAGGTATTATGTATTTTGAGTTAATACCAAAGTGGACATAGAAATTTAACATATCGAGCCATATTTTCGATTTTATCGTAAGCGACATGTTATCGAAAATTTACTTTTTTATTGAAATTAAAAGTTTATGAACCTACCAATAGTTTAGAATTATCAAAATGACAAAATTTTTCATAACTTTTAAGATACAGACTGTACAATTTTATCGTAAGCGACAATTTACGTACAAAAACATATTTGAATATTTAAAAAAAAAAACTTCTCCTGAAAACTTTAGTCGCTTACGATAAAATCGAAAATAAGGCACGATATATTTTCTAGTGAACATTTTAAAATTATGAGTTAATAATACCCTCTTATTGATTAAGTGCGATATATTCTCGCATAAGTACACCGAGGTAAAAACAGCTTAAAATCAATAAAAAACCATATTGAATTAATAAGAAGCATTAACGAAAGTCTAGTCATGTTGAACTTTCTTATTTCAGTATTTAAAAATGTTAATGTTAAGTGTTAAACGTTATATTGGAAATTATTGAATTAAGGCGACGCATTCTTATTTTTAGGTTGCAGCTTTTCCCTGAGTGTAGGCACGACAACATTTAAATCAAATATGACACTTTGTATTTCACTTTGTTCTTTTTCAAAATCGATAATAACTGCCCCAACATATGTAACTGAAAATGTCATTAAGCTAGGACTTTTATATTTTTAAAAAAGTTTTTAAGGCAGGAAGAAGAAGGAGTTTGCATTTGTATACACAACATACATATTTATAAAAATTTTCCCAATATTTGTCTTATAATGGTTGGCTAAATACTTTTATGACCTCCTTTGGTAATTCGTTGTTAGTTGTAAGTCCAGTTGTATGTGTTAAAGGTAACTGTAACTATTTATTTTGAAGGACGAGAATGTGTGTATGTATCCCAGGTAGCATTTTGTATCATAATCCAATCGTTTCCGAATCAGCTTGACGGGAAAAATAACCGTATATGAGCTCATTTTTCGATCATAAATGATACTCCCGTTGTGAGAAAATGGTACCCTACAGATGAATCATACCAAAGAATCAGTTATGATACGATTTGCTGATTATTTTTGATTATTATTTTCAAGAAATCATTATTTGGTCACATAGATGAATCATAAGTGAATCCTCTTTGAATCGCACAAGTGATAAATCACTTTTTAATCATCAAAAGCGATCTGTAGAGAATCATATAAGATATTTCTGCCAAAAATGATCACCCAAATGTTAGCTGGGATGTAGGTGGAATAAACCTGTTGCTTTCGTATTGGTGTTGGTGTAAAAATAAATCTTATACAATACTAATTTGGTTGCCATAAATTAGAAAATATGTAGAGTACAGAACAATTTTGGAATATACAAAGCTTTGGATTTTATTAAAACAAAATTTAATGGCTGTTTAGCATTAGCCATAGTCAGAGATTCCAACTTTTGTGAAATAGATTTTCAGTAGTAGTATTTATTACCCGGGGCTTAAAAAGCAGGAATAAACACTTGCACTGCATGCAATGGGACGGACTTACATGCTAATTTATTTTACAAACATTGCACAGTGGGGGATTTTGAAAAAAATGGAAATAATTTTACAAGCATTGCACAGTGGGAACTTAAAAAAAATTGGAAAAAAACCTATTGTTACAATATTTCACATGGCATTTGAATTAGCTGTTACAGAGTTTAAGTTTGGAGTTTGGATTTTATATGTTTAAAAGGGGGCGGGGCCAAAAGCCTCTAAGTGGGCCGCTTCAGACTAATGAAAAATTCAAATATATGCCAAGCTGATGTATTTGATCTGATAAAAACGAGTTTTTTCCAGTAGATTTTCCTATCTAAAGCTATGTTCACATTATATCTGTGGCAAAATGAAAAAAGTGCTTAAGTCGAGATAAGCTGATTTTGAGTTAATGCAACCCTGTAATCTCCATATTTAAAAGTACCTGTGGACAAAATCTAAGTTATTACCTGGGATTTTTCAGGAAGTTATGAATAAATTAATGGCTGCTTAAATTGTTTGGACTTGAAATATCATACGAGCAATTTAGCTTACAATTTGGGATAATTGAAATGTAATCTTTTATTTATGGTGTACGATGTTTTCGTTCCAAACAAAATTTCTCAATTCAACTTAAAAGAAAAATCGACTGGAAAGTTTAAAAGTAAAAATTAAAAAAATAATGTAACTGACTTTAAAAAAAATGCACCAAAAAGTTGAAAATAATTTAATTCAGTTAAATAAAATATTTTTATATACATGCATATGTTATCTACAGGGACAAGGACTTCATGTATTAAAAAAATGTATTTTAAGCGCCTAAAATATGGCATTAAAAATGCAAAATATGCACTAAAAACAATAAAATATGCACATATTTTAAAAAATTTTTGTTAACAAAAAAAAATTTTAAGTATACATACAACTAAATAAAGATATAAAAGTATTTTCTTTTCTCCAGAGGTGAGTGTACAAGCCTTTTTTTTACATTAAATTTATACACAAGATTAAATATGATATAAGCTCCAAACACGCATTTGTCTTCTTATTTATTTCGTTTAAAAATTTTATTATTTTTTATATTTTCGAATGTGAAGTTCTATCAATAATGAAGCAGACAATTTTTTAAATCATCAAAATTACGATTTTCATAAAATGTGGTAGATGTGTGTGCTTGTGTATAATTCTACAATCCAATGCAAGCGAATAAATTTGCCAAAAAATTGTCTTGCATTAATAATTTGTCAACAATAATATTTTATGAAATTTAAATATTTGACAAAATATGATACAAAACCATGTAATTATACCAAAATATGAGGCAAAAATATGCATTTATGACCAAATTATGAAAAAATATGCATTTTCAGCAAAATATGCGGAAATATGCCATAACAAATCGATGCCATTTTTACGCAAATTCATTGTTTCGTAAAGATATTTTGTTCTTGATATTATCAGGGGTAAGGGAAAAAACATGCATTTGCATGAAACCCCTGTCCCTGGTTATCTATAATGATACTTGAAGTCAGTGCCAATTAAGTTAGGAAATTCTATATTTACTTATTCATTATTATTGTCAAGCACTTTGAATATCATTTTAGACCTAACACGTACATATAAAAATTTTTTAACTGAATGAAAATATTTTGAACTTTTTAGAGCTTATTTTTAAAGTCAGTTCTATTTCTCAGTTTTATTTTTACATTTTTAGTGTGAATTTTATATTTTTGGGGGCATGGTCACGCCCAGTTTGACAATTATTAACACCCGTCCACTTTTCTAAATTCAACATTGAGCTCTGAAACTCAAAATATGTGCCAAGTTTCGTAAAAATCGGTCAGGTAGAACCACCTGAAATATAATACTAACATTTAATGGACATGTAGGTGGGGCTACTTCTTTAAGCACACAATTATGTCATTCTAAGAGCCGAAACCCTTTGTATGTATACCATTTAATACTAACCGTTCATGGGCGCAGTTCCGCCCACATTTTTTAACATAATATTAAGTATTTTTCAAAGCTCAAGGTGGGTGCCAAGTTTCGTAAAAATCGGTAAAGCAGAAGCAAGTAAAGTATAATATTAAGTTTTAATAGGCGTTGCTCCGCCCACTTTTTTAATACAAGATTGTGTCTTTTTATAAAAATTCAAGGTGTGTACCAAGTTTTGCAAAAACCGTTTAAGTACAAGCACGTGACATAGAAAATTAAATTTTAATGGGCGTGGCCCCACCCACATTTTTGAGCACAATATTAAGTATTTTTCAGAGCTCAGAATTTATGTCACGTTTCGCAAAAATCGGTCAAACAGAAGCACGTGAAGTATATTATAAAATTTTATTGGGCGTGGCCCGCCCACTTTTTAAACACCAGATTGTAGTTTTTTAAAGCTCAAAGTGTGTACCAAGTTTGGCAAAAAAGGCTTAAGTACAAGCACGTGAAATAAATTATTAAATTTTAATGGGAGTGGCGCGGCCCTTTTTTTTAAACAAGATTAAATATTTTTCACAGTCCGAGGTGTATGCCAAGTTTTTTAAAAATCGGTAAGGTAGAAGCACCTGCAATACAATTTCAAATTTTAATGGGCGTGGTTCCGCCCATATTTTTAAAGCAAGATTAAGTATTTTTTAGAGCTTTAGGTATGTGATAAGTTTCGTATAAAACGGTCAAATAGAAGTAATATTAAGTTTTAATAGGCGTGGCTCCGCCCATTTTTTTATGCACATATGTGTCTTTTTAAAAGCTCAAGGTGTGTAGCAAGTTTCGCAGCAATCGGACCATTAAAAATATAAAAAAAAAATAGTGGGCGTATTCCCGCCCCTACATTTTTGACAACGGGACCAAATGGAACCTCAGATAAAAAAATCATTATTAAAATCGGTCTAAAAAGCACAGAGTTATAAAGTAACAAAACTAAAAAAAAAGGAAAGAAAACAAAATACAGACGAATTGATGACCTCCTGCTTTTCTTTTAGCCGGTTAAAAATTCAAAATTAATAAGTTTTAGCTTCCCATGAATTTTTTTCTTGGAGTCGGTTAAAAATTCAAAGTTATTAAGTTTTAACTTCCGATACGTTTTTTTTATAGAATAGTTTTTATAGTTACATGTTTTGATTATTTGTTTAATAATTAAAAACAAAAAAAAAAAGTTTTATTTATTTATTAAAAAAAGAAGTATTGATATGTTTGCTGGGATATTTTTATTTTCTTTAAAAAAACACTAGAAATTGTTTAATATTTTGAACACGTTTTATTCATTAATAAATGTATCACTTTTTTATATCAAAGCAAAATCTTTTGCTATATCGATGGTAAATAAAACTAATATTGTTAAAAAGCGATACACAAGGGACAAGAGTATTCAATTTATAATAAATTTTCATATGCATTTTATATTCAAATGTTTATTAGATATTCTCAACTAAACTGTTTTTTTTTCTTTAATATGTTAGGCAACATTGAAAATGGTTAAAAACAATCATTATTATCATAATTTTAAAACAGATTCATACACGCCATTGTTATATTGTTCCACAAACACACACACACAAGTAGACTTATGAGTATATACGAGTATTTTGCAATGTCTATGCATGTTGCAAGAGCAAAATTGAAATGTAGAAACTAACTAGAATCAATAAATTTTATATTATCTAAATACATATGTACACGTATATTTTTAACTTATTCATATGCAATTAAGTTAATTGCAGCATTAACCCTTAAGTGGAAAAAATAATCCATTAAAAATTATAGATATTATTTAACGCATACTTAACACGAATGAAATAAAAACTTTTCGATTAAAACGTAATGCTATTGTTAAATAATCAATCTATTAAGGATTAATTTCATTTTATGGTTTAATTTGAAATTAGCTGGGAATTACTCGTATTTAAGTAGATTTTGAAGCTTATATTAAGATCATCTTTCATATTTCAGAGAACGTGTGTGATAATACCAGGGATCGCAAATAACGATTATTTTCCAAATTTAAACTAAAAAAAATCACAATAATAGAGAAGTGCTACGTGCACAAGGAATATACCACGATACTCCATGTTACATGGACTACCTATAGATGCAATGATTTTTATATTTTTGATTTTTATTTATTCCTCATTTTTGATTTTTATTTTTTTGCTCAAAAAATATTAATTTTTAAAATGAATAAACAATAAAAAAGTAAATTTAATTTAACATATGAGTTTTTTTTGCAGACTCTGGCGATAAATTCAATTTTAAATCGGTTAATATTCATTTTAACGCAAAAATTACGCTTTCTACATTTTAAAAATTAAGCAAAAAAATAAAAATCAAAAAGTAACTGTTATTTTCTGAGGAATAAATAAAAGTCACAAATTAAGAGTTATTTTGTGAGGGATAAATAAAAATCAAGAAATAATGATTAAAAAGTGATTTTTAAAATAAAAATTATAACCGTCACGGTCCCTGGATAATACCGTTGATATTAGTCGGTATAATTTGGGTTTACCTTTGGCTGTGTTACCCATAAAACGCATGTAATACTACCCAATATCTGAAATAACAAAGCAATGGTTGCGCTTATATTTATTAAAGGAAGTAGATTTGCTATTGTTAGTGGCTTTTAAGGGTGCAGCATCATCTTTAATTGGCCTGAGTGTAAAAGGCTATACACTTTTAACGATCCGACAATCGTAATTTTTGTCTACACATTTTGTCGCTTGCAATAACGATTATGTGATTCTGGAACTTCTTTTTTAACGATAGTATACAGCTGATATTTTCTGTTGATTTTTGTTGATAAAATTAACAGCACATAAATTATTGTCGCTTAAATAACGACACAACTGACATGAACCTACAGCAAATATCGTTAAAAATGTTACTGAATAGTACATTCGATAAATTTTCGTTATAATTATTTTAACGATGCGATTATTGTTAAAAAAAGTTAGTGAATCGCACTAATGGGGTCTAATCGTCGCTTTCGATAACAAGCTGATTCGATCATGTTTTTTTCAGTTTCAGATTATGGCATTCGATGTCGAACCATATTATTACATTGTTCGATAGCGAATGCCATAATCTCAAACTGAAAAAATGTGATCGAATCAGCTCGTTATCTAAAGCGACGATTAGACCCCTGACCAAAGGGTTATTGCTGGTACTAAGTCTGCTGATTCGATTCTAGAGGTGTAATAGGTAAAGGCGTGGCGACAGCTTTGGAGTGGTCGAGAGCCATCTGCAGGCATGTCTTGTCTATCGGCGAACTTCGTTTCAACCCCCACGGATAACACGTAGCTGCTCTGAGCTGTCATCGGATCTGCACTCGTAGTGGCTGTGATTGAAGGAAACAAATTGCGGCAAAATCAATTTTTAATATGTTTTACAGTTTTGCGATACTTTATTACAAATTCCTCCAAAACTAATTTTTTTTTTCTTTAATTTTGATTTTCCTTAATTTGTCCTTAATTTAATGTTTTAAATACATTGACTATACAAAAAATTGTGGCCCTTTGTTCCAATAGGAACCATAGGACATAAAATTGCCTACAGTCAGCAAATTCATATCAGATTTAGTTTAGGACAAACAAATCAAACATTGAACTGGCCAACTCACTCCCCTGCCTGCGCACTAGATAAATATTTGTTTTATCGCTTTGTTACAATTGGTGAATGTTGATTTAAAGGGCAGCAAGTCATGCCGTCATTTGAATGTATGGTAAATTTATACACAATCCATCTGATTTATTATTAGCTTGGTGTTCATTGTTATTATTATCATATTGTACTCTATTGCATACTTTGAACACATACTTGGTTTTATGTACAAACATATGTACATATCGTTACCTTAATATAGAAAGTCCCTAGCTCATTATTTTTTTGAAATCGAGATTTTTGCATTTTTCGATACATTAGATGTTATTATATCGAAATATGTATACAAAAAAATCGGTTTCAAAAAGATAAGGACTTACACCCTTTCTATATTAAAGTAACGATATGAAATTTTGATGCCGTTCGAAAGAGAAAGACACGCTGCATCGGCCAGCTAAAATATTTATTTTAATTTCAAACTCTACATGTTGAAAAAACTTAATGTATTAGGCTAGTTCTTAAGCTATGCATAAGAACAGTATTTTGTATCTCCTGTAAAATTTGGTTGAAGTGAGTTGGAAGTTTAACACTCTAAGCGGACGATACATACTACATATTTAGCCTTAAATATTTATTCTATCTGTTAGACTCAAGGGCATAGTCAAGATTTTAATGGCCTACAAAATGTCCTAACAATGACAACATTAATTAAAAAATTACACCAAATATTTTATATTTCGATTAATGCTGGGAGAATTACTATCTGTGTACATATTTATTATTAAGTGCTGTTTTATATTCTCAAACCTAAATAATCTACGATGCTCTGTTAAATTATATTGAAAGGTTTACTTTCGACCTCGACAACCACTATAGTTGCATCCACAAAATTTATAAAATCATATGAATTTAAGTTTGCATTGTAGTTTTTGTAGGAGTAAAAAGCGCCTTCAGATATCACATTCGGTAAGCGTTACAACGGCAATAAACATTTTCAAATTTTTATAAAAGGTACAGTTTTCGTTAGCTATGGCTCAATGGCAGATATTATACACTGAAAGCTGTTTTTAGCTTTTAATTTAATAATTCTGGCAAAAACACAGACTTCAAAGCAAGGATCTGATAGCAGAAGATAAGAAGTACGTGATATATAAAATTAAATTTTAATGCGCGTGACTCCACCCATTTTTTTTATGAAGGATTGTGTCTATTTTAGAGCTCAACGTGAAATGTTATGATAAATTTTAATGGACGTAACCCCGCCCATTTTTTCAACTTTCAAATTGTGTAATTACAAGGAGCAAAGGTGCTTGATAGGTTTCGCAGCAACCAAATAAGCAGAATATCATAAAAATTAATTGAAAAAAATTTTACAATGGGACCTATGGGAAGCTATGACCTATCAGATAAAAAAAGAATTTTTACAATCGGTCTAAAATGTACCGAGTTATGACGTAACACCGCCAAAAAAAAAGACGAATTCATAACCTCCTGTTTTTTTCAAGGTTGGAAACCGAAACAAATAACGGTATCGGTATTGATACCGGTACAATTATTTTTTTTATTTCGGTATCGGTATTACCGGTACATACCGTTATCGAGTTTATAATACCGGTATACCGATATTACTGATAAATTTATTATTTCAGGCAGTGGTCGTAGCAAAAAATCTTTTTTCATTAAATTACTTAAAAAAATGGAATATTTTTACATTTAAATATGTATGTATAAAAGCATATATACTTATTTGTTTCTATATTTGTTTTTATACTATTATTAAACAATAATTTATTAAAAAAGTTTGGTTAATTAAACAAAATAGTAAAAATATAAGTTTTGTCTATACTGATAAATTACACTGTGTGACAAACTTTGATGAAATCATAATACCTGGGACGTGTTACTATTTTTCTGCTAGGTATTGTCGAGTATAACAAAAATCTGTATTCGAAATTTTCCAGACACCTCCAAAATCTTGAGTTACGGGTAAAAACTGCTTTTTCGTACCCGTAGGCAGTTTGTATATATATATATATCTTGTTTCAGTAAATTTCAAATATACATATGTCTGTATTTTTCACCAAATATATTTTTTTCGGTTTTTTTTCGACACTTTTATACTTTGTACACATTCTTAGGCAATATTTTTGTACTGGACCCATATTGTTTATAACTTTCTCGACAAATTCAAACGAAACGAACATTTGAATATTTCAATTCAAAGAATAAACAATATTCTTTTAGCCAACTTAAAAACAAAGAAAGCAATATTCTTCTACAATTAACATTAAAAAACCTAAAGCAGGTACTTTTCTTCACCTCAAAATACAAAAGTTTAGAAGTTTTTTCTCTACCAACCTTATTTATTATGGTGAAGTGTGTAAACAAGACCAAAACCAAAGAAAGAAAGTTAATTGAAATATATTTTTGCAAATTTTGCCCATATTACGGTTTACAGCTCAACTATGTTGGATTGAAACTGAAACAACTTAGCTTTTAAACAAATGTTTTTTTGCTATTCTCAATAAAAACTAATTTTAGTTGTCTTCGAATTAATGCTCGAAAAACAAAGCTTCTTATCTATGCTATGTTTTTTGAAACAATAGTATCCATTACAACACATTTTAAATATTTTTAGTTCTGGCCTTGCTTTTTTTTCTTGAGATTCTATGTTTTATGAACATGGCAATAATATTGGTTGACAAATGGGTTTGGTTGGCGTCTAGAATAAGAAAACAAAACGAACACAATGGACCAAGTAAAAACCAAAATACAACTGAAAAAAATCAGTTGTCTCATGGTTAAAAAAAGTTGTAATACATAATAAAAATTTGGCAACTACAACTCACCTATCATTTATTTTTTGGCCGGAATCGGTATACCGGTATAGACGTAAACGGTAGTCTGGATACCGGTATTTTCTAACCGAAATGGATTTCGGTATCGGTAACGATACCGGTATATAATTTTAGCGGTATTTGAATCGGTATCGGTATTTTTACGATACCGTTTGCCAACCTTGGTTTTTTTTAGTCGGTCGAAACTTAAAAATATTCATCTAGGCTCAATATGTTAAATGAATAAAAATTTCATGAAAATAACTTAATGCAAAAAATTTAAAAAAATTACTGAAAATAATTAAAAATTATGCAAAAATTTCAAAAGAAGATTAAAAATTATAAACAAAATAGTGCCTACTGCACAAGCCCAATCACTAATATCTTAACCGAATCTGGATTTCCATCAGTTGTCGATAGAGTAAATTTGTTAACACACAAGCTAATACCCAAACTTTTTATTTGCCGAAATAAAATTCTATTCGAAGAACTAAAAAAATCAATCAAACACAAAAGATCGTACAGAATTTGTTCTGTTATTGATAGATGCTTAAATTTCTCCCGCGATTTGAATACAAAAACAAGCCCTATACTTGTCAAACAAAATCTAGACCCGCTTTGGACATATTGAAAATGATAAGGCTTCCAAAAACAACTACTCCACCTGTAATCTATAAACAAGCATTCAATAGCAGTATTTAGCTATATGTCAAAGAAAACTGGAATCTGCTATTTACCGATGTCACACGAATCTACAACATTTGCTGTAGTCCAAGCCGATAGTCAACTCGTTAAAACTGGCTACATCGCCAACCACTGTTCCAACTTTACTGCGGAGGCATTGGCCATATTTTTTGCAATGGAGTTCGTCGCTCTTAACCTAGGAAAATACATTATTTGTACAGATAGTCTTTCATCCATTCACGCTATACAAAGCTCAAAATACGATTCTCCACATCCAACATATTCTTTCAACATACTCAAGTAGAATGAAATTAATGTGGGTATCTCTGGTAATGAGCATGCAGATACGGCGGCTACAGAAGCCAAACATAGACCTCTACTAGAATACCAAACTTGGGAAGGCCGTGACATAACTAACGCTATCCTATCCCACACTAAATCCCTTCGTCAGCATAAATGGGGAGAGTACCAACATACCTACAAAAATTTCAATCCTGATGGCAATAAACCTATATACCCGAAAACCTGTCCCAGAAATGTAACCTCAACCATCGTTCGACTCAGGATTGGTCACTGTAAGTTCTCCCACAAGCACCTGCTGGAAAAATCAACTACCCCAATGTGTACCCTTTGCAACACACAACTGAACGTTTTACATGTTCTGGACGAGTGCATAAAGTACAATACATCCAGACAACACATCTTTGGATCAAATCGTCCTACCGATTTTCTAAAAAATATCTGTGATAATAATATAAAACTAATTTGGGAATTCATAGCAAATAATAATCTACAACACCTAATATAATTTTACTACAAATTCCGGAGTCGAAAGCCACGGCAGCTAGTACTCCTTTCTATTCATATTAGTTACAATAATTGTATTTTGTAAGTAATAATAATAAATAAAAAATAAATATAAACAAAATAAGCTAAAATTACCAAAAATTAGCTGAAACTGCAATATGTCAAAAAAAAATACATAAAACGCTAACAGCGTTGCGTTTTTTTTAATAAAATCATTCGGATGGCATTTCTGTATATTAAAAATTCTTAAAAAATAAAATAAAATAAAATCGAAATGAATTTGCACTTATTATTTTGCAGCTTGATTCAGTTAATAACTACTTTATCCCATGGATTCCCGTGACTGCAATTTGTATACATTTTTATATTTTTATTTATTTTTTGTTTGTGATTTCTCACGATTGTTTTCGATTTAGCGCGCTCTAACGTATGAGTGTTATTTGTATATTATTAAATTAAAAATAATCATACGCAATGGACGACCAAACATACTTTGTAAGAAAGTACACATGTGCTAGAGTACACAATAAAGTGTTGCCAAAATAGATATAACAACAATGTTTGTGTAATAAAAATAATAATAATAATAGATGTTGTATGCTTATAACAAAAACAAAAATGATATGTTTGATTTCATTGAAGTCAAAAAATTACTGTTGCTCTCAAACATCTGTTGTACCAGTAAAACAAATATTTACAGTTACCAACAAGTATTGCTTTGTTTTTGTTTTTTTGCTTTCATGAACGTGTGGATGTGTGTGTGTGTAGGATTGTGTACACCTGTATACAAGAGTGTATGAAACGATGCAATAAGTACAGAATGTGTGTACAAGGTTGTCAGATATGGCGATTTCTCACCAAATGTGGCGATTTTTTCAACTTCTTTGGGGTCTAAATTTTTGAATTGGCGACATGGCGATTTTTCTGGCGATAAATAAATTTTTAGTGTTTTTTTATGGGAATTGTTACAATTTAAGTTTAACATTTGTTCATGCACTAATAATCCCAAATTATTATTTTACTTATTTAGTAAAATATTTTTTTTATTAAAAATACATTGAAATTGATTATTGAGGGGTTGAGCTGGATCCTATGCGCATTTCACTGTTGCTAATGCAAATCATCAGGGAACCTTTACCCAAAAATTTTAGAACAACTAGAGTTATTATTTTATAAACTTTCATTTAAACAAATGTATTTTTAATAAAAAAAAATATTTTACTATATAAGTAAAATAATAATTTGGGATTATTAGCGCAGAAACAATATATTCCTTGCTTTGCAAAATAATACATTATTTCTCCCATTAATCAATGACCACTTTCTCCACTCCACTGGGAAGTTAGTTGCTTCACAATAATTTCTTATTTTTCTCTCTGGCTTCTTTTTTTTGCGTCATTTGTATGAGAGACACAAACCATAAAGTATGACACAGCTTGTTTTTCACTAGACTTGGGTCGAACTCCTTGTGTCAATAATGAACTAGTGAACGAGGTTCGGTCGAAGTCTATTTTTCACCTAACACAGCACTGTTAATCCACTTTACAGTAGTCTATGACGGAGACTCCTACAACTTCCTTCCGACAAGCCAAAAACAAAGCTTATCCCCTGTTTCCATATCCTGGACGGTTGACTTGAGTAGCAATTTTATATGAAAAGCACTCATATTTCTGAGTGATTTTAATACAAAATTTCTAGACGAGTCGCCTGCCTGACTTGAGGAAACAGACTGTTAATTTTGGGTTTTGTAAAAAAAATACACTTTTAAGAAAAGGCGTTTGAAATATTTAGAAAATTCTGAACATATTCTAATGTCTTATCAGACATACATATGTACATATGGATATAAAGGCAGAGGAATATAGAGGCAGGGGAAAGGTTAAACAATTTTCTATTTTGTTATACATCATAGCAATATAGCAATTCCCCTGGAATTTTTTCCCTTTTCCCATTCCTCCTATTATTAATTAAAATTTCCCCGAGAAAAAAGTAGGTATTCTAAATATAAGAGGAGGGAGAATTTTTAAGAGTTTTCTCCCCAAACATTTTGAAGTTAACTAATGCAAACATTCAAAAATCGAGTTAATAAATGTTATAAAGCAATGGTAGCTATTACCATTTATTTAGAACAAAAAGTTTAAATAAGCACCGGAATGTTATATTTCTCTCTTGTTTTATGCATTTTTATCCAAGCGCTGCGCACACCAACTTCAAAAACATGAACAACTTCTACATTTAGAAAAAATACTTAAACACTAAAAATTGCACGTCTCCTTTAAGTTCACATAGCAGGTAAATGGAAGATGTGTTTCCCTCTAATATGAAGACCGATAAGAAAAACTATGAAATTTACAATGTCCTTTGTACATACAGTCATTGGAAATTGAATCCATTCGCATCTTTACCTGGGCAGTTTTAGCTCCACTTTCTCAGCATAAAGTTATTCTGGATGGTTTTATACCATATACGCTGTTTATTTTATTTTTTATTTAAGCAAAAAATATATTTATGTATATTAGCACACAATCTTATTGGCAATGAAAAGATAACATTTTTACTAAATTTCTATTGCTGATCTGTTGCGTTAGTGCAGAATGAAATGTAAACATTAAACAGCTGATCCAGATTTTACTCTCTTCCGTATTTGCTTATTCCACGGCTATTTACAATATGAGGATTATTCCCCGGGAACAGATAGGGAAGAGAAAAAACTCCCCCGGGAATATTCATAATTGAGCTAATAGAATTTTATATGTCATTTATCAGACATGTGGGGAAAAAGACGGTAATAAAAGATTTTACTGCAACATCAGCACAACAACTCTTAAAGCGTCGAAAGTATTTTCTGATATTTTTTAGGCTCCGTTAAAGCATGTCGAAAATTCAATCAGAATTTTCCCAGCAAACTCATTCAGAATTCAGGCAAGAACAAAATACTTAGTAGCAACAAAAGCCTTGTTGCAAGTCCCTAATTAGCCCCCACCTGGTGGTGCACAGAAATAAGTTTCTAAAGCTTCCAACTGGTTGAGCACGTTCCTGCTATTTTTTTTTATAGTTTGCTATTGACAAAAACTTTAAATTTCATTCACATACCTGGCACATCTATGTACATCAATTTTTTTTGTAACACATTTTAATTACATTTGATTAAAACACACTTATCTTTCAACTTTTTTCTTACTTTTCCTCATGAAGCTACTTCACTTTGCAAACAACGATAGTTGACTAAATAAGTACTTGTCAAGTTTGGCGCTAAAACCACCGAATCAACCCTAGTTTTAGCGCCAAACTTGGCACCACCAGCGTTGTCGTATATTATTATGTTTTTAATTTCTGTTACATAGTTGCATTTTTTGTTATTTTAAGGAAACGTATTTAAAATAAATTGAACAGCTGTATGGCCATAACTAGGGAAGTGGTATAAGTCATACACTTATAGGAAATATTATAATTTAATAAATTTTTATTATTCAAGAATAACACGATTCTAAATTAAAATGTTGCATTTAAGAAATTTATTATTCGACATATTGTCATAAGTTTATTTTAATTTGAAATTTATTTGCTGGTGGTTTAGCGATGTCTATATGCATTTCATTGTTGCTGTAACAAATCGTCAGTAGACTTCAACCACACATTTTGTGACTGTTCAAACTGATGAATTTAGCCTAAAACAAAACTTTAAAGAAACACTAAATTAGTTAATAAATGAAATTAAATATGTTTTCTTTTGATTTTAATAAGAAATATTAATATTTTCGCAAAATTTATATTATAAAATTGATATTTATAAAATGTTCTTTTGTTTTGTTAATTTTGTCTTTGCATTGACGATTTTAACAAACAGCTGACTTAATCAATATGACAAGTCGCAAGCAAAACGAATGAGTTAAAGAACATGTAAAAACGTGTTTGGCGATTTGCAACTCGCATGCGATTTGAAAACGATGCTAGCTAGTGTCAGAGCATACATGATAGTACGAGTATTTACTAATGAACTGTTAACTCTTTCTTTTTAATGAAGCAGTTTAAAATCAAAACTTTTGTGTAATAATTTTCTTACTTAAAAAATCGAACTATTCGAAAACCGGCTTCTGGAAAAAGTCAAATAATCGATCACCCTAGTATACACATACATACAATACAGGGTGTCTACTCTGTATTTCGAAACGTATTGTATGCTATTAACATTGCATTTCGAAAGCATTTGCTTTCGTATCGAAATACAGAGTAGACCCCCAGGCTTCACTGTAACTTGTTTTGCAGAAAAAGAGTTAGCATTTTTTTTTTATTTACTAACAAGTTAATGGAAAAAGAAAACTTTATTCTTCTTAATCTTCAAGAGTTGAGTATAAAAGATATTTGTATGAAATTTTTAAACATGAAAATTAATTCTACTTTATTAACTCAAAAATCACGTTTTTTGGAGTTATGACTCTATTGCAGCAAAGGCCCGGTATGCATACATACATACATACATATGTATGTATTTGCGTGATAGAAGTAATTAATATGTGTAATTATTAATAACAGGTAAAAATAACCACTTTAATTAAATACATTTTTATTTATAGTGATTATTTTAATGAATTTAAAGTATAGGTTGTCTGAGAAAAATTATGAAGTTAGGCTTTTTGGCTTCATTAAAAATAAAAATAAAAAATTTATCTGTGCAAGTGAATACAAATGCACGGCAGAAAAATATTTCAATATTGTTAAAAAAGTTAAAATATTGTATACTATAAATTTATAAAATTTTACAAGCATATCCTTCGATATCACAACTGACCTTAATATGCATACAAACATCAACAGACACGACTAATTAAATATTATTTTTACTAGAGGAAAAAAATAATGGTGGAACTAAAACAAAAAATAAATACAGTTTAAATGATGTGAACTTAAACAGCTGTATTATTTAACTTGGCTTTTTAGCAAAAAGAAACATTCATTCAAAGTCATTCAAAGATTTTATGGTAACAGCGCGCGAACACGACCAAAACCGTAAAATTTATAAAACAATATAAAGAAATTAATAATCCTCAAATAAGTGCAACAGTGTGTTGTGTAATAGCACTGAAATTACTTGCAATTTTAATAACGATATTATTGTACATATATGTAATCGAATTAAGTCAAGTGTAATCAATACCATTTCTTTCAATTAAAGTCTAATTTTGTTTTCTATTATACTCGTAGCACAAATTCTGCTCAAAACAAAAACTTTTATTACTTTAAAATGTCCATGAAAATAAACAGAAATAAATAATAAACTATAGACATAACAACAGTATTGGAACATTATTAGATCACTATGAGTGAAACAAATAGTGGATACAGCAGCAGAAAGACTAACAACATTAACAGCGACAGTAGTCCCATTACCAGCAACGACATCCGGCAGGAGGCTTCACACAATCACACCAATAAATATTCATATCAAGTCCGGATTGACAGTGTCGATGAAGCCAGTACAGCACCAATAACTGAATCGAATTCATGCGAAGATTTAATTATTCGAGATGCAGCAGAAAATTCCCCGCCACAACATTCATTTCGTGGAGAAGAAGGCATACAAATTCCCCGTAAGATTATTTTCTAATTAAATAGTATATTTGCTAAAGAGAAATTTGGTTTTTTTTAACTTTACTATAGGATTCTTGTCCGTGCCAGCCTTGCGCAATGCACCACCGAAACGCATGGGAAAACGTGAGATTGTTTCAAGTCCCGCCAAAAGTGAACGTATGGCCAGAGACTCTTCAAGTACAAAAGTAGCCCCAAGAAGATTAAGTCAAGATAGCGGTATTGTAGCAGGACGTTTGTTTAATGGCGGTGTAAGTTGACTGGAAATGGACTATTAGGTCCAAATTCACAGTCTATAGTTAACTAAGACCCGCGGTTTAACTAACGATTTGTCTTATCAATTTCATTGGTTAAACCACCTTCATTAGTTAACTAAAGACTGTGAATTTAAGCCTTAATGTTTTCTTCTTAATTATTGTTACGGATTAATTAATTTATACTAACAATTTTGTAAAAAGCCTTACTGGAGGAGGGAGAATAAAATCTCCAAAATATCGTTACGCAATTCCTTATATTTTATCTTTGTTTCGTCTCATAATTTTTATTTATTTTCTATTATTACGTTACGTTCTTACCCTTTAAAAACACTTTTTCTGTGGACTCGAAGATATGCAAAGAATAAAATATGCCAGTGTGCTAATTAGGGTTAAGAATGACACTTTATTTACTAATTACACCTATACCAATCATATATAAATAAAGAGCTTAAGTAAACACACACAACTTAAATTACTTAAATGGTTCACAACTTGTTTTCACGATGTCTACTACGCTGTTGTATGTACACGTCTCACAACACTCTCCTCTCTTCTATGCTGTTCTTTACACAACACTCCTATGCCGACGCTCACTGTTTGTACAACAATAACGATTCAGTGGCTTTACTTTTGCACGACTATCAACTGCTTTCAACTGAGATTTACTCTTTATTCACAATAATGAACTGAACTCTTAATAGACAACTCTTCGCAATAAACAACTGAACTTCAGACTGATTTTATGATAGACTGAACTGCCAACAGATACGCCGTCGTTTTTATACTTCACACATGGCTTCCAGAATGTGACAGTAATGTCTAGACAATCTCAGCAGCATCTCCAATGTTTGCTTCCGATCGCATCATTAGTTCATATATTAACTTCATTATAGAAGCATTTCATGGTGGTTGTTAATTTATTTTTTATTTTTCTGTGAATTTCCATGCATGCGTTTGTGTGTGTGATTGTGTGTGTATCATACCAGCGGTAAAACTCAGAAGACCTTCTTGTTGCAGGACTTATAAAGGACTCTTTCGCATAAAATATACGATACACATTCCACACAAATAGGAATAGAGAAGGAGTAACAGGTTTTGTTCAAAAAATTCATTAATTTGAAGCCCTTCCAGAATCTCTGGGTTATTAAGATCCCAGCGGGAACTAGAAGGAGCAAGGATGCCTTCTAGAAGGCCTCTGTACGCCTTCTTTTGATGTAGAAGGCCTGCTCGCTCCATTCCATACTAATATCTTTTTTACACGCGTTGTCATTGCGGAGCAGGCCTTCTATTCTTGTTTCCGTCTCATAGAAGGGAGTGTGGAATGTGTATCGTATATTTTATGCGAAAGAGTCCTTTAATAAGGTCTGCACCAAGAAGGTCTTCTGAGTTTTACCGCTGGGGAGAAAAAGCTATTTCATTATTGTTGTTGCTATAGTTTTATATTTATTTAATCATCTGCAGGCATATTCAGTTCTTTTAGCTAAACAATTCTGGATAATTCTTATTTTTTTAACCAAATGTTTTCATTTTAAAAACATTTATGTAGACTCCGTTTGAATATGTTTTCATAACAATATTATAGTTCCTTGCGTTTATTTCTTTTACTGTTAACTTCCTTTAAAAGCAGTAAAAAATCCCCCTCCAATAACATACATATTCTTGAATCTTTTCTTTCTTCTATCTCTTTAAAAGGATCTTAATTTTTTCGATACCACTCCATTCACCATAAAAAGCTCACAAAATACTTCAACCGATAACATATACACTCTACTTATCGACGAATCCGAAGCAAAAGCAGCCGAAGAACGTGCAAACAATTCTTACTCCGTGCAATATGTTTCGCCTGCTCCAACACCTTTGCAGGAAAACGAAACGACAACATTTCCAAATTTCCAGAACAATCAACGGCCACCGTCTTTAAATTGTAATACGTCTCACAATGAGAAGTGGCGACCGTATTACAATTGCAGTTACTATAAATCCCACTCGATCTCTATACCACTGCCAACACATGTAGAAACTGATTCTGCGGAGCCCAGTCCTACTCTTGCTTTTGGGCCGAAAATAGAAAACTCCGATATTCCAGGCACAGCTATGTTTAAGGAATTGGGTCTGAATTTGACCGCACCCCCAACACCAGAACCTGAAGAATATTTAATAAGCCAGGAAATCTTGAGTGCCTCGGATTTGGATAAGACAATTATTAGAACAGAAAAGAACATACTGGAGGACCAATTCGCCTACAAACAATTAGGATCGTATGAGAAAATAAAACTAAATTCAAAATCCTCTTCTATGGAGTCCAGTCTCAATGGCAGTCACTACAACAGTCGCAAGCAAAGCAAACGCAATTCCGCCAGTGAATGGGACAGTGGATCAAGACGTGTCAGTAAACAGGATCGTGAAGGGCTAGATTCAGAGTCCCTAATGTTTAGAGACGGACGACGCAAAATTGATATGGTTTTGGCTTGGGAAGAAGAGGATTTGGGTGTTATGACGGAATTAGAGTCAAGAAAGCGCGATTATCGCAAAGCGTTTATGGAAAATATAATAAAAGAGGGCCTGGAAGTCGAGCTGGAGGATAAAGAACAATCATTTAACGAGTGCACTTACTTTTTAAAGATACATCTGCCCTGGCGTGTAGAGACCCGTTTGGCAGAGGTTATGAATATCAAATTGCCTGTCAAAAGGTTTATAACAATATCCGTTAAGCCATCTTGGGTAAGTAGAAATAGATGTTTCTGTTTTGCAAACTTTTTTTCTTAACCAAAGAATGAAACTCACTCTCTTTTGCTTAGGATGAGGAAAACATTGTGGTGCGCAACATACATCACTGGAAGGAGATTTGGGAAAAGTTAACAAAGAAACTACAGCTAGAGGAAAGTTTATTGGAGGGAGAGGCAACATTCAAGGCAGCTACTGCCAATGGCAACCCCGAAGAGCAGTAAGTTTTTCATTGAAAATTTCATTTGAACGAGCGTTTCAATTCTCTTAACAGATTTATAGTCAAAGATCGAGACACTTCATATACCAGTGCCCAGCGTTCCTTAATGGTTATGCAAATATTAATACGTACTCCCTTCGATGACAGCGATCGCTGTGGCATACGTCGCCTACTCAATGATAAGACGTATTTGGCGTGTTTTCCCCTGCATGAAGGTCGTTATGATCGACCCCATTCTAGTGGTGTATCGCTCGATCGCCATATACTCTATAGAACTTGGGCTCATCCCTCTCAATGGTACAAGAAGCAGCCGCTGTGTTTGATACGCAAATATTTTGGTGACAAAATTGCTTTATACTTTTGCTGGTTGGGTTTCTACACTGAAATGTTGGTCTATCCAGCCGTAGTGGGAACTTTGTGTTTCATTTACGGACTAGCTACTTTAAATTCGGAGGATAATACACCCAGCAAAGAGATTTGCAATAGACTTGGTGCCGGAAATATAACCCTGTGTCCGCTATGTGACAAGGCTTGCGATTATCAGGGTTTACACGAATCTTGTCTTTTCTCAAAAATCACTTATCTCTTTGACAATCCTTCAACGGTATTTTTTGCCATATTCATGTCATTTTGGGGTAAGTAATGAGAGAGAGGGAGAGAGATAGTGAGGAATAGCAAGAATGAGTTTATTTTTATTCCAGCCACTACATTTTTGGAATTGTGGAAACGGAAACAGGCGGTTATTGTTTGGGAATGGGACTTGCATAACGTGGAATCAGATGAAGAGAATCGACCAGAGTTTGAAACGAATGCCACCAGTTTTCGCATGAATCCGGTGACTAGGGAGAAAGAGCCCTATATGTCCACTTGGTCTCGGGGCTTACGTTTTGCTATTACCAGCAGTGCAGTGTTGTTTATGGTGAGCTTAGAAGCAAAAAAATCAAAAGACTGCAAAATTTTTCACTACTTTAATTTCCTTCTAGATTTTTATAGTTCTATCGGCTGTTTTGGGGACAATTATCTATCGCATTTCGGTGGTTACTTTAGTTTATGGAGGTGGAGGATTTTTTGTAAGAGAACATGCCAAATTATTTACTACGGTTACGGCAGCCCTGATTAACTTGGTGGTAATAATGATCTTGACCAGGGTAGGTTTAAAGAAAAAGTAAATTGTTTAAAGTTCTATTAAACGGAAGTTGCATTTTAAAGATATATCATCGCCTGGCTATACGTTTAACGAACATGGAAAATCCGCGCACTCATACTGAATACGAGGATTCTTATACATTCAAAATCTTCTTTTTCGAGTTTATGAATTTCTACTCATCCTTGATTTATATAGCTTTTTTCAAAGGACGTTTCTTTGACTATCCCGGTGATGATCAGGCTCGCAGAAGTGAATTTTTTCGTTTGAAAAATGATATATGCGACCCGGCAGGTTGTTTATCGGAACTGTGTATACAATTGGCTATAATAATGGTGGGCAAGCAGTGTTGGAATAATTTTATGGAATATTTGTTTCCCAAATTCTACAATTGGTGGCGTCAACGTAAGCACAAGCAAGCCACCAAGGATGAGTCACATTTGCATATGGCCTGGGAGCAGGACTATCATATGCAAGATGCTGGCAGGCTGGCTCTGTTTGATGAGTATTTGGAGATGGGTAAGTATAGAAAAGCAACTAGCAATATACAATAAGTACATATTTCAAAGAGGTGTATGATATTTTAATTGTAGTTTTGCAATATGGTTTTCTGACTTTATTTGTGTCGGCCTTTCCTTTGGCTCCTTTATTCGGTTTGCTCAACAATGTGGCCGAAATACGTTTGGATGCTTACAAAATGGTTACACAGTCTCGCAGACCCTTAGCCGAACGAGCTATGGATATTGGTGCCTGGAATGGCATATTGCGTATCATAACTTTTACAGCTGTAGTGTCAAATGCCTTTGTGATTGCTTATACAAGTGATTTTATACCGCGTATGGTTTACAAATTCGTTTATTCAGAAACGCACACTTTACAGGGCTATATAGAACATTCATTATCGACCTTTAATACTTCAGACTATAAAGAGGAATGGGGCACCAAAACCCAGAAGGATCCAGATACCTGTTTCTATAGGGGCTACAGGTAAAACAATTTTTTTTTTTGTAATGAATGTTTTAGAATAAAATGAGAATTCAATACGATTTCGATTTAGAAATGGTCCGCAAGGTTACGATCCCTATGGCTTGAGCCCACATTACTGGCATGTATTTGCAGCTCGTTTAGCATTTGTGGTGGTATTCGAGGTAAGTGGAATGAATGAATGAATGAACGAACTTCAAAGCTTTCTTAGCTAAAAAAATATTTTAATTTTATTCCAGCACGTTGTTTTTGTTATAACGGGCATTATGCAATTCATCATACCTGATATACCGGCAGAAGTCAAAACCCAAATGCAACGTGAACAGCTACTGGCCAAAGAGGCCAAGTATCAGCATGGCATGAAACGGGCACAACAAGGTGATAGTCAAGATCTGATGAGCCTCTTTCGTGAAGCTAGTAGTCGTAATAGCATTGCAGCAAATAGTACAACATGTAATGGCGCTGAGAGTGGAGCAAGTCAATATACTACCCGGCGCAGTTGGGCACGTAGGTTTTCACGTTTAAGTGATGGACTTGATGCTCACGTTGAGGTGGCAACAAGACCAAAACGTTCCGTTGAATCTACAGTGTGGGAAGTTTCCTGACACGAAGAGGAAGCTGAATCGGAAGATGTATATGCCAAAAGTAAACATTAAAGTGGATTAAATTTTAAATGAAAAAAAGCAGAGAATTATTTTTTTTTAAGTTTAAATAGTACAAAACAGGTTGTAAAATTAAATCTCAATCAATTATTTATACATATGTGTATGCAGATATTTACATAATTAAATAAGATGTAAAATTTTAAATTTTTCATTAAAGCTAAAGGAGTTTTATTTGCTTAATACAACATCATCAAAATGTTAGCAAAGTTAATTGGATTTTACTCTG
Source organism: Tachina lurida (assembly GCA_944452675.1). Classification (NCBI taxonomy): domain Eukaryota; kingdom Metazoa; phylum Arthropoda; class Insecta; order Diptera; family Tachinidae; genus Tachina; species Tachina lurida. The sequence continues at coordinate 11,417,760 of OX101754.1, read as the reverse complement.
CAGCTGATTCTCTATCATGATTTGCTATTTCATAAAAAAATATTTAACTGGAATTATCACTCTTTAGATATGAGAATTAAAGAGTCAAAGATGAAGGAAAAAATATGCCAAAGACACTGCAATAACTTTATAAATTTTTTTTTTAAATATCAAAACTGGCATAGCACAGTCCGAAAGAGCATAGTTTTTAAGGGAACGTATGAATATTTATTTTTTCGTTAAGGTAAAAAAAGGTCCCACACCAACCCCGATGGAGTTAATATAATAATATATTTATTTAAAGCAAAAAATAAATAAAATAATAAAAAATAAATAAATAAATATTCAATATTGCATTAAGAAGGCCTCCAAATAATTTTAGATTATGTCAAATAATATTTTTGTTAGTTCAAGTCCGTGCCTTAAGTGTTCCAAAATGTCTTTCTTTGGTTTAGAAAAACCAATTGGTGCGTGAAATTTTTTAAGAAAAATTACAAAGATTATGATTTTTGTGGTTACTAGAACATGGTTGACCTCATGGTACTATGCCAAAAAATTGGTTATACCCCTAATGTACATACATATAAACAAAATATTAAATATATAGTTTGTTTTTATTATATATAGAATATTCAATTCCAACTTCTAATGCTATAAATATTTAAATTTACAAAACCAAGGATTTAGCTTTTATAAAATTTGTTAATATCAATCAAGTAATTTTTTTTTGTATATTGAGAGTATTTTCTCCTTCAGTAAATACCAGGAATCGCAAATAACGATTATTTTCCAAATTTAAACTAAAAAAATCAAACTAATAGAGAAGTGATGCGTGCACAAGGAATACACCAATGTACTCCTTGTTACATGGACTATCTTTAGATGCATAATAGCTAACAGTTACTTTTGGATTTTTATTTATTTTTTCTTTAAAAAAGGATAATTTTTAATCTGCATAAGACTCTAAAATTAATATTTAACGATTTAAAATCGAATTTATCGCCAGAGTCTGTAAAAGGTCTTATATATTAATTTAAACTAGATATACCAACGGACGACACAATCGTTTGTATTCTAGATGTAAATAATTTTATTAGGATTCAAAGAAATATGATCTAAAAATCAATTTATTGAACTCTCTTCCTATAAGTTTTATGGCTTTCATATAAAAACAAATAAGAGAAAACAAATTGGAATAGCAAGAGAAATACTACATATACACACACACACATGTTTCGCTTCATTTTTATGTGTAAGCTAACAAATGCGTGTGTACTATGTTTGCATGTAGTAGTAGCAACTTTAAACGCTTATAGCTCCCAAAATACTGAACCGATTTCAATCAAATATAGATTGTGCACATCTGTGCAGAAAATCCTTTAAAATTATGTATGTAAACCTCTCCTCCGGCGTAAAAGGGATTACAAAAAACGTGTTCGCCTATTAATTATATAGATTTACTTTTTTTAAATTTTATTCTGTTTAAAATTAAATTTTTTTAAGTAAAATAAAATAAAAATCAAAAAATAGCTGTTATTTTTTGAGCAAAAAATAAAACTCAAGAAATTACTCTTAAAGGCAAATTTTGTAAATAGAAACGTTTTTTTCGTTTTGAAATTTGTATGAAAAAAGTATTTTTTGAAACGAATTTTCGTTATTTTTGATACAAATTTGAAACGTTTAGAAACGAACTTTTTTACAAAATCTGCCTATTATTTCCTGAAGAATAAATAAAACTCGAGAAACAATCACCCTTATTCCATTTGCCGACATACGTCACTTTAACACAATACAAAAAACTTGGGACTTGTGTACCCGTTATAGAAAACAACAGACTAATGTTGGCCGGTTTATGCTATTTTCTATACCTTTGGGGGAACGGAAATATATTGTCAGTAGCACAAATTGTTATCGAAGGCGAGTTCACAAGCCCCAAATTTTTGAAATAAGGTTGAATGATTAAAAAGTAATTTTTAAAATAAAATTTATAACCTTTACGGTCCCCGGGTAAATACAATTTCAAATGGCCAAACGATTGATTTCCAAAGTATTGTTTCTATGGTTTCAGCACTTATTTACTTTTCTGTAAAAATATATGTATGTACATATGTAAATATACATATATGTAAGTACTTTCAAACGATTTCATTGAACAATTTGTAAAACTAAAATGTCGAAAAAATCCCCAGAAGATGCCTTTTATGATAATTTAATGCTGGGACTTACTTCCACTATAAGTACATACATACAGGAAAAATTAAAGTTAACACGTAATTCTTAAAACATATTCCCAATATTTTAGGCAATGTGCCACGCATTTGCAATGTCAGCATGGAAAAGCGAACACCTTGTGAAAAATCAAACATCATGACCTGGGAACAACGGCATGGTGTTTATTTACCGGAGGATATGAAGAAATTTTATTTGTCTACTGATGGTTTTTTACTCCAATGGAGTTATCAATATGCCCGTAAGTTTAACATATTTTAATTTAACTATTGCAAAAGATTTTTTTGTTTCAACCCACTTCCAGCCAATGATATCAGACGCGTGGGATATATACACTTTCCCCAATTGGTGCAAATAACTCTACTGCGTGAAAATGTTGAACCAATATTTCAAGCTAACGTTGATGGCTCATCGAATACCTTAACAACTAATTCCTTAGGCTCTAATATTACAACCAAAGCTAGTAGCAGCAGTTTAGGTTCGCAAATATCTGCTCACCATTCCAGTAGCTCGGCTACTAGTTCATCTAATATTTCCACAGTTGCTAAAGATCGTTGGGGCAATCCTTTACCTACTTTAGGACCAAAAACAAAAATTTTTGAACTGAACAATATTAATGATGTGGCCAAGGTGTGCCTGATTTATGACACCAGCAGTTCAAACAATCCAAAAATTTATTTACTGGAATTGGATTCGTTTAAATGGGTTTTTCTAGCCGATAACTTCAGTGAGTATTTGCGGATGTCGATAGCCCATTTGGGTTTGCCCTATTGGGAGCTATGTTTTGCATCATCGGGTCTTCCCTCATGGACGGAGGTGGGTGAATAATTTATCATTTACGGTTAATTTGGTATTTCGTTTTTTCCAGCAATTATTTTTACTGTTGGCTCCTCATTTATTGGAAGAAAATGAACCCCGGCGAGATCAATTAATAAATCCCGCTCCCGAACATCCTTATAATATTGTGGATCCAAACATATTTCGCGTTAAAATTAAGGGCATTACGGCTAAAGGAAATTTGAATACAAAGACCACCTATGAGAGTAGAAATAAAAACTAGAGAGAAAATATCTTTGAACTTTATATGAAATGTACCCATAAGATTTTTTTTTCAAAATTAAGTGGTAACAAATTGCAATTTGCCGAGAATATGTATTTTATAGAATTCCGAGAATACCTTATTCGCCTTCTTGGGATTGTAATAATATAGCCTTAAAATATTCTCATTCCAATGTTGAATTAAATTTTCGATTTATTTTTTAAATAAATTACAAAACAATTTTTATAAATAAAAGGTAGAGTAAAAATATATGCAAACATTAATTTTACCTAATTTGAGAAAAACTCATCCGCTGCACTTTCCAAATCTGTAAACATTTTATCCCTTATTTGAGGTTTGGGATCTTCTTTAATATCAGTATTAACGGCTCCTACTTTCCCCAACATATACTCTAGTTCGTCTAGGGTCAATTTATCCCCCCTCAGTTCCAAAGGACCAATAAATTGCTTCCTCATTTGCCCCTCATGATAGACAAAAATTGTTGGCAGGTTCTTTTCAGGAAAGTTTGGTATACAGGTAGTGGCTACAGAACGCAGGAATTTCGTTTGTGGGAAACGTACAGCTAACTGTTGCATATGATGATGTATGAGCGCACACAATGGCACCCCGTTTGCATAGAGATGTATAACCACCCATATACCGTCACCAGCTTTCGTTACTTCATCAACATAATCTTGGCCAGAAATTTCTCTTACTGTTCCAAACTTGGCCTTTTCAGCAAAAGCCCTCATTTCGGCAATACGCTGCTGTCGATAACGTTCCAAAATCTCTTCGTCTTCTGAGTCTTCCAATTCATCCAACTCATCCATGTTCATGTCTTCCATTTTCTTTGAAGATCCTTCCTTCAGATCGGTACGTTTTTCAATGGCCTCATCGATCATTGCTTGTATTTGGTCTTCCGTTATCTCAGCTTCCTTTTCTTTTTGAGGCAAGATGCCTTTGGAACGCAAAATGTCATTCCACTCGGTGTCTTCATTTGCTTCCTTGATAACAATAGAACAATTTCATTTATAAATAGTTTTTCTTCTTAATTTCAGTATCACACACCCACACCAAATGCCATATAAGGAAATAATAAACACAATCTCTTGTGTGTGCAGCAATGTGTGACAATTATGTTCTTAGTTTTGCTCAGTTTCCCACAACCGTTCTGATTTTTTCATTTTCTTTCAAAAGATTGTTCTTACCTGCATTCTGCTGTATCTTGATTTTTTTTTCAAACTTGAAAATTTTGTACTTAAATAATAATTTCCTTAAATTTTTAACTATTTCTAAATGAAATTTGCATTTATGCCAAGTTGAGTGAAGTTAGGTGACTAATGAACACACACTTTCCCATACGTATATCGTCGGTTGGTTATTGGTTTGCTTCAGACATGATGTATTTTTAATATACTGTGCCGCAAGCCAATAACCAACCAACGATATGTAAGCAAAAGTATTAAATCACTACCAAAAATTTACAACGCTGTAACAGTATCAAGTATTGCCAACTTTAAATGTGAAAAGATGCCAGACGTACCTTGGGTAGCTGTTAATTTTAAATAGGTCCCAAAGCACACCGTTTCGAAGACGTACTGCCGTATTCTAAAAAAATATTTAGGTTTGAAGTGTGCGTCAAAACAAAATTTCCATACAAATTTTGACTAGAGTACACTTGAAATACAAATTATTTTATAATACGGCCATAAATTGAATTTATAGACCTAGGACTTTTCGTCATGGTGTTTTCAAAAACATTCCGGCTTTCTGCGAACGTTTTCGAGTCCCACTCATACTTTTTTGTGGTTGGTCATATTTTTCATTATCGCCTAGTTCCAGCTCACACTACTCAAGTCTTATTGCAATCTTATCACTATTTCTTCTTTGAACTTTCATCGGCGTTCACACAAAGCAAGTCTTATTTTTGTGCATATATCGTCGGTTGGTTTCTGGTTTGCTGCAGACATAATGTATTTTTAATACACTGTGCCGCAAACCAGAAACCAACCTACGATATGTATATTTTATGCATAATTTTGTGTGTGCGCCTGTGCTTTATTAACATATTCCTACGCGAAGAAAGCTCTTCTCATGAACATAAACTGGATACCTGGCAGTTTTCCACCAAAAAAATCTAAGAGTGGATCTTATGAACTTTAGTTATTATACGAGAGTATAGGTAGTAGTCAGGATGATTTGAATATCGAATGGATGGATCGAATGTTTCATTTACCCTGAAAATTATTAAATTACTATTAAATAATCAGGTAATGGCAATCGTTTTGAAAAGTTGTGATAAATTCCGATAGATTTTGAGTATAATTCTTGAGCCAATCTCAAACTACTGACTTCTAAAAAGCACACTAGAAGATACAATTTAAACCATATAGTAGGGCTGTGAAAAGAAATTTATCAAAAAATTTTTGAAAATCCTTTAAAAAAATTTTGGAATTATTCACAAAACGATTATAGAAAACGCAACACATTTTTTATCGATTACATATTGGTTTTGTCTAATTCGTTTTTCATCATATACATATCTGATTAACTTTTTTGAGCAACAGTTTTTGTAAAACATTTAAATCTTTGGAAAATCTGATAAGTTTTTACAAGTTTTACTAAATATCTTATCTTAAGCCATTCTTAATAGAGACGTCACTTTTTTTTATCACATTTGAACCACCTTGCCGATATATGGTGAAATTATCATACACTCCGCTTCACATTCCCCCTTATTGTGAATGACGTCGTCGACGTCACATCGAGGCGACAGTAAAAATTGTCACTTGTCTACTCTTTGTCGACAACAATGGACTAATATTAACATGCTCCATTAATTTACAAAGGCTTAGAGATTAGTAAGAGATTGTCAATAAAAGTCAATTGTTACCGATAAAGAGTAGAAAAGTGACAATATTTACTGTCGTCTTGATGTGATGTCGACGACGCCTTTCACAGTAAGGGGAATTTTCTTCCATTGCCTCATCAATATTTATTCAGTAAATATTCACACACAGTTTATATAGTTACTATATTCTGAATAAAACAAATCCAGCTTTTTTCAGTTCTTACTTAAATATGTTTTAATATTAATTTTTTAATGTTATTATTTTCACTTGCTGCAATTTCGAGTAATTTTATCTTCAATTACTTTCATTACTCTCAATAAATTTTACTGTTTTCACAAAGTTTTACAAGAACAAATTGAATATAAATAACAAAATACATAAATTGGCAAAGAAATTAAAAACTTACAAGCTAAATTTTATTTTTAATTTCAACAAAACTCAAGCAATTTTGTCTAAGAAAGCATGGGCCAAATTAAGTGTTTAAATGTATGTAGGTATGTACTTTTGTTAGTAGTAGAACAAAAACTCAAGAGTCGTTTATTGGTAAATGAGGAACGGCTTTCGTTTTAAATAACGTGTAATAATGAATAAAAATTAAATTATAAAATTTTCTTTTAAGCATTTATGTCCTGTTTCACAATATCGAAAGAAAACTTTCGACTGAAAATTTATATTGAAAATTGTAAATCGAATGTTTTCTTTCGTTATGGTGAAACAGGCACTTAATATGCATACAATGCTAAACTTGAAGAAATAAAAATGTTTTAGTTTAAAAATATCGAGGGTTTAGTAAGATATTTTTTTATTCTTCTTTTGATGTAATATTAGTAGAAGTGAGTAACTTAGGAGTTTATAAAAACAACTTAACTAGTCCCATGGAATTTATTGCATGGCTGTATTATTGAAGTTTTACGCGCAGGCACTGATTCGGGTGTGGGTATAGCTTCTCCGGTTGTAACTTTGTTGGCAAAGACCTGCTTAACGGCACCGCCTTTTTGCTTGGCCATCTGGTAATCCCCAGAATCAAAATATTTTTGCTTGTTTTAGAAAAAAAAATATAAATTAACTCTTAGTATACTTTTGTAGATACATATATATCGTCACCTAAAATCCAAAAGGCCGTAAGTACACTTTTTACTTTTTTTACAGGAGAAGCAAAAAACCTTATAAATTTAAGACTATTTATTTGTTAGGCGCTTAATTGAATAACGAATAAAATCGGTATTTTTGAACATATGTATGTGAGCAATATTTTAAGGAAAGATGTATTTTCGTGAATCACATCATAATCAATCAAAAAGTATATTTTGAATTTTCTGGATGTTACGGCCTTTTGGATTTTATGTGACGATACATGTACATATAATAAACTGACCCCTTTTTGTAATCTCTTTTGCAAAAAAGCAGTGTGACCACCAGGTCCACGTAAGCCTACAGGATATTTCGATTTAAGCTTCTCTTCCTCGATTTTCTCAAGTTCACGGGCATGGGACTTATTTGAAGCAATGGTCAGAAAAATAAATTAGAAATTTCTTATTCAAATAATTTAATTAGTTTTATTTCGTTTATTACCTGATCTTCGGGTCCGTCTTGGGGTGTTGTAGCTTGGCTACTTGTTTCTTCAGTGGAACTCATTTCAATAAATTGTTTTTATTAAGATATACAACACAAAACAAAAATGCTGGAAATATTTTGAAAGATAATTTTCTTAATTTTTTTTTATAAATGAAATTTCTAAGGCCGTGCTCAAAAAAAAAAATAATTTGTATTTAAAGTGTGGTTTACTCAAATTTTGTACGGAAATTTTCTTTTAACATACTCTTAAAACACAAATTATTTTTCTTAAGGTACGGTCACACTTGACAAACATTTGCCCAAAAAAGCGTAACCAGCAAATACTAATAAGAAATATTTTGATTCAGACGCGTGTTTATTAAGTTCAATAGTTTCCAATAATATTGTATTCTATAACTTTGCCTATTTGTTAAATACGAAACTAATTAACTTTATAAACACGTGTTTGAAGCAAAAGATTTCTCATTAGTATTTGCTGGTTACGCTTTTTTGGGCAAATGTTTGTCAAGTGTGACCGTAACTTTAGTTTATACATATGAATGTATATATATATATATGTATAGTACGGAAGAATGAACAAAAATACGATTTATGAATTATTAGATTTTAAGCAATTATTGTGCAGGTGATGTAATTGAATAAAGTGGAAAGAGTTAAAAAATTAATTATAGAATTAAATTTAAAAAAATTAATTAAACAAAAAATGTAAACAATATGACTATTTATAGGTATTATATTCAGGAATTATCTCTGTAATATATTTTAATAGGCCGATAGGATTCCATATTACCATTTTTATTTTTGGAAATAAATAAATAAATAAATAAATTTTATTTTGAAGGCTCAAACGTGCAAATAGAAAAAATACTAGAACCAGTTGCAAAATAATGCTGGTAAAATTTTTCGCTACATTGAATATGCATTATCAGATTCTGCTAATAAAAACCATTTATAGGTACTTGTGTACATATTATTTACGAAATCAAAAAACATATCGGTCATCTACTTCAACAACATAAGACAGAAAATGCGATTTTTGAGTTAATAATTCGTAATTAATCTTCATATTGTTTAAAAAATGCATACAAATAATTTGTGTACCGAAACCCTGAGAAAAACATATTTTCTTTAATTTTCTTGCATTGTGTAAACTACACAAACATAAGTTAGGTGCAAGCAAGGCAGATTCATTTCCAGGTAGTATCAGGATTACAAAAACAATGAAAAAATACAACAATGAAAAAAACAACATGGGTTGTAGTTCATCAAAAACTTCAAAAATAGAATTTGTTTAACATAACAATAATAAAAATTATTCACATAACTTTGAAAATATTTCTCCGCGGCAGCTACCACTAACAACATTTGCAACGTTTAGCACTTCTCACAATTTTTTAATAGTTTTTTCATATTTATAAATTTGTTTTCACAGAATTTTTTTTAATAAAATATTTTTCATATTGAATTTTTTTAACATTTTCTTTTAATTTCTCTTTCGTAAAAAATTTTTGAAGTTTCCGATGAACTTTAATTTGAAAAAAAAATAGCTCAGCTGAATTTCCGCTACTACCTTGTGAATGTGCCTTGGGTGCAAGCATGATACAATAATATAAAGGTACAACCATTCTCTCTTTTCGTCGCCATATTAACCTTCTGACGTTTGTGCCGACAATTTTTTACTCTCAAAATTAATGCTACCTTATTAAATTATGAAATCCGAGTTTTTGATTAATTTTTTGACGTTCTTTTTTATTTATTGAAAAATATTGAAGAATATGTATTTAAATTATAATTATAAAAAAAATTTACATCAGCACAAACAATTGAAGGGAAATTACCAACGGAAAAGCCTCTGAATCAAGGGTGGGACTTTCTCTTCGTACTACTCTGGCTTATTGCTTTAAATCAGGTGCGTCCAAGTCATATGCACAATGTGCAAACTTTTTTAAGAGCTATTGAGCTTTCACACCGACGAGAGCACAATTGCCAATCAGATCTCGGCGAGAACAATGCTTCCTCTTAATTTGCAAGGAAACAACAGCACACTTAACAGCTTTCAAAGCTGTTTGCCTCAAATACAATCATCAGAGTATGCCTGCTTAGAGCCTAAAATTATAAGCAAAAGGCCACCCGCGGGCACTTCGTTATGCTCTGTTTTAAACATACATATGTATGTATATATAAACGAATAAACGTATCATGGGTTCTAAGCACTCATTGGAATGATGAGCAGTTTTGCTAAATGTTAGCCCATGCTCGTCAATGACACGCCTGTGTTAAAATCATGCGTTCTGCACCTAAATTTAACCAATTCATTAGCAATAGAACCCTTGCATTAACTATTTCTTTTGCATGTCTTTTTTTGTTCAGATTATTCGGATGTAGCCCATCAAAAAAGCATTAATTCTTACTGTAAGCTGCAATAAATTTGCACACGAAGTGTATGTATATAAATGTGTATTATATGCATAAAATACGCTCATCCATTCTACATCATATTATACACATGCATATTTCGTTATCCACGTATCCAATTAATACAACATTTAAACAATGTGTATTAAACCATAATTTCTAAACTTAAAATTACACATTTCCAATAACATTCCTAAAAAAAAAGTTCCCCGTAATTTCATATGGCAACGTTTTCCTCTCTACAAAAAACAGCAATCAAACAATTCTGGTAAAAGTCAAAATTAATTTTATACGTCAAATGTGGTTGTACCTTTATATTATTGTATCATGGGTGCAAGTATAAAACATTTACTCGTTTTCTGTAAAACTAATATTTTTATGACGTTGATGAAGTAAATGGACATAAACCAAAAAGCTTGTTTTGCAGAAAATAAGTTTTATGCCCCTATCACGGGTTTCAACGTTTAAAATAGTTTGGTTGGGATTGATAAATTTGCATTGCCATTCTCCACTAAATTAAGTTGACTTTTCAGTTGTGTTTTGGTATCGTCATTTACAACTCAGTGTAAGTTTGGTTGAGAAAAACGTTGAGTATACACAACTGCTTTTTAGTAGTTGGGTCTGTGGTTGTGATTTAAGTTGGTGCGAGATAAAAAGCACAAAAAATGGAAAATTTTCAACTAGAAATATTTACTATGCTTAATAAGAAAATTTGTTTAACAGTTTCGCTATCGGAAGTATACCGGGCACATACATTTCTTTAGGTGAACCAACATGTAATAAAACGTTTCTTTGTTCTGCAGAAATAACAAAACTTCCAAAATATTTTTTAAGGAATTCGTTCCCTATTTTGATTATTCCTTACCTTGTTGGGTTGGAATCACCACGAATTTTTCTTTTGATACCTAGCACATATATATTTGCGACTTCGTTTTTCGTCCTCATAAAATAAATGTACACATATTTTTATCTATTTGGCTTGATTTCTTTGAAGTAAAACACACAAAAAATATATTTTCTAAAAATTTGTGTTTTTTAAATTTACACAAATTATTAATTCTTTTCTGTCAAACTTGATATTTTAAGTTGGCAACAAGATGATAATTTCAACTAAAAGACAGTCGTGGTTCATGAATCATGATACTAAAACACAGTTTGGTCGTGTGCAAGTTTGGTCTACTCTTAGACAACCAAACTGAATTTAGTTGAGAACCGTGATAGGGGCATTAAGTTTTCAATTTACATACAACTTATTGGACAATTTTATCTACCAATATCAACTTTTTAGGACTCTCAAACAAATATATGATTTATATTACAAGCTCTTACAAGGGCTCTTATTCACAGCACTCCAGATGGGACTTCTTGAAAATACATTTATTTTTTTCCTTTTGATTATCACTACTTATGTATTATATATAACTATTACTAAGCTTATTGTTAGTTCATATATGAAGATACAATAAAAAAAAATCATGTATTAAAAAAAAATATTACAAGACTTTCCTTAACAAAAAATCACTCTTTTTTTTCGTTCCTATTTTTGTTACTCCGTTTTTTTTTAACAATTGGAGAATTATTTGGCCAGTTCGAAGAACTGTTTCGCCACCACGAAATCATCACTCTTTATTAAAATTATTAAGCACTATTAATCCTGTTGTATTTTCATATTCTCTAGTCTTTATTATAAATAAAGCACATACATACACACATTAGGAACTCTTGAAAAGGTTGGCAGCTCTATGAGGCGGCAAATTCTTGAGTTATAATCACAGCGAAATAAAGCAAAATGTAAACAAACACGGCAATGAAAAAAAAACAAGTGAAATGGAGAAAGAAAGCTCAAAAGGAAAGAAGTATGTACAAAATAAAAAATCAATTCAAAAATTTTTTAGTTATATATAGGTATATAAGTTATTTACATTTCGTTAATAAATGCAGTTATAAATATTTATACTAACTAATAAAAACAATATAAACTTTTTTTCCTTCCATAGAATATTGTAACCAAAATGGCGTACCAAAGCCAAAAGCAAAAAAAAAAATTGCAACAGTAAAACGACAAAGAAAAAAAATTAAAATGTCTCACAAGGGTAACCACTTCCAGAAGAGGTTAAGTACATATTATATTTATAAATTAATACAAAAAGTACGACATTTATCTAAATACAATCAATATGAGGCATGTTGTGCATTTTTAGCGTTTGGGCATTAATTAAAAAAATTAACTTAACCATTGAGTACATACCTTATTATTAGTATTATGCTAGGCGAGCTGCTTGCCCTTGCTGATTAAACTAAGTTGAATATTAAACACACTCACTTTTGCACACAAAATATATAAAATCTTAACAATTTATAACTTAACTTTTTAATCTGCTAAAAATTTAAAATTTTTTCAATTTTCTATCTGATTTTTACTGCTCACCGTCACAAACTGTAATTTTCTGCGATTTCTACCACAGGGTATACTTTGTGATTTCTACTTGATTGTGTTCTCGTTTGGCTGATTTTTTTAGAGTATATAGTTTCATCTCGTTTTGTTATCAGTAGGCGAACGTGCGAAGAAGAGATGGCGCGTTGAACAAAATAACGGATTATTACTTCTCATTAAGAGGAGATGATAGAATAACGATAATTACCAGGGTAGCAAATATACCAGACACATGCGTTGGTATTAAATATATGTAGCATATGGAACTAATAATGTAGGTGGTCGAAACGGAAGAAAATGATATGCCTTCGTTTCGAATTACAGAAGAGACCCACTGATTGATATTTACTATAATACATAGATATCAGAATGTTATCTATATTGTTTAATGGTTTCTCATAGTATTCCCCACTGCAAAATACATACATGTCGGTTGAAAACATTAAAACCTTGCATCTGTAAAAGTCATGTGGCAATTTCAGTGTGTGGTGAAAATATACAAGGATTGAAGTGATGTCAGATATATGTAATTGAACATCATGAATGAAAGAAGACAATATTACGCATTCAGCTTTGGAAAAAATAATTTTTCTGCGCATGTACGTCACAGCAGCCGATAAACATAAGCACATTCACACACACGTCTATTTGGTATATGGCAATTTTGTTTACATTTAAATGTCTACGTCATTTTGACGTCATACCAGCAAACTCAACTTAAAGCTGAAGGTCCATACAATCTGTTCTTTGCATATGCATTGTATGCGTTTCTATACGTTCTCTCCGATTCTAAATTCAAGTTACATGCAATACGTCTTATGCGCAAGTATTTTTGTTGTTTTAATGCAAAAAGAGAAAAGATATAAATTCACCACACGAACATTTGGCTATAAAAGAGAGCATGATGCATGTGACGGTTGCAAAAGTAGAAAGTAAAGCTGAAGGTCCTCACCATCCGTTCTTTGCATATGCGTGGTATGTGTTTCTGTACATTCTCTCCGATTCTAAATTCAAGTTACATGCAATACGTCTTATGCGCATGTATTTTTGTTGTTTTAATGCAAAAAGAGAAAAAATTTAAATTCACCACACGAACATTTGGCTATAAAAGAGAGCATGATGCATGTGACGGATACAAAAGTAGAAAGTAAACCTACTTTATCAGTCCTATGTGTCTATACGTTCTTTGCGTTTTGTTCTGTAACTTGCCACATACAATTACTTTTATTCTACTTTTTGACACATGCATAAGACGCAACTACGCATTGAACGGATGGTATGGACCTTCAGCTTAAACCTTCTTTATCCGTCATATTCGTCTATATGCGTTTTGTTCTGTATTACCTTGATTCTACTTTTTGACACATGCAGAAGACGCAACTACGCATTGAACGGATCGTATGGACCTTCAGCTTAAGAAACATGCGCAATGCGTAATCTTGTATTCTTTGATTCATGATTAAACATGTTGTTTGAAGGTGCTTCTGACAGACATGTCAAATGACATGTGTGGTATAGCTGAATAGTCAAAACATACATGTCACTTTCTTCACTTCTGTGCCCGAAAACACAGTTTTGCTTGTGCCATGCACTACACAAGTTCAGTGCTCAAGTCTGGCACTGCGTAAAGTAAGCTTGTGACTTACACTATACAAGTAAACTGTGCATTTTTTTATTTTAATTAGCCATAATGCTGGTGATTCTTTGTATGATTCTAGGAAATCTGTCTGAAATCTGAACATATATTAGTTCTGCGCTCATTTCTTGTTGTGAACTCTAAAAAATCACGAAACAACTGAGCATTTGCAGCATACACTACACAAGTTAACTGTACAGTTTTCAAACTTGAGCAAATATCAAAATCATTTTGATATTTCCTCAGTTCATTGCGTAAATAGCACAACCAGCCCCATACACTACACAAACGTACTGTACAATGCCAAACTTGTGCAGTGAAATTGTGTAGTGTATGGCCGGCATTATGTCAACTTAGTCGATTATTCCATATTGCCTCATATATACATATCGTAGGGTGGTCATTGGTTTGCAGCAGCAATAATATATTCTTAATACACTGTACGGCAAACCAGTAACCACTCGACGATATGATTTACATATAAAGTTCCTTGATGATAGTCGAATTCTTATACAAAGTTGTCGTGTTGACTTTTTAAAGTAGCTATACCCATTGTGAATTAACGGTAATACCTGGAATTACAGCTGTTTAACATCTGGATTTGCCAAAGTGATTTTGTTTGAGAAGGTTAATTATTTTGTTGGTGCTTGAAAATTTAATATATTAACAAATTAACAAAAAGATAGCCAACTTTTAAAATCAGTAATGAGCTCTAAAGATAAAGAAATATCTAAATCAAAATTTAAATCATTTCTAAAAAATGCAAAAAACCCACCAGGTTATTACCACAAATTGAAATCTTTGAATTAATCCATTTACATATATAAAATGAATATTAAACAGGTTCCAACGAAAGATGTTTAATAACAGAAATAGAGTGGGAACTAAGGCCAGAAACGCCAGTTGCACAAAGATGCAGGATTTTAAAGGATTTAAGCGAGGTGCATTTGCAGTCTTATAATTTGGAAGAGGTGAGAACAATTTTCATTTGAAGTACCTAGTTCTAACTTTGCTTTCCACAGACGGCCATTATAAAACTTTGGGATGTAACCAAAGATTTACTAGTGCCCACAAAATCTGCCGAATGTCGCCAGACGGCCTTAACATTTTATAAAAGACTTGTTTCCACACAATACAAGAATCTAACCTATATGCGTGAACAATTCTTTTTGGTTATTCAAAATCATGAAGTGTCAGAAGATCTTAAACATAGATTGGAATTATTGGATACATTAACCGAAAATGGTAAAGACATTAAAAATCTGGAAGAGAAGGTATAGTTTATTTAAATACATAAATATGTAAACAGAAATTGTTCAACATTTATTTTGATTCAAGATTGGGCGTTTCATGTTACTGTGGCTGCCATCCATACATCAAGCCAATCTTTTGCGTCCCTACTTGGATATGTTGGTTAATTTAATTAAATTTAATGCTGCTCATTTGGATAATGATATAATAATTGGTATAGTGCAGTAAGTAGTTTTTTTTACAGTAATTTCTGTTAGTTTTTTTATTTTCTTTTAACTAATACCTACTAATTTTTACAGGAACGCCTGTAATTTGAGTTGCACTGTATCCGATGAAGATATTGGCTTGCAATGCTTATCCATTTTGGAAATGGTTATGAGCTATACGATATTTCCAAGTGATCCTTTGCCGCAGTTTATTTTTACTTTGTGTCGTACTGTAAACATTGCCCAATATTGTCGTCCTTCATGGAAGGTAAGTGTTGATGCAAATATTTTTAAAAATTTCAAATTGGCTTATCATGTATGCTATGTACAGATTTTGTTGATTATTCAATTTCAATTAATTTTCCATGGTAATATACATACATACATATGTGGCCTCAAAGCCAATAAAATATAAATATGTATATACATATAACGGGTACATATTTACCACTATTACTATATATATGTATGTATATGTATATATTCTTTTAACTTCTTCTTCTATCAAATAAAAAAATACACGCAAGCTAGTCATTAGATTTATGTATCATTTCACTTAAAACTAAAAATTCCAATTACAACCCATATTACTAATGTCCTTATTTTAAGCGGTTATTAGGAAGTTTGTATTGAAAGTTTTTTAAAAAAGGTGTACTATATAAACGGGTATGTTCTGTATTCCACGTGAAATTAAAAGTTGTGGAATTGCCATACAATTGTTGTTGAAAATATGTATTTATAACAACAATTCTATAGCAATTCCATACCTTTTAATTTCACGTGGAATACAGAACATACCCGAAAATGTCTGCTAACTTTTGTCAATTTAAATCTTCAGTATCCGAACATATGTTTGTAGCATCAAACACTCAATATTTTTTATCACTTATCATAGTAAAAATTTTGTGGGCAGTGCTGCGTATTAAGTTGGCCGTTTACACATATAAAGAATGTATTGCAGCCCTTGGGAAATGTTTGAAAATTTATATTTTTCAAACCTAAATGAGTGCAGATGGCTGGAATATCAGTTTATTTTATCCGTGTGCTCTGGTAGAATGGTGGGTTTAATTAGACGAGCTCCTGACAAATCTATTAAGCAAGTATTGAGTTCAGCTTTATAGTATTCACCCAAAGGACAAGTTTCCAAAACTGCAGTTTTTCCGCGGCATACAAAATAGGTTTCGCAGTTGTTCCCGTTCCCCAATACAGTGTATTCTGGCATCAAGCACTTACAATTTAAATTCTGCGTCATACTTAAATGGCAATCAGATGGATTTTAAAGCATTAAAGTAATAGTTAGATGGAAAATTTAATATTTGATAATGTCCGTTAACACAAGCCTCGAAGATATAACAATTATTTGGTACAGCTCCGATGTTACCATCCGCACAAGTGACCGTTTTGTTAGAATGATTAGTGCACGCTGCTCCTACCACACAACTGTATGTTGAGGCATTGTAATGGTGTGCCGGATGACAATTATACTCATAGGCTTTTTGTTGAACACACATGTAGAATTTATGACAGTCATTAGGATTTTCTAATATGGCACCATTAGGTTGAGACTGGCAAATGTTTTGATTTTTGAGAACCTGAAAAATATTACAGAATTCTTGAGTATTTTTTGTTTGTTTATGTCATTTACATCATGTATAATTTTGAAATCGTGGCATAGTTAAATGTTTTAAGCTTTCGGTATGATATGAGATGAAAAATGTTTCTAATTGCCGGAGTTATCATTGAAGAAGCACATGTCATAATGGCTTAATTTTACGACTACGTATGTGTGAAGATCAATTCGACACCCAAGTACCGATTACAGTACATGGCTGGTGGTACCATGCTGAAGATATGGGAAATTCTCGTTATTAACACTAGGCCAGTCATGTTTTTTTTAAACCATTTTAAAGATCTTTTCTTATTTCAGTTCCCAAGGAGTCGTAAGAAAACATGCATTGAAATTGAAATTAAAAAAACAAAAGCAAACAACATTCAAGTTTTGTTCAGCATTTAATTTTAAAGATAGAAGTTTTCTTTGAAACTAGAAAATTGTGCAAATAAAATTTTTATTCCATTAGAGCTTGATCCAATTTTTCTGTGTATGACAGGTGCTGTGAAAATTGCTTAAATTTCTAAGTTTTTAGGATTTAAAATTAATTTATTTTTCTGATTTGACTTTATAGCAAACTTTATTAAAAGATTCTTTCTTACCTTTGGCTCAGATGTTATCTTTGCGCCTTTCCCAAAATTAGCCATAATCGACACGGCCAATACCACACACAATTTTTGAAAATAGTGCATTTTATTTCCTTAACTTGTTTTAAAATTTATTTATTTATTTAAATGATTTATACAAAAATTAAAAAATATTTATTAAATTAAAAAATATATATGTATTTTTATACATATTACAGTTTTCCCATTGATCAAGTATTGAAGTTTAGTTTCAAACTCGTATTAATGCCTTTTGGGTTTGGGTTTAATGTGTTTTATGAACCAACATTTAGCTGTTTATAAACCTTTCGATCAAACAGCTAGTTTTTAACTTAATAACAAAATATTCTTAAAATTTTTTGGCTATCAAAATTTCCTAATATTTTGTGTGAATAATTAAATTGTTAAAATTCACTTGTATTTGATAGATGTGTATCTATCTATCTTAATAACATTTTACAAATGAGCAATAACTTTAATTTTTTAATGATTAAGCACTTCCTTGTAGCTCTTTTGGGTCATATATTGAAAGCTTTGCAAGATATTGGTGTTTCGGCTAAAACAATTATTTTTGCTAGATTACTTTCAACATTCTATAAAAAAAAGGTTAGAAATTATGTTAAAAGAAGTTGGTTAAAATTAAAATTCGCTTTAACAATAACCTACCATCGAAGGCATTGAACTTAAACTAAGTATATTATAGTCAGGAATTAACTTTTTTGTTTTAGGTGCACAACAAATTTCCAAAGAAAATTTAAACACATAAATAATGGTTCTATTCTGTATGTACAGCAACTGAACTTCAGTTTCGTTTTCTGTTGCTGAAACGTATACTAATGACGACAACTAGAGGTGCCATAAGTCATTAATTTAAAAAACAAGATTGTTCCAATAAACATCTACGTCATCATAGAAAACAAATGAGTGTTTGTTGTAAAAAGCGTGTGTGTGAGAGAAATAGAGCACATTCCACAGACAAATGTATGTACTTTGCTTACATCACATATTCTATGTCTACGTCCGTCAAATAACGGACCTGCTAAATGCGCAATCTTGTTTTTTTGATTCATGTTTAACAGTAATGTAATTTTTAATTGATATTTTTTCTTTCTGGCAACCGAGGATTTTTGTTCACTATCCATAATGGGCCAGTCCACTATGGATAGTGAAAGTCGAAAATGTAAAATAAAAGTATTGCCAATTCAAAGTTTTCCATCTTTAATCTAAAAATCTTTTTAAAAGAAAAAAGTTCTATTCGATTCACTATAGCCCAATTCACAATCTTGTGCAAATGGTCTTGCATCGTAGCATGTGCAAAATTGTATAGTATATTGATACTCACCACTAAGAATTGTTAAGTGGAGAGTATCAATATATTAACCATTTTGCAAATGCTACGATGCAAGACCATTTGCAAAAGTTTGTGAATTGGGCTTATATTTTCTACAAAAATGTTTTAATCAATTATATTTGAAAATTTTCCACACAGTCGTAACCCCGATGTTGTATTTTAAATGCCGCCACACGATTTCCATAGTTTACAGCATCGGCTAAATTTTTGTTCAAATTATTTATGGCATAAATGACTGCAGCCACAAATGTATCGCCAGCTCCCAAAGAATCGACAATATTTTCCACAGGCACAGCTTTCACTGAATAGTATTTGTGGTTGGAGCCATCTAAAACGTCTGTGCACACTGAACCCCAGGGGCATATAATCGAAGGATTTAAAAATTGCGCCGCCTCCTTATGCTTTGCTTTTAAATCGGAAACTATTTTCAGAGAGTTATAAACTGCTTCTTTAGCTGTGTACCAACCCATGTGTTGGGCCATGTCTTTGCCAACAAACATTACATCTGATCTCATGGCCAATGTGAACAAGTCTTTGTTAAGTTTTTCCAATTCCACCGATATTTTTATGGTTCTTTGCTGATTTTCTTTGTTGTGACTCTGTATCATATCAATCATTTGTTTTGTTTCCTCTACATTACGCCCCTCAAAATGTATCCAACTATAGTTTTGTAGATTTATTTTGCAAAAATCTTCATATTTGAAAATTGGAAAACCGGTATTAGCATGTATTATGGTGCGACTGCCTTTGTCTTTAACTAACATGACACTAGAAAATGGTGGATTCATTTCACTTTTGGGACAATTATTAATAACGATATTTCTTTGTTTACAGTCCTCATACAAGAACTGAAATGCTGGTGCTGATGAAGTCATGCCCAAATATTCGCACTTAGCTCCCAGTTTACTTAGAACCGTACAATTATTGGAGGCATTGCCTCCCCTTTGCCAGTAGCCATCTAAGCACCTTCTATCCGTATCTTCTTGGGGATATTCAGCGCACAAGTGGATTATGTCCAAAACACACATGCCTACACACAGTATACGTTGATCTGACATCTAAGAAAGAGGCAAAAATGGAGTTTTTTTTTAACATTTTATCTGAAGAGGGAAATTTAGGTTTGTTCGGACTATTAATTTTGTTTTAATTAAATTTTACAAACTACGTGTATATACATACATAGATAGATCTTAATTTTCGGAATGTAGTAACAATAATCTTCAGTCATTGTAGTAAAATAGACAGGAATCTTTGGTGGTAATCGCATAATAGCGCGTGCAATGCCCCCTATAATATCAACGAAGACGTAAAGTTGTATATTCCCTATCTTGTTGTCTCATTAGCACTGCAATGAGCCTCGATATGTTCCCTCTAAGTGTTCGTCAGTTGTGGTGACAGTTATGATAACATACATATGTACATAGACATGCATATATGTATATATCGTTAACTCAAATGCAAAAAGGCGTAACTAACAAAAAAATTCAAAATCGAGTTTTTGATTGATTATTATGAATGCCATTAAACTACATGCCTTGAGAAATTTTTACAACTATGCCACCAAAAATTACGCGTTTATTAAAAAAAACATGGAGGCTTAACTACAACTTTCTTTAGTTTTTTTGCTTTTCCTAAAAAATTATATTTTTGTTACTATATTCTTATGAATTGAACAGGCTAATGTTCGTAACGCTTTTTAAGCCAAATTACATGTGATAATTATTAATGAACAAATAACATCAAAGTTAGTTGTAAATATTTTGACAACAACACATAGTTGAACGGAACAGCCAGCCGTTTTAGAAGGCCACTAAACCTTCCTCATCAGCGTTCTTCTGTGTTTTGGTCCACTGTGTGTGGTGTCATAAGAATAAAGAAAGAAATGCAGTTCGAAAAATCATAATTAAATTTTTGTTACTTACGCCTTTTTGCATTTTACGCTATGTTACGTCCAGGCGGAACAACGGCACCCAAGTGAGTCGGTTTCTCGTGGCACTGGCAGCTTGTAATACCTAACCTAACCTACAATGGGTAGATATGACATCTGTATATTATTTTCTTGCGAAAAGTGAAAATTGTTAAATTTTAAGTTGACTCCCTTTAGAGGAACAAGTGCGATATGTATGCATGTGTGTATGTATGTAGTTCTTTAGAAAATGTTTGGCCAATTTAGTGAAACTAAAATTTTTAAACTTGTTAATTAATTAATAACTTTATCTGTTTTCTATGCGATTTGATTGGAATACATACTTAGTTTAATTAACTCCAGATCCACTGTTCAAAGCACTTGTAATGCGAGCTCGTTAATATTATACGATTTACTTGATAAGCTTTAATTAATAATTTGTTAATTTCAGTTTGCTTAGTTTTATTTCTATAGTACATACATCTAGCGAAGGAAAGAATGTCTTATTTTTTTGTTTGCTTTTCAGGTTTTTTGTTTGTTATTGCCTTTAATCTTATCAAAATTTGTGTTAATAAATAATTTTCATTAACTAGAAAACAGCTGCACTTGTAGTTTTAAAGTTCTCTTAAAACGTTTTTGAGAAAGATTATTTATAAGATTTAGCTTAAGTTAGAGTTGACAACACTCTTAGTTGGTTTACTGAAAGTGGGATTTCGGTGTTGAGCGGGGGAACGTGTGCTGCTTAATTACCAATATCCAACTTTCAACTTACCTAAAATAACTTAAAATTAAATCAAAGCATGAGCTTCTTGACAAACTATACGTTGAAATATTTAGTAATTCATATTTGTGTTGCTTATTCACCCTTATTCCATTTGACGACATCGACGTCACTTTAAAACAATCAACCTTATTCCATTTGTCGACATCGACGTCACTTTAACACAATACTAAAAAATTCGGGCTTGTATACCCGTTCTCGAAAACAACTGACTCCTGTTGGCTGGTTTATGCTATTTTCTAGACCTTACATAGGGTCTCCACATAACATAATATGTAAGATAAGACCGTCAAATTCAATCGCAGAGAGAATTATGTTACGTGTAGACTTCAAATTAGTGTTATGTCAATCTTATAATATTTTTTATAAGAGCGTTGTTATAAGAAATCCTATAACAACAATCTTATGATATGAACTGTCAAAAAACTACACGTACATGAAAATAAATGAGTATGCATGTGTGAGTGTTTATTAATATATATGAAAAACAATGTTTTTACAAAATTTCTGGCATTTTTTATGTTTAATTGATTTATAGGTTAAAGTTTGTGTGAAAAAGTAAAAACAAAATAAATAATTATATAAAATTAATACATGTTAACTCGATGAGAATTTGCATAAAATGAAATGTTATAAGAAAAGTAAAATTACGTTGTCCTATTTTATGATATGAAGAGAAATATCGGCATTTTATTTTTGTTATTCTGCCGACGTTCTCTCACATATTATATCAGAGTTAGTCGCAGTTGTAGACGCTATGTTAGGAAACGGAAATAGATTGTCATTAGCACAAAATTGTTCTCGAGAGCGAGTAAACAAGCCCCAATTTTTTGGTATTGTGTTAAAGTGACGTCGATGTCGACAAATGGAATAAGGGTGAATATTAAAAAATTGGGTCTTGTATACCCGTTCTAGAAAACAACTGACTCCTATTTGCAGACTAATGCCATTTTCTAGACTTAAGGGAACGGAAATATATTGTCATTAGCACAAAATTGTTCTCGAGAGCGAGTAAACAAGCCCCAATTTTTTGGTATTGTGTTAAATTGACGTCGATGTCGACAAATGGAATATTTTTTTTTAACTGGTACATTTACATTTTAGTACATTCACAAAATGCCAGGTTAGTCCTCATTAAGGAGCGTCCTCCGAGAAAATCCCAAACGACATACACCGTCGCATACGAAGCTGGAACATCCAAATTCTCCTCCTTTTTTAATTTCTTCAAAAATGAGTTTTTGTTTGGTTCTCCAACCAGTATTCTTTTATATTTTTCCTTTTAATTGTTTTTGCATGTGGTTAATGGAAACCAACGGGATATTGCGGTGGATACCGTTAACCGACGCCAACCACTAATCACATGCGGTGGGACGCAAAACTCTCGAAGGCCAATAAACAACAGTGGCCTGGTTGCATTTAAGAAATAATTGCCAACGACGCGTGATGTTGACTCGCCCAGAGCTGCTTTAGGACTGACAAATGGAATAAGGGCGATTATTTTGATTAACAATCCCCCTTATACCCCTTTTAGATACGCAAAGTTTACTTTGAAAAGCTTTAATTCAGCTGAATTAAGACTGCAAAGTAAACTTTCCTTGTCTAAAAGAGGTATTATTGTGAATTAGGTGTGGAAAACTATCGATGTCACTATCGATAGTATCGATAGTTAATTTATTTTGTGACTATCGATGTTTTATTTCTGCAATCGATTAATACTTGAAAACTATCGATATTTTTTAGTCACTATCGATAGTAAATGGTACACCACTAAAAGCAAAAAATAGAAAATATGTTGCTTTTCATAAACAAAAATAACTGAATGACGGTAAACTTCTTCCACTGATCACACTTATTTGTCATACAATTATTTTAGTTTTGTTATTTATTGAACAGACAAATAAAATTCTATTTTATTTTGTTTTGTTTTGTTTAAAAATACTATGTTTTGAATTTTTAGTGTAAATAAATACGTAGATTATACGAGAACCATACAACTTCGATACTATCACGATAGTATCGTCGATATATCGATGGGTTTTCTAGCTTTCGATAGCCTTGAAACGATATATCAATAAAGTTTTTCAAACTATCGAAAACTTTCGATAGTGACACTATCGATAGTTTTCCACCTCTATTGTGAATGTAGTAGTCGACGTCACATCAAGACGAAAGTAAATATTGTCACTTGTCTACTCTTTATCGGCAACAATTGGCTCTTGTTGACAATCTCTTACTCATCTCTAAGGCTTTGTAAATTAATGGAGCATATTAATAGTAGTCAATTGTTGTCGAAAAAGAATATAAAAGTGCAAATTTTTACAGTCATCTTGATGTGGTCGCCGATGACGCGATTCACAATAAGGGGGATTGTCTGGGTATTTTCAAATTGAGAAACTCAGTCTTACATTTATATTTGGCAACTCTCAGTGAGAGCAACTTTTAAGCTTATTATTAAGCTTAAAAATTATATTAATAAGAGATCAGGAATGGAATTTGTAGAACGTGTGTCATTCGAAATGTTGGAAGTTGCATGTTTTTTATAGTAATAAATATTAATAATTAATGTAAATTTTTCCTGATAACTTTTATAACTTTAAAATCGAAATAAATCAGCAAAAAACTCCAGCACACAATTGTGTGGCTGAATGAATCGTGGATTCAAGTAATGAAAAATTAGTTTGACTCAGTGGTCTTCATTCATATTACCCAGCTAACGAAAATGTTATTTATTCTCTTCGTGAATATTACAAACAAGATTGCTCAAACTAAAAAAAAATCTAAAAAAACGGCTTCTCAAAATGTACCAAAATTACCTGCATTGCTAATCTTTATGACATTATATTTTATTTTAAGTCTTGTACTGTATTTGGTGATATTGCTTTTATAATTCATGAAAAGCTATTTTTGCTTATTTCCCTGTCAAAAACTTGAGTAATTGTAATAAATTAACGACGTTATAAAATCTTTCATAAAAAAATCCATACACTTTGTTTTTATTGTGTTTAACGGCAATCATAATTGCAACCATAATCATGTGTGTGAAACAAACATTTCATTCAGTAGCTTGTAAGCTTTCAACAGAGTAGGAGTGTGTCGGATGTTTTTGTGTTTTAAATCTTTTAAAGAGAACTAAAATATTTTTTGATACACTGAAAAGTTGATAACAAGCTATATAAATTTATGAATGTTTATGTTTCGTATAATTATATATGTACTATTTTACAGCATTTTAAAACAAAATATTTAATAAAAATGTGGGATGTTGAGTGGGAAAATCTTTTTTTTGTTTTCTTTGAACACATTGAAGGAAGCAGAGTGCCTTTTAAGTAATCAGGTAATAAATAATATGTTTGCATCTCATCTTAAGCGACATTATGATAGAAAGCATCCTGAATTGCATTAAGTTTTCATGAGGAATAATACACATATATAATTTTTTTAACTGAAAATATTCAATAATTTAATCGAAAACCGTATATAATTTTCTAATATATATATATACATATCTTGTTCTTATTTTTAACAACAAAAAAAAAAAAAAAATAATCACTTCTCGAATGTAAGAAAACAAATTTTTTTAAATTTTAGTTAAATGAGACTATTACTTTTTTCAGTGTAATACTCTTATTTTAGGTGTGTTTCTCTTTGTGAAGACCACTGATATACATACCTTAGCGTTTGATTGAATATGATGTGACTGTGAGCGGACTTTAAATAAACTTTTAATTTAATTCAACTTATGAATGTTTCCTAATTCAAAGACAACTATTTTTTGGTTAAAATAGTTTCGTATCTTCAATAATGACGAATTATTGGAATATAAAAATACTTTATTTAAATCTTATATCGATTAAAAAGGTCCGAAAATAAATTATTTAAATTAGATTAATGTACGATGTAGCCTGAAATATAAAAATCATCAAAAAACATATCACCACCTTAAATGCAAATGGACGTAACTACACTTATATTTTTTTTACAGGAAAAACAAAAAAAAAACGTTACAAAATCAATAATAATAAAGTATTCTTGAAAATTTTCTTCGAAATTTCATAATAAAGTATGGATACTTATATGTTTTTAACAATTTATTTAATTTTTATATATATTTAAGCGTTTATGTTAATTACGTTGAACCATAATCAATCAAAAACTCGATTTCCAATTTTTTGGGTAGTTACGTCAGTTTGCATTTAAGGTGACGATATGTACATACATACATATCGTCGGTTGGTCTCTGTTTTGCTGCCAACTTAATGTATTTTGAATATACATACTTTGCCGCAAACCAGAAACCAACCGACGATATATGCAAGAGAATTTAATTTTTATTCTTCAATTTCGTTTAATATAATTTTTAAATTGAATTAATTATTTGCTCAATTCACAACCTATTATAAGTGTAGTAGGTCGTCAAGCTGTACAATAGTTGTAGAAATGTTGTAGGTAATTTCCATAGAAAAGTTTGTTACACACCTACAACATATTTCCCTATGTTTGTTGAATGTCGTAGAATGACATCAGGAATGCAAAAGCTTATAAAAGTGCTAATGTTTTTAATAACATTTACCTTAATTTTTTTTCTTAAATTAATAAAAAATTAGTGCAATTATGTATGCAAATAAATAAAAAAAATTCGCGAAATGACGAAAATTGGCAAAAACCTACTAAAGTCTAATAATGTTTTAAAACCTTCAAAATTGTTAGGACGCTAAAAACCATGCAAAAGCCGCTTTTATTGCGAACTTTGCAAAAAATCGCGAAAAATTTTTTTTTCATATAGATATATTATTTATTGTATCTTAAAAAATTAACTAACAATAAGTAATCAAATCTTAAATCTAAATATAATTATTAGGCCCGACCAGTATCGGACATAAGCTTAGTGATAGTTATAAATAATACATAAGTAGTGATAATCAAAAAGGAAAAAAAAGAAGTATTTTCAAGCAGTCCCATCTGGAGTGCTGAGTATAAGAGCCCTTGTGTCCCTCTTTTTTAGGCGGATGTGTCCAGTAAAGTTCAAAATATTACGGGCAAGCGGATTAGGATGTGATTCAAGTTTAGTTAAATATTTGCCTGCGTATTTTGCAATTTCTTCAGTCACTAGTGGCATATTTAAATCACGATGTATATTTGAATTTTTAATGTACCATGGAGCCGATGTTATCAAACGTAAAACTTTGTTTTGCCTTCGTTGGATTTTCTCAATATCGCGAAAATTTTGCAAAATTTTAAAAATCGCTAAAACTGTAAGGAATGCAAAAAATTCGGCAAGAATTGCGAAAATTACGTAAGAATTGCAAAAACTTCTACCAGCGGGATGATAACAAAGTCTAATATTTTTTTTTTAAATCATAAAAACTGCCAAGAAGCTTAAGACATGTAAAAAGTCGCTTTTATCGCGAACTTTTCAAAAAATCGCGAAAAGTTGCATAATTTTAAACAAGCCATATTATTGATTAAAAATCGCCAAAAATGTAAGGAATGAAAAAAATTCAATAAAAATCGCGAAAATGACGAAAATTCGCAAAAAGCTACTAGCAGCGGGATGATAACAAAGTCTAATATTTATTTTAAAAAAATCGGCAAAACTGTTAGGAGGCTGAAAACGTGCAAAAAGTTGAATTTATCGCGAAATTTTGCACAAAATGTCGAGAAGTTGCAAAATCTTAAACAAGCCATATTATTGATTAAAAATCGCCAAAAATGTAAGGAATGCAAAAAATTCAAGAGTGATTGTCTTCATCAGAATCGCCTAAAATTTTTTGATTTTTTATGAAATTGTAATTTTTCCTATTTTTTAATCCCCCGAATCCACCATTAACATTTCTGCAGTATATTTTTTTGCATAATGCCGAATTTTTTTTGGTTTTTTTTTTGCTTTTATTAATTTAAAACTATTTTTGTTAGTTTTATTCCTTCTCTTCTTCTTTTTAAATGTTCTAAATTTTTAAAAGTCTAACAATACTTACAACAGGCCGTTCACAACTACCATAGTTGTAGTTAATACAATCGACAGTAGGTTGTGAATTGGGTAATTATAATTGTTTTATTTACATACCTTTTAGATCATGAAAAATCTACTTGGCACCGAATTGGGTTATCATTCTATGAAAATGATGTGCAACATCTTAAACGATCGTACTCTCTATGAGGATAATTTTCTGCTAAGAGGTGCCGTATTTCACTTAAATATGAACATATTTGGAGCGCCCATGGTCTTTCAAGTGTCACCATTATTTTATGCCTCAATGGTACTTAACAGTTTCTTAAGGGTGAGTAAAAGGATGATGAATTGTCGAATACTTTTCTGTAACAAACTTCTTTAATTGACAGGCTCTCGATAGTCGGCATGTTAGTGTAACCTATGAGGTTATAATTGGCATACAAATAGTCATAACAAAATATAAATCGGAATTACCCGAAATTATATGGGATCGTATATGTGATATAATGTCAGCTATTGTCGATAATATAGAATATTATGGTAAGTTTGCACATATGTATTAGAGTTCGACCGATTAATCGGCTTCGGCCTTCGGCCAAAAATTGGTAATCGGCCAACATTCGGCCTACGGCAAAAATCGGCCGATTGGCCGAAGCCGAATATTTTTCATTCCAAGCTTGAAAAATAACATTATTTTTGGTCGTTGCTCGCCGACAGTTTCTATTGTGTTTAATTTTTTTGAAAGGGTTGCTTTGAAATACAACCCAGTTGCTTTCTATTTTCTTTTACTTGGACGTTCTTTTGAGTGATCGTATGAAAAAGCAATCTAGAAATTGCAAAATAGTTTTATTTTTCTTGTTATGTATCCAATAGATATTACAGCTATTTCAATGATCTCAAAAAAGGAAACTTTTTTCTTAATTCATATAAAACAAGTATCATTTTTAAAATTTAAAACATTCGGCTTCGGCTTCGGTTTTGGCCGAAGTTTAGGGTTTTAGCCGAAGTTCGGCTTCGGCCAAAAAAAAAACGCCTTCGGTCGATCTCTAATATGTATGTATAATATATATAATAATATAGAGAAGGCGTATCTCGATATGTTTTCGAAGTCGTGCTTTTCACGTTTTCTGGTAGTCAACTTGTAACTACATCCTATTTAAAGAACTAAATAAGCCAAACTTGAAGAAAATAGTTATGTCCACTTAAAAATTATTTTTTGTATGTTAGTGCAGTTTTTTCATTCTCTTGTAAAATAAAAAAAATTACGAAACAAAATTAAATTAATCCATCGATATTTACATATCGATTCTTTATTGCAACCTGGTCATAATTCAAAAAATGTAGTTGTGCAGAAAATGAGTTTAATGGGTCCTGTAGACGATCAAATAAACCAGCAAGCGTGTATATATGTATTAGTGTCTGTTAACACTGATAGTAAATAATAATAGAACTGCGTGTAGAACAAAAGTGCCTTTTTTTATTTGTTTCCGAAAAACCAACATTAATTGCAGTTTTTCAACGTTTTGTTATTTACTCTCAAGAACGAAAGTGAAGTTAATTTAATTGCTTCGGGAAACTCCACACTTAAAGGAAAAATACTGCCGGCAATTTTTTCTTGAAACACTGCTGGATACGATCAAATGATCAGACGTCAAATAAAAAGATAAAAACTTTTTGGTTTTCATCAATCACACAACTATGTGATTGATGAGTTTATTTGATCGTATCCAGGGATCAAGAGACGGGATGAGTGGTCTCCTGCTTCGAAATCCGCCTTCATAAGACTTGAGTTTTGTTCGTGATGTCCCACTTGGGAGCTCTCTATTTTTACGAGTATATCGAGCCTTGAGCGCGACATTATCGTAAGCGACATCCGGTAAAACTTTTTTTTATTTGAGAAATTAAGATTTCGTGACATAGCTCAAAATTCGAAATTGTCAAAATATTAAAATTGCTTATAGTTTCAAAAATACGGCGCTTGAGATTTTATCGTAAGTAGATGTTTACATTTAAAAAAAATAAAAATTATCGTAAGCGACACATACATATTTATTGAGATATTTTATTTTTAATTATGAAACATATAAACTATTGGAAAAATTAAATGAAAATTTATTTCACCGATTCTTACGAAACTTGTCACACACCCTAAGCTTTAATAAAGGCACAAAACTGCGTTCAAAAGAGTGGGGGGCACGCCTATTAAATTTTAGCATAATATTTCATTTGCTTGTACTTAACCTTTATTTTCGAAACTTGGCACACACCTTGAACTCTTAAAAATACACAATCTTGTTTTAAAAAAGTAGGCGTAGCCACGCCCCATAAAATTTAATACTATGGGGTATGTTCTGTATTCCACGTGAAATTAAAAGGTGTGGAATTGCCACAGAATTGTTGTTATAAATACATATTTCCAACAACAATTCTATAGCAATTCCACACCTTTTAATTTCACGTGGAATACAGAACATACCCGTATATTTCACGTGTTTTTACTTAATCGATTTTTATGAAACTGGGCCATATTTCTAAATAAAAAAAAAAAGATAATTACAAATAAAACTTTTTTGAATTGACCAGAGCTCAAAAGTATGCACTAAAAAGGTAAAAATAAAACTTTTTAAACACATAGGAACATGCCCGGTAAAAGAACTGCAAGTAATTATTAAGTACATATGTATGTGCTTAATTACCAATGTTGCTGGCACCAACTTCAAACGGCACTGTAGGTAACATATATAAAAATCTTTTATTTAACTAGATCTATATTATTTGTAGCTTTTTAGTGCTTATTTTTGAAGGCGGTTTAATTTTTTTTTTAAGTTTTATTAACAGTAATTCCTTACTTTTTGAAAACGACTAAGTGCTTGCAATCTGTAAAAGTAACTTTTTTGTTACCAGGTCACACAATGATACCTGTAGACTCCGTTCACGCCACAATTGAGAATTTTATAAAAAATAGAAGTATTTGGGCACCTTTTGAATGGGCATCACAAATTTCTAATTCGCATTGTACTAAATTATACTGATTTTCAAAATTGGAAGACATACTCCAACGTATTTTTGCCACATAACATTAAAATAAAATTTAATAATTTACGATCAGTTAACTTTGACAAAAATAAGTTTCGCGCACAATTAAAGTATGGATACAATGATGATAAAATCGAAGAGTTAAACCTTAATTTAATAAAGCGCTCAAGAAAAAATACAGAGCTCCTTGAAAATGGACCGCAATTTCTTTATTCATAAAAATAGAAATAGCACAAAAATTTAAAGATTTGTGGACATTATGTGACAACGGAATAATCTCTGAAAGATATCATCAAGAATACATTAATAAGAAAAGTAATGATAAAATTGAAGATATACTATACTAGCTGAGAGTGACGATGATGATAATTAAAAAAAAAATTAAAGCCATTTCCATAAGTATTACTACTAATACCTAAATACCTAACATAATTATATTAATAAAACACTTTATAATATTTAAATAATATTGTTTATAATACATAATACCTATTTTTTACCAAAATAATATTGTTTTGACAACCTAATTGTAATCAGATTGAAAAAAACCCAAATGTACCAATTTATTTTTCTATTAAATAAAAAAAAACACACAAAAAAAATATCGTAATCGACAAAATTTTTTTAATTCCTCCATTAATATGAAAAAAAAACTATCGTAAGCGCCATAACTAGTGCCAAATATGAAAATACAAAATTCTTTTTGCTCCCAATCACTGGCCAGGACAAAATTATCACAAACTGCATAAAAACATTTTCAATTTTATCCATACATTTGGAAATAATCAATAAAAAGGCTATCCTGTAAAGTTTGGTTATTGTCGCTTACGATAATGTTGCGCTCAAGGCTCGATATATGTACATTAATATTCAATTACAATAGACGGCCTCTCCCACGATGTCAACAAGAAATGTTCGTTCAACAACTTGTATTGAGAACAATAATAAAGTAAGGAAATTTGTTTTTGTTTTCAACGAACGTTTTCTGGCGACATCTTGAAACAGGGTTAGTTTTACTACGTCATCGAATGAATGAATGAATTAGTAAATGAGAGATGAGATGGGATGCGATGCAAAATAAAATTTTTGCTCTCACACAATAAAAATTCGGCGGGAAAACTCTTTCTTAAATTTTCGCATCCTAAAATATTTTTGCTGGCATACAACTCAATGAAGCATTAACTAGTAACTTCAAAATGTTTTTTCTTTGAGATATGACTATGTTGCAATAAAGGAGCGATATATATGTATGTATATATACATTTGTAAAGTATTGACTTTTCTCCGTTTTCTCCGTTTCTGCAGAAGGATTTTCTTCCGCCACTAATGGCTTGTTACAGCTAAAAAATCATTTTCATGAGAACATTACTTGCATTGAAAAACTTTTGGAGGACGAAAAAACCAAAATTTTGGCCAATTATGAGCGTATTTATGATTTGATTGAACGTGTAGCAGAAAGTCGACCAGAAACTTCGGTGCTGCTACTAATAGATTATCGATGCTCAAAAATAACTGCCACCAGGCCAGAATGGTTACTTTTGTTAAACAATTTTGTACAACGTTTCTATAAAATGTCCAGTACTCCCATACGCATTAAAGTTATACAATCTTTGGTCAATATTATGGATTTGAATCGTTCCTGCTACGAGGAGGAGATCTTGGAGCGTGTCGTCATACCTTTGTTCGCTCAGGTATGCAATGAAACAGATGTACAGCTGAGGCGTTCCGTAGCAGATGCCCTAATTGAATTTTCCCGTCACTGTGATACCAAACGTTGCGCTGAACTGTTGGACATATTGGAAAAGATTATAAATCGTCCTTTTGAATTACACAAGCAATATGGAACCGATATTAAAACTGAAAAGGAGATACAAGATGTCATTACCGCTGTTGATGGCTTAATTGAAGTATTTGTTATAAAACTGTATCGTTTGCCTTCGAGTCATGCCATAAAAATTTTCAATATATTAGTGGGTCATTTGGAGTTGAATTATCAGTATCAAAAAGTATTTGATCAAGTCAATGTGGTTAGATATAAGGTAAGTATTAAATTAAGTAACAAACTTTATTAACTAATTTCACATTTTATAATGATGTCTCTGTTTAAAAGATCTTCTGCTGGATGTTAAAGGCTCGTGCAAATGCCTCTTATCATATAGGATATCCTGATCCCAGCAATAATGATAACATTAAATACAGCTATTATCTGGGCATCGATTCTAGCTTACCTATGCATGATATTAGCCATCATCATCAACGTCATGCCCTAATGACTCAAATCTCTAGCCATGATGTTGTGCCAAATGCTCATTTTACCACAATTTCTATAAAGAGGGCTTGTGAGACCATAGTCAAGTGCCTGGAAAAGGATAGAGGTATGTTGAATAAAATAAAAGACAATTCGTTTTCCAACCTTGTTAATTATTAAATTTTTTTGCATACTCTTTTTAGATTTTCATATTTTCCAATTGGTTATCAAAGAACTTCCCAAGGTTATGCAAAACAAGGCCTTGATACAAGGCAACGATGTAGAATCTTTAGCTGCTGCTCTTTTCAAAACCATTTCGGAGAGCAGTAAAGCCCTGCATGTTGTCTATAAATGCACTACAGACGAATTGAACAGTCTAGTCTTACCAGCTATAGGAGCTCTCGTGATTTACCATCAATATCTGCAGCCCTCCAATCAGTATAAAATTATTGAAGTTCTTAAAGTGGGCATATCGAATTTTGGCAGTGGTATAGCCACCATAGCCAATATTTGCATAAACACTATGACTACCATCATTTTGGAAATGCCAGAAGCACTAATGCGCAAGCTGCCGGATATTTTACTACAAATGTCGAAAATGTCCGATACTCCGCCCGTGGCTTTATCGGTCTTGGATTTCTTATCCAGTAAGTTCATTTATTTGCTTTTACCCACCGCAATAAAACAAATCTTTTATTTATTTAGTTCTTAGCCGTTTGTCTAATGATTTATGCATGAACTTTACCTCACGTCAATACATGTATGTATTTGCTATATCATTGCCCTATACCAAACCTCATCGCTACGACCATTATACCGTCTCTTTGGCTCACCATGTCATTGCCGGTTGGTTTTTGAAGTGTAAATTGGAGTTGAGAAGAAATTGTGTTAACTACATAATAAATGTATAACTGGTTTTTGTTTTGTTTTTTGTAACTTGCCTCAAATAAATAAATTACTTTTATTTCAGTCCATACAATCGAATGCCA
The DNA here is from genome assembly GCA_944452675.1 of Tachina lurida. Classification (NCBI taxonomy): domain Eukaryota; kingdom Metazoa; phylum Arthropoda; class Insecta; order Diptera; family Tachinidae; genus Tachina; species Tachina lurida. Next base: position 11,383,669 of record OX101754.1, on the reverse strand, counting down.
GCATGCTGTACGAAGACATTAATAATTTGAAACGCAATATACAACTTCAAGATTTTCAAAACTTAAACGAAGATTCATCCAATCGCAAGCGCAGTACCAGCTTAACCGAACGTGGTAGCCGCAATTCGGCTTCGACGGCCGCTCGCAATTCTTCCGAAATGCGTCCACTTATGAATGAAGGTTTAAAATCGTTCCATGCCGAATTGGCAGAGACTTGTATTGACTTTTTGGCACGGCATACATTTTCGCCATGTTCGGCTCTACCAAAGCGGTAAGTACATACATATTTATACTATCATATTTTATGGTCGAGGTCCGCTTTTGCATATAAGACATAGAAACACAGACAATTTTTGAGTTCTCTTTTGGTATTGCTTAAACCATTCACAGCCACACAAACAGGTTTTTCAGATCTATCCGTTTTCGCTTTCCTACGTCTACTGCATATATGTACTTTTGAACAATTTTTTAAATTATTAAAAAATACCTATCTATGCATTTTGAGAGACCATGAAAATCTATGATGAAAAGTGGGGTCACTTTTTCGCGGGTGTTAAAAAAGTTCCCCCCAAATCACTTTGAAGTTAGGTATAATTTTTTTTGTTTATCAAAAATACAATTTCCTAATACAATAATACAATACAATAAAAATACAACACGGAAACTCTTTTTTCGAACAAAATGGAAGCAACCTGAATTTAATATATTGTTCATAACTGTATTTATGGTATCTAAAAAATAAAAATTCAAATATAGGGCAATTATGTAAAAAATTCCGCAGGAAATTTCTCCCTTTTCCAATTAGAATTTTTTGTTTTCCCTATCATTTGCTATTAGTTGGAATTGTTCCCTGGGAGAAATTTCCTGCGGAATTTTTTACATAATTGCCCTGATATTATTATTTTTTGGAAGGTTTTAGAAAAAACGGTTTGGTGGGGAGGTTTTTTTTATCAAAATTGATCTAAAAAACCTGTTTTCTTGATATACACATCAGTGGCCACCCCGTTGTGATAGGTATTTTTTTTTTGGTTATACCCCTAATGTACATACATTTGTATGTACACTGAAATACAAAGAAATTTTTTATTGCAACATGTACATAGCTTAACCCAGTGAGCTTTGCTCTGTGATAAACTATTTTTTGGCGGGAACATTTCGCCCCCTCCCAATATAAAAAAATAAATTAGTAGATAGACCTCTTCCCTATGCAAAAGGCATTTTGGAAATTGGTCGACAAATGACGAAGTTATTTGATAATAAATTGTTGGGGCGCGTAATTTGCTACACCCTTCCCCCTTCAAAATTAAAAAAAAAAATTAGTGAACCTTTTCCATAAGCCTAAAAAATTTTGGATGACAAAGCTGCTTGATAATAAATTTTTGCGGCGGGCACTTTGCTTTCATCCACCCCCTCCAAATAAAAAAAATTTTAGTTGACCTTTTTCCATATGGGGGGAACATTTCCTCCTCCAAACAATTAAAAAAATGTTTGAAACTTGGTCTACAAATGACGTTATTTGGTAATCAGTTATTAAAAAAAAAATAAATTAGTGGACCTCTTATTTTACATTTCTTATTTAGACTTCCAGCTGTAGAATATCTCCTGAAAGACGGTCATTCTCAGACTTGGCTAGTTGGCCATAATTTAGTAACAATCACAACTTCTGGTTGTCCATCTGGACCGACACGTAACGGCTTGTGTGATCGTTGTTCTCAACTGGGCAAAGCTTATACCTTAACCCCTAAAAATAGCACTGATACCAATGCGGGTAATACACCCATATCGCCGGAAGTGAATCAAACACAAGGAGCTCCAACCTACGAGCTTCGCTATACCAAAGTTTCGTTACAGCACAGCAGTGGCAATGAGTCGGCTGGTAGCACTGATTTGACTTCATCATCCTCTACGACTTCACACACTACACAGAGACAAACTTCCAATAGTTCCACGGCCTCTTTAGAAGCTTTGTCGCGTCGAGGTTCTAATCCCGAAGCTGGCAGTACAGATTTAGGAGTTGGTAGTACTGCGGCAGGCTTAGGCGGCGGCAGTTGCACTTCTCTTCTCGGCAATTCGTTGTCTTCCTCCAGTGCTTGTGCTTCATCCATATGCGTGCGTTCCTGTACAGCTTGGGCGGAAATTTTAATACGTCGCCCCACAGGAAATATCTCTTGGATAACTCGCATACAAAATCCAATTTCAAATGATTGCTTTGGCTACGATGTGCCCTTAAGCAGTATGGTATCCCTGTTCCTGCCTACCAATCAAGGTGGAGTTTTCGGACCTGATTTCTTGTCAACTGAAAATGTAGAAGATGTATCCGTTTTAAATAAAGGAGTTAAAGAAAATACACATACTGAGCCACACAAAGGCGAAGAAAGCGCCGCAACAAAATCGTCAGAAGAAAGAACGAAATCGCTTTCGAAAATTAGATCCTTGCAACGACAAGAGGAAATTTCTTCTTCTGCCCAGGCTGTAGCCATCACGCAAGCTATAGACATTCCCAAAATGACAGCGGCTGGTAAGAGGGGCAAAGAGGCCTTAAGTGGCAGTGTTAGTGACGGTGAAGCTGATGAAGAGTATTACGCCACAGAAGATGGAAAAATGCGATCTCGCAAACCTGTAAGACGTGTTAATTCCAGCCCCGAAATGTCTTCTAGCTGGCGAGAAACTTTCTTGATGCATAAACCGGCTCCCTTATCGCAGGAGTCGACTGTAGCTGTAGAAAGCACATGTGAGACGGAATCGCAACAGCAGCATCAACTGCAATTGCAACAGAAAAAGAAGAGTGTGCAATACAGCAAAGTGAGTTGTGAAGCTATACCGGAGGAAATTGCTGGCTCTACACCACCCCAGCATGCTTCGAAAACGGAAGCAAATCTCAAAGCTCCAGATGACCACTCATTGCCACCCAAACAGTTATCGGCAGACGATGTTAGTCAGAAATCTACTGTAACACAAACGCCAGTACAGCAATCTGCCTCAGCCACTTCTTTGAAATCTACAGGCACCGGCGCAGCTGGAGATGAGAAAATAATGGCCAAACCTCCCTTGTCACCGGCCCCAATACATTCTCCACGCATGGAAAAGACACATGCGCCTGCCACTAAATCCACTTCATTTGGTTACCATCAAGGCCTAGCCAAGTCCAGCAGTGGCGGCAACAACTCCAACATAGCCTCTTCCCAGGGAGTAACGGGCCAAAACAGCGACTACAATAGTGGCGAAATGCGAGGACGCTCAAAAACCATTTCTGTGGTAAGAGAGGTGAACAATGGCAAAAGTCGTCCACCTGCCACCACCTTTCCACGCTATGGCGCCCCTAAACCACAACTCAATACAAAGCTCTGCATGAATCCCAGTTTTGTATTCATGCAATTGTATCACACGGGCCAGATGCAAGTAACTGATGTGCCCATCAAAGTACCACCCGAACAAATGAGCGCCGTTAACCTCTTGGACTTGGCACCACCCTTTGAAACGCACAAAATCGGAGTACTCTACGTAGGCCAAGGCCAGTGTAATAACGTGGCTGAAATATTGCGCAACTCTCACGGCAGTACTCGCTATGTGGAGTTCTTACGCAGCATTGGCACTTTGGTTAGTTTGAAAGAAGCCGCCCAAAATAATTTATTTGTCACATTGGATACGGATGGCGCAGATGGTAAATTTACTTACATTTGGAAGGATGACATAGTGCAGGTGTGAAAGAAATATTGCGATGTATTTCCAAGTATCTTGCGTATATTTTTTTAATTTTTTTTCAACAGGTGACTTTTCATGTGGCCACTTTAATGCCGACTAAACTGAACAGCGATCCTCATTGTCATGAGAAAAAGAAACATATTGGCAACGATTATGTTAACATTATATACAACGAAAGTGGCGAAGAATACAATCTGAATACAATATCGGTAAGTGTAAATAGAAATGGCAATAATTAAATAAAGTTCAAGGTTAGGTTAGGAAGAGTGGTGTTGTAACACACATCCACTCGGATACCAAATTGGATCCATTATACCTCCTTTACACCCAGAAAACCCCATTACCTGCCATTAAGCCATCTAATAATTCCCACGATGGTACCCCTGATATCATCTAGTTTGCATTTCGCGATATCACTAATGCTTTCATGACATCGTTTGCTAAGTCCCGGTTCACACACTTCAACTTTTGTTGCTAAACTCGTAATTAAGCTGTAAGAAAAAAGAGATATTTGTATTTCCGTCTACGTCTTTCTTACACTTGAATTACGAGTTAGCAACAAAAGTTGAAACGTGTGCACCAGGACTAAGCCATCTAAGCTTATGGCGTTTCAGCCTCTGGCAATGGCAAATAATATGCTCGATAGTTTCTCGAGGTTTACTCTCTATTGCGAAGCGAAATCAAATACGATGCGGAAACTAGTTGCGATAAGACGCCAATTTGGTACTCTCTATTACTTTCGCAGAGTAGCACTGACTGTACAAAATAAAAGATGGCGAGGATTGACAGCAATGAAATATCTGAATATGTATGTAAGTCCCGTTCACGCACTTCAACTATTGTTGATCAACTCGTAAATCAGCTGTAAGAAAAAAAAGAAATATATCCGTTTCCGTCTCCGTCTTTCTTACAGCTGAATTACGAGTTGAGCAACAAAAGTTGAAACGTGTGAACTGTGACTATGTAAAAAACGTAATTTCAAGAAAGAAAGAGTTAAGGAAGAGTAAAATGAGCCTATTGAACGAGTTACACAGCGAGTCTTAAAAGTTAGGTCCGACATACTCTCTAAATAATCGCAGATAAGGAAAAAAATACATTTGTTGCCGAAAATAACCTTTCTTTGACTGAAGCTTTCACATTACAGAGCGCGGTGGTAGCAGATTTGTGAAAAGGAAAATACGAAATTAGAAAGTAGAATGCGCAAATGGATAAGCGAATACTAATCATTTGACTTCGTACCGTTTTTCTTTCGCGTCGTAATAGAGGAGAGTAACCCCCGGTTCCTCTTTATCCTCGCACGTACTACAGAAATCTGAAGTGCCAGTTTCCCAAATGCTGGTCCCGACAACGCGACTATCAAGACTCGTAGCACCTTCCTATTTATATCCATTATTAGTTTGGATCTTTCGAAGTCAAGTAGCCTTCAAGTCTGTAAACTCCCCTACTCCCCCATGAACAGTTGGATATGCTCACTACCCAATTACTGAGTAGTATTGACACATCGATAATTTAACTGATCTCTCAAACATTCCCTCATTTAAAGCCAAATCCTATTCTTGCCAGCTCATCGGCAATTTATTTTCCCTCAACATTGCAGTGACCAAGAGCCCAACATATGTATGTAGTCTGACATTTGTCCATAAGCAATTTGAGCTATCTCTTACAATAACTAAATAGTTTCGATTGGACATTGTGTCCCTTCAAATCTTTTACTTCGTCGCCTTCAAACACATTTTCAGCCACCAGCTGAGTGGCCCTGAGGATCGTTAAAATATCAGCTTGAGATTGGCTTTACTCATTCGGTAGTTAAAAAAAAACTAGGAATATCCGTCCACAAGATATAGACGCCAGCACCCGAGGCCCTGTAAGATTTGACCCAAGAGTCCCTATCCGGAATTAATAGTGATCGTCCCCTACAGTGTTGCAGCGCCTCTGGTGTCAATGAGGCGTATTAAATTTTCGAAGCTGTGTTTAGTTAGTAGAAATTTTATTGGTTATTTTACTTTGCCGATGATTCTGGGGAGAGCGTCATTCTGTAGTTGCATTAGAATTAGTATCCGCTGAAGCCGGTGTAGTTCCGTAATCAGTGTCTATGCCTTCATCACTTGAACTTTCCTACAAATAACTGATACAAAGGGGCACTAATGCACAACAGAAAAATGCATGGTGTTATTATTTAGACACCCTTAATCCAGTTGTCGACATCGACGTGACTTTAACACAATACCAAATAAAAATGGGTCTTGTGTACCCCTTGTTGAAAACAACTGACTCCTGTTGGCAGGTTTATGCTATTTTCTAGACCTCAGGGAACGGAAATTTTTTGGTATTGTGTTAAAGTGACGTCGATGTCGACAACTGGAATAAGGGTGAATAATGACTGTCGGAGACTGGGCTCAGTCAACCTGTTGTGAGCAGCCAGAGGTGTGCTTCTTTCTCTGGTCACCAGTGATGCCCAGAAAGTCGCACCTCTTCTGATTTCTTCTGCATCATCGAGGAGTGCAATAGCTAACGGCCGACAAAAAAGTATGTGTGTGAAGTTAAATTTTAAAAGTTATAACCCTTAACGCAAACCTTGTTTAACAGAGCTCTGTTAGAGTGTTAACTAAAAATTAAGCTATAAAAATTCGATTAATGTCTTTCCAAAGGACTTTTTCATTAAATGGTGCAACCGAGACGGAAAAAAATAATGCAAATTTATACACAAGGTGTTCCTTTATTATTTCGTATGAATCTATTTCTGAAAAACATGGATTTGAACCAAATATCGTCAAGTTTTCAACTTGGCAATTTCTGAGGGTTACACACTTTATTTTTTGCGAAGCAGTCGATGCCGGCGGACAAAAGTGGCCACCTATTATGGACCACATAGTACTGTAAAAACGTGCATACTCAGAATTTCTGGAAGTTCAAGTTTTTACGAGATTTTCGAAAAATTTTAAATTTGCCCAACTATATTAACATTTTCCAAGATGTGACCAAATTTTTTTAGGAAGGAGGCGATGCGGGCGGACAAAAAGGGTAACCTATTTTGGAGCACATTGTACTCTAAAAACGTGCATACTCCTCTGAAAACGCGAACTTCCAGGAATTCTGAGTATGCACGTTTTTAGAGTACAATGTGGTCCACAATATGTCACCCTTTTTGTCCGCCCGGATCGCCTCCTTCCTAAAAAAATTTGGTCACATCTTGGAAAATGTTAATATAGTTGGACAAATTTAAAGTTTTTCGAAAATTTCCTGAAAACTCGAACTTCCAGGAATTCTGAGTATGCACGTTTTTATAGTACTCTGTGTTCCAAAGAGGTGACCCTTTTTGTCCGCCCGCATTGCCTCCTTCCTAAAAACATTTGGTCACATCTTGGAAAATGTTACTATAGTTGGGCAAATTTAAAGTTTTTCGAAAATCTCCTGAAAACTCGAACTACCAGGAATTCTGAGTAAGCACGTTTTTAGAGTACAATGTGGTCCACAATAGGTCACCCTTTTTGTCCGCCCGCATCGCCTTCCTAAAAAAATTTGGTCACATCTTGGAAAATGTAAATATAGTTGGGCAAATTTAAAATTTTTCGAAAATCTCGTAAAAACTCGAACTTCCAGGAATTCTGAGTATGCACGTTTTTAGAGTACAATGTGGTCCACAATAGGTCACCCTTTTTGTCCGCCCGCATCGCCTCCTTCCTAAAAAATTTTGTTCAAAAAAATTTAATATAGTTGGGCAAATTTAAAGTTTTTCGAAAATCTCCTGAAAACGTGAACTTCCTGGAATTCTGAGTATGCACGTTTTTAGAGTACAATGTGGTCCACAATAGGTCACCCTTTTTGTCCGCCCGCATCGCCTCCTTCCTAAAAAAATTTGGTCACATCTTGGAAAATGTTGGGCAAATTAAAAATTTTTCGAAAATCTCGTAAAAACTCGAACTTTCAGGAATTGTGAGTATGCACGTTTTTAGAGTACAATGTGGTCCACAATATGTCACCCTTTTTGTCCGCCCGGATCGCCTCCTTCCAAAAAAAATTTGGTCACATCTTGGAAAATGTTAATATAGTTGGGCAAATTTAAAATTTTTCGAAAATCTCTTAAAAACTCGAACTTCCAGAAATTCTGAGTATGCACGTTTTTAGAGTACAATGTGGTCCACAATAGGTCACCCTTTTTGTCCGCCCGCATCGCCTCCTTCCTAAAAAAATTTGGTCACATCTTGGAAAATGTTGGGCAAATTTAAAATTTTTCGAAAATCTCGTAAAAACTCGAACTTTCAGGAATTCTGAGTATGCACGTTTTTAGAGTACAATGTGGTCCACAATATGTCACCCTTTTTGTCCGCCCGGATCGCTTCCTTCCTAAAAAAATTTGGTCACATCTTGGAAAATGTTAATATAGTTGGACAAATTTAAAGTTTTTCGAAAATTTCCTGAAAACGCGAACTTCCAGAAATTCTGAGTATGCACGTTTTTAGAGTACAATGTGGTCCATAAAAGGTGACCCTTTTTGTCCGCCCGCATCGCCTCCTTCCTAAAAAATTTGGTCACATCTTCGAAAATGTTAATATAGTTGGGCAAATTTAAAATTTTTCGAAAATCTCGTAAAAACTCGAACTTCCAGGAATTCTGAGTATGCACGTTTTTAGAGTACAATGTGGTCCACAATATGTCACCCTTTTTGTCCGCCCGGATCGCTTCCTTCCTAAAAAAATTTGGTCACATCTTGGAAAATGTTAATATAGTTGGACAAATTTAAAGTTTTTCGAAAATCTCCTGAAAACCCGAACTTCCAGGAATTCTGAGTATGCACGTTTTTAGAGTACAATGTGGTCCACAATAGGTGGCCACCTTTGTCCGCCCGCATCGACTCCTTCCTAAAAAACTTTGGTCACATCTTCGAAAATGTTACTATAATTGGACAAATTTAAAGTTTTTCGAAAATCTCGTAAAAACTTGAACTTCCAGAAATTTTGAGTATGCACGTTTTTACAGTACAATGTGGTCCATAAAAGGTGACCCTTTTTGTCCGCCCGCATCGCCTCCTTCCTAAAAAATTTGGTCACATCTTCGAAAATGTTAATATAGTTGGGCAAATTTAAAATTTTTCGAAAATCTCGTAAAAACTCGAACTTCCAGAAATTTTGAGTATGCACGTTTTTACAGTACTATGTGGTCCATAATAGGTGGCCACCTTTGTCCGCCCGCATCGACTCCTTCCTAAAAAAATTTGGTCACATCTTCGAAAATGTTACTATAGTTGGACAAATTTAAAGTTTTTCGAAAATCTTCTGAAAACGCGAACTTCCAGGAATTCTGAGTATGCACGTTTTTAGAGTACAATGTGGTCCACAATAGGTCACCCTTTTTGTCCGCCCGCATCGCCTCCTTCTTAAAAAAATTTGGTCACATCTTCGAAAATGTAAATATAGTTGGGCAAATTTAAAGTTTTTCGAAAATCTCCTGAAAACGCAAACTTCCAGAAATACTGATTATGCACGTTTTTACAGTACTATGTGGTCCATAATAGGTGGCCACTTTTGTCCGCCCGCATCGACTCCTTCCCAAAAAAAATTTGGTCAAATCTTGGAAAATGTTAATATAGTTGGTCAAATTTAAGGTTTTTTCCTGAAAACTCGAACTTCCAGAAATGCTAAGTATGCACTTTTTTAGAGTAGAATGTGGTCCATAATAGGTCACCACTTTTGTCCGCCCGCATCGCCTCCTTCCTAAAAAAATTTTGTTCGAAAAATGCTAATATAGTTGGGCAAATTTAAAGTTTTTCGAAAATCTGAAAACTCGAACTTCCAGGAATTCTGAGTATGCACGTTTTTAGAGTACAATGTGGTCCACAATAAGTCACCCTTTTTGTCCACCCGCATCGCCTCCTTCTTAAAAAAATTTGGTCACATCTTCAAAAATGTAAATATAGTTGGGCAAATTTAAAGTTTTTCGAAAATCTCCTGAAAACGCAAACTTCCAGAAATTTTTAATATGCACGTTTTTACAGTACTATGTGGTCCATAATAGGTGGCCACTTTTGTCCGCCCGCATCGCCTCCTTCCTAAAAAATTTTTTTTCGAGAAATGTTACTATAGTTGGGCAAATTTAAAGTTTTTCGAAAATCTCCTGAAAACGCGAACTTCCAGGAGTTCTGAATTTGCACGTTTTTAGAGTACAATGTGGTCCACAATAGGTCACCCTTTTTGTCCGCCCGCATCGCCTCCTTCTTAAAAAAATTTGGTCACATCTTCAAAAATGTAAATATAGTTAGGCAAATTTAAAGTTTTTCGAAAATCTCCTGAAAACGCAAACTTCCAGAAATTTTTAATATGCACGTTTTTACAGTACTATGTGGTCCATAATAGGTGGCCACTTTTGTCCGCCCGCATCGCCTCCTTCCTAAAAAAATTTTGTTCGAAAAATGCTAATATAGTTGGGCAAATTTAAAGTTTTTCGAAAATCTGAAAACTCGAACTTCCAGGAATTCTGAGTATGCACGTTTTTAGAGTACAATGTGGTCCACAATAGGTCACCCTTTTTGTCCGCCCGCATCGACTCCTTCCCAAAAAAATTTGGTCAAATCTTGGAAAATGTTAATATAGTTGGTCAAATTTAAGGTTTTTTCCTGAAAACTCGAACTTCAAGAAATTCTAAGTATGCACTTTTTTAAAGTAGAATGTGGTCCATAATAGGTCACCACTTTTGTCCGCCCGCATCGCCTCCTTCCTAAAAAAATTTTGTTCGAAAAATGCTAATATAGTTGGGCAAATTTAAAGTTTTTCGAAAATCTGAAAACACGAACTTCCAGGAATTCTGAGTATGCACGTTTTTAGAGTACAATGTGGTCCACAATAAGTCACCCTTTTTGTCCACCCGCATCGCCTCCCTCCTAAAAAAATTTGGTCACATCTTGGAAAATGTTAATATAGTTGGGCAAATTTAAAGTTTTTCGAAAATCTCCTGAAAACGCGAACTTCCAGGAATTCGGAGTGTGCACGTTTTTAGAGTACAATGTGGTCCATAATAGGTCACCCTTTTTGTCCGCCCGCATCGCCTCCTTCCTAAAAAAAATTTGGTCTCATCTTGGAAAGTGTTAATATAGTTAGGCAAAATTAAAATTTTTCGAAAATCTCGTAAAAACTCGAACTTCCAGAAATTCTAAGTATGCACGTTTTTAGAGTACAATGTGGTCCACAATAGGTCACCCTTTTTGTCCGCCCGCATCGCCTCCTTCTTAAAAAAATTTGGTCACATCTTCAAAAATGTAAATATAGTTGGGCAAATTTAAAGTTTTTCGAAAATCTCCTGAAAACGCAAACTTCCAGAAATTCTGAATATGCACGTTTTTACAGTACTATGTGGTCCATAATAGGTGGCCACCTTTGTCCGCCCGCATCGCCTCCTTCCTAAAAAAATTTGGTCACATCTTGGAAAATGTTAATATAGGTTGTCAAATTTAAAGTTTTTCGAAAATCTCGTAAAAACTCGAACTTCCAGAAATTCTAAGTATGCACGTTTTTAGAGTACAATGTGCTCCACAATAGGTCACCCTTTTTGTCCGCCCGCATCGCCTCCTTCCTAAAAAAATTTGGTCACATCTTGGAAAATGTTGGGCAAATTTAAAATTTTTCGAAAATCTCGTAAAAACTCGAACTTTCAGGAATTCTGAGTATGCACGTTTTTAGAGTACAATGTGGTCCATAATATGTCACCCTTTTTGTCCGCCCGGATCGCTTCCTTCCTAAAACAATTTGGTCACATCTTGGAAAATGTTAATATAGTTGGTCAAATTTAAAGTTTTTCGAAAATCTCGTAAAAACTCGAACTTCCAGAAATTCTAAGTATGCACGTTTTTAGAGTACAATGTGCTCCACAATAGGTCACCCTTTTTGTCCGCCCGCATCGCCTCCTTCTTAAAAAAATTTGGTCACATCTTCAAAAATGTAAATATAGTTGGGCAAATTTAAAGTTTTTCGAAAATCTCCTGAAAACGCAAACTTCCAGAAATTCTGAATATGCACGTTTTTACAGTACTATGTGGTCCATAATAGGTGGCCACTTTTGTCCGCCCGCATCGCCTTCCTAAAAAAATTTGGTCACATCTTGGAAAATGTAAATATAGTTGGGCAAATTTAAAATTTTTCGAAAATCTCGTAAAAACTCGAACTTCCAGGAATTCTGAGTATGCACGTTTTTAGAGTGCAATGTGGTCGATAATAGGTCACCCCTTTTGTCCGCCCGCATCGCCTCCTTCCTAAAAAATTTTGTTCAAAAAATTTTAATATAGTTGGGCAAATTTAAAGTTTTTCGAAAATCTCCTGAAAACGTGAACTTCCTGGAATTCTGAGTATGCACGTTTTTAGAGTACAATGTGGTCCACAATAGGTCACTCTTTTTGTCCGCCCGCATCGCCTCCTTCCTAAAAAAATTTGGTCACATCTTGGAAAATGTTGGGCAAATTTAAAATTTTTCGATAATCTCGTAAAAACTCGAACTTTCAGGAATTGTGAGTATGCACGTTTTTAGAGTACAATGTGGTCCATAATATGTCACCCTTTTTGTCCGCCCGGATCGCTTCCTTCCTAAAACAATTTGGTCACATCTTGGAAAATGTTAATATAGTTGGTCAAATTTAAAGTTTTTCGAAAATCTCGTAAAAACTCGAACTTCCAGAAATTCTAAGTATGCACGTTTTTAGAGTACAATGTGCTCCACAATAGGTCACCCTTTTTGTCCGCCCGCATCGCCTCCTTCTTAAAAAAATTTGGTCACATCTTCAAAAATGTAAATATAGTTGGGCAAATTTAAAGTTTTTCGAAAATCTCCTGAAAACGCAAACTTCCAGAAATTCTGAATATGCACGTTTTTACAGTACTATGTGGTCCATAATAGGTGGCCACTTTTGTCCGCCCGCATCGCCTTCCTAAAAAAATTTGGTCACATCTTGGAAAATGTAAATATAGTTGGGCAAATTTAAAATTTTTCGAAAATCTCGTAAAAACTCGAACTTTCAGGAATTCTGAGTATGCACGTTTTTAGAGTGCAATGTGGTCGATAATAGGTCACCCCTTTTGTCCGCCCGCATCGCCTCCTTCCTAAAAAATTTTGTTCAAAAAATTTTAATATAGTTGGGCAAATTTAAAGTTTTTCGAAAATCTCCTGAAAACGTGAACTTCCTGGAATTCTGAGTATGCACGTTTTTAGAGTACAATGTGGTCCACAATAGGTCACTCTTTTTGTCCGCCCGCATCGCCTCCTTCCTAAAAAAATTTGGTCACATCTTGGAAAATGTTGGGCAAATTTAAAATTTTTCGAAAATCTCGTAAAAACTCGAACTTTCAGGAATTCTGAGTATGCACGTTTTTAGAGTACAATGTGGTCCATAATATGTCACCCTTTTTGTCCGCCCGGATCGCTTCCTTCTTAAAACAATTTGGTCACATCTTGGAAAATGTTAATATAGTTGGGAAAATTTAAAATTTTTCGAAAATCTCTTAAAAACTCGAACTTCCAGAAATTCTGAGTATGCACATTTTTAGAGTACAATGTGGTCCACAATAGGTCACCCTTTTTGTCCGCCCGCATCGCCTCCTTCCTAAAAAAATTTGGTCACATCTTGGAAAATGTTGGGCAAATTTAAAATTTTTCGAAAATCTCGTAAAAACTCGAACTTTCAGGAATTCTGAGTATGCACGTTTTTAGAGTACAATGTGGTCCACAATATGTCACCCTTTTTGTCCGCCCGGGTCGCTTCCTTCCTAAAAAAATTTGGTCACATCTTGGAAAATGTTAATATAGTTGGACAAATTTAAAGTTTTTCGAAAATTTCCTGAAAACGCGAACTTCCAGGAATTCTGAGTATGCACGTTTTTAGAGTACAATGTGGTCCACAATAGGTGGCCACCTTTGTCCGCCCGCATCGACTCCTTCCTAAAAAAATTTGGTCACATCTTGGAAAATGTTAATATAGTTGGACAAATTTAAAGTTTTTCGAAAATCTCCTGAAAACCCGAACTTCCAGGAATTCTGAGTATGCACGTTTTTAGAGTACAATGTGGTCCACAATAGGTGGCCACCTTTGTCTGCCCGCATCGACTCCTTCCTAAAAAAATTTGGTCACATCTTCGAAAATGTTACAATAGTTGGACAAATTTAAAGTTTTTCGAAAATCTCGTAAAAGCTCGAACTTCCAGAAATTTTGAGTATGCACGTTTTTACAGTACAATGTGGTCCATAAAAGGTGACCCTTTTTGTCCGCCCGCATCGCCTCCTTCCTAAAAAATTTGGTCACATCTTCGAAAATGTTAATATAGTTGGGCAAATTTAAAATTTTTCGAAAATCTCGTAAAAACTCGAACTTCCAGAAATTTTGAGTATGCACGTTTTTACAGTACTATGTGGTCCATAATAGGTGGCCACCTCTGTCCGCCCGCATCGACTCCTTCCTAAAAAAATTTGGTCACATCTTCGAAAATGTTACTATAGTTGGACAAATTTAAAGTTTTTCGAAAATCTTCTGAAAACGCGAACTTCCAGGAATTCTGAGTATGCACGTTTTTAGAGTACAATGTGGTCCACAATAGGTCACCCTTTTTGTCCGCCCGCATCGCCTCCTTCCTAAAAAAATTTGGTCACATCTTGGAAAATGTTGGGCAAATTTAAAATTTTTCGAAAATCTCGTAAAAACTCGAACTTTCAGGAATTCTGAGTATGCACGTTTTTAGAGTACAATGTGGTCCACAATATGTCACCCTTTTTGTCCGCCCGGATCGCTTCCTTCCTAAAACAATTTGGTCGTCACATCTTGGAAAATGTTAATATAGTTGGTCAAATTTAAAGTTTTTCGAAAATCTCCTGAAAACGCGAACTTCCAGGAATTCTGAGTAAGCACGTTTTTAGAGTACAATGTGGTCCATAATAGGTCACCCTTTTTGTCCGCCCGCATTGCCTCCTTCCTAAAAAATTTTGTTCAAAAAATTTTAATATAGTTGGGCAAATTTAAAGTTTTTCGAAAATCTCCTGAAAACGTGAACTTCCTGGAATTCTGAGTATGCACGTTTTTAGAGTACAATGTGGTCCACAATAGGTCACCCTTTTTGTCCGCCCGCATCGCCTCCTTCCTAAAAAAATTTGGTCACATCTTGGAAAATGTTGGGCAAATTTAAAATTTTTCGATAATCTCGTAAAAACTCGAACTTTCAGGAATTGTGAGTATGCACGTTTTTAGAGTACAATGTGGTCCACAATATGTCACCCTTTTTGTCCGCCCGGATCGCCTCCTTCCAAAAAAAATTTGGTCACATCTTGGAAAATGTTAATATAGTTGGGCAAATTTAAAATTTTTCGAAAATCTCTTAAAAACTCGAACTTCCAGAAATTCTGAGTATGCACATTTTTAGAGTACAATGTGGTCCACAATAGGTCACCCTTTTTGTCCGCCCGCATCGCCTCCTTCCTAAAAAAATTTGGTCACATCTTGGAAAATGTTGGGCAAATTTAAAATTTTTCGAAAATCTCGTAAAAACTCGAACTTTCAGGAATTCTGAGTATGCACGTTTTTAGAGTACAATGTGGTCCACAATATGTCACCCTTTTTGTCCGCCCGGATCGCTTCCTTCCTAAAAAAATTTGGTCACATCTTGGAAAATGTTAATATAGTTGGACAAATTTAAAGTTTTTCGAAAATTTCCTGAAAACGCGAACTTCCAGGAATTCTGAGTATGCACGTTTTTAGAGTACAATGTGGTCCACAATAGGTGGCCACCTTTGTCCGCCCGCATCGACTCCTTCCTAAAAAAATTTGGTCACATCTTGGAAAATGTTAATATAGTTGGACAAATTTAAAGTTTTTCGAAAATCTCCTGAAAACCCGAACTTCCAGGAATTCTGAGTATGCACGTTTTTAGAGTACAATGTGGTCCACAATAGGTGGCCACCTTTGTCCGCCCGCATCGACTCCTTCCTAAAAAAATTTGGTCACATCTTCGAAAATGTTACTATAGTTGGACAAATTTAAAGTTTTTCGAAAATCTCGTAAAAACTCGAACTTCCAGAAATTTTGAGTATGCACGTTTTTACAGTACAATGTGGTCCATAAAAGGTGACCCTTTTTGTCCGCCCGCATCGCCTCCTTCCTAAAAAATTTGGTCACATCTTCGAAAATGTTAATATAGTTGGGCAAATTTAAAATTTTTCGAAAATCTCGTAAAAACTCGAACTTCCAGAAATTTTGAGTATTCACGTTTTTACAGTACTATGTGGTCCATAATAGGTGGCCACCTCTGTCCGCCCGCATCGACTCCTTCCTAAAAAAATTTGGTCACATCTTCGAAAATGTTACTATAGTTGGACAAATTTAAAGTTTTTCGAAAATCTTCTGAAAACGCGAACTTCCAGGAATTCTGAGTATGCACGTTTTTAGAGTACAATGTGGTCCACAATAGGTCACCCTTTTTGTCCGCCCGCATCGCCTCCTTCCTAAAAAAATTTGGTCACATCTTGGAAAATGTTGGGCAAATTTAAAATTTTTCGAAAATCTCGTAAAAACTCGAACTTTCAGGAATTCTGAGTATGCACGTTTT
The DNA here is from genome assembly GCA_944452675.1 of Tachina lurida. NCBI lineage: Eukaryota > Metazoa > Arthropoda > Insecta > Diptera > Tachinidae > Tachina > Tachina lurida. The sequence goes on along the minus strand of OX101754.1, from coordinate 11,367,401 downwards.
TAGAGTACAATGTGGTCCACAATATGTCACCCTTTTTGTCCACCCGGATCGCTTCCTTCCTAAAACAATTTGGTCACATCTTGGAAAATGTTAATATAGTTGGTCAAATTTAAAGTTTTTCGAAAATCTCCTGAAAACGCGAACTTCCAGGAATTCTGAGTAAGCACGTTTTTAGAGTACAATGTGGTCCATAATAGGTCACCCTTTTTGTCCGCCCGCATTGCCTCCTTCCTAAAAAATTTTGTCAAAAAATTTTAATATAGTTGGGCAAATTTAAAGTTTTTCGAAAATCTCCTGAAAACGTGAACTTCCTGGAATTCTGAGTATGCACGTTTTTAGAGTACAATGTGGTCCACAATAGGTCACCCTTTTTGTCCGCCCGCATCGCCTCCTTCCTAAAAAAATTTGGTCACATCTTGGAAAATGTTGGGCAAATTTAAAATTTTTCGATAATCTCGTAAAAACTCGAACTTTCAGGAATTGTGAGTATGCACGTTTTTAGAGTACAATGTGGTCCACAATATGTCACCCTTTTTGTCCGCCCGGATCGCCTCCTTCCAAAAAAAATTTGGTCACATCTTGGAAAATGTTAATATAGTTGGGCAAATTTAAAATTTTTCGAAAATCTCTTAAAAACTCGAACTTACAGAAATTCTGAGTATGCATATTTTTAGAGTACAATGTGGTCCACAATAGGTCACCCTTTTTGTCCGCCCGCATCGCCTCCTTCCTAAAAAAATTTGGTCACATCTTGGAAAATGTTGGGCAAATTTAAAATTTTTCGAAAATCTCGTAAAAACTCGAACTTTCAGGAATTCTGAGTATGCACGTTTTTAGAGTACAATGTGGTCCACAATATGTCACCCTTTTTGTCCGCCCGGATCGCTTCCTTCCTAAAAAAAATTTGGTCACATCTTGGAAAATGTTAATATAGTTGGACAAATTTAAAGTTTTTCGAAAATTTCCTGAAAACGCGAACTTCCAGGAATTCTGAGTATGCACGTTTTTAGAGTACAATGTGGTCCACAATAGGTGGCCACCTTTGTCCGCCCGCATCGACTCCTTCCTAAAAAAATTTGGTCACATCTTCGAAAATGTTAATATAGTTGGGCAAATTTAAAGTTTTTCGAAAATCTGAAAACTCGAACTTCCAGGAATTCTGAGTATGCACGTTTTTAGAGTACAATGTGGTCCACAATAGGTCACCCTTTTTGTCCGCCCGCATTGCCTCCTTCCTAAAAACATTTGGTCACATCTTGGAAAATGTTACTATAGTTGGGCAAATTTAAAGTTTTTCGAAAATCTCCTGAAAACTCGAACTACCAGGAATTCTGAGTAAGCACGTTTTTAGAGTACAATGTGGTCCACAATAGGTCACCCTTTTTGTCCGCCCGCATCGCCTTCCTAAAAAAATTTGGTCACATCTTGGAAAATGTAAATATAGTTGGGCAAATTTAAAATTTTTCGAAAATCTCGTAAAAACTCGAACTTCCAGGAATTCTGAGTATGCACGTTTTTAGAGTGCAATGTGGTCGATAATAGGTCACCCCTTTTGTCCGCCCGCATCGCCTCCTTCCTAAAAAATTTTGTTCAAAAAATTTTAATATAGTTGGGCAAATATAAAGTTTTTCGAAAATCTCCTGAAAACGTGAACTTCCTGGAATTCTGAGTATGCACGTTTTTAGAGTACAATGTGGTCCACAATAGGTCACCCTTTTTGTCCGCCCGCATCGCCTCCTTCCTAAAAAAATTTGGTCACATCTTGGAAAATGTTGGGCAAATTTAAAATTTTTCGATAATCTCGTAAAAACTCGAACTTTCAGGAATTGTGAGTATGCACGTTCTTAGAGTACAATGTGGTCCACAATATGTCACCCTTTTTGTCCGCCCGGATCGCCTCCTTCCAAAAAAAATTTGGTCACATCTTGGAAAATGTTAATATAGTTGGGCAAATTTAAAATTTTTCGAAAATCTCTTAAAAACTCGAACTTCCAGAAATTCTGAGTATGCACATTTTTAGAGTACAATGTGGTCCACAATAGGTCACCCTTTTTGTCCGCCCGCATCGCCTCCTTCCTAAAAAAATTTGGTCACATCTTGGAAAATGTTGGGCAAATTTAAAATTTTTCGAAAATCTCGTAAAAACTCGAACTTTCAGGAATTCTGAGTATGCACGTTTTTAGAGTACAATGTGGTCCACAATATGTCACCCTTTTTGTCCGCCCGGATCGCTTCCTTCCTAAAAAAATTTGGTCACATCTTGGAAAATGTTAATATAGTTGGACAAATTTAAAGTTTTTCGAAAATCTCCTGAAAACCCGAACTTCCAGGAATTCTGAGTATGCACGTTTTTAGAGTACAATGTGGTCCACAATAGGTGGCCACCTTTGTCCGCCCGCATCGACTCCTTCCTAAAAAAATTTGGTCACATCTTCGAAAATGTTACTATAGTTGGACAAATTTAAAGTTTTTCGAAAATCTCGTAAAAACTCGAACTTCCAGAAATTTTGAGTATGCACGTTTTTACAGTACAATGTGGTCCATAAAAGGTGACCCTTTTTGTCCGCCCGCATCGCCTCCTTCCTAAAAAATTTGGTCACATCTTCGAAAATGTTAATATAGTTGGGCAAATTTAAAATTTTTCGAAAATCTCGTAAAAACTCGAACTTCCAGAAATTTTGAGTATGCACGTTTTTACAGTACTATGTGGTCCATAATAGGTGGCCACCTCTGTCCGCCCGCATCGACTCCTTCCTAAAAAAATTTGGTCACATCTTCGAAAATGTTACTATAGTTGGACAAATTTAAAGTTTTTCGAAAATCTTCTGAAAACGCGAACTTCCAGGAATTCTGAGTATGCACGTTTTTAGAGTACAATGTGGTCCACAATAAGTCACCCTTTTTGTCCACCCGCATCGCCTCCTTCCTAAAACAATTTGGTCACATCTTGGAAAATGTTAATATAGTTGGTCAAATTTAAAGTTTTTCGAAAATCTCCTGAAAACGCGAACTTCCAGGAATTCTGAGTAAGCACGTTTTTAGAGTACAATGTGGTCCATAATAGGTCACCCTTTTTGTCTGCCCGCATCGCCTCCTTCCTAAAAAAAATTTGTCTCATCTTGGAAAGTGTTAATATAGTTAGGCAAAATTAAAATTTTTCGAAAATCTCGTAAAAACTCGAACTTCCAGAAATTCTAAGTATGCACGTTTTTACAGTACTATGTGGTCCATAATAGGTGGCCACTTTTGTCCGCCCGCATCGACTACTTCCCAAAAAAATTTGGTCAAATCTTGGAAAATGTTAATATAGTTGGTCAAATTTAAGGTTTTTTCCTGAAAACTCGAACTTCAAGAAATTCTAAGTATGCACTTTTTTAAAGTAGAATGTGTTCCATAATAGGTCACCACTTTTGTCCGCCCGCATCGCCTCCTTCCTAAAAAAATTTTGTTCGAAAAATGCTAATATAGTTGGGCAAATTTAAAGTTTTTCGAAAATCTGAAAACTCGAACTTCCAGGAATTCTGAGTATGCAAGTTTTAAGAGTACAATGTGGTCCACAATAAGTCACCCTTTTTGTCCACCCGCATCGCCTCCCTCCTAAAAAAATTTGGTCACATCTTGGAAAATGTTAATATAGTTGGGCAAATTTAAAGTTTTTCGAAAATCTCCTGAAAACGCGAACTTCCAGGAATTCGGAGTGTGCACGTTTTTAGAGTACAATATGGTCCATAATAGGTCACCCTTTTTGTCCGCCCGCATCGCCTCCTTCCTAAAAAAAATTTGGTCTCATCTTGGAAAGTGTTAATATAGTTAGGCAAAATTAAAATTTTTCGGAAATCTCGTAAAAACTCGAACTTCCAGAAATTTAAGTATGCACGTTTTTACAGTACTATGTGCTCCATAATAGGTGGCCACTTTTGTCCGCCCGCATCGACTGCTTCCCAAAAAAATTTGGTCAAATCTTGGAAAATGTTAATATAGTTGGTCAAATTTAAGGTTTTTTCCTGAAAACTCGAACTTCTAGAAATTCTAAGTATGCACTTTTTTAGAGTAGAATGTGGTCCATAATAGGTCACCACTTTTGTCCGCCCGCATCGCCTCTTTCCTAAAAAAATTTTGTTCGAAAAATGTTAATATAGTTGGGCAAATTTAAAATTTTTCGAAAATCTCTTAAAAACTCGAACTTCCAGAAATTCTGAGTATGCACATGTTTAGAGTACAATGTGGTCCACAATAGGTCACCCTTTTTGTCCGCCCGCATCGCCTCCTTCCTAAAAAAACTTGGTCACATCTTGGAAAATGTTGGGCAAATTTAAAATTTTTCGAAAATCTCGTAAAAACTCGAACTTTCAGGAATTCGGAGTGTGCACGTTTTTAGAGTACAATATGGTCCATAATAGGTCACCCTTTTTGTCCGCCCGCATCGCCTCCTTCTTAAAAAAATTTGGTCACATCTTCAAAAATGTAAATATAGTTGGGCAAATTTAAAGTTTTTCGAAAATCTCCTGAAAACGCAAACTTCCAGAAATTTGAATATGCACGTTTTTACAGTACTATGTGGTCCATAATAGGTGGCCACTTTTGTCCGCCCGCATCACCTCCTTCCTAAAAAAATTTTGTTCGAAAAATGCTAATATAGTTGGGCAAATTTAAAGTTTTTCGAAAATCTGAAAACTCGAACTTCCAGGAATTCTGAGTATGCACGTTTTTAGAGTACAATGTGGTCCACAATAAGTCACCCTTTTTGTCCACCCGCATCGCCTCCTTCCTAAAACAATTTGGTCACATCTTGGAAAATGTTAATATAGTTGGTCAAATTTAAAGTTTTTCGAAAATCTCCTGAAAACGCGAACTTCCAGGAATTCTGAGTAAGCACGTTTTTAGAGTACAATGTGATCCATAATAGGTCACCCTTTTTGTCTGCCCGCATCGCCTCCTTCCTAAAAAAAATTTGGTCTCATCTTGGAAAGTGTTAATATAGTTAGGCAAAATTAAAATTTTTCGAAAATCTCGTAAAAACTCGAACTTCCAGAAATTCTAAGTATGCACGTTTTTACAGTACTATGTGGTCCATAATAGGTGGCCACTTTTGTCCGCCCGCATCGACTCCTTCCCAAAAAAATTTGGTCAAATCTTGGAAAATGTTAATATAGTTGGTCAAATTTAAGGTTTTTTCCTGAAAACTCGAACTTCAAGAAATTCTAAGTATGCACTTTTTTAAAGTAGAATGTGGTCCATAATAGGTCAACCTTTTTGTCCGCCCGCATCGCCTCCTTCCTAAAAAAAATTTGGTCTCATCTTGGAAAGTGTTAATATAGTTAGGCAAAATTAAAATTTTTCGAAAATCTCGTAAAAACTCGAACTTCCAGAAATTCTAAGTATGCACGTTTTTACAGTACTATGTGGTCCATAATAGGTGTCCACTTTTGTCCGCCCGCATCGACTCCTTCCCAAAAAAAATTTGGTCAAATCTTGGAAAATGTTAGTATAGTTGGTCAAATTTAAGGTTTTTTCCTGAAAACTCGAACTTCCAGAAATTCTGAGTATGCACTTTTTTAGAGTAGAATGTGGTCCATAATAGGCCACCACTTTTGTCCGCCCGCATCGCCTCCTTCCTAAAAAAATTTGCTCACATCTTGGAAAATGTTAATATAGTTGGGCAAATTTAAAGTTTTTCGAAAATCTGAAAACTGGAACTTCCAGGAATTCTGAGTATGCACGTTTTTAGAGTACAATGTGGTCCACAATAAGTCACCCTTTTTGTCCACCCGCATCGCTTCCTTCCTAAAACAATTTGGTCACATCTTGGAAAATGTTAATATAGTTGGTCAAATTTAAAGTTTTTCGAAAATCTCCTGAAAACGCGAACTTCCAGGAATTCTGAGTAAGCACGTTTTTAGAGTACAATGTGGTCCACAATAGGTCACCCTTTTAGTCCGCATCGCCTCCTTCCTAGAAAAATTTTGTTCGAAAAATTTTAATATAGTTGGGCAAATTTAAAGTTTTTCGAAAATCTTCTGAAAACTCGAACTACCAGGAATTCTGAGTATGCACGTTTTTAGAGTACAATATGGTCCATAATAGGTCACCCTTTTTGTCCGCCCGCATCGCCTCCTTCTTAAAAAAATTTGGTCACATCTTCAAAAATGTAAATATAGTTGGGCAAATTTAAAGTTTTTCGAAAATCTCCTGAAAACGCAAACTTCCAGAAATTTGAATATGCACGTTTTTACAGTACTATGTGGTCCATAATAGGTGGCCACTTTTGTCCGCCCGCATCACCTCCTTCCTAAAAAAATTTTGTTCGAAAAATGCTAATATAGTTGGGCAAATTTAAAGTTTTTCGAAAATCTGAAAACTCGAACTTCCAGGAATTCTGAGTATGCACGTTTTTAGAGTACAATGTGGTCCACAATAAGTCACCCTTTTTGTCCACCCGCATCGCCTCCTTCCTAAAACAATTTGGTCACATCTTGGAAAATGTTAATATAGTTGGTCAAATTTAAAGTTTTTCGAAAATCTCCTGAAAACGCGAACTTCCAGGAATTCTGAGTAAGCACGTTTTTAGAGTACAATGTGATCCATAATAGGTCACCCTTTTTGTCTGCCCGCATCGCCTCCTTCCTAAAAAAAATTTGGTCTCATCTTGGAAAGTGTTAATATAGTTAGGCAAAATTAAAATTTTTCGAAAATCTCGTAAAAACTCGAACTTCCAGAAATTCTAAGTATGCACGTTTTTACAGTACTATGTGGTCCATAATAGGTGGCCACTTTTGTCCGCCCGCATCGACTCCTTCCCAAAAAAATTTGGTCAAATCTTGGAAAATGTTAATATAGTTGGTCAAATTTAAGGTTTTTTCCTGAAAACTCGAACTTCAAGAAATTCTAAGTATGCACTTTTTTAAAGTAGAATGTGGTCCATAATAGGTCAACCTTTTTGTCCGCCCGCATCGCCTCCTTCCTAAAAAAAATTTGGTCTCATCTTGGAAAGTGTTAATATAGTTAGGCAAAATTAAAATTTTTCGAAAATCTCGTAAAAACTCGAACTTCCAGAAATTCTAAGTATGCACGTTTTTACAGTACTATGTGGTCCATAATAGGTGTCCACTTTTGTCCGCCCGCATCGACTCCTTCCCAAAAAAAATTTGGTCAAATCTTGGAAAATGTTAGTATAGTTGGTCAAATTTAAGGTTTTTTCCTGAAAACTCGAACTTCCAGAAATTCTGAGTATGCACTTTTTTAGAGTAGAATGTGGTCCATAATAGGCCACCACTTTTGTCCGCCCGCATCGCCTCCTTCCTAAAAAAATTTGCTCACATCTTGGAAAATGTTAATATAGTTGGGCAAATTTAAAGTTTTTCGAAAATCTGAAAACTCGAACTTCCAGGAATTCTGAGTATGCACGTTTTTAGAGTACAATGTGGTCCACAATAAGTCACCCTTTTTGTCCACCCGCATCGCTTCCTTCCTAAAACAATTTGGTCACATCTTGGAAAATGTTAATATAGTTGGTCAAATTTAAAGTTTTTCGAAAATCTCCTGAAAACGCGAACTTCCAGGAATTCTGAGTAAGCACGTTTTTAGAGTACAATGTGGTCCACAATAGGTCACCCTTTTAGTCCGCATCGCCTCCTTCCTAGAAAAATTTTGTTCGAAAAATTTTAATATAGTTGGGCAAATTTAAAGTTTTTCGAAAATCTTCTGAAAACTCGAACTACCAGGAATTCTGAGTATGCACGTTTTTACAGTACTATGTGGTCCATAATAGGTGGCCACCTTTGTCCGCCCGCATCGACTCCTTCCTAAAAAAATTTGGTCACATCTTCGAAAATGTTACTATAGTTGGGCAAATTTAAAGTTTTTCGAAAATCTCCTGAAAACGCGAACTTCCAGGAATTCTGAGTATGCACGTTTTTAGAGTACAATGTGGTCCACAATAGGTCACCCTTTTTGTCCGCCCGCATCGCCTCCTTCTTAAAAATATTTGGTCACATCTTCGAAAATGTTAATATAGTTGGGAAAATTTAAAATTTTTCGAAAATTTCCTGAAAACGCAAACTTCCAGGAATTCTGAGTACGCACGTTTTTAGAGTACAATGTGGTCCACAATAGGTCACCCTTTTTGTCCGCCCGCATCGACTCCTTCCCAAAAAAAATTTGGTCAAATCTTGGAAAATGTTAGTATAGTTGGTCAAATTTAAGGTTTTTTCCTGAAAACTCGAACTTCCAGAAATTCTGAGTATGCACTTTTTTAGAGTAGAATGTGGTCCATAATAGGCCACCACTTTTGTCCGCCCGCATCGCCTCCTTCCTAAAAAAATTTGCTCACATCTTGGAAAATGTTAATATAGTTGGGCAAATTTAAAGTTTTTCGAAAATCTGAAAACTCGAACTTCCAGGAATTCTGAGTATGCACGTTTTTAGAGTACAATGTGGTCCACAATAAGTCACCCTTTTTGTCCACCCGCATCGCTTCCTTCCTAAAACAATTTGGTCACATCTTGGAAAATGTTAATATAGTTGGTCAAATTTAAAGTTTTTCGAAAATCTCCTGAAAACGCGAACTTCCAGGAATTCTGAGTAAGCACGTTTTTAGAGTACAATGTGGTCCACAATAGGTCACCCTTTTAGTCCGCATCGCCTCCTTCCTAGAAAAATTTTGTTCGAAAAATTTTAATATAGTTCGGCAAATTTAAAGTTTTTCGAAAATCTTCTGAAAACTCGAACTACCAGGAATTCTGAGTATGCACGTTTTTACAGTACTATGTGGTCCATAATAGGTGGCCACCTTTGTCCGCCCGCATCGCTTCCTTCCCAAAAAAATTTGGTCAAATCTTGGAAAATGTTAATATAGTTGGTCAAATTTAAGGTTTTTTCCTGAAAACTCGAACTTCAAGAAATTCTAAGTATGCACTTTTTTAAAGTAGAATGTGGTCCATAATAGGTCAACCTTTTTGTCCGCCCGCATCGCCTCCTTCCTAAAAAAAATTTGGTCTCATCTTGGAAAGTGTTAATATAGTTAGGCAAAATTAAAATTTTTCGAAAATCTCGTAAAAACTCGAACTTCCAGAAATTCTAAGTATGCACGTTTTTACAGTACTATGTGGTCCATAATAGGTGTCCACTTTTGTCCGCCCGCATCGACTCCTTCCCAAAAAAAATTTGGTCAAATCTTGGAAAATGTTAGTATAGTTGGTCAAATTTAAGGTTTTTTCCTGAAAACTCGAACTTCCAGAAATTCTAAGTATGCACTTTTTTAGAGTAGAATTTGGTCCATAATAGGTCACCACTTTTGTCCGCCCGCATCGCCTCCTTCCTAAAAAAATTTGCTCACATCTTGGAAAATGTTAATATAGTTGGGCAAATTTAAAGTTTTTCGAAAATCTCCTGAAAACGCGGACTTTTAGGAATTCTGGGTATGCACGTTTTTAGAGTACAATGTGGTCCACAATAGGTCACCCTTTTTGTCCGCCCGCATCGTCTCCTTCTTAAAAAAATTTGGTCACATCTTTAAAAATGTTAATATAGTTGGGCAAATTTAAAGTTTTTCGAAAATCTCCTGAAAAAGCGAACTTCCAGGAATTCTGAGTATGCACGTTTTTAGAGTACAATGTGGTCCACAATAGGTCACCCTTTTTGACCGCCCGCATCGACTCCTTCCCAAAAAAAATTTGGTAAAATCTTGGAAAATGTTAGTATAGTTGGTCAAATTTAAGGTTTTTTCCTGAAAACTCGAACTTCCAGAAATTCTAAGTATGCACGTTTTTACAGTACTATGTGGTCCATAATAGGTTGCCACCTTTGTCCGCCCGCATCGACTCCTTCCTAAAAAAATTTGGTCACATCTTCGAAAATGTTACTATAGTTGGGCAAATTTAAAGTTTTTCGAAAATCTCCTGAAAACGCGAACTTCCAGGAATTCTGAGTATGCACGTTTTTAGAGTACAATGTGGTCCACAATAGGTCACCCTTTTTGTCCGCCCGCATCGTCTCCTTCCTAAAAAAATTTGGTCACATCTTTAAAAATGTTAATATAGTTGGGCAAATTTAAAGTTTTTCGAAAATCTCCTGAAAAAGCGAACTTCCAGGAATTCTGAGTATGCACGTTTTTAGAGTACAATGTGGTCCACAATAGGTCACCCTTTTTGACCGCCCGCATCGACTCCTTCCCAAAAAAAATTTGGTAAAATCTTGGAAAATGTTAGTATAGTTGGTCAAATTTAAGGTTTTTTCCTGAAAACTCGAACTTCCAGAAATTCTGAGTATGCACTTTTTTAGAGTAGAATGTGGTCCATAATAGGTCACCACTTTTGTCCGCCCGCATCGCCTCCTTCCTAAAAAAATTTGCTCCCATCTTGGAAAATGTTAATATAGTTGGGCAAATTTAAAGTTTTTCGAAAATCTCCTGAAAACGCGAACTTCCAGGAATTCTGAGTAAGCACGTTTTTAGAGTACAATGTGGTCCACAATAGGTCACCCTTTTAGTCCGCATCGCATCCTTCCTAGAAAAATTTTGTTCGAAAAATGTTAATATAGTTGGGCAAATTTAAAGTTTTTCGAAAATCTTCTGAAAACTCCATCTACCAGGAATTCTGAGTATGCACGTTTTTAGAGTACAATGTAGTCCACAATAGGTCACCCTTTTAGTCCGCATCGCCTCCTTCCTAGAAAAATTTTGTTCGAAAAATGTTAATATAGTTGGGCAAATTTAAAGTTTTTCGAAAATCTCGTAAAAACTCGAACTTCCAGAAATTCTGAGTATGCACGTTTTTACTGTACTATGTGGTCCATAATAGGTGGCCACCTTTGTCCGCCCACATCGACTGCTTCCTAAAAAAATTTGGTCACATCTTCGAAAATGTTACTATAGTTGGGCAAATTTAAAGTTTTTCGAAAATCTTCTGAAAACTCGAACTACCAGGAATTCTGAGTATGCACTTTTTTAGAGTAGAATGTGGTCCATAATAGGCCACCACTTTTGTTCGCCCGCATCGCCTCCTTCCTAAAAAAATTTGCTCACATCTTGGAAAATGTTAATATAGTTGGGCAAATTTAAAGTTTTTCGAAAATCTGAAAACTCGAACTTCCAGGAATTCTGAGTATGCACGTTTTTAGAGTACAATGTGGTCCACAATAAGTCACCCTTTTTGTCCACCCGCATCGCTTCCTTCCTAAAACAATTTGGTCACATCTTGGAAAATGTTAATATAGTTGGCCAAATTTAAAGTTTTTCGAAAATCTCCTGAAAACGCGAACTTCCAGGAATTCTGAGTAAGCACGTTTTTAGAGTACAATGTGGTCCACAATAGGTCACCCTTTTAGTCCGCATCGCCTCCTTCCTAGAAAAATTTTGTTCGAAAAATTTTAATATAGTTGGGCAAATTTAAAGTTTTTCGAAAATCTTCTGAAAACTCGAACTACCAGGAATTCTGAGTATGCACGTTTTTACAGTACTATGTGGTCCATAATAGGTGGCCACCTTTGTCCGCCCGCATCGACTCCTTCCTAAAAAAATTTGGTCACATCTTCGAAAATGTTACTATAGTTGGGCAAATTTAAAGTTTTTCGAAAATCTCCTGAAAACGCGAACTTCCAGGAATTCTGAGTATGCACGTTTTTAGAGTACAATGTGGTCCACAATAGGTCACCCTTTTTGTCCGCCCGCATCGCCTCCTTCTTAAAAATATTTGGTCACATCTTCGAAAATGTTAATATAGTTGGGCAAATTTAAAGTTTTTCGAAAATCTCCTGAAAACGCAAACTTCCAGGAATTCTGAGTACGCACGTTTTTAGAGTACAATGTGGTCCACCATAGGTCACCCTTTTTGTCCGCCCGCATCGACTCCTTCCCAAAAAAAATTTGGTCAAATCTTGGAAAATGTTAGTATAGTTGGTCAAATTTAAGGTTTTTTCCTGAAAACTCGAACTTCCAGAAATTCTAAGTATGCACTTTTTTAGAGTAGAATTTGGTCCATAATAGGTCACCACTTTTGTCCGCCCGCATCGCCTCCTTCCTAAAAAAATTTGCTCACATCTTGGAAAATGTTAATATAGTTGGGCAAATTTAAAGTTTTTCGAAAATCTCCTGAAAACGCGGACTTTTAGGAATTCTGAGTATGCACGTTTTTAGAGTACAATGTGGTCCACAATAGGTCACCCTTTTTGTCCGCCCGCATCGTCTCCTTCCTAAAAAAATTTGGTCACATCTTTAAAAATGTTAATATAGTTGGGCAAATTTAAAGTTTTTCGAAAATCTCCTGAAAAAGCGAACTTCCAGGAATTCTGAGTATGCACGTTTTTAGAGTACAATGTGGTCCACAATAGGTCACCCTTTTTGACCGCCCGCATCGACTCCTTCCCAAAAAAAATTTGGTAAAATCTTGGAAAATGTTAGTATAGTTGGTCAAATTTAAGGTTTTTTCCTGAAAACTCGAACTTCCAGAAATTCTAAGTATGCACGTTTTTACAGTACTATGTGGTCCATAATAGGTTGCCACCTTTGTCCGCCCGCATCGACTCCTTCCTAAAAAAATTTGGTCACATCTTCGAAAATGTTACTATAGTTGGGCAAATTTAAAGTTTTTCGAAAATCTCCTGAAAACGCGAACTTCCAGGAATTCTGAGTATGCACGTTTTTAGAGTACAATGTGGTCCACAATAGGTCACCCTTTTTGTCCGCCCGCATCGTCTCCTTCCTAAAAAAATTTGGTCACATCTTTAAAAATGTTAATATAGTTGGGCAAATTTAAAGTTTTTCGAAAATCTCCTGAAAAAGCGAACTTCCAGGAATTCTGAGTATGCACGTTTTTAGAGTACAATGTGGTCCACAATAGGTCACCCTTTTTGACCGCCCGCATCGACTCCTTCCCAAAAAAAATTTGGTAAAATCTTGGAAAATGTTAGTATAGTTGGTCAAATTTAAGGTTTTTTCCTGAAAACTCGAACTTCCAGAAATTCTGAGTATGCACTTTTTTAGAGTAGAATGTGGTCCATAATAGGTCACCACTTTTGTCCGCCCGCATCGCCTCCTTCCTAAAAAAATTTGCTCCCATCTTGGAAAATGTTAATATAGTTGGGCAAATTTAAAGTTTTTCGAAAATCTCCTGAAAACGCGAACTTCGAGGAATTCTGAGTAAGCACGTTTTTAGAGTACAATGTGGTCCACAATAGGTCACCCTTTTAGTCCGCATCGCATCCTTCCTAGAAAAATTTTGTTCGAAAAATGTTAATATAGTTGGGCAAATTTAAAGTTTTTCGAAAATCTTCTGAAAACTCCATCTACCAGGAATTCTGAGTATGCACGTTTTTAGAGTACAATGTAGTCCACAATAGGTCACCCTTTTAGTCCGCATCGCCTCCTTCCTAGAAAAATTTTGTTCGAAAAATGTTAATATAGTTGGGCAAATTTAAAGTTTTTCGAAAATCTCGTAAAAACTCGAACTTCCAGAAATTCTGAGTATGCACGTTTTTACTGTACTATGTGGTCCATAATAGGTGGCCACCTTTGTCCGCCCACATCGACTGCTTCCTAAAAAAATTTGGTCACATCTTCGAAAATGTTACTATAGTTGGGCAAATTTAAAGTTTTTCGAAAATCTTCTGAAAACTCGAACTACCAGGAATTCTGAGTATGCACGTTTTTAGAGTACAATGTGGTCCACAATAGGTCACCCTTTTTGACCGCCCGCATCGTCTACTTCTTAAAAAAATTTGGTCACATCTTGGAAAGTGTTATTATAGTTAGGCAAAATTAAAATTTTTCGAAAATCTCGTAAAAACTCGAACTTCCAGAAATTCTGAGTATGCACGTTTTTACAGTACTATGTGGTCCACAATAGGTGGCCACTTTTGTTCGCCCGCATCAACTCCTTCCCAAAAAAAATTTGGTAAAATCTTGGAAAATGTTAATATAGTTGGACAAATTTAAGGTTTTTTCCTGAAAACTCGAACTTCAAGAAATTCTAAGTATATACTTTTTTAGAGTAGAATGTGGTCCAAAATAGGTTACCACTTTTGTCCGCCCGCATCGCCTCCTTCCTAAAAAAATTTTGTTCGAAAAATGTTAATATAGTTGGGCAAATTTAAAGTTTTTCGAAAATCTCGTAAAAACTCGAACTTCCAGAAATTCTGAGTATGCACGTTTTTACAGTACTATGTGGTCCATAACAGGTGCACACCTTTGTCCGCCCGCATCGACTCCTTCCTAAAAAAAATTTGGTCACATCTTCGAAAATGTTACTATAGTTGGGCAAATTTAAAGTTTTTCGAAAATCTCCTGAAAACGCGAACTTCCAGGAATTCTGAGTATGCACGTTTTTAGAGTACAATGTGGTCCACAATAGGTCACCCTTTTTGTCCGCCCGCATCGCCTCCTTAAAAAAATTTGGACACATCTTCGAAAATGTTAATATAGTTGGGCAAATTTAAAGTTTTTCGAAAATCTCCTGAAAACTCAAACTTCCAGAAATTCTGAGTATGCACGTTTTTACAGTACTATGTGGTCCACAATAGGTGGCCACTTTTGTTCGCCCGCATCAACTCCTTCCCAAAAAAAATTTGGTAAAATCTTGGAAAATGTTAATATAGTTGGGCAAATTTAAAGTTTTTCGAAAATCTCCTGAAAACGCGAACTTCCAGGAATTCTGAGTATGCACGTTTTTAGAGTACAATGTGGTCCACAATAGGTCACCCTTTTTGTCCGCCCGCATCGCCTCCCTCTTAAAAAAATTTGGTCACATCTTCGAAAATGTTAATATAGTTGGGCAAATTTAAAGTTTTTCGAAAATCTCGTAAAAACTCGAACTTCCAGAAATTCTGAGTATGCACGTTTTTACAGTACTATATGGTCCATAATAGGTGGCCACCTTTGTCCGCCCGCATCGACTCCTTCCTAAAAAAATTTGGTCACATCTTCGAAAATGTTACTATAGTTGGGCAAATTTAAAGTTTTTCGAAAATCTCCTGAAAACGCGAACTTCCAGGAATTCTGAGTAAGCACGTTTTTAGAGTACAATGTGGTCCACAATAGGTCACCCTTTTAGTCCACATCGCCTCCTTCCTAGAAAAATTTTGTTCGAAAAATGTTAATATAGTTGGGCAAATTTAAAGTTTTTCGAAAACCTTCTGAAAACTCGAACTACCAGGAATTCTGAGTATGCACGTTTTTAGAGTACAATGTAGTCCACAATAGGTCACCCTTTTAGTCCGCATCGCCTCCTTCCTAGAAAAATTTTGTTCGAAAAATGTTAATATAGTTGGGCAAATTTAAAGTTTTTCGAAAATTTCGTAAAAACTCGAACTTCCAGAAATTCTGATTATGCACGTTTTTACAGTACTATGTGATCCATAATAGGTGGCCACCTTTGTCCGCCCGCATCGACTGCTTCCTAAAAAAATTTGGTCACATCTTCGAAAATGTTACTATAGTTGGGCAAATTTAAAGTTTTTCGAAAATCTCCTGAAAAAGAGAACTTCCAGAAATTCTGAGTATGCACGTTTCTAGAGTACAATGTGGTCCACAATAGGTCACCCTTTTTGACCGCCCGCATCGTCTACTTCTTAAAAAAATTTGGTCACATCTTGGAAAGTGTTATTATAGTTAGGCAAAATTAAAATTTTTCGAAAATCTCGTAAAAACTCGAACTTCCAGAAATTCTGAGTATGCACGTTTTTACAGTACTATGTGGTCCATAATAGGTGGCCACTTTTGTCCGCCCGCATCGACTCCTTCCCAAAAAAAATTGGTCAAATCTTGGAAAATGTTAATATAGTTGGACAAATTTAAGGTTTTTTCCTGAAAACTCGAACTTCAAGAAATTCTAAGTATATACATACTTTTTTAGAGTAGAATGTGGTCCAATATAGGTTACCACTTTTGTCCGCCCGCATCGCCTCCTTCCTAAAAAAATTTTGTTCGAAAAATGTTAATATAATTGGGCAAATTTAAAGGTTTTCGAAAATCTCCTGAAAACTCGAACTTCCTGAAATTCTGAGTATGCACGTTTTTAGAGTACAATGTGGTCCACAATAGGTCACCCTTTTTGTCCGCCCGCATCGACTCCTTCCTAAAAAAAATTTGGTCACATCTTCGAAAATGTTACTATAGTTGGGCAAATTTAATGTTTTTCGAAAATCTCCTGAAAACGCGAACTTCCAGGAATTCTGAGTATGCACGTTTTTAGAGTACAATGTGGTCCACAATAGGTCACGCTTTTTGTCCGCCCGCATCGCCTCCTTAAAAAAATTTGGTCACATCTTCGAAAATGTTAATATAGTTGGGCAAATTTAAAGTTTTTCGAAAATCTCCTGAA
Organism: Tachina lurida; assembly: GCA_944452675.1. NCBI lineage: Eukaryota > Metazoa > Arthropoda > Insecta > Diptera > Tachinidae > Tachina > Tachina lurida. The sequence continues at coordinate 11,351,091 of OX101754.1, read as the reverse complement.
AACGCAAACTTCCAGAAATTCTGAGTATGCACGTTTTTACAGTACTATATGGTCCATAATAGGTGGCCACCTTTGTCCGCCCGCATCGACTCCTTCCTAAAAAAAATTTGGTCACATCTTCGAAAATGTTACTATAGTTGGGCAAATTTAAAGTTTTTCGAAAATCTCCTGAAAACGCGAACTTCCAGGAATTCTGAGTATGCACGTTTTTAGAGTACAATGTGGTCCACAATAGGTCACCCTTTTTGTCCGCCCGCTTCGCCTCCTTCTTAAAAAAATTTGGTCACATCTTCGAAGATGTTAATATAGTTGGGCAAATTTAAAGTTTTTCGAAAATCTCCTGAAAACGCGAACTTCCAGGAATTCTGAGTATGCACGTTTTTAGAGTACAATGTGGTCCACAATAGGTCACCCTTTTTGTCCGCCCGCATCACCTCCTTCTTAAAAAAATTTGGTCACATCTTCGAAAATGTTACTATAGTTGGGCAAATTTAAAGTTTTTCGAAAATCTCCTGAAAACGCGAACTTCCAGAAATTCTGAGTATGCACGTTTTTACAGTACTATGTGGTCCATAATAGGTGGCCACCTTTGTCCGCCCGCATCGACTGCTTCCTAAAAAAATTTGGTCACATCTTCGAAAATGTTAATGTAGTTGGGCAAATTTAAAGTTTTTCGAAAATCTCCTGAAAACGGGAACTTCCAGGAATTCTGAGTATGCACGTTTTTAGAGTACAATGTGGTCCACAATAGGTCACCCTTTTTGTCCGCCCGCATCGCCTCCTTCCTAAAAAAATTTGGTCACATCTTCGAAAATGTTAATATAGTTGGGCAAATTTAAAGTTTTTCGAAAATCTCGTAAAAACTCGAACTTCCAGAAATTCTGAGTATGCACGTTTTTACAGTACTATGTGGTCCATAATAGGTGGCCACCTTTGTCCGCCCGCATCGACTCCTTCCTAAAAAAATTTGGTCACATCTTCGAAAATGTTACTATAGTTGGGCAAATTTAAAGTTTTTCGAAAATCTCCTGAAAACGCGAACTTCCAGGAATTCTGAGTATGCACGTTTTTAGAGTACAATGTGGTCCACAATAGGTCACCCTTTTTGTCCGCCCGCATCGCCTCCTTAAAAAAATTTGGTCTTATCTTCGAAAATGTTAATATAGTTGGGCAAATTTAAAGTTTTTCAAAAATCTCCTGAAAACGCAAACTTCCAGAAATTCTGAGTATGCACGTTTTTACAGTACTATGTGGTCCATAATAGGTGGCCACTTTTGTTCGCCCGCATCAACTCCTTCCCAAAAAAAATTTGGTCAAATCTTGGAAAATGTTAATATAGTTGGGCAAATTTAAAGTTTTTCGCAAATCTCCTGAAAACGTGAACTTCCAGGAATTCTGAGTATGCACGTTTTTAGAGTACAATGTGGTCCACAATAGGTCACCCTTTTTGTCCGCCCGCATCGCCTCCCTCTTAAAAAAATTTGGTCACATCTTCGAAAATGTTAATATAGTTGGGCAAATTTAAAGTTTTTCGAAAATCTCGTAAAAACTCGAACTTCCAGAAATTCTGAGTATGCACGTTTTTACAGTACTATGTGGTCCATAATAGGTGTCCACCTTTGTCCGCCCGCATCGACTCCTTCCTAAAAAAATTTGGTCACATCTTCGAAAATGTTACTATAGTTGGGCAAATTTAAAGTTTTTAGAAAATCTCCTGAAAACGCGAACTTCCAGGAATTCTGAGTATGCAGGTTTTTAGAGTGCAATGTGGTCCACAATAGGTCACCCTTTTTGTCCGCCCGCATCGCCTCCTTCTTAAAAAAATTTGGTCACATCTTCGAAAATGTTAATATAGTTGGGCAAATTTAAAGTTTTTCGAAAATCTCCTGAAAACGCAAACTTCCAGAAATTCTGAGTATGCACGTTTTTACAGTACTATGTGGTCCATAATAGGTGGCCACCTTTGTCCGCCCGCATCGACTCCTTCCTAAACAAATTTGGTCACATCTTCGAAAATGTTACTATAGTTGGGCAAATTTAAAGTTTTTCGAAAATCTCCTGAAAACGCGAACTTCCAGGAATTCTGAGTATGCACGTTTTTAGAGTACAATGTGGTCCACAATTGGTCATCCTTTTTGTCCGCCCGCATCGCCTCCTTCCTAAAAATATTTGGTCACATCTTGGAAAATGTTAATATAGTTGGGCAAATTTAAAATTTTTCGAAAATCTCGTAAAAACTCGAACTTCCAGAATTTCTGAGTATGCACGTTTTTACAGTACTATGTGGTCCATAATAGGTGGCCACCTTTGTCCGCCCGCATCGACTCCTTCCTAAAAAAATTTGGTCACATCTTCGAAAATGTTACTATAGTTGGGCAAATTTAAAGTTTTTCGAAAATCTCCTGAAAACGCGAACTTCCAGGAATTCTGAGTATGCACGTTTTTAGAGTAGAATGTGGTCCAAAATAGGTTACCACTTTTGTCCACCCGCATCGCCTCCTTCCTAAAAAAATTTTGTTCGAAAAATGTTAATATAATTGGGCAAATTTAAAGGTTTTCGAAAATCTCCTGAAAACTCGAACTTCCTGGAATTCTGAGTATGCACGTTTTTAGAGTACAATGTGGTCCACAATAGGTCACCCTTTTTGTCCGCCCTCATCGCCTCCTTCCTAAAAAAAATTTGGTCACATCTTCGAAAATGTTAATATAGTTGGGCAAATTTAAAGTTTTTCGAAAATCTCGTAAAAACTCGAACTTCCAGAAATTCTGAGTATGCACGTTTTTACAGTACTATGTGGTCCATAATAGGTGGCCACCTTTGTCCGCCCGCATCGACTCCTTCCTAAAAAAATTTGGTCACATCTTCGAAAATGTTACTATAGTTGGCCAAATTTAAAGTTTTTCGAAAATCTCCTGAAAACGCGAACTTCCAGGAATTCTGAGTATGCACGTTTTTAGAGTACAATGTGGTCCACAATAGGTCACCCTTTTTGTCCGCCCGCATCGCCTCCTTAAAAAAATTTGGTCTTATCTTCGAAAATGTTAATATAGTTGGGCAAATTTAAAGTTTTTCAAAAATCTCCTGAAAACGCAAACTTCCAGAAATTCTGAGTATGCACGTTTTTACAGTACTATGCGGTCCATAATAGGTGGCCACTTTTGTTCGCCCGCATCAACTTCCCAAAAAAAATTTGGTAAAATCTTGGAAAATGTTAATATAGTTGGGCAAATTTAAAGTTTTTCGAAAATCTCCTGAAAACGCGAACTTCCAGGAATTCTGAGTATGCACGTTTTTAGAGTACAATGTGGTCCACAATAGGTCACCCTTTTTGTCCGCCCGCATCGCCTCCCTCTTAAAAAAATTTGGTCACATCTTCGAAAATGTTAATATAGTTGGGCAAATTTAAAGTTTTTCGAGAATCTCCTGAAAACTCGAACTTCCAGGAATTCTGAGTATGCACGTTTTTAGAGTATAATGTGGTCCACAATAGGTCACCCTTTTTGTCCGCCCGCATCGCCTCCTTCTTAAAAATATTTGGTCACATCTTCGAAAATGTTACTATAGTTGGGCAAATTTAAAGTTTTTCGAAAATCTCCTGAAAACGCGAACTTCCAGGAATTCTGAGTATGCAGGTTTTTAGAGTGCAATGTGGTCCACAATAGGTCACCCTTTTTGTCCGCCCGCATCGCCTCCTTCTTAAAAAAATTTGGTCACATCTTCGAAAATGTTAATATAGTTGGGCAAATTTAAAGTTTTTCGAAAATCTCCTGAAAAAGCGAACTTCCAGGAATTCTGAGTATGCGCTTTTTTAGAGTAGAATGTGGTCCATAATAGGTCACCACTTTTGTCCGCCCGCATCGCCTCCTTCCTAAAAAAATTTTGTTCGAAAAATGCTAATATAGTTGGGCAAATTTAAAGTTTTTCGAAAATCTCCTGAAAACGCGAACTTCCAGGAATTCTGAGTATGCACGTTTTTAGAGTACAATGTGGTCCACAATATGTCACCCTTTTTGTCCGCCCGCATCGCCTCTCATTTAAAAAAATTTGGTCACATCTTCGAAAATGTTAATATAGTTGGGCAAATTTAAAATTTTTCGAAAATCTCGTAAAAACTCGAACATCCAGAAATTCTGAAAATGCACGTTTCACAGTACTATGTGGTCCATAATAGGTGGCCACCTTTGTCCGCCCGCATCGACTCCTTCCTAAAAAAATTTGGTCACATCTTCGAAAATGTTATAGTTGGGCAAATTTAAAATTTTTCGAAAATCTCGTAAAAACTCGAACTTCCAGAAATTCTGAGTATGCACGTTTTACAGTACTATGTGGTCCATAATAGGTGGCCACCTTTGTCCGCCCGCATCGACTCCTTCCTAAAAAAATTTGGTCACATCTTCGAAAATGTTACTATAGTTGGGCAAATTTAAAGTTTTTCGAAAATCTCCTGAAAACGCGAACTTCCAGGAATTCTGAGTGTGCACGTTTTTACAGTACTATGTGGTCCATAATAGGTGGCCACCTTTGTCCGCCCGCATCGACTCCTTCCTAAAAAAATTTGGTCAAATCTTGGAAAATGTTAATATAGTTGGGCAAATTTAAAGTTTTTAGAAAATCTCCTGAAAACGTGAACTTCCAGGAATTCTGAGTATGCACGTTTTTAGAGTACAATGTGGTCCACAATAGGTCACCCTTTTTGTCCGCCCGCATCGCCTCCTTCTTAAAAAAATTTGGTCACATCTTCGAAAATGTTAATATAGTTGGGCAAATTTAAAGTTTTTCGAAAATCTCGTAAAAACTCGAACTTCCAGAAATTCTGAGTATGCACGTTTTTACAGTACTATGTGGTCCATAATAGGTGGCCACCTTTGTCCGCCCGCATCGACTGCTTCCTAAAAAAATTTGGTCACATCTTCGAAAATGTTACTATAGTTGGGCAAATTTAAAGTTTTTCGAAAATCTCCTGAAAAAGCGAACTTCCAGGAATTCTGAGTATACACGTTTTTAAAGTACAATGTGGTCCACAATAGGTCACCCTTTTTGTCCGCCCGCATCGCCTCCTTCCTACAAAAATTTGGTCACATCTTCGAAAATGTTAATATAGTTGGGCAAATTTAAAATTTTTCGAAAATCTCGTAAAAACTCGAACTTCCAGAAATTCTGAGTATGCACGTTTTTACAGTAGAATTTGGTCCATAATAGGTCACCACTTTTGTCCGCCCGCATCGCCTCCTTCCTAAAAAAATTTGCTCACATCTTCGAAAATGTTACTATAGTTGGGCAAATTTAAAGTTTTTCGAGAATCTCCTGAAAACTCGAACTTCCAGGAATTCTGAGTATGCACGTTTTTAGAGTATAATGTGGTCCACAATAGGTCACCCTTTTTGTCCGCCCGCATCGCCTCCTTCTTAAAAATATTTGGTCACATCTTCGAAAATGTTAATATAGTTGGGCAAATTTAAAGTTTTTCGAAAATCTCCTGAAAACGCGAACTTCCAGGAATTCTGAGTATGCACGTTTTTAGAGTACAATGTGGTCCACAATAGGTCACCCTTTTTGTCCGCCCGCATCGACTCCTTCCCAAAAAAAATTTGGTCAAATCTTGGAAAATGTTAGTATAGTTGGTCAAATTTAAGGTTTTTTCCTGAAAACTCGAACTTCCAGAAATTCTAAGTATGCACTTTTTTAGAGTAGAATGTGGTCCATAATATGTCACCACTTTTGTCCGCCCGCATCGCCTCCTTCCTAAAAAAATTTGCTCACATCTTGGAAAATGTTAATATAGTTGGGCAAATTTAAAGTTTTTCGAAAATCTCCTGAAAACGCGAACTTCCAGGAATTCTGAGTAAGCACGTTTTTAGAGTACAATGTGGTCCACAATAGGTCACCCTTTTAGTCCGCATCGCCTCCTTCCTAGAAAAATTTTGTTCGAAAAATGTTAATATAGTTGGGCAAATTTAAAGTTTTTCGAAAATCTTCTGAAAACTCGAACTTCCAGGAATTCTGAGTATGCACGTTTTTAGAGTACAATGTGGTCCACAATAGGTCACCCTTTTTGTCCGCCCGCATCGCCTCCTTCTTAAAAAAATTTGGTCACATCTTCGAAAATGTTAATATAGTTGGGCAAATTTAAAGTTTTTCGAAAATCTCCTGAAAACGCGAACTTCCAGGAATTCTGAGTATGCACGTTTTTAGAGTACAATGTGGTCCACAATAGGTCACCCTTTTTGTCCGCCCGCATCGACTCCTTCCCAAAAAAAATTTGGTCAAATCTTGGAAAATGTTAGTATAGTTGGTCAAATTTAAGGTTTTTTCCTGAAAACTCGAACTTCAAGAAATTCTAAGTATATACTTTTTTAGAGTAGAATGTGGTCCAAAATAGGTTACCACTTTTGTCCGCCCGCATCGACTCCTTCCTAAAAAAATTTGGTCACATCTTCGAAAATGTTAATATAGTTGGGCAAATTTAAAGTTTTTCGAAAATCTCCTGAAAAAGCGAACTTCCAGGAATTCTGAGTATGCGCTTTTTTAGAGTAGAATGTGGTGCATAATAGGTCACCACTTTTGTCCGCCCGCATCGCCTCCTTCCTAAAAAAATTTTGTTCGAAAAATGCTAATATAGTTGGGCAAATTTAAAGTTTTTCGAAAATCTCCTGAAAACGCGAACTTTCAGGAATTCTGAGTATGCACGTTTTTAGAGTACAATGTGGTCCACAATATGTCACCCTTTTTGTCCGCCCGCATCGCCTCTCTCTTAAAAAAATTTGTTCACATCTTCGAAAATGTTAATATAGTTGGGCAAATTTAAAATTTTTCGAAAATCTCGTAAAAACTCGGAACTTCCAGAAATTCTGAGTATGCACGTTTTACAGTACTATGTGGTCCATAATAGGTGGCCACCTTTGTCCGCCCGCATCGACTCCTTCCTAAAAAAATTTGGTCACATCTTCGAAAATGTTATAGTTGGGCAAATTTAAAATTTTTCGAAAATCTCGTAAAAACTCGAACTTCCAGAAATTCTGAGTATGCACGTTTTTACAGTACTATGTGGTCCATAATAGGTGGCCACCTTTGTCCGCCCGCATCGACTCCTTCCTAAAAAATTTGGTCAAATCTTGGAAAATGTTAATATAGTTGGGCAAATTTAAAGTTTTTAGAAAATCTCCTGAAAACGCGAACTTCCAGGAATTCTGAGTATGCACGTTTTTAGAGTACAATGTGGTCCACAATAGGTCACCCTTTTTGTCCGCTCGCATCGCCTCCTTCTTAAAAAAATTTGGTCACATCTTCGAAAATGTTAATATAGTTGGGTAAATTTAAAGTTTTTCGAAAATCTCGTAAAAACTCGAACTTCCAGAAATTCTGAGTATGCACGTTTTTACAGTACTATGTGGTCCATAATAGGTGGCCACCTTTGTCCGCCCGCATCGACTCCTTACTAAACAAATTTGGTCACATCTTCGAAAATGTTAATATAGTTGGGCAAATTTAAAATTTTTCGAAAATCTCCTGAAAACGCGAACTTCCAGGAATTTTGAGTATGCACGTTTTTAGAGTACAATGTGGTCCACAATAGGTCACCCATTTGTCCGCCCGCATCGCCTCCCTCTTAAAAAAATTTGGTCGCATCTTCGAAAATGTTAATATAGTTGGGCAAATTTAAGGTTTTTCGAAAATCTCGTAAAAACTCGAACTTCCAGAAATTCTGAGTATGCACGTTTTTACAGTACTATGTGGTCCATAATAGGTGGCCACCTTTGTCCGCCCGCATCGACTCCTTCCTAAAAAAATTTGGTCACATCTTCGAAAATGTTACTATAGTTGGGCAAATTTAAAGTTTTTCGAAAATCTCCTGAAAACGCGAACTTCCAGGAATTCTGAGTATGCACGTTTTTAGAGTACAATGTGGTCCACAATAGGTCACCCTTTTTGTCCGCCCGCATCGCCTTCTTCTTAAAAATATTTGGTCACATCTTCGAAAATGTTAATATAGTTGGGCAAATTTAAAGTTTTTCGAAAATCTCCTGAAAACGCGAACTTCCAGGAATTCTGAGTATGCGCTTATTTTGAGTAGAATGTGGTCCAAAATAGGTTACCACTTTTGTCCGCCCGCATCGCCTACTTCCTAAAAAAATTTTGTTCGAAAAATGTTAATATAATTGGGCAAATTTAAAGTTTTTCGAAAATCTCCTGAAAACTCGAACTTCCTGGAATTCTGAGTAAGCACGTTTTTAGAGTACAATATGGTCCACAATAGGTCACCCTTCTTGTCCGCCCGCATCGCCTCCTTCCTAAAAAAAATTTGGTCTCATCTTGGAAAGTGTTAATATAGTTGGGCAAATTTAAAGTTTTTCGAAAATCTCCTGAAAACGCGAACTTCCAGGAATTCTGAGTATGCACGTTTTTAGAGTACAATGTGGTCCACAATAGGTCACCCTTTTTGTCCGCCCGCATCGCCTCCTTCTTAAAAATATTTGGTCACATCTTCGAAAATGTTAATATAGTTGGGCAAATTTAAAGTTTTTCGAAAATCTCCTGAAAACGCAAACTTCCAGGAATTCTGAGTATGCACGTTTTTAGAGTACAATGTGGTCCACAATAGGTCACCCTTTTTGTCCGCCCGCATCGACTCCTTCCCAAAAAAAATTTGGTCAAATCTTGGAAAATGTTAGTATAGTTGGTCAAATTTAAGGTTTTTTCCTGAAAACTCGAACTTCCAGAAATTCTAAGTATGCACTTTTTTAGATAGAATGTGGTCCATAATAGGTCACCACTTTTGTCCGCCCGCATCGCCTCCTTCCTAAAAAAATTTGCTCACATCTTGGAAAATGTTAATATAGTTGGGCAAATTTAAAGTTATTCGAAAATCTCCTGAAAACGCGAACTTCCAGGAATTCTGAGTAAGCACGTTTTTAGAGTACAATGTGGTCCACAATAGGTCACCCTTTTAGTCCGCATCGCCTCCTTTCTAGAAAAATTTTGTTCGAAAAATGTTAATATAGTTGGGCAAATTTAAAGTTTTTCGAAAATCTTCTGAAAACTCGAACTTCCAGGAATTCTGAGTATGCACGTTTTTAGAGTACAATGTGGTCCACAATAGGTCACCCTTTTTGTCCGCCCGCATCGCCTCCTTCTTAAAAAAATTTGGTCACATCTTCGAAAATGTTAATATAGTTGGGCAAATTTAAAGTTTTTCGAAAATCTCGTAAAAACTCGAACTTCCAGAAATTCTGAGTATGCACGTTTTTACAGTACTATGTGGTCCATAATAGGTGAGTAGTAGGGAACTGCCACTCCTGGCGCCGATTAAAATTGTGAAATTTGGGTAATTAAAATTTGAAATTTGAGAATTTCAGTACAAAATTTTAAAATTTGGGTAATTAAAATTTTAAAATTTTAAAATTCTTGGAAATTTGTGAAATTTGATACCCTACGAGGGTGGATCATTAAGTCCGTCCAACTTTTTGTTTACATAAGGAATTTTTTGTTTACATAAGGAGTTTTGTTTACATTAACCCATGTGGGAACGGGTGATTTTTTTTGAGGTTGCATTAATTGTGTGAACGGGTGATTTATTTTTGAGGTTACCTTAATATAGAAAGGGCCTAACTCATTTTTTTTTTTTGTGGGGTGGATTAAGGGGTTTCATAAGATTAATATTTCATAAGTATATATGCCGACGGGAAAATCATGAAATGATTTTTCCTAATACTAATGGGGGTGAAATAGTGAAAATTAATTTTTCCTAATGCCGACGGCAATACATGATTATTTTTCCTAATGTCTACGGTAAAACATGAATATTATTTTTTTCAAATGCCGACGGCAAAACATGATTATTATTTTTTCAAATGCCGACGGGAAAATGATTTTTCATAATTCCGACAGGAAAAACATAAAAGTTATTTCTAATGCTAATACAGGAGTTTAAGGCTGGCCGTGATTTGGGTGGGTGGAGCTGTTGTCGTAATACATAACCGAGGGAGTTTATGGATGTGTCTGTCTGTCTGTTTTGCGAGGCTGTGATTGGTCGGGGGAGCGTGGTGTAGTTGTGGTAGATGGATTGAGTGCATGTGCGTATACCTGTCTGTTGGAATTTGTGTAAGGGTGTGATTGACAAAGGGTGGGGTGTAGTTGAGGTAGATCGACTGCGTGTATGCAGGTGTTGCAAGTCTGTAGGAATTTAAGTCTTATAGTGATTTGGGGTATGTGAGGGTGTTGTTGTACGAGTAACAGTATCCATGGGAATTTGTGGATGTGTCTGTCTGGGGGAATTTCAGCGAGGCTGTTATTGGGAGGGGGTGCGGTGTAGTTGAGGTTGATCGACTGCGTGTATGTATGTCTATATGCTTGTAGGTGCTTAAGGCTGATCGTGATTTAAAAGAGGTGAGGATGTTGTTGTAATATGTATACGTTGGAATCTGTATGTATGTATGTCTGTGAAAATTTAAGGCTGATCATGATTTAGGGTAGGTGAGGTGGGTGTAGTAAAATGTCTGTGTGTATGTACATATGTTTGTAGAAGTTTAATACTATTAGTGATTTGAGGATAGGTGAGGGTGTTGTCGTACGAGTGATATGTATGCGTGGGAATCTGTATGCATGTTCGTAGGAGTTTAAGGCTGATCGTGATTTGTGTTGTTGTCAGTGTTGTTTGTAGGAATGACCGTGAGAATTTTTTATGTATATCTATAGGAATTTAAGGTTGGCCGTGTTTTGTGAGGGGTGGTGTGTTGTTGAAATAATTTGAATTTTTCTTAGATGAAATCTGGTATATGTGCGTGTGTGTGCGTATGATTTTCTCACGCTAGTTGTTTTATGTACGTAGAAATAAATTGTATTCAATATCGAGATTTGGTTCTATAAAATACTTTCATATATCTGATACATATACATAAGTATATTTTCATACTCAAGGTTGCTGGGTATTTTGTCATGCTTAAAATTGTCCAGCTTTAAAGTCTGCCTGCGAGAAATTTGTTTATATTACAGATTTTGTTTATTTAACTACGTCCGGCTTCTTTCGCTGAACTTCTTTTCATACGATCATGGAAATGTATAGTTTCTCTGTCCATAATAAGGTCGTTTAGCTTGGGCATGTGCTCTGACTGAATGGTTTGCGTTGTTCATATATTTTTATGATGTAGATATGTAAGTGTGATTGTCAAGATCTAATAAATATTTGAGTATTGATAAGAAATTTGATATTATGTGTACATACATATCTACAAATTGATTTTATGTATGTATGTACATATGTATGTACATACAAATAAGTGTTTGCCTCCGTGTTTGAATACATTTTTTTGTTTTTGTTGTTGTTGTAAATATTCGCCTGGTCTTTTATGTATAGATGTCAAATATCTTCATAGTTTTTTTTTTTATTTGAAATTAAAAAAACGTTGTTTTAACTTTTATCTGTATTTACTTAATAGTTTGTGAGGATTTGCTGTTTTAAGTAAAACTAATTTCCTTAAGATACATACTTTAGAATAATAGTAACTATAATAGAAATATTTCCTATATTTAATTTACATTTGTTTAAAGTTGATGCAGCTTATCTTCATTCTTAGAAATATTTTGATATAAAATTTTTTCCAGCCGTAGGCTTTTTTCATCACCTTTTACATTTATTTTAGAACATCTTGCATTGCCTTTTATACATTTATAAACATTTTTAAATGAAACTGATCCAGCAGTCCAGCTTATGTAATGATAGTTTTTTGTTAGCCAGCTTGCTTCTTTTTTTTATTTTTTATTGATTATTGAGTTTTATAATGAAATCATTATATTCGTAATTGTTCAAAACAATCGCTACTTCTTTTGCGATGAAATCATTTGAATTACTTTTGAAACATTGTACGTATATAAAAATTATGTTGTTTTCCATATTACTCAATTTATAAGACTTTTCGAACTTGTCCTTTGATGGGTATATACATATGTATTCTATTATACGATCATGAATAAGAATACAGTAAGCTGATTTCTTTGCTTACTATTTCAAATTAAAATTTTATTCAATTGCCCTGCTATTGAATAAAAGGAGCTTTTATCTTAAACTCTGGTACAGGTAGAAACGCATGAGATTCTTTCATATACTACCTTTGCTGGAATCTTAGATACATATAATAACTATATAGAATTGCATTACGTTTATTTTTAAATTTTATGTTAGGATTATCATCATATGGATATGAGACTGAACTTAAATGTACTTTTAAATTAGTTAATTCATAATGAATAATCTTATTTTCTTCTTGAATAGCGAACAACAGAAAACGAAGTCGTTTTCTTACAATTTAGGTCTAACCTCTCAACTGGTCCTCTAGTATACAATATGACTTTATATGTCAACATTTCTGTCTCCTCTTTGTCAGCGTTAGGGATAATTAAATTTTAAACTTTTTATTCTTCAAATTGTGTTACTTCATACTGATAATATGTTTAAGTACATTAATAATGTACGAGTATATGTTTATTTTATGACGGGTCCCTATGGCTTTTATTTGATGTTCTAGATGAAGTGATTTTTTTTTTCTAATTTTATTAAAGTTTAGCGTATTGCGTATATATTTCTAATATATTTAAGTGAGCTTTTTGTACCTGTCAGACAGAGTGTACGTATCAGTTGATCAGTCAGTCTCTCTTTTTATTTTATTAATTTTTTCTTCTAATGTGTCACTACTATTTTTTCAGATTTTACTACTTGAAATAGAAAATATTTATATAATTTTAAGAGTATTAACATACATATAGGTAAATATATGTATGTACGTAAAAATTAGTTCATATACAAAGAAATACATCTTTAATAATCAACTATTCTAGAAAATCGATCTAGGATAACACATTTACCTCCATCATCATTTCACCGTCAGTGTTTTCATAAAGTGTTAGAAACATTGGAATATCTATGTTTAGGAGAATTTTTACTTCAAGTGTTTCTATATAAGATTTGGTGTTTGACCCCTTGACGTTATTGTGGTTAACGTAGGCTGTGTTGTATCACATTCAGATCTAATAATTTCTCACTTAGAAAAGGTCCTCATTACCATCAATCATACCTGTATATAATACATTCATGAGTTGAGTTGATCCAGATACAATTGCTGTCTACAAATTAATGATTAGAAAATAGCTTTCTCATCATCTTCTATCAAGTTTAATATTTTGCTAGCATGCATGCTTTAGCATGCTATTCTATCAATAGTGAGGCGAGAGTCCGACATTTAGTGGTGTTTCAATTAAAAATCTATACAATTAGAATTACGAATTCACTCTTTTGAATTTTTAACAAAGTAGATACATATGTATGTATGTATTTCATTTGCCACAAACTCTTAAAATTTCTGTACTTATAAAAGTATGATGTCAGGAATTTTTTTAAATCATACATGCCTCGGCATGCTTCCAATATTTTTCTCGGTAAATTTATTTCATACTCATACAGATACAGATATAAAGTAAGATCTGTTTACATTCCATTTTACAATTTATGCATGCTTCAGCATGATTCTAGTTGAAGTCTGTATTTATTTAGTAAGTTTGTTTGATACCCATTCATACACATGTACATTGTTAAAGATTGGATATCAAAATCCAATTTTCTTAGTTTATCTAGAAATGAACAAAGTGAATATCTTTTATAATAACCATATTCACACTTTAAAATTTTGTGTGCTAGAGCTTTCGAAATGGAAAATGTACACCTTTTACTACAAAAAGTGGTAAACGATGTGTTGCTGAATATTGCACTGTGTTATAGTTCATTTTGAACTCTTAAGTTTTCACAATATTTCATACAGACCATCAAGTTTAGAGAATTCCAGTACATTAAGCTATTTATCTTCCCTGAGACCTAAAATTCCTAATCAATCCTTCAAAAAACCAATACAAATTAGATTTATCCTTTTTAATTTTATTTATATTTTCATTGAATTTCAACATTTTGTACCTCTTCAAATTACTGTATACTGTATTTTGCACCTTTTTCTCATTCGTTGAGTTAACTTTAATCGCAAATATTTTAATGATGTGGTGAACTTTTCTATTGTAGGCATTAAGTAAATCTTTGTGTATATCAATCCACTTATATGAACCATTATAGCTAAATTCTTAACACATAATTCCTTTTAATGATCTATTAATTTATTCTACTATTGATGCTTTCATATTATGAAATTTTTAATCCTCTGTTTATACATGAATTTTGCAGTGTTTATTAAAAATTCTGTACCAACATCTATATGTATTTTTTTGTTTTGATACTCATATCATTTCAAAAATATTTTCCATTGCCTTGGTTTTTTTCGAGTGCAGCTTTTATTTTCAACGATACTCACAATATAAATTTTGAGAATGTGTCAGTCAGTCAGCAAAAAATCAATAATTTCTATTTTCTCTAGAATAGCTACCCAGTTCACCTAAATCAGCTCCATAAAAGATCATCTATTCCATTCATTACATCACTACAATAGACAAACAATTTTATAAATTTATTATGGATTACGTTTACTAAATTTCTTTTTAAGGACATTGAGTTGTTTTACAGTTTTTTGGCGAGTGTTGTGATCTACTTGATACATTTTCAGATATTTATACTAAAATGTAGTTAATTTTCCAATCTATAAATTTTATCGCTCAGCTCTTCAATTTGTTTGTCAAAAGATGATTTAATTTTTAGAATGTCTTTTTCAATTTTATACCTATCTTCTATCGTTAATTTTATTTCACACTCCACTTATTAATTCATCCTTTAGTTTCTCGATTTGAGTTTCCAGAAACAATTTACTGATAACATTGTTCACCGTCAGTGAACATTGTATACATTGATAGAAATTATATATTTTATTTAGTTTTCAAAATCAAATTTGTCATACTATTTTCACGTTTTATCAATCATTAAAGAAAATAAACCCACTTTTAAGCCCCATATTTGATCATCAACTTGTATTTTATCTTTATTCAGTTTTAGATTTCTATCACCAAATTTCCACTCATTATTGAAGTCTTTATGTGAGTCATAGTTTGTATCTAATTCATTTCATCCTTCCCAGACTAATAAGTCAATATAAGCATCTTCGATGTTGGAAGGCCGTGAGTAAAAATCATCTTCTTCTTCTTCATCGTCATAATCATTCTCAGTATTAGCATCATTAAATAAGATGGTATTATCAAATATTGTTCCTTTTGAAAGTTTCTTTAACTTGTCTCTATCTTGAGTGATGGTTTTTCAGACTTTAAACTTGTATTATTTTCAACTTCTGTCTTCATTTTACTTTGTTCTTTCTTGTGTAATCTTTCAATATTTTTAGAACTATTTATGAATTCTTTGAGAGGTTCTGTTATAGGATCAAATATATCTCTTAGTTGTTCACGTGTATCTATTTCACCAGTTTTTATACTACGAAGCTTTTTCTTCAAGACACTTCTTATCAACACCGTTTTAAAATTTTCTCATCCATGTTTAATAATAGCAAATAAGAGGTATCAGCTATTAGATCAGGTATCACCTATTAGATCAGGTATCAGCTATCAGATCAGCTTATCAGGAGCTGCTCTGGTTTTCAGATCATCTTATTAGGAGCTGGTCTGATTTTTAGATCAGCTTATCAGGAGCTGGTCTGGTTTTCAGATCAGCTTATCAGGACCTGGTCTGGTTTTCAGATCAGCTTTTCAGGACCTGATCTGGTTTTCAGATCAGCTTTTCAGGACCTGATCTGGTTTTCAGATCAGCTTATCAGGACCTGATCTGGTTTTCAGATCAGCTTTTCAGGACCTGATCTGGTTTTCAGATCAGCTTTTCAGGACCTGATCTGGTTTTCAGATCAGCTTATCAGGACCTGATCTGGTTTTCAGATCAGCTTATCAGGAGCTGGTCTGGTTTTCAGATCAGCTTATCAGGAGCTGGTCTGGTTTTCAGATCAGCTTATCAGGACCTGATCTGGTTTTAAGATCAGGTTATCAGGTATCAGATCAGGTTATCGGACAGCTGATCTGTAAAACAGATCAGGTTATCAGGAGCTGTTAAGATTGTCACATCAGATTATCTGTTTTAAATTGGGTCATCAGATTACAAGTAGCTGGACATTTATAAAATTTAGATGAATGAAGTTTAAGGCCAGATAAAATGCGAAAAACTATACTGTTATGTAGTCAAATTGTTTTCTATGACGATCATCACTTAATTCAGTATCTTTCCTTATAATCAAAATTCCATATTTTTAATTCCAACACGATTTATATTTTTCTCATATTACTTAAACATTCTAACTACATTATGATTATTTCCTATCAAATATTTGGTGATTCTAGTATAAGTTTGACATTAGTAGAATGCATCAACATTCTTATCTTACCCCATACAAAAATATGCTTCTCACACACAACATGGTTAAATATCGTATTGGTATTACTTCTAGATTTCTTAAAAGAAATAACAGATTCATTATCTGTAAATGTGTAATACCCATGACTTTCATTAATGAAATTAATTTCTACAGGTATTTATATTTAGGTTGTTAGAGAGATTTTGAGTTTAAATATGAAGATGTTTTCAAGTTTTAGTCCATTAGAACTGTCTAGCCAACCAATCATAATATTATTATTTTTTTATATATTTTTTATTTATTTTTTTTTTACCAATTTAACAGACCAACTATTCTTGCACGAATAAAAATTTATAGAAGGGAACTATGATTTATTTTTGAGCTAACGTTTGATGACTCATCAAAATTGCATACCAAGGTATTTTTATGTTGTTTTGACTATGAGTATGTGTCAATATTTATGAAATACCTTTCCTTAATATTGGTGCATGCACATAGTCAAAACAAAGTATGCTTTAAGTGTTTAAAACCAGTATTACCCTAAAAATGGTGGTTTTAAACTCTTAAAATATACTTTGTTTTACTAACCCCATTTTGTAACTAAATGCATTTCATAAATATTGAAGCATACTCAGAGTCAAAATATCCTTTGTTTTGAGTATGAGTATGGCTCATTATCTCTTATTATAGAAAAAAAAAATAGTATGATTATTTCTATAGTAATAGATAATATTTATAAAATGTATTTAGTTACAAAATGTGGTTAGTAAAACAACATAAATATACCTTGGTATGAAATTTTGATGATTCATCAATATTTCGTACCATCCTATTTTTAGGTTGTTTTGACTATAAGTATGTACCAATATTTATGAAATGTATTTCATAAATATTATCACTTATTATAGAAAAAATAAAATAATATAGCTATATGATATCAGAAAATATTTTCGGTTATCATATAGCTATATTATTTTATTTTTCCTATAATAAGAGATAATGGTACCTACTCATAGTCAAAACAAAGTATATTTTAAGAGCTTAAAACCAGTATTGTCATACAAAATACTGATTTTAAACTGTTAAAATATACTTTGTTTTACTAACCACATTTTTTGTAACTAAATGCATTTCATAAATATTAACGCATACTCATACTCAAAACAAATGATATTTTTATGTTGTTTTGATTGTGAGTATGGAGCATTATCTGTTATTATAAAAAATAAAATAATGCAGCTATACGATTTTAGAAAATATTTTCTGAAATCGAATAGCTGTATTATTTTAGTTTTTTATAATAAGAGATAATATTTATAAAATGTATTTAGTTACACAAAAGCGGTTAGTAAAACAACCTAAATATAGGATGGCACGAAATTTTGATGAGTCATCAAACGTTAGCTCAAAAATAAATCATAGTTCCCTTCTATAAATTTTTATTCGTGCAAGAATAGTTGGTCTGTTAAATTGGTAAAAAAAAATAAATAAAAAATATATAAAAAAATAATAATATTATGATTGGTTGGCTAGACAGTTCTAATGGACTAAAACTTGAAAACATCTTCATATTTAAACTCAAAATCTCTCTAACAACCTAAATATAAATACCTGTAGAAATTAATTTCATTAATGAAAGTCATGGGTATTACACATTTACAGATAATGAATCTGTTATTTCTTTTAAGAAATCTAGAAGTAATACCAATACGATATTTAACCATGTTGTGTGTGAGAAGCATATTTTTGTATGGGGTAAGATAAGAATGTTGATGCATTCTACTAATGTCAAACTTATACTAGAATCACCAAATATTTGATAGGAAATAATCATAATGTAGTTAGAATGTTTAAGTAATATGAGAAAAATATAAATCGTGTTGGAATTAAAAATATGGAATTTTGATTATAAGGAAAGATACTGAATTAAGTGATGATCGTCATAGAAAACAATTTGACTACATAACAGTATAGTTTTTCGCATTTTATCTGGCCTTAAACTTCATTCATCTAAATTTTATAAATGTCCAGCTACTTGTAATCTGATGACCCAATTTAAAACAGATAATCTGATGTGACAATCTTAACAGCTCCTGATAACCTGATCTGTTTTACAGATCAGCTGTCCGATAACCTGATCTGATACCTGATAACCTGATCTTAAAACCAGATCAGGTCCTGATAAGCTGATCTGAAAACCAGACCAGCTCCTGATAAGCTGATCTGAAAACCAGACCAGCTCCTGATAAGCTGATCTGAAAACCAGATCAGGTCCTGATAAGCTGATCTGAAAACCAGATCAGGTCCTGAAAAGCTGATCTGAAAACCAGATCAGGTCCTGAAAAGCTGATCTGAAAACCAGATCAGGTCCTGATAAGCTGATCTGAAAACCAGATCAGGTCCTGAAAAGCTGATCTGAAAACCAGATCAGGTCCTGAAAAGCTGATCTGAAAACCAGACCAGGTCCTGATAAGCTGATCTGAAAACCAGACCAGCTCCTGATAAGCTGATCTAAAAATCAGACCAGCTCCTAATAAGATGATCTGAAAACCAGAGCAGCTCCTGATAAGCTGATCTGATAGCTGATACCTGATCTAATAGGTGATACCTGATCTAATAGCTGATACCTCTTATTTGCTATTATTAAACATGGATGAGAAAATTTTAAAACGGTGTTGATAAGAAGTGTCTTGAAGAAAAAGCTTCGTAGTATAAAAACTGGTGAAATAGATACACGTGAACAACTAAGAGATATATTTGATCCTATAACAGAACCTCTCAAAGAATTCATAAATAGTTCTAAAAATATTGAAAGATTACACAAGAAAGAACAAAGTAAAATGAAGACAGAAGTTGAAAATAATACAAGTTTAAAGTCTGAAAAACCATCACTCAAGATAGAGACAAGTTAAAGAAACTTTCAAAAGGAACAATATTTGATAATACCATCTTATTTAATGATGCTAATACTGAGAATGATTATGACGATGAAGAAGAAGAAGATGATTTTTACTCACGGCCTTCCAACATCGAAGATGCTTATATTGACTTATTAGTCTGGGAAGGATGAAATGAATTAGATACAAACTATGACTCACATAAAGACTTCAATAATGAGTGGAAATTTGGTGATAGAAATCTAAAACTGAATAAAGATAAAATACAAGTTGATGATCAAATATGGGGCTTAAAAGTGGGTTTATTTTCTTTAATGATTGATAAAACGTGAAAATAGTATGACAAATTTGATTTTGAAAACTAAATAAAATATATAATTTCTACCAATGTATACAATGTTCACTGACGGTGAACAATGTTATCAGTAAATTGTTTCTGGAAACTCAAATCGAGAAACTAAAGGATGAATTAATAAGTGGAGTGTGAAATAAAATTAACGATAGAAGATAGGTATAAAATTGAAAAAGACATTCTAAAAATTAAATCATCTTTTGACAAACAAATTGAAGAGCTGAGCGATAAAATTTATAGATTGGAAAATTAACTACATTTTAGTATAAATATCTGAAAATGTATCAAGTAGATCACAACACTCGCCAAAAAACTGTAAAACAACTCAATGTCCTTAAAAAGAAATTTAGTAAACGTAATCCATAATAAATTTATAAAATTGTTTGTCTATTGTAGTGATGTAATGAATGGAATAGATGATCTTTTATGGAGCTGATTTAGGTGAACTGGGTAGCTATTCTAGAGAAAATAGAAATTATTGATTTTTTGCTGACTGTAACTGACACATTCTCAAAATTTATATTGTGAGTATCGTTGAAAATAAAAGCTGCACTCGAAAAAAACCAAGGCAATGGAAAATATTTTTGAAATGATATGAGTATCAAAACAAAAAAATACATATAGATGTTGGTACAGAATTTTTAATAAACACTGCAAAATTCATGTATAAACAGAGGATTAAAAATTTCATAATATGAAAGCATCAATAGTAGAATAAATTAATAGATCATTAAAAGGAATTATGTGTTAAGAATTTAGCTATAATGGTTCATATAAGTGGATTGATATACACAAAGATTTACTTAATGCCTACAATAGAAAAGTTCACCACATCATTAAAATATTTGCGATTAAAGTTAACTCAACGAATGAGAAAAAGGTGCAAAATACAGTATACAGTAATTTGAAGAGGTACAAAATGTTGAAATTCAATGAAAATATAAATAAAATTAAAAAGGATAAATCTAATTTGTATTGGTTTTTTGAAGGATTGATTAGGAATTTTAGGTCTCAGGGAAGATAAATAGCTTAATGTACTGGAATTCTCTAAACTTGATGGTCTGTATGAAATATTGTGAAAACTTAAGAGTTCAAAATGAACTATAACACAGTGCAATATTCAGCAACACATCGTTTACCACTTTTTGTAGTAAAAGGTGTACATTTTCCATTTCGAAAGCTCTAGCACACAAAATTTTAAAGTGTGAATATGGTTATTATAAAAGATATTCACTTTGTTCATTTCTAGATAAACTAAGAAAATTGGATTTTGATATCCAATCTTTAACAATGTACATGTGTATGAATGGGTATCAAACAAACTTACTAAATAAATACAGACTTCAACTAGAATCATGCTGAAGCATGCATAAATTGTAAAATGGAATGTAAACAGATCTTACTTTATATCTGTATCTGTATGAGTATGAAATAAATTTACCGAGAAAAATATTGGAAGCATGCCGAGGCATGTATGATTTAAAAAAATTCCTGACATCATACTTTTATAAGTACAGAAATTTTAAGAGTTTGTGGCAAATGAAATACATACATACATATGTATCTACTTTGTTAAAAATTCAAAAGAGTGAATTCGTAATTCTAATTGTATAGATTTTTAATTGAAACACCACTAAATGTCGGACTCTCGCCTCACTATTGATAGAATAGCATGCTAAAGCATGCATGCTAGCAAAATATTAAACTTGATAGAAGATGATGAGAAAGCTATTTTCTAATCATTAATTTGTAGACAGCAATTGTATCTGGATCAACTCAACTCATGAATGTATTATATACAGGTATGATTGATGGTAATGAGGACCTTTTCTAAGTGAGAAATTATTAGATCTGAATGTGATACAACACAGCCTACGTTAACCACAATAACGTCAAGGGGTCAAACACCAAATCTTATATAGAAACACTTGAAGTAAAAATTCTCCTAAACATAGATATTCCAATGTTTCTAACACTTTATGAAAACACTGACGGTGAAATGATGATGGAGGTAAATGTGTTATCCTAGATCGATTTTCTAGAATAGTTGATTATTAAAGATGTATTTCTTTGTATATGAACTAATTTTTACGTACATACATATATTTACCTATATGTATGTTAATACTCTTAAAATTATATAAATATTTTCTATTTCAAGTAGTAAAATCTGAAAAAATAGTAGTGACACATTAGAAGAAAAAATTAATAAAATAAAAAGAGAGACTGACTGATCAACTGATACGTACACTCTGTCTGACAGGTACAAAAAGCTCACTTAAATATATTAGAAATATATACGCAATACGCTAAACTTTAATAAAATTAGAAAAAAAAAATCACTTCATCTAGAACATCAAATAAAAGCCATAGGGACCCGTCATAAAATAAACATATACTCGTACATTATTAATGTACTTAAACATATTATCAGTATGAAGTAACACAATTTGAAGAATAAAAAGTTTAAAATTTAATTATCCCTAACGCTGACAAAGAGGAGACAGAAATGTTGACATATAAAGTCATATTGTATACTAGAGGACCAGTTGAGAGGTTAGACCTAAATTGTAAGAAAACGACTTCGTTTTCTGTTGTTCGCTATTCAAGAAGAAAATAAGATTATTCATTATGAATTAACTAATTTAAAAGTACATTTAAGTTCAGTCTCATATCCATATGATGATAATCCTAACATAAAATTTAAAAATAAACGTAATGCAATTCTATATAGTTATTACATGTATCTAAGATTCCAGCAAAGGTAGTATATGAAAGAATCTCATGCGTTTCTACCTGTACCAGAGTTTAAGATAAAAGCTCCTTTTATTCAATAGCAGGGCAATTGAATAAAATTTTAATTTGAAATAGTAAGCAAAGAAATCAGCTTACTGTATTCTTATTCATGATCGTATAATAGAATACATATGTATATACCCATCAAAGGACAAGTTCGAAAAGTCTTATAAATTGAGTAATATGGAAAACAACATAATTTTTATATACGTACAATGTTTCAAAAGTAATTCAAATGATTTCATCGCAAAAGAAGTAGCGATTGTTTTGAACAATTACGAATATAATGATTTCATTATAAAACTCAATAATCAATAAAAAATAAAAAAAAGAAGCAAGCTGGCTAACAAAAAACTATCATTACATAAGCTGGACTGCTGGATCAGTTTCATTTAAAAATGTTTATAAATGTATAAAAGGCAATGCAAGATGTTCTAAAATAAATGTAAAAGGTGATGAAAAAAGCCTACGGCTGGAAAAAATTTTATATCAAAATATTTCTAAGAATGAAGATAAGCTGCATCAACTTTAAACAAATGTAAATTAAATATAGGAAATATTTCTATTATAGTTACTATTATTCTAAAGTATGTATCTTAAGGAATTTAGTTTTACTTAAAACAGCAAATCCTCACAAACTATTAAGTAAATACAGATAAAAGTTAAAACAACGTTTTTTTAATTTCAAATAAAAAAAAAAACTATGAAGATATTTGACATCTATACATAAAAGACCAGGCGAATATTTACAACAACAACAAAAACAAAAAAATGTATTCAAACACGGAGGCAAACACTTATTTGTATGTACATACATATGTACATACATACATAAAATCAATTTGTAGATATGTATGTACACATAATATCAAATTTCTTATCAATACTCAAATATTTATTAGATCTTGACAATCACACTTACATATCTACATCATAAAAATATATGAACAACGCAAACCATTCAGTCAGAGCACATGCCCAAGCTAAACGACCTTATTATGGACAGAGAAACTATACATTTCCATGATCGTATGAAAAGAAGTTCAGCGAAAGAAGCCGGACGTAGTTAAATAAACAAAATCTGTAATATAAACAAATTTCTCGCAGGCAGACTTTAAAGCTGGACAATTTTAAGCATGACAAAATACCCAGCAACCTTGAGTATGAAAATATACTTATGTATATGTATCAGATATATGAAAGTATTTTATAGAACCAAATCTCGATATTGAATACAATTTATTTCTACGTACATAAAACAACTAGCGTGAGAAAATCATACGCACACACACGCACATATACCAGATTTCATCTAAGAAAAATTCAAATTATTTCAACAACACACCACCCCTCACAAAACACGGCCAACCTTAAATTCCTATAGATATACATAAAAAATTCTCACGGTCATTCCTACAAACAACACTGACAACAACACAAATCACGATCAGCCTTAAACTCCTACGAACATGCATACAGATTCCCACGCATACATATCACTCGTACGACAACACCCTCACCTATCCTCAAATCACTAATAGTATTAAACTTCTACAAACATATGTACATACACACAGACATTTTACTACACCCACCTCACCTACCCTAAATCATGATCAGCCTTAAATTTTCACAGACATACATACATACAGATTCCAACGTATACATATTACAACAACATCCTCACCTCTTTTAAATCACGATCAGCCTTAAGCACCTACAAGCATATAGACATACATACACGCAGTCGATCAACCTCAACTACACCGCACCCCCTCCCAATAACAGCCTCGCTGAAATTCCCCCAGACAGACACATCCACAAATTCCCATGGATACTGTTACTCGTACAACAACACCCTCACATACCCCAAATCACTATAAGACTTAAATTCCTACAGACTTGCAACACCTGCATACACGCAGTCGATCTACCTCAACTACACCCCACCCTTTGTCAATCACACCCTTACACAAATTCCAACAGACAGGTATACGCACATGCACTCAATCCATCTACCACAACTACACCACGCTCCCCCGACCAATCACAGCCTCGCAAAACAGACAGACAGACAGACAGACACATCCATAAACTCCCTCGGTTATGTATTACGACAACAGCTCCACCCACCCAAATCACGGCCAGCCTTAAACTCCTGTATTAGCATTAGAAATAACTTTTATGTTTTTCCTGTCGGAATTATGAAAAATCATTTTCCCGTCGGCATTTGAAAAAATAATAATCATGTTTTGCCGTCGGCATTTGAAAAAAATAATATTCATGTTTTACCGTAGACATTAGGAAAAATAATCATGTATTGCCGTCGGCATTAGGAAAAATTAATTTTCACTATTTCACCCCCATTAGTATTAGGAAAAATCATTTCATGATTTTCCCGTCGGCATATATACTTATGAAATATTAATCTTATGAAACCCCTTAATCCACCCCACAAAAAAAAAAAATGAGTTAGGCCCTTTCTATATTAAGGTAACCTCAAAAATAAATCACCCGTTCACACAATTAATGCAACCTCAAAAAAAATCACCCGTTCCCACATGGGTTAATGTAAACAAAACTCCTTATGTAAACAAAAAATTCCTTATGTAAACAAAAAGTTGGACGGACTTAATGATCCACCCTCGTAGGGTATCAAATTTCACAAATTTCCAAGAATTTTAAAATTTTAAAATTTTAATTACCCAAATTTTAAAATTTTGTACTGAAATTCTCAAATTTCAAATTTTAATTACCCAAATTTCACAATTTTAATCGGCGCCAGGAGTGGCAGTTCCCTACTACTTAGGTGGCCACCTTTGTCCGCCCGCATCGACTCCTTCCTAAAAAAATTTGGTCACATCTTCGAAAATGTTATAGTTGGGCAAATTTAAAATTTTTCGAAAATCTCGTAAAAACTCGAACTTCCAGAAATTCTGAGTATGCACGTTTTTACAGTACTATGTGGTCCATAATAGGTGGCCACCTTTGTCCGCCCGCATCGACTCCTTCCTAAAAAATTTGGTCAAATCTTGGAAAATGTTAATATAGTTGGGCAAATTTAAAGTTTTTAGAAAATCTCCTGAAAACGCGATTTTCCAGGAATTCTGAGTATGCACGTTTTTAGAGTACAATGTAGTCCACAATAGGTCACCCTTTTTGTCCGCCCGCATCGCCTCCTTCTTAAAAAAATTTGGTCACATCTTCGAAAGTGTTAATATAGTTGGGCAAATTTAAAGTTTTTCGAAAATCTCGTAAAAACTCGAACTTCCAGAAATTCTGAGTATGCACGTTTTTACAGTACTATGTGGTCCATAATAGGTGGCCACCTTTGTCCGCCCGCATCGACTCCTTCCTAAACAAATTTGGTCACATCTTCGAAAATGTTAATATAGTTGGGCAAATTTAAAGTTTTTCGAAAATCTCCTGAAAACGCGAACTTCCAGGAATTTTGAGTATGCACGTTTTTAGAGTACAATGTGGTCCACAATAGGTCACCCTTTTTGTCCGCCCGCATCGCCTCCCTCTTAAAAAAATTTGGTCACATCTTCGAAAATGTTAATATAGTTGGGCAAATTTAAAGTTTTTCGAAAATCTCGTAAAAACTCGAACTTCCAGAAATTCTGAGTATGCACGTTTTTACAGTACTATGTGGTCCATAATAGGTGGCCACCTTTGTCCGCCCGCATCGACTCCTTCTTAAAAAAATTTGGTCACAATTTGTTAATATAGTTGGGCAAATTTAAAGTTTTTCGAAAATCTCGTAAAAACTCGAACTTCCAGAAATTCTGAGTATGCACGTTTTTACAGTACTATGTGGTCCATAATAGGTGGCCACCTTTGTTAGCCCGCATCGACTGCTTAAAAAAATTTGGTCACATCTTCGAAAATGTTAATATAGTTGGGCAAATTTAAAATTTTTCGAAAATCTCGTAAAAACTCGAACTTCCAGAAATTCTGAGTGTGCACGTTTTTACAGTACTATGTGGTCCATAATAGGTGGCCACCTTTGTCCGCCCGCATCGACTCCTTCCTAAAAAAATTTGGTCAAATCTTGGAAAATGTTAATATAGTTGGGCAAATTTAAAGTTTTTCGAAAATCTCCAGAAAACGCGAACTTCCAGGAATTCTGAGTATGCACGTTTTTAGAGTACAATGTGGTCCACAATAGGTCACCCTTTTTGTCCGCCCGCATCGCCTCCTTCCTACAAAAATTTGGTCACATCTTCGAAAATGTTACTATAGTTGGGCAAATTTAAAGTTTTTCGAAAATCTCGTAAAAACTCGAACTTCCAGAAATGCTGAGTATGCACGTTTTTACAGTAGAATGTGGTCCATAATAGGTCACCACTTTTGTCCGCCCGCATCGCCTCCTTCCTAAAAAAATTTGCTCACATCATCGAAAATGTTACTATAGTTGGGCAAATTTAAAGTTTTTCGAGAATCTCCTGAAAACGCGAACTTCCAGGAATTCTGAGTATGCACGTTTTTAGAGTATAATGTGGTCCACAATAGGTCACCCTTTTAGTCCGCATCGCCTCCTTCCTAAAAAAATTTTGTTCGAAAAATGTTAATATAGTTGGGCAAATTTAAAGTTTTTAGAAAATCTCCTGAAAACGCGAACTTCCAGGAATTCTGAGTATGCACGTTTTTAGAGTACAATGTGGTCCACAATAGGTCACCCTTTTTGTCCGCCCGCATCGCCTCCTTCTTAAAAAAATTTGGTCACATCTTCGAAAATGTTAATATAGTTGGGCAAATTTAAAGTTTTTCGAAAATCTCGTAAAAACTCGAACTTCCAGAAATTCTGAGTATGCACGTCTTTACAGTACTATGTGGTCCATAATAGGTGGCCACCTTTGTTCGCCCGCATCGACTGCTTCCTAAAAAAATTTGGTCACATCTTCGAAAATGTTACTATAGTTGGGCAAATTTAAAGTTTTTCGAAAATCTCGTAAAAACTCGAACTTCCAGAAATTCTGAGTATGCACGTTTTTACAGTACTATGTGGTCCATAATAGGTGGCCACCTTTGTCCGCCCGCATCGACTCCTTCCTAAAAAAATTTGGTCACATCTTGGAAAATGTTAATATAGTTGGGCAAATTTAAAGTTTTTCGAAAATCTCCTGAAAACGCGAACTTCCAGGAATTCTGAGTAAGCACGTTTTTAGAGTACAATGTGGTCCACAATAGGTCACCCTTTTAGTCCGCATCGCCTCCTTCCTAGAAAAATTTTGTTCGAAAAATGTTAATATAGTTGGGCAAATTTAAAGTTTTTCGAAAATCTTCTGAAAACGCGATTTTTTTAGGTGGCCACCTTTGTTCGCCCGCATCGACTGCTTCCTAAAAAAATTTGGTCACATCTTCGAAAATGTTACTATAGTTGGGCAAATTTAAAGTTTTTCGAAAATCTCGTAAAAACTCGAACTTCCAGAAATTCTGAGTATGCACGTTTTTACAGTACTATGTGGTCCATAATAGGTGGCCACCTTTGTCCGCCCGCATCGACTCCTTCCTAAAAAAATTTGGTCACATCTTCGAAAATGTTATAGTTGGGCAAATTTAAAATTTTTCGAAAATCTCGTAAAAACTCGAACTTCCAGAAATTCTGAGTATGCACGTTTTTACAGTACTATGTGGTCCATAATAGGTGGCCACCTTTGTCCGCCCGCATCGACTCCTTCCTAAAAAATTTGGTCAAATCTTGGAAAATGTTAATATAGTTGGGCAAATTTAAAGTTTTTAGAAAATCTCCTGAAAACGCGATTTTCCAGGAATTCTGAGTATGCACGTTTTTAGAGTACAATGTGGTCCACAATAGGTCACCCTTTTTGTCCGCCCGCATCGCCTCCTTCTTAAAAAAATTTGGTCACATCTTCGAAAATGTTAATATAGTTGGGCAAATTTAAAGTTTTTCGAAAATCTCGTAAAAACTCGAACTTCCAGAAATTCTGAGTATGCACGTTTTTACAGTATTATGTGGTCCATAATAGGTGGCCACCTTTGTCCGCCCGCATCGACTCCTTCCTAAACAAATTTGGTCACATCTTCGAAAATGTTAATATAGTTGGGCAAATTTAAAGTTTTTCGAAAATCTCCTGAAAACGCGAACTTCCAGGAATTTTGAGTATGCACGTTTTTAGAGTACAATGTGGTCCACAATAGGTCACCCTTTTTGTCCGCCCGCATCGCCTCCCTCTTAAAAAAATTTGGTCACATCTTCGAAAATGTTAATATAGTTGGGCAAATTTAAAGTTTTTCGAAAATCTCGTAAAAACTCGAACTTCCAGAAATTCTGAGTATGCACGTTTTTACAGTACTATGTGGTCCATAATAGGTGGCCACCTTTGTCCGCCCGCATCGACTCCTTCCTAAAAAAATTTGGTCACATCTTCGAAAATGTTACTATAGTTGGGCAAATTTAAAGTTTTTCGAAAATCTCCTGAAAACGCGAACTTCCAGGAATTCTGAGTATGCACGTTTTTAGAGTACAATGTGGTCCACAATAGGTCACCCTTTTTGTCCGCCCGCATCGCCTCCTTCTTAAAAAAATTTGGTCACATCTTCGAAAATGTTAATATAGTTGGGCAAATTTAAGGTTTTTCGAAAATCTCGTAAAAACTCGAACTTCCAGAAATTCTGAGTATGCACGTTTTTACAGTACTATGTGGTCCATAATAGGTGGCCACCTTTGTTCGCCCGCATCGACTGCTTCCTAAAAAAATTTGGTCACATCTTCGAAAATGTTACTATAGTTGGGCAAATTTAAAGTTTTTCGAAAATCTCCTGAAAAAGCGAACTTCCAGGAATTCTGAGTATGCACGTTTTTAGAGTAGAATGTGGTCCACAATAGGTCACCCTTTTTGTCCGCCCGCATCGCCTCCTTCCTAAAAAAATTTGGTCACATCTTCGAAAATGTTAATATAGTTGGGCAAATTTAAAATTTTTCGAAAATCTCGTAAAAACTCGAACTTCCAGAAATTCTGAGTGTGCACGTTTTTACAGTACTATGTGGTCCATAATAGGTGGCCACCTTTGTCCGCCCGCATCGACTCCTTCCTAAAAAATTTGGTCAAATCTTGGAAAATGTTAATATAGTTGGGCAAATTTAAAGTTTTTAGAAAATCTCCTGAAAACGCGAACTTCCAGGAATTCTGAGTATGCACGTTTTTAGAGTACAATGTGGTCCACAATAGGTCACCCTTTTTGTCCGCCCGCATCGCCTCCTTCTTAAAAAAATTTGGTCACATCTTCGAAAATGTTAATATAGTTGGGCAAATTTAAAGTTTTTCGAAAATCTCGTAAAAACTCGAACTTCCAGAAATTCTGAGTATGCACGTTTTTACAGTACTATGTGGTCCATAATAGGTGGCCACCTTTGTCCGCCCGCATCGACTGCTTCCTAAAAAAATTTGGTCACATCTTCGAAAATGTTACTATAGTTGGGCAAATTTAAAGTTTTTCGAAAATCTCCTGAAAAAGCGAACTTCCAGGAATTCTGAGTATGCACGTTTTTAGAGTACAATGTGGTCCACAATAGGTCACCCTTTTTGTCCGCCCGCATCGCCTCCTTCCTACAAAAATTTGGTCACATCTTCGAAAATGTTAATATAGTTGGGCAAATTTAAAATTTTTCGAAAATCTCGTAAAAACTCGAACTTCCAGAAATTCTGAGTATGCACGTTTTTACAGTAGAATGTGGTCTATAATAGGTCACCACTTTTGTCCGCCCGCATCGCCTCCTTCCTAAAAAAATTTGCTCACATCTTCGAAAATGTTACTATAGTTGGGCAAATTTAAAGTTTTTCGAGAATCTCCTGAAAACGCGAACTTCCAGGAATTCTGAGTATGCACGTTTTTAGAGTATAATGTGGTCCACAATAGGTCACCCTTTTTGTCCGCCCGCATCGCCTCCTTAAAAATATTTGGTCACATCTTCGAAAATGTTAATATAGTTGGGCAAATTTAAAGTTTTTCGAAAATCTCCTGAAAACGCAAACTTCCAGGAATTCTGAGTATGCACGTTTTTAGAGTACAATGTGGTCCACAATAGGTCACCCTTTTTGTCCGCCCGCATCGCCTCCTTCCCAAAAAAAATTTGGTCAAATCTTGGAAAATGTTAGTATAGTTGGTCAAATTTAAGGTTTTTTCCTGAAAACTCGAACTTCCAGAAATTCTAAGTATGCACTTTTTTAGAGTAGAATGTGGTCCATAATAGGTCACCACTTTTGTCCGCCCGCATCGCCTCCTTCCTAAAAAAATTTGCCCACATCTTGGAAAATGTTAATATAGTTGGGCAAATTTAAAGTTTTTCGAAAATCTCCTGAAAACGCGAACTTCCAGGAATTCTGAGTAAGCACGTTTTTAGAGTACAATGTGGTCCACAATAGGTCACCCTTTTAGTCCGCATCGCCTCCTTCCTAAAAAAATTTTGTTCGAAAAATGTTAATATAGTTGGGCAAATTTAAAGTTTTTAGAAAATCTCCTGAAAACGCGAACTTCCAGGAATTCTGAGTATGCACGTTTTTAGAGTACAATGTGGTCCACAATAGGTCACCCTTTTTGTCCGCCCGCATCGGCTCCTTCTTAAAAAAATTTGGTCACATCTTCGAAAATGTTAATATAGTTGGGCAAATTTAAAATTTTTCGAAAATCTCGTAAAAACTCGAACTTCCAGAAATTCTGAGTGTGCACGTTTTTACAGTACTATGTGGTCCATAATAGGTGGCCACTTTTGTCCGCCCGCATCGACTCCTTCCCAAAAAAAATTTTGTTCGAAAAATGTTAATATAGTTGGGCAAATTTAAAGTTTTTAGAAAATCTCCTGAAAACGCGAACTTCCAGGAATTCTGAGTATGCACGTTTTTAGAGTACAATGTGGTCCACAATAGGTCACCCTTTTTGTCCGCCCGCATCGCCTCCTTCTTAAAAAAATTTGGTCACATCTTCGAAAATGTTAATATAGTTGGGCAAATTTAAAGTTTTTCGAAAATCTCGTAAAAACTCGAACTTCCAGAAATTCTGAGTATGCACGTCTTTACAGTACTATGTGGTCCATAATAGGTGGCCACCTTTGTTCGCCCGCATCGCCTCCCTCTTAAAAAAATTTGGTCA
This sequence comes from Tachina lurida, assembly GCA_944452675.1. Classification (NCBI taxonomy): domain Eukaryota; kingdom Metazoa; phylum Arthropoda; class Insecta; order Diptera; family Tachinidae; genus Tachina; species Tachina lurida. The sequence goes on along the minus strand of OX101754.1, from coordinate 11,319,603 downwards.
CATCTTCGAAAATGTTAATATAGTTGGGCAAATTTAAAGTTTTTCGAAAATCTCGTAAAAACTCGAACTTCCAGAAATTCTGAGTATGCACGTTTTTACAGTACTATGTAGTCCATAATAGGTGGCCACCTTTGTCCGCCCGCATCGACTCCTTCCTAAAATAATTTGGTCACATCTTCGAAAATGTTACTATAGTTGGGCAAATTTAAAGTTTTTCGAAAATCTCCTGAAAACGCGAACTTCCAGGAATTCTAAGTATGCACGTTTTTAGAGTACAATGTGGTCCACAATAGGTCACCCTTTTTGTCCGCCCGCATCGCCTCCTTCCCAAAAAAAATTTGGTCAAATCTTGGAAAATGTTAGTATAGTTGGTCAAATTTAAGGTTTTTTCCTGAAAACTCGAACTTCCAGAAATTCTAAGTATGCACTTTTTTAGAGTGGAATGTGGTCCATAATAGGTCACCACTTTTGTCCGCCCGCATCGCCTCCTTCCTAAAAAAATTTGCTCACATCTTGTAAAATGTTAATATAGTTGGGCAAATTTAAAGTTTTTAGAAAATCTCCTGAAAACGCGAACTTCCAGGAATTCTGAGTAAACACGTTTTTAGAGTACAATGTGGTCCACAATAGGTCACCCTTTTAGTCCGCATCGCCTCCTTCCTAGAAAAATTTTGTTCGAAAAATGTTAATATAGTTGGGCAAATTTAAAGTTTTTCGAAAATCTTCTGAAAACTCGAACTTCCAGGAATTCTGAGTATGCACGTTTTTAGAGTACAATGTGGTCCACAATTGGTCACCCTTTTTGTCCGCCCGCATCGCCTACTTCTAAAAAAAATTTGGTCACATCTTCGAAAGTGTTATTATAGTTAGGCAAAATTAAAATTTTTCGAAAATCTCGTAAAAACTCGAACTTCCAGAAATTCTGAGTATGCACGTTTTTACAGTACTATGTGGTCCATAATAGGTGGCCACTTTTGTCCGCCCGCATCGACTCCTTCCCAAAAAAAATTTGGTCAAATCTTGGAAAATGTTAATATAGTTGGACAAATTTAAGGTTTTTTCCTGAAAACTCGAACTTCAAGAAATTCTAAGTATATACTTTTTTAGAGTAGAATGTGGTCCAAAATACCACTTTTGTCCGCCCGCATCGCATCCTTCCTAAAAAAATTTTGTTCGAAAAATGTTAATATAATTGGGCAAATTTAAAGTTTTTCGAAAATCTCGTAAAAACTCGACCTTCCAGAAATTCTGAGTATGCACGTTTTTACAGTACTATGTGGTCCATAATAGGTGGCCACCTTTGTCCGCCCGCATCGACTCCTTCCTAAAAAAATTTGGTCACATCTTCGAAAATGTTACTATAGTTGGGCAAATTTAAAGTTTTTCGAAAATCTCCTGAAAACGCGAACTTCCAGGAATTCTGAGTATGCAGCTTTTTAGAGTACAATGTGGTCCACAATAGGTCACCCTTTTTGTCCGCCCGCATCGCCTCCTTCTTAAAAAAATTTGGTCACATCTTCGAAAATGTTAATATAGTTGGGCAAATTTAAAGTTTTTCGAAAATCACCTGAAAACGCGAACTTCCAGGAATTCTGAGTAAGCACGTTTTTAGAGTACAATGTGGTCCACAATAGGTCACCCTTTTAGTGCGCATCGGCTCCTTCCTAAAAAAAATTTGGTCACATCTTCGAAAATGTTAATATAGTTGGGCAAATTTAAAGTTTTTCGAAAATCTCCTGAAAAAGCGAACTTCCAGGAATTCTGAGTATGCACGTTTTTAGAGTACAATGTGGTCCACAATAGGTCATCATTTTGGTCCGCCCGCATCACCTCCTTCCTAAAAAAATTTGGTCACATCTTCGAAAATGTTAATATAGTTGGGCAAATTTAAAATTTTTCGAAAATCTCGTAAAAACTCGAACTTCCAGAAATTCTGAGTATGCACGTTTTTACAGTAGTATGTGGTCCATAATAGGTGGCCACCTTTGTCCGCCCGCATCGACTCCTTCCTAAAAAAATTTGGTCACATCTTCGAAAATGTTACTATAGTTGGGCAAATTTAAAGTTTTTCGAAAATCTCCTGAAAACGCGAACTTCCAGGAATTCTGAGTATGCACGTTTTTAGAGTACAATGTGGTCCACAATAGGTCACCCTTTTTGTCCGCCCGCATCGCCTCCTTCTTAAAAAAATTTGGTCACATATTCGAAAATGTTAATATAGTTGGGCAAATTTAAATTTTTCGAAAATCTTCTGAAAACTCGAACTTCCAGGAATTCTGAGTATGCACGTTTTTACAGTACTATGTGGTCCATAATAGGTGGCCACCTTTGTCCGCCCGCATCGACTGCTTCCTAAAAAAATTTGGTCACATCTTCGAAAATGTTACTATAGTTGGGCAAATTTAAAGTTTTTCGAAAATCTCCTGAAAAAGCGAACTTCCAGGAATTCTGAGTATGCACGTTTTTAGAGTACAATGTGGTCCACAATAGGTCACCCTTTTTGTCCGCCCGCATCGCCTCCTTCCTAAAAAAATTTGGTCACATCTTCGAAAATGTTAATATAGTTGGGCAAATTTAAAATTTTTCGAAAATCTCGTAAAAACTCGAACTTCCAGAAATTCTGAGTATGCACGTTTTTACAGTACAATGTGGTCCATAATAGGTCACCACTTTTGTCCGCCCGCATCGACTGCTTCCTAAAAAAATTTGGTCACATCTTCGAAAATGTTACTATAGTTGGGCAAATTTAAAGTTTTTCGAAAATCTCCTGAAAAAGCGAACTTCCAGGAATTCTGAGTATGCACGTTTTTAGAGTACAATGTGGTCCACAATAGGTCACCCTTTTTGTCCGCCCGCATCGCCTCCTTTCTAAAAAAAATTGGTCACATCTTGGAAAATGTTAATATAGTTGGGCAAATTTAAAATTTTTCGAAAATCTCGTAAAAACGCGAACTTCCAGAATTTCTGAGTATGCACGTTTTTAGAGTACAATGTGGTCCACAATAGGTCAACCTTTTTGTCCGCCCGCATTGACTCCTTCCTAAAAAAATTTCGTCACATCTTCGAAAATGTTACTATAGTTGGGCAAATTTAAAGTTTTTCGAAAATCTCCTGAAAACGCGAACTTCCAGGAATTCTGAGTATGCACGTTTTTAGAGTACAATGTGGTCCACAATAGGTCAACCTTTTTGTCCGCCCGCATCGCCTCCTTCTTAAAAATATTTGGTCACATCTTCGAAAATGTTAATATAGTTCGGCAAATTTAAAGTTTTTCGAAAATCTCCTGAAAACGCAAACTTCCAGGAATTCTGACTATGCACGTTTTTAGAGTACAATGTGGTCCACAATAGGTCACCATTTTTGTCCGCCCGCATCGACTCCTTCCCAAAAAAAATTTTGTCAAATCTTGGAAAATGTTACTATAGTTGGGCAAATTTAAAGTTTTTCGAAAATCTCCTGAAAAAGCGAACTTCCACAAATTCTGAGTATGCACGTTTTTACAGTACTATGTGGTCCATAATAGGTGGCCACCTTTGTTCGCCCGCATCGACTGCTTCCTAAAAAAATTTGGTCACATCTTCGAAAATGTTACTATAGTTGGGCAAATTTAAAGTTTTTCGAAAATCTCCTGAAAAAGCGAACTTCCAGGAATTCTGAGTATGCACGTTTTTAGAGTACAATGTGGTCCACAATAGGTCACCCTTTTTGTCCGCCCGTATCGCCTCCTTCCTAAAAAAATTTGGTCAAATCTTGGAAAATGTTAATATAGTTGGGCAAATTTAAAGTTTTTAGAAAATCTCCTGAAAACGCGAACTTCCAGGAATTCTGAGTATGCACGTTTTTAGAGTACAATGTGGTCCACAATAGGTCACCCTTTTTGTCCGCCCGCATCGACTCCTTCCTAAAAAAATTTGGTCAAATCTTGGAAAATGTTAATATAGTTGGGCAAATTTAAAGTTTTTAGAAAATCTCCTGAAAACGCGAACTTCCAGGAATTCTGAGTATGCACGTTTTTAGAGTACAATGTGGTCCACAATAGGTCACCCTTTTTGTCCGCCCGCATCGCCTCCTTCCCAAAAAAAATTTGGTCAAATCTTGGAAAATGTTAGTATAGTTGGTCAAATTTAAGGTTTTTTCCTGAAAACTCGAACTTCCAGAAATTCTAAGTTTGCACTTTTTTAGAGTAGAATGTGGTCCATAATAGGTCACCACTTTTGTCCGCCCGCATCGCCTCCTTCCTAAAAAAATTTGCTCACATCTTGTAAAATGTTAATATAGTTGGGCAAATTTAAAGTTTTTAGAAAATCTCCTGAAAACGCGAACTTCCAGGAATTCTGAGTAAACACGTTTTTAAAGTACAATGTGGTCCACAATAGGTCACCCTTTTAGTCCGCATCGCCTCCTTCCTAGAAAAATTTTGTTCGAAAAATGTTAATATAGTTGGGCAAATTTAAAGTTTTTCGAAAATCTTCTGAAAACTCGAACTTCCAGGAATTCTGAGTATGCACGTTTTTAGAGTACAATGTGGTCCACAATAGGTCACCCTTTTTGTCCGCCCGCATCGCCTACTTCTAAAAAAAATTTGGTCACATCTTGGAAAGTGTTATTATAGTTAGGCAAAATTAAAATTTTTCGAAAATCTCGTAAAAACTCGAACTTCCAGAAATTCTGAGTATGCACGTTTTTACAGTACTATGTGGTCCATAATAGGCCACCACTTTTGTCCGCCCGCATCGCCTCCTTCCTAAAAAAATTTGCTCACATCTTGGAAAATGTTAATATAGTTGGGCAAATTTAAAGTTTTTCGAAAATCTCCTGAAAACGCGAACTTCCAGGAATTCTGAGTATGCACGTTTTTAGAGTACAATGTGGTCCACAATAGGTCACCCTTTTTGTCCGCCCGCATCGCCTCCTTCCTAAAAAAATTTTGTTCGAAAAATGTTAATATAGTTCGGCAAATTTAAAGTTTTTCGAAAATCTCGTAAAAACTCGAACTTCCAGAAATTCTGAGTATGCACGTTTTTACAGTACTATTTGGTCCATAATAGGTGGCCACCTTTGTTCGCCCGCATCGACTGCTTCCTAAAAAAATTTGGTCACATCTTCGAAAATGTTACTATAGTTGGGCAAATTTAAAGTTTTTCGAAAATCTCCTGAAAAAGCGAACTTCCAGGAATTCTGAGTATGCACGTTTTTAGAGTACAATGTGGTCCACAATAGGTCACCCTTTTTGTCCGCCCGCATCGCCTCCTTTTAAAAAAAATTTGGTCACATCTTCGAAAATGTTAATATAGTTGGGCAAATTTAAAATTTTTCGAAAATCTCGTAAAAACTCGAACTTCCAGAAATTCTGAGTATGCACGTTTTTACAGTACTATGTGGTCCATAATAGGTGGCCACCTTTGTCCGCCCGCATCGACTCCTTCCTAAAAAAATTTGGTCACATCTTGGAAAATGTTAATATAGTTGGGCAAATTTAAAGTTTTTCGAAAATCACCTGAAAACGCGAACTTCCAGGAATTCTGAGTAAGCACGTTTTTAGAGTACAATGTGGTCCACAATAGGTCACCCTTTTAGTCCGCATCGCCTCGTTCCTAGAAAAATTTTGTTCGAAAAATGTTAATATAGTTGGGCAAATTTAAAGTTTTTCGAAAATCTCCTGAAAACGCAAACTTCCAGGAATTCTGACTATGCACGTTTTTAGAGTACAATGTGGTCCATAATAGGCCACCACTTTTGTCCGCCCGCATCGCCTCCTTCCTAAAAAAATTTGCTCACATCTTGGAAAATGTTAATATAGTTGGGCAAATTTAAAGTTTTTCGAAAATCACCTGAAAACGCGAACTTCCAGGAATTCTGAGTAAGCACGTTTTTAGAGTACAATGTGGTCCACAATAGGTCACCCTTTTAGTCCGCATCGCCTCGTTCCTAGAAAAATTTTGTTCGAAAAATGTTAATATAGTTGGGCAAATTTAAAGTTTTTCGAAAATCTTCTGAAAACTCGAACTTCCTGGAATTCTGAGTATGCACGTTTTGAGAGTACAATGTGGTCCACAATAGGTCACCCTTTTTGTCCGCCCGCATCGCCTCCCTCTTAAAAAAATTTGGTCACATCTTCGAAAATGTTAATATAGTTGGGCAAATTTAAAGTTTTTCGAAAATCTCGTAAAAACTCGAACTTCCAGAAATTCTGAGTATGCACGTTTTTACAGTACTATGTAGTCCATAATAGGTGGCCACCTTTGTCCGCCCGCATCGACTCCTTCCTAAAAAAATTTGATCACATCTTCGAAAATGTTACTATAGTTGGGCAAATTTAAAGTTTTTCGAAAATCTCCTGAAAACGCGAACTTCCAGGAATTCTAAGTATGCACGTTTTTAGAGTACAATGTGGTCCACAATAGGTCACCATTTTTGTCCGCCCGCATCGCCTCCTTCTTAAAAAAATTTGGTCACATCTTCGAAAATGTTAATATAGTTGGGCAAATTTAAAGTTTTTCGAAAATCTCGTAAAAACTCGAACTTCCAGAAATTCTGAGTATGCACGTTTTTACAGTACTATGTGGTCCATAATAGGTGGCCACCTTTGTTCGCCCGCATCGACTGCTTCCTAAAAAAATTTGGTCACATCTTCGAAAATGTTACTATAGTTGGGCAAATTTAAAGTTTTTAGAAAATCTCCTGAAAACGCGAACTTCCAGGAATTCTGAGTATGCACGTTTTTAGAGTACAATGTGGTCCACAATAGGTCACCCTTTTTGTCCGCCCGCATCGACTCCTTCCTAAAAAAATTTGGTCAAATCTTGGAAAATGTTAATATAGTTGGGCAAATTTAAAGTTTTTAGAAAATCTCCTGAAAACGCGAACTTCCAGGAATTCTGAGTATGCACGTTCTTAGAGTACAATGTGGTCCACAATAGGTCACCCTTTTTGTCCGCCCGCATCGCCTACTTCTAAAAAAAATTTGGTCACATCTTGGAAAGTGTTATTATAGTTAGGCAAAATTAAAATTTTTCGAAAATCTCGTAAAAACTCGAAGTTCCAGAAATTCTGAGTATGCACGTTTTTACAGTACTATGTGGTCCATAATAGGTGTCCACTTTTGTCCGCCCGCATCGACTCCTTCCCAAAAAAAATTTGGTCAAATCTTGGAAAATGTTAATATAGTTGGACAAATTTAAGGTTTTTTCCTGAAAACTCGAACTTCAAGAAATTCTAAGTATATACTTTTTTAGAGTAGAATGTGGTCCATAATAGGTCACCACTTTTGTCCGCCCGCATCGACTCCTTCCTAAAAAAATTTGGTCAAATCTTGGAAAATGTTAATATAGTTGGGCAAATTTAAAGATTTTCGAAAATCTCCTGAAAAAGCGAACTTCCAGGAATTCTGAGTATGCACGTTTTTAGAGTACAATGTGGTCCAAAATACGACTTTTGTCCGCCCGCATCGCATCCTTCCTAAAAAAATTTTGTTCGAAAAATGTTAATATAATTGGGCAAATTTAAAGTTTTTCGAAAATCTCGTAAAAACTCGAACTTCCAGAAATTCTGAGTATGCACGTTTTTACAGTACTATGTGGTCCATAATAGGTGGCCACCTTTGTCCGCCCGCATCGACTCCTTCCTAAAAAAATTTGGTCACATCTTCGAAAATGTTACTATAGTTGGGCAAATTTAAAGTTTTTCGAAAATCTCCTGAAAACGCGAACTTCCAGGAATTCTGAGTATGCACGTTTTTAGAGTACAATGTGGTCCACAATAGGTCACCCTTTTTGTCCGCCCGCATCGCCTCCTTCTTAAAAAAATTTGGTCACATCTTCGAAAATGTTAATATAGTTGGGCAAATTTAAAGTTTTTCGAAAATCACCTGAAAACGCGAACTTCCAGGAATTCTGAGTAAGCACGTTTTTAGAGTACAATGTGGTCCATAATAGGTGGCCACCTTTGTCCGCCCGCATCGACTCCTTCCTAAAAAAATTTGGTCACATCTTCGAAAATGTTACTATAGTTGGGCAAATTTAAAGTTTTTCGAAAATCTCCTGAAAACGCGAACTTCCAGGAATTCTGAGTATGCACGTTTTTAGAGTACAATGTGGTCCACAATAGGTCACCCTTTTTGTCCGCCCGCATCGCATCCTTCCTAAAAAAATTTGGTCACATCTTCGAAAATGTTAATATAGTTGGGCAAATTTAAAGTTTTTCGAAAATCACCTGAAAACGCGAACTTCCAGGAATTCTAAGTAAGCACGTTTTTAGAGTACAATGTGGTCCATAATAGGTGGCCACCTTTGTCCGCCCGCATCGACTCCTTCCTAAAAAAATTTGGTCACATCTTCGAAAATGTTACTATAGTTGGGCAAATTTAAAGTTTTTCGAAAATCTCCTGAAAAAGCGAACTTCCAGGAATTCTGAGTATGCACGTTTTTAGAGTACAATGTGGTCCACAATAGGTCACCCTTTTTGTCCGCCCGCATCGCCTACTTATTAAAAAAATTTGGTCACATCTTGGAAAGTGTTAATATAGTTGGGCAAATTTAAAGTTTTTCGAAAATCACCTGAAAACGCGAACTTCCAGGAATTCTGAGTAAGCACGTTTTTAGAGTACAATGTGGTCCATAATAGGTGGCCACCTTTGTCCGCCCGCATCGACTCCTTCCTAAAAAAATTTGGTCACATCTTCGAAAATGTTACTATAGTTGGGCAAATTTAAAGTTTTTCGAAAATCTCCTGAAAAAGCGAACTTCCAGGAATTCTGAGTATGCACGTTTTTAGAGTACAATGTGGTCCACAATAGGTCACCCTTTTTGTCCGCCCGCATCGACTCCTTCCTAAAAAAATTTGGTCAAATCTTGGAAAATGTTAATATAGTTGGGCAAATTTAAAGTTTTTAGAAAATCTCCTGAAAACGCGAACTTCCAGGAATTCTGAGTATGCACGTTCTTAGAGTACAATGTGGTCCACAATAGGTCACCCTTTTTGTCCGCCCGCATCGCCTACTTCTAAAAAAAATTTGGTCACATCTTGGAAAGTGTTATTATAGTTAGGCAAAATTAAAATTTTTCGAAAATCTCGTAAAAACTCGAAGTTCCAGAAATTCTGAGTATGCACGTTTTTACAGTACTATGTGGTCCATAATAGGTGTCCACTTTTGTCCGCCCGCATCGACTCCTTCCCAAAAAAAATTTGGTCAAATCTTGGAAAATGTTAATATAGTTGGACAAATTTAAGGTTTTTTCCTGAAAACTCGAACTTCAAGAAATTCTAAGTATATACTTTTTTAGAGTAGAATGTGGTCCATAATAGGTCACCACTTTTGTCCGCCCGCATCGACTCCTTCCTAAAAAAATTTGGTCAAATCTTGGAAAATGTTAATATAGTTGGGCAAATTTAAAGATTTTCGAAAATCTCCTGAAAAAGCGAACTTCCAGGAATTCTGAGTATGCACGTTTTTAGAGTACAATGTGGTCCAAAATACGACTTTTGTCCGCCCGCATCGCATCCTTCCTAAAAAAATTTTGTTCGAAAAATGTTAATATAATTGGGCAAATTTAAAGTTTTTCGAAAATCTCGTAAAAACTCGAACTTCCAGAAATTCTGAGTATGCACGTTTTTACAGTACTATGTGGTCCATAATAGGTGGCCACCTTTGTCCGCCCGCATCGACTCCTTCCTAAAAAAATTTGGTCACATCTTCGAAAATGTTACTATAGTTGGGCAAATTTAAAGTTTTTCGAAAATCTCCTGAAAACGCGAACTTCCAGGAATTCTGAGTATGCACGTTTTTAGAGTACAATGTGGTCCACAATAGGTCACCCTTTTTGTCCGCCCGCATCGCCTCCTTCTTAAAAAAATTTGGTCACATCTTCGAAAATGTTAATATAGTTGGGCAAATTTAAAGTTTTTCGAAAATCACCTGAAAACGCGAACTTCCAGGAATTCTGAGTAAGCACGTTTTTAGAGTACAATGTGGTCCATAATAGGTGGCCACCTTTGTCCGCCCGCATCGACTCCTTCCTAAAAAAATTTGGTCACATCTTCGAAAATGTTACTATAGTTGGGCAAATTTAAAGTTTTTCGAAAATCTCCTGAAAACGCGAACTTCCAGGAATTCTGAGTATGCACGTTTTTAGAGTACAATGTGGTCCACAATAGGTCACCCTTTTTGTCCGCCCGCATCGCATCCTTCCTAAAAAAATTTGGTCACATCTTCGAAAATGTTAATATAGTTGGGCAAATTTAAAGTTTTTCGAAAATCACCTGAAAACGCGAACTTCCAGGAATTCTGAGTAAGCACGTTTTTAGAGTACAATGTGGTCCATAATAGGTGGCCACCTTTGTCCGCCCGCATCGACTCCTTCCTAAAAAAATTTGGTCACATCTTCGAAAATGTTACTATAGTTGGGCAAATTTAAAGTTTTTCGAAAATCTCCTGAAAAAGCGAACTTCCAGGAATTCTGAGTATGCACGTTTTTAGAGTACAATGTGGTCCACAATAGGTCACCCTTTTTGTCCGCCCGCATCGCCTACTTATTAAAAAAATTTGGTCACATCTTGGAAAGTGTTAATATAGTTAGGCAAAATTAAAATTTTTCGAAAATCTCGTAAAAACTCGAACTTCCAGAAATTCTGAGTATGCACGTTTTTACAGTACTATGTGGTCCATAATAGGTGGCCACCTTTGTCCGCCCGCATCGACTGCTTCCTAAAAAAATTTGGTCACATCTTCGAAAATGTTACTATAGTTGGGCAAATTTAAAGTTTTTCGAAAATCTCCTGAAAAAGCGAACTTCCAGGAATTCTGAGTATGCACGTTTTTAGAGTACAATGTGGTCCACAATAGGTCACCCTTTTTGTCCGCCCGCATCGCCTCCTTCCTAAAAAAATTTGGTCACATCTTCGAAAATGTTAATATAGTTGGGCAAATTTAAAATTTTTCGAAAATCTCGTAAAAACTCGAACTTCCAGAAATTCTGAGTATGCACGTTTTTACAGTAGAATGTGGTCCATAATAGGTCACCACTTTTGTCCGCCCGCATCGACTGCTTCCTAAAAAAATTTGGTCACATCTTCGAAAATGTTACTATAGTTGGGCAAATTTAAAGTTTTTCGAAAATCTCCTGAAAAAGCGAACTTCCAGGAATTCTGAGTATGCACGTTTTTAGAGTACAATGTGGTCCACAATAGGTCACCCTTTTTGTCCGCCCGCATCGCCTCCTTCCTAAAAAAATTTGGTCACATCTTCGAAAATGTTAATATAGTTGGGCAAATTTAAAATTTTTCGAAAATCTCGTAAAAACTCGAACTTCCAGAAATTCTGAGTATGCACGTTTTTAGAGTACAATGTGGTCCACAATAGGTCACCCTTTTTGTCCGCCCGCATCGCCTCCTTAAAAAAATTTGGTCACATCTTCGAAAATGTTAATATAGTTGGGCAAATTTAAAGTTTTTCGAAAATCTCCTGAAAACGCGAACTTCCAGAAATTCTGAGTATGCACGTTTTTACAGTACAATGTGGTCCACAATAGGTCACCCTTTTTGTCCGCCCGCATCGCCTCCTTCCTACAAAAATTTGGTCACATCTTCGAAAATGTTAATATAGTTGGGCAAATTTAAAAATTTTCGAAAATCTCGTAAAAACTCGAACTTCCAGAAATTCTGAGTATGCACGTTTTTACAGTAGAATGTGGTCCATAATAGGTCACCACTTTTGTCCGCCCGCATCGCCTCCTTCCTAAAAAAATTTGCTCACATCTTCGAAAATGTTACTATAGTTGGGCAAATTTAAAGTTTTTCGAAAATCTCGTAAAAACTCGAACTTCCAAAAATTCTGAGTATGCACGTTTTTACAGTACTATGTGGTCCATAATAGGTGGCCACCTTTGTCCGCCCGCATCGACTCCTTCCTAAAAAAATTTGGTCACATCTTCGAAAATGTTACTATAGTTGGGCAAATTTAAAGTTTTTCGAAAATCTCCTGAAAACGCGAACTTCCAGGAATTCTGAGTATGCACCTTTTTAGAGTACAATGTGGTCCACAATAGGTCACCCTTTTTGTCCGCCCGCATCGCCTCCTTCTTAAAAATATTTGGTCACATCTTCGAAAATGTTAATATAGTTGGGCAAATTTAAAGTTTTTCGAAAATCTCCTGAAAACGCGAACTTCCAGGAATTCTGAGTATGCACGTTTTTAGAGTACAATGTGGTCCACAATTGGTCATCCTTTTTGTCCGCCCGCAATGCCTCCTTCCTAAAAAAATTTGGTCACATCTTGGAAAATGTTAATATAGTTGGGCAAATTTAAAATTTTTCGAAAATCTCGTAAAAACTCGAACTTCCAGAATTTCTGAGTATGCACGTTTTTACAGTACTATATGGTCCATAATAGGTGGCCACCTTTGTCCGCCCGCATCGACTCCTTCCTAAAAAAATTTGGTCACATCTTCGAAAATGTTACTATAGTTGGGAAAATTTAAAGTTTTTCGAAAATCTCCTGAAAACGCAAACTTCCAGAAATTCTGAGTATGCACGTTTTTAGAGTACGATGTGGTCCACAATAGGTCACCCTTTTTGTCCGCCCGCATCGCCTCCTTCCTAAAAAAAATTGGTCACATCTTCGAAAATGTTAATATAGTTGGGCAAATTTAAAATTTTTCGAAAATCTCGTAAAAACTCGAACTTCCAGAATTTCTGAGTATGCACGTTTTTACAGTACTATGTGGTCCATAATAGGTGGCCACCTTTGTCCGCCCGCATTGACTCCTTCCTAAAAAAATTTCGTCACATCTTCGAAAATGTTACTATAGTTGGGCAAATTTAAAGTTTTTCGAAAATCTCCTGAAAACGCGAACTTCCAGGAATTCTGAGTATGCACGTTTTTAGAGTACAATGTGGTCCACAATAGGTCAACCTTTTTGTCCGCCCGCATCGCCTCCTTCTTAAAAATATTTGGTCACATCTTCGAAAATGTTAATATAGTTCGGCAAATTTAAAGTTTTTCGAAAATCTCCTGAAAACGCAAACTTCCAGGAATTCTGACTATGCACGTTTTTAGAGTACAATGTGGTCCACAATAGGTCACCATTTTTGTCCGCCCGCATCGACTCCTTCCTAAAAAAATTTGCTCACATCTTCGAAAATGTTACTATAGTTGGGCAAATTTAAAGTTTTTCGAGAATCTCCTGAAAACTCGAACTTCCAGGAATTCTGAGTATGCACGTTTTTACAGTACTATGTGGTCCATAATAGGTGGCCACCTTTGTACGCCCGCATCGACTGCTTCCTAAAAAAATTTGGTCACATCTTCGAAAATGTTACTATAGTTGGGCAAATTTAAAGTTTTTCGAAAATCTCCTGAAAAAGCGAACTTCCAGGAATTCTGAGTATGCACGTTTTTAGAGTACAATGTGGTCCACAATAGGTCACCCTTTTTGTCCGCCCGCATCGCCTCCTTCTTAAAAAAATTTGGTCACATCTTCGAAAATGTTAATATAGTTGGGCAAATTTAAAGTTTTTCGAAAATCACCTGAAAACGCGAACTTCCAGGAATTCTGAGTAAGCACGTTTTTAGAGTACAATGTGGTCCATAATAGGTGGCCACCTTTGTCCGCCCGCATCGACTCCTTCCTAAAAAAATTTGGTCACATCTTCGAAAATGTTACTATAGTTGGGCAAATTTAAAGTTTTTCGAAAATCTCCTGAAAACGCGAACTTCCAGGAATTCTGAGTATGCATGTTTTTAGAGTACAATGTGGTCCACAATAGGTCACCCTTTTTGTCCGCCCGCATCGCATCCTTCCTAAAAAAATTTGGTCACATCTTCGAAAATGTTAATATAGTTGGGCAAATTTAAATTTTTCGAAAATCTTCTGAAAACTCGAACTTCCAGGAATTCTGAGTATGCACGTTTTTACAGTACTATGTGGTCCATAATAGGTGGCCACCTTTGTCCGCCCGCATCGACTGCTTCCTAAAAAAATTTGGTCACATCTTCGAAAATGTTACTATAGTTGGGCAAATTTAAAGTTTTTCGAAAATCTCCTGAAAAAGCGAACTTCCAGGAATTCTGAGTATGCACGTTTTTAGAGTACAATGTGGTCCACAATAGGTCACCCTTTTTGTCCGCCCGCATCGCCTCCTTCCTAAAAAAATTTGGTCACATCTTCGAAAATGTTAATATAGTTGGGCAAATTTAAAATTTTTCGAAAATCTCGTAAAAACTCGAACTTCCAGAAATTCTGAGTATGCACGTTTTTACAGTAGAATGTGGTCCATAATAGGTCACCACTTTTGTCCGCCCGCATCGACTGCTTCCTAAAAAAATTTGGTCACATCTTCGAAAATGTTACTATAGTTGGGCAAATTTAAAGTTTTTCGAAAATCTCCTGAAAAAGCGAACTTCCAGGAATTCTGAGTATGCACGTTTTTAGAGTACAATGTGGTCCACAATAGGTCACCCTTTTTGTCCGCCCGCATCGCCTCCTTCCTAAAAAAATTTGGTCACATCTTCGAAAATGTTAATATAGTTGGGCAAATTTAAAATTTTTCGAAAATCTCGTAAAAACTCGAACTTCCAGAAATTCTGAGTATGCACGTTTTTAGAGTACAATGTGGTCCACAATAGGTCACCCTTTTTGTCCGCCCGCATCGCCTCCTTAAAAAAATTTGGTCACATATTCGAAAATGTTAATATAGTTGGGCAAATTTAAAGTTTTTCGAAAATCTCCTGAAAACGCGAACTTCCAGAAATTCTGAGTATGCACGTTTTTACAGTACAATGTGGTCCACAATAGGTCACCCTTTTTGTCCGCCCGCATCGCCTCCTTCCTACAAAAATTTGGTCACATCTTCGAAAATGTTAATATAGTTGGGCAAATTTAAAATTTTTCGAAAATCTCGTAAAAACTCGAACTTCCAGAAATTCTGAGTATGCACGTTTTTACAGTAGAATGTGGTCCATAATAGGTCACCACTTTTGTCCGCCCGCATCGCCTCCTTCCTAAAAAAATTTGCTCACATCTTCGAAAATGTTACTATAGTTGGGCAAATTTAAAGTTTTTCGAAAATCTCGTAAAAACTCGAACTTCCAAAAATTCTGAGTATGCACGTTTTTACAGTACTATGTGGTCCATAATAGGTGGCCACCTTTGTCCGCCCGCATCGACTCCTTCCTAAAAAAATTTGGTCACATCTTCGAAAATGTTACTATAGTTGGGCAAATTTAAAGTTTTTCGAAAATCTCCTGAAAACGCGAACTTCCAGGAATTCTGAGTATGCACCTTTTTAGAGTACAATGTGGTCCACAATAGGTCACCCTTTTTGTCCGCCCGCATCGCCTCCTTCTTAAAAATATTTGGTCACATCTTCGAAAATGTTAATATAGTTGGGCAAATTTAAAGTTTTTCGAAAATCTCCTGAAAACGCGAACTTCCAGGAATTCTGAGTATGCACGTTTTTAGAGTACAATGTGGTCCACAATTGGTCATCCTTTTTGTCCGCCCGCAACGCCTCCTTCCTAAAAAAATTTGGTCACATCTTGGAAAATGTTAATATAGTTGGGCAAATTTAAAATTTTTCGAAAATCTCGTAAAAACTCGAACTTCCAGAATTTCTGAGTATGCACGTTTTTACAGTACTATATGGTCCATAATAGGTGGCCACCTTTGTCCGCCCGCATCGACTCCTTCCTAAAAAAATTTGGTCACATCTTCGAAAATGTTACTATAGTTGGGAAAATTTAAAGTTTTTCGAAAATCTCCTGAAAACGCAAACTTCCAGAAATTCTGAGTATGCACGTTTTTAGAGTACGATGTGGTCCACAATAGGTCACCCTTTTTGTCCGCCCGCATCGCCTCCTTCCTAAAAAAAATTGGTCACATCTTCGAAAATGTTAATATAGTTGGGCAAATTTAAAATTTTTCGAAAATCTCGTAAAAACTCGAACTTCCAGAATTTCTGAGTATGCACGTTTTTACAGTACTATGTGGTCCGTAATAGGTGGCCACCTTTGTCCGCCCGCATTGACTCCTTCCTAAAAAAATTTCGTCACATCTTCGAAAATGTTACTATAGTTGGGCAAATTTAAAGTTTTTCGAAAATCTCCTGAAAACGCGAACTTCCAGGAATTCTGAGTATGCACGTTTTTAGAGTACAATGTGGTCCACAATAGGTCAACCTTTTTGTCCGCCCGCATCGCCTCCTTCTTAAAAATATTTGGTCACATCTTCGAAAATGTTAATATAGTTCGGCAAATTTAAAGTTTTTCGAAAATCTCCTGAAAACGCAAACTTCCAGGAATTCTGACTATGCACGTTTTTAGAGTACAATGTGGTCCACAATAGGTCACCATTTTTGTCCGCCCGCATCGACTCCTTCCCAAAAAAAATTTTGTCAAATCTTGGAAAATGTTACTATAGTTGGGCAAATTTAAAGTTTTTCGAAAATCTCCTGAAAAAGCGAACTTCCACAAATTCTGAGTATGCACGTTTTTACAGTACTATGTGGTCCATAATAGGTGGCCACCTTTGTCCGCCCGCATCGACTGCTTCCTAAACAAATTTGGTCACATCTTCGAAAATGTTACTATAGTTGGGCAAATTTAAAGTTTTTCGAAAATCTCCTGAAAAAGCGAACTTCCAGGAATTCTGAGTATGCACGTTTTTAGAGTACAATGTGGTCCACAATAGGTCACCCTTTTTGTCCGCCCGCATCGCCTCCTTCCTAAAAAAATTTGGTCACATCTTCGAAAATGTTAATATAGTTGGGCAAATTTAAAATTTTTCGAAAATCTCGTAAAAACTCGAACTTCCAGAAATTCTGAGTATGCACGTTTTTACAGTACTATGTGGTCCATAATAGGTGGCCACCTTTGTCCGCCCGCATCGACTCCTTCCTAAAAAAAATTTGGTCACATCTTCGAAAATGTTACTATAGTTGGGCAAATTTAAAGTTTTTCGAAAATCTCCTGAAAACGCGAACTTCCAGGAATTCTGAGTATGCACGTTTTTAGAGTACAATGTGGTCCACAATAGGTCACCCTTTTTGTCCGCCCGCATCGCCTCCTTCTTAAAAATATTTGATCACATCTTCGAAAATGTTAATATAGTTGGGCAAATTTAAAGTTTTTCGAAAATCTCCTGAAATCGCGAACTTCCAGGAATTCTGAGTACGCACGTTTTTAGAGTACAATGTGGTCCACAATAGGTCACCCTTTTTGTCCGCCCGCATCGACTCCTTCCCAAAAAAAATTTGGTCAAATCTTGGAAAATGTTAGTATAGTTGGTCAAATTTAAGGTTTTTTCCTGAAAACTCGAACTTCCAGAAATTCTAAGTATGCACTTTTTTAGAGTAGAATGTGGTCCATAATAGGCCACCACTTTTGTCCGCCCGCATCGCCTCCTTCCTAAAAAAATTTGCTCACATCTTGGAAAATGTTAATATAGTTGGGCAAATTTAAAGTTTTTCGAAAATCTCCTGAAAACGCGAACTTCCAGGAATTCTGAGTAAGCACGTTTTTACAGTACAATGTGGTCCACAATAGGTCACCCTTTTAGTCCGCATCGCCTCCTTCCTAGAAAAATTTTGTTCGAAAAATGTTAATATAGTTGGGCAAATTTAAAGTTTTTCGAAAATCTTCTGAAAACTCGAACTTGCAGGAATTCTGAGTATGCACGTTTTTAGAGTACAATGTGGTCCACAATAGGTCACCCTTTTTGTCCGCCCGCATCGCCTACTTCTAAAAAAATTTGGTCACATCTTGGAAAGTGTTATTATAGTTAGGCAAAATTAAAATTTTTCGAAAATCTCGTAAAAACTCGAACTTCCAGAAATTCTGAGTATGCACGTTTTTACAGTACTATGTGGTCCATAATAGGTGGCCACCTTTGTCCGCCCGCATCGACTCCTTCCTAAAAAAAATTTGGTCAAATCTTGGAAAATGTTAATATAGTTGGACAAATTTAAGGTTTTTTCCTGAAAACTCGAACTTCAAGAAATTCTAAGTATATACTTTTTTAGAGTAGAATGTGGTCCAAAATAGGTTACCATTTTTGTCCGCCCGCATCGCCTCCTTCCTAAAAAAATTTTGTTCGAAAAATGTTAATATAATTGGGCAAATTTAAAGTTTTTCGAAAATCTCCTGAAAACTCGAACTTCCTGGAATTCTGAGTATGCACGTTTTTAGAGTACAATGTGGTCCACAATAGGTCACCCTTTTTGTCCGCCCGCATCGCCTCCTTCCTACAAAAATTTGGTCACATCTTCGAAAATGTTAATATAGTTGGGCAAATTTAAAATTTTTCGAAAATCTCGTAAAAACTCGAACTTCCAGAAATTCTGAGTATGCACGTTTTTACAGTAGAATGTGGTCCATAATAGGTCACCACTTTTGTCCGCCCGCATCGCCTCCTTCCTAAAAAAATTTGCTCACATCTTCGAAAATGTTACTATAGTTGGGCAAATTTAAAGTTTTTCGAAAATCTCGTAAAAACTCGAACTTCCAAAAATTCTGAGTATGCACGTTTTTACAGTACTATGTGGTCCATAATAGGTGGCCACCTTTGTCCGCCCGCATCGACTCCTTCCTAAAAAAATTTGGTCACATCTTCGAAAATGTTACTATAGTTGGGCAAATTTAAAGTTTTTCGAAAATCTCCTGAAAACGCGAACTTCCAGGAATTCTGAGTATGCACCTTTTTAGAGTACAATGTGGTCCACAATAGGTCACCCTTTTTGTCCGCCCGCATCGCCTCCTTCTTAAAAATATTTGGTCACATCTTCGAAAATGTTAATATAGTTGGGCAAATTTAAAGTTTTTCGAAAATCTCCTGAAAACGCGAACTTCCAGGAATTCTGAGTATGCACGTTTTTAGAGTACAATGTGGTCCACAATTGGTCATCCTTTTTGTCCGCCCGCAACGCCTCCTTCCTAAAAAAATTTGGTCACATCTTGGAAAATGTTAATATAGTTGGGCAAATTTAAAATTTTTCGAAAATCTCGTAAAAACTCGAACTTCCAGAATTTCTGAGTATGCACGTTTTTACAGTACTATATGGTCCATAATAGGTGGCCACCTTTGTCCGCCCGCATCGACTCCTTCCTAAAAAAATTTGGTCACATCTTCGAAAATGTTACTATAGTTGGGAAAATTTAAAGTTTTTCGAAAATCTCCTGAAAACGCAAACTTCCAGAAATTCTGAGTATGCACGTTTTTAGAGTACGATGTGGTCCACAATAGGTCACCCTTTTTGTCCGCCCGCATCGCCTCCTTCCTAAAAAAAATTGGTCACATCTTCGAAAATGTTAATATAGTTGGGCAAATTTAAAATTTTTCGAAAATCTCGTAAAAACTCGAACTTCCAGAATTTCTGAGTATGCACGTTTTTACAGTACTATGTGGTCCGTAATAGGTGGCCACCTTTGTCCGCCCGCATTGACTCCTTCCTAAAAAAATTTCGTCACATCTTCGAAAATGTTACTATAGTTGGGCAAATTTAAAGTTTTTCGAAAATCTCCTGAAAACGCGAACTTCCAGGAATTCTGAGTATGCACGTTTTTAGAGTACAATGTGGTCCACAATAGGTCAACCTTTTTGTCCGCCCGCATCGCCTCCTTCTTAAAAATATTTGGTCACATCTTCGAAAATGTTAATATAGTTCGGCAAATTTAAAGTTTTTCGAAAATCTCCTGAAAACGCAAACTTCCAGGAATTCTGACTATGCACGTTTTTAGAGTACAATGTGGTCCACAATAGGTCACCATTTTTGTCCGCCCGCATCGACTCCTTCCCAAAAAAAATTTTGTCAAATCTTGGAAAATGTTACTATAGTTGGGCAAATTTAAAGTTTTTCGAAAATCTCCTGAAAAAGCGAACTTCCACAAATTCTGAGTATGCACGTTTTTACAGTACTATGTGGTCCATAATAGGTGGCCACCTTTGTCCGCCCGCATCGACTGCTTCCTAAACAAATTTGGTCACATCTTCGAAAATGTTACTATAGTTGGGCAAATTTAAAGTTTTTCGAAAATCTCCTGAAAAAGCGAACTTCCAGGAATTCTGAGTATGCACGTTTTTAGAGTACAATGTGGTCCACAATAGGTCACCCTTTTTGTCCGCCCGCATCGCCTCCTTCCTAAAAAAATTTGGTCACATCTTCGAAAATGTTAATATAGTTGGGCAAATTTAAAATTTTTCGAAAATCTCGTAAAAACTCGAACTTCCAGAAATTCTGAGTATGCACGTTTTTACAGTACTATGTGGTCCATAATAGGTGGCCACCTTTGTCCGCCCGCATCGACTCCTTCCTAAAAAAAATTTGGTCACATCTTCGAAAATGTTACTATAGTTGGGCAAATTTAAAGTTTTTCGAAAATCTCCTGAAAACGCGAACTTCCAGGAATTCTGAGTATGCACGTTTTTAGAGTACAATATGGTCCACAATAGGTCACCCTTTTTGTCCGCCCGCATCGCCTCCTTCTTAAAAATATTTGATCACATCTTCGAAAATGTTAATATAGTTGGGCAAATTTAAAGTTTTTCGAAAATCTCCTGAAATCGCGAACTTCCAGGAATTCTGAGTACGCACGTTTTTAGAGTACAATGTGGTCCACAATAGGTCACCCTTTTTGTCCGCCCGCATCGACTCCTTCCCAAAAAAAATTTGGTCAAATCTTGGAAAATGTTAGTATAGTTGGTCAAATTTAAGGTTTTTTCCTGAAAACTCGAACTTCCAGAAATTCTAAGTATGCACTTTTTTAGAGTAGAATGTGGTCCATAATAGGCCAGCACTTTTGTCCGCCCGCATCGCCTCCTTCCTAAAAAAATTTGCTCACATCTTGGAAAATGTTAATATAGTTGGGCAAATTTAAAGTTTTTCGAAAATCTCCTGAAAACGCGAACTTCCAGGAATTCTGAGTAAGCACGTTTTTACAGTACAATGTGGTCCACAATAGGTCACCCTTTTAGTCCGCATCGCCTCCTTCCTAGAAAAATTTTGTTCGAAAAATGTTAATATAGTTGGGCAAATTTAAAGTTTTTCGAAAATCTTCTGAAAACTCGAACTTGCAGGAATTCTGAGTATGCACGTTTTTAGAGTACAATGTGGTCCACAATAGGTCACCCTTTTTGTCCGCCCGCATCGCCTACTTCTAAAAAAATTTGGTCACATCTTGGAAAGTGTTATTATAGTTAGGCAAAATTAAAATTTTTCGAAAATCTCGTAAAAACTCGAACTTCCAGAAATTCTGAGTATGCACGTTTTTACAGTACTATGTGGTCCATAATAGGTGGCCACCTTTGTCCGCCCGCATCGACTCCTTCCTAAAAAAAATTTGGTCAAATCTTGGAAAATGTTAATATAGTTGGACAAATTTAAGGTTTTTCCCTGAAAACTCGAACTTCAAGAAATTCTAAGTATATACTTTTTTAGAGTAGAATGTGGTCCAAAATAGGTTACCATTTTTGTCCGCCCGCATCGCCTCCTTCCTAAAAAAATTTTGTTCGAAAAATGTTAATATAATTGGGCAAATTTAAAGTTTTTCGAAAATCTCCTGAAAACTCGAACTTCCTGGAATTCTGAGTATGCACGTTTTTAGAGTACAATGTGGTCCACAATAGGTCACCCTTTTTGTCCGCCCGCATCGCCTCCTTCTTAAAAAAAATTTGGTCATATCTTCGAAAATGTTAATATAGTTGGGCAAATTTAAAGTTTTTCGAAAATCTCGTAAAAACTCGAACTTCCAGAAATTCTGAGTATGCACGTTTTTACAGTACTATGTGGTCCATAATAGGTGGCCACCTTTGTCCGCCCGCATCGACTCCTTCCTAAAAAAATTTGGTCACATCTTCGAAAATGTTACTATAGTTGGGCAAATTTAAAGTTTTTCGAAAATCTCCTGAAAACTCGAACTTCCAGGAATTCTGAGTATGCACGTTTTTAGAGTACAATGTGGTCCACAATAGGTCACCCTTTTTGTCCGCCCGCATCGCCTCCTTCCTAAAAAAAATTGGTCACATCTTCGAAAATGTTAATATAGTTGGGCAAATTTAAAATTTTTCGAAAATCTCATAAAAACTCGAACTTCCAGAAATTCTGAGTATGCACGTTTTTACAGTACTATGTGGTCCATAATAGGTTGCCACCTTTGTCCGCCCGCATCGACTCCTTCCTAAAAAAATTTGGTCACATCTTCGAAAATGTTACTATAGTTGGGCAAATTTAAAGTTTTTCGAAAATCTCCTGAAAAAGCGAACTTCCAGGAATTCTGAGTATGCACGTTTTTAGAGTACAATGTGGTCCACAATAGGTCACCCTTTTTGTCCGCCCGCATCGCCTCCTTCCTACAAAAATTTGGTCACATCTTCGAAAATGTTAATATAGTTGGGCAAATTTAAAATTTTTCGAAAATCTCGTAAAAACTCGAACTTCCAGAAATTCTGAGTATGCACGTTTTTACAGTAGAATGTGGTCCATAATAGGTCACCACTTTTGTCCGCCCGCATCGCCTCCTTCCTAAAAAAATTTGCTCACATCTTCGAAAATGTTACTATAGTTGGGCAAATTTAAAGTTTTTCGAAAATCTCCTGAAAACGCAAACTTCCAGGAATTCTGAGTATGCACGTTTTTAGAGTACAATGTGGTCCACAATAGGTCACCCTTTTTGTCCGCACGCATCGACTCCTTCCCAAAAAAAATTTGGTCAAATCTTGGAAAATGTTAGTATAGTTGGTCAAATTTAAGGTTTTTTCCTGAAAACTCGAACTTCCAGAAATTCTAAGTATGCACTTTTTTAGAGTAGAATGTGGTCCATAATAGGCCACCACTTTTGTCCGCCCGCATCGCCTCCTTCCTAAAAAAATTTGCTCACATCTTGGAAAATGTTAATATAGTTGGGCAAATTTAAAGTTTTTCTAAAAACTCCTGAAAACGCGAACTTCCAGGAATTCTGAGTAAGCACGTTTTTAGAGTACAATGTGGTCCACAATAGGTCACCCTTTTAGTCCGCATCGCCTCCTTCCTAGAAAAATTTTGTTCGAAAAATGTTAATATAGTTGGGCAAATTTAAAGTTTTTCGAAAATTTTCTGAAAACTCGAACTTCCAGGAATTCTGAGTATGCACGTTTTTAGAGTACAATGTGGTCCACAATAGGTCACCCTTTTTGTCCGCCCGCATCGCCTACTTCTAAAAAAAATTTGGTCACATCTTGGAAAGTGTTATTATAGTTAGGCAAAATTAAAATTTTTCGAAAATCTCGTAAAAACTCGAACTTCCAGAAATTCTGAGTATGCACGTTTTTACAGTACTATGTGGTCCATAATAGGTGGCCACTTTTGTCCGCCCGCATCGACTCCTTCCAAAAAAAAATTTGGTCAAATCTTGGAAAATGTTAATATAGTTGGGCAAATTTAAGGTTTTTTCCTAAAACTCGAACTTCAAGAAATTCTAAGTATATACTTTTTTAGAGTAGAATGTGGTCCAAAATAGGTTACCACTTTTGTCTGCCCGCATCGCATCCTTCCTAAAAAAATTTTGTTCGAAAAATGTTAATATAATTGGGCAAATTTAAAGTTTTTCGAAAATCTCCTGAAAACTCGAACTTCCTGGAATTCTGAGTATGCACGTTTTTAGAGTACAATGTGGTCCACAATAGGTGGCCACCTTTGTCCGCCCGCATCGACTCCTTCCAAAAAAAAATTTGGTCAAATCTTGGAAAATGTTAATATAGTTGGGCAAATTTAAGGTTTTTTCCTAAAACTCGAACTTCAAGAAATTCTAAGTATATACTTTTTTAGAGTACAATGTGGTCCACAATAGGTCACCCTTTTTGTCCGCCCGCATCGCCTCCTTCCTAAAAAAATTTTGTTCGAAAAATGTTAATATAATTGGGCAAATTTAAAGTTTTTCGAAAATCTCCTGAAAACTCGAACTTCCTGGAATTCTGAGTATGCACGTTTTTAGAGTACAATGTGGTCCACAATAGGTGGCCACCTTTGTCCGCCCGCATCGACTCCTTCCTAAACAAATTTGGTCACATCTTCGAAAATGTTAATATAGTTGGGCAAATTTAAAGTTTTTCGAAAATCTCCTGAAAACTCGAACTTCCAGGAATTCTGAGTATGCACGTTTTTAGAGTACAATGTGGTCCACAATAGGTCACCCTTTTTGTCCGCCCGCATCGCCTCCTTCCTAAAAAAAATTGGTCACATCTTCGAAAATGTTAATATAGTTGGGCAAATTTAAAATTTTTCGAAAATCTCGTAAAAACTCGAACTTCCAGAAATTCTGAGTATGCACGTTTTTACAGTACTATGTGGTCCATAACAGGTTGCCACCTTTGTCCGCCCGCATCGACTCCTTCCTAAAAAAATTTGGTCACATCTTCGAAAATGTTACTATAGTTGGGCAAATTTAAAGTTTTTCGAAAATCTCCTGAAAACGCAAACTACCAGGAATTCTGAGTATGCACGTTTTTAGAGTACAATGTGGTCCACAATAGGTCACCCTTTTTGTCCGCCCGCATCGCCTCCTTCCTAAAAAAATTTTGTTCGAAAAATGTTAATATAATTGGGCAAATTTAAAGTTTTTCGAAAATCTCCTGAAAACTCGAACTTCCTGGAATTCTGAGTATGCACGTTTTTAGAGTACAATGTGGTCCACAATAGGTGGCCACCTTTGTCCGCCCGCATCGACTCCTTCCTAAACAAATTTGGTCACATCTTCGAAAATGTTAATATAGTTGGGCAAATTTAAAGTTTTTCGAAAATCTCCTGAAAACTCGAACTTCCAGGAATTCTGAGTATGCACGTTTTTAGAGTACAATGTGGTCCACAATAGGTCACCCTTTTTGTCCGCCCGCATCGCCTCCTTCCTAAAAAAAATTGGTCACATCTTCGAAAATGTTAATATAGTTGGGCAAATTTAAAATTTTTCGAAAATCTCGTAAAAACTCGAACTTCCAGAAATTCTGAGTATGCACGTTTTTACAGTACTATGTGGTCCATAACAGGTTGCCACCTTTGTCCGCCCGCATCGACTCCTTCCTAAAAAAATTTGGTCACATCTTCGAAAATGTTGCTATAGTTGGGCAAATTTAAAGTTTTTCGAAAATCTCCTGAAAACGCAAACTTTCAGGAATTCTGAGTATGCACGTTTTTAGAGTACAATGTGGTCCACAATAGGTCACCCTTTTTGTCCGCCCGCATCGCCTCCTTCCTAAAAAAATTTTGTTCGAAAAATGTTAATATAGTTGGGCAAATTTAAAGTTTTTCGAAAATCTCCTGAAAACTCGAACTTCCAGGAATTCTGAGTATGCACGTTTTTAGAGTACAATGTGGTCCACAATAGGTCACCCTTTTTGTCCGCCCGCATCGCCTCCTTCCTAAAAAAATTTGGTCACATCTTGGAAAGTGTTATTATAGTTAGGCAAAATTAAAATTTTTCGAAAATCTCGTAAAAACTCGAACTTCCAGGAATTCTGAGTATGCACGTTTTTAGAGTACAATGTGGTCCACAATAGGTCACCCTTTTTGTCCGCCCGCATCGCCTCCTTCCTACAAAAATTTGGTCACATCTTCGAAAATGTTAATATAGTTGGGCAAATTTAAAATTTTTCGAAAATCTCGTAAAAACTCGAACTTCCAGAAATTCTGAGTATGCACGTTTTTACAGTAGAATGTGGTCCATAATAGGTCACCACTTTTGTCCGCCCGCATCGCCTCCTTCCTAAAAAAATTTGCTCACATCTTCGAAAATGTTACTATAGTTGGGCAAATTTAAAGTTTTTCGAGAATCTCCTGAAAACGCAAACTTCCAGGAATTCTGAGTATGCACGTTTTTAGAGTACAATGTGGTCCACAATAGGTCACCCTTTTTGTCCGCCCGCATCGACTCCTTCCCAAAAAAAATTTGGTCAAATCTTGGAAAATGTTAGTATAGTTGGTCAAATTTAAGGTTTTTTCCTGAAAACTCGAACTTCCAGAAATTCTAAGTATGCACTTTTTTAGAGTAGAATGTGGTCCATAATAGGCCACCACTTTTGTCCGCCCGCATCGCCTCCTTCCTAAAAAAATTTGCTCACATCTTGGAAAATGTTAATATAGTTGGGCAAATTTAAAGTTTTTCGAAAATCTCCTGAAAACGCGAACTTCCAGGAATTCTGAGTAAGCACGTTTTTAGAGTACAATGTGGTCCACAATAGGTCACCCTTTTAGTCCGCATCGCCTCCTTCCTAGAAAAA
Organism: Tachina lurida; assembly: GCA_944452675.1. Classification (NCBI taxonomy): domain Eukaryota; kingdom Metazoa; phylum Arthropoda; class Insecta; order Diptera; family Tachinidae; genus Tachina; species Tachina lurida. The sequence goes on along the minus strand of OX101754.1, from coordinate 11,293,372 downwards.
TTTTGTTCGAAAAATGTTAATATAGTTGGGCAAATTTAAAGTTTTTCGAAAATTTTCTGAAAACTCGAACTTCCAGGAATTCTGAGTATGCACGTTTTTAGAGTACAATGTGGTCCACAATAGGTCACCCTTTTTGTCCGCCCGCATCGCCTACTTCTAAAAAAAATTTGGTCACATCTTGGAAAGTGTTATTATAGTTAGGCAAAATTAAAATTTTTCGAAAATCTCGTAAAAACTCGAACTTCCAGAAATTCTGAGTATGCACGTTTTTACAGTACTATGTGGTCCATAATAGGTGGCCACTTTTGTGGTCAAATCTTGGAAAATGTTAATATAGTTGGACAAATTTAAGGTTTTTTCCTAAAACTCGAACTTCAAGAAATTCTAAGTATATACTTTTTTAGAGTACAATGTGGTCCACAATAGGTCACCCTTTTTGTCCGCCCGCATCGCCTCCTTCCTAAAAAAATTTTGTTCGAAAAATGTTAATATAATTGGGCAAATTTAAAGTTTTTCGAAAATCTCCTGAAAACTCGAACTTCCTGGAATTCTGAGTATGCACGTTTTTAGAGTATAATGTGGTCCACAATAGGTGGCCACCTTTGTCCGCCCGCATCGACTCCTTCCTAAACAAATTTGGTCACATCTTCGAAAATGTTAATATAGTTGGGCAAATTTAAAGTTTTTCGAAAATCTCCTGAAAACTCGAACTTCCAGGAATTCTGAGTATGCACGTTTTTAGAGTACAATGTGGTCCACAATAGGTCACCCTTTTTGTCCGCCCGCATCGCCTCCTTCCTAAAAAAAATTGGTCACATCTTCGAAAATGTTAATATAGTTGGGCAAATTTAAAATTTTTCGAAAATCTCGTAAAAACTCGAACTTCCAGAAATTCTGAGTATGCACGTTTTTACAGAACTATGTGGTCCATAACAGGTTGCCACCTTTGTCCGCCCGCATCGACTCCTTCCTAAAAAAATTTGGTCACATCTTCGAAAATGTTACTATAGTTGGGCAAATTTAAAGTTTTTCGAAAATCTCCTGAAAACGCAAACTTCCAGGAATTCTGAGTATGCACGTTTTTAGAGTACAATGTGGTCCACAATAGGTCACCCTTTTTGTCCGCCCGCATCGCCTCCTTCCTAAAAAAATTTTGTTCGAAAAATGTTAATATAGTTGGGCAAATTTAAAGTTTTTCGAAAATCTCCTGAAAACTCGAACTTCCAGGAATTCTGAGTATGCACGTTTTTAGAGTACAATGTGGTCCACAATAGGTCACCCTTTTTGTCCGCCCGCATCGCCTCCTTCCTAAAAAAATTTGGTCACATCTTGGAAAGTGTTATTATAGTTAGGCAAAATTAAAATTTTTCGAAAATCTCGTAAAAACTCGAACTTCCAGAAATTCTGAGTATGCACGTTTTTACAGTACTATGTGGTCCATAATAGGTGGCCACCTTTGTCCGCCCGCATCGACTCCTTCCTAAACAAATTTGGTCACATCTTCGAAAATGTTAATATAGTTGGGCAAATTTAAAGTTTTTCGAAAATCTCCTGAAAACTCGAACTTCCAGGAATTCTGAGTATGCACGTTTTTAGAGTACAATGTGGTCCACAATAGGTCACCCTTTTTGTCCGCCCGCATCGCCTCCTTCTTAAAAAAAATTGGTCACATCTTCGAAAATGTTAATATAGTTGGGCAAATTTAAAATTTTTCGAAAATCTCGTAAAAACTCGAACTTCCAGAAATTCTGAGTATGCACGTTTTTACAGTACTATGTGGTCCATAATAGGTTGCCACCTTTGTCCGCCCGCATCGACTCCTTCCTAAAAAAATTTGGTCACATCTTCGAAAATGTTACTATAGTTGGGCAAATTTAAAGTTTTTCGAAAATCTCCTGAAAACGCAAACTTCCAGGAATTCTGAGTATGCACGTTTTTAGAGTACAATGTGGTCCACAATAGGTCACCCTTTTTGTCCGCCCGCATCGCCTCCTTCCTAAAAAAATTTTGTTCGAAAAATGTTAATATAGTTGGGCAAATTTAAAGTTTTTCGAAAATCTCCTGAAAACTCGAACTTCCAGGAATTCTGAGTATGCACGTTTTTAGAGTACAATGTGGTCCACAATAGGTCACCCTTTTTGTCCGCCCGCATCGCCTCCTTCCTAAAAAAAATTGGTCACATCTTCGAAAATGTTAATATAGTTGGGCAAATTTAAAATTTTTCGAAAATCTCATAAAAACTCGAACTTCCAGAAATTCTGAGTATGCACGTTTTTACAGTACTATGTGGTCCATAATAGGTTGCCACCTTTGTCCGCCCGCATCGACTCCTTCCTAAAAAAATTTGGTCACATCTTCGAAAATGTTACTATAGTTGGGCAAATTTAAAGTTTTTCGAAAATCTCCTGAAAACGCGAACTTCCAGGAATTCTGAGTATGCAAGTTTGTAGAGTACAATGTGGTCCACAATAGGTCACCCGTTTTGTCCGCCCGCATCGCCTCCTTCTTAAAAAAAATTGGTCACATCTTCGAAAATGTTAATATAGTTGGGCAAATTTAAAGTTTTTCGAAAATCTCGTAAAAACTCGAACTTCCAGAAATTCTGAGTATGCACGTTTTTACAGTAGAATGTGGTCCATAAAAGGTCACCACCTTTGTCCGCCCGCATCGACTGCTTCCTAAAAAAATTTGGTCACATCTTCGAAAATGTTACTATAGTTGGGCAAATTTAAAGTTTTTCGAAAATCTCCTGAAAAAGCGAACTTCCAGGAATTCTGAGTATGCACGTTTTTAGAGTACAATGTGGTCCACAATAGGTCACCCTTTTTGTCCGCCCGCATCGCCTCCTTCCTACAAAAATTTGGTCACATCTTCGAAAATGTTAATATAGTTGGGCAAATTTAAAATTTTTCGAAAATCTCGTAAAAACTCGAACTTCCAGAAATTCTGAGTATGCACGTTTTTACAGTAGAATGTGGTCCATAATAGGTCACCACTTTTGTCCGCCCGCATCGCCTCCTTCCTAAAAAAATTTGCTCACATCTTCGAAAATGTTACTATAGTTGGGCAAATTTAAAGTTTTTCGAGAATCTCCTGAAAACGCAAACTTCCAGGAATTCTGAGTATGCACGTTTTTAGAGTACAATGTGGTCCACAATAGGTCACCCTTTTTGTCCGCCCGCATCGACTCCTTCCCAAAAAAAATTTGGTCAAATCTTGGAAAATGTTAGTATAGTTGGTCAAATTTAAGGTTTTTTCCTGAAAACTCGAACTTCCAGAAATTCTAAGTATGCACTTTTTTAGAGTAGAATGTGGTCCATAATAGGCCACCACTTTTGTCCGCCCGCATCGCCTCCTTCCTAAAAAAATTTGCTCACATCTTGGAAAATGTTAATATAGTTGGGCAAATTTAAAGTTTTTCGAAAATCTCCTGAAAACGCGAACTTCCAGGAATTCTGAGTAAGCACGTTTTTAGAGTACAATGTGGTCCACAATAGGTCACCCTTTTAGTCCGCATCGCCTCCTTCCTAGAAAAATTTTGTTCGAAAAATGTTAATATAGTTGGGCAAATTTAAAGTTTTTCGAAAATTTTCTGAAAACTCGAACTTCCAGGAATTCTGAGTATGCACGTTTTTAGAGTACAATGTGGTCCACAATAGGTCACCCTTTTTGTCCGCCCGCATCGCCTACTTCTAAAAAAAATTTGGTCACATCTTGGAAAGTGTTATTATAGTTAGGCAAAATTAAAATTTTTCGAAAATCTCGTAAAAACTCGAACTTCCAGAAATTCTGAGTATGCACGTTTTTACAGTACTATGTGGTCCATAATAGGTGGCCACTTTTGTGGTCAAATCTTGGAAAATGTTAATATAGTTGGACAAATTTAAGGTTTTTTCCTAAAACTCGAACTTCAAGAAATTCTAAGTATATACTTTTTTAGAGTACAATGTGGTCCACAATAGGTCACCCTTTTTGTCCGCCCGCATCGCCTCCTTCCTAAAAAAATTTTGTTCGAAAAATGTTAATATAATTGGGCAAATTTAAAGTTTTTCGAAAATCTCCTGAAAACTCGAACTTCCTGGAATTCTGAGTATGCACGTTTTTAGAGTATAATGTGGTCCACAATAGGTGGCCACCTTTGTCCGCCCGCATCGACTCCTTCCTAAACAAATTTGGTCACATCTTCGAAAATGTTAATATAGTTGGGCAAATTTAAAGTTTTTCGAAAATCTCCTGAAAACTCGAACTTCCAGGAATTCTGAGTATGCACGTTTTTAGAGTACAATGTGGTCCACAATAGGTCACCCTTTTTGTCCGCCCGCATCGCCTCCTTCCTAAAAAAAATTGGTCACATCTTCGAAAATGTTAATATAGTTGGGCAAATTTAAAATTTTTCGAAAATCTCGTAAAAACTCGAACTTCCAGAAATTCTGAGTATGCACGTTTTTACAGAACTATGTGGTCCATAACAGGTTGCCACCTTTGTCCGCCCGCATCGACTCCTTCCTAAAAAAATTTGGTCACATCTTCGAAAATGTTACTATAGTTGGGCAAATTTAAAGTTTTTCGAAAATCTCCTGAAAACGCAAACTTCCAGGAATTCTGAGTATGCACGTTTTTAGAGTACAATGTGGTCCACAATAGGTCACCCTTTTTGTCCGCCCGCATCGCCTCCTTCCTAAAAAAATTTTGTTCGAAAAATGTTAATATAGTTGGGCAAATTTAAAGTTTTTCGAAAATCTCCTGAAAACTCGAACTTCCAGGAATTCTGAGTATGCACGTTTTTAGAGTACAATGTGGTCCACAATAGGTCACCCTTTTTGTCCGCCCGCATCGCCTCCTTCCTAAAAAAATTTGGTCACATCTTGGAAAGTGTTATTATAGTTAGGCAAAATTAAAATTTTTCGAAAATCTCGTAAAAACTCGAACTTCCAGAAATTCTGAGTATGCACGTTTTTACAGTACTATGTGGTCCATAATAGGTGGCCACCTTTGTCCGCCCGCATCGACTCCTTCCTAAACAAATTTGGTCACATCTTCGAAAATGTTAATATAGTTGGGCAAATTTAAAGTTTTTCGAAAATCTCCTGAAAACTCGAACTTCCAGGAATTCTGAGTATGCACGTTTTTAGAGTACAATGTGGTCCACAATAGGTCACCCTTTTTGTCCGCCCGCATCGCCTCCTTCTTAAAAAAAATTGGTCACATCTTCGAAAATGTTAATATAGTTGGGCAAATTTAAAATTTTTCGAAAATCTCGTAAAAACTCGAACTTCCAGAAATTCTGAGTATGCACGTTTTTACAGTACTATGTGGTCCATAATAGGTTGCCACCTTTGTCCGCCCGCATCGACTCCTTCCTAAAAAAATTTGGTCACATCTTCGAAAATGTTACTATAGTTGGGCAAATTTAAAGTTTTTCGAAAATCTCCTGAAAACGCAAACTTCCAGGAATTCTGAGTATGCACGTTTTTAGAGTACAATGTGGTCCACAATAGGTCACCCTTTTTGTCCGCCCGCATCGCCTCCTTCCTAAAAAAATTTTGTTCGAAAAATGTTAATATAGTTGGGCAAATTTAAAGTTTTTCGAAAATCTCCTGAAAACTCGAACTTCCAGGAATTCTGAGTATGCACGTTTTTAGAGTACAATGTGGTCCACAATAGGTCACCCTTTTTGTCCGCCCGCATCGCCTCCTTCCTAAAAAAAATTGGTCACATCTTCGAAAATGTTAATATAGTTGGGCAAATTTAAAATTTTTCGAAAATCTCATAAAAACTCGAACTTCCAGAAATTCTGAGTATGCACGTTTTTACAGTACTATGTGGTCCATAATAGGTTGCCACCTTTGTCCGCCCGCATCGACTCCTTCCTAAAAAAATTTGGTCACATCTTCGAAAATGTTACTATAGTTGGGCAAATTTAAAGTTTTTCGAAAATCTCCTGAAAACGCGAACTTCCAGGAATTCTGAGTATGCAAGTTTGTAGAGTACAATGTGGTCCACAATAGGTCACCCGTTTTGTCCGCCCGCATCGCCTCCTTCTTAAAAAAAATTGGTCACATCTTCGAAAATGTTAATATAGTTGGGCAAATTTAAAGTTTTTCGAAAATCTCGTAAAAACTCGAACTTCCAGAAATTCTGAGTATGCACGTTTTTACAGTAGAATGTGGTCCATAAAAGGTCACCACCTTTGTCCGCCCGCATCGACTGCTTCCTAAAAAAATTTGGTCACATCTTCGAAAATGTTACTATAGTTGGGCAAATTTAAAGTTTTTCGAAAATCTCCTGAAAAAGCGAACTTCCAGGAATTCTGAGTATGCACGTTTTTAGAGTACAATGTGGTCCACAATAGGTCACCCTTTTTGTCCGCCCGCATCGCCTCCTTCCTACAAAAATTTGGTCACATCTTCGAAAATGTTAATATAGTTGGGCAAATTTAAAATTTTTCGAAAATCTCGTAAAAACTCGAACTTCCAGAAATTCTGAGTATGCACGTTTTTACAGTAGAATGTGGTCCATAATAGGTCACCACTTTTGTCCGCCCGCATCGCCTCCTTCCTAAAAAAATTTGCTCACATCTTCGAAAATGTTACTATAGTTGGGCAAATTTAAAGTTTTTCGAGAATCTCCTGAAAACGCAAACTTCCAGGAATTCTGAGTATGCACGTTTTTAGAGTACAATGTGGTCCACAATAGGTCACCCTTTTTGTCCGCCCGCATCGACTCCTTCCCAAAAAAAATTTGGTCAAATCTTGGAAAATGTTAGTAAAGTTGGTCAAATTTAAGGTTTTTTCATGAAAACTCGAACTTCCAGAAATTCTAAGTATGCACTTTTTTAGAGTAGAATGTGGTCCATAATAGGCCACCACTTTTGTCCGCCCGCATCGCCTCCTTCCTAAAAAAATTTGCTCACATCTTGGAAAATGTTAATATAGTTGGGCAAATTTAAAGTTTTTCGAAAATCTCCTGAAAACGCGAACTTCCAGGAATTCTGAGTAAGCACGTTTTTAGAGTACAATGTGGTCCACAATAGGTCACCCTTTTAGTCCGCATCGCCTCCTTCCTAGAAAAATTTTGTTCGAAAAATGTTAATATAGTTGGGCAAATTTAAAGTTTTTCGAAAATTTTCTGAAAACTCGAACTTCCAGGAATTCTGAGTATGCACGTTTTTAGAGTACAATGTGGTCCACAATAGGTCACCCTTTTTGTCCGCCCGCATCGCCTACTTCTAAAAAAAATTTGGTCACATCTTGGAAAGTGTTATTATAGTTAGGCAAAATTAAAATTTTTCGAAAATCTCGTAAAAACTCGAACTTCCAGAAATTCTGAGTATGCACGTTTTTACAGTACTATGTGGTCCATAATAGGTGGCCACTTTTGTCCGCCCGCATCGACTCCTTCCAAAAAAAAATTTGGTCAAATCTTGGAAAATGTTAATATAGTTGGACAAATTTAAGGTTTTTTCCTAAAACTCGAACTTCAAGAAATTCTAAGTATATACTTTTTTAGAGTAGAATGTGGTCCAAAATAGGTTACCACTTTTGTCTGCCCGCATCGCATCCTTCCTAAAAAAATTTTGTTCGAAAAATGTTAATATAATTGGGCAAATTTAAAGTTTTTCGAAAATCTCCTGAAAACTCGAACTTCCTGGAATTCTGAGTATGCACGTTTTTAGAGTACAATGTGGTCCACAATAGGTCACCCTTTTTGTCCGCCCGCATCGCCTCCTTCCTAAAAAAAATTGGTCACATCTTCGAAAATGTTAATATAGTTGGGCAAATTTAAAATTTTTCGAAAATCTCGTAAAAACTCGAACTTCCAGAAATTCTGAGTATGCACGTTTTTACAGTACTATGTGGTCCATAATAGGTTGCCACCTTTGTCCGCCCGCATCGACTCCTTCCTAAAAAAATTTGGTCACATCTTCGAAAATGTTACTATAGTTGGGCAAATTTAAAGTTTTTCGAAAATCTCCTGAAAACGCGAACTTCCAGGAATTCTGAGTATGCACGTTTTTAGAGTACAATGTGGTCCACAATAGGTCACCCTTTTTGTCCGCCCGCATCGCCTCCTTCCTAAAAAAATTTTGTTCAAAAATGTTATAGTTGGGCAAATTTAAAGTTTTTCGAAAATCTCCTGAAAACGCGAACTTCCAGGAATTCTGAGTATGCACGTTTTTAGAGTACAATGTGGTCCACAATAGGTCACCCTTTTTGTCCGCCCGCATCGCCTCCTTCTTAAAAAAATTTGGTCACATCTTCGAAAATGTTAATATAGTTGGGCAAATTTAAAGTTTTTCGAAAATCTCGTAAAAACTCGAACTTCCAGAAATTCTGAGTATGCACGTTTTTACAGTACTATGTGGTCCATAATAGGTGGCCACCTTTGTCCGCTCGCATCGACTGCTTCCTAAAAAAATTTGGTCACATCTTCGAAAATGTTACTATAGTTGGGCAAATTTAAAGTTTTTCGAAAATCTCCTGAAAAAGCGAACTTCCAGGAATTCTGAGTATGCACGTTTTTAGAGTACAATGTGTTCCACAATAGGTCACCCTTTTTGTCCGCCCGCATCGCCTCCTTCCTACAAAAATTTGGTCACATCTTCGAAAATGTTAATATAGTTGGGCAAATTTAAAATTTTTCGAAAATCTCGTAAAAACTCGAACTTCCAGAAATTCTGAGTATGCACGTTTTTACAGTAGAAAATCTCGTAAAAACTCGAACTTCCAGAAATTCTGAGTATGCACGTTTTTACAGTACTATGTGGTCCATAATAGGTTGCCACCTTTGTCCGCCCGCATCGACTCCTTCCTAAAAAAATTTGGTCACATCTTCGAAAATGTTACTATAGTTGGGCAAATTTAAAGTTTTTCGAAAATCTCCTGAAAACGCGAACTTCCAGGAATTCTGAGTATGCACGTTTTTAGAGTACAATGTGGTCCACAATAGGTCACCCTTTTTGTCCGCCCGCATCGCCTCCTTCCTAAAAAAATTTTGTTCGAAAAATGTTAATATAGTTGGGCAAATTTAAAATTTTTCGAAAATCTCGTAAAAACTCGAACTTCCAGAAATTCTGAGTATGCACGTTTTTACAGTACTATGTGGTCCATAATAGGTTGCCACCTTTGTCCGCCCGCATCGACTCCTTCCTAAAAAAATTTGGTCACATCTTCGAAAATGTTACTATAGTTGGGCAAATTTAAAGTTTTTCGAAAATCTCCTGAAAACGCGAACTTCCAGGAATTCTGAGTATGCACGTTTTTAGAGTACAATGTGGTCCACAATAGGTCACCCTTTTTGTCCGCCCGCATCGCCTCCTTCCTAAAAAAATTTTGTTCGAAAAATGTTATAGTTGGGCAAATTTAAAGTTTTTCGAAAATCTCCTGAAAACGCGAACTTCCAGGAATTCTGAGTATGCACGTTTTTAGAGTACAATGTGGTCCACAATAGGTCACCCTTTTTGTCCGCCCGCATCGCCTCCTTCTTAAAAAAATTTGGTCACATCTTCGAAAATGTTAATATAGTTGGGCAAATTTAAAGTTTTTCGAAAATCTCGTAAAAACTCGAACTTCCAGAAATTCTGAGTATGCACGTTTTTACAGTACTATGTGGTCCATAATAGGTGGCCACCTTTGTCCGCTCGCATCGACTGCTTCCTAAAAAAATTTGGTCACATCTTCGAAAATGTTACTATAGTTGGGCAAATTTAAAGTTTTTCGAAAATCTCCTGAAAAAGCGAACTTCCAGGAATTCTGAGTATGCACGTTTTTAGAGTACAATGTGGTCCACAATAGGTCACCCTTTTTGTCCGCCCGCATCGCCTCCTTCCTACAAAAATTTGGTCACATCTTCGAAAATGTTAATATAGTTGGGCAAATTTAAAATTTTTCGAAAATCTCGTAAAAACTCGAACTTCCAGAAATTCTGAGTATGCACGTTTTTACAGTAGAATGTGGTCCATAATAGGTCACCACTTTTGTCCGCCCGCATCGCCTCCTTCCTAAAAAAATTTGCTCACATCTTCGAAAATGTTACTATAGTTGGGCAAATTTAAAGTTTTTCGAGAATCTCCTGAAAACGCGAACTTCCAGGAATTCTGAGTATGCACGTTTTTAGAGTATAATGTGGTCCACAATAGGTCACCCTTTTTGTCCGCCCGCATCGCCTCCTTCTTAAAAATATTTGGTCACATCTTCGAAAATGTTAATATAGTTGGGCAAATTTAAAGTTTTTCGAAAATCTTCTGAAAACTCGAACTTCCAGGAATTCTGAGTATGCACGTTTTTAGAGTACAATGTGGTCCACAATAGGTCACCCTTTTTGTCCGCCCGCATCGACTCCTTCCCAAAAAAAATTTGGTCAAATCTTGGAAAATGTTAGTATAGTTGGTCAAATTTAAGGTTTTTTCCTGAAAACTCGAACTTCCAGAAATTCTAAGTATGCACTTTTTTAGAGTAGAATGTGGTCCATAATAGGCCACCACTTTTGTCCGCCCGCATCGCCTCCTTCCTAAAAAAATTTGCTCACATCTTGGAAAATGTTAATATAGTTGGGCAAATTTAAAGTTTTTCGAAAATCTCCTGAAAACGCGAACTTCCAGGAATTCTGAGTAAGCACGTTTTTAGAGTACAATGTGGTCCACAATAGGTCACCCTTTTAGTCCGCATCGCCTCCTTCCTAGAAAAATTTTATTCGAAAAATGTTAATATAGTTGGGCAAATTTAAAGTTTTTCGAAAATCTTCTGAAAACTCGAACTTCCAGGAATTCTGAGTATGCACGTTTTTAGAGTACAATGTGGTCCACAATAGGTCACCCTTTTTGTCCGCCCGCATCGCCTACTTCTAAAAAAAATTTGGTCACATCTTGGAAAGTGTTATTATAGTTAGGCAAAATTAAAATTTTTCGAAAATCTCGTAAAAACTCGAAGTTCCAGAAATTCTGAGTATGCACGTTTTTACAGTACTATGTGGTCCATAATAGGTGGCCACTTTTGTCCGCCCGCATCGACTCCTTCCCAAAAAAAATTTGGTCAAATCTTCGAAAATGTTACTATAGTTGGGCAAATTTAAAGTTTTTCGAAAATCTTCTGAAAACTCGAACTTCCAGGAATTCTGAGTATGCACGTTTTTACAGTACTATGTGGTCCATAATAGGTGGCCACCTTTGTCCGCCCGCATCGCCTCCTTCTTAAAAAAATTTGGTCACATCTTCGAAAATGTTAATATAGTTGGGCAAATTTAAAGTTTTTCGAAAATCTCCTGAAAAGGGCAAACTTCCAGAAATTCTGAGTATGCACGTTTTTACAGTACTATGTGGTCCATAATAGGTGGCCACTTTTGTCCGCCCGCATCGACTCCTTCCCAAAAAAAATTTGGTCAAATCTTCGAAAATGTTACTATAGTTGGGCAAATTTAAAGTTTTTCGAAAATCTTCTGAAAACTCGAACTTCCAGGAATTCTGAGTATGCACGTTTTAAGAGTACAATGTGGTCCACAATAGGTCACCCTTTTTGTCCGCCCGCATCGCCTCCTTCTAAAAAAAATTTGGTCACATCTTGGAAAGTGTTATTATAGTTAGGCAAAATTAAAATTTTTCGAAAATCTCGTAAAAACTCGAACTTCCAGAAATTCTGAGTATGCACGTTTTTACAGTACTATGTGGTCCACAATAGGTCACCCTTTTTGTCCGCCCGCATCGACTCCTTCCCAAAAAAAATTTGGTCAAATCTTGGAAAATGTTAGTATAGTTGGTCAAATTTAAGGTTTTTTCCTGAAAACTCGAACTTCCAGAAATTCTAAGTATGCACTTTTTTAGAGTAGAATGTGGTCCATAATAGGCCACCACTTTTGTCCCCCCGCATCGCCTCCTTCCTAAAAAAATTTGCTCACATCTTGGAAAATGTTAATATAGTTGGGCAAATTTAAAGTTTTTCGAAAATCTCCTGAAAACGCGAACTTCCAGGAATTCTGAGTAAGCACGTTTTTAGAGTACAATGTGGTCCACAATAGGTCACCATTTAGTCCGCATCGCCTCCTTCCTAGAAAAATTTTGTTCGAAAAATGTTAATATAGTTGGGCAAATTTAAAGTTTTTCGAAAATCTCCTGAAAACTCGAACTTCCAGGAATTCTGAGTATGCACGTTTTTAGAGTACAATGTGGTCCACAATAGGTCACCCTTTTTGTCCGCCCGCATCGACTCCTTCCCAAAAAAAATTTGGTCAAATCTTGGAAAATGTTAGTATAGTTGGTCAAATTTAAGGTTTTTTCCTGAAAACTCGAACTTCCAGAAATTCTAAGTATGCACTTTTTTAGAGTAGAATGTGGTCCACAATAGGTCACCCTTTTTGTCCGCCCGCATCGCCTCCTTCCTAAAAAAAATTTGGTCATATCTTCGAAAATGTTAATATAGTTGGGCAAATTTAAAGTTTTTCGAAAATCTCGTAAAAACTCGAACTTCCAGAAATTCTGAGTATGCACGTTTTTACAGTACTATGTGGTCCATAATAGGTGGCCACCTTTGTCCGCCCGCATCGACTCCTTCCTAAACAAATTTGGTCACATCTTCGAAAATGTTAATATAGTTGGGCAAATTTAAAGTTTTTCGAAAATCTCCTGAAAACTCGAACTTCCAGGAATTCTGAGTATGCACGTTTTTAGAGTACAATGTGGTCCACAATAGGTCACCCTTTTTGTCCGCCCGCATCGCCTCCTTCCTAAAAAAATTTTGTTCGAAAAATGTTAATATAGTTGGGCAAATTTAAAGTTTTTCGAAAATCTCCTGAAAACGCGAACTTCCAGGAATTCTGAGTATGCACGTTTTTAGAGTACAATGTGGTCCACAATATGTCACCCTTTTTGTCCGCCCGCATCGCCTCCTTCTTAAAAAAATTTGGTCACATCTTCGAAAATGTTAATATAGTTGGGCAAATTTAAAGTTTTTCGAAAATCTCGTAAAAACTCGAACTTCCAGAAATTCTGAGTATGCACGTTTTTACAGTACTATGTGGTCCATAATAGGTGGCCACCTTTGTTCGCCCGCATCGACTGCTTCCTAAAAAAATTTGGTCACATCTTCGAAAATGTTACTATAGTTGGGCAAATTTAAAGTTTTTCGAGAATCTCCTGAAAACGCGAACTTCCAGGAATTCTGAGTATGCACGTTTTTAGAGTATAATGTGGTCCACAATAGGTCAGCCTTTTTGTCCGCCCGCATCGCCTACTTCTAAAAAAAATTTGGTCACATCTTGGAAAGTGTTATTATAGTTAGGCAAAATTAAAATTTTTCGAAAATCTCGTAAAAACTCGAAGTTCCAGAAATTCTGAGTATGCACGTTTTTACAGTACTATGTGGTCCATAATAGGTGGCCACTTTTGTCCGCCCGCATCGACTCCTTCCCAAAAAAAATTTGGTCAAATCTTCGAAAATGTTACTATAGTTGGGCAAATTTAAAGTTTTTCGAAAATCTTCTGAAAACTCGAACTTCCAGGAATTCTGAGTATGCACGTTTTTACAGTACTATGTGGTCCATAATAGGTGGCCACCTTTGTCCGCCCGCATCGCCTCCTTCTTAAAAAAATTTGGTCACATCTTCGAAAATGTTAATATAGTTGGGCAAATTTAAAGTTTTTCGAAAATCTCCTGAAAAGGGCAAACTTCCAGAAATTCTGAGTATGCACGTTTTTACAGTACTATGTGGTCCATAATAGGTGGCCACTTTTGTCCGCCCGCATCGACTCCTTCCCAAAAAAAATTTGGTCAAATCTTCGAAAATGTTACTATAGTTGGGCAAATTTAAAGTTTTTCGAAAATCTTCTGAAAACTCGAACTTCCAGGAATTCTGAGTATGCACGTTTTAAGAGTACAATGTGGTCCACAATAGGTCACCCTTTTTGTCCGCCCGCATCGCCTCCTTCTAAAAAAAATTTGGTCACATCTTGGAAAGTGTTATTATAGTTAGGCAAAATTAAAATTTTTCGAAAATCTCGTAAAAACTCGAACTTCCAGAAATTCTGAGTATGCACGTTTTTACAGTACTATGTGGTCCATAATAGGTGGCCACTTTTGTCCGCCCGCATCGACTCCTTCCCAAAAAAAATTTGGTCAAATCTTGGAAAATGTTAATATAGTTGGACAAATTTAAGGTTTTTTCCTGAAAACTCGAACTTCAAGAAATTCTAAGTATATAATTTTTTAGAGTAGAATGTGGTCCAAAATAGGTTACCACTTTTGTCCGCCCGCATCGCATCCTTCCTAAAAAAATTTTGTTCGAAAAATGTTAATATAATTGGGCAAATTTAAAGTTTTTCGAAAATCTCCTGAAAACTCGAACTTCCTGGAATTCTGAGTATGCACGTTTTAAGAGTACAATGTGGTCCACAATAGGTCACCCTTTTTGTCCGCCCGCATCGCCTCCTTCCCAAAAAAAATTTGGTCATATCTTCGAAAATGTTAATATAGTTGGGCAAATTTAAAGTTTTTAGAAAATCTCGTAAAAACTCGAACTTCCAGAAATTCTGAGTATGCACGTTTTTACAGTACTATGTGGTCCATAATAGGTGGCCACCTTTGTCCGCCCGCATCGACTCCTTCCTAAACAAATTTGGTCACATCTTCGAAAATGTTAATATAGTTGGGCAAATTTAAAGTTTTTCGAAAATCTCCTGAAAACTCGAACTTCCGGGAATTCTGAGTATGCACGTTTTTAGAGTACAATGTGGTCCACAATAGGTCACCCTTTTTGTCCGCCCGCATCGCCTCCTTCCTAAAAAAAATTGGTCACATCTTCGAAAATGTTAATATAGTTGGGCAAATTTAAAATTTTTCGAAAATCTCGTAAAAACTCGAACTTCCAGAAATTCTGAGTATGCACGTTTTTACAGTACTATGTGGTCCATAATAGGTTGCCACCTTTGTCCGCCCGCATCGACTCCTTCCTAAAAAAATGTGCTCACATCTTCGAAAAATGTTAATATAGTTGGGCAAATTTAAAGTTTTTCGAAAATCTCCTGAAAACGCGAACTTCCAGGAATTCTGAGTATGCACGTTTTTAGAGTACAATGTGGTCCACAATAGGTCACCCTTTTTGTCCGCCCGCATCGCCTCCTTCCTAAAAAAAATTGGTCACATCTTCGAAAATGTTAATATAGTTGGGCAAATTTAAAATTTTTCGAAAATCTCGTAAAAACTCGAACTTCCAGAAATTCTGAGTATGCACGTTTTTACAGTACTATGTGGTCCATAATAGGTTGCCACCTTTGTCCGCCCGCATCGACTCCTTCCTAAAAAAATTTGGTCACATCTTCGAAAATGTTACTATAGTTGGGCAAATTTAAAGTTTTTCGAAAATCTCCTGAAAACGCGAACTTCCAGGAATTCTGAGTATGCACGTTTTTAGAGTACAATGTGGTCCACAATAGGTCACCCTTTTTGTCCGCCCGCATCGCCTCCTTCTTAAAAAAAATTTGGTCACATCTTCGAAAATGTTAATATAGTTGGGCAAATTTAAAGTTTTTCGAAAATCTCGTAAAAACTCGAACTTCCAGAAATTCTGAGTATGCACGTTTTTACAGTACTATGTGGTCCATAATAGGTGGCCACCTTTGTTCGCCCGCATCGACTGCTTCCTAAAAAAATTTGGTCACATCTTCGAAAATGTTACTATAGTTGGGCAAATTTAAAGTTTTTCGAGAATCTCCTGAGAACGCGAACTTCCAGGAATTCTGAGTATGCACGTTTTTAGAGTATAATGTGGTCCACAATAGGTCACCCTTTTTGTCCGCCCGCATCGCCTCCTTCTTAAAAATATTTGGTCACATCTTCGAAAATGTTAATATAGTTGGGCAAATTTAAAGTTTTTCGAAAATCTCCTGAAAACGCAAACTTCCAGGAATTCTGAGTATGCACGTTTTTAGAGTACAATGTGGTCCACAATATGTCACCCTTTTTGTCCGCCCGCATCGACTCCTTCCCAAAAAAAATTTGGTCAAATCTTGGAAAATGTTAGTATAGTTGGTCAAATTTAAGGTTTTTTCCTGAAAACTCGAACTTCCAGAAATTCTAAGTATGCACTTTTTTAGAGTAGAATGTGGTCCATAATAGGCCACCACTTTTGTCCGCCCGCATCGCCTCCTTCCTAAAAAAATTTGCTCACATCTTGGAAAATGTTAATATAGTTGGGCAAATTTAAATTTTTCGAAAATCTCCTGAAAACGCGAACTTCCAGGAATTCTGAGTAAGCACGTTTTTAGAGTACAATGTGGTCCACAATAGGTCACCCTTTTTGTCCGCATCGCATCCTTCCTAGAAAAATTTTGTTCGAAAAATGTTAATATAGTTGGGCAAATTTAAAGTTTTTCGAAAATCTTCTGAAAACTCGAACTTCCAGGAATTCTGAGTATGCACGTTTTTAGAGTACAATGTGGTCCACAATAGGTCACCCTTTTTGTCCGCCCGCATCGCCTACTTCTAAAAAAAATTTGGTCACATCTTGGAAAGTGTTATTATAGTTAGGCAAAATTAAAATTTTTCGAAAATCTCGTAAAAACTCGAACTTCCAGAAATTCTGAGTATGCACGTTTTTACAGTACTATGTGGTCCATAATAGGTGGCCACCTTTGTCCGCCCGCATCGACTCCTTCCTAAACAAATTTGGTCACATCTTCGAAAATGTTAATATAGTTGGGCAAATTTAAAGTTTTTCGAAAATCTCCTGAAAACTCGAACTTCCAGGAATTCTGAGTATGCACGTTTTTAGAGTACAATGTGGTCCACAATAGGTCACCCTTTTTGTCCGCCCGCATCGACTCCTTCCCAAAAAAAATTTGGTCAAATCTTGGAAAATGTTAGTATAGTTGGTCAAATTTAAGGTTTTTTCCTGAAAACTCGAACTTCCAGAAATTCTAAGTATGCACTTTTTTAGAGTAGAATGTGGTCCATAATAGGCCACCACTTTTGTCCCCCCGCATCGCCTCCTTCCTAAAAAAATTTGCTCACATCTTGGAAAATGTTAATATAGTTGGGCAAATTTAAAGTTTTTCGAAAATCTCCTGAAAACGCGAACTTCCAGGAATTCTGAGTAAGCACGTTTTTAGAGTACAATGTGGTCCACAATAGGTCACCATTTAGTCCGCATCGCCTCCTTCCTAGAAAAATTTTGTTCGAAAAATGTTAATATAGTTGGGCAAATTTAAAGTTTTTCGAAAATCTCCTGAAAACTCGAACTTCCAGGAATTCTGAGTATGCACGTTTTTAGAGTACAATGTGGTCCACAATAGGTCACCCTTTTTGTCCGCCCGCATCGACTCCTTCCCAAAAAAAATTTGGTCAAATCTTGGAAAATGTTAGTATAGTTGGTCAAATTTAAGGTTTTTTCCTGAAAACTCGAACTTCCAGAAATTCTAAGTATGCACTTTTTTAGAGTAGAATGTGGTCCACAATAGGTCACCCTTTTTGTCCGCCCGCATCGCCTCCTTCCTAAAAAAAATTTGGTCATATCTTCGAAAATGTTAATATAGTTGGGCAAATTTAAAGTTTTTCGAAAATCTCGTAAAAACTCGAACTTCCAGAAATTCTGAGTATGCACGTTTTTACAGTACTATGTGGTCCATAATAGGTGGCCACCTTTGTCCGCCCGCATCGACTCCTTCCTAAACAAATTTGGTCACATCTTCGAAAATGTTAATATAGTTGGGCAAATTTAAAGTTTTTCGAAAATCTCCTGAAAACTCGAACTTCCAGGAATTCTGAGTATGCACGTTTTTAGAGTACAATGTGGTCCACAATAGGTCACCCTTTTTGTCCGCCCGCATCGCCTCCTTCCTAAAAAAATTTTGTTCGAAAAATGTTAATATAGTTGGGCAAATTTAAAGTTTTTCGAAAATCTCCTGAAAACGCGAACTTCCAGGAATTCTGAGTATGCACGTTTTTAGAGTACAATGTGGTCCACAATATGTCACCCTTTTTGTCCGCCCGCATCGCCTCCTTCTTAAAAAAATTTGGTCACATCTTCGAAAATGTTAATATAGTTGGGCAAATTTAAAGTTTTTCGAAAATCTCGTAAAAACTCGAACTTCCAGAAATTCTGAGTATGCACGTTTTTACAGTACTATGTGGTCCATAATAGGTGGCCACCTTTGTTCGCCCGCATCGACTGCTTCCTAAAAAAATTTGGTCACATCTTCGAAAATGTTACTATAGTTGGGCAAATTTAAAGTTTTTCGAGAATCTCCTGAAAACGCGAACTTCCAGGAATTCTGAGTATGCACGTTTTTAGAGTATAATGTGGTCCACAATAGGTCAGCCTTTTTGTCCGCCCGCATCGCCTACTTCTAAAAAAAATTTGGTCACATCTTGGAAAGTGTTATTATAGTTAGGCAAAATTAAAATTTTTCGAAAATCTCGTAAAAACTCGAAGTTCCAGAAATTCTGAGTATGCACGTTTTTACAGTACTATGTGGTCCATAATAGGTGGCCACTTTTGTCCGCCCGCATCGACTCCTTCCCAAAAAAAATTTGGTCAAATCTTCGAAAATGTTACTATAGTTGGGCAAATTTAAAGTTTTTCGAAAATCTTCTGAAAACTCGAACTTCCAGGAATTCTGAGTATGCACGTTTTTACAGTACTATGTGGTCCATAATAGGTGGCCACCTTTGTCCGCCCGCATCGCCTCCTTCTTAAAAAAATTTGGTCACATCTTCGAAAATGTTAATATAGTTGGGCAAATTTAAAGTTTTTCGAAAATCTCCTGAAAAGGGCAAACTTCCAGAAATTCTGAGTATGCACGTTTTTACAGTACTATGTGGTCCATAATAGGTGGCCACTTTTGTCCGCCCGCATCGACTCCTTCCCAAAAAAAATTTGGTCAAATCTTCGAAAATGTTACTATAGTTGGGCAAATTTAAAGTTTTTCGAAAATCTTCTGAAAACTCGAACTTCCAGGAATTCTGAGTATGCACGTTTTAAGAGTACAATGTGGTCCACAATAGGTCACCCTTTTTGTCCGCCCGCATCGCCTCCTTCTAAAAAAAATTTGGTCACATCTTGGAAAGTGTTATTATAGTTAGGCAAAATTAAAATTTTTCGAAAATCTCGTAAAAACTCGAACTTCCAGAAATTCTGAGTATGCACGTTTTTACAGTACTATGTGGTCCATAATAGGTGGCCACTTTTGTCCGCCCGCATCGACTCCTTCCCAAAAAAAATTTGGTCAAATCTTGGAAAATGTTAATATAGTTGGACAAATTTAAGGTTTTTTCCTGAAAACTCGAACTTCAAGAAATTCTAAGTATATAATTTTTTAGAGTAGAATGTGGTCCAAAATAGGTTACCACTTTTGTCCGCCCGCATCGCATCCTTCCTAAAAAAATTTTGTTCGAAAAATGTTAATATAATTGGGCAAATTTAAAGTTTTTCGAAAATCTCCTAAAAACTCGAACTTCCTGGAATTCTGAGTATGCACGTTTTAAGAGTACAATGTGGTCCACAATAGGTCACCCTTTTTGTCCGCCCGCATCGCCTCCTTCCCAAAAAAAATTTGGTCATATCTTCGAAAATGTTAATATAGTTGGGCAAATTTAAAGTTTTTAGAAAATCTCGTAAAAACTCGAACTTCCAGAAATTCTGAGTATGCACGTTTTTACAGTACTATGTGGTCCATAATAGGTTGCCACCTTTGTCCGCCCGCATCGACTCCTTCCTAAAAAAATGTGCTCACATCTTCGAAAAATGTTAATATAGTTGGGCAAATTTAAAGTTTTTCGAAAATCTCCTGAAAACGCGAACTTCCAGGAATTCTGAGTATGCACGTTTTTAGAGTACAATGTGGTCCACAATAGGTCACCCTTTTTGTCCGCCCGCATCGCCTCCTTCCTAAAAAAAATTGGTCACATCTTCGAAAATGTTAATATAGTTGGGCAAATTTAAAATTTTTCGAAAATCTCGTAAAAACTCGAACTTCCAGAAATTCTGAGTATGCACGTTTTTACAGTACTATGTGGTCCATAATAGGTTGCCACCTTTGTCCGCCCGCATCGACTCCTTCCTAAAAAAATTTGGTCACATCTTCGAAAATGTTACTATAGTTGGGCAAATTTAAAGTTTTTCGAAAATCTCCTGAAAACGCGAACTTCCAGGAATTCTGAGTATGCACGTTTTTAGAGTACAATGTGGTCCACAATAGGTCACCCTTTTTGTCCGCCCGCATCGCCTCCTTCTTAAAAAAAATTTGGTCACATCTTCGAAAATGTTAATATAGTTGGGCAAATTTAAAGTTTTTCGAAAATCTCGTAAAAACTCGAACTTCCAGAAATTCTGAGTATGCACGTTTTTACAGTACTATGTGGTCCATAATAGGTGGCCACCTTTGTTCGCCCGCATCGACTGCTTCCTAAAAAAATTTGGTCACATCTTCGAAAATGTTACTATAGTTGGGCAAATTTAAAGTTTTTCGAGAATCTCCTGAAAACGCGAACTTCCAGGAATTCTGAGTATGCACGTTTTTAGAGTATAATGTGGTCCACAATAGGTCACCCTTTTTGTCCGCCCGCATCGCCTCCTTCTTAAAAATATTTGGTCACATCTTCGAAAATGTTAATATAGTTGGGCAAATTTAAAGTTTTTCGAAAATCTCCTGAAAACGCAAACTTCCAGGAATTCTGAGTATGCACGTTTTTAGAGTACAATGTGGTCCACAATATGTCACCCTTTTTGTCCGCCCGCATCGACTCCTTCCCAAAAAAAATTTGGTCAAATCTTGGAAAATGTTAGTATAGTTGGTCAAATTTAAGGTTTTTTCCTGAAAACTCGAACTTCCAGAAATTCTAAGTATGCACTTTTTTAGAGTAGAATGTGGTCCATAATAGGCCACCACTTTTGTCCGCCCGCATCGCCTCCTTCCTAAAAAAATTTGCTCACATCTTGGAAAATGTTAATATAGTTGGGCAAATTTAAATTTTTCGAAAATCTCCTGAAAACGCGAACTTCCAGGAATTCTGAGTAAGCACGTTTTTAGAGTACAATGTGGTCCACAATAGGTCACCCTTTTTGTCCGCATCGCATCCTTCCTAGAAAAATTTTGTTCGAAAAATGTTAATATAGTTGGGCAAATTTAAAGTTTTTCGAAAATCTTCTGAAAACTCGAACTTCCAGGAATTCTGAGTATGCACGTTTTTAGAGTACAATGTGGTCCACAATAGGTCACCCTTTTTGTCCGCCCGCATCGCCTACTTCTAAAAAAAATTTGGTCACATCTTGGAAAGTGTTATTATAGTTAGGCAAAATTAAAATTTTTCGAAAATCTCGTAAAAACTCGAACTTCCAGAAATTCTGAGTATGCACGTTTTTACAGTACTATGTGGTCCATAATAGGTGGCCACCTTTGTCCGCCCGCATCGACTCCTTCCTAAACAAATTTGGTCACATCTTCGAAAATGTTAATATAGTTGGGCAAATTTAAAGTTTTTCGAAAATCTCCTGAAAACTCGAACTTCCAGGAATTCTGAGTATGCACGTTTTTAGAGTACAATGTGGTCCACAATAGGTCACCCTTTTTGTCCGCCCGCATCGACTCCTTCCCAAAAAAAATTTGGTCAAATCTTGGAAAATGTTAGTATAGTTGGTCAAATTTAAGGTTTTTTCCTGAAAACTCGAACTTCCAGAAATTCTAAGTATGCACTTTTTTAGAGTAGAATGTGGTCCATAATAGGCCACCACTTTTGTCCCCCCGCATCGCCTCCTTCCTAAAAAAATTTGCTCACATCTTGGAAAATGTTAATATAGTTGGGCAAATTTAAAGTTTTTCGAAAATCTCCTGAAAACGCGAACTTCCAGGAATTCTGAGTAAGCACGTTTTTAGAGTACAATGTGGTCCACAATAGGTCACCATTTAGTCCGCATCGCCTCCTTCCTAGAAAAATTTTGTTCGAAAAATGTTAATATAGTTGGGCAAATTTAAAGTTTTTCGAAAATCTTCTGAAAACTCGAACTTCCAGGAATTCTGAGTATGCACGTTTTTAGAGTACAATGTGGTCCACAATAGGTCAACCTTTTTGTCCGCCCGCATCGCCTACTTCTAAAAAAAATTTGGTCACATCTTGGAAAGTGTTATTATAGTTAGGCAAAATTAAAATTTTTCGAAAATCTCGTAAAAACTCGAACTTCCAGAAATTCTGAGTATGCACGTTTTTACAGTACTATGTGGTCCATAATAGGTGGCCACTTTTGTCCGCCCGCATCGCTCCTTCCCAAAAAAAATTTGGTCAAATCTTGGAAAATGTTAATATAGTTGGACAAATTTAAGGTTTTTTCCTGAAAACTCGAACTTCAAGAAATTCTAAGTATATACTTTTTTAGAGTAGAATGTGGTCCAAAATAGGTTACCACTTTTGTCCGCCCGCATCGCATCCTTCCTAAAAAAATTTTGTTCGAAAAATGTTAATATAATTGGGCAAATTTAAAGTTTTTCGAAAATCTCCTGAAAACTCGAACTTCCTGGAATTCTGAGTATGCACGTTTTTAGAGTACAATGTGGTCCACAATAGGTCACCCTTTTTGTCCGCCCGCATCGCCTCCTTCCTAAAAAAAATTTGGTCATATCTTCGAAAATGTTAATATAGTTGGGCAAATTTAAAGTTTTTCGAAAATCTCGTAAAAACTCGAACTTCCAGAAATTCTGAGTATGCACGTTTTTACAGTACTATGTGGTCCATAATAGGTGGCCACCTTTGTCCGCCCGCATCGACCCTAAAAAAAATTGGTCACATCTTCGAAAATGTTAATATAGTTGGGCAAATTTAAAATTTTTCGAAAATCTCGTAAAAACTCGAACTTCCAGAAATTCTGAGTATGCACGTTTTTACAGTACTATGTGGTCCATAATAGGTTGCCACCTTTGTCCGCCCGCATCGACTCCTTCCTAAAAAATTTGGTCACATCTTCGAAAATGTTACTATAGTTGGGCAAATTTAAAGTTTTTCGAAAATCTCCTGAAAACGCGAACTTCCAGGAATTCTGAGTATGCACGTTTTTAGAGTACAATGTGGTCCACAATATGTCACCCTTTTTGTCCGCCCGCATCGCCTCCTTCTTAAAAAAATTTGGTCACATCTTCGAAAATGTTAATATAGTTGGGCAAATTTAAAGTTTTTCGAAAATCTCGTAAAAACTCGAACTTCCAGAAATTCTGAGTATGCACGTTTTTACAGTACTATGTGGTCCATAATAGGTGGCCACCTTTGTTCGCCCGCATCGACTGCTTCCTAAAAAAATTTGGTCACATCTTCGAAAATGTTACTATAGTTGGGCAAATTTAAAGTTTTTCGAGAATCTCCTGAAAACGCGAACTTCCAGGAATTCTGAGTATGCACGTTTTTAGAGTATAATGTGGTCCACAATAGGTCAGCCTTTTTGTCCGCCCACATCGCCTCCTTCTTAAAAATATTTGGTCACATCTTCGAAAATGTTAATATAGTTGGGCAAATTTAAAGTTTTTCGAAAATCTCCTGAAAACGCAAACTTCCAGGAATTCTGAGTATGCACGTTTTTAGAGTACAATGTGGTCCAAAATAGGTCACCCTTTTTGTCCGCCCGCATCGACTCCTTCCTAAAAAAATTTGGTCAAATCTTGGAAAATGTTAGTATAGTTGGTCAAATTTAAGGTTTTTTCCTGAAAACTCGAACTTCCAGAAATTCTAAGTATGCACTTTTTTAGAGTAGAATGTGGTCCATAATAGGCCACCACTTTTGTCCGCCCGCATCGCCTCCTTCCTAAAAAAATTTGCTCACATCTTGGAAAATGTTAATATAGTTGGGTAAATTTAAAGTTTTTCGAAAATCTCCTGAAAACGCGAACTTCCAGGAATTCTGAGTAAGCACGTTTTTAGAGTACAATGTGGTCCACAATAGGTCACCCTTTTAGTCCGTATCGTGTCCTTCCTAGAAAAATTTTGTTCGAAAAATGTTAATATAGTTGGGCAAATTTAAAGTTTTTCGAAAATCTTCTGAAAACTCGAACTTCCAGGAATTCTGAGTATGCACGTTTTTAGAGTACAATGTGGTCCACAATAGGTCACCCTTTTTGTCCGCCCGCATCGCCTACTTCTAAAAAAAATTTGGTCACATCTTGGAAAGTGTTATTATAGTTAGGCAAAATTAAAATTTTTCGAAAATCTCGTAAAAACTCGAACTTCCAGAAATTCTGAGTATGCACGTTTTTACAGTACAGTGGTCCATAATAGGTGGCCACTTTTGTCCGCCCGCATCGACTCCTTCCCAAAAAAAATTTGGTCAAATCTTGGAAAATGTTAATATAGTTGGACAAATTTAAGGTTTTTTCCTGAAAACTCGAACTTCAAGAAATTCTAAGTATATACTTTTTTAGAGTAGAATGTGGTCCAAAATAGGTTACCACTTTTGTCCGCCCGCATCGCATCCTTCCTAAAAAAATTTTGTTCGAAAAATGTTAATATAATTGGGCAAATTTAAAGTTTTTCGAAAATCTCCTGAAAACTCGAACTTCCTGGAATTCTGAGTATGCACAATTTTAGAGTACAATGTGGTCCACAATAGGTCACCCGTTTTGTCCGCCCGCATCGCCTCCTTCCTAAAAAAATTTGGTCATATCTTTTCTATGTGGTCCATAATAGGTGTCCACCTTTGTCCGCCCGCATCGACTCCTTCCTAAACAAATTTGGTCACATCTTCGAAAATGTTACTATAGTTGGGCAAATTTAAAGTTTTTCGAAAATCTCCTGAAAACGCGAACTTCCAGGAATTCTGAGTATGCACGTTTTTAGAGTACAATGTGGTCCACAATAGGTCACCCTTTTTGTCCGCCCGCATCGCCTCCTTCCTAAAAAAATTTGCTCACATCTTCGAAAATGTTAATATAGTTGGGCAAATTTAAAGTTTTTCGAAAATCTCGTAAAAACTCGAACTTCCAGAAATTCTGAGTATGCACGTTTTTACAGTACTATGTGGTCCATAATAGGTGGCCACCTTTGTCCGCCCGCATCGACTCCTTCCTAAACAAATTTGGTCACATCTTCGAAAATGTTAATATAGTTGGGCAAATTTAAAGTTTTTCGAAAATCTCCTGAAAACTCGAACTTCCAGGAATTCTGAGTATGCACGTTTTTAGAGTACAATGTGGTCCACAATAGGTCACCCTTTTTTTCCGCCCGCATCGCCTCCTTCCTAAAAAAAATTGGTCACATCTTCGAAAATGTTAATATAGTTGGGCAAATTTAAAATTTTTCGAAAATCTCGTAAGAACTCGAACTTCCAGAAATTCTGAGTATGCACGTTTTTACAGTACTATGTGGTCCATAATAGGTTGCCACCTTTGTCCGCCCGCATCGACTCCTTCCTAAAAAAATTTGGTCACATCTTCGAAAATGTTACTATAGTTGGGCAAATTTAAAGTTTTTCGAAAATCTCCTGAAAACGCGAACTTCCAGAAATTCTGAGTATGCACGTTTTTAGAGTACAATGTGGTCCACAATAGGTCCCTTTTTGTCCGCCCGCATCGCCTCCTTCCTAAAAAAAATTGGTCACATCTTCGAAAATGTTAATATAGTTGGGCAAATTTAAAATTTTTCGAAAATCTCGTAAAAACTCGAACTTCCAGAAATTCTGAGTATGCACGTTTTTACAGTACTATGTGGTCCATAATAGGTTGCCACCTTTGTCCGCCCGCATTGCCTCCTTCCTAAAAAAATTTGCTCACATCTTGGAAAATGTTAATATAGTTGGGTAAATTTAAAGTTTTTCGAAAATCTCCTGAAAACGCGAACTTCCAGGAATTCTGAGTATGCACGTTTTTAGAGTACTATGTGGTCCATAATAGGTTGCCACCTTTGTCCGCCCGCATCGACTCCTTCCTAAAAAAATTTGGTCACATCTTCGAAAATGTTAATATAGTTGGGCAAATTTAAAATTTTTCGAAAATCTCGTAAGAACTCGAACTTCCAGAAATTCTGAGTATGCACGTTTTTACAGTACTATGTGGTCCATAATAGGTGGCCACCTTTGTCCGCCCGCATCGACTCCTTCCTAAACAAATTTGGTCACATCTTCGAAAATGTTAATATAGTTGGGCAAATTTAAAGTTTTTCGAAAATCTCCTGAAAACTCGAACTTCCAGGAATTCTGAGTAAGCACGTTTTTAGAGTACAATGTGGTCCACAATAGGTCACCCTTTTAGTCCGCATCGCGTCCTTCCTAGAAAAATTTTGTTCGAAAAATGTTAATATAGTTGGGCAAATTTAAAGTTTTTCGAAAATCTCCTGAAAACTCGAACTTCCAGGAATTCTGAGTATGCACGTTTTTAGAGTACAATGTGGTCCACAATAGGTCACCCTTTTTGTCCGCCCGCATCGCCTACTTCTAAAAAAAATTTGGTCACATCTTGGAAAGTGTTATTATAGTTAGGCAAAATTAAAATTTTTCGAAAATCTCGTAAAAACTCGAACTTCCAGAAATTCTGAGTATGCACGTTTTTACAGTACTATGTGGTCCATAATAGGTGGCCACTTTTGTCCGCCCGCATCGACTCCTTCCCAAAAAAAATTTGGTCAAATCTTGGAAAATGTTAATATAGTTGGACAAATTTAAGGTTTTTTCCTGAAAACTCGAACTTCAAGAAATTCTAAGTATATACTTTTTTAGAGTAGAATGTGGTCCAAAATAGGTTACCACTTTTATCCGCACGCATCGCCTCCTTCCTAAAAAAATTTTGTTCGAAAAATGTTAATATAGTTGGGCAAATTTAAAGTTTTTCGAAAATCTCCTGAAAACTCGAACTTCCAGGAATTCTGAGTATGCACGTTTTTAGAGTACAATGTGGTCCACAATAGGTCACCCTTTTTGTCCGCCCGCATCGCCTCCTTCCTAAAAAAAATTGGTCACATCTTCGAAAATGTTAATATAGTTGGGCAAATTTAAAATTTTTCGAAAATCTCGTAAAAACTCGAATTTCCAGAAATTCTGAGTATGCACGTTTTTACAGTACTATGTGGTCCATAATAGGTTGCCACCTTTGTCCGCCCGCATCGACTCCTTCCTAAAAAAATTTGGTCACATCTTCGAAAATGTTACTATAGTTGGGTAAATTTAAAGTTTTTCGAAAATCTCCTGAAAACGCGAACTTCCAGGAATTCTGAGTATGCACGTTTTTAGAGTACAATGTGGTCCACAATAGGTCACCCTTTTTGTCCGCCCGCATCGCCTCCTTCTTAAAAAAATTTGGTCACATCTTCGAAAATGTTAATATAGTTGGGCAAATTTAAAGTTTTTCGAAAATCTCGTAAAAGTTCGAACTTCCAGAAATTCTGAGTATGCACGTTTTTACAGTACTATGTGGTCCATAATAGGTGGCCACCTTTGTTCGCCCGCATCGACTGCTTCCTAAAAAAATTTGGTCACATCTTCGAAAATGTTACTATAGTTGGACAAATTTAAAGTTTATCGAAAATCTTCTGAAAACGCGAACTTCCAGGAATTCTGAGTATGCACGTTTTTAGAGTACAATGTGGTCCACAATAGGTCACCCTTTTTGTCCGCCCGCATCGACTCCTTCCCAAAAAAAATTTGGTCAAATCTTGGAAAATGTTAGTATAGTTGGTCAAATTTAAGGTTTTTTCCTGAAAACTCGAACTTCCAGAAATTCTAAGTATGCACTTTTTTAGAGTAGAATGTGGTCCATAATACGCCACCACTTTTGTCCGCCCGCATCGCCTCCTTCCTAAAAAAATTTGCTCACATCTTGGAAAATGTTAATATAGTTGGGCAAATTTAAAGTTTTTTTAAAATCTCCTGAAAACGCGAACTTCCAGGAATTCTGAGTATGCACGTTTTTAGAGTACAATGTGGTCCACAATAGGTCACCCTTTTTGTCCGCCCGCATCGCCTCCTTCCTAAAAAAATTTTGTTCGAAAAATGTTAATATAGTTGGGCAAATTTAAAGTTTTTCGAAAATCTCCTGAAAACTCGAACTTCCAGGAATTCTGAGTATGCACGTTTTTAGAGTACAATGTGGTCCACAATAGGTCACCCTTTTTGTCCGCCCGCATCGCCTCCTTCCTAAAAAAAATTGGTCACATCTTCGAAAATGTTAATATAGTTGGGCAAATTTAAAATTTTTCGAAAATCTCGTAAAAACTCGAATTTCCAGAAATTCTGAGTATGCACGTTTTTACAGTACTATGTGGTCCATAACAGGTGGCCACTTTTGTTCGCCCGCATCAACTCCTTCCCAAAAAAAATTTGGTCAAATCTTGGAAAATGTTAATATAGTTGGACAAATTTAAGGTTTTTTCCTGAAAACTCGAACTTCAAGAAATTCTAAGTATATACTTTTTTAGAGTAGAATGTGGTCCAAAATAGGTTACCACTTTTGTCCGCCCGCATCGCATCCTTCCTAAAAAAATTTTGTTCGAAAAATGTTAATATAATTGGGCAAATTTAAAGTTTTTCGAAAATCTCCTGAAAACTCGAACTTCCTGGAATTCTGAGTATGCACGTTTTTAGAGTACAATGTGGTCCACAATAGGTCACCCTTTTTGTCCGCCCGCATCGCCTCCTTCCTAAAAAAAATTTGGTCATATCTTCGAAAATGTTAATATAGTTGGGCAAATTTAAAGTTTTTCGAAAATCTCGTAAAAACTCGAACTTCCAGAAATTCTGAGTATGCACGTTTTTACAGTACTATGTGGTCCATAATAGGTGGCCACCTTTGTCCGCCCGCATCGACTCCTTCCTAAAAAAATTTGGTCACATCTTCGAAAATGTTACTATAGTTGGGCAAATTTAAAGCTTTTCGAAAATCTCCTGAAAACGCGAACTTCCAGGAATTCTGAGTATGCACGTTTTTAGAGTACAATGTGATCCACAATATGTCACCCTTTTTGTCCGCCCGCATCGCCTCCTTCCTAAAAAAAATTGGTCACATCTTCGAAAATGTTAATATAGTTGGGCAAATTTAAAATTTTTCGAAAATCTCGTAAAAACGCGAACTTCCAGAAATTCTGAGTATGCACGTTTTTACAGTACTATGTGGTCCATAATAGGTTGCCACCTTTGTCCGCCCGCATCGACTCCTTCCTAAAAAAATTTGGTCACATCTTCGAAAATGTTACTATATTGGGCAAATTTAAAGCTTTTCGAAAATCTCCTGAAAACGCGAACTTCCAGGAATTCTGAGTATGCACGTTTTTAGAGTACAATGTGATCCACAATATGTCACCCTTTTTGTCCGCCCGCATCGCCTCCTTCCTAAAAAAATTTTGTTCGAAAAATGTTAATATAGTTCGGCAAATTTAAAGTTTTTCGAAAATCTCCTGAAAACTCGAACTTCCAGGAATTCTGAGTATGCACGTTTTTAGAGTACAATGTGGTCCACAATAGGTCACCCTTTTTGTCCGCCCGCATCGCCTCCTTCCTAAAAAAAATTGGTCACATCTTCGAAAATGTTAATATAGTTGGGCAAATTTAAAATTTTTCGAAAATCTCGTAAAAACTCGAACTTCCAGAAATTCTGAGTATGCACGTTTTTACAGTACTATGTGGTCCATAATAGATTGCCACCTTTGTCCGCTCGCATCGACTCCTTCCTAAAAAAATTTGGTCACATCTTCGAAAATGTTACTATAGTTGGGCAAATTTAAAGTTTTTCGAAAATCTCCTGAAAACGCGAACTTCCAGGAATTCTGAGTATGCACGTTTTTAGAGTACAATGTGGTCCACAATAGGTCACCTTTTTTGTCCGCCCGCATCGCCTCCTTCTTAAAAAAATTTGGTCACATCTTCGAAAATGTTAATATAGTTGGGAAAATTTAAAGTTTTTCGAAAATCTCGTAAAAACTCGAACTTCCAGAAATTCTGAGTATGCACGTTTTTACAGTACTATGTGGTCCATAATAGGTGGCCACCTTTGTTCGCCCGCATCGACTGCTTCCTAAAAAAATTTGGTCACATCTTCGAAAATGTTACTATAGTTGGGCAAATTTAAAGTTTTTCGAAAATCTCCTGAAAAAGCGAACTTCCAGGAATTCTGAGTATGCACGTTTTTAGAGTACAATGTGGTCCACAATAGGTCACCCTTTTTGTCCGCCCGCATCGCCTCCTTTTAAAAAAAATTTGGTCACATCTTCGAAAATGTTAATATAGTTGGGCAAATTTAAAATTTTTCGAAAATCTCGTAAAAACTCGAACTTCCAGAAATTCTGAGTATGCACGTTTTTACAGTAGAATGTGGTCCATAATAGGTCACCACTTTTGTCCGCCCGCATCGACTCCTTCCTAAAAAAATTTGCTCACATCTTCGAAAATGTTACTATAGTTGGGCAAATTTAAAGTTTTTCGAAAATCTCCTGAAAAAGCGAACTTCCAGGAATTCTGAGTATGCACGTTTTTAGAGTACAATGTGGTCCACAATAGGTCACCCTTTTTGTCCGCCCGCATCGACTCCTTCCCAAAAAAAATTTGGTCAAATCTTGGAAAATGTTAGTATAGTTGGTCAAATTTAAGGTTTTTTCCTGAAAACTCGAACTTCCAGAAATTCTAAGTATGCACTTTTTTAGAGTAGAATGTGGTCCATAATAGGCCACCACTTTTGTCCGCCCGCATGTTAATATAGTTGGACAAATTTAAGGTTTTTTCCTGAAAACTCGAACTTCAAGAAATTCTAAGTATATACTTTTTTAGAGTAGAATGTGGTCCAAAATAGGTTACCACTTTTGTCCGCCCGCATCGCATCCTTCCTAAAAAAATTTTGTTCGAAAAATGTTAATATAATTGGGCAAATTTAAAGTTTTTCGAAAATCTCCTGAAAACTCAAACTTCCTGGAATTCTGAGTATGCACGTTTTTAGAGTACAATGTGGTCCACAATAGGTCATCCTTTTTGTCCGCCCGCATCGCCTCCTTCCTAAAAAAAATTTGGTCATATCTTCGAAAATGTTAATATAGTTGGGCAAATTTAAAGTTTTTCGAAAATCTCGTAAAAACTCGAACTTCCAGAAATTCTGAGTATGCACGTTTTTACAGTACTATGTGGTCCATAATAGGTGGCCACCTTTGTCCGCCCGCATCGACTCCTTCCTAAACAAATTTGGTCACATCTTCGAAAATGTTAATATAGTTGGGCAAATTTAAAGTTTTTCGAAAATCTCCTGAAAACTCGAACTTCCAGGAATTCTGAGTATGCACGTTTTTAGAGTACAATGTGGTCCACAATAGGTCACCCTTTTTGTCCGCCCGCATCGCCTCCTTCCTAAAAAAAATTGGTCACATCTTCGAAAATGTTAATATAGTTGGGCAAATTTAAAATTTGTCGAAAATCTCGTAAAAACTCGAACTTCCAGAAATTCTGAGTATGCACGTTTTTACAGTACTATGTGGTCCATAATAGGTTGCCACCTTTGTCCGCCCGCATCGACTCCTTCCTAAAAAAATTTGGTCACATCTTCGAAAATGTTACTATAGTTGGGCAAATTTAAAGTTTTTCAAAAATCTCCTGAAAACGCGAACTTCCAGGAATTCTGAGTATGCACGTTTTTAGAGTACAATGTGGTCCACAATAGGTCACCCTTTTTGTCCGCCCGCATCGCCTCCTTTTAAAAAAAATTTGGTCACATCTTCGAAAATGTTAATATAGTTGGGCAAATTTAAAATTTTTCGAAAATCTCGTAAAAACTCGAACTTCCAGAAATTCTGAGTATGCACGTTTTTACAGTAGAATGTGGTCCATAATAGGTCACCACTTTTGTCCGCCCGCATCGACTCCTTCCCAAAAAAATTTGCTCACATCTTCGAAAATGTTACTATAGTTGGGCAAATTTAAAGTTTTTCGAGAATCTCCTGAAAACGCGAACTTCCAGGAATTCTGAGTATGCACGTTTTTAGAGTACAATGTGGTCCACAATAGGTCACCCTTTTTGTCCGCCCGCATCGCCTCCTTCCTAAAAAAATTTTGTTCGAAAAATGTTAATATAGTTGGGCAAATTTAAAGTTTTTCGAAAATCTCCTGAAAACTCGAACTTCCAGGAATTCTGAGTATGCACGTTTTTAGAGTACAATGTGGTCCACAATAGGTCACCCTTTTTGTCCGCCCGCATCGCCTCCTTCCTAAAAAAAATTGGTCACATCTTCGAAAATGTTAATATAGTTGGGCAAATTTAAAATTTTTCGAAAATCTCGTAAAAACTCGAACTTCCAGAAATTCTGAGTATGCACGTTTTTACAGTACTATGTGGTCCATAATAGGTTGCCACCTTTGTCCGCCCGCATCGACTCCTTCCTAAAAAAATTTGGTCACATCTTCGAAAATGTTACTATAGTTGGGCAAATTTAAAGTTTTTCGAGAATCTCCTGAAAACGCGAACTTCCAGGAATTCTGAGTATGCACGTTTTTAGAGTACAATGTGGTCCACAATAGGTCACCCTTTTTGTCCGCCCGCATCGCCTCCTTCCTAAAAAAATTTTGTTCGAAAAATGTTAATATAGTTCGGCAAATTTAAAGTTTTTCGAAAATCTCCTGAAAACTCGAACTTCCAGGAATTCTGAGTATGCACGTTTTTAGAGTACAATGTGGTCCACAATAGGTCACCCTTTTTGTCCGCCCGCATCGCCTCCTTCCTAAAAAAAATTGGTCACATCTTCGAAAATGTTAATATAGTTGGGCAAATTTAAAATTTTTCGAAAATCTCGTAAAAACTCGAACTTCCAGAAATTCTGAGTATGCACGTTTTTACAGTACTATGTGGTCCATAATAGATTGCCACCTTTGTCCGCCTGCATCGACTCCTTCCTAAAAAAATTTGGTCACATCTTGGAAAATGTTACTATAGTTGGGCAAATTTAAAGTTTTTCGAAAATCTCCTGGAAACGCGAACTTCCAGGAATTCTGAGTATGCACGTTTTTAGAGTACAATGTGGTCCACAATAGGTCACCCTTTTTGTCCGCCCGCATCGCCTCCTTCTTAAAAAAATTTGGTCACATCTTCGAAAATGTTAATATATGTAGTTGGGAAAATTTAAAGTTTTTCGAAAATCTCGTAAAAACTCGAACTTCCAGAAATTCTGAGTATGCACGTTTTTACAGTACTATGTGGTCCATAATAGGTGGCCACCTTTGTTCGCCCGCATCGACTGCTTCCTAAAAAAATTTGGTCACATCTTCGAAAATGTTACTATAGTTGGGCAAATTTAAAGTTTTTCGAAAATCTCCTGAAAAAGCGAACTTCCAGGAATTCTGAGTATGCACGTTTTTAGAGTACAATGTGGTCCACAATAGGTCACCCTTTTTGTCCGCCCGCATCGCCTCCTTTTAAAAAAAATTTGGTCACATCTTCGAAAATGTTAATATAGTTGGGCAAATTTAAAATTTTTCGAAAATCTCGTAAAAACTCGAACTTCCAGAAATTCTGAGTATGCACGTTTTTACAGTAGAATGTGGTCCATAATAGGTCACCACTTTTGTCCGCCCGCATCGACTCCTTCCTAAAAAAATTTGCTCACATCTTCGAAAATGTTACTATAGTTGGGCAAATTTAAAGTTTTTCGAGAATCTCCTGAAAACGCGAACTTCCAGGAATTCTGAGTATGCACGTTTTTAGAGTACAATGTGGTCCACAATAGGTCACCCTTTTTGTCCGCCCGCATCGCCTCCTTCCTAAAAAAATTTTGTTCGAAAAATGTTAATATAGTTGGGCAAATTTAAAGTTTTTCGAAAATCTCCTGAAAACTCGAACTTCCAGGAATTCTGAGTATGCACGTTTTTAGAGTACAATGTGGTCCACAATAGGTCACCCTTTTTGTCCGCCCGCATCGCCTCCTTCCTAAAAAAAATTGGTCACATCTTCGAAAATGTTAATATAGTTGGGCAAATTTAAAATTTTTCGAAAATCTCGTAAAAACTCGAACTTCCAGAAATTCTGAGTATGCACGTTTTTACAGTACTATGTGGTCCATAATAGGTTGCCACCTTTGTCCGCCCGCATCGACTCCTTCCTAAAAAAATTTGGTCACATCTTCGAAAATGTTACTATAGTTGGGCAAATTTAAAGTTTTTCGAAAATCTCCTGAAAACGCGAACTTCCAGGAATTCTGAGTATGCACGTTTTTAGAGTACAATGTGGTCCACAATAGGTCACCCTTTTTGTCCGCCCGCATCGCCTCCTTCTTAAAAAAATTTGGTCACATCTTCGAAAATGTTAATATAGTTGGGAAAATTTAAAGTTTTTCGAAAATCTCGTAAAAACTCGAACTTCCAGAAATTCTGAGTATGCACGTTTTTACAGTACTATGTGGTCCATAATAGGTGGCCACCTTTGTTCGCCCGCATCGACTGCTTCCTAAAAAAATTTGGTCACATCTTCGAAAATGTTACTATAGTTGGGCAAATTTAAAGTTTTTC
The DNA here is from genome assembly GCA_944452675.1 of Tachina lurida. Taxonomy (NCBI): domain Eukaryota; kingdom Metazoa; phylum Arthropoda; class Insecta; order Diptera; family Tachinidae; genus Tachina; species Tachina lurida. Next base: position 11,258,962 of record OX101754.1, on the reverse strand, counting down.
GAAAATCTCCTGAAAAAGCGAACTTCCAGGAATTCTGAGTATGCACGTTTTTAGAGTACAATGTGGTCCACAATAGGTCACCCTTTTTGTCCGCCCGCATCGCCTCTATAGTTGGGCAAATTTAAAGTTTTTCGAAAATCTCCTGAAAACACGAACTTCCAGGAATTCTGAGTATGCACGTTTTTAGAGTACAATGTGGTCCACAATAGGTCACCCTTTTTGTCCGCCCGCATCGCCTCCTTCCTAAAAAAATTTTGTTCGAAAAATGTTAATATAGTTGGGCAAATTTAAAGTTTTTCGAAAATCTCCTGAAAACTCGAACTTCCAGGAATTCTGAGTATGCACGTTTTTAGAGTACAATGTGGTCCACAATAGGTCACCCTTTTTGTCCGCCCGCATTGCCTCCTTCCTAAAAAAAATTGGTCACATCTTCGAAAATGTTAATATAGTTGGGCAAATTTAAAATTTTTCGAAAATCTCGTAAAAACTCGAACTTCCAGAAATTCTGAGTATGCACGTTTTTACAGTACTATGTGGTCCATAATAGGTTGCCACCTTTGTCCGCCCGCATCGACTCCTTCCTAAAAAAATTTGGTCACATCTTCGAAAATGTTACTATAGTTGGGCAAATTTAAAGTTTTTCGAAAATCTCCTGAAAACGCGAACTTCCAGGAATTCTGAGTATGCACGTTTTTAGAGTACAATGTGGTCCACAATAGGTCACCCTTTTTGTCCGCCCGCATCGCCTCCTTAAAAAAATTTGGTCACATCTTCGAAAATGTTAATATAGTTGGGAAAATTTAAAGTTTTTCGAAAATCTCGTAAAAACTCGAACTTCCAGAAATTCTGAGTATGCACGTTTTTACAGTACTATGTGGTCCATAATAGGTGGCCACCTTTGTTCGCCCGCATCGACTGCTTCCTAAAAAAATTTGGTCACATCTTCGAAAATGTTACTATAGTTGGGCAAATTTAAAGTTTTTCGAAAATCTCCTGAAAAAGCGAACTTCCAGGAATTCTGAGTATGCACGTTTTTAGAGTACAATGTGGTCCACAATAGGTCACCCTTTTTGTCCGCCCGCATCGCCTCTATAGTTGGGCAAATTTAAAGTTTTTCGAAAATCTCCTGAAAACGCGAACTTCCAGGAATTCTGAGTATGCACGTTTTTAGAGTACAATGTGGTCCACAATAGGTCACCCTTTTTGTCCGCCCGCATCGCCTCCTTCCTAAAAAAATTTTGTTCGAAAAATGTTAATATAGTTGGGCAAATTTAAAGTTTTTCGAAAATCTCCTGAAAACTCGAACTTCCAGGAATTCTGAGTATGCACGTTTTTAGAGTACAATGTGGTCCACAATAGGTCACCCTTTTTGTCCGCCCGCATCGCCTCCTTCCTAAAAAAAATTGGTCACATCTTCGAAAATGTTAATATAGTTGGGCAAATTTAAAATTTTTCGAAAATCTCGTAAAAACTAGAACTTCCAGAAATTCTGAGTATGCACGTTTTTACAGTACTATGTGGTCCATAATAGATTGCCACCTTTGTCCGCCCGCATCGACTCCTTCCTAAAAAAATTTGGTCACATCTTGGAAAATGTTACTATAGTTGGGCAAATTTAAAGTTTTTCGAAAATCTCCTGGAAACGCGAACTTCCAGGAATTCTGAGTATGCACGTTTTTAGAGTACAATGTGGTCCACAATAGGTCACCCTTTTTGTCCGCCCGCATCGCCTCCTTCTTAAAAAAATTTGGTCACATCTTCGAAAATCTTAATATAGTTGGGAAAATTTAAAGTTTTTCGAAAATCTTGTAAAAACTCGAACTTCGAGAAATTCTGAGTATGCACGTTTTTACAGTACTATGTGGTCCATAATAGGTGGCCACCTTTGTTGGCCCGCATCGACTGCTTCCTAAAAAAATTTGGTCACATCTTCGAAAATGTTACTATAGTTGGGCAAATTTAAAGTTTTTCGAAAATCTCCTGAAAAAGCGAACTTCCAGGAATTCTGAGTATGCACGTTTTTAGAGTACAATGTGGTCCACAATAGGTCACCCTTTTTGTCCGCCCGCATCGCCTCCTTCCTAAAAAAATTTGGTCACATCTTCGAAAATGTTAATATAGTTGGGCAAATTTAAAATTTTTCGAAAATCTCGTAAAAACTCGAACTTCCAGAAATTCTGAGTATGCACGTTTTTACAGTAGAATGTGGTCCATAATAGGTCACCACTTTTGTCCGCCCGCATCGACTCCTTCCTAAAAAAATTTGCTCACATCTTCGAAAATGTTACTATAGTTGGGCAAATTTAAAGTTTTTCGAGAATCTCCTGAAAACGCGAACTTCCAGGAATTCTGAGTATGCACGTTTTTAGAGTACAATGTGGTCCACAATAGGTCACCCTTTTTGTCCGCCCGCATCGCCTCCTTCCTAAAAAAATTTTGTTCGAAAAATGTTAATATAGTTGGGCAAATTTAAAGTTTTTCGAAAATCTCCTGAAAACTCGAACTTCCAGGAATTCTGAGTATGCACGTTTTTAGAGTACAATGTGGTCCACAATAGGTCACCCTTTTTGTCCGCCCGCATCGCCTCCTTTTAAAAAAAATTTGGTCACATCTTCGAAAATGTTAATATAGTAGGGCAAATTTAAAATTTTTCGAAAATCTCGTAAAAACTCGAACTTCCAGAAATTCTGAGTATGCACGTTTTTACAGTACTATGTGGTCCATAATAGGTTGCCACCTTTGTCCGCCCGCATCGACTCCTTCCTAAAAAAATTTGGTCACATCTTCGAAAATGTTACTATAGTTGGGCAAATTTAAAGTTTTTCGAAAATCTCCTGAAAACGCGAACTTCCAGGAATTCTGAGTATGCACGTTTTTAGAGTACAATGTGGTCCACAATAGGTCACCCTTTTTGTCCGCCCGCATCGCCTCCTTCTTAAAAAAATTTGGTCACATCTTCGAAAATGTTAATATAGTTGGGAAAATTTAAAGTTTTTCGAAAATCTCGTAAAAACTCGAACTTCCAGAAATTCTGAGTATGCACGTTTTTACAGTACTATGTGGTCCATAATAGGTGGCCACCTTTGTTCGCCCGCATCGACTGCTTCCTAAAAAAATTTGGTCACATCTTCGAAAATGTTACTATAGTTGGGCAAATTTAAAGTTTTTCGAAAATCTCCTGAAAAAGCGAACTTCCAGGAATTCTGAGTATGCACGTTTTTAGAGTACAATGTGGTCCACAATAGGTCACCCTTTTTGTCCGCCCGCATCGCCTCTATAGTTGGGCAAATTTAAAGTTTTTCGAAAATCTTCTGAAAACGCGAACTTCCAGGAATTCTGAGTATGCACGTTTTTAGAGTACAATGTGGTCCACAATAGGTCACCCTTTTTGTCCGCCCGCATCGCCTCCTACCTAAAAAAATTTTGTTCGAAAAATGTTAATATAGTTGGGCAAATTTAAAGTTTTTCGAAAATCTCCTGAAAACTCGAACATCCAGGAATTCTGAGTATGCACGTTTTTAGAGTACAATGTGGTCCACAATAGGTCACCCTTTTTGTCCGCCCGCATTGCCTCCTTCCTAAAAAAAATTGGTCACATCTTCGAAAATGTTAATATAGTTGGGCAAATTTAAAATTTTTCGAAAATCTCGTAAAAACTCGAACTTCCAGAAATTCTGAGTATGCACGTTTTTACAGTACTATGTGGTCCATAATAGGTTGCCACCTTTGTCCGCCCGCATCGACTCCTTCCTAAAAAAATTTGGTCACATCTTCGAAAATTTTACTATAGTTGGGCAAATTTAAAGTTTTTCGAAAATCTCCTGAAAACGCGAACTTCCAGGAATTCTGAGTATGCACGTTTTTAGAGTACAATGTGGTCCACAATAGGTCACCCTTTTTGTCCGCCCGCATCGCCTCCTTCTTAAAAAAATTTGGTCACATCTTCGAAAATGTTAATATAGTTGGGAAAATTTAAAGTTTTTCGAAAATCTCGTAAAAACTCGAACTTCCAGAAATTCTGAGTATGCACGTTTTTACAGTACTATGTGGTCCATAATAGGTGGCCACCTTTGTTCGCCCGCATCGACTGCTTCCTAAAAAAATTTGGTCACATCTTCGAAAATGTTACTATAGTTGGGCAAATTTAAAGTTTTTCGAAAATCTCCTGAAAAAGCGAACTTCCAGGAATTCTGAGTATGCACGTTTCTAGAGTACAATGTGGTCCACAATAGGTCACCCTTTTTGTCCGCCCGCATCGCCTCTATAGTTGGGCAAATTTAAAGTTTTTCGAAAATCTCCTGAAAACGCGAACTTCCAGGAATTCTGAGTATGCACGTTTTTAGAGTACAATGTGGTCCACAATAGGTCACCCTTTTTGTCCGCCCGCATCGCCTCCTTCTTAAAAAAATTTGGTCACATCTTCGAAAATGTTAATATAGTTGGGAAAATTTAAAGTTTTTCGAAAATCTCGTAAAAACTCGAACTTCCAGAAATTCTGAGTATGCACGTTTTTACAGTACTATGTGGTCCATAATAGGTGGCCACCTTTGTTCGCCCGCATCGACTGCTTCCTAAAAAAATTTGGTCACATCTTCGAAAATGTTACTATAGTTGGGCAAATTTAAAGTTTTTCGAAAATCTCCTGAAAAAGCGAACTTCCAGGAACTCTGAGTATGCACGTTTTTAGAGTACAATGTGGTCCACAATAGGTCACCCTTTTTGTCCGCCCGCATCGCCTCCTTTTAAAAAAAATTTGGTCACATCTTCGAAAATGTTAATATAGTTGGGCAAATTTAAAATTTTTCGAAAATCTCGTAAAAACTCGAACTTCCAGAAATTCTGAGTATGCACGTTTTTACAGTAGAATGTGGTCCATAATAGGTCACCACTTTTGTCCGCCCGCATCGACTCCTTCCTAAAAAAATTTGCTCACATCTTCGAAAATGTTACTATAGTTGGGCAAATTTAAAGTTTTTCGAGAATCTCCTGAAAACGCGAACTTCCAGGAATTCTAAGTATGCACGTTTTTAGAGTACAATGTGGTCCACAATAGGTCACCCTTTTTGTCCGCCCGCATCGCCTCCTTCCTAAAAAAATTTTGTTCGAAAAATGTTAATATAGTTGGGCAAATTTAAAGTTTTTCGAAAATCTCCTGAAAACTCGAACTGCCAGGAATTCTGAGTATGCACGTTTTTAGAGTACAATGTGGTCCACAATAGGTCACCCTTTTTGTCCGCCCGCATCGCCTCCTTCTTAAAAAAATTTGGTCACATCTTCGAAAATGTTAATATAGTTGGGAAAATTTAAAGTTTTTCGAAAATCTCGTAAAAACTCGAACTTCCAGAAATTCTGAGTATGCACGTTTTTACAGTACTATGTGGTCCATAATAGGTGGCCACCTTTGTCCGCCGCATCGACTCCTTCCTAAACAAATTTGGTCACATCTTCGAAAATGTTACTATAGTTGGGCAAATTTAAAGTTTTTCGAAAATCTCCTGAAAAAGCGAACTTCCAGGAATTCTGAGTATGCACGTTTTTAGAGTACAATGTGGTCCACAATAGGTCACCCTTTTTGTCCGCCCGCATCGCCTCCTTTTAAAAAAAATTTGGTCACATCTTCGAAAATGTTAATATAGTTGGGCAAATTTAAAATTTTTCGAAAATCTCGTAAAAACTCGAACTTCCAGAAATTCTGAGTATGCACGTTTTTACAGTAGAATGTGGTCCATAATAGGTCACCACTTTTGTCCGCCCGCATCGACTCCTTCCTAAAAAAATTTGCTCACATCTTCGAAAATGTTACTATAGTTGGGCAAATTTAAAGTTTTTCGAGAATCTCCTGAAAACGCGAACTTCCAGGAATTCTGAGTATGCACGTTTTTAGAGTACAATGTGGTCCACAATAGGTCACCCTTTTTGTCCGCCCGCATCGCCTCCTTCCTAAAAAAATTTTGTTCGAAAAATGTTAATATAGTTGGGCAAATTTAAAGTTTTTCGAAAATCTCCTGAAAACTCGAACTTCCAGGAATTCTGAGTATGCACGTTTTTAGAGTACAATGTGGTCCACAATAGGTCACCCTTTTTGTCCGCCCGCATCGCCTCCTTCCTAAAAAAAATTGGTCACATCTTCGAAAATGTTAATATAGTTGGGCAAATTTAAATTTTTCGAAAATCTCGTAAAAACTCGAACTTCCAGAAATTCTGAGTATGCACGTTTTTACAGTACTATGTGGTCCATAATAGGTTGCCAACTTTGTCCGCCCGCATCGACTCCTTCCTAAAAAAATTTGGTCACATCTTCGAAAATGTTACTATAGTTGGGCAAATTTAAAGTTTTTCGAGAATCTCCTGAAAACGTGAACTTCCAGGAATTCTGAGTATGCACGTTTTTAGAGTACAATGTGGTCCACAATAGGTCACCCTTTTTGTCCGCCCGCATCGCCTCCTTCCTAAAAAAATTTTGTTCGAAAAATGTTAATATAGTTCGGCAAATTTAAAGTTTTTCGAAAATCTCCTGAAAACTCGAACTTCCAGGAATTCTGAGTATGCACGTTTTTAGAGTACAATGTGGTCCACAATAGGTCACCCTTTTTGTCCGCCCGCATCGCCTCCTTTTAAAAAAAATTTGGTCACATCTTCGAAAATGTTAATATAGTTGGGCAAATTTAAAATTTTTCGAAAATCTCGTAAAAACTCGAACTTCCAGAAATTCTGAGTATGCACGTTTTTACAGTACTATGTGGTCCATAATAGGTGGCCACCTTTGTTCGCCCGCATCGACTGCTTCATAAAAAAATTTGGTCACATCTTCGAAAATGTTACTATAGTTGGGCAAATTTAAAGTTTTTCGAGAATCTCCTGAAAACGCGAACTTCCAGGAATTCTGAGTATGCACGTTTTTGGAGTACAATGTGGTCCACAATAGGTCACCCTTTTTGTCCGCCCGCATCGCCTCCTTCCTAAAAAAATTTTGTTCGAAAAATGTTAATATAGTTGGGCAAATTTAAAGTTTTTCGAAAATCTCCTGAAAACTCGAACTTCCAGGAATTCTGAGTATGCACGTTTTTAGAGTACAATGTGGTCCACAATAGGTCACCCTTTTTGTCCGCCCGCATCGCCTCCTTCCTAAAAAAAATTGGTCACATCTTCGAAAATGTTAATATAGTTGGGCAAATTTAAAATTTTTCGAAAATCTCGTAAAAACTCGAACTTCCAGAAATTCTGAGTATGCACGTTTTTACAGTACTATGTGGTCCATAATAGATTGCCACCTTTGTCCGCCCGCATCGACTCCTTCCTAAAAAAATTTGGTCACATCTTCGAAAATGTTACTATAGTTGGGCAAATTTAAAGTTTTTCGAAAATCTCCTGAAAACGCGAACTTCCAGGAATTCTGAGTATGCACGTTTTTAGAGTACAATGTGGTCCACAATAGGTCACCCTATTTGTCCGCCCGCATCGCCTCCTTCTTAAAAAAATTTGGTCACATCTTCGAAAATGTTAATATAGTTGGGAAAATTTAAAGTTTTTCGAAAATCTCGTAAAAACTCGAACTTCCAGAAATTCTGAGTATGCACGTTTTTACAGTACTATGTGGTCCATAATAGGTGGCCACCTTTGTTCGCCCGCATCGACTGCTTCCTAAAAAAATTTGGTCACATCTTCGAAAATGTTACTATTTACAATGTGGTCCACAATAGGTCACCCTTTTTGTCCGCCCGCATCGCCTCCTTCCTAAAAAAATTTTGTTCGAAAAATGTTAATATAGTTGGGCAAATTTAAAGTTTTTCGAAAATCTCCTGAAAACTCGAACTTCCAGGAATTCTGAGTATGCACGTTTTTAGAGTACAATGTGGTCCACAATAGGTCACCCTTTTTGTCCGCCCGCATCGCCTCCTTCCTAAAAAAATTTTGTTCGAAAAATGTTAATATAGTTGGGCAAATTTAAAATTTTTCGAAAATCTCGTAAAAACTCGAACTTCCAGAAATTCTGAGTATGCACGTTTTTAGAGTACAATGTGGTCCACAAAATGTCACCCTTTTTGTCCGCCCGCATCGCCTCCTTCCTAAAAAAATTGGTCACATCTTCGAAAATGTTAATATAGTTGGGCAAATTTAAATTTTTCGAAAATCTCGTAAAAACTCGAACTTCCAGAAATTCTGAGTATGCACGTTTTTACAGTAGAATGTGGTCCATAATAGGTCACCACTTTTGTCCGCCCGCATCGACTCCTTCCTAAAAAAATTTGCTCACATCTTCGAAAATGTTACTATAGTTGGGCAAATTTAAAGTTTTTCGAGAATCTCCTGAAAACGCGAACTTCCAGGAATTCTGAGTATGCACGTTTTTAGAGTACAATGTGGTCCACAATAGGTCACCCTTTTTGTCCGCCCGCATCGCCTCCTTCCTAAAAAAATTTTGTTCGAAAAATGTTAATATAGTTGGGCAAATTTAAAGTTTTTCGAAAATCTCCTGAAAACTCGAACTTCCAGGAATTCTGAGTATGCACGTTTTTAGAGTACAATGTGGTCCACAATAGGTCACCCTTTTTGTCCGCCCGCATCGCCTCCTTCCTAAAAAAAAATTGGTCACATCTTCGAAAATGTTAATATAGTTGGGCAAATTTAAAATTTTTCGAAAATCTCGTAAAAACTCGAACTTCCAGAAATTCTGAGTATGCACGTTTTTACAGTACTATATGGTCCATAATAGGTGGCCACCTTTGTCCGCCCGCATCGACTCCTTCCTAAAAAAATTTGCTCACATCTTCGAAAATGTTACTATAGTTGGGCAAATTTAAAGTTTTTCGAAAATCTGAAAACGCGAACTTCCAGGAATTCTGAGTATGCACGTTTTTAGAGTACAATGTGGTCCACAATAGGTCACCCTTTTTGTCCGCCCGCATCGCCTCCTTCTTAAAAAAATTTGGTCACATCTTCGAAAATGTTAATATAGTTGGGAAAATTTAAAGTTTTTCGAAAATCTCGTAAAAACTCGAACTTGCAGAAATTCTGAGTATGCACGATTTTACAGTACTATGTGGTCCATAATAGGTGGCCACCTTTGTTCGCCCGCATCGACTGCTTCCTAAAAAAATTTGGTCACATCTTCGAAAATGTTACTATAGTTGGGCAAATTTAAAGTTTTTCGAAAATCTCCTGAAAAAGCGAACTTCCAGGAATTCTGAGTATGCACGTTTTTAGAGTACAATGTGGTCCACAATAGGTCACCCTATTTGTCCGCCCGCATCGCCTCTATACTTGGGCAAATTTAAAGTTTTTCGAAAATCTCCTGAAAACGCGAACTTCCAGGAATTCTGAGTATGCACGTTTTTAGAGTACAATGTGGTCCACAATAGGTCACCCTTTTTGTCCGCCCGCATCGCCTCCTTCCTAAAAAAATTTTGTTCGAAAAATGTTAATATAGTTGGGCAAATTTAAAGTTTTTCGAAAATCTCCTGAAAACTCGAACTTCCAGGAATTCTGAGTATGCACGTTTTTAGAGTACAATGTGGTCCACAATAGGTCACCCTTTTTGTCCGCCCGCATCACCTCCTTCCTAAAAAAAATTGGTCACATCTTCGAAAATGTTAATATAGTTGGGCAAATTTAAAATTTTTCGAAAATCTCGTAAAAACTCGAACTTCCAGAAATTCTGAGTACGCACGTTTTTACAGTACTATGTGGTCCATAATAGGTTGCCACCTTTGTCCGCCCGCATCGACTCCTTCCTAAAAAAATTTGGTCACATCTTCGAAAATGTTACTATAGTTGGGCAAATTTAAAGTTTTTCGAAAATCTCCTGAAAACGCGAACTTCCAGGAATTCTGAGTATGCACGTTTTTAGAGTACAATGTGGTCCACAATAGGTCACCCTTTTTGTCCGCCCGCATCGCCTCCTTCTTAAAAAAATTTGGTCACATCTTCGAAAATGTTAATATAGTTGGGAAAATTTAAAGTTTTTCGAAAATCTCGTAAAAACTCGAACTTCCAGAAATTCTGAGTATGCACGTTTTTACAGTACTATGTGGTCCATAATAGGTGGCCACCTTTGTTCGCCCGCATCGACTGCTTCCTAAAAAAATTTGGTCACATCTTCGAAAATGTTACTATAGTTGGGCAAATTTAAAGTTTTTCGAAAATCTCCTGAAAAAGCGAACTTCCAGGAATTCTGAGTATGCACGTTTTTAGAGTACAATGTGGTCCACAATAGGTCACCCTTTTTGTCCGCCCGCATCGCCTCCTTCCTAAAAAAATTTTGTTCGAAAAATGTTAATATAGTTGGGCAAATTTAAAGTTTTTCGAAAATCTCCTGAAAACTTGAACTTCCAGGAATTCTGAGTATGCACGTTTTTAGAGTACAATGTGGTCCACAATAGGTCACCCTTTTTGTCCGCCCGCATCGCCTCCTTCTTAAAAAAATTTGGTCACATCTTCGAAAATGTTAATATAGTTGGGAAAATTTAAAGTTTTTCGAAAATCTCGTAAAAACTCGAACTTGCAGAAATTCTGAGTATGCACGATTTTACAGTACTATGTGGTCCATAATAGGTGGCCACCTTTGTTCGCCCGCATCGACTGCTTCCTAAAAAAATTTGGTCACATCTTCGAAAATGTTACTATAGTTGGGCAAATTTAAAGTTTTTCGAAAATCTCCTGAAAAAGCGAACTTCCAGGAATTCTGAGTATGCACGTTTTTAGAGTACAATGTGGTCCACAATAGGTCGCCCTATTTGTCCGCCCGCATCGCCTCTATAGTTGGGCAAATTTAAAGTTTTTCGAAAATCTCCTGAAAACGCGAACTTCCAGGAATTCTGAGTATGCACGTTTTTAGAGTACAATGTGGTCCACAATAGGTCACCCTTTTTGTCCGCCCGCATCGCCTCCTTCTTAAAAAAATTTGGTCACATCTTCGAAAATGTTAATATAGTTGGGAAAATTTAAAGTTTTTCGAAAATCTCGTAAAAACTCGAACTTCCAGAAATTCTGAGTATGCACGTTTTTACAGTACTATGTGGTCCATAATAGGTGGCCACCTTTGTTCGCCCGCATCGACTGCTTCCTAAAAAAATTTGGTCACATCTTCGAAAATGTTACTATAGTTGGGCAAATTTAAAGTTTTTCGAAAATCTCCTGAAAACGCGAACTTCCAGGAATTCTGAGTATGCACGTTTTTAGAGTACAATGTGGTCCACAATAGGTCACCCTTTTTGTCCGCCCGCATCGCCTCCTTCCTAAAAAAATTTTGTTCGAAAAATGTTAATATAGTTGGGCAAATTTAAAGTTTTTCGAAAATCTCCTGAAAACTTGAACTTCCAGGAATTCTGAGTATGCACGTTTTTAGAGTACAATGTGGTCCACAATAGGTCACCCTTTTTGTCCGCCCGCATCGCCTCCTTCTTAAAAAAATTTGGTCACATCTTCGAAAATGTTAATATAGTTGGGAAAATTTAAAGTTTTTCGAAAATCTCGTAAAAACTCGAACTTGCAGAAATTCTGAGTATGCACGATTTTACAGTACTATGTGGTCCATAATAGGTGGCCACCTTTGTTCGCCCGCATCGACTGCTTCCTAAAAAAATTTGGTCACATCTTCGAAAATGTTACTATAGTTGGGCAAATTTAAAGTTTTTCGAAAATCTCCTGAAAAAGCGAACTTCCAGGAATTCTGAGTATGCACGTTTTTAGAGTACAATGTGGTCCACAATAGGTCACCCTATTTGTCCGCCCGCATCGCCTCTATACTTGGGCAAATTTAAAGTTTTTCGAAAATCTCCTGAAAACGCGAACTTCCAGGAATTCTGAGTATGCACGTTTTTAGAGTACAATGTGGTCCACAATAGGTCACCCTTTTTGTCCGCCCGCATCGCCTCCTTCCTAAAAAAATTTTGTTCGAAAAATGTTAATATAGTTGGGCAAATTTAAAGTTTTTCGAAAATCTCCTGAAAACTCGAACTTCCAGGAATTCTGAGTATGCACGTTTTTAGAGTACAATGTGGTCCACAATAGGTCACCCTTTTTGTCCGCCCGCATCACCTCCTTCCTAAAAAAAATTGGTCACATCTTCGAAAATGTTAATATAGTTGGGCAAATTTAAAATTTTTCGAAAATCTCGTAAAAACTCGAACTTCCAGAAATTCTGAGTACGCACGTTTTTACAGTACTATGTGGTCCATAATAGGTTGCCACCTTTGTCCGCCCGCATCGACTCCTTCCTAAAAAAATTTGGTCACATCTTCGAAAATGTTACTATAGTTGGGCAAATTTAAAGTTTTTCGAAAATCTCCTGAAAACGCGAACTTCCAGGAATTCTGAGTATGCACGTTTTTAGAGTACAATGTGGTCCACAATAGGTCACCCTTTTTGTCCGCCCGCATCGCCTCCTTCTTAAAAAAATTTGGTCACATCTTCGAAAATGTTAATATAGTTGGGAAAATTTAAAGTTTTTCGAAAATCTCGTAAAACCTCGAACTTCCAGAAATTCTGAGTATGCACGTTTTTACAGTACTATGTGGTCCATAATAGGTGGCCACCTTTGTTCGCCCGCATCGACTGCTTCCTAAAAAAATTTGGTCACATCTTCGAAAATGTTACTATAGTTGTGCAAATTTAAAGTTTTTCGAAAATCTCCTGAAAAAGCGAACTTCCAGGAATTCTGAGTATGCACGTTTTTAGAGTACAATGTGGTCCACAATAGGTCACCCTTTTTGTCCGCCCGCATCGCCTCCTTCTTAAAAAAATTTGGTCACATCTTCGAAAATGTTAATATAGTTGGGAAAATTTAAAGTTTTTCGAAAATCTCGTAAAAACTCGAACTTGCAGAAATTCTGAGTATGCACGATTTTACAGTACTATGTGGTCCATAATAGGTGGCCACCTTTGTTCGCCCGCATCGACTGCTTCCTAAAAAAATTTGGTCACATCTTCGAAAATGTTACTATAGTTGGGCAAATTTAAAGTTTTTCGAAAATCTCCTGAAAAAGCGAACTTCCAGGAATGCTGAGTATGCACGTTTTTAGAGTACAATGTGGTCCACAATAGGTCACCCTATTTGTCCGCCCGCATCGCCTCTATAGTTGGGCAAATTTAAAGTTTTTCGAAAATCTCCTGAAAACGCGAACTTCCAGGAATTCTGAGTATGCACGTTTTTAGAGTACAATGTGGTCCACAATAGGTCACCCTTTTTGTCCGCCCGCATCGCCTCCTTCCTAAAAAAATTTTGTTCGAAAAATGTTAATATAGTTGGGCAAATTTAAAGTTTTTCGAAAATCTCCTGAAAACTCGAACTTCCAGGAATTCTGAGTATGCACGTTTTTAGAGTACAATGTGGTCCACAATAGGTCACCCTTTTTGTCCGCCCGCATCACCTCCTTCCTAAAAAAAATTGGTCACATCTTCGAAAATGTTAATATAGTTGGGCAAATTTAAAATTTTTCGAAAATCTCGTAAAAACTCGAACTTCCAGAAATTCTGAGTACGCACGTTTTTACAGTACTATGTGGTCCATAATAGGTTGCCACCTTTGTCCGCCCGCATCGACTCCTTCCTAAAAAAATTTGGTCACATCTTCGAAAATGTTACTATAGTTGGGCAAATTTAAAGTTTTTCGAAAATCTCCTGAAAACGCGAACTTCCAGGAATTCTGAGTATGCACGTTTTTAGAGTACAATGTGGTCCACAATAGGTCACACTTTTTGTCCGCCCGCATCGCCTCCTTCTTAAAAAAATTTGGTCACATCTTCGAAAATGTTAATATAGTTGGGAAAATTTAAAGTTTTTCGAAAATCTCGTAAAAACTCGAACTTCCAGAAATTCTGAGTATGCACGTTTTTACAGTACTATGTGGTCCATAATAGGTGGCCACCTTTGTTCGCCCGCATCGACTGCTTCCTAAAAAAATTTGGTCACATCTTCGAAAATGTTACTATAGTTGTGCAAATTTAAAGTTTTTCGAAAATCTCCTGAAAAAGCGAACTTCCAGGAATTCTGAGTATGCACGTTTTTAGAGTACAATGTGGTCCACAATAGGTCACCCTTTTTGTCCGCCCGCATCGCCTCCTTCCTAAAAAAATTTTGTTCGAAAAATGTTAATATAGTTGGGCAAATTTAAAGTTTTTCGAAAATCTCCTGAAAACTTGAACTTCCAGGAATTCTGAGTATGCACGTTTTTAGAGTACAATGTGGTCCACAATAGGTCACCCTTTTTGTCCGCCCGCATCGCCTCCTTCTTAAAAAAATTTGGTCACATCTTCGAAAATGTTAATATAGTTGGGAAAATTTAAAGTTTTTCGAAAATCTCGTAAAAACTCGAACTTGCAGAAATTCTGAGTATGCACGATTTTACAGTACTATGTGGTCCATAATAGGTGGCCACCTTTGTTCGCCCGCATCGACTGCTTCCTAAAAAAATTTGGTCACATCTTCGAAAATGTTACTATAGTTGGGCAAATTTAAAGTTTTTCGAAAATCTCCTGAAAAAGCGAACTTCCAGGAATTCTGAGTATGCACGTTTTTAGAGTACAATGTGGTCCACAATAGGTCACCCTATTTGTCCGCCCGCATCGCCTCTATAGTTGGGCAAATTTAAAGTTTTTCGAAAATCTCCTGAAAACTCGAACTTCCAGGAATTCTGAGTATGCACGTTTTTAGAGTACAATGTGGTCCACAATAGGTCACCCTTTTTGTCCGCCCGCATCGCCTCCTTCCTAAAAAAATTTTGTTCGAAAAATGTTAATATAGTTGGGCAAATTTAAAGTTTTTCGAAAATCTCCTGAAAACTCGAACTTTCAGGAATTCTGAGTATGCACGTTTTTAGAGTACAATGTGGTCCACAATAAGTCACCCTTTTTGTCCGCCGGCATCGCCTCCTTCCTAAAAAAAATTGGTCACATCTTCGAAAATGTTAATATAGTTGGGCAAATTTAAAATTTTTCGAAAATCTCGTAAAAACTCGAACTTCCAGAAATTCTGAGTATGCACGTTTTTACAGTACTATGTGGTCCATAATAGGTTGCCACCTTTGTCCGCCCGCATCGACTCCTTCCTAAAAAAATTTGGTCACATCTTCGAAAATGTTACTATAGTTGGGCAAATTTAAAGTTTTTCGAGAATCTCCTGAAAACGCGAACTTCCAGGAATTCTGAGTATGCACGTTTTTAGAGTACAATGTGGTCCACAATAGGTCACCCTTTTTGTCCGCCCGCATCGCCTCCTTCTTAAAAAAAATTGGTCACATCTTCGAAAATGTTAATATAGTTGGGCAAATTTAAAGTTTTTCGAAAATCTCGTAAAAACTCGAACTTCCAGGAATTCTGAGTATGCACGTTTTTAGAGTACAATGTGGTCCACAATAGGTCACCCTTTTTGTCCGCCCGCATCGCCTCCTTCCTAAAAAAAATTGGTCACATCTTCAAAAATGTTAATATAGTTGGGCAAATTTAAAATTTTTCGAAAATCTCGTAAAAACTCGAACTTCCAGAAATTCTGAGTATGCACGTTTTTACAGTACTATGTGGTCCATAATAGATTGCCACCTTTGTCCGCCCGCATCGACTCCTTCCTAAAAAAATTTGGTCACATCTTCGAAAATGTTACTATAGTTGGGCAAATTTAAAGTTTTTCGAGAATCTCCTGAAAACTCGAACTTCCAGGAATTCTGAGTATGCACGTTTTTAGAGTACAATGTGGTCCACAATAGGTCACAATTTTTGTCCGCCCGCATCGCCTCCTTCTTAAAAAAATTTGGTCACATCTTCGAAAATGTTAATATAGTTGGGAAAATTTAAAGTTTTTCGAAAATCTCGTAAAAACTTGAACTTCCAGAAATTCTGAGTATGCACGTTTTTACAGTACTATGTGGTCCATAATAGGTGGCCACCTTTGTTCGCCCGCATCGACTGCTTCCTAAAAAAATTTGGTCACATCTTCGAAAATGTTACTATAGTTGGGCAAATTTAAAGTTTTTCGAAAATCTCCTGAAAAAGCGAACTTCCAGGAATTCTGAGTATGCACGTTTTTAGAGTACAATATGGTCCACAATAGGTCACCCTTTTTGTCCGCCCGCATCGCCTCCTTTTAAAAAAAATTTGGTCACATCTTCGAAAATGTTAATATAGTTGGGCAAATTTAAAATTTTTCGAAAATCTCGTAAAACCTCGAACTTCCAGAAATTCTGAGTATGCACGTTTTTACAGTAGAATGTGTTCCATAATAGGCCACCACTTTTGTCCGCCCGCATCGACTCCTTCCTAAAAAAATTTGCTCACATCTTCGAAAATGTTAATATAGTTGGGCAAATTTAAAATTTTTCGAAAATCTCGTAAAAACTCGAACTTCCAGAAATTCTGAGTATGCACGTTTTTACAGTACTATGTGGTCCATAATAGGTTGCCACCTTTGTCCGCCCGCATCGACTCCTTCCTAAAAAAATTTGGTCACATCTTCGAAAATGTTACTATAGTTGGGCAAATTTAAAGTTTTTCGAGAATCTCCTGAAAACGCGAACTTCCAGGAATTCTGAGTATGCACGTTTTTAGAGTACAATGTGGTCCACAATAGGTCACCCTTTTTGTCCGCCGGCATCGCCTCCTTCCTACAAAAAATTGGTCACATCTTCGAAAATGTTAATATAGTTGGGCAAATTTAAAATTTTTCGAAAATCTCGTAAAAACTCGAACTTCCAGAAATTCTGAGTATGCACGTTTTTACAGTACTATGTGGTCCATAATAGGTTGCCACCTTTGTCCGCCCGCATCGACTCCTTCCTAAAAAAATTTGGTCACATCTTCGAAAATGTTACTATAGTTGGGCAAATTTAAAGTTTTTCGAGAATCTCCTGAAAACGCGAACTTCCAGGAATTCTGAGTATGCACGTTTTTAGAGTACAATGTGGTCCACAATAGGTCACCCTTTTTGTCCGCCCGCATCGCCTCCTTCCTAAAAAAATTTTGTTCGAAAAATGTTAATATAGTTCGGCAAATTTAAAGTTTTTCGAAAATCTCCTGAAAACTCGAACTTCCAGGAATTCTGAGTATGCACGTTTTTAGAGTACAATGTGGTCCACAATAGGTCACCCTTTTTGTCCGCCCGCATAGCCTCCTTCCTAAAAAAAATTGGTCACATCTTCGAAAATGTTAATATAGTTGGGCAAATTTAAAATTTTTCGAAAATCTCGTAAAAACTCGAACTTCCAGAAATTCTGAGTATGCACGTTTTTACAGTACTATGTGGTCCATAATAGATTGCCACCTTTGTCCGCCCGCATCGACTCCTTCCTAAAAAAATTTGGTCACATATTCGAAAATGTTACTATAGTTGGGCAAATTTAAAGTTTTTCGAAAATCTCCTGAAAACGCGAACTTCCAGGAATTCTGAGTATGCACGTTTTTAGAGTACAATGTGGTCCACAATAGGTCACCCTTTTTGTCCGCCCGCATCGCCTCCTTAAAAAAATTTCGTCACATCTTCGAAAATGTTAATATAGTTGGGAAAATTTAAAGTTTTTCGAAAATCTCGTAAAAACTCGAACTTCCAGAAATTCTGAGTATGCACGTTTTTACAGTACTATGTGGTCCATAATAGGTTGCCACCTTTGTCCGCCCGCATCGACTCCTTCCTAAAAAAATTTGGTCACATCTTCGAAAATGTTACTATAGTTGGGCAAATTTAAAGTTTTTCGAAAATCTCCTGAAAACGCGAACTTCCAGGAATTCTGAGTATGCACGTTTTTAGAGTACAATGTGGTCCACAATAGGTCACCCTTTTTGTCCGCCCGCATCGCCTCCTTCTTAAAAAAATTTGGTCACATCTTCGAAAATGTTAATATAGTTGGGAAAATTTAAAGTTTTTCGAAAATCTCGTAAAAACTCGAACTTCCAGAAATTCTGAGTATGCACGTTTTTACAGTACTATGTGGTCCATAATAGGTGGCCACCTTTGTTCGCCCGCATCGACTGCTTCTAAAAAAATTTGGTCACATCTTCGAAAATGTTACTATAGTTGGGCAAATTTAAAGTTTTTCGAAAATCTCCTGAAAAAGCGAACTTCCAGGAATTCTGAGTATGCACGTTTTTAGAGTACAATGTGGTCCACAATAGGTCACCCTTTTTGTCCGCCCGCATCGCCTCTATAGTTGGGCAAATTTAAAGTTTTTCGAAAATCTCCTGAAAACGCGAACTTCCAGGAATTCTGAGTATGCACGTTTTTAGAGTAGAATGTGGTCCACAATAGGTCACCCTTTTTGTCCGCCCGCATCGCCTCCTTCCTAAAAAAATTTTGTTCGAAAAATGTTAATATAGTTGGGCAAATTTAAAGTTTTTCGAAAATCTCCTGAAAACTCGAACTTCCAGGAATTCTGAGTATGCACGTTTTTAGAGTACAATGTGGTCCACAATAGGTCACCCTTTTTGTCCGCCCGCATCGCCTCCTTCCTAAAAAAAATTGGTCACATCTTCGAAAATGTTAATATAGTTGGGCAAATTTAAAATTTTTCGAAAATCTCGTAAAAACTCGAACTTCCAGAAATTCTGAGTACGCACGTTTTTACAGTACTATGTGGTCCATAATAGGTTGCCACCTTTGTCCGCCCGCATCGACTCCTTCCTAAAAAAATTTGGTCACATCTTCGAAAATGTTACTATAGTTGGGCAAATTTAAAGTTTTTCGAAAATCTCCTGAAAACGCGAACTTCCAGGAATTCTGAGTATGCACGTTTTTAGAGTACAATGTGGTCCACAATAGGTCACCCTTTTTGTCCGCCCGCATCGCCTCCTTCTTAAAAAAATTTGGTCACATCTTCGAAAATGTTAATATAGTTGGGAAAATTTAAAGTTTTTCGAAAATCTCGTAAAAACTCGAACTTCCAGAAATTCTGAGTATGCACGTTTTTACAGTACTATGTGGTCCATAATAGGTGGCCACCTTTGTTCGCCCGCATCGACTGCTTCTAAAAAAATTTGGTCACATCTTCGAAAATGTTACTATAGTTGGGCAAATTTAAAGTTTTTCGAAAATCTCCTGAAAAAGCGAACTTCCAGGAATTCTGAGTAT
Organism: Tachina lurida; assembly: GCA_944452675.1. NCBI lineage: Eukaryota > Metazoa > Arthropoda > Insecta > Diptera > Tachinidae > Tachina > Tachina lurida. Next base: position 11,239,915 of record OX101754.1, on the reverse strand, counting down.
GCACGTTTTTAGAGTACAATGTGTTCCACAATAGGTCACCCTTTTTGTCCGCCCGCTCCGCCTCCTTCCTAAAAAAATTTGGTCACATCTTCGAAAATGTTAATATAGTTGGGCAAATTTAAAATTTTTCGAAAATCTCGTAAAAACTCGAACTTCCAGAAATTCTGAGTATGCACGTTTTTACAGTAGAATGTGGTCCATAATAGGTCACCACTTTTGTCCGCCCGCATCGACTCCTTCCTAAAAAAATTTGCTCACATCTTCGAAAATGTTACTATAGTTGGGCAAATTTAAAGTTTTTCGAGAATCTCCTGAAAACGCGAACTTCCAGGAATTCTGAGTATGCACGTTTTTAGAGTATAATGTGGTCCACAATAGGTCACCCTTTTTGTCCGCCCGCATCGCCTCCTTCTTAAAAATATTTGGTCACATCTTCGAAAATGTTAATATAGTTGGGCAAATTTAAAGTTTTTCGAAAATCTCCTGAAAACGCAAACTTCCAGGAATTCTGAGTATGCACGTTTTTAGAGTACAATGTGGTCCACAATAGGTCACTCTTTTTGTCCGCCCGCATCGACTCCTTCCCAAAAAAAATTTGGTCAAATCTTGGAAAATGTTAGTATAGTTGGTCAAATTTAAGGTTTTTTCCTGAAAACTCGGAACTTCCAGAAATTCTAAGTATGCACTTTTTTAGAGTAGAATGTGGTCCATAATAGGCCACCACTTTTGTCCGCCCGCATCGCCTCCTTCCTAAAAAAATTTGCTCACATCTTGGAAAATGTTAATATAGTTGGGCAAATTTAAAGTTTTTCGAAAATCTCCTGAAAACGCGAACTTCTAGGAATTCTGAGTAAGCACGTTTTTAGAGTACAATGTGGTCCACAATAGGTCACCCTTTTAGTCCGCATCGCCTCCTTCCTAGAAAAATTTTGTTCGAAAATTGTTAATATAGTTGGGCAAATTTAAAGTTTTTCGAAAATCTTCTGAAAACTCGAACTTCCAGGAATTCTGAGTATGCACGTTTTTAGAGTACAATGTGGTCCACAATAGGTCACCCTTTTTGTCCGCCCGCATCGCCTACTTTTAAAAAAAATTTGGTCACATCTTGGAAAGTGTTATTATAGTTAGGCAAAATTAAAATTTTTCGAAAATCTCGTAAAAACTCGAACTTCCAGAAATTCTGAGTATGCATGTTTTTACAGTACTATGTGGTCCATAATAGGTGGCCACTTTTGTCCGCCCGCATCGACTCCTTCCCAAAAAAAATTTGGTCAAATCTTGGAAAATGTTAATATAGTTGGACAAGTTTAAGGTTTTTTCCTGAAAACTCGAACTTCAAGAAATTCTAAGTATATACTTTTTTAGAGTAGAATGTGGTCCAAAATAGGTTACCACTTTTGTCCGCCCGCATCGCATCCTTCCTAAAAAAATTTTGTTCGAAAAATGTTAATATAGTTGGGCAAATTTAAAGTTTTTCGAAAATCTTCTGAAAACTCGAACTTCCAGGAATTCTGAGTATGCACGTTTTTAGAGTACAATGTGGTCCACAATAGGTCACCCTTTTAGTCCGCATCGCCTCCTTCCTAGAAAAATTTTGTTCGAAAATTGTTAATATAGTTGGGCAAATTTAAAGTTTTTCGAAAATCTTCTGAAAACTCGAACTTCCAGGAATTCTGAGTATGCACGTTTTTAGAGTACAATGTGGTCCACAATAGGTCACCCTTTTTGTCCGCCCGCATCGCCTACTTTTAAAAAAAATTTGGTCACATCTTGGAAAGTGTTATTATAGTTAGGCAAAATTAAAATTTTTCGAAAATCTCGTAAAAACTCGAACTTCCAGAAATTCTGAGTATGCATGTTTTTACAGTACTATGTGGTCCATAATAGGTGGCCACCTTTGTCCGCCCGCATCGACTCCTTCCTAAACAAATTTGGTCACATCTTCGAAAATGTTAATATAGTTGGGCAAATTTAAAGTTTTTCGAAAATCTCCTGAAAACTCGAACTTCCAGGAATTCTGAGTATGCACGTTTTTAGAGTACAATGTGGTCCACAATAGGTCACCCTTTTTGTCCGCCCGCATCGCCTCCTTCCTAAAAAAAATTGGTCACATCTTTGAAAATGTTAATATAGTTGGGCAAATTTAAAATTTTTCGAAAATCTCGTAAAAACTCGAACTTCCAGAAATTCTGAGTATGCACGTTTTTACAGTACTATGTGGTCCATAATAGGTTCCCACCTTTGTCCGCCCGCATCGACTCCTTCCTAAAAAAATTTGGTCACATCTTCGAAAATGTTACTATAGTTGGGCAAATTTAAAGTTTTTCGAAAATCTCCTGAAAACGCGAACTTCCAGGAATTCTGAGTATGCACGTTTTTAGAGTACAATGTGGTCCACAATAGGTCACCCTTTTTGTCCGCCCGCATCGCCTCCTTCCTAAAAAAATTTTGTTCGAAAAATGTTAATATAGTTGGGCAAATTTAAAGTTTTTCGAAAATCTCCTGAAAACTCGAACTTCCAGGAATTCTGAGTATGCACGTTTTTAGAGTACAATGTGGTCCACAATAGGTCACCCTTTTTGTCCGCCCGCATCGCCTCCTTCCTAAAAAAAATTGGTCACATCTTCGAAAATGTTAATATAGTTGGGCAAATTTAAAATTTTTCGAAAATCTCGTAAAAACTCGAACTTCCAGAAATTCTGAGTATGCACGTTTTTACAGTACTATGTGGTCCATAATAGGTTGCCACCTTTGTCCGCCCGCATCGACTCCTTCCTAAAAAAATTTGGTCACATCTTCGAAAATGTTACTATAGTTGGGCAAATTTAAAGTTTTTCGAAAATCTCCTGAAAACGCGAACTTCCAGGAATTCTGAGTATGCACGTTTTTAGAGTACAATGTGGTCCACAATAGGTCACCCTTTTTGTCCGCCCGCATCGCCTCCTTCTTAAAAAAATTTGGTAACATCTTCGAAAATGTTAATATAGTTGGGCAAATTTAAAGTTTTTCGAAAATCTCGTAAAAACTCGAACTTCCAGAAATTCTGAGTATGCACGTTTTTACAGTACTATGTGGTCCATAATAGGTGGCCACCTTTGTTCGCCCGCATCGACTGCTTCCTAAAAAAATTTGGTCACATCTTCGAAAATGTTACTATAGTTGGGCAAATTTAAAGTTTTTCGAAAATCTCCTGAAAAAGCGAACTTCCAGGAATTCTGAGTATGCACGTTTTTAGAGTACAATGTGGTCCACAATAGGTCACCCTTTTTGTCCGCCCGCATCGCCTCCTTCCTAAAAAAATTTGGTCACATCTTCGAAAATGTTAATATAGTTGGGCAAATTTAAAATTTTTCGAAAATCTCGTAAAAACTTGAACTTCCAGAAATTCTGAGTATGCACGTTTTTACAGTAGAATATGGTCCATAATAGGTCACCACTTTTGTCCGCCCGCATCGACTCCTTCCTAAAAAATTTGCTCACATCTTCGAAAATGTTACTATAGTTGGGCAAATTTAAAGTTTTTCGAGAATCTCCTGAAAACGCGAACTTCCAGGAATTCTGAGTATGCACGTTTTTAGAGTATAATGTGGTCCACAATAGGTCACCCTTTTTGTCCGCCCGCTTCGCCTCCTTCTTAAAAATATTTGGTCACATCTTCGAAAATGTTAATATAGTTGGGCAAATTTAAAGTTTTTCGAAAATCTCCTGAAAACGCGAACTTCCAGGAATTCTGAGTAAGCACGTTTTTAGAGTACAATGTGGTCCACAATAGGTCACCCTTTTAGTTCGCATCGCCTCCTTCCTAGAAAAATTTTGTTCGAAAAATTTTAATATAGTTGGGCAAATTTAAAGTTTTTTGAAAATCTTCTGAAAACTCGAACTTCCAGGAATTCTGAGTATGCACGTTTTTAGAGTACAATGTGGTCCACAATAGGTCACCCTTTTTGTCCGCCCGCATCGCCTACTTCTAAAAAAAATTTGGTCACATCTTGGAAAGTGTTATTATAGTTAGGCAAAATTAAAATTTTTCGAAAATCTCGTAAAAACTCGAACTTCCAGAAATTCTGAGTATGCACGTTTTTACAGTACTATGTGGTCCATAATAGGTGGCCACTTTTGTCCGCCCGCATCGACTCCTTCCCAAAAAAAATTTGGTCAAATCTTGGAAAATGTTAATATAGTTGGACAAATTTAAGGTTTTTTCCTGAAAACTCGAACTTCAAGAAATTCTAAGTATATACTTTTTTAGAGTAGAATGTGGTCCAAAATAGGTTACCACTTTTGTCCGCCCGCATCGCCTACTTCTAAAAAAAATTTGGTCACATCTTGGAAAGTGTTATTATAGTTAGGCAAAATTAAAATTTTTCGAAAATCTCGTAAAAACTCGAACTTCCAGAAATTCTGAGTATGCACGTTTTTAAAGTACAATGTGGTCCACAATAAGTCACCCTTTTTGTCCGCCCGCATCGCCTCCTTCCTAAAAAAAATTTGGTCATATCTTCGAAAATGTTAATATAGTTGGGCAAATTTAAAGTTTTTCGAAAATCTCGTAAAAACTCGAACTTCCAGAAATTCTGAGTATGCACGTTTTTACAGTACTATGTGGTCCACAATAGGTTGCCACCTTTGTCCGCCCGCATCGACTCCTTCCTAAAAAAATTTGGTCACATCTTCGAAAATGTTACTATAGTTGGGCAAATTTAAAGTTTTTCGAAAATCTCGTAAAAACTCGAACTTCCAGAAATTCTGAGTATGCACGTTTTTACAGTACTATGTGGTCCACAATAGGTTGCCACCTTTGTCCGCCCGCATCGACTCCTTCCTAAAAAAATTTGGTCACATCTTCGAAAATGTTACTATAGTTGGGCAAATTTAAAGTTTTTCGAAAATCTCCTGAAAACGCGAACTTCCAGGAATTCTGAGTATGCACGTTTTTAGAGTACAATGTGGTCCACAATAGGTCACCCTTTTTGTCCGCCCGCATCGCCTCCTTCCTAAAAAAATTTTGTTCGAAAAACGTTAATATAGTTGGGCAAATTTAAAGTTTTTCGTAAATCTCCTGAAAACTCGAACTTCCAGGAATTCTGAGTATGCACGTTTTTAGAGTACAATGTGGTCCACAATAGGTCACCCTTTTTGTCCGCCCGCATCGCCTCCTTCCTAAAAAAAATTGGTCACATCTTCGAAAATGTTAATATAGTTGGGCAAATTTAAAATTTTTCGAAAATCTCGTAAAAACTCGAACTTCCAGAAATTCTGAGTATGCACGTTTTTACAGTACTATGTGGTCCATAATAGGTTGCCACCTTTGTCCGCCCGCATCGACTCCTTCCTAAAAAAATTTGGTCACATCTTCGAAAATGTTACTATAGTTGGGCAAATTTAAAGTTTTTCGAAAATCTCTTGAAAACGCGAACTTCCAGGAATTCTGAGTATGCACGTTTTTAGAGTACAATGTGGTCCACAATAGGTCACCCTTTTTGTCCGCCCGCATCGCCTCCTTCTTAAAAAAATTTGGTCACATCTTCGAAAATGTTAATATAGTTGGGCAAATTTAAAGTGTTTCGAAAATCTCGTAAAAACTCGAATTTCCAGAAATTCTGAGTATGCACGTTTTTACAGTACTATGTGGTCCATAATAGGTGGCCACCTTTGTTCGCCCGCATCGACTGCTTCCTAAAAAAATTTGGTCACATCTTCGAAAATGTTACTATAGTTGGGCAAATTTAAAGTTTTTCGAAAATCTCCTGAAAAAGCGAACTTCCAGGAATTCTGAGTATGCACGTTTTTAGAGTACAATGTGGTCCATAATAGGTCACCCTTTTTGTCCGCCCGCATCGCCTCCGTCCTAAAAAAATTTGGTCACATCTTCGAAAATGTTAATATAGTTGGGCAAATTTAAAATTTTTCGAAAATCTCGTAAAAACTCGAACTTCCAGAAATTCTGAGTATGCACGTTTTTACAGTAGAATGTGGTCCATAATAGGTCACCACTTTTGTCCGCCCGCATCGACTCCTTCCTAAAAAAATTTGCTCACATCTTCGAAAATGTTACTATAGTTGGGCAAATTTAAAGTTTTTCGAGAATCTCCTGAAAACGCGAACTTCCAGGAATTCTGAGTATGCACGTTTTTAGAGTATAATGTGGTCCACAATAGGTCACCCTTTTTGTCCGCCCGCATCGCCTCCTTCTTAAAAAAATTTGGTCACATCTTCGAAAATGTTAATATAGTTGGGCAAATTTAAAGTTTTTCGAAAATCTCCTGAAAACTCGAACTTCCAGGAATTCTGAGTATGCACGTTTTTAGAGTACAATGTGGTCCACAATAGGTCACCCTTTTTGTCCGCCCGCATCGCCTCCTTCCTAAAAAAAATTGGTCACATCTTCGAAAATGTTAATATAGTTGGGCAAATTTAAAATTTTTCGAAAATCTCGTAAAAACTCGAACTTCCAGAAATTCTGAGTATGCACGTTTTTACAGTACTATGTGGTCCATAATAGGTAGCCACCTTTGTTCGCCCGCATCGACTGCTTCCTAAAAAAATTTGGTCACATCTTCGAAAATGTTACTATAGTTGGGCAAATTTAAAGTTTTTCGAAAATCTCCTGAAAAAGCGAACTTCCAGGAATTCTGAGTATGCACGTTTTTAGAGTACAATGTGGTCCATAATAGGTCACCCTTTTTGTCCGCCCGCATCGCCTCCTTCCTAAAAAAATTTGGTCACATCTTCGAAAATGTTAATATAGTTGGGCAAATTTAAAATTTTTCGAAAATCTCGTAAAAACTCGAACTTCCAGAAATTCTGAGTATGCACGTTTTTACAGTAGAATGTGGTCCATAATAGGTCACCACTTTTGTCCGCCCGCATCGACTCCTTCCTAAAAAAATTTGCTCACATCTTCGAAAATGTTACTATAGTTGGGCAAATTTAAAGTTTTTCGAGAATCTCCTGAAAACGCGAACTTCCAGGAATTCTGAGTATGCACGTTTTTAGAGTATAATTTGGTCCACAATAGGTCACCCTTTTTGTCCGCCCGCATCGCCTCCTTCTTAAAAAAATTTGGTCACATCTTCGAAAATGTTAATATAGTTGGGCAAATTTAAAGTTTTTCGAAAATCTCCTGAAAACTCGAACTTCCAGGAATTCTGAGTATGCACGTTTTTAGAGTACAATGTGGTCCACAATAGGTCACCCTTTTTGTCCGCCCGCATCGCCTCCTTCCTAAAAAAAATTGGTCACATCTTCGAAAATGTTAATATAGTTGGGCAAATTTAAAATTTTTCGAAAATCTCGTAAAAACTCGAACTTCCAGAAATTCTGAGTATGCACGTTTTTACAGTACTATGTGGTCCATAATAGGTTGCCACCTTTGTCCGCCCGCATCGACTCCTTCCTAAAAAAATTTGGTCACATCTTCGAAAATGTTACTATAGTTGGGCAAATTTAAAGTTTTTGGAAAATCTCCTGAAAACGCGAACTTCCAGGAATTCTGAGTATGCACGTTTTTAGAGTACAATGTGGTCCACATTAGGTCAACCTTTTTGTCCGCCCGCATCGCCTCCTTCTTAAAAAAATTTGGTCACATCTTCGAAAATGTTAATATAGTTGGGCAAATTTAAAGTTTTTCGAAAATCTCGTAAAAACTCGAACTTCCAGAAATTCTGAGTATGCACGTTTTTACAGTACTATGTGGTCCATAATAGGTAGCCACCTTTGTTCGCCCGCATCGACTGCTTCCTAAACAAATTTGGTCACATCTCCGAAAATGTTACTATAGTTGGGCAAATTTAAAGTTTTTCGAAAATCTCCTGAAAAAGCGAACTTCCAGGAATTCTGAGTATGCACGTTTTTAGAGTACAATGTGGTCCACAATAGGTCACCCTTTTTGTCCGCCCGCATCGCCTCCTTCCTAAAAAAATTTGGTCACATCTTCGAAAATGTTAATATAGTTGGGCAAATTTAAAGTTTTTCGAGAATCTCCTGAAAACGCGAACTTCCAGGAATTCTGAGTATGCACGTTTTTAGAGTATAATGTGGTCCACAATAGGTCACCCTTTTTGTCCGCCCGCATCGCCTCCTTCCTAAAAAAATTTTGTTCGAAAAACGTTAATATAGTTGGGCAAATTTAAAGTTTTTCGTAAATCTCCTGAAAAAGCGAACTTCCAGGAATTCTGAGTATGCACGTTTTTAGAGTACAATGTGGTCCATAATAGGTCACCCTTTTTGTCCGCCCGCATCGCCTCCTTCCTAAAAAAAATTGGTCACATCTTCGAAAATGTTAATATAGTTGGGCAAATTTAAAATTTTTCGAAAATCTCGTAAAAACTCGAACTTCCAGAAATTCTGAGTATGCACGTTTTTACAGTACTATGTGGTCCACAATAGGTTGCCACCTTTGTCCACCCGCATCGACTCCTTCCTAAAAAAATTTGGTCACATCTTCGAAAATGTTACTATAGTTGGGCAAATTTAAAGTTTTTCGAAAATCTCGTAAAAACTCGAACTTCCAGAAATTCTGAGTATGCACGTTTTTACAGTACTATGTGGTCCACAATAGGTTGCCACCTTTGTCCGCCCGCATCGACTCCTTCCTAAAAAAATTTGGTCACATCTTCGAAAATGTTACTATAGTTGGGCAAATTTAAAGTTTTTCGAAAATCTCCTGAAAACGCGAACTTCCAGGAATTCTGAGTATGCACGTTTTTAGAGTACAATGTGGTCCACAATAGGTCACCCTTTTTGTCCGCCCGCATCGCCTCCTTCCTAAAAAAATTTTGTTCGAAAAACGTTAATATAGTTGGGCAAATTTAAAGTTTTTCGTAAATCTCCTGAAAACTCGAACTTCCAGGAATTCTGAGTATGCACGTTTTTAGAGTACAATGTGGTCCACAATAGGTCACCCTTTTTGTCCGCCCGCATCGCCTCCTTCCTAAAAAAAATTGGTCACATCTTCGAAAATGTTAATATAGTTGGGCAAATTTAAAATTTTTCGAAAATCTCGTAAAAACTCGAACTTCCAGAAATTCTGAGTATGCACGTTTTTACAGTACTATGTGGTCCATAATAGGTTGCCACCTTTGTCCGCCCGCATCGACTCCTTCCTAAAAAAATTTGGTCACATCTTCGAAAATGTTACTATAGTTGGGCAAATTTAAAGTTTTTCGAAAATCTCTTGAAAACGCGAACTTCCAGGAATTCTGAGTATGCACGTTTTTAGAGTACAATGTGGTCCACAATAGGTCACCCTTTTTGTCCGCCCGCATCGCCTCCTTCTTAAAAAAATTTGGTCACATCTTCGAAAATGTTAATATAGTTGGGCAAATTTAAAGTGTTTCGAAAATCTCGTAAAAACTCGAATTTCCAGAAATTCTGAGTATGCACGTTTTTACAGTACTATGTGGTCCATAATAGGTAGCCACCTTTGTTCGCCCGCATCGACTGCTTCCTAAACAAATTTGGTCACATCTCCGAAAATGTTACTATAGTTGGGCAAATTTAAAGTTTTTCGAAAATCTCCTGAAAAAGCGAACTTCCAGGAATTCTGAGTATGCACGTTTTTAGAGTACAATGTGGTCCACAATAGGTCACCCTTTTTGTCCGCCCGCATCGCCTCCTTCCTAAAAAAATTTGGTCACATCTTCGAAAATGTTAATATAGTTGGGCAAATTTAAAGTTTTTCGAGAATCTCCTGAAAATGCGAACTTCCAGGAATTCTGAGTATGCACGTTTTTAGAGTATAATGTGGTCCACAATAGGTCACCCTTTTTGTCCGCCCGCATCGCCTCCTTCCTAAAAAAATTTTGTTCGAAAAACGTTAATATAGTTGGGCAAATTTAAAGTTTTTCGTAAATCTCCTGAAAAAGCGAACTTCCAGGAATTCTGAGTATGCACGTTTTTAGAGTACAATGTGGTCCATAATAGGTCACCCTTTTTGTCCGCCCGCATCGCCTCCTTCCTAAAAAAAATTGGTCACATCTTCGAAAATGTTAATATAGTTGGGCAAATTTAAAATTTTTCGAAAATCTCGTAAAAACTCGAACTTCCAGAAATTCTGAGTATGCACGTTTTTACAGTACTATGTGGTCCACAATAGGTTGCCACCTTTGTCCACCCGCATCGACTCCTTCCTAAAAAAATTTGGTCACATCTTCGAAAATGTTACTATAGTTGGGCAAATTTAAAGTTTTTCGAAAATCTCGTAAAAACTCGAACTTCCAGAAATTCTGAGTATGCACGTTTTTACAGTACTATGTGGTCCACAATAGGTTGCCACCTTTGTCCGCCCGCATCGACTCCTTCCTAAAAAAATTTGGTCACATCTTCGAAAATGTTACTATAGTTGGGCAAATTTAAAGTTTTTCGAAAATCTCCTGAAAACGCGAACTTCCAGGAATTCTGAGTATGCACGTTTTTAGAGTACAATGTGGTCCACAATAGGTCACCCTTTTTGTCCGCCCGCATCGCCTCCTTCCTAAAAAAATTTTGTTCGAAAAACGTTAATATAGTTGGGCAAATTTAAAGTTTTTCGTAAATCTCCTGAAAACTCGAACTTCCAGGAATTCTGAGTATGCACGTTTTTAGAGTACAATGTGGTCCACAATAGGTCACCCTTTTTGTCCGCCCGCATCGCCTCCTTCCTAAAAAAAATTGGTCACATCTTCGAAAATGTTAATATAGTTGGGCAAATTTAAAATTTTTCGAAAATCTCGTAAAAACTCGAACTTCCAGAAATTCTGAGTATGCACGTTTTTACAGTACTATGTGGTCCATAATAGGTTGCCACCTTTGTCCGCCCGCATCGACTCCTTCCTAAAAAAATTTGGTCACATCTTCGAAAATGTTACTATAGTTGGGCAAATTTAAAGTTTTTCGAAAATCTCTTGAAAACGCGAACTTCCAGGAATTCTGAGTATGCACGTTTTTAGAGTACAATGTGGTCCACAATAGGTCACCCTTTTTGTCCGCCCGCATCGCCTCCTTCTTAAAAAAATTTGGTCACATCTTCGAAAATGTTAATATAGTTGGGCAAATTTAAAGTGTTTCGAAAATCTCGTAAAAACTCGAATTTCCAGAAATTCTGAGTATGCACGTTTTTACAGTACTATGTGGTCCATAATAGGTGGCCACCTTTGTTCGCCCGCATCGACTGCTTCCTAAAAAAATTTGGTCACATCTTCGAAAATGTTACTATAGTTGGGCAAATTTAAAGTTTTTCGAAAATCTCCTGAAAAAGCGAACTTCCAGGAATTCTGAGTATGCACGTTTTTAGAGTACAATGTGGTCCATAATAGGTCACCCTTTTTGTCCGCCCGCATCGCCTCCTTCCTAAAAAAATTTGGTCACATCTTCGAAAATGTTAATATAGTTGGGCAAATTTAAAATTTTTCGAAAATCTCGTAAAAACTCGAACTTCCAGAAATTCTGAGTATGCACGTTTTTACAGTAGAATGTGGTCCATAATAGGTCACCACTTTTGTCCGCCCGCATCGACTCCTTCCTAAAAAAATTTGCTCACATCTTCGAAAATGTTACTATAGTTGGGCAAATTTAAAGTTTTTCGAGAATCTCCTGAAAACGCGAACTTCCAGGAATTCTGAGTATGCACGTTTTTAGAGTATAATGTGGTCCACAATAGGTCACCCTTTTTGTCCGCCCGCATCGCCTCCTTCTTAAAAAAATTTGGTCACATCTTCGAAAATGTTAATATAGTTGGGCAAATTTAAAGTTTTTCGAAAATCTCCTGAAAACTCGAACTTCCAGGAATTCTGAGTATGCACGTTTTTAGAGTACAATGTGGTCCACAATAGGTCACCCTTTTTGTCCGCCCGCATCGCCTCCTTCCTAAAAAAAATTGGTCACATCTTCGAAAATGTTAATATAGTTGGGCAAATTTAAAATTTTTCGAAAATCTCGTAAAAACTCGAACTTCCAGAAATTCTGAGTATGCACGTTTTTACAGTACTATGTGGTCCATAATAGGTAGCCACCTTTGTTCGCCCGCATCGACTGCTTCCTAAAAAAATTTGGTCACATCTTCGAAAATGTTACTATAGTTGGGCAAATTTAAAGTTTTTCGAAAATCTCCTGAAAAAGCGAACTTCCAGGAATTCTGAGTATGCACGTTTTTAGAGTACAATGTGGTCCATAATAGGTCACCCTTTTTGTCCGCCCGCATCGCCTCCTTCCTAAAAAAATTTGGTCACATCTTCGAAAATGTTAATATAGTTGGGCAAATTTAAAATTTTTCGAAAATCTCGTAAAAACTCGAACTTCCAGAAATTCTGAGTATGCACGTTTTTACAGTAGAATGTGGTCCATAATAGGTCACCACTTTTGTCCGCCCGCATCGACTCCTTCCTAAAAAAATTTGCTCACATCTTCGAAAATGTTACTATAGTTGGGCAAATTTAAAGTTTTTCGAGAATCTCCTGAAAACGCGAACTTCCAGGAATTCTGAGTATGCACGTTTTTAGAGTATAATTTGGTCCACAATAGGTCACCCTTTTTGTCCGCCCGCATCGCCTCCTTCTTAAAAAAATTTGGTCACATCTTCGAAAATGTTAATATAGTTGGGCAAATTTAAAGTTTTTCGAAAATCTCCTGAAAACTCGAACTTCCAGGAATTCTGAGTATGCACGTTTTTAGAGTACAATGTGGTCCACAATAGGTCACCCTTTTTGTCCGCCCGCATCGCCTCCTTCCTAAAAAAAAATTGGTCACATCTTCGAAAATGTTAATATAGTTGGGCAAATTTAAAATTTTTCGAAAATCTCGTAAAAACTCGAACTTCCAGAAATTCTGAGTATGCACGTTTTTACAGTACTATGTGGTCCATAATAGGTTGCCACCTTTGTCCGCCCGCATCGACTCCTTCCTAAAAAAATTTGGTCACATCTTCGAAAATGTTACTATAGTTGGGCAAATTTAAAGTTTTTGGAAAATCTCCTGAAAACGCGAACTTCCAGGAATTCTGAGTATGCACGTTTTTAGAGTACAATGTGGTCCACATTAGGTCAACCTTTTTGTCCGCCCGCATCGCCTCCTTCTTAAAAAAATTTGGTCACATCTTCGAAAATGTTAATATAGTTGGGCAAATTTAAAGTTTTTCGAAAATCTCGTAAAAACTCGAACTTCCAGAAATTCTGAGTATGCACGTTTTTACAGTACTATGTGGTCCATAATAGGTAGCCACCTTTGTTCGCCAGTTTTTCGAAAATCTCCTGAAAAAGCGAACTTCCAGGAATTCTGAGTATGCACGTTTTTAGAGTACAATGTGGTCCACAATAGGTCACCCTTTTTGTCCGCCCGCATCGCCTCCTTCCTAAAAAAATTTGGTCACATCTTCGAAAATGATAATATAGTTGGGCAAATTTAAAGTTTTTCGAGAATCTCCTGAAAACGCGAACTTCCAGGAATTCTGAGTATGCACGTTTTTAGAGTACAATGTGGTCCACAATAGGTCACCCTTTTTGTCCGCCCGCATCGCCTCCTTCCTAAAAAAATTTTGTTCGAAAAACGTTAATATAGTTGGGCAAATTTAAAGTTTTTCGTAAATCTCCTGAAAACTCGAACTTCCAGGAATTCTGAGTATGCACGTTTTTAGAGTACAATGTGGTCCACAATAGGTCACCCTTTTTGTCCGCCCGCATCGCCTCCTTCCTAAAAAAAATTGGTCACATCTTCGAAAATGTTAATATAGTTGGGCAAATTTAAAATTTTTCGAAAATCTCGTAAAAACTCGAACTTCCAGAAATTCTGAGTATGCACGTTTTTACAGTACTATGTGGTCCATAATAGGTTGCCACCTTTGTCCGCCCGCATCGACTCCTTCCTAAAAAAATTTGGTCACATCTTCGAAAATGTTACTATAGTTGGGCAAATTTAAAGTTTTTCGAAAATCTCTTGAAAACGCGAACTTCCAGGAATTCTGAGTATGCACGTTTTTAGAGTACAATGTGGTCCACAATAGGACACCCTTTTTGTCCGCCCGCATCGCCTCCTTCTTAAAAAAATTTGGTCACATCTTCGAAAATGTTAATATAGTTGGGCAAATTTAAAGTGTTTCGAAAATCTCGTAAAAACTCGAACTTCCAGAAATTCTGAGTATGCACGTTTTTACAGTACTATGTGGTCCATAATAGGTAGCCACCTTTGTTCGCCCGCATCGACTGCTTCCTAAAAAAATTTGGTCACATCTTCGAAAATGTTACTATAGTTGGGCAAATTTAAAGTTTTTCGAAAATCTCCTGAAAAAGCGAACTTCCAGGAATTCTGAGTATGCACGTTTTTAGAGTACAATGTGGTCCATAATAGGTCACCCTTTTTGTCCGCCCGCATCGCCTTCCTAAAAAAATTTGGTCACATCTTCGAAAATGTTAATATAGTTGGGCAAATTTAAAATTTTTCGAAAATCTCGTAAAAACTCGAACTTCCAGAAATTCTGAGTATGCACGTTTTTACAGTAGAATGTGGTCCATAATAGGTCACCACTTTTGTCCGCCCGCATCGACTCCTTCCTAAAAAAATTTGCTCACATCTTCGAAAATGTTACTATAGTTGGGCAAATTTAAAGTTTTTCGAGAATCTCCTGAAAACGCGAACTTCCAGGAATTCTGAGTATGCACGTTTTTAGAGTATAATTTGGTCCACAATAGGTCACCCTTTTTGTCCGCCCGCATCGCCTCCTTCTTAAAAAAATTTGGTCACATCTTCGAAAATGTTAATATAGTTGGGCAAATTTAAAGTTTGTCGAAAATCTCCTGAAAACTCGAACTTCCAGGAATTCTGAGTATGCACGTTTTTAGAGTACAATGTGGTCCACAATAGGTCACCCTTTTTGTCCGCCCGCATCGCCTCCTTCCTAAAAAAAATTGGTCACATCTTCGAAAATGTTAATATAGTTGGGCAAATTTAAAGTTTTTCGAAAATCTCGTAAAAACTCGAACTTCCAGAAATTCTGAGTATGCACGTTTTTACAGTACTATGTGGTCCATAATAGGTAGCCACCTTTGTTCGCCCGCATCGACTGCTTCCTAAACAAATTTGGTCACATCTTCGAAAATGTTACTATAGTTGGGCAAATTTAAAGTTTTTCGAAAATCTACTGAAAACGCGAACTTCCAGGAATTCTGAGTTTGCACGTTTTTAGAGTACAATGTGGTCCACAATAGGTCACCCTTTTTGTCCGCCCGCATCGCCTCCTTCCTAAAAAAATTTGGTCACATCTTCGAAAATGTTAATATAGTTGAGCAAATTTAAAATTTTTCGAAAATCTCGTAAAAACTCGAACTTCCAGAAATTCTGAGTATGCACGTTTTTACAGTACTATGTGGTCCACAATAGGTTGCCACCTTTGTCCGCCCGCATCGACTCCTTCCTAAAAAAATTTGGTCACATCTTCGAAAATGTTACTATAGTTGGGCAAATTTAAAGTTTTTCGAAAATCTCCTGAAAACGCGAACTTCCAGGAATTCTGAGTATGCACGTTTTTAGAGTACAATGTGGTCCACAATAGGTCACCCTTTTTGTCCGCCCGCATCGCCTCCTTCCTAAAAAAATTTTGTTCGAAAAACGTTAATATAGTTGGGCAAATTTAAAGTTTTTCGTAAATCTCCTGAAAACTCGAACTTCCAGGAATTCTGAGTATGCACGTTTTTAGAGTACAATGTGGTCCACAATAGGTCACCCTTTTTGTCCGCCCGCATCGCCTCCTTCCTAAAAAAAATTGGTCACATCTTCGAAAATGTTAATATAGTTGGGCAAATTTAAAATTTTTCGAAAATCTCGTAAAAACTCGAACTTCCAGAAATTCTGAGTATGCACGTTTTTACAGTACTATGTGGTCCATAATAGGTTGCCACCTTTGTCCGCCCGCATCGACTCCTTCCTAAAAAAATTTGGTCACATCTTCGAAAATGTTACTATAGTTGGGCAAATTTAAAGTTTTTCGAAAATCTCTTGAAAACGCGAACTTCCAGGAATTCTGAGTATGCACGTTTTTAGAGTACAATGTGGTCCACAATAGGTCACCCTTTTTGTCCGCCCGCATCGCCTCCTTCCTAAAAAAAATTGGTCACATCTTCGAAAATGTTAATATAGTTGGGCAAATTTAAAATTTTTCGAAAATCTCGTAAAAACTCGTACTTCCAGAAATTCTGAGTATGCACGTTTTTACAGTACTATGTGGTCCATAATAGGTAGCCACCTTTGTTCGCCCGCATCGACTGCTTCCTAAACAAATTTGGTCACATCTTCGAAAATGTTACTATAGTTGGGCAAATTTAAAGTTTTTCGAAAATCTCCTGAAAAAGCGACCTTCCAGGAATTCTGAGTATGCACGTTTTTAGAGTACAATGTGGTCCACAATAGGTCACCCTTTTTGTCCGCCCGCATCGCCTTCCTAAAAAAATTTGGTCACATCTTCGAAAATGTTAATATAGTTGGGCAAATTTAAAGTTTTTCGAGAATCTCCTGAAAACGCGAACTTCCAGGAATTCTGAGTATGCACGTTTTTAGAGTATAATGTGGTCCACAATAGGTCACCCTTTTTGTCCGCCCGCATCGCCTCCTTCTTAAAAATATTTGGTCACATCTTCGAAAATGTTAATATAGTTGGGCAAATTTAAAGTTTTTCGAAAATCTCCTGAAAACGCAAACTTCCAGGAATTCTGAGTATGCACGTTTTTAGAGTACAATGTGGTCCACAATAGGTCACCCTTTTTGTCCGCCCGCATCGACTCCTTCCCAAAAAAAATTTGGTCAAATCTTGGAAAATGTTAGTATAGTTGGTCAAATTTAAGGTTTTTTCCTGAAAACTCGAACTTCCAGAAATTCTAAGTATGCACTTTTTTAGAGTAGAATGTGGTCCATAATAGGCCACCACTTTTGTCCGCCCGCATCGCCTCCTTCCTAAAAAAATTTGCTCACATCTTGGAAAATGTTAATATAGTTGGGCAAATTTAAAGTTTTTCGAAAATCTCCTGAAAACGCGAACTTCCAGGAATTCTGAGTAAGCACGTTTTTAGAGTACAATGTGGTCCACAATAGGTCACCCTTTTAGTCCGCATCGCCTCCTTCCTAGAAAAATTTTGTTCGAAAAATGTTAATATAGTTGGGCAAATTTAAAGTTTTTCGAAAATCTTCTGAAAACTCGAACTTCCAGGAATTCTGAGTATGCACGTTTTTAGAGTACAATGTGGTCCACAATAGGTCACCCTTTTTGTCCGCCCGCATCGCCTACTTCTAAAAAAAATTTGGTCACATCTTGGAAAGTGTTATTATAGTTAGGCAAAATTAAAATTTTTCGAAAATCTCGTAAAAACTCGAACTTCCAGAAATTCTGAGTATGCACGTTTTTACAGTACTATGTGGTCCATAATAGGTGGCCACTTTTGTCCGCCCGCATCGACTCCTTCCCAAAAAAAATTTGGTCAAATCTTGGAAAATGTTAATATAGTTGGACAAATTTAAGGTTTTTTCCTGAAAACTCGAACTTCAAGAAATTCTAAGTATATACTTTTTTAGAGTAGAATGTGGTCCAAAATAGGTTACCACTTTTGTCCGCCCGCATCGCATCCTTCCTAAAAAAATTTTGTTCGAAAAATGTTAATATAATTAGGCAAATTTAAAGTTTTTCGAAAATCCCCTGAAAACTCGAACTTCCTGGAATTCTGAGTATGCACGTTTTTAGAGTACAATGTGGTCCACAATAGGTCACCCTTTTTGTCCGCCCGCATCGCCTCCTTCCTAAAATAATTGGTCACATCTTCGAAAATGTTAATATAGTTGGGCAAATTTAAAGTTTTTCGAAAATCTCGTAAAAACTCGAACTTCCAGAAATTCTGAGTATGCACGTTTTTACAGTACTATGTTGTCCATAATAGGTGGCCACCTTTGTCCGCCCGCATCGACTCCTTCCTAAACAAATTTGGTCACATCTTCGAAAATGTTAATATAGTTGGGCAAATTTAAAGTTTTTCGAAAATCTCCTGAAAACTCGAACTTCCAGGAATTCTGAGTATGCACGTTTTTAGAGTACAATGTGGTCCACAATAGGTCACCCTTTTTGTCCGCCCGCATCGCCTCCTTCCTAAAAAAATTTTGTTCGAAAAATGTTAATATAGTTGGGCAAATTTAAAGTTTTTCGAAAATCTCCTGAAAACTCGAACTTCCAGGAATTCTGAGTATGCACGTTTTTACAGTAGAATGTGGTCCATAACAGGTCACCACTTTTGTCCGCCCGCATCGCCTCCTTCTTAAAAAAATTTGGTCACATCTTCGAAAATGTTAATATAGTTGGGCAAATTTAAAGTTTTTCGAAAATCTCGTAAAAACTCGAACTTCCAGAAATTCTGAGTATGCACGTTTTTACAGTACTATGTGGTCCATAATAGATGGCCACCTTTGTTCGCCCGCATCGACTGCTTCCTAAAAAAATTTGGTCACATCTTCGAAAATGTTACTATAGTTGGGCAAATTTAAAGTTTTTCGAAAATCTCCTGAAAAAGCGAACTTCCAGGAATTCTGAGTATGCACGTTTTTAGAGTACAATGTGGTCCACAATAGGTCACCCTTTTTGTCCGCCCGCATCGCCTCCTTCCTAAAAAAATTTGGTCACATCTTCGAAAATGTTAATATAGTTGGGCAAATTTAAAATTTTTCGAAAATCTCGTAAAAACTCGAACTTCCAGAAATTCTGAGTATGCACGTTTTTACAGTAGAATGTGGTCCATAATAGGTCACCACTTTTGTCCGCCCGCATCGACTCCTTCCCAAAAAAAATTTGGTCAAATCTTGGAAAATGTTAGTATAGTTGGTCAAATTTAAGGTTTTTTCCTGAAAACTCGAACTTCCAGAAATTCTAAGTATGCACTTTTTTAGAGTAGAATGTGGTCCATAATAGGCCACCACTTTTGTCCGCCCGCATCGCCTCCTTCCTAAAAAAATTTGCTCACATCTTGGAAAATGTTAATATAGTTGGGCAAATTTAAAGTTTTTCGAAAATCTCCTGAAAACGCGAACTTCCAGGAATTCTGAGTAAGCACGTTTTTAGAGTACAATGTGGTCCACAATAGGTCACCCTTTTAGTCCGCATCGCCTCCTTCCTAGAAAAATTTTGTTCGAAAAATGTTAATATAGTTGGGCAAATTTAAAGTTTTTCGAAAATCTTCTGAAAACTCGAACTTCCAGGAATTCTGAGTATGCACGTTTTTAGAGTACAATGTGGTCCACAATAGGTCACCCTTTTTGTCCGCCCGCATCGCCTACTTCTAAAAAAAATTTGGTCACATCTTGGAAAGTGTTATTATAGTTAGGCAAAATTAAAATTTTTCGAAAATCTCGTAAAAACTCGAACTTCCAGAAATTCTGAGTATGCACGTTTTTACAGTACTATGTGGTCCATAATAGGTGGCCACTTTTGTCCGCCCGCATCGACTCCTTCCCAAAAAAAATTTGGTCAAATCTTGGAAAATGTTAATATAGTTGGACAAATTTAAGGTTTTTTCCTGAAAACTCGAACTTCAAGAAATTCTAAGTATATACTTTTTTAGAGTAGAATGTGGTCCAAAATAGGTTACCACTTTTGTCCGCCCGCATCGCATCCTTCCTAAAAAAATTTTGTTCGAAAAATGTTAATATAATTAGGCAAATTTAAAGTTTTTCGAAAATCCCCTGAAAACTCGAACTTCCTGGAATTCTGAGTATGCACGTTTTTAGAGTACAATGTGGTCCACAATAGGTCACCCTTTTTGTCCGCCCGCATCGCCTCCTTCCTAAAATAATTGGTCACATCTTCGAAAATGTTAATATAGTTGGGCAAATTTAAAGTTTTTCGAAAATCTCGTAAAAACTCGAACTTCCAGAAATTCTGAGTATGCACGTTTTTACAGTACTATGTTGTCCATAATAGGTGGCCACCTTTGTCCGCCCGCATCGACTCCTTCCTAAACAAATTTGGTCACATCTTCGAAAATGTTAATATAGTTGGGCAAATTTAAAGTTTTTCGAAAATCTCCTGAAAACTCGAACTTCCAGGAATTCTGAGTATGCACGTTTTTAGAGTACAATGTGGTCCACAATAGGTCACCCTTTTTGTCCGCCCGCATCGCCTCCTTCCTAAAAAAAATTGGTCACATCTTCGAAAATGTTAATATAGTTGGGCAAATTTAAAATTTTTCGAAAATCTCGTAAAAACTCGAACTTCCAGAAATTCTGAGTATGCACGTTTTTACAGTACTATGTGGTCCATAATAGGTGGCCACCTTTGTCCCCCGCATCGACTCCTTCCTAAAAAAATTTGGTCACATCTTCGAAAATGTTACTATAGTTGGGCAAATTTAAAGTTTTTCGAAAATCTGAAAACGCGAACTTCCAGGAATTCTGAGTATGCACGTTTTTAGAGTACAATGTGGTCCACAATAGGTCACCCTTTTTGTCCGCCCGCATCGCCTCCTTCCTAAAAAAATTTTGTTCGAAAAATGTTAATATAGTTGGGCAAATTTAAAGTTTTTCGAAAATCTCCTGAAAACTCGAACTTCCAGGAATTCTGAGTATGCACGTTTTTACAGTAGAATGTGGTCCATAACAGGTCACCACTTTTGTCCGCCCGCATCGCCTCCTTCTTAAAAAAATTTGGTCACATCTTCGAAAATGTTAATATAGTTGGGCAAATTTAAAGTTTTTCGAAAATCTCGTAAAAACTCGAACTTCCAGAAATTCTGAGTATGCACGTTTTTACAGTACTATGTGGTCCATAATAGATGGCCACCTTTGTTCGCCCGCATCGACTGCTTCCTAAAAAAATTTGGTCACATCTTCGAAAATGTTACTATAGTTGGGCAAATTTAAAGTTTTTCGAAAATCTCCTGAAAAAGCGAACTTCCAGGAATTCTGAGTATGCACGTTTTTAGAGTACAATGTGGTCCACAATAGGTCACCCTTTTTGTCCGCCCGCATCGCCTCCTTCCTAAAAAAATTTGGTCACATCTTCGAAAATGTTAATATAGTTGGGCAAATTTAAAATTTTTCGAAAATCTCGTAAAAACTCGAACTTCCAGAAATTCTGAGTATGCACGTTTTTACAGTAGAATGTGGTCCATAATAGGTCACCACTTTTGTCCGCCCGCATCGACTCCTTCCTAAAAAAATTTGCTCACATCTTCGAAAATGTTACTATAGTTGGGCAAATTTAAAGTTTTTCGAGAATCTCCTGAAAACGCGAACTTCCAGGAATTCTGAGTATGCACGTTTTTAGAGTATAATGTGGTCCACAATAGGTCACCCTTTTTGTCCGCCTGCATCGCCTCCTTCTTAAAAATATTTGGTCACATCTTCGAAAATGTTAATATAGTTGGGCAAATTTAAAGTTTTTCGAAAATCTACTGAAAACGCAAACTTCCAGGAATTCTGAGTATGCACGTTTTTAGAGTACAATGTGGTCCACAATAGGTCACCCTTTTTGTCCGCCCGCATCGCCTCCTTCCTAAAAAAAATTGGTCACATCTTCGAAAATGTTAATATAGTTGGGCAAATTTAAAATTTTTCGAAAATCTCGTAAAAACTCGAACTTCCAGAAATTCTGAGTATGCACGTTTTTACAGTACTATGTGGTCCATAATAGGTGGCCACCTTTGTCCCCCGCATCGACTCCTTCCTAAAAAAATTTGGTCACATCTTCGAAAATGTTACTATAGTTGGGCAAATTTAAAGTTTTTCGAAAATCTGAAAACGCGAACTTCCAGGAATTCTGAGTATGCACGTTTTTAGAGTACAATGTGGTCCACAATAGGTCACCCTTTTTGTCCGCCCGCATCGCCTCCTTCCTAAAAAAATTTTGTTCGAAAAATGTTAATATAGTTGGGCAAATTTAAAGTTTTTCGAAAATCTCCTGAAAACTCGAACTTCCAGGAATTCTGAGTATGCACGTTTTTACAGTAGAATGTGGTCCATAACAGGTCACCACTTTTGTCCGCCCGCATCGCCTCCTTCTTAAAAAAATTTGGTCACATCTTCGAAAATGTTAATATAGTTGGGCAAATTTAAAGTTTTTCGAAAATCTCGTAAAAACTCGAACTTCCAGAAATTCTGAGTATGCACGTTTTTACAGTACTATGTGGTCCATAATAGATGGCCACCTTTGTTCGCCCGCATCGACTGCTTCCTAAAAAAATTTGGTCACATCTTCGAAAATGTTACTATAGTTGGGCAAATTTAAAGTTTTTCGAAAATCTCCTGAAAAAGCGAACTTCCAGGAATTCTGAGTATGCACGTTTTTAGAGTACAATGTGGTCCACAATAGGTCACCCTTTTTGTCCGCCCGCATCGCCTCCTTCCTAAAAAAATTTGGTCACATCTTCGAAAATGTTAATATAGTTGGGCAAATTTAAAATTTTTCGAAAATCTCGTAAAAACTCGAACTTCCAGAAATTCTGAGTATGCACGTTTTTACAGTAGAATGTGGTCCATAATAGGTCACCACTTTTGTCCGCCCGCATCGACTCCTTCCTAAAAAAATTTGCTCACATCTTCGAAAATGTTACTATAGTTGGGCAAATTTAAAGTTTTTCGAGAATCTCCTGAAAACGCGAACTTCCAGGAATTCTGAGTATGCACGTTTTTAGAGTATAATGTGGTCCACAATAGGTCACCCTTTTTGTCCGCCTGCATCGCCTCCTTCTTAAAAATATTTGGTCACATCTTCGAAAATGTTAATATAGTTGGGCAAATTTAAAGTTTTTCGAAAATCTACTGAAAACGCAAACTTCCAGGAATTCTGAGTATGCACGTTTTTAGAGTACAATGTGGTCCACAATAGGTCACCCTTTTTGTCCGCCCGCATCGACTCCTTCCCAAAAAAAATTTGGTCAAATCTTGGAAAATGTTAGTATAGTTGGTCAAATTTAAGGTTTTTTCCTGAAAACTCGAACTTCCAGAAATTCTAAGTATGCACTTTTTTAGAGTAGAATGTGGTCCATAATAGGCCACCACTTTTGTCCGCCCGCATCGCCTCCTTCCTAAAAAAATTTGCTCACATCTTGGAAAATGTTAATATAGTTGGGCAAATTTAAAGTTTTTCGAAAATCTCCTGAAAACGCGAACTTCCAGGAATTCTGAGTAAGCACGTTTTTAGAGTACAATGTGGTCCACAATAGGTCACCCTTTTTGTCCGCCCGCATCGCCTCCTTCCTAAAAAAAATTGGTCACATCTTCGAAAATGTTAATATAGTTGGGCAAATTTAAAATTTTTCGAAAATCTCGTAAAAACTCGAACTTCCAGAAATTCTGAGTATGCACGTTTTTACAGTACTATGTGGTCCATAATAGGTTGCCACCTTTGTCCGCCCGCATCGACTCCTTCCTAAAAAAATTTGGTCACATCTTCGAAAATGTTACTATAGTTGGGCAAATTTTAAGTTTTTCGAAAATCTCTTGAAAACGCGAACTTCCAGGAATTCTGAGTATGCACGTTTTTAGAGTACAATGTGGTCCACAATAGGTCACCCTTTTTGTCCGCCCGCATCGCCTCCTTCTTAAAAAAATTTGGTCACATCTTCAAAAATGTTAATATAGTTGGGCAAATTTAAAGTGTTTCGAAAATCTCGTAAAAACTCGAACTTCCAGAAATTCTGAGTATGCACGTTTTTACAGTACTATGTGGTCCATAATAGGTAGCCACCTTTGTTCGCCCGCATCGACTGCTTCCTAAAAAAATTTGGTCACATCTTCGAAAATGTTACTATAGTTGGGCAAATTTAAAGTTTTTCGAAAATCTCCTGAAAAAGCGAACTTCCAGGAATTCTGAGTATGCACGTTTTTAGAGTACAATGTGGTCCACAATAGGTCACCCTTTTTGTCCGCCCGCATCGCCTCCTTCCTAAAAAAAATTGGTCACATCTTCGAAAATGTTAATATAGTTGGGCAAATTTAAAATTTTTCGAAAATCTCGTAAAAACTCGAACTTCCAGAAATTCTGAGTATGCACGTTTTTACAGTACTATGTGGTCCATAATAGGTGGCCACCTTTGTCCGCCCGCATCGACTCCTTCCTAAAAAAATTTGGTCACATCTTCGAAAATGTTACTATAGTTGGGCAAATTTAAAGTTTTTCGAAAATCTCCTGAAAACGCGAACTTCCAAGAATTCTGAGTATGCACGTTTTTAGAGTACAATGTGGTCCACAATAGGTCACCCTTTTTGTCCGCCCGCATCGCCTCCTTCCTAAAAAAAATTGGTCACATCTTCGAAAATGTTAATATAGTTGGGCAAATTTAAAATTTTTCGAAAATCTCGTAAAAACTCGAACTTCCAGAAGTTCTGAGTATGCACGTTTTTAGAGTACAATGTGGTCCACAATAGGTCACCCTTTTTGTCCGCCCGCATCGCCTCCTTCTTAAAAAAATTTGGTCACATCTTTGAAAATGTTAATATAGTTGGGCAAATTTAAAGTTTTTCGAAAATCTCGTAAAAACTCGAACTTCCAGAAATTCTGAGTATGCACGTTTTTACAGTACTATGTGGTCCATAATAGGTGGCCACCTTTGTTCGCCCGCATCGACTGCTTCCTAAAAAAATTTGGTCACATCTTCGAAAATGTTACTATAGTTGGGCAAATTTAAAGTTTTTCGAAAATCTCCTGAAAAAGCGAACTTCCAGAAATTCTGAGTATGCACGTTTTTACAGTACTATGTGGTCCATAATAGGTGGCCACCTTTGTTCGCCCGCATCGACTGCTTCCTAAAAAAATTTGGTCACATCTTCGAAAATGTTACTATAGTTGGGCAAATTTAAAGTTTTTCGAGAATCTCCTGAAAACGCGAACTTCCAGGAATTCTGAGTATGCACGTTTTTAGAGTATAATGTGGTCCACAATAGGTCACCCTTTTTGTCCGCCCGCATCGCCTCCTTCTTAAAAATATTTGGTCACATCTTCGAAAATGTTAATATAGTTGGGCAAATTTAAAGTTTTTCGAAAATCTCCTGAAAACTCGAACTTCCAGGAATTCTGAGTATGCACGTTTTTAGAGTACAATGTGGTCCACAATAGGTCACCCTTTTTGTCCGCCCGCATCGCCTCCTTCCTAAAAAAAATTGGTCACATCTTCGAAAATGTTAATATAGTTGGGCAAATTTAAAATTTTTCGAAAATCTCGTAAAAACTCGAATTTCCAGAAATTCTGAGTATGCACGTTTTTAAAGTACTATGTGGTCCATAATAGGTTGCCACCTTTGTCCGCCCGCATCGACTCCTTCCTAAAAAAATTTGGTCACATCTTCGAAAATGTTACTATAGTTGGGCAAATTTAAAGTTTTTCGAAAATCTCCTGAAAACGCGAACTTCCAGGAATTCTGAGTATGCATATATAGTTGGGCAAATTTAAAGTTTTTCGAAAATCTCCTGAAAACGCGAACTTCCAGGAATTCTGAGTCAGCACGTTTTTAGAGTACAATGTGGTCCACAATAGGTCACCCTTTTTGTCTGCCCGCATCGCCTCCTTCCTAAAAAAAATTGGTCACATCTTCGAAAATGTTAATATAGTTGGGCAAATTTAAAATTTTTCGAAAATCTCGTAAAAACTCGAACTTCCAGAAATTCTGAGTATGCACGTTTTTAAAGTACTATGTGGTCCATAACAGGTTGCCACCTTTGTCCGCCCGCATCGACTCCTTCCTAAAAAAATTTGGTCACATCTTCGAAAATGTTACTATAGTTGGGCAAATTTAAAGTTTTTCGAAAATCTCCTGAAAACGCGAACTTCCAGGAATTCTGAGTATGCACGTTTTTAGATTACAATGTGGTCCACAATAGGTCACCCTTTTTGTCCGCCCGCATCGCCTCCTTCTTAAAAAAATTTGGTCACATCTTCGAAAATGTTAATATAGTTGGGCAAATTTAAAGTTTTTCGAAAATCTCGTAAAAACTCGAACTTCCAGAAATTCTGAGTATGCACGTTTTTATAGTACTATGTGGTCCATAATAGGTGGCCACCTTTGTTCGCCCGCATCGACTGCTTCCTAAAAAAAATTGGTCACATCTTCGAAAATGTTACTATAGTTGGACAAATTTAAAGTTTTTCGAAAATCTCCTGAAAAAGCGAACTTCCAGGAATTCTGAGTATGCACGTTTTTAGAGTACAATGTGGTCCACAATAGGTCACCCTTTTTGTCCGCCCGCATCGCCTCCTTCCTAAAAAAATTGGGTCACATCTTCGAAAATGTTAATATAGTTGGGCAAATTTAAAATTTTTCGAAAATCTCGTAAAAACTCGAACTTCCAGAAATTCTGAGTATGCACGTTTTTACAGTAGAATGTGGTCCATAATAGGTCACCACTTTTGTCCGCCCGCATCGACTCCTTCCTAAAAAAATTTGCTCACATCTTCGAAAATGTTACTATAGTTGGGCAAATTTAAAGTTTTTCGAGAATCTCCTGAAAACGCGCACTTCCAGGAATTCTGAGTATGCACGTTTTTAGAGTATAATGTGGTCCACAATAGGTCACCCTTTTTGTCCGCCCGCATCGCCTCCTTCTTAAAAATATTTGGTCACATCTTCGAAAATGTTAATATAGTTGGGCAAATTTAAAGTTTTTCGAAAATCTCGTAAAAACTCGAACTTCCAGGAATTCTGAGTATGCACGTTTTTACAGTAGAATGTGGTCCATAATAGGTCACCACTTTTGTCCGCCCGCATCGACTCCTTCCTAAAAAAATTTGCTCACATCTTCGAAAATGTTACTATAGTTGGGCAAATTTAAAGTTTTTCGAGAATCTCCTGAAAACGCGAACTTCCAGGAATTCTGAGTATGCACGTTTTTAGAGTATAATGTGGTCCACAATAAGTCACTCTTTTTGCCCGCCCGCATCGCCTCCTTCTTAAAAATATTTGGTCACATCTTCGAAAATGTTAATATAGTTGGGCAAATTTAAAGTTTTTCGAAAATCTCCTGAAAACGCAAACTTCCAGGAATTCTGAGTATGCACGTTTTTAGAGTACAATGTGGTCCACAATAGGTCACCCTTTTTGTCCGCCCGCATCGACTCCTTCCTAAAAAAAATTGGTCACATCTTCGAAAATGTTAATATAGTTGGGCAAATTTAAAATTTTTCGAAAATCTCGTAAAAACTCGAACTTCCAGAAATTCTGAGTATGCACGTTTTTACAGTACTATGTGGTCCATAATAGGTTGCCACCTTTGTCCGCCCGCATCGACTCCTTCCTAAAAAAATTTGGTCACATCTTCGAAAATGTTACTATAGTTGGGCAAATTTAAAGTTTTTCGAAAATCTCCTGAAAACGCGAACTTCCAGGAATTCTGAGTATGCACGTTTTTAGAGTACAATGTGGTCCACAATAAGTCACCCTTTTTGTCCGCCCGCATCGCCTCCTTCCTAAAAAAATTTTGTTCGAAAAATGTTAATATAGTTGGGCAAATTTAAAGTTTTTCGAAAATCTCCTGAAAACTCGAACTTCCAGGAATTCTGAGTATGCACGTTTTTAGAGTACAATGTGGTCCACAATAGGTCACCCTTTTTGTCCGCCCGCATCGCCTCCTTCCTAAAAAAAATTGGTCACATCTTCGAAAATGTTAATATAGTTGGGCAAATTTAAAATTTTTCGAAAATCTCGTAAAAACTCGAACTTCCAGAAATTCTGAGTATGCACGTTTTTACAGTACTATGTGGTCCATAATAGGTTGCCACCTTTGTCCGCCCGCATCGACTCCTTCCTAAAAAAATTTGGTCACATCTTCGAAAATGTTACTATAGTTGGGCAAATTTAAAGTTTTTCGAAAATCTCCTGAAAACGCGAACTTCCAGGAATTCTGAGTATGCACGTTTTTAGAGTACAATGTGGTCCACAATAAGTCACCCTTTTTGTCCGCCAGCATCGCCTCCTTCCCAAAAAAAATTTGGTCACATCTTCGAAAATGTTAATATAGTTGGGCAAATTTAAAGTTTTTCGAAAATCTCGTAAAAACTCGAACTTCCAGAAATTCTGAGTATGCACGTTTTTACAGTACTATGTGGTCCATAATAGGTGGCCACCTTTGTCCGCCCGCATCGACTCCTTCCTAAAAAAATTTGCTCACATCTTCGAAAATGTTACTATAGTTGGGCAAATTTAAAGTTTTTCGAGAATTTCCTGAAAACGCGAACTTCCAGGAATTCTGAGTATGCACGTTTTTAGAGTATAATATGGTCCACAATAGGTCACCCTTTTTGTCCGCCCGCATCGCCTCCTTCTTAAAAATATTTGGTCACATCTTCGAAAATGTTAATATAGTTGGGCAAATTTAAAGTTTTTCGAAAATCTCGTAAAAACTCGAACTTCCAGAAATTCTGAGTATGCACGTTTTTACAGTAGAATGTGGTCCATAATAGGTCACCACTTTTGTCCGCCCGCATCGACTCCTTCCTAAAAAAATTTGCTCACATCTTCGAAAATGTTACTATAGTTGGGCAAATTTAAAGTTTTTCGAGAATCTCCTGAAAACGCGAACTTCCAGGAATTCTGAGTATGCACGTTTTTAGAGTATAATGTGGTCCACAATAGGTCACCCTTTTTGTCCGCCCGCATCGCCTCCTTCTTAAAAATATTTGGTCACATCTTCGAAAATGTTAATATAGTTGGGCAAATTTAAAGTTTTTCGAAAATCTCCTGAAAACGCAAACTTCCAGGAATTCTGAGTATGCACGTTTTTAGAGTACAATGTGGTCCACAATAGGTCACCCTTTTAGTCCGCATCGCCTCCTTCCTAGAAAAATTTTGTTCGAAAAATGTTAATATAGTTGGGCAAATTTAAAGTTTTTCGAAAATCTTCTGAAAACTCGAACTTCCAGGAATTCTGAGTATGCACGTTTTTAGAGTACAATGTGGTCCACAATAGGTCACCCTTTTTGTCCGCCCGCATCGCCTACTTCTAAAAAAAATTTGGTCACATCTTGGAAAGTGCTATTATAGTTGGGCAAATTTAAAATTTTTCGAAAATCTTGTAAAAACTCGAACTTTCAGAAATTCTGAGTATGCACGTTTTTACAGTACTATGTGGTCCATAATAGGTGGCCACCTTTGTTCGCCCGCATCGACTGCTTCCTAAAAAAATTTGCTCACATCTTGGAAAATGTTAATATAGTTGGGCAAATTTAAAGTTTTTCGAAAATCTCCTGAAAACGCGAACTTCCAGGAATTCTGAGTAAGCACGTTTTTAGAGTACAATGTGGTCCACAATAGGTCACCCTTTTAGTCCGCATCGCCTCCTTCCTAGAAAAATTTTGTTCGAAAAATGTTAATATAGTTGGGCAAATTTAAAGTTTTTCGAAAATCTTCTGAAAACTCGAACTTCCAGGAATTCTGAGTATGCACGTTTTTAGAGTACAATGTGGTCTACAATAGGTCACCCTTTTTGTCCGCCCGCATCGCCTACTTCTAAAAAAAATTTGGTCACATCTTGGAAAGTGTTATTATAGTTAGGCAAAATTAAAATTTTTCGAAAATCTCGTAAAAACTCGAACTTCCAGAAATTCTGAGTATGCACGTTTTTACAGTACTATGTGGTCCATAATAGGTGGCCACTTTTGTCCGCCCGCATCGACTCCTTCCCAAAAAAAATTTGGTCAAATCTTGGAAAATGTTAATATAGTTGGGCAAATTTAAAGTTTTTCGAAAATCTCCTGAAAACTCGAACTTCCAGGAATTCTGAGTATGCACGTTTTTAGAGTACAATGTGGTCCACAATAGGTCACCCTTTTTGTCCGCCCGCATCGCCTCCTTCCTAAAAAAAATTTGGTCATATCTTCGAAAATGTTAATATAGTTGGGCAAATTTAAAGTTTTTCGAAAATCTCGTAAAAACTCGAACTTCCAGAAATTCTGAGTATGCACATTTTTACAGTACTATGTGGTCCATAATAGGTAGCCACCTTAGTCCGCCCGCATCGCCTCCTTCCTAAAAAAATTTGGTCAAATCTTGGAAAATGTTAATATAGTTGGGCAAATTTAAAGTTTTTCGAAAATCTCCTGAAAACTCGAACTTCCAGGAATTCTGAGTATGCACGTTTTTAGAGTACAATGTGGTCCACAATAGGTCACCCTTTTTGTCCGCCCGCATCGCCTCCTTCCTAAAAAAAATTTGGTCATATCTTCGAAAATGTTAATATAGTTGGGCAAATTTAAAGTTTTTCGAAAATCTCGTAAAAACTCGAACTTCCAGAAATTCTGAGTATGCAAGTTTTTAGAGTATAATGTGGTCCACAATAGGTCACCCTTTTTGTCCGCCCGCATCGCCTCCTTCTTAAAAATATTTGGTCACATCTTCGAAAATGTTAATATAGTTGGGCAAATTTAAAGTTTTTCGAAAATCTCCTGAAAACGCAAACTTCCAGGAATTCTGAGTATGCACGTTTTTAGAGTACAATGTGGTCCACAATAGGTCACCCTTTTTGTCCGCCCGCATCGACTCCTTCCCAAAAAAAATTTGGTCAAATCTTGGAAAATGTTAGTATAGTTGGTCAAATTTAAGGTTTTTTCCTGAAAACTCGAACTTCCAGAAATTCTAAGTATGCACTTTTTTAGAGTAGAATGTGGTCCATAATAGGCCACCACTTTTGTCCGCCCGCATCGCCTCCTTCCTAAAAAAATTTTGTTCGAAAAATGTTAATATAGTTGGGCAAATTTAAAGTTTTTCGAAAATCTTCTGAAAACTCGAACTTCCAGGAATTCTGAGTATGCACGTTTTTAGAGTACAATGTGGTCCACAATAGGTCACCCTTTTTGTCCGCCCGCATCGCCTCCTTCCTAAAAAAAATTTTGTTCGAAAAATGTTAATATAGTTGGGCAAATTTAAAGTTTTTCGAAAATCTCCTGAAAACTCGAACTTCCAGGAATTCTGAGTATGCACGTTTTTAGAGTACAATGTGGTCCACAATAGGTCACCCTTTTTGTCCGCCCGCATCGCCTCCTTCCTAAAAAAAATTGGTCACATCTTCGAAAATGTTAATATAGTTGGGCAAATTTAAAATTTTTCGAAAATCTCGTAAAAACTCGAACTTCCAGAAATTCTGAGTATGCACGTTTTTACAGTACTATGTGGTCCATAATAGGTTGCCACCTTTGTCCGCCCGCATCGACTCCTTCCTAAAAAAATTTGGTCACATCTTCGAAAATGTTACTATAGTTGGGCAAATTTAAAGTTTTTCGAAAATCTCCTGAAAACGCGAATTTCCAGGAATTCTGAGTATGCACGTTTTTAGAGTACAATGTGGTCCACAATAGGTTACCCTTTTTGTCCGCCCGCATCGCCTCCTTCTTAAAAAAATTTGGTCACATCTTCGAAAATGTTAATATAGTTGGGCAAATTTAAAGTTTTTCGAAAATCTCGTAAAAATTCGAACTTCCAGAAATTCTGAGTATGCACGTTTTTACAGTAGAATGTGGTCCATAATAGGCCACCACTTTTGTCCGCCCGCATCGCCTCCTTCCTAAAAAAATTTGCTCACATCTTGGAAAATGTTAATATAGTTGGGCAAATTTAAAGTTTTTCGAAAATCTCCTGAAAACGCGAACTTCCAGGAATTCTGAGTAAGCACGTTTTTAGAGTACAATGTGGTCCACAATAGGTCACCCTTTTAGTCCGCATCGCCTCCTTCCTAGAAAAATTTTGTTCGAAAAATATTAATATAGTTGGGCAAATTTAAAGTTTTTCGAAAATCTTCTGAAAACTCGAACTTCCAGGAATTCTGAGTATGCACGTTTTTAGAGTACAATGTGGTCCATAATAGGCCACCACTTTTGTCCGCCCGCATCGCCTCCTTCCTAAAAAAATTTGCTCACATCTTGGAAAATGTTAATATAGTTGGGCAAATTTAAAGTTTTTCGAAAATCTCCTGAAAACGCGAACTTCCAGGAATTCTGAGTAAGCACGTTTTAAGAGTACAATGTGGTCCACAATAGGTCACCCTTTTAGTCCGCATCGCCTCCTTCCTAAAAAAATTTGGTCACATCTTCGAAAATGTTACTATAGTTGGGCAAATTTAAAGTTTTTCGAAAATCTCCTGAAAACGCGAACTTCCAGGAATTCTGAGTATGCACGTTTTTAGAGTACAATGTGGTCCACAATAGGTCGTCCTTTTTGTCCGCCCGCATCGCCTCCTTCTTAAAAAAATTTGGTCACATCTTCGAAAATGTTAATATAGTTGGGCAAATTTAAAGTTTTTCGAAAATCTCCTGAAAACGCAAACTTCCAGGAATTCTGAGTATGCATGTTTTTAGAGTACAATGTGGTCCACAATAGGTCACCCTTTTTGTCCGCCCGCATCGACTCCTTCCCAAAAAAAATTTGGTCAAATCTTGGAAAATGTTAGTATAGTTGGTCAAATTTAAGGTTTTTTCCTGAAAACTCGAACTTCCAGAAATTCTAAGTATGCACTTTTTTAGAGTAGAATGTGGTCCATAATAGGTCATCACTTTTGTCCGCCCGCATCGCCTCCTTCCTAAAAAAATTTGCTCACATCTTGGAAAATGTTAATATAGTTGGGCAAATTTAAAGTTTTTCGAAAATCTCCTGAAAACGCGAACTTCCAGGAATTCTGAGTAAGCACGTTTTTAGAGTACAATGTGGTCCACAATAGGTCACCCTTTTAGTCCGCATCGCCTCCTTCCTAGAAAAATTTTGTTCGAAAAATGTTAATATAGTTGGGCAAATTTAAAGTTTTTCGAAAATCTTCTGAAAACTCGAACTTCCAGGAATTCTGAGTATGCACGTTTTTAGAGTACAATGTGGTCCACAATAGGTCACCCTTTTTGTGCGCCCGCATCGCCTACTTCTAAAAAAAATTTGGTCACATCTTGGAAAGTGTTATTATAGTTAGGCAAAATTAAAATTTTTCGAAAATCTCGTAAAAACTCGAACTTCCAGAAATTCTGAGTATGCACGTTTTTACAGTACTATGTGATCCATAATAGGTGGCCACTTTTAACCGCCCGCATCGACTGCTTCCCAAAAAAAATTTGGTCAAATCTTGGAAAATGTTACTATAGTTGGACAAATTTAAGGTTTTTTCCTGAAAACTCGAACTTCAAGAAATTCTAAGTACATACTTTTTTAGAGTAGAATGTGGTCCAAAATAGGTTACCACTTTTGTCCGCCCGCATCGCATCCTTCCTAAAAAAATTTTGTTCGAAAAATGTTAATATAATTGGGCAAATTTAAAGTTTTTCGAAAATCTCGTAAAAACTCGAACTTCCAGAAATTCTGAGTATGCACGTTTTTACAGTACTATGTGGTCCATAATAGATTGCCACCTTTGTCCGCCCGCATCGACTCCTTCCTAAAAAAATTTGGTCACATCTTCGAAAATGTTACTATAGTTGGGCAAATTTAAAGTTTTTCGAAAATCTCCTGAAAACGCGAACTTCCAGGAATTCTGAGTATGCACGTTTTTAGAGTACAATGTGGTCCACAATAGGTCACCCTTTTTGTCCGCCCGCATCGCCTCCTTCCTAAAAAAATTGGTCACATCTTCGAAAATGTTAATATAGTTGGGCAAATTTAAAATTTTTCGAAAATCTCGTAAAAACTCGAACTTCCAGAAATTCTGAGTATGCACGTTTTTACAGTACTATGTGGTCCATAATAGGTTGCCACCTTTGTCCGCCCGCATCGACTCCTTCCTAAAAAAATTTGGTCACATCTTCGAAAATGTTACTATAGTTGGGCAAATTTAAAGTTTTTCGAAAATCTCCTGAAAACTCGAACTTCCAGGAATTCTGAGTATGCACGTTTTTAGAGTACAATGTGGTCCACAATAGGTCACCCTTTTTGTCCGCCCGCATCGCCTCCTTCCTAAAAAAATTGGTCACATCTTCGAAAATGTTAATATAGTTGGGCAAATTTAAAATTTTTCGAAAATCTCGTAAAAACTCGAACTTCCAAAAATTCTGAGTATGCACGTTTTTAGAGTACAATGTGGTCCATAATAGGTTGCCACCTTTGTCCGCCCGCATCGACTCCTTCCTAAAAAAATTTGGTCACATCTTCGAAAATGTTACTATAGTTGGGCAAATTTAAAGTTTTTCGAAAATCTCCTGAAAACGCGAACTTCCAGGAATTCTGAGTAAGCACGTTTTTAGAGTACAATGTGGTCCACAATAGGTCACCCTTTTAGTCCGCATCGCCTCCTTCCTAGAAAAATTTTGTTCGAAAAATGTTAATATAGTTAGGCAAATTTAAAGTTTTTCGAAAATCTTCTGAAAACTCGAACTTCCAAAAATTCTGAGTATGCACGTTTTTAGAGTACAATGTGGTCCACAATAGGTCACCCTTTTTGTCCGCCCGCATCGCCTACTTCTAAAAAAAATTTGGTCACATCTTGGAAAGTGTTATTATAGTTAGGCAAAATTAAAATTTTTCCAAAATCTCGTAAAAACTCGAACTTCCAGAAATTCTGAGTATGCACGTTTTTACAGTACTATGTGGTCCATAATAGGTGGCCACTTTTGTCCGCCCGCATCGACTCCTTCCCAAAAAAAATTTGGTCAAATCTTGGAAAATGTTAATATAGTTGGACAAATTTAAGGTTTTTTCCTGAAAACTCGAACTTCAAGAAATTCTAAGTATATACTTTTTTAGAGTAGAATGTGGTCCAAAATAGGTTACCACTTTTGTCCGCCCGCATCGCATCCTTCCTAAAAAAATTTTGTTCGAAAAATGTTAATATAATTGGGCAAATATAAAGTTTTTCGAAAATCTCCTGAAAACTCGAACTTCCTGGAATTCTGAGTATGCACGTTTTTAGAGTACAATGTGGTCCACAATAGGTCACCCTTTTTGTCCGCCCGCATCGCCTCCTTCCTAAAAAAAATTTGGTCATATCTTCGAAAATGTTAATATAGTTGGGCAAATTTAAAGTTTTTCGAAAATCTCGTAAAAACTCGAACTTCCAGAAATTCTGAGTATGCACGTTTTTACAGTACTATGTGGTCCATAATAGGTGGCCACCTTTGTCCGCCCGCATCGACTCCTTCCTAAAAAAATTTGGTCACATCTTCGAAAATGTTAATATAGTTGGGCAAATTTAAAGTTTTTCGAAAATCTCCTGAAAACGCAAACTTCCAGGAATTCTGAGTATGCACGTTTTTAGAGTACAATGTGGTCCACAATAGGTCAACCTTTTTGTCCGCCCGCATCGCCTCCTTCCTAAAAAAAATTGGTCACATCTTCGAAAATGTTAATATAGTTGGGCAAATTTAAAATTTTTCGAAAATCTCGTAAAAACTCGAACTTCCAGAAATTCTGAGTATGCACGTTTTTACAGTACTATGTGGTCCATAATAGGTTGCCACCTTTGTCCGCCCGCATCGACTCCTTCCTAAAAAAATTTGGTCACATCTTCGAAAATGTTACTATAGTTGGGCAAATTTAAAGTTTTTCGAAAATCTCCTGAAAACGCGAACTTCCAGGAATTCTGAGTATGCACGTTTTTAGAGTACAATGTGGTCCACAATAGGTCACCCTTTTTGTCCGCCCGCATCGCCTCCTTCCTAAAAAAATTTGGTCACATCTTCGAAAATGTTACTATAGTTGGGCAAATTTAAAGTTTTTCGAGAATCTCCTGAAAACGCGAACTTCCAGGAACTCTGAGTATGCACGTTTTTATAGTATAATGTGGTCCACAATAGGTCACCCTTTTTGTCCGCCCGCATCGCCTCCTTCTTAAAAATATTTGGTCACATCTTCGAAAATGTTAATATAGTTGGGCAAATTTAAAGTTTTTCGAAAATCTCCTGAAAACGCAAACTTCCAGGAATTCTGAGTATGCACGTTTTTAGAGTACAATAGGTCACCCTTTTTGTCCGCCCGCATCGACTCCTTCCCAAAAAAAATTTGGTCAAATCTTGGAAAATGTTAGTATAGTTGGTCAAATTTAAGGTTTTTTCCTGAAAACTCGAACTTCCAGAAATTCTAAGTATGCACTTTTTTAGAGTAGAATGTGGTCCATAATAGGCCACCACTTTTGTCCGCCCGCATCGCCTCCTTCCTAAAAAAATTTGCTCACATCTTGGAAAATGTTAATATAGTTGGGCAAATTTAAAGTTTTCGAAAATCTCCTGAAAACGCGAACTTCCAGGAATTCTGAGTAAGCACGTTTTTAGAGTACAATGTGGTCCATAATAGGTCACCCTTTTAGTCCGCATCGCCTCCTTCCTAGAAAAATTTTGTTCGAAAAATGTTAATATAGTTGGGCAAATTTAAAGTTTTTCGAAAATCTTCTGAAAACTCGAACTTCCAGAAATTCTGAGTATGCACGTTTTTACAGTACTATGTGGTCCATAATAGGTGGCCACTTTTGTCCGCCCGCATCGACTCCTTCCCAAAAAAAATTTGGTCAAATCTTGGAAAATGTTAATATAGTTGGACAAATTTAAGGTTTTTTCCTGAAAACTCGAACTTCAAGAAATTCTAAGTATATACTTTTTTAGAGTAGAATGTGGTCCAAAATAAGATACCACTTTTGTCCGCCCGCATCGCATCCTTCCTAAAAAAATTTTGTTCGAAAAATGTTAATATAATTGGGCAAATTTAAAGTTTTTCGAAAATCTCCTGAAAACTCGAACTTCCTGGAATTCTGAGTATGCACGTTTTTAGAGTACAATGTGGTCCACAATAGGTCACCCTTTTTGTCCGCCCGCATCGCCTCCTTCCTAAAAAAAATTTGGTCATATCTTCGAAAATGTTAATATAGTTGGGCAAATTTAAAGTTTTTCGAAAATCTCGTAAAAACTCGAACTTCCAGAAATTCTGAGTATGCACGTTTTTACAGTACTATGTGGTCCATAATAGGTGGCCACATTTGTCCGCCCGCATCGACTCCTTTCTAAACAAATTTGGTCACATCTTCGAAAATGTTAATATAGTTGGGCAAATTTAAAGTTTTTCGAAAATCTCCTGAAAACTCGAACTTTTAGGAATTCTGAGTATGCAGGTTTTTAGAGTACAATGTGGTCCACAATAGGTCACCCTTTTTGTCCGCCCGCATCGCCTCCTTCCTAAAAAAAATTGGTCACATCTTCGAAAATGTTAATATAGTTGGGCAAATTTAAAATTTTTCGAAAATCTCGTAAAAACTCGAACTTCCAGAAATTCTGAGTATGCACGTTTTTACAGTACTATGTGGTCCATAATAGGTTGCCACCTTTGTCCGCCCGCATCGACTCCTTCCTAAAAAAATTTGGTCACATCTTCGAAAATGTTACTATAGTTGGGCAAATTTAAAGTTTTTCGAAAATCTCCTGAAAACGCGAACTTCCAGGAATTCTGAGTATGCACGTTTTTAGAGTACAATGTGGTCCACAATAGGTCACCCTTTTTGTCCGCCCGCATCGCCTCCTTCCTAAAAAAATTTTGTTCGAAAAATGTCAATATAGTTGGGCAAATTTAAAGTTTTTCGAAAATCTCCTGAAAACGCGAACTTCCAGGAATTCTGAGTATGCACGTTTTTAGAGTACAATGTGGTCCACAATAGGTCACCCTTTTTGTCCGCCCGCATCGCCTCCTTCCTAAAAAAATTTGGTCACATCTTCGAAAATGTTAATATAGTTGGGCAAATTTAAAATTTTTCGAAAATCTCGTAAAAACTCGAACTTCCAGAAATTCTGAGTATGCACGTTTTTACAGTAGAATGTGGTCCATAATAGGTCACTACTTTTGTCCGCCCGCATCGACTCCTTCCTAAAAAAATTTGCTCACATCTTCGAAAATGTTACTATAGTTGGGCAAATTTAAAGTTTTTCGAGAATCTCCTGAAAACGCGAACTTCCAGGAATTCTGAGTATGCACGTTTTTAGAGTATAATGTGGTCCACAATAGGTCACCCTTTTTGCCCGCCCCCATCGACTCCTTCCTAAAAAAATTTGGTCACATCTTCGAAAATGTTACTATAGTTGGGCAAATTTTAAGTTTTTCGAAAATCTCCTGAAAACGCGAACTTCCAGAAATTCTGAGTATGCACGTTTTTAGAGTACAATGTGGTCCACAATAGGTCACCCTTTTTGTCCGCCCGCATCGCCTCCTTCCTAAAAAAATTTTGTTCGAAAAATGTTAATATAGTTGGGCAAATTTAAAGTTTTTCGAAAATCTTCTGAAAACTCGAACTTCCAGGAATTCTGAGTATGCACATTTTTAGAGTACAATGTGGTCCACAATAGGTCACCCTTTTTGTCCGCCCGCATCGCCTCCTTCTTAAAAAAATTTGGTCACATCTTCGAAAATGTTAATATAGTTGGGAAAATTTAAAGTTTTTCGAAAATCTCGTAAAAACTCGAACTTCCAGAAATTCTGAGTATGCACGTTTTTACAGTACTATGTGGTCCATAATAGGTGGCCTCCTTTGTTCGCCCGCATCGACTGCTTCCTAAAAAAATTTGGTCACATCTTCGAAAATGTTACTATAGTTGGGCAAATTTAAAGTTTTTCGAAAATCTCCTGAAAAAGCGAACTTCCAGGAATTCTGAGTATGCACGTTTTTAGAGTACAATGTGGTCCACAATAGGTCACCCTTTTTGTCCGCCCGCATCGCCTCCTTCCTAAAAAAATTTGGTCACATCTTCGAAAATGTTAATATAGTTGGGCAAATTTAAAATTTTTCGAAAATCTCGTAAAAACTCGAACTTCCAGAAATTCTGAGTATGCACGTTTTTACAGTAGAATGTGGTCCATAATAGGTCACCACTTTTGTCCGCCCGCATCGACTCCTTCCTAAAAAAATTTGCTCACATCTTCGAAAATGTTACTATAGTTGGGCAAATTTAAAGTTTTTCGAGAATCTCCTGAAAACGCGAACTTCCAGGAATTCTGAGTATGCACGTTTTTAGAGTATAATGTGGTCCACAATAGGTCACCCTTTTTGTCCGCCCGCATCGACTCCTTCCTAAAAAAATTTGGTCACATCTTCGAAAATGTTACTATAGTTGGGCAAATTTTAAGTTTTTCGAAAATCTCGTAAAAACTCGAACTTCCAGAAATTCTGAGTATGCACGTTTTTAGAGTACAATGTGGTCCACAATAGGTCAGCCTTTTTGTCCGCCCGCATCGCCTCCTTCCTAAAAAAATTTTGTTCGAAAAATGTTAATATAGTTGGGCAAATTTAAAGTTTTTCGAAAATCTCCTGAAAACTCGAACTTCCAGGAATTCTGAGTATGCACGTTTTTAGAGTACAGTGTGGTCCACAATAGGTCACCCTTTTTGTCCGCCCGCATCGCCTCCTTCTTAAAAAAATTTGGTCACATCTTCGAAAATGTTAATATAGTTGGGAAAATTTAAAGTTTTTCGAAAATCTCGTAAAAACTCGAACTTCCAGAAATTCTGAGTATGCACGTTTTTACAGTACTATGTGGTCCATAATAGGTGGCCACCTTTGTTCGCCCGCATCGACTGCTTCCTAAAAAAATTTGGTCACATCTTCGAAAATGTTACTATAGTTGGGCAAATTTAAAGTTTTTCGAAAATCTCCTGAAAAAGTGAACTTCCAGGAATTCTGAGTATGCACGTTTTTAGAGTACAATGTGGTCCACAATAGGTCACCCTTTTTGTCCGCCCGCATCGCCTCCTTCCTAAAAAAATTTGGTCACATCTTCGAAAATGTTAATATAGTTGGGCAAATTTAAAATTTTTCGAAAATCTCGTAAAAACTCGAACTTCCAGAAATTCTGAATATGCACGTTTTTACAGTAGAATGTGGTCCATAATAGGTCACCACTTTTGTCCGCCCGCATCGACTCCTTCCTAAAAAAATTTGCTCACATCTTCGAAAATGTTACTATAGTTGGGCAAATTTAAAGTTTTTCGAGAATCTCCTGAAAACGCGAACTTCCAGGAATTCTGAGTATGCACGTTTTTAAAGTATTATGTGGTCCACAATAGGTCACCCTTTTTGTCCGCCCGCATCGCCTCCTTCTTAAAAATATTTGGTCACATCTTCGAAAATGTTAATATAGTTGGGCAAATTTAAAGTTTTTCGAAAATCTCCTGAAAACGCAAACTTCCAGGAATTCTGAGTATGCACGTTTTTAGAGTACAATAGGTCACCCTTTTTGTCCGCCCGCATCGACTCCTTCCCAAAAAAAATTTGGTCAAATCTTGGAAAATGTTAGTATAGTTGGTCAAATTTAAGGTTTTTTCCTGAAAACTCGAACTTCCAGAAATTCTAAGTATGCACTTTTTTAGAGTAGAATGTGGTCCATAATAGGCCACCACTTTTGTCCGCCCGCATCGCCTCCTTCCTAAAAAAATTTGCTCACATCTTGGAAAATGTTAATATAGTTGGGCAAATTTAAAGTTTTCGAAAATCTCCTGAAAACGCGAACTTCCAGGAATTCTGAGTAAGCACGTTTTTAGAGTACAATGTGGTCCACAATAGGTCACCCTTTTAGTCCGCATCGCCTCCTTCCTAGAAAAATTTTGTTTGAAAAATGTTAATATAGTTGGACAAATTTAAGGTTTTTTCCTGAAAACTCGAACTTCAAGAAATTCTAAGTATATACTTTTTTAGAGTAGAATGTGGTCCAAAATAGGTTACCACTTTTGTCCGCCCGCATCGCATCCTTCCTAAAAAAATTTTGTTCGAAAAATGTTAATATAATTGGGCAAATTTAAAGTTTTTCGAAAATCTCCTGAAAACTCGAACTTCCTGGAATTCTGAGTATGCACGTTTTTAGAGTACAATGTGGTCCACAATAGGTCACCCTTTTTGTCCGCCCGCATCGCCTCCTTCCTAAAAAAAATTTGGTCATATCTTC
Organism: Tachina lurida; assembly: GCA_944452675.1. Taxonomy (NCBI): domain Eukaryota; kingdom Metazoa; phylum Arthropoda; class Insecta; order Diptera; family Tachinidae; genus Tachina; species Tachina lurida. Next base: position 11,199,125 of record OX101754.1, on the reverse strand, counting down.
GAAAATGTTAATATAGTTGGGCAAATTTAAAGTTTTTCGAAAATCTCGTAAAAACTCGAACTTCCAGAAATTCTGAGTATGCACGTTTTTACAGTACTATGTGGTCCATAATAGGTGGCCACCTTTGTCCGCCCGCATCGACTCCTTCCTAAACAAATTTGGTCACATCTTCGAAAATGTTACTATAGTTGGGCAAATTTAAAGTTTTTCGAAAATCTCCTGAAAACTCGAACTTCCAGGAATTCTGAGTATGCACGTTTTTAGAGTACAATGTGGTCCACAATAGGTCAACCTTTTTGTCCGCCCGCATCGCCTCCTTCCTAAAAAAAATTGGTCACATCTTCGAAAATGTTAATATAGTTGGGCAAATTTAAAATTTTTCGAAAATCTCGTAAAAACTCGAACTTCCAGAAATTCTGAGTATGCACGTTTTTACAGTACTATGTGGTCCATAATAGGTTGCCACCTTTGTCCGCCCGCATCGACTCCTTCCCTAAAAAATTTGGTCACATCTTCGAAAATGTTAATATAGTTGGGCAAATTTAAAGTTTTTCGAAAATCTCCTGAAAACGCGAACTTCCAGGAATTCTGAGTATGCACGTTTTTAGAGTACAATGTGATCCACAATAGGTCACCCTTTCTGTCCGCCCGCATCGCCTCCTTCTTAAAAATATTTGGTCACATCTTCGAAAATGTTAATATAGTTGGGCAAATTTAAAGTTTTTCGAAAATCTCCTGAAAACGCAAACTTCCAGGAATTCTGAGTATGCACGTTTTTAGAGTACAATGTGGTCCACAATAGGTCACCCTTCTTGTCCGCCCGCATCGACTCCTTCCCAAAAAAAATTTGGTCAAATCTTGGAAAATGTTAGTATAGTTGGTCAAATTTAAGGTTTTTTCCTGAAAACTCGAACTTCCAGAAATTCTAAGTATGCACTTTTTTAGAGTAGAATGTGGTCCATAATAGGCCACCACTTTTGTCCGCCCGCATCGCCTCCTTCCTAAAAAAATTTGCTCACATCTTGGAAAATGTTAATATAGTTGGGCAAATTTAAAGTTTTTCGAAAATCTCCTGAAAACGCGAACTTCCAGGAATTCTGAGTAAGCACGTTTTTAGAGTACAATGTGGTCCACAATAAGTCACCCTTTTAGTCCGCATCGCCTCCTTCCTAGAAAAATTTTGTTCGAAAAATGTTAATATAGTTGGGCAAATTTAAAGTTTTTCGAAAATCTTCTGAAAACTCAAACTTCCAGGAATTCTGAGTATGCACGTTTTTAGAGTACAATGTGGTCCACAATAGGTCACCCTTTTTGTCCGCCCGCATCGCATACTTCTAAAAAAAATTTGGTCACATCTTGGAAAGTGTTATTATAGTTAGGCAAAATTAAAATTTTTCGAAAATCTCGTAAAAACTCGAACTTCCAGAAATTCTGAGTATGCACGTTTTTACAGTACTATGTGGTCCATAATAGGTGGCCACTTTTGTCCGCCCGCATCGACTCCTTCCCAAAAAAAATTTGGTCAAATCTTGGAAAATGTTAATATAGTTGGACAAATTTAAGGTTTTTTCCTGAAAACTCGAACTTCAAGAAATTCTAAGTATATACTTTTTTAGAGTAGAATGTGGTCCAAAATAGGTTACCACTTTTGTCCGCCCAGTACTATGTGGTCCACAATAGGTCACCCTTTTTGTCCGCCCGCATCGCCTCCTTCCTAAAAAAATTTTGTTCGAAAAATTTTAATATAGTTGGGCAAATTTAAAGTTTTTCGAAAATCTCCTGAAAACTCGAACTTCCAGGAATTCTGAGTATGCACGTTTTTAGAGTACAATGTGGTCCACAATAGGTCACCCTTTTTGTCCGCCCGCATCGCCTCCTTCCTAAAAAAAATTGGTCACATCTTCGAAAATGTTAATATAGTTGGGCAAATTTAAAATTTTTCGAAAATCTCGTAAAAACTCGAACTTCCAGAAATTCTGAGTATGCACGTTTTTACAGTACTATGTGGTCCATAATAGGTTGCCACCTTTGTCCGCCCGCATCGACTCCTTCCTAAAAAAATTTGGTCACATCTTCGAAAATGTTACTATAGTTGGGCAAATTTAAAGTTTTTCGAAAATCTCCTGAAAACGCGAACTTCCAGGAATTCTGAGTATGCACGTTTTTAGAGTACAATGTGGTCCACAATAGGTCACCCTTTTTGTCCGCCCGCATCGCCTCCTTCTTAAAAAAATTTGGTCACATCTTCGAAAATGTTAATATAGTTGGGCAAATTTAAAGTTTTTCGAAAATCTCGTAAAAACTCGAACTTCCAGAAATTCTGAGTATGCACGTTTTTACAGTACTATGTGGTCCATAATACGTGGCCACCTTTGTTCGCCCGCATCGACTGCTTCCTAAAAAAATTTGGTCACATCTTCGAAAATGTTACTATAGTTGGGCAAATTTAAAGTTTTTCGAAAATCTCCTGAAAAAGCGAACTTCCAGGAATTCTGAGTATGCAGGTTTTTAGAGTACAATGTGGTCCACAATAGGTCACCCTTTTTGTCCGCCCGCATCGCCTCCTTCCTAAAAAAATTTGGTCACATCTTCGAAAATGTTAATATAGTTGGGCAAATTTAAAATTTTTCGAAAATCTCGTAAAAACTCGAACTTCCAGAAATTCTGAGTATGCACGTTTTTACAGTAGAATGTGGTCCATAATAGGTCACCACTTTTGTCCGCCCGCATCGACTCCTTCCTAAAAAAATTTGCTCACATCTTCGAAAATGTTAATATAGTTGGGCAAATTTAAAGTTTTTCGAAAATCTCCTGAAAACGCAAACTTCCAGGAATTCTGAGTATGCACGTTTTTAGAGTACAATGTGGTCCACAATAGGTCACCCTTTTTGTCCGCCCGCATCGACTCCTTCCCAAAAAAAATTTGGTCAAATCTTGGAAAATGTTAGTATAGTTGGTCAAATTTAAGGTTTTTTCCTGAAAACTCGAACTTCCAGAAATTCTAAGTATGCACTTTTTTAGAGTAGAATGTGGTCCATAATACGCCACCACTTTTGTCCGCCCGCATCGACTCCTTCCTAAACAAATTTGGTCACATCTTCGAAAATGTTAATATAGTTGGGAAAAATTTAAAGTTTTTCGAAAATCTCCTGAAAACTCGAACTTCCAGGAATTCTGAGTATGCACGTTTTTAGAGTACAATGTGGTCCACAATAGGTCACCCTTTTTGTCCGCCCGCATCGCCTCCTTCCTAAAAAAATTTGGTCACATCTTGGAAAATGTTACTATAGTTGGGCAAATTTAAAGTTTTTCGAAAATCTCGTAAAAACTCGAACTTCCAGAAATTCTGAGTATGCACGTTTTTACAGTACTATGTGGTCCATAATAGGTGGCCACCTTTGTTCGCCCGCATCGACTGCTTCCTAAAAAAATTTGGTCACATCTTCGAAAATGTTACTATAGTTGGGCAAATTTAAAGTTTTTCGAAAATCTCCTGAAAAAGCGAACTTCCAGGAATTCTGAGTATGCACGTTTTTAGAGTACAATGTGGTCCACAATAGGTCACCCTTTTTGTCCGCCCGCATCGGCTCCTTCCTAAAAAAATTTGGTCACATCTTCGAAAATGTTAATATAGTTGGGCAAATTTAAAATTTTTCGAAAATCTCGTAAAAACTCGAACTTCCAGAAATTCTGAGTATGCACGTTTTTACAGTAGAATGTGGTCCATAATAGGTCACCACTTTTGTCCGCCCGCATCGACTCCTTCCTAAAAAAATTTGCTCACATCTTCGAAAATGTTACTATAGTTGGGCAAATTTAAAGTTTTTCGAGAATCTCCTGAAAACGCGAACTTCCAGGAATTCTGAGTATGCACGTTTTTAGAGTATAATGTGGTCCACAATAGGTCACCCTTTTTGTCCGCCCGCATCGCCTCCTTCTTAAAAATATTTGGTCACATCTTCGAAAATGTTAATATAGTTGGGCAAATTTAAAGTTTTTCGAAAATCTCCTGAAAACTCGAACTTCCAGGAATTCTGAGTATGCACGTTTTTAGAGTACAATGTGGTCCACAATAGGTCACCCTTTTTGTCCGCCCGCATCGCCTCCTTCCTAAAAAAAATTGGTCACATCTTCGAAAATGTTAATATAGTTAGGCAAATTTAAAGTTTTTCGAAAATCTCGTAAAAACTTGAACTTCCAGAAATTCTGAGTATGCACGTTTTTACAGTACTATGTGGTCCATAATAGGTTGCCACCTTTGTCCGCCCGCATCGACTCCTTCCTAAAAAAATTTGGTCACATCTTCGAAAATGTTACTATAGTTGGGCAAATTTAAAGTTTTTCGAAAATCTCCTGAAAACGCGAACTTCCAGGAATTCTGAGTATGCACGTTTTTAGAGTACAATGTGGTCCACAATAGGTCACCCTTTTTGTCCGCCCGTATCGCCTCCTTCCTAAAAAAATTTTGTTCGAAAAATGTTAATATAGTTGGGCAAATTTAAAGTTTTTCGAAAATCTCCTGAAAACTCGAACTTCCAGGAATTCTGAGTATGCACGTTTTTAGAGTACAATGTGGTCCACAATAGGTCACCCTTTTTGTCCGCCCGCATCGCCTCCTTCCTAAAAAAAATTGGTGACATCTTCGAAAATGTTAATATAGTTGGGCAAATTTAAAATTTTTCGAAAATCTCGTAAAAACTCGAACTTCCAGAAATTCTGAGTATGCACGTTTTTACAGTACTATGTGGTCCATAATAGGTTGCCACCTTTGTCCGCCCGCATCGACTCCTTCCTAAAAAAATTTGGTCACATCTTCGAAAATGTTACTATAGTTGGGCAAATTTAAAGTTTTTCGAAAATCTCCTGAAAACGCGAACTTCCAGGAATTCTGAGTATGCACGTTTTTAGAGTACAATGTGGTCCACAATAGGTCACCCTTTTTGTCCGCCCGCATCGCCTCCTTCCTAAAAAAAATTTGTTCGAAAAATGTTAATATAGTTGGGCAAATTTAAAGTTTTTCGAAAATCTCCTGAAAACTCGAACTTCCAGGAATTCTGAGTATGCACGTTTTTAGAGTACAATGTGGTCCACAATAGGTCACCCTTTTTGTCCGCCCGCATCGCCTCCTTCCTAAAAAAAATTGGTCACATCTTCGAAAATGTTAATATAGTTGGGCAAATTTAAAATTTTTCGAAAATCTCGTAAAAACTCGAACTTCCAGAAATTCTGAGTATGCACGTTTTTACAGTACTATGTGGTCCATAATAGGTGGCCACCTTTGTCCGCCCGCATCGACTCCTTCCTAAACAAATTTGGTCACATCTTCGAAAATGTTAATATAGTTGGGAAAAATTTAAAGTTTTTCGAAAATCTCCTGAAAACTCGAACTTCCAGGAATTCTGAGTATGCACGTTTTTAGAGTACAATGTGGTCCACAATAGGTCACCCTTTTTGTCCGCCCGCATCGCCTCCTTCCTAAAAAAAATTTGGTCACATCTTGGAAAATGTTACTATAGTTGGGCAAATTTAAAGTTTTTCGAAAATCTCGTAAAAACTCGAACTTCCAGAAATTCTGAGTATGCACGTTTTTACAGTACTATGTGGTCCATAATAGGTGGCCACCTTTGTTCGCCCGCATCGACTGCTTCCTAAAAAAATTTGGTCACATCTTCGAAAATGTTACTATAGTTGGGCAAATTTAAAGTTTTTCGAAAATCTCCTGAAAAAGCGAACTTCCAGGAATTCTGAGTATGCACGTTTTTAGAGTACAATGTGGTCCACAATAGGTCACCCTTTTTGTCCGCCCGCATCGCCTCCTTCCTCAAAAAATTTGGTCACATCTTCGAAAATGTTAATATAGTTGGGCAAATTTAAAATTTTTCGAAAATCTCGTAAAAACTCGAACTTCCAGAAATTCTGAGTATGCACGTTTTTACAGTAGAATGTGGTCCATAATAGGTCACCACTTTTGTCCGCCCGCATCGACTCCTTCCTAAAAAAATTTGCTCACATCTTCGAAAATGTTACTATAGTTGGGCAAATTTAAAGTTTTTCGAGAATCTCCTGAAAACGCGAACTTCCAGGAATTCTGAGTATGCACGTTTTTAGAGTATAATGTGGTCCACAATAGGTCACCCTTTTTGTCCGCCCGCATCGACTCCTTCCCAAAAAAAATTTGGTCAAATCTTGGAAAATGTTAGTATAGTTGGTCAAATTTAAAGTTTTTTCCTGAAAACTCGAACTTCCAGATGTGACCAATTTTTTTTAGGAAGGAGGCGATGCGGGCGGACAAAAAGGTTGACCTATTGTGGACCACATTGTACTCTAAAAACGTGCATACTCAGAATTCCTGGAAGTTCGAGTTTTCAGGAGATTTTCGAAAAACTTTAAATTTGCCCAACTATAGTAACATTTTCGAAGATGTGACCAAATTTGTTTAGGAAGGAGTCGATGCGGGCGGACAAAGGTGGCCACCTATTATGGACCACATAGTACTGTAAAAACGTGCATACTCAGAATTTCTGGAAGTTCGAGTTTTTACGAGATTTTCGAAAAACTTTAAATTTGCCCAACTATATTAACATTTTCGAAGATATGACCAAATTTTTTTTAGGAAGGAGGCGATGCGGGCGGACAAAAAGGGTGACCTATTGTGGACCACATTGTACTCTAAAAACGTGCATACTCAGAATTCCAGGAAGTTCGAGTTTTCAGGAGATTTTCGAAAAACTTTAAATTTGCCCAATTATATTAACATTTTTCGAACAAAATTTTTTTAGGAAGGATGCGATGCGGGCGGACAAAAGTGGTAACCTATTTTGGACCACATTCTACTCTAAAAAAGTATATACTTAGAATTTCTTGAAGTTCGAGTTTTCAGGAAAAAACCTTAAATTTGTCCAGAAATTCTGAGTATGCACGTTTTTACAGTACTATGTGGTCCATAATAGGTTGCCACCTTTGTCCGCCCGCATCGACTCCTTCCTAAAAAAATTTGGTCACATCTTCGAAAATGTTACTATAGTTGGGCAAATTTAAAGTTTTTCGAGAATCTCCTGAAAACGCGAACTTCCAGGAATTCTGAGTATGCACATTTTTAGAGTATAATGTGGTCCACAATAGGTCACCCTTTTTGTTCGCCCGCATCGCCTCCTTCCTAAAAAAAATTGGTCACATCTTCGAAAATGTTAATATAGTTAGGCAAATTTAAAGTTTTTCGAAAATCTCGTAAAAACTCGAACTTCCAGAAATTCTGAGTATGCACGTTTTTACAGTACTATGTGGTCCATAATAGGTTGCCACCTTTGTCCGCCCGCATCGACTCCTTCCTAAAAAAATTTGGTCACATCTTCGAAAATGTTACTATAGTTGGGCAAATTTAAAGTTTTTCGAAAATCTCCTGAAAACGCGAACTTACAGGAATTCTGAGTATGCACGTTTTGAGAGTACAATGTGGTCCACAATAGGTCACCCTTTTTGTCCGCCCGTATCGCCTCCTTCCTAAAAAAATTTTGTTCGAAAAATGTTAATATAGTTGGGCAAATTTAAAGTTTTTCGAAAATCTCCTGAAAACTCGAACTTCCAGGAATTCTGAGTATGCACGTTTTTAGAGTACAATGTGGTCCACAATAGGTCACCCTTTTTGTCCGCCCGCATCGACTCCTTCCCAAAAAAAATTTGGTCAAATCTTGGAAAATGTTAGTATAGTTGGTCAAATTTAAAGTTTTTTCCTGAAAACTCGAACTTCCAGGAATTCTGAGTATGCACGTTTTTACAGTACTATGTGGTCCATAATAGGTGGCCACCTTTGTTCGCCCGCATCGACTGCTTCCTAAAAAAATTTGGTCACATCTTCGAAAATGTTACTATAGTTGGGCAAATTTAAAGTTTTTCGAAAATCTCCTGAAAACTCGAACTTCCAGGAATTCTGAGTATGCACGTATTTAGAGTACAATGTGGTCCACAATAGGTCACTCTTTTTGTCCGCCCGCATCGCCTCCTTCTTAAAAATATTTGGTCACATCTTCGAAAATGTTAATATAGTTGGGCAAATTTAAAATTTTTCGAAAATCTCGTAAAAACGCGAACTTCCAGAAATTCTGAGTATGCACGTTTTTACAGTACTATGTGGTCCATAATAGGTTGCCACCTTTGTCCGCCCGCATCGACTCCTTCCTAAAAAAATTTGGTCACATCTTCGAAAATGTTACTATAGTTGGGCAAATTTAAAGTTTTTCGAAAATCTCCTGAAAACTCGAACTTCCAGTAATTCTGAGTATGCACGTATTTAGAGTACAATGTGGTCCACAATAGGTCACTCTTTTTGTCCGCCCGCATCGCCTCCTTCTTAAAAATATTTGGTCACATCTTCGAAAATGTTAATATAGTTGGGCAAATTTAAAGTTTTTCGAAAATCTCCTGAAAACTCGAACTTCCAGGAATTCTGAGTATGCACGTATTTAGAGTACAATGTGGTCCACAATAGGTCACCCTTTTTGTCCGCCCGCATCGCCTCCTTCCTAAAAAAAATTGGTCACATCTTCGAAAATGTTAATATAGTTAGGCAAATTTAAAGTTTTTCGAAAATCTCGTAAAAACTCGAACTTCCAGAAATTCTGAGTATGCACGTTTTTACAGTACTATGTGGTCCATAATAGGTTGCCACCTTTGTCCGCCCGCATCGACTCCTTCCTAAAAAAATTTGGTCACATCTTCGAAAATGTTACTATAGTTGGGCAAATTTAAAGTTTTTCGAAAATCTCCTGAAAACGCGAACTTCCAGGAATTCTGAGTATGCACGTTTTTAGAGTACAATGTGGTCCACAATAGGTCACCCTTTTTGTCCGCGCGTATCGCCTCCTTCCTAAAAACATTTTGTTCGAAAAATGTTAATATAGTTGGGCAAATTTAAAGTTTTTCGAAAATCTCCTGAAAACTCGAACTTCCAGGAATTCTGAGTATGCACGTTTTTAGAGTACAATGTGGTCCACAATAGGTGGCCACCTTTGTCCGCCCGCATCGACTCCTTCCTAAACAAATTTGGTCACATCTTCGAAAATGTTAATATAGTTGGGCAAATTTAAAATTTTTCGAAAATCTCGTAAAAACTCGAACTTCCAGAAATTCTGAGTATGCACGTTTTTACAGTACTATGTGGTCCATAATAGGTTGCCACCTTTGTCCGCCCGCATCGACTCCTTCCTAAAAAAATTTGGTCACATCTTCGAAAATGTTACTATAGTTGGGCAAATTTAAAGTTTTTCGAAAATCTCCTGAAAACGCGAACTTCCAGGAATTCTGAGTATGCACGTTTTTAGAGTACAATGTGGTCCACAATAGGTCACCCTTTTTGTCCGCCCGCATCGCCTCCTTCCTAAAAAAATTTTGTTCGAAAAATGTTAATATAGTTGGGCAAATTTAAAGTTTTTCGAAAATCTCCTGAAAACTCGAACTTCCAGGAATTCTGAGTATGCACGTTTTTAGAGCCTCCTTCTTAAAAAAATTTGGTCACATCTTCGAAAATGTTAATATAGTTGGGCAAATTTAAAGTTTTTCGAAAATCTCGTAAAAACTCGAACTTCCAGAAATTCTGAATATGCACGTTTTTATAGTACTATGTGGTCCATAATAGGTGGCCACCTTTGTTCGCCCGCATCGACTGCTTCCTAAAAAAATTTGGTCACATCTTCGAAAATGTTACTATAGTTGGGCAAATTTAAAGTTTTTCGAAAATCTCCTGAAAAAGCGAACTTCCAGGAATTCTGAGTATGCACGTTTTTAGAGTACAATGTGGTCCACAATAGGTCACCCTTTTTGTCCGCCCGCATCGCCTCGTTCCTAAAAAAATTTGGTCACATCTTCGAAAATGTTAATATAGTTGGGCAAATTTAAAATTTTTCGAAAATCTCGTAAAAACTCGAACTTCCAGAAATTCTGAGTATGCACGTTTTTACAGTAGAATGTGGTCCATAATAGGTCACCACTTTTGTCCGCCCGCATCGACTCCTTCCTAAAAAAATTTGCTCACATCTTCGAAAATGTTACTATAGTTGGGCAAATTTAAAGTTTTTCGAGAATCTCCTGAAAACGCGAACTTCCAGGAATTCTGAGTATGCACGTTTTTTAGAGTATAATGAGGTCCACAATAGGTCACCCTTTTTGTCCGCCCGCATCGCCTCCTTCTTAAAAATATTTGGTCACATCTTCGAAAATGTTAATATAGTTGGGCAAATTTAAAGTTTTTCGAAAATCTCCTGAAAACGCAAACTTCCAGGAATTCTGAGTATGCACGTTTTTAGAGTACAATGTGGTCCACAATAGGTCACCCTTTTTGTCCGCCCGCATCGACTCCTTCCCAAAAAAAATTTGGTCAAATCTTGGAAAATGTTAGTATAGTTGGTCAAATTTAAAGTTTTTTCCTGAAAATCGAACTTCCAGAAATTCTAAGTATGCACGTTTTTAGAGTATAATGAGGTCCACAATAGGTCACCCTTTTTGTCCGCCCGCATCGCCTCCTTCCTAAAAAAATTTGCTCACATCTTGGAAAATGTTAATATAGTTGGGCAAATTTAAAGTTTTTCGAAAATCTCCTGAAAACGCGAACTTCCAGGAATTCTGAGTAAGCACGTTTTTAGAGTACAATGTGGTCCACAATAGGTCACCCTTTTAGTCCGCATCGCCTCCTTCCTAGAAAAATTTTGTTCGAAAAATTTTAATATAGTTGGGCAAATTTAAAGTTTTTCGAAAATCTTCTGAAAACTCAAACTTCCAGGAATTCTGAGTATGCACGTTTTTAGAGTACAATGTGGTCCACAATAGGTCACCCTTTTTGTCCGCCCGCATCGCCTACTTCTAAAAAAAATTTGGTCACATCTTGGAAAGTGTTATTATAGTTAGGCAAAATTAAAATTTTTCGAAAATCTCGTAAAAACTCGAACTTCCAGAAATTCTGAGTATGCACGTTTTTACAGTACTATGTGGTCCATAATAGGTGGCCACTTTTGTCCGCCCGCATCGACTCCTTGCCAAAAAATATTTGGTCAAATCTTGGAAAATGTTAATATAGTTGGACAAATTTAAGGTTTTTTCCTGAAAACTCGAACTTCAAGAAATTCTAAGTATATACTTTTTTAGAGTAGAATGTGGTCCAAAATAGGTTACCACTTTTGTCCGCCCGCATCGCATCCTTCCTAAAAAAATTTTGTTCGAAAAATGTTAATATAATTGGGCAAATTTAAAGTTTTTCGAAAATCTCCTGAAAACTCGAACTTCCTGGAATTCTGAGTATGCACGTTTTTAGAGTACAATGTGGTCCACAATAGGTCACCCTTTTTGTCCGCCCGCATCGCCTCCTTCCTAAAAAAAATTTGGTCATATCTTCGAAAATGTTAATATAGTTGGGCAAATTTAAAGTTTTTCGAAAATCTCGTAAAAACTCGAACTTCCAGAAATTCTGAGTACGCACGTTTTTACAGTACTATGTGGTCCATAATAGGTCACCCTTTTTGTCCGCCCGCATCGCCTCCTTCCTAAAAAAAATTGGTCACATCTTCAAAAATGTTAATATAGTTGGGCAAATTTAAAATTTTTCGAAAATCTCGTAAAAACTCGAACTTCCAGAAATTCTGAGTATGCTTATTTTTACAGTACTATGTGGTCCATAATAGGTTGCCACCTTTGTCCGCCCGCATCGACTCCTTCCTAAAAAAATTTGGTCACATCTTCGAAAATGTTACTATAGTTGGGCAAATTTAAAGTTTTTCGAAAATCTCCTGAAAACGCGAACTTCCAGGAATTCTGAGTATGCACGTTTTTAGAGTACAATGTGGTCCACAATAGGTCACCCTTTTTGTCCGCCCGCATCGCCTCCTTCCTAAACAAATTTTGTTCGAAAAATGTTAATATAGTTGGGCAAATTTAAAGTTTTTCGAAAATCTCCTGAAAACTCGAACTTCCAGGAATTCTGAGTATGCACGTTTTTAGAGTACAATGTGGTCCACAATAGGTCACCCTTTTTGTCCGCCCGCATCGCCTCCTTCCTAAAAAAAATTGGTCACATCTTCGAAAATGTTAATATAGTTGGGCAAATTTAAAATTTTTCGAAAATCTCGTAAAAACTCGAACTTCCAGAAATTCTGAGTATGCACGTTTTTACAGTACTATGTGGTCCATAATAGGTGGCCACCTTTGTCCGCCCGCATCGACTCCTTCCTAAAAAAATTTGGTCACATCTTCGAAAATGTTACTATAGTTGGGCAAATTTAAAGTTTTTCGAAAATCTCCTGAAAACGCGAACTTCCAGGAATTCTGAGTATGCACGTTTTTAGAGTACAATGTGGTCCACAATAGGTCACCCTTTTTGTCCGCCCGCATCGCCTCCTTCTTAAAAAAATTTGGTCACATCTTCGAAAATGTTACTATAGTTGGGCAAATTTAAAGTTTTTCGAAAATCTCGTAAAAGCTCGAACTTCCAGAAATTCTGAGTATGCACGTTTTTACAGTACTATGTGGTCCATAATAGGTCACCTTTTTGTCCGCCCGCATCGCCTCCTTCCTAAAAAAAATTGGTCACATCTTCAAAAATGTTAATATAGTTGGGCAAATTTAAAATTTTTCGAAAATCTCGTAAAAACTCGAACTTCCAGAAATTCTGAGTATGCACATTTTTACAGTACTATGTGGTCCATAATAGGTTGCCACCTTTGTCCGCCCGCATCGACTCCTTCCTAAAAAAATTTGGTCACATCTTCGAAAATGTTACTATAGTTGGGCAAATTTAAAGTTTTTCGAAAATCTCCTGAAAACGCGAACTTCCAGGAATTCTGAGTATGCACGTTTTTAGAGTACAATGTGGTCCACAATAGGTCACCCTTTTTGTCCGCCCGCATCGCCTCCTTCCTAAACAAATTTTGTTCGAAAAATGTTAATATAGTTGGGCAAATTTAAAGTTTTTCGAAAATCTCCTGAAAACTCGAACTTCCAAGAATTCTGAGTATGCACGTTTTTAGAGTACAATGTGGTCCACAATAGGTCACCCTTTTTGTCCGCCCGCATCGCCTCCTTCTTAAAAAAATTTGGTCACATCTTCGAAAATGTTACTATAGTTGGGCAAATTTAAAGTTTTTCGAAAATCTCGTAAAAACTCGAACTTCCAGAAATTCTGAATATGCACGTTTTTACAGTACTATGTGGCCCATAATAGGTGGCCACCTTTGTTCGCCCGCATCGACTGCTTCCTAAAAAAATTTGGTCACATCTTCGAAAATGTTACTATAGTTGGGCAAATTTAAAGTTTTTCGAAAATCTCCTGAAAAAGCGAACTTCCAGGAATTCTGAGTATGCACGTTTTTAGAGTACAATGTGGTCCACAATAGGTCACCCTTTTTGTCCGCCCGCATCGCCTCCTTCCTAAAAAAATTTGGTCACATCTTCGAAAATGTTAATATAGTTGGGCAAATTTAAAATTTTTCGAAAATCTCGTAAAAACTCGAACTTCCAGAAATTCTGAGTATGCACGTTTTTACAGTAGAATGTGGTCCATAATAGGTCACTACTTTTGTCCGCCCGCATCGACTCCTTCCTAAAAAAATTTGCTCACATCTTCGAAAATGTTACTATAGTTGGGCAAATTTAAAGTTTTTCGAGAATCTCCTGAAAACGGGAACTTCCAGGAACTCTGAGTATGCACGTTTTTAGAGTATAATGTGGTCCACAATAGGTCACCCTTTTTGTCCGCCCGCATCGCCTCCTTCTTAAAAATAGTTGGTCACATCTTCGAAAATGTTAATATAGTTGGGCAAATTTAAAGTTTTTCGAAAATCTCCTGAAAACGCAAGCTTCCAGGAATTCTGAGTATGCACGTTTTTAGAGTACAATGTGGTCCACAATAGGTCACCCTTTTTGTCCGCCCGCATCGACTCCTTCCCAAAAAAAATTTGGTCAAATCTTGGAAAATGTTAGTATAGTTGGTCAAATTTAAGGTTTTTTCCTGAAAACTCGAACTTCCAGAAATTCTGAGTATGCACTTTTTTAGAGTAGAATGTGGTCCATAATAGGCCACCACTTTTGTCCGCCCGCATCGCCTCCTTCCTAAAAAAATTTGCTCACATCTTGGAAAATGTTAATATAGTTGGGCAAATTTAAAGTTTTTCGAAAATCTCCTGAAAACGCGAACTTCCAGGAATTCTGAGTAAGCACGTTTTTAGAGTACAATGTGGTCCACAATAGGTCACCCTTTTAGTCCGCATCGCCTCCTTCCTAGAAAAATTTTGTTCGAAAAATGTAAATATAGTTGGGCAAATTTAAAATTTTTCGAAAATCTTCTGAAAACTCGAACTTCCAGGAATTCTGAGTATGCACGTTTTTAGAGTACAATGTGGTCCACAATAGGTCACCCTTTTTGTCCGCCCGCATCGCCTACTTCTAAAAAAAATTTGGTCACATTTGGAAAGTGTTATTATAGTTAGGCAAAATTAAAATTTTTCGAAAATCTCGTAAAAACTCGAACTTCCAGAAATTCTGAGTATGCACGTTTTTACAGTACTATGTGGTCCATAATAGGTGGCCACTTTTGTCCGCCCGCATCGACTCCTTCCCAAAAAAAATTTGGTCAAATCTTGGAAAATGTTAATATAGTTGGACAAATTTAAGGTTTTTTCCTGAAAACTCGAACTTCAAGAAATTCTAAGTATATACTTTTTTAGAGTAGAATGTGGTCCAAAATAGGTTACCACTTTTGTCCGCCCGCATCGCATCCTTCCTAAAAAAATTTTGTTCGAAAAATGTTAATATAATTGGGCAAATTTAAAGTTTTTCGAAAATCTCCTGAAAACTCGAACTTCCTGGAATTCTGAGTATGCACGTTTTTAGAGTACAATGTGGTCCACAATAGGTCACCCTTTTTGTCCGCCCGCATCGCCTCCTTCCTAAAAAAAATTTGGTCATATCTTCGAAAATGTTAATATAGTTGGGCAAATTTAAAGTTTTTCGAAAATCTCGTAAAAACTCGAACTTCCAGAAATTCTGAGTATGCACGTTTTTACAGTACTATGTGGTCCATAATAGGTGGCCACCTTTGTCCGCCCGCATCGACTCCTTCCTAAACAAATTTGGTCACATCTTCGAAAATGTTAATATAGTTGGGCAAATTTAAAGTTTTTCGAAAATCTCCTGAAAACTCGAACTTCCAGGAATTCTGAGTATGCACGTTTTTAGAGTACAATGTGGTCCACAATAGGTCACCCTTTTTGTCCGCCCGCATCGCCTCCTTCCTAAAAAAAATTGGTCACATCTTCGAAAATGTTAATATAGTTGGGCAAATTTAAAATTTTTCGAAAATCTCGTAAAAACTCGAACTTCCAGAAATTCTGAGTATGCACGTTTTTACAGTACTATGTGGTCCATAATAGGTTGCCTGCCACCTTTGTCCGCCCGCATCGACTCCTTCCTAAAAAAATTTGGTCACATCTTCGAAAATGTTACTATAGTTGGGCAAATTTAAAGTTTTTCGAAAATCTCCTGAAAACGCGAACTTCCAGGAATTCTGAGTATGCACGTTTTTAGAGTACAATGTGGTCCACAATAGGTCACCCTTTTTGTCCGCCCGCATCGCCTCCTTCCTAAAAAAATTTTGTTCGAAAAATGTTAATATAGTTGGGCAAATTTAAAGTTTTTCGAAAATCTCCTGAAAACTCGAACTTCCAGGAATTCTGAGTATGCACGTTTTTAGAGTACAATGTGGTCCACAATAGGTCACCCTTTTTGTCCGCCCGCATCGCCTCCTTCCTAAAAAAATTTTGTTCGAAAAATGTTAATATAGTTGGGCAAATTTAAAGTTTTTCGAAAATCTCCTGAAAACTCGAACTTCCAGGAATTCTGAGTATGCACGTTTTTAGAGTACAATGTGGTCCACAATAGGTCACCCTTTTTGTCCGCCCGCATCGCCTCCTTCCTAAAAAAAATTGGTCACATCTTCGAAAATGTTAATGTAGTTGGGCAAATTTAAAATTTTTCGAAAATCTCGTAAAAACTCGAACTTCCAGAAATTCTGAGTATGCACGTTTTTAGACTACAATGTGGTCCATAATAGGTTGCCACCTTTGTCCGCCCGCATCGACTCCTTCCTAAAAAAATTTGGTCACATCTTCGAAAATGTTACTATAGTTGGGCAAATTTAAAGTTTTTCGAAAATCTCCTGAAAACGCGAACTTCCAGGAATTCTGAGTATGCACGTTTTTAGAGTACAATGTGGTCCACAATAGGTCACCCTTTTTGTCCGCCCGCATCGCCTCCTTCCTAAAAAAATTTTGTTCGAAAAATGTTAACATAGTTGGGCAAATTTAAAGTTTTTCGAAAATCTCCTGAAAACTCGAACTTCCAGGAATTCTGAGTATGCACGTTTTTAGAGTACAATGTGGTCCACAATAGGTCACCCTTTTTGTCCGCCCGCATCGCCTCCTTCCTAAAAAAAATTGGTCACATCTTCGAAAATGTTAATATAGTTGGGCAAATTTAAAATTTTTCGAAAATCTCGTAAAAACTCGAACTTCCAGAAATTCTGAGTATGCACGTTTTTACAGTACTATGTGGTCCATAATAGGTTGCCACCTTTGTCCGCCCGCATTGACTCCTTCCTAAAAAAATTTGGTCACATCTTCGAAAATGTTACTATAGTTGGGGAAATTTAAAGTTTTTCGAAAATCTCCTGAAAACGCGAACTTCCAGGAATTCTGAGTATGCACGTTTTTAGAGTACAATGTGGTCCACAATAGGTCACCCTTTTTGTCCGCCCGCATCGCCTCCTTCTTAAAAAAATTTGGTCACATCTTCGAAAATGTTAATATAGTTGGGCAAATTTAAAGTTTTTCGAAAATCTCGTAAAAACTCGAACTTCCAGAAATTCTGAGTATGCACGTTTTTACAGTACTATGTGGTCCATAATAGGTGGCCACCTTTGTTCGCCCGCATCGACTGCTTCCTAAAAAAATTTGGTCACATCTTCGAAAATGTTACTATAGTTGGGCAAATTTAAAGTTTTTCAAAAATCTCCTGAAAAAGCGAACTTCCTGGAATTCTGAGTATGCACGTTTTTAGAGTACAATGTGGTCCACAATAGGTCACCCTTTTTGTCCGCCCGCATCGCCTCCTTCCTAAAAAAATTTGGTCACATCTTCGAAAATGTTAATATAGTTGGGCATATTTAAAATTTTTCGAAAATCTTCTGAAAACTCGAACTTCCAGGAATTCTGAGTATGCACGTTTTTACAGTAGAATGTGGTCCATAATAGGTCACCACTTTTGTCCGCCCGCATCGACTCCTTCCTAAAAAAATTTGCTCACATCTTCGAAAATGTTACTATAGTTGGGCAAATTTAAAGTTTTTCGAGAATCTCCTGAAAACGCGAAGTTCCAGGAATTCTGAGTATGCACGTTTTTAGAGTATAATGTGGTCCACAATAGGTCACCCTTTTTGTCCGCCCGCATCGCCTCTTTCTTAAAAATATTTGGTCACATCTTCGAAAATGTTAATATAGTTGGGCAAATTTAAAGTTTTTGGAAAATCTCCTGAAAACGCAAACTTCCAGGAATTCTGAGTATGCACGTTTTTAGAGTACAATGTGGTCCACAATAGGTCACCCTTTTTGTCCGCCGGCATCGACTCCTTCCCAAAAAAAATTTGGTCAAATCTTGGAAAATGTTAGTATAGTTGGTCAAATTTAAGGTTTTTTCCTGAAAACTCGAACTTCCAGAAATTCTAAGTATGCACTTTTTTAGAGTAGAATGTGGTCCATAATAGGCCACCACCTTTGTCCGCCCGCATCGCCTCCTTCCTAAAAAAAATTGCTCACATCTTGGAAAATGTTAATATAGTTGGGCAAATTTAAAGTTTTTCGAAAATCTTCTGAAAACTCGAACTTCCAGGAATTCTGAGTATGCACGTTTTTAGAGTACAATGTGGTCCACAATAGGTGGCCACTTTTGTCCGCCCGCATCGACTCCTTCCCAAAAAAAATTTGGTCAAATCTTGGAAAATGTTAATATAGTTGGACAAATTTAAGGTTTTTTCCTGAAAACTCGAACTTCAAGAAATTCTAAGTATATACTTTTTTAGAGTAGAATGTGGTCCAAAATAGGTTACCACTTTTGTCCGCCCGCATCGCATCCTTCCTAAAAAAATTTTGTTCGAAAAATGTTAATATAATTGGGCAATTTTAAAGTTTTTCGAAAATCTCCTGAAAACTCAAACTTCCTGGAATTCTGAGTATGCACGTTTTTAGAGTACAATGTGGTCCACAATAGGTCACCCTTTTTTTCCGCCCGCATCGCCTCCTTCCTAAAAAAAATTTGGTCATATCTTCGAAAATGTTAATATAGTTGGGCAAATGTAAAGTTTTTCGAAAATCTCGTAAAAACTCGAACTTCCAGAAATTCTGAGTATGCACGTTTTTACAGTACTATGTGGTCCATAATAGGTGGCCACCTTTGTCCGCCCGCATCGACTCCTTCCTAAACAAATTTGGTCACATCTTCGAAAATGTTAATATAGTTGAGCAAATTTAAAGTTTTTCGAAAATCTCCTGACAACACGAACTTCCAGGAATTCTGAGTATGCACGTTTTTAGAGTACAATGTGGTCCACAATAGGTCACCCTTTTTGTCCGCCCGCATCGCCTCCTTCCTAAAAAAATTTGGACACATCTTCGAAAATGTTAATATAGTTGAGCAAATTTAAAATTTTTCGAAAATCTCGTAAAAACTCGAACTTCCAGAAATTCTGAGTATGCACGTTTTTACAGTACTATGTGGTCCACAGTAGGTTGCCACCTTTGTCCGCCCGCATCGACTCCTTCCTAAAAAAATTTGGTCACATCTTCGAAAATGTTACTATAGTTGGGCAAATTTAAAATTTTTCGAAAATCTCGTAAAAACTCGAACTTCCAGGAATTCTGAGTATGCACGTTTTTAGAGTACAATGTGGTCCACAACAGGTCACCCTTTTTGTCCGCCCGCATCGCCTCCTTCCTAAAAAAATTTTGTTCGAAAAATGTTAATATAGTTGGGCAAATTTAAAGTTTTTCGAAAATCTCCTGAAAACTCGAACTTCCAGGAATTCTGAGTATGCACGTTTTTAGAGTACAATGTGGTCCACAATAGGTCACCCTTTTTTTCCGCCCGCATCGCCTCCTTTCTAAAAAAAATTTGGTCATATCTTCGAAAATGTTAATATAGTTGGGCAAATTTAAAGTTTTTCGAAAATCTCGTAAAAACTCGAACTTCCAGAAATTCTGAGTATGCACGTTTTTACAGTACTATGTGGTCCATAATAGGTGGACCTTTGTCCGCCCGCATCGACTCCTTCCTAAACAAATTTGGTCACATCTTCGAAAATGTTAATATAGTTGAGCAAATTTAAAGTTTTTCGAAAATCTCCTGAAAACTCGAACTTCCAGGAATTCTGAGTATGCACGTTTTTAGAGTACAATGTGGTCCACAATAGGTCACCCTTTCTGTCCGCCCGCATCGCCTCCTTCCTAAAAAAATTTGGTCACATCTTCGAAAATGTTAATATAGTTGGGCAAATTTAAAATTTTTCGAAAATCTCCTGAAAACTCGAACTTCCAGGAATTCTGAGTATGCACGTTTTTAGAGTACAATGTGGTCCACAATAGATCACCCTTTTTGTCCGCCCGCATCGCCTCCTTCCTAAAAAAAATTTGGTCATATCTTCGAAAATGTTAATATAGTTGGGCAAATTTAAAGTTTTTCGAAAATCTCCTGAAAACGCAAACTTCCAGGAATTCTGAGTATGCACGTTTTTAGAGTACAATGTGGTCCACAATAGGTCACCCTTTTTGTCCGCCCGCATCGCCTCCTTCCTAAAAAAATTTGGTCACATCTTCGAAAATGTTAATATAGTTGGGCAAATTTAAAATTTTTCGAAAATCTCGTAAAAACTCGAACTTCCAGAAATTCTGAGTATGCACGTTTTTACAGTACTATGTGGTCCATAATAGGTTGCCACCTTTGTCCGCCCGCATCGACTCCTTCCTAAAAAAATTTGGTCACATCTTCGAAAATGTTACTATAGTTGGGCAAATTTAAAATTTTTCGAAAATCTCGTAAAAACTCGAACTTCCAGGAATTCTGAGTATGCACGTTTTTAGAGTACAATGTGGTCCACAACAGGTCACCCTTTTTGTCCGCCCGCATCGCCTCCTTCCTAAAAAAATTTTGTTCGAAAAATGTTAATATAGTTGGGCAAATTTAAAGTTTTTCGAAAATCTCCTGAAAACTCGAACTTCCAGGAATTCTGAGTATGCACGTTTTTAGAGTACAATGTGGTCCACAATAGGTCACCCTTTTTTTCCGCCCGCATCGCCTCCTTCCTAAAAAAATTTTGTTCGAAAAATGTTAATATAGTTGGGCAAATTTAAAGTTTTTCGAAAATCTCCTGAAAACTCGAACTTCCAGGAATTCTGAGTATGCACGTTTTTAGAGTACAATGTGGTCCACAATAGGTCACCCTTTTTGTCCGCCCGCATCGCCTCCTTCCTAAAAAATTTGGTCACATCTTCGAAAATGTTAATATAGTTGGGCAAATTTAAAATTTTTCGAAAATCTCGTAAAAACTCGAACTTCCAGAAATTCTGAGTATGCACGTTTTTACAGTACTATGTGGTCCATAATAGGTTGCCACCTTTGTCCGCCCGCATCGACTCCTTCCTAAAAAAATTTGGTCACATCTTCGAAAATGTTACTATAGTTGGGCAAATTTAAAGTTTTTCGAAAATCTCCTGAAAACTCGAACTTCCAGGAATTCTGAGTATGCACGTTTTTAGAGTACAATGTGGTCCACAATAGGTCATCCCTTTTGTCCGCCCGCATCGCCTCCTTCTTAAAAAAATTTGGTCACATCTTCAAAAATGTTAATATAGTTGGGCAAATTTAAAGTTTTTCGAAAATCTCGTAAAAACTCGAACTTCCAGAAATTCTGAGTATGCACGTTTTTACAGTACTATGTGGTCCATAATAGGTGGCCACCTTTGTTCGCCCGCATCGACTGCTTCCTAAAAAAATTTGGTCACATCTTCGAAAATGTTACTATAGTTGGGCAAATTTAAAGTTTTTCGAAAATCTCCTGAAAAAGCGAACTTCCAGGAATTCTGAGTATGCACGTTTTTAGAGTACAATGTGGTCCACAATAGGTCACCCTTTTTGTCCGCCCGCATCGCCTCCTTCTTAAAAATATTTGGTCACATCTTCGAAAATTTTAATATAGTTGCGCAAATTTAAAGTTTTTCGAAAATCTCCTGAAAACGCAAACTTCCAGGAATTCTGAGTATGCACGTTTTTAGAGTACAATGTGGTCCACAATAGGTCACCCTTTTTGTCCGCCCGCATCGACTCCTTCCCAAAAAAATTTGGTCAAATCTTGGAAAATGTTAGTATAGTTGGTCAAATTTAAAGTTTTTCGAAAATCTCGTAAAAACGCGAACTTCCAGGAATTCTGAGTATGCACGTTTTTAGAGTATATGTGGTCCACAATAGGTCACCCTTTTTGTCCGCCCGCATCGACTCCTTCCTAAAAAAATTTGCTCACATCTTCGAAAATGTTACTATAGTTGGGCAAATTTAAAGTTTTTCGAGAATCTCCTGAAAACGCGAACTTCCAGGAATTCTGAGTATGCACGTTTTTAGAGTATAATGTGGTCCATAATAGGCCACCACTTTTGTCCGCCCGCATCGCCTCCTTCCTAAAAAAATTTGCTAACATCTTGGAAAATGTTAATATAGTTGGGCAAATTTAAAGTTTTTCGAAAATCTCGTAAAAACTCGAACTTCCAGAAATTCTGAGTATGCACGTTTTTACAGTACTATGTGGTCCATAATAGGTTGCCACTTTTGTCCGCAAATTTAAAGTTTTTCGAAAATCTCCTGAAAACTCGAACTTCCAGGAATTCTGAGTATGCACGTTTTTAGAGTACAATGTGGTCCACAATAGGTCACCCTTTTTGTCCGCCCGCATCGCCTCCTTCCTAAAAAATTTGGTCACATCTTCGAAAATGTTAATATAGTTGGGCAAATTTAAAATTTTTCGAAAATCTCGTAAAAACTCGAACTTCCAGAAATTCTGAGTATGCACGTTTTTACAGTACTATGTGGTCCATAATAGGTTGCCACCTTTGTCCGCCCGCATCGACTCCTTCCTAAAAAAATTTGGTCACATCTTCGAAAATGTTACTATAGTTGGGCAAATTTAAAGTTTTTCGAAAATCTCCTGAAAACGCGAACTTCCAGGAATTCTGAGTATGCACGTTTTTAGAGTACAATGTGGTCCACAATAGGTCACCCCTTTTGTCCGCCCGCATCGCCTCCTTCTTAAAAAAATTTGGTCACATCTTCGAAAATATTAATATAGTTGGGCAAATTTAAAGTTTTTCGAAAATCTCGTAAAAACTCGAACTTCCTGAAATTCTGAGTATGCACGTTTTTACAGTACTATGTGGTCCATAATAGGTGGCCACCTTTGTTCGCCCGCATCGACTGCTTCCTAAAAAAATTTGGTCACATCTTCGAAAATGTTACTATAGTTGGGCAAATTTAAAGTTTTTCGAAAATCTCCTGAAAAAGCGAACTTCCAGGAATTCTGAGTATGCACGTTTTTAGAGTACAATGTGGTCCACAATAGGTCACCCTTTTTGTCCGCCCGCATCGCCTCCTTCCTAAAAAAATTTGGTCACATCTTCGAAAATGTTAATATAGTTGGGCAAATTTAAAATTTTTCGAAAATCTCGTAAAAACTCGAACTTCCAGAAATTCTGAGTATGCACGTTTTTACAGTAGAATGTGGTCCATAATAGGTCACCACTTTTGTCCGCCCGCATCGACTCCTTCCTAAAAAAATTTGCTCACATCTTCGAAAATGTTACTATAGTTGGGCAAATTTAAAGTTTTTCGAGATTCTCCTGAAAACGCGAACTTCCAGGAATTCTGAGTATGCACGTTTTTAGAGTATAATGTGGTCCACAATAGGTCACCCTTTTTGTCCGCCCGCATCGCCTCCTTCTTAAAAATATTTGGTCACATCTTCGAAAATGTTAATATAGTTGGGCAAATTTAAAGTTTTTCGAAAATCTCCTGAAAACGCAAACTTCCAGGAATTCTGAGTATGCACGTTTTTAGAGTACAATGTGGTCCACAATAGGTCACCCTTTTTGTCCGCCCGCATCGCCTCCTTCCCAAAAAAAATTTGGTCAAATCTTGGAAAATGTTAGTATAGTTGGTCAAATTTAAAGTTTTTCGAAAATCTCGTAAAAACGCGAACTTCCAGGAATTCTGAGTATGCACGTTTTTAGAGTATAATGTGGTCCACAATAGGTCACCCTTTTTGTCCGCCCGCATCGACTCCTTCCTAAAAAAATTTGCTCACATCTTCGAAAATGTTACTATAGTTGGGCAAATTTAAAGTTTTTCGAGAATCTCCTGAAAACGCGAACTTACAGGAATTCTGAGTATGCACGTTTTTAGAGTATAATGTGGTCCATAATAGGCCACCACTTTTGTCCGCCCGCATCGCCTCCTTCCTAAAAAAATTTGCTCACATCTTGGAAAATGTTAATATAGTTGGGCAAATTTAAAGTTTTTCGAAAATCTCGTAAAAACTCGAACTTCCAGAAATTCTGAGTATGCACGTTTTTACAGTACTATGTGGTCCATAATAGGTTGCCACTTTTGTCCGCAAATTTAAAGTTTTTCGAAAATCTCCTGAAAACTCGAACTTCCAGGAATTCTGAGTATGCACGTTTTTAGAGTACAATGTGGTCCACAATAGGTCACCCTTTTTGTCCGCCCGCATCGCCTACTTCTAAAAAAAATTTGGTCACATCTTGGAAAGTGTTATTATAGTTAGGCAAAATTAAAATTTTTCGAAAATCTCGTAAAAACTCGAACTTCCAGAAATTCTGAGTATGCACGTTTTTACAGTACTATGTGGTCCATAATAGGTGGCCACCTTTGTCCGCCCGCATCGACTCCTTCCTAAACAAATTTGGTCACATCTTCGAAAATGTTAATATAGTTGGGCAAATTTAAAGTTTTTCGAAAATCTCCTGAAAACTCGAACTTCCAGGAATTCTGAGTATGCACGTTTTTAGAGTACAATGTGGTCCACAATAGGTCACCCTTTTTGTCCGCCCGCATCGCCTCCTTCCTAAAAAAAATTGGTCACATCTTCGAAAATGTTAATATAGTTGGGCAAATTTAAAATTTTTCGAAAATCTCGTATAAACTCGAACTTCCAGAAATTCTGAGTATGCACGTTTTTACAGTACTATGTGGTCCATAATAGGTTGCCACCTTTGTCCGCCCGCATCGACTCCTTCCTAAAAAAATTTGGTCACATCTTCGAAAATGTTACTATAGTTGGGCAAATTTAAAGTTTTTCGAAAATCTCCTGAAAACGCGAACTTCCAGGAATTCTGAGTATGCACGTTTTTAGAGTACAATGTGGTCCACAATAGGTCACCCTTTTTGTCCGCCCGCATCGCCTCCTTCTTAAAAAAATTTGGTCACATCTTCGAAAATGTTAATATAGTTGGGCAAATTTAAAGTTTTTCGAACATCTCGTAAAAACTCGAACTTCCAGAAATTCTGAGTATGCACGTTTTTACAGTACTATGTGGTCCATAATAGGTGGCCACCTTTGTTCGCCCGCATCGACTGCTTCCTAAAAAAATTTGGTCACATCTTCGAAAATGTTACTATAGTTGGGCAAATTTAAAGTTTTTCGAAAATCTCCTGAAAAAGCGAACTTCCAGGAATTCTGAGTATGCACGTTTTTAGAGTACAATGTGGTCCACAATAGGTCACCCTTTTTGTCCGCCCGCATCGCCTCCTTCCTAAAAAAATTTGGTCACATCTTCGAAAATGTTAATATAGTTGGGCAAATTTAAAATTTTTCGAAAATCTCGTAAAAACTCGAACTTCCAGAAATTCTGAGTATGCACGTTTTTACAGTAGAATGTGGTCCATAATAGGTCACCAATTTTGTCCGCCCGCATCGACTCCTTCCTAAAAAAATTTGCTCACATCTTCGAAAATGTTACTATAGTTAGGCAAATTTAAAGTTTTTCGAGAATCTCCTGAAAACGCGAACTTCCAGGAATTCTGAGTATGCACGTTTTTAGAGTATAATGTGGTCCACAGTAGGTCACCCTTTTTGTCCGCCCGCATCGCCTCCTTCTTAAAAATATTTGGTCACATCTTCGAAAATGTTAATATAGTTGGGCAAATTTAAAGTTTTTCGAAAATCTCCTGAAAACGCAAACTTCCAGGAATTCTGAGTATGCACGTTTTTAGAGTACAATGTGGTCCACAATAGGTCACCCTTTTTGTCCGCCCGCATCGACTCCTTCCCAAAAAAAATTTGGTCAAATCTTGGAAAATGTTAGTATAGTTGGTCAAATTTAAGGTTTTTTCCTGAAAACTCGAACTTCCAGGAATTCTGAGTATGCACGTTTTTAGAGTATAATGTGGTCCACAGTAGGTCACCCTTTTTGTCCGCCCGCATCGCCTCCTTCTTAAAAATATTTGGTCACATCTTCGAAAATGTTAATATAGTTGGGCAAATTTAAAGTTTTTCGAAAATCTCCTGAAAACGCAAACTTCCAGGAATTCTGAGTATGCACGTTTTTAGAGTACAATGTGGTCCACAATAGGTCACCCTTTTTGTCCGCCCGCATCGCCTCCTTCCTAAAAAAATTTTGTTCGAAAAATTTTAATATAGTTGGGCAAATTTAAAGTTTTTCGAAAATCTCCTGAAAACTCGAACTTCCAGGAATTCTGAGTATGCACGTTTTTAGAGTACAATGTGGTCCACAATAGGTCACCCTTTTTGTCCGCCCGCATCGCCTCCTTCCTAAAAAAAATTGGTCACATCTTCGAAAATGTTAATATAGTTGGGCAAATTTAAAATTTTTCGAAAATCTCGTAAAAACTCGAACTTCCAGAAATTCTGAGTATGCACGTTTTTACAGTACTATGTGGTCCATAATAGGTTGCCACCTTTGTCCGCCCGCATCGACTCCTTCCTAAAAAAATTTGGTCACATCTTCGAAAATGTTACTATAGTTGGGCAAATTTAAAGTTTTTCGAAAATCTCCTGAAAAAGCGAACTTCCAGGAATTCTGAGTATGCAGGTTTTTAGAGTACAATGTGGTCCACAATAGGTCACACTTTTTGTCCGCCCGCATCGCCTCCTTCCTAAAAAAATTTGGTCACATCTTCGAAAATGTTAATATAGTTGGGCAAATTTAAAATTTTTCGAAAATCTCGTAAAAACTCGAACTTCCAGAAATTCTGAGTATGCACGTTTTTACAGTAGAATGTGGTCCATAATAGGTCACCACTTTTGTCCGCCCGCATCGACTCCTTCCTAAAAAAATTTGCTCACATCTTCGAAAATGTTAATATAGTTGGGCAAATTTAAAGTTTTTCGAAAATCTCCTGAAAACGCAAACTTCCAGGAATTCTGAGTATGCACGTTTTTAGAGTACAATGTGGTCCACAATAGGTCACCCTTTTTGTCCGCCCGCATCGACTCCTTCCCAAAAAAAATTTGGTCAAATCTTGGAAAATGTTAGTATAGTTGGTCAAATTTAAGGTTTTTTCCTGAAAACTCGAACTTCCAGAAATTCTAAGTATGCACTTTTTTAGAGTAGAATGTGGTCCATAATACGCCACCACTTTTGTCCGCCCGCATCGCCTCCTTCCTAAAAAAATTTGCTCACATCTTGGAAAATGTTAATATAGTTGGGCAAATTTAAAGTTTTTCGAAAATCTCCTGAAAACGCGAACTTCCAGGAATTCTGAGTGAGCACGTTTTTAGAGTACAATGTGGTCCACAATAGGTCACCCTTTTAGTCCGCATCGCCTCCTTCCTAGAAAAATTTTGTTCGAAAAATGTTAATATAGTTGGGCAAATTTAAAGTTTTTCGAAAATCTTCTGAAAACTCGAACTTCCAGGAATTCTGAGTATGCACGTTTTTAGAGTACAATGTGGTCCAGAACAGGTCACCCTTTTTGTCCGCCCGCATCGCCTACTTCTAAAAAAAATTTGGTCACATCTTGGAAAGTGTTATTATAGTTAGGCAAAATTAAAATTTTTCGAAAATCTCGTAAAAACTCGAACTTCCAGAAATTCTGAGTATGCACGTTTTTACAGTACTATGTGGTCCATAATAGGTGGCCACTTTTGTCCGCCCGCATCGACTCCTTCCCAAAAAAAATTTGGTCAAATCTTGGAAAATGTTAATATAATTGGACAAATTTAAGGTTTATTCCTGAAAACTCGAACTTCAAGAAATTCTAAGTATATACTTTTTTAGAGTAGAATGTGGTCCAAAATAGGTTACCACTTTTGTCCGCCCGCATCGCATTTTTCCTAAAAAAATTTTGTTCGAAAAATGTTAATATAATTGGGCAAATTTAAAGTTTTTCGAAAATCTCCTGAAAACGCGAACTTCCAGGAATTCTGAGTATGCACGTTTTTAGAGTACAATGTGGTCCACAATAGGTCACCCTTTTTGTCCGCCCGCATCGCCTCCTTCCTAAAAAAAATTGGTCACATCTTCGAAAATGTTAATATAGTTGGGCAAATTTAAAATTTTTAGAAAATCTCGTAAAAACTCGAACTTCCAGAAATTCTGAGTATGCACGTTTTTACAGTACT
Source organism: Tachina lurida (assembly GCA_944452675.1). Taxonomy (NCBI): domain Eukaryota; kingdom Metazoa; phylum Arthropoda; class Insecta; order Diptera; family Tachinidae; genus Tachina; species Tachina lurida. The sequence continues at coordinate 11,171,398 of OX101754.1, read as the reverse complement.
ATGTGGTCCATAATAGGTTGCCACCTTTGTCCGCCCGCATCGACTCCTTCCTAAAAAAATTTGGTCACATCTTCGAAAATGTTACTATAGTTGGGCAAATTTAAAGTTTTTCGAAAATCTCCTGAAAACGCGAACTTCCAGGAATTCTGAGTATGCACGTTTTTAGAGTACAATGTGGTCCACAATAGGTCACCCTTTTTGTCCGCCCGCATCGCCTCCTTCTTAAAAAAATTTGGTCACATCTTCGAAAATGTTAATATAGTTGGGCAAATTTAAAGTTTTTCGAAAATCTCGTAAAAACTCGAACTTCCAGAAATTCTGAGTATGCACGTTTTTACAGTACTATGTGGTCCATAATAGGTGGCCACCTTTGTCCGCCCGCATCGACTGCTTCCTAAAAAAATTTGGTCACATCTTCGAAAATGTTACTATAGTTGGACAAATTTAAAGTTTTTCGAAAATCTCCTGAAAAAGCGAACTTCCAGGAATTCTGAGTATGCAGGTTTTTAGAGTACAATGTGGTCCACAATAGGTCACCCTTTTTGTCCGCCCGCATCGCCTCCTTCCTAAAAAAATTTGGTCACATCTTCGAAAATGTTAATATAGTTGGGCAAATTAAAAATTTTTCGAAAATCTCGTAAAAACTCGAACTTCCAGAAATTCTGAGTATGCACGTTTTTACAGTAGAATGTGGTCCATAATAGGTCACCACTTTTGTCCGCCCGCATCGACTCCTTCCTAAAAAAATTTGCTCACATCTTCGAAAATGTTAATATAGTTGGGCAAATTTAAAGTTTTTCGAAAATCTCCTGAAAACGCAAACTTCCAGGAATTCTGAGTATGCACGTTTTTAGAGTACAATGTGGTCCACAATAGGTCACCCTTTTAGTCCGCATCGCCTCCTTCCTAGAAAAATTTTGTTCGAAAAATATTAATATAGTTGGGCAAATTTAAAGTTTTTTCGAAAATCTTCTGAAAACTCGAACTTCCAGGAATTCTGAGTATGCACGTTTTTAGAGTACAATGTGGTCCACAATAGGTCACTTTTTTGTCCGCCCGCATCGACTCCTTCCCAAAAAAAATTTTGTCAAATCTTGGAAAATGTTAGTATATTTGGTCAAATTTAAGGTTTTTTCCTGAAAACTCGAACCTCCAGAAATTCTAAGTATGCACTTTTTTAGAGTAGAATGTGGTCCATAATAGGTCACCACTTTTGTCCGCCCGCATCTCCTCCTTCCTAAAAAAATTTGGTCACATCTTCAAAAATGTTAATATAGTTGGGCAAATTTAAAGTTTTTCGAAAATCTCCTGAAAACGCGAACTTCCAGGAATTCTGAGTATGCACGTTTTTAGAGTACAATGTGGTCCACAATAGGTCACCCTTTTAGTCCGCATCGCCTCCTTTCTAGAAAAATTTTGTTCGAAAAATGTTAATATAGTTGGGCAAATTTAAAGTTTTTCCAAAATCTTCTGAAAACTCGAACTTCCAGGAATTCTGAGTACGCACGTTTTTAGAGTACAATGTGGTCCATAATAGGTCACCCTTTTTGTCCGCCCGCATCGCCTCCTTCCTAAAAAAATTTGGTCACATCTTCGAAAATGTTAATATAGTTGCGCAAATTTAAAGTTTTTCGAAAATCTCGTAAAAACTCGAACTTCCAGAAATTCTGAGTATGCACGTTTTTACAGTACTATGTGGTCCATAATAGGTGGCCACCTTTGTCCGCCGCATCGATTCCTTCCTAAAAAAATTTGGCCACATCTTCGAAAATGTTACTATAGTTGGGCAAATTTAAAGTTTTTCAAAAATCTCCTGAAAACGCAAACTTCCAGGAATTCTGAGTATGCACGTTTTTAGAGTACAATGTGGTCCACAATAGATCACCCTTTTTGTCCGCCCGCATCGCCTCCTTCTTAAAAATATTTGGTCACATCTTCGAAAATGTTAATATAGTTGGGCAAATTTAAAGTTTTTCGAAAATCTCCTGAAAACGCGAACTTCCAGGAATTCTGAGTATGCACGTTTTTAGAGTATAATGTGGTCCACAGTAGGTCACCCTTTTTGTCCGCCCGCATCGCCTCCTTCTTAAAAATATTTGGTCACATCTTCGAAAATGTTAATATAGTTGGGCAAATTTAAAGTTTTTCGAAAATCTCCTGAAAACGCAAACTTCCAGGAATTCTGAGTATGCACGTTTTTAGAGTACAATGTGGTCCACAATAGGTCACCCTTTTTGTCCGCCCGCATCGACTCCTTCCCAAAAAAAATTTGGTCAAATCTTGGAAAATGTTAGTATAGTTGGTCAAATTTAAGGTTTTTTCCTGAAAACTCGAACTTCCAGGAATTCTGAGTATGCACGTTTTTAGAGTATAATGTGGTCCACAGTAGGTCACCCTTTTTGTCCGCCCGCATCGCCTCCTTCTTAAAAATATTTGGTCACATCTTCGAAAATGTTAATATAGTTGGGCAAATTTAAAGTTTTTCGAAAATCTCCTGAAAACGCAAACTTCCAGGAATTCTGAGTATGCACGTTTTTAGAGTACAATGTGGTCCACAATAGATCACCCTTTTTGTCCGCCCGCATCGCCTCCTTCTTAAAAATATTTGGTCACATCTTCGAAAATGTTACTATAGTTAGGCAAATTTAAAGTTTTTCGAGAATCTCCTGAAAACGCGAACTTCCAGGAATTCTGAGTATGCACGTTTTTAGAGTATAATGTGGTCCACAGTAGGTCACCCTTTTTGTCCGCCCGCATCGCCTCCTTCTTAAAAAAATTTGGTCACATCTTCGAAAATGTTAATATAGTAGTTGGGCAAATTTAAAGTTTTTCGAAAATCTCGTAAAAACTCGAACTTCCAGAAATTCTGAGTATGCACGTTTTTACAGTACTATGTGGTCCATAATAGGTGGCCACCTTTGTTCGCCCGCATCGACTGCTTCCTAAAAAAATTTGGTCACATCTTCGAAAATGTTACTATAGTTGGGCAAATTTAAAGTTTTTCGAAAATCTCCTGAAAAAGCGAACTTCCAGGAATTCTGAGTATGCAGGTTTTTAGAGTACAATGTGGTCCACAATAGGTCACCCTTTTTGTCCGCCCGCATCGCCTCCTTCCTAAAAAAATTTGGTCACATCTTCGAAAATGTTAATATAGTTGGGCAAATTTAAAATTTTTCGAAAATCTCGTAAAAACTCGAACTTCCAGAAATTCTGAGTATGCACGTTTTTACAGTAGAATGTGGTCCATAATAGGTCACCACTTTTGTCCGCCCGCATCGACTCCTTCCTAAAAAAATTTGCTCACATCTTCGAAAATGTTAATATAGTTGGGCAAATTTAAAGTTTTTCGAAAATCTCCTGAAAACGCAAACTTCCAGGAATTCTGAGTATGCACGTTTTTAGAGTACAATGTGGTCCACAATAGGTCACCCTTTTTGTCCGCCCGCATCGACTCCTTCCCAAAAAAAATTTGGTCAAATCTTGGAAAATGTTAGTATAGTTGGTCAAATTTAAGGTTTTTTCCTTAAAACTCGAACTTCCAGAAATTCTAAGTATGCACTTTTTTAGAGTAGAATGTGGTCCATAATACGCCACCACTTTTGTCCGCCCGCATCGCCTCCTTCCTAAAAAAATTTGCTCACATCTTGGAAAATGTTAATATAGTTGGGCAAATTTAAAGTTTTTCGAAAATCTCCTGAAAACGCGAACTTCCAGGAATTCTGAGTAAGCACGTTTTTAGAGTACAATGTGGTCCACAATAGGTCACCCTTTTAGTCCGCATCGCCTCCTTCCTAGAAAAATTTTGTTCGAAAAATGTTAATATAGTTGGGCAAATTTAAAGTTTTTCGAAAATCTCCTGAAAACGCAAACTTCCAGGAATTCTGAGTATGCACGTTTTTAGAGTACAATGTGGTCCACAATAGATCACCCTTTTTGTCCGCCCGCATCGCCTCCTTCTTAAAAATATTTGGTCACATCTTCGAAAATGTTACTATAGTTAGGCAAATTTAAAGTTTTTCGAGAATCTCCTGAAAACGCGAACTTCCAGGAATTCTGAGTATGCACGTTTTTAGAGTATAATGTGGTCCACAGTAGGTCACCCTTTTTGTCCGCCCGCATCGCCTCCTTCTTAAAAATATTTGGTCACATCTTCGAAAATGTTAATATAGTTGGGCAAATTTAAAGTTTTTCGAAAATCTCCTGAAAACGCAAACTTCCAGGAATTCTGAGTATGCACGTTTTTAGAGTACAATGTGGTCCACAATAGGTCACCCTTTTTGTCCGCCCGCATCGACTCCTTCCCAAAAAAAATTTGGTCAAATCTTGGAAAATGTTAGTATAGTTGGTCAAATTTAAGGTTTTTTCCTGAAAACTCGAACTTCCAGGAATTCTGAGTATGCACGTTTTTAGAGTATAATGTGGTCCACAGTAGGTCACCCTTTTTGTCCGCCCGCATCGCCTCCTTCTTAAAAATATTTGGTCACATCTTCGAAAATGTTAATATAGTTGGGCAAATTTAAAGTTTTTCGAAAATCTCCTGAAAACGCAAACTTCCAGGAATTCTGAGTATGCACGTTTTTAGAGTACAATGTGGTCCACAATAGGTCACCCTTTTTGTCCGCCCGCATCGCCTCCTTCCTAAAAAAATTTTGTTCGAAAAATTTTAATATAGTTGGGCAAATTTAAAGTTTTTCGAAAATCTCCTGAAAACTCGAACTTCCAGGAATTCTGAGTATGCACGTTTTTAGAGTACAATGTGGTCCACAATAGGTCACCCTTTTTGTCCGCCCGCATCGCCTCCTTCCTAAAAAAAATTGGTCACATCTTCGAAAATGTTAATATAGTTGGGCAAATTTAAAATTTTTCGAAAATCTCGTAAAAACTCGAACTTCCAGAAATTCTGAGTATGCACGTTTTTACAGTACTATGTGGTCCATAATAGGTTGCCACCTTTGTCCGCCCGCATCGACTCCTTCCTAAAAAAATTTGGTCACATCTTCGAAAATGTTACTATAGTTGGGCAAATTTAAAGTTTTTCGAAAATCTCCTGAAAACGCGAACTTCCAGGAATTCTGAGTATGCACGTTTTTAGAGTACAATGTGGTCCACAATAGGTCACCCTTTTTGTCCGCCCGCATCGCCTCCTTCTTAAAAAAATTTGGTCACATCTTCGAAAATGTTAATATAGTTGGGCAAATTTAAAGTTTTTCGAAAATCTCGTAAAAACTCGAACTTCCAGAAATTCTGAGTATGCACGTTTTTACAGTACTATGTGGTCCATAATACGTGGCCACCTTTGTTCGCCCGCATCGACTGCTTCCTAAAAAAATTTGGTCACATCTTCGAAAATGTTACTATAGTTGGGCAAATTTAAAGTTTTTCGAAAATCTCCTGAAAAAGCGAACTTCCAGGAATTCTGAGTATGCAGGTTTTTAGAGTACAATGTGGTCCACAATAGGTCACCCTTTTTGTCCGCCCGCATCGCCTCCTTCCTAAAAAAATTTGGTCACATCTTCGAAAATGTTAATATAGTTGGGCAAATTTAAAATTTTTCGAAAATCTCGTAAAAACTCGAACTTCCAGAAATTCTGAGTATGCACGTTTTTACAGTAGAATGTGGTCCATAATAGGTCACCACTTTTGTCCGCCCGCATCGACTCCTTCCTAAAAAAATTTGCTCACATCTTCGAAAATGTTAATATAGTTGGGCAAATTTAAAGTTTTTCGAAAATCTCCTGAAAACGCAAACTTCCAGGAATTCTGAGTATGCACGTTTTTAGAGTACAATGTGGTCCACAATAGGTCACCCTTTTTGTCCGCCCGCATCGACTCCTTCCCAAAAAAAATTTGGTCAAATCTTGGAAAATGTTAGTATAGTTGGTCAAATTTAAGGTTTTTTCCTGAAAACTCGAACTTCCAGAAATTCTAAGTATGCACTTTTTTAGAGTAGAATGTGGTCCATAATACGCCACCACTTTTGTCCGCCCGCATCGACTCCTTCCTAAAAAATTTGCTCACATCTTGGAAAATGTTAATATAGTTGGGCAAATTTAAAGTTTTTCGAAAATCTCCTGAAAACGCGAACTTCCAGGAATTCTGAGTAAGCACGTTTTTAGAGTACAATGTGGTCCACAATAGGTCACCCTTTTAGTCCGCATCGCCTCCTTCCTAGAAAAATTTTGTTCGAAAAATGTTAATATAGTTGGGCAAATTTAAAGTTTTTCGAAAATCTTCTGAAAACTCGAACTTCCAGGAATTCTGAGTATGCACGTTTTTAGAGTACAATGTGGTCCAGAACAGGTCACCCTTTTTGTCCGCCCGCATCGCCTACTTCTAAAAAAAATTTGGTCACATCTTGGAAAGTGTTATTATAGTTAGGCAAAATTAAAATTTTTCGAAAATCTCGTAAAAACTCGAACTTCCAGAAATTCTGAGTATGCACGTTTTTACAGTACTATGTGGTCCATAATAGGTGGCCACTTTTGTCCGCCCGCATCGACTCCTTCCCAAAAAAAATTTGGTCAAATCTTGGAAAATGTTAATATAATTGGACAAATTTAAGGTTTATTCCTGAAAACTCGAACTTCAAGAAATTCTAAGTATATACTTTTTTAGAGTAGAATGTGGTCCAAAATAGGTTACCACTTTTGTCCGCCCGCATCGCATCCTTCCTAAAAAAATTTTGTTCGAAAAATGTTAATATAATTGGGCAAATTTAAAGTTTTTCGAAAATCTCCTGAAAACGCGAACTTCCAGGAATTCTGAGTATGCACGTTTTTAGAGTACAATGTGGTCCACAATAGGTCACCCTTTTTGTCCGCCCGCATCGCCTCCTTCCTAAAAAAAATTGGTCACATCTTCGAAAATGTTAATATAGTTGGGCAAATTTAAAATTTTTAGAAAATCTCGTAAAAACTCGAACTTCCAGAAATTCTGAGTATGCACGTTTTTACAGTACTATGTGGTCCATAATAGGTTGCCACCTTTGTCCGCCCGCATCGACTCCTTCCTAAAAAAATTTGGTCACATCTTCGAAAATGTTACTATAGTTGGGCAAATTTAAAGTTTTTCGAAAATCTCCTGAAAACGCGAACTTCCAGGAATTCTGAGTATGCACGTTTTTAGAGTACAATGTGGTCCACAATAGGTCACCCTTTTTGTCCGCCCGCATCGCCTCCTTCTTAAAAAAATTTGGTCACATCTTCGAAAATGTTAATATAGTTGGGCAAATTTAAAGTTTTTCGAAAATCTCGTAAAAACTCGAACTTCCAGAAATTCTGAGTATGCACGTTTTTACAGTACTATGTGGTCCATAATAGGTGGCCACCTTTGTCCGCCCGCATCGACTGCTTCCTAAAAAAATTTTGTTCGAAAAATTTTAATATAGTTGGGCAAATTTAAAGTTTTTCGAAAATCTTCTGAAAACTCGAACTTCCAGGAATTCTGAGTATGCACGTTTTTAGAGTACAATGTGGTCCACAATAGGTCACCCTTTTTGTCCGCCCGCATCGCCTCCTTCCTAAAAAAATTTGGTCACATCTTCGAAAATGTTAATATAGTTGGGCAAATTTAAAGTTTTTCGAAAATCTTCTGAAAACTCGAACTTCTAGGAATTCTGAGTATGCACGTTTTTAGAGTACAATGTGGTCCACAATAGGTCACCCTTTTTGTCCGCCCACATCGCCTCCTTCTTAAAAATATTTGGTCACATCTTCGAAAATGTTAATATAGTTGGGCAAATTTAAAGTTTTTCGAAAATCTCCTGAAAACGCAAACTTCCAGAAATTCTGAGTATGCACGTTTTTAGAGTACAATGTGGTCCACAATAGGTCACCCTTTTTGTCCGCCCGCATCGACTCCTTCCCAAAAAAAATTTGGTCAAATCTTGGAAAATGTTAGTATAGTTGGTCAAATTTAAGGTTTTTCGAAAATCTCCTGAAAACTCGAACTTCCAGAAATTCTAAGTATGCACTTTTTTACAGTAGAATGTGGTCCATAATAGGTCACCACTTTTGTCCGCCCGCATCGCCTCCTTCCTAAAAAAATTTGGTCACATCTTCAAAAATGTTAATATAGTTGGGCAAATTTAAAGTTTTTCGAAAATCTCCTGAAAACGCAAACTTCCAGAAATTCTGAGTATGCACGTTTTTAGAGTACAATGTGGTCCACAATAGGTCACCCTTTTTGTCTGCCCGCATCGCCTCCTTCCTAAAAAAATTTGGTCACATCTTGGAAAATGTTAATATAGTTGGGCAAATTTAAAATTTTTCGAAAATCTCGTAAAAACTCGAACTTCCAGAATTTCTGAGTATGCACGTTTTTAAATTTCGGCAAATTTAAAGTTTTTCGAAAATCTCCTGAAAACGCAAACTTCCAGGAATTCTGAGTATGCACGTTTTTAGAGTACAATGTGGTCCACAATAGGTCACCCTTTTTGTCCGCCCGCATCGCCTCCTTCCTAAAAAAATTTGGTCACATCTTCGAAAATGTTACTATAGTTGGGCAAATTTAAAGTTTTTCGAAAATCTTCTGAAAACTCGAACTTCCAGGAATTCTGAGTATGCACGTTTTTAGAGTACAATGTGGTCCACAATAGGTCACCCTTTTTGTCCGCCCGCATCGCCTACTTCTAAAAAAAATTTGGTCACATCTTGGAAAGTGTTATTATAGTTAGGCAAAATTAAAATTTCTCGAAAATCTCGTAAAAACTCGAACTTCCAGAAATTCTGAGTATGCACGTTTTTACAGTACTATGTGGTCCATAATAGGTGGCCACTTTTGTCCGCCCGCATCGACTCCTTCCCAAAAAAAATTTGGTCAAATCTTGGAAAATGTTAATATAGTTGGACAAATTTAAGGTTTTTTCCTGAAAACTCGAACTTCAAGAAATTCTAAGTATATACTTTTTTAGAGTAGAATGTGGTCCAAAATAGGTTACCACTTTTGTCCGCCCGCATCGCATCCTTCCTAAAAAAATTTTGTTCGAAAAATGTTAATATAATTGGGCAAATTTAAAGTTTTTCGAAAATCTCGTGAAAACTCGAACTTCCTGGAATTCTGAGTATGCACGTTTTTAGAGTACAATGTGGTCCACAATAGGTCACCCTTTTTGTCCGCCCGCATCGCCTCTTTCCTAAAAAAAATTTGGTCATATCTTCGAAAATGTTAATATAGTTGGGCAAATTTAAAGTTTTTCGAAAATCTCGTAAAAACTCGAACTTCCAGAAATTCTGAGTATGCACGTTTTTACAGTACTATGTGGTCCATAATAGGTGGCCACCTTTGTCCGCCCGCATCGACTGCTTCCTAAAAAAATTTGGTCACATCTTCGAAAATGTTACTATAGTTGGGCAAATTTAAAGTTTTTCGAAAATCTTCTGAAAACTCGAACTTCCTGGAATTCTGAGTATGCACGTTTTTAGAGTACAATGTGGTCCACAATAGGTCACCCTTTTTGTCCGCCCGCATCGCCTACTTCTAAAAAAAATTTGGTCACATCTTGGAAAGTGTTATTATAGTTAGGCAAAATTAAAATTTTTCGAAAATCTCGTAAAAACTCGAACTTCCAGAAATTCTGAGTATGCACGTTTTTAGAGTACAATGTGGTCCACAATAGGTCACCCTTTTTGTCCGCCCGCATCGACTCCTTCCCAAAAAAAATTTGGTCAAATCTTGGAAAATGTTAGTATAGTTGGTCAAATTTAAGGTTTTTCGAAAATCTCCTGAAAACTCGAACTTCCAGAAATTCTAAGTATGCACTTTTTTAGAGTAGAATGTGGTCCATAATAGGTCACCACTTTTGTCCGCCCGCATCGCCTCCTTCCTAAAAAAATTTGGTCACATCTTCAAAAATGTTAATATAGTTGGGCAAATTTAAAGTTTTTCGAAAATCTCCTGAAAACGCGAACTTCCAGGAATTCTGAGTAAGCACGTTTTTAGAGTACAATGTGGTCCACAATAGGTCACCCTTTTAGTCCGCATCGCCTCCTTCCTAGAAAAATTTTGTTCGAAAAATGTTAATATAGTTGGGCAAATTTAAAGTTTTTCGAAAATCTTCTGAAAACTCGAACTTCCAGGAATTCTGAGTATGCACGTTTTTAGAGTACAATGTGGTCCACAATAGGTCACCCTTTTTGTCCGCCCGCATCGCCTCCTTCCTAAAAAAATTTGGTCACATCTTCGAAAATGTTAATATAGTTGGGCAAATTTAAAGTTTTTCGAAAATCTCGTAAAAACTCGAACTTCCAGAAATTCTGAGTATGCACGTTTTTACAGTACTATGTGGTCCATTATAGGTGGCCACCTTTGTCCGCCCGCATCGACTGCTTCCTAAAAAAATTTGGTCACATCTTCGAAAATGTTACTATAGTTGGGCAAATTTAAAGTTTTTCGAAAATCTCGTAAAAACTCGAACTTCCAGAAATTCTGAGTATGCACGTTTTTACAGTACTATGTGGTCCATAATAGGTGGCCACCTTTGTCCGCCCGCATCGACTCCTTCCTAAACAAATTTGGTCACATCTTCGAAAATGTTAATATAGTTGGGCAAATTTAAAGTTTTTCGAAAATCTCCTGAAAACGCGAACTTCCAGGAATTCTGAGTATGCACGTTTTTAGAGTACAATGTGGTCCACAATAGGTCACGCTTTTTGTCCGCCCGCATCGCCTCCTTCTTAAAAAAAATTTGGTCACATCTTCGAAAATGTTAATATAGTTGGGCAAATTTAAAGTTTTTCGAAAATCTCCTGAAAACTTGAACTTCCAGAAATTCTGAGTATGCACGTTTTTACAGTACTATGTGGTCCATAATAGGTGGCCACTTTTGTCCGCCCGCATCGACTCCTTCCCAAAAAAAATTTGGTCAAATCTTGGAAAATGTTAATATAGTTGGGCAAATTTAAAGTTTTTCGAAAATCTCCTGAAAACGCGAACTTCCAGGAATTTTGAGTATGCACGTTTTTAGAGTACAATGTGGTCCACAATAGGTCACCCTTTTTGTCCGCCCGCATCGCCTCCCTCTTAAAAAATTTTGGTCACATCTTCGAAATTGTTAATATAGTTGGGCAAATTTAAAGTTTTTCGAAAATCTCGTAAAAACTCGAACTTCCAGAAATTCTGAGTATGCACGTTTTTACAGTACTATGTGGTCCATAATAGGTGGCCACCTTTGTCCGCCCGCATCGACTCCTTCCTAAAAAAATTTGGTCACATCTTCGAAAATGTTAATATAGTTGGGCAAATTTAAAGTTTTTCGAAAATCTCCTGAAAACGCAAACTTCCAGGAATTCTGAGTATGCACGTTTTTAGAGTACAATGTGGTCCACAATAGGTCACCCTTTTTGTCCGCCCGCATCGACTCCTTCCCAAAAATAATTTGGTCAAATCTTGGAAAATGTTAGTATAGTTGGTCAAATTTAAGGTTTTTCGAAAATCTCCTGAAAACTCGAACTTCCAGAAATTCTAAGTATGCACTTTTTTAGAGTAGAATGTGGTCCATAATAGGTCACCACTTTTGTCCGCCCGCATCGTCTCCTTCCTAAAAAAATTTGGTCACATCTTCAAAAATGTTAATATAGTTGGGCAAATTTAAAGTTTTTCGAAAATCTCCTGAAAACGCGAACTTCCAGGAATTCTGAGTATGCACGTTTTTACAGTACTATGTGGTCCACAATAGGTCACCCTTTTAGTCCGCATCGCCTCCTTCCTAGAAAAATTTTGTTCGAAAAATGTTAATATAGTTGGACAAATTTAAAGTTTTTCGAAAATCTTCTGAAAACTCGAACTTCCAGGAATTCTGAGTATGCACGTTTTTAGAGTACAATGTGGTCCACAATAGGTCACCCTTCTTGTCCGCCCGCATCGCCTCCTTCCAAAAAAAATTTGGTCACATCTTCGAAAATGTTAATATAGTTGGGCAAATTTAAAGTTTTTCGAAAATCTCGTAAAAACTCGAACTTCCAGAAATTCTGAGTATGCACGTTTTTACAGTACTATGTGGTCCATAATAGGTGGCGACCTTTGTCCGCCCGCATCGACTCCTTCCTAAAAAAATTTGGTCACATCTTCGAAAATGTTACTATAGTTGGGCAAATTTAAAGTTTTTCGAAAATCTTCTGAAAACTCGAACTTCCAGGAATTCTGAGTATGCACGTTTTTAGAGTACAATGTGGTCCACAATAGGTCACCCTTTTTGTCCGCCCGCATCGCCTACTTCTAAAAAAAATTTGGTCACATCTTGGAAAGTGTTATTATAGTTAGGCAAAATTAAAATTTTTCGAAAATCTCGTAAAAACTCGAACTTCCAGAAATTCTGAGTATGCACGTTTTAACAGTACTATGTGGTCCATAATAGGTGGCCACTTTTGTCCGCCCGCATCGACTCCTTCCCAAAAAAAATTTGGTCAAATCTTGGGAAATGTTAATATAGTTGGACAAATTTAAGGTTTTTTCCTGAAAACTCGAACTTCAAGAAATTCTAAGTATATACTATTTTAGAGTAGAATGTGGTCCAAAATAGATTACCACTTTTGTCCGCCCGCATCGCATCCTTCCTAAAAAAATTTTGTTCGAAAAATGTTAATATAATTGGGCAAATTTAAAGTTTTTCGAAAATCTCCTGAAAACTCGAACTTCCTGGAATTCTGAGTATGCACGTTTTTAGAGTACAATGTGGTCCACAATAGGTCACCCTTTTTGTCCGCCCGCATCGCCTCCTTCCTAAAAAAAATTTGGTCATATCTTCGAAAATGTTAATATAGTTGGGCAAATTTAAAGTTTTTCGAAAATCTCGTAAAAACTCGAACTTCCAGAAATTCTGAGTATGCACGTTTTTACAGTACTATGTGGTCCATAATAGGTGGCCACTTTTGTCCGCCCGCATCGACTCCTTCCCAAAAAAAATTTGGTCAAATCTTGGAAAATGTTAATATAGTTGGGCAAATTTAAAGTTTTTCGAAAATCTCCTGAAAACGCGAACTTCCAGGAATTTTGAGTATGCACGTTTTTAGAGTACAATGTGGTCCACAATAGGTCACCCTTTTTGTCCGCCCGCATCGCCTCCCTCTTAAAAAATTTTGGTCACATCTTCGAAAATGTTAATATAGTTGGGCAAATTTAAAGTTTTTCGAAAATCTCGTAAAAACTTGAACTTCCAGAAATTCTGAGTATGCACGTTTTTACAGTACTATGTGGTCCATAATAGGTGGCCACCTTTGTCCGCCCGCATCGACTCCTTCCTAAAAAAATTTGGTCACGTCTTCGAAAATTTTAATTTAGTTGGGCAAATTTAAAGTTTTTCGAAAATCTCCTGAAAACGCGGACTTCCAGGAATTTTGAGTATGCACGTTTTTAGAGTACAATGTGGTCCACAATAGGTCACCCTTTTTGTCCGCCCGCATCGCCTCCCTCTTAAAAAATTTTGGTCACATCTTCGAAAATGTTAATATAGTTGGGCAAATTTAAAGTTTTTCGAAAATCTCGTAAAAACTCGAACTTCCAGAAATTCTGAGTATGCACGTTTTTACAGTGCTATGTGGTCCATAATAGGTGGCCACCTTTGTCCGCCCGCATCGACTCCTTCCTAAAAAAATTTGGTCACGTCTTTGAAAATTTTAATTTAGTTGGGCAAATTTAAAGTTTTTCGAAAATCTCCTGAAAACGCGAACTTCCAGGAATTCTGAGTATGCACGTTTTTAGAGTACAATGTGGTCCACAATAGGTCACCCTTTTTGTCCGCCCGCATCGACTCCTTCCCAAAAACAATTTGGTCAAATCTTGGAAAATGTTAGTATAGTTGGTCAAATTTAAGGTTTTTCGAAAATCTCCTGAAAACTCGAACTTCCAGAAATTCTAAGTATGCACTTTTTTAGAGTAGAATGTGGTCCATAATAGGTCACCACTTTTGTCCGCCCGCATCGTCTCCTTCCTAAAAAAATTTGGTCACATCTTCAAAAATGTTAATATAGTTGGGCAAATTTAAAGTTTTTCGAAAATCTCCTGAAAACGCGAACTTCCAGGAATTCTGAGTATGCACGTTTTTACAGTACTATGTGGTCCACAATAGGTCACCCTTTTAGTCCGCATCGCCTCCTTCCTAGAAAAATTTTGTTCGAAAAATGTTAATATAGTTGGGCAAATTTAAAGTTTTTCGAAAATCTTCTGAAAACTCGAACTTCCAGGAATTCTGAGTATGCACGTTTTTAGAGTACAATGTGGTCCACAATAGGTCACCCTTCTTGTCCGCCCGCATCGCCTCCTTCCAAAAAAAATTTGGTCACATCTTCGAAAATGTTAATATAGTTGGGCAAATTTAAAGTTTTTCGAAAATCTCGTAAAAACTCGAACTTCCAGAAATTCTGAGTATGCACGTTTTTACAGTACTATGTGGTCCATAATAGGTGGCGACCTTTGTCCGCCCGCATCGACTCCTTCCTAAAAAAATTTGGTCACATCTTCGAAAATGTTACTATAGTTGGGCAAATTTAAAGTTTTTCGAAAATCTTCTGAAAACTCGAACTTCCAGGAATTCTGAGTATGCACGTTTTTAGAGTACAATGTGGTCCACAATAGGTCACCCTTTTTGTCCGCCCGCATCGCCTACTTCTAAAAAAAATTTGGTCACATCTTGGAAAGTGTTATTATAGTTAGGCAAAATTAAAATTTTTCGAAAATCTCGTAAAAACTCGAACTTCCAGAAATTCTGAGTATGCACGTTTTAACAGTACTATGTGGTCCATAATAGGTGGCCACTTTTGTCCGCCCGCATCGACTCCTTCCCAAAAAAAATTTGGTCAAATCTTGGGAAATGTTAATATAGTTGGACAAATTTAAGGTTTTTTCCTGAAAACTCGAACTTCAAGAAATTCTAAGTATATACTATTTTAGAGTAGAATGTGGTCCAAAATAGGTTACCACTTTTGTCCGCCCGCATCGCATCCTTCCTAAAAAAATTTTGTTCGAAAAATGTTAATATAATTGGGCAAATTTAAAGTTTTTCGAAAATCTCCTGAAAACTCGAACTTCCTGGAATTCTGAGTATGCACGTTTTTAGAGTACAATGTGGTCCACAATAGGTCACCCTTTTTGTCCGCCCGCATCGCCTCCTTCCTAAAAAAAATTTGGTCATATCTTCGAAAATGTTAATATAGTTGGGCAAATTTAAAGTTTTTCGAAAATCTCGTAAAAACTCGAACTTCCAGAAATTCTGAGTATGCACGTTTTTACAGTACTATGTGGTCCATAATAGGTGGCCACTTTTGTCCGCCCGCATCGACTCCTTCCCAAAAAAAATTTGGTCAAATCTTGGAAAATGTTAATATAGTTGGGCAAATTTAAAGTTTTTCGAAAATCTCCTGAAAACGCGAACTTCCAGGAATTTTGAGTATGCACGTTTTTAGAGTACAATGTGGTCCACAATAGGTCACCCTTTTTGTCCGCCCGCATCGCCTCCCTCTTAAAAAATTTTGGTCACATCTTCGAAAATGTTAATATAGTTGGGCAAATTTAAAGTTTTTCGAAAATCTCGTAAAAACTTGAACTTCCAGAAATTCTGAGTATGCACGTTTTTACAGTACTATGTGGTCCATAATAGGTGGCCACCTTTGTCCGCCCGCATCGACTCCTTCCTAAAAAAATTTGGTCACGTCTTCGAAAATTTTAATTTAGTTGGGCAAATTTAAAGTTTTTCGAAAATCTCCTGAAAACGCGGACTTCCAGGAATTTTGAGTATGCACGTTTTTAGAGTACAATGTGGTCCACAATAGGTCACCCTTTTTGTCCGCCCGCATCGCCTCCCTCTTAAAAAATTTTGGTCACATCTTCGAAAATGTTAATATAGTTGGGCAAATTTAAAGTTTTTCGAAAATCTCGTAAAAACTCGAACTTCCAGAAATTCTGAGTATGCACGTTTTTACAGTGCTATGTGGTCCATAATAGGTGGCCACCTTTGTCCGCCCGCATCGACTCCTTCCTAAAAAAATTTGGTCACGTCTTTGAAAATTTTAATTTAGTTGGGCAAATTTAAAGTTTTTCGAAAATCTCCTGAAAACGCGAACTTCCAGGAATTCTGAGTATGCACGTTTTTAGAGTACAATGTGGTCCACAATAGGTCACCCTTTTTGTCCGCCCGCATCGACTCCTTCCCAAAAACAATTTGGTCAAATCTTGGAAAATGTTAGTATAGTTGGTCAAATTTAAGGTTTTTCGAAAATCTCCTGAAAACTCGAACTTCCAGAAATTCTAAGTATGCACTTTTTTAGAGTAGAATGTGGTCCATCATAGGTCACCACTTTTGTCCGCCCGCATCGCCTCCTTCCTAAAAAAATTTGGTCACATCTTCGAAAATGTTACTATAGTTGGGCAAATTTAAAGTTTTTCGAGAATCTCCTGAAAACGCGAAGTTCCAGGAATTCTGAGTATGCACGTTTTTAGAGTATAATGTGGTCCACAATAGGTCACCCTTTTTGTCCGCCCGCATCGCCTCCTTCCTAGAAAAATTTTGTTCGAAAAATGTTAATATAGTTGGGCAAATTTAAAGTTTTTCGAAAATCTTCTGAAAACTCGAACTCCCAGGAATTTTGAGTATGCACGTTTTTACAGTACTATGTGGTCCATAATAGGTGGCCACTTTTGTCCGCCCGCATAGACTCCTTCCTAAAAAAATTTGGTCACATCTTCGAAAATGTTAATATAGTTGGGCAAATTTAAAGTTTTTCGAAAATCTCCTGAAAACGCGAACTTCCAGGAATTTTGAGTATGCACGTTTTTAGAGTACAATGTGGTCCACAATAGGTCACCCTTTTTGTCCGCCCGCATCGCCTCCCTCTTAAAAAATTTTGGTCACATCTTCGAAAATGTTAATATAGTTGGGCAAATTTAAAGTTTTTCGAAAATCTCGTAAAAACTTGAACTTCCAGAAATTCTGAGTATGCACGTTTTTACAGTACTATGTGGTCCATAATAGGTGGCCACCTTTGTCCGCCCGCATCGACTCCTTCCTAAAAAAATTTGGTCACGTCTTCGAAAATTTTAATTTAGTTGGGCAAATTTAAAGTTTTTCGAAAATCTCCTGAAAACGCGAACTTCCAGGAATTTTGAGTATGCACGTTTTTAGAGTACAATGTGGTCCACAATAGGTCACCCTTTTTGTCCGCCCGCATCGCCTCCCTCTTAAAAAATTTTGGTCACATCTTCGAAATTGTTAATATAGTTGGGCAAATTTAAAGTTTTTCGAAAATCTCGTAAAAACTCGAACTTCCAGAAATTCTGAGTATGCACGTTTTTACAGTACTATGTGGTCCATAATAGGTGGCCACCTTTGTCCGCCCGCATCGACTCCTTCCTAAAAAAATTTGGTCACATCTTCGAAAATGTTAATATAGTTGGGCAAATTTAAAGTTTTTCGAAAATCTCCTGAAAACGCAAACTTCCAGAAATTCTGAGTATGCACGTTTTTACAGTACTATGTGGTCCATAATAGGTGGCCACTTTTGTCCGCCCGCATCGACTCCTTCCCAAAAATAATTTGGTCAAATCTTGGAAAATGTTAGTATAGTTGGTCAAATTTAAGGTTTTTCGAAAATCTCCTGAAAACTCGAACTTCCAGAAATTCTAAGTATGCACTTTTTTAGAGTAGAATGTGGTCCATAATAGGTCACCACTTTTGTCCGCCCGCATCGTCTCCTTCCTAAAAAAATTTGGTCACATCTTCAAAAATGTTAATATAGTTGGGCAAATTTAAAGTTTTTCGAAAATCTCCTGAAAACGCGAACTTCCAGGAATTCTGAGTATGCACGTTTTTACAGTACTATGTGGTCCACAATAGGTCACCCTTTTAGTCCGCATCGCCTCCTTCCTAGAAAAATTTTGTTCGAAAAATGTTAATATAGTTGGGCAAATTTAAAGTTTTTCGAAAATCTTCTGAAAACTCGAACTTCCAGGAATTCTGAGTATGCACGTTTTTAGAGTACAATGTGGTCCACAATAGGTCACCCTTCTTGTCCGCCCGCATCGCCTCCTTCCAAAAAAAATTTGGTCACATCTTCGAAAATGTTAATATAGTTGGGCAAATTTAAAGTTTTTCGAAAATCTCGTAAAAACTCGAACTTCCAGAAATTCTGAGTATGCACGTTTTTACAGTACTATGTGGTCCATAATAGGTGGCGACCTTTGTCCGCCCGCATCGACTCCTTCCTAAAAAAATTTGGTCACATCTTCGAAAATGTTACTATAGTTGGGCAAATTTAAAGTTTTTCGAAAATCTTCGGAAAACTCGAACTTCCAGGAATTCTGAGTATGCACGTTTTTAGAGTACAATGTGGTCCACAATAGGTCACCCTTTTTGTCCGCCCGCATCGCCTACTTCTAAAAAAAATTTGGTCACATCTTGGAAAGTGTTATTATAGTTAGGCAAAATTAAAATTTCTCGAAAATCTCGTAAAAACTCGAACTTCCAGAAATTCTGAGTATGCACGTTTTTACAGTACTATGTGGTCCATAATAGGTGGCCACTTTTGTCCGCCCGCATCGACTCCTTCCCAAAAAAAATTTGGTCAAATCTTGGAAAATGTTAATATAGTTGGACATATTTAAGGTTTTTTCCTGAAAACTCGAACTTCAAGAAATTCTAAGTATATACTTTTTTAGAGTAGAATGTGGTCCAAAATAGGTTACCACTTTTGTCCGCCCGCATCGCATCCTTCCGAAAAAAATTTTGTTCGAAAAATGTTAATATAATTGGGCAAATTTAAAGTTTTTCGAAAATCTCGTGAAAACTCGAACTTCCTGGAATTCTGAGTATGCACGTTTTTAGAGTACAATGTGGTCCACAATAGGTCACCCTTTTTGTCCGCCCGCATCGCCTCCTTCCTAAAAAAAATTTGGTCATATCTTCGAAAATGTTAATATAGTTGGGCAAATTTAAAGTTTTTCGAAAATCTCGTAAAAACTCGAACTTCCAGAAATTCTGAGTATGCACGTTTTTACAGTACTATGTGGTCCATAATAGGTGGCCACCTTTGTCCGCCCGCATCGACTGCTTCCTAAAAAAATTTGGTCACATCTTCGAAAATGTTACTATAGTTGGGCAAATTTAAAGTTTTTCGAAAATCTTCTGAAAACTCGAACTTCCTGGAATTCTGAGTATGCACGTTTTTAGAGTACAATGTGGTCCACAATAGGTCACCCTTTTTGTCCGCCCGCATCGCCTACTTCTAAAAAAAATTTGGTCACATCTTGGAAAGTGTTATTATAGTTAGGCAAAATTAAAATTTTTCGAAAATCTCGTAAAAACTCGAACTTCCAGAAATTCTGAGAATGCACGTTTTTAGAGTACAATGTGGTCCACAATAGGTCACCCTTTTTGTCCGCCCGCATCGACTCCTTCCCAAAAAAAATTTGGTCAAATCTTGGAAAATGTTAGTATAGTTGGTCAAATTTAAGGTTTTTCGAAAATCTCCTGAAAACTCGAACTTCCAGAAATTCTAAGTATGCACTTTTTTAGAGTAGAATGTGGTCCATAATAGGTCACCACTTTTGTCCGCCCGCATCGCCTCCTTCCTAAAAAAATTTGGTCACATCTTCAAAAATGTTAATATAGTTGGGCAAATTTAAAGTTTTTCGAAAATCTCCTGAAAACGCGAACTTCCAGGAATTCTGAGTAAGCACGTTTTTAGAGTACAATGTGGTCCACAATAGGTCACCCTTTTAGTCCGCATCGCCTCCTTCCTAGAAAAATTTTGTTCGAAAAATGTTAATATAGTTGGGCAAATTTAAAGTTTTTCGAAAATCTTCTGAAAACTCGAACTTCCAGGAATTCTGAGTATGCACGTTTTTAGAGTACAATGTGGTCCACAATAGGTCACCCTTTTTGTCCGCCCGCATCGCCTCCTTCCTAAAAAAATTTGGTCACATCTTCGAAAATGTTAATATAGTTGGGCAAATTTAAAGTTTTTCGAAAATCTCGTAAAAACTCGAACTTCCAGAAATTCTGAGTATGCACGTTTTTACAGTACTATGTGGTCCATTATAGGTGGCCACCTTTGTCCGCCCGCATCGACTGCTTCCTAAAAAAATTTGGTCACATCTTCGAAAATGTTACTATAGTTGGGCAAATTTAAAGTTTTTCGAAAATCTCGTAAAAACTCGAACTTCCAGAAATTCTGAGTATGCACGTTTTTACAGTACTATGTGGTCCATAATAGGTGGCCACCTTTGTCCGCCCGCATCGACTCCTTCCTAAACAAATTTGGTCACATCTTCGAAAATGTTAATATAGTTGGGCAAATTTAAAGTTTTTCGAAAATCTCCTGAAAACGCGAACTTCCAGGAATTCTGAGTATGCACGTTTTTAGAGTACAATGTGGTCCACAATAGGTCACCCTTTTTGTCCGCCCGCATCGCCTCCTTCTTAAAAAAATTTGGTCACATCTTCGAAAATGTTAATATAGTTGGGCAAATTTAAAGTTTTTCGAAAATCTCCTGAAAACTTGAACTTCCAGAAATTCTGAGTATGCACGTTTTTACAGTACTATGTGGTCCATAATAGGTGGCCACTTTTGTCCGCCCGCATCGACTCCTTCCCAAAAAAAATTTGGTCAAATCTTGGAAAATGTTAATATAGTTGGGCAAATTTAAAGTTTTTCGAAAATCTCCTGAAAACGCGAACTTCCAGGAATTTTGAGTATGCACGTTTTTAGAGTACAATGTGGTCCACAATAGGTCACCCTTTTTGTCCGCCCGCATCGCCTCCCTCTTAAAAAATTTTGGTCACATCTTCGAAATTGTTAATATAGTTGGGCAAATTTAAAGTTTTTCGAAAATCTCGTAAAAACTCGAACTTCCAGAAATTCTGAGTATGCACGTTTTTACAGTACTATGTGGTCCATAATAGGTGGCCACCTTTGTCCGCCCGCATCGACTCCTTCCTAAAAAAATTTGGTCACATCTTCGAAAATGTTAATATAGTTGGGCAAATTTAAAGTTTTTCGAAAATCTCCTGAAAACGCAAACTTCCAGGAATTCTGAGTATGCACGTTTTTAGAGTACAATGTGGTCCACAATAGGTCACCCTTTTTGTCCGCCCGCATCGACTCCTTCCCAAAAATAATTTGGTCAAATCTTGGAAAATGTTAGTATAGTTGGTCAAATTTAAGGTTTTTCGAAAATCTCCTGAAAACTCGAACTTCCAGAAATTCTAAGTATGCACTTTTTTAGAGTAGAATGTGGTCCATAATAGGTCACCACTTTTGTCCGCCCGCATCGTCTCCTTCCTAAAAAAATTTGGTCACATCTTCAAAAATGTTAATATAGTTGGGCAAATTTAAAGTTTTTCGAAAATCTCCTGAAAACGCGAACTTCCAGGAATTCTGAGTATGCACGTTTTTACAGTACTATGTGGTCCACAATAGGTCACCCTTTTAGTCCGCATCGCCTCCTTCCTAGAAAAATTTTGTTCGAAAAATGTTAATATAGTTGGGCAAATTTAAAGTTTTTCGAAAATCTTCTGAAAACTCGAACTTCCAGGAATTCTGAGTATGCACGTTTTTAGAGTACAATGTGGTCCACAATAGGTCACCCTTCTTGTCCGCCCGCATCGCCTCCTTCCAAAAAAAATTTGGTCACATCTTCGAAAATGTTAATATAGTTGGGCAAATTTAAAGTTTTTCGAAAATCTCGTAAAAACTCGAACTTCCAGAAATTCTGAGTATGCACGTTTTTACAGTACTATGTGGTCCATAATAGGTGGCGACCTTTGTCCGCCCGCATCGACTCCTTCCTAAAAAAATTTGGTCACATCTTCGAAAATGTTACTATAGTTGGGCAAATTTAAAGTTTTTCGAAAATCTTCTGAAAACTCGAACTTCCAGGAATTCTGAGTATGCACGTTTTTAGAGTACAATGTGGTCCACAATAGGTCACCCTTTTTGTCCGCCCGCATCGCCTACTTCTAAAAAAAATTTGGTCACATCTTGGAAAGTGTTATTATAGTTAGGCAAAATTAAAATTTTTCGAAAATCTCGTAAAAACTCGAACTTCCAGAAATTCTGAGTATGCACGTTTTAACAGTACTATGTGGTCCATAATAGGTGGCCACTTTTGTCCGCCCGCATCGACTCCTTCCCAAAAAAAATTTGGTCAAATCTTGGGAAATGTTAATATAGTTGGACAAATTTAAGGTTTTTTCCTGAAAACTCGAACTTCAAGAAATTCTAAGTATATACTTTTTTAGAGTAGAATGTGGTCCAAAATAGGTTACCACTTTTGTCCGCCCGCATCGCATCCTTCCTAAAAAAATTTTGTTCGAAAAATGTTAATATAATTGGGCAAATTTAAAGTTTTTCGAAAATCTCCTGAAAACTCGAACTTCCTGGAATTCTGAGTATGCACGTTTTTAGAGTACAATGTGGTCCACAATAGGTCACCCTTTTTGTCCGCCCGCATCGCCTCCTTCCTAAAAAAAATTTGGTCATATCTTCGAAAATGTTAATATAGTTGGGCAAATTTAAAGTTTTTCGAAAATCTCGTAAAAACTCGAACTTCCAGAAATTCTGAGTATGCACGTTTTTACAGTACTATGTGGTCCATAATAGGTGGCCACTTTTGTCCGCCCGCATCGACTCCTTCCCAAAAAAAATTTGGTCAAATCTTGGAAAATGTTAATATAGTTGGGCAAATTTAAAGTTTTTCGAAAATCTCCTGAAAACGCGAACTTCCAGGAATTTTGAGTATGCACGTTTTTAGAGTACAATGTGGTCCACAATAGGTCACCCTTTTTGTCCGCCCGCATCGCCTCCCTCTTAAAAAATTTTGGTCACATCTTCGAAAATGTTAATATAGTTGGGCAAATTTAAAGTTTTTCGAAAATCTCGTAAAAACTTGAACTTCCAGAAATTCTGAGTATGCACGTTTTTACAGTACTATGTGGTCCATAATAGGTGGCCACCTTTGTCCGCCCGCATCGACTCCTTCCTAAAAAAATTTGGTCACGTCTTCGAAAATTTTAATTTAGTTGGGCAAATTTAAAGTTTTTCGAAAATCTCCTGAAAACGCGAACTTCCAGGAATTTTGAGTATGCACGTTTTTAGAGTACAATGTGGTCCACAATAGGTCACCCTTTTTGTCCGCCCGCATCGCCTCCCTCTTAAAAAATTTTGGTCACATCTTCGAAAATGTTAATATAGTTGGGCAAATTTAAAGTTTTTCGAAAATCTCGTAAAAACTCGAACTTCCAGAAATTCTGAGTATGCACGTTTTTACAGTGCTATGTGGTCCATAATAGGTGGCCACCTTTGTCCGCCCGCATCGACTCCTTCCTAAAAAAATTTGGTCACGTCTTTGAAAATTTTAATTTAGTTGGGCAAATTTAAAGTTTTTCGAAAATCTCCTGAAAACGCGAACTTCCAGGAATTCTGAGTATGCACGTTTTTAGAGTACAATGTGGTCCATAATAGGTCACCCTTTTTGTCCGCCCGCATCGACTCCTTCCCAAAAACAATTTGGTCAAATCTTGGAAAATGTTAGTATAGTTGGTCAAATTTAAGGTTTTTCGAAAATCTCCTGAAAACTCGAACTTCCAGAAATTCTAAGTATGCACTTTTTTAGAGTAGAATGTGGTCCATAATAGGTCACCACTTTTGTCCGCCCGCATCGCCTCCTTCCTAAAAAAATTTGGTCACATCTTCGAAAATGTTAATACAGTTGGGCAAATTTAAAGTTTTTCGGAAATCTCCTGAAAACGCGAACTTCCAGGAATTCTGAGTAAGCACGTTTTTAGAGTACAATGTGGTCCACAATAGGTCACCCTTTTAGTCCGCATCGCCTCCTTCCTAGAAAAATTTTGTTCGAAAAATGTTAATATAGTTGGGCAAATTTAAAGTTTTTCGAAAATCTTCTGAAAACTCGAACTTCCAGGAATTCCGAGTATGCACGTTTTTAGAGTACAATGTGGTCCACAATAGGTCACCCTTTTTGTCCGCCCGCATTGCCTCCTTCCTAAAAAAATTTGGTCACATCTTCGAAAATGTTAATATAGTTGGGCAAATTTAAAGTTTTTCGAAAATCTCGTAAAAACTCGAACTTCCAGAAATTCTGAGTATGCACGTTTTTACAGTACTATGTGGTCCATAATAGGTGGCCACCTTTGTCCGCCCACATCGACTGCTTCCTAAAAAAATTTGGTCACATCTTCGAAAATGTTACTATAGTTGGGCAAATTTAAAGTTTTTCGAAAATCTTCTGAAAACTCGAACTTCCAGGAATTCTGAGTATGCACGTTTTTAGAGTACAATGTGGTCCACAATAGGTCACCCTTTTTGTCCGCCCGCATCGCCTACTTCTAAAAAAAATTTGGTCACATCTTGGAAAGTGTTATTATAGTTAGGCAAAATTAAAATTTTTCGAAAATCTCGTAAAAACTCGAACTTCCAGAAATTCTGAGTATGCACGTTTTTACAGTACTATGTGGTCCATAATAGGTGGCCACTTTTGTCCGCCCGCATCGACTCCTTCCCAAAAAAAATTTGGTCAAATCTTGGAAAATGTTAATATAGTTGGACAAATTTAAGGTTTTTTCCTGAAAACTCGAACTTCAAGAAATTCTAAGTATATACTTTTTTAGAGTAGAATGTGGTCCAAAATAGGTTACCACTTTTGTCCGCCCGCATCGCATCCTTCCTAAAAAAATTTTGTTCGAAAAATGTTAATATAATTAGGCAAATTTAAAGTTTTTCGAAAATCTCCTGAAAACTCGAACTTCCTGGAATTCTGAGTATGCACGTTTTTAGAGTACAATGTGGTTCACAATAGGTCACCCTTTTTGTCCGCCCGCATCGCCTCCTTCCTAAAAAAAATTTGGTCATATCTTCGAAAATGTTAATATAGTTGGGCAAATTTAAAGTTTTTCGAAAATCTCGTAAAAACTCGAACTTCCAGAAATTCTGAGTATGCACGTTTTTACAGTACTATGTGGTCCATAATAGGTGGCCACTTTTGTCCGCCCGCATCGACTCCTTCCCAAAAAAAATTTGGTCAAATCTTGGAAAATGTTAATATAGTTGGGCAAATTTAAAGTTTTTCGAAAATCTCCTGAAAACGCGAACTTCCAGGAATTCTGTGTATGCACGTTTTTAGAGTACAATGTGGTCCACAATAGGTCACCCTTTTTGTCCGCCCGCATCGCCTCCCTCTTAAAAAATTTTGGTCACATCTTCGAAAATGTTAATATAGTTGGGCAAATTTAAAGTTTTTCGAAAATCTCCTGAAAAAGCGAACTTCCAGAAATTCTGAGTATGCACGTTTTTACAGTACTATGTGGTCCATAACAGGTGGCCACATTTGTCCGCCCGCATCGACTCCTTCCTAAAAAAATTTGGTCACATCTTCGAAAATGTTAATATAGTTGGGCAAATTTAAAGTTTTTCGAAAATCTCCTGAAAACGCAAACTTCCAGGAATTCTGAGTATGCACGTTTTTAGAGTACAATGTGGTCCACAATAGGTCACCCTTTTTGTCCGCCCGCATCGACTCCTTCCCAAAAATAATTTGGTCAAATCTTGGAAAATGTTAGTATAGTTGGTCAAATTTAAGGTTTTTCGAAAATCTCCTGAAAACTCGAACTTCCAGAAATTCTAAGTATGCACTTTTTTAGAGTAGAATGTGGTCCATAATAGGTCACCACTTTTGTCCGCCCGCATCGCCTCCTTCCTAAAAAAATTTGGTAAAATCTTGGAAAATGTTAATATAGTTGGGCAAATTTAAAGTTTTTCGAAAATCTCCTGAAAACGCGAACTTCCAGGAATTCTGAGTAAGCACGTTTTTAGAGTACAATGTGGTCCACAATAGGTCACCCTTTTAGTCCGCATCGCCTCCTTCCTAGAAAAATTTTGTTCGAAAAATGTTAATATAGTTGGGCAAATTTAAAGTTTTTCGAAAA
Source organism: Tachina lurida (assembly GCA_944452675.1). Lineage (NCBI taxonomy): Eukaryota > Metazoa > Arthropoda > Insecta > Diptera > Tachinidae > Tachina > Tachina lurida. Next base: position 11,145,471 of record OX101754.1, on the reverse strand, counting down.
TCTCCTGAAAACGCGAACTTCCAGGAATTTTGAGTATGCACGTTTTTAGAGTACAATGTGGTCCACAATAGGTCACCCTTTTTGTCCGCCCGCATCGCCTCCCTCTTAAAAAATTTTGGTCACATCTTCGAAAATGTTAATATAGTTGGGCAAATTTAAAGTTTTTCGAAAATCTCGTAAAAACTTGAACTTCCAGAAATTCTGAGTATGCACGTTTTTACAGTACTATGTGGTCCATAATAGGTGGCATCCTTTGTCCGCCCGCATCGACTCCTTCCTAAAAAAATTTGGTCACGTCTTCGAAAATTTTAATTTAGTTGGGCAAATTTAAAGTTTTTCGAAAATCTCCTGAAAACGCGAACTTCCAGGAATTTTGAGTATGCACGTTTTTAGAGTACAATGTGGTCCACAATAGGTCACCCTTTTTGTCCGCCCGCATCGCCTCCCTCTTAAAAAATTTTGGTCACATCTTCGAAAATGTTAATATAGTTGGGCAAATTTAAAGTTTTTCGAAAATCTCGTAAAAACTCGAACTTCCAGAAATTCTGAGTATGCACGTTTTTACAGTGCTATGTGGTCCATAATAGGTGGCCACCTTTGTCCGCCCGCATCGACTCCTTCCTAAAAAAATTTGGTCACGTCTTTGAAAATTTTAATTTAGTTGGGCAAATTTAAAGTTTTTCGAAAATCTCCTGAAAACGCGAACTTCCAGGAATTCTGAGTATGCACGTTTTTAGAGTACAATGTGGTCCACAATAGGTCACCCTTTTTGTCCGCCCGCATCGACTCCTTCCCAAAAACAATTTGGTCAAATCTTGGAAAATGTTAGTATAGTTGGTCAAATTTAAGGTTTTTCGAAAATCTCCTGAAAACTCGAACTTCCAGAAATTCTAAGTATGCACTTTTTTAGAGTAGAATGTGGTCCATAATAGGTCACCACTTTTGTCCGCCCGCATCGCCTCCTTCCTAAAAAAATTTGGTCACATCTTCGAAAATGTTAATACAGTTGGGCAAATTTAAAGTTTTTCGGAAATCTCCTGAAAACGCGAACTTCCAGGAATTCTGAGTAAGCACGTTTTTAGAGTACAATGTGGTCCACAATAGGTCACCCTTTTAGTCCGCATCGCCTCCTTCCTAGAAAAATTTTGTTCGAAAAATGTTAATATAGTTGGGCAAATTTAAAGTTTTTCGAAAATCTTCTGAAAACTCGAACTTCCAGGAATTTTGAGTATGCACGTTTTTACAGTACTATGTGGTCCATAACAGGTGGCCACCTTTGTCCGCCCGCATCGACTCCTTCCTAAAAGAATTTGGTCACATCTTCGAAAATGTTAATATAGTTGGGCAAATTTAAAGTTTTTCGAAAATCTCCTGAAAACGCAATTTTCCAGGAATTCTGAGTATGCACGTTTTTAGAGTACAATGTGGTCCACAATAGGTCACCCTTTTTGTCCGCCCGCATCGACTCCTTCCCAAAAATAATTTGGTCAAATCTTGGAAAATGTTAGTATAGTTGGTCAAATTTAAGGTTTTTCGAAAATCTCCTGAAAACTCGAACTTCCAGAAATTCTAAGTATGCACTTTCTTAGAGTAGAATGTGGTCCATAATAGGTCACCACTTTTGTCCGCCCGCATCGCCTCCTTCCTAAAAAAATTTGGTAAAATCTTGGAAAATGTTAATATAGTTGGGCAAATTTAAAGTTTTTCGAAAATCTCCTGAAAACGCGAACTTCCAGGAATTCTGAGTAAGCACGTTTTTAGAGTACAATGTGGTCCACAATAGGTCACCCTTTTAGTCCGCATCGCCTCCTTCCTAGAAAAATTTTGTTCGAAAAATGTTAATATAGTTGGGCAAATTTAAAGTTTTTCGAAAATCTTCTGAAAACTCGAACTTCCAGGAATTCTGAGTATGCACGTTTTTAGAGTACAATGTGGTCCACAATAGGTCACCCTTTTTGTCCGCCCGCATCGCCTCCTTCCTAAAAAAATTTGGTCACATCTTCGAAAATGTTAATATAGTTGGGCAAATTTAAAGTTTTTCGAAAATCTCGTAAAAACTCGAACTTCCAGGAATTCTGAGTATGCACGTTTTTACAGTACTATGTGGTCCATAATAGGTGGCCACCTTTGTCCGCCCGCATCGACTGCTTCCTAAAAAAATTTGGTCACATCTTCGAAAATGTTACTATAGTTGGGCAAATTTAAAGTTTTTCGAAAATCTTCTGAAAACTCGAACTTCCAGGAATTCTGAGTATGCACGTTTTTAGAGTACAATGTGGTCCACAATAGGTCACCTTTTTGTCCGCCCGCATCGCCTACTTCTAAAAAAAATTTGGTCACATCTTGGAAAGTGTTATTATAGTTAGGCAAAATTAAAATTTTTCGAAAATCTCGTAAAAACTCGAACTTCCAGAAATTCTGAGTATGCACGTTTTTACAGTACTATGTGGTCCATAATAGCTGGCCACTTTTGTCCGCCCGCATCGACTCCTTCCCAAAAAAAATTTGGTCAAATCTTGGAAAATGTTAATATAGTTGGTCAAATTTAAGGTTTTTCGAAAATCTCCTGAAAACTCGAACTTCCAGAAATTCTAAGTATGCACTTTCTTAGAGTAGAATGTGGTCCATAATAGGTCACCACTTTTGTCCGCCCGCATCGCCTCCTTCCTAAAAAAATTTGGTCACATCTTCAAAAATGTTAATATAGTTGGGCAAATTTAAAGTTTTTCGAAAATCTTCTGAAAACTCGAACTTCCAGGAATTCTGAGTATTCACGTTTTTAGAGTACAATGTGGTCCACAATAGGTCACCCTTTTTGTCCGCCCGCATCGCCTCCTTCCTAAAAAAAATTTGGTCATATCTTCGAAAATGTTAATATAGTTGGGCAAATTTAAAGTTTTTCGAAAATCTCGTAAAAACTCGAACTTCCAGAAATTCTGAGTATGCACGTTTTTACAGTACTATGTGGTCCATGATAGGTGGCCACCTTTGTCCGCCCGCATCGACTCCTTCCTAAACAAATTTGGTCACATCTTCGAAAATGTTAATATAGTTGGGCAAATTTAAAGTTTTTCGAAAATCTCCTGAAAACGCTAACTTCCAGGAATTCTGAGTATGCACGTTTTTAGAGTACAATGTGGTCCACAATAGGTCACCCTTTTTGTACGCCCGCATCGCTTCCTTCTTAAAAAAATTTGGTCACATCTTCGAAAATGTTAATATAGTTGGGCAAATTTAAAGTTTTTCGAAAATCTCCTGAAAACGCAAACTTCCAGAAATTCTGAGTATGCACGTTTTTACAGTACTATGTGGTCCATAATAGGTGGCCACTTTTGTCCGCCCGCATCGACTCCTTCCCAAAAAAAATTTGGTCAAATCTTGGAAAATGTTAATATAGTTGGGCAAATTTAAAGTTTTTCAAAAATCTCCTGAAAACGCGAACTTCCAGGAATTTTGAGTATGCACGTTTTTAGAGTACAATGTGGTCCACAATAGGTCACCCTTTTTGTCCGCCCGCATCGCCTCCCTCTTAAAAAATTTTGGTCACATCTTCGAAAATGTTAATATAGTTGGGCAAATTTAAAGTTTTTCGAAAATCTCGTAAAACCTCGAACTTCCAGAGATTCTGAGTATGCACGTTTTTACAGTACTATGTGGTCCATAATAGGTGGCCACCTTTGTCCGCCCGCATCGACTCCTTCCTAAAAAAATTTGGTCACATCTTCGAAAATGTTACTATAGTTGGGCAAATTTAAAGTTTTTCGAAAATCTCCTGAAAACGCGAACTTCCAGGAATTCTGAGTATGCACGTTTTTAGAGTACAATGTGGTCCGCAATAGGTCACCCTTTTTGTCCGCCCGCATCGCCTCCTTCTTAAAAAAATTTGGTCACATCTTCGAAAATGTTAATATAGTTGGGCAAATTTAAAATTTTTCGAAAATCGCGTAAAAACTCGAACTTCCAGAATTTCTGAGTATGCACGTTTTTACAGTACTATGTGGTCCATAATAGGTGGCCACCTTTGTCCGCCCGCATCGACTCCTTCCTAAAAAAATTTGGTCACATCTTCGAAAATGTTACTATAGTTGGGCAAATTTAAAGTTTTTCGAAAATCTCCTGAAAACGCGAACTTCCAGGAATTCTGAGTATGCACGTTTTTAGAGTACAATGTGGTCCACAATTGGTCACCCTTTTTGTCCGCCCGCATCGACTCCTTCCTAAAAAAATTTGGTCACATCTTCGAAAATGTTACTATAGTTGGGCAAATTTAAAGTTTTTCGAAAATCTCCTGAAAACGCGAACTTCCAGGAATTCTGAGTATGCACGTTTTTAGAGTACAATGTGGTCCACAATTGGTCATCCTTTTTGTCCGCCCGCATCGCCTCCTTCCTAAAAAAATTTGGTCACATCTTGGAAAATGTTAATATAGTTGGGCAAATTTAAAATTTTTCGAAAATCTCGTAAAAACTCGAACTTCCAGAATTTCTGAGTATGCACGTTTTTACAGTACTATATGGTCCATAATAGGTGGCGACCTTTGTCCGCCCGCATCGACTCCTTCCTAAAAAAATTTGGTCACATCTTCGAAAATGTTACTATAGTTGGGCAAATTTAAAGTTTTTCGAAAATCTCCTGAAAATGCAAACTTCCAGAAATTCTGAGTATGCACGTTTTTAGAGTACAATGTGGTCCACAATAGGTCACCCTTTTTGTCCGCCCGCATCGCCTCCTTCCTAAAAAAATTTGGTCACATCTTCGAAAATGTTAATATAGTTGGGCAAATTTAAAAATTTTCGAAAATCTCGTAAAAACTCGAACTTCCAGAATTTCTGAGTATGCACGTTTTTACAGTACTATGTGGTCCATAATAGGTGGCCACCTTTGTCCGCCCGCATCGACTCCTTCCTAAAAAAAATTTGGTCACATCTTCGAAAATGTTACTATAGTTGGGCAAATTTAAAGTTTTTCGAAAATCTCCTGAAAACGCGAACTTCCAGGAATTCTGAGTATGCACGTTTTTAGAGTACAATGTGGTCCACAATTGGTCACCCTTTTTGTCCGCCCGCATCGCCTCCTTCCTAAAAAAATTTGGTCACATCTTCAAATTTAAAGTTTTTCGAAAATCTCCTGAAAACGCAAACTTCCAGGAATTCTGAGTATGCACGTTTTTAGAGTACAATGTGGTGCACAATTGGTCATCCTTTTTGTCCGCCAGCATCGCCTCCTTCCTAAAAAAATTTGGTCACATCTTGGAAAATGTTAATATAGTTGGGCAAATTTAAAATTTTTCGAAAATCTCGTAAAAACTCGAACTTCCAGAATTTCTGAGTATGCACGTTTTTAAATTTCGGCAAATTAAAGTTTTTCGAAAATCTCCTGAAAACGCAAACTTCCAGGAATTCTGAGTATGCACGTTTTTAGAGTACAATGTGGTCCACAATAGGTCACCCTTTTTGTCCGCCCGCATCGACTCCTTCCCAAAAAAAATTTTGTCAAATCTTGGAAAATGTTAGTATAGTTGGTCAAATTTAAAGTTTTTCGAAAATCTCCTAAAAACTCGAACTTCCACAAATTCTGAGTATGCACGTTTTTACAGTACTATGTGGTCCATAATAGGTGGCCACCTTTGTCCGCCCGCATCGACTGCTTCCTAAAAAAATTTGGTCACATCTTCGAAAATGTTACTATAGTTGGGCAAATTTAAAGTTTTTCGAAAATCTCCTGAAAAAGCGAACTTCCAGGAATTCTGAGTATGCACGTTTTTAGAGTACAATGTGGTCCACAATAGGTCACCCTTTTTGTCCGCCCGCATCGCCTCCTTCCTAAAAATATTTGGTCACATCTTCGAAAATGTTAATATAGTTGGGCAAATTTAAAATTTTTCGAAAATCTCGTAAAAACTCGAACTTCCAGAAATTCTGAGTATGCACGTTTTTACAGTACTATGTGGTCCATAATAGGTGGCCACCTTTGTCCGCCCGCATCGACTCCTTCCTAAAAAAATTTGGTCACATCTTCGAAAATGTTACTATAGTTGGGCAAATTTAAAGTTTTTCCAAAATCTCCTGAAAAAGCGAACTTCCAGGAATTCTGAGTATGCACGTTTTTAGAGTACAATGTGGTCCACAATAGGTCACCCTTTTTGTCCGCCAGCATCGCCTCCTTCTTAAAAATATTTGGTCACATATTCGAAAATGTTAATATAGTTGAGCAAATTTAAAGTTTTTCGAAAATCTCCTGAAAACGCGAACTTCCAGGAATTCTGAGTATGCACGTTTTTAGAGTACAATGTGGTCCACAATTGGTCATCCTTTTTGTCCGCCCGCATCGCCTCCTTCCTAAAAAAATTTGGTCACATCTTGGAAAATGTTAATATAGTTGGGCAAATTTAAAATTTTTCGAAAATCTCGTAAAAACTCGAACTTCCAGAATTTCTGAGTATGCACGTTTTTACAGTACTATATGGTCCATAATAGGTGGCCACCTTTGTGCGCCCGCATCGACTCCTTCCTAAAAAAATTTGGTCACATCTTCGAAAATGTTACTATAGTTGGGCAAATTTAAAGTTTTTCGAAAATCTCCTGAAAACGCGAATTTCCAGGAATTCTGAGTATGCACGTTTTTAGAGTACAATGTGGTCCACAATAGGTCACCCTTTTTGTCAGCCCGCATCGACTCCTTCCCAAAAAAAATTTTGTCAAATCTTGGAAAATGTTAGTATAGTTGGTCAAATTTAAAGTTTTTCGAAAATCTCCTAAAAACGCGAACTTCCAGGAATTATGAGTATGCACGTTTTTAGAGTACAATGTGGTCCACAATAGGTCACCCTTTTTGTCCGCCCGCATCGCCTCCTTCCTAAAAAAATTTGGTCACATCTTCGAAAATGTTAATATAGTTGGGCAAATTTAAAATTTTTCGAAAATCTCGTAAAAACTCGAACTTCCAGAAATTCTGAGTATGCACGTTTTTACAGTACTATGTGGTCCATAATAAGTGGCCACCTTTGTCCGCCCGCATCGACTCCTTCCTAAAAAAATTTGGTCACATCTTCGAAAATGTTACTATAGTTGGGCAAATTTAAAGTTTTTCGAAAATCTCCTGAAAAAGCGAACTTCAAGGAATTCTGAGTATGCACGTTTTTAGAGTACAATGTGGTCCACAACAGGTCACCCTTTTTGTCCGCCTGCATCGCCTACTTCTTAAAAAAATTTGGTCACATCTTCGAAAATGTTAATATAGTTGGGCAAATTTAAAATTTTTCGAAAATCTCGTAAAAACTCGAACTTCCAGAAATTCTGAGTATGCACGTTTTTACAGTACTATGTGGTCCATAATAAGTGGCCACCTTTGTCCGCCCGCATCGACTCCTTCCTAAAAAAATTTGGTCACATCTTCGAAAATGTTACTATAGTTGGGCAAATTTAAAGTTTTTCGAAAATCTCCTGAAAACGCGAACTTCCAGGAATTCTGAGTATGCACGTTTTTAGAGTACAATGTGGTCCACAATAGGTCACCGTTTTTGTCCGCCCGCATCGCCTCCTTCCTAAAAAAATTTGGTCACATCTTCAAATTTAAAGTTTTTCGAAAATCTCCTGAAAACGCAAACTTCCAGGAATTCTGAGTATGCACGTTTTTAGAGTACAATGTGGTCCACAATAGGTCACCCTTTTTGTCCGCCCGCATCGACTCCTTCCCAAAAAAAATTTTGTCAAATCTTGGAAAATGTTAGTATAGTTGGTCAAATTTAAGGTTTTTTCCTGAAAACTCGGAACTTCCAGAAATTCTAAGTACGCACTTTTTTAGAGTAGAATGTGGTCCATAATAGGTCACTACTTTTGTCCGCCCGCATCGCCTCCTTCCTAAAAAAATTTGGTCACATCTTCAAAAATGTTAATATAGTTGGGCAAATTTAAAGTTTTTCGAAAATCTCCTGAAAACGCGAACTTCCAGGAATTCTGAGTAACCACGTTTTTAGAGTACAATGTGGTCCACAATAGGTCACCCTTTTAGTCCGCATCGCCTCCTTCCTAGAAAAATTTTGTTCGAAAAATGTTAATATAGTTGGGCAAATTTAAAGTTTTTCGAAAATCTTCTGAAAACTCGAACTTCCAGGAATTCTGAGTATGCACGTTTTTAGAGTACAATGTGGTCACCCTTTTTGTCCGCCCGCATCGCCTCCTTCCTAAAAAAATTTGGTCACATCTTCGAAAATGTTAATATAGTTGGGCAAATTTAAAGTTTTTTGAAAATCTCCTGAAAACGCGAACTTCCAGGAATTCTGAGTAACCACGTTTTTAGAGTACAATGTGGTCCACAATAGGTCACCCTTTTTGTCCGCCCGCATCGCCTCCTTCCTAAAAAAATTTGGTCAAATCTTCGAAAATGTTAATATAGTTGGGCAAATTTAAAATTTTTCGAAAATCTTGTAAAAACTCGAACTTCCAGAATTTCTGAGTATGCACGTTTTTAGAGTACAATGTGGTCCACAATAGGTCACCCTTTTTGTCCGCCCGCATCGCCTACTTCTAAAAAAAATTTGGTCACATCTTCGAAAACGTTACTATAGTTGGGCAAATTTAAAGTTTTTCGAAAATCTCCTGAAAACGCGAACTTCCAGGAATTATGAGTATGCACGTTTTTAGAGTACAATGTGGTCCACAATAGGTCACCCTTTTTGTCTGCCCGCATCGCCTCCTTCCTAGAAAAATTTTGTTCGAAAAATGTTAATATAGTTGGGCAAATTTAAAGTTTTTCGAAAATCTTCTGAAAACTCGAACTTCCAGGAATTCTGAGTATGCACGTTTTTAGAGTACAATGTGGTCCACAATACGTCACCCTTTTTGTCCGCCCGCATCGCCTCCTTCCTAAAAAAATTTGGTCACATCTTCGAAAATGTTAATATAGTTGAGCAAATTTAAAATTTTTCGAAAATCTCGTAAAAACTCGAACTTCCAGAAATTCTGAGTATGCACGTTTTTACAGTACTATGTGGTCCATAATAAGTGGCCACCTTTGTCCGCCCGCATCGACTCCTTCCTAAAAAAATTTGGTCACATCTTCGAAAATGTTACTATAGTTGGGCAAATTTAAAATTTTTCGAAAATCTCCTGAAAACGCGAACTTCCAGGAATTCTGAGTATGCACGTTTTTAGAGTACAATGTGGTCCACAATAGGTCACCCTTTTTGTCCGCCCGCATCGCCTCCTTCTTAAAAATATTTGGTCACATCTTCGAAAATGTTAATATAGTTGGGCAAATTTAAAGTTTTTCGAAAATCTTCTGAAAACTCGAACTTCCAGGAATTCTGAGTATGCACGTTTTTAGAGTACAATGTGGTCCACAATAAGTCACCCTTTTTGTCCGCCCGCATCGCCTCCTTCCTAAAAAAATTTGGTCACATCTTCGAAAATGTTAATATAGTTCGGCAAATTTAAAATTTTTCGAAAATCTCGTAAAAACTCGAACTTCCAGAATTTCTGAGTATGCACGTTTTTACAGTACTATGTGGTCCATAATAGGTGGGCACCTTTGTCCGCCCGCATCGACTCCTTCCTAAAAAAATTTGGTCACATCTTCGAAAATGTTACTATAGTTGGGCAAATTTAAAGTTTTTCGAAAATCTCCTGAAAACGCGAACTTCCAGGAATTCTGAGTATGCACGTTTTTAGAGTACAATGTGGTCCACAATAGGTCACCGTTTTTGTCCGCCCGCATCGCCTCCTTCCTAAAAAAATTTGGTCACATCTTCAAATTTAAAGTTTTTCGAAAATCTCCTGAAAACGCAAACTTCCAGGAATTCTGAGTATGCACGTTTTTAGAGTACAATGTGGTCCACAATAGGTCACCCTTTTTGTCCGCCCGCATCGACTCCTTCCCAAAAAAAATTTTGTCAAATCTTGGAAAATGTTAGTATAGTTGGTCAAATTTAAGGTTTTTTCCTGAAAACTCGGAACTTCCAGAAATTCTAAGTACGCACTTTTTTAGAGTAGAATGTGGTCCATAATAGGTCACTACTTTTGTCCGCCCGCATCGCCTCCTTCCTAAAAAAATTTGGTCACATCTTCAAAAATGTTAATATAGTTGGGCAAATTTAAAGTTTTTCGAAAATCTCCTGAAAACGCGAACTTCCAGGAATTCTGAGTAACCACGTTTTTAGAGTACAATGTGGTCCACAATAGGTCACCCTTTTAGTCCGCATCGCCTCCTTCCTAGAAAAATTTTGTTCGAAAAATGTTAATATAGTTGGGCAAATTTAAAGTTTTTCGAAAATCTTCTGAAAACTCGAACTTCCAGGAATTCTGAGTATGCACGTTTTTAGAGTACAATGTGGTCACCCTTTTTGTCCGCCCGCATCGCCTCCTTCCTAAAAAAATTTGGTCACATCTTCGAAAATGTTAATATAGTTGGGCAAATTTAAAGTTTTTTGAAAATCTCCTGAAAACGCGAACTTCCAGGAATTCTGAGTAACCACGTTTTTAGAGTACAATGTGGTCCACAATAGGTCACCCTTTTTGTCCGCCCGCATCGCCTCCTTCCTAAAAAAATTTGGTCAAATCTTCGAAAATGTTAATATAGTTGGGCAAATTTAAAATTTTTCGAAAATCTTGTAAAAACTCGAACTTCCAGAATTTCTGAGTATGCACGTTTTTAGAGTACAATGTGGTCCACAATAGGTCACCCTTTTTGTCCGCCCGCATCGCCTACTTCTAAAAAAAATTTGGTCACATCTTCGAAAACGTTACTATAGTTGGGCAAATTTAAAGTTTTTCGAAAATCTCCTGAAAACGCGAACTTCCAGGAATTATGAGTATGCACGTTTTTAGAGTACAATGTGGTCCACAATAGGTCACCCTTTTTGTCTGCCCGCATCGCCTCCTTCCTAGAAAAATTTTGTTCGAAAAATGTTAATATAGTTGGGCAAATTTAAAGTTTTTCGAAAATCTTCTGAAAACTCGAACTTCCAGGAATTCTGAGTATGCACGTTTTTAGAGTACAATGTGGTCCACAATACGTCACCCTTTTTGTCCGCCCGCATCGCCTCCTTCCTAAAAAAATTTGGTCACATCTTCGAAAATGTTAATATAGTTGAGCAAATTTAAAATTTTTCGAAAATCTCGTAAAAACTCGAACTTCCAGAAATTCTGAGTATGCACGTTTTTACAGTACTATGTGGTCCATAATAAGTGGCCACCTTTGTCCGCCCGCATCGACTCCTTCCTAAAAAAATTTGGTCACATCTTCGAAAATGTTACTATAGTTGGGCAAATTTAAAATTTTTCGAAAATCTCCTGAAAACGCGAACTTCCAGGAATTCTGAGTATGCACGTTTTTAGAGTACAATGTGGTCCACAATAGGTCACCCTTTTTGTCCGCCCGCATCGCCTCCTTCTTAAAAATATTTGGTCACATCTTCGAAAATGTTAATATAGTTGGGCAAATTTAAAGTTTTTCGAAAATCTTCTGAAAACTCGAACTTCCAGGAATTCTGAGTATGCACGTTTTTAGAGTACAATGTGGTCCACAATAAGTCACCCTTTTTGTCCGCCCGCATCGCCTCCTTCCTAAAAAAATTTGGTCACATCTTCGAAAATGTTAATATAGTTCGGCAAATTTAAAATTTTTCGAAAATCTCGTAAAAACTCGAACTTCCAGAATTTCTGAGTATGCACGTTTTTACAGTACTATGTGGTCCATAATAGGTGGGCACCTTTGTCCGCCCGCATCGACTCCTTCCTAAAAAAATTTGGTCACATCTTCGAAAATGTTACTATAGTTGGGCAAATTTAAAGTTTTTCGAAAATCTCCTGAAAACGCGAACTTCCAGGAATTCTGAGTATGCACGTTTTTAGAGTACAATGTGGTCCACAATAGGTCACCCTTTTTGTCCGCCCGCATCGCCTCCTTCCTAGAAAAATTTTGTTCGAAAAATGTTAATATAGTTGGGCAATTTTAAAGTTTTTCGAAAATCTTCTGAAAACTCGAACTTCCAGGAATTCTGAGTATGCACGTTTTTAGAGTACAATGTGGTCCACAATAGGTCACCCTTTTTGTCCGCCCGCATCGCCTCCTTCTTAAAAATATTTGGTCACATCTTCGAAAATGTTAATATAGTTGGGCAAATTTAAAGTTTTTCGAAAATCTTCTGAAAACTCGAACTTCCAGGAATTCTGAGTATGCACGTTTTTAGAGTACAATGTGGTCCACAATAGGTGGCCACCTTTGTCCGCCCGCATCGCCTCCTTCCTAAAAAAATTTGGTCACATCTTCGAAAATGTTAATATAGTTGGGCAAATTTAAAATTTTTCGAAAATCTCGTAAAAACTCGAACTTCCAGAATTTCTGAGTATGCACGTTTTTACAGTACTATGTGGTCCATAATAGGTGGGCACCTTTGTCCGCCCGCATCGACTCCTTCCTAAAAAAATTTGGTCACATCTTCGAAAATGTTACTATAGTTGGGCAAATTTAAAGTTTTTCGAAAATCTCCTGAAAACGCGAACTTCCAGGAATTCTGAGTATGCACGTTTTTAGAGTACAATGTGGTCCACAATAGGTCACCCTTTTTGTCCGCCCGCATCGCCTCCTTCCTAGAAAAATTTTGTTCGAAAAATGTTAATATAGTTGGGCAAATTTAAAGTTTTTCGAAAATCTTCTGAAAACTCGAACTTCCAGGAATTCTGAGTATGCACGTTTTTAGAGTACAATGTGGTCCACAATAGGTCACCCTTTTTGTCCGCCCGCATCGCCTCCTTCCTAAAAAAATTTGGTCACATCTTCGAAAATGTTAATATAGTTGGGCAAATTTAAAGTTTTTCGAAAATCTCGTAAAAACTCGAACTTCCAGAAATTCTGAGTATGCACGTTTTTACAGTACTATGTGGTCCATAATAGGTGGCCACCTTTGTCCGCCCGCATCGACTGCTTCCTAAAAAAATTTGGTCACATCTTCGAAAATGTTACTAAATGTTAGTATAGTTGGTCAAATTTAAGGTTTTTTCCTGAAAAATCGAACTTCCAGAAATTCTAAGTATGCACTTTTTTAGAGTAGAATGTGGTCCATAATAGGTCACCACTTTTGTCCGCCCGCATCGCCTCCTTCCTAAAAAAATTTGGTCACATCTTCAAAAATGTTAATATAGTTGGGCAAATTTAAAGTTTTTCGAAAATCTCCTGAAAACGCGAACTTCCAGGAATTCTGAGTAAGCTCGTTTTTAGAGTACAATGTGGTCCACAATAGGTCACCCTTTTTGTCCGCATCGCCTCCTTCCTAGAAAAATTTTGTTCGAAAAATGTTAATATAGTTGGGCAAATTTAAAGTTTTTCGAAAATCTTCTGAAAACTCGAACTTCCAGGAATTCTGAGTATGCACGTTTTTAGAGTACAATGTGGTCCACAATAAGTCACCCTTTTTGTCCGCCCGCATCGCCTCCTTCCTAAAAAAATTTGGTCACATCTTCGAAAATGTTAATATAGTTGGGCAAATTTAAAATTTTTCGAAAATCTCGTAAAAACTCGAACTTCCAGAATTTCTGAGTATGCACGTTTTTACAGTACTATGTGGTCCATAATAGGTGGGCACCTTTGTCCGCCCGCATCGACTCCTTCCTAAAAAAATTTGGTCACATCTTCGAAAATGTTACTATAGTTGGGCAAATTTAAAGTTTTTCAAAAATCTCCTGAAAACGCGAACTTCCAGGAATTCTGAGTATGCACGTTTTTAGAGTACAATGTTGTCCACAATAGGTCACCCTTTTTGTCCGCCCGCATCGTCTCCTTCCTAGAAAAATTTTGTTCGAAAAATGTTAATATAGTTGGGCAAATTTAAAGTTTTTCGAAAATCTTCTGAAAACGCGAACTTCCAGAAATTCTGAGTATGCACGTTTTTAGAGTACAATGTGGTCCACAATAGGTCACCCTTTTTGTCCGCCCGCATCGCCTTCCTAAAAAAATTTGGTCACATCTTGGAAAATGTAAATATAGCTGGGCAAATTTAAAATTTTTCGAAAATCTCGTAAAAACTCGAACTTCCAGGAATTCTGAGTATGCACGTTTTTAGAGTACAATGTGGTCCACAACAGGTCACCCTTTTTGTCCGCCCGCATCGCCTCCTTCCTAAAAAATTTTGTTCAAAAAATTTTAATATAGTTGGGCAAATTTAAAGTTTTTCGAAAATCTCCTGAAAACGTGAACTTCCTGGAATTCTGAGTATGCACGTTTTTAGAGTACAATGTGGTCCACAATAGGTCACCCTTTTTGTCCGCCCGCATCGCCTCCTTCCTAAAAAAATTTGGTCACATCTTGGAAAATGTTGGGCAAATTAAAAATTTTTCGAAAATCTCGTAAAAACTCGAACTTTCAGGAATTGTGAGTATGCACGTTTTTAGAGTACAATGTGGTCCACAATATGTCACCCTTTTTGTCCGCCCGGATCGCCTCCTTCCAAAAAAAATTTGGTCACATCTTGGAAAATGTTAATATAGTTGGGCAAATTTAAAATTTTTCGAAAATCTCTTAAAAACTCGAACTTCCAGAAATTCTGAGTATGCACGTTTTTAGAGTACAATGTGGTCCACAATAGGTCACCCTTTTTGTCCGCCCGCATCGCCTCCTTCCTAAAAAAATTTGGTCACATCTTGGAAAATGTTGGGCAAATTTAAAATTTTTCGAAAATCTCGTAAAAACTCGAACTTTCAGGAATTCTGAGTATGCACGTTTTTAGAGTACAATGTGGTCCACAATATGTCACCCTTTTTGTCCGCCCGGATCGCTTCCTTCCTAAAAAAATTTGGTCACATCTTGGAAAATGTTAATATAGTTGGACAAATTTAAAGTTTTTCGAAAATTTCCTGAAAACGCGAACTTCCAGAAATTCTGAGTATGCACGTTTTTAGAGTACAATGTGGTCCACAATAGGTCACCCTTTTTGTCCGCCCGCATCGCCTCCTTCCTAAAAAAATTTGGTCACATCTTCGAAAATGTTAATATAGTTGGGCAAATTTAAAGTTTTTCGAAAATCTCGTAAAAACTCGAACTTCCAGAAATTCTGAGTATGCACGTTTTTACAGTACTATGTGGTCCATAATAGGTGGCCACCTTTGTCCGCCCGCATCGACTGCTTCCTAAAAAAATTTGGTCACATCTTCGAAATTGTTACTTAATGTTAGTATAGTTGGTCAAATTTAAGGTTTTTTCCTGAAAAATCGAACTTCCAGAAATTCTAAGTATGCACTTTTTTAGAGTAGAATGTGGTCCATAATAGGTCACCACTTTTGTCCGCCCGCATCGCCTCCTTCCTAAAAAAATTTGGTCACATCTTCGAAAATGTTAATATAGTTGGGCAAATTTAAAGTTTTTCGAAAATCTCGTAAAAACTCGCACTTCCAGAAATTCTGAGTATGCACGTTTTTACAGTACTATGTGGTCCATAATAGGTGGCCACCTTTGTCCGTCCGCATCGACTGCTTCCTAAAAAAATTTGGTCACATCTTCGAAAATGTTGCTATAGTTGGGCAAATTTAAAATTTTTCGAAAATCTCCTGAAAACGCGAACTTCCAGGAATTCTGAGTATGCACGTTTTTAGACTACAATGTGGTCCACAATAGGTCACCCTTTTTGTCCGCCCGCATCGCCTCCTTCCTAAAAAAATTTGGTCACATCTTGGAAAATGTTGGGCAAATTAAAAATTTTTCGAAAATCTCGTAAAAACTCGAACTTTCAGGAATTGTGAGTATGCACGTTTTTAGAGTACAATGTGGTCCACAATATGTCACCCTTTTTGTCCGCTCGGATCGCCTCCTTCCAAAAAAAATTTGGTCACATCTTGGAAAATGTTAATATAGTTGGGCAAATTTAAAATTTTTCGAAAATCTCTTAAAAACTCGAACTTCCAGAAATTCTGAGTATGCACGTTTTTAGAGTACAATGTGGTCCACAATAGGTCACCCTTTTTGTCCGCCCGCATCGCCTCCTTCCTAAACAAATTTGGTCACATCTTCGAAAATGTTACTATAGTTGGGCAAATTTAAAGTTTTTCGAAAATCTCGTAAAAACTCGAACTTTCAGGAATTCTGAGTATGCACGTTTTTAGAGTACAATGTGGTCCACAATATGTCACCCTTTTTGTCCGCCCGGATCGCTTCCTTCCTAAAAAAATTTGGTCACATCTTGGAAAATGTTAATATAGTTGGACAAATTTAAAGTTTTTCGAAAATTTCCTGAAAACGCGAACTTCCAGAAATTCTGAGTATGCACGTTTTTAGAGTACAATGTGGTCCACAATAGGTCACCCTTTTTGTCCGCCCGCATCGCCTCCTTCCTAAAAAAATTTGGTCACATCTTCGAAAATGTTAATATAGTTGGGCAAATTTAAAGTTTTTCGAAAATCTCGTAAAAACTCGAACTTCCAGAAATTCTGAGTATGCACGTTTTTACAGTACTATGTGGTCCATAATAGGTGGCCACCTTTGTCCGCCCGCATCGACTGCTTCCTAAAAAAATTTGGTCACATCTTCGAAAATGTTACTAAATGTTAGTATAGTTGGTCAAATTTAAGGTTTTTTCCTGAAAAATCGAACTTCCAGAAATTCTAAGTATGCACTTTTTTAGAGTAGAATGTGGTCCATAATAGGTCACCACTTTTGTCCGCCCGCATCGCCTCCTTCCTAAAAAAATTTGGTCACATCTTCGAAAATGTTAATATAGTTGGGCAAATTTAAAGTTTTTCGAAAATCTCGTAAAAACTCGCACTTCCAGAAATTCTGAGTATGCACGTTTTTACAGTACTATGTGGTCCATAATAGGTGGCCACCTTTGTCCGTCCGCATCGACTGCTTCCTAAAAAAATTTGGTCACATCTTCGAAAATGTTGCTATAGTTGGGCAAATTTAAAATTTTTCGAAAATCTCCTGAAAATGCGAACTTCCAGGAATTCTGAGTATGCACGTTTTTAGAGTACAATGTGGTCCACAATAGGTCACCCTTTTTGTCCGCCCGCATCGCCTCCTTCTTAAAAATATTTAGTCACATCTTCGAAAATGTTAATATAGTTGGGCAAATTTAAAGTTTTTCGAAAATCTCCTTAAAACGCAAACTTCCAGGATTTCTGAGTATGCACGTTTTTAGAGTACAATGTTGTCCACAATAGGTCACCCTTTTTGTCCGCCCGCATCGCCTCCTTCCTAAAAAAATTTGGTCACATCTTCGAAAATGTTAATATAGTTGGGCAAATTTAAAATTTTTCGAAAATCTCGTAAAAACTCGAACTTCCAGAATTTCTGAGTATGCACGTTTTTACAGTACTATGTGGTCCATAATAGGTGGCCACCTTTGTCCGCCCGCATTGACTCCTTCCTAAAAAAATTTGGTCACATCTTCGAAAATGTTACTATAGTTGGGCAAATTTAAAGTTTTTCGAAAATCTCCTGAAAACGCGAACTTCCAGGAATTCTGAGTATGCACGTTTTTAGAGTACAATGTGGTCCACAATAGGTCACCCTTTTTGTCCGCCCGCATCGCCTCCTTCTTAAAAATATTTGGTCACATCTTCGAAAATGTTAATATAGTTAGGCAAATTTAAAGTTTTTCGAAAATCTCCTGAAAACGCGAACTTCCAGGAATTCTGAGTATGCACGTTTTTAGAGTACAATGTGGTCCACAATAGGTCACCCTTTTAGTCCGCATCGCCTCCTTCCTAGAAAAATTTTGTTCGAAAAATGTTAATATAGTTGGGCAAATTTAAAGTTTTTCGAAAATCTTCTGAAAACTCGAACTTCCATGAATTCTGAGTATGCACGTTTTTAGAGTACAATGTGGTCCACAATAGGTCACCCTTTTTGTCCGCCCGCATCGCCTCCTTCCTAAAAAAATTTGGTCACATCTTCGAAAATGTTAATATAGTTGGGCAAATTTAAAGTTTTTCGAAAATCTCCTGAAAACGCGAACTTCCAGGAATTCTGAGTAAGGACGTTTTTTGAATACAATGTGGTCAACAATAGGTCACCCTTTTAGTCCGCATCGCCTCCTTCCTAGAAAAATTTTGTTCGAAAAATGTTAATATAGTCCAGAAATTCTAAGTATGCATCCGCCCGCATCGCCTCCTTCCTAAAAAAATTTTGTTCGTAAAATGTTACTATAGTTAGGCAAATTTAAAGTTTTTCGAAAATCTCCTGAAAACGCGAACTTCCAGGAATTCTGAGTATGCACGTTTTTACAGTACTATGTGGTCCATAATAGGTGGCCACCTTTGTCCGCCCGCATCGACTCCTTCCTAAAAAAACTTGGTCACATCTTCGAAAATGTTACTATAGTTGGCCAAATTTAAAGTTTTTCGAAAATCTCCTGAAAACGCGAACTTCCAGGAATTCTGAGTATGCACGTTTTTAGAGTACAATGTGGTCCACAATAGGTCACCCTTTTTGTCCGCCCGCCACGCCTCCTTCTTAAAAAAATTTGGTCACATCTTCGAAAATGTTAATATAGTTGGGCAAATTTAAAGTTTTTCGAAAATCTCCTGAAAAAGCGAACTTCCAGGAATTCTGAGTATGCGCTTATTTAGAGTAGAATGTGGTCCATAATAGGTCAACACTTTTGTCCGCCCGCATCGCCTGCTTCCTAAAAAAATTTTGTTCGAAAAATGCTAATATAGTTGGGCAAATTTAAAGTTTTTCGAAAATCTGAAAACTCGAACTTCCAGGAATTCTGAGTATGCACGTTTTTAGAGTACAATGTGGTCCACAATAAGTCACCCTTTTTGTCCGCCCGCATCGCCTCCTTCCTAAAAAAATTTGGTCACATCTTCGAAAATGTTAATATAGTTGGGCAAATTTAAAGTTTTTCGAAAATCTCCTGAAAAGGGCAAACTTCCAGAAATTCTGAGTATGCACGTTTTTACAGTACTATGTGGTCCATAATAGGTGGCCACTTTTGTCCGCCCGCATCGACTCCTTCCCAAAAAAAATTTGGTCAAATCTTGGAAAATGTTAATATAGGTGGGCAAATTTAAAGTTTTTCGAAAATCTCGTAAAAACTCGAACTTCCAGAAATTCTGAGTATGCACGTTTTTACAGTACTATGTGGTCCATAATAGGTGGCCACCTTTGTCCGCCCGCATCGACTCCTTCCTAAACAAATTTGGTCACATCTTCGAAAATGTTACTATAGTTGGGCAAATTTAAAGTTTTTCGAAAATCTCCTGAAAACGCGAACTTCCAGAAATTCTGAGTATGCACGTTTTTACAGTACTATGTGGTCCATAATAGGTGGCCACCTTTGTCCGCCCGCATCGACTCCTTCCTAAAAAAAATTTGGTCACATCTACGAAAATGTTACTATAGTTGGGCAAATTTAAAGTTTTTCGAAAATCTCCTGAAAACGCAAACTTCCAGAAATTCTGAGTATGCACGTTTTTACAGTACTATGTGGTCCATAATAGGTGGCCACTTTTGTCCGCCCGCATCGACTCCTTCCCAAAAAAAATTTGGTCAAATCTTGGAAAATGTTAATATAGTTGGGCAAATTTAAAGTTTTTCGAAAATCTCCTGAAAACGCGAACTTCCAGGAATTCTGAGTATGCACGTTTTTAGAGTACAATGTGGTCCACAATAGGTCACCCTTTTTGTCCGCCCGCATCGCCTCCTTCTTAAAAAAATTTGGTCACATCTTCGAAAATGTTAATATAGTTGGGCAAATTTAAAGTTTTTCGAAAATCTCCTGAAAAAGCGAACTTCCAGGAATTCTGAGTATGCACGTTTTTAGAGTACAATGTGGTCCACAATAGGTCACCCTTTTTGTCCGCCCGCATCGCATACTTCTTAAAAAAATTTGGTCACATCTTGGAAAGTGTTAATATAGTTAGGCAAAATTAAAATTTTTCGAAAATCTCGTAAAAACTCGAAGTTCCAGAAATTCTGATTATGCACGTTTTTACAGTACTATGTGGTCCATAATAGGTGCCAACTTTTGTCCGCCCGCATCGACTCCTTCCCAAAAAAAATTTGGTCACATCTTCGAAAATGTTAATATAGTTGCGCAAATTTAAAGTTTTTCGAAAATCTCGTAAAAACTCGAACTTCCAGAAATTCTGAGTATGCACGTTTTTACAGTACTATGTGGTCAATAATAGGTGGCCACCTTTGTCCGCCCGCATCGACTCCTTCCTAAACAAATTTGGTCACATCTTCGAAAATGTTACTATAGTTGGGCAAATTTAAAGTTTTTCGAAAATCTCGTAAAAACTCGAACTTCCAGAAATTCTGAGTATGCACGTTTTTACAGTACTATGTGGTCCATAATAGGTGGCCACCTTTGTCCGCCCGCATCGACTCCTTCCTAAACAAATTTGGTCACATCTTCCAAAATGTTACTATAGTTGGGCAAATTTAAAGTTTTTCGAAAATCTCGTAAAAACTCGAACTTCCAGAAATTCTGAGTATGCACGTTTTTACAGTACTATGTGGTCCATAATAGGTGGCCACCTTTGTCCGCCCGCATCGACTCCTTCCTAAACAAATTTGGTCACATCTTCGAAAATGTTACTATAGTTGGGCAAATTTAAAGTTTTTCGAAAATCTCGTAAAAACTCGAACTTCCAGAAATTCTGAGTATGCACGTTTTTACAGTACTATGTGGTCCATAATAGATGGCCACCTTTGTCCGCCCGCATCGACTCCTTCCTAAACAAATTTGGTCACATCTTCGAAAATGTTACTATAGTTGGGCAAATTTAAAGTTTTTCGAAAATCTCGTAAAAACTCGAACTTCCAGAAATTCTGAGTATGCACGTTTTTACAGTACTATGTGGTCCATAATAGGTGGCCACCTTTGTCCGCCCGCATCGACTCCTTCCTAAACAAATTTGGTCACATCTTCGAAAATGTTACTATAGTTGGGCAAATTTAAAGTTTTTCGAAAATCTCGTAAAAACTCGAACTTCCAGAAATTCTGAGTATGCACGTTTTTACAGTACTATGTGGTCCATAATAGGTGGCCACCTTTGTCCGCCCGCATCGACTCCTTCATAAAAAAAATTTGGTCACATCTACGAAAATGTTACTATAGTTGGGCAAATTTAAAGTTTTTCGAAAATCTCCTGAAAACGCAAACTTCCAGAAATTCTGAGTATGCACGTTTTTACAGTACTATGTGGTCCACAATAGGTCACCCTTTTTGTCCGCCCGCATCGACTCCTTCCCAAAAAAAATTTGGTCAAATCTTGGAAAATGTTAATATAGTTGGGCAAATTTAAAGTTTTTCGAAAATCTCCTGAAAACGCGAACTTCCAGGAATTCTGAGTATGCACGTTTTTAGAGTACAATGTGGTCCACAATAGGTCACCCTTTTTGTCCGCCCGCATCGCCTCCCTCTTAAAAAAATTTTGTCACATCTTCGAAAATGTTAATATAGTTGGGCAAATTTAAAGTTTTTCGAAAATCTCGTAAAAACTCGAACTTCCAGAAATTCTGAGTATGCATGTTTTTACAGTACTATGTGGTCCATAATAGGTGGCCACCTTTGTCCGCCCGCATCGACTCCTTCCTAAAAAAATTTGGTCACATCTTCGAAAATGTTACTATAGTTGGCCAAATTTATAGTTTTTCGAAAATCTCCTGAAAACGCGAACTTCCAGGAATTCTGAGTATGCACGTTTTTAGAGTACAATGTGGTCCACAATAGGTCACCCTTTTTGTCCGCCCGCATCGCCTCCTTCTTAAAAAAAATTTGGTCACATCTTCGAAAATGTTAATATAGTTGGGCAAATTTAAAGTTTTTCGAAAATCTCCTGAAAAAGCGAACTTCCAGGAATTCTGAGTATGCACGTTTTTAGAGTACAATGTGGTCCACAATAGGTCACCCTTTTTGTCCGCATCGCATACTTCTTAAAAAAATTTGGTCACATCTTGGAAAGTGTTAATATAGTTAGGCAAAATTAAAATTTTTCGAAAATCTCGTAAAAACTCGAAGTTCCAGAAATTCTGAGTATGCACGTTTTTACAGTACTATGTGGTCCATAATAGGTGTCCACTTTTGTCCGCCCGCATCGACTCCTTCCCAAAAAAAATTTGGTCAAATCTTGGAAAATGTTAATATAGTTGGACAAATTTAAGGTTTTTCCCTGAAAACTCGAACTTCAAGAAATTCTAAGTATATACTTTTTTAGAGTAGAATGTGGTCCAAAATAGGTTACCACTTTTGTCCGCCCGCATCGACTCCTTCCTAAAAAAATTTGGTCACATCTTCGAAAATGTTACTATAGTTGGCCAAATTTAAAGTTTTTCGAAAATCTCCTGAAAACGCGAACTTCCAGGAATTCTGAGTATGCACGTTTTTAGAGTACAATGTGGTCCACAATAGGTCACCCTTTTTGTCCGCCCGCATCGCCTCCTTCTTAAAAAAATTTGGTCACATCTTCGAAAATGTTAATATAGTTGGGCAAATTTAAAGTTTTTCGAAAATCTCCTGAAAAAGCGAACTTCCAGGAATTCTGAGTATGCACGTTTTTAGAGTACAATGTGGTCCACAATAGGTCACCCTTTTTGTCCGCCCGCATCGCCTACTTCTTAAAAAAATTTGGTCACATCTTGGAAAGTGTTAATATAGTTAGGCAAAATTAAAATTTTTCGAAAATCTCGTAAAAACTCGAAGTTCCAGAAATTCTGAGTATGCACGTTTTTACAGTACTATGTGGTCCATAATAGGTGTCCACTTTTGTCCGCCCGCATCGACTCCTTCCCAAAAAAAATTTGGTCAAATCTTGGAAAATGTTAATATAGTTGGACAAATTTAAGGTTTTTCCCTGAAAACTCGAACTTCAAGAAATTCTAAGTATATACTTTTTTAGAGTAGAATGTGGTCCAAAATAGGTCACCACTTTTGTCCGCCCGCATCGTCTGCTTCCTAAAAAAATTTTGTTCGAAAAATGCTAATATAGTTGGGCAAATTTAAAGTTTTTCGAAAATCTGAAAACTCGAACTTCCAGGAATTCTGAGTATGCACGTTTTTAGAGTACAATGTGGTCCACAATAGGTCACCCTTTTTGTCCGCCCGCATCGCCTCCTTCCTAAAAAAATTTGGTCACATCTTCGAAAATGTTAATATAGTTGGGCAAATTTAAAGTTTTTCGAAAATCTCCTGAAAAGGGCAAACTTCCAGAAATTCTGAGTATGCACGTTTTTACAGTACTATGTGGTCCATAATAGGTGCCCACTTTTGTCCGCCCGCATCGACTCCTTCCCAAAAAAAATTTTGTCAAATCTTGGAAAATGTTAATATAGGTGGGCAAATTTAAAGTTTTTCGAAAATCTCGTAAAAACTCGAACTTCCAGAAATTCTGAGTATGCACGTTTTTACAGTACTATGTGGTCCATAATAGGTGGCCACCTTTGTCCGCCCGCATCGACTCCTTCCTAAACAAATTTGGTCACATCTTCGAAAATGTTACTATAGTTGGGCAAATTTAAAGTTTTTCAAAAATCTCCTGAAAACTCGAACTTCCAGGAATTCTGAGTATGCACGTTTTTAGAGTACAATGTGGTCCACAATAGGTCACCCTTTTTGTTCGCCCGCATCGCCTCCTTCCTAAAAAAATTTGGTCACATCTTGGAAAATGTTACTATAGTTGGGCAAATTTAAAGTTTTTCGAAAATCTCCTGAAAACGCAAACTTCCAGAAATTCTGAGTATGCACGTTTTTACAGTACTATGTGGTCCATAATAGGTGGCCACTTTTGTCCGCCCGCATCGACTCCTTCCCAAAAAAAATTTGGTCAAATCTTGGAAAATGTTAATATAGTTGGGCAAATTTAAAGTTTTTCGAAAATCTCCTGAAAAAGCGAACTTCCAGGAATTCTGAGTATGCACGTTTTTAGAGTACAATGTGGTCCACAATAGGTCACCCTTTTTGTCCGCCCGCATCGCCTACTTCTTAAAAAAATTTGGTCACATCTTGGAAAGTGTTAATATAGTTGGGCAAATTTAAAGTTTTTCGAAAATCTCGTAAAAACTCGAACTTCCAGAAATTCTGAGTATGCACGTTTTTACAGTACTATGTGGTCCATAATAGGTGGCCACCTTTGTCCGCCCGCATCGACTCCTTCCTAAAAAAATTTGGTCACATCTTCGAAAATGTTACTATAGTTGGCCAAATTTAAAGTTTTTCGAAAATCTCCTGAAAACGCGAACTTCCAGGAATTCTGAGTATGCACGTTTTTAGAGTACAATGTGGTCCACAATAGGTCACCCTTTTTGTCCGCCCGCATCGCCTCCTTCTTAAAAAAATTTGGTCACATCTTCGAAAATGTTAATATAGTTGGGCAAATTTAAAGTTTTTCGAAAATCTCCTGAAAAAGCGAACTTCCAGGAATTCTGAGTATGCACGTTTTTAGAGTACAATGTGGTCCACAATAGGTCACCCTTTTTGTCCGCCCGCATCGCCTACTTCTTAAAAAAATTTGGTCACATCTTGGAAAGTGTTAATATAGTTAGGCAAAATTAAAATTTTTCGAAAATCTCGTAAAAACTCGAAGTTCCAGAAATTCTGAGTATGCACGTTTTTACAGTACTATGTGGTCCATAATAGGTGTCCACTTTTGTCCGCCCGCATCGACTCCTTCCTAAACAAATTTGGTCACATCTTCGAAAATGTTACTATAGTTGGGCAAATTTAAAGTTTTTCGAAAATCTCGTAAAAACTCGAACTTCCAGGAATTCTGAGTATGCACGTTTTTAGAGTACAATGTGGTCCACAATAGGTCACCCTTTTTGTCCGCCCGCATCGCCTCCCTCTTAAAAAAATTTTGTCACATCTTCGAAAATGTTACTATAGTTGGGCAAATTTAAAGTTTTTCGAAAATCTCGTAAAAACTCGAACTTCCAGAAATTCTGAGTATGCACGTTTTTACAGTACTATGTGGTCCATAATAGGTGGCCACCTTTGTCCGCCCGCATCGACTCCTTCCTAAAAAAATTTGGTCACATCTACGAAAATGTTACTATAGTTGGGCAAATTTAAAGTTTTTCGAAAATCTCCTGAAAACGCAAACTTCCAGAAATTCTGAGTATGCACGTTTTTACAGTACTATGTGGTCCATAATAGGTGGCCACTTTTGTCCGCCCGCATCGACTCCTTCCCAAAAAAAATTTGGTCAAATCTTGGAAAATGTTAATATAGTTGGGCAAATTTAAAGTTTTTCGAAAATCTCCTGAAAACGCGAACTTCCAGGAATTCTGAGTATGCACGTTTTTAGAGTACAATGTGGTCCACAATAGGTCACCCTTTTTGTCCGCCCGCATCGCCTCCCTCTTAAAAAAATTTTGTCACATCTTCGAAAATGTTAATATAGTTGGGCAAATTTAAAGTTTTTCGAAAATCTCGTAAAAACTCGAACTTCCAGAAATTCTGAGTATGCACGTTTTTACAGTACTATGTGGTCCATAATAGGTGGCCACCTTTGTCCGCCCGCATCGACTCCTTCCTAAAAAAATTTGGTCACATCTTCGAAAATGTTACTATAGTTGGCCAAATTTAAAGTTTTTCGAAAATCTCCTGAAAACGCGAACTTCCAGGAATTCTGAGTATGCACGTTTTTAGAGTACAATGTGGTCCACAATAGGTCACCCTTTTTGTCCGCCCGCATCGCCTCCTTCTTAAAAAAATTTGGTCACATCTTCGAAAATGTTAATATAGTTGCGCAAATTTAAAGTTTTTCGAAAATCTCCTGAAAAAGCGAACTTCCAGGAATTCTGAGTATGCACGTTTTTAGAGTACAATGTGGTCCACAATAGGTCACCCTTTTTGTCCGCCCGCATCGCCTACTTCTTAAAAAAATTTGGTCACATCTTGGAAAGTGTTAATATAGTTAGGCAAAATTAAAATTTTTCGAAAATCTCGTAAAAACTCGAAGTTCCAGAAATTCTGAGTATGCACGTTTTTACAGTACTATGTGGTCCATAATAGGTGTCCACTTTTGTCCGCCCGCATCCACTCCTTCCCAAAAAAAATTTGGTCAAATCTTGGAAAATGTTAATATAGTTGGACAAATTTAAGGTTTTTTCCTGAAAACTCGAACTTCAAGAAATTCTAAGTATATACTTTTTTAGAGTAGAATGTGGTCCAAAATAGGTTACCACTTTTGTCCGCCCGCATCGACTCCTTCCTAAAAAAATTTGGTCACATCTTCGAAAATGTTAATATAGTTGGGCAAATTTAAAGTTTTTCGAAAATCTCCTGAAAAAGCGAACTTCCAGGAATTCTGAGTATGCGCTTATTTAGAGTAGAATGTGGTCCATAATAGGTCACCACTTTTGTCCGCCCGCATCGTCTGCTTCCTAAAAAAATTTTGTTCGAAAAATGCTAATATAGTTGGGCAAATTTAAAGTTTTTCGAAAATCTGAAAACTCGAACTTCCAGGAATTCTGAGTATGCACGTTTTTAGAGTACAATGTGGTCCACAATAAGTCAGCCTTTTTGTCCGCCCGCATCGCCTCCTTCCTAAAAAAATTTGGTCACATCTTCGAAAATGTTAATATAGTTGGGCAAATTTAAAGTTTTTCGAAAATCTCCTGAAAAGGGCAAACTTCCAGAAATTCTGAGTATGCACGTTTTTACAGTACTATGTGGTCCATAATAGGTGCCCACTTTTGTCCGCCCGCATCGACTCCTTCCCAAAAAAAATTTTGTCAAATCTTGGAAAATGTTAATATAGGTGGGCAAATTTAAAGTTTTTCGAAAATCTCGTAAAAACTCGAACTTCCAGAAATTCTGAGTATGCACGTTTTTACAGTACTATGTGGTCCATAATAGGTGGCACCTTTGTCCGCCCGCATCGACTCCTTCCTAAACAAATTTGGTCACATCTTCGAAAATGTTACTATAGTTGGGCAAATTTAAAGTTTTTCGAAAATCTCGTAAAAACTCGAACTTCCAGAAATTCTGAGTATGCACGTTTTTACAGTACTATGTGGTCCATAATAGGTGGCCACCTTTGTCCGCCCGCATCGACTCCTTCCTAAAAAAATTTGGTCACATCTACGAAAATGTTACTATAGTTGGGCAAATTTAAAGTTTTTCGAAAATCTCCTGAAAACGCAAACTTCCAGAAATTCTGAGTATGCACGTTTTTACAGTACTATGTGGTCCATAATAGGTGGCCACTTTTGTCCGCCCGCATCGACTCCTTCCCAAAAAAAATTTGGTCAAATCTTGGAAAATGTTAATATAGTTGGGCAAATTTAAAGTTTTTCGAAAATCTCCTGAAAACGCGAACTTCCAGGAATTCTGAGTATGCACGTTTTTAGAGTACAATGTGGTCCACAATAGGTCACCCTTTTTGTCCGCCCGCATCGCCTCCTTCTTAAAAAAATTTGGTCACATCTTCGAAAATGTTAATATAGTTGGGCAAATTTAAAGTTTTTCGAAAATCTCCTGAAAAAGCGAACTTCCAGGAATTCTGAGTATGCACGTTTTTAGAGTACAATGTGGTCCACAATAGGTCACCCTTTTTGTCCGCCCGCATCGCCTACTTCTTAAAAAAATTTGGTCACATCTTGGAAAGTGTTAATATAGTTAGGCAAAATTAAAATTTTTCGAAAATCTCGTAAAAACTCGAAGTTCCAGAAATTCTGAGTATGCACGTTTTTACAGTACTATGTGGTCCATAATAGGTGTCCACTTTTGTCCGCCCGCATCGACTCCTTCCTAAACAAATTTGGTCACATCTTCGAAAATGTTACTATAGTTGGGCAAATTTAAAGTTTTTCGAAAATCTCGTAATAACTCGAACTTCCAGGAATTCTGAGTATGCACGTTTTTAGAGTACAATGTGGTCCACAATAGGTCACCCTTTTTGTCCGCCCGCATCGCCTCCCTCTTAAAAAAATTTTGTCACATCTTCGAAAATGTTACTATAGTTGGGCAAATTTAAAGTTTTTCGAAAATCTCGTAAAAACTCGAACTTCCAGAAATTCTGAGTATGCACGTTTTTACAGTACTATGTGGTCCATAATAGGTGGCCACCTTTGTCCGCCCGCATCGACTCCTTCCTAAAAAAATTTGGTCACATCTACGAAAATGTTACTATAGTTGGGCAAATTTAAAGTTTTTCGAAAATCTCCTGAAAACGCAAACTTCCAGAAATTCTGAGTATGCACGTTTTTACAGTACTATGTGGTCCATAATAGGTGGCCACTTTTGTCCGCCCGCATCGACTCCTTCCCAAAAAAAATTTGGTCAAATCTTGGAAAATGTTAATATAGTTGGGCAAATTTAAAGTTTTTCGAAAATCTCCTGAAAACGCGAACTTCCAGGAATTCTGAGTATGCACGTTTTTAGAGTACAATGTGGTCCACAATAGGTCACCCTTTTTGTCCGCCCGCATCGCCTCCCTCTTAAAAAAATTTTGTCACATCTTCGAAAATGTTAATATAGTTGGGCAAATTTAAAGTTTTTCGAAAATCTCGTAAAAACTCGAACTTCCAGAAATTCTGAGTATGCACGTTTTTACAGTACTATGTGGTCCATAATAGGTGGCCACCTTTGTCCGCCCGCATCGACTCCTTCCTAAAAAAATTTGGTCACATCTTCGAAAATGTTACTATAGTTGGCCAAATTTAAAGTTTTTCGAAAATCTCCTGAAAACGCGAACTTCCAGGAATTCTGAGTATGCACGTTTTTAGAGTACAATGTGGTCCACAATAGGTCACCCTTTTTGTCCGCCCGCATCGCCTCCTTCTTAAAAAAATTTGGTCACATCTTCGAAAATGTTAATATAGTTGCGCAAATTTAAAGTTTTTCGAAAATCTCCTGAAAAAGCGAACTTCCAGGAATTCTGAGTATGCACGTTTTTAGAGTACAATGTGGTCCACAATAGGTCACCCTTTTTGTCCGCCCGCATCGCCTACTTCTTAAAAAAATTTGGTCACATCTTGGAAAGTGTTAATATAGTTAGGCAAAATTAAAATTTTTCGAAAATCTCGTAAAAACTCGAAGTTCCAGAAATTCTGAGTATGCACGTTTTTACAGTACTATGTGGTCCATAATAGGTGTCCACTTTTGTCCGCCCGCATCCACTCCTTCCCAAAAAAAATTTGGTCAAATCTTGGAAAATGTTAATATAGTTGGACAAATTTAAGGTTTTTTCCTGAAAACTCGAACTTCAAGAAATTCTAAGTATATACTTTTTTAGAGTAGAATGTGGTCCAAAATAGGTTACCACTTTTGTCCGCCCGCATCGACTCCTTCCTAAAAAAATTTGGTCACATCTTCGAAAATGTTAATATAGTTGGGCAAATTTAAAGTTTTTCGAAAATCTCCTGAAAAAGCGAACTTCCAGGAATTCTGAGTATGCGCTTATTTAGAGTAGAATGTGGTCCATAATAGGTCACCACTTTTGTCCGCCCGCATCGTCTGCTTCCTAAAAAAATTTTGTTCGAAAAATGCTAATATAGTTGGGCAAATTTAAAGTTTTTCGAAAATCTGAAAACTCGAACTTCCAGGAATTCTGAGTATGCACGTTTTTAGAGTACAATGTGGTCCACAATAAGTCAGCCTTTTTGTCCGCCCGCATCGCCTCCTTCCTAAAAAAATTTGGTCACATCTTCGAAAATGTTAATATAGTTGGGCAAATTTAAAGTTTTTCGAAAATCTCCTGAAAAGGGCAAACTTCCAGAAATTCTGAGTATGCACGTTTTTACAGTACTATGTGGTCCATAATAGGTGCCCACTTTTGTCCGCCCGCATCGACTCCTTCCCAAAAAAAATTTTGTCAAATCTTGGAAAATGTTAATATAGGTGGGCAAATTTAAAGTTTTTCGAAAATCTCGTAAAAACTCGAACTTCCAGAAATTCTGAGTATGCACGTTTTTACAGTACTATGTGGTCCATAATAGGTGGCCACCTTTGTCCGCCCGCATCGACTCCTTCCTAAACAAATTTGGTCACATCTTCGAAAATGTTACTATAGTTGGGCAAATTTAAAGTTTTTCGAAAATCTCGTAAAAACTCGAACTTCCAGAAATTCTGAGTATGCACGTTTTTACAGTACTATGTGGTCCATAATAGGTGGCCACCTTTGTCCGCCCGCATCGACTCCTTCCTAAAAAAATTTGGTCACATCTACGAAAATGTTACTATAGTTGGGCAAATTTAAAGTTTTTCGAAAATCTCCTGAAAACGCAAACTTCCAGAAATTCTGAGTATGCACGTTTTTACAGTACTATGTGGTCCATAATAGGTGGCCACTTTTGTCCGCCCGCATCGACTCCTTCCCAAAAAAAATTTGGTCAAATCTTGGAAAATGTTAATATAGTTGGGCAAATTTAAAGTTTTTCGAAAATCTCCTGAAAACGCGAACTTCCAGGAATTCTGAGTATGCACGTTTTTAGAGTACAATGTGGTCCACAATAGGTCACCCTTTTTGTCCGCCCGCATCGCCTCCTTCTTAAAAAAATTTGGTCACATCTTCGAAAATGTTAATATAGTTGGGCAAATTTAAAGTTTTTCGAAAATCTCCTGAAAAAGCGAACTTCCAGGAATTCTGAGTATGCACGTTTTTAGAGTACAATGTGGTCCACAATAGGTCACCCTTTTTGTCCGCCCGCATCGCCTACTTCTTAAAAAAATTTGGTCACATCTTGGAAAGTGTTAATATAGTTAGGCAAAATTAAAATTTTTCGAAAATCTCGTAAAAACTCGAAGTTCCAGAAATTCTGAGTATGCACGTTTTTACAGTACTATGTGGTCCATAATAGGTGTCCACTTTTGTCCGCCCGCATCGACTCCTTCCTAAACAAATTTGGTCACATCTTCGAAAATGTTACTATAGTTGGGCAAATTTAAAGTTTTTCGAAAATCTCCTGAAAAAGCGAACTTCCAGGAATTCTGAGTAAGCACGTTTTTAGAGTACAATGTGGTCCACAATAGGTCACCCTTTTTGTCCGCCCGCATCGCCTACTTCTTAAAAAAATTTGGTCACATCTTGGAAAGTGTTAATATAGTTAGGCAAAATTAAAATTTTTCGAAAATCTCGTAAAAACTCGAAGTTCCAGAAATTCTGAGTATGCACGTTTTTACAGTACTATGTGGTCCATAATAGGTGTCCACTTTTGTCCGCCCGCATCGACTCCTTCCCAAAAAAAATTTGGTCAAATCTTGGAAAATGTTAATATAGTTGGACAAATTTAAGGTTTTTCCCTGAAAACTCGAACTTCAAGAAATTCTAAGTATATACTTTTTTAGAGTAGAATGTGGTCCAAAATAGGTTACCACTTTTGTCCGCCCGCATCGACTCCTTCCTAAAAAAATTTGGTCACATCTTCGAAAATGTTAATATAGTTGGGCAAATTTAAAGTTTTTCGAAAATCTCCTGAAAAAGCGAACTTCCAGGAATTCTGAGTATGCGCTTATTTAGAGTAGAATGTGGTCCATAATAGGTCACCACTTTTGTCCGCCCGCAGCGTCTGCTTCCTAAAAAAATTTTGTTCGAAAAATGCTAATATAGTTGGGCAAATTTAAAGTTTTTCGAAAATCTGAAAACTCGAACTTCCAGGAATTCTGAGTATGCACGTTTTTAGAGTACAATGTGGTCCACAATAAGTCACCCTTTTTGTCCGCCCGCATCGCCTCCTTCCTAAAAAAATTTGGTCACATCTTCGAAAATGTTAATATAGTTGGGCAAATTTAAAGTTTTTCGAAAATCTCCTGAAAAGGGCAAACTTCCAGAAATTCTGAGTATGCACGTTTTTACAGTACTATGTGGTCCATAATAGGTGCCCACTTTTGTCCGCCCGCATCGACTCCTTCCCAAAAAAAATTTGGTCAAATCTTGGAAAATGTTAATATAGTTGGGCAAATTTAAAGTTTTTCGAAAATCTCCTGAAAACGCGAACTTCCAGGAATTCTGAGTATGCACGTTTTTAGAGTACAATGTGGTCCACAATAGGTCACCCTTTTTGTCCGCCCGCATCGCCTCCTTCTTAAAAAAATTTGGTCACATCTTCGAAAATGTTAATATAGTTGGGCAAATTTAAAGTTTTTCGAAAATATCCTGAAAAAGCGAACTTCCAGGAATTCTGAGTATGCACGTTTTTAGAGTACAATGTGGTCCACAATAGGTCACCCTTTTTGTCCGCCCGCATCGCCTACTTCTTAAAAAAATTTGGTCACATCTTGGAAAGTGTTAATATAGTTAGGCAAAATTAAAATTTTTCGAAAATCTCGTAAAAACTCGAAGTTCCAGAAATTCTGAGTATGCACGTTTTTACAGTACTATGTGGTCCATAATAGGTGTCCACTTTTGTCCGCCCGCATCGACTCCTTCCTAAACAAATTTGGTCACATCTTCGAAAATGTTACTATAGTTGGGCAAATTTAAAGTTTTTCGAAAATCTCGTAATAACTCGAACTTCCAGGAATTCTGAGTATGCACGTTTTTAGAGTACAATGTGGTCCACAATAGGTCACCCTTTTTGTCCGCCCGCATCGCCTCCCTCTTAAAAAAATTTTGTCACATCTTCGAAAATGTTACTATAGTTGGGCAAATTTAAAGTTTTTCGAAAATCTCGTAAAAACTCGAACTTCCAGAAATTCTGAGTATGCACGTTTTTACAGTACTATGTGGTCCATAATAGGTGGCCACCTTTGTCCGCCCGCATCGACTCCTTCCTAAAAAAATTTGGTCACATCTACGAAAATGTTACTATAGTTGGGCAAATTTAAAGTTTTTCGAAAATCTCCTGAAAACGCAAACTTCCAGAAATTCTGAGTATGCACGTTTTTACAGTACTATGTGGTCCATAATAGGTGGCCACTTTTGTCCGCCCGCATCGACTCCTTCCCAAAAAAAATTTGGTCAAATCTTGGAAAATGTTAATATAGTTGGGCAAATTTAAAGTTTTTCGAAAATCTCCTGAAGACGCGAACTTCCAGGAATTCTGAGTATGCACGTTTTTAGAGTACAATGTGGTCCACAATAGGTCACCCTTTTTGTCCGCCCGCATCGCCTCCCTCTTAAAAAAATTTTGTCACATCTTCGAAAATGTTAATATAGTTGGGCAAATTTAAAGTTTTTCGAAAATCTCGTAAAAACTCGAACTTCCAGAAATTCTGAGTATGCACGTTTTTACAGTACTATGTGGTCCATAATAGGTGGCCACCTTTGTCCGCCCGCATCGACTCCTTCCTAAAAAAATTTGGTCACATCTTCGAAAATGTTACTATAGTTGGCCAAATTTAAAGTTTTTCGAAAATCTCCTGAAAACGCGAACTTCCAGGAATTCTGAGTATGCACGTTTTTAGAGTACAATGTGGTCCACAATAGGTCACCCTTTTTGTCCGCCCGCATCGCCTCCTTCTTAAAAAAATTTGGTCACATCTTCGAAAATGTTAATATAGTTGGGCAAATTTAAAGTTTTTCGAAAATCTCCTGAAAAAGCGAACTTCCAGGAATTCTGAGTATGCACGTTTTTAGAGTACAATGTGGTCCACAATAGGTCACCCTTTTTGTCCGCCCGCATCGCCTACTTCTTAAAAAAATTTGGTCACATCTTGGAAAGTGTTAATATAGTTAGGCAAAATTAAAATTT
The DNA here is from genome assembly GCA_944452675.1 of Tachina lurida. Classification (NCBI taxonomy): domain Eukaryota; kingdom Metazoa; phylum Arthropoda; class Insecta; order Diptera; family Tachinidae; genus Tachina; species Tachina lurida. Next base: position 11,111,901 of record OX101754.1, on the reverse strand, counting down.
TTCGAAAATCTCGTAAAAACTCGAAGTTCCAGAAATTCTGAGTATGCACGTTTTTACAGTACTATGTGGTCCATAATAGGTGTCCACTTTTGTCCGCCCGCATCCACTCCTTCCCAAAAAAAATTTGGTCAAATCTTGGAAAATGTTAATATAGTTGGACAAATTTAAGGTTTTTTCCTGAAAACTCGAACTTCAAGAAATTCTAAGTATATACTTTTTTAGAGTAGAATGTGGTCCAAAATAGGTTACCACTTTTGTCCGCCCGCATCGACTCCTTCCTAAAAAAATTTGGTCACATCTTCGAAAATGTTAATATAGTTGGGCAAATTTAAAGTTTTTCGAAAATCTCCTGAAAAAGCGAACTTCCAGGAATTCTGAGTATGCGCTTATTTAGAGTAGAATGTGGTCCATAATAGGTCACCACTTTTGTCCGCCCGCATCGTCTGCTTCCTAAAAAAATTTTGTTCGAAAAATGCTAATATAGTTGGGCAAATTTAAAGTTTTTCGAAAATCTGAAAACTCGAACTTCCAGGAATTCTGAGTATGCACGTTTTTAGAGTACAATGTGGTCCACAATAAGTCACCCTTTTTGTCCGCCCGCATCGCCTCCTTCCTAAAAAAATTTGGTCACATCTTCGAAAATGTTAATATAGTTGGGCAAATTTAAAGTTTTTCGAAAATCTCCTGAAAAGGGCAAACTTCCAGAAATTCTGAGTATGCACGTTTTTACAGTACTATGTGGTCCATAACAGGTGCCCACTTTTGTCCGACCGCATCGACTCCTTCCCAAAAAAAATTTGGTCAAATCTTGGAAAATGTTAATATAGGTGGGCAAATTTAAAGTTTTTCGAAAATCTCGTAAAAACTCGAACTTCCAGAAATTCTGAGTATGCACGTTTTTACAGTACTATGTGGTCCATAATAGGTGGCCACCTTTGTCCGCCCGCATCGACTCCTTCCTAAACAAATTTGGTCACATCTTCGAAAATGTTACTATAGTTGGGCAAATTTAAAGTTTTTCGAAAATCTCGTAAAAACTCGAAGTAGTAGTGGAATCCCACTCCTGGCGCCGATTAAAATTGTGAAATTTGGGTAATTAAAATTTGAAATTTGAGAATTTCAGTACAAAATTTTAAAATTTGGGTAATTAAAATTTTAAAATTTTAAAATTCTTGGAAATTTGTGAAATTTGATACCCTACGAGGGTGGGTCAATAAGTCCGTCCAACTTTTTGTTTACATAAGGAATTTTTTGTTTACATAAGGAGTTTTGTTTACATTAACCCTTGTGGGAACGGGTGATTTTTTTTTTTGGGGGTTACATTAATTGTGTGAACGGGTGATTTTGTTTTTTGTGGGAATACGTTAAGTGGGTTCATAGGTTGGAGGTTTTTCTTTTTCTAATGTATGTATGTATATGACGACGGGAAAATCATGAAAATGATTTTTCCTAGTACCAACGGGAAAATCATGAATATGATTTTTCCTATTACTAATGGGGATGAAATAGTGAAAATTATTTTTTCCTAATGCCGACGGCAATGCATGAATATTATTTTTTTCAAATGCCGACGGCAAAACATGATTATTATTTTTTTCAAATGCCGACGGGAAAATGATTTTTCATAATTCAGACGGGAAAACATAAAAGTTATTTCTAATGCTAATACAGGAGTTTAAGGCTTATAGTGATTTGGGGTGGGTGGGGTTGTTGTCGTAATACATAACCGAGGGACTTTATGGATTTGTCCGTCCGTCTGTCTGTTGTGCGAGGCTGTGATTGGCCGGGGGAGCGTGGTGTAGTTGAGGTAGATGGATTGAGTGTATGTGTGTATACCTGTCTGTTGGAATTTGTGTGATGGTGTGATTGACAGGGGGCGGGGTGTAGTTGAGGTAGATCGACTGCGTGTATGCAGGTGTTGCAAGTCTGTAGGAATTTAAGGCTTATAGTGATTTGGGGTAGGTGAGGGTGTTGTTGTACGAGTAACATGTATCCATGGGAATTTGTGGATGTGTCTGTCCGGAGGAATTTAAGCGAGGCTGTTATTGGGAGGGTTGTGGTGTAGTTGAGGTTGATCGACTGCGTGTATGTATGTATGTCTATATGTTTGTAGGAGCTTAAGGCTGATCGTGATTTAAGAGAGGTGAGGATGTTGTTGTAATATGTAGGAATCTGTATGTATGTATGTATGTCTGTGAAAATTTAAGGCTGATCATGATTTAGGGTAGGTGAGGTTGGTGTAGTAATATGTCTGTGTGTATGTACATATGTTTGTAGGAGTTTAATGCTATTAGTGATTTGAGGATAGGTGAGGGTGTTGTCGTACGAGTGATATGTATGCGTAGAAATCTGTATGCATGTTCGTAGGAGTTTAAGGCTGATCGTGATTTGTGTTGTTGTCAGTGTTGTTTGTAGGAATGACCGTGAGAATTTTTGTATGTATATCTGTAGGAATTTAAGGTTGGCCGTGTTTTGTGAGGGGTGGTGTCTTGTTGAAATAATCTGAATTTTTCTTAGATGAAATCTGGTATATATGTGTGTGTGTGCGTGTGTGTACGTATGATTTTCTCACGCTAGTAGTTTTATGTACATAGAAATAAATTGTATTCAATATCGAGATTTGGTTCTATAAAATATTCTCATATATCTGATACATATACATTTACATAAGTATATTTTCATACTCAAGGTTGTTGGGTATTTTGTCATGCTTAAAATTGTCCAGCTTTAAAGTCTGCCTGCGAGAAATTTGTTTATATTACAGATTTTGTTTATTTAACTACGTCCGGCTTCTTTCGCTGAACTTCTTTTCATACGATCATGGGAATTTATAGTTTCTCTATCCATAATAAGGTCGTTTAGCTTGGGCATGTGCTCTGAGTGAATGGTTTGCGTTGTTCATATATTTTTATGATGTAGATATGTAAGTGTGATTGTCAAGATCTAATAAATATTTGAGTATTGATAAGAAATTTGATATTATGTGTACATACATATCTACAAATTGATTTTATGTATGTATGTACATATGTATGTACATACAAATAAGTGTTTGCCTCCGTGTTTGAATACATTTTTTTTGTTTTTGTTGTTGTTCTAAATATTCGCCTGGTCTTTTATATATAGATGTCAAATATCTTCATAGTTTTTTTTTTTTTTTTTTATTTGAAATTAAAAAAACGTTGTTTTAACTTTTATCTGTATTTACTTAATAGTTTGTGAGGATTTGCTGTTTTAAGTAAAACTAAATTCCTTAAGATACATACTTTAGAATAATAGTAACTATAATAGAAATATTTCCTATATTTAATTTACATTTGTTTAAAGTTGATGCAGGTTATCTTCATTCTTAAAAATATTTTGATATAAAATTTTTTCCAGCCGTAGGCTTTTTTCATCACCTTTTACATTTATTTTAGAACATCTTGCATTGCCTTTTATACATTTATAAACATTTTTAAATGAAACTGATCCAGCAGTACAGCTTATGTAACGATAGTTTTTTGTTAGCCAGCTTGCTTCTTTTTTTATTTATTTTTATTGATTATTGAGTTTTATAATGAAATTATTATATTCGTAATTGTTGAAAACAATCGCTACTTCTTTTGCGATGAAATCATTTTAATTACTTTTGAAACCTTGTACGTCTATAAAAATTATGTTGTTTCCATATTACTCAATTTATAAGACTTTTCGAACTTGTCCTTTGATGGGTATATATGTATTCTATTATACGATCATGAATAAGAATACAGTAAGCTGATTTCTTTGCTTACTATTTCAAATTAAAATTTTATTCAATTGCCCCGCTATTGAATAAAAGGAGCTTTTATCTTAAACTCTGGTACAGGTAGAAACGCATGACATTCTTTCATATACTACCTTTGCTGGAATCTTAGATACATATAATAACTATATAGAATTGCATTACGTTTATTTATAAATTTTATTTTAAGATCAGCATCATATGGATATGAGACTGAACCTAAATGTACTTTTAAATTAGTTAATTCATAATGAACAATCTTATTTTCTTCTTGAATAGCGATCAACAGAAAACGAAGTCGTTTTCTTACAATTTAGGTCTGACCTCTCAACTGCTCCTCTAGTATACAATATGACTTTGTATGTCAGTATTTCTGTCTACTCTTTGTCAGCGTTAGGGATAATTAAATTTTAAACTTTTTATTCTTCAGATTGTGTTACTTCATACTGATAATATGTTTACATTAATAAGGTACGAGTGTATGTTTATTTTATGAAAGGTGAGCGCCTATGGCTTTTATTTGATGTTCTGGATGAAGTGTTTTTTTTTTCTCATTTTATTAAAGTTTAGCATATTGCGTATATATTTCTAATATATTTAAGTGAGCTTTTTGTATCTGTCAGACAGAGTGATCGTATCAGTTGGTCAGTCAGTCTCTCTCTTTTTATTTTATTAATTTTTTCTTCTAATGTTTCACTACTATTTTTTCAGATTTTACTACTGGAAATAGAAAATATTTATATAATTTTAAAAGTATTAATATATACATACATATAGGTAAATATATGTATGTATGTACAAAGAAATACATCTTTAATAATCAACTATTCTAGAAAGTCGATCTAAAATAACACATTTACCTCCATCATCAATTCACCATCAGTGTTTTCATAAAGTGTTAGAAATATTGGAATATCTATGTTTGAGAGCATTTTTACTTCAAGTGTTTCTATATAAGATTTGGTGTTTGACCCCTTGACGTTATTGTGGTTAACGTAGGCTGCGTTGTATCGCATTCAGATGGAATCATTTCTCACTTAGAAAAAGTCCTCATCATCATCATTCATACATGTATACAATTCATTCATGAGTTGAGTTGATTCAGATACAATTGCTGTCTACAAATTAATGATTAGAAAATAGCTTTCTGATAACCTTCTAACAAGTTTAATATTTTGCTAGCATGCATGCTTTAGCATGCTTCTATCGATAGTGACGCGACAGTCCAACATTTAGTGGTGTTTCAATTAAAAATCTATACTATTAGAATTACGAATTCACTCTTTGGAATTTTTAACAAAGTAGATACATATGTATGTATTTGATTTCCCACAAAGTCTTAAAATTTCTTTGCTTATAAAAGTATGACGTGAGGATTTTTTTTTTTTAATTATACATGCTTCGGCATGCTTCCAATATTTTTTGGTAAATTTATTTCATATTCATACAGATATAAAGTAAGATCTGTTTACATTCCATTTTACAATTTATGCATGCTTCAGCATGATTCTAGTTGAATTCTGTATTTATTTAGTAAGTATGTTTGATACCCATTCATACACATGTACATTGTTAAAGATTGGATATCAAAGTCCAATTTTCTTAGTTTATCTAGAAATGAACAGAGTGAATATCTATTATAATAACCCCATATTCACAATTTAAAATTTTGTGTGCTAGAGCTTTCGAGATGGAAAATATACACCTTTTACTATTAAAAGTGATAATATGGTGTGTTGTGGAATATTTCGAACTCTTAAGTTTTCACAATATTTTATACAGACAACCAAGTTTAGAGAATTCCAGTACATTAGGCTAATTATCTTCCCTGAGACCTAACATTCATAATCAATCCTTCAAAAAAACCAATGCAAACTAGATTTTCCCTTTTTAATTTTATTTATATTTTCATTAAATTTCATCATTTTGTACATCTTCAAATTAGTGTATACTGTATTTTGCACCTTTTTCTCATTCGTTAAGTTAACTTTAATCGCAAATATTTTAATGATGAGATGAACTTTTCTATTGTAGGCATTAAGTAAATCTTTATGTATATCAATCCACTTATATGAACCATTATAGCTAAATTCTTAACACATAATTCCTTTAAATGATCTATTAATTTATTCTACTATTAATGCTTTCATATTATGAAATTTTTAATCCTCTGTTTATGCATGAATTTTGTAGTGTTTATTAAAAATTCTTTACCAACATCTATTTGTATTTTTTGTTTTGATACTCATATCATTTCAAAAATATTTTCCATTGCCTCGGTTTTTTCGAGTGCAGCTTTTATTTTCAACGATACTCACCATATAAACTTTTAGAATGTGTCAGTTACAGTCTACAAAAATCAATAATTTCTATTTTCTCAAGAAAAGCTACCCACTTCACCTAAATCAGCTCCATAAAAGATCATCTATTCCATTCATTACATCACTACAATGCACAAACAATTTTCGAAATTTATTATGGAGTTCGTTTACTAAATTTTTTTTAAGGACATTGAGTTGTTTTACAGTTTTTTAGAGAGTGTTCTGATCTATTTGATACACTTTCAGCTATTTATACTAAAATGTAGTTAATAAATTTTATCGCTCAGCTCTTCAATTTGTTTGTCAAAAGAGGATTTAATTTTTAGAATATCTTTTTCAGTTTTATACCTATCTTCTATCGTTAATTTTATTTTACACTCCAATTATTAATTAATCCTTTAGTTTAGTTTACTGAATGATGATGATTCTTTATGTATGCATTGGTAGAAATTATATATTTTATTTAGTTTTCAAAATCAAATTTGTCATAGTATTTTCACGTTTTATCAATCACTAAAGAAAATAAACCCACTTTTAAACCCCATATTTGACCATCAACTTGTATTTCATCTTTATTCAGTTTTAGATTTCTATCACCTAATTTCCATTCATTATTGAAATCTTTAGGTGAGCCATAGTTTGTATCTAATTCATTTCTTCCTTTCAAGACTAATAAGTCAATATAAGTATCTTCGGTGTTGGAAGGCTGTGGGTAAAAATCATCTTCTTCATCATCATAATCATTCACAGTATTAGCATCATTAAATAAGATGGCATTATCAAATATTGTTCCTTTTGAAAGTTTCTTTAACTTCTTTCTATTTTGACTGATGGTTTCTGAGGCTTTAATACTTGTACTATTTTCAGATTCTATATTGTTTTTACTTTGTTCTTTCTTGTGTATTCTTTCAATATTTTTTGAATTATTCATGAATTCTTTGAGAGGTTCTGTTTTAGGATCAAATATGTCTCTTAGTTGTTCACGTGTATCTATTTCACCAGTTTTTATACTACGAAGCTTTTTCTTCAAGACACTTCTTATCAACACCAACTGTTTGAAAATTTTCTCATCCATGTTTAATAATAGCAAATAAGAGGTATCAGCCTTTAGATCAGGTATCACCTATTAGTTCAGGTATCAGCTATCAGATCAGCTTATCAGGACCTGATCTGGTTTTCAGATCAGCTTATCAGGAGCTGGTCTGGTTTTCAGATCAGCTTATCAGGACCTGATCTGGTTTTCAGATCAGCTTATCAGGAGCTGGTCTGGTTTTCAGATCAGCTTATCAGGAGCTGGTCTGGTTTTCAGATCAGCTTATCAGGACCTGATCTGGTTTTCAGATCAGCTTATCAGGAGCTGGTCTGGTTTTCAGATCAGCTTATCAGGACCTGATCTGGTTTTCAGATCAGCTTATCAGGAGCTGGTCTGGTTTTCAGATCAGCTTATCAGGACCTGATCTGGTTTTCAGATCAGCTTATCAGGAGCTGGTCTGGTTTTCAGATCAGCTTATCAGGAGTGGGTCTGATTTTAAGATCAGCTTATCAGGACCAGGTCTGGTTTGCAGATCAGCATATCAGGCGTTGGTCTAGTTTTCAGATCAGGTTGTCAGGCAGCTGATCTGTAAAACAGATCAGGTTATCAGGAGCTGTTCAGATTTTCAGATCAGATTATCTGTTTCAAATTGGGTCATCAGTTTACAAGTAGCTGGACATTTATAACATTTAGATGAATGAAGTTTAAGGCCATTTAAAATGCGAAAAACTATACTATTATGTAGTCAAATTGTTTTCTATGACGATCATCACTTAATTCAGTATCTTTCCTTATAATCAAAATTCCATATTTTTAATTCCAACACGATTTATATTTTTCTCATATTACTTAAACATTCTAACTACATTATGATTATTTCCTATCAAATATTTGGTGATTCTAGTATAAGTTTGACATTAATAGAACGCATCAACATTCTTATCTTACCCCATACAAAAATATGCTTCTCACACACACAACATGGTTAAATATCGTATTGGTATTACTTCTAGCTTTCTTATAAGAAATAACAGATTCATTATCTGTAAATGTGTAATACCCATGACTTTCATTAATGAAATTAATTACAGATATTTATATTTAGGTTGTTAGAGAGATTTTGAGTTTAAATATGAAGATGTTTTCAAGTTTTAGTCCAGTAGAACTGTCTAGCCAACCACTCATATTATTATTATTTTTTTTATTTATTTTTTATTTATTTTTTTATTTATTTTTTATTTATTTTTTTTTCCAATTTAACAGACCAACTATTCTTGCACGAATAGTAATTGATAGAAGGGAACACTGATTTATTTTTGAGCTAACGTTTGATGACTCATCAAAATTTCATACCAAGGTATTTTTATGTTGTTTTGACTATGAGTATGAGTCAATATTTATGAAATACCTTTCCTAAATATTGGTGCATGCACATAGTCAAAACAAAGTATGCTTTAAGTGTTTAAAACCAGTATTACCATAAAAATGGTGGTTTTAAACTCTTAAAATATACTTTGTTTTACTAACCCCATTTTGTAACTAAATGCATTTTATAAATATTATCTATTACTATAGAAATAATAATAGATAATATTTATAAAATGCATTTAGTTACAAAATGTGGTTAGTAAAACAACATAAATATACCTTGGTATGAAATTTTGATGATTCATCAATATTTCGTACCATCCTATTTTTAGGTTGTTTTGACTATGAGTATGTACCAATATTTATGAAATGTATTTCATAAATATTATCTCTTATTATAGAAAAAATTAAATAATGTAGCTATACGATATCGGAAAATATTTTCTGATATCATATGGCTATATTATTTTATTTTTCCTATAATAAGAGATAATGGTACCTACTCATAGTCAAAACAAAGTATATTTTAAGAGCTTAAGACCAGTATTGTCATACAAAATACTGATTTTAAACTGTTAAAATATACTTTGTTTTACTAACCACATTTTTTGTAACTAAATGCATTTCATAAATATTAACGCATACTCATACTCAAAACAAATGATATTTTTATGTTGTTTTGATTGTGAGTATGGAGCATTATCTGTTATTATAGGAAAAATAAAATAATGCAGCTACACGATTTTAGAAAATATTTTCTGAAATCGAATAGCTGTATTATTTTATTTTTTTTATAATAAGAGATAATATTTATAAAATGTATTTAGTTACACAAAAGCGGTTAGTAAAACAACCTAAATATAGGATGGTACGAAATATTGATGAGTCATCAAACGTTAGCTCAAAAATAAATCAGAGTTCCCTTCTATCAATTACTATTCGTGCAAGAATAGTTGGTCTGTTAAATTGGAAAAAAAATAAATAAAAAATAAATAAAAAAATAAATAAAAAATAAATAAAAAAAATAATAATAATATGAGTGGTTGGCTAGACAGTTCTACTGGACTAAAACTTGAAAACATCTTCATATTTAAACTCAAAATCTCTCTAACAACCTAAATATAAATACCTGTAATTAATTTCATTAATGAAAGTCATGGGTATTACACATTTACAGATAATGAATCTGTTATTTCTTATAAGAAAGCTAGAAGTAATACCAATACGATATTTAACCATGTTGTGTGTGTGAGAAGCATATTTTTGTATGGGGTAAGATAAGAATGTTGATGCTTTCTATTAATGTCAAACTTATACTAGAATCACCAAATATTTGATAGGAAATAATCATAATGTAGTTAGAATGTTTAAGTAATATGAGAAAAATATAAATCGTGTTGGAATTAAAAATATGGAATTTTGATTATAAGGAAAGATACTGAATTAAGTGATGATCGTCATAGAAAACAATTTGACTACATAATAGTATAGTTTTTCGCATTTTAAATGGCCTTAAACTTCATTCATCTAAATGTTATAAATGTCCAGCTACTTGTAAACTGATGACCCAATTTGAAACAGATAATCTGATCTGAAAATCTGAACAGCTCCTGATAACCTGATCTGTTTTACAGATCAGCTGCCTGACAACCTGATCTGAAAACTAGACCAACGCCTGATATGCTGATCTGCAAACCAGACCTGGTCCTGATAAGCTGATCTTAAAATCAGACCCACTCCTGATAAGCTGATCTGAAAACCAGACCAGCTCCTGATAAGCTGATCTGAAAACCAGATCAGGTCCTGATAAGCTGATCTGAAAACCAGACCAGCTCCTGATAAGCTGATCTGAAAACCAGATCAGGTCCTGATAAGCTGATCTGAAAACCAGACCAGCTCCTGATAAGCTGATCTGAAAACCAGATCAGGTCCTGATAAGCTGATCTGAAAACCAGACCAGCTCCTGATAAGCTGATCTGAAAACCAGACCAGCTCCTGATAAGCTGATCTGAAAACCAGATCAGGTCCTGATAAGCTGATCTGAAAACCAGACCAGCTCCTGATAAGCTGATCTGAAAACCAGATCAGGTCCTGATAAGCTGATCTGATAGCTGATACCTGAACTAATAGGTGATACCTGATCTAAAGGCTGATACCTCTTATTTGCTATTATTAAACATGGATGAGAAAATTTTCAAACAGTTGGTGTTGATAAGAAGTGTCTTGAAGAAAAAGCTTCGTAGTATAAAAACTGGTGAAATAGATACACGTGAACAACTAAGAGACATATTTGATCCTAAAACAGAACCTCTCAAAGAATTCATGAATAATTCAAAAAATATTGAAAGAATACACAAGAAAGAACAAAGTAAAAACAATATAGAATCTGAAAATAGTACAAGTATTAAAGCCTCAGAAACCATCAGTCAAAATAGAAAGAAGTTAAAGAAACTTTCAAAAGGAACAATATTTGATAATGCCATCTTATTTAATGATGCTAATACTGTGAATGATTATGATGATGAAGAAGATGATTTTTACCCACAGCCTTCCAACACCGAAGATACTTATATTGACTTATTAGTCTTGAAAGGAAGAAATGAATTAGATACAAACTATGGCTCACCTAAAGATTTCAATAATGAATGGAAATTAGGTGATAGAAATCTAAAACTGAATAAAGATGAAATACAAGTTGATGGTCAAATATGGGGTTTAAAAGTGGGTTTATTTTCTTTAGTGATTGATAAAACGTGAAAATACTATGACAAATTTGATTTTGAAAACTAAATAAAATATATAATTTCTACCAATGCATACATAAAGAATCATCATCATTCAGTAAACTAAACTAAAGGATTAATTAATAATTGGAGTGTAAAATAAAATTAACGATAGAAGATAGGTATAAAACTGAAAAAGATATTCTAAAAATTAAATCCTCTTTTGACAAACAAATTGAAGAGCTGAGCGATAAAATTTATTAACTACATTTTAGTATAAATAGCTGAAAGTGTATCAAATAGATCAGAACACTCTCTAAAAAACTGTAAAACAACTCAATGTCCTTAAAAAAAATTTAGTAAACGAACTCCATAATAAATTTCGAAAATTGTTTGTGCATTGTAGTGATGTAATGAATGGAATAGATGATCTTTTATGGAGCTGATTTAGGTGAAGTGGGTAGCTTTTCTTGAGAAAATAGAAATTATTGATTTTTGTAGACTGTAACTGACACATTCTAAAAGTTTATATGGTGAGTATCGTTGAAAATAAAAGCTGCACTCGAAAAAACCGAGGCAATGGAAAATATTTTTGAAATGATATGAGTATCAAAACAAAAAATACAAATAGATGTTGGTAAAGAATTTTTAATAAACACTACAAAATTCATGCATAAACAGAGGATTAAAAATTTCATAATATGAAAGCATTAATAGTAGAATAAATTAATAGATCATTTAAAGGAATTATGTGTTAAGAATTTAGCTATAATGGTTCATATAAGTGGATTGATATACATAAAGATTTACTTAATGCCTACAATAGAAAAGTTCATCTCATCATTAAAATATTTGCGATTAAAGTTAACTTAACGAATGAGAAAAAGGTGCAAAATACAGTATACACTAATTTGAAGATGTACAAAATGATGAAATTTAATGAAAATATAAATAAAATTAAAAAGGGAAAATCTAGTTTGCATTGGTTTTTTTGAAGGATTGATTATGAATGTTAGGTCTCAGGGAAGATAATTAGCCTAATGTACTGGAATTCTCTAAACTTGGTTGTCTGTATAAAATATTGTGAAAACTTAAGAGTTCGAAATATTCCACAACACACCATATTATCACTTTTAATAGTAAAAGGTGTATATTTTCCATCTCGAAAGCTCTAGCACACAAAATTTTAAATTGTGAATATGGGGTTATTATAATAGATATTCACTCTGTTCATTTCTAGATAAACTAAGAAAATTGGACTTTGATATCCAATCTTTAACAATGTACATGTGTATGAATGGGTATCAAACATACTTACTAAATAAATACAGAATTCAACTAGAATCATGCTGAAGCATGCATAAATTGTAAAATGGAATGTAAACAGATCTTACTTTATATCTGTATGAATATGAAATAAATTTACCAAAAAATATTGGAAGCATGCCGAAGCATGTATAATTAAAAAAAAAAAATCCTCACGTCATACTTTTATAAGCAAAGAAATTTTAAGACTTTGTGGGAAATCAAATACATACATATGTATCTACTTTGTTAAAAATTCCAAAGAGTGAATTCGTAATTCTAATAGTATAGATTTTTAATTGAAACACCACTAAATGTTGGACTGTCGCGTCACTATCGATAGAAGCATGCTAAAGCATGCATGCTAGCAAAATATTAAACTTGTTAGAAGGTTATCAGAAAGCTATTTTCTAATCATTAATTTGTAGACAGCAATTGTATCTGAATCAACTCAACTCATGAATGAATTGTATACATGTATGAATGATGATGATGAGGACTTTTTCTAAGTGAGAAATGATTCCATCTGAATGCGATACAACGCAGCCTACGTTAACCACAATAACGTCAAGGGGTCAAACACCAAATCTTATATAGAAACACTTGAAGTAAAAATGCTCTCAAACATAGATATTCCAATATTTCTAACACTTTATGAAAACACTGATGGTGAATTGATGATGGAGGTAAATGTGTTATTTTAGATCGACTTTCTAGAATAGTTGATTATTAAAGATGTATTTCTTTGTACATACATACATATATTTACCTATATGTATGTATATATTAATACTTTTAAAATTATATAAATATTTTCTATTTCCAGTAGTAAAATCTGAAAAAATAGTAGTGAAACATTAGAAGAAAAAATTAATAAAATAAAAAGAGAGAGACTGACTGACCAACTGATACGATCACTCTGTCTGACAGATACAAAAAGCTCACTTAAATATATTAGAAATATATACGCAATATGCTAAACTTTAATAAAATGAGAAAAAAAAAACACTTCATCCAGAACATCAAATAAAAGCCATAGGCGCTCACCTTTCATAAAATAAACATACACTCGTACCTTATTAATGTAAACATATTATCAGTATGAAGTAACACAATCTGAAGAATAAAAAGTTTAAAATTTAATTATCCCTAACGCTGACAAAGAGTAGACAGAAATACTGACATACAAAGTCATATTGTATACTAGAGGAGCAGTTGAGAGGTCAGACCTAAATTGTAAGAAAACGACTTCGTTTTCTGTTGATCGCTATTCAAGAAGAAAATAAGATTGTTCATTATGAATTAACTAATTTAAAAGTACATTTAGGTTCAGTCTCATATCCATATGATGCTGATCTTAAAATAAAATTTATAAATAAACGTAATGCAATTCTATATAGTTATTATATGTATCTAAGATTCCAGCAAAGGTAGTATATGAAAGAATGTCATGCGTTTCTACCTGTACCAGAGTTTAAGATAAAAGCTCCTTTTATTCAATAGCGGGGCAATTGAATAAAATTTTAATTTGAAATAGTAAGCAAAGAAATCAGCTTACTGTATTCTTATTCATGATCGTATAATAGAATACATATATACCCATCAAAGGACAAGTTCGAAAAGTCTTATAAATTGAGTAATATGGAAACAACATAATTTTTATAGACGTACAAGGTTTCAAAAGTAATTAAAATGATTTCATCGCAAAAGAAGTAGCGATTGTTTTCAACAATTACGAATATAATAATTTCATTATAAAACTCAATAATCAATAAAAATAAATAAAAAAAGAAGCAAGCTGGCTAACAAAAAACTATCGTTACATAAGCTGTACTGCTGGATCAGTTTCATTTAAAAATGTTTATAAATGTATAAAAGGCAATGCAAGATGTTCTAAAATAAATGTAAAAGGTGATGAAAAAAGCCTACGGCTGGAAAAAATTTTATATCAAAATATTTTTAAGAATGAAGATAACCTGCATCAACTTTAAACAAATGTAAATTAAATATAGGAAATATTTCTATTATAGTTACTATTATTCTAAAGTATGTATCTTAAGGAATTTAGTTTTACTTAAAACAGCAAATCCTCACAAACTATTAAGTAAATACAGATAAAAGTTAAAACAACGTTTTTTTAATTTCAAATAAAAAAAAAAAAAAAAAACTATGAAGATATTTGACATCTATATATAAAAGACCAGGCGAATATTTAGAACAACAACAAAAACAAAAAAAATGTATTCAAACACGGAGGCAAACACTTATTTGTATGTACATACATATGTACATACATACATAAAATCAATTTGTAGATATGTATGTACACATAATATCAAATTTCTTATCAATACTCAAATATTTATTAGATCTTGACAATCACACTTACATATCTACATCATAAAAATATATGAACAACGCAAACCATTCACTCAGAGCACATGCCCAAGCTAAACGACCTTATTATGGATAGAGAAACTATAAATTCCCATGATCGTATGAAAAGAAGTTCAGCGAAAGAAGCCGGACGTAGTTAAATAAACAAAATCTGTAATATAAACAAATTTCTCGCAGGCAGACTTTAAAGCTGGACAATTTTAAGCATGACAAAATACCCAACAACCTTGAGTATGAAAATATACTTATGTAAATGTATATGTATCAGATATATGAGAATATTTTATAGAACCAAATCTCGATATTGAATACAATTTATTTCTATGTACATAAAACTACTAGCGTGAGAAAATCATACGTACACACACGCACACACACACATATATACCAGATTTCATCTAAGAAAAATTCAGATTATTTCAACAAGACACCACCCCTCACAAAACACGGCCAACCTTAAATTCCTACAGATATACATACAAAAATTCTCACGGTCATTCCTACAAACAACACTGACAACAACACAAATCACGATCAGCCTTAAACTCCTACGAACATGCATACAGATTTCTACGCATACATATCACTCGTACGACAACACCCTCACCTATCCTCAAATCACTAATAGCATTAAACTCCTACAAACATATGTACATACACACAGACATATTACTACACCAACCTCACCTACCCTAAATCATGATCAGCCTTAAATTTTCACAGACATACATACATACATACAGATTCCTACATATTACAACAACATCCTCACCTCTCTTAAATCACGATCAGCCTTAAGCTCCTACAAACATATAGACATACATACATACACGCAGTCGATCAACCTCAACTACACCACAACCCTCCCAATAACAGCCTCGCTTAAATTCCTCCGGACAGACACATCCACAAATTCCCATGGATACATGTTACTCGTACAACAACACCCTCACCTACCCCAAATCACTATAAGCCTTAAATTCCTACAGACTTGCAACACCTGCATACACGCAGTCGATCTACCTCAACTACACCCCGCCCCCTGTCAATCACACCATCACACAAATTCCAACAGACAGGTATACACACATACACTCAATCCATCTACCTCAACTACACCACGCTCCCCCGGCCAATCACAGCCTCGCACAACAGACAGACGGACGGACAAATCCATAAAGTCCCTCGGTTATGTATTACGACAACAACCCCACCCACCCCAAATCACTATAAGCCTTAAACTCCTGTATTAGCATTAGAAATAACTTTTATGTTTTCCCGTCTGAATTATGAAAAATCATTTTCCCGTCGGCATTTGAAAAAAATAATAATCATGTTTTGCCGTCGGCATTTGAAAAAAATAATATTCATGCATTGCCGTCGGCATTAGGAAAAAATAATTTTCACTATTTCATCCCCATTAGTAATAGGAAAAATCATATTCATGATTTTCCCGTTGGTACTAGGAAAAATCATTTTCATGATTTTCCCGTCGTCATATACATACATACATTAGAAAAAGAAAAACCTCCAACCTATGAACCCACTTAACGTATTCCCACAAAAAACAAAATCACCCGTTCACACAATTAATGTAACCCCCAAAAAAAAAATCACCCGTTCCCACAAGGGTTAATGTAAACAAAACTCCTTATGTAAACAAAAAATTCCTTATGTAAACAAAAAGTTGGACGGACTTATTGACCCACCCTCGTAGGGTATCAAATTTCACAAATTTCCAAGAATTTTAAAATTTTAAAATTTTAATTACCCAAATTTTAAAATTTTGTACTGAAATTCTCAAATTTCAAATTTTAATTACCCAAATTTCACAATTTTAATCGGCGCCAGGAGTGGTAGTTCCCTACTACTACTCGAACTTCCAGAAATTCTGAGTATGCACGTTTTTACAGTACTATGTGGTCCATAATAGGTGGCCACCTTTGTCCGCCCGCATCGACTCCTTCCTAAAAAAATTTGGTCACATCTACGAAAATGTTACTATAGTTGGGCAAATTTAAAGTTTTTCGAAAATCTCCTGAAAACGCAAACTTCCAGAAATTCTGAGTATGCACGTTTTTACAGTACTATGTGGTCCATAATAGGTGGCCACTTTTGTCCGCCCGCATCGACTCCTTCCCAAAAAAAATTTGGTCAAATCTTGGAAAATGTTAATATAGTTGGGCAAATTTAAAGTTTTTCGAAAATCTCCTGAAAACGAGAACTTCCAGGAATTCTGAGTATGCACGTTTTTAGAGTACAATGTGGTCCACAATAGGTCACCCTTTTTGTCCGCCCGCATCGCCTCCCTCTTAAAAAAATTTTGTCACATCTTCGAAAATGTTAATATAGTTGGGCAAATTTAAAGTTTTTCGAAAATCTCGTAAAAACTCGAACTTCCAGAAATTCTGAGTATGCACGTTTTTACAGTACTATGTGGTCCATAATAGGTGGCCACATTTGTCCGCCCGCATCGACTCCTTCCTAAAAAAATTTGGTCACATCTTCGAAAATGTTACTATAGTTGGCCAAATTTAAAGTTTTTCGAAAATCTCCTGAAAACGCGAACTTCCAGGAATTCTGAGTATGCACGTTTTTAGAGTACAATGTGGTCCACAATAGGTCACCCTTTTTGTCCGCCCGCATCGCCTCCTTCTTAAAAAAATTTGGTCACATCTTCGAAAATGTTAATATAGTTGGGCAAATTTAAAGTTTTTCGAAAATCTCCTGAAAAAGCGAACTTCCAGGAATTCTGAGTATGCACGTTTTTAGAGTACAATGTGGTCCACAATAGGTCACCCTTTTTGTCCGCCCGCATCGCCTACTTCTTAAAAAAATTTGGTCACATCTTGGAAAGTGTTAATATAGTTAGGCAAAATTAAAATTTTTCGAAAATCTCGTAAAAACTCGAAGTTCCAGAAATTCTGAGTATGCACGTTTTTACAGTACTATGTGGTCCATAATAGGTGTCCACTTTTGTCCGCCCGCATCGACTCCTTCCTAAAAAAAATTTGGTCACATCTACGAAAATGTTACTATAGTTGGGCAAATTTAAAGTTTTTCGAAAATCTCCTGAAAACGCAAACTTCCAGAAATTCTGAGTATGCACGTTTTTACAGTACTATGTGGTCCATAATAGGTGGCCACTTTTGTCCGCCCGCATCGACTCCTTCCCAAAAAAAATTTGGTCAAATCTTGGAAAATGTTAATATAGTTGGGCAAATTTAAAGTTTTTCGAAAATCTCCTGAAAACGCGAACTTCCAGGAATTCTGAGTATGCACGTTTTTAGAGTACAATGTGGTCCACAATAGGTCACCCTTTTTGTCCGCCCGCATCGCCTCCCTCTTAAAAAAATTTTGTCACATCTTCGAAAATGTTAATATAGTTGGGCAAATTTAAAGTTTTTCGAAAATCTCGTAAAAACTCGAACTTCCAGAAATTCTGAGTATGCACGTTTTTACAGTACTATGTGGTCCATAATAGGTGGCCACCTTTGTCCGCCCGCATCGACTCCTTCCTAAAAAAATTTGGTCACATCTTCGAAAATGTTACTATAGTTGGCCAAATTTAAAGTTTTTCGAAAATCTCCTGAAAACGCGAACTTCCAGGAATTCTGAGTATGCACGTTTTTAGAATACAATGTGGTCCACAATAGGTCACCCTTTTTGTCCGCCCGCATCGCCTCCTTCTTAAAAAAATTTGGTCATATCTTCGAAAATGTTAATATAGTTGGGCAAATTTAAAGTTTTTCGAAAATCTCCTGAAAAAGCGAACTTCCAGGAATTCTGAGTATGCACGTTTTTAGAGTACAATGTGGTCCACAATAGGTCACCCTTTTTGTCCGCCCGCATCGCCTACTTCTTAAAAAAATTTGGTCACATCTTGGAAAGTGTTAATATAGTTAGGCAAAATTAAAATTTTTCGAAAATCTCGTAAAAACTCGAACTTCCAGAAATTCTGAGTATGCACGTTTTTACAGTACTATGTGGTCCATAATAGGTGCCAACTTTTGTCCGCCCGCATCGACTCCTTCCCAAAAAAAATTTGGTCAAATCTTGGAAAATGTTAATATAGTTGGACAAATTTAAGGTTTTTTCCTGAAAACTCGAACTTCAAGAAATTCTAAGTATATACTTTTTTAGAGTAGAATGTGGTCCAAAATAGGTGCCAACTTTTGTCCGCCCGCATCGACTCCTTCCCAAAAAAAATTTGGTCAAATCTTGGAAAATGTTAATATAGTTGGACAAATTTAAGGTTTTTTCCTGAAAACTCGAACTTCAAGAAATTCTAAGTATATACTTTTTTAGAGTAGAATGTGGTCCAAAATAGGTTACCACTTTTGTCCGCCCGCATCGACTCCTTCCTAAAAAAATTTGGTCACATCTTCGAAAATGTTAATATAGTTGGGCAAATTTAAAGTTTTTCGAAAATCTCCTGAAAAAGCGAACTTCCAGGAATTCTGAGTATGCGCTTATTTAGAGTAGAATGTGGTCCATAATAGGTCACCACTTTTGTCCGCCCGCATCGCCTCCTTCCTAAAAAAATTTTGTTCGAAAAATGCTAATATAGTTGGGCAAATTTAAAGTTTTTCGAAAATCTGAAAACTCGAACTTCCAGGAATTCTGAGTATGCACGTTTTTAGAGTACAATGTGGTCCACAATAAGGCACCCTTTTTGTCAGCCCGCATCGCCTCCTTCCTAAAAAAATTTGGTCACATCTTCGAAAATGTTAATATAGTTGGGCAAATTTAAAGTTTTTCGAAAATCTCCTGAAAAGGGCAAACCTTCAGAAATTCTGAGTATGCTCGTTTTTACAGTACTATGTGGTCCATAATAGGTGGCCACTTTTGTCCGCCCGCATCGACTCCTTCCCAAAAAAAATTTGGTCAAATCTTGGAAAATGTTAATATAGGTGGGCAAATTTAAAGTTTTTCGAAAATCTCGTAAAAACTCGAACTTCCAGAAATTCTGAGTATGCACGTTTTTAGAGTACAATGTGGTCCATAATAGGTGGCCACCTTTGTCCGCCCGCATCGACTCCTTCCTAAACAAATTTGGTCACATCTTCGAAAATGTTACTATAGTTGGGCAAATTTAAAGTTTTTCGAAAATCTCCTGAAAACGCAAACTTCCAGAAATTCTGAGTATGCACGTTTTTACAGTACTATGTGGTCCATAATAGGTGGCCACTTTTGTCCGCCCGCATCGACTCCTTCCCAAAAAAAATTTGGTCAAATCTTGGAAAATGTTAATATATAGGGTGTTTTTTATTGAGGTATAGAACTTTAAGTTGGCATCACTTTTTTAACTGGCGGCCATTTTGTCAGCTGTCAAGTGATTAATATTTAGTTTGGTTTGCCATTTCATCATGAACAGGTTGACAAAAGAACAACGCTTGCAAATCGTGCAAATTTGCTTTATTCGAGCCAGCCGAATTGGCTTTAAAAAAGCCGAATTGGCTTTATTCGAGCCAGCCGCGGCGGCCACATGCCCGAAATCATATTTAAACATTAATGGCATAAAATTATCCTTCCAATAAAGCCAAATTGATGGACATTAAAACGATTTTCTAGTGTTTTATTTCAATTCGAAGTTCTATACCTCTAAAAAAATCGTGCAAATTTGCTTTATTCGAGCCAGCCGAATTGGCTTTATTCGAGCCAGCCGCGGCGGCCACATGCCCGAAATCATATTTAAACATTAATGGCATAAAATTATCCTTCCAATAAAGCCAAATTGATGGACATTTAAACGATTTTTTTGTTTTTTATTTCAATTCGAAGTTCTATACCTCTAAAAAACACCCTTTAGTTGGGCAAATTTAAAGTTTTTCGAAAATCTCCTGAAAACGCGAACTTCCAGGAATTCTGAGTATGCACGTTTTTAGAGTACAATGTGGTCCACAATAGGTCACCCTTTTTGTCCGCCCGCATCGCCTCCCTCTTAAAAAAATTTGGTCACATCTTCGAAAATGTTACTATAGTTGGGCAAATTTAAAGTTTTTCGAAAATCTCGTAAAAACTCGAACTTCCAGAAATTCTGAGTATGCACGTTTTTACAGTACTATGTGGTCCATAATAGGTGGCCACCTTTGTCCGCCCGCATCGACTCCTTCCTAAAAAAATTTGGTCACATCTTCGAAAATGTTACTATAGTTGGGCAAATTTAAAGTTTTTCGAAAATCTCCTGAAAACGCGAACTTCCAGGAATTCTGAGTATGCACGTTTTTAGAGTACAATGTGGTCCACAATAGGTCACCCTTTTTGTCCGCCCGCATCGCCTCCTTCTTAAAAAAATTTGGTCACATCTTCGAAAATGTTAATATAGTTGGGCAAATTTAAAGTTTTTCGAAAATCTCCTGAAAACGCGAACTTCCAGGAATTCTGAGTATGCACGTTTTTAGAGTACAATGTGGTCCACAATAGGTCACCCTTTTTGTCCGCCCGCATCGCCTCCCTCTTAAAAAAATTTGGTCACATCTTCGAAAATGTTACTATAGTTGGGCAAATTTAAAGTTTTTCGAAAATCTCGTAAAAACTCGAACTTCCAGAAATTCTGAGTATGCACGTTTTTACAGTACTATGTGGTCCATAATAGGTGGCCACCTTTGTCCGCCCGCATCGACTCCTTCCTAAAAAAATTTGGTCAAATCTTGGAAAATGTTAATATAGTTGGGCAAATTTAAAGTTTTTCGAAAATCTCCTGAAAACGCGAACTTCCAGGAATTCTGAGTATGCACGTTTTTACAGTACAATGTGGTCCACAATAGGTCACCCTTTTTGTCCGCCCGCATCGCCTCCCTCTTAAAAAAATTTGGTCACATCTTCGAAAATGTTAATATAGTTGGGCAAATTTAAAGTTTTTCGAAAATCTCGTAAAAACTCGAACTTCCAGAAATTCTGAGTATGCACGTTTTTACAGTACTATGTGGTCCATAATAGGTGGCCACCTTTGTCCGCCCGCATCGCCTCCTTCCTAAAGAAATTTGGTCACATCTTCGAAAATGTTACTATAGTTGGCCAAATTTAAAGTTTTTCGAAAATCTCCTGAAAAAGCGAACTTTCAGGAATTCTGAGTATGCACGTTTTTAGAGTACAATGTGGTCCACAATAGGTCACCCTTTTTGTCCGCCCGCATCGCCTCCTTCTTAAAAAAATTTGGTCACATCTTCGAAACTGTTAATATAGTTGGGCAAATTTAAAGTTTTTCGAAAATCTCGTAAAAACTCGAACTTCCAGAAATTCTGAGTATGCACGTTTTTACAGTACTATGTGGTCCATAATAGGTGGCCACCTTTGTCCGCCCGCATCGACTCCTTCCTAAAAAAATTTGGTCACATCTTCGAAAATGTTACTATAGTTGGCCAAATTTAAAGTTTTTCGAAAAACTCCTGAAAACGCGAACTTCCAGGAATTCTGAGTATGCACGTTTTTAGAGTACAATGTGGTCCACAATAGGTCACCCTTTTTGTCCGCCCGCATCGCCTCCTTCTTAAAAAAATTTGGTCACATCTTCGAAAATGTTAATATAGTTCGGCAAATTTAAAGTTTTTCGAAAATCTCCTGAAAAAGCGAACTTCCAGGAATTCTGAGTATGCACGTTTTTAGAGTACAATGTGGTCCACAATAGGTCACCCTTTTTGTCCGCCCGCATCGCCTCCCTCTTAAAAAAATTTGGTCACATCTTCGAAAATGTTAATATAGTTGGGCAAATTTAAAGTTTTTCGAAAATCTCGTAAAAACTCGAACTTCCAGAAATTCTGAGTATGCACGTTTTTACAGTACTATGTGGTCCATAATAGGTGGCCACCTTTGTCCGCCCGCATCGACTCCTTCCTAAAGAAATTTGGTCACATCTTCGAAAATGTTACTATAGTTGGCCAAATTTAAAGTTTTTCGAAAATCTCCTGAAAAAGCGAACTTTCAGGAATTCTGAGTATGCACGTTTTTAGAGTACAATGTGGTCCACAATAGGTCACCCTTCTTGTCCGCCCGCATCGCCTCCTTCTTAAAAAAATTTGGTCACATCTTCGAAACTGTTAATATAGTTGGGCAAATTTAAAGTTTTTCGAAAATCTCCTGAAAACGCAAACTTCCAGAAATTCTGAGTATGCACGTTTTCAGAGTACAATGTGGTCCACAATAGGTCACCCTTTTTGTCCGCCCGCATCGCCTCCCTCTTAAAAAAATTTGGTCACATCTTCGAAAATGTTACTATAGTTGGGCAAATTTAAAGTTTTTCGAAAATCTCGTAAAAACTCGAACTTCCAGGAATTCTAAGTATGCACGTTTTTACAGTACTATGTGGTCCACAATAGGTCACCCTTTTTGTCCGCCCGCATCGACTCCTTCCTAAAAAAATTTGGTCACATCTTGGAAAGTGTTAATATAGTTAGGCAAAATTAAAATTTTTCGAAAATCTCGTAAAAACTCGAAGTTCCAGAAATTCTGAGTATGCACGTTTTTACAGTACTATGTGGTCCATAATAGGTGTCCACTTTTGTCCGCCCGCATCGCATCCTTCCTAAAAAATTTTGTTCGAAAAATGTTAATATAGTTAGGCATTTTTAAAGTTTTTCGAAAATCTCCTGAAAACGCGAACTTCCAGGAATTCTGAGTATGCACGTTTTTAGAGTACAATGTGGTCCACAATAGGTCACCCTTTTTGTCCGCCCGCATCGCCTCCTTCTTAAAAAAATTTGGTCACATCTTCGAAAATGTTAATATAGTTGGGCAAATTTAAAGTTTTTCGAAAATCTCCTGAAAACGCAAACTTCCAGAAATTCTGAGTATGCACGTTTTTACAGTACTATGTGGTCCATAATAGGTGGCCACTTTTGTCAGCCCGCATCGACTCCTTCCCAAAAAATTTGGTCAAATCTTGGAAAATGTTAATATAGTTGGGCAAATTTAAGGTTTTTTCCTGAAAACTCGAACTTCAAGAAATTCTAAGTATATACTTTTTTAGAGTAGAATGTGGTCCAAAATAGGTTATCACTTATGTCCGCCCGCATCGACTCCTTCCTAAAAAAATTTGGTCACATCTTCGAAAATGTTAATATAGTTGGGCAAATTTAAAGTTTTTCGAAAATCTCCTGAAAAAGCGAACTTCCAGGAATTTTGAGTATGCGCTTATTTAGAGTAGAATGTGGTCCATAATAGGTCACCACTTTTGTCCGCCCGCATCGCCTTCCTCTTAAAAAAATTTGGTCACATCTTGGAAAATGTTAATATAGTTGGGCACATTTAAAGTTTTTCGAAAATCTCCTGAAAACGCAAACTTCCAGAAATTCTGAGTATGCACGTTTTTACAGTACTATGTGGTCCATAATAGGTGGCCACTTTTGTCCGCCCGCATCGACTCCTTCCTAAAAAATTTTGTTCGAAAAATGTTAATATAGTTAGGCATTTTTAAAGTTTTTCGAAAATCTCCTGAAAACGCGAACTTCCAGGAATTCTGAGTATGCACGTTTTTAGAGTACAATGTGGTCCACAATAGGTCACCCTTTTTGTCCGCCCGCATCGCCTTCCTCTTAAAAAAATTTGGTCACATCTTGGAAAATGTTAATATAATTGGGCACATTTAAAGTTTTTCGAAAATCTCGTAAAAACTCGAACTTCCAGAAATTCTGAGTATGCACGTTTTTACAGTACTATGTGGTCCATAATAGGTGGCCACCTTTGTCCGCCCGCATCGACTCCTTCCTAAAAAAATTTGGTCACATCATTGAAAATGTTACTATAGTTGTCCAAATTTAAAGTTTTTCGAAAATCTCCTGAAAACGCGAACTTTCAGGAATTCTGAGTATGCACGTTTTTAGAGTACAATGTGGTCCACAATAGGTCACCCTTTTTGTCCGCCCGCATCGCCTCCTTCTTAAAAAATTTGGTCACATCTTCGAAAATGTTAATATAGTTGGGCAAATTTAAAGTTTTTCGAAAATCTCCTGAAAAAGCGAACTTCCAGGAATTCTGAGTATGCACGTTTTTAGAGTACAATGTGGTCCACAATAGGTCACCCTTTTTGTCCGCCCGCATCGCCTACTTCTTAAAAAAATTTGGTCACATCTTGGAAAGTGTTAATATAGTTAGGCAAAATTAAAATTTTTCGAAAATCTCGTAAAAACTCGAAGTTCCAGAAATTCTGAGTATGCACGTTTTTACAGTACTATGTGGTCCATAATAGGTGTCCACTTTTGTCCGCCCGCATCGACTCCTTCCCAAAAAAAATTTGGTCAAATCTTGGAAAATGTTAATATAGTTGGACAAATTTAAGGTTTTTTCCTGAAAACTCGAACTTCAAGAAATTCTAAGTATATACTTTTTTAGAGTAGAATGTGGTCCAAAATAGGTTACCACTTATGTCCGCCCGCATCGACTCCTTCCTAAAAAAATTTGGTCACATCTTCGAAAATGTTAATATAGTTGGGCAAATTTAAAGTTTTTCGAAAATCTCCTGAAAAAGCGAACTTCCAGGAATTCTGAGTATGCGCTTATTTAGAGTAGAATGTGGTCCATAATAGGTCACCACTTTTGTCCGCCCGCATCGCCTCCTTCCTAAAAAAATTTTGTTCGAAAAATGCTAATATAGTTGGGCAAATTTAAAGTTTTTCGAAAATCTGAAAACTCGAACTTCCAGGAATTCTGAGTATGCACGTTTTTAGAGTACATTGTGGTCCACAATAAGTCACCCTTTTTGTCCGCCCGCATCGCCTCCTTCCTAAAAAAATTTGGTCACATCTTCGAAAATGTTAATATAGTTGGGCAAATTTAAAGTTTTTCGAAAATCTCCTGAAAACGCAAACTTCCAGAAATTCTGAGTATGCACGTTTTTACAGTACTATGTGGTCCATAATAGGTGGCCACTTTTGTCCGCCCGCATCGACTCCTTCCCAAAAAAAATTTGGTCAAATCTTGGAAAATGTTAATATATAGGGTATTTTTTATTGAGGTATAGAACTTTAAGTTGGCATCACTTTTTTAACTGGCGGCCATTTTGTCAGCTGTCAAGTGATTAATATTTAGTTTGGTTTGCCATTTCATCATGAACAGGTTGACAAAAGAACAACGCTTGCAAATCGTGCAAATTTGCTTTATTCGAGCCAGCCGAATTGGCTTTATTCGAGCCAGCCGCGGCGGCCACATGCCCGAAATCATATTTAAACATTAATGGCATAAAATTATCCTTCTAATAAAGCCAAATTGATGGACATTAAAACGATTTTCTTGTGTTTTATTTCAATTCGAAGTTCTATACCTCTAAAAAAATCGTGCAAATTTGCTTTATTCGAGCCAGCCGAATTGGCTTTAATAAAGCCAAATTAGCTTTATTCGAGCCAGCCGCGGCGGCCACATGCCCGAAATCATATTTAAACATTAATGGCATAAAATTATCCTTCCAATAAAGCCAAATTGATGGACATTTAAACGATTTTTTTTGTTTTTTATTTCAATTCGAAGTTCTATACCTCTAAAAAAACACCCTTTAGTTGGGCAAATTTAAAGTTTTTCGAAAATCTCCTGAAAACGCGAACTTCCAGGAATTCTGAGTATGCACGTTTTTAGAGTACAATGTGGTCCACAATAGGTCACCCTTTTTGTCCGCCCGCATCGCCTCCCTCTTAAAAAAATTTGGTCACATCTTCGAAAATGTTACTATAGTTGGGCAAATTTAAAGTTTTTCGAAAATCTCGTAAAAACTCGAACTTCCAGAAATTCTGAGTATGCACGTTTTTACAGTACTATGTGGTCCATAATAGGTGGCCACCTTTGTCCGCCCGCATCGACTCCTTCCTAAAAAAATTTGGTCACATCTTCGAAAATGTTACTATAGTTGGGCAAATTTAAAGTTTTTCGAAAATCTCCTGAAAACTCGAACTTCCAGGAATTCTGAGTATGCACGTTTTTAGAGTACAATGTGGTCCACAATAGGTCACCCTTTTTGTCCGCCCGCATCGCCTCCTTCCTAAAAAAATTTGGTCACATCTTGGAAAATGTTACTATAGTTGGGCAAATTTAAAGTTTTTCGAAAATCTCCTGAAAACTCGAACTTCCAGGAATTCTGAGTATGCACGTTTTTAGAGTACAATGTGGTCCACAATAGGTCACCCTTTTTGTCCGCCCGCATCGCCTCCTTCTTAAAAAAATTTGGTCACATCTTCGAAAATGTTATTATAGTTGGGCAAATTTAAAGTTTTTCGAAAATCTCCTGAAAACGCAAACTTCCAGAAATTCTGAGTATGCACGTTTTTACAGTACTATGTGGTCCATAATAGGTGGCCACTTTTGTCCGCCCGCATCGCATCCTTCCTAAAAAATTTTGTTCGAAAAATGTTAATATAGTTAGGCAAATTTAAAGTTTTTCGAAAATCTCCTGAAAACGCGAACTTCCAGGAATTCTGAGTATGCACGTTTTTAGAGTACAATGTGGTCCACAATAGGTCACCCTTTTTGTCCGCCCGCATCGCCTCCTTCTTAAAAAAATTTGGTCACATCTTCGAAAATGTTAATATAGTTGGGCAAATTTAAAGTTTTTCGAAAATCTCCTGAAAACGCAAACTTCCAGAAATTCTGAGTATGCACGTTTTTACAGTACTATGTGGTCCATAATAGGTGGCCACTTTTGTCAGCCCGCATCGACTCCTTCCCAAAAAATTTGGTCAAATCTTGGAAAATGTTAATATAGTTGGGCAAATTTAAAGTTTTTCGAAAATCTCCTGAAAACGCGAACTTTCAGGAATTCTGAGTATGCACGTTTTTAGAGTACAATGTGGTCCACAATAGGTCACCCTTTTTGTCCGCCCGCATCGCCTCCCTCTTAAAAAAATTTTGTCACATCTTCGAAAATGTTAATATAGTTGGGCAAATTTAAAGTTTTTCGAAAATCTCGTAAAAACTCGAACTTCCAGAAATTCTGAGTATGCACGTTTTTACAGTACTATGTGGTCCATAATAGGTGGCCACCTTTGTCCGCCCGCATCGACTCCTTCCTAAAAAAATTTGGTCACATCTTCGAAAATGTTACTATAGTTGGCCAAATTTAAAGTTTTTCGAAAATCTCCTGAAAACGCGAACTTTCAGGAATTCTGAGTATGCACGTTTTTAGAGTACAATGTGGTCCACAATAGGTCACCCTTTTTGTCCGCCCGCATCGCCTCCTTCTTAAAAAAATTTGGTCACATCTTCGAAACTGTTAATATAGTTGGGCAAATTTAAAGTTTTTCGAAAATCTCCTGAAAAAGCGAACTTCCAGGAATTCTGAGTATGCACGTTTTTAGAGTACAATGTGGTCCACAATAGGTCACCCTTTTTGTCCGCCCGCATCGCCTACTTCTTAAAAAAATTTGGTCACATCTTGGAAAGTGTTAATATAGTTAGGCAAAATTAAAATTTTTCGAAAATCTCGTAAAAACTCGAACTTCCAGAAATTCTGAGTATGCACGTTTTTACAGTACTATGTGGTCCATAATAGGTGTCCACTTTTGTCCGCCCGCATCGACTCCTTCCCAAAAAAAATTTGGTCAAATCTTGGAAAATGTTAATATAGTTGGACAAATTTAAGGTTTTTTCCTGAAAACTCGAACTTCAAGAAATTCTAAGTATATACTTTTTTAGAGTAGAATGTGGTCCAAAATAGGTTACCACTTTTGTCCGCCCGCATCGCCTCCTTCCTAAAAAAATTTTGTTCCAAAAATGTTAATATAATTGGGCAAATTTAAAGTTTTTCGAAAATCTCCTGAAAACTCGAACTTCCTGGAATTCTGGGTATGCACGTTTTTAGAGTACAATGTGGTCCACAATAGGTCACCCTTTTTGTCCGCCCGCATCGACTCCTTCCTAAAAAAATTTGGTCACATCTTCGAAAATGTTACTATAGTTGGGCAAATTTAAAGTTTTTCGAAAATCTCCTGAAAACGCGAACTTCCAGGAATTCTGAGTATGCACGTTTTTAGAGTACAATGTGGTCCACAATAGGTTACCCTTTTTGTCCGGCTGCATCGCCTCCTTCTTAAAAAAATTTGGTCACATCTTCGAAAATGTTAATATAGTTGGGCAAATTTAAAGTTTTTCGAAAATCTCCTGAAAACGCAAACTTCCAGAAATTCTGAGTATGCACGTTTTTACAGTACTATGTGGTCCATAAAAGGTGGCCACTTTTGTCCGCCCGCATCGACTCCTTCCCAAAAAAAATTTGGTCAAATCTTGGAAAATGTTAATATATAGGGTGTTTTTTATTGAGGTATAGAACTTTAAGTTGGCATCACTTTTTTAACTGGCGGCCATTTTGTCAGCTGTCAAGTGATTAATATTTAGTTTGGTTTGCCATTTCATCATGAACAGGTTGACAAAAGAACAACGCTTGCAAATCGTGCAAATTTGCTTTATTCGAGCCAGCCGAATTGGCTTTAATAAAGCCGAATTGGCTTTATTCGAGCCAGCCGCGGCGGCCACATGCCCGAAATCATATTTAAACATTAATGGCATAAAATTATCCTTCCAATAAAGCCAAATTGATGGACATTTAAACGATTTTTTTGTTTTTTATTTCAATTCGAAGTTCTATACCTCTAAAAAAACACCCTTTAGTTGGGCAAATTTAAAGTTTTTCGAAAATCTCCTGAAAACGCGAACTTCCAGGAATTCTGAGTATGCACGTTTTTAGAGTACAATGTGGTCCACAATAGGTCACCCTTTTTGTCCGCCCGCATCGCCTCCCTCTTAAAAAAATTTGGTCACATCTTCGAAAATGTTACTATAGTTGGGCAAATTTAAAGTTTTTCGAAAATCTCGTAAAAACTCGAACTTCCAGAAATTCTGAGTATGCACGTTTTTACAGTACTATGTGGTCCATAATAGGTGGCCACCTTTGTCCGCCCGCATCGACTCCTTCCTAAAAAAATTTGGTCACATCTTCGAAAATGTTACTATAGTTGGGCAAATTTAAAGTTTTTCAAAAATCTCCTGAAAACTCGAACTTCCAGGAATTCTGAGTATGCACGTTTTTAGAGTACAATGTGGTCCACAATAGGTCACCCTTTTTGTTCGCCCGCATCGCCTCCTTCCTAAAAAAATTTGGTCACATCTTGGAAAATGTTACTATAGTTGGGCAAATTTAAAGTTTTTCGAAAATCTCCTGAAAACTCGAACTTCCAGGAATTCTGAGTATGCACGTTTTTAGAGTACAATGTGGTCCACAATAAGTCACCCTTTTTGTCCGCCCGCATCGCCTCCTTCTTAAAAAAATTTGGTCACATCTTCGAAAATGTTAATATAGTTGGGCAAATTTAAAGTTTTTCGAAAATCTCCTGAAAACGCAAACTTCCAGAAATTCTGAGTATGCACGTTTTTACAGTACTATGTGGTCCATAATAGGTGGGCACTTTTGTCCGCCCGCATCGCATCCTTCCTAAAAAATTTTGTTCGAAAAATGTTAATATAGTTAGGCAAATTTAAAGTTTTTCGAAAATCTCCTGAACACGCAAACTTCCAGAAATTCTGAGTATGCACGTTTTTACAGTACTATGTGGTCCATAATAGGTGGCCACTTTTGTCCGCCCGCATCGCATCCTTCCTAAAAAATTTTGTTCGAAAAATGTTAATATAGTTAGGCATTTTTAAAGTTTTTCGAAAATCTCCTGAAAACGCGAACTTCCAGGAATTCTGAGTATGCACGTTTTTAGAGTACAATGTGGTCCACAATAGGTCACCCTTTTTGTCCGCCCGCATCGCCTCCTTCTTAAAAAAATTTGGTCACATCTTCGAAAATGTTAATATAGTTGGGCAAATTTAAAGTTTTTCGAAAATCTCCTGAAAACGCAAACTTCCAGAAATTCTGAGTATGCACGTTTTTACAGTACTATGTGGTCCATAATAGGTGTCCACTTTTGTCCGCCCGCATCGACTCCTTCCCAAAAAAAATTTGGTCAAATCTTGGAAAATGTTAATATAGTTGGACAAATTTAAGGTTTTTTCCTGAAAACTCGAACTTCAATAAATTCTAAGTATATACTTTTTTAGAGTAGAATGTGGTCCAAAATAGGTTACCACTTTTGTCCGCCCGCATCGCCTCCTTCCTAAAAAAATTTTGTTCCAAAAATGTTAATATAATTGGGCAAATTTAAAGTTTTTCGAAAATCTCCTGAAAACTCGAACTTCCTGGAATTCTGGGTATGCACGTTTTTAGAGTACAATGTGGTCCACAATAGGTCACCCTTTTTGTCCGCCCGCATCGACTCCTTCCTAAAAAAATTTGGTCACATCTTCGAAAATGTTACTATAGTTGGGCAAATTTAAAGTTTTTCGAAAATCTCCTGAAAACGCGAACTTCCAGGAATTCTGAGTATGCACGTTTTTAGAGTACAATGTGGTCCACAATAGGTTACCCTTTTTGTCCGGCTGCATCGCCTCCTTCTTAAAAAAATTTGGTCACATCTTCGAAAATGTTAATATAGTTGGGCAAATTTAAAGTTTTTCGAAAATCTCCTGAAAACGCAAACTTCCAGAAATTCTGAGTATGCACGTTTTTACAGTACTATGTGGTCCATAAAAGGTGGCCACTTTTGTCCGCCCGCATCGACTCCTTCCCAAAAAAAATTTGGTCAAATCTTGGAAAATGTTAATATATAGGGTGTTTTTTATTGAGGTATAGAACTTTAAGTTGGCATCACTTTTTTAACTGGCGGCCATTTTTTCAGCTGTCAAGTGATTAATATTTAGTTTGGTTTGCCATTTCATCATGAACAGGTTGACAAAAGAACAACGCTTGCAAATCGTGCAAATTTGCTTTATTCGAGCCAGCCGAATTGGCTTTAATAAAGCCGAATTGGCTTTATTCGAGCCAGCCGCGGCGGCCACATGCCCGAAATCATATTTAAACATTAATGGCATAAAATTATCCTTCCAATAAAGCCAAATTGATGGACATTAAACGATTTTTTTGTTTTTTATTTCAATTCGAAGTTCTATACCTCTAAAAAAACACCCTTTAGTTGGGCAAATTTAAAGTTTTTCGAAAATCTCCTGAAAACGCGAACTTCCAGGAATTCTGAGTATGCACGTTTTTAGAGTACAATGTGGTCCACAATAGGTCACCCTTTTTGTCCGCCCGCATCGCCTCCCTCTTAAAAAAATTTGGTCACATCTTCGAAAATGTTACTATAGTTGGGCAAATTTAAAGTTTTTCGAAAATCTCGTAAAAACTCGAACTTCCAGAAATTCTGAGTATGCACGTTTTTACAGTACTATGTGGTCCATAATAGGTGGCCACCTTTGTCCGCCCGCATCGACTCCTTCCTAAAAAAATTTGGTCACATCTTCGAAAATGTTACTATAGTTGGGCAAATTTAAAGTTTTTCAAAAATCTCCTGAAAACTCGAACTTCCAGGAATTCTGAGTATGCACGTTTTTAGAGTACAATGTGGTCCACAATAGGTCACCCTTTTTGTTCGCCCGCATCGCCTCCTTCCTAAAAAAATTTGGTCACATCTTGGAAAATGTTACTATAGTTGGGCAAATTTAAAGTTTTTCGAAAATCTCCTGAAAACTCGAACTTCCAGGAATTCTGAGTATGCACGTTTTTAGAGTACAATGTGGTCCACAATAAGTCACCCTTTTTGTCCGCCCGCATCGCCTCCTTCTTAAAAAAATTTGGTCACATCTTCGAAAATGTTAATATAGTTGGGCAAATTTAAAGTTTTTCGAAAATCTCCTGAAAACGCAAACTTCCAGAAATTCTGAGTATGCACGTTTTTACAGTACTATGTGGTCCATAATAGGTGGGCACTTTTGTCCGCCCGCATCGCATCCTTCCTAAAAAATTTTGTTCGAAAAATGTTAATATAGTTAGGCAAATTTAAAGTTTTTCGAAAATCTCCTGAAAACGCAAACTTCCAGAAATTCTGAGTATGCACGTTTTTACAGTACTATGTGGTCCATAATAGGTGGCCACTTTTGTCCGCCCGCATCGCATCCTTCCTAAAAAATTTTGTTCGAAAAATGTTAATATAGTTAGGCATTTTTAAAGTTTTTCGAAAATCTCCTGAAAACGCGAACTTCCAGGAATTCTGAGTATGCACGTTTTTAGAGTACAATGTGGTCCACAATAGGTCACCCTTTTTGTCCGCCCGCATCGCCTCCTTCTTAAAAAAATTTGGTCACATCTTCGAAAATGTTAATATAGTTGGGCAAATTTAAAGTTTTTCGAAAATCTCCTGAAAACGCAAACTTCCAGAAATTCTGAGTATGCACGTTTTTACAGTACTATGTGGTCCATAATAGGTGGCCACTTTTGTCAGCCCGCATCGACTCCTTCCCAAAAAATTTGGTCAAATCTTGGAAAATGTTAATATAGTTGGGCAAATTTAAAGTTTTTCGAAAATCTCCTGAAAACGCGAACTTCCAGGAATTCCGAGTATGCACGTTTTTAGAGTACAATGTGGTCCACAATAGGTCACCCTTTTTGTCCGCCCGCATCGCCTTCCTCTTAAAAAAATTTGGTCACATCTTGGAAAATGTTAATATAGTTGGGCACATTTAAAGTTTTTCGAAAATCTCGTAAAAACTCGAACTTCCAGAAATTCTGAGTATGCACGTTTTTACAGTACTATGTGGTCCATAATAGGTGGCCACCTTTGTCCGCCCGCATCGACTCCTTCCTAAAAAAATTTGGTCACATCTTCGAAAATGTTACTATAGTTGGCCAAATTTAAAGTTTTTCGAAAAACTCCTGAAAACGCGAACTTCCAGGAATTCTGAGTATGCACGTTTTTAGAGTACAATGTGGTCCACAATAGGTCACCCTTTTTGTCCGCCCGCATCGCCTCCTTCTTAAAAAAATTTGGTCACATCTTCGAAAATGTTAATATAGTTGGGCAAATTTAAAGTTTTTCGAAAATCTCCTGAAAAAGCGAACTTCCAGGAATTCTGAGTATGCACGTTTTTAGAGTACAATGTGGTCCACAATAGGTCACCCTTTTTGTCCGCCCGCATCGCCTTTTTATTAAAAAAATTTGGTCACATCTTGGAAAGTGTTAATATAGTTAGGCAAAATTAAAATTTTTCGAAAATCTCGTAAAAACTCGAACTTCCAGAAATTCTGAGTATGCACGTTTTTACAGCACTATGTGGTCCATAATAGGTGTCCACTTTTGTCCGCCCGCATCGACTCCATCCCAAAAAAAATTTGGTCAAATCTTGGAAAATGTTAATATAGTTGGACAAATTTAAGGTTTTTTCCTGAAAACTCG
Source organism: Tachina lurida (assembly GCA_944452675.1). Taxonomy (NCBI): domain Eukaryota; kingdom Metazoa; phylum Arthropoda; class Insecta; order Diptera; family Tachinidae; genus Tachina; species Tachina lurida. The sequence goes on along the minus strand of OX101754.1, from coordinate 11,077,744 downwards.
AACTTCAAGAAATTCTAAGTATATACTTTTTTAGAGTAGAATGTGGTCCAAAATAGGTTACCACTTTTGTCCGCCCGCATCGACTCGTTCCTAAAAAAATTTGGTCACATCTTCGAAAATGTTAATATAGTTGGGCAAATTTAAAGTTTTTCGAAAATCTCCTGAAAAAGCGAACTTCCAGGAATTCTGAGTATGCGCTTATTTAGAGTAGAATGTGGTCCATAATATGTCACCACTTGTGTCCGCCCGCATCGCCTCCTTCCTAAAAAAATTTTGTTCGAAAAATGCTAATATAGTTGGGCAAATTTAAAGTTTTTCGAAAATCTGAAAACTCGAACTTCCAGGAATTCTGAGTATGCACGTTTTTAGAGTAGAATGTGGTCCACAATAAGTCACCCTTTTTGTCCGCCCGCATCGCCTCCTTCCTAAAAAAATTTGGTCACATCTTCGAAAATGTTAATATAGTTGGGCAAATTTAAAGTTTTTCGAAAATCTCCTGAAAACGCAAACTTCCAGAAATTCTGAGTATGCACGTTTTTACAGTACTATGTGGTCCATAATAGGTGGCCACTTTTGTCCGCCCGCATCGACTCCTTCCCAAAAAAAATTTGGTCAAATCTTGGAAAATGTTAATATATAGGGTGTTTTTTATTGAGGTATAGAACTTTAAGTTGGCATCACTTTTTTAACTGGCGGCCATTTTGTCAGCTGTCAAGTGATTAATATTTAGTTTGGTTTGCCATTTCATCATGAACAGGTTGACAAAAGAACAACGCTTGCAAATCGTGCAAATTTGCTTTATTCGAGCCAGCCGAATTGGCTTTATTCGAGCCAGCCGCGGCGGCCACATGCCCGAAATCATATTTAAACATTAATGGCATAAAATTATCCTTCTAATAAAGCCAAATTGATGGACATTAAAACGATTTTCTTGTGTTTTATTTCAATTCGAAGTTCTATACCTCTAAAAAAATCGTGCAAATTTGCTTTATTCGAGCCAGCCGAATTGGCTTTAATAAAGCCGAATTGGCTTTATTCGAGCCAGCCGCGGCGGCCACATGCCCGAAATCATATTTAAACATTAATGGCATAAAATTATCCTTCCAATAAAGCCAAATTGATGGACATTTAAACGATTTTTTTGTTTCTTATTTCAATTCGAAGTTCTATACCTCTAAAAAACACCCTTTAGTTGGGCAAATTTAAAGTTTTTCGAAAATCTCCTGAAAACGCGAACTTCCAGGAATTCTGAGTATGCACGTTTTTAGAGTACAATGTGGTCCACAATAGGTCACCCTTTTTGTCCGCCCGCATCGCCTCCCTCTTAAAAAAATTTGGTCACATCTTCGAAAATGTTAATATAGTTGGGCAAATTTAAAGTTTTTCGAAAATCTCCTGAAAACTCGAACTTCCAGGAATTCTGAGTATGCACGTTTTTAGAGTACAATGTGGTCCACAATAGGTCACCCTTTTTGTCCGCCCGCATCGTCCCTTCCTAAAAAAATTTGGTCACATCTTGGAAAGTGTTAATATAGTTGGGCAAATTTAAAATTTTTCGAAAATGTCGTAAAAACTCGAACTTCCAGAAATTCTGAGTATGCACGTTTTTACAGTACTATGTGGTCCATAATAGGTGGCCACTTTTGTCCGCCCGCATCGCATCCTTCCTAAAAAATTTTGTTCGAAAAATGTTAATATAGTTGGGCAAATTTAAAGTTTTTCTAAAATCTCCCGAAAACTCGAACTTCCAGGAATTCTGAGTATGCACGTTTTTAGAGTACAATGTGGTCCACAATAAGTCAACCTTTTTGTCTGCCCGCATCGCCTCCTTCCTAAAAAATGTTGGTCACATCTTGGAAAATGTTAATATAGTTGGGCAAATTTTAAATTTTTCGAAAATCTCCTGAAAACTCGAAATTCCAGAAATTCTAAGTGTGCACGTTTTAAGAGTAGAATGTGGTCCACAATAGGTCACCCTTTTTGTCCTCTCGCATCGCCTCCTTCCTAAAAAATTTTGGTCACATCTTGGAAAATGTTAATATAGTTGGGCAAATTTTAAATTTTTCGAAAATCTCCTGAAAACTCGAAATTCCAGAAATTCTAAGTATGCACTTTTTTAGAGTAGAATGTGGTCCATAATAGGTCACTACTTTTGTCCGCCCGCATCGCCTCCTTCCTAAAAAAATTTTGTTCGAAAAATGTTAATATAGTTGGGCAAATTTTAAATTTTTCGAAAATCTCCTGAAAACTCGAAATTACAGAAATTCTAAGTATGCACGTTTTTAGAGTACAATGTGGTCCACAATAGGTCACCCTTTTTGTCCGCCCGCATCGACTCCTTCCCAAAAAAAATTTGGTCAAATCTTGGAAAATGTTAGTATAGTTGGTCAAATTTAAGGTTTTTTCCTGAAAACTCGAACTTCCAGAAATTCTAAGTATGCACTTTTTTAGAGTAGAATGTGGTCCATAATAGGTCACTACTTTTGTCCGCCCGCATCGCCTCCTTCCTAAAAAAATTTTGTTCGAAAAATGTTAATATAGTTGGTCAAATTTAAGGTTTTTTCCTGAAAACTCGCACTTCAAGAAATTGTAAGTATGCACTTTTTTTAAAATAGAATGTGGTCCATAATAGATCACCACTTTTGTCCGCCCGCATTGCATCCTTCCTAAAAAATTTTTGTTCGAAAAATGTTACTATAGTTGGGCAAATTTAAAGTTTTTCGCAAATCTCCTGAAAACTCGAACTTGCAGAAATTCTAAGTATGCACTTTTTTAGAGTAGAATGTGGTCCATAATAGGTCACTACTTTTGTCCGCCCGCATCGACTCCTTCCCAAAAAAAATTTGGACAAATTTTGGAAAATGTTAATATAGTTGGTCAAATTTAAGGTTTTTTCCTGAAAACTCGCACTTCAAGAAATTGTAAGTATGCACTTTTTTTAAAATAGAATGTGGTCCATAATAGATCACCACTTTTGTCCGCCCGCATTGCATCCTTCCTAAAAAATTTTTGTTCGAAAAATGTTACTATAGTTGGGCAAATTTAAAGTTTTTCGCAAATCTCCTGAAAACTCGAACTTCCAGAAATTCTGAGTATGCACGTTTTTACAGTACTATGTGGTCCATAATAGGTGACCACTTTTGTCCGCCCGCATCGACTCCTTCCCAAAAAAAATTTGGACAAATTTTGGAAAATGTTAATATAGTTGGTCAAATTTAAGGTTTTTTCCTGAAAACTCGAACTTCTAGAAATTCTGAGTATGCACTTTTTTAGAGTAGAATGTGGTCAATAATAGGTCACCACTTTTGTCCGCCCGCATCGCCTCCTTCCTAAAAAATTTGGTAACATCTTGGAAAATGTTAATATAGTTGGGCAAATTTAAAATTTTTCGAAAATGTCCTGAAAACGCGAACTTCCAGGAATTCTGAGTATGCACGTTTTTAGAGTAGAATGTGGTACATAATAGGTCACCACTTTTCTCCGTCCGCATCGCCTCCTTCCTAAAAAAATTTTGTTCGAAAAATGTTACTATAGTTGGGCAAATTTAAAGTTTTTCGCAAATCTCCTGAAAACTCGAACTTCCAGAAATTCTAAGTATGCACGTTTTTAGAGTACTATGTGGTCCATAATAGGTGGCCACTTTTGTCCGCCCGCATCGACTCCTTCCCAAAAAAAATTTGGACAAATTTTGGAAAATGTTAATATAGTTGGTCAAATTTAAGGTTTTTTCCTGAAAACTCGCACTTCAAGAAATTGTAAGTATGCACTTTTTTTAAAATAGAATGTGGTCCATAATAGATCACCACTTTTGTCCGCCCGCATTGCATCCTTCCTAAAAAATTTTTGTTCGAAAAATGTTACTATAGTTGGGCAAATTTAAAGTTTTTCGCAAATCTCCTGAAAACTCGAACTTCCAGAAATTCTGAGTATGCACGTTTTTACAGTACTATGTGGTCCATAATAGGTGACCACTTTTGTCCGCCCGCATCGACTCCTTCCCAAAAAAAATTTGGACAAATTTTGGAAAATGTTAATATAGTTGGTCAAATTTAAGGTTTTTTCCTGAAAACTCGAACTTCTAGAAATTCTGAGTATGCACTTTTTTAGAGTAGAATGTGGTCAATAATAGGTCACCACTTTTGTCCGCCCGCATCGCCTCCTTCCTAAAAAATTTGGTAACATCTTGGAAAATGTTAATATAGTTGGGCAAATTTAAAATTTTTCGAAAATGTCCTGAAAACGCGAACTTCCAGGAATTCTGAGTATGCACGTTTTTAGAGTAGAATGTGGTACATAATAGGTCACCACTTTTCTCCGTCCGCATCGCCTCCTTCCTAAAAAAATTTTGTTCGAAAAATGTTAATATAGTTGGGCAAATTAAAAGTTTTTCGAAAATCTCTTGAATACTCGAACTTCCAGGAATTCTGAGTATGCACGTTTTTAGAGTAAAATGTGCTCCACAATAGGTGGCTACTTTTGTCCGCCGGCATCGACTGCTTCCCAAAAAAGAAAGTGTGTAACCCTCAGAAATTGCCAAGTTGAAAACTTGACGATATTTGGTTCAAATCCATGTTTTTCAGATATAGATTCATACGAAATAATAAAGGAACACCTTGTGTATAAATTTGCATTATTTTTTTCCGACTCGGTTGCACCATTTAATGGAAAAGTCCTTTGGAAAGGCATTAATCGAATTTTTATAGCTTAACAGAGCTCCGTTAACACGCTAACAGAGCTCTGTTAAAACACAAAGTTTGTGTCAAGGGTTATAAATTTTAAAATTTAACTTCACACTCATAGAAAAAGTTCGACCGATTATTTATGTATATTGAAAGCAAAAACAAGGTTTCTTAGAAAGTTTTCTGTCCACATCATAAATAAGTTTTATGTTTACTTCTGGTGCACTTTCTAGAAATAAATAATTTTTGAAAGAAATTAATGATTTATATGTATTAATTTTAGGGGCAATTCAATTATGCCTGTGTTATTGTTGAGCCCATGGAGCTTAATACCAATCGTGTTTATGTCAAAGCTAGACCGGAAATTTCACAATTTGTCTGCCATTCAGGAGCAAAAATTGTTTCAGACAAAAGTGCTCCCTTATTAGCTAGACAAATGGCTTTGCATGCCAATGTAAGTAACATATTAAAACTATATAAAAAAAATAGAAAAGAAACTAAAAGTTTTTCTTTTATTTCTTTAACTTCCAGCTGGCTTCGAATGTCTATCAAAGTTTGCAAAAGAAAAATCCTTATGCTTCCAATTGGTTGGAGAGACTACGCAGCATTAAACGCTTACGTACTAAGGTGAGTATTATTATTATGAAAAAAAAAAAAATTTTTACTTTGAAAACTTGGAATTGCAACGAAATATTTATTATTCCAACCAGCTACTCGAAAATCAAAATCGTGCCGGTTCAACCGCCACCAACGCCGATATTGATGATCGTACTTCGGATAAACAAAACTCAAATCGCGATTTTTCGAAATACACTTAATACGGTCTTTCTTATTTGCAGATTTAAAAAAAAAATTAATTTGTTTCATATTTTTTTATCGAAGTTTTAGTTTAATGCTTTTTTTCCAAACTAAACCACGCCGCTTTGTTAACTCGACTTTAAGTTTAACATTACAAAAATTACAACAAAAAATACCTGTTTAAGGGAAAAATAAAAAATGCTTTGTCGCTTTCTTAAAAATAAAAATAAAACACTAGATTTATCATTTGAAGAAAAAATTCCTACATATACCTAGTAAGTGAAGAAAAACTCTCACTCAATTTTCATCATTTCTAATTTGCAAAATAAAACACATTTGTATTTGCTCTTCAAAGATAATACTAAATTTATTTCATTTCATTTCATTTTGTTTTTTTTTTTCTAAAATATGATTTATTGTTTTTTTGTTTTTTTTTTTTTTGGTTATAAATAAATGTATGTATGTATGTATATAAGTATCATTTGATATACATATGTGTGTACATATGTATGTTGCATTTTATTCTATTAAAAATGTTAAAACATAGTACATAACTAAATAATGTTTTGTTTTTGTGATATTTAACACACTTACATATTTGATTTCAATTATTAAAAGCTTATTTTCCCAATACTCCTCTATCGTTTATTTATATTTAAGTATTACTTTAAATTAATTTAACTTTATCGACTACGATTTTGTTTTTCTTTTTCTTCTTAAAATATTAAAATTGCTTATGTATTATGTAGTATTTCAGTTTATTTATATATATATGAATATGTAAATATGTATAAATATGTACACATTAAAAGGGATGTCGGGAAAGTCTTGAGGGGAGGATTTTAATTAAGGTTTTCAATATTAATACATAACTAAGAACCAATAATCTATGATAAATTTGGTGATTGGTTTTGATTAAAATTTAATTTAGAACTTTTGTTACGCTTCTTTTTTTATTTAAATTAAATTATATTACAATGGCTTTAAATTAAAAGTATGTTTTTTGTGCTCATATATGCAAAAAATGGAATATTTTCTTCTATAGGAGGAGTAGTTCATCCTATTTGAATTTGTAAACAGCGCATTAAAGTGTTAAGATTACTTAGTTAGTTACTTACACCTAGATTTATTAGTTTATGCAAAAGTCCAGTGAATAAGTTGTTGTACCGATACCTAAAACACTTATTGCTTAATGTTTTTATTTTTTAATTTACTATAACATAAAAAGAATTATAATTATTAACACAAAGAGCCTTAAGTATAATCTTGTTTAACAATAGTTTTCGATAATTTGAAAAATACATTTTATTTAAGATTGTTTTAAGTTCGATCTAGCACTAAATTTCTCCGAAATTCGGTATTCAGATTTTTTTTATTAAATCCGTAGTTTTATTTTAATTTTTGGAATGTTAGAAACAATATTCGAGTTTTCGAAAGTTAGAATTCGTATTCTTATCGCCCTCACATGTTCTTTAAAACGAAGCGTTTTCTAAAAAAGAAATCACATTCAATTTATATTCAGCCTTATCATGAATTCCGCATAAAATTGTTCGTTGATTTTAGTTTTGTATCATGAAATTAAAAAAGTGACAAATCTTTTTGAATAATTTTCTTCATAAATTTTCAAACTATTTCGCAATCGTATGGAGTTTTTTTTTCACAAAAATTTTTTTCGGAATTAAAAAATGTAAACACTCGAAAATTTTCATTACACATTTTATTCATGATACTGTTCACACATTCGAAAAATTCCGATAAGGAATTTTATTTTTGAAATTTCCATTATCTCTATAATGAGCAGTTCAAATAAAATACGACCAGATTTTTTCACGGCGCATTAGCGGTATGAAAACGCCAAGTTTTAGCGTTTGTCGGAACAGCTGTTGGGCGAAAATGCAGCAAGTTTTAATTTATATGCATTTTTCAAAACATGGCCGTATGTATATTTAGTAATTTCGAAATTATGGGCCTGTTCGGAAATGCATCACTGCGCTGCAATTGTAAATTTAAATATCCTAAAGTGCTTCGCTGAAGTAGATAACGCACAAATAAATGTCAAATACGAGACGGACGTAACTCCACTTTAATATTTTTTACAGGAGAAACAAAAAACGTTTCAAAATCAATAAGAATTATTGAAATTTTTCTTCGAAATATACTTTTTAGTATGGATACTTATATGTTTTTAACCATTTATTTCCTTTTTATATATATTTAAGATTTTATGTTAGTTACATTATTTGCAATAAAAAATAGATGTATTCGTAATTACGTCCATTTTAATTTCTTTAATAAAGTCGTCATTTTTGATCGCAAATGAACCATAATCAATCAAAAACTCGATTTCGAAATTGTGTGTAGTTACGTCCGTTTGCATTTAAGGTGACGATAAAAATTTTTCATACATTCAGAATTATATTCGATATTTTGGAAATTTGAAATTATGGGCCTAATTTTATAAAACGCAACGCCAATTATATATGGAAAAAATTTAAATTACAAACTCAAAATACGATTACTAAATCCGTCAACGCTAAGCGATGCGTTTTACAAAATTAAGCTCTATGTATGTACATATGTTAATTTTTTCAATAATTTAAAATTGTTGTTTTTCAAAAATTTTAAATAATTATATGTATTTGATTTTTCGTAATTTCGAAATATTTTGCGATTTTTTTGGAAATTCGAAATTATCAGTTTTTCGAAAACTTCAAGCTAGCACAGATAATTTTTCTTAAATTTCAACTTTTTTTTTAAAACTTCGAAATTATGTTTTTAAAATGTTTCAGTTGTATTGAAAATAAAACTTTCAAAAATTAACAGCCGGGCCCCTGATATCGCAAGAGAACCTTCCTTCAAAAATTTATTTCGGTTTTCAATATTAAAATCTAGAAATACAATTTTCTTTCTACATCGTAAATAAATAACAATAGCGGAATTCACAGTTGGCCTTGTAGATCTTTCACATTTTGTAGCTTTGTTAAATTGTTGTTGCTTTGCTTTAAATTTAACAAAATTTACAAAAGCTACAATGTGTAAAGGATCTACAAGATGATTTATAAGCCAGAAAATATTTGCATTTATGAGTTACAACTTAAATTTTAAGATTTCATTAAGATTTAATTATTGGTAAGCACAAAGTGCTTAAAGCATCAGTCTAATAACGCTCATTTACTGCAACAACATCATTGGGTATGTTCTGTATCCCACGTAAAATTAAAAGGTGTGGATTTGCCATAGAATTGTTGTTGGAAATATGTATTTATAATAACAATTCTATGGCAATTCTACACCTTTTAATTTCACGTGGAATGCAGAACATACCCGCTTAACGCGAAAAAATCTATTTTTTAGTTGATAATGCAGACTTAGTACTGATATCATTCATTCATACTGTCCATACTGTGTATACTTAACTCTTGAGAGATAAATTTAATTTTCATTTTCCATTAGTCCTAATTTACACTAAGCAAGTATTATTGCTAAGCTAATTACTTTGTAGGAGAGAGAGACGAGGGGAACATACAAGTTTCCTTTCCCCTCGTCTCTCTTTCCTAAAAAACTAATTAGCTTAGCAATAAGACTTGCTGAGTGTAAATTAGGACTTAACTTGTGTGTGAATTTAAATTTTTTAACTCGTTTTCTCTAAAACTATTATTTTTGTTTGAGTGGTTGAGTAAATGAGCGATATACTCCGCAAGCGCTGCACTTCTGCATAAACACAACAAAATATTCTATGTATTTATGTATGTATTTACATATATGTATGTATGTATGTATGTATAAACTAAATGTGTAGTTTTAGTTTGGATCAAGTTCTGATTTATTATCTCTAATTGATGTTATTTTGCTCTTACAGTGGATTGCTGTGTATTTTACATTTTCATTTAAACTCTTTTTTTTCTTCTTTTCTTTAAAAATAATTGCTAAATTCTAAAGACTATACTAATTTTACTTGAAAAGTTTTTGGTTAATAATTACTACTTAAGGGAAGAACGTTAAACAAGGAGAGCGGGGTTCCTTTTCAAAAAGTTCTTGCTTCAAAAACAAACAAAAATAAATGAATGTTAGTTAAAGAAGGCCAATTTTGGTTTAAGTTTAAGTTTATTTTTCATTGCAAAGTTACATATTTTAAATTCAATGTAATATTCTATATATGTATATGTACGTAATAGATTTAAACTTATTTAAGTTTTATAGATTCACATATGTAAATTATTTTTTCTTTTAATATGCATCTTTTTCGTTTAAAGCTATTGTATATTGTATGTTAATTTACTACTACTATAAAGCAATTTTTAATTATACACTGTGTTACAGCAGGAAATCTGTGATCGGTTGTATGTATGTAGATAGATGTTCGAATTTTGTTCAACAGCAGCGGCTGGCTCAATTTTGAAAAAAAAACTTTGATGACTTTTCGTTTAGACGTTAGAAAAAAAAATTACATTTTTTTTAAATTTATAACATGGTACAAAAGATCCATCAGGTGTCGCAGTGCCGGTCTTTGGACCAGATCTTCCCCCTATTCTAATCTAATCTAATTTATAACATTATATGCGGCAAATGAAGACTTTTGGACAAACACACGGACTGGATAGTATAGGTTCAATAGTACTATCAAAGGGTAATAAAACTATACTCATAAACTATACTTATAAAACTATACTTAGTTTAGCTGTTATGGTGGCTAATTTTTTTTATGGGCTCCCAAAAAAAGGTGTCATCAATTTTCGTCCAACAGCTAATTCAGACTTCGAAATTGCGCTTAACTAATCAGAGCTGTTAAATTTCGATTACGATTAGTAATCAATTAGATTACATTTTAAAAAGAATCGTAATGATTATATAATTGCCTTTAAAAGAATTGCTGATAAATAATTGATTACGATTACTGATAATCGAAAAGTAATCTGAATTACTTAAAATTACTAAAAATAATCAAAAAGAATCAAAAGTAGTCAAAAAATAATCCGATTACTTCTAAGGATTACTTTTGATTCTTTTTAATTATTTATTAAGGATCAAAAGTAATCTTTGAAAGTAGTCGGATTACTTTTTGATTACTTTTGATTCTGAATATAATCGTAATTTAATCATTACTGCACCTTTAAAAAAAAGTAATCAAATTAGTAATCATTACGATTAGTAATCATTACTTAACAGGTATGAATGTAATGTAGCTAAGAGTCCACCGAACAAATCTTACTAACATTGTACTCCAAAAAAAAATTATTTCTTCATGAACTTTTTTTTTTTTTGGCAAAAGTAAAGTTGAAACTTTTTTCAATATAACTTACAAGAACTAATGATTTTTCACTAACAATATCTGGCAAAACAACAACAAACATGAAAATAGTGAATATTTAAATCAGCAACACCAGAAATGCAACAACAGCAAAGAAATTAAAAAAAATTTAATAAAAGTATAGTGTAGTGAAAAACTAAAATTTTCAACATTCAAATTGGTCTTAATGAGGTATTTAGGAGGCCTAAACACGTTCAGATTATAATGATATGTTCACAAAAGTTATTCAGCTTTGCGAAATATTGTTAGCAAACAATTAGGAGTCCCTAGAAGTTATTCTGAAAAAGTGGAAAAAAATAATTTTCCTATAATTTTGGAAAAAAAAGTACAGGAAAAAATAATTTCTTTTTGGCATAAAATGTTAATAATATTTGTCGTATATAGTTTAGAGCTATTACAGTCTGAATTAGCTGTTGGTCAAAAACTGGAGGTCTACTCTGTATTACGAAACGAAAGCGTTTTATTTATTGGCCACCAAAGTCGCTAAATTGAATATAGGGTTTCACTACTATTTGGTACTAGAATCGAACCTATACTGTTTTTTACATTGTGGAGTACATACGAGTTTGTATATTTTTAATGGCAAAAAAAAAGAAAGCTTACGTACAACTACAGTAAACTGATTAAAAAAAATTAAGTTCAATACAGACCTGGGCAGCAATGATTACACTTTGTAATTGATTTGTAAATCGATTACAAAATTTTTACATTTGTAATTGAAATTTTTCATATACAATTACATTTTGTTGCAATTGAAATTTAAAAAATAAAGCAATTACATTTTAAAATAATTGTGTTAAAAAATCTCCATAACAATTACATGTAATTGCAATCGAAAAAAAACAATTACAATTACATGTAATTGAAAAAAAAACAAATTATAATTACATGTAATTGGAAAAATAGATCCTTAATAAAGTTATTATAGAAAATGTATGTAATATAACTTTTTTTTAATTTTAATTAAATAATGTGCTACAGCATATCGTTAACTAAAACGCAAAAATATTAAAAACCATTTCTTCAAAATTGTCATCTGTTAAACGCTGACGACTGGATATTAAAATAATCCCCCCTATTGAGATTAACGATTTTGCAGCGAAAGTGAGGCGTTTTGTACTAGATTAAAGAAAAATTTAGTATGTTTTCTTTATTCAACTACAAATATGTAGTCGAATTTGAAGTCGAAAAATGCCAACCACGATCAGGGGGAATATTTTACACTAGCTTACACAAAATTTCATTATGATCACCCTTATTCCAGTTGTCGACATTGACGTTACTTTAACACAATACCAAAAAATTAAGGCTTGTTTACTCGCTCTCGAAAACAATTTTGTGCTACTGGCAATCTATTTCCGTTCCCTAGGGTCTAGAAAATAGCATAAACCTGGCAACAGGAGTCAGTTGTTTGTCGACAACGGGTAATCAAGCCCCAATTTTTGGGTATTGTGTTAAAGTGACGTCGATGTCGACAACTGCAATAAGCGTGAATATATTACGACATGCATGATTCACTGAAATTATGTGAACGCATTAAATTTCCATTATTTAAATTGTACATACATACAAACGTAAATAATTTTTACTAAATATTAAAAAAAAAAGAAAATTTACAAAAATCTTATTTTCACAAAAATTTAGAATTGTTGAACTAAAATTAATAATTCTTTACTTAATTAAAATACAAAAACAATTACAATCAGATGTATTTGTAATTGAAATATTTCCAATTACATGTTCATATGAACTATGTATGTAGGTACGTAATTGAATAAAATTTGTGCCTGGCTGTGTGTAACTTTTAATAGAAAATTTTTAATAAAAATATTTTTTCAAAATATGTGCGGAGCTGCTAGTTCGTTAGAATATTTTCTAAGAAGCATTAATATGCTTTATTTTCTATAGTTTTAAAAAGTTTTTATTTTATTTTTTTTTATATGTTAGTGTTTTTCTTTTTAAAAATATGTATTTCCCTATTTAATGTCATTTTGTTTGAAAAGTTTCACAAGAGTTTTGTTTTTACATATGTATCATCTAAAAAATAATATTATTTTCTTTTAATTTTTTGATATTTTGGTTGATTTATTCAAAACTATTTATTTATTTGTACAAACATATTTATTTATTATTTCTTTAAATTTACAATAACTTGCTGAATTTTTCTACAATATAGGTACATACATATAAAGTAGTTTTTTCTATGAATATTATTTACAACTTTTGCGAAAACTATTAAAAGAAAGAAATAAGTTAACAATGACTTAAATCAAATAATACTTGAAAAATCATAGAATTTATTTTAATATATGTAAGTAGCATCTGCTATGAAAAAAATTTAAAAACATCGTAGATTTTATGGTATAACGCATTGCTGATGGCACGAATGGTGAAGTTTAATGCACCAATGGACGCGGCTTGAAAAAATCTTTCATTTCAGAGGATGTACTTTTTTCAATGTGTTGTCTTGGGAGAAAAGACGCAAAAAATGCAAACAACTTCAAAAATAGACCTTTTTCAGGAACGCTCTTCGCTAGAGTCCTTAAATGTTTTGGGAGTCCGTCCGCATTAAAAAGAACGATCTTTAATTTCAGAGAGGTAACGAAAGTCCCGTTTTTTCCTTTACATACAAGGTGAGTCGAGTCTATGTCTAATATACATATCGCTCAATTACTCAAAGAATGTCATAAAATTTCTTAATTTTTTTAGTTAATCAAGAAATCCATTTTTTGAATTAATAATGCAGAATTAATCCTCATATCGTTCTTTATATTTTGTAAAAATTTCATAAAAATATCTTGTTTGAGAAAAATATTTTTTTTTTCATTAAGTTGTGTGTGTAAATTGAAAACTTAAAACGCGTTTTACGGAAAACTAGTTTTTTTTTTTGAGTTATGATGTTCTTTGGTTAAATGAGCAATATCTACATATGTATAATATTTTCTTATGTTTGTTAAGTCCGAAGTTGCTTTTTGTAAAATTGTAATTGTTATTTATTTATTTATTTTCAATATTTCGGTAACAGTTTGCTAACACCGTCTTGAAATAATGGGGCTTATTACGAGTATCGTATTACGATTTCGACTACGACGATTTTGTACTAGATTAAAGAGCATTTCAACAGTTTTTTTTTTTTTAATCTAATACAAAATCACAGTCGAAGTCGAAATATTATTACAACTTCGACGATTTTATAATAGCCTAATAGCACTGCAGCATTTTTTGATTAATCTAGTACAAAATCATCGTAGTCCCATCAATAATAATAAGGTCCATCAATTTTCAATTGCTTATTTCCTAACGATGTTAACAAACTGTTAGTTAACAAAATATTGAAAATATGTAGTAAAATAAAATCAATTACAATTTCATAAAAAACTACTTAATGGGCTTAATTACGAGTGTCGTATTTCGATTACGCCTACGACGATTTTGTGCTAGATTAGAGAAAAAATTTTGTAATGTTCTTTAGTCTAGTACAAAATCGTCGTAGTCGAAGTCGAAATACGACACTCGTAATAAGGCCCAATAAATATAACATAACAAAAATTAAAAATGTTAAGAACCCCCGACGTACATACAGACCAAACAGCTGGACCGGACCGATTTTCTTCAAGTATAGGCGAAGAAGATATCGGTCTAGCCGTTTGGGAGCTACGGCGTCAAACATACATAGATTCAACAGAATATATCTAGAAAAGATGTGATATCTACTTTTCTAGATATGGGCATTTCTCCGAGAAATTCCACTTTTTGTTGCGTGCAACAGCAACTAATTAACAACGTGACTCGATTTTTCTTAAAATTTTACCTAACGTAGATCTGCTGACGGCCTACACATTTATATAAAGAAGTAAAAAAAAGTTTCGTTTTCTTTGAAAAAAAAACAAGCATATTTGCTTGGTGTCGCACGCTACAAAATATTGACATTCCTGTGGAAATGCCCATATTTATATTCTTTTTATCTGTATGTCATTGACGTCGTAGCTCCCAAACGGCTAGACCGATTTTAATTTGGGTTTGTTTTTATTTGAAAGGTGACTTCATTTAATACTTTCTCGCCTATATCTACTTGAAGAAAATCGATCCAGCCGTTTGGTCTGTACGTCGGTGGTTCTAAAAACTTTTAATTTTTGTTATATTCTAACTAATAAATTTCAAATATTTTCATTTTGTTTTTATTTTTCAGTTTATTACACCTAAAGTCGTTTTACCTCCTGATTACGAAATGAAATCTGCACCTACGCGATCTGTACTTCAATTTCCGTACTTGTATTGTTACAACATATGAACGTTATAAAATTTCGATACAAAATCAAAAACAAAGTGATATGCATTATTACAACCTCATATATAAAAATTATTAATGCTTTATAAAACAGAACAAAATTGTTCTTATTAAGCCTTTATAACGCCTTAAAAATTTTTATAAATAAGGCCTATAGTATACACATAAGATATAAATTCATTAATTTTATATTAGAAATGATCTAAAAACAAAAGATTTTTGTTTTAAATAAGGATTGTTTAAAAATTTGAAATAATCTAAAAAAATTGTCTAGTAGATTGTGTTAGTATTGCAAAAATTATTTATAAAAATTATTAAGGCTTTATAAAGGTTTTTTAAAACAAATTTTCATACAAAATGCTTCTTAAAAAGCCTTTATAAAGCCTTAATAGTTTTTATAAATAAGGCTGTTAAATTTTAAATGATCTCAAAAAAAAAAAAGATTGTTTAGCCTGTGTTCTTTTGCTACAATTATGATTATTATGTACTCATAATTTTTAAATTCTTATATTTTTAAAATATATGCAAACATTTTTCTGTTTGAAAGCTTTGTTTCTAAATTTTTTCTGGCATTTTTGGTAAGTATTATTAGCATCTAGAAATTTCATTCAGTTTTCTTGAAAAAAAAATCAATCAGAATATTGTATGATGAAAAAAACTTCTCTTCCCTTTCAAAATGGCAACATTTTGGTCTTAAACATGATTTATTTTCATTATAAAAAACAAAACAAAATTTTGTTCGAATTTTTCACTTTCATCCCACTGTGTTGTTTGTTTGCGCCTGTCTGCCCTGCCCGCCTGCCTGTTGCTTTAATTTTAAAAATCGACTTTTATACCAGGTCACCAGAAATCATAGTAAGTAGATTTTTACATTTTAAATTTTTCATCACATGTATACTCACGCACACATCCATAAAAAAATCCAGCCAAAACACTAAATTTGCTTGCTGTTGGAATAGTGAAATACCAGGAGCCCAGAAGAATTAGCAGGCAAACAAAATAAGAAATATTCCAGCGAAAAAATTACAAGGGGAGGAGCTAATTTATATTGGAAATATATATATTACCCCGCAAACAAGATGGATTGATTGATTGTTGGTGATGGACGTATCGCCTTAGTGTCTTCTAGATGATAGATAGGCCGTTTGCTATGGAAATGATTTTTTTTAACTTCAATCTTCTACCAAGCGATTAGAAAATACGTTTTAAGTACATATAGAGTCATATACATTTAGAACTTTTATATTTTTTTATTAATTCCTTCCCAAACACTCACGTTATGCTGCTTTTTTAGGTGTATACATATATGAAAATAAAAAATGCTTTTAAAAAAATACTTTTTATTAAGAACATTTTGTATTAACTAACCCAATATTTTTCGCCACAATTATTTATTTGGTGGAATTTCTTGGTCATAAGACGTCTGTGTATTTGTGACTAACGCTTTAGTTTCGTCTGAACGACAAGGGTCATTCATATTCATGCGCTTGCTTGTTTGTTGTGTGTTTTGTTTTCTGATTTAAAATTTAAAAACTGCACTTTTCTACCAGGAGTACAGAGAATATAGTAAATGGATTATTTACAAAACACGTTTTTATTTTCTTATGCAAAAAGTAAACGCCCCCGAAATAAACTTGTTTGATATCGCCACCAGAAACACAAAAGGGATGAACAGACGAAACTATAATATAACCGGAGGCATGAAAATGAAATTCAAAAATATGAAAACAATTATAGAGCATAAAATGATAAATATTTTTTATCTTTTTATATTTATTTTATTTCCAATCTTTTAAACACTTTCGCAATAAGCATAAAATTTGGTTATAACCTGTTGTACATTTAGCTGAGCTGCACACATTTTTTGTCATTAATAAATTAATATTTTAATACCGTGATCCTGAGAGCCTAAGCTCTTTTTCATTTTAAGTGACCATATTTAGAACACACCACAAAGGAAAATATGAAATATAAATATATTTTTTCCAGTCTGAGCCAGGATTTTTACTGTTATATAATGTAAGTATGTAATATATTTCCCCGAAACATTTGTGTGTGGGATTATTGTTTAGAGACTTATCGTTATAGAATCTTCTGGACGATAATCTAAAGTGATCATGGCATTTACATATTTTTTTAATTCTGCATAGTATTGCAACTTAACTTATTTATGTGATTTCAGTAATTTTGATGGCTCACAAATATTCTTGGGGCGCCTTAGTGGCCTATTGTCGTTCTCAACTCAATATACATATGTACATAGTTTGAGAGCTAACTTAAGTCTGAAGTTACCAAATTATTTTTTTTAGTATTGTTGTGAATCAGGATAACTTTTTTACTTGAAATCACTATGGCGCAAGACAATATTAATGTGAAAGTTAGTTTGATCCCCAGACGACCATACTGATTTGAATTGAGTTGAGAATCACAATAGGGGCATAAAATTATGTTACGAGTAATTATGAAATTTCATGGACAAAATACACCGATCAACAAAAAAAAACTCAAGTTGGAAATTTTTTGCTAAAATTAAAAAAGTGTAAATTTTATTGATATTTTTATTGCCCATAATTATGAAAGTGGTCTCAGTCATATCGAGCCCTTTTTTCGATTTAATAGTAAGCGGCAAAAATTTAAGTTTTCAGTAGAAGGTTTTGTATAAAATCGCTTACGATAAAATTGTAGAGCCTGTATTTTAAAAGTTAACAAAATTTAGCCACAATGACAGCTGTTATTTGACAGTTGCCATTCATAATATAGTTTCTGACAAATTGGCAACTCAACTGAAATTCGTTTGCTTTCCATAACCGACACACAAATCAACTAGTTGTTATCAGTATACATACATATGTACATATGGGTATTTTCAAGGAAAGTCTACTTTTTGTCGCGTTCGACACCAACAAATATGCTTGTTTTTTTTCAAAGAAACCGACACTTTTTTTTACTTCTTTATACATTTGTATAGGGCGTCAGCAGCTCTACGTTAGGTAAAATTTTATGAAAAATTTAGTCACATTGTTCAGAAATACAAGTTTATTTGCTTTCGGTCGAACGTGACAAGAAATTGTAATTTTTCGGAGAAATGCCCATATACATACGAGTATATCTGTTTTGATCGCAAAAATATCAGCAAAAATTTTATTAATATTAGTTTCCGAACGAAAAATATTTAAGTAAAATTTTAACTCTCACAAAATATTTTAAAACACAAAAACAGTAAGTTTTTGGTTTTTTTTTATGTTGCAATACAAAAAGTGTTGCAAAGACAATTATAGATACCTAGATACCTTTTGTATTATTATCATTTATGTAATGCATACTGCGAGACGGTTAAGAAATTTATTTCTTTAATACGATGATTTCCTACGGCAATCGTCCAGAAGAAACTACAGCGAGAAGTCTGAATTCAGCAAACCTGCATAGAAATGTTAGCTGGATGTGTAAATACTGAAATAACAGTAAAGACATTCTTAAGCCTGGAAAAAAAATTGTTTTTATTTTGCATTCCTTACTTTTTCTTTCTCGTTTCTCTAAATATCGTCACTTAAAATGGTAGAGCACCGTATGTATATGTGAGTTCAAAATTTAGAATATTTTTTCACAATAATTTTATTTATATATTTTTTTTCGTCAATGGTTTCCATTTGCTGTGAATTTTATAACTTCTGTTGTTTTTGACCGAGACCGAAAAAGCCGAGGTTAAGTGTATTTATTGTGTTTCAGGTGGCGATATATGACAAGTTAATAAAATAAAATTTTTGTAGGCGCGTGCAAGAAAACTAAAAATTTTAATGATCTACTTGCTAGTTCTGATCGCCTGGTGGAAAAATATAAATTTTAAAATATCACAGCAGCAGCAACAGTGAGTGAGTTTGATGGGATCAAGGTCAACGCAATCGTCCTGATGATATTCTGTGTTTTCGTGTCTAAGCTGTCAAAAGTTATTTGCACCATATACTTTAGTTCATGTTTGTGTGTGTTTCTGACAACTTAAACATAAAGTTGTTTTTTGTATTGCTGTGTTTTTGTAGAGTTGCGTTGACCTGATAAATAGGCCTTGGATGGGATGAAGGAGATGATGAGATAGATAGAAGAAGATGGTTGTTTGTTTGTTTGTTGGTTGGCTCGGAAGAAATTTTTTTTATAATAAAAATTAAAAATAGTATAGGTAGTAATCAAATAATAAAAAATAATAAAAATTTGTAATTTAAATTATTAATAAAAATTTAATTTAAATTATTAATTTTGCAATGTGTATAAAAGAGATTTTAGTGATATCTGATAGGAAATTGAAAAAATAAGAAAACCAATTTGAGTAAAAAAATTGACTGCGACCTTTTATTTCTTGAGTTATTGTGGCCTTTGAATTTTTCATAGAAATTTGTGAAATGTGATGAAAAAATCGAAAACGAAACAACGCTGCTTACTAAGGATTAATGCAATTATGCAAAAACGATTGTTAAAGTTTTGCCATACAAAATTCGTTTGTTAAACCAACTTTAAGTTTAACAATCGTTTTTGCATAAGGAGGTAAAAGTTTTCTCCACCGTAGTGTTTCCCGACGGCGCTGCTTACTAAAGATTCTGTGAACAGCTAGCTCTTAATTGATTCATATATATGGGCATTTCCACAGTAATGTCAACTTTTTTTGTAGCGTGCGACAACAAGCAAATATGCTTGTTTTTTTTTCAAAGAAAATGCAACTTTTTTTACTTCTTTATATAGTATTTGTGGTGGCCGTCAGCAGCTCTACGTTAGGTAAAATTTTAAGAAAATTGAGTCACGTTGTTTAGAAATACAAGGTTAATTGCTTGCTGTCGCACGCGACAAAAAAGTTGAATTTCTCGGAAAAATACCCATATGTATGTATCTATGTATGTATATTGACTTGTCACGTTCAAAAATGCGAAGAGAAATCACAATCTTCTATGAAAAATTTGAAAGCCAATAACTCGATAAATAAGGGTTGCAGCCAATTTTGCAACAACTTTGCCTAAAAATAATAAAATACTTTATCGAAAGCTAATTCTGTTCGATAGAAAATTCATTGTTCAACGAAGGGTCGATAAGGGCCTTAATATTTTTTTCTTATTTTTAAATTTTCTATCACATAGGCTACTTTTTATTTTGTTTGGTGCTGCTTCACTAAACTGCACTTAAGCCTGAATATACATATTTCTGTGTATGTATGTATATAAAAAAAAACATTAAAAAAAAACATTTTGAACAGGAAAAAATTACAGTGTTGTAAATTGAAAATAGCAGTTTATGACACAAATAAACTTAAAAAAATCTACAGCAGTTTGTTTACTTCTTTTGTAAATAAAAGAAAATAAAATATTCGGCCATGTCACAGAGTTCAATTCCGTTCTGAAACGGAATTCAATTTACCCCATTTTTGGTAGAAGATGTTGTCTAAAAAAGAAAACTAAAATATGGAAATTAATTTGTCAGGTGTATGTAGACTCTTGGGACGCTGGTACGCTTCGGTTAGGGCTTGACAAATTGAGGTGGATTCAATTCCGCTTCCGAACGGTATTGAACTCTGTGACATTGTCGAATATTATTTTTTTTATTTAAAAACTTTTCTAGGGTTATCTAGTTTAATTATACTATGGTCTATTGTTTAAATATTATTTGAATTTTTATCACTAGCTCTCTAGTATAATGAGAACCTTTTCAGATGTAATATTAATTTTGATATCAGGGGGTCTACTCTGTAATTCGAAACGAAAGAAAATTCTTTCGAATTTGTATGTTAATTACATGTAAATTCGAAAGCATTTTCTTTCGTTTCGAATTACAGAGTAGACCTCCAGTTGTTGCATAATTTGATTTTAAGTTTTAAAGAATTCACCAAGGAGGCGTTGGCTTTTGCGTTGAAATCGAACAACTTAAGCTATTAAAAAAAAAAACAATTAAGCCTGAAGAAGAGGTGTCGGTCGTCACATCACCAATTGCCTTAATGTGACTTAGTGAAGCATTTGAACGGGTATACATATGTATGTTGCATTAGTTCTAGTAACAATTATTTTAGTTTAAATTCTAAAATGTTTATAATTTTTTTTTGGTTAAAACTATAAGAAATTTTTTGTTTCTTATAAATGTCTTTTTTTTAAACAAAATTTGCTTTAAGTTTTCTAAGCCAGACTTATGACAAAACAGCTTAAGTGTGTTAAAAGTTTCTATTAAATTGCTATTAAAAGAGACTAACTTAAAAAATATTTTTTTTATTAAGATGTTTTTTTAAATAAATTGGGTATTTTTTCGTCAATTTCTTACAGCCTTATTTACAATACGGTCTTATTTAAATTATTAAGGCTTTATAAAGGGGTTTTAAAGCCTTACCCCGTTATGCAAAAACGATTGTTAAACTTAGTTGGTTTAACAAACGAATGTTGTATGGCAAAACCGGTTTTAAAGCATGCTTTAACTTTAACAATCGTTTTTGCATAAGGGCATTAATAATTTTTATAAATAAAACTATTATAATATAACTTTTTTGCAAAATTGTATCTTGTTTGTATAATAAATCTCAACTTAAGCTATTTTGCCAAATTCCGCTGACTTGTTTGTCTTGAACATTTTTATAAAATGTTTATAAATACTAACATAATTTTATACAATTGCTTTTTGCATTTTACCAACTAAATTATTCTTGGCTAATTTATAATAATTTTGTTACTTGTTGTTGTGCTTGGGATTTTTGTTTTTATACAAAAAAACAATCAAACATCAGTTTCAGTGGAATTCGATAGTTGTGTGTTAAATGTTGCACTATTGTCTAATTGTACGCCACTACAATCAGCTGTTGTTGTTTCCACCGAAACTTCTAGTGTTGACAGCTGCTCTTGCTGTTCCATTATTGTGTCTACTGTTGGATTACTGCCCACCGGTGTTGGGTGGGTTTTCATAGTCGCATTATTGGCCGGTGATGTTTGTTGAGACTGCGGACTTGTTGGTGTGGGCGTAGCGGGTATTTGGTGCCAATTTATACTGTTTTGTGAAGTCACATTGCGTGTCTTTAGAAGAGGTGGATTTTTAATGGAATTGGAGAATGCCATGCCTCTGCGAAGTGGTACCCTGGAAAAGCAAGGAACTCATTTTATAACTTTCAAGTTTTTTTTGTTGCAAAATCTCAAAAAATATACTATATTAGATTAAAATTAAAGACATACATACATGTGCATATCGCTCATTTACCTCAATAGTGTCACAACTCAAAAAAAAAAAACAGGTTTGCAGAAAATGCGTTTTAAGTTTTCAATTTGTATACAACTCAATGAAGACATTAAAGCTATTTATATGAAATTTTTTACACAAGATAAAATTCTGAGAAAAACTAATTTTTTGAGTTATTACACTATTGAAGTAAATGAGCCATATGTACATTAGAGCGACTCGCTGAAAAAAAGGGTTTTTGTTACCCTACTCAAATTAAATATCGATTTTTTTTAATGAGGACATCCAAAACATTTGATGGGTCTAGAGATGACCGTTCGTAAAAAGATCGATCTTTAATTTGAGAGGGGTAACAAAATCACGTTTGTACATTAGAGTGGCCGTTATTTATTTTTTTTTTAATTTCTTATATTCTCACCCCCCAAAATGGGTTCAGTTTTATGTAAAAAAAAATACAAGAAAATTTCACAGCGATAAGTTGTGTTTTAGGGTGTGCGTCCGCCCCTCAAAGTTGGCCTTCAAGCTCATTTTTCAATGTATAGTTTGAATAGTACCAAAAAAAGTACAATTGTACCAACTTTGCCATCCCTGCTATTCACACAATATACCATTGTTGCCGTATTTTTCTTTTTTTACTTTTACGTACTTTTCAGAAAGAGGGCTATAACTCGGTAACCAATGGACCGTTTAACATAACATTAGTATTGGGTGAATGAGTTTATTTAGAGCAACAAACGCAAACAAATTTTAGATTAACAGCTTCTACTTGAAAAAATCTTATATTGTTTTTGCTGTTTTTTTGTCTTCAAATTTTCTTTTACTTAAAAACTGGAAAACAAAAACAAATGCAACTTAAAGGAAAATCTTTTAAAACTAATTTTCCTTAAATGGGAAATTTTATACAACAATATTTTTCTTCTAATTTTTAAAGAACAACTTACCTTGTTGGACTTGGTGGTGGATACGAGATGCCACGATGACTAGGTGATAGCAGTAAATTACCGGAATGTGCACTATTGGCGGTACCCGGCACCAATAATGTATTATTACTATAAGTATGGTAAAGATTACTAAAATATGTATGTCGGGGCCATTTTTGCATGTATACAAACATTTACATAAATTTATATACACACACACACACACAATACAGTGGCAACCAAAAATACGGGCGTTCAACATAAAAATTAAACCAAATCCAAGGAACAAAAAATATGAAAGAAAAAAAAATTATAAATAAACGTAAAAGTTAATACAACTATTTAAAAAAAAATTTTTTATAGTATTTATCCTATATAAATTTTTTCTTTGCAATATGAGATCAGGAAAATATAAATGATGCTGGTGGTGGTGCTGACAATCTGATAAATGGAGTTGTTAGATGAAGATGTAGTTTTTAAGATAAAAGTGAAGAAAAGAAAAATATTTTTCCTTTTACTACAAACTACATACATACATATGTATATACTAAGTTACAAAGAAAGAAAATAAGTTACAAAGTAGCAGAAGATAAAGCTTAAAACTTACGTATGACTGTGATGTAAATTGAGGTTAGGTAAACTCTGACCCAAATGATTGAGAGGCTGGACCGTCAGCATATTGGAAGAGGAGGTGGTATTAACTTTTAGTTTTTGTGGACTAATGGTGGTTACGGGTTTCCCTTTCAAAGGAAAGCCATGTGCCCCTATAAAGAACAAGGAAACTTGTGAATTTAAAAAAGAAAATAAATTTACACATGTCATATGAAAATCGTACCCAAAAAGGTGCAGCCTTCGTCGCTGGATAGTGAATTGGTTTTTTCAAAATCCACGGAAATGTTGCGTGAATCATTCCACTCCACTGAGCCGCTGTGACTATTATTAGCACTGGTCACATGCGAACAAATGGAGGAATTCATGGGTGATTTTTTCACTCCCAAAGAATCAGCTGTACTGCCGGCATAACGCATTGAGTCCCACGGAGTCGTTAAAGAGCTTTGCTTCAGCCGCGTGTAAATCATTTTGGCTCTTTTTAAGGCCTCATACCAGTTTTTGGCCTCCGTACACTGGAGTGTAAATGCACTTATTGCAACTTGGAATTCATTCAGATAAACACAACTTAATAAATTATTGGAATGTTGTACTATCAGCCTATCGGTGAGATAGGGCTGTCGTATCACTTTTAGGGTACCCAAACCCTTTTTCGCTATCGACTTGCACACCAACAGCATGTCGGTTAAAAGAAAACAATGCACTTCGACTTTGCCGAGATTGTCTTTGTATTTATGATCGCCCTCCATGAACAAATGGCGGACATGCTGAGAGGCACAGCCTTTCATGGGACCACACAAGTCAAACATTTGGCTATATTGTTTAATCATCTTCTCCAAATGTTCGTTGTTGGTGTCCTAACAAACAATGATTATTTTTTTTTAAATATTTATTAAGTTTTATGTGTTTCCCTACTCACCACCACATCGTAGGATTCTATGCGCGCCATAACACCCTTCAAACGTTCATTTTCTTGTCTAGTTGTTAAATGATTATTAACGCTAAAAACAAAATTTTCGGTGGTGTGTATCTGAAATCATAAGCGTTATTATTTAGGCATATTTTTTTTCAAATCATTTTAAAACGTACCATCGCCTCCATGGCTTCTATTTCCTCCACATCTGTCATGTGTTTCTTTATAGCCGCTAGCAATAAACTGTACTTTGTCAAACGTTGCATTGGCCTCACCAAAATGTCGGCCAAACGCAAACGATTGCACATCTTTTGGGCTTCGCACCAGGCCAAATATGATGTAAACAAAGAATTTGTACGATTCAATTCCTTGCAATAGAACTGGCATGTACTCTGCTCAGCACAGTACTTCTTGTAGGGTGCAAAAATATTGCCGAATGATATGAAGCCCTGTTGGAAAAAGGGCCATCTTAAGGGTTCCCTAGTGCTGATGCTGTGCGCCACCATGGGATACAAATAAAATGACCAAAATTTCAAATTAGCCTCACAAATATCACGAATATTGGCAAATAAACGATGCTGATCGACTTCTTTGAGTAGACCTTCTTCCTGGACGGCTTCCAAGCAGGCGAGAAAGAGCTTTAATAAATAAACAAAAAACCGATATTAAACATTTTTTTTTTCACTTTAATTGCCCGATGGCGCTTGCATACTTACATCGGTTACAGTTTGCAAGCAGTGTATGTAGTCCACTTCCGTTGTTACCATTTCCCATATCGCAGTCTGTATTCTCATCTCGCTATCATTCATGCTACCGCTCTCCACTACATCCATCCACGACTTATGTCTATTGTCTAAATAGTCTATGGCCATAGCTAGATCGGGGTGGTTAAAGCTTAATGTGGCAGGATTTTTTTGTGGTACACCATTTTTGGAATAGTTATTAAGTAATTCACACAGCTGACTCTGTTGGGGATTTTTCACGCCAAACAAACCAGACCAGCGTTGCTTCAATTGCTTGCCCGTTAAATTCACCTCTGAGGTTTCATCCGTTGAGGCCGAAGACAAAAGGCGGGGCGGTCGATTACGCGAACCAAAAGAGGCGGCTTTCTGTAGGGTCTTGCGTGAACTGTCTTTGTCCATTATAATTAAATGATGGCCAGCTAAATTTTCCACTTCGGTATTTTCATCTAACGAAGTTTGTAAAGGTGAACTTCCTGCCATAGGTTAATAAAGGAGAGTTATATTAATAAATATTGTATAAATTTATAGTTAAATAGCCACTAGGTGCTTTTTTGAATTGAAACTGATTTTCAAAGATTTGCTTTTTTTTTTAGAATATATCTTTTTATATACCCCCGACCAAAAATAGGGTAATAAAAAGAGCCTTTTCTAAAACGTACGTAACTCTTAATTTTACAAAAAGTACCTTTTATAAAGGGTAGATTTTATAAAACTTATGTATACATATACATATGTGTGTATATTATATTATAGTTAAAAAAAAAATTATAAGTTTCCTTAAAAGTTCATTTCAAGAAAATACATTTTTTTAAAATCTTGTTTTTATTTTTAGAAGAAGTATCTTATAGAAAGGGTACGTTAAAAGAAAAAGTACTTTTGTGAAAAAGTATATTTGCCTTCTGAAAAAGTACCTTATGAAAAAAGTACTTTTAGAAAAAATGTATGTTAAAAAATTCCTTTAAAAAAGTAACCTTGTTTTCAACAACCCTTTAAAAAAACGTAGGGCCAACGCTAAGCGTTGACAAATTTCATATGGAAATTACAAAAACAAAACACATACAAAATTTGTCAACGATTAGCGTTTCATTTTACGAAATAAGGCCCGAAATTTTCAATAAAAACTAAGTGGCCGTATATATGAAAAAAACATTTAGAAAATGAAATTTCGAAAGATGTATTTAAAAATATATCTTCTAAAAATATGCAGAATCAAAAAAAATTTCATTTTAGAAAAAAAAAGTTTTAAAGATGTACTTACCCGCTTCCAAAAATGTTGGTGCTTGATTATTGTCATTACTGTCGGTGACTGTTAATTGGGTAAAACTTAAATTACGTCTTCTTAAAGATTGGCTTAAAGCATTTCTGTTTGAAATATAATAAAAATAATTATATTTATTATGAATTTTTTTTTTAACAATCCTACTTTACACATATAAATACTTACGCTAAGGTAACACCTTTGGTGGCAGGGAAGAACTCTTCATCTTGGCAGCCGGATTCAGTACAAAAACTAACCGAAAAATACTCTGAACTTGATACCTTGAAATTGAGAAAAAATAGATAAAATTTATTGATATGCATTTTTATTTATGACATAGTACATACATATGTATATATGTAAATGAGCCCGTGATTATGAAAATAGCCTAAGTCACATAGATTACATTACAGTGGGCTATTTAAATTGTTAAATTATTTTTATAGTTTTGATTAATAAAAACTTATTTCATATTTATTAAAGATTATCTAAGGTTTCTTTTTAATATTTTTAAAAACAAAAATTTATTATATGACTTAGATCACTTTCATAATTATGGGCAGAATTTATTCAGGCGAAAATTTTTTATCTGGAAATTTTTTATACAAATTTTATAGAAACAGAGAGTTAATTATTTTAAACTTCATTCAATCACATATCCCCGAGCTACAAAGTTTACGACCATTTTTTCATAAAAAAAATATTAATAGTATTGAAACAAATAAAAAAAGTGAAATGCGCATAGGATCCTCAAGCTAAACCCCTCCATAATCAATTTTAATTTACTTTTAATAAAAAAATATTTTACTACATATGTAAGTAAAATAATTATTTGGGATTGTTATTATTTATTTATTTTTAATATTAAAAATTGAAAAAAATTGTTTTCAATATTTAATATTAAATAAAAAAAACTTTTTTCACAATTTTTTCGTCCTTCGTCGTTACTTACTGTCGCCATAATAGTCCTACGTGATCATACACATTTCTTAAATTACGCAGCTACAATCATACGCATAAGTATAAAAATACTCTGAGTATTAATCGGCTATATTTGGGTATATACAGGGCTATTTTATTTACCCACACATAAAGCAAATAGCCAATACACATTTTCCATTACCTTTTATATGTATGTACACGATGGCAAATGATGAATAAATATCCTAAGTATATTTTTTTTGTCCGACTAAATATCCATACTCTGAGTATAAGCTTATTCCGAATTTACTCCGATTTTAAGAGTCAATACGTTTGATACGCATGTGCCTTGTTACGAGTATTTATAGTTGCAGCATATTTTAGTTTTTCCCATTAACGAAGTAGAGATGCTCTTCTATCTTGGAATCGTTTACAGTCCTAGTTGCTTGAGAAAAAATATGTGAGCGTACGAATTGTTTGGGCTACTATTATGATTATACTTATTACTAAAATTAAGGTTATTTACTTAAGTATATTTTTTGAGTACTCATTGGCATTGTCTGATTTCAACTGGCCACCAAGATCGTGCAATTTTACCCCGTTAGACTTTTTCTTGTGGACTTTTCTTAAGTCGCAGTTCTATGCGAATAAGCCACAAGACCAACTCATGCAATCGGTCAAATTCAGCCTGAATTATGCGCTAAAGTAATGGAAAATTTAACATTTTAAATGAGCGCGAGCCAGCTGAGTCGCGGCAGACATTTGACCGCTCTTATATTCTCTGCCTAATGGCATCGAAAGGTGTTTCAAACGGATTAAAAATTTCGATGATATCTCATACACATTTTATTTTATTTAAATTTAAGGATAGCAAGTGTTTAGTGAAACACTCTTTAAGAATATGGATGTGTCAGAAGCTAAAAGGCTTAACTCCACAAATTAAAAAGCTAGAGTATATAATAGTATGTTTCCACCGACTTTAAATCAAGTAGGTTTAAGTAAATCACTTCAAAGCGTTTCCACCGAGCTTGTACTCAATTTATGCACGTACGTTATAAGGTGGGCGCAGCAGGTGTAATGTGAATTTTATCCACATGAAGTTGACATTTAAAATTGATTAATTATTCCTTAATGTCAATTTCTCGAAATTGTCAATCACTATTGATGGATTACCCAGGGATGGAGATTGCATTTTTAAAAGCAACTCAGGGTTGCATAGATAAATCCAGTTCGAAAAATAGTATTTTCGAAATGATTTAAAATAAATCAACCACTTTGAGCTGATTTATACATATGCAATATGTATGGTAAATCATGTTAAATTAACATGATTTGTTCAAATCACCATAATTTTTCTAAATCATGCCGATGGAAACATACTATAAGTGATGTTTTTTTTTTGGAAAAAATTTATGCTAATTATAAAAGGTAAAAATATTTTTATGGTATTTAACTGAAAAAGAAATTGGAGGTGGGGTTGCTAGGAGGGGATTCCCGCCAAGCAGGTGTGTTTGTAAATTTTATAAAATTTCGGAAAACATGTGAAGTTTCGCTTGAGTAAAAAACCAATGTGTTTAATTAAAGTGGAGTTGATAGGAATAAGAGTACCTTCTGAAGAAATGCATTATTAATATTTTTAATGGAAAATACTTAAATAATACAAGAACAAAATAATTTCAAATAGTTCACAACAAAATAAAAAGTAGTAATACATATAACAAAATGTAAAATTTTTTCGAAAAGTGGAGTTAGGCCTTTTAGCTTCTGACACATCCGTATTTGGATCTAAATAAATAGGGAAAAAAATATTACCCCGTATCGTGGTTGGCGTATTTCGAATTCGTTTTTCGAATAGATTAAAGAACACCGCAAAATTATTTTTCTTTAATCTAGAACCAAAATGTAATAAATATGACAACCACGATAAGGCCCATTAAAAGACAGGGCCTTGCGAAGCTCCTGCAACAGTTTTGAGCTCATTTGCGGAAATCCAAACCATTTATACAGCGCTCCCAAAGGAGTTTATCACTTACGCTTAATAATATTTAATATTTTTAAGACAATAAAATAAAACGTTATTGTTGGTAGTAACTTTTAACTTTAGTAACTTTAATTTTTGTCACCTTTTTTTTAGCTATAAAAAGGAATATATTATCTTGCTTTAGCTTAATTTTTAAGCGGGTCAATTACACTATTATCTCTCTCACTTTAACTCCCCTAAAAACACCTTGGATTTTAAAAACTCGTTATCCAGTTTTAATTTCCCATAACATTTTATTATTTCTTTAGGTGCATTTTAATTCCATTTACTTTTGCAAAATCTCGATTACTCATCAAGATTCTGAATTATAATTTTAAAGGACTTGCCGGTGCTTAAGAAGACGACAAAGAATAGCGTGAGGATAAGTTGTTGAAATAAAAATGAAAACTAAAAAAGAAAATATGTATAAAAATAAAAAAGGGAATTTTAAAGACAACTTGTCAGTTAACAAAAGTAAGTGCAATGCCTTTGTATTTATTTATGTAGAAGCCATGAAGCAGCTTATTCTTACAAGATTCCTTATGGTGCTGGGAGCATACTGCAAGGCAAGGTGACTGACTTCAGTGAAGTATTCGTATTGATAAACATTTTCAAGATTGTGCTTTATAAATACATAATTATGTTTTATTATGGTTTTATTTAAAATTTAATGGCGCTTTTTGATTATATTTAATTAGAGAGGGAGGTAGAGAGATATAAGCGTTTTTTTAGAGGTATACTCGCCCTTGAGCTTTTTCTTTTTTGGATATTATTTTTATAACCTTCACCATAAATGGTAAAGGGTATATGTATATAGATTTTTATTGCTAGAAATTTTAGTAAAAAGAAAATTGCAATAATAATTGTAAAAATAAACTAGCTAGAAAAAAAAATTAAAAAGCTTAAAAAAGCTGAAAATTTATTTTGAAGAATTTCGTTTAACAGCGATGATATATGAGGATATCAGCGCAGAAGTGGTGTAACCCATATCTATTTATTTAAACAATTGCTCTATTACTTTGCAATATTATGATCTGTACAAAAACGAGTTTTCAGCTCCATTTTCTTTAGAATAACAAAAGGTGGCTTACTCTACTTGTTTTTGACAGTTGGTAAAGTAAATAATGTATTTATCATCAGAACAGCAACAAAAAAAATGTGGGTTACACCACTTCTGCGCTGATAGCCTCTCATATTTCTATGGGAAATTTGTTAAATAAACCTGTAATAAATAACAAAGTTATATCGTCGCCTTTGAGTGTAAACCTGCTAACTCACTTCAACCAAATTTTAAAGGAGATACAAAATACTGTTAACATTTTTTATACATTGCTTAAGAAATTAGCGTAGTGCGTTAATTTTATTGGACATATAGAATTTAAAATCAAAATAAATATTTTAGCCAGTCGATGCTGATCGATATTTGTATATGAAAAGAAGGTTACGTTACATTACATCTCTATAACCATTTGCATTACTTATCACATAACAATATTCATAAGCTGTTTCCTACTGTTGCAGTTACTTTACTTTACAGTCGGGTAACTGAAACTTTAAGCCTGCTACTCTGTTCGAAGTTGTGAAAATTTTTAGTAACAATGATTACACAGTGTGACAAAAAAAACCTGCGAAGTGCAAAATCTTGAGTTACGGTAAAAATCCGAGCCTATAGGCACTTATCAACCTCTAACTAAGTTAAATATCAACCGATTTTGAATTTTTAAACGCATATAGAAAGAAGAGACTAAGACCTTTTGAACAATATATATGTATATTGTTTCAGTGAATTTCAGATATATGTCTGTAGTTTTTCACCAAATATTATTTTTTGGGTTTTATTCGACACTTTTCTACTTTGGACTCGTTCTTAGGCAGTATTTTTGTACTGGAACCATACTGTTTATAACTTTATTTATAAAACATCGTTGATTAACAATTAGAATTTTTTATTTTCCCTATCATTTGCCATTAGTTGGAATTGTTCCCCGGGAAAAATTTCTCACGGAATGTTATTCATAATTGACCTCTAAGGGTAATTCGTAGGTTTTTAGGAATGATGAAAGTACAATTTAATAGACATATATCATCAACATAAGAGTACAAAATTTATAAAACAGTGGTCGCCAAACTTTTTTTTGTTGCGAAAAATGGAAAATTTCAAACACAGATTGTTGTTATACTCTACAATACCTACCAGAAAAGTAGTAACACTTCGCAGGTATTTCGATTTCATAAAAATTTGTCACACAGTGTTATTTTGCGTAAAAAAATTGACATATACTAAATGTAGTGCAACTCGCGGATTTTGTATAAATTTATCGCTTTTATTGCTTGAAAGTATGCAATGTTGTTAAAATTCTGTGCGAAAAAGGTACTGCTCATGTTATTTCGCAGCTGAAACTAAAATGATGCCAGTCATTTTGCATGGAAATATATGCTGCCAGATAGATTTTACGTGTTTTTCGGAATGAGAACAGAGACCTACTTTTGCGAATTTATTTCGCACGAAATTGTGAACAGAGTACCAGGCTTTAATTGCTTTGTTTGAAATTATTCCCCGGGAAAAATTTGTCGCGGATTTTTTTTTATGATTGCTCTCATCATTATTTATGATTGCGATTTGGAGAAAACGGAAAATAGTTCGATGGAAAAACGTTTCACGATTGAGGTGAATATGTTGTTGTTCATTTGAAATGTCTTCCCTTTCCCTAAAACTGTAATGGCAAATTTTTGCGTTCTTGTACCACTGTACTATTTCTATTCTACTATGAAAAATATTTCACGTGAACAAAATGTTCGCCTCTTATTCCCAATATGGGTGAATGTAAGAGTACAAACATAAAAAAATTTTGCAAGTTATCATAATTGATATAAAAATTAAAAATATGCAAATTATTATTTTTTTTTCATTATTTTCATCATTTTATTGATTGAAACGAGGAACAGGAATGTTACAGGCCTGTTTTTCTAAGACGTTGACGTCAGAAATCTTGGCGTTTTTCTAACAGATTAAAGGAAGATTTTATAAGTTTTCTTTATAGCATGTTTCCACCGACTATAAATCAAATAGGTTTAAGTAAATCACTTCAAAGTGTTTCCACCGAGCTTGTGAGTGATTTGTTGTTCGAATTTTCGTATTCAATTTATGCACGTGCTTTATAAGGTGAGCGCAGCAGCTGTAATGTGAATTTTATTCACATGTGGTTGACATTTAAAATTTATGAAATATTCCTTAATGTCATCTTTTCGAAATTGTCAATCACTTTTAATGGATAACCCAGGGATGGAGTTTGTTTGGTTGCATACATAAATCGCGTTCGAAAAATAGTATTTTCGACATTATTTAAAATAAATCAACTACTTTGAGATGATTTATCCATATGGAAAATGTATTGTAAATCATGTATAAATTAACATTATTTGTACAAATCATCATGATTTGTATAAATCATGCCGGTGGAAACATACTATTAATCTTTTCCAGAAACGTCATGATCTCCATCGTCCACGTCTTACATAAACAGGCTGTTAATATTATAAACGGAATTAGGGTAACGTTCGATACATTTTGTTTAGCGTTGAAAAAATCGATGTGTTCAAGGAAGTTTTATTTTATTTGCTTTTATTATTCATTCAAAATAAGTATTTGGCATCATCAGTTTTTATAATATTTTTATATCTGTCCAATAACAAAGACAATTTCGTATTATGGATTATTTATTATTAATTCCCAATCTTAAAGAAAAATCACTTACAGGGAAACATTTTCACATAAAATATATTTCCAACTCCTTATTATTTTAATTAAAGTGTTTGTGATTTCGTACACGTCCAAAAAAATTTGCTTTAGGGAAATTTAGTAATTTTTCCCCCTTAAGGGAATAAGGCAAACCAATTTAATTAATAAAACTGTCTCTTTGTGCAGAAAATATTCATTCGTATCACAGCAGATGCGAACGAATGAACGAACAGCTGTAATGCTGTGAGCATACGAAATTCTTTATTCAAAGTGAAAAGTGCCTAAATTCCTGTAATCCCCCTGACAGACAGGACTTAAGCGCAATAAAAATTATATAAAATTTTAGAGTATGGTACATATACTCGTATTAAACGACATTATGCATTAACTTAATTTATTTGGCATTAATTTTATTAGTTGTAAACATTTAACTTGTATCTATGTACTTCTGTTGGTCTTATAATGTTTTTCTTTATTGTTTTTTATTTCTTTTTTTTCTAAAATGAATTTACTGACATTAATGTATACAAATAATAAATGATACCGATTACTTAAGAAGTGTAGTCGTCTACACTATGAAACATTTTTAAATTCTCTTTTGCATTCGTGATAAATGAGATGTTCATTAAGAACTGCATGTAAATTTTTTTAAGCAAACATAAAACAAACTTCGAAGCTACACTGAAAAAATAAATTTCCTGCCATTAACAAGTTTAATTAAAAAAACCAAAAATCAATTAAAAATTTTATGGAGCCAATTAAACTTTAAATTAAATTAAATTTTTAAACAAAAGTTTAATTGAATCAATTATATTTTTAATTTATTTTTGGTTTTTTTAATTAAACGTGTTTATAGCAGGAAACTTTTTTTCTGTGTACGTAGAAACAACCAGTCGAACCTGCGACCCTCCGACTATAAGACTAGTATACTGCCTACTAGCCAAGAAGGCACTCTTGAAACCTGAAACAAATCACCCTTTTTAAGGTTCCGTACACCAAAAGTGAAAAGGAGCCCTATTGTTTTCGAGAACCGTAAGAGCTACGTAAATTTGGACAGAGTGTGTAGAAATTTGGCCGCTACAACAACAGATAGTTGAGAGCTAAAAATTAGAGGGTGTTCCAAAACGAGCAATGCAAAATGTTAAAACCCCATTTAATATATATACAATTGTGTGTATATACACTTGAAATTTGTAAAGTTATTGTATTTTCAAATTTAAAAAAAATCTAAATTAAAGGGTGTCCTATCGTTTAATGTAATTTTGACAACTTGCTGTATCTTTGGAACCCGTAGGAGTCAAATTCTTGAAATTTTCAAAAACGGTAAAACTAAAAAATCCCAAAATTATAAAATCGCCAAACCGAAAAAAACTGCCAAAAACAAAAAAAAATCGCCAAAACGAAAAAAGCGCCATATTAAAAAAAATTCTAAACCTAAAATAAATCGCGAAAAAGCGGAAAAATCGCCAAAAAAAAAACTTCAAAAACCGCCAAAACGAGAAAAAAAAGCGACAAAACTAAAAAAATTGTTTAAAACATATTAAAAAAAATGCTCAAAACCGAACGTACGGAACCCTTCGTGCGCGAGTCAAAGTCGCACTATACTGAATTTATTCATTCGTCTTTTCCCTTTAATCAACAAACTAAAAAGCAATAATTTAGGACATATTATTCATAGTGTGGATTAGAGATGGGCGCGTGTCATTTTTTTTTCGTGACCCGAACATGCATGACCCAACACGAAGTGTTCGTGATAAAAGTCTGATTTCGTGCGTGTTCGGGTCGCTTCGTGTTGAGCAAAATTGACACGAAAAAGACGAAACGATTTTAAATGTAAAATATGTATGAATGAATTTCCAACATATTTGTTGATATTGTATTTACCTCTGAAGCTTAAAGTTCTGTACGCAAACCGATAGTATTAGCAGTATAAGGTGGCAGTGCCATATTTTGAAAAGCGACTCTTGAAAAAAATCAATTAAATTTTCTGATTTCAAATATCATATCAATAATATCTCCGTGCATGCTGCGCAGTATCGTGTTGACAAAATTTTTCGCGTGCGTGTTTCGTACGTGTTGAGCATCTAGCTATACGTGTTCGTGTCGTATCGTCGCACCCATCTCTAGTGTGGACGACG
Organism: Tachina lurida; assembly: GCA_944452675.1. Lineage (NCBI taxonomy): Eukaryota > Metazoa > Arthropoda > Insecta > Diptera > Tachinidae > Tachina > Tachina lurida. The sequence continues at coordinate 11,042,225 of OX101754.1, read as the reverse complement.
ACAATCTTTTTTTTTGGCAACGGATGTGTGTGTGTTATATTTTCTGTAACTGCCAACACTTGTCACACAGAAGGCGGTTAATGATACACTCGATTTTCCTTTTGAAACATTAAAAAAAATTTACATGATAACATCATTATTGTCATGATGAGAGTTCTTCTACGCCCATCACTTAATTTTCAACTCTACTTAATGTTGACTTCATTATATCTCAAGTGCTTTAGAATTTGCCTCATAAATAAAAATTTATGTATAATTTTGTTTGGCCTTGACCTTATTTTGTTTTCCTCTGTTTTGGTTTCTTGGATTTTTTTTTTTGATGTTTTGTTGTCTAAACTAATTTTTAAAGATGAAGATGAAAAAAAAATATCATTCATAAATATAATAAAGTGCTTAGACAGAAATTGACTTTTGATACCGTGAAAGCTGTTGTGATGGCAAATTTAAAAATGCGAATATATTTGATTTCTCAAGATTTTTGTCTAGAGATATTTTTTTCATAATGTTCATTTTTTATTGAAAAAGATAAGGAGATACGGAAAGAAGGCAACTTGAAAATAAAAAAATTTATTTTATTTTATGCTATTTGCCATGTGGCACAGAAGTCAAGCTTGTTTGAAAGCGCACTTGGTGTGAAAAAAAAACGAAAAAGTTTTCAGTTTTCAATGGCATTTTCTAATAGAAATTATATTGACATTATTTAAACAAGGCCCAATACGAATCAGGTCTTAAAGTTTTTCGTTTAAATCCTTTAAACGATTATGTAAATCAGTTTATTTTCATATACATATAATCACTCTTTTCTCGAATAAAAGGTGAACATTTTGTTCACGTGAAATATTTCCCGTGAACAAAAAAATGGTGAACAAAATTAGAAAATAGTATACCGACACAACAAGAACGCAAACATTGGCGATCACAATTTTAGGGAAAAGGAAACACTTTTCACATTATTGCCGATAGGGGTGAATATGAATAAATAAATTTTGTCGAAAATTGTTTTGCCTTATTAAAGGACTCTTTCGCATAAATGATACGATACACATTTCACACTTCCTTCTACGAGAAGGAAGAAGAGGAGTAACATGTTTTTTTTTTGTTTTACCAAAGCAAAAGCAAAATCCATTAATTTGAAGGCCTTCCAGAACCTTTAGCAAAAGAAGCAAGAACAGAAGGGCTGCCGCACAATGACAACGTGTGTAAAAGAGATATGAGTATGGAATGGAGCGAGCAGGCCTTCTACATCCAAAAGAAGGAGTACAGAGGCCTTCTAGAAGGCATCCTTTTCATAACACATATTTTCTAATTGTTGGAACAACATTTTTTTTCTCTGGTAACACTCTCCACTCACAGTAGAGGCGATAATTATAAAGCAGCTACGTCCAAACAAACATACTATGATTTATGCATTTGAGGTAAACAGTTTTGAAAGTGCTTGCAATTTGTTAAATAACAAATTGTAAACTTTCAAGTCGCCACGAGTACATCTCTCGAGTGGGCCATGATAATGTGTCAACATTTTTTATGAATGCTTGCTTTCTCCAAGACATGTCTAGTACAAAATTTGATCAAAATCGGAGGGTTAAGGTCAAATCTTCAGTTTTGATATATATATATATGTTTTAACCCTATTGTTTCTTTGCAAAGAAAGCAATATGCATTATTTTCGCCAAGATGATTGTCTGTTGTGCTCTCGTCGGTACGAAAGCACAAAGCTTTTTAGTAAAAGCTGGCACATTGTGCATATGGTCTGGACTTAGTTGTTCTAAAGGATTTGATTTGTGCCTTAACTACCGTCTTATAGATTAAACATTTTGTACTTCCTTGTCTTCATCGAAAAATATTTGCACTGTACTTAGCAAATTTTATATTTCTTAAAATTTCAAGTTTTTTTTTTACAATATTTTCAGTTGCCAATTTGTCATTATCATATTTTTGATAGCTTTTTGGCAACTGGAGAAAGTTGCCATATACAATGGCCATTTTAATTTCAGTTGCGTTGCCAGTTAACAAGGCAACTGAATTACGGTTGCCATCAATAATCGAACCATTACAACTTTTGTTGCCTACTGCGTTTTATTCTGACTATTCTATAATGGGCCTAATTATGAGTGTCGTATTTCGACTACGACGATTTCGTACTAGATTACAGAAAAAATTTTGCAATCTCCTTTAGTCTTTTACGAAATCGTCGCAGTCGAAGTCGTTATACGACACTCGTAATAAGGCCCAATATGTATAATGTGGTCGATTAAAGTTTTACAAACTTATTAAAAAATTAGAGCCTCTATCTTGAACTATCTCCTCCCAAAACAAAACTCTTAGTGTAAAGTTTATTCTTTTTTAACAGACTTCAAAAAAAGAAGGGGGTTAACAATTTATCTGTATTTTAAAAATTCTTTTTTTTTGTCTGAGAGGGTATAGCGACCAATTATTCGTATTGTACAAAAAGTGGGCGGGGCTATGACACCCACAATTTTTTAAAATTTGATTTTATGATATTATGCTTTTTGATTGCTGCGAAACTTAGCAAAACAGCTTTGGTTCTTGTAATTACACAATTTTAAAGTTAAAAAAATGGGCGGGGCTATGACCATTAAAATTTATTATTATATTTCACGTGGTTCTACTTAAACGATTTTTACGAAACTTACCGCACACCTTAAGCTCTTAATTAGACACAATCTTCAATTTAAAAAAATGGGTGCAGTCACGCCCATTTAAATTTAGTATTTTATTTTACCGAATTTTACAAAACTTGGCACGCAATCTAAGCTTTGAAAAGCAAACAGTCTTGCTTAAAATAGGCGGTGGCACGCCCATTCAACTTTTATTTTATATTTCACGTTCTGCTTAACCAACAGATTTTCAAAATTTTTTTGTTTAAAAGAGTTTGAGTTTTCGGTTTTGTCCCATAGCTTTTTTTCAAAAATGTTCAGATCTTTGCATTGAAGTCGGTTTTTTTTTTGGCAGAAACTTACGACTGAATTTACGCAATGAAGTTTTTCATGAAATTAGTTGTAAGGAATGTTTTTATTTGTTAAACCAATTTGTTGACAAAAATGCTTCAAAGGATTCATGTTACACCATTTTGGCAGCGATTTGAAGTCATATTCACCCTTATCGAGAATAAAAGTTCATGTGAAATGTGTTCCCTTTCGCTTAAATTGTGATCGCCAATGTTTGCGTTGTTGTTGTGTCAGTATACTATTTTCTAATTTTGTTCACCATTTTTTGTTCACGGTAAATAAATATTTCACGTGAACAAAATGTTCGCCTTTTATTCGCGATAAGGGTGATTAAATTAAAAACATTCGGTGTCAATTATAAATTTAAAACATACACTAGCGCTGTTTTAATTAACAATTATCCTGTTCTATTGAATTTTTACACATTTTCCTCGAACTACATAAGAAACAACAGAATGCTTTAGATGACAAGACAACAATTTAAGTCTTAAATTATTATTCATCTTCGTGTTCTCTAATGCAAATAAGTTCAAGTGTTTACTTAAGGGCATGTTATTTTTGCCTTCCTCTTTTTTTTTGCCTGTGTTAGTTACTCGTAGTTGCTTTTGCTTGTGTACACAGAAAAAAATATTCCTGCAATAAACAATTAAATATGTAATTGAGTCAATTAAACTTTGCAATTAATTAAATTTTTTAAACAAAAGTTTAATTGACTTAAATACATTTTCAACTGATTTTTGGTTTGATTTTCAATTAAAGCTGTTTATGGCAGGAATATTTTTTCTGTGTACTATGTACGTACATATAAATACATATAATGGATAATGCGCTTCTTTTTATAACTATCGCATGAAGAAACCGTTTCCCTCGTTCGCTTCATCATTTCTTAGCCATAACAGCTGCTACGTTTACATTTGCTTTTCAAACATCTGTTTTTATAGCTTTAAGCACATTAAGCACTTGTTCGCCATAAAGCCAACAAGTGCAGTCAAGTGTATTAAGATTTTGTACTGATTTTGTAATGCGAATGCGAATGCGAATGTATGAAGAATTACTACCGCCAGGAATATTATATAAATATGTACATACCAGCAAATACTACATCAATGAACATTTATAAGAGATACGAGTAGTAAAAAATAATTGTATGTCCTTTAAGTATATCAAGAAAAGAAGCTACACATTCATTACATGCACATGAAAGAATATTTTTAGAATTTACTTTCTTCTCCCTATACACATACATTTTATTTAATTTAAATAAATAAATGAAAGCCTACAAAAAACGATGTTACTGAATTTATTTTTATTTTTTTTTTTTGCAAATAAAGAGATAAAAGAAATAATGTTGTCTTTGTAGTTGTTGCACGGAAAAAAAGGTTAAATTTAATAAGTATCATGGAAGTTGTCAACAAATTTAAACAAGGGTCTTACTTTACCGAAACTGGGTAAAGGGGAAAGAGATAGAGGGAGAGGGAGAGAGAGATAGCATTTTCAGTTTGATTTTTTATTAACAAAATTACTTAGTTATTTACTTTATTATTTTTTATTCACTTCTTATTTGTGAGATTGTGAAAGTGATCAGCTGTTTTCTGTTTACATATTTAAAGGAGCGTTCACACGTGGCAAGCATTTGCCCAAAAAAGGCGTAGCCACTAAATACTAATGAAAAACAGGGTTGTCGTTGAAAATTTCGGAAGTGTCATAAAAATTTAAGAAAAAAATGCTCAAAAAGGTATTTTAAAGAAAAATAGGGTCGTTTTTTTGTGAAAAAAAAAAAAACATTTATTTCTATTAAACAGAAAACATTCACGAATTTTAACAATTAATTAAATACTAATGACCTGCACAAGATCATTTATAAGACCTTTCAAGACATGCGACATTTTTCAAACGCTTTACTACAGCAAAATATTCTAAAACAAACGCTAAACAACAATGTTGGCAAGATTTTTTTCAGTTGTTTGCAGTGTTGCCAGTTTTTTTCTAGAGCTTATCCCCAATTTTTGATTTCTCATCCCCAAAAATCCCCAAATTGAGCTTTTTGATTCAATTTTTTTCTTTTATGAAATAAATGAAATTATTTTTAATATTTTTTAATTTTATTTAAAAATAATGACAAAAGTAACATATTTATTCAATAAAATTCATTTATATCGATAGCTACGAGTATATTTACATTCATATAAATTTAATTTGTACTTATAAAGAAAAAATTACACATATTTTAATATACACAAGTATAAAAAATTTTTTAACCAAAGTTTAACATTTCAAAAACTTCAGAATCGAAATCTTCTGATTTATCAGCCTCAGAAATTGCATTAAAAAACTTTAGCATTTCAGCAGAGGGATTAAATTTGTCACAACAAATTGAATTATTTTTAAAGTGTGCTAAGAAGTGCTTCCAAAATCGTATTGCATTTTGCTGCGTATTTTTGTTTTGGTAGTGTTCATTGTTGGTTAATCTGCCTTTATACTTCTTCTTTATTAGAAACCATACACTATGAACAGTCACATTTTAGACTTGCCAGACGCATATTTCTTAGTTCAAAAATCATTCTTATTACCATCGAGTTATAAAAAAAATTCCCTAAAAATCCCCTCAAATTTGGTTATCATCACCAACAAATCCCCAGACCCCCAGTACGAAATTTTCATCCCCAATCCCGAAAAAAATCCCGGGGACAAATCCCTTAAACTGGGAACACTGGTTGTTTGTCTTCCCAACAGTGTTGTTTAGCGTTTGTTTTAGACTATTTTTCTGTAGTAAAGCGTTTGAAAAATGTCGCAGGTCTTGAAAGGTCTTATAAATAGTCTTGTGCATGTATGTAATTTTTTCCATACAAAAATTAATGAAAATCGACACTTAAATATGGAATATATATATATATATATATATATATATATATATATATATATATATATATATATATATATGTATAAGTTGGTGAAATTGGCCCTAAAGTATCACTTTTGACCCTTTTTCGTGCCAATGACACTTTTTATGACCCTTTTTTTAATTTATCCCTTTGTATCATTTTGACAAAATGTATGCCGTAGGGCAATCATATGCTCAAAAATATTCATGAACTATTGCGAGTTCAAAATTTAAACTTGGTCACAGTAAAGGTAACAAGTTATTAATAAACATACATATATTTTTTTAGAATTTTAAAAATTAAATTTTTCGAGAAAATTATTAGGGAACATAAGGTCAGTAAAGTTGGACCTCTGAAACTCATAAGATATACCATTTGAAAGGATATTTCCTGCTCTTTAACATAACACCTCAATGGAACATATAAGTTAAGTAGTTTTAAATATATATATGATTTTGTAAAGTCGGTTTTTGCTAAATTTTCTCATTTCGAACTCGATATATATCGCAAACTGGACTTCGCTATGGACTAGCAAGGGAAAGTCAGTTTTAATTATTTTTTTAAGGTAGCATCGAACTGGCTTTGAATGAAAATATTTCGTGACTACATAGATGTGTACTAAAAAAAAATCATTTAGCTGCTTAAATAATACGAGTATTATTCTATTCTAAATTTTTTAAATCATTGAACATCATGGAAAAAACAGAAAACTGAAATAATGCACTTTATCGTAAAACTTTCAGTAATTAAAAACAAGTATAAAATTAAAATAAAACCCACACACGCATAAAGAAAATAAAAACAACTTAAAATCTTGAAATAACACTTGCATAGTTAGAGGCGTAATTGTGATATAAAACAAGTGCATACTTAGTGGCATAATTGGGAAATAAATTAACATAAAGTATGTATGTAACCCATAAACATACACAAGAAAGACTTATTTAAGTTAATGAATGTGGTTCTTTACTCCCCCTCCCCTCCCCACCCGACACCTTCTCTCACTCTTTTTCTCTTACGCCCCTACCACAAGTTTAAAATATACGGCAAGCAAGAAGAAGCACATGGAAAAATGAAAAATTAGTAAATTAAAGGAAACTAAAGCAAAAGCAAAGCCCAAGTGGCAAATAAGAAAAGAAAAATATTTTCTCAAGAAATACTACAAATTAAAAAAAGTAGAAGAAAAATATATAGAGAGCAAAAGACACACTCACCTCACTGCGTGTGAGTAAAGGCTTTTTACGTTGCAGAAATGAAGATTTCTTTTTATAACTAGTTGGCGTTAAGCAGCCGCCAGGAGGATGCAAACTGGAAGCAGAAGATACAGTAGCAGTAGAAGAGACAGAGCCAAATTCGCCCATGGAAAATGAGAGCGTACTAGAAGAGGCGGCATTATTATCATTTACGGAAGGCAAAGGTAAAGGTTTGAGGGTGTGATAAGACGACCCCGATGCTGTTGCTGTAGTCGATGTTGTGTTTGCAGACGATACAGCTGCCGTTGCTGTATCGCCACAATAAGCCTCGCTCTGAAATTTATTGGTATGATAATGATGATGAGAGGTTTGTAACTGTAGATTACTGCTGCTGCAGGGAGCACTGCCTACGTGAGATGAACATATTCTACTTTTACAACAGGCTGCTGTAGTGGTGGTAGTGGTACACGTTGGTGTTTGTGAGCTTGGTGAATTAAGATTATTTGGTAGTGATTTAGTGGAGGGCTGCTGCTGTGGTGCTTGTGTATAAATGGTGGGTGTACGTCGTGTGGAGAGGCGTCTGCAGGAGTAAGTTGGTATTTTGGGATAAAAGGATCTGACTGGTGAAAGGGAACGCTTCACTGGATATTGATATTTTGGCAAAGGCGGTGATAAGGATGAGAGTGTTAAATAATAGGTTGAAGTGCGAGGGGAACTAATGGAGGCTTCTTTCTTATTCTAAAAGTTGTTCCAAGGAGAGAGTAATTTCAGAGGAACCAGAGATCAAGGCGGCAAGGAGTGCAAATATACAAAAGGTATGTAGTTCAATGTCGGGATGTAGGTTTTATTTGTAATGTTTTAATGTGTTGATATTTCAATAAAAAGAATATAGAGCATATAATTAGAATACATATATATAGAGAGATCAAGAGTAACTACAATTCGCTAAAATTATTTCAAATTGCTATTTATTTTAGAGCAAAAACACAAAATAAAGCAATGTTGTATATTTTAAGTTAAACACTACTGAGGAAGGACTAAAGGATCTTTGTAATAAAATTTACGTAATCAAAATCTGCAAGAGTTTATAATAAAAATGACAGTTGACAAATTTTGTCCACAACTTAAAATATTTACTGGATACCCTACAAGAATAGTATCAGTCAATTGACCGGTCATTTGATCGGAAGTCATGCAGAATGTATTGATCATTGCGTACAACAAAGTTTCCATCACATTCAGGGTTATGATGAATAAAATTCCGCGTGAAATTTATCCCTTTTCCAATTAGAATTTTTTGTTTTCCATATTATTTGCTATTAGTTGGAATTTTTCCCTGGGAAAAATTTCACGTGGAATTTTACTCATGATAGCCCTGATTATTAAGGGCAAAATGAAAAATGTGATGGAAACTTTTGTGTACATGTGATGTTGCATCTCACTCTAACGACTGTAAAACATATAGTCGCACTACTCACTCTACTGCTTTTTACTAATCAATGATAGCATAAATATTAGTCAAGTTTGACTGATCATAATAGACTAATATATCCCCTACAGTTGAGTAATCATAGATGATTGATATACTGACAACAAACAAATATACTTTTTATATTATTTTATTTGCTTTTTTATTATAAAAAATAACTTTAAAATACACAAGTAAAATAACATATTTAAAACAAAAAATACAAATAAACAAAAACACTAAATAACTTAAGCGGTATCTAGCCCTCTTCACACCTTTTCATGTCCAGCGCACCTTGGTTTTTATAAATATCTAAAATTTTGAAGAGCAATATACATTAAACTTTCTGAATTTCTTTTATTGAATTATTTATTTATCTTTTTTTTTTAATTTTTATAAACTTTAATTTTCACAGACCAAATGAATTGTATTTTTTTTAAATAAAATTCTATATTTAAAAGTTTTGGCATATATACTTTAGTCCTAATAAAAAGAAGCCTTTCTGTTCCCCTCGTCTCTCTCTCCTAAAAAACTAATCAGCTTAGCAATAAGACTTGCATAGTGTAAATTAGGACTTAGATGTTCTACTCTAACACATATGCTAGAGTAGAGCCAACTATAATTAATAAATCAATCAATCATCACTTCCGATCAAATGACTAGTAAATTGACTGTCACTATTGAATTCATTGTAAAAATGTTGCAAATGTGTTAGTGAAAAAATTTTGTTTGTGTTAGTTTCAGTCATGTATTTCTTGTAGGGTATATTTTAATGACAGATTTTTTTTTTATAGAAAAATTTACTTTATTTTTGGAAAATTTTTCATTTCCAATTTTTTTTTATGGATAACAATTTTGTTGTTATTAATAACAATCACCCTTATTTCAGTTGTCGACATCGACGTTACGTCAATACAATACCCTAAAAGTGGGGCTTATGTACTAGAACTGAGCACAAGCTATGAAAAAGTGTACAGTATTGTACAAGGCAGATTCATTTCCAGGTAATATCAGGATTACAAAAACAATGACAAAATACAACAATGAAAAAGACAACATGGGTTGTATGTAGTTCATCCAAAACTTCAAAAATATAATTTGTTTAACATAATAATAATAAAAATTATTCACATAAATTTGAAAATATTTCTCCACGGCAGCTACCACTAACAAAATTTGCAACGTTTAGCACTTTTCACAATTTTTAATAGTTTTTTCATATTTTTAGATTTGTTTTCACAGAATTTCTTTAATAAAATATTTTTCATACTGAAATTTTTTACATTTTGTTTTAATTTCTCTTTCGGAAAAAATTTTTAAAGTTTCAGATGAACTTTAATTTGAAAAACAAAATAGCTCAGCTGCCTTTCCGCTACTATCTTGTGAATGTGCCTTGGTATTGTATTTTCTTCAAAAGCGAATACTGTTTGTAGTGGTGATCGTAATTGAGTGTGAAGCAAAACTAGAGAACAAGGAAACGAAAAACACACAAAGCCATTGTACAACAGTTGAATATACAGTTTTGTCTAGTGTGCAAACTCAAAATTTCATAAAATATTAAGTGATAATAAAACTTTTTGCGATTGTTTTATTTTTTATTTTTTAGTCATAAATTAATAAATTATAAAATTTAGAACAGTATCGCATGCGAAATAACACGCTCAAATAATCTACGTTGTTTGTTCTTTTTCTTTTACACATACACATATTTTTACACTTGTATGCTCATTTTACAATTGTCATTCGGTGTGCACTAGTGAAATATGCTTCGACACTATAATAACTAATGCCCTCGCTTGGCAGATAAACAAATGCTGTTGCATGCTTTTGATAAAATGTAATACCAGTTTTAGTGTTCTCATAAAATCAAGAGCACTAAAAAGAGAGCACAATTCAATACTGTACATCATGAAGACTAGACAAACAAACATCTTGTGCACAGCTCTATTATGTATTCACTCTCGAGAACAATTTTGTGCTATTGACAGTATATTTCTGTTCCATAAGGCCTAGAAAATAGCATGAGCCTGTTAATAGCAGTTAGTTGTTTTCGACAACGGGTAGATTGGCCCAATTTTTTTTGGTATTAAATTGCCCCTGAGAGCAATTATTTTATCACTATGAATATTTTAGCACTAAGAAAATATTTTTGTTTAATCGAAAAGAAAACATTTTATCGAAAAAAAATATATGTTTTCTTAAGCTTAATTCACCTATTTGTTTTATGTAGAAAAAATTGTCAAGCTACAAACAAAAATAAATTTAAAATTATAAATTATATAAATTATATATATTCATTATCAAATTATCGTTGACAATAAAAAAAAATAATTTTTGTGAAGTACTGTTGGCTGTTCATAACAACTTTCCTTTGAAAATATTCCTTTGCAGTCGATAGCAATTTCGTTAGAAATCTCTTTATAATGAATAATGACTTTTTTCAAGAAAAATTAAGTGAAATAAAGTGAATAATAAATAGCTATTCCATTATTTAAAAATCCATTAACTTTTGTGCCCTTAAAAATTTTCTCGAGAATTTTTGATTTTTTTTTATAACTTGATTGCTTCAAAGGAAATGTTGTAAAGAGATTTTAGCATTTGAAATTCCATGGAATTTTTTTCCCCCAAAAATTTTGCATCTAGTATCAGTACCAACGTTTCTCGAAATAAGTTTTTTAAACTATTTCTTTTGCTTTAACAATTAACGACCGTCATAGATTTCAGCATACAAAATAATTAATTAATTAAGTAAGTACAGTCATTATTAGTTTTTATTATGACATGGCTTTCTTGCCTTGAAGAATGTTACACTAATGAAGTAAAATGTCATTGTCAACACTGACATCAACTTCCCAATTAACTTTACCAATAATGGCGATGATTTCATCATCAACATCATCGTCGTCATCTTTTCGTTGTATACATACGAGTATGTTTGTAACACAAACTCAATATGAAACAGCAAACAACAAATAGAAATGACAATGCACTGAGAAAATGAACAACAAAAAAGTAATAAACTAATTTTTCAAGAAACACTAAACTATAAAAGCGAAAAGAACATTTGAAGAAAAGAAGTATTGTTCTGCGCTGTTTATCGACGTTTCTCAGGCATTTGATAAAGTGTGGCATGAAGGTCTTATTTTAAAATTGAAATCATATTTACCAATAAATTTTCTGAAGCTATTAGAAAGTTATATTACTACCCGGAAGTTTACGGTTGTGGAAGGAGACTTCATGAGTGTGCCCGAATCTATATCATCCGGTGTGCCACAGGGGAGCATACTGGGGCCAGTTTTGTATTTGATTTACACTTGTGATATGCCTTTGAGCAGCAATATTCATACATCTACGTTTGCCGATGATACAGCCTGCCTTAGTATGCACGAAAACCCTCACGAGGCTTCCCGATATCTACAAGAACATATTACACAACTGGAACTATGGTTAAATTTATGGAGAATCAAAGTAAACGAGCAAAAGTGTGTCCAGGTAACATTTACCCTGCGAAGAGATACTTGTTCCCCTATTCGAATCAACAATCAAGTTGTTCTTCAACATTCACACGTAAAATACCTTGGTATACACCTTGATCGACGGCTTACATGGAAGCCCCATATTGACTCAAAGCTAACACAAATGAAACTGAAATTAACTCAGCTACATTGGCTGATTGGTAGAAATTCTTCACTCAGTCTAGATTGTAAACTTTTAATATACAAGACGATTTTGAAACCAATATGGTGCTACGGAATACAGTTATGGGGCACTGCTTCAGCTTCTAATGTCGAGAGAATCCAACGAAGGCAAAACAAAATTTTACGCTTAATAACATTGGCTCCATGGTATATAAAAAATTCAAATATACATCGTGATTTAAATATGCCACTAGTGACTGAAGAAATTGCAAAATACGCTGGCAAATATTTAACAAAACTCGAGTCACATCCTAATCCGCTTGCCCGTAATATTTTGAACTTTACTGGACACATCCGCCTAAAAAAGAGGGACACATGGGCTCTTATTCATAGCACTCCAGATGGGACTTCTTGAAAATACTTTATTTTTTTCCTTTTGACTATCACTACTTATGTATTATATATAACTATTACTAAGCTTATGTCCGACACTGGTCGGGCCTAATTATATTTTTAGATTTAAGATTTGAATACTTATTGTTAGTTCATATATGAAGATACAATAAATAAAAAATCATGCATTCAAAAAAAAAAAAAAAAAAAATAAAAGCGAAAATGCAACTACAAAAACGATAAAGGAAATATATTTATACTCGCATATACAAAAAAAGAAAAGATAAAACAAAAGTTTATACAAATCATATGACACTTACAGGACAATATACAATGTAAAAAGTAGAATCTAAAAAGGATGCAATGGAAAATAAAATAGAAAGCTTTTACTTTCTAAATATGTTGTGAACATAGATAGGGACAGATACACTTCAACAAACATTATACAAAGACAAGAACAATTAAAAGCCAAAGACCAAAGAAAAGAATAAAATCAGTAAAAGAAAACCAGGAAATTTAATTGAACCATTGATGATACTCATGTTACAGATTGAAAAAGATATTAATTATGTTTTTGTTTTGTGCTTTTAGCCATAAAAACATATAAATATTTTAAGGAAGTCATATACAAGCTTACGAGTACTAGCATTTCCTATTTCTAGGACATTTAAATTCTATTTTGAAATTCACTCGAGCGCTTACACGGGCAAGAATCAAATCTGTGACCGGCGAGCTATTGTTGTACATCATACTCGAGTGAACGTGTATGATGTCTTTTATTGTCTAATTTATGTCTTTTATTTATTTGGAATAAGAAAATTTTACTTCATTCGGAATAAAAAAAAATTTTACTCACGCCTAGTCACGCGTAATTCCCGCAAAGTCACGTTAGTGATATCTATCTCTTTAATAACTTTTTAGAGCAAAATGTTCGCATTACTTAACACGAAATTTTTTTTTGAGCCGCGCGTGACTTGTCACGTGTCTCTAATTTATGTCTTTTATTAACTTGAAATAAGAACATTTTACTTCATTTGGAACAGTACAATTTAACTCACGCCTAGTCATGCATAATTCCCGCAAATTCACGTAAGTGATATCTATCTCTCTAATAACTTTTTAGAGCAAAATGTTCGCATTACTTAACACGAAATTGTTTTTGAGCCACGCGTGATTTGTCACGTGTCTCTAATTTATGTCTTTTATTAATTTGGAATAAGAAAATTTTACTTCATTTGGAAGAAGACAGTTTTACTCACGCCTAGTCACGCGTGATTGATTTTTTTATACGAGTGTAATTAACTGTAATACGTTTATTTATGTATGTACAGATTTTACAGCAAAGTTCTTGCAGTCACATGACTCTAAGCAATGTGTCTTTTATTCATTTAGAATAATAACATTTTACTTACGTCTAGTCAAGCGTGATGTGATGATTTTTCTCTCCAATTAATTTATTTAGAAGAAGTATCATTAACGTTTTTGTAGTCATTTTACAGCAAAGTGGGCGATATACTTAACAGGTTTTTTTTTCAGTCACACATGACTTATGCTAGTCACTTTTCTCTAATTAATGTGTCTTTTATTCATTTGGAGTAAGAACATTTTACTCATGTCTAGTCACGCGTAATTCACGCTAGTCACGTAAGTGATATCTATGTCTCTAATAACTTTTTAGAGCAAAATGGTCGCATTACTTATTATTAACTTCGAATAAGAAAATTTTACTTCATTTGGAACAGCACAATTTTACTCGCACCTAGTCACGCGTGATTCCCGCAAGTCCTTTAAGTCATACCTTTCTCTCTAATAACTTTTTAGAGCAAAATGGTTGCATTACTTAACACGAAATTTTTTTTGAGCCAAGCGTGACAATTTTACTCACGCCTAGTCACGTGTGATTCACGCTAGTCACGTAAGTGATGCTTCTCTCTAATTACTTTTTTGATACGAGTATAATTAACTGTAATACGTTTATGTATGTATGTTAATATTTTACAGCAAAGTGCTTGCAGTCACGTGTCTCTAAGCAATGTGACTTTTATTCATTTAGAATAATAAAATTTTACTTGAGTCTAGTTAAGCGTGATGTGATGATGTTTCTCTCCAATTAATTTATTTAGAAGAAGTATCATTGTACACATTTTACAGTAAAGTGGTCGCATTACTAAACAGGAATTTTTTTTGAGTCACGCATGACTGATGCTAGTCACTTTTCTTTAATTAATATGTCTTTTATTCATTTGGAATAAGATAATTTTATAAACATTTTACTCATGTCTAGTCACGCGTGATTCACACTAGTCACGTAAGTGATGTCTATCCCCCTAATTAATTTTTTTTAGTATGAGTTTCATTGTAAAATGCTTATGAACTGTTTGCATTGCTAAACACGAAATTCTTTTAGAGCCAGGAGTGACTTGTGCTAGTCACTTGTCAAACTAAACGGGGTGTTATATTCGTTTGAAATAAAAAAAAAAATATTTACAACGCTGATGATGAAGGTGTAGTGGCCTTCGAAAACAACTAGTTGTTCCGTTCTACTAATTGTTCATAAATAATTATCACATATAATTTTCCTTACAAAGCGATACGAACTTTAGCCTGATCAAATTATAAATATATAGAAGCAAATGAAGTTCGAACGATAATCGGTCATGTCACAGAGTTCAATTCCGTTCGGAATCGGAATAGAATCCACACCATTTTTGTACGAGATGGTGTCTAAAATAGAAAACTAAAATACGGGAATTTGTCAGGTGTGTCCTGACTAGGGAAGGCGGGGGTATGCTGGGATATGCTCCGGCTAGGCCTTGACATTTTGAGGTTTATTCAATTCCGATTCCGGACGGAATTGAACTCAATAATTAAAATTAACTAAAATTAATAGCCATGTTCCTGTGGCAAAAATTAAAAATATATGTACTTAATAGTAACAAAGCAAAAAAGTTTATCTTAAGTTGAACAAAAAGAAGCAAATTAACTAACATGTGCATAATTAGTAAAGAACAAACGACAATGGCAAGACTGTTGTAAATTTATAGATGGTAAAATTGAGCTTTTATTGCAAAAAAGCTTTCAGCAAATTGAATACGAAGAATGGAAACAATTCACATATTCCATTTGCAATAATGCCTGAGTATGTAAAGCAGAAATCTACATCTACACATTCGTCTCAAGCTGTCAAATATGTATGTACATAGTATTTGCTTTAAACTATTACACATCTGTATGTTTCTTTTCTTTTTTTTAGCTAATTGCTTTTAGTTTTTACGAAATGCGAAAAACAAACAATTTGCAAAACTCATTTCATGGCCCAGACAGTTGACAATTGATGTATTTTCTCATGCCTATTTATGGCTGTTTGTGTTCTTGTTTGTCAGTTTGTTAAGAACCTTCAAAAGAAATTAGTTTTTTTCTCTCTCTCTCAATATAGTCTTGGTAATTGATAGTTTCTTTGAAGGATGAACGACTTCATGTTAGTGACAGTGGTCTATTTTACAACGAAACTCTCATCTGATACGAAGACAATTGAATTGAAATTTAAATGAAATTGAATCTTTGCTTTTGTCAATTTCTATTTACATCGTTCATCGCATGAAATGGAGGGAAAAAGGAAGTTCACAATAGTAAATATTTAATCATTTTGCTTCGAACGTGGCTCAATCTAGCATGCAAATTGGTCTAAATAATTATGATGAATGTGTTCGCTTTTACAACTTTCAAAGTTCATTAACAATGACACACGTTTTTTCTATTGAAAATATTTAGTATTAATTCTGTGCTTTTGTTAAAAAAAAATTAAAACACAAGTACATTTATTCCACGACATGTAACACATGTAAACTGCCAATTCGAGTTTCATTAAAAGAGAAAATGTAGATAAATCAAATAAAAGTCACGTACGCATAATGTCACGGAAAAATGTCATTTGGAGAAATAAAATCAACTAAACGAGCTTGACAATTAAAAGAAAATATTATAAATAAAAAATAAAGCAAAGGTTAAGGGTCAATTTCAAAATAAATTGTATTAATATTGACAAGATTTAGGTGAAAACTTCATATTCTAGTCATTACTTTTGTTCAAAAATGTTTAGCATTAGGATGAGTACGAACCGAGTTTTAAAAGTCATCACTAAAATATGACGTGGTAGTAAAAAACTATTAAACGACAGAAATGTAGCCCTTACAGATCCATGAACACCATCGGACTAAAAATGGCGACTCAATGAACAAAATACTAAAATGGCGGTATTTGTAGGCGTGGCAAAAAAATTAAAAAAAAAAATATTTTTGGAATTGTTTTTATATTATCTTTAATCCTAGGGGGTGACTGGCACAACTTTTTTTCGAACTACTCACTCTATTGTACAGTATATCGAGCCTTATTTTCGATTTGATCGTAAGCGACAAAAATTTAATTTTTCAGGAGAAGGTTTTTTTTTTTTAAATATTCAAATATGTTTTTGTACGTAAATTGTCCATTACGATAAAATTTTACAGCCCAATTTGGGCATTTTGATAATTCTAAACTATGCGTACGCACATAAGATTTTTATTAAAATTTTTAAACATTTTAACTAAAAATTTCTATCGATGATATAAAATTTTTTACAAAAAATAGTTTATCGACCATGTTAAATAATTTATAATTTTTTTATACATTGCACAGAAAAATATATCAATCAAAAAATTAATTAAAATTTTAACTAAGTTAAACTTTTGTTAACAAATTTTAGGGCCGTTTCGTCCATTTTCACAATGTACAATTAAAAGTTAACTGAGATTTTAATCAGAAATAATTTCTTAATCAGGCTTGAGTTCAGTAATTTCAATTCTTATTGAATGAAATATTTTTATTAATTAATGTGAGTATCTAAAGAAGAGAAGAAAAATTAAGCTAGACTTTATTAGCTGGGGGAAATACCGATATTTTTCTGTGCAGCCACGCACTTCATCAGCACCCATGTCTATCTACTGGGGTAGAGATTTTTTTTTTTTTTTTTTTTTTTTTTTTTAAAGAGAAGTAACAATCAGGCAATTAATGCCTACTGCTAATACTAGGTGTTACCTTCTTTAGGAAAGGGATAGTGAGAGAGAAGACAGGTGGTGAAAGAAATTTCTATGAAATGCAATATGAGAATTGATTGTGTATACAATTATTGATTTACCTTTGGCAAACACATTTGTAAGTAGATAGACATAGGTGCTGATGAAGTGCGTGGCTGCACAGAAAAATATCGGTATTTCCCCCAGCTAATAAAGTCTAGTTTAATTTTTCTTCTCTTCTTTAGATACTCACATTAATTAATAAAAATATTTCATTCAATAAGAATTGAAATTACTGAACTCAAGCCTGATTAAGAAATTATTTCTGATTAAAATTCACTACAGTTCAATTAAATCTAAAAATGTCTCAGTTAACTGAGATTTTAACCGCAAGTTTTGTATGAAGAACTTGCAGTTAAATTTCACGTTAACTCTTAACCATACATTGTGAAAAGGGAAAAATTCAATTGTGTCAATTGAACTTTTTATTTAATTACATTTTTAAACACAAGTTTAATGGAGTCAATTAAATTTTCAATTAAAGTTTCCAGCACTTGAATTTCTAAACAAAAGTTAAATTGACTCTATTAAATTTTTAATTACAATTTTAAACACTTGGGACCCTTTTCACAATGTACAATTAAAAGCTAACAGGTACTTTAACGTCAAGTTTTGTATGAAGAAGAAAAAAATTTAATCGACTCAATTAAATTTTTAATTGCAATTTTAATCAATTAAATTTTTAATTAAAGTTTTAACAAATTACATTTTTCAACAAAAGCTTCATTAACTTTTAATTAAACTTTTAACCCAGAGTTTAATTAATTTAGTTAAATTTTTCATTGATTTTTTTTTTCAATTAGAGGAATTTGATTGTGTATAGACGGATTTATTTATGAAATAAAAATATATGTATACATGCATATACATACATACATACAAATCGCTCATTTACTCCAAGAACGTCATAACTCAAAAAATTGGATTTTCAAGCTAGTGATACAAAATTAATCCTCATATCGTTCTTCATATTATGTAAAAACTGCATACAATTATCTTGTTTACTTAACTCTTGAAAGCCAAATAAAATTTTCTTTTTCCATTAAATTGTGTATAAGTTGAAAACGTTTAACTCGTTTTCTGGTAAACTATTTTTTTTTTGTTGATTTATGACGTTGTTTGAGTAAATGAGCGATATGTATATCGACCACAAAAAATTTTATCGTTTATCAGAAAAAACTTGAAATTTTTTTCATAAAATTTTAATCGACTACATTAAATTTTTTACAAAAAATATTAATCGGTTATGTATATGAAATATTTTTTAAACAAAAATTTCTATCGAAATTTTTTATCGATTATATGAAATTTTTTAAACGAAGTTTTTTGTCGATTAATCGATTTTTTTAAAATCATCGATTGCGCGATTTTTTTTTATAAAGTTTTAGATCAGTTACGAGAAACGAAAAGGTTTATGGATTAAATGAAATAAACTATAAACTGTTATCAATGAATAAAATTTGGATGAAATTTTTTAACGGATTTAACGAAATGTTTATAGAAGTGTTTTTTTATAATATATTTTTTTCACGAAATAGAAATATACATAAATTTTTAGTTCTTGAAACTATTAAATGATAATCTCAATAATTTTATATGGAATACAACACAACAACTCTATGGATGACAAACAATTTTTTGAAAAAGCTTTATAGACAAAATTGTTGCACGACAACAAAAAAAAATAACAACAGATTTTCCCTAACGGAAACTTTTCTACTATAATAATAATACACAGCCATCTTCTGCAATCTGTCGCAATTGTTTGCAAAAAAAATATTTTCTATGAAAATATTTCATAGAAAATATTTTTTCTGTGCTATTGCATAAAATCAAACATTTAAGTGCTAAATAAACATGCCAACATTTGAATAAAAGCCAGTGCATATTATCTAAATGCATTTTTTTATAACTAGGTACAAACAAAAAACTATTTGCAAGATTAAAAAAAAAAGAAAATAGTGAAATAAAATAGCAGCACAAGTAAAATTTACTTACATTATTTGAATTTTTAGCGGGATTGCAAACCATTTCAGATTCAAGGCCATCTAAATGCGTTAGACTTTTTGATTTCAACTGAAATTAAAAAAAAAAGCAATACATGTAATTATTTTCTTTCAAGTTATTTTTAAAATTTAATTTCTATTTCAAAGAAAATGAACAGAGAATAACATATTACTACTAGGAAATAAGTAAATATGTATATTAAAATAAAATGTAACATAAACATGCTACAATTTAAATAATTTGAAACAATTTGCTTGCAAAGGATCTGGAAAGAACTGTAGAATTTATTGATTTCTTCCAAACAATTGAACTTTTTCATTAAATAATGTCGTCGTATGTTATTAAAAAAGTTAAGTTTTAAAGGAAAAAAATATATATTGCACGAAAGCCACTGAGATAGTGAGATAGTGAAAGCATTATTCAGAAGCATCTGAAGGTACCCTATTCTCGGTCATTTACTTCAACAGCATCATAACTCAACAAATTCGTTTTTTTCCATTAAAAATAAAAACTTACATAAACATTTAGCACTTTTTCTAAATATTTTGCAATCGTATGAAGTCGTTTGAAGGCAAACAAATCCACAAGCAATTTTTTCCGAGTTTAAAAATGCCAAAATTCGGAAATTTTCACCACACATTTTATTTATGATACCAACTGTTCACATCTTCGAAAATTTCCATCTGGAATTTTATTTGTGGTAAACATTTTATACAAATACATACTAGCTTTTACCCGCGGCTCCGCTCGCGTTGGTTTTGAAAACTATACTTAAAATATATGAATGTTTTGTTATTTGTTACTAACTGACAATGTTAAAAAAACGATAAAATCCGACAAAAAGGCGATAAAAAAATTAAAAAACAAAATAAAAACCGGTTTTAAAACAGCTTAAACAATCAAACTCGAAAAGAAAATTGCCCCAACGAGCACAAAAATGTGTTTTTCGGAAATAGTCGGAAATAAATATAAAAAACCGGTTCTGAACCGGATAAAAAAATAGCCCATGTTTGACGCTGGTAATGTAGCTTTCTATTGGTGAAAGAATTTTCAAAATCGGTTTAGCGGTTTGAAAATCCGTGCAAATATAAAAAACCGGTTCTGAACCGGATAAAAAAAGCCTATATTTGGCGCTGGTAATGTAGCTTTCTATTGGTGAAAGAATTTTCAAAATCAGTTTAGCGGTTTGAAAATCCGTGCCAAATATAAAAAAACGGTTCTGAACCGGATAAAAAAATGGGCTATGTTTGACACTGGTAATGTAGCTTTCTATTGGTGAAAGTATTTTCAAAAACGGTTTAGCGGTTTGAAAATCCGTGCCAAATATAGAAAACCGGTTCTGAACCGGATAAAAACATGGGCTATGTTTGACATTGGTAATGTAGCTTTCTATTGGTGAAAGAATTTTCAAAATCGGTTTAGTGGTTTGTGCGTGAAAACGTAGCAAACAAACAAATAAACTCACTTTCAATATTAGTAAGGAAGTAAGGATATATGTACATATATATTTAGATTGTAAGCAAATACTATGAAACTCTTGAGAGAAAAATTAAATTTTCTTTTTCCATTAAGTTAAATTTGTAAATTGCCATTTTAATTTAATTTAAGCAAGTTTTTTGTTAAACTAGTTTTTTTTAGTTATAACGTTGTTGAAATAAATGAGCCAACCTTAGTTAAGGCGTATGAGCAATATTAAATTATTAGCATATATTCATTCATCATACGTCAGCTGTTCCACTAAACTACTGTTAAATTTATAGAGCATTTTTAGGCGCGCTAAAATGTTAATGTCATACAATGTACATGTTTCGAAATTACTCTAATTTTACTTTTGTTTCTAGAACAAATAATTTTGTAAGAAAATGTTATACTTTTTCTCATGACTAAGCTTGTTAAAAAGTTTCTTTTTCTATTTAAAACAATAAAATGTCTATATATCTCTTAAAATTCCTTGAAGTGAAACTAAAAACTATTTATCAAGTATTTAGGTACCACCCACAAAAGTCGCATTTACTTTTTCAAATTGTTTTCGTTATTTCAATAGTATCTTTTTTTGATCTACTTTTCATTTTTATCACGATGATGATGAAGATGATGATGATGATGTTACAGTTGTTGCCGTTGACGACGTTGATGTTATTATTTTTCTTGTTGCCGTTGTTTGCTTGTTTGTTCGCTTTTTTTATGTCCAATAAAAGTATATTCCAATAATTGAAATGCAGTTATTTTTGTTGTTGTTGGCTTGTTGCAGTTGTTGGTGTTTGGTTACAAACTTGAATGAACTCGTAATCTCATACTCATACACACACACAAACACTCGAGCACTTAGTCATTGATGTAAATATAGGAATACAAAATATGGGCATGTACCGTAATAAAAATAAATATGAGGCAGAAATATACGAGAGAGAAAGAGATACGAGAGAAAACTTTGTTTATAACTGTATTTCTGTCTGCACATGTAAGTATAATAGGGTGAGCACAATTTTTTTATACAGTTTGGAATTTAGATTTATTATTTTATTTTTGTCTGAGAACAAGATACATATGTACATACATACATATATATATTTTTTTTTAATTTTTGTTAAGCTCTTTTTCTACATTTATATTTACAGATATGAAATCTACTGGAAAGTATTCTGTCATTGTTGAATTTTAAGCATTTTCACTCCTGCATTAAACACATTCTTTCTTAAAAAAGTATTGAAGGTTTGAAAAAAAAACAGCTAAAAAACTATGTAACGTTAAAGTCTATCACTTTATTTTTTTCCTCTGTAGAATATTTTAGCAGATATTTTGCAGCTATTTAGCATGCACACATCATCATTTTCTGGTAATAATGCATTTCTACATAAATTTGTATTTTGCTTTAAGCCAACGAACATCTTACACTTTCAGGCTTGTATTAGGAAATAACGCGAAACTTGGTTGCAGTCTAATGCAAACACTTTAATTCTTACAGTTAAATAAATACACAGCCACAGCCACTGTGTTACGGCATCTTGAACAGAGAAACACAAAAGATTGGATATTACAACATCAGGTTAGTTGGTAGTATGTACATACAAGGTAATATTTATTATTAATAATAATATAAAAAAAACAGTGCGGCCAAGAACACTGTGCAAAAAAGAGCAATATAAATTTATCAATATTGTGAGCCCAGTATAAATACACATACATACAAATTCAATAACAACATCGTGAGAATTCTGAAACGTGTGTATGTGGTGTTCTTTTTTGTATTATTTATTATAAACAGCAACGGTCTTAAAGGATTTCATTCTTGCCCTGCAGGCATCTGGTAAATTGTACACATACCCACACACACACACACACACACAAGATCTTACATTCAATTTGTTTTTTTATTTTGCTCGAATGGCGTGAAATGGGTTTTGTGTATTATACCTACATACATGCAAACTCACAAAAATGTTGGCATTTACTTGACTTAAGCAGACATGCATGAGCACGCACAAGTTCTTATAAATGTATGTATGCATGTACATACATATATACATATGTATGTATGTATGCATGTGTGTAAGTAGGGACTTGAAAGCAAAGTATTACAAATCTGAACTACAAATTATAACGGAAATAATTTATAATTTTTCGAGTAGTTATAAATTCAAATTTATTTTTTAAAATTAACTTTCAGAACAAAAAAATTCATGTTTTAAATAAATGATAAACAATAATAAATAAATGAGTGATGCTTTAATGCATGAAGTGCAATTATAACAGTTTTCTAAATGATAGTCTGTACATATGTATGTATATAAAAATAATAAATAACAAGTTAATTATACGCCTAGAGCATATAAAGCAACGCATGGGCTAAATAGGAAAAAGAAAACTGTTATATTATAGCATATTTAATATTTTGCCCGATAATCTTAAAACGCTTGCGTTGCATATTCCATAATCCTTTTAAAATCTTTAGGTGCTACAAAGAAGGCAGATGCTTTTTAATATTTTTTAATTTTTTGCGTTTTTTCTATAAAAATCTGTTTAACGTAAACTGTAATACATAAAGTAAAATCTCAAAAGAAGCCTAGGAAGAAGCAAATTCAGAATTAATATATTCACATACACATACATATGTAAGCAAAGAGCAATATATATGTAACTGTTATACTATGTATATAATTTTTAACATTTTCGAGCAAAATTTTAGTTTTTATGATGGAATGTTTTTAATCAATTGCCACGGCAAAAATTTAAAATTTTTTATGACCTAAACTGTTATACAGATAAAATATTGCAAATATAGTGTCATTAAGCAAAACATTCGTAAAGAGCTACTACTAAACTGTGCGAAAATAAATGAAACTTTAATGCGTAAAGCGCAATTATAACAGTTTTCTAAATTATATTATGTACATATGTATATAAAAAAATAATTGTCACACTATATAGTTTTTTAACTGAGACTGTTCAAGTTAAGTCCACGCCTAGATTATAAAATATAAATAAAATAGGCAAATAACTGTTATACTATTTTTTTCTGAACATTTTTTTAACGTCAACTGTTACACATACAAAGAGTAAAATATAACTATATAATTTTTAATATTTTCAATTTTTCTAATTTGTTGCTGCTGTAAAATTTTCAGATTAACGTTTAACATTTTTCTAAACAACTTGGTATAACTTAAGGTGTTATACAGATAAACGATTGCAAATAGTGTGCACTTAAGCAAAATAGAGCATTATTAAACTGTTCGAAAATAGATGATACTTTAATGGGTGCAGGGTCGAAAAATTGTATACTAAGAGTAAAATATATGTAACTTTTATATGTATATAAATTTTTAAATTTCCAAGAAACATTTAAATTTTTATGATACATTTTTTTCTATTTAAAAATATTTGCAGACTATATTTTACGTTTTTCTAAAAAAAACTTGTTATAACTTAACTGTTATACAGATTAAAGATTTGCAAGTATGGTGACATTAAACAAAGTAAAGCATTATTAAACTGTTCGAAAATAAGTGATAGTGTAGTGCGCATTGAGTAAGTAATCGAAAACTGTTATAAGACTAAGACTAACTGTTATAATATATAAATTTAAAAAATGTCTAAGCAAAATTTGAATTCTTATGGTGGATTTGTTCTATATAATAAAAAACTTGTTATAACTTAAACTGTTATACGGATTGAAGATTGCAAATATGTTGTCGTAAATACAGGGTAAGTAATCGAAAACTGTTATACTAAATATAATTTTTGAGACATTATTAGATTTAATTGAACTATAGTGAATTTTTAATCAGAAATAATTTCTTAATCAGGCTTGAGTTCAGTAATTTCAATTCTTATGTATGAAATATTTTTATTAATTAATGTGAGTATCTAAAGAATAGAAGAAAAATTAAACTAGACACTATTAGCTGGGGGAAATACCGATATTTTTCTGTGCAGCCACGCACTTCATCAGCACCCATGTCTATCTACTGGGGTAGAGATTATTATTAACATCAGCTATTAAACTTAAATTTCTATGAAATGGAATATGAGAATTGATTGTGTATACAATTATTGATTTGCCTTTGGCAAACACATTTGTAAGTATCACTATTCATTTTCTGTTTTTCCATTTTCTATTTAGGTTAGCACGAAGTTATATCACTCTACCTATGTATGTTTAACTATTCTTACTTATCTTTTACGATCATCACATTAATTATTTTTACTTATTCGATGCACCATCGGTACATACATATAAGTATTATTGTAGTGGCTTTATGTTACTTTGTTTTTGCTTTCTACAGTTGACTTAGCTTTCCAGCATTCTGCAGCAGTTCTGGCCAAGTGAACAGTGATCGCCAAGTGAACATATTTTTTGTCACGTGCCCATGATGAATTAAATGAGACATTATTAGATTTAATTGAACTATAGTGAATTTTTAATCAGAAATAATTTCTTAATCAGGCTTGAGTTCAGTAATTTCAATTCTTATGTATGAAATATTTTTATTAATTAATGTGAGTATCTAAAGAATAGAAGAAAAATTAAACTAGACACTATTAGCTGGGGGAAATACCGATATTTTTCAGTGCAGCCACGCACTTCATCAGCACCCATGTCTATCTACTGGGGTAGAGATTATTATTAACATCAGCTATTAAACTTAAATTTCTATGAAATGGAATATGATGAAGCAGTTCTGGCCAAGTGAACAGTGATCGCCAAGTGAACATATTTTTTGTCACGTGCCCATGATGAATTAAATGAGACATTATTAGATTTAATTGAACTATAGTGAATTTTTAATCAGAAATAATTTCTTAATCAGGCTTGAGTTCAGTAATTTCAATTCTTATGTATGAAATATTTTTATTAATTAATGTGAGTATCTAAAGAATAGAAGAAAAATTAAACTAGACACTATTAGCTGGGGGAAATACCGATATTTTTCTGTGCAGCCACGCACTTCATCAGCACTCATGTCTATCTACTGGGGTAGAGATTATTATTAACATCAGCTATTAAACTAAAATTTCTATGAAATGGAATATGAGAATTGATTGTGTATACAATTATTGATTTGCCTTTGGCAAACACATTTGTAAGTATCACTATTCATTTTCTGTTTTTCCATTTTCTATTTAGGTTAGCACGAAGTTATATCACTCTACCTATGTTTGTTTAACTATTCTTACTTATCTTTTACGATCATCACATTAATTATTTTTACTTATTCGATGCACCATCGGTACATACATATAAGTATTATTGTAGTGGCTTTATGTTACTTTGTTTTTGCTTTCTACAGTTGACTTAGCTTTCCAGCATTCTGAAGCAGTTCTGGCCAAGTGAACAGTGATCGCCAAGTGAACATATTTTTATATATAATTTTTGAAATTTTTATACTTAAGGTATAATTGTTTCAATCACGTCCCCAAAGTACTTTTCATAAAAATTTCAAAAACGAAAAGAAAACACCACATTTTAGAAGTTTTGTTTTGTTTCGATGATTTTTTCTGACTCCCTGCTGCCACAAAAAAACAAACTGAAAACATTTTAAAATTTTCCTTTATTTCTTTTTTTATGCTTTTCTTTTCTACTTTGATTTTTATGAACCTAAAACATAATCGTAAATCTTGGTTTGGTAAATTGTGTTCATTTTTAACCGATGTATGTATGTATGTAGAAGAAAATAGTCCATTAAAGTTTTAAATTTTAACATCAAATCAAGTTTTTACGATTTGTGCAAAGAAAAATTACTTTTTATTGCATTAAATTGTTCCATAGGATATTTGCTGGTGGTTTGTTTACATCATAAAATATTTGTAAAAATGTGTTAAAATGATTTTAATACGACATTTATGTATTGTATATTGAACCCAACAATAAAATATGTACATAATACGAAACGCTTTATTTATTATTGAAAAGTGAATCATGCCTTAAATTTCTTGCTGCAAAGCAAGGTACACAGAAAAAAATTTTACTTACGAATGTTAAATGAAAAAAAAGCTACGGAAAATCAAGGTTGAGTTTCTATTAACAAAAAAATAATATATTTACTGCAGTAGTGTAAAAAAATAATGTGGGTTTGAAGTGTATGTCCCGGTCCAGACTAGCAATTTTTTATTTTTTTAGTGAAAAAGAGCGAGAGAGGAATACAAAATGTATATATTTCTATTTCAACACTCTCTCACACATTCTATAATTGCTGCAACAAGAATTGCAAGTCTGGACCGGTTCTTTTTTAATACGGCCGTTAGACAAAGTTGCCAGGTTTGAGCTAGAAACTGAAATTTCATATGTGCACCATGCTGACATTTAAGTAACTAATAAAATTTTTTGAAGTCCGATAGAACTTACGAAAGGCTGAACTGTCAACGAAACTGTCATACTGTGCTAACTTTTTGACTTTCATGATCAATATACTCTGACCAATCACCATGAATAAATTGAGGCTTGAAAAACGCCAACATATTATCCAGATTTACTTTGAGAAAATCAACAAAGACAAATGAACGACTTTGTGCTTTTTATGGCGCACATAATGGTCCATCTGAGCAAGTCATACGTCGAACTGTGCATGTATTTCATCTAAATACTCTCTAAATGATAAAAATAATACTAATACGTCGAAGAAATGTGCGTACTGAAGAGAATACCGTCGCTGTAAATGAAAGTGTGGAAGAAGATCCAAGTTTATCGATTCGTCATCGATCGCAGAAATTGGGTCTCTGTCCGTCCACTAGATGGAAGTTTTTGCGCAAAGATCTTAGCCTAGACCTGTTAAAGATTGAGTTGGTGTGCAAGAATTAAGGTCATATGCGTCGTGCTTTCGCCGATTGGACTCTACAGTAGTGCTGGGATACTATCGATAATATCGATAGTATTCAAATATCGAACATATCGATAGGAAAAAATATCGATATCGATAGTATTTAAAATGCGCTTTTGAAAACGTGAGATGTAATAAAAATTTTTTAACTGACATCAGCACAACTTTTGGAAAACCGTCACCTAAATTAACGTTCGTAGATACATTTATACATATTAAAACAAACATAAGACTATAAACTTCAATAAAGTGATAAAAAAAACTACCTGTAACCTGATGAAAAATTAATTATATTTTTCTTTCTCAAGTACTAACATTCAGTCGATAGTAATATCGATAGTATCGATAGTGAAATCTGAACTATCGATAGATATCGATAGCCGAAAATATCGATAGTATCCCAGCACTACTCTACAGCAGTTGGAAACTGATCGGATGTTTTATGGCAAAATTGTGTTCAATGATGAGGCTAATTTTTGGCTTAGCGGGTGTGGGAAATCAATCCACAACAGATACTACAGCAGAGCCCTTCAAACGTGACTGAGCACTTTTGTGCGCATGTGTATGTTCTTTCTGCTTTTTATGTGTGTTTGTTGTTCTTTTTGCAGTTCGAGTCATCATCATCACACACACTTTGTCCGAAGTAGCTGAGGTACAGCAACGAAACAGCCAAACACACAACATCACACATACTTTGTACGAAGTATACGTGTGTCAACATAACGTCGACTGCGCAAGCCCATGGGTTTGCAAATGAAATTTCCATTTCATACGGAAAAATTCATCGTCTAATGCGATTTACATGCTGGTGGCATCATTGGAACTTATTTCTTCAAAAATGGATTTGCCGCTCGCGTTATGATCAATGCATATCGTTTCAGCACCATGATCAATGATTTTTTTTTTTTGAAATATGGATGATATTGACGTGCTTTGAAAATAACCATAAAAAAACAGCTGTTCGAACCAAACTAATGGGCAACACTGCATTTAATTATGGGTGACTCGCCATAACGCCACAACCATAGAAACCAATTAAATTTTGAATTTGGTTATGGCTATGGCAATATGGTATGGTACGTCTAATGTAAGCTTTATATAGGGTTTCAAAAGGATTGCACTACGTGCTATACGTTGACTGCAACCATCGAGTTATTGAAATCAAAGTTTGGTGATTAATTGATTTCAAGAAATAAATCTGTCAATTGGCCGATAATATCGTGTAATTTGATACCTCTCAATTATTTTCTGTGAGTCCACCAGAGGACACTGGTTTATGCTGATAAAGTAGCAACAATTGATATCTTGGAGGCCAAAATTTTACGTATTATACTTGACATATGACCAGTAATATCTACTCGAAAAAGTAGTTCAAAATTGGAAGTTCAGTATGCGCTTTGTCAAGAAGAGTCACGCTGGCCATATGCCCGATAACATTCTTAAATGTTAATGTCATGTATTGACCTTTAAATACAAATTAAACCTTTTTGTTTGTTTTTTTTTACAATTTAAAGTTCTATCGGTCTTGAAAAAAAACATCAGATATATTATCAATCGCGTGACATTTCATGGCACATACATACATATGTAATAAATAAGAACAGCACATCATTTTATATTTTATATTTTATTTCATTTTATGGTCATTTTTGTTTGCGCTGTTTAACATAGAAAAGTTTGCGTTTCACTAGAAGAAAACGAAACTCCATTATTATGTACGAGTATTAAGTAAATTTAAGATATTCAACAAATGATAGCGACATAAAAACACACATTAAACTGCCTTTAAAAACAAAAACAAAATTTTTTGTATTATTTCAATGTTTTGGACAGAAATTTTATTTTTCAAGAGCAGAAAATAAAAGTATGTATCTAATGTGATGTGATGTAAAAATTTTATAACCCTTGATTTTACTAATTTCTTTTTATTTTCTATAAAAGCTTTAGCTGGAGTTGCATTTGGGAATATATGTAAATATGATGAAATCAGCATTCTGGTAACGCTGCCTACAGGAGCGTAAAATTAATGTGTGTGTGTGTGAGAGAGAGCGAGATATGGAAATGATTAACAAAACTTGTTGTTTTTGACATGTTTTAAAAGGGTGTGTGTTTTTAGGGGCAAATGTTTTTGATAGCAATAACAATAACAACATTAAGTTTGTACATAATGTTGTTACAATTGATAATTATCAAGATCATCATCATGTAACATAATATTAGACATGGTTGTAATTTCAACAGATTACCGGAAAGATAAATGATTTTGTGTTTCTTTTTGAGGAATTCTTTGTTGTTGTTTAGGTCTTATGCATGTGTGTTTGAAGTATTTTGATTGTGCTGCTCTCTGTGTGTGTGTGTATGTATGCGTATGTATGGAAATGTTTGTTTATGTTTAACAATACTACAAGAGATTAAAAAGCATAAATAAACAGTAACATAAATTTACTTTCAATTACATTTACATTTGTCTATCGTCCCTCATTGTTAATCTATACCAGCCAGCATTTTGAGATACCAAAAAAAGAGATTACTTCAAACGAGTTATAAATAAATATAATTGTGTTAAAAGAGAAATTAAAATTTAATTTCAGGAAATAGTAAACAAATACGGGAACTTTAAGTCCTTGTTTATAGGATGAAATAATTGTTCACTTTGTGGGTCTAGAGGGGAAAGAGGAATATGTAGGAATACACATATTCACATACTTGAACTGTGTAAATATAAAACATGAATAAACTTACATACATACTAGTGATGTAACGAATGTCAATTTTTGATATTCGCGAATACGAATGCGAATACGAATATACGGCCATGTCACAGAGTTCACTTCCGTTCGGAATCGGAATTGAATAAACGTCAAAATATCAAGCCCTAGCCGGAGCATACCCCAGAATACCACCGCTTTCCACAGTCTGGACAATTTAGACACCATCTCCTACAAAAATGGGGTGGATTGAATACCGATTCCGAACGGAATTGAACTCTGTGACATGGCGGATAATATAAGAAATTTTTAGACATTAAATTGGGGTTCTATTTACGCCTGCAATATGAAATATTAAAAAAATTGTTATGAAAAAGGACTTCATACTCCTGTTGGCGTACTTTAAAGTTAATAAAAACTACCCAAAATTTTAATGATGGTCACATATTTCTATAAAAAATTTAATGGATTTGTACAAACTAATATTTTTAGCCATTTATTTAGATTTCGTTTAGGATTTATGCATTTATTTATTTAATTTGTTCGGAAAAATATTCGTATTCGTATTCGACAAATTAAGGCGAATACGAATACGGATACGAATATCTAAAAATGGCCGAATATTCGACAATTCGAATAAGAATATTCGTGCATCACTAATACATACACATCTATAAATATCAAAACAATTTCAGCAAACAAAAGTTTTTATGAACTCAAATATACAGAGACGAAATCGTTACATCCGAGTTACGTAAAAATAAATTTTTCGCATTGTGACATACGTGAACGTACTGTACGAAATAAAATTTCATATTATGCCATAATATAACTGAACGTACGATTTTTACGAACTGTTATGCCTTAACAAAATTCACTACCAGTGCATACAAATGTTTGCTTAAAATTTCATACAAAATGTAAGTAAAATAAAACTTCAGTAAAAAGTTATATTTTTATAGTACATATTATTATATTTCTAGGAGTGATCCCCTGTTTCCACAACCCAAACGGCCGGATTAAAATTTATATGAAAAGCACTAATTTTTTTGAATGGCTTTCATATACATTTTCCAGACTAATCGCCTGCCTGTCTTGTGGAAACAAGATGTAATTATAATAAATTGAGTCCAAAAAATAAGAGTTCATAAATGAACATCGAAACTTGACCAAAAATTTGCTCCCTAATTACGCTACCGATATAAGGGTGGCGTTGGCTGAAGTAGTTAGCACGTTGACTAACTGGGCTCGAGAAATAACAACATCACCACGCATTTTTCTGATGTGAATTAGTGTCTCTTTGTATCAGTTATTGTAGGAAAGTTCAAGTGATGAAAGCATAATCACTGGTCACTGAACTATATCGACTTCAGCAGATACTAATCCTAATGTTACATCAAAGCGCCCTCCTTCGTTATGTAGCAGAATCATCGGCGAAGTAAAATAACCAATAAAACGGCTACTAAGCACAGCTTCAAAAAATTAATACGCCTCATTCATTGCCTGAGTGTTACTTATCTTAAAAAAATAAATAAATAAAATTTAGATTTTTGAATATTTTTGTTTTTAACTTTAATTGCAATACCTTTCTTCTTTCTCTTATTGAATGAAATCTATTAAACAGTCCTCAATAGTTATATTTATTGCTAATTTAAATTATAGTATTGATACAATTTTCGTTTTTATTTTCCAATAAATTGATACATATCGTTACCAAAAACGCAAAAAATATAATATCGACTATAATATAAATTCTATGGAATTTCATTAAAATTAAAACGCTGCAAAACAAAACCAAAATATGTAACAATAAATTCAGTACAGTGCGACTTTGACTCGCGCACGAAGGGTTCCGTACATTCGGTTTTGAGCATTTTTTAATGAGGCTTTTTTGCTTTTTTGAAGTTTATTTCAATTTAAACAATTTTTTCAGTTTTGTCGTTTTTTTAGATTTTTTTCTGTTATTTTTTTTTTCATTTAGGCGATTTTTTTTATTTTGACGTTTTTTTGTCGATTTTTCTGTTTTTGGGGTTTTTTTCATTTTGGCGATTTTTTTCATTTTGACGATTTTTTTTGGCGATTTTTTCTGTTTTTGGGTTTTTTTCATTTTGGTGATTTTTTTCTGTTTTTGGGGTTTTTTAGTTTTGGCGATTTTTTCATTTTGGCGAGTGCTTTTTTCGTTTTGGCGATATTTTTTTTGTATTGACGAGTTTTTTGGTTTGGCGATTTTATTATTATTTTTTTAGTTTTACCGTTTTTGAAAATTTCAATAGTTTTGCTCATACGGTTTACAAGATAGATACAGCAAGTTGTTAAAATTGCATAGTCAAAATTACATTAACTGATGGCACACCCTTTAAATTAAATTTTTTTAAATTTTAGTGTTAATTGTTGTAGTTTGTATAAAAACACACTAACCTTACAAATGTATGTATATTAACTACATGGGATTTTAAAATTTTTCGTTGCTCGTTTTGGAACACCCTTTCAATTTTAACTCTTATGTATTTGTTGTTGTAGCGGCCAAAGGTCTACACACTGTGTCCAAATTTCAGGTCCATAGCTGTTACGGTTCTCGAGAAAATACCCTGTGACAGACGGACGGACAGCGTAGGGAACTCTAAAAATGGCGATTTTATTACATTAGATAATAAATTAATTTCTGATCCTATTCAAACTCAAACAATCATGAGAAGAAATAGAAATTATAGTAGCTATTATTAAAATTAATATAGTAAATATAATTTTTGGTGAACTATTAAAAATTAAAAAGAAAATAATTGAAAAATTCGAATTTAACACCTCAATAGCTTCCATTGCAGCATGTTTTTTTTAACTCCTTTGGCAAGATTATGAAAATGTTAGTTAGGGCATTTTGTATTTGAAGTAACGATATGTATGTAGTATTTGTATGATGTTTATGTACATGCACAACAACAATTATTGCCCACAAATACAAGGAT
Source organism: Tachina lurida (assembly GCA_944452675.1). Lineage (NCBI taxonomy): Eukaryota > Metazoa > Arthropoda > Insecta > Diptera > Tachinidae > Tachina > Tachina lurida. The sequence continues at coordinate 11,008,575 of OX101754.1, read as the reverse complement.
AACAAATTAAATGCGGTTTTCAAAAGCAATTTATCATCATACGGATGTAAATACATAACGATACTTTATTGCCAGAAAGATATATCTCAAAAAATGTATTTTTGGAGTTAATAATGCAGAAAAAATCGTTGTATCATATTAAACATAATATAAAAATTTCATATAAAAGGCTTGTTCATGTAGCTCTTTAGAAAAGAACATATTTTTATATCTTGAAAATTTTAAATTTATATTCTGCAAAACTGTATATTTTTGAGTTATGTCTCTTTTGCAATAACGGAACGATATGTATGTATGCAAGTATTTTATAATTGAAATTGGAAATAAATTTAAAATGTATCATTCAGATAGATTACATGCAGAAGTAAATGTAAATCTAAAACTATATAAAAAAAAACTATTAAAGGTCCCTTTTATTAACCCTGTAAGTTCTTGCACCAAAAAAAAAAAAACAAACAAAATAAGCTCCAAGAAATTATTAAATTTTCTTATTCAGATTTTCAATGATTTAAGGTCATTCAGTTTATGTGTATGCAGGTTTAATTGCAAAAAAGAAAACCACAAAATCCACATCTTTTATATATACACATAACATACATACATATATAATATTTTTTTTGCGTATTGCCTAAATACATATTTCTGTTTTCAACTAATTTATATTTGCATTGTGGTCAGCCGCCAAATATGTATGTTTTTGCGTATGTATGTATTTATGTTGCCAGAAAATACCACTTACAAATTAATTGCATAAATCAATTGATTTAATTTTTAAATCCAGACCAAACAATATATGTGACACTCATATAAATATGGGCGGAATAAAAAAATAAATATTTCAAATATTTGCTAATTAAACCGCAAATAAATACTGCCAAATAAATTACAAAGTAAATAAAATTCCTTAAGGTGCCGGCATTAAATAAAATTATATGAAAAAGCTTTCAAAGCTAACGTAGTCAAAGATAAAAATAAAAAAATAAAAGTACTGTTGTATTATGAAATAAAAGCAAAATTTCCCACCAAGGGACATTTTTTATACCCATGTAATCTTGTTATTTTTCCAAAAAATTTGCATATTTTAGTGAAATTTTCAAAAGTTATAAAATATATTGAGTTCAAAAAAAAAATTCCCAAAAATCCAATTTTAGGGGATATTTAATCACTTAGCCAATCAAACTAACTTAGATGACATTTCTTGACAGCTTAACATTATTTTAGCTTGACCATTGAACAGCAGCCTAACCTATTTAATTTTCATTTAAACATTCATTTGGGAAATTTTTTATAGCCAAAAAATTTTAAAAATTTCAATTATATTTTGCTCATGTTAGCGAAATTTTTTTTAAAACCCACATGCAATATGATTTGAAAAAAATATTTCCCAAAAATTCACCTTAGGGGAAATTTTTAAGTCATATGTTCACAGAAAAATTTAATTTTCATTTGTATAAACAATTGTTGTGTAATTCCATTTTCGTTGCAACATTCATTAGGTATTTCTTTTACAAAATGAAATTTTAATTAAAAAAAAAAGAATTTTTGAAATAAGTGAAATTTGTTTAAATTTGAATAAATAATGTGTGTGAAGATAAATTCGTATTTAAATAGCAGAGACAGGAACCAACATTTCTAACATTGCATGTTAAGCACATAACAGAGCACTGTTAGCTATTTAACAGTAGTCGATAAATGGATTAGGATTCCAAATCCTTGGAACTGGATTAAGATAGATATTTTTTTTTTTTTGGAAAAATTTCTCTAAATTGTACTTTATGAAATTATAAAAGAATGGTAATGGAAATATGTCTGGTAGAGCCAATAAATTAGATTTAAGAAAACATAATTTTCTTGAGAAGATGAATAGTCATTTGGGTAAAATATGGAAGAGCACACGTACTACACCATATAGGGGTGGTACTCTGGAGGGTCCTAAATGTGATCCAATCGGCCACGTTTCTGAAATAATTTTGGGAATTGAAATAATCGATTTTGAAAAAAATGCTTTTTTAGTGAAATTTCTTGAGAAGATCAGGGTAAAATATGGAAGAGCACACGTACTACACCATATACGTGTGGTACTCTGAAGGGTCCTAAATGAGATCCAAGTGTTCACGTTTCTCAAATAATTTTGGGAATTGAAATAATCGATTTTGAAAAAAATGCTTTTTTAGTGAAATTTCTTGAGAAGATCAGGGTAAAATATGGAAGAGCACACGTACTACACCATATAGGTGTGGTACTCTGAAGGTTCCTAAATGTGATCCAATCGGTCATGTTTCTCAAATAATTTTGGGAATTGAAATAATCGATTTTGAAAAATATGCTTTTTTCGTAAATTTTTTTAAAGAAGTGCTCATTTTGGTAAAATATGGAAGAGCACACGTACAACACCATATAGGTGTGGTACTCTGGAGGGTCCTAAATGAGATCCAAGTGTTCACGTTTCTCAAATAATTTTGGGAATTGAAATAATCGATTTTGAAAAACATGCTTTTTTTGGTGAAATTTCTTGAGAAGATCAGTGGTCATTTGGATAAAATATGGAAGAGCACACGTACTACACCATATAGGTGTGGTACTCTGGAGGGTCCTAAATGTGACCCAAGTGTTCACGTTTCTCAAATAATTTTGGGAATTGAAATAATCGATTTTGAAAAAAATGCTTTTTTAGTGAAATTTCTTGAGAAGATCAGGGTAAAATATGGAAGAGCACACGTACTACACCATATAGGTGTGGTACTCTGAAGGTTCCTAAATGTGATCCAATCGGTCATGTTTCTCAAATAATTTTGGGAATTGAAATAATCGATTTTGAAAAATATGCTTTTTTCGTAAATTTTTTTAAAGAAGTGCTCATTTTGGTAAAATATGGAAGAGCACACGTACAACACCATATAGGTGTGGTACTCTGGAGGGTCCTAAATGAGATCCAAGTGTTCACGTTTCTCAAATAATTTTGGGAATTGAAATAATCGATTTTGAAAAACATGCTTTTTTTGGTGAAATTTCTTGAGAAGATCAGTGGTCATTTGGATAAAATATGGAAGAGCACACGTACTACACCATATAGGTGTGGTACTCTGGAGGGTCCTAAATGTGACCCAAGTGTTCACGTTTCTCAAATAATTTTGGGAATTGAAATAATCGATTTTGAAAAAAATGCTTTTTTAGTGAAATTTCTTGAGAAGATCAGGGTAAAATATGGAAGAGCACACGTACTACACCATATAGGTGTGGTACTCTGAAGGTTCCTAAATGTGATCCAATCGGTCATGTTTCTCAAATAATTTTGGGAATTGAAATAATCGATTTTGAAAAATATGCTTTTTTCGTAAATTTTTTTAAAGAAGTGCTCATTTTGGTAAAATATGGAAGAGCACACGTACAACACCATATAGGTGTGGTACTCTGGAGGGTCCTAAATGAGATCCAAGTGTTCACGTTTCTCAAATAATTTTGGGAATTGAAATAATCGATTTTGAAAAACATGCTTTTTTTGGTGAAATTTCTTGAGAAGATCAGTGGTCATTTGGATAAAATATGGAAGAGCACACGTACTACACCATATAGGTGTGGTACTCTGGAGGGTCCTAAATGTGACCCAAGTGTTCACGTTTCTTAAATAATTTTGGGAATTGAAATAATCGATTTTGAAAAAAATGCTTTTTTAGTGAAATTTCTTGAGAAGATCAGGGTAAAATATGGAAGAGCACACGTACTACACCATATAGGTGTGGTACTCTGAAGGTTCCTAAATGTGATCCAATCGGTCATGTTTCTCAAATAATTTTGGGAATTGAAATAATCGATTTTGAAAAATATGCTTTTTTCGTAAATTTTTTTTAAAGAAGTGCTCATTTTGGTAAAATATGGAAGAGCACACGTACAACACCATATAGGTGTGGTACTCTGGAGGGTCCTAAATGAGATCCAAGTGTTCACGTTTCTCAAATAATTTTGGGAATTGAAATAATCGATTTTGAAAAACATGCTTTTTTTGGTGAAATTTCTTGAGAAGATCAGTGGTCATTTGGATAAAATATGGAAGAGCACACGTACTACACCATATAGGTGTGGTACTCTGGAGGGTCCTAAATGTGACCCAAGTGTTCACGTTTCTCAAATAATTTTGGGAATTGAAATAATCGATTTTGAAAAAAATGCTTTTTTAGTGAAATTTCTTGAGAAGATCAGGGTAAAATATGGAAGAGCACACGTACTACACCATATAGGTGTGGTACTCTGAAGGTTCCTAAATGTGATCCAATCGGTCATGTTTCTCAAATAATTTTGGGAATTGAAATAATCGATTTTGAAAAATATGCTTTTTTCGTAAATTTTTTTTAAAGAAGTGCTCATTTTGGTAAAATATGGAAGAGCACACGTACAACACCATATAGGTGTGGTACTCTGGAGGGTCCTAAATGAGATCCAAGTGTTCACGTTTCTCAAATAATTTTGGGAATTGAAATAATCGATTTTGAAAAACATGCTTTTTTTGGTGAAATTTCTTGAGAAGATCAGTGGTCATTTGGATAAAATATGGAAGAGCACACGTACTACACCATATAGGTGTGGTACTCTGGAGGGTCCTAAATGTGACCCAAGTGTTCACGTTTCTCAAATAATTTTGGGAATTGAAATAATCGATTTTGAAAAAAATGCTTTTTTAGTGAAATTTCTTGAGAAGATCAGGGTAAAATATGGAAGAGCACACGTACTACACCATATACGTGTGGTACTCTGAAGGGTCCTAAATGAGATCCAAGTGTTCACGTTTCTCAAATAATTTTGGGAATTGAAATAATCGATTTTGAAAAACATGCTTTTTTTGGTGAAATTTCTTGAGAAGATCAGTGGTCATTTGGATAAAATATGGAAGAGCACACGTACTACACCATATAGGTGTGGTACTCTGGAGGGTCCTAAATGTGACCCAAGTGTTCACGTTTCTCAAATAATTTTGGGAATTGAAATAATCGATTTTGAAAAACATGCTTTTTTTGGTGAAATTTCTTGAGAAGATCAGTGGTCATTTGGATAAAATATGGAAGAGCACACGTACAACACCATATAGGTGTGGTACTCTGGAGGGTCCTAAATGAGATCCAAGTGTTCACGTTTCTCAAATAATTTTGGGAATTGAAATAATCGATTTTGAAAAACATGCTTTTTTTGGTGAAATTTCTTGAGAAGATCAGTGGTCATTTGGATAAAATATGGAAGAGCACACGTACTACACCATATAGGTGTGGTACTCTGGAGGGTCCTAAATGTGACCCAAGTGTTCACGTTTCTCAAATAATTTTGGGAATTGAAATAATCGATTTTGAAAAAAATGCTTTTTTAGTGAAATTTCTTGAGAAGATCAGGGTAAAATATGGAAGAGCACACGTACTACACCATATAGGTGTGGTACTCTGAAGGTTCCTAAATGTGATCCAATCGGTCATGTTTCTCAAATAATTTTGGGAATTGAAATAATCGATTTTGAAAAAAATGCTTTTTTAGTGAAATTTCTTGAGAAGATCAGGGTAAAATATGGAAGAGCACACGTACTACACCATATAGGTGTGGTACTCTGAAGGTTCCTAAATGTGATCCAATCGGTCATGTTTCTCAAATAATTTTGGGAATTGAAATAATCGATTTTGAAAAATATGCTTTTTTCGTAAATTTTTTTTAAAGAAGTGCTCATTTTGGTAAAATATGGAAGAGCACACGTACAACACCATATAGGTGTGGTACTCTGGATGGTCCTAAATGCGATCCAAGTGTTCACGTTTCTCAAATAATTTTGGGAATTGAAATAATCGATTTTGAAAAACATGCTTTTTTTGGTGAAATTTCTTGAGAAGATCAGTGGTCATTTGGATAAAATATGGAAGAGCACACGTACTACACCATATAGGTGTGGTACTCTGGAGGGTCCTAAATGTGACCCAAGTGTTCACGTTTCTCAAATAATTTTGGGAATTGAAATAATCGATTTTGAAAAAAATGCTTTTTTAGTGAAATTTCTTGAGAAGATCAGGGTAAAATATGGAAGAGCACACGTACTACACCATATAGGCGTGGTACTCTGAAGGTTCCTAAATGTGATCCAATCGGTCATGTTTCTCAAATAATTTTGGGAATTGAAATAATCGATTTTGAAAAATATGCTTTTTTCGTAAATTTTTTTTAAAGAAGTGCTCATTTTGGTAAAATATGGAAGAGCACACGTACAACACCATATAGGTGTGGTACTCTGGAGGGTCCTAAATGAGATCCAAGTGTTCACGTTTCTCAAATAATTTTGGGAATTGAAATAATCGATTTTGAAAAACATGCTTTTTTTGGTGAAATTTCTTGAGAAGATCAGTGGTCATTTGGATAAAATATGGAAGAGCACACGTACTACACCATATAGGTGTGGTACTCTGGAGGGTCCTAAATGTGACCCAAGTGTTCACGTTTCTCAAATAATTTTGGGAATTGAAATAATCGATTTTGAAAAAAATGCTTTTTTAGTGAAATTTCTTGAGAAGATCAGGGTAAAATATGGAAGAGCACACGTACTACACCATATAGGTGTGGTACTCTGAAGGTTCCTAAATGTGATCCAATCGGTCATGTTTCTCAAATAATTTTGGGAATTGAAATAATCGATTTTGAAAAATATGCTTTTTTCGTAAATTTTTTTTAAAGAAGTGCTCATTTTGGTAAAATATGGAAGAGCACACGTACAACACCATATAGGTGTGGTACTCTGGAGGGTCCTAAATGAGATCCAAGTGTTCACGTTTCTCAAATAATTTTGGGAATTGAAATAATCGATTTTGAAAAACATGCTTTTTTTGGTGAAATTTCTTGAGAAGATCAGTGGTCATTTGGATAAAATATGGAAGAGCACACGTACTACACCATATAGGTGTGGTACTCTGGAGGGTCCTAAATGTGACCCAAGTGTTCACGTTTCTCAAATAATTTTGGGAATTGAAATAATCGATTTTGAAAAAAATGCTTTTTTAGTGAAATTTCTTGAGAAGATCAGGGTAAAATATGGAAGAGCACACGTACTACACCATATAGGTGTGGTACTCTGAAGGTTCCTAAATGTGATCCAATCGGTCATGTTTCTCAAATAATTTTGGGAATTGAAATAATCGATTTTGAAAAATATGCTTTTTTCGTAAATTTTTTTTAAAGAAGTGCTCATTTTGGTAAAATATGGAAGAGCACACGTACAACACCATATAGGTGTGGTACTCTGGAGGGTCCTAAATGAGATCCAAGTGTTCACGTTTCTCAAATAATTTTGGGAATTGAAATAATCGATTTTGAAAAACATGCTTTTTTTGGTGAAATTTCTTGAGAAGATCAGTGGTCATTTGGATAAAATATGGAAGAGCACACGTACTACACCATATAGGTGTGGTACTCTGGAGGGTCCTAAATGTGACCCAAGTGTTCACGTTTCTCAAATAATTTTGGGAATTGAAATAATCGATTTTGAAAAAAATGCTTTTTTAGTGAAATTTCTTGAGAAGATCAGGGTAAAATATGGAAGAGCACACGTACTACACCATATAGGTGTGGTACTCTGAAGGTTCCTAAATGTGATCCAATCGGTCATGTTTCTCAAATAATTTTGGGAATTGAAATAATCGATTTTGAAAAATATGCTTTTTTCGTAAATTTTTTTTAAAGTGCTCATTTTGGTAAAATATGGAAGAGCACACGTACAACACCATATAGGTGTGGTACTCTGGATGGTCCTAAATGCGATCCAAGTGTTCACGTTTCTCAAATAATTTTGGGAATTGAAATAATCGATTTTGAAAAACATGCTTTTTTTGGTGAAATTTCTTGAGAAGATCAGTGGTCATTTGGATAAAATATGGAAGAGCACACGTACTACACCATATAGGTGTGGTACTCTGGAGGGTCCTAAATGTGACCCAAGTGTTCACGTTTCTCAAATAATTTTGGGAATTGAAATAATCGATTTTGAAAAACATGCTTTTTTTGGTGAAATTTCTTGAGAAGATCAGTGGTCATTTGGATAAAATATGGAAGAGCACACGTACAACACCATATAGGTGTGGTACTCTGGAGGGTCCTAAATGAGATCCAAGTGTTCACGTTTCTCAAATAATTTTGGGAATTGAAATAATCGATTTTGAAAAACATGCTTTTTTTGGTGAAATTTCTTGAGAAGATCAGTGGTCATTTGGATAAAATATGGAAGAGCACACGTACTACACCATATAGGTGTGGTACTCTGGAGGGTCCTAAATGTGACCCAAGTGTTCACGTTTCTCAAATAATTTTGGGAATTGAAATAATCGATTTTGAAAAACATGCTTTTTTTGGTGAAATTTCTTGAGAAGATCAGTGGTCATTTGGATAAAATATGGAAGAGCACACGTACTACACCATATAGGTGTGGTACTCTGGAGGGTCCTAAATGTGACCCAAGTGTTCACGTTTCTCAAATAATTTTGGGAATTGAAATAATCGATTTTGAAAAAAATGCTTTTTTAGTGAAATTTCTTGAGAAGATCAGGGTAAAATATGGAAGAGCACACGTACTACACCATATAGGTGTGGTACTCTGAAGGTTCCTAAATGTGATCCAATCGGTCATGTTTCTCAAATAATTTTGGGAATTGAAATAATCGATTTTGAAAAATATGCTTTTTTCGTAAATTTTTTTAAAGAAGTGCTCATTTTGGTAAAATATGGAAGAGCACACGTACAACACCATATAGGTGTGGTACTCTGGAGGGTCCTAAATGAGATCCAAGTGTTCACGTTTCTCAAATAATTTTGGGAATTGAAATAATCGATTTTGAAAAACATGCTTTTTTTGGTGAAATTTCTTGAGAAGATCAGTGGTCATTTGGATAAAATATGGAAGAGCACACGTACTACACCATATAGGTGTGGTACTCTGGAGGGTCCTAAATGTGACCCAAGTGTTCACGTTTCTCAAATAATTTTGGGAATTGAAATAATCGATTTTGAAAAAAATGCTTTTTTAGTGAAATTTCTTGAGAAGATCAGGGTAAAATATGGAAGAGCACACGTACTACACCATATAGGTGTGGTACTCTGAAGGTTCCTAAATGTGATCCAATCGGTCATGTTTCTCAAATAATTTTGGGAATTGAAATAATCGATTTTGAAAAATATGCTTTTTTCGTAAATTTTTTTAAAGAAGTGCTCATTTTGGTAAAATATGGAAGAGCACACGTACAACACCATATAGGTGTGGTACTCTGGAGGGTCCTAAATGAGATCCAAGTGTTCACGTTTCTCAAATAATTTTGGGAATTGAAATAATCGATTTTGAAAAACATGCTTTTTTTGGTGAAATTTCTTGAGAAGATCAGTGGTCATTTGGATAAAAGAGGAAGAGAATATGAACTTAAAACTTTTTCATAGAAAATTGTATCGCTTATTTTTCTTTTTATTTTTTGTGGGGTTCTTCTCCAAACATCTTCGTATAATGTTTCACCTTTGCAATCCTTTACGTTTTGAGTGATTTTAGTGCCATTCATATATTCATACTCTACTTCATTTAATTTTGCTCTGATGTAGACATAGGATTGCCGTACGTATTCAGAAGCCCGCACAAATCGTTTCCCATTCATAGTTATATTTTTAACTATATTAAAATAGCTCTCCACTGGGCTATTAGATATACGTGTTTTTGCTTTTGTGTCAACGAACACGCCCATTATATTTGTCCACAAGGGTGCAAAAGCTGCATACTTGGAAAGTAGCAAACTGCAGAACCTTTCACTATAGTACATGTTCTTTTCATTAGTTTTATTTAGATTTTGGCGTTTTAAAATCCGCATATGCATATGTACCGCCCTGAGGTAAAAAGGACTTTTTTTATAGTTCGCTGTCATGTTTTCATCATTCACATTGACATTTGCAATATTAAAGTCATCGTCTTGACTAATTTCACATTTTAATTGTAATGCGTTATTTACGTCTGGGGAAATATTTTTGCTCCCAATTATCGTGAGCATTCGTCTTAGCCAATTAAAAAATTTAAATATATCGCTTATATTTATTGCATATATAATTTCCCTTTTCACAAAATTAATAACGAGTTCATTTGAGAAGCATGTTTCTATATCCTTCAGTGCAACACGTAATAAATGCACACAGCATATCTGGATCACTACTATATTGCATTTTTTACCAGTTTGCTTACATATGCAGTAACATGCTGCTAAGTAGTGATCCATGGTATGTATCTTGTTATGCTTATTAAAAACGCGATTTACAGCGTTTATGGATGCCCAACTCCAATCAATACAAACACGTTTACATAGCGGCCAAGACATTTTATTCCTTCTGCAGTAGGTGTATATATAAATAAGGAATCTTTCTATATCCTCCGCGTAGTGGCTACTTAATAATGCCTCAGCTACGGGAAGCAATATTCCTGTTTCTTTATCTTTCTGCACATGGGCGATAAGTGAATATAAAAATATTCTTTTGGAGTTCTTATCGAATTTGTTTACCACACTGCCTGTTGCATCAAAAAAGAGTGTATTTCGACTCAGTTTTAGAATTTTCTGTTTGTATGAATGTAAAAATAGCAACTGCTCCTGCATAAATAAATAAATCTCTTGAGGTACAGAAATGATCTGTATATATTCCTTCCATAACTTCTCCTGCCTCATTTTATAAATATCGATAAACACATCCTTGTGTCTATCCAAACTTCTTAACTGTTCCGATTTTATTTTTCTCGAGGCACATGCTGACGGTACCTCTTGGAGGTTCCCGACTTTTCTTAAATTTTTTCTTTGGAGCATCAGTCTTTTATTGCGCCAATTTGCGGCTTTTTCATGTTTTATTTCCTTTCGTGCAATTTTCCTTCTTACAGATCTTATCTGTACTCTTTTACAGAAAGGCTTGTGTTCTATTTCGGTTTTTGTACCGTAAATAGATTCCACAATGGAATCATCATGAAAATCGATGGTTGTCCTGAACCTTCCACACTCACTTTTATGGTATAGACATCGGGAATAGAGCTGCAACCTGGTGCACGGTTTGTTCCAACGATGGCTTGTGTAGTTTATCGGGCAAGTTTTGTTAAAAAGTTTAAAAACTTCTCTTGCATGGTCTTCTAAATACGGCAGCATCTCTTTAAAACACTGGTTTGTTTTCACTCTTTTGTTTACGTAGTTTACTTCCTCTACTGAAAACTCATAAATACCTATTAAATTCTTAAAAGTAGAGCTACGACCGATTTTAACTTCTTCAATCGTATTGAACGGATTTTTTGCAATTTGTTTTCTTAATACAGAATATTCTCCGATTGTTGGAGAGGAATTATGGGAAATCTCCATTGGAGAGAAATTTCCAATAAAAGAAGTTTCTACATTTTCAATACTTTTTGAGGAAATTAAAATGTCTGAGCTATTATTTCCAAATATGATTGAATCAATCATTTCTACATTGGGAAGGGAGTCATTTTGATTAATACAGACCGAATTGATGTCATCAGTTGGTACGTTGGAGATATCCAGAATTTTACCCAATGAAATATCTGGATATATGTCTTCCGTTTGGGTGGGAATAGTTAAATCTAAAAGAGACGCAGCGAAGCTATATTCTATGTCCAAAACTTTTAAACTCTCCTCAAATAACTCCGGCATATCAACGTCCTTACAGATCTGATATAAGTCCGAAATCGATTTGAAAAAACAATGACCTCTTTTCTCCTGTTAGATTAAAACATACATACATAATTTTAAGTTATATGCGATATTTACCTATATCCATAAGTACATATCGTTAGCTAAAATGCTAAAAGGCGTAACTAACAAAAATATAATTTTACAGGAGAAACAAAAAAACTAAACAAAAAACTGATCAAACGTGTAGTTAAGTCTCCTTGGTATTTGTTAATAAAAGCGTAATTTTTGATCGCGCAGAAGTGTAATATTTTGTCAAGACATATACAGTATGTCAAGAAAATGTTTTGACATAGTTAAAATCGTTATAAATTTTGATTTTAATCATAAATATTTTTATTTTTCTTTGCATTATGAAATTTTTGGTTATGGATTTCATTTTATTTACATTTAAGTGAACAAATAGTAGTAAGTTATACGCAAAATTAAAAAGTGAAAGCATAAAAATTACATGAAAGCCAAAAAAACAAAAAATTTCATGGTGTCTTTTCAATTGCGGCAAAGTTGTGGATACTCCATCTCAAGGTCCAGATCTATACCCTATTCAAAATTGATGGGTTTATTTGAAAAATAGTATTTCCAAAGGGTATTTCAAGAACTAAATGGAGTTTAAAACAGTAATACGAGGGGAACATGAGAAATTTCAGCGGAATATTTGGAAAAGAAAATTTTTTTCCATGAGAAGTCCTCTTACAAGCCGATTTAATACCAATGGGGCCAAAAAAAAATTATTTTTGTACAAATTAAAATCTTTCCTATTTTCTTACTATATAATACAAGGATGTAAAAACATTTTCTTGACAGAGAAATTTTTGAGTTTTTTTTAGCTTTCATGTAATTTTTAAACTCTTACTTTTGTTCACTTAAATGCAGGGACCGTAACGGTTATAATTTTTATTTTAAAAATCACTTTTTAATCATTATTTCTTGATTTTTATTTATCCCTCACAAAATAAGAGTTATTTTGTGACTTTTATTTATTCCTCACAAAATAACAGTTACTGTTTGATTTTTATTTTTTTGCTTAACTTTTAAAATGTAGAAAGCGTAATTTTTGCGTTAAAATGAATATTAACCGATTTAAAATTGAATTTATCGCCAGTCTTTAAAAAACACTCTTATATGTTAAATTAAATTTACTTTTTTATTATTTATTAATTTTAAAAGTTAAAATTTTTTTGAGCAAAAAAATAAAAATCAAAAATTAACTGTTATTTTGTGAGGAATAAATAAAAGTCACAAAATAACTCTTATTTTGTGAGGGATAAATAAAAATCAAGAAATAACTGTTATTTTCTGAGGAATAAATAAGTCACAAAATAAGAGTTATTTTGTGAGGAATAAATAAAAATCAAAAAAATAAAAATCATTGCATCTATCGGTAGTCCACGTAACATGGAGTATCTTGGTATATTCCTTGTGCACGTAGCACTTCTCTATTATTGTGATTTTTTTACTTTAAATTTGGAAAATAATCGTTATTTGCGATCCCTGCTTAAATGTAAATAAAATGAAATCCATAACCAAAAATTTCATAATGCAAAGAAAAATAAAAATATTTATGATAAAAATCAAAATTTATAACGATTTTAACTATGTCAAAACATTTTCTTGACATACTGTACATAGTTTAAGGGCATACATAATAATCAATCAAAAACTCGATTTTGAATTTTTTGTTAGTTACGCCTTTTTGCATTTTAGCTGACGATATGTATGTATGTTGTATGTAAAATATAATTACATATGCATGTACATAAGTATGTATGTGTGTACCAGAGAATTTCACGAATATATTCATTTGCTAGAATACACGCATGTAAACCAATACGCAATAAAGTGAAATAGAATAAAAATAGTTTTTGCCAGAATCCTTTTTAAATTTTTGATTCGTTTTGTATGTAAACTGAATGCTGATTATGTTAAAAAATACTTTTGCCTACATACCTACCTACAATTAAAATAATTTTCTCTTACAAATTGGTTTTTAGTAGTTTTAAATAGGGATGTAACGAATGTTCGCATTCGCTTTCGCAAATAATACGCTTACTTTTGCTATTTGCATTCGCATTTGCATTCGCTAAAATGTATGCGAATATTTAAAGACAAAAATATTGGAAATATTTTCCAGTTTTTGAAAAAGAAAATCGTAAGCACGTCATTACTTCGTTCAAAAAATTTTAAATGCAAGAATATTAAATATCCCTTCTTTGTTGTAAATTTTTTGCGAAACAAGTGCCACTCATATTATTTCGCATGAAAACTTAAAATGATGAAAATATATTTCATATGTTTTTCCCAAGATGAACAGAGTACTACTTATGGAAAAAAATTTCATGAACAATTCATTCCAATTTTTCTTAAAATGTATTTTGGTAGCATTTTACAGGAAACGTTTAACTAAGTACAAGCTCTTAGGGCCAAAGTACAAATGTAAATTTATTTTGAAATATTATCTATACTTATTTTAATATGATTTCATATATAGGGTGTTTTTTATTGAGGTATAGAACTTTAAGTTGGCATCACTTTTTTAACTGGCGACCATTTTGTCAGCTGTCAAGTGATTAATATTTAGTTTGGTTTGCCATTTCATCATGAACAGGTTGACAAAAGAACAACGCTTGCAAATCGTGCAAATTTGCTTTATTCGAGCCAGCCGAATTGGCTTTATTCGAGCCAGCCGCGGCGGCCACATGCCCGAAATCATATTTAAACATTAATGGCATAAAATTATCCTTCCAATAAAGCCAAATTGATGGACATTAAAACGATTTTCTTGTGTTTTATTTCAATTCGAAGTTCTATACCTCTAAAAAAACACCCTTTATCTTTCAGTTTAACAATTTTTATTTCTAATAAATTAATAAATATTTGCTGAATGCAAGACAAGACTCAAGTAGATATACATATGTATACAACACAACTTCATGTTCTTAGATACATTTATGTATTTTCATGTGATTTTTTAAGGTATTGTAATATTTGCATTCGCTTTCGCAAAAATTAAAATGTATTATTCGTTTTCGTATTCGCTAAACTGGTATTCGTTACATCCCTAGTTTTAAACTCAGAATTAAAGTGAATAATAATGTTTATTTATTACTTTTTGTTGAAAAGGGTTTCTAGGAAAAATTATTTCATTAAAAAAAATCATATAAGAATTACTTTTATTAATTGTTTCTGCCTGTGTGCTTATCTTTTTCGCTCACTTACACAACCTTAAATTTATCTTGTTCACCCATGTTTTATACCAAAAGTGTTTTATATAGAGATCTTTTTTTCTCATGCATGTGTGCACATAAGTATGCATACATCATAAGTATGCATGTAAACACTAAACTAAACAAAGACTATAAATACAGCGTGACCGTTTGACCGACTAAAATGGCAAATTGCCCCTTTTTCGACTGCCTTGCCACTTTTTTGACTGCCTTTCCACTTTTTTTCTCCCTTTTTTTAGAGTGAATTATATAAAAATTCATTAAAAATAAAAAGTTTAATGTAGTTTTCTCTTTATTTTTTTAATTTTGCCCCTTTTTTTTGATAAATCCTCTTTTGGTGCCACTTTTTGAAAAATGTCATCGGTCACCCTGTATAAATATATGCAAAGGCACACACACATGCATGCGTATGCAGATGAATAGCGAAGACATGAGAATAATAAGTGCTCTGAGAAAATAAATTACTCTCTTTGAAACAAATGGATTAAGTAGAAAATCCACCAGCAAATTAAGCACTGGCAGTACAATGTATGGACGTAGAACATCTTTATATATTTATGGTCTTTGACTAAAGTTTAGTGCATGATACAATAATACAGGTAACCGCGAAGTGCAAGCTGTTTTGCTTGTTTCGTGATGTGATCTGCCAAACAGGGTTGTCAGATTTTGTCTGGCCTATTTCGCCAAATTGGTTTTAAAAATCGCCAAAAGTCGCCAAAATCAATTTTATGTAGTTTTTCTTAATAAATATTTGATAATAAATTTGATTTTATGTAACACTTTTTTTAATATAAAATTTTAAAAAATAATCGTATATAAATTTAGCAGAAAATCGCCAAAAGTAGAAATAAAGTCGCCAAAAATGATTTTTAATAAGTTTTTCTCATCCAAATTCAAAATAAATTAAATAATATAAGAAAAATCATCAAAATCAAGCCGATTTTATTTCTTGCAGACGAATTTTGCTAGGATTTATTTTATTAAACTACTTCTTCAACAGACTAATTTTGTTGAATTACAAAAATTTTGAGTTAAAATTTTGTTAAAAAATAGCCACAAAAATCGCCAACAAATTTATTTATCGCCAGAAAAATCGCCATGTCGCCAAACCAAAAATTTAGACGCCAAACAAGTCGAAAAATCGCCACGTTTGGCGAGAAATCGCCATATCTGACAGCCCTGCTGCCAAATGGTGTTTATGTTTTACCAATACACGCGCACAGTGCTAATACAAACATGCTTTGCAAAGCCAAGAGAAAACGCAAAGTAAGAAGAATACGAGTTTTCTTCTTCAAAAGTGAAAATTGGCATATCCAATCGTTTGAAAATAAATGTGTCGTGAAAATGGGTGGGGGGGGCATTACTTAAATGTACTAAGTTAGTTTAGTGTTTCAAAAAACACTAGTGAAAGCCAAAGAGAAACGTTTTGTTGTTTGCAAAAATTACTAGCAATAGATGTACAAGCCAGGGTTGTCAGATTTTTTCCGACCTATTTTACCAAATTGATTTTAAAAATCGCCAAAATTGATTTTATATGGATTTTCTTAATATATATTTGATAATAAATTTGTTTTTAAATAAAAATTTTTTTTATCTAATTTTTTTATCTAATTTTTCGACCTTTTTTTATATATTTAATTAATGGGGGGGGGGGGGGCATTACTTAAATGTACTAAATTAGTCATTGGTGTACTATTATTTTACTTTCCGACTTAAAATAGTACCAAAAAAATAGTTCAATTGTGCCAACCCTGGTGGATTCATCCAATGTTTCGGACAGGGTGACTGATGACATTTTTTAAAAAGTGGGACTAAATAGGGGATTTATCAAAAAAAGGGGCAAGATTAAAAAACACGTGATAACTACACTAAACTTCTTATTTTTAATGTATTATTGTATAATTCACTTTAAAGAAAAATGGGGCCAAAAAGTCCTTGCCACTTTTTGGAAAAAGTGTCAATTTGCCACTTTAGTCGGTCGCGCTGGTTTCGGAACAAAATTTTGGTCCGGAGAAATTTTTTTTATATGGAGTTTTACGTTTCTCATTTTGAGGGAGAGAGAAAGAAGAAGAGAAACTGGAAATAACTACTTTTGTTAAATATATTTTACATATGCCACCGGCAGCTCCGTCCTTTTTTAGATAAATACATAGTTTAATATTTCTAAGAGAGTTTTCCTTAATATTAACGTATAAAAATTCAATCTCTCAAAGAGATTTCACTATTAGAAAAAACCAGTGTTGCCATAAAAGGATGATCCATTTTAAATTGTTTAAAAATTTTCGCAAATGAATTAACTCACTTTGAATTTGGATGCGAAAAATTTACAAAAAATAATATATGGCAGTCAAAAAAAGTGTTATATAAAATCAAATTTATTAACTAACTAACAGAGAAACAAGTCGAGGCAAAATTATCGGCGGCGGCGGCGCGGTAGTTTTGTGACCGGCGGCGGCGCGCCGAGAGAATTTTCGGCGGTGCAAAAGAGCGTATAAAAATTTAAAGAAAAAATAAAAATTGAAACTGAAAATCGATTTTCAAATTTTTTTCTCCGAAATTTGTTTTTTTTGAGCAGATAAAATTTCGGCTGGTTTTGAGCCGATGCGAGCCGATACAATCGGCGGCGGCTTGATGCACAGATAAATAACCGGCGGCGGCGCGCCGTCGGCTTTGAGCCGGTCGACTTGTTTCTCTGCTAACTAACTACTAACTACTATGAACTACTGTGAACTTTAATGCTAAGTAAAATATTTTTTTAATACGACCCTAAGAAATTGGTACAATCGTACTGAAAAAGTACAATTATTCTTGAAAATTAGTTCAATTTGTAAATCTGATTTAGCATCCTAATACATTTTATACTAAAAATTGTTTTATAAGGAGATCTTTTTTTCTCATGTATGTGTGCACATACATAAGTATGCATACATACATTCAAGGGGCAAATAAGCTACGTAATAACGAACACTATCGATTGTGAAATTATAGGGTGAGAATACGTGTTTTATTGTTGCACAATTGAAACTACATCGACTCGCGTCGAATTAAAATTACCTTATTATCACTATGTAAGGAATCGTAGAGATGAACAATTTTTGTATTGATATAAACTGCCTTATTATGGAATACATACATACATATTTATATACATACATAATACGGTTTGCATACATACTATATGTATGTATATTAGTGTATATAAAGCTCTTTTATTGCAACATAGTCATATGTATATCAAAAAGTGAATTTTTGAACTAGATATGTACAAATATTTTGTTATATCTCTGGCAATAAGGAAAAAGTGCTTAAGTGATATTTTACTGTTTTTCAGGAGATCACTTTTAAGCGTTTAAGTCGATTTTCAGATATTTAATTATTTTGCAGTTAAATTGGGAAATTTTCTGTTAACCTCTATCTTTTTAAGCAAACATGGTTCCATACACTATAATTATTAATATATTTAAGTTGAAATATGTACATATACCAAAGTATAACCTAAATTAAGCTATTATTCCAAAACAGATTAGAAATCTAAAAAATAAATCACAAGTCATATGCTATAAATTCCTGAAAAATCCCACAAATTAATAGAGATTTTGACCAAGGTATCATTAACTCAAAATCAGCTTATCTCGACTTAAGCACTTTTTCCTTTTTTCTGTGGCAAAAATGAAAAAGGGCTTAAGTCGAGATAAGCTGATTTTGAGTTAATGGTACCCCCGTAATATGCATGTTCGAAAGTACCCCTGGTCAAAATCTTGTGCGATTTTTCGAGAAGTTAGAGCACTATGACCATATCTTTTTTTAGACTTCTAATCTCATTTCGAATAATAGCTTAATTTAGATATATTACTTATAGTGTGTAGATCGATGTGTGATTAAAAAAATAACGGTTAAAAGTGCTCTCCTGCAAAACAGTAAAATATGACTTAAGCACTTTTTCCTTATTGCCACAGATATATTAATAATATACATATCTAATAATATATATATATATATATATCTTGTAATATATTATAAATAAGATATCTTATTTCATCTACATATGCATATGTACTTATATGTGCCCTTAATTATGATAGTGGTTTAAGTTATATGTATTTTTTCTTCGAAATTTTAAATAAATCATAAAAAAACTTCAATAAGCGCCTGTTCATACATATAAATCCGAACGATAGATTCGATCGAATATTTATATTGAAAACAATAAAAAATTTCAGTTTTTTGTTTTTGTTTCTAATATAAATATTCGATCAAATCTATCGTTAGATGAACAGGCCCTAAATATTTCATATATATTTCATAAATATTAAATAGATTTATATTAATCGAGGCTACTACAACTCTAGATTAAAATGTTGCATAGTATAAAAATATTTTTTGATTTGTTCAAATGTAATCTACTAAATAAGTTGACTAAGAAATATGTATGTATATGACTTAGACCACTTTCATAACTAAGAGCACATACATATGTATGTGCATATACATACATATACAAATTTCACATCACGGGTCTTATTTTTACTTTTCGGGAAATCAATTATCAACATAATCATTGAGTTGTAAGTATATAAGTTATTTAACTAACACCCTGTTTCCACAACACAGACGGTCGACTTGAGTAGAAAATTTACATGAAAAACATTCATATTTTGTATAGCTTATGGAAACAGAGTTTCGATATATGTAAGGGGATTTTTTACGTTAAGGCTACGTTGCAACACAGAGACCATACGTATTCACTTATATACTCGCGTAAATATGCAAATAACTATGTATAAACATTTATTAAAGAACCATTTAATACTTACATAACTTCTTATTAACGTATACAAACGTAGTCGCTGCATTCTGTTGTTTCCTTTTTTTAACGTTTTTAACGTAACGGCCAAACTATTATATTTTTCAAAATATAATTCATATATATCAGCTTTGCTTCCACTTCTGAAATCCTTAATAGATACATCTTTAGTTTTGCTTAAATTGCAAAAAAATAGTTCAGTGAAAACACTCTGGAACAATTTATTATTCAAAGATTTCTTCATTTTTTTAAACGCTTTCGAATTAATTGTAAGATTGCGCATATATTAAATCTCTTTGAAGTTTGAAATCAAACTAAAGAACTTACTCTATAACAAAATTCAGTTGAGCAAAAAATCTAATACAAAAACTAAAAAAACTAGACAAATTTACCGTTACAGATAATCTTGTTCAAAAGAGCAAGAGAGAGTTTTTATTTATTGTCGCAGTCACGGATGGAAATCATGGTACAATAGTACTTTTTATGGTACATTTTTGACCTCGTTGGTACCGTGGTACTGCCGCGAGTTACTTGGTACAATTTAAAAATGCCAATATTTTACTATATCGTCAGTTTGTTTCTGGTTTGCGGCACATTATATACAAAATACATTATGTTTGCAGCAAACCAAAAACCAACCGATAATATGGTAACATTAATTTTGCCTATGTTGTCTTTAATTTCTTTGTGTGTGTTTTATTTAGGATAACCGATCTCTATGAATGTAATATTTATTATTTTTTTAAGTTATTTTTACTTTTTTATACTGAATTTTTTTACACATTTTTTTACGTTTCCGCTCTTATTAATAAATATTAAAAAAATGGTACCGTCATGGTCCAAAAAGTACATTTTGTTTTCACAGTTGGTACAAAATCCAAGAAGTCATTTTCCTTCCCTGGTCGCAGTTGCTAGGCTTTACATTTTGTTGAGAGTACTCTAATTTCTTATGTAGGCAAATAGAATGCCAATGCTCAAAGCATTTTGAAACGGATTTCTAATTTATGGTCAGCGTGACCATATTAGCTTATTTTGAGCTAAATTTAGCTTATTTATTTCAGATTTAGCTTTAAAATTTTCATTTAGCTCTTAGCTTATTTTTTAGCTTTTTTAAAAAACTCATTTAGCTTTTTTAGCCTTTTTTTAGTCTAAATTGCGTGTTCTCTAAAAATATATTAAAGACATAAACATCTTATAAAAATTATAGTTTTTTAACATTGTAAAATAGTTTACAAAAAATACAAAATGTAAATTGTACAACAATTTTATAACAGAAATGGAAAGTTGAAAAGTAGCAGATAATGGCAGAATGGTTAGAATTACAATGGAAAAAGTTAAATTCATATTAGTGGTCTTTTTGAGTTTTTTGGGTATAAAATTATTTGACTTGAGTTGAACGTTCATTCAGCGGCATCAATTAGAGCAAATTTAGCTCTTTACTTATGACTTTATTTCAATGATCTGACGAAACTCGGTACATTGTGCCGATAGTGTGATCCATGCTTTACCTTAAATAGCATTAATGCACTTAAAAAAACTTTCGTATTTTAGTATAAATGTTTTTAAATTTTTGAAAAGTTTTTAAGATTATTTTGGGGAAGTTTTTGTTTTGTTCTTCATTAAATCTAAAATATAATAATTAATAAATAATTTCATTAAACAAAAATTCAATGTGTATAATAAAAAAATATGTTTGTGTAATATTTAATGTTAGTTTAGCAATAAGAAACTATTGAAAAGTGATCAAGAAGTAGAAAAAAGTTTAGCTTTATTTTCTGGCCTAAAAGTTAACTTTTTAGCTTATTTTAGCTTTTTTTCAAACGTGATTTAGCTTAATGTTATTTTAAAATCTGGTCACACTGTTTATGGTACATGTATTTATTTATTTATTTGTAATTTTTATTTCTAAGTTTTTATTTTTTATTACAGGATAACAGAATTCAACGAATTTATTTTAATATCTAATTTTTGTTATTTATTATTGTGTTAAAGCTCTTTAATGAATTTAATATAATATACAGATATATACAAACATGAACATGGTGTGTATGCCTATTGGGGATGTCAGCCATACAAAATAAATGACAATGCGCCACGTGTAGTACCTCGCAGGGTGGTGAGGAAATCTACACTAATATTCTCCATTTTATTTTATCAAAACAAACATGACCCAAAAATATTTGAGAAACGTGAACACTTGGGTCGCATTTAGGACCCTCCAGAGTACCACACCTATATGGTGTAGTACGTGTGCTCTTCCATATTTTATCCAAATGACCACTGATCTTCTCAAGAAATTTCACCAAAAAAAGCATGTTTTTCAAAATCGATTATTTCAATTCCCAAAATTATTTGAGAAACGTGAACACTTGGATCTCATTTAGGACCCTCCAGAGTACCACACCTATATGGTGTTGTACGTGTGCTCTTCCATATTTTACCAAAATGAGCACTTCTTTAAAAAAAATTTACGAAAAAAGCATATTTTTCAAAATCGATTATTTCAATTCCCAAAATTATTTGAGAAACATGACCGATTGGATCACATTTAGGAACCTTCAGAGTACCACACCTATATGGTGTAGTACGTGTGCTCTTCCATATTTTACCCTGATCTTCTCAAGAAATTTCACTAAAAAAGCATTTTTTTCAAAATCGATTATTTCAATTCCCAAAATTATTTGAGAAACGTGAACACTTGGGTCACATTTAGGACCCTCCAGAGTACCACACCTATATGGTGTAGTACGTGTGCTCTTCCATATTTTATCCAAATGACCACTGATCTTCTCAAGAAATTTCACCAAAAAAAGCATGTTTTTCAAAATCGATTATTTCAATTCCCAAAATTATTTGAGAAACGTGAACACTTGGATCTCATTTAGGACCCTCCAGAGTATCACACCTATATGGTGTTGTACGTGTGCTCTTCCACATTTTACCAAAATGAGCACTTCTTTAAAAAAAATTTACGAAAAAAGCATATTTTTCAAAATCGATTATTTCAATTCCCAAAATTATTTGAGAAACATGACCGATTGGATCACATTTAGGAACCTTCAGAGTACCACACCTATATGGTGTAGTACGTGTGCTCTTCCATATTTTACCCTGATCTTCTCAAGAAATTTCACTAAAAAAGCATTTTTTTCAAAATCGATTATTTCAATTCCCAAAATTATTTGAGAAACGTGAACACTTGGGTCACATTTAGGACCCTCCAGAGTACCACACCTATATGGTGTAGTACGTGTGCTCTTCCATATTTTATCCAAATGACCACTGATCTTCTCAAGAAATTTCACCAAAAAAAGCATGTTTTTCAAAATCGATTATTTCAATTCCCAAAATTATTTGAGAAACGTGAACACTTGGATCTCATTTAGGACCCTCCAGAGTACCACACCTATATGGTGTTGTACGTGTGCTCTTCCACATTTTACCAAAATGAGCACTTCTTTAAAAAAAATTTACGAAAAAAGCATATTTTTCAAAATCGATTATTTCAATTCCCAAAATTATTTGAGAAACATGACCGATTGGATCACATTTAGGAACCTTCAGAGTACCACACCTATATGGTGTAGTACGTGTGCTCTTCCATATTTTACCCTGATCTTCTCAAGAAATTTCACTAAAAAAGCATTTTTTTCAAAATCGATTATTTCAATTCCCAAAATTATTTGAGAAACGTGAACACTTGGGTCACATTTAGGACCCTCCAGAGTACCACACCTATATGGTGTAGTACGTGTGCTCTTCCATATTTTATCCAAATGACCACTGATCTTCTCAAGAAATTTCACCAAAAAAAGCATGTTTTTCAAAATCGATTATTTCAATTCCCAAAATTATTTGAGAAACGTGAACACTTGGATCTCATTTAGGACCCTCCAGAGTACCACACCTATATGGTGTTGTACGTGTGCTCTTCCATATTTTACCAAAATGAGCACTTCTTTAAAAAAAATTTACGAAAAAAGCATATTTTTCAAAATCGATTATTTCAATTCCCAAAATTATTTGAGAAACATGACCGATTGGATCACATTTAGGAACCTTCAGAGTACCACACCTATATGGTGTAGTACGTGTGCTCTTCCATATTTTACCCTGATCTTCTCAAGAAATTTCACTAAAAAAGCATTTTTTTCAAAATCGATTATTTCAATTCCCAAAATTATTTAAGAAACGTGAACACTTGGGTCACATTTAGGACCCTCCAGAGTACCACACCTATATGGTGTAGTACGTGTGCTCTTCCATATTTTATCCAAATGACCACTGATCTTCTCAAGAAATTTCACCAAAAAAAGCATGTTTTTCAAAATCGATTATTTCAATTCCCAAAATTATTTGAGAAACGTGAACACTTGGATCTCATTTAGGACCCTCCAGAGTACCACACCTATATGGTGTTGTACGTGTGCTCTTCCATATTTTACCAAAATGAGCACTTCTTTAAAAAAATTTACGAAAAAAGCATATTTTTCAAAATCGATTATTTCAATTCCCAAAATTATTTGAGAAACATGACCGATTGGATCACATTTAGGAACCTTCAGAGTACCACACCTATATGGTGTAGTACGTGTGCTCTTCCATATTTTACCCTGATCTTCTCAAGAAATTTCACTAAAAAAGCATTTTTTTCAAAATCGATTATTTCAATTCCCAAAATTATTTGAGAAACGTGAACACTTGGGTCACATTTAGGACCCTCCAGAGTACCACACCTATATGGTGTAGTACGTGTGCTCTTCCATATTTTATCCAAATGACCACTGATCTTCTCAAGAAATTTCACCAAAAAAAGCATGTTTTTCAAAATCGATTATTTCAATTCCCAAAATTATTTGAGAAACGTGAACACTTGGATCTCATTTAGGACCCTCCAGAGTACCACACCTATATGGTGTTGTACGTGTGCTCTTCCATATTTTACCAAAATGAGCACTTCTTTAAAAAAATTTACGAAAAAAGCATATTTTTCAAAATCGATTATTTCAATTCCCAAAATTATTTGAGAAACATGACCGATTGGATCACATTTAGGAACCTTCAGAGTACCACACCTATATGGTGTAGTACGTGTGCTCTTCCATATTTTACCCTGATCTTCTCAAGAAATTTCACTAAAAAAGCATTTTTTTCAAAATCGATTATTTCAATTCCCAAAATTATTTGAGAAACGTGAACACTTGGGTCACATTTAGGACCCTCCAGAGTACCACACCTATATGGTGTAGTACGTGTGCTCTTCCATATTTTATCCAAATGACCACTGATCTTCTCAAGAAATTTCACCAAAAAAAGCATGTTTTTCAAAATCGATTATTTCAATTTCCAAAATTATTTGAGAAACGTGAACACTTGGGTCACATTTAGGACCCTCCAGAGTACCACACCTATATGGTGTAGTACGTGTGCTCTTCCATATTTTATCCAAATGACCACTGATCTTCTCAAGAAATTTCACCAAAAAAAGCATGTTTTTCAAAATCGATTATTTCAATTCCCAAAATTATTTGAGAAACGTGAACACTTGGATCTCATTTAGGACCCTCCAGAGTACCACACCTATATGGTGTTGTACGTGTGCTCTTCCATATTTTATCCAAATGACCACTGATCTTCTCAAGAAATTTCACCAAAAAAAGCATGTTTTTCAAAATCGATTATTTCAATTCCCAAAATTATTTGAGAAACGTGAACACTTGGGTCACATTTAGGACCCTCCAGAGTACCACACCTATATGGTGTAGTACGTGTGCTCTTCCATATTTTATCCAAATGACCACTGATCTTCTCAAGAAATTTCACCAAAAAAAGCATGTTTTTCAAAATCGATTATTTCAATTCCCAAAATTATTTGAGAAACGTGAACACTTGGATCGCATTTAGGACCATCCAGAGTACCACACCTATATGGTGTTGTACGTGTGCTCTTCCATATTTTACCAAAATGAGCACTTCTTTAAAAAAAATTTACGAAAAAAGCATATTTTTCAAAATCGATTATTTCAATTCCCAAAATTATTTGAGAAACATGACCGATTGGATCACATTTAGGAACCTTCAGAGTACCACACCTATATGGTGTAGTACGTGTGCTCTTCCATATTTTACCCTGATCTTCTCAAGAAATTTCACTAAAAAAGCATTTTTTTCAAAATCGATTATTTCAATTCCCAAAATTATTTGAGAAACGTGAACACTTGGGTCACATTTAGGACCCTCCAGAGTACCACACCTATATGGTGTAGTACGTGTGCTCTTCCATATTTTATCCAAATGACCACTGATCTTCTCAAGAAATTTCACCAAAAAAAGCATGTTTTTCAAAATCGATTATTTCAATTCCCAAAATTATTTGAGAAACGTGAACACTTGGATCTCATTTAGGACCCTCCAGAGTACCACACCTATATGGTGTTGTACGTGTGCTCTTCCATATTTTACCAAAATGAGCACTTCTTTAAAAAAAATTTACGAAAAAAGCATATTTTTCAAAATCGATTATTTCAATTCCCAAAATTATTTGAGAAACATGACCGATTGGATCACATTTAGGAACCTTCAGAGTACCACACCTATATGGTGTAGTACGTGTGCTCTTCCATATTTTACCCTGATCTTCTCAAGAAATTTCACTAAAAAAGCATTTTTTTCAAAATCGATTATTTCAATTCCCAAAATTATTTGAGAAACGTGAACACTTGGGTCACATTTAGGACCCTCCAGAGTACCACACCTATATGGTGTAGTACGTGTGCTCTTCCATATTTTATCCAAATGACCACTGATCTTCTCAAGAAATTTCACCAAAAAAAGCATGTTTTTCAAAATCGATTATTTCAATTCCCAAAATTATTTGAGAAACGTGAACACTTGGATCTCATTTAGGACCCTCCAGAGTACCACACCTATATGGTGTTGTACGTGTGCTCTTCCATATTTTACCAAAATGAGCACTTCTTTAAAAAAAATTTACGAAAAAAGCATATTTTTCAAAATCGATTATTTCAATTCCCAAAATTATTTGAGAAACATGACCGATTGGATCACATTTAGGAACCTTCAGAGTACCACACCTATATGGTGTAGTACGTGTGCTCTTCCATATTTTACCCTGATCTTCTCAAGAAATTTCACTAAAAAAGCATTTTTTTCAAAATCGATTATTTCAATTCCCAAAATTATTTGAGAAACGTGAACACTTGGGTCACATTTAGGACCCTCCAGAGTACCACACCTATATGGTGTAGTACGTGTGCTCTTCCATATTTTATCCAAATGACCACTGATCTTCTCAAGAAATTTCACCAAAAAAAGCATGTTTTTCAAAATCGATTATTTCAATTCCCAAAATTATTTGAGAAACGTGAACACTTGGATCTCATTTAGGACCCTCCAGAGTACCACACCTATATGGTGTTGTACGTGTGCTCTTCCATATTTTACCAAAATGAGCACTTCTTTAAAAAAAATTTACGAAAAAAGCATATTTTTCAAAATCGATTATTTCAATTCCCAAAATTATTTGAGAAACATGACCGATTGGATCACATTTAGGAACCTTCAGAGTACCACGCCTATATGGTGTAGTACGTGTGCTCTTCCATATTTTACCCTGATCTTCTCAAGAAATTTCACTAAAAAAGCATTTTTTTCAAAATCGATTATTTCAATTCCCAAAATTATTTGAGAAACGTGAACACTTGGGTCACATTTAGGACCCTCCAGAGTACCACACCTATATGGTGTAGTACGTGTGCTCTTCCATATTTTATCCAAATGACCACTGATCTTCTCAAGAAATTTCACCAAAAAAAGCATGTTTTTCAAAATCGATTATTTCAATTCCCAAAATTATTTGAGAAACGTGAACACTTGGATCGCATTTAGGACCATCCAGAGTACCACACCTATATGGTGTTGTACGTGTGCTCTTCCATATTTTACCAAAATGAGCACTTCTTTAAAAAAAATTTACGAAAAAAGCATATTTTTCAAAATCGATTATTTCAATTCCCAAAATTATTTGAGAAACATGACCGATTGGATCACATTTAGGAACCTTCAGAGTACCACACCTATATGGTGTAGTACGTGTGCTCTTCCATATTTTACCCTGATCTTCTCAAGAAATTTCACTAAAAAAGCATTTTTTTCAAAATCGATTATTTCAATTCCCAAAATTATTTGAGAAACGTGAACACTTGGGTCACATTTAGGACCCTCCAGAGTACCACACCTATATGGTGTAGTACGTGTGCTCTTCCATATTTTATCCAAATGACCACTGATCTTCTCAAGAAATTTCACCAAAAAAAGCATGTTTTTCAAAATCGATTATTTCAATTCCCAAAATTATTTGAGAAACGTGAACACTTGGATCTCATTTAGGACCCTCCAGAGTATCACACCTATATGGTGTTGTACGTGTGCTCTTCCACATTTTACCAAAATGAGCACTTCTTTAAAAAAAATTTACGAAAAAAGCATATTTTTCAAAATCGATTATTTCAATTCCCAAAATTATTTGAGAAACATGACCGATTGGATCACATTTAGGAACCTTCAGAGTACCACACCTATATGGTGTAGTACGTGTGCTCTTCCATATTTTACCCTGATCTTCTCAAGAAATTTCACTAAAAAAGCATTTTTTTCAAAATCGATTATTTCAATTCCCAAAATTATTTGAGAAACGTGAACACTTGGGTCACATTTAGGACCCTCCAGAGTACCACACCTATATGGTGTAGTACGTGTGCTCTTCCATATTTTATCCAAATGACCACTGATCTTCTCAAGAAATTTCACCAAAAAAAGCATGTTTTTCAAAATCGATTATTTCAATTCCCAAAATTATTTGAGAAACGTGAACACTTGGATCTCATTTAGGACCCTCCAGAGTACCACACCTATATGGTGTTGTACGTGTGCTCTTCCACATTTTACCAAAATGAGCACTTCTTTAAAAAAAATTTACGAAAAAAGCATATTTTTCAAAATCGATTATTTCAATTCCCAAAATTATTTGAGAAACATGACCGATTGGATCACATTTAGGAACCTTCAGAGTACCACACCTATATGGTGTAGTACGTGTGCTCTTCCATATTTTACCCTGATCTTCTCAAGAAATTTCACTAAAAAAGCATTTTTTTCAAAATCGATTATTTCAATTCCCAAAATTATTTGAGAAACGTGAACACTTGGGTCACATTTAGGACCCTCCAGAGTACCACACCTATATGGTGTAGTACGTGTGCTCTTCCATATTTTATCCAAATGACCACTGATCTTCTCAAGAAATTTCACCAAAAAAAGCATGTTTTTCAAAATCGATTATTTCAATTCCCAAAATTATTTGAGAAACGTGAACACTTGGATCTCATTTAGGACCCTCCAGAGTACCACACCTATATGGTGTTGTACGTGTGCTCTTCCATATTTTACCAAAATGAGCACTTCTTTAAAAAAAATTTACGAAAAAAGCATATTTTTCAAAATCGATTATTTCAATTCCCAAAATTATTTGAGAAACATGACCGATTGGATCACATTTAGGAACCTTCAGAGTACCACACCTATATGGTGTAGTACGTGTGCTCTTCCATATTTTACCCTGATCTTCTCAAGAAATTTCACTAAAAAAGCATTTTTTTCAAAATCGATTATTTCAATTCCCAAAATTATTTAAGAAACGTGAACACTTGGGTCACATTTAGGACCCTCCAGAGTACCACACCTATATGGTGTAGTACGTGTGCTCTTCCATATTTTATCCAAATGACCACTGATCTTCTCAAGAAATTTCACCAAAAAAAGCATGTTTTTCAAAATCGATTATTTCAATTCCCAAAATTATTTGAGAAACGTGAACACTTGGATCTCATTTAGGACCCTCCAGAGTACCACACCTATATGGTGTTGTACGTGTGCTCTTCCATATTTTACCAAAATGAGCACTTCTTTAAAAAAATTTACGAAAAAAGCATATTTTTCAAAATCGATTATTTCAATTCCCAAAATTATTTGAGAAACATGACCGATTGGATCACATTTAGGAACCTTCAGAGTACCACACCTATATGGTGTAGTACGTGTGCTCTTCCATATTTTACCCTGATCTTCTCAAGAAATTTCACTAAAAAAGCATTTTTTTCAAAATCGATTATTTCAATTCCCAAAATTATTTGAGAAACGTGAACACTTGGGTCACATTTAGGACCCTCCAGAGTACCACACCTATATGGTGTAGTACGTGTGCTCTTCCATATTTTATCCAAATGACCACTGATCTTCTCAAGAAATTTCACCAAAAAAAGCATGTTTTTCAAAATCGATTATTTCAATTCCCAAAATTATTTGAGAAACGTGAACACTTGGGTCACATTTAGGACCCTCCAGAGTACCACACCTATATGGTGTAGTACGTGTGCTCTTCCATATTTTATCCAAATGACCACTGATCTTCTCAAGAAATTTCACCAAAAAAAGCATGTTTTTCAAAATCGATTATTTCAATTCCCAAAATTATTTGAGAAACGTGAACACTTGGATCTCATTTAGGACCCTCCAGAGTACCACACCTATATGGTGTTGTACGTGTGCTCTTCCATATTTTATCCAAATGACCACTGATCTTCTCAAGAAATTTCACCAAAAAAAGCATGTTTTTCAAAATCGATTATTTCAATTCCCAAAATTATTTGAGAAACGTGAACACTTGGGTCACATTTAGGACCCTCCAGAGTACCACACCTATATGGTGTAGTACGTGTGCTCTTCCATATTTTATCCAAATGACCACTGATCTTCTCAAGAAATTTCACCAAAAAAAGCATGTTTTTCAAAATCGATTATTTCAATTCCCAAAATTATTTGAGAAACGTGAACACTTGGATCGCATTTAGGACCATCCAGAGTACCACACCTATATGGTGTTGTACGTGTGCTCTTCCATATTTTACCAAAATGAGCACTTCTTTAAAAAAAATTTACGAAAAAAGCATATTTTTCAAAATCGATTATTTCAATTCCCAAAATTATTTGAGAAACATGACCGATTGGATCACATTTAGGAACCTTCAGAGTACCACACCTATATGGTGTAGTACGTGTGCTCTTCCATATTTTACCCTGATCTTCTCAAGAAATTTCACTAAAAAAGCATTTTTTTCAAAATCGATTATTTCAATTCCCAAAATTATTTGAGAAACGTGAACACTTGGGTCACATTTAGGACCCTCCAGAGTACCACACCTATATGGTGTAGTACGTGTGCTCTTCCATATTTTATCCAAATGACCACTGATCTTCTCAAGAAATTTCACCAAAAAAAGCATGTTTTTCAAAATCGATTATTTCAATTCCCAAAATTATTTGAGAAACGTGAACACTTGGATCTCATTTAGGACCCTCCAGAGTACCACACCTATATGGTGTTGTACGTGTGCTCTTCCATATTTTACCAAAATGAGCACTTCTTTAAAAAAAATTTACGAAAAAAGCATATTTTTCAAAATCGATTATTTCAATTCCCAAAATTATTTGAGAAACATGACCGATTGGATCACATTTAGGAACCTTCAGAGTACCACACCTATATGGTGTAGTACGTGTGCTCTTCCATATTTTACCCTGATCTTCTCAAGAAATTTCACTAAAAAAGCATTTTTTTCAAAATCGATTATTTCAATTCCCAAAATTATTTGAGAAACGTGAACACTTGGGTCACATTTAGGACCCTCCAGAGTACCACACCTATATGGTGTAGTACGTGTGCTCTTCCATATTTTATCCAAATGACCACTGATCTTCTCAAGAAATTTCACCAAAAAAAGCATGTTTTTCAAAATCGATTATTTCAATTCCCAAAATTATTTGAGAAACGTGAACACTTGGATCTCATTTAGGACCCTCCAGAGTACCACACCTATATGGTGTTGTACGTGTGCTCTTCCATATTTTACCAAAATGAGCACTTCTTTAAAAAAAATTTACGAAAAAAGCATATTTTTCAAAATCGATTATTTCAATTCCCAAAATTATTTGAGAAACATGACCGATTGGATCACATTTAGGAACCTTCAGAGTACCACACCTATATGGTGTAGTACGTGTGCTCTTCCATATTTTACCCTGATCTTCTCAAGAAATTTCACTAAAAAAGCATTTTTTTCAAAATCGATTATTTCAATTCCCAAAATTATTTGAGAAACGTGAACACTTGGGTCACATTTAGGACCCTCCAGAGTACCACACCTATATGGTGTAGTACGTGTGCTCTTCCATATTTTATCCAAATGACCACTGATCTTCTCAAGAAATTTCACCAAAAAAAGCATGTTTTTCAAAATCGATTATTTCAATTCCCAAAATTATTTGAGAAACGTGAACACTTGGATCTCATTTAGGACCCTCCAGAGTACCACACCTATATGGTGTTGTACGTGTGCTCTTCCATATTTTACCAAAATGAGCACTTCTTTAAAAAAAATTTACGAAAAAAGCATATTTTTCAAAATCGATTATTTCAATTCCCAAAATTATTTGAGAAACATGACCGATTGGATCACATTTAGGAACCTTCAGAGTACCACGCCTATATGGTGTAGTACGTGTGCTCTTCCATATTTTACCCTGATCTTCTCAAGAAATTTCACTAAAAAAGCATTTTTTTCAAAATCGATTATTTCAATTCCCAAAATTATTTGAGAAACGTGAACACTTGGGTCACATTTAGGACCCTCCAGAGTACCACACCTATATGGTGTAGTACGTGTGCTCTTCCATATTTTATCCAAATGACCACTGATCTTCTCAAGAAATTTCACCAAAAAAAGCATGTTTTTCAAAATCGATTATTTCAATTCCCAAAATTATTTGAGAAACGTGAACACTTGGATCGCATTTAGGACCATCCAGAGTACCACACCTATATGGTGTTGTACGTGTGCTCTTCCATATTTTACCAAAATGAGCACTTCTTTAAAAAAAATTTACGAAAAAAGCATATTTTTCAAAATCGATTATTTCAAT
Source organism: Tachina lurida (assembly GCA_944452675.1). Taxonomy (NCBI): domain Eukaryota; kingdom Metazoa; phylum Arthropoda; class Insecta; order Diptera; family Tachinidae; genus Tachina; species Tachina lurida. Next base: position 10,975,777 of record OX101754.1, on the reverse strand, counting down.
TCCCAAAATTATTTGAGAAACATGACCGATTGGATCACATTTAGGAACCTTCAGAGTACCACACCTATATGGTGTAGTACGTGTGCTCTTCCATATTTTACCCTGATCTTCTCAAGAAATTTCACTAAAAAAGCATTTTTTTCAAAATCGATTATTTCAATTCCCAAAATTATTTGAGAAACGTGAACACTTGGGTCACATTTAGGACCCTCCAGAGTACCACACCTATATGGTGTAGTACGTGTGCTCTTCCATATTTTATCCAAATGACCACTGATCTTCTCAAGAAATTTCACCAAAAAAAGCATGTTTTTCAAAATCGATTATTTCAATTCCCAAAATTATTTGAGAAACGTGAACACTTGGATCTCATTTAGGACCCTCCAGAGTACCACACCTATATGGTGTTGTACGTGTGCTCTTCCACATTTTACCAAAATGAGCACTTCTTTAAAAAAAATTTACGAAAAAAGCATATTTTTCAAAATCGATTATTTCAATTCCCAAAATTATTTGAGAAACATGACCGATTGGATCACATTTAGGAACCTTCAGAGTACCACACCTATATGGTGTAGTACGTGTGCTCTTCCATATTTTACCCTGATCTTCTCAAGAAATTTCACTAAAAAAGCATTTTTTTCAAAATCGATTATTTCAATTCCCAAAATTATTTGAGAAACGTGAACACTTGGGTCACATTTAGGACCCTCCAGAGTACCACACCTATATGGTGTAGTACGTGTGCTCTTCCATATTTTATCCAAATGACCACTGATCTTCTCAAGAAATTTCACCAAAAAAAGCATGTTTTTCAAAATCGATTATTTCAATTCCCAAAATTATTTGAGAAACGTGAACACTTGGATCTCATTTAGGACCCTCCAGAGTACCACACCTATATGGTGTTGTACGTGTGCTCTTCCATATTTTACCAAAATGAGCACTTCTTTAAAAAAAATTTACGAAAAAAGCATATTTTTCAAAATCGATTATTTCAATTCCCAAAATTATTTGAGAAACATGACCGATTGGATCACATTTAGGAACCTTCAGAGTACCACACCTATATGGTGTAGTACGTGTGCTCTTCCATATTTTACCCTGATCTTCTCAAGAAATTTCACTAAAAAAGCATTTTTTTCAAAATCGATTATTTCAATTCCCAAAATTATTTAAGAAACGTGAACACTTGGGTCACATTTAGGACCCTCCAGAGTACCACACCTATATGGTGTAGTACGTGTGCTCTTCCATATTTTATCCAAATGACCACTGATCTTCTCAAGAAATTTCACCAAAAAAAGCATGTTTTTCAAAATCGATTATTTCAATTCCCAAAATTATTTGAGAAACGTGAACACTTGGATCTCATTTAGGACCCTCCAGAGTACCACACCTATATGGTGTTGTACGTGTGCTCTTCCATATTTTACCAAAATGAGCACTTCTTTAAAAAAATTTACGAAAAAAGCATATTTTTCAAAATCGATTATTTCAATTCCCAAAATTATTTGAGAAACATGACCGATTGGATCACATTTAGGAACCTTCAGAGTACCACACCTATATGGTGTAGTACGTGTGCTCTTCCATATTTTACCCTGATCTTCTCAAGAAATTTCACTAAAAAAGCATTTTTTTCAAAATCGATTATTTCAATTCCCAAAATTATTTGAGAAACGTGAACACTTGGGTCACATTTAGGACCCTCCAGAGTACCACACCTATATGGTGTAGTACGTGTGCTCTTCCATATTTTATCCAAATGACCACTGATCTTCTCAAGAAATTTCACCAAAAAAAGCATGTTTTTCAAAATCGATTATTTCAATTCCCAAAATTATTTGAGAAACGTGAACACTTGGATCTCATTTAGGACCCTCCAGAGTACCACACCTATATGGTGTTGTACGTGTGCTCTTCCATATTTTACCAAAATGAGCACTTCTTTAAAAAAATTTACGAAAAAAGCATATTTTTCAAAATCGATTATTTCAATTCCCAAAATTATTTGAGAAACATGACCGATTGGATCACATTTAGGAACCTTCAGAGTACCACACCTATATGGTGTAGTACGTGTGCTCTTCCATATTTTACCCTGATCTTCTCAAGAAATTTCACTAAAAAAGCATTTTTTTCAAAATCGATTATTTCAATTCCCAAAATTATTTCAGAAACGTGGCCGATTGGATCACATTTAGGACCCTCCAGAGTACCACACCTATATGGTGTAGTACGTGTGCTCTTCCATATTTTATCCAAATGACCACTGATCTTCTCAAGAAATTTCACTAAAAAAGCATTTTTTTCAAAATCGATTATTTCAATTCCCAAAATTATTTAAGAAACGTGAACACTTGGGTCACATTTAGGACCCTCCAGAGTACCACACCTATATGGTGTAGTACGTGTGCTCTTCCATATTTTATCCAAATGACCACTGATCTTCTCAAGAAATTTCACCAAAAAAAGCATGTTTTTCAAAATCGATTATTTCAATTCCCAAAATTATTTGAGAAACGTGAACACTTGGATCTCATTTAGGACCCTCCAGAGTACCACACCTATATGGTGTTGTACGTGTGCTCTTCCATATTTTACCAAAATGAGCACTTCTTTAAAAAAATTTACGAAAAAAGCATATTTTTCAAAATCGATTATTTCAATTCCCAAAATTATTTGAGAAACATGACCGATTGGATCACATTTAGGAACCTTCAGAGTACCACACCTATATGGTGTAGTACGTGTGCTCTTCCATATTTTACCCTGATCTTCTCAAGAAATTTCACTAAAAAAGCATTTTTTTCAAAATCGATTATTTCAATTCCCAAAATTATTTGAGAAACGTGAACACTTGGGTCACATTTAGGACCCTCCAGAGTACCACACCTATATGGTGTAGTACGTGTGCTCTTCCATATTTTATCCAAATGACCACTGATCTTCTCAAGAAATTTCACCAAAAAAAGCATGTTTTTCAAAATCGATTATTTCAATTCCCAAAATTATTTGAGAAACGTGAACACTTGGATCTCATTTAGGACCCTCCAGAGTACCACACCTATATGGTGTTGTACGTGTGCTCTTCCATATTTTACCAAAATGAGCACTTCTTTAAAAAAATTTACGAAAAAAGCATATTTTTCAAAATCGATTATTTCAATTCCCAAAATTATTTGAGAAACATGACCGATTGGATCACATTTAGGAACCTTCAGAGTACCACACCTATATGGTGTAGTACGTGTGCTCTTCCATATTTTACCCTGATCTTCTCAAGAAATTTCACTAAAAAAGCATTTTTTTCAAAATCGATTATTTCAATTCCCAAAATTATTTGAGAAACGTGAACACTTGGATCTCATTTAGGACCCTTCAGAGTACCACACGTATATGGTGTAGTACGTGTGCTCTTCCATATTTTACCCTGATCTTCTCAAGAAATTTCACTAAAAAAGCATTTTTTTCAAAATCGATTATTTCAATTCCCAAAATTATTTCAGAAACGTGGCCGATTGGATCACATTTAGGACCCTCCAGAGTACCACCCCTATATGGTGTAGTACGTGTGCTCTTCCATATTTTACCCAAATGACTATTCATCTTCTCAAGAAAATTATGTTTTCTTAAATCTAATTTATTGGCTCTACCAGACATATTTCCATTACCATTCTTTTATAATTTCATAAAGTACAATTTAGAGAAATTTTTCCAAAAAAAAAAAATATCTATCTTAATCCAGTTCCAAGGATTTGGAATCCTAATCCATTTATCGACTACTGTTAAATAGCTAACAGTGCTCTGTTATGTGCTTAACATGCAATGTTAGAAATGTTGGTTCCTGTCTCTGCTATTTAAATACGAATTTATCTTCACACACATGAATAAATATGGATTTAGAAAATTCCAAGTCCATTCAAATCAAGATTTTTTTTAGGGAAATTTTGTTATGACCTAGAATTTTTGTACTTTTCAAGAACATTTTGCTTATAGTAGCGAAAGTTTTAAATAGTATTTGTTTGAAAAAAAATTAAACTTCTATAAAAACAAAATTTTTTCTCCAAGGGAAATTTTTTATAGCCATTTAATCTAATTTTTTTTCGAAACACTGTGCAAGTGTTAGTGCAGTTTTCAAAAGCTATATAAAATATGATTTAAAAAAATTTCGCAAAAATTTTACTGAGGGGAAATTTTGATCAAACAGGCATTTTTAAGTTAAAAAAATTTTTTTACAGTACATAATAGCTTTTGTTTTTCTATGAAATAATCTTCACAAATTCGTTAAAAAATTTAATTACTCTTGCGTTATATAATAAAAACAAAATTATTTCTGCCAGGGAAATTTTTTATAGCCATTAAATCTAATTATTTTTCGAAAATCTGTTAGTGTAGTTTTCAAAAGCTGTATAAAATATGACTTCAAAAAAAATGTCCCAAATATTTTGCTAAGGGGAAATTTTTTTCTAACATGAAATATTTGTTATTTAAAAAAAATTGTTTTTATTGCAGTAAATTATAGTGTTTGTTTTTCTGCGCATAAACTTCTTCACGAATTCGTAAAAAAAATATAAAATTACTTTTGCATTATAACATACATACATTAAACACAAAATTATTTCTCCAAGGGAAATTTTTTTCATAGCCTTTTAATTTTATAATTTTTCGAAAAACTGTATGCACAGTATGTATGTATGTATATGTAAGCACAAATTTCAAAAGCTATATAAAATATAACTTCAAAAAATTTCCCAAAAATTTTACTTTAGGGAAATTTTTTTTTGGCAAACGGGAAATTTTTATTATTTTGCAAAAAAATTTGTTTCTATGTTGGTGCAACGTTTAAAAACTACAAAAATTTGTTTCTAACATTCAGCTTCAACAAATTGTGGCATTAGTCAAGCAGCAAATTTCTTAATTAAATATTTTGTGGTGTGTTGTATAAAGAAATCCCAAAGCACACGAAAACTTTTCTTTCCAAAATCACTAGTACATTTTTTCAATACATATTTATTAGTTTATTTTACGTAAAAGCGGAAACACATAAATTTTTATTGCACGTAGTAATTCTGTTTAATAAATTAAGACTTCTGACAAGTTTGTTACAGAACGCGTAGACAACAATAGTTTCAAACTAAAGCCAGAGATGGGCAATACTCAAGTGATTACATAAGACACGCAACGTGAATGTTATACACAGAGAAAACAGATTCGTTGAGACAACCGAATTTGTTGCCAATCGAATTTTGGTGGTTGCACCAACTATATAGATTTCTGGTATAACAACTGCAATTTTCTTGTGGTACCACTATATTTTAATTATAACCCTTAAACAAATAGTTGCAGCAACAGAAATAATTGGTTAACAGTATGGAATTTGAAAAAAAGTTATTCTTGCTACCGAAAATGTTGTTAGTATAACTGAAACAATATCATAATTGGTACCTGTGAAAGAAAAATTTGCCTTCCTTGCTGAAATAAAATAAGCAATAAACGCAAATAAAAATATACAATTTAAGAAACTTATTATTTAACATATTGTCATAAGTTATTTTTAATTGAAATTTATTTATTTCAACCACATATTTTGAACAGCCACCAACTTGTTATCTTATGCACAGACTTTCAAAAACCATTTGAGAATTCATAAATCATAATATCTTTGAAAGTCACAAAAGTTAATTTTTAATTTGCTGCAACGAGTATAAACTATGAAGTAAGCTCAACCTATAGTTAGTTGCAGCAACTGATAGAAAGTGTTTCTTTTAACCTCAATATATAACGACAATTTTTTTAGTTGCCAATACCAAAAGTTGTTAGTAACATCCAATTCATAATATTTTATTCGGTTGTGTTAACCAATCAATGAATTAGTCATGGCAAAAGCATACGCTCGGTTGATGCAATCAATTTAAGAATTGTCAGAATCATATCTTTATTACAATTATGCCCTTATGGCAATAAACATGGATTGTTTTTTGGATTAACAGAAAATCGATTGTGTGAACTGAAATATAGTTTATGCAAATGATATTTTGTTGGCCTAACCATTTTCCAACCAATCTTTTTTCTGGGTGTACACAGCCTGGGAAAGCTTTCAATTTTAATTTTAATTATCATTTAAGCCCTTCGGATTTTGATGAAAATTAATGTATGTATGAGTGGAAGCATTCGAAAATCAATAGTATTGTCGCCTCTAAGATTTCCCTTGTTTAAATTGTTTTTTTCTTGTCGAGTGTGTGACCAAGAATTTTTGCCCACCCACATTATCATCTCTAATTAAAACATCAACAGCATTTTCCTGCTCATTTCCAGTAAAATTTTTGCGAACAAAAAAAAAACAAAACAAAGAATTTGTCAACAAATCAAAACTGTTTTGTTTGAAACAAATGAATAGACGTCAAGTTTTGTTTGTTTTGCAAACTCAACTTTGTTAATTTTTAATTGAATTGAATTACAAATGTCATGTTAAACTAACAAATTAGATTAATAAAACAATAAAAATACTTAACATGTCGCAAGCAATTGCATGAAATGTTCCACCTCCAGCTTGCGAGCAAAGAATTGTGTTAAATATAATAAAAGTTTTATTTAATCAAAATAAAATAAAATATATGTATGTATGTATATCCTTGTGAAGAGATGCAAAATACAGAAAAGAGAAGTAGAGATTTAAGCAAATTTGCCTGAGTAAAAAATATTTTACAAGTTTTTTTTTGCGTAGTTGGGAATTTGTTGAATTTTCTTTCCCCATATTTTTTAAACATCTAAGACAAAGAAGCATAAAGAAACATATTCCCTCTCCCTAAAAATTTTAAAACAACTGGAATTTGTTTAGATAATTTTAATTTAAAATCAATCATTGATCTTTAAAGTTTAACAGCAAATGTTCGAAATTAAAGTAAGATTATTTATATTTATAGCAAACTAAGTTACATACTCTTACTTTTAAAGTTATTGAATTTCTTTAATTTACTTTTTTAATTACTTTTTAATGAATATTTAATACTCTTTAAAAAAATTTTCTGAGTTCTTAACAATCATACGCCCGAACAGCTTTTTTGAAATACATACGAGGCGTTTGTTTTGAAAGCGGCATAAGTAAGCCACTTCGAAAAAAAAATTTATTTATTGTAGTTGGGTATTTATATGAAATACCAGAGATAGACGGGCACAATGCGTTATAAATTTAACTAAAAAAATATTGCCGAATAGATTTTCTTAATACAATGACTTATGATATCCTCAAAATAAAAGACTCATATAAATGTACATGTGGCCATTATCATTATGTCGAACGTGACCATTGTATACATTTATGCATAACTTATAGCTTTAAATTAGCCCTAGAATTGATGCTAAGTTTGATCTTGAGCGATTTGACGTTTTCAGTATAATTGAAAAAAAACAATACATTCGCATGTGACAAAAACACTAAAAATACTGATTTCAGTGTAACCCTAAGCAATATTTTAATGTGACTAGTTTTAGAACATTATGCACTCACTGATGTCTCTTTAAAATGGTTTTGATTTTATGCAAAAAAAAATTTTTAATTCAATTTTTACCACAGTCGCATGTGACATTTTTTTCCATTATGATGATTTATATGGTTTCTGTTGCTCTTTTTGCAAAATTATAAATAAACAAGAAGCTTAGTAAAAATATTTTCAAATTAACAAACATAACAAAGATATGTTGTTTTTTTAATTTATGGGTTGGTAGTAATATTTCATCTTCTTTTAATTTTTCACTTTAATTTTTTTGCTGTTTTTGCTCATCTAAATTTAAATAATTTAAAAGTATATAAAACAGTTTTATACAAAATTGATTTTTTTTAATTCTACACTTACGATGTCGCACGTGACCAACTTTATATAGGCACCACGATCATAGATCTTTATCTTGTTCAGCAAGATTATTTTTATATTTTAATTGTACTAAATATCTCGGTTTGTACCTAATTTTTTTATCAGCTTTCTGGAAGTACACACCTTTTAATACTGAAAGGTAATTGTGTTTATAAAAAGTGTTTATTATTGTTAACACTTTCCAGCCCTGTAAATGCCATTACAATTATCTCTGTCTGAAGACTGCTTAGCTGGAAATATGTATTTATTTATTGTACTTAACATTGGTATATGTACCATTTAACTTTTTGATTTCGAATTAAGCCTAAAAAGGACAATCTTATCAAATTCTCCATCCCTGATACGGATTATCTTGGTTATTACTACAGCAATAATATTTTTCATTTAAAATTAAAATCCTAAGTTATTTTTCAATACAAAACTTTTAATTGTTTTATTCACAAATAATACGCTTCACTTGTTGTTCCATAAAAATCTTTAGAATTAGTAAACAAAAATATTTGAAATTGATATTGAATTTTATTATGCCATTTTAATCCGATTGAACTGATTTTTCTACACTTAAATTTTGTTAAACCTTGTTTTTGGATTGAGTGAAAAAATCTTTATGATTAATTTACAAAAATACATATCGTTACCTTAATATAGAAAGCCCCAAAAAGGAAATTTTAATTTTATATATAAGACTTTTAAAAATGTTCGAAAGAAATTTCGTTTACGAAATATTTTATATTAAACTCAATTTTAAAAAATTCCCTCCTTAGATAAAATTTCCCTTAAAAGGACTTGTCTGCTCATTTTTAATATTTTGAAACTTTTTTTTCATACTTAAGACAAGTCGCTCATTCAAAAAAGAGGCCCTTTTTAAAAAAAACAAGTCCATGAAAAATTAAATTAATTAAAATTAATACCCTTCATATGAAATTTAATTTTAGAGCAATTTCTATAAATTTCAAATACTAAAAAATTACCTTGACGAACTATTTGTAACTTTAAATAAATTAAAAACTTAGCGCCTAGTAGCTTTAAAAAATTTCTCCGAAAGGATATTTTAATTTTATATATGACTTTTAAAAATGTTCAAAAGAAATTCGCTTTATGATATATTATAAATTATAGACAATTTTAAAAAAGTTCCCTTTTTAAAAAAATTTCCCTTAAAAGGACTTTCATTTTGTAAGATAATTTTTAATGTTTTGAAAGTTTTTGTTTATACTAAAGACAAATCCCTCATTCAAAAAAGTCCTTGCTGGGATTTTTTCTAATTTACGAGTATAACACACGACAAAAATTGTAATATATCTGTTTAAAAAAATTCCTTCACGGAATTTTTTTAAATTAATAAAATACTTAGATAGATATTTTAACTATTTAAAGAGCATAATCGCTTTTAAGAGTCCTATACCGTGCCATAACCGCCAAAGTAGCTTAAGCGACATAGTTTTCGAACCTCATTTTTTGACCAAAATCGATTATTTCCGATCGTAAATAGTCGATTTTCGTAAAAAAACGAAGTCCAAAAAATGTGTCGCTTCAGCTATTTTAGCGGTTATGACTCGATATATTATTTATTACAAAACTTTAAAATTTCCTTTATTTTACCTATAGAATTTTTCCCTTTAAGGGAAATTTAATTTCCCAGTAAAATAATGAGGTTTTATAGTATGAATACATTCCATTTTTAGATTTTTAGGTAGAAATCACAACATTTTTTAGTTTTGGAATATCCCTTTATGGGAAATTTTATTTTCCAAATTTTCCAAAGTGGTTTTTCGTTATTTCGGGGGTTTCATTCTCAAATACGCAATTTTGAGTAATAATATAAAAATTTCCTTAATGGGAAATTTTTTTAACTCGTTTTTCAAATATTTCAAAATGAAAGAAATTATTCAACAATTCAAATTCAATTCAAATACACTGCAAGTCAAAACGAAAGAATATGTCTAATGTATAATTTCGAATTTATATGATAATTACATGCAAATGCGAAACCATTTTCTTTCGTTTAAACTATCCCCCCTACCCGCGGTTTTTTTTTGATATTCTCTCTTGAAAGATGTTTTTTTATACAAATACACTTACACGCGTGTATGTATGTATTCATGCCAACTTTATATAAATGTATATTTCAGTCAACTTTTTATAAATGTATATTTTTTTTAATTTAAAATAGAAAAACCAAATCTGGGGCCCAAACGTCGCTTTCGATAACGAGCTGATTCGATCACGTTTTTTTAGTTTGAAATTATAGCATTAGATATCGAACAATATTATTACATTATTCGATGACGAATGCCGTAATCTCAAACTGAAGAAACATGTTCGAATCAGCTCGTTATCGAAAGCGACTATTAGACCCATGTTATCTTAGTTTTTTAGCCTTTGACAATTTATTTATTAATTTTTGTGGGGAAAATTTAGTTGTTTTTGTGTTTTTATCATAGACAATACTTTCTATTTCTATTTTTTATTTTGCCATTAAAAATTTATTTTCTCAACCTTATCAAAGCATTTTATTAATTTAACATTATTGTTGCGAATATCGAGTTGTTAAGTGCGTTCGACTGTGAGACTCTATCGTATTATTTCAACATGAGTGCTTGCAAAATTTATTTGATTTTTTAAGGTTTTTAAATATTTGTATCCCATAAAATGAAAAACAATTACAACAAGCAATATAACGGACATTCACTGTTGTATCAAAATGTTAAAAGCGGAAACGGAAAGCTGCCATCTGTTAAGGAAGCAGCACCAGAAATGTAAAGTATGACAACAAGCTGTGATGCGAAGTGAACGAGTAAATAGCATTAAATATTTTCTCAAAATCCTTTAAAACTTTTCCTTTTTTGCTGTCCTTTTGTAAAAAAAAAATTAATAACGAAAAATCTGCTTAATGATTTTTTTTCTTTGCTTTGTTTAAATTAAAGATTTCTTTCTTTAAATAATACTTATGTATTTATTTAAATGGATTTTATTTAAGGCGAACACGAGTAAAAAAAAATGGTGAAAAATATCTTTTATTTAAATTCACATTTTATATGCGAGGGTGGTGCCAGCAAGCAATCTATTTCTTGTATTAAACAAGCACAAAACTAAGTTTTTCTTGTCTGATCTGCAGATATAGGTAAACTTTTAATTTTTAACACTAAACTGTAATAAGCGTGATTGAAAATGTACTCACGTCCCTCCTTCGCAAATTTAAATATACACAAATTATTAAAAATATAAATATGTAAATAAATATAAAACATATGCTTTATATTATTTGCACGTTTATCTTCCGCGATGATTCTTTTTTGGCGTTTATCGAAACGGAAACGCTTGTGGTGCATTGCAAAGTAAAACAATTTCATGAGAATAAAAACAGAAACAAAAAAAACAAACAAATAAAATTATATGTACGAAAGACAAAAAAATGGAAGGACCACCACCAAGCAGCCAACCAAACAACCAGCACATAAAATCCCATTTACATAAATAATGAATAACCAACAAGATGAGATTTAAATAGAAATTCACACATTATTGTGGCAGCACAGCCTCGCAGACGAACAAATACCAACAAATCCATTAAAATGTCCATAAGACCATTTTCAAGTAACAACAACACACCGACAATTTAAATATTAATGCGTAGAGCTTAAAATATTTGTAAATCAATTTAAATACACATTTCTGCAGACAATATAAAAACTAATAAAAAAAATTATTCTGTTTAAATTAATTTGCAGTAAAAGAAAATTATTTAAACGAATAAATTTGGACGACAGAATGACACTAATGACTTGGTAAACTTTAATATAAGGCACAAATCAAGGACCTGCACCGAAACTAGATTGCAGAGTACATATGGATTATTTACTTGAATAACGTCATAACTCAAAAATCGCTAAATTAGTCCTCATTCTTAGGGTGTACTTATGACGTTGTACAAGTATTTATATAAGCAAAAAAAAAAAATACCTTGTAACTTTAAAAAAATTAAAAAATTATTTTTAACTTTAAAATGGTCTCCCCGAGAGGAAATTTTAATTTGACCACTTTCAAAAATTTGCTAAAGAAATTGCCTTTATGATATATATTTTAAATTACAGACAATTTTAAAAAATTTCCCTTAAAAGGACTTTTTTTTATATATATTTGAAACTTTTTTCCATACTTAGGACAAATCCCTCACTCACAAAAAAGGTCCTTGTTAAAAAAAAACAAGTCAATTCAAATTAATTCAGAGCAATTTATGTAAATTTCAAATTCTAAAAAATTACCTTGACGAACTTTTTGTAACTTTAAACAAATTAAAAAATAAGCTCTAGTAGCTTTAAAAAAATTTCCCGAAAGGAAATTTAAATTTTATATATAAAAATATTGGAAAGAAATTGTCTCTATTATATATTTTAAATTACAGACAATTTTAAACAATTTCCTTCTTTAAAAAAACTTCCCTCTTTAAAAAATTTACCTTTTGAAAAAAATTTCCCTTAAAAGGACTTTTATTTTGTGTAATAATTTTGAATATTTTGAAAGTTTTTGTTCATACTTAAGACAAATTCCTCATTTAAAAAGTCAAAAGTCCTTGTTGGGGTTTTTTTCTGATTTATAACACTCGATAAAAAAATTTTAATATACATACATACATATGTATCTAATTAAAAAAATCCTTCACGAAATATTTTTAAATTAATAAAATATTTAGATATATATTATATATATTTGAAGAGCATAATACCCTTTAACAAAGTTTTTTATATAAATAATTTTTTCACGACTTTAAAATTTCCTTTATTTTACCAATAAAATTTTTCTATAAACTTTATTTTTGAGTAATTTTTCTAGTTTCTCTTTTTGAATTTGTAATGAAAAATACTAACTGTCAATTTTGAAAAATTTCCCTTTGAGGGAAATTTAATTTCTTAGTTAACAAATGAGGTTTTGTGGCATGAAAATATTCCCTTGTTTTTATTTTTAGACAGAAGTTACAAAATTTCTTAGTTTTGGAAATATCCCTTTATGGGAAATTTTACTTTCTAAATTTTCCAAAGTTGTTTTTCGGTAAATCAGGAGTTTCATTCTCAAATACGCAATTCAGAGTAATAATATAAAAATTTCCTCAATGGGAAATTTGTTTCAAGTCCGTTTTTTAAATATTTCGAAAAGTATAAAATTATTTAAATTATACGATTTTGGATATTCGCTCTTGAAAGATATTTTCTAATGAACACTTTATAAAGTAAAGTTAATTTTTTTTATGAATAAGGCCTCAAGTAAATAGTAACTAAATTTTCATTAATTGAGACTAACGGACTGTCCCACGATGTCACCAGAAATCCTTCGACCAACAACTTTGTATTGCAAACAACAACAAATTTTGTAATGTTATTGTTGTTTGCACTACAAGTTGTCGATCGAACGATTTCTGGTGGCATCGGGGAACAGGCCGTAAATACAACTGCAATAGCTTGTCCCACGATGTCGACAGAAAACGTTCGATTTATTAGTTGTATTGAAAGCAAAAACAAATTTTCTTTTTTAATGTTGATGTCGATCGGGACGTTTTCTGTCCGTAAATTAAAATATGTATTGCATAATAGAAAAAATAGTTTTTGATTTATTCAAGTGTAATCTACCAAATAGCTCGAAACAATAAATATGTGTCTTAGACCACTTTCATAGTTATGGGCACAAACATATTCTCATTAATTTTTTTATTTATGCTACGCCACACACAGCACTTGAATGTTTAAAATAATAACAAAACTTAAAAATTTTAAAAACCCCCGATATATCTAGATGTGATGTGATATCTTCTAAGCGGCTGGACCGATTTTCTTCAAACATAGTTAAGAACCCTCTCGATCAAGTCACCTTTCAAACGAAAAAAACTAAATCAAAATCGGTCCAGCCGCTTTTGGCTGTACGTGGACACGGACAGACACACAGATACACAGACACACACTACAAACTTATAACACCCCTTTTTTTTGGTCGGGGGTTAAAAATGGTTTTCAGCTCTGATTTAAGTGTGCAGTTAAAAAATTATAATTTTTTTCATTTAAACCGCTAAAAAGTGTTTTCAAGAATTTTTTTTCGCTTTCAGTCATTTCTATTTAATGAGCATTTAAAAATTATAACAGAAGTGCTCTAAAAATAACAGACAATGGGTAAAAAGGCATAAAAAATTAATAAAAATTTCTTTGTGGAAAAATATAACATAAGCCCCTTTCAGCATAATACATTGTATGAATAGGGGGGTCTCCCCGGAGTGCTGGTCCTAATAAAAAAAAAAAACAGTTTGTATACTACGGGCATATACATACTTGTTGAGTGACAAACAAAACATTAAACCAAGTTCTTATCTATATTTTGTAGGCATTTTATCGGTGGTGGGCGTGACCAAATTTGAGGAAACTAGCCATGCGTCTTTTTTTATTCTAGAAAGTGTATGCACCAGATATAAAGACTTCCGCTGGGATAGGAAAAATTGTATATGAAAAAATCGATTCGGATTTAATGGGCAGTGGGCGTGATGATGAAATCCCATTGAATTTTTTAATTAAGTCAACATCGGCTTTTGCACAAAAATGTATGAAGCCATCCCATTGTGCACTGCAGTGACTGATTAATTTCATTAAGTTGATAAAAAAAATTAAATAATAAACAGTGATAATAAATTATCATATAATAAAGGAAATTATAATTTTATGCTGTTAATATAATACTTTAATAAAAATTTATATTAAAAAAAATTCAAAGGAAATAAAGTGAACATACAAATTGTGTTAAACATATGAGTGATATTCATTTTTAAATATAAAATAAATCATAAATATGTAGTATTAATGCAAATAAAGGTGTTTTAATCAAGGATTTTGTTTGTGTTAGTTCCTTTTTGTAATTCCATATACCCATAAATTTTTCATTCATTGCCCCAATTGTATAATTTTAATCTCGTTAAAATGCTTTATGCAAATTTAATGGAGAACAACATGTTCAGCAAATTTATTGTTCATTTTAATTTATGCAATAAATATGTACATATGTACTTGCAATCCTTAAGTAACAATTTGAATATCATAAATGTAAGCTTAGAAGCACTTACATGGAATACACAAAAGTTGAAAATTTGAGATAAGAGGGCATGCATACAAGGTGCCGTAAAAAAGGTTAGCAAAAACTATTTGTTAGAGAAATTTCTAAGAATATGGCAACACTTTTTTAACTAAAAAAAAAACAACGGTACTTTTGTAGGTTTGAATTTTTGCAATAAAAAAATGTCTAGTCCGGTGAATATGGCGGATGAGGAATCAACTATTCATGGATTTTTGCCATTAAATTTACTCTACAAATTGGATAGATTATACCTCGTACCATTGGCTGACAAACCCACCTTGGCCGATCCACCCCGGGAAACCAACTCTTTTGACTGCTTTTTTTTAGCATCTAATGTGTTGTGGTGGATCCACGGTTACGAACAGCGCAAAAACTCGTCCATATTGCTGTTCAACGACGCCAAGCACTCCTGTGCTCATAATCGGCCACAAACACGATTATGTTTGTGGCCGATTATGAGCACACGCGGCACTACCCATCTTGGAGAAAGCTTTCTCATACCCCAGTGATCATTCAAAATTTAAACCACTGTGCAATGTTAGATGCCTATGGCTGTGTTCTTAAATTAAGCAGTACAAACGACTACAACTAAAATTTATAGGCAGATTTTGTAAAAAATTTCTTTTCTAAACGTTTCAAATTTGTATGAAAAATAACGAAAATTCGTTTCAAAAAATATTTTTTCTATACAAATTTCAAAACGAAAAAAACGTTTCTATTTACAAAATTTGCCTTTTAGACTGTATGAGCTAAAATCATACGCATAAGGATAAAAATACTCTGAGTATTAATCGGGTGCACATGCGTATACACAGGGCTATTTTATTTAACACATAAAGCATGTTATCAAACGCCCAAAACACATTTTCCATTCCATTTTATATACACAAATGTATGTAACAGTGGCGAATGATGCATAAATATCCCGCGTATCATCGTATATTTTTGCCGACTAAATATCCATAATCTGAGTATAAGCATACTTCGACTATAACTATGACAGAGAGTCAATACGCTTAATATACGAGTGCCTTTTTATTTATAGTTTTTCGCAGATGCTCTTTTATTTTGGAATCCGCCATAATCCTAGTTGCTTGAGAGAAAATATGTGACCGTACTACAATTATGATATATTACTGAAATTAAGACTATTTAATTAAATAGTTTTTTTAATACTTATTGTCATTCTCTGGTGTATATTTATGATTTCTCTGAGAGCCATTTTTTTTTGCTGAGTGACTTGAATTTTTTTGGACTAACTAACTAGAACACCCGTTCACTTCCCTTTTAGATTTTATGGATAATATAAATATATATTTATTTTCCTCTCTGTAATTTTAAACATTTTGCACTTAAGATGCTTATTTTATTGTTAAAGTTTGAAAATGTGTATATTTGCTAAATAAAATGATTTGATACAATTGAATTTACACCTGACGACCCATGGTCCTGCCTTTGAAAACATGTTAGAACATGCATGTAAATGTTATCTGTTTTTCCTCTAGCTTTTGCTATTGAGATTTTTTAATAGACAATATTTTGTGTATTTGTGTGTTTCTCGAAAAGGATGCATGTGTGTGTGTATGCATATATTTTGGACTTAATATACTTTAGTATATTTTATTTCAAAGCAGTCGTTCATACACATGAACCTAAAATTCATATCGATTTTGTTAAGCATTTGTAATTCAAACAATTTTATTTTATTGAAAGTGCACGTAAAGGTTATAAAATGTAGTGAAATTATCATGTATCTAAGTAAAGATATGTAGTGCAGTACGTGTGCAATTTCGTACTTGACCAAAATTACCACTAGTCACTGAAAATTAAATTTTTCAAAAACTATTCTTTCAATTTCAAAATTATATCAGAAAACTGTACAATTGGATCACGTTTAAGATCCTTAAGACTACCCCACCTACATAAATACATAGTTGTAGTACGTGTGCAATTCCGTATTTGACCCAAAATGACCACCAATCTTCTAATTTATTGGCTCTACCAAACATATTTCCAACATCAACTTTATACTTATTTTAATGAACTCGTCCTGGTCCCAAGGTCTCGTACTCTTAATTCATTTAGAAATTAATGTTATATAACTAATAGTGCTCTGTTATGTGCAAAAAATAATATGTTAGAAATTTTGGTTTCTGTCTCTGCTAGTTCAATTCAAATTTATCTTCACGAAAGACTACTATTTTTACCATTAGAAAAATGAGGCAAAAAACGCACAGTGTCAAGGGACAGGGTAGGAACGTAGTTCCTTAGAAATTGCCCATTATCCCCCAGTGGGCTTATTTATTATAAAATATATAGCGTTTGAGTACTTCCAGACGCAATCTGTCCAAGTTTTTAATTTCATCAAAATCAAAAAATAGTTTCTAAAAGGCAGAAATTGCCCCACCTACCCTTCCTCGTGCTTCTACCTTTGAAACGTATATAGTCATGTGCTTTCCTAGACTCAGATATATCAATGTTTCAAATTTTATCAAAATCTGATAGATAGTTTTAAGGAGAAAGAAATTTTACCTTACCTACCCTCGGGTTCCTATTAAAAAAAAAAAATTAAGCAAAATCGCATAGATAGTTTTAAAGAAGAAAACATTTCCTCTTATCTTCCCTCGTGGTCCCATTTTTGAACAAATCTACAGCCTATGTCTTCTTTTAGACTCAGATCTATCTATGTTTTGAATTTCATCAAAATCCGATAGAAAGTTTCAAATAATCGGTCAGATCGTTTTCAAGAGGAAAAATGTCACCCTACCTCCTCTCGTGGTCCTATTTTGGACTCAGATCTATCTATGTTTTGGATTTCATCAAAATCGGTTAGATAGTTTCTGAGAGGCAGACATTTTCCCTCTACCTCACCTCGTGCTCCTAGTTTTTAAAAATCATATAACCGACACATAGGTTATATGATTTTTAAAAACTAGGAGAATCTAGACTTCGATCTATATGTGTTCTAAATTTCATCAAAATCGGTTTAACGGCTAAACCGTTAAAGCACAAGAAACAAAAAATAAATTTACTTTCGCATTTATAATATTAGTTAGCAGAGACACCTTCAGCTATCACTGGCAGGAACCACTCACCCAAGTCACGAATCTTTTAGCAAAAGAAACAACCTATATTAGAGATTCCCACAAACAAGGCTAAAATCCTCTAAATCCTAGGAGTTCCCCGGCACTTCCCCGGAAAATTATGTCAACACTGAAAATCTAAAACAACCGCAGTGGCAGCATTAGTATGCTATGTAGTTGTTACCAGTATTTGTAACCAGTATTTTTTCATTTTCAAAAAATTTTTGTTTTACATGCATGGCGCGCCATAAGGAACTTAAATACGTTCAAAATAAAAAAAAAACTACTCGTATACACAAATTTTAACCATTTAGGTTTTCAATAACTTGATATTTATCCGCAGGAGGACGGGGTCGGTCATTCGTATGCTCAATTTAGAAATAAAAATACAATTTGAAAAAATAATAAACCAATTTATTTAAACACAAAATAAAACTTATAAAGCAACGAGAAAAAAGAAAAAAACATTAATTAATTTAATATACTTTTAAATTTACCTGCAGTCGGGAGGAGGGCGGTGATACAACCAGACATATTTGCATGGTGGCCCTTAAAAATTCTTCACGCCTGGCATTAAGATCATTAAGGGGATTCGTTGTGGGCGGCGGCGGTACTGCTATGGGCGAGGTAACAGCGCGTTGCTTATATGGTCCCGTACGTTTGTTAAGACTACTCGAAGATGAGGTACGCTGAGGCGGTGACGAAGACGTTACCGTGGTGGCGGGTAGAAAAGGATTAAGACTACGTACTAAATTGCAAGATGACGTTTTCGTGACACTTCTGTGCGGGGCTATAATGGAGGAGGAAGTCGAGCTGGTCTCACTGCCCACAAATTTGGGATTGTGAGAGTAAAGTTGTGCTTGTGCTTGTGCTTGGGGAAAATTAAGCTTGGTGGGTGTGCTTAAGGAAAATAATTTTCTTTTATGTTTACCGGGCGTAATGACACACGTGTGCGAGTGTGCTGAGCCCAGGGCTGGCTTATGTGTATGCACTTCTAGATTATGGCCAGCAGCAGTTTCACTATGTGTGGACTCCTGGGAGCCCGTGCGACTGTAGTTGGGTGTCGGCAGTTGGGCCGAATGCGTTCCTATTCTATACTTCACCGAGGTAACATTTGAGTCCAGCTCATCTTCCAGCTCTCGATCTTCCGCCTGCTCCTCGTAGGTATTGCGATATGTGCGAGCCGTTATTTCCGGCAAAAACGGATTACTGGGTGAAGCTAAAGTGTATTGATAGTAATTCTGTGAAGAGTCTGAAGGTTCCGGCTGCTCATTACTAAGGGGCAAGATGTCCTCGCTGGAGGGCGGATTATTGGAGCTGGAGGGAAAATTACAAATATTCTCCCACTCTCCCGAAGAGGAATTAAACGAAGAGGCAGTAAAACCTTCATTCGAATGCCCCTGTATGCTGCGTGAACTTTCATTGCTGGATTTGAAGAGAAAGTTTTGCAGGCGATTTAATTTGGCCGCCGTGCTACTTTCACTGGTTGTGCTGCAACTGCGGCTGGCTGTTGTTACCGCTGGATGCTCATAATCGCTTTTGCTGCTGCTTTGTTGCTCCAAGCGCCGGCGATTGTCGCTGCTGCTGGCGTTGATACGATTGCTAGATGCGTTATGCTGGCTACTGGCAGTGGTACTAAGTTCACTGCCCATATTGTTGTTGTTTATATGCCACGCCCAGTAGCTTATGCTGGTGGTGGGACTTTCACAAAAATTACTTTCCAAAGAAGTGCTAGAATTGGTGGTGGCCACACTACTTAAATGTCTGTAGGAAAACTCTGGCGGAGTGCTTTCGTCCGGACTATCCAGTAGCAGAGCGGGATTAATGTGACCTCCCAGGCCGGGTAAGTTTGTTAAGGAGAATATGGAAGCAGAGTTATGCAACTGTTGTGGTTGCAATGGCCTCAGGCTGCTGCACCTTTCCTGAGCTGCTGACAAATCGCCTGGGTCCTTTTTGTCCTGCTTTTTAATCTCCAAGGACTTGTGCTCGGTTCGCCTAAAACTGCGTCTAAGTTTTTCGGCAAATTTCGATTCTTTGCGGCTTTTCGTTTTCAGTTTCTCAGTCTTGTCGTTAAGGTTCGAGCAGGGGTTCTTGTCGCACCCATCATTCTCTAAGAGTTTCTCATGCATTGGTAAATCTGTGGCGGAGTGTATGTGTTTTAGTGTATTGCTGTTGCTGTTGCTGTTGCTGCAACTGCTGTTGGTCTTTAGTTTTTCGTTGTTCAGATTCGTTAATAACGCTGAGTTAATGCTCACAGCGTTTTGTACAAATTGTTTGCAATAGTTGGGCGGTGGTGTAGCAAAACCTCCACCCATTACGTTTACGTTATTTTTGAGTTCCCGTAGTTCCAGCTGCTTACTCGACGACAAATTATCATCGATATTTTCTGTTGATTTTTGTAATTTGCTGCGTTTGCTTTTGTTAACAATTTTTGTTTCTTCTTTATTATTTATTTTTAATAGTTTATCCTTTTCACTGCTCTTGCGGATTAATGCAAAATTTTCCATAATATTTTGCTCTTAATACTAAATCATGGTTTGGTTTGTTTGGTCTGCTCCCTTTTCTTATTGAATTCGAAAACAAGATTGAAGACTTTAATTTGTTTTGCTGAAGTTTTGGATTTTTTATTTTTGTTTGATTCGTTTATTCTCTTTTTTGTTGTTTTTGGTTTTCTTTAATCCTAAAAAGAAGCGTTTTGATTTCCCCTAAATGTTGTAGATATTTTTCGATCTCCTTTTCTTTGTAATAAATAAATAAAATACTATAAGTAACTTTGTTTTTTTTTTTATTTTACTTTGATGATATTTTGAAACTATGTATATTTTCCGCAGGAAAGAAACAAACAAAACGACATTGAAAGTTAAAGTTAAGTTGTTGAACTTTTGCAATATGAAGATTTGTTACTTGCTGAAAGTAAAAAATAAGGAAAATATATTAAAGGAGATTTATTTATAAACGTATTTATAATATAAAGCTTAAAGTATACCACAGTCAGTATTTTCCCATAAATTGTATATACACATCTGGACAGAAAAATAGGTGTAAAGATTTTAATTTTTTAATCTTAGCAGAAATTGTAATAAGGTTCTCCTATAACAATAATTTGAAAATTATAAGTCTGGCATCACTATTTAAAGAAGAAAAAGGGAAATCCCACTAATAGAAACGTACGTTGTAAAAAATATGGCGAATTTTTTGTTTTGCGTGCTATTCGGCTTGGACAGTGAAATAGGTGCGAATTGTGTAAAGTTGTGAAAATTGGAATTTTTTGTCAAAAAGTGAGATAGAACGTGAAATAATATTAATTGAAATAAACAAAAGCATTTAAGATGGGTCGTGGGCATCATTTCAGTGAAGAAGAAAGACGTCTTGTTCATCAACTACGGGAGCAAGGGAAAACTTAAAAATTTATTGCCAACTCGCTAAGACGGTCTGAAAATTTTGTAACCAATGCTTTAAAACTAAAACCAAATGTTGAGAGACATCTCCAGCTACGGATAACCGCATAGTAACTTTAGCTAAACGAGACCCTTTTAAGTCCTCTAAGGCAATTTCAAATGAAATTGGAAATGTAGTATCATCCCGAACGGTCCGAAGAAGATTGCTGGATGCAAAACTACCAGGCAGAATATCTAGAAAAATTCCTTTGCTTAGACAGGCTAATTTGAAGAAAAGGAAAAGTTTTGCTTTGGATCATAAAACATGGTGCGGGCCAGAAGGTGAAAAAAAGTGGCGAAATATCCTGTGGACCGACGAAACTAAAATAAATTTGTTTGGCAACGATGCGGGAAGAAATGTTCGCCGACCAAAAGGCAAAGAATTCCATATTAGATTCACCCAGAAAACGGTTAAGCATGGAGGAGGAAATGTCATGGTATGGGGCTGTTTTTCCTGGTACGGAGTTGGTCCTATACATCTTATTGAAAGCACAATGGATAGATTTGTGTACAGGGATTTATTGGAGACAGTTATGCTACCATTTGCTGAGGAAAATATGCCTCTTGTATGGAAATTTCAACAAGATAATGACCCAAAGCACTCATCAAAGCTGGTGAGTGCATGGTTTAGACAACACAATTTGAGTGTTATTGAATGGCCAAGCCAGTCTCCCGACCTGAACCCCATCGAGAATCTTTGGGGTGAATTAAAGCGACAAATTTCCAAACTTCCCTGCAGTAATAAAAAACAATTATGGGAAAATATTCAAAAGGCGTGGTATAGTATCCCAGTAGAGACTTGCCGTAATTTAATATCATCCATGCCTAGAAGAATAGATGCCGTTCTTAAAAATAACGGTGGCTATACTGGATATTAATAGCCTGCTTCAATATTTATTTTAAAAAATAAACCTACATGTACAAAAAGTTATCTAAATTTTAAGTTTTTTCGAATACACCTATTTTATTGTCCACATCAAAATCCTAAAATTTTTGGAATTTACGTTATTTTAAATTTTGTTTTTGCTATTTTAGCTTTGAATTATTTTTTATGTGCCAAACATTCATTAACTTAATGAATAAATTATGAATTCTAAAATAATATATAGAAAAATTTAAAAATTTTGCAATAATTTTTTCACACCTATTTTTCTCTCCACATGTGTAATTCACAACAAACATGGAGTTAATCGCAATCATAAAATCGAGAATTTTATAGAAAAGTGGAAGTAATATTTTGATGACGAGGGCAATCATGAATAAAATTCCGCGAGAAATTTTTCCCGTGGAACAATCTCAAACAATAGCAAGTAACAGAGAAAACCCATAAATTCTAATTGGAAAAGGGAGAAATTTCTTGAGGAATTTTATTCATGATTGCCCTGAATAAATTAGTTAACTTAATAACTATTTATCGGCCATACTTTAAGGAGCGAAAAATATATGTACATTTGCTGCTCCTTTTGAATCGTCAAAACTTAATGTACTTCACTCAAATGTTTTATGCGAAACTTCGTTTAGATTTCAGGATCTTGTAGAGCAACAATCTTGTATTTAGAAAAGTGAACGAAATTACGCCCATGATAATTTAATATGTTTTACATATTTCTTCTTAAAACAATTATTGGAAAACATTGTACACATCTATGTATGTGACTTAAATTTTTCAAGCAATGCGATCTCGTATTCAGGAAATGGGCAAGGCCACTCTAATTAAAGTTTGGTATTATATTTTACATTATTCTAACCAAACGACTTCAATAACACTCTTGCGATGACACTATTAAGTGGGCGTAGTGACGCCCATTAAACTTAAAATTTTATAAACCTCACAAACGATTTCAACAAAAAGTTTGCACAAATTTCAGAGCTCTTGCTATAATTTCAGAGCTCTTGCTACATATCGATCTTAAACAGGATCGGTTTTGGTGATCAGGAATCCGTAACACCAGGGTTTACGGACTATAAGGTCGCTGAGATAGATTTTGGTAAGACACCCTTAATGGTAATTCCGGATAGGGACCATTGGGTCAATTCCGATAGGCTGTATGAGGGTAGTGCAGTCTTTACAGACGGGTAAAAAATGGGGGAAGGCACAGGCGCTGGTGTCTATATCTTGGGAACGAACATTCGTAGTTCTTTCAGACTGCCGAATGAATGCAGTGTTTTCCAGGCTGAGATCTTGGCGATTCTCAGGGCCACGGAGCTGGTGGCCGGGAATGTGGCTGAAGGTGAAAAGGTAACCTTCTACGTCGACAGCCAGGCAGCGCTAAAAGCTTTGAAAGGACACAATGTCAAATCGAAGCTTGTTAGTGACTGTAGGAAAGCCCTCAACTTGCTTATGGATAACTATAGTGTCAGACTATGTTGGGTTCCTGGCCACAGCAGTGTTGAGGGAAATGAAATTGCCGATGAGCTGGCAAGAATAGGATCAGCGTTAGACGAGGGAATGTCTGACAGATCGGTGAAATTACCGATAGGTCATTACTATAAAGAACTCAGTAATTGGGTAGAAAGCAGGACCAACAGTTCATGGCGAAGTAGGGAGGATTGTAGGGTCTCGAGGGGTTTTTGACCAAAACTAGACTCAGGAAGATCTAAACTACTACTGGACATGAATAGGAAGGCGATGCGAATCATGATATGCGCGTTGACAGGTCACTGCTCGGTTAGAGCAAGAACCAGCATTTGGGAAATTGGCACTCCAGATTCTTGTAGGATGTGCGGGGATGAAGAGGAACCAGAAACCATTGACCATATTATCTGTCACTGCCCGAAGCAGCAACGCCATAGGCTTAGATGGCTGAGCAGACGTTTCCATGAAAGCATCACTGATGTCGGGAAGTGTAAACTAGAGGACATCAGGGGCTTCATCATGGGGATTCGCTGGCTTAATGACGGATAATAGGGTCTCTTCTGGCTAAAAATAGGAGGGGTAAATATTACCAGTAATGGACAATAGAAGGGAATCACAATGGACCCAATTGGGTCTCCGAGTGGAGCTGCAGTAGAGCACCACCCTTCCTAACCTAACCTAACCTACATTTGTTGCAAAAGGAGACAGCTGATTGGATATATCAACAGGGTTGTCCGATTTAGTTTTTATCCCTCTTAACATGTTGAGTGAAAATTGAAATTTCCTATTAAAAATGAGGAAATCATTTTCATTTCATTTGTCTACAAGAGTGCTGTAACACAGTTGAATTATCTGTAGGAAAAGTGAGCTGTTATATACTTAACTTTTCTGTAAGAAAAATGTGCTGTGACACAGAAGACTTTTCCAGAGGAAAAGTGTGCTCTGACACAGTCAACCTTTTCTATATTTGAGAATCTATAAAATAAAAAAGTTAAAAAAAAAACTAAAAAATATTTCTATTGCCGGAGTTAGTTTTCTAAAATTGTGTGATTTCAAGTCGATCAGTTTACAGAACAGGGCCGATAAAAAAAATATCACAAAACGACAAAAATGATCACATTTAGCTATTACCTTATATATGTACCTTATGTTTGCGAATAAAGCTTGCTAAGACGGGTTTTACACACGCAAAGTTTACTTTGTAATGTCTTGAGTTTTTAAGAGAGAAGGGAAAAGAGTTGCCATTCTCTTTCCCCCTCTCCCACAACAAACTCAACAATCCGTATAAATACCACGAGCAGAATAGACTTATGATATTAGATTTTGTTTTAAAGCCCGCATTTTTAATTTATATACCCAATATTTTTATTCAAAAAAGGCGCGATAATTGTAAATTTTTTCCACTAAATTCTGCCACAGACAGGATGTTAACAATGCAAATGTTATTCAAGGACTACTGTTTCCATTTGCCCTTGTCACGAACTCAAGGGCAGCTAAAACTCGAATGAAGTTTATAAATTTTTAAATATGTTGTCTTTGCCAAAGTATACAAATTAATTTCCTGCCGCTCTACAGTTTGGCTGGTTAAAGTGCTTATTATATAGGAAATCTGATAAAGCGTGTATTTTTGTTAATAAAATAAAAAATAAACTACCACGAAAACACACTGTAAGTAAATTGGCGACTAATAAAACATTTTGGCTTGAACACACACATTAATCAAACATTCCCCGCGGTGAAACTCAGAAAAACTTCTTGGTGCAGGCCTCATTAAAGGCCTGCTTAAGAATTTTTTTGATTCAATTACTATTCTTATCCAACTGCTAAAGAATGCCTCATAAAATGCCTTGACTCTTTCGCATAAAAGATACGATACACATTCCACACTCCCTTCTACGAGAAGGGAGAAGAGAATGGAGTAACATGTTTTGTTTTGTTTTTTTATCAAAGCAAGAGCAAAATCCATTAATTTGAAGGCCTTACAGAATCGCTGGCGAAAGAAGCGGAAGCGGAAGGCCTATTCCGCAATGACAATGCGTATAAAAAACATATGAGTATGGAATGGAGTGAGCAGGCCTTGTATATCCAAAATAAGGGCTACAGAGGCCTTCTAGAAGGCATTACTACTTCTTGTTCCCGCTGGGTATGTATGCATGTGTGTATGTATGCATGTACTTATGTATACACAAGGGTACGTACACACGAAGAAGAGCATGAGTGTCGGCTAAAGTAGCGTGTAAAAAAGCAGCGTATAAACAATTCAATCATTAGTTTTAATGATGTAAACGAAACTAATTGAAACTGCTGAGGAAATGTTGACAATGAGCTGCCTCTCCCAGTTGTTGAAAAATAAAGTAAACACACCAACCAACCACAGTGTTTTAAAATTTTAATTTAATATTTAAGAAACTTATTATTCGACATATTGTCAGAAGTTTATTTTAATTTGAAATTTATTTGCTGGTGGTTCAGCGTTGTCTATATGCATTTCATTGTTGCTGTAACAAATCATCAGTAGACTTCAACCACACATTGTGAATAGTCACAAACCTCTTATCTTTTGTGATTTTCAAAAATATTAACGCTTGTGAATTCTCAAATAGTTTTTGAAAGTCTGTGCATAAGATAAGAGGTTTGTGACTATTCAAAATGTGTGGTTGAAGTCTACTGATGATTTGTTACAGCAACAATGAAATGCATACAGACAACGATGAACCACCAGCAAATAAATTTCAAATTTTAAGTTAATTTTTTTTTTTCAAATTTCATACAACAATTTGCAAACTAGTAGGGAAGGGAGGACAAAACACAGGTGAAATTTTAAAAGTTTTACAAATAAACATATTTTAGGGTAAAGAATTTATTAAATATTTTCGAAAATCATTTCTCATTTAAAGAAGTTAGTCAGATTTTTAGATTTTTAAACAATTTTTTTATTACAATATCATATAATGATATCATATCTGAAAGAAAATTATCGCGTATGAGTATAAACACTTCTTCAGCACCATTATTTATTTTTTGAAAACGAGAAATTTACTCGGATTCGGTTTACAAAAGAGGGCCGATTATAACTGGAAATCGACTGAGGAAAACTCAAGGAAAGAAATTATATTTAAGCTTTATAGAGGCTTTTTGCATATAAAAAATAAAAATGCGAATGTACAGACTAACAATATTGTCAGATCTAACAATATTGTCAGTAAACTGTGCGAAAAAATAGAAAAAAAGCGAATGTACATACTAAAAATATTTTCAGATAACAATATTGTTAGTGGACTGTGCGAAAAAAAATTTACAATTGTTTGGTTTGACAATTTTTGTCTGGCAACGTTGTCAGAAAAAGCATTGTGAGTCCATTGCAAGACTGCCAGCTGACAATAATTTGTCACGACATATGGCAATCAGCTGAACACATTTCGTTGGCATTTGTCAAATTATTGGCAGATATTTGTCAGACATTTTATTATTGCCAGAAGTGTGAAGTTTATGCATTTGACAATGCTAACATTGTGAAGGAATTTATTCTATGGGCAACACTGTGTTCCACTTGGTTTTAAAGATGCCAAAAAAAAGCATTGCACTGTCAGTCCATTGTAATTCGGCCAGCTTACAAAAAATTGTCAGACATCAGGCAATCGTCTGAACACATTTCGTTGCCATTTCATCGCCTAAGAATAGGTTTAGCCCATATGCCACAAAATTAGAGTGGAGAAAAACGACAAAGAAGGTTTACATGAAGTTTTCTCAAAATATAGCCGATGGATTTCTTTTGTATTTGCACCACTGCTTCCAACACATGTTTTGAAGAAAAAATAGCTTTCATCAATGAAGTTAAAAGTTAATATTACTTTATTGTAAAAGTAAAAATACGTTTTGTGCCACATACACCACTTTTCTTAATTTTTTTTCAAAAAAAAGTAGCTTTTTTTTTTGCTCCATACGTATACTTAACTGCTGCGTCACAGCTGTGAATTTTCTTTATTTTTCTTGCTGCCCAGAGAAATAAGTCAATCGTTTAACGCCGACCAATAAGCCGCCGCCGTAATATTTTTAAATATCGATCCGCTAAAACACTTACACAAGAAAAACCAGTAATTGAATTGTATTTAATATAAAGAATGAAATTAAATGATTTCTGTTATACACAAACATGCACAATTAAGGTTTCTTTTATTTTATTTTAGTGTTTAATAAGTTTATATTAAAACATTTAATCGGCGGCACAGGTGATGATATTTTTGTTTGATAGTCGCGATTGAATTTTTTTTACAGCACCTTCTTTTTTTATTGTTAATTTCTAGTAGAAATGAAGCAAAACAAGAGTTAACTTTACTTTGTACGTTTTTGTATCAAAAATTTGACGCAATCGCCAACAAGTGGCGTGTACAGCAAAACAATACTTATTAAACCTACAAATAGTGGATATAGTGGATAATAAATTTCGTGAAACACGTTTTGGATTCAGTCTTTCTTTCAAAGTATATATATTCCATATCTAACTCATTTTTTCAGAATGGTCGCTGGAGCAAAACTATTCTGGGTCGACGATTTGCCACATATTTTATTATTGCCAGATGTGTGAACTTTATGCATGCATCAGACAATGGCATCATTGTAAGAGATTTTTTTTATGGGCAACACTGTGTTCCGCTTGATTTTAAAATTAAAGGAAAGTGCAAAAATGTATTAATATAGATGCCGCAAAAAAAAGTAATTGCAATTGTTTCTTTGTGGTCTACAATAATTTATATTTTCACTTTTTACATTTAAAACAACTACAGACGATTGACAATTGAAATTTGAGTCCGGCAACGCATAACAACAGATCTGACAATTTATGCATATGACAGCCGTGTGAACTGACAATTTAATGACTACTATCGTCATTGTCAGATAAATTTATCATGCAATCGTTTGGCAATAAATTGGAAGATTTTCTGACAAAGTTGATAGAACCGTAGGAACACTGTACTCTAAACTCTCAGTAAGTTGTCAGCACGTTCAAAGATCTGACAATATTGTAATACATGATGATTTCTCGCCAAACGCGGCGATTTTTCAGCTAATTTGGCGTCATGGCGATTTTTCTGGTGTTAAATAAATTTGTTTTCGTTTTTTTAAAGAAAATTGAACTTCAACATTTTTTTTAATTCAGGAAAATTAGTTTTTTTTTGAAGGAGTAGTTTCAAAAATTCCGGATAGGGACTATTGGGTAAAACCCGATAAGCTATGTATATGAGGGTCTTTAATGACGGATCAAAAATTGGGGAAGGCTCAGGGGCTGCTGTCTATATCTTGGGAACGAACATTCGAAGTTTTTTCAGACTGCCGAAGGAATACAGCGTTTTCCAACCACTGGCTGTCGACAGCAGCGCTAAAAGCTTTGAAAGGACACAATGTCAAATCGAAACTTGTTAGGAGACTGTAGGAGATCCCTCAACTTGCTTATGTATAAATATAATGTCAGACTATGCTGGGTTCCTGGCCACAGCAGTGTTGAGGGAAATAAAATTGCCGATGAGCTGGCAGGAATGGGGTTGGCGTTAGATGGGGGAATGTGTGACAGATCGGTGAAATTACCGATAGGTCATTACTATAGGAACACAGAAAAAACAGCCTCATAGAATCAATAAGATTTTCTCTATGAAACGTGTTTAGGCTAAGGGTATCCCAGCAGAAAGAAGCGAAGGTAATTTCATAGAGATTTCTTATTGTTTTTATGTGGTAAATCTTATTAATTTTATCAAAAAGAAAACTACATAAAATCAAGAAGAAATCTTATTATTAGCAACTTTTTTTACTAAATTTCCGTTATTTTTGGCACCAAAAAAACAATCCATAGAGAAAAACTTCTTGATTCTATTAGGTTTTCTTATAAATTGTAAACTATAGGGATTTCTTATTGATTGTATTAGGTTACTTTATTAATTTTTTCAATAAGTTTTTCTTCTTGATTTTAGTAGGTTTCTATATGAATATGTGTAAAGCATCTTATTGATTTTTTTTAATAAGAAAATCTTCTTGATTTTTTTTGCACAATAATTTCAAATGTTGTTCAGGCTGCTTGTTAGCATATTGGTTAGAGTGCTTGTCTACAGGTAGAAGTTTGCTGGCTCAATACATGGTGAGTAAGTTATTTAAGAATATAATATAATGTGTATATATCTATGTATAAATACATACACATTATATTATATTCTTAAATAACTTACTCACAAAGTATTGAACCAGCAAACTTCTACCTGATAGATGATGTATCTATGTATAAATACATAACATCTACAATATACTACATACATACATACATATGTATATGGTATAGAATTTAAATGAAAATACATAAGTACAGAGAATAAAGACGTAACTTTTTTTTTTATTTTTATTGAAAAAATCAATAAGATATAACCTAATAAAAACTACAAGATTTCTTCTTGAGTTTTTCAAAAAGGTTTTCTCTATGAAATTAATAAGATTTCCTTATTGAAAAAAACCATAGAGATTTGTTATTAGTTTTGTTCTATTTTATGAGGTATTTAATAGGCACTGTTTTCTCTGTGAACTCAGTAATTGCGTAGAAAGCAGGACCAACAGTTCATCGCAAAGTAGGGAGAATTGTAGAGTCGCGAGGGTCATGTGGCCAACTTGACTCAGGAAGATCTAAACTGCTACTGAACATGAATTGAATCGTTGACTGGTCACTGCTCGGTCACAGCAAGGACCAGCATTTGGGAAACTGGCACTACAGATTTTTGAAGAACGTGCGTTTCAATGATATCATTAGTGATATCGGAAAGTGCAACTGGAGGATATTAGGGGGCTTCATCAGGGGAACTCAGTGGGTTAATGACGGATAATAGGGTAATTTCTGGGTACAAAAAGGGGGGAGGGGTAAATATTGTTTCTAAGGGGCAATAGAGGGGAGTCACAATGGAACCAAATGGGTCTCCGAGTGGAGGTGCGGTTTAGCACCACCCTTCCTAACCTAGTTTCCAAAATAAATTCTACCAAAACTCGTCTGCAAGAAATTAAAACAATTTGATTTTGATGATTTTTAACCCCCGACTAAAAAGGGGTGTCATAAGTTTGTAGTGTGTGTCTGTGTATCTGTGGCTCTGTGTATATGTGTGTTTGTCCGTGTCCACGTACAGACCAAACGGCTGGACCGATTTTGATTTCGAGAAAGTTCTTAACTATGTTTGAAGAAAATCGGTCTAGATGTTTAGAAGATATCACATCTTTTCTAGATATATCGGGGGTTTTTATAATTTTTAATTTTTGTTATTCTTATATTAATTAAAGTAATTAATGCGTCTTGAATTTGGATGAGAAAAATTTACAACAACTATTTTTTGGCGATTTTATTTTTACTTTGGCGATTTTCCTGCAAAAATTTTAAACGATTATTTTATAAAAATTTTCATTACAAAAAGTGTCATGCAAAAACAAATTTATTATCAAATACATATTAAGAAAACTAAAAAAAATTATTTGAGCGTCTTTTGGCGATTTTTAAAATCAGTTTGGCAAAATTGATGGGAAAAATCGGACAACCCTGAAACTGAGAAGTATTATTAAAAGCAATTTCCAAGTACGGTGTGTGTTTTGAGAATGACAGATTTAAATATAAGAAATATAAAAAAAATTCAAGGCTAGCTCCATATTTTTTCTTATTGATCTTAAAACTGCCACGCGCTTTAATCCAAAATTATAATCCACCCACAAAACAACTTTCCACCTACACACTTAATTTTTTTTTTTAAATGACAACCTAAAAAAAGCATAACTGCCAAAATGGAAACTTTGCACACAATCAAAAAACAAGAGATGAAATTTGTCATAATAATGAATGAGGGAATTGTTTGGAATACTTAAACCCAGAGTAAAATAACAAGAGCATAAAAAAAAAATACAAAGCGCCACGTGAGCTTTTGACCGTACCAGCAACAACGTTGTGAAAATTGAAAATTTGAACTTTTAATAATACAAAAGAAAAAAAAAAAAAAGAAATA
This sequence comes from Tachina lurida, assembly GCA_944452675.1. Taxonomy (NCBI): domain Eukaryota; kingdom Metazoa; phylum Arthropoda; class Insecta; order Diptera; family Tachinidae; genus Tachina; species Tachina lurida. The sequence goes on along the minus strand of OX101754.1, from coordinate 10,943,905 downwards.
CAAACGAATTGATAACCTCCTCCTCCTTTTTTTTTTGAAGTCGGTTAAAAAATCTTTAATTTTTAGTGACACAAAACTGAGAAAAAAAGGTTAAACCAGGAAAAGCTCTTATATCTTCCATTACAAAAAAAAAACGCAATTGTTAGTGGGTGATTAATAGAAATGTTTGCTTTCATTCACATCCTTTCAAAGTTTCTTTAACAGAGATGCAAGGGTATTTGTTCTTTATATAAGAGAAAAAGGGAAAAACCTTGGTGTTTTCTTTTTCATCTTTAAGTACATATTTATTTTTCTTTATATATTTTTATTAAAAAAAAAAACTTGCACTTATTTGAAATATTTACGCTTCCTTTGGCGTGTAAATGATGTGAATTCCTTTTATGAATGGTTCTGTGTTTCTAAAGGTACACAGTAGGCTTTTACATTTAAATACATATACATATGTATATGTAGATATCGTCACCTAAAATTCAAAAGGCCGTAAGAACAATTTTTACTTTTTTTTACAGGAGAAGTAAAAAACCTTACCCTACGTCTACAATTTCATATAGAAAAAGGAGCTAACATAAAAAAAATTATTTTTATATATAAAGTTTGACTTATTGTGATAAAAATATATCAGGTGTAGACGTAGGGTTATAAATTTGAGACTATTATTGAATAATGAATAAAATCGGTATTTTCGAATGTGTGAGTAAAATTTTAAGGAAAGATGTATTTTTTTTAATCACATCATAATGAAGCACAAAAAGTCTATTTTGAATTTTTTGGTTTTTACGGCCTTTTGGATTTTAGGTTACGATATGTATAGATATATGTACATACATATGTGTATATATATTATTTTGTGGGGTTCATATTCGAATCAAAAAGCCCTAAAAATCTGCGAAAAAAAGATTAATTGAAAAATGTTCTACAATAATTTTGTTTCATGTGTGTTTCATGTTAATTTTACATGATTTACAGTAATCTTCCAAGAAAATGATTCCTTTTGAAATAACTTTATTTCAAGTTGATTTAACATTCCAGTACCTGTAAATCAAAATGAAGAATCTTGTTGAATTAAAGTTTTTTCATGTTGATTTAATATTCCAAAAAATTATGGTCAGTTGAAGGTAAAAATTAAAGTTAATTTATTGAATATTAAAGTCTGAGTCTTCTTCGTTTTCAAAGTTCATTTTCATTATTAATAAATTTTTGTCTAAACATATTTTATGAATAACAGGAAGGTACTGAAAGTAGGTATAATATATCATTATTCTTCCTGCCAAAAAATAAACCTTCTTCAGTGCAAAGATCTGATAGAAGAAGATAAGAAGAAGTACGTGAAATATAAAATTAAATTTTAACGGGCGTACCTCCGCCCATATTTTAAATGCAAGATTGTGTGTTTTTCAGGGCTTAGGGTGTGTGTTAAGTTTTTTAAAAATCAGTAAAGTAGAAACACGTAAAATAAAATATTAAATTTTAATGGGCGTGACTCCGCCCATTTTTTTAAGAAAATATTTTGTCTCTTTTAGAGCTGAATTTGTGTGGCAAGTTTCATAAAAATCGATTAAGTAGAATCGTGTGAAATATTATAATAAATTTTAATGGGCGTAACTCCACCCATTTTATTAACTTTCAAATTGTGCAATTACAGGAACCAAAGGAGATTGCCAAGTTTCGCAGCAATCAAATAAGTAAAATATCATAAAAACAAATAAAAAAATTGTGGGCGTCTCCCCGGCAACTTTTTTACAATGGCACCAATGGCAGGCTATGTATACTCTCTCAGACAACAAGAAAATTTTTACAATCGGTCTAAAATGTACCGAGTTATGAAGTTACACACCTAAAAAAATAGAGACGAATTGTTAACCTCCTCCTTTTTTTTTTGAAGTTGGTTAAAATTAATAATTACGCAAGTAAGCAGTACTCATTACTTTGGTAAGCCATTAAAGATTACTTCTTAGACTTTACAAAATCTGGATAAGTTTTTGCTGGAGTGCTACACAAAGTCGGTACTAACTTAAATTACAGGCGAAAGCTCTACTCTTTAATTCTAAGGGAAATAAAAAAAACTTACAAATTTATATGTTAATAACAAATTATAGAGTATTATAGACCTCTTGTTGTCTGTTTATAATGAAACCATATGTTGCCAGTGTAATGGAATACATTTTCTGTTTAAAGTTAAACAATATGCCATCTTATGACCCAAACCAAACTCTCTTCGTTAGCAAATTTGATTTAAACTGAATATTATTATACCATTACATGCACTCGATTTAGCTTGTGTACAACAATAAAAAATATGTACAAACACAACAAAACTAAGACTTGTAAGGGGAAGGATCTTAGTTCCTTAAAAATGTCTAAACTGAAAGACTTTGACATTGAAACTTTGCAACTATAATTTACACAAAATTAAGCCTAATGAAACGTGTGTGTTTTTTGTAAAGAATTTTCTACTGAAACCCTACTTAGTGATTACAATTTTCAAATATCATAAGAAAATGCTAATACAACTGCTAACTACCACCAAAAAGCAGAAAATTAATAAAACTTTTACAAATGACTACAACAATAAAAAACGAAAAACAAAAAAGAAATAATAAAAAGCAAGCGCAAAAAAGTGAAATGAAATCAGTTTTGAGCATTATTAACAGCCTGAAAGTATGCCAAATTAGATTAAGGAAAACACTCCCTTAAAATATGTGATTATAATAATAAACAATGTAAACTCAAATAGGTTATTAATGTTTAGATTTTCTTTTAAGGAGGTTACTTACACATACCTTCCTACTAAATATTTATTTATCATTGTTAGTTTTGTATTTATTCATTGTTTTTTTCTTTCTTTGTTCTTGTTGCTTTTGCTGTTGTTTTAGTGAGAAACTTTTGTGCAAACAACAGCTATATAAATTTCATTAAATCATGGCATATTGTTTAGGCTGTAATAATAATAATAATAATAATAATAATAATAATACTACAAAGATAAATAATTTTGCGCCATTAAATTATGAGGAGTTGTTTCTAATTTTCTAACAATAAATTCGAATTTTGTTCAATGTTATTTTGTTAGAGCTTATAAAATGATAATTAAATTCTTTGAACAATAAATTTGTGCATAACTTTAGGTGTAAGGACGAGATTCCATTGAGGATTAATTTTTCTAAATGTTTTAGTTATCAGGAACATGCTTCGAATTGTTCGAATGTTAGAATTTATAATATTTAAGTTAACTTAATGCTGTCTAATTATACTGTAGAACAAAATAATAATAATAATAAAGAAGGCGTTGACTATGACGCCATAAGTTCCGAATAAAAATTTGACCGGGAAAGCCAACTGTACATGCAAACAATTTTCTGATGCCAGTGCCAATACACACAATAACGTTAGTTAAATTATGAATTAAATAAAAATTCATGTTATTTCAACGTGAAATAACTTTGATTCAATATAGTTCACAGTGTTATTTCAGTATCAAATAAACGTTGTTTTAACTTGAAACTACTTTGATTCAACATTATTTTTAATTTTAATTAAACAGTGTTGGAATGTTAAAACAACCATGAAAAAAACTTTGATGCAACATGATTCTTCATTTTGATTTAACAGTATTAGAATATTAAATCAACATGAAATAAAGTTATTTGAAAAGAAACATAAATCATGTTGAATTAACATGAAACACATATGAAGCAAAGTTATTACTGCAAAAAATGTTAAATTAACCTTGGTTTCGTAGATTTTAGTATTTAGTATTGGAGCCGAGTGCACACTATATGTCATTTCGTGACATCGCAATAGTGTATACTGGTGGCAACGTGTGCAATTTCCGATATTTTTCGTTGTGTGGCATTGCTTTCTGTATATAAAAAATATAATGGAAACGGAGTTGCAAACATTTTGAAAATAACACCACATAATGAAAACAAAAGTTGTATACTTGGCATTAGGTAGGGATAATTGTAATGTCACAATACAATTTTTAGCTTCTTATTTCCTATTTTTTAAATTTTTTCTTTAACTTCTTTTAAACAAACCTGGCGGCAAATTATGGCATTCGATGCCGATCGAAATTTGTAAATATATCCACATTGGAATACATACTTTGTAATTTCATTCGATACCCTGGTTTTAATTTCTTTGCTGCTTATTTTTCTTTCAATAATTTTATTAACTTTTTTTTGTAAAAAAAAGAAGAGAGGTGTCTTATAACACCCGATTATAGCTAAGCTGCTTAGCTACATGAAACAAACTTAAAGTGTTAAATAACAATGCAATTATCTTATAAATTCGCCGAAAATTTTTCAAACCGTTTCCAATTATTTCCCATTATTTTCTTTTCTAGCGGTGGCTGACGGCGGCTGTTGGCCGGCTTACAACCGTTAGGATTCGTTCCCTGGTTTGTGCTCATGTGCAAACACAGTAAAAACAACAAATTGAGCAAGCCTTCTAATTGTTTTTAATTTGTTTTTTTGTCACTCACTTCAAAGAAGGAAACAAAACAAAATTAAGCAGTTTGTTTCGTATATTCTCGTATTCTGGTTTTAAGTACAAGGAAATCAAAACAAAAATAAATTTATAACTGTAATAGTGTCGATTATTTTTGTTACGAAAATCACATCTTAGCTCTTGTGTCGTGACATAAATAGCATAGCTATAAAAATATTAGCAACACTGGCGCCGCCTCGTTTTACAAATTAAATATTAAGCTTTTACAAGCAACCACACTGTGTGCCCTTAACTAGGCACAAGGTTTGGATAAAAGTAAATGATATGTTTTCATTGAATGAGTAGAGACTGTAAACTTTTTTGACAATGGAAACAAGCTAGAGCTATGTTGTCCTTTAAGACAAAGAAATAAGTAGTTTTTTAAATCATTTCTGAAGTAACAAACATAAAAATTTAAAACATATGCAATCGAATTTATTGAGGTCTTTCTTTTTTGAAGTTGTTACCAATAAAAAACAAAACAGATTTAAAAATCAATGTAAAAAGTTATTTAAAAGCTTTTCTTAACAGCTTTAAAAACTTAGCCAACTTTCAAAAATTAAATGGCTAAATAATAAATTTAAAATCCGAAAAAAGGGAAGGGGTGGAATGTGTGATTATAACGCTCTGCTTAAAAGTTTCGTAGAACTCAACACATGAGCACAAGTCCTTCTACTATTTAACTATACCTATCACGTACTATTAACCTTACCCATTTGTAGTTAGTTCCAGAGTCCTGCACTTGGCAGCTCTATCAAAAGGTTCAATTATTTCCAACAGCTGTCAAACTTCGTTAAATATTTTGTTCAAGTTTCTATTTTTTTTAAATAACTTTCAATAAAGCCGCATATGCTAAATGTATCATAAACTTTGATTGAAACATGCCATGAAAGGACATAACTTGTAAAAACTATATATGTATTTTATAATATTTCATTCAACTTTATTGCTTTTTATAGTTTATGACACACTTAAAATGGGTTTGTTTTTTCTCTTGTATACATGTACATAATATAACAAAAAAGAAACTTTGACAGTGCATACCTTTAGGCTGGGCAACAACAACAACAACAACAACAACAACGAAACAAGCCAACTCGTTGCCATAACCCATAAAAAGTTTGATCAATATATATTCTACTAAATTTATTAAATAAAATTCAGTTTTTGCTTAAAATTTTATTTAAAATTTTAACAAGAATAAAATAGTGGATGAATTAGTGGATTTTAAATTTCTAGTTCAGTCTAATGAAACAAACAAGTATAAAAAATATGTATATTTTCTGTAGCTAATGGTAATTTATTGAGTTGCAGCAATGTTCTATTTTTCTTATAGATACGTACTATTCTAAAAATAAGGTAATTTATCTATTTCTTTATTTTTTCTTTTTGCATTCAATTACACTAAAAGATTTTCTAGTTCTTTTCTTTTTTTCTTTACTTTGATTTTATTTTTCTGGAGTGCATGATTTTTTACTTTACATTAGTTAGTGCTGTTTGTTGGTTTTTGTTTTTTTAGTTGTGCTAACCAACACCTGCTGTCAATTTCAAATTACAAACCACTAAATAAATAAAAGCTTACGTCATGCCTCCTAAAAGTATGCTTTAGTTTAGAAAAAAAAGAACTAGCAAGTGGAAGGAAACAGGCTATATGTATATATGTAAGTGGTAAAAGAGAAAAAAAAGCATTCAATAAGGCCAAGTCGTTTTGAAAAAATACTTCACTTGAGCAAGTAATTAAATCGTAATAAAGAGAGTGAAGAAAAAACAAGAATAACTGATATTTCCATTAAAAAAATTATTATAAAAAATTAATTTGTTGTTGATTGAGCACGTCTTAAAAATTAAAAAAATAAATGCCGCAACGAAAAATTGCCAAAATAAAAAAACCGCTTAAATGAAAAATCTCACCAAAAATAAAATAAATCGCTTAAATACATAAAAACGCACCAAAAGTAAAATGTTAGCCAAAAAAACTAAAAAAAATCGCTAAAAACTGAAAAATCACCAAAATGAAAAAAGCGCTTAAATGAAAAATCTCACCAAAAATAAAATAAATCGCTTAAATACATAAAAACGCACCAAAAGTAAAATGTTAGGCAAAAAAACTAAAAAAATCGCTAAAAACTGAAAAATCACCAAAATGAAAAAAGCGCTTAAATGAAAAATATCACCAAAAATAAAATAAATCGCTTAAATACAAAAAATCGCCAAAATAAAAAGTTTGGCAAAAAACCAAGAAAATCGCTAAAATCTAACAAAATCGCCAAAGCTAGTATTTTCGAGATTTCGAGCTAAATCAAGCTGCTTTTTTCCAGATTTCCAATACAATCTAATTTTTCAGTAGATTTGTAGGAAATCTAATAAAAATCTAATGTGAATTAGCTACGGTCTGCTTAAAAAAGAGTGTGAATTGGCTACAATGCAGTTGTTTGGTTGTAGTTTTGGAAGCAAATAGGTTGATGGGTTTTGTTTTGTATAAAAAAATCTTGACAAATGTCAAAAAAAAGCTGGTGTAAACGGTATAGATTTCTATAAAGATTTTAATCAAAATATGCTAGATTTTGTGTTGATGTAAATGCCCTATAAGACTAAATACATATATGTATTGCAAACAAATAAAAAACGGAAAATTTTTTTATATAATAAAAAATATTTCTTTTTGCGATTGAAAAGAAAAAAGACAAAAAATAAATATAAAATATAAATATCAAAAAATAAGAAATATCCTGAAGAAGGTTAATGAAATATTGACAAAAAAACAATATAAAAATATATATGTATAGACCTCTAAGGCTTGAATCCCTAAAGCTAAAGTAAATCGCTAAAACTAAAATAAATCATCACAAATCGAAAAATTCGCATATTAAAAAACGGCTAAGATAAAAAGCCCCTAAAACTGAAAAAATCGCCCGGTAGAAAGCTAAAATAAATCGCTTAAACTAAACAAAATGAAAAAAAGTAAAAAAAAAACACAAAAACCGAAAAAATCGCAACTTTTACAAATGCAAAGTTTTAATGCTTTCACACGATATGATGCATGTATGTAAATAGTTTGCAGTGGGAAATTTTACATATCAGATGTGTTATCAAACGACATGACGACTTTATAATGATTAACTCCAAAAGCGCAAAAATGCCAGCACATAAAAAATCGCAAAATCTCCAAAGTGAAAAAAAAAACGCCAAAACGAAGATAATTTTGAAACGGTAAGAAACGCCAGCACGGAACAAAATCGGTAACACAAAATAAATTTTCAAATATTTAAAAACTCCATAAACGAAAAATATCGCCAATACGGGAAACCCACAAAATTAAAAAAAATATATCATACAAATGAAACTAAAACGTTAACTTGGAAAAATCGATGAAGGAAAAACGATCACAAAGTGAAATAAAACACAAAACGAAAAAATCTCAAAATGAAATTGAATCGTCAAAAGAAAAACGTTACCAGTGCGGAAAAAACCATCGCAAAACGAATTAAGCACTAGTATCACCTAGCTTAAGTCTGGAATTTGGACTATATATATTTCAATATATATTATTTTTCATACAAATTTGAAACGTTTAGAAACGAAATTTTTTACAAAATCTGCTTATAAAAAATATTTTTTACATACAAATTTCAAAACGAAAAAAACGTTTCTATATACAAAATTTGCCTTGATGTTAAAAGTTATACGCAATTTACGAGTAAATTTAATATTTGAAAAAAGTCGATTTTTTTTGCCGTTTTTTACAGAAAAAAGTGGATTTATTATTTCGCTATTATTAAAAAATATTGCAAAAATACTAACCCCATATTTTTTATTTATTCAAGAGGTAATACTATAAGAAACACTATAAACTTTTTTTATCAAAATTTTCGCCATTAAAGCTGCCAGATCGTTTCGAAATAGACCTATTTTTGTTATAAACATCAAATGTAAGGCCTTTTTGCTCAAATGCCAAAGCTGGAACCAAAAACTTTGACATGCCACTTTAATGATATGTTTTTAAATATTTCCTAAAATATTATCTGCGCCCGGCGAAAGATAAGAAAAATACAGCAGAAATACCCAAAAATCCAATTTTTGGGATTTTATGAAATCTTTTTGGGACTTGCCGGGAACTCAAAAACTTACTTTTTGTGTATTAATGGCATCATTTTCCACCTGAGAGAGAATTTTAAACCAAAAATATCGATAAATGGCGAAATTTATAGCATTCCTTTGTGTAGGACCTCTGTCTTCTCGGAAAAGCCTTCATATGTTGAAAGCAGTTACCTAAGAAAATACTCGTAATTATACTTGTACAGTAGGCTGTCCTAAAAATATTTTTTTTTTTTTGGCTCAAGCTTAATTTGAAACATGATATTTGGGATTTTTTTTTTCAGATCTTTTTAGAGGTCGCACAAGTCGAATTTTTGCCGTTTTGTATTTTCTTCATAACTTTAACCATAACCAGGATCACTTTGAGGAAACAATTTAAAAGAAAAATGTCCAAGCTTTATTTTTGTGTGCCAAAACTTGCAAGTGTTTGGAATGAATTTCTTCTTTTAGGTAGCAATAGGTAAGAAGTGGTAAAGTAATGGGGTAAGTCTAGCAAACAAAGATTAATTTTTTTATTCGAATTTTATTTAGCGCTGTTTGAGTAGGATAGTCAAAATATTGCCCCCAAAATTATGCAATAACAAAACGTTTTTGATGCATAATTTTTTTTTTAAATACTAAACATATTATTTTCTTAAGCCAAGTGTAGGGCGCTTAAAATAAAAAACATACCATAACATTTACCCAAGGTTGCTGTTCGTTATTTTTGTGTTAAGCAAACAAACTGAAAGACAAGACTTATCTAGAATGAAAAAATACCAATTGCTGCAAAGAAATACACGGTGGTAACGTCATACGATATGAGAACAAACATTTATTCTTTTTCTTTTATATCAGTTGAGTGCTGTTGTGTTGGTTTTATTTTAGTTCGATTCACTTTAAAAAATGACTACATTACTTGTTTTTTTGTTTTTTTTTCTCTCTCAAATAGTTGAAAGGAGTACATTTCTCTTCATTTCTTTTCATTTTTTATTTAAAACTAAATAAATAAAATATGTATGCATGTTAACAATCATGCAAACGCTGCTAACGTTTGAGTTTTTATTAAATCTTGCAAGATAAATAGGGAAAATAAGACTGTGGCATATTTTTAGGATTGCTTTTGGCTGCTTACCTTAACATATGCTGAATTTATTTGTTTTAAATTTTGTTATTTCCAACTGCTGCGAGGACGTATGTATGTATGTATGTATAAAAAAATTATCCTGCAGTTCTTGTTTTTGATAAGATTTTTGATTCCTCGTGTTTGTTTTTTTTTGTGCAAACATTTGCTGTTGCAACATTTTTATTATTACATTTTAGGTTTTATTTGTTGCTTCACATATCACCAATTTTGCATTACTTAACATTCGTGTAAGAGTATTAAATTGTAAATTTGAATGTAAAATTTCTCCAGTCGTCGTTGTTTTCGTTAGATTGTTAAAAGTTTACAAATTTTAATAAATTTATGAAATACCTGCAAAGAAATAGAAAAGAACAAGTTAATGATACAGTTTACTTATAAAAACAATGTTATGTGAAAATAAAAAGCCCTAAAATATGCTTTACATTTCAATACATTTTAAACCCTTAAGGTAGGCTTAGAGTGATTTATGATTTATGTTTCGTTAAATTAATATTTTAACAGACTATAGCAATTAATATTAGTAAAACAAGAAAATAAATAAAAAAATAAATTAAACAGTCTTACATATAACATTATATGTCAATCCTTTTAAAAGCACACAAATCGTTTCTTTCAAAATAATTTCCTTATTTTTTTGCTTGGAGCTTAAACTATTTGCCACACATAGAAAGGCTTAATATGGATTAAAATAAAATATACAGCAAACATATATTTTATTCCATTTAAACTGTAACATTTGTACAGCACATTTAACTAACATATAAATATTAATCACATCTTAAAAGTATGCTTTATATTTTAAAAATTTTCAACCTTGCAAATACGAGTATATGAAAGGTAGTCTTAAATAAATTACCACAGCAAGGTCATAATGATTAAAACAAAATGTGTGCAACAAATCGTCTCACAATTTAAACAAGCAGACTATAAAAAAGGACTAGTTTATGCCCAATTGTAGGCTATGGTTTTTTTTTCATTATAAATAAGTTTTAAGCATATTTATTAAAATTATATTGTTAGGCTCAGATGAAGTGAAGCAAAATTTTTTAAGTGCACAGTGGTTTGTCATTAAAATAGTAGTTGGGAAATAAATTTCCTTTTTTTTGCGGTATTAAATTGTTTATTGAATTTTAAAAATATTTTTAGTTTAAGCTATTTTAAAGGATTTCTAATGATTCCTTTGATATTTCAAATACAGTTAACTCTCGCTAATTTGAATCATGAAGTATTTTGTTTGTGTCCCGAAAAATTTTTAAGGTACAAGGTGCTCTTAATGAGGTATTTAGGGTGCCTAGACACGCTCAGATTATAGTAATATGTTCACAAAATTTGTCCAAGCTTAACCCTAGCTACAACTTTGCCAAATATTGTTAGAAAAAAATTAGGAGTCCCTAGAAGTTATTCTAAAAAAAATTTTAAAAAAAGTTACTTAATTTTGCAACAAAAAAAAATTCACGAAGGAATTATTTTTTTTTTTTTGGCATAAGATATCAACAAGATTTGTTCGGTAGACTCTTAGGTACATTATTACCAGTTCAGAGCTAACACCAAGTCTGAATAAGCTGTTGGCCAAAACACCATTTTGGGGGGGGGGGGGCGCACTGAATTTGAAATCTTTGAGGAGGCCCATAAAAAATTGGGCACAAAAATCGCCAAACTGACTATAAGGTTTTACTGCCCTTGGGTAGTACTAGCGAACCTATACTGTCCAGTCCCTGTGTTTTTCCAAAAGTCTTAATTTGTTGCATAGTGTTTGGGAGACGATTTAAAGGAATAAAATGTTCCTCGTAAGATTTAAAATGAAAAAAAAAAACTGAGCACATACAACTTCGAGAGGTGACTGTATAATGTTCTTTTTTTTATTACAACATTTGATTTATAACCCTCAGCACGACATTAAGTTGAGTTCAAAGAAACTATTATTCACAACGACTGTTTACGTACACTTGCACCACTTCCCACAACTTTGGCCACTTAGAAGACCAGTAAATAATTGATCTAGCGGGTGTTGCAATAAGACGTTTCATTTTCACTAGAAGGCCAATTTAAGAGCTGACATGCGTCATCCCGAAACTACTTGACAGATGACAGGTAAAAACCTTTTTTTTACTAACGATACTCGTATACGTTCCAAAAACTCTTTGAAATAATTAAAACTAACTACAATAAAGCATTTAAAAAAATGTTATCCGAATTCAAAAATATGCAATAAAAAGTTGAAAATAGTTTGTGGCGTTTTCTTTCCAGAAAAAGTGCAAAATTTTTAAACTTTTATTAAGAAAACTTAAATGTAGCGTTCGTTTAAAGTAAAAAAATTTCCATTACAATACCCCTTATTGTGAATGGCGTCGTCGACGTCACACCAAGACGACAGTAAATATTGTTACTTGTCTACTCTTTATAGGCAACAATTGGCTTTTTTATTTACAATCCGTTACTAATCTCTAAGGCTTTGTAAATTAATGGAGCATATTAATAGTAGTCAATTGTTGTCGACAAAGAGTAGACAAGTGCCATTCGCAATAAGTGGGAATAATTTCTAATGAAATCTTCAGCACGCTGCAGAGCTTGTGCGTGAAAATTTTTCTGGTCATATAGCTTCTCGAAGAGGCGGTCACAATTGCCCGAGAATTTGTTATTCAACCAATTTAGGATTATTCCGTTGGGGCTACGTGAAAGATAAGGTCTATGTCATTGGCCCTCAATCGATTCACGGCCTCAAACATGGAATTCGTGACACCTATTGATCTGAAATTATCAACCATTATTGTTGACATACACTTCGCTTTAATATATATTCGTTTGTTTGAAACTTTTTATTGGAAGACCCTTTATATCATACAAAGCAGATGTTCAACAAAAGCAATTCCCAGAAAATGACCTACTATCGCCAGCAAGTCGTGTATGTATAGTATGGCGCTATGAATATGTAGGTGAACCACTACAAGTGCCGGAAAGTGTACACTGTGAATGTTGCAGGTCGGTCTAAGTAGTGAGACTACTTATTATGGACTTAAATCGCACACAACTTGTCTAAGGGTTAAAGTAAAATGTTGGCTAGCAATTTAGCTTTTGTTTTACAGCAAACGGGTTCTAAGTCGTATTTTATAAACCCCACAGTAATTTGCCACAAGACCAACACAAACCGCTTTACAAAAAAAAAAAAACAACCAGGAAATGAAAACAACTCAAAGCCATAACAATGGGGCAAAGGACCTTTTAAACGTCTTCTCTTGAAAAGCAAAAAAAAAAAAACAACAACTAGAAATAAAAAATTATAGTGTTATTGCAATTTTAAATGTACAGAACGTGATGGCGACGTTGAAGACTAACACGGTCAAGTTGAAAGTAACACCATTGCCAAGGAAAAAATAATTATGAAGAAGGCTATCAACAATCGTTAATTTTCTTTGTGAGCTCTCTTGGCCAAATTAAAAATAGGGTGAATGAAAGGCAAATAACCAGCAGAATGAAATATAATCATATGTATGTATGGTCCTTCGAACCATCAATATGAAGGCAGAGTAAATTTTAACCCCCATATTCATAAAATTTGAAACGAATTTGAAATGTATTTTATTTCAAATTTTTCATACAAATTTTTCCTAAAACGAATTTCAAATTCATTTTATTTTTTTATGAATAAGGGGGTAAGCGTTTTACATGTTGATAAAGAGTCAAATCAACTTTCTGTATTCTCATAGTTGCCAACAACTTTCCAAGTAACGTATATTTTAATACAATTTGTATTTTTAAATAACTTAAGTATGCAGGATTAATGAAAAAACAAAACTAATTGTCAAGAAACAGTTTAACTTAACTCCCTTTCGCCAGAAAACAAAGTAACATGTTAAGAAATGTTGCCAGTTGTTGCACCATAATATTGTAACTATTTACCCTGCAATTTGTTGCAGCTGCAGCAATAAATTGTATAACAGAACTATGCTGGCAACAAACTATAAAGATTTTAAGTAACTAAAAGTAGTTTGGGGGGAAAACATGATTACAAAACATAAGTGAATGAAAGGGCTTTTATTAAATAAACATGCTAAATGATTTCTTGGTAAAATGGCAAGTGGCCCCTTTATTTACTATAAATTATTTTTAAGTAAAAGTTTGCTTGGCAGACCCTAGAAGACCTACATGCGGGTATTTAAAATATTTTTGATTCTACTGCTTAAAATGTGAAAAAGTCGAGTCGAGTAAAATTTAACCAACTTCAAAAATAGGCGCTCTAAAAATAATTAAATTTCACTTAAATCAAAACATTTGGGGTATTCACAAGGGTGTCTTAAGTGTAATAAACTCATAAAGTGCTAACATTTTAAACCAGTTTAAAATTATTTTTTTTAGCAGCCATATTTTAAACTAGTTCAAAAGTTTAGGACATTATGACATAATGACTTTAACACTATCGTTTGAATACCCCAATTATTTAATGCGTTATCCACAGTGCTGTTGGAAGCAGTTTTATAGCTTTAAGCTCTTTAGGGGTTTGCATTCAAAAATTAGGAAAAGTATCGTTTAAATTACTCTTTGAATATTGGCCGTCAAACAAATATGAGTGCAGTGCGTACCGAATACGTATAACTATAAAGAACCAGGATAGAAAAGGTGGTGCTATACCCAACCTCCACTCGGACACCCATTTGTGTCCATGTGTCCAGCACAAATGACTACAACTAAAATTTATAGGACTATAAGAGCTACAATCATACGCATTAGTATAAAAATACTCTGAATATTAATCGGCAACAAATACTTATATACAGGGCTATTTGATTTACACACACATAAAGCATATTTTCAAACAGCCAAAATACATTTTGCATTCCATTTTATATACACAAACGTGTGTATACGGTGGCGAACGATGAATAACTATGCCGAGTATCATGCGTACATTTTTTTGTCCGACTAAATATCCATACTCTGAGTATAAACATACTCCAATTATAAGTATGCCAGAGAGTCAATACGCTTGATACGCATGTGCCTTTTTATTTATAGTTGTAGCGTATTTTAGTTTTTCGCATAAACGAAGTAGAGATGATCTTGTAGGTTGGACTCGTTCACAGTCCTTGTTGCTTGAGAGAAAATATGTGAGTGTTCGAATTGTTTGCGCTATAACAACGATTATACGCAGTTACCAAAATTAAGACTTTTTAATAAAATATTTTTTTCATTCCCTGGTTGGGATTGTTATCCAACAAGGCAACTTCCTAAACAAACAAGTCAAGATTTAAAATCATTTGATAAGTTTGCACTACATATTTCCATATCAAGTTTTTTTATTTTATTGATTTTTTTGCAGAGTTCTCTTTTGCTACGGTGTTCATTAAGTGGTTGCTGCCTTTGCTAGAACTATTGATTAACTGTAGACTTCAACCTACCCAACAGCGAGTGCTGCCATCTGCACAATGGGATTAGATAACTCAAAGTTGCTCAGTCAGAGGTTTTTCTATGGCCCCTGCAATCTTGAGCAAGAATTACCATCTATTGGTGAACCCAAGTTAGCTTTGTTTAAGGTGGCTGCTGTTTGGGTGGCGAATTTGACGTGCAAAAATGGTGGGTTTCAAGACCCATTTTAACGGCCTGTCCCACGATGTCACCAGAAATCGTTCGACCGACAACTTGGATTGCAAACAACAACAAATTTTCAAATCTTATTGTTGTTTGCAATACAAGTTGCCGATCAAACGATTTCTGGTGACATCGTGGGACAGGCCGTAAAACTTAATCGCGTGCATAGCATTATACAACTATCATTCTAAGCCGCTGTCTCCCACATCGGAATTCTGTGAAAACTTGGCCCTGAGGATTAACGCTAATGGGAAAATAAACTTTATGCAGTTTAACTACAGCCATAGTATTAATTCAATAAATTAGTATTAAATATTGCCTGCACGCTATCGACTTTTGACTCTATTAAAAAAATATACTGTTCATTTTATCAACTAATAGTTATACAAATACAACTTTTCTTAGGTAATGGACTATTTTATTATTATTTGTTATATTGTTAAATTTTTTGTTATTTTGCTTTCCTTGTTGTTCTGTTCAAACTAACTTAAAAACTTTTCAGCACCTTGGTTACTTGTTTTCTGCACTTTTACCAAGAAAATCCAATCAAATGAAAACAATACAAACGAAAGACTTGTACGTACACGTATCATACCAACAAACTTTGTTTTATATTTATTGCAACATGTACATATACCAGTCAGTCCTTTCCATTGAATTGCTACAAAACAATGGCACAAGTATACGGAATTACATTCAAGTGAATGCATGATTCGTACATTGTATTTATTTTATTCCCTAGAGGTCCTTGCTCCTTCAGTCGCACACAACAATACAATGTCGGCTAAAGATTTTTCATTTGTATACTGGAATATTTATTTAATTGTTTCAGAAAATTTGTGTTTGTGTTTCAGCTTATGAAATTTAAATCCAATTGCTCTGCAGATGCATGCACACTCATATTTGCAAAAGCTAGAGGAAAAAAAATTAAAGCATACTTTTTGGAGGTTTTTAAATAAAGAAAGAGGAATTCACTTTTTAAGTTATAAGCTTCTTTTTAGTAAATAATTTTAATGAGATTCAAGCACACTTTTAATTTTTTCTCCCCATACATATGTATGCTCTACAAGTAAGCACATACCTAAGTGTTGAAAATATAAAAATTTTTATACTTGCTATTGAATAGCACACATATATTACATTTGATATTAAATACTTTTCTATTAATGTTTCATTTTCTACTAAACAGATTTTTATACAGCTTTGCACACACTTTAGGATTAAACTATGTATGTATTTGCGTTCAAATGATTATTATAAGACTTTCCACTCATTTTCGGCTGCTGATTTTATATAATTTTATGGCAAGCAATGTGGACAGTGACACGTCCGTACCTCGGTTGAAAGAATATTGAGTAAAATATTTATGACGTTAATAAACCTATAATATTATAGCTTCAATTTAGAATTGAAGTTAGCTTAGAATTGGCATTTTTTTAGTGTCTTTTTAAGTTTATATAAAAACTTTAGCTATACATATCATAATTGACCTTTTCCGTTTATATAAAAAGTTTCATGGGTGCAAATTTTCTATAAAAAAAATTTTCTGCTGACAATTTTTTTTGTAGCAATACCTTGCCCATTTCTTTTTTGAATTACTCCACCAAGAACCATCAACAATTTCTGCTTCTTTATTTTAATCATAAAAAAATTAGTAACTTTTACTTTACCCACTGTTTAACTGCTTATTTACAAGGAACTGCTTAAATTCAGTAATAAAAAGAAAATTAAAAATGTTGATTATTCAACACTTTATATTAAACTGCAATCAGCAACTTCTAAACTAGATATAGTAAAAATAGCAAGCATTTAACTACAAATGGATGCTTTGTTTTTGATCCACATCTGCATGGACAATGCATTTTATTTTGCAGTGTGGCAAAAATTATTCTTTTTTATTTTTTGTTTTTTCTTTTCCAATTGTCACCACTGACCACTAAAAGGCAAAATGTTTTGTTTAGAATTAAATGGCTATTGCAAGGAGTAAATCGAACAGCACTTATCAAAGTTCAAAGCGAAAAACAGAAATTAAATAGGGAGAAAGAACTGTGAACGATATGCAAAACATTTAAAATGGAAAAATAATAAAATATTTTATTTTAAACTAACAAGGCAGATATTTGGTAAGTTTCTTTTTAAATTTTAAGCAAACTTTTTACTTTAAGACAAAACAAAATTTTCAAATCATTTATCTCTCAATTAGTTTTGGACAAATTTTAAACTACAATAGAATACACAAAACAACAAGAACTTAAGAACAACATTAAAACTTTTAAGAAAAATAGAATGACTATTGGAAAAAATGTTTAAATCAAATTAAAAAAATAAACTGAAACGTCATAGTAACATTCCTTCCTCCCTAAATTGTTTACTGTAATTTTTTGTTAATCACAGGAATAGAAAAACTATTAGCAAGTGCAAAATATGTTCGTAAGTAAGTATTAAAAAGTTGATAAATTACTTTTGTATGTGTGTTTTAATAAAAATAAAATTTATTAAAACTTTCCAGTCATGATGATATTTTTGTAGAAAAATCATTTGATGTACATTTTCCTTATACTACAAGACCTCCCTTGCGGGCGTTCAAACACAAATTACAAATTTCATTAGACAACGACAGCTATAGTATATATTTAGGCGCACTAAAAACAAAACGAAAAACTGCGTTTCCTCAAGTCCTCGTCTACACTAAGCAAAGTTTTTATAAAACACTCTTAGAGTTTTGGGAGCTTTATAGAGAGAGAGAGACAGAGAGAGAGAGACAGAGAGAGAGAGAGAGCAAAAGAGAGTGGGAGACAGGCAAAGAAAAAAGAAAGCGGTAGATTATTGCAATTCTGTTTAGATTTCTACTCCACACTATACAACAAAGACAGATTTAAAGAAGCAGAAACATGAGATCAAAATAAAAAAACTAATAGAAAGAAGAAAAGAAGCAAAATAAAATTAACTGGAGAAGAAGAGGAGGAATGAAAATTTTTCAGAATAAGAGGACAAATAAGAACAGTGAGAGGAAAAATATAGATAATAAGAAGAACACTAGGAAGAAGGAAAAAGAATAGTGAGAAGAACGCTAGGAAGAGCAAAAAAGGGATATTAAGAAGAGCACTAGAAAGAAGAAAAAATAATAGTAAGATGAAGACCAGGAAGAATGAATGGTTAATAAGACGTAAAGGAATAAAAAGTAACAGAAAACATAAAGAGAAAAAGAGGAACAACATTAAAGAGAAGAATAAGCAAAATAAGACAGAGAATGAGATAAAAGAAAATTAAAAAAGTAAGGGTAGAAAGGAGATAAACAAATGTGTGTGAAGATAAATTCGAATTTAAATAGCAGAGAAATGTTGGTTCCTGTCTCTGCTATTTAAATTCGAATTTATCTTCACACACATAATAAACAAAAGGATGAAAAAGAAAAAAGCCGAGAGGTATAAGCAAGAACAATAAAAAATTTAAGGGAAAAATAATAAAGTAGCAAATAAAACGTAGAAAAGAAAACGAAGTTAAAAATTATGAAAAATAAAAAATTAAAAAAGAAAAAGGAGAGAAAAAGGAGAAGAAAGAAGAAACAGTAAGAGTAGTAAAAAGATGAAAAACGAAACATAATCAATAATAATAAATAATAATTATTTAGATAAAGAAAAGAAAAGTTAACGAAAAAAGAGAAAAAAATATAAGATGAAAACATAGAAATCAAGATAAATATAAAAAAGATGGACTATTAGGAAAAAAAAAACAAAAAAAAATGGAATAAGAAACAATTAAGAAGGAATTAAAAGATGAAAAATTAAAAGAAAAGAATAACCTAGAGAGGCGAAGGCCACTGAAGCCAGTCCTCAAACTTTTGTATTTATTGTAAATTAATTTTGTCAATAAATAATAATAGTAATAAAGAAAAGAGAATAAAAATAACAAAAATTTTAAATTTAAAAACCCCCCGAATATATCTAGAAAAGATGTGATATCTTCTAAACGGCTGAGCCGTTTTACTTCAAACATAGCTAAGAACCTGGTTAAGCCACCTTTCAAACAGAAAAAACTAAATCAAAATCGGTGCAGCCGTTTGGGCTGTACGTGGACTCGTACAGACACATAGATACACAGATACACTCACAAACTTATAACACCCTTTTTTTTGGTCGGCGGTTCAAAAGTAGAAACGGTAAGTCAAGAACAACTATAATTTTTTATTATGACAAAAATACTTTTAAAAGTCCATATGGGCATATCCAGCCACGTTACGTAATTGTCACGCAAGCAATTAAGCTTGTAACGTAGAGCCAGGCTGAAAATTATATTAAACATTAATATAAATTGAAAAAAAAATTTAAGCCCATATCGGCATTTCACAGTCACGTTACGTAATTGTCACGTAACGTCGCGAAGTAATTAAGCTTGTGATTTAGAGCCATGCCGAAAAGTATATAAATGCTAAAAAAAAATTCCACAGTCACGTTACGTAATTGTCACGTTACGTCACCAAGCAATTAAGCTTGCAGTTTATAGACATGCCAACAAATAACATATTTAAAATGAAAATGCCAAAAATAATTATTTAATCCCATATGTGATTTCCACAGTCACATTACTTAATTGATACGTTACGCCACCAAACAGTTAAGCTTGTAATTTAGTGACATTTCGATAAAGTGTATAAAATATACGTAAGTGCATTAAGCCCATATGTGCATTTCAGCAAACACGTTGCGTAATTGTCACGTTACGTGATTGTCATGTTACGTCACCAAGCAATAAAGTTTGTTATTTAAAGCCATGCCATAAAAGTATATATAAAATATAAGTGCCAAAAATAATATTTTAAGCTCATGTGGGCATTTCCACAGTCACGTTACGTAATTATCACGTTACGTCACCAAGCAATTAAGCTTGTAATTTTGAGTCATGCCAAAAACGTCTATATTAAATATAAGTTTTTCTTTGAAAAAGATTCTACGTCACCAAAGAACGTAACGTGACAAAAGGTGGACTTTTCTGTGGAAATGCCCGTATAAACAGGCAGAAGTTAAGCGGTTTCTATTGGTTTCCTTAACTTGTGAGAATTTGAACAGCCGTATTTATAAAAATTATGAAAAGGCTTTACGAGTATAAAGGATTAAAACAAATTTTCATCCAAAATTTTTCTTATTAAACCTTTATAAAGATAAAGCTTTAATAATTTGTATAAATAAGGCCTTAAATTTATAAACGTTCACAAAATATCAACGATTAGAATATTTTTTTACTTAACTATTAGTAAGTTTTTCTCACATTCGTTACAACAATGATGCCAATGTTTTCGTTCTACCATTGTTATACATCGATAGATTTAACTAAAGTTTAAACCTGATCATAAAAGCTGCGATTAAATTAATTCAACTTAAATTTAATAGGTAATATGTGCCACTCTTAAACTATTAACTTTTTTATACTTTTCTTTTGCTTTTGTTAAAACAAACCAAAAGTTAAAACAACAGACCGAGAACTTGAAACCAGAAAACTGCTACTTTTGCTGCGTCTCGGAAAAAGAAACTTTGAAGTGGCACAATTTGTGCAATGAAGTATAATGAAACTTTTCTTTTTATTAGACGGTTTGTTTTATTTTATTTTCTGGGGTTTATTTTTTCTTAATGCAATTTTTTCTTGCTTCACGTAAACGTGATGCTGCTACAAATTGCTTAAATTCTGTGAAAATTTTTGCGAAAACAAAATAAGAAAAAAAACGTAGACAACAATAAATTGTATGAAAATGCTGTTAAAAAAATGTAAAGTAACTAACTTAAACGTTTATAATGAGAGTTAATTTTTTATAGCTTGATAACAAAAATGGAAGGCAGTTTTTTTTTGAAGAGCAGAGGAGGTAATAAAATTATCTAGAAATCAAAAGTGAGCAGAAATTTCTGTGAATTTCTTGTTTCTATTACACTATTTTTATTTTCAGTTAAAGTTTATATTATAAATATAAAAAAATAAGGTAAGAAGATAAGAAACATTTTGCAGTGCTAGAAAAAAAAGCAAGCAAGAAGCTTTCTAAATTAAAGATAAAAAGGAATTTTATTTCTTTGTTGGGCATGTGTTGGATTTTTTTCTGCTTCTCCTTCTCCTTAAATTGTTGGCCTGACACATAATGAGCTTAAAAATTGCTTGCATTTGTACGAGTAGTAACAAGGGAGCCTAAGAAAGGTTGCTAAGCATTAATGTTATCATAATATTGTAAAAATATTTTTTTAATATAGCACAAAAGTGCCTCTCGTTTACTCCCTTTATATTCTTTTTGAGACTAATAAAATGAGTTTGTGCAAACTGCGCAAATTCTTTCATTATTAAACGAAAGTAGCTTCAGGACATTTAATTTCTCGTAATACGATTCACTGATTTGATGTAGGACAGTTCAAATTACTTTCGTTTTCATGTATAAATAATACCATAAATCCTACAATCAGTTTTTAGGATTTGCAGCTTTACTTTATTTACTCTTCATATGAAATTCAAGGAAAATATATTATTTTTTACACGTTTCCTCTGATTGCTAAGATAGGCTCAGGGGTCATTGTTTATTTAACGAGAAAACACTTTTGTTTCTTAAATCATTATAAAACTAATTTTTATTGTTATTTCAGTATACCTAAAGTAATAATACTTTCAATAGTTTACGGGTCGTCTCAAGGATAGCAAATTGCGCCATTTTCTTTTATGTTTCAGAACATTTTTAAACGGGTTTTAAGAAAATTTTATATACTATTTTCAATACACACTTTCTTTCCCACTTTTATAAGAAATCAACATACGTATGCTTCTAATTATAAACCTACATTAAGCCCAAAGCTTTATATACTCGTATATAAAAGTGATTGTGTGTCTGATTCATTCACGTTACCATCTCTGCCAGAATAATCATCAGCAAAATGGAACACCTGAAAACTACAGAACTATGAATTAATTAAGGATAAAATTAGTTATTTGCAAATAAACAAATACACATGCCCACACCCACACAAATGCCCACACACAACTACAAATAAACAGAAATAGAAATTTAGGCCAAATAATGTGTGAGTCTGCATAATTGAAAAGCTTATGGCGTACAGAAGGTATGCCTAGGACCTAATACAGTAGCTAACAAAATAAAGAGACTTTGAATAAATTGAAAGTGTTTGAAATAGTTAAGAACCTTAGGCGTGCAGTTGCATAATTAAAAATTGTATGTCCTAAGGATTCTATAAAAATAATAATAATAATACAGTGGGAAAAATAAAAATCCTAACACTGAAAAAAAATTTACCGTTCGCGTAAATTGTTGTCCGGTTGATGGAGAAACAATTTTATTGGTTAAAATAACAGATGTAGATTGTTGCACTTAAAGAACTATTTTTATAGTTTAAACAACCAAAATAAATTGTTAGAGTTCATCATACGAACGTTGCTCTTTTAAATCCGTAGATCCCGATTTATTTTGAAAATCACATCATTTTATGCAATGTATGGTCGATATTTTATCGCAAAATTGTGTTCAGCGACGAGGCTGATTTTTGGTTTAACGGATTTCTTCATAAGCAAAATTTCCGCATATGGAGCGAATACAATCCGCAACAGATACCACAGACTTTACCAGAAAAATTCAGGACTTGCGGCATCATTTTACATTATTTCTTCAAAAATTTAAGCCGGAGCTTGCGTTATGTTCAATGGGGATCATTACCGCATCATGATCAGTAAGTTTTTGGTTTGAAATTATCGGGCTATAACCGCTAAAGGAAAAGCTAAACCGACATAGTTTTCGAATTAATTTTTTTGACTAAAATCGGCTATTTACGTTGTAAATGATTGATTTTCAGCAAAAAAAAAAAAAACGAAGTTAAAAAAAAACATGTCGCTTAAGCTTTTCTGGCGGTTACGGCCCAATATTTTCAAACCAAACAATTATTGAGCATGATGGGGTAGTGTTTTCAACATAATGGCGCTACATGCCATACGGCGGCCTCAACCATCGATTTATTAAAATGAAAATTTGGCTATAAGTTCATTTTTTCGATTTATCAATTGGCCTACAAAGTTGTGCGATTTGACATATTCAGACAGCGACATGAATTCACTGGTTTGTGCTCTAATAAGCCAGCATCAATTGAATTGACGCCAATATTGCTCGTGTTATTCCTGACATACGGCCAGCATGGATCCAAATGCGCGTCGCCAATTACAGGCACCATGGCCATATGACCTAAATTATTTTCAAATGTTAATGCAATCTTTCGAATAAACAATTTTTTTGGAATAAAATTAAATTTTTTGTGTTATTTTTTACAATATAAAGTTTGATCGGTCTTTAAAAAAAATCGAATTTAAGTTTTTGCAGCTTGGAAATTATTATTTTTTTTTTTGCTAATAATTAATATGTTAATTCTTTAATAATAACATTAACTTTTTTCTTGGTTGCTTTAACAGATATATAAAGTTAAGAAAACTAATACCCTAATTTTTTAAAAGGTTAATCTAATCAATTTTTGTCGGTATTTTTATTGTAATAATTTGTTTTGGAATAAAATTTAATTTTTTGTTTTATTTTTTACAATATAAAGTTTGATCGGTCTTAAAAAAATTCGAATTTAAGTTTTTGTTAAGATATCCAGCTTTGCAGCTTGGAAATTATTATTTTTTTTGCTAATAATTTATATGTTAATTCTTTAAAAATAAAATTTACTATATTCGTGGTTACTTTAACGGATATACATATAAAGTAAAAAAGCTAAAACCAAACTTTTTTAAAAGGTTAATCTAACCAATTTTTGTGGTTACTTTTATTGTAAATAAAAGTAATTTCGAATCGATTGAAAAAACTATTTTTGTAGATTAAACTTATTAATTTTAGTTGCTTTTATTCACATTAAAGAACTTGTTTCTTAATATACTATTTAGTTAGTTAAGCTCTCCCGCCACCTCATCCTATCACCGTCTCTTTTATATTATTATTATAATTTTATTATTATTTTGTATTAACTTCTAAAATTTTTTTTTTAATTTTAATACTAGTTTTGTTTACAAACATGAGATGCATTTGTTCAACTCCTACATGATATAAGATATGAAGTTACTAGGAAATTAATTAATATTATTTTAGCAAAATTGTTCCATGATTACCAACTAATAAACGCTCTCTTGTATGGTGGATGTTTCAAAATCTTAATTCAACAAGTTTGTGTTCGCTTTGTTTAAAATGTGTGGTATTGGAATGGGGAATATATGTCACCAGAAATCGTTCGATCGTATACTTATGCTGAAAACAACAAACAAATTTTCTAATGTTATTGTTGTTTGCAATACAAGATGTCGACCGAACGTTTGCTGGTGAGATCATGGGACAGACCGTTAAAGAATAGTGAACCTAAAAGTAGGCTAGAATTACAATGGGCTTTTCTTAAGAATTTATATTGATTTAAGGGCTATTCGCATATTACGTAAAGCTTTTTGTTGGAGTTTTTATGCCCTCCCCTTCCGCAAAAAATTAGAAAATTTTCAATATGAATTTTCTAAACCGTAACAAATTCTTAACACCCCCAGCCCTGGAGCGTTACGTAATATGTGAATAGCTTGTGACCGCAGTATTTGTAAAAAAAATTTTAACTGATTTACATCGGTTAGTTTAACCAATTTTGTTGGTTGTTGCAGTTTTAATCGTAAAAATTGGTTAAATTTACCTTTACATTTTTTTTCTGTGTAAATTAATTGGAAATTATTATATACAAAAATGTAAAATTATAATTATTAAATAAGTTAAAAATTTGTACCGCATTTCTACAAAAATGTTCTTATACATATTTTTTTCAAAAAGTTTTATTTATTGTTTCTTTACTAAAAGATAGTAGTAGATATGTATATATTATAAATTTTTTTGCTAATAGTAAAATTACCGCTGAATTTGTATTATAACTGATTTACATCGGTTGGTTTAAGCAACTTTGTTGGTTGTTGCAGTTTTAATCGTAAAAATTGGTTAGATTTAGCTTTATATTATTTTCCGTGTAAATTGATCGGAATATGTGCAAGAACCTTATATTATAATCTAAAATTATAATTATTAAATAATTTAAAAAATTTTGCGGCATTTCTCAAAAATTTCCTTACACAAACTTTTTTTAAAGAGTTTTATTTATTATCTCTTTACTAAAAAATATAGTAGTATGTATATATGAGACAGCGCATAGAGAAAGGGACCTAAGGGTAAAAAAATTAATTTTCACTTTTTTTTTGATGTGGACAACATCTGAGCATCGAATGAGACCGATCCCATGCCCCAAAAGTGTTCCCTCCCAGAGATATGCGAATTTTATGAAATTGAAGTCGACGATTCTAAGGTTATGTGAAAAAATTTTCATACTAACAGAGTGATATTCACGATTTAAAAAAATTATAAAGGAGTATTTATTGTAATTCACAATTAATAATTTCAGAAAATAAACCTGGATTCGGAAAAAACGCGAGAAAAATTGATATCAAACTCATGGAAACAGCGCGCTAGGTAGAAAACAGTAAAAACCAACTACACAAAACAAGAGGTAGGGACGACCTACGCGCGTTTTCAAGGTTGACCAACACGTTCCTGACATCATGAGATATGTCGCTTTCAAATGAGACCAATGCCAACACGCACAGTGATGGTAAACCAAAGATACACGTATTTAAATCTTTAAAATGGCTCTCCTGAACAAACCCGGTTTTTACCCTTCCGTCCCTTTCTATTTTGCGTGTCACATATGTACTATATATTTTTTTGTTTATAGTAAGCTTACCGCTGAATTTGTATTATAAGAAATTTTTGTAAGAAAATGTTTTCAACTGATTTACATCGGTTAGTTTAACCAATTTTGTTGGTTGGTTGATGGAATTATAATCTTAAAAATTGATTAGATTTACCTTTACATTTTCTTTTCTGTGTAAATTAATTGGATATTTTTATATAACATTATAGCCTTAAATTATAATTATAATTTCCCAAAATATGTTTTTTTCAAAAAGTTTTATTTATTATTTCTCTACCTAAAAAATTATATGTATGCATTTTCAAGTTTGAGTGTTAAAAGTCAGTATGTATATATGTATGTATAAGGGATAAATGTTTGCACAACATGCATCAAAATAATAAAATTCTAGCTGCCTTATTAATTTATTTATTTTATGAAACCAAAATATTTTTTATGAATTATCCCTAAATATTTATATTGTCTTGTTATTTTCCCACACATGCATACATTTAGTGAACAAAAAAAGAAATACAAATAAATATCATCATTAAAACCATAAATTACACACCAGTACAAATATACAAAAATAATATATTACTTTCTATTAAATGCCATATGAAATTAAATACACAATAAGAAACATAATGACGACAAAATAATATCAGTTACAACAATGATGTTCAGGAAAATTATTTATATGTATGTACCGATGACATCGAGAAAAAGCAATAAACTAGATGCTATCAATTTGATAAATACATTTAAAATGTCAAAGCAATTGACAGGTGTTAATAGCAAATGGAAAAATAGGCGTAATTTCCTAAAAAAAAAAGAAAAAAGAAATAAGTAGACAGTGTAATGAAAATAATACTTGCCATTAACTACTTTATCAAGCATTTGCCCCTAAAAGTATGCTACAACTTACAGAATAAGACTTTTTCAGACTTACATACCTGCATTCGCTCCTTTGTTGTAACAAAGTCATAACTTAAAAAAAAAACATATTTTTGGCGATATTTTTTAATTTACATGTTATAATTCACTTTTTTAAAATTCTCCATTGGTTTAGGAGTTATTAAAAAAAATTCCTAAACTCTCGCAGTAAGTTTACCAGCAATTTTTATGAAACTTTTATACCAGACCAAATATGCTATGAAGAATTATTTTATAATTTCTATATTTTTGAGATATGTCTATGTAGCAATAAAGGAGCGCTCAAGAACACATATCAAATGACACTCGTGTTAACTATTCATTAATAAATATTGAAGGATTACACTTTATAGAACAACTACACTTGGGAATCATTTTATACTTATGTATGTATGTATGTGTATAGACGAAATCAGGTGTGTTCCCTACACACTTGCTTATTTATATTCCATACTGTATTCTGGCTAATTTTGTCCTACACATTTCCCATAACAGTCAATACTAAACGTAAACATTTTGTTGGCAAAAAAATTCACAGAATTTTTCATTTAATTTTATGATATGTAGTACTTACTCGCTCGCATCTCCCTCTCTTTTCATATTTTTCAAAGTACACAATCGTATGAAAACATAAGCACACTGACATACATACATACACTTTGAAGCCTTAATAACCCAGCAAACATATGTGAGTTTGAAAGTCGAGAGTAATTTTATGCTACTGAGCATGGAGCTATGCTCTAAGGTCTAGAAAACAGCATGAGCTTGTCAATAGCAGTCAGTTAATTTCGACACTTTCGTGTAGTAAATTTTTGGAGCTATGCTCTTTATGGCACGATGTGATTTTCGTAACAAAAATAATCGACACTACTACACAATTACAGTTATAAATTTATTTCTGTTTCGATTTCTTTGTACTTAAAAGCAGAGTACGAAAATAAACGAAACAAAATGTTTGATTTTGAAAATTTAAAACTTAATGTCAAATAAATATACTTCGGTTTTTCATGATTGATTTTGTTTTGTTTTGTTCTCTGAAGTGAGTTAAATAATAACAAAACAAAAACAATGTTACGATTGCTCAATTTGTTTTTGTATTGTTTTTGCACATGAGCACAAACCAGAGAATGAAGCCGGCTAAAAGGCGCCGCCGGCCACAAACAATACATTAATTGCACGCAGTTAAAAAAATATATGGAAAAGTTTTGAAATATTTGCGGCGAATTTGACATCATCATATAATATAATTTTATTGCATTGTTACTTAACACATTAAGTTTGTTTTATGTATGCATATAGCAAAGCAGCATAGCTCTAACCGGATGTCCTAAGATACCACTTTTCTTTTCCATATTGTATTGACGTGACGCTCACAAATAGTTGCAGTATAAGGAGGATTATTCTCTTACACAACCTTTTTTATAGCTATGCTATTTATGTCACGAGACAGGATCTAAGACGTGATCCCAGCATAGCTCTAACCGGATGTCCTAGGACACTTCTTTTCTTTTTCATATTGTATTGACGTGACGTCCACAAATAGTTGCGGTTTAAGGAGGAGTATTCTTTTACACAACCTTTTTTTATAGCTATGCTATTTATGTCACGAAACAGGATCTAAGACGTGATCACAGCAAAGCTCTAACCGGATGTCCTAAGACACCTCTTTTCTTTTTCATATTGTATTGACGTGACGTCCACAAATAGTTGCGGTTTAAGGAGGAGTATTCTTTTACACAACCTTTTTTTATAGCTATGCTATTTATGTCACGAGACAGGATCTAAGACGTGATCACAGCATAGCTCTAACCGGATGTCCTAAGACACCTCTTTTCTTTTTCATATTGTATTGACGTGACGCCCACAAATAGTTGCAGTATAAGGAGGATTATTCTTTTGCACAACCTTTTTTATAGCTATGCTATTTATGTCACGAGACAGGATCTAAGACGTGACATTAATTGGATCGTACGCCGCTAGAAAAGTAAGCACAGGTAACCCTCCTATAACGTCTTTTCGCTAAAAATGCGGTTCCTATAATGCTTATTATTTTAACGAGCTTTCGCTCCAACGCGGTTTGATTGAACAATCACGATCAAAACGTACTTTGGAACCAAACTCTGCTTTTTGTATGGAGTTCATATCTCCTACAACGCGATTTCTTACAACGCGGCATTTCTTAGGAACATAACTCACGCGTTGTATGAGGGTTACCTGTAATGGGAAACAAATGGAAACGTTTTGAAATATTTGCGGCGAATTTGACATCATCATATAATATAATTTTATTGCATTGTTTCTTATATAGCTAAGCAGCATAGCTATAACCGAGAGTCCTTCTTCTCCTTTTTTTTTAGATTTTATATGATTTAATTCCACATAATTTTGCACACTGGCAATAATTTCAAATTGGAAAATTTGGTACTGTTAAGGTTGAAAAAAAACATTTTTTTTCACACGCTTGGCTTTTTGTTTGTGGGTATAAATGGGAATTTTTTTTAGGTACGTATATACATATATAGGCTGCTGCTTCATTCGTGGGTGGAAATGTTTGTGCATAAAAATTCAATTTCATTTGATTCTTTATGATAAATATAATTTATTTTATGTGTAATATGAATATATTGCACAAAAAAAGGAAAGAAGAAAAATAATAATAATAAAGGCATATCATAACAATTTTGTGTGTGTGTGTATGTCTGGTGGGCCATGAATGCAAACAAGCATCCCTAAGGTATGCTACACTTTTTGAAATGTTCCTACTAACCGGTAACAATAATTTATAAACATACATACATACATAATATCAGTGGCAATAAGCAAAAGTGCTTCAAGTTATACCGAGTATCATCTACCCATGACCTCCAAAAAAAGCTTAAACGAAATATTTTTCGAACGTCTTTTTTTTACTAAAATCGATTATTTACGATAGTAAATAATCGATTTTGGTCAAAAAAGCAAGTTCGAAAATTATGTCGCTTAAGCTCTTTTGCAGTTTTGTAGGAGAGCACTTTTAAACTTTCAAGACAATTATCAAAATTTCCATATAAAGCCTGGTACGGAGTTCATACGGAATTTCAGGTTCTCATACAAAGTCTATGTAAAAAAAATTACGGAAATTCAGGTTGGTAAATTTCATAAAGAAATTTCCATTTGCCAGTACGGACTTTCAAAAGAAAAATACACAAAATTTTTGAAATTTATTGCCTATCTTAGGGATTTAGAAATATAAGTGGAGACTTTTTTCAGTCAACTGATACAAAAATGAATGTTCAAACAATTGTTTGGTGACGGAATTTTTGACATTTCTAATTTTCATCAAATTGTAATTAATTTCTAGTGTTTTTGTGCGTTGTAAATTCATAAATAAACGAATTTTTGTGTATGCAAATATAATTCTACACAAAAGGCTACACTATTATTTTTCCGTGTAGAAATAAATGTAAATTTACAAACCTGAAATTCCGTAAGAACTCCGTAACGGGCTTAAGTTAAAAACAAAAGATAAGCAGCGAGTCATTGCGATATTACTTCCTGAAAAATCGCATAAAATAATTGAGATTGTGGCCAAAGGGTCTTTTGAACAGGAGTGCCATTAAGTCAAAATTTGCCTATCCCGATTTAAGCAGTTTTTGCTTTTAGCCACAGACACATCTTAAAAAGTGAAATACATAATTTTTATTGAGAAAAACACATTATGTAAGAAATAAAAGAAATTTAATTCATTTCTAATGCTGCCATATACCTTCACACACGCTTATAGAAACAACATTTTTTAAAAGGAACACACACACAAATTTGAATTACAATAATAAAAGTCAATATAAATACATAATCACTTTCTTTTCTCTTTTATGAGAATGTAGGAAGTAATTTAACAAGAAAAATTTTGCATAAATATTTTAGTAGAAAGTGTTTCTTAAGGGGGAAAAATTGGAAGAAGGCTCAAAAAACCCAGCTTGTGAAATTATCTTATTTTATGTGTTTTAAGGCAAAAAAAATACTCGTATATAAACAAATTTTATTAGGAGAAATTAATCGATTTCAGTAAAAAATATTAAAAAGAATATTCAATAATTCGAGTTAAAAAATGACAGAAACAAATTATGACGCATAATGAACAACTTCTCAAAAATAGACAACAAAAAGTTTAAAATTTAGTTTCAGTTAAAAAAAATATATTGTTACAGTGGAGTGCGGCTATAACGGACACCAGTTATAGTGAATTATCACGTATATATATCACGCATAATGAATAACTTTTAATAACAAAAATTAAAAATTTTAAAAACGCCCGATATTGCTAGAAAAGATGTGATATCTTCTAAACGGCTGAACCAATCTTCTTCAAACATAGTTAAGAACCTTCTCGATCAAGTCACCTTTCAAACAGAGGAAACTAAATCAAAATCGGTCCAGCCGTTTGGGCTGTACGTGGACACGGACAGACACACAGATACACAGACACACACTACAAACTTATAACACCCCTTTTTTTGATCGGGGTTTAAAAAATAGCCAACAAAAAGTTAAAAATAATTTAGTTTCAGTTAAAAAAAAATTACAGTGGAGTTGGGCTATAACGAACACCGGTGATAGCAAATTATCACGTATTTAATGAACAACTTTTAAAAAAATATCCAGCAAAAAGTTAAATATAATTTAGTTTTAGTTAAAAAAAAAAATGATTTGTTACAGTGGAGTTCAGCTATAACGAACACCGGATATAGTGAATCATCACGCATAATGAATAACTTCGAAAATTGAAAACCAAAAGTAAAAAAAAACAAATTAAATTAAACAAATTCAGTTGAAAAAACTTCGTTACAGTGGAATACTGCTATAACGAACAGCGGTTCTAGCATATATACTGACAAAACAACAACGCAAAACATTGGCGATCACAATTTTAGGGAAAGGGAACACTTTTCACGTGAACTTTTATTCCCGACAAGGGTGAATATCCCACTTTTGTAAAAATGGAAAAGTAATTCCCAATTTCTTTTAATAGGAAAAACACTTTATTTTCTTTTTATTGAAGGAGACTTCTGGATATTTCTGCAAGAACATCCAAGAGTCGAAAGTCGCAACAGCCTACTTTTTTAGAAATTGTCTTTCGTCTTCAGAAAAACTCAATGAGTGTGCGAAGTCTCATTAAAACCGGTTGTGCATTGAAGTACACGAAATCAATTAATAAATTGAAATGGCCGTGGATTTGCTCACCTGAAAAAAGTGGCGTGGTTGGGCACCTTGTTTTCTACGCCACATTGTGTCATTTCAAGATATCGGTTGGGTATAAGTATACATACATATATTATATATTTATATAAATTAAGCACGTGGCCCCACTCACATTTCGAAACCAGAGATTGAGGCACTACAAGAGCCCAAGGCAAGGCGAAAAGTTTCGTAGGAATTAGTTGAATAGAAATTTTGTGATATATAATATTTAATTTTGCTGAAGGCGCTGTTCCGTCTATTTTCTCCCAGACCAGGTTGCGTCGTTTTAAAATACTAAGATGTGTGCAAAGTTTCGTAGAAATCGTTTTGAATCGTAGAATTACGTAGAATGAAAGATTAAATTTTAGTGGGCGTGACTCCAATCTACAATCCAGATTGCCTAAATTTTAGATGCAAAGCATTTACTAATTTTTATAGAAATTTTTTATCTTAACGACCAAAGCATGATTGTATACCCAAGACGAAATCAAAAATTTACATCTCTCCAAGGAAATTGTATTGGCTTAATAAATTAAAGCGTAGCAGAAAGGCAGAGATATTCAATAATAACTATTGCATACAGTTAGGCATACAAATTATCTGATTGTTTGTGTGCTTCAAAATTTGTCTATTCTTTACAATAAACTATATAACACAAATGTTTTCTTTTTTTTCATTTGCGCAATCTTTTATAAATAATTATAATTTATAGCGTCTTGATATTATACGGCCATGCAAAAGCATGAAAAGAAATAAATAAGGCAGACTTTTGGGCTAAAGTTTTTTTTGTTCCAAACTAATAATTGCTTTCAATTGATAAAGGCTATACAGTACAAAATTTCTTTTTAAGATTTTATTTTAATGCCATTACCCTACGTCTACACCTGATATATTTTTATCATAACAAAAGTCCAACTTTATATTGAAAAATAATTTTTTTATGTTAGCTCTTTTTTCTATATGGAAATTGACATTTGTTATGATAAAAATATATCAGGTGTAGACGTAGGGTTACAAACATGAATGTAAATTTTGTAAATTTTAAATGTAAATTTTGTATGACTAGACAGACGACTTATTAACAATTAAACCCTTTTTTTTGGTGTTTTATTAACTGGTTAATGGAAGGATAGACAACTTTTTCAACTAATAGAAAATAATGAAATAAATATTTATACTTATGTTTCATGACCTACTTTGATGGGGCTTGTTGTTTGAATACATTTTTGTGTTATAAAGCATAGCATACATTAGGGATTTATATACCAAAGTCATCATAAGCTTATGTAAACGTCTCCCATTAGGTTTTCAAAAAAATTTCTTTAGGAAAAAATATGCTAATTTTATGGCGGGCTTAGAGTAGTCAATTAGAGAAACAAACAAACAGAAAAAAAACATCTGCGGAGAATGTATACATTTTAAAGTATTAGAAATGTCAAAAATAAACAAATAAATAATTCGCATTTATGAAGGCGATGTTAAAAATTGGCTACAGCTCTGATATTTATAAACACACGTACATGTTTATATCTTTAATAATTCTCAAAATAAAATTTACAAAAAAAAGCTATTAGAAGTCAGTAATTAAATTTTCATTTAATACCATCAACAGCTTAATGAAAAAATAACGAACATTTCATGTCCTGAAACTCATAATTAAAAAGACAAGCAGACATTCAGCACATTAGAAAAAAACTTCGAACACAAAAAAAGGGTGTGTTTATGTGTTACCCAAGATCTAAGAGAAGGGCTTTATAATGATAGAGTTAGGTTAATATTCAGTGATTTAAAACAAACAAACAAATCGAAATAAAAATTTTCCCCTTGCAGGTAGAGGCTGAATTGCAGCTATGCAATGAAATGGAAAAATTCTGTTAATTTTACTACGCGTGATTCACGCATTAGTCACGTGTGAGTCACGCACGAGTCACGCGTGATCGTGGTTGTATTTATTTGCGTGTGTGATTTAAGCTCACTTTTTTAGGTTTGTTAAAAAATATATTTTTGGATAATTCGTATCCGAAGTCATTTATTCAATGGCAGGCAATTCAACAGGAACCTGAGTGAAGAGAAAAATCAGGAATTTGTTGCTTTTTTTGTTGGCTTAGCACCGTTTATATGCGTTTTGTTCATGCTTAGGTATTTGTTATATAAAAAATTATGAATAATTACTTAATCAGGCTTAAGTTCAGTAATTTTAATTCTTACCGAATGAAATATTTTTATTAATTAATGGAGTTTCTAAAGAAGAGAAGAAAAATTAAACTAGACTTTATTAGCTGGGAAAAATAAATTAAAATTCACTACAGTTCAATTAAATCTGAAATGTCTCATAAAAAAATTGTGTTTATCAGTTCATTAATAATTACTTTGCATAGTGAGTACCCGCCTTCCCTTCCTATACCACCAAGATTTTGGTAGAACATGCAGCTCGTTTTGAAAGCTATCCACTTTAAATTTAGCGTGTCTCACTATTGTAGTTTTGAAGACATACACCCAGAGAAAAACAGCTTAAAATCAATAAGAACCATATTGACTTAATAAGAAACATTAACGAAAGTCTAGTCATGTTGAAATTTTTTATTTCAATATGGAAAAATATTAATTTACAGTAATAATTTATTAATTTGACTTATTAAGTATCTCAATATTAATTAATGTGACGCGTTCCTATTTTTAAGTCGCAGCTTTTCCCTGAGTGTAGGAAAAATAATAATTAATTTGCATGCGTGGTAGCCGTCTCTCCACTCTTATACCGCCAAGATTTTGTTGAATAATGCAGTTTGTTCTAAGTGCTACACGCATATAGAATTTAGTGTATCTCACTATTGTAATTGTGAGTATATGAATGTGATCTGCGAAAAAAGGGCCTTTGGCCCCACTGTGGGCTGATTCTACCAAAGACGATCATTTTTTTTTTCAACTTTCACTTCAAATTACAAAATTATTCTAAACCACACCAACACTCAACAACAGCTGTTTGTGACAATCAAATGATGACTCACTGACAAAATGTCAATTCAAATATGTGCACAATGATAGATTCACATCTTATTGCAATGGATGTCATTGTTTAAACTCAAGAAAAAAAATAAAGAAGAAAAAACACAATAAAACATTCCCAAGACATCTTCAAGATTAGAAAACAAAAATTTCAAAAATGTCCGCCTTAAAGCTAAATTTGAAAATAAAGAGAGCAGAAGAAAAACGAGATAAGCATTTAAGCATGTTCTAGTAATTATTTCACGCAATTAAATCGATAACAAACGGACTAAGAATTTATAAGAAGGATAGATGGCACAGAATAATATAAGAAATAATTATGAAACTATGTACTTGAAATTTACTTAAATATTTTTTTAAATACAAGGGCAAGGATATTAAAAAGAAAGAAACAAAAGAAAAAATAAGTACAATGAATTGGAAAAGTCACAAGCAAACGCACATAACAAGGGGAGCAGAATTTTTATATTAAAAGATAACAAAACATATAATTTTTCCTAGAGCAATTAGGCCCCGCCACATATAAATTGCATATGTTTTGCTTGTGCTTTCTCTATGTCTTGTATATGTCTTGTCTATATCTTGTCTATATCTTGTCTATATCTTGTTTATGTCTTCTCAAGCTCTTGTCTATGTCTTGCCCATGTCTTGTATATATCTTATCTATGTCTTGTCTATGTCTTGTATATGTCTTGTCTATGTCTTGTCTATGTTTTGTCTATGCCTTTTCTATGTCTTGTCTATGTCTTGTCTATGTCTTGTCTATGTCTTGTCTATGTCTTGTCTATGTCTTGTCTATGTCTTGTCTATGTCTTGTCTATGTCTTGTCTATGTCTTGTCTATGTCTTGTCTATGTCTTGTCTATGTCTTGTCTATGTCTTGTCTATGTCTTGTCTATGTCTTGTCTATGTCTTGTCTATGTCTTGTCTATGTCTTGTCTATGTCTTGTCTATGTCTTGTCTATGTCTTGTCTATGTCTTGTCTATGTCTTGTCTATGTCTTGTCTATGTCTTGTCTATGTCTTGTCTATGTCTTGTCTATGTCTTGTCTATGTCTTGCTTATATCTCTTCTATGTCTTGTCTATGTCTTGTCTATGTCTTGTCTATGTCTTGTCTATGTCTTGTCTATATCTTGTCTATGTCTTGTCTATATCTTGTCTATGTCTTGTCTAAGTCTTGTCTATGTCTTGTCTATGTCTTGTCTATGTCTTGTCTATGTCTTGTCTATGTCTTGTCTATGTCTTGTCTATGTCTTGTCTATGTCTTGTCTATGTCTTGTCTATGTCTTGTCTATGTCTTGTCTATGTCTTGTCTATGTCTTGTCTATGTCTTGTCTATGTCTTGTCTATGTCTTGTCTATGTCTTGTCTATGTCTTGTCTATGTCTTGTCTATGTCTTGTCTATGTCTTGTCTATGTCTTGTCTATGTCTTGTCTATGTCTTGTCTATGTCTTGTCTATGTCTTGTCTATGTCTTGTCTATGTCTTGTCTATGTCTTGTCTATGTCTTGTCTATGTCTTGTCTATGTCTTGTCTATGTCTTGTCTATGTCTTGTCTATGTCTTGTCTATGTCTTGTCTATGTCTTGTCTATGTCTTGTCTATGTCTTGTCTATGTCTTGTCTATGTCTTGTCTATGTGTTGTCTATGTCTTGTCTATGTCTTGTCTATGTCTTGTCTATGTCTTGTCTATGTCTTGTCTATGTCTTGTCTATGTCTTGTCTATGTCTTGTCTATGTCTTGTCTATGTCTTGTCTATGTCTTGTCTATGTCTTGTCTATGTCTTGTCTATGTCTTGTCTATGTCTTGTCTATGTCTTGTCT
Source organism: Tachina lurida (assembly GCA_944452675.1). Classification (NCBI taxonomy): domain Eukaryota; kingdom Metazoa; phylum Arthropoda; class Insecta; order Diptera; family Tachinidae; genus Tachina; species Tachina lurida. Next base: position 10,906,907 of record OX101754.1, on the reverse strand, counting down.
ATGTCTTGTCTATGTCTTGTCTATGTCTTGTCTATGTCTTGTCTATGTCTTGTCTATGTCTTGTCTATGTCTTGTCTATGTCTTGTCTATGTCTTGTCTATGTCTTGTCTATGTCTTGTCTATGTCTTGTCTATGTCTTGTCTATGTCTTGTCTATGTCTTGTCTATGTCTTGTCTATGTCTTGTCTATGTCTTGTCTATGTCTTGTCTATGTCTTGTCTATGTCTTGTCTATGTCTTGTCGATGTCTTTTCTATATCTTGTCTATGTCTTGTCTATGTGTTGTCGATGTCTTTTCTATATCTTGTCTACGTCTTTTCTGTATCTTGCCTACGTCTTTTCTATATCTTGTCTACGTATTTTCTATGTCTTGTCTATGTCTTGTCTATGTCTTGTCTATGTCTTGTCTATGTCTTGTCTATGTCTTGTCTATGTCTTGTCTATGTCTTGTCTATGTCTTGTCTATGTCTTGTCTATGTCTTGTCTATGTCTTGTCTATGTCTTGTCTATGTCTTGTCTATGTCTTGTCTATGTCTTGTCTATGTCTTGTCTATGTCTTGTCTATGTCTTGTCTATGTCTTGTCTATGTCTTGTCTATGTCTTGTCTATGTCTTGTCTATGTCTTGTCTATGTCTTGTCTATGTCTTGTCTATGTCTTGTCGATGTCTTTTCTATATCTTGTCTATGTCTTGTCTATGTCTTGTCGATGTCTTTTCTATATCTTGTCTACGTCTTTTCTGTATCTTGCCTACGTCTTTTCTATATCTTGTCTACGTATTTTCTATGTCCTGTTTTTCTCTTGTGTATATCTTGTCCCTCTTTCTATATTTTTAATGTCATATATATTTGTTTTGTTTTGTCAATGTCTTGTTTCGTCTTTATTCTTTCTATATCTGCCACATATTCTCGATTAAAGATTTTTAACTTCTAATACTTAAAATCACAAGTTTTACATTGTTTGAGTTGTTTTACTCAACCCTCCCACGTGCCATTGATCATAATATAAACACTGCTTGCACTTTTAAACCGCATTGCTATTGGTGCTGCCCACAATATAAAGGAAATATTTTTTTTCTTTTCATTTTCTTTCCTTTCACTATAAGAGACAAAAGAAGTTTTCTAGCTTTGACATTTACAGCCACAATTGCTTTTCTATTTATTTCTAGAAGCTCTTAACCATAAAATATCCTCATTTTCTTCATAAACATCCTCCTCCAATATCCAAGCTGTCACTCAATCATTATTAAGGTATAATTTTCTATTAGGAGGTTGACAGTTGAAACAAAAATTTGCATTCGTTTGCCTGAATAAACTGCCGTGGTAACAGATGAAGATGAATAATAATTTTCTTAAAAAGAGTTTTCCCAGCGGGTGAATATATTACAAACTTAATAATTATCATTTGAAAGTTAATAACAACAGACGTCATAAATCATTAAATATATGAGGGAAGAACATTTTTTTAAAATTTTATTATTATTTTAATGGATTTCCCCTACAAGAACGAGCGAATAAGAACAGGAAGAAAAGAGAGATGAGGAGGAGGAAAAGCAATTTATTCAAGTGATAATTACCAACTCCATTTACTGAAGACGTGTATTAAATTACAATGAATTCCACACAGCGCAGTTGATGTTTTGTATTATAAATTTTTTTTTTCTTATTTTAATCTTACTCATTTGTCTGCACACATTTCCAACAAAATCTGTAGAATAATGAAATGTGATGAAAGTTTTGTGCAACAATGATTTCGTAATAAAAATAACTTGAAATTATCAGCTACACTAGGAGTCCACCCAATTCTTCCATTCATTCACAATCACAATAATCACAATTTTATTATCAATATAAGACGAACATAAATCCCTTGATTTCGAGATTTCACTTTTATATAACAAATCATGATGATGAAATAATAATATTACGTTTCTAATTAGTTTCTGAAACGAAGAAATAAAGCAAGGTTCTGAGAATATTGTTTTGACGTTTGTCATGAAGAAAGAAATGGGCGGGTAGGAGTATTTCCCAAAAAACAATCCATCATACATTCACTTTCTGCATTTATATTATGTTAATCAACTTAAACATAATAATAATAATTTCTGCGAAATAATATTTTGATTTATGGGGACTATATACAGAAGAAAACTGTGTATTAAAAAAATCATTAACATTCAGCTAATCTTTCTATGTCATTTGTTTCCTGTCTTAAACTTTATCCAACTAATCTTGAACTAATTATTGCAACTAGGCTAGACAGGCAGCACTTGGTCGACCTTTTAAGTCACTTGTAAAATTGAAAAACAACAGCAAAAATTATAATTTTCTCCATTAATTTTATAAAGAGTAAATTATTTATTTTTTTTTTCTTTGTTTTATTTCATTATTTAAACTTTGATTTATCCTAAAAAGTGTTAATTAAGCATTTGCATAAACAACCCTTGAAGTATACTACAGATTTCAGTAAATATGCAAATATTTTCGAGAGTGTTTGTATGTGTGTAAATTCAATATGTTTCCATACATACATACACACTAATTGGTTATATTCACACATTATATATTTTAAAATAGATGGTTTTAATGCTCTCGTTACATGTGCACATGTTAAGCAGAAAAGTTTTAAAATTTTATTAATGTTATGGCATAATACAAAAAAAAAACTTTATTTTCCACAAAAGTTTATGTTTAAATATTTAATTTTTGATTTAAATTTCACCACATGAGTTGGATATTAATTATTTTTTATCAGAATCATGTGAAAAATAATCATGAAAACAGTAAAATATTCAAATTTTATTTTTAGTTGCAATTAAAAGTTTTAATTTTCCTTAAAACGCCACTCAACAGATTGTACGCCTGTAAGTATACATTGAATTTAGTTGTGTGTCTTTTTTTCATTTAAATTGAAACAAACATTTTGGCATTGTCTAGCTTAAAAAAGTTTAAGGTTGTCTCTCAGTACCCTGAAAATATGCTTTAGTTTTTACTTTTACCATTTTTACCTGAAAATATGCTTTAGTTTTTGTTTCCTCGCCCCGTTTTTTTTTTTTTTTTGTTTTCAGGAGGGATTCAGCAGCTTATGCAAGAGTATCCTTAATCTTTCTAGCGAAATGATTTATTACAGTTTCTTTTTCAATTCCAAATGTGAAATGTCTGTGGCGTATTTAATTTTTGATAGACACATGCATATAAATTGACATTTGGAAAACGGCAAATAAGTCAAGTTCTGTTTTATTTTTAGCAGGAATATGGCCACGTTGGCATAAACTTTGTTTTTTATCTTTTTATATGAAAACGCAATTTGTTTTACCTCTAAAATTATTCTACAAAATTGATTGACAAAACTTTAGCCAGCATCCTGCTGCAAAGGTTTTATTTATTTATTTTTTGTTGTTCTAGGAAAACATTTAATTTATGTACATTATCCCTTTCTTAACATTTAGTTTCTCAAGAATATGTTTTGTGCATGATAAGTTAATAAAGAAAATAAAGTAAACAGGGAAGACAAACAAATAAAAAAAAGAAATGGATGGTGTCCATAAAAAGCTCTCAAATTATATGGAATGAAATAGAATGTGTTTGGAAATCTTGTGTTTCATTTTTGATTAGTTTTTTTTTTCTAAACATAAATATGTATAAGCTCAAAGTTAAATATTATTTCGAAATCCCCAAAGCTTTTTAATGACAATAACGAAAACAAAAAGTAAATTGACATTGAATGGAAATAGATTTTCCCATGAAATAATTTCTCATCTAATAATAATACATGCACTGAGAGAGCTAATGACGAGCGCGGCAACACAAAAAATTTAGCATTTTCTACAACTTTTCTATTATTCTAAAAATAAATTCACTTCTACGCAACACTTGAAAATAACAATTGCCTACAGTTATAAAAATAATTCTTGGAATGTTTAACATGCAAGTACAGAACAAAATCTAATGATTATTTTAAGATTACAAAAACAGCAATCACCCTCATTCCAGTTGTCGACATCGACGCCACTTTAACAGAATACCAACAAAATTGGGACTTCTTTACTCGCTCTCGAGAAGAATTTTGTGCTAATGATAATCTATTTGCGTTTCCTAAGGTCTAGAATATAGCATAAACCTGCCAGTTGTTGTTTTCGAAAACGGGCACAGAAACCCCAATTTTTCGCTACTGTGTTAAAGTGACGTAGATGTCCACAACTGGCATAAAGTTGAATTTTACGTTTTGTTTATCATTGTTCACACTTTTTCGACACGATTTTTTTGAAGATTCGTGTTCTTCTTTTCATAAATAAGTTTGCTATGCCATAACTTTTTCTTTAAAAAACAATTACTTGCTAATTTATTATAGCCTACTTTTGGGGTTGCTAATTTATGCGAAAAGTTTTTACCACATATACAAAGGGTGGGCAAATTTAAGGTTAGGAAGTAGGTTAGGTTAGGTTAGGAAGGGTGGTGCTATACCGCACCACCACTCGGATACCCCATTGGGTCCATTGTGATTCCCTGCTGTTGCCAAAAAAAAAAGGAATATTAAACCCCCATTTGGAGCCACCGAATTCCCATGATGAAGCCCCTGATGTAATCTAGTTAACACTACCCCGATATCACTAATGCTTTCATGGAAACGTCTGCTCAGCCATCTAAGCCTATGACGTTGCAGCTTTGGGCAGATAATATGTTCAATGGTTTCTGGTTCCTCTTCATCCCCGCACATCCTACAAAAATCTCTAGTGCCATTTTCCCAAATGCTGGTTCTTGCTCTGACCGAGCAGTGACCTGTCAACGCGCCTATCACGAACCTGAGTCAAGTTTTGGCCACATACCCCTCGAGACTCTAAAGGTTAGGAAGTAAATTGGCTTAAAACGCAATTTTTTCTGACAAATTCAGGTTTATTGATAACAATGTAAAATACAAATATGAGAGTTAATAATGAAATATGATGTCGGGCAAATATCCACCTCTAGCACGAAGGCAGAAGTCCGCTCGTTTCACAAAATTTTGAACCAAATTTTGCATCAAAGCTTCGCTTATCTCGTCAATGCAGCTCCAAATTTCATCTTTCAGAGCGTCAGTTGTTTGTGGTTTTGTTCACGTAAATCCGGTCGTTCAAATGGCTCCAGAGAAAATAATACAGCGGCGTTAAATCACAAGAACGAGGCGGCTAATTGGCATTGCCAAATCGAGAAATTGCGAGACGGGGAAATTTCTCCTGCAATAACTGTGTGGCTTGGCTTGTGGGGCCTTCTTGGTGAAACCAAAGGTCACTGAAGTCAACATTAACCAACTGCGGCCACAAAAAATCGGTTATCGTGGTTTCTTAGCCCAGAGAATTCAAGGTGATGGCGTGTTTGCTTTCGTTTCATTTTTCAAAACATGCGGGCCGATGAAGCCGCCTGGCCACAAACCGCACCATACGTTCATTTTCTGTGGATGTAATGGTTTCTCGAGGACTGTTTGTGGATTGTGTGAGCCCCATATGCCACAATTTTGTTTGTTTACACATAAGCGCCTAATTACAAATGAGCCTCATCACTAAAGATGATTTTGTTGAAAAATTCATGGTTTTCGTTCAGTTTTTTTATAGCAAACTTTCACAATTAAAATTCTTTGTTCAAGAGTGCAGCGTTCCATGGTTAAAATTTTCCAACTTTTTACTATATAAATATCAAATGTCAACTCAATAGTTGACATTTCATCATTTGACAGCCAATTTACTTCCTAACCTCAAATTTGCCCACCCTTTCTTTCATATTCTTTTATTTTTATTTTTGTTAACAACCATTTAGCATTTAGAACGCTATTCAAATAAACATAAGACTCAAAATTTTCTTATATGCAGTTTTGTTTTCCGCTAAATTTTGCCTTAAAGCCTATTTTCGGGCGTTGTAGAGGAAAAAAGAGATAACAGAAACAAAGTGTCTGTTTTAGGCAGCAACAAAAGCGGAAGCAACCAACTTTACCAAACAACAAATAATAAAATAATAATAAGCAGAAAATCCTTGAAGTAAAGAACTATAAATTTCCTACAAAACAAAAATAAAATGCATTTTGATAAAAAGAAACCAGTTGTAAAGTAGGAAAAGAACACTGAAGGTAGATAGATGCATACAAATGGCCAAAAGTATCCAGCAAAAAATTATGTTTGTAGAATTTTATGAAAAAAAGATACATACATACACATTTGCTGTTTCTTAATATTACTTTTGTTGGAAAATTTTAAAGAAATTGCTGAAATATCGAAAAAAAATATATTTCATTTCCTGGTAAATTTCATTTAATTTTTTATTGAAAGCAAAACTAACAAAAAAATAAACCACAAAATTTAACAATCTGACGCTTCTCCAAGTCCATACATTTTGTGAAGGCCAATTTCATTTAATAATCTTTTACAAAAGTCTGCAATTAGCTAAACGCCTGCAAGTATGCTTAAGAAAAGTACAAGACAAACTTGGGCAAGGAAGTTATGGCATCTAATGTTTGCAAAAGTTGATTTTAGTTTTGCCATAAATTATTGCAGTCAAATTTATGTTCACTTTTCAGTGTTTTATTTGAAAAAAAAAATACTTTAGTTCTTTTGCTTAATTTTCTGGCAGCAGAAGAAGGAAGTGTTGTGTGTCTTGAAAGGACAATAGCTTTAGTTTTAAGGTACCATTGATTTTTAACAAATAATCGATAATAAATTGAACGCATGAGTGCCATCATTATAAAAATAGTCAGAAGAGGTTGCCACCATGACCTTAAACTGGACTTTTTAAAAATCGATGTAAAATCACTAACTTCTTCTAAAAGCGGAACGTAAATGCATTAAAAATTGTTTAAGCTTTCAGCAAATAATTTCCACTTGCAAACATTTATTTCACGTTTATAACTTAAATTTGTTCTTGAGGAAATCTCAACTTTACAACAAAATGCTTTTTATTTATCTTCTTTCAGCAACTCTTAAAATTGAAATTGTTACTGTTGCCAGTTTGTGGATGACCAGCAAAAACAAAAATAAACAATTTGTGGTTTTCGTTGGTCTAAACATTGACATCGCCGAATCCCTGCTTCTCCCACTCCTATATTGTAAGTGTTCAGCTAAAAGCAAAAACATGAAAACAGACATTAAAAGGGACAAGTTTATATAACAAAAAAAAAAAAAAAAGACGGAATACATTTACAGTAGAGTTCTTCTATAATGAACCTGCAGCAATATGAAAATTTTGTTTGCTAAATTTCCAAAAAAAAAATGTAAAAATACAAAAAATTAACACAATTTATCCCAGAAAATAATATACAAATTGTTTTGAAACATACGCTTATGCAAATAAATTTACATTAACATTTGAGCAAAATATATTTCTTACGAGATTTCGGGCAAAATGTAGTAGATTTCGCATGCAAAACAATCTACTGCGTCACTAGATTTTGTCAAAAGTCTATTTAAAATCTACCACAACTTAGTGACGCCACCTATAGTTTTTTTTCCAATTTGTACTAAAAAGTCAACCTGTGTACATAAAAAGGTGTGTGAATTGGCTACATTGCATTTATTTGGTTGTGGTTTTGGACAATTTTCAGTTAATGGGTTTTGTGTTGGATAAAAAGTTTTGATAACTGTCAAACAAAAACTTGGTGTAAACGATAGAGATATTCATAAAGATTTTAATTGAATTCTGGTTGGTTTTGTGCAGGTGTAAATTCCCTATAAAGGTGAAAAAAATGTTTTAATGGTTTCCCATTAAAACATTTGTAAACAATAAGAATGATCCAGATATTAATAGCTAAATAATAATATACAAAAGCATACAAGCATACAAAACGATGTAGAAGTAAACATTCAAAGCACAACAACCACTTTTACGTTATACATTCAGCTAATGAAGAAATATGCAACCACACAAACACATAAGAGAATGCAGACGCTAGACACCAGCAACAACATCTGTAATGATTCTACAATGATGTTGTTTGGCCAACACGCGTACATACAAACCAACAGTAAGGATTGATATTAGAAGTAGTGGCATGATTGGAAGCTAAAATGGAGGCTGTTGAGTAGACTTGAATCGAAATAGTGTAGAAGTTGTTGCTAATATCCTTTTGGAAGGTTTATGTTAAGTATAAAAAGGACGATGCATCAGCTAAGCGGATAGTCATGAACATAAATGAAGTTAACATCGTGGTATTTCAGCAATGAATTATTTAACATTGTGTGTTTTAAAAGCTTTTAGTATCAAAGTTTAGTAAATAAAGTGTTCTGTAGTGCGATTCACTAACTTTTTTTTAACGATAATCGCATCGTTAAAGTAATTATAACAAAAATTTATCGAATTTGCTATTCAGTAACATTTTTAAGGATATTCGCTGTAGGTTAATGTCACCTGCGCCGTTATTTAGGCGATAATTATTTATGTGCTGTTAATTTTATCGACAGAAATCAACAGAAAATATCAGCTGCGTACTATCGTTAAAAAGAAGTTACAGAATCACACAATTGTTATTTCAAGCTACATAATGTATAGACAAAAATTACGATTGTCGGATCGTTAAAAGTTACTGCATCGCACCACTGATTTGATAGGATTTGTACACTACGAGCCATAAGCGCTAAAACGCTTAACCGACACTTTTTTCTTTTTTTTTCTTGAAGAAAATCGAATTTGTTTAAAGAAATAAGTTCGAAAATTAAGTCGCTTAGGCTTTTTTGGCGGTTATGGCATGACTAGTGACTGTTTATGTAATTGCAAACTCAAATTTACTATTCTATAAAAATCTATTTAAAAATTAAATTTAAAAAATCACTTAAAAGTTTTAGGCATTAATTTATTTTAATGCTACGAGAATATCTATTTAAAAAAAAAACGATCGGATTTTGTATATTTTCGTATAACTTTCCAGGCAGTTCCATTTATAGGATTTAATAAAATAAATTGTTATAGGATCGGAGTTAATTACAATCGTACAAGATATATTAATTGAAAATTGTTGTGGCCGGAGAAGTTTTTTATTATAAACTATAATTCCCTAGTTTGAGTTTCAATTCGCAGTGTTGTTTTGTCATTGTAAAATTATTATAGATTTTGTTGTCTATTTCTGGCGTCTGCATTGGCTTATGTGTTTGTGAGGTTGCATATTTCTTAATAAGCAGATAATAAAGGGTGGGCAAATTTGAAGTTAGGAAGTAAATTTCCTATCAAAAGATGAAATGTCAAGAATTGAGCTGTCATCCTTTGTCATTTAATTAGTAAAAAGGTGGGAAATTTAAACCATGGAACGCTACACTCTTAAACAAAGAATTTTAAATGTGAAAATTTGCTATAAATATTTTGAAAATTTTAGCTTTAGTGATTAGGCGGTTATGTAAACAAACAAAATTGTCGCCTATGGGGCTCACAAATATCCACAAACATTTCTCGAAAAATCATTACATTCAAAGAAAGTGACTGTAAGGTGCGGTTTGTGTTCAGGCGACATCATCGGTCCGTTATTTTTCGAAAATGAGCAAGGAAACGCTGTCACCGTGAATTCTCTGCGCTACCAAACCACGATAAACGACTTTTTGTGGCCACAAAACAATTCAGTTACTGCAGGAAAAATTTTCCGGTCGCATAATTTCTCGATTTAGCAATGTCAATTGGCCGCCTCGTTCTTATGATTTAACGTCGCTGGATTATTTTCTCTGGGGCCATTTCAAAAACTGGGTTGACATGAACAAACCACAAACAACTAAGGCTCTGAAAGATGAAATTCGGCGCTGCATTGGCGAGATAAGCGAAGCTTTTTGTTGCAAATTTTGTGAAAAGAGCGGATGTCTGCCGGCGTGCCAGAGGTAGACATTTGCTCGACATCACGGCCCTAATTATGAGTGTCGTATTACGACTTCGACTGCGACTATTTGGTACTAGATTAAAGAAAAACTACTGAAATGTTTTTTAGTCTAGTCCAATATTCCATTATTAATTACCATATTTCTACTTTACATTGGTACCAATAAAACTGAATTTGTCAAAAAACTTTTATTTTTAAAACAATTTACTTCCTAAACTTTAATTTGTCAACCCCTTTTACAACATAAAAGCTTTTATTGTGCTTTAAATTTGTTCCTCATGACCGTGCTCTACTGTACAGTAAAATAACAATAGCAGAGAGTAAATAATTTTGGAAAGCAACAAAACAATGTAAAGCCTAGCTTTAGGGTTCTTAAAAAAAAATTTTCAAAAAGAAATTGGAATATCACATTTGCAAAACAATAAAATACAAGGCAAAGAGAGTAAAAAAATATTAAGTTTTTTTAACAATAAATAGAAAAGAAAAATTAAAGGGATTTATTTTTCAGGCAAGGCGTTTATGGGATATTTTATAAAAAAAAATATTTTTAAAACATATTTTTCATTCACTCTAATTAATTTAGAACTTTATGTGATATAAAATTCAGAATATGGTATTAAAAATAAAGGCGCATATTCATAGTCAAAGTAATATATACTTTAAGAATTTAAAACTAGTATTAGCATATAAAATACTGGTTTAAATTCTTAAAGTATACTTTGTTTTGACTTTGAATATGCGCCAAAGCTTTTACATTATACCACAATTATATCTAAAGCTTACTTTTAGGCTTTAGGTTTTAGCGGTGTTTGCTAAAAGCAAACAATCATTAAGCTTAACGTGGCGTATACAAACAATAGATTAATCTCATACCAAAAAAAAAAAAAATTCTTTTACTCTAACGCTTTCATGTTCTTATAACATTTCCTTTTTACATTTGCTGCCACATTTTCCTGTACGAAAGTAAATGCAAGCCGAAACCAACAACAATTGGCTGGCTCTGATCATATTTGGTGCAAAACAAATTTAATCTAGTGTGAAATTGACCTCAAGTGGTTGAAAATTGTTGTTTATTGTTGGACTCTTACTTTTTTTTTACTTTTCAGTACAGAGTGCAAACAACAAATTAGAAAGCAAATAAAAAATAATGTTATAAATTTAAGAAGGAAATATATTTGAAAGCCTACCTTAAGGCTGTTTAAAATAATAATTCTCATTATTTGGGAAATGTAAATTAATGCTAATTTTTTTAACTTTAGCAAATTACACAAGCAATCGCTGGAAAAGCTTTAGTGAAAAATATAATTAATACTTAAAAGCCAAAGCATATTTTGAGGTATTGAAACGAATTTTAGTAGAATTAATAATATGTACCAATATTACAATTATTAAGGCACATTATTCTTAAAAGCATAGCCATGTAATTGAAACACAAATCATGTATTTAATTATTTGATTAAGGCTCTTAATATTTAATTGATATTTGTAATGCGTTGAAAACATCTGCTGAAGATTACAGCCAAAAGCTTGAGGATTTTCCATAAAACTTTTCGACGTGATTTATTAAATATTTAAACCATAGTGCTGTATATACTCGTAAATATAAATATGATGGCACGTGAAACTAATTTCAATAACTAACGTAATACAGGACCGCCCTAGAATTCGTTATTCATATTTTTATTTACATTGATTTATTAGTGTAATATTTTACTGCGTATTGTGGACACTTTGAGCATACAACTGTAATTATTTTTCTTCAATAATTATACACACGTAGTATGAAAAATATTTTAAGGGTTTGATTAAAAAAAAATATAAAAATTGCTGTTACAAATTTTTTGAGTCTGGCTACTTTATAATTATTTATAGCGCATTCAAACCTGCACAAAGTCTAGCACATTTCAATTAAAATCTAAAGAAAATGTGTACCGTTTACAAAAAGATTTATTTTACACATATCGAAGCGTTTATCCAAAGCAAAGCCCATTAACTGAAACTTTTCCAAAACTACAACCAAACAACTGCAATTTAGCCAATTCAAACACCTTTTTAGTACTAAATTTGAAATAGTTGCATCACTAAGTTCCACTCGATTTCAAGTAGATTTCGACTGAAATAGATTTTGTTTTTTTATGGGAAATCTACTAGACTTTTCTCAGATGTAAACGCACTATAATATTTTTATCGCACATATTCAAAAAATTAATATTTTACTGGTTCAGTTAGTAGATTTCGAGAAGATTTGCAAAACAAGACAAGACCGATGCAACTATGTGTTTTAGGGGTCCGCGTACACCAAAGGTGTATATTTAACATAAAAAAATATTTTACTGAACAAGTAAAATAATAATTTGGGATTATTGGTGAGTTAACAATTGTTAAACTTAAATTATAGCAATTTTCAAAAAAAAAAACACTAATTATGAACTCTATTGTTTTCGCTACGTTGTTCGTCCGTTTTATCGAGAATCATAAGAGCTACGGACCTGAAATTTTCACAAAATAATTAAAACTTTGCCCGCTACAGCAACAAATATGACAAATGACAAATATGACAAATATAACAGTAAAAAATTATTGGGTGTTCGAATCCAAAAAACGAAGCATGTTGAAATCGTAATATAACGTCACCTTAAATGCAAACGGACGTAACTACACTTTTATATTTTTTTTACAGGTGAACCAAAACACGTTACAAAACCAATAATAATAAAGTGTTCTTGAAACTTGTCTTCGAAATAATTTACTTGTAGTATGGATGTTTATATGTATGTTTTTAACCATTTATTTCCTTTTTATATATATTTAAGGTTTTATGTTAGTTACGTTCCTTGCAATAAAAAATGGATGCATTCGTAATTACGTCGGTTTGAATTTCTTTAATAAAGTCGTCATTTTTTATCTCAGAGGTCTAAATATTTGCGTGAACAGAACATGTAGTTTGATAAAATGAACCACAATCAATCAAAAAGTCGATTTCGAATTTTTGTGTAGTTACGTCTGTTTGTATTTAAGGTGACAATAAAGACTTGAAATTTTTAAATTTTATAAATCAAAATTAAAGGGTATTCTATCAGTTAATGAAATTTTGAACACTTGTTGTATCTTGGAAAACCCTAAGAGCAAAAATTTGGAAATTTTAAAAAAACGCTAGAACAAAAAAATTCCAAAATTAAATATATCACTAAAAATTAAATAAATCGATAAAATATAAAAAAAATACCCAAGAGTAAAAAGGTTGCAAAACAACTGAAAAAAATCGCTAAACACCGAAAAAAAATTGCTACAATTAAAAAGATATACTGTAAAAAACAAATAAAAAAACCCAAAAAATCGAAAAAAAATCGCTAAAACGAAAAAATACTAAAAAAAAATCGCAAAAACTAAAAATATGTACTGTAAAAAACAACCAAACAAAAAATCGCAAAAAAAACCGAAAAAATCGATAAAACTAAAAAATGCGTCAATACTAAACATAATTGCCAGAAACCAAAAAAAATCGTCATAAAACCGAAAAAACGCAAAAAAAACTAGGCGCCATTCGGACTCCTTCCTGTGCGTGCCAAGGTCACACTTTACTTCATTGATTCTATTTGCCAATAGTAGCGCTAGAGTAGAGAGCGGCATAGAAAAGATGACGCAGAATTTTTCCAACGTGTCGCTCTACTTTTTTTGTTCAGCATAATTTCATGAACAATTTCATTAAAAATATTTGTGATTTATAGCAGCTTTATAAAACAGTTTGTCATACAAAATATGTTTTATAAACCCTTTATAAAAAAACATAATTTTTAAATATAAAATTTAAAAACTAATGAAATTTCTTTATATTATTAATTTTTTGCTTAAAGCACCAATGTAAGAAACCGGAGACTTTATTAGTCCCTTTTTTAAATATAAAAATTTACTGCCAGTAAACATAATTTGATATCTTTTAAATAGCATACTATTGTTTTCTTTTTTCTTTATAAAAAAGAAAGCACACTTTTGGGGATATAAATTTTTTTTACAGCCGTAAGCTGTTTTGTTTGTTTTTTTATTTATTTTTTTCTAACATCTTCAGCATAATTTTTTAAATTATTTTTCTTTATTCTACAAATGAAATATATAAATAAAAGTTAGGACAAACCTTTTTCTTAAAAGAAGCATTAAATGCTTATTACCGCTGTTGTAGTTCATTTATTTATTTATAAGATATTTGTTGGGCACTTACCTAAAAAGAAAAGAAATAAGAAAAAAATATACATTAATATTTTATATGTACAAAAAAAATCTAATAAAAGTACACTTGAAACAAAATTTTCTTAATTCATACAAAAAAAAAATTATCTAACAAATGTTTATTTCGCAAGTCATTTTTTATGCAGATAAAATTTTCAGAATAATGCGACAGTGCGAAATTTAACTATAACAGCAGGAACTAGCTGAAACGTGAATGGAATGTGTTCAGCACTTATGTATATCGTATGTAAAATCTTACGAGCAAAATTTTTGTGGAACATTTTAACCCTTTACAGCTACTTCGTATGGGTCTTTTATGTGCCTTTCGTAAAAACGGGGGCAACAAAAGTAACCTTAAACTGAAATTTAATTGGTTAAAACGTTCTATACAAACACATATGTATTAGCAATAAAATTTTATTATACACACACACACACACACAATCTCTTTGATTTAAATTTAAGGATAGGAAGCACTTAATGAAATACCCTTTATTTAAAGAGATATATTCCGAACCTATATTTTTTAGACTTAGGCTATTGTTGCCTATAACCATGGAAATACCTGGTAACGATTGCATGTTTATATTTTTTTTTTAATTTTTGGAAATACTTCAACGACTACAGAATATAAAATGTTACATACTTTTGGGGATGGTTTACCGTATCGTTATCAATATAAAATGTTACATACTTTTAGGGGATGGTTTACCGTTATCGATTGAAAATTAAAATTCAAAACAAAAAAAAACACATGAAAAAATTTAACTTAAATATCATTAACAACCTTCAATCACAATTTAAACAACGTAACATTTACATAAAGGCTCTATATGGATGTAATTGAATAACCAGTGGGACATACAAGCAAGTATGGAGAAACTTTTATGACAGCTGCAGGCTTTATTGTTTATAAATGTATATAAAAAATATTTTGCGTTTTACAAGAAAGTAATAAAGTGATGCCAAATGTACTGCAATAATAACAAAATAAATAGAAAGCCATTAGTAGGCCATTACGAAAAAAAAAATTGCTAGAGTCGGAGCAAAAATTTGTTACCAACAAACTTTTTATTTGAATAGCACCAGCACGTTTGAAATCCAATTTGCATGGCTTTGAATAGATGCAATTAATGGGCAGCAAAAAATAGAACTTTGTATCTAGCAGAAAATTAAATGTCGTGTCAATCAGTGCAAACTTAAGCTTGACATAAAAATTGTTCAGTACAAAAAGAATACGTGAATTATTTTCATTCCTCATAGCACAATATTTTGAAAGAATTTTTTTTATGAAAGCACACACAAGCCATCAATAATTTACAACAGTCTTGCCATTTTTATTTGGTTTTTAGTAAAATTAAGCACATGTTTGATAATTTTCTTATATTTATTGTAATTAAAACTAATTTTTTTTAATTGCTAATTTAAGTACCCGTATGTGTATTTGCTTAATTTTGTTTGCTTTCTGGTCGAACTTATTGGTGCAAATTCATAGTCAAAACATTATTATTATTATCATACAACATACTGTTTTTAAACCTTTAAAGTATGCTTTACTTTTACTATGAATATGCACCATTATTATTATTTTTTTAGTCTTGTTGAAATGAAGTAACAAGCAAAAATGGAAAGTACTAAAATAGTACTTTTCAAATCTGCTGTAAATAGCATTTTCAAAAAGTACTAAAATAGTTATATCAAAAGGTACTAAAAATTTAACTGCAATCAGTAATAAAATAAAGTAATAAGTACTACGAGTATTTTGCACAAGTACTAAAATATCAATTCTCCAAATTGCTAAAGCCGTAGTACTAGAATGTACTAAAAGTAATAAAGCACGTAGCATTCATAAAGGTAATTCAATACAATTTTGCATATGTACTAAAATAAAAATTTTTCAAGTTCTTTAATAGTACTAAAATAAAAAGTACTGAAACAGTACTTTCTAAGGGTACTAAAAATTATCCTCAAGAAGCAAGAAAATACGCATTACTTTTAGAATATAATTAAATCGTATTTTGCATATGTACTAAAATAAAATTTTTTAGTACTAAAATAGTCCTTTCAAAACCTACTAAAAATTAACTTCAATCAGTAACAAAACACGCAGTCTTTTTATGCGATAATTAAAGGTCATTTCGCATACATATGTACTAAAATGTAAATTTTTAAAAGCATGTGCTAAATTAGTGTTACTAAAATTCACTAAAAGTAATAAACCAAGTAGTAATCTAACAAGGCATTTAATAGGAGGCATTTGAATAGAGTTTTGCAAAGAACTTTAAAAATTAAATAAATAAATAGTAATTTAAAAAGTACTAAAATAGTACGTTTAAATGGTACTAAAAAGTATTTTCAAGCAGCAATAAAATGCGTACTACTTTTGGAACGTAATTAAATGGTATTTTGCAAATGTACTAAAAATAATTATTTTAGTACTCAAGTAGTCTTTCAAAAAGGAATCATCTAGAATCTACTTGAATGCCTGCGTGTAGTGTGCAGCCACGTAAACCAACTCAAGTAATCATTTCCAAAGGTACTAAAAATTACCCTTAATCATTAAAAATACATGCAGAGTTTTTAAAACCTAATTAAAGGTTATTTTACATGTGAACTAATATATAAATTTTTAAGAGTATGTACTAAAATAGTATTAGTAAAATTTACTCAAATTAATAAAAGCCCTACCTTACCCTTATAAGGTACTAGTTTAAAATTATTTTGCAAATATACTAATATATACATACATAGTTTATTACAGTACTAAAATAGTAATTTAAGCAGTACTAAAACAGTACTATAGTAGTACTAATACTAATAGTATTACTAGTTCTACTTTGCGGTAGAAGTTATATGCTACAATGAGAGCGAAGGATGAGAAAAGAAAATGTTCTAAAAATTACTTTTAAACGGAATTAAAACACGCAATATTCTTAGAACAAAAATAAACAGCATTTTGCAAATGTACTAAAATATAATTTTTTAAAGTACGTATGTACTAAAACAGTCATTAATAAAGTACTAAAATAGCGCTTTAATAACATACCCAAAAGTTAGTTCGAAAGAAATACGTACTGTTCTTAGAATTTAATGAAGTAGTATTTTGCATATGTACTAAAATATAAATTCCCAAAATCGCGTAATCAGTCTTAATAAAATTTACTAACAGTAAAAAAAACAGGTAAAATTCTTAGTAGGCAATTAAATAGCCTTATGCCAGTGTACTAAAATATCGTGTTTTAAAAGTACTAAAACAGTATTACTAAGAGTAAGAAAAGAGGGAAATTAAATAGTCTTTTGGAAATGTACTAAAATATCATATTACAAAATTACTAGAATTCATTTAGTACTTTTGAAAAGTACTCGAATTCATTTAGTACTTTTAAAAAGTACTAAAAATTGTGTTGTTTTTAAAAAGTACTACATGTATTAAATAATATTATTAAAAAAATGCTGAAAATGTACTAAATAAATAGTACATACTTTTAAGTGTTCCAGAAATAATTCCTTCAAACTAGCTTTTGAAAAACAATACATTCTAAAATTTCAAACTTTTATTATGTACTAAAACAATATTCTTTTAAGAAATAAGTAATATTACAAACAAAATTTTATTAAATTACTGCTGAGTGAAGCACAAAACTTGAGTTATAACTTTAATAGTGCCTTTACATTAGCGAGAACTATAGTACTTACGGGATTTCGGGCAAAATCTAGTAGATTTCCCATACACAACAAAATCTACTTCGAAGCTACTACTTCGTCAAAATCAAGTTGAAATCAAGTAGAACTTAGTGATGCAAATATGGTACTTTTTCTTCAAATTTTGTACTAAAAATTCAACCTGTGTATATAAAAAGGTCTGTGAATTGGCTACATTGCAGTTGTTTGGTTGTAGTTTTGGAAAATTTTCAGTTAATGGGTTTTGTTTTGGATAAAAAATCTTGCTAAATCGTCTGGTGGTTATTGGTTTGTCGCAGTAATAATGTATTTTAATATTCTGTGCGGCAAACCAGCAACCACCAAACGAAATGTCAAAAAAAAATAATCGGTGTAAACGATATAAATTTTCATAAAAATTTTAATTGATATCTGCTAGACTTTGTGCAGGTGTAAATGCCCTATAAATAAAATGTTTCATTTTAGCAGAAGTTCTAAAACACAATAGTTTTCTCAAAGCTATGGAAATCAATAGATTTTTTTAATATAAAGTTCATATAAACATAAAACCAATTACCAACCTTCTTTTTAATTATAATCATAAGTAATTCTTAGTTTCAAAGTATTAAAAAGAAGTACTTAACTTTTCGGCATATTAATAAAAACAAAATAAGTATAATTATTCTTTAGAGATCTCTTCCTCTCCTTTCAAAATATACAAATTTTATTTAAGGTCACACTGCCTGTTGCATACAAAAGAAAACCCCTCGTTAACAGCAAACAAAAATATCATACAAATTATTATTATTATTATTTATTTAGAGAGACTTAATTTTTTCTACATAACAAGATTAGCCAACATAATTTTATAGGAAACTTAAAACTATTATGTATTATTTTAATAACATTTTCTGATAATGCAACTTGCTTATTTGAATAAAAAGAATTAACATTTACATAATAAATTAACATCAGTTTTTTTTTTAATATAGTGCCTGCTCCCAGCACTTGTCTAAATTAGTAGAGTTATATCTACAAAAATAGAACTTAAAACTAATAAAAAATTAAAACTAAATCTTACACCTAAGACTTACACTAAATTAAACAAAAACATAAATAAAAAAAAACATCCATAAAAAAACAAACAAAATTAATAAAAAAAAAAAAAAACAAAAAACAAAAGTTAACCTCTATGTATGCCGGGAGTAACATGTGAGTAAAAGTTTTGACCAGGATAAGTATTGCAAGGTTCTTTTAATATTCCAATGCTGGAAATATATTCAGTGTTTGACCAACTAAAATCTTGTTCATGAGTTAAAATGTCCTTAATAACACTCCCTTCAAAATAAGATAGTTTTTCTACAAACTTTCTCATCAAATCCAGGCCATAAAAAGGTATCGGTGACAATTTAGATTTTTCATAAACGAATCTATTTGAAAATCTTTTGTGCAAGGATTCATAATTCTTCTCTATGCACTTCCGAACAATATGACGTTCGAAAATTTCCATTCGCTTGAATGCCGTTTTTGAAATACTAAACCAAATAGGAAATGCATAAAGAAGAATTGGTCTGATGCTTACTTTATACAAAAGCAATTTAGTTTTCTTTGGCAAAAACTTATTATTAAATAATCTTCCAAAGGCCCCCTTAACACGATTTGCCTTTGCCAAGTTGTACACAACATGATTATTAAACTTCAAAAGCTTATCAAAATTCACTCCAAGATATTTAATACTGTTTTTAAATTCGATTTCGTTGCCATTCAACGTAAGTCTCAAACACTTGCTTTCCGGAACAACAGTATACTTGCACTTCCCGGAGGCATTGCGTATACAAATTGCATTACTCTTTGCGGCATTAATTTTTATACCCCAACTGGAATAAAACTGATTCGTCCTTTCTAGGTGTGATGAAACACGCTGAAGAGCAACGCGAGGAGATTCATCATGAGCATAAAGAAGTGAGTCATCAGCATAAAGTATGCTCCTCGACTCGTTAAATTCATGAGGAAAATCATGAATGAAAATGTTATATAGATGAGGTGCCAGAACAGATCCTTGCGGAACACCACAAGAAACCTCAGCTTGATCTGATACCAGATCTCCAATTTGTACGCAAAAACTCCTGCCATCAAAAAAACTTTGAAAGAGTTTAACGATGGACGCTTTGAATCCAATTCTTACCATTTTATATAAAATGCCCTCGTGATAAGCTTTGTCAAATGCCTTTTCAACGTCAAGAGATACAGCTACAGTACACCTACGTTCTCTTAAATTTCGAATTATATCAGAGTGAAACTTCAAGAGAGCATGCACCGTAGAGTTACCCTTTTTGAAGCCAAACTGTTCCTGAGGAATATATGAACCATTCAATCCCATATCCATTTTTTCCCTGATTATCCTTTCAAATAACTTTCCTATATTGGAAAGTAATGAAATTGGCCGAAAGTTGTTTATGTCGCAATTATTCTTTTGTTTAGGAATCGGTACTATTTTAGCCATTTTCCATTCACGCGGAAAGTAACAGTTATTCAAACAATTGTTGAACAATATCGTAAGATACTCCAAAGCTTTTATTGGAAACTTTTTAATTATATAATTGGAAATATTATCTAAGCCACACGACTTTTTGCTGTTAATAATCCTACAAATCTCTGACACATAATTCAAGGTAGTAAATTCTACATTATTCAAATTATTCAATGATGTGTTATCATCATTAAATGATATAGGATCACCAGCTTGAAATATTGTATCATTAATTGCCTCAGCTATCTCCGACACATCTCTATTAGGTGAAGTACCCTGAAAAACATTGGCGAAATGGTCCATAAAAACTGACAATTTGTTATTCGCTTCGGTTATTTTCACTCCGTTAATGGAAACGTCTTTAACATATTTACGATTTTTATTCCCGATAATCCTAAATACCTCTTTATAAGCCCAAGGGCCAGGTTTAATGCCCTTTAATCTGTCATTAAAAAATAATGCCTGCTCCTGTTCAATTTGCTCTTTTATAAGGATCTTAATAAGTTCAATTTGTTTCGAAATCAACAAATACTGGGGATGTTTTCTATTTAAAGTCCTCGCATATATCGTCTTTAAATCTTTTTGCCAGCTATATTTAATCCTGAGCATTATTCTCAATTTATCAGAGGCAACAAACTTTTGTCTCTTACACTCTATTCTTTTGGAATGAGTACGCGTGACAAAACCAACTGTATTATTAAATTCTCTAAGAAAATTATCTATATCATCGTTAGTCAAATTTATATTTTTTGGCGGAAAATGATTCAAGAGGGTGTTAGTCACATCCAATTGAAAAGCATTCCAATTCACATCTCTATAAGATACAAAACTATCTGGAGTATTTAACATAAAGTTAAAAAGTGACAAGTTCAACCTCAAACCCAGTGGAATGTGGTCAGAGAATGTAGGAAGTGTATATGTCTCGTAATTTGGAAGGGACATATCTAAAATGTCATTGGTTACTATGAAGTGATCTAAATGCGACGAACCCCCCGGGTATGTAGGAAATGAGTCACAAATTCTTGTAACTGACATAGATTCATTCTGAAGCCATGATGTAAGCACTTCACCATTAAAATTATTTACAGCATCACCCCAAGAAGAGTGCTTCGCATTTAGATCACCACCCAAAATCAATCCATGATACCCTCTGGAAAGATTCAATATTAAAGACAGACCCCTACAAATTATTTGACGATTGCAATTAGACCGGAAATAAATAGAACCACAAAGAATTTTTTTAATGCTACCCCCCAATGAAACTTTAACCTCCACAAATGAATTTGGAAATTCAAGACCAGAAATATTTATCCTTGCAAAAGACATTGGCTTTCTCAGAGCAATGGCCATACCTAATGCACTATTATCCCTTATAACAGAATAACTGTCAAGATATATATTTACACCCGCAGATAAGTGCGTCTCTTGTATAAAAGCAATGTCAATATTACATTGCTCTAATAACATATTCAGTTCAGTTCTCCTATCTATTCGGACAAGAGAACCAACATTAAACGTAACTAAATTGAGAGAACTACGGGCCATATACATCTTGAATGTTTTTAATTAAATCCAAGCACTCTTTCCTAGCCTGAAACTTAGATAGAGACTTATAAGACCCCAAAAAATCCCGAACCCTATCTTCCAACGTAATGGTGGTAGCAGCGCATAATAATTGTGCTACCTTCATAAATTCCTGTATCAAAGGAGGTTTCATAGGTTTGTCGTGTATTGGCACATCATTAAACAAGCTAGCAAATGGTTTATCTTTAACAACCGCAGACAGCTTAAGTGCCTTAGAAACATTGCTTACCGCCTGCTCTTTCCTATTTCTTGCAACCTGGGAAGATTTTTCCCTAAAAGAAACATACCTTTTGTAAGCGGGACATCCCCTATAGTTTGAAGTATGGCCAGCTTCATTGCAATTAACGCAAAATGGTAATTCATTACTTTCTGAATTGAATGAACATTCTCCTACACCGTGCTTTACGCTGCACTTCAAACACGCAAATGGGCGACTACAATTCCTAGAGAAATGACCCCAACTCTGACACCTCCAACACTGCGGAATTTTTGTGCTAGCCTTCGGCCTTTCCCAAGACACCACCTGATTTAGGATGAACTTTAGGCCGATCAACTCTCCTACTCTACGATTGGGCTTAAGAGTTATTAAGAATAGCCCAGTATCTATACCACGTTTTTTAGAATACTCTGTCGAAAATTTTGAAACAAAATCAACAGTTTCTGGAATCATTTTATCTAGTTCAGATTTTATCTCACTTATGTCCGACTTAAAGTAGAGACCTCTACAAATCACTGTCTGACGTTTTTGCTCCTTGGGAGTATAGCTATAAGATGAAATTTCCTTATCTTTTAACAACTGCATCATCTCAGAATGCGCAGACGAATCCTTGAAATACAATTTGCTTTTGAATTGGGACTGATTCTTAATCTTAAACTCCACATTCTTAGAAGATAGTTGTTCAATTAAGGACTTAACATTAACATTTTCCAAAAATATAGGAGGGCAATAAGAAATCCTGGTCTTAACTTGAGGTGAAGTTTTATCAATATTAGAATTTCTATTTTCAAAACTCATGTCATTTATTGGCGCTTCAGCCTCTAAATTCAAATTTCCTAATATAGAATACTTATTACTACGGTTAACATTTTCAACACACTTATCAATACCCCCAAACTGACAATTCGATAAATCTATTTTTACATCACCTTGATATCTCCTTTTCTTGTTTTTTATTATTTGGAAATCGTCAAGTGATTCCATCACGTGATCCATCTCGTTTTCGGAATTGATTGCAGAATGCTGTTTCAAATGTAAATTCGTTGTTATAGGAATATTCTCCAAAATTGTTATTTCATCATTGAAATTGCTGCTTGTCTCCCCTCTGCCTAGAATTTCCTCACCAAAAGCCGAATTTTCTTTAAAAACTGCTTCCAAGAACTGCTTTCCAAGCTGGTAATTGTGACCAGTTCCTTTATTTTGCGTTAAATTATTAAATTCCTGCATACCATTCCCACCAGTCGGCAAGTCAGATGCAGTAACATTTGCCGTAACAATCGGCCCATCTGGTAAGGCCGACGCCTCATGCTTGACATTAGGTGATTTCTTCCTAGAATTATTAGGAGGGCGTCCATTCCCACCAGACAGCAAGTCAGATGCAGTAACATCTGCCGTAATACTCGGCCCATTTGGTAAAGCCGACGCCTCATGCTTGACATTAGGTGATTTCTTCCTAGAATTATTAGGAGGACGTCCTCCAGATTGAGAAAGCAATGGATCTTTTCCCATTGCAATAGAATAAAAGCTGTTTTAAAAACTTTTCACCAACAATCGAAAAGAAAAAAGCAAAAATTTTTTTTCCAAATATTTTTCTTTATATTTAATTTTTTATTATTTTTTGACAGAAAAAACACGTCCGTACGATACAAATTTTTCATGTATTCTCCTCCAATAAATAAATGAATTAATGAAAGATTGTAAGTACAAAAAAAAAAATTGTTAGACAGGAGATATGAAAATAAATGTTGTTTTATAACATCTATTTAATGATAGAACAATATTTTTGGCCTTGTTATGAAAAATATATAAAAAAAATACATTTTTGAAGTTAAGCTAATACCTAAAGGAAAGAAAAGCAAAAATGCACAAAATGGATAAGCGGAAAGGTATCCGACGATGAAATAATCTAAAAAACAAATAGCTATTTTGATGACTTCGATAAATCTTTTTTTTTTTTGAAGAGATAAAAAATTTGGAGGAATAAACAAATGATATTTTATCAAAAAAATGTATTTCATATAAAAAGTCATTGACTTATTGAGCGGCCCTCGCATCAGCTGTTAAACCGATTGTCAAATAAAGCAGTTTTACCAACTGAAACTTGTGAGCCTGGACAGAAAAAACGCGCTATATGTTATTAAAACATATTTTTTTTTTCGATTAAAATTATTTCACAGCCTACTTTGAGGCAATGATTGAAAATTTTTTTTCAAATCTCCTTAAAGGATTTCGTTTTGTTTCTTATTCTATAAAAATTTATGCAAATTTTTTAATTTACTGTTTTATAAATTATTTTAAATTTCTAAAATAAACTTGCCTTATGAAACCCTCTATTTCAACAGAGATAGGGCAAAACTTTTACCATGTGTTGCTCGCTCATATGTAAGTAAACTTTTTCAAAGTTAAAAGTCTTTATGCGATTATTTTCAGATTTTTTGCTAAGATGAAACAAACTTGCACAAGCCAGCAACATGAAGCAGTAGGAGTAGAGCAAAATATTAGGAAGTTTATTATTGAAATCGAAAGCAATTGTTGAAATAACATTTTTAAAATTTTCTTTATTTGATATCTAGGGATATTCCATGTGAAAAAAAGTTAAAAATTGTAATGCTATTTGCCGCTCTAATGCAGTACTGAAGTCAAAATAATATACGCACTCACACCCTAAAGTATAAATTCAATAAAATAATCCCCAAATTTACACTACTCGATTATTTATTTTTATTTCATAACTTTGGTTTGTATAACCTTTGACTTTCAGTGCATTATTCTGTAGTAAAGCAACAGCAGCAAAATATTCCATTAATTTTTCCTTAATTTGTGTTAATTATCGCAAACGTCTCTTCAAAAAAAAAATATATAATAATAATGCGTTAAGTGATAAACATATTTTAACTAAGTTGTCAAGATTTTTAACTCTTTTTTTTTAATATGCTCATCATGTCAAGTCTTACTCACACGCACACAGCAAAAACTTATTGACACATACTTGCGTTTGCACACACACACACACTTATGTATGTACATGTTAATTTTAGTATCTTTACAAAATGTATGTGGCTTTGCGTAAATTTCCCAAGCAGACAATGTCAAGTGTTACATTTTCATTTAAAAAAATAGCAAAAGGAATTTTTTACATATAAAGTTTAACAAGCTGGTTTCGCTTTTAACGAAAACTTTTTGCTTATTAAAAAACTTTATATATTTAAAATATATTTCGTTTCATAATTAAATAGAAAAAGTACACAAATTATATTTTAAATCATGTCATAAAATGGAAAAAATAAATTTAGTAAAATCAGCTCTAGATTAACGAGATTTTTTTTTACTAATCAAAATATCGAGGGCAAATTATTGCATTCGATATCGCTGGAAATTTCCATTTCCATTTCCATTAACCTTGTCGTCATAGATTTGTTATGAAATTTTTCCAAGTGTATATATAACTAATTACAACTGCAAGAAATAGTAAAACACTTACACTTAAGTTAAGTCCCCCTTTAAATATGCAACATTTTTTAAGCTACTAAAATCCTTTAAGAACACTTCACTTGCTAAGACAAGTAATAAATTTTGTTATGAGTTAATTATTTAATTGCAGTTCCCCCATTTGCTACTAGATATAAACCAGCATGAATAAAGTTATATAAAGTAATAAATTTGAAGAGAATTTATCAAACTATTATTAAATACCTACTCAATTAATATTTATGAGTAGTATCACAGTAATTAATTATTATCTAGCAAAATTTTTAAATGTTTATTTAAAATGTTTGCTATAGCAATTTTTCATATCTTCATTTTGCAAATTTCAATTCACTTCTTACTCTCTAATGCATTATAATTTTTAGTAACATCATGTTACAATAAAATTTATTTAATCTGCAATTAAATCAAAGTTATTTATTGAACAATAAATTAAATAGTGGTAGCAATAGTGTTTGCTGGTAATGGCAATTTCTCACATTTAATTTTGCAAAATATAAATTTAATGCTATAGATTATTGAATTTGGAATGTTTTGAATAAACAAATTTTCTCCCATCAATGCAACATTAAAATTCTCTCTCAAAAAAAACATATTTTTCAATTATCAAACTAAATTCAATACATTGAACAATTTGCCACATACTCAGCTTACAATAAAATACGAGTACCAGGGCAATAGTGAAAACACTCGAAAGTATGCTGTAGATATAAATATGAAAAATATTTTAAAACACAAAGTGTCTGACGTTGGCCTCTCCCAGAGAGTCTTATTTCAAGCTGATGAATTTAGTAAATGGAAATTTTAATTTGTAATATTTTGCCAGATTGTAGATTTTTCGTTTTTGGCATTTGAAAAGGTCCAGCATGATGTGGTCATAATGAGTGGCCCACAACCTTTTCATAATATTTTAGAAAGAAAGCAAAGCGTATGCTACACAGTGAAAGAAAATTGTAGTTAGAAGCATTTAATTAAAATTGTTAAATATGTTCGTTCGGTAATTTAAATTAAGAGTAAAAAAAATTCGCCTAAAATTATGCAAAAAATGTTCATGTTTCTTAAACAATTTTACTTTGCTGGCATTATTATAATTTCCATCTCAAATTTCTTTGAAAGATGTTTTTATTTCAATAAACTGCAAAAACAAATTACTTGAATTAAATTTCTTAAAATAAATTCCCTAAAGGTAGGCAATGAATTTTAATAAGGAAAAATATCTCTTCCAGAAGTTTTGAAATACTTTAGGAAGTTTTTGTTTGTAGTACTTATTTTCTGAAAGAAACTTACAAAAAGAAGAAAGTTCTCAATTCGTTTCTAGTTTTTACCGCCTTCCAGGCAAGTAGAAGATTCTAATTTTTGTTGCATTTTTGGAATGTAAATCGTAATGTTTCGCTAAGCACATTTGGAGTGAAATACGAGTAGTGTGTGACCTTTTGTTTTAAAGTTTAGAAAAAAGTGCAGGAGCCAAAAAATCATGGGAGTGGTATGGGTGTAAATAGGTCCTCATCGGGGTAAAATCTGTGGAAAAACAAGGCAAAATCCACAAAAAGCTCCACAACTGTCCCTGAGTTGCTCCTAGTGGGGTAAAACTTAAAACTGACCCCTGCTAATATTTTCGCCTCTAAATTTTTTATGAAGATACCAAGCCGCTATCTGCGCTCCTTAAGGGGCCTCCCATACAATATATTATTTTTTATGGAATTACCAACCATTGCCCTAACAAGCCCTAGATTTCCCATAGAAGTCAAATATATGACTGACCACTAATATTTCTGTTGCCCCAAAATTTCTTCAGAACACACCTAGCCACAAACAGCTCCAAAACTGTCCCCGAGTTGCTCCTAGAGGGGTAAAACTTAAAACCGACTGCCAATAATATCCCTCTTCCCCCCACCTTTTTAATGAACATACCAATCCCCTAT
Organism: Tachina lurida; assembly: GCA_944452675.1. Taxonomy (NCBI): domain Eukaryota; kingdom Metazoa; phylum Arthropoda; class Insecta; order Diptera; family Tachinidae; genus Tachina; species Tachina lurida. Next base: position 10,879,475 of record OX101754.1, on the reverse strand, counting down.
CTGCGCTCCTTAAGGGCGCTCCCATACAATATATTATTTTTGATGCAATTACCCCCTATCACCCTAACTAGCACTAGGTTTTCCCTAGAGGAGTCAATATTTTTGTTGGCCCAACATTTGTTCAGATCACACACACCTAGCCACTATATGCAATCATTAGGGTGGTCCCCATACAAAAATGTTTAATTTCTAAATAATGTTTTATTAGAAACATAAAAACAACTGCTCCTGAGTTGCTCCTAAAGGGGTAAAACTTAAGACCTACATCCACTAATATATTCCTCCCTACATATTTTCAATGACATAATTTGGTATTTTAAAAAGTGGGCGGAGTAGCACCCTTTAGAATTTATGTGATATATAACATTATATATCATGTAAATTTATTCAAGCGATTCCTTTCAAACTATACACACATTTTAGGCTCTTGTAGTAGAACAATTCGGTATTCGAAAAAGTAGACGGGCCACACCCCTTAAAAATCTGGTGTTTGAAAAAGTGGGCGGGGACACGCCTATTGAAATTTAGCTTCATAATTCACGTAATTATAAGCAACCGACACGACGATGATTGATATATATTTAAGGCACATGCAACAAGTGAATATCGCTTCTAAAAAGTGGGCGGGGCCACACTCGTTAAAATTTAAAACCATATTTCACGTATTTTTATTCATGAGATTCCTAAGAATTATGCATAGACTTTAGGTTGTTATAATAGCACAATTTTGTATTTGAAAAATTGGGCGGGGTCACGCCCATTTATTACATGTTACGTATTTAAGGCCAACCGATTTCATGATCTCAAAAAATGGAGATCTAAGGAAAGCTCGAATTTCGATAATCAAAGCGAAGTCAGTAACTTCTTATTTTTGATAGCGGGAAGATTTTAATATGCACTAAAAATTAAAAACATATTAATTTCAGTTAAATCAGATATTATTATAAAAAAAAAGTGTTATGCACGGGAATTGGACTCACAATCAACGCCCCCCCCCCCTCTTTTACCTCACCAAAAGTCTGTCACGCTATCAGCTGTGTCAGTAGTCTACAGACACACCCATTGACTGATTGTATGTATATTTTATTTTCCATTAACACAAATTTTCAAGACCGCCAGCAAATATTTTTAGTAGTTAACAGAGTTACAAATTTATGCTATTTTTATGGCGTCACCATTAACGCATTCGCCACGAGAACATCATAAACCAAATTTATTTACCACCATTAGCCAAAAAGACAGAAACAAAGAACATTAAATAAAAATATTTTATAATAATGTGACATTTATTGAAGTTCAGTCCCCCAAACAGTAGAGTTCTTCGCCTTGTCTAAAAGTTAATGGTGAAAAATGTCTTATTTTCTTTTGTATTATATTTCATTAGGTCATTACCTCTGCCATGATTACCCACATGCATCATCGCCTAAGTGCCAGCAATATATGATGCCAGACCAATACGCAGTGTTATAACGCACTCAAGATACTCGTACTTTAATAATTCCTTATATTCACTTTCATCAGACCGCGTCAGTTTTTATATGCACGTATGTATGTGGCAAATTTAGTAAAAGCTCACAGCAGAGCTTTTTAAAAATAACACGTAATAATTTTAAGCACAAACATTATTATAAAACTCTTTAAATATTTATTTAAGCTATACATAATAAAATAAATACCAGACTATAAACATGAAACACTAACATGCTGGAAAAGGTAAATAATGATGGCAGAAATGTCAAAAACAGTGGCTAACAGAACAACAGCAACGGTTAAAGGCCACAACTATCACTATTCTACACAATCCCACGATCTACGAAAAACAAAAATACAGCACTGATCTGATGAATTGTCTTTTGAAAATGTTCATAGACTCCAACATACCAGGGTTGCATTTTCTCAAAAATCGCACGATTGTGTAGGATAGTGAATCACGGCCTTATTAAAACAACCATGAAATTCTTTATTTATTCATTCACTTCTTTGGAATACTAAAAAGTGGCTTTAAATTAAAATCTTATTTCACTTAAATCTACCTTTTTTCGTTCAAAGACACTTCACTGTATTTTATTTCATAGCACTGCTTTTAACATAATACGTAAATTTCTGCTTTCATTTAGAGTTCATGATTATTTTGCCCTAAATCTTCATAAAATAAACATTTGTCTACAGGGTCTCGTGTATTAGATTTATGCAGTTTTTTATGGCGCGCCAGAAAGTGAGGGAAAACGAGATCCTATAATATAATTTCATGAATTCGTTAACCTTTCTTGTAAATTCCAGCACGTATTTTTCTTTTCGCGGGAGTTAAATGAATTTTAAGCTGAAAGTTTCGTGAGTGTGCCAAGTATTTATTTTTATTCCAACAAAAAATAAACTTTTACCTTTAATCATTTAAATATAAATTCGCATTCACATTACAGATTTGACGTTAATTTATATATTATGTTTTATTATGATTTTTCTCGTACTATCTCTTTCACTCTCTCTATCTCTTAATAACTCTAACATAGGGTCTCTACCTAACATAATATGTAAGATAAGAGCGTCAAGTTCAATCGCAGAGAGAATTTTACTACGTGTAGACTTCAAATTAGTGTTATGTCAATCTTATAATATTTTTTATAAGAGCGTTGTTATAAGAAATCCTATAACAACAATCTTATGATATGAACTGTCAAAAAACTACACGTACATGAAAATAAATGAGTGTGCATGTATGAGTGTTTATTAAAATAAATTAAAAACAATGTTTTTACAAAATTTCTGGGATTTTATATGTTTAATTGATTTATAGATTAAAGTTTGTGTGAAAAAGTAAAAACAAAATAAATAATTATATAAAATTAATACATGTTAACTCGATGAGAATTTGAATAAAATGAAATGTTATAAGAAAAGTAAAATTACGTTGTCCTATTGTATGATATGAAGAGAAATATCGGCATTTTATTTTTCTTATTCTGCCGACGTTCTCTCACATATTCCCCCTTATTGTGAATTGCGTCGTCGACGTCACATCAAGACGACAGTAAATATTGTCATTTGTCTACTCTTTATCGGCAACAATTGGCTCTTATTGACAATCTCTTACTAATCTCTAAGGCTTTGTAAATTATTGGATCATATTAATAGTAGTAAATTTTTGTCGATAAAGAGTGGACAAGTGCCAATTTTTACTGTCGTCTTGATGTGACGTCGATGACGCCATTCGCAATAAGGGGGATTATATCAGAGTTAGTCGCAGTTGTAGACGCTATGTAATAAAAAGTTTGTCTGTGTCTGGGGAGTGTCTTGTAAATCTCTTCTCAATGTCTTGTCTATGTCTTGTCTATGTCTTCTCTATGTCTTGTCTATGTCTTGTCTATGTCTTGTGTATGTCTTGTCTATGTCTTGTCTATGTCTTGTCTATGTCTTGTCTATGTCTTGTCTATGTCTTGTCTATGTCTTGTCTATGTCTTGTCTATGTCTTGTCTATGTCTTGTCTATGTCTTGTCTATGTCTTGTCTATGTCTTGTCTATGTCTTGTCTATGTCTTGTCTATGTCTTGTCTATGTCTTGTCTATGTCTTGTCTATGTCTTGTCTATGTCTTGTCTATGTCTTGTCTATGTCTTGTCTATGTCTTGTCTATGTCTTGTCTATGTCTTGTCTATGTCTTGTCTATGTCTTGTCTATGTCTTGTCTATGTCTTGTCTATGTCTTGTCTATGTCTTGTCTATGTCTTGTCTATGTCTTGTCTATGTCTTGTCTATGTCTTGTCTATGTCTTGTCTATGTCTTGTCTATGTCTTGTCTATGTCTTGCCTATGCCTTGTCTATGTTTTGTCTATGACTTGTCTATGTCTCGTTTACGACTTGTCTAGGCTGTGTCTATGTCTTGTCTATGTCATGTCCATGTATTTTCTATGTTTTGTATATGCCTTGTCTATGTTTTGTCTATGTCTTGTCTATATCTTCTCTATGCCTTGTCTACAACTTATCTCTGTCTTGTCTACTCCTTGTCTAGGACTTTTCTATATGTTATATATGCCTTCTTCATGTTTTGCCTTGTATATCTTGTTTTATATCTGTGCTTTTTATATTTTATTTACATAATATCTATACATATTCACAGCACGTCATTGGAATGTTTGCATTAGTTGTTATTACGAGTTTTAGAACTTTTTTAAACACACCAGAAAAATATTAAAACTTCAAAAGAAATACTTCTAAAAAATTTACATTTAAAATGTTATTTATTTGTTTTTTTTATGAATAATAATTTTGTCTGATGGCAATTTGACTGGGGAGTAGTATGAAAAAAATACAATAATAATCGATTATTAAAAAAAACATGTAAAAGAAGAGTGTAACTCTGGCGTGTTATTTAAATTCATATTTCATACTTCATTCTACCCCTAAAAATATGTTAAAAAATACTTTACAAAAAAATTTATTTTGTGTGAAGTAATACAACAAGCACGCTGAGTAAACACTCACCTGGAAAATCAATGAAATGATATATGTTACAAGGAATTTACAATGCATAGAAACAAATATGGCAAAATCAACAGATCCATTCAAATTCATGCACAAAATATATTGGAGCTGTCATGTACATGAATTTTTCTTTCTTTTTTTTCATTAAGCTCAAACATATAATAATAAAATATATTTATGTATATCTACCTATGCACAATGTCTGACAGAAAAGCAAACATTTGTAGTAAAAAAAAATTAAATAATAAAAGTAAATAAAGGAATAAAATAGAATTGCAGATTATTGCTGGCATGAATTCAGACCCCAATGAAGAAGATAATATAATATGTACTACTTGGCCTTAATCATGTTATCCGTTCACGTGTTTATAATTTGGCTTTATAGAGTAAATAAAGAATGACTATCAAACTATGTCTGTGATATAGCTGCTTTAATATTTAAAGAAACTGTTAAAGGCCTAGTAAAGTTTCGTTTGAAATTGTAGATTTTGTAATACTACTCAAGGGATTTAAAGAGAAATGTGTTTTAGTGCGGTAAAGCAGGCTTTCAGGCGTTCAAATATTTGAATATAAATAGCAAATATTTTTTTGTATTTTTTTCCTTGAATATAAATTGTTTTTTATTGCGTTATTATCAGCAGAAATATTATTTAAACAATTTCCAAATTACTTTCAACTTTTTGTTGTATACTTTTAGGGGCTTTTGCCTCTTTCTTTCGTTTAGCGAGTTAAACAGGTTTAAAATACAAATATACATATAAGAAATAGTTTATAATTTCTAACGTGTCGTCACCACCAAGGTGCTGCCTTCTTATATAAAAAAACATAGCCTATTTTAAGGCTGTTTGTTATGTTTTTATATTTTCCTTACAATTTTGTGTGTGTGTGTATTTACATTTACATTATTGTATTTTCTCTATGAATAATTTAGAAAAAAATATATAATAAATAAACAGCCCTTAAAAGGCCGCAGTAAGAAAAAGAAAAATTAAAGACTGTGTTTGCCAGCAAAATCTATAAATCAACTACCAAAAAGAGCTGACTTGGGTGTTTAATGTCAAAGCAAAAAAAAAATAATAATAACAAATTGAGTGACATAAATCAAGTGACATTTGAAATTCAAATGTTTCGCTAACAACAAACTGTGATTGGTGTTTATCATAAACGAAAATAAAACTAGATGTAAAGATAGATTATTGTGTTTTGTTCAAAATTTAGTGATATTGCTTTATTTTTTATTAAATAAATTTTTAGATAAAAATAATTATATTTTTAAAGCATAACTAAAGGGATTTTATATGTGAAATTTTAACAAGTAAATTATCCTTTAGCTATGCCTAATTAATTTATCACGCACAATATAAACTGTCTTACAAATAATATAGTACTAATTTCTTTAAGGCAAATTTCATGGCCTACTTTTGGGTGTTGACTTATTAAGAAATTACCAAACATTCATTATATCTACTCTAACTACAGGTATTTGCGCCTTTTGAGGTCATAGTGTGAAAAATAAGCAATTATTCATTTACAAATCATCGGCATTATTATTAATGATAAGAAATTTAATTCAAAAGGATTAGGAAAATAGTAAATTACATACTATTGTGTTATTTTTATTAAATTGTTTGATACAGTGTTAGAAGTTAATACTTTTAGATTAATAGAGCTGACACGCATTTATGAAATACGCCACGAGTAACCGTATAATTGAAAACTAGGCAGGGAATTAATAAATCAAAAAGTGAAATTCTATATAAAAATCAAGGACGTAAATTATTTATTTTAGATACGAGCAGTGTAGTATGGATTACGTTTTCTACTGCCGTTAAAATTATATTTTCAATGTGAACCAAGGGATCAATAAGTGCTGAAATTTGCCACAAGCCTAATGAATTAATTAATCGCAAAAACCGACCAATGACTTTTTGAGTCGGTAAATATAATAAGCTTGCTAAGAAATATATTCGTTTTGTATAAATCGTATCAGATAAATATCCACCGAGTCTTTTTTTTTTAACAAAAGTACATTTTACAAAAAATGCATTTTACAAAAGGTACGTTTTACAAAAAGTACCTTTTAAAAAACCACTTTTAATAAAAATTATTTGTACCAAAAATTTAATTTTTTATAAAGATTTTTTGCCAAAAAGTACTTTTTACATACAATACATGTTACAAAAAGTAACTTTTAAAAAGGTATATCTCAAAAAAAAAAAAACATTCACAAAAAGTATCTTTTACAAAAGGAACTTTTTACAAAAGAGACCTTAAACTATACCTTTTACAAATGGGTCTTTTTACGAAAACTACCTCTTACAAAAAAGTACCTGGTACAAAAAGTATCGTTTATAAAAAGTTCCTTGTGCAAAAAGTAGCATTTACAAAAAGTATCCTTTTGCACAAAGTTTCTGTTACAAAAAGTATCTTGTACAAAAAGTACGTATTACATACAATACATTTTGCAAACAAAACATTTAAAAAATTATCTCAAAAGGGAATTTTACAAAAAGTACTTTTTAAAAAACTATCTCAAAAGTGAATCTTACAAAAGGGACTTTTTAAAAAAGTACATTTTACAAAAAAATGCATTTTGCAAAAAAGTACGTTTTACAATAAGTTCCTATTGCAAAAAGTACTTTATACAAAATGTACCTTTTACAAAAAGTACCTTTTACAAAAAGTATCTTTTACAAAAAGTAGCTTTTACAAAAAGTACCCTTTACAAAAAGTACCTTTTACAAAAAGTATCTCTTACAAAAAGTACCTTTTACAAAAAGTACTTTTTACAAAAAGAATCTTTCACAAAAATTACATTATACAAAATATACCTTTCATAAAAGTTCCTTTTACAAAAAGTTTATGTCACAAAAAGTACTTTTTTACAGAAAGAACCTTTAACAAGTAACTGTTACAAAAATTACCATTTACAGGTACTTTTAACATACAATACCTTTTAGAAGAAGTACCGTTTTCAAAAATGTTTACATGCACCAATTGCAAAAAGGTGCCTTTAAAAAAAATTAGCTTCAACATAAAGTATCTTTTACACAAAGTATATTCAATAAAAAGTGCCTTTAGCAAAAAGGACTTCTTACGAAAAGTGTATTTTACAAAAAAGTACGTTTTACAATAAGTTCCTATTGCAAAAAGTACTTTATACAAAATGTACCTTTTACAAAAAGTACCTTTTACAAAAAGTATCTTTTACAAAAAGTAGCTTTTACAAAAAGTACCCTTTACAAAAAGTACCTTTTACAAAAAGTATCTTTTACAAAAAGTACCTTTTACAAAAAGTACTTTTTACAAAAAGTATCTTTTACAAAAATTACATTATACAAAATATACCTTTCATAAAAGTTCCTTTTACAAAAAGTTTATGTCACAAAAAGTACTTTTTACAGAAAGAACCTTTAACAAGTAACTGTTACAAAAATTACCATTTACAGGTACTTTTAACATACAATACCTTTTAGAAGAAGTACCGTTTTCAAAAATTTTTACATGCACCAATTGCAAAAAGGTGCCTTTAAAAAAAATTAGCTTCAACATAAAGTATCTTTTACACAAAGTATATTCAACAAAAAGTGCCTTTAGCAAAAAGGACCTTCAACATAAAGTACCGTTAACAAAAAGCAAGTTTTACATGAAATACCTTTCACAAACAAATTATTTAAAAAAAGTACCTTTTAAACAAAGCAACTTTTATAAAAAATACCTTTCACAATAAAATTATTTAAAAAAAAGTACCTTTTAAGCAACGCAACTTTTATAAAAAAATACCTTTTACGAAAAGAATCTTATAAAAAAAAAATACCTTTTACAATAAGTATCTTTTACAAAGTTCTTTTTGCAAAAACTACTTTTTACGAAAAGTACCTTTTACAGAAAGTACTTTTTGCAAAAAGTACCTTTTACTTTTTACGAAAAGTACTTTTTGCAGAAAGTATTTTTGCGAAAAGTACCTTTTACAGAAAGTACTTATTTTTACGAAAATTACCTTTTACAGAAAGTACTTTTTTTACGAAAATTACCTTTTACAGAAAGTAATTTTTAGAACAAGTACCTTTTACAGAAAGTACTTTTTGCAAAAAGTATTTTTTGTGAGAAAAGTAACTTTTACAAAAAGTACTTTTTACAAAAGGACCTTTTTCAAAAAAATTACTTTGAAAAAAGTATATTTTACAAAAAGTACCTTTACAAAAAGTACCTATAAAAAATGTATCAAAAAGTACAAAAGATCATACGCTCCTTATAGGTACGAAGGGAATATATCTATAAATATATATCATTTATTAAAAGTAGCTTTTACAAAAAGTACGTTTCACAGATTATATTTTTTGACACATGCCTTTTACAAAAATTTTATTTTTAAAAAAGTACCTTCTGCTATTGTCTTTAGCTACTTACTGAAATGACAAGTAATTTTAATACTTGTGTCATGGCACTTATTTGCAGCAAGAAACACAAAAAGAAAATACCAAAAAATAAGCGTATTGACAACTGTTTGTTTACACGTGTAGCTGTGCATTAAATATTTAAAGAACACACACACATTTAAAACTTAAACTGAAAAGGATATTTCTCCTCGGTTTAATAAACATAACCGTGGGTCACATGCTACCATTTTAATTAAAATGGTAATAATGATATTGGTGTGGCAAAGGGCAGGTACTTAAGTACAACATTTCAATAATTAGTTTTAAATTAAGGCACAAATGAAGTCATAAACATGAAACTTTTAATACTTTTGGGTATATGTCAACAAAAGAAAAAACGTATGCCTGAAAAGTGAAGCATACTTACAGGCAACTTTTAATTTATTTTATTAAAAAGTGGTCAAATTTGTTATTAAATACAACACTCTATTAAGGCAAACCTTAAAACAGGCAAACAAAGCAGTTACCAGCTTAAAACCAAAGGAATTGAAAGCAATTAATTTATAACATGCTTTCAAATGGATTTAGGTAAATACCTTGCATATGTATGTACTACTTATAAAAAAAACTACTATTCTACCCCCTTAGAAGTTTCCTTTACTTTACATATATTTTATAAAGAACTAAAGCTCATTATGCATTACACATTGCCGGTTTATCGTCTTAAAGGAATGTGCTTCAACATTGTTATAGAAGACACAAGCCTTAAAGTATGCTTTACTTCCTGCATATTCTATAAACTATAAATATATAGATATCAGCGTAGTAGAGAAAAAGGACGAAATAAAATTAAAAAAAAGAAATAATATGCAAAACAGTCGAGAATACTGCATAAGCCTGAAAGTATGCAATTTGCAAAAAAAAATGTATAAGCAATTTTTATATTGACACAGATTATGCAATAAATACTTTTCCAATAACATTTCTTTTAGCATTAAACAAGGAGAATGAATAAAAGAACTAGCTTGAAAAAACATATAAAAAAATGAATGGTAAACCGATTGATTACATTTCACAAAAAATTTTTCCAACATTTAAATTATTTTAGAATTTTCCCATCCTGGGCATTTGAGAAGAAGGCACTTCAAAAAAAAGTTAAAGCTTCCCTTAAGCCTTGCATACTTTTAGGTTTAAGTGATATTAAACCTAAAAGCAATGAAAAGTTGTTGACAGCAAAGCAAAATTAATAACAAAAAACGTTCGAATCTCTTGTTAGCAAAATTATTCTGTTCACGTCATGAAAAACTGTCAGGGATTTTAAGCTGAAAAGGCTTTAGAATAGGCAAACTCATTTAAAGCTTGCTGTTAAAATTATGTCAAGTTGGCTATTAAGGGCCTAATTGTCTAATACTCGTCGCCAAAGTGGCAAAAACATTTTGAAAATTCAGTTTTGGTTTTCAGGCCAAGCAAAGCCTAAATTTCTTTGCCTTTCTTTATACGAGCATGAAAAATAAAAACGAAAATTTGTAAAGTATTACTACATTGGTGCCGTGATTTAGGCAATTGGGGACAAATTAATCCTTTAAAAAAAATTTTAATATATCAATAGGTTGCCTACTTTTAGGCTTAACAAAAATCGTTGAATACCAACGCCACATAATTTTGAATGACGTAGAAGAAATTCCCAGCAAAATATGCATATGAACGCAAGCCATTTTTATTTTATTTTGTTAAGTCCTTTCAAAAGGTATTGCCTACTTTGGGGATTAAAATATTCACGAGAATACTAGACATGGTAGATATAAACGTATAAACGTGTGTTGAGAGAAAACATTTTATATATTTATATTTTATATAAAATTTGTTACAAAAACAAACAAGCAAATAAAATTTCTTACCATAAGTTACAACATTAAGAGAATATTTGCATTTAAGAAAATTAAGCAGACTTTTAGGCTTACATAATACATACTAATTTAAAGTTAAGCCGAAAGACGTTAAAAAAGACAAATAAAACTAATTTAAAGTTAAGCCGAAAGACGTTAAAAAAGACAAATAAAACTGTTTAATGAAAATTTATTTTAATATAGGCTAAAGCATACACTTGAAAGGAAAATGGGATGTGAGTTAAAAATTAAAATTCGTTCGAGCATTATTCTATACCCTTACAAAAGCTTTGTTTGGATATTTCCCATCCACTCGAATGTATAGTTTAATTTTTTGTTAAGTGTGCAGCAATTGGTGGTGTATGTATGTATATGTATATAATTTTACATTTCTCATTTGAAATTAATTAATGTTTTGACTGGTTTTGTTTGTTGCTATTATTGTTGATGTTAACAATGATTGTTGCATAACTTTAGGCTTAAACAATACAATTAAAAGTTGATTATTTATGGTGTTACGCTACATCAGCAAAAATCGCTTGGGGTTAAGGCTTATTTTATGATATTTTATTACCTTTTGTTTTACATGTTTATACTAGGAATATTTTAATGTAAGCCAAACAATTGCATAGCTTAAGGGATGGCAGACATTGAAGAGAAAATTTAACAACAAAAAAATATAAAAAGTTTTCACTTTGTTTACAAAAAAATAACTTCACTGCATTATGTATAATTTTCGTATTATATTTCCACAAAGTAGTGGCAGCGCTGGTCCAGATGCCACAGACTGGCAACCAAATAAAACATTCTTATGTAATGCTAACATTCTCATCTTAAGTATAAAAATGACGATGCTAAACGTACAGTCTGGTGTAATGAATATATAGCGAAGTTAACAACGTGGTATTCCAGCAATAAATAATTTAACATTGTGTGTTTAAAAGCTCTTAATATCAGTATTAAGTAAATTAAGTGTTTTAACTTAATAATAATCGTGGACTGGTGACTTTTTATTTAATGACATGGCCCCCCGCATTTTTTCCTTCATAATGAAGCTATAATCCTACTAAATAAATATTTGGGTAATTAAGTAGCCAACATAAAAAATTTAAAAATTTAAAAAAGCAACTTTTTGTAATTGTAAATCAGCAATACCTCCTCTGCTCTCTGCTGTTCTCCTACACAAAACTTACTCTCCCGACGCTCACTGTTTGTACAACAATAAGGACTCATTGACTTCACTTTTACACACTTTTGCACGACTATCAATTGCTTTCAACTGAGATTTACTCTTTCCTCACAATAAGGAACTAAACTCTTTAATAAACAACTTTTTACAATAAACAACTGAAAACTTCAAATTGACTTTATGATAGACACGGACTGGCACATAAGAGTCGCTTCCAGAATATGACAGCATTGTATAAAGAAGCAATTTATAGTGGTCCGTGTGCACTACCATGTATGTGTGTGTTTGTATGCGTATCTTCTTAACAAGCAGAAGCTATTTCATTATAGTTTTTGCTATGGTTTTTATGTTTATTTAATCACCTGTATGTGCTACGCATGTGTATTTAGCAGAGAAAGAAGCCGTCTTAAAATGTCGGCAGCGGCAGCTTAAGAAAAAAATTCGGCGGCGTCCCATAAGCAGGCTTGGCCCGGCTGAAATGACAGCAGCTGGTTTTGAGTTTGATAAGTTTTTTAAACATCATATTTCTATAAAAAAAAATTTGCCACTACAAAAACCAATTAGCCGACTGAAATTTTGAGGTGAGACTAGCCGCACGCATCGGCGGCGGTTCTTGAGCCGGCTGTGAGCCGAACGGCTGGTTTCTCTGGTATTTAGCGAACAATATGACTGTCAATGATACCTTAAGTCGCTTGAAAAAAACTCATTTTGTTACGTTTTTTTTGCCATCACCCAGTCATGTGTGACAAAAATGTCAAGTTGACCCCATGTCTTATGGCCATAGAAATATCAAACATATAGAAAACATATTTTCATTCATGTTGCCCCCTCAAGATATGCTTTACTTTTACACTTTATTACTCCCTCCCCTAAAGTAGCCAATTGAAACTTTTTAAATGGGTAGAGAACTGTCAAAACTTCTTTAAATTAAAAGTAATTGCATTTCCAAAAGTAAACTCAAAATAAAATAAAATAAAACATAAACAAATAACCCAATAAATTGTTATCAAGCAAAAACCAAAAGAAATATTATGCTAGGAAACAATTATTATTTTGTTAACGCTTAAGGGTGTTTGATGCCAACAAATTCAGTCAGTAAAGAGAAAAGAAAATAAAATATAAACAGAAACAGAAACTTTCAAAAATAAACCAAAATTTTACTAGTTAACACAAACTAAATCTAAGTTTATGGATGTAGAGATTAGTTAGTAATGGGTTTTTTCTTTCTTTATTTTTTACAAGAAACAAAATAAAACTTTCGACATGTGGCAGAATGCGGGAAAGCAGTAAGAAATCCCTTGAGTAATAGACAAAAAAGTAACTGTCAAACAAAGAGAAGAGGGTGAATGAAGTCAAGCAATTTATTTTTTTAAGGCAAGGCAAATTCATATCAGGTATACTCAGCTCAATTCGCTTTGAGAAATTTATACTTTAAATGTCAAAAAATGTACTGAAAAATGCGTGTTGACATCCAACGTATATTCAAATTACAAGCGGCGAAAATAGTCACCTGATCCCTTGCGACCACCTAGTATGGATTCGCCTTGGGCTTACGTCTTTAAAATTTAGTTTCAAAACTTAGACAAGGTATACTATTGTTTTCTTAACCCTGGAAAGACTTTCTTATTTTTTATAAATTAAGTACTTTATTCTTCACATCGACGAACACCAAATTTAAAAAATCGCACCTACACGAAAATCTCCCAAATGTATGTTTCAACCCTCCAGCAGCTTGGCAACAATAACAACTACAAAAAAAAATGAAAAAGCTTCCGAGAGTACTAAGCCAATTAAATGACAATTAGTAAACGATGTTCGTCGATTCGACGAAGAAAGTGCGTGCAGGGTTAAAATAATGAAAATACGCGAAATATAGTTTAATAGTGCGTTTACCTTTGAGCAAAAACTCGTGCAGATTTCCCATGCTTCGTTACAAGATTTCATTGAAATCTACTTAAAATCTAGTTGTACTTAGTTAAGCCACTTTTAGGATTTTTCAAAATTGCTTTAAAAAAAATAAACCGCTTCTACTGAAGAAGGTGTGTGAATTAGCTTTATTGCATTTGTTTGGTTCTATTTGAGGGAAACAATTTCAGTCAATGGGTTTTGTTTTGGATACGAAATCACTTCGTTTTATAATATTTTCAAAGAGAAACATTCAAACTTAACTAATGTGAACAAAGAGAAACATTCAAACTTAACTAATGTGAACATTATTTTTTCGTTTGCACTTTTGCTTTCTAAAATTTTTCTTAGTCAGAAATATAATGTTATGTTATTGAAAATTTTTTGCTTTAAAAAATCGCATATTTCGCCGTCACGTGCGACATTAAAAAACAAAATTTGTTATTAGTGCGTCCAAAGTTGATCAAATATTAAGTACAAGCAGAGAAATTTAATACAACTGAATATAAAGTTTTGTATTCATAATACCTGTCACGTGCGACATCGTAAGGTTAATATTAAAAAAAAATTTACATACTTTTAAATTATTTAAATTAGAATGACCCAAAAACGGCGAAAAAAGAGAGTTACACTCGGAGAAGAAAAAAATTTTAAGGAAGTTGAAAAATTATTACAAACCGCAAATTAATAATATTAAAAAAATTTTTTAAAATTAATAATATTAAAAAAATTTTGTATTAAAATAAATACGTAAAATGCTACGGTTAAGTTATTTATAATGTCGTTAAAGGAGCAACAAAAACAATATATAGATATCATAATCGAAAAAAGTCACGTGCGACATGTCAAGTGAGATTGTAATTAAAATTGAATTTAAAATAATATATACAATAGGACATTTACAGATTTTAGTTAAAATCTCTATAATATTATGATGGAAAAAAATGTCACGTGCGACATGACAAGCGTTATTGTGATTAAAATTGATTTTTTTTAATATACATAATGGGGCATTTGCAGCTGCACAAAATCAAGCAGATTTTAATTAAAATCTTAATGAAAAACTCTACCGTTTACACTATGGTCTTTTTTATATTTATCAAAATTTTTTTATCCCATTAAATAAATTTTTTTCAAAAACACAACCAACCAACTGAAATGTAGCCAATTGACACACATCTTTTTAAGTACAATAGCTCTTTTTGGTACAAATTTGCAAAATACCCATAGTTACATCACTAAGTTATATTAGATTTTGACAAAATCTAGTTGCCAAGCAGATTTTGTTTTGTATGGGAAATCTACTAGATTTTGCGGAAAATCTTGCAAGCATTAATTTTTGCCCAAATTTAAACGCACTATAAATCATTTTTGGCTAAAATCAAAAACATTTTGAAGAGACATCAGTGCGCAACATTCTAAAATTAGTCACATTGAAATATTTCTTCAGGGTTCGCTGAAATCAACGATTATAATCGTTGGCTGCATAAACACCTTTTGGTTTTGTCACATGCGAATGCCTTGGTTTTTTTTCAATTACAATCTTGAAAAAAAATTCCTAAAAATCTAAATTAACTCCATTTACAGGGATATCAATTAATCGTTGGCTGCAAGAACACCTTCTGTTTTTGTCACATGCAAATGCCTTGGTTTTTTTCAATTACAATCTTGAAAAAAAAATTCCTAAAATCTAAATTAGCACCATTTAGAGGGCTAATAAGCTTTAGCTAACGCTTATTGTCAAAATAAAAATTCGCGTTTTTTTTAGTACTTTGAAAAATTTGCATGCCGATCACGTGCGACATCATGAAAATGCCTATTGGCAAACATTTTTATTATAACATTTTAAATAACGTTTAAGGTGACTAACTACATAAGGGACAAAAACCACCTGCGTAGAGGAGTTAAAGGGTTAAAATATTTCACAGAAATATACCCAGCGGGATTTTATTAAAAAACTTCTGAGTATATTTCATACCTAAAAGCATTTTAAGTAAGACCCACAAAATCCTGATTTATGTTTATCTCTCCTGAAAATAAACTGCCTTGCTCACGATGTCGACAAGAAATTTTCTTTCGCCTATTTATATTGAAAACAAAAAGAAATTTTCTTATTTTGTTTTTGTGTTCAATATAAATAAGCGAAAGAAAATTTCTTGTCGACATCGTGAGCCAGGCCGAAAATTATTGCAAATAACTTTTGAAATTGTTGTGCAGTGTAATTAAATAAATTGAAGGCTTAAGAAGTGCGTAGAAGACTAGCTGTGTGATCTTTGAAGTTTTTTTTAAAGAAAAAGTTAACACACTTTCAAAAAGATTACTTTCTCAACAAAAAAAAATTTATCAATATTAATTTAACAAGATTTTTTCTGATTCATTTGTTGTTTTAGTGCTTGGTGGGATTTAATTAAAAACTTTACAGCCCATTTGCAAATGTTTTCAATTTTACAATATGTATACAAACATATAAAATCTTTAACGCCAACTCTTGAGCATAGATAAAATTTAATTATATAAACCATTTGTGGAAAACATTTAGCGGTGTTGTAAATTTCCTAGCAACTCTGTGGTATATATAAAACCACTATTAACTGACAAAAAAAAAGCAAAATCTACACATACTTTTAGGGATATTTCGCTAAGATAATGCCACTATGAAATAACATAAAAGTTTAGCATATTTTTAAGGGTTTTGATTAAAAAGATTTTTTTTTTATTTTTTAATTAAAAATAAAACAAAAAACAAAAATTCGGTAACAAAAAAACCTTAAATTTTTTGTTTTATAATTTTGAAAAATTTGCAAAAACTTTTTTCCAGCGTAATCAAATGCTTGGCTTTTTGATTGGAAAAATTTAGCAACTGTATAATCAAATGCTTAGCTTTTTGATTATAATAAAATGGGTAAATGTTTGAGAATAACATCATGATGGAATTTTTTTTTTTGAAAGCCTACAGGTATGCAACACTTTATGTGAGAACAATTGTGAGCCAGCGTGTTTGCACACAAAAATTTGATTTAATAACTTCAACTCAAAAAAAAAAAAATTAAATGTATGGATTTATACACAGCACACCAGCCACAACTATTAAATGGAAAGTGTGTGTGTGTGTGCTTTATTCTCACCCCCAAAAAATATGCTAACGAATTTGAATGCAAGAACGAAATACTTGTGCAAATCAGATTTAAATGGAAAAAAGCACGAATAATAGAGTTATGAATTAATTAAAGGTGTTGAAATGAAAATATATATAAATATATATTTTATTTTCCAGGATTAAACGTTTTATCGCATGAGGAAATAATTGCTTTACATCACAACACAACAAGAGTAAAAATTTTCTCTGAAACGATTTTCTATTTCTGGCAAATACTTGTACAATTAAAAAATAATAAGTTCGTTTCAATAAAGTTTAAGCAAAAAGTTTAAATTCATATTGTTACAGTTCAATAAGACATTTATATAAGACGTGTTGCCGTTTGGCAACATTAAAAATAATATCATCAAACACTATCTTTAGAAAGCAAAAGGTAGATGGGACAACGAAAATGTGGTATTGCTTCCATGGTTAACGCTCAGAACATATAGCGAGCAAAAATAGTAACATCATCTCGTGGTTAGTTGGGGTAAAGTCCTGCACAAGACCATTTATAAAAACTTTCAAGACATGAAAGATTTTTGAAATGCTTTACTACAGCGATATATTCTAAAACAAACGCTAAGCAACGCTGTTGTCAAGACAAACAACTGCAACGAATATAGTAAAGCATTTGAAAAATCTCTCATGTCTTGAAAGTTCTCATAAATGGTCTTGTGCAGGACTTTAGCTGCGGTATTGACGGGACACTGGGCGATCGGAAGACGTGTTATTAGACTAGGTCTATGCCTACAATATATTCTGTCCTGAGCTGTTTAGACTCCATGTCCTTATAGTTAACCCCCTGTTTGTGTAAGACGTTTGAGTTAGAAATCTTGGCGTTTTTGTAATAGATTAAAGGAAACTTGTACAACTTTTCTTTAATCTATTACAGAAACGCCAAGATTTTTAACTCAAACGTCTTACACAAACAGGGGGTAAGGCCGTAGACTATCTATCTGTGTGCCATTTTACATTCAAACCCGTTACCATGCACAGTGCAAATTACGTTTAAGCTTATAGAACAATTATCCCAAAAATATGCTTTAAAAAATATTTTAAAGGTTAAAGGTTTATCTTAAAACCAATGAAAAGTCTTTGCTGAAACTAAAGTTGCGCCAAAATTTTCAATCTGAAGTTCTTATGCTGACTTTTACCAATTCTAAAAGTTTAAAAAAGTGAAAGCTATTTTACGACCACCAAGTAAGTATGCTACACTTTTTTTTCTACACTAACTAACACAAACCAATTCCACAAGCCAATATTATTAAATTTATGGTTTTCTTGGAATTTATCAAGCCACTTAAGCTTATTCAACAATGTGTACAATTATATGTTTAATATTTCCCTCACGTTTTTTGTTTTCTCCACTTGTATTTTTATTTTTGTTCAAGGAAAAATTACCGAAAAAACTTAAATACTCAATACATTTTAATAAGATTTAGCGGTTAAAGCTAAATTTTTATTGCATCCATAAATGGCTGGCGGCGAAATTTTTTATTACAAATATTCAACAAATTCTTTAAATAGAAGGATACAAGCCTATCAATAAAAAATAAATAAGAAGCATACTTTAAGGGCATCTTATAGAGACTTATGTATTTCCTTGACATTTTTAAGATTTTAAGAAAATATAAACAAACAAAAATAGCAAGCGAGCCGGAAAACAGCAGCATAAGTATAATATTATATAATAATGTAAATGCAAAGCCTAAAAGTAGGCTTTAAACTTTAAAATAACAAAGTTTGCTTGCTTTGCAAAATATAATTTTAGTTACTTTTAAAAGCCGCAATTACCTAGGGGCCATACACATATTACGTAATTCTCAGTGGGAGGGTCAATGATTTGTTACGGTTAAAAAATTTATATTGAACATTTTGTAAAAAGCCTTAAAAGTGGGTGGAAAGGTAGGGGTTGGGTGGGGGGGTTTAAAAACTCCGAAAATAGCCTTAGCTAATAAGCTTTTAGCCCTTCGCTGGCAAGTGATATTTTTAGAAATTGTATACAAATATTCATTTAATATCATTACGAAATAAAAAATAAAAGCTTTTTCCAATATATTACTGCTTAAAGCCTGGTACGGAGTTCATACGGAATTTCAGGTTCTCATACAAACTGTATGTAAAAAAAATTACGAAAATTCTGGTTGGTAAATTTCATAAAGGAATTTCCATTTGCTAGTACGGACTTTCAAAAGAAAAGTACACGGAATTTTTAAATTTGTTGCCTATCTTAGGGATTTATAAATATAAGTGGAGACTTTTTTCAGTCAACTGAAACAAAAATTAATGTTCAAACAATTGTTTGGTGACGGAATTTTTGACATTTCTAATTTTCATCAAACTGTAATTAATTTTTAGTGCTTTTGTGCGTTATAAATTCAAGAATAAATGAATTTATGTGTATGAAAACATAATTCTACACAAAAGTCTACTCCATTATTTTTCCGTGTAGAAATAAATGTAAATTTACAAACGTGAAATTCCGTAAGAACTCCGTACCGGGCTTAAAGCCTGGTACGGAGCTTATAGGGAATTTCAGGTTCTCATACAAACTGTATGTAAAAAAAATTACGAAAATTCAGGTTGGTAAATTTCATAAAGAAATTTCCATTTGCCAGTACGGACTATCAAAAGAAAAATACTCGGTATTTTTTAAATTTATTGCCTATCTTAGGGATTTATAAATATAAGTGGAGACTTTTTTCAGTCAACTGATACAAAAATTAATGTTCAAACAATTGTTTGGTGACGGAATTTTTGACATTTCTAATTTTCATCAAATAGTAATTAATTTCTAATGTTTTTGTGAATTGTAAATTCAAAAATAAAACGAATTTGTGTTTATGCAAACATAATTCTACACAAAAGGCTACACTATTATTTTTCCGTGTAGAAATAAAGGTAAATTTACAAACCTGAAATTCCGTATGAACTCCGTACCGGGCTTAAAGCCTGGTACGGAGCTTATAGGGAATTTCAGGTTCTCATACAAACTGTATGTAAAAAAAATTACGAAAATTCAGGTTGGTAAATTTCATAAAGAAATTTCCATTTGCCAGTACGGACTTTCAAAAGAAAAATACTCGGTATTTTTAAAATTTATTGCCTATCTTAGGGATTTAAAAATATAAGTGGAGACTTTTTTCAGTCAACTGATACAAAAATTAATGTTCAAACAATTGTTTTTCATCAAGTTGTAATTAATTTCTAGTTTTTTTGTGCATTTTAAATTCAAAAATAAACAAATTTGTGTTTATACAAACATAATTCTACACAAAAGGCTACACGATTATTTTTCCGTGTAGAAATAAATGTAAATTTACAAACCTGAAATTCCGTAAGAACTCCGTACCAGGCTTAAAGCCTGATAAAAATTAGAAATGTCAAAAATTCCGTGACCAAACAATTGTTTGGACATTAATTTTTGTTTCAGTTGACTGAAAAAATTCTCCACTCTTATTTTTAAATCCCTAACGTAGGCAATACATTTCGAAAATTCCGTGTATTTTTCTTTTGAAAGTCCGTACTAGCAAATGGAAATTTCTTTATGAAAATTTGTAAAATTTGTTGCCTATCTTAGGGATTTGCATGTCAGCTGACGATATGTAACATATGCATGTATATTTTATGCAGTCTATGTAAAGGCGCTTGACAAACGTTGCAAGTGTTTTTTTTTTTGTAATGATAAATTTTGCATATTTTAAGGTCGTTTGGTAAATATTTGATTGCGATGCAATTTCTTTAATATTCTGGGTGGAGACATGCATCATGAGACAACAGACAAAGGTCAAATATGCATTTGTATTTTTTTTTTCTTTTCTCTCACCAATAACACAAAGAGAAAAATGCGGGGCAAGAGGGAATGATTATGCCAGCAAAAGGCTGTTGTATTTTCATTAATAGACGGACATTTAAGGCGCATAAAACAATAACAGAATGCAAATGTTGATGACGGGGCACAAGCACGAGCACGAGAGTGGGTTGTACACAAAATATTGCTGCTGCTGATAATGATGATGTGATAATGGCTTTTTTTTTTTGCTGGTTTGTAACTATTAGTGGTGTCATCAAACTGGGGCTGGTTGGTATTGACATCGCCTTGATGAAGGTGTGTCGCCTGTCTTTTGCTGTGTTGCCTTTGCCGTCAAAGAGCGTATGTTTAGTTAGCATGGGCGGCTGGTTCTCTGCTGGCTATGAGCTGTTTAATATCAGCCCTCACAAATACCACAATCGATTGATTGTTTTTTTTTGGTTTTTCATTTTTTCATATTGTTTGCCTATTTTTCCTTTACAGGTTCGGTTTTTCACAATGTTAAACCAAAGTTTGACACACGCAGCTTGTACATTAGTTTTTTTGCTTATGTATGTATTCCTATAGAGTGTGTGTGTGCGTGAATGTGTGTGTGTGTGTGCGTGATAATTTTTTGTTTGTCACAAAGGACTTTTGCCTATAGTTTTTTTCACCTTTTAATAGAAATTTTTTTATTAATGTATTTGCTGTTTGATTTTATGATTATTTTTTTTTTGCTTAAAGAAACTTGTAACAATGTAAGAAATTTATATAAATTCATTTTTAGTCACTGGGAACTAATTAATGGTATCCAATCACTGTACAGGGCTTAGTTCCGTACCACCACTGTGCCCAGCAAGTGGTGTTTTATATGATTGACTACTTTATGGCAGAAAGCAACAAAAAAAAAAGAAAACAGTTCTTGTAATAGATGATGTCACTTAATGGAAACTGAAAACCAACAACAATTGATATCAATGTCTAAACATATTAACACCGAGATTTATTATTAGCTTCTGTCTTTCTTTCTTCTTTTAGGGACGCTTTGGCTTTGTAAATTTATGACATGGAGGGTCATCATACTGCCAAGTAAATTCAAGACAGCAAAGTTTTATAAAAAATAAATGTCTTTACAATAAGCTTGCAAAGAAGACATTAATCAAACATTCCTTAACAATCGTACAAATAGTTAAAGCTTTAATTTTTAAAAGCGCCCGAAAATAGGCAATACAAATTTAAAAAATCGTATAATTAATTTTTATAACCTCACACTACAATTTCCCATTCTAGTACAAAAGCTTTTGTTTGAGTCAGCCATAGACGACTACACATTCAATTTAGTGGTTTTGATATATAAGCGCGTAAGTCGAGTTTGTTCGATTTTTTATTTTTTTATAAAGAGAAGTAACACTCAGGCATTGAATGCATACTACTATTATTTTCTTTAGGAAAGGGATAGTGATAGAGAAGACAGATGGTGAAGAATGATACAGAGGACAGCAAGCTTCATTGTTTTACAACTCTGCTTTTTGCACGTTTTTTTAATAAGACGTTGTGCAGCGCCTCTGGTGTCAATAAGGCGTATTATATTTTGAAAATGTGTTTAGTAGCCATTTTATTGATTATTTTACTTCGCGCTAATGATTCTGCTACACAATACCGACGAAGGAAGGATACTAGTATCATCTGAAGCCAGCCAGTATAGTTCAGTGACCAGTATCTATGCCTTCATCTCTTGAACTTGCTAATCGGCTATACTTCACACGTTCTCCAGAGAAGTCTAAAAATTTTAAATAGCACCGGAGTTTACACAGACTTTTTTTCACAAAGAAACTTTATTTATTTACGTACCTTTTCACAATGTATGATTAAAAGTTAACGTGAACTTTAACTGACAGTTCTTCATACAAAACTTGCCGTTAAAGTCCCTGTTAGCTTTTAATTGTACATTGTGAAAAGGGCCGTTATACGGATATTGAAGATCTGGCAAAACTTGTTACATGTAGAATAAAAGTGTATTCTAAATGAAATTTGTAATAGAATCTTATTAAAAATATGTGTCAGAGAGAGATCCTTTTAAAAATTATGATGGAAGGATCTAGCTAGCAGTCAATGAAGCAATATATTGTAAATTTGAATGGGCGTGGCCCTGTCCCACTTTTTTTTACTCAAAATCATGCCATCTTAAAGGCCTAAAACATATGCCACATTACCTTGAAATCGATGGGCTAAAAGTACATGATATGTAAAATAATATTTTTATGGGCGTGTCTCCGCCCATTTTCCTAAATACCAGATTGTGTCAATACAAAGTACTCAAAAAAGCGATAAGTAATGTCTGATTCTTTTTGGATAAAAGTATGAAAAGTTATATGTTAAATTTTAAAGGGCGTGGCCTGTTCCGCCTACTTTTCTAAACGCAAAATCGTAACACCTTGACAGCCCAAAGTGAGGGCAAAACTATGTAGGAATGGGTTGGGTAGACGACCTAAAATACTTTGCTGAAATTCAATGGGTGTATCTGCGCCCACTTTTTAAAATGCGGCATGGTGTGTGCAAGGCTGCATTGCTTTTATGTGTCGTACTTTACGGTGCAAAAAAGGTACCAAAATTAATTTTTTTACGCGTTTTGTCACTTCAAAGTTTAAATATCTATAAAAATATATCCAGACGGCTGTGCCTTTATTTTTTTGGACTTCTACAAATATTGCAAAACCAAAAATCTACGAAAACAAGGCTAATTTAACATTCTTCGGTACTGATTTTGCTCCACATGTGTCTCATGTTAATGCAACATGATTTACAGTAATTTTTCTTTTGAAATAACTTATAACTTAACTCAGCATACACAAAGATTAAACAATAATACTATATAATTTCCTTACTTTTAGTTAGAAAGAAGATCTTTTGATTTGGTGACAACTAAAAACAAATTCATAGCAACTTGTTTATGGTCCTTCTGACCAGTTTATTGTCAAACTGCACCACCAACAAAGTTACTGATTACTCATTTCAATTAATGGCACTATAAAAGCGTGCTTTTGAGATACACTTTAAAATAATATTGAAAACTAAAAACAAACAAATTCTGTAGCAACTAACTTATGGTTCTTCGAACCATTTTATTACTACTGTTAGTGGTGTAAAAGCTTGTTGGCAGCATCGTGCTTAACAAATGTTTAGCACTAATTAAGGTCTTTAAAACCATGAAATGAATTGTTTTACTTCTTTAGAGAAAAAATTTATTTATGTATACCTCCTCCTAAGCTGCTGCTTGTGCTTTGCAAAGGTGGTGTATGTGTCTACCCCGAAAACCTTAACGCGAGTTAGGTTATCCACCTTCGTTTGCGTGTTGTTCAACAATCGATTGTGTAGAGTGTGTAAAAGTCCTTTAGAATTTTTGTAAACAGAATAGATTTGGTGTTTATTTGCTTCATGTTCAGATATCATTTTTATTTGCGTGTTTGCATAATCGATTTGAACCTCTAGAGTATAATAGCACAGCCTTTTTAATAGTGTATTTATATGAATTTGCAACTTTTTTTTTTTTGTTACACTCATACATAAAAAAATTTCCGTTGCTGTTTAGTAAAATCGCATATTCATATTTTCCAGTTACAAACATTTTCGTTTTGGCCTTTACACCCATTTAGTTATATAAAGCAAAAAAAAATAAAAAAGAAGAAAAATAGGAAAAGCAAAAAAAAAGATGAAGAGAGAATAACTTGCATTTTTCATTAAACAAAATTGCACATTCATGTTAAAGACTTTGCCTTAAAGGTTACAGGGTTCGCTGCTGCTAGAGCGCCCTTAAGAAACTGTTGTTTAGTGGGCTTTTTTTAGTCAATATTTCAACTTTTGGAAGCCATGATTTTTATATTTTTTTTTTTTGCTTTTAAGAAGTTTTCTAAAGGCAGTCAAATAATTTACTACATTGAATTGCTATTAGACATTTTATTCTTTCTTTGAAAATAGTTATTTCAAATATTTAAGCGTCAGTAGAGTGCGCAATTTTATGTAAGATTTTTACACAAAGCGGAAAATTAGTGAGAGAGTGTGTGTGTGTGGGTGGCTGCCATGAATCATAAAACACATACAAAGCTTTAAAGCAATTTATTAGTTTAAAAAAATTCTTAAGAAATCGCCCTTGTAACCATGTTATTGCGGAACTTACAACAAAAAAATTCATAGCATATCTTTAGGCTATATGTGTGTATGCATTAAATTTTCTGTTGCTTTCAGTTGCCCACTTCATTACGCTTATTTGCTTCCCATCTTTCTGTTGCTAAAAGCTACAAGTAAATTAATTAAACTACAATTGATTTGTAAAAACTATAACAATTTAGTTTTCTTTCATTTTATAATTAATAGCATACCTTTGGGCTGCTATTGTTTGTATTGAAATTCGCAGAGTTTTATGCCTGTTTATAAAAGCAATGTGTTTTTTTTTTCTACCAACAATTATATAATTACACAATTTTACTGGTAAGAGGGAGATAGTTTTAATGCAATTTAAAAAAAAATGTATAGCATGTAATTAGGCTGAGATTCTGGGTAAGTTTAAAATCGATTATTTTAAGCATTGCACTTGTAAAAGGACTAGTTCTTTTTTAAATAACATATTTGCAATTTTAAATAGAAACTTAAAAAAAAAACTTATTATAACGAGCATAGTAGTGAGGCAAACTAGAGTTTATGGTGGGACTAGTACCCACGACCTTTCAACTCTAGTCTACCGTGACACCTAATTCATTATACATATTAAGAGTATCCTTTCAACTGCTTGTCAACTCCAATTTATTAAATTGTTTAACTCATACTCATATCGTCTTTTAATTTGTGGTATAAATGACCTTTTGGAAAACTTATCGTGTTAAATTTTATTTAAATTTATTTAATTGTTGGGTAATTAAAAACTACAATAAGCAAATTGTTACGTGAGTTAGTAAATAAAAAGCTAAAAAAAACACAAAAACCACAGCGTGCAACATGCAATAAAACTTCAGTGAACATGTATGATCCTTCAAACTGACTGACCATCAAAATAAGGAACTTGTTACGAGTACAGACAGCTGTGGAATAATTTTCAAAATGCAATAATAGATATTTTAAAATGCAACCCTTAAAGTTTTTTCCTTTACTATATTATATTGTGCAGAACAATTGATATTGTACAACAAAATTGTCTCTGTCTATATTATATTGGTATGTATGTATATGGCACAATATATTAGATAAAATCAAAAGTCTTTTAATTTATATTGCGCAACCAGAAATTTTTGTAATATATTATCAAGATTGTACAATAATTTCGGCTTATGTAAAATCTTAAGGTACCCACACATTTGCAATATTATTGTGCAATAATTGATATTGTGCAATATTATTATTATATTGTTATATGGCGCAATATATTAGATAAAATCAAGTCTTTCTCCCATATTCATAAAATTTAAAATGAATTTGTAATGTATTTTATTTAAAATTTTTCATAAAAAAATTTTCTAAAATGTATTTCAAATTAATTTTATTTTTTTATGAATAAGGGGAGTTTAATTTATATTGCACAACCAGAAATTTTTGTAATATATTAACAACATTGTACAATAAGTTCGGCTTAGGTAAAATCTTAAGGTACCCACACACTTGCAATATTAATGTGCAATAATTTATATTGTGCAATATTATTGTGCAATAAATTGATATTGTACAACACAATTTTCTGTGTCAATATTATATTATTATATGTCACAATATATTACATAAAATCAAGCCGTTTCATTTCTATTGTGCAACCAGAAATATTTTGTAATATGTTAACAGCATTGCACAATAATTTCGGCTTATGTGAAACCTTAAAGTATCTTTGCAATATTATTGTGCAATAATTGATATTGTGCAATAATTGATATTGTGCAATATTATTGTGCAATAATTAATCTTGTACAATAACATTGTCTTTGTCTATATTATATTGGCATATAACACAATATATTGTATAAAATTAAAATTTTTTTGATTTAAATTGCGCAACCAGAACTATTTTGCAATGTGTTTACAACATTGTACAATAATTACTTTCAGGTACATCACCAAACATTATTTTTAAATTTTTTATTTAATTTGTTTAGAATTGTTTATGCATCTAGTATGCGGCACGAAAAATCAATTTCTGATACGCACATATGTGTGTAGCTGAATTCCGTAAGATTTTCTTTATGCAGTTCATATGGGAACCTGAATTTCCGTAAGAACACTGTACCAGGCTTTAAAATTAATTTTTTTTTGTATTGCACACATTTAAAAGAACTCGAAGAAATGCTTTTTACATACATATTCTTGAGGCATACATAGGAAGTTTTTAACAAAACAAGTTCCAGGTTAACGTGACTACAAAGTAGACAACAACATGCAATCTATAAATTGCAATAGAAGCATAATAAAATACAACTTAGTTAACTAACAGTTTTGCTTAGTAATCTTCTTTAAAAAAGAAAAGAGTTGCATATTTTCCTTTGCAATTATTTATGCAGTTCTTGTTGTATGTTTTTAATAACAAATGTCCTGATTTTGACACATGCAACGTTTGTGTGTTTGTGTAATAGCGACACTTAACTTTTCCGTGCTGCTCGGTTGTTGCTATTGTGTATGATTATTAATTGCAAAATTATAATTAACAAACACTTCCTGTTGGAAAAACTAAAACCACAGTTAACCCATTTATTTCCTCTTTCATGCTGTGTTCGTTCTTTGCTCGTATCCTTTTAATGTTTGCTGAAAAACTAAAACTTTTACATTTTCCATAGCGAACCAGTAGGAAATTTATTTAATGGACGTTTTATTTTTCTCTACAGCTTTCGACTAGTGCCACAATTACATTCAAATTGAAAACAAATTTATAAATTATGTTTTTTTTTGTTCAAATGTAATTGTACGATCAATCGAACGTTTCGATATCGATTCGGCTCCTTGGCGTTAAAAATTTTATAACTGTTTGTATCATATTTAGAAGAAGAAGAAGAAAAAACTAAAACTGGTGCCTGCTTTTAGGCTGCTAAAAAGCACCAACTGCTGATTTAATGAAAATTTAATGTTTAGTTACTGTTGGAAGTTATTTTTTTTTAAATACATAATAATTTCTCACAATTTCAACTCATATCAGTTCTTTCATTATCATTACTCTGGCTTTGCTTTGCAAATAGGCATTAGTTCTTTAGCAACAAAAAAAAACATGGCCAACCTTTTGCTTTCAATTTCCAATTGACTGGTGTTTCATTTCTAATCCTTTTAACTTCTCCAACCACAAGGTAAAATCTATTTCCAGTTGATACTCCCCTTCCCACTAACTAGGTAGAAGAAAAGCAAGCAAGTCATTTAAATTTTATAAACCCATGAAGCAATGCTTATTTCTTTTTTTCTCTCTCTCTCTCTTTTTCTTTTATTTCCTTTCTTTGCTGATTACTTGCACTTCAAACCAAATGAAGAGCAAGCAGCAAAAGAAAAAAAATAGCAGAAAAAGAAACATACAGATGAATTATACACTCGTTACCTCGTTGGCTGAGTTAATATGAGTGCAAGTGTGTCAGAGGCAAATGAATCATATTAGCATGTTGTAGTAGGAAAATTGCACACAAGTGGTTAAAGTTGAGGCGCAAAAGATGACGATGATGATGTTGAAGATGTTGATGATGACTTGAACTTAAATTATTTTATTAATAATGCTTGCATGCTTGGAATGATTATATGGAAATTATAAAAAGCAGCAAGAAAAAAAATATTACATAATGCCGAGTATAAGAAACTTCTTGCTGGAGAATTTTTTTCTTTCTTTTTTTGCAGAAAAAAAAACTAATTAATTGGCGAATATTGAAAAGTCAGTAAAACACAGTGAAGCATGGAATTCAATCAGGTAGAGATTTTCATTATCAACACAATTCTAAATATTTGTCGGGCATTAAATTTTTTTTTTATGCTAAACAGACGGCAAGAAAAATTAAAAAGAAGAAGAAAGAATCTCGAATTTCCGAAAACAGCTGTTTTGCTACCAGATATTTTATTTTACCTAAAAATAGGGAAATAAAAATTTTTAAAAATAGGGGCACAAAAAATATGGAAAAAATTCCCTGTGAATTATGATTCACAATCAGTCTGTATAATTTATTATGTTATCGGATGGTAGCGCACGTAACTCTTATAGTATTGTTTTATTTAAATGAAAATAACTCACTTTTATAGCCTTATTCACAAAAATTATTAAGGCTTTATAAAGGGGTTTTAAAACAGATTTTCATAAAAAATTGTTCCTTATTATGCCTTTATAATAATTTAATAATTTTTATATATAAGAACTTTTATCTTTAAGAGTCTATTTTTAAGCAAATATTTTTATCGTTTCAAAGCTTATTTTAATTTTCACTAAACTTGTTAATATTGCCGAAAACTTAGTCTGGCAGCACTGGCAATATTTTTTAAATCAGCTGATGTGTTTAATCCGAATTTGTACCCAACATTGTACAAAGTTTCTTAGGAATCGGTTAGATCGAAGTAGATGAAATATTATATTAAATTTTCATAAGCTGGGCTTCCCCTATTTTTCTAAATACAAAATCATGTCACCTAAAAAACCTAATGCGGGTGCATGGTTGCGTAAGAACTGTCATAATATACTACTTTAAATTATTTTTTTATCAACTCGAAGGTGTAAAATGAAAATACCCCAAAGTGTGTGCAAAGTTTCATAAGAATCATATACCATGAAAAATTTTAATAGGCGTGATGCCGCCCATTTAAACCATCAATGCAAAATCGTGTAATTATAAGCGCATAAGCTATGTCCAAGCTATATCCAGCCATAAACACAAAAAAAGCTTAAGCATTTTAACATGTTTCTGCTCTTTCTGTAAAATTATGAAAATGTTAGATAGGGTGCTTTACGTTTCAGCCAACGATATGTAGTTCGTCAAAAATTAATTACGAGCGGGCAATGCCTCATCACTGCTGCCAAAATTTAAAAAAGTTGGGTTATTTAGTTTGTCTTTGAAAGCGATTGAAAGATTGGTGTTCTTCATTATGGATTAGTTTTTTTCCAGTAATTTCGTAACCATGGACGAAACCTTAATGCAATCAGCTGATGTCGACAAATTTAATTTCATGAAAGGGTTAAAAAAATATTGGAGAAACTTGGGAGACGAAAATGAAAATTAAAATCATTTTTAATTCAAAAAGTCACGGTCTTGCATAGTTACTCGCTCTCGTAAATACGACTGATATTTCATTTTGTGTGTGTTTTATTGATTAAAACTGTAGTTTATATATAGTAAAAAAAATTAATGCTTAAGCACCTGAAAGTATGCTACATAAATTTAATTATTTAAACTGCGATTGATTTCAGCGCTAAAATAAATGTTCCTACTTAAGCACCTCAAAGTATGCTGCATAAATTTATTTATTTAAACTGCGCTTAATTTCAGCGCTAAAATAAATGTTCCTACTTAAGCACCTGAAAGTATGCTACATAAATTTATTTATTTAAACTGCGCTTGATTTCAGCGCTAAAATAAATGTTCCTACTTAAGCACCTGAAAGTATGCTACATAGATTTATTTATTTAAAATGAGCTTGAGTTTAGAGCTAAAATCAATTTTCCTACTTACGCACCTGAAAGTATGCTACATAATTTTTTTAATTTCAAATGCGCTTGATTTTAGCGCTAAAATTAACTTTCGTAAGTGCCGGTTAAGACTTGCAATTTTGGTTGCAGCAACTATTTATTTTTTAGTGCAAGAGAGCGAGAGAGGAATACTAAAAGTATATATTTCTATTTCAACACTCTCACACATATACAAGAATTGCTGCAACAAAAATTGCAAGTCTGGATCGGGACTAACAGTATTATCTATCACTATGAATGAAGTAAGAAAAATATTTTTGGGCACCTAAAAGTATGCTTCACAAATTCAATTTTCGCATTTTTGCACTTGTCTGTAACTAAATAAATAACTTATCATTAGTGCCTGCCTGGTTTCATGATTTACCTTTTTGACACGTTATGAAATGCCATAAAATTTAAATTTCTTCTTTCTACTTTTTTAATTTTTTGGATGTTCATCATTTAAGCATTAAACTTATATTTAATCATGCGTGCCATCATTTTGTGTCATGTATTATTATTTTATTTTTTACATACATACACACACATACATCCGTATAGATAGTGTGAAAATGCACGTAAAGCAAACATGCTCTTGTACCCAATGGAGTGTGCATATGTAAGTATACGTGCGTGTGTGTGTGTGTGTGTGTGTGTGTGTGTGTGTGTGTTTGTGTGTGTGTACGTGAGTTTGTGTGTAGTTTGTGTGTAGTTTGCAGTTCGTTTTAGGTTCCGTTTTATTATTTCTACCACAAAATGTTGTTGGTATTAGTGGCAGAGACAGGGTACATGCACAAACAAATGTGAAATCGGAGAATATGTGTGTAGTGGACTAGTTTGTTGTTACAGCCTGCCTCAAAAGCATGCTAACACAAAAGTTGATGCTTTATGATTATGGCAATTTCAGCCTCACTGACTAAACTGAATGAACTGTGCAAAGTTACATACTATACTCGTATAAAGACTGGATAAAATTTCTGGTTTTTGTTTTCCAAGTTTATTGTATTTCTCTGTAAAGCTCTCTTCTAACACCAACAGTTACTACTAACATCATGCATGCCATGATAAATGTGTTACAAGCAAATCAAGAAGCATTTTTTCAGTTTGAGTTTATGGACAATTTACCCGGCAGTGCTGAAAATTTATAAAAAAATTTTCAAACTTAACAGCATTTCTTATGCAACTAAACAAAAAGCAAATAAAGCAAGCAAATTAAATTTAAAGAAAGCAACATGAAGAAAACTAAATATATAGTCATAGAAACTTTACCATGAAATCTCCCTCAGAACTGCTGGGTACCTGCGTACGAGTATGTTATCTACATTATAAGATTGATTATTTTAGTTTAAATTTTTTTCTAGCATTTATTGATATTTTTATTAAGATTATAGTGATTATCCTACATTAAAAGCATTTGGTTAGTTGTTTGCTTTATTTCTACAAGAAAGATATGAGTAGTATTGAGCAAATAACTTCGAAACAACATTGTTGATTTACTTTCCATTTAGTGAATTTTATGACAAAATTACTCGCACTGCTTAATAAAAAAAAAAAAACAATTCAATTTTATTATGCATCATAAACACGGTCAATTTATATTTATACACACTTGTGGCTATAAATGGCTTTGGCTGAATATAGTCCGTAGCCCAAAGCGATTTGGCGTAATGGAAAAGCCAATAAAGGCGTAAGGGAATTTTAGGAATTTAACGAGCAAATAAAAAAGGACTTGGTAAACATTGTGCATGTGTGACATGTATGACTTGATAATTAGGGCGATAAGACCCAACTAAGCAAATCTATAAAAAATTATTTAAGTACAAAAATGTTAAGGAACAAAAATCATGTATGACAAAAGCCAGCCCTTAAGAAACTGCGAAAAATTTAAGAAAATTTGTTGCTAAATTTATGTTTGCACTGAAATTTCAGTACGTCCCGCCGCAAATTAAAAAAAAAGAAATTAAAAGTTTTAATTCAAAATTTAAAGCATTTTTTCAAGCTTTCAAGTTTATTTTTGCAGTGAAGTCACAATATAAGCCGAAGATTCGAAGATTTTTTTCAATTAAGCTTTAAAGCCTATAGTACACAACATGTTAAAAGCCACAAACACCTTTGGCTATGACGTCAAGAGAATTTTCAGCATGTTAGTTGCTGACCAACTTCAAAAAAGCAGTAGGTTATCAATTCGTCGGTATTTTTTCTATGTCTGTTGCTTCATAACTCGGTACCTTTTAGATCGATTTTAAAAATTATTTTTTGTCTGAGAGGGTATAGTTTCCATTTGGTCCCATTGCGAACAAAGGGCGTGAAAACACGCCAATTAAATTTTTTTCTGTGATTTTATAATCGTTACCTAATCTGATTGCTGCAAAACATAGCAAACACCTTGGGTTCTCGTAATGACACAATTTCAAAGTTAAGGGCGGAACTACGCCCTTAAAAATTTTATATTATATTTGAACTGATTCTACCTCTACTACTGCGAAATTTAGCATACACCCTAAGCTTTGAAAGAGACTTAATATTGCAATTTCACTTGCTTCTATTTAACCAATATTATACGAAACATTGCACGCACCCTTAACTCTGAGGCCCAATTGCACCAACTCTATTTAAATATCAATTCATATTTAAATGTAGATTTTCATTAATTTTTGTATGGAAAAATTACTTTTAAATATGAATTGATATTTAAATAAATTGGTGAAATTGACAATAAAAGACTCAATCTTGCATTTAAAAAGTGGGCGGGGATACGCCTACTAAAATTTGATATTATATTTCACGTGTTTCTACCCACACGACTTTTACGAAACTTACCACACAACCTGAAATATATTTAATATTGCATTTTAAAAAGTGGGCGTTATACGCTCACTTAATATTAGTACAATATCTCACGTGATTATACTTAAGCGACTATACTAAAACTTGCTTCTGTTTACCAAACTTGGCATGCACCCTAAGCTCTGTAATAGACTCAATCTCGCATATAAAAAAGTGGGCGGGGACATGCCCATTACAATTTAATATTATATATCATGTTCTTCTACTTAAACGATTTTTACGAAACTTAGCACACACCCTAAGCTCCGTAATAGACTCAATTTCGCATTTAAAAAAGTGGGCGGGGACATGTCCATTAAAATTTAATATTAGATATCACGTTCTTCTACTTAAACGATTTCTACGAAACTTAGCACATACCCTAAGCTCTGTAATAGACTCAATCTTGCATTTAAAAAAGGGGCAGGGACACGCCCACTAAAATTTAGCAAAGCATCTCACGTGCTACTGATCTATTGATTTCTACGAAACTTAGCGCACACCTTGAGCTCTGAAAAAGACTCAACCTTGAAATTAAAAAAGGGGGCGGGACACGTCCATTAAAATTTCATACCATATTTCACAAGCTTATAATTTACAAATTTTTAAAAAACTTGGCGCATACTCTAAGCTCTGTAATAGTCTCAAACTCGCATTTAAAAAAGTGGGCGGGGACACGCCCATTAGTATTAAATACTGTATTTCACATGCTCTTACCCAAATAACTTTTACGAAACTTAGTACACACTCTAAGCTCTGAAAAATACCTAACAGTTTATTTGAAAAGTGGGCGTGGTCACGCCCTATAAAATGTAATATAGCATTTCATGTGCTTCTACTTATTCGAGTTTTAACAAACTTGGCACACACACCTTGAGATCTGAAAGCTACCGAGCTTGAATTACCCAAAATGGGCGGATAATTATATTTAAAAAATTGGGCGGAACTACGCGCCTAAAAATATAAAATTGCCACTAAAAATTAAAAGAAAAATTAAAAAAAATTTAACCGTCTTCAAAAATAAGCACTAAAGAGTTAAAAACATTTTTATATGTGTTCCGTAAATTAATCCAATATGGCGGATGCTCCAATATGGTGGAATATGGTGAATATGGCTGAACAGTAGCATACATATTTTTATGAAAACTTATGATATGGATATCAAATGAAAAGTTTTGCTAAGAAGAGTTCGAGAAACCAGATATGGGCATTTCCATGAGAAAGTTCACTTTTTTGTCACGTGCGACAGCAAGCAATTAAGCTTGTATTTCATATATGACTCGATTTGTCTTAAAATGTACCTTATGTAGAGCTGCTGACGACCTACACAAATATGTATATAAAAAGTAAAAAACAAGTTTAATTTTCTTTGAAAAAATAAACATATGTATTTGTTTTGGTGTTGCATGCTACAAAAAGTTGAGATTCCTGTGGAAATAGCAATATATGTATATCCATATTAAATCCCTATATGGAGCATAAAACGCAAAACGAGCCAATTTTTTCATAGAGAAATGATGTCTGTCGACACCTTTACTGCATTTATATAATGTCTCATGGAAAAAAATACGTAGGGTCCTGTGCACGGCACTTGAACGAAAAAAGGATATTTGGTCTTCCTTTTTAAAGCCTTACATTTCCAAAAATTATTTTAACTGCATTTTTTTTATATTACAAAAATGTTTTCTTAGCACCTTTTTTGTTTTGTAGCACTATATACATATCTATCCTGTCAAAAGACTTAACAAAAGAAATTTTCTGTCAGCATACAAAAGAAAGAAGAAAAGAAAGTTAAGATTATTTTTTGAAGAATAAAAACTTGCCAAAAAACAACTACTATTAAAACAAAGAAAAAAATATACTGGCACACGTACATTAAAGTTTGCATATTTTCACACAATTGCTATGGAACAAAACAAATAATGAGAAAAGGACCTCCAAGTCAACATTAACTTAATGCCATCCATGGGTAACTTAAATATTTGTTTCTATAGAAAAAAATTAAGCAGATTTTTAAGAAATATATTTTTACAAAATATAAACATGCATACATTATAATAAAAAAGGAACAGGCAAATAAATTCATTGTCACGTTCTAAGGGCAGTAGCGCTGCACATGCATACATATGCACACACACACACACACACACACACACACACACGATTCACTGGGGTAACACAATACAATCGTAGAACAGGGAATACCAATTTCGCAGCGACAAGTATAAGTGGAATATGCCTTTAAGGAATTGTTTTTTTTTTTCAGTTCAATTGCGATTGAATAAAAAAAAAAACACAAGAGTTGAGAAATATTTTTTTGTTTTGAAAGAAAACAGCTATAAATGCTTCATGCCAAAGGCATGTCCTTTTTTTGAAATTAAGGGAAGAGATATTTAGGTGCCCAAGAGCAGTCGCAAGGCTTTCTTTCTCAAAGTGTTCTCCAATAGAACTGCGAATCGTCTGACACTCTTCTACTACATACTCGTAGTTCTCAATTTTACATACAAATTAAAAATAAAGTTAAGACTACCCAAGCGATGAGTTAGAGTTCAAATCCTGGCCGGAGACTTAAACACACACACACATTTTCCTAAATCCTGTGCCCATACACACAATCACGAAAGTTAAATAATTAATTAATAAAATAAAATTAAATTCAGGTTGATTCAACTTGAAATAACTTTGATTGAATATGATTCTTCACTTTAATTTAACAGTATTAAAAACTGTTGAATCAACATGAAATAAGGCTATTTAAAAAGTAAAAAATTTGCTTTGAAGATTACTGCAAATCATGTTGAATTAACATGAAACACATATATAGAGCAAAATTATTGCCGAAACTAAATTACATTTTAAACTCGTTTTCCTAGATTTGAATAGGAAATTTTTCTGTTTGTTGCTGTTGAAAGGCAAACTTTTTCTTCAATTCAATTCTTCAAAAAAAAAAATTAATTAAAATAGCGAGCAGAAGACAAAACAACTACCGGAAATTTGTTTGCAAATGTCAATGTGGCATATTAAAACATTTGCAAAATGTTTGCCTTAAATCTGCTAAAATATTACGCCACATCATCATCATCATCATCAACATCATCGTCATATTAGACTTCGTTCATAGAGTTTACTTCATATTGTTTAGATTTTTTTTACTAATTTCCGTTTGCAAAATAAATTTATGCTTGTTATACGGTTTTTGGCAATTTGCCGCTTTAATTTTCTATGCTAAACGGTCTTAAATATCCAAGACCATAAAGCAACAATATAAGGATAGATCTACATACTCACATGTTTAGGCAAAGGAGAGAGTGTGACAAGTAGACACACCACAAACAAAGAATATGAAAACTAAATGACAATGCAGTGCACTGGCTAGAGTATGGTCTACGTTAAGTTGCTGTTGTTGTTTACAAAATATTACCTAAAAAGAGAATGAAAGACAAAAAAAAAAGAGATTAAAATCAAAAAATCAATCTACATAGATAAATTTTAAATATGCAAAGGATTTATTTATTGTTTGTTTGTCTATTTAGCATATTTACAAAGGATTTTAATGAAATATGGGATTAGAGTAAGAAGTGTTTGTGTTAAAGTAGAAAGTAGAGAAACGGCTTCTGTTAAAATTCAACGACTAAATTTAAAAATATTAAAAATGCAGATAGCATTTGCATAAGGGTGTTAAAATTATTTCTCCTTATCGTGGTTGGCTTATTTCGACTTCGCCTCCGACTACGACGTTTTTGTAACAGATTTAAGAACACCGCAAAATTTTTACTTCAATGTGGGACCCAAATGTGTTACTTAGAAATAACTAACAATGTAGCCTTACAGAAATATGAACACACCAGCCACGGCGCATTCATGACATTGACATGACATAAACTTGAATCAAACCTGACATGTACAGATATGACATGGATATGATATAAAGATGACATATGGTAGGAACACAATTGGGACGAACGACGAATTTCGTCCACGTCGACCAATTCTTCGATAAGAGTTCGCTGCGTAAATTCGTCGTTTGAAGCACAACAACGACGAATTTACGCAGCGAATTCCTCTCTTATATTTGATAAAGTTGGTTGTGGTGTGTACAAAGACAAAGAGTGAGAGAGAGAAAATTGTTTTTCCGTCGTTCGTCGGCGCACAAATTAGAAATAAATCTATCTCAGAATTCGTCAAGCACGACGAATTTCGTTGTACGGCGGTGTTGTGTTCATTTTCATATGCACACATGTGTTTTATTTTTTATGACCAAAATTCGCATCGAAAAATTCGTCGTTCATTCCAATTGTGTTCCTGGCAATAGACATGAGATCAAAATAACACAGGAAATGGATATGACATAGTCATCATATAGACATGGCATAGACATGACACAGACGTGATATCGAAATGACACGGGCATAACATGGACATGATAAAAACATGACATGGACATTACACAGACATGACATGGACATGACATGGACATGACATGGACATGACATGGACATGACATGGACATGACATGGAAATGACATAGACATGATAAAGACATGAGATGAACATGACATATATATGACATTAACATGATAAAGACATGAGATGGACTTGACATGCAAATGACATAGACATGACACAGATATGACAGATATGACAGACACGACAATTACATGATGCAGTCGTGACGTAGACATGACATAGACATGATACAGAGATGACATGAACATGACATTGACATAATATACACATAACTAATGTGTAGTTTCCACAATGCAAGCAAGCGACTTGTCTAAAGAAAATATATGAAAAGCACTCAAATTTATGAGTGGTTTTGTAGACAAGTCGCTTGCTTGCATTGTGGAAACTTTACATAAGACATGACATGGACGTGATATAGTCATGACATAGACATAACATGGACATGAGAAAGGCGTGACATGGACATGACAAAGATACGAAACAAACACGACACAGACATGAGATGGCCTTAACACAGACATGACATGGATTTAACATGGACATAACATAGACATGACAAACATGACATGGACATGACATAGCCCTGACATAGACATGACGTCGATATGACATGGACATATCATAGACATGACTTCGATATGATATAGACATGACATGGACATTACAGACATGCAACAAACACGCTGAACGAACTCTTTTCGTCATAGACACGTATCGCGCACGACATATAGGCTATAGAACTCATAAAAACATGTCACTGAAATGGCACAGATATAACATAGATATGATATATATAATATAGACATGATGAAAACATTACATCGACAGGACATGGACATAACATAGATATTTTATAGAGAAGGACACATGCATGACATGGGAAGTAAAGGGTTTAACAGAAATATGACAAATGTTTGACACACATATGACTCGTACCATTGACATTACTAATGGGTGGTACCAATGCAATATCAGTAAAAAAAATTTAATGCAAAACATTTCAGTCATATGCCGTAAAATCAAAAATAATAATTTTAAACACTCCTCCACTTCTCTTCATACAATGGCTTGTTTTTAAGACCTTAATAAATCAAAATTAAATTATTATAAAGTTAAATAAAAAAGTATGTATTTAATATCATAATAGCATATATATGAGTCAAAAAGATTTTGGCATTTGGCAATAAATTTTCAATTTAAATTGTTGCAATAAACACACCAAAGAAGTGAAAACAATTCCACAAAGTAATGACCAATATTATTATTATTATTTGGCGAAAATTAAAAACAATAAATCATAATAAAATGACAATAAACACAATAACAACAAAATGTGATAAAGGAACATTAGAAGAACAATTGAATTCTTGTTTAAAAACACCACAAAGCCAGCGTTAGCAAAAACAATGACAACATTAACAAGGATATTAAAAGGACATAAGCGTTTAGCACTAAAATAAAGAAATATTAGTTATTCGACCTTGAAAGAGATAACAAATTTCTTTAAAATTAAAAAAACAAAAACAGTGGTAAATAATTGTTTTAATTGGTTTTTTTATGATCTTAAAATAGCAACATATAAACCTTAACATTAAATTGTAAACTTGTTAATTTTTTTCTGGTTAACTTGTTCTTACTTGACCTCGTTTATCTTTGACTTTTGTACAATTTTTTTAACAACTCCCAGCAACTTGCAGCAATATATGTATATATTGTGCCAAAAAGCAACGCAATCAAAAAGATATAAAAGCAAAGTAATATATGAATTTTTAACCGCCAAAAGGTATGCAAGCTTAAACAAAAACATTTTGTTTTACGATCTACAAAGTTTGTTCGGCTCATTCTTTCTATTTAAGTTGCCCTTAAAAATATTATGTGTACAATGAAAATAATAAGAAATTCCACATTTTCCGTTGATATTTTTATTACCAAGCAATATATATGCACGCAAAGAATTCAAGACATGAAAAATTTAAAGCTTTATATTCGGTTATATTAGCAGAATAGCCGGCCATTGTAGATTTTTATGTGTGAGGATATGATAGTATTAACTGCACTAAAGTATGAATAAGTGAATATAAAGCAGGTCTTTATGTTCGCAAAATATTTTTATGAATATTTTCAAAATTCTTTACAATACTCGTAGTCATTAATTTTTGGAATTATTTATGTTGTTACACAAGCGAAATATATACCATTATTTTTAATCACAGTTTGTTTTTCCTGAAATTTCACCGATTGTACCCTGAAGAAATTGTATTAAAGGTAACACAGCCATATGATGGTGTTCAACTTTATACAAGCACATTTATTATTCTCTTGTTTAAAATTTATACACACAAACGTCTATTTTTTTTGCTCTGACAATGGCTCTTCTATGTTTGAAATATATTTTAACTATATTTTGCCTTTTACATGCTCATGTCAACTCTGTATTATGCCAAGGTCATGTTTTTTTTAATGCCTACTACTATTACTAGGTGTTACCTTCTTTAGGAAAGGGATAGTGATAGAGAAGACAGGTGGTGAAGGAAGAGATAGAGGAGAGCTTCATTCTTTTACAACTCTGCTTTTTTTTTTTGCACGCTTTTTGATAATGCAGTTTTAGTTAATTTTTTTTTGAGTGCACCAGTTAGGCACGACCGCTTTCGATATTTGGTCAGCATTTTTCTTTAATTCTATAATGAACTTATAACAAGGAAAACAATTAACCTTCCGATACCCGCGCGTTGGTCTGTGAGACCGACAAAACGAT
Source organism: Tachina lurida (assembly GCA_944452675.1). Lineage (NCBI taxonomy): Eukaryota > Metazoa > Arthropoda > Insecta > Diptera > Tachinidae > Tachina > Tachina lurida. Next base: position 10,839,014 of record OX101754.1, on the reverse strand, counting down.
TTTTTTTAACTACCGATTTTGATGGTTTATTTGTTAAGGACTAAAAATCAACAAAAATAAGTGAATACATATTTAATGCGTGATTTTATTTTTTTATTGAGATTAAAAAAGAATCTTTTGTTTTTTAGTTTTGTTTCAAAAAACTAGTATTTCATCTCGTACAAACTTTCGGTCTGTGAGACCGTGAGCGGGTACATGTGTTATAAAAATTAGCGCGGGTATAGGAAGGTTAAAAACCTTTATTTCAAACGTTATTATATTCAAAATTTCATATCAAAATTTCAGTTTTTCATTAGTAATTAGTGGTTACGTATTTTTGGGCACATGGCACAAATGAAATGACAGATGTAAACTCAGCCTTCTATATTTTTTTATATATCACTTATCCCTAATAAAATTACGTAAAATTATATTACCGTTACTTTTTGAAATGGACTTTGCCTCCCAGATGGTTTTGAAAAATACTACCGATTCCAACAGTATAAAAACCGTATTTATAAAAAAAATGTTACTTGGTGTAGTTTATCTCCATCCAACCCACATATATAGAACAAAAATATCCACACAAAATTTGCTAACTGCTTACTCGTTAAATTGGTAAAATTTCCTACAAAATATTTTGAAAATATTACCAGTTTAATGAGTAATCAGTTATCAAATTTTGTGTGAACACCGCTAGCTGCGCCATCTGGTGTCAAATGAGGCGTATTAAATTTTTGAAGCTGTGTTTTGTAGCCATTTTATTGATTATTTTACTTCGCCGATGATTCTGCTACACAACGAAGGAGGGCGCTCTGATGTTACATTAGGATTAGTATCTGCTGAAGTCGGTATAGTTCAGTGACCAGTGACTATGCCTTCATCACTTGAACTTTCCTGCAACAACTGATACGAAGGGACACTAATGCACATCAGAAAAATGCGTGGTGTTGTTATTCAATGACTGTTGGATACAGGGATTGAACCCAGGACCTTCGGTTTTGTAGTCAACGTGCTAACTGCTTCAGCCAACGCCACCCTCATGTCATGTTAATGTGAAATCAATGTTAAGTCTGTAATATACATATTTAGGTAATGTCTACGTAATGTCTATATAATATCTATGTCATGTCTACATTCTTTATGTTATAACTATGTCATGTCTATGTGATGTCTAAGACATGTCTCTATCATGACCATGTTATGTCTATGTCATGTTCATGTTATGTTCTAAGTCATATCTATGTCATGTCGATGTCATGTCTAAGTCATGCCTATGTCATGTCTAGGTCATATCTATGTCATACATATGGGCATTTCTCCGAAAAATTAAATTTTTTTGTCACGTTCTACCGCAAGCAAATAACCTTGTATTTCTGAACAATGTGACTATATTTTTCATAAAATTTTACCTAACGTAGAGCTGCTGACGCCCTACACAAATTTATAAAGAAGTAAAAAAAAGTTTCGTTTTCTTTGAAAAAAACAAGCATATTTGCTTGGTGTCGAACGCGACAAAAAGTAGACTTTCCTGGAAAAATACCCATATGCCATATCTATGTCATGTTTGCGTCATATCTGGCACATCCTTGGAATATCTATGTTAAGTCAATATGATATCTGTTATGTCTCTGTCATGCATTTGTGTGTCATGCTCATGCCATGTATATGAAATGTGACATTTCATGTTTAGACTATGTCATACCCAAGTTATGATTCCTCAATTAATGTCTATGTTATGTCTATGTAATGTCCATGTTGACATTTCTATGCCATGCCTATGTCATGTCTACGTCATGTCTATGGAATGTGTATGTCATGTCTATATCATGTCTATGTCATGTCTATGGCATGTCTGTCATGTCTATGTCATGTCTGCGTCACGTGTATGCCATATAAGCCACGTATAAGTCATATCTATGTCACGTCGATGTCATTTCTACGTAATGTCTATGTCATATAAGCCATGTATAAGTCATGTATATGTCATGTCTATGGCAGGTCTATGTCATATCTATAGCATGCCTATGTCATGTCTATGACATTTATATGTCATGTCTATGTCAATTTTTGTGTATAAGTCATGTCATGTATACAAAGTCATGTCTACGGTAGGTCTATGCCATATCTATATCATGCCTATGTCATGTCTATCTCATGTCTGCGTCACTTATATGTCATGTCTATGTCATTTCAATGTCATGTTTATGTCTTGTCTATGTCATGTCTATGTCTGTCATGTCTATGTGATGTTTACGGTATGTCTATGTCACATCTTGTGAAGCATGTCTACGTGAAGTCAATATGATATCTATGTTATGTCTCTGTCACGCATTTGTGTTTCATGCTCATGTCATGTTTATGAAGTGGCATCTGCATGTGACATTTCATGTTTAGATCATGTCATGTCCAAGTCATGTTTCCTCAATTAATATCTGTCCTCAATCAATATGTTTAGAAACTTTTAACATAATTGTTAATTTTTTCACATATTTATATCCGCAATAATTAAAGTAACTTAATTCCTAAATGTATTTTAAGTGGAAATAGGGTAGGGGGAGAGAAAAATTATGTGCGTAAAATTAAAGAACATAAAATATTAGTGTACTTCATGATTTATTTATGCTTAAATGCTTTCCATTGTTATTGTTTATTTGTGCGCTCTCGAAGTAATGTTATGCGATTAGTCGTTAAATAATTTAACACAACCAAAAAAAAAACACATTCTTGTACAGAAGAGAAATATTTCTTAAAATTCTTAACATGTGTTACGAGTAATAAATTCATTCAAAAGCAAAGTGTATGTGTTTCTCTGAAACGGTGTAATTTGTTAGCGTGGCAGGGAGTACATGTTACATAGAAATATTTTGCGTGTTTTATGCAAAATGTAATATGTTATGACAGCTAGCAGTGATGCCAACAATTCAGAGGCAAAACGAGCCAACCAAGTAGTCAAAAAGAGCTAAAAAGAGCTAAATTTAAAAATTAGATATTTTTCCGTTTTAAATCTATGAATGTATTTATTATTCAATTTGTACTTCAAGATTTTTTAACATTAATAAAAAATAATAGTAAGAAAAAATAAAAGATCCATTTCTAAAAACGGTGTATGTACAGCAGCATATAATGCAAGATTTGTTTGCGCAATTTACGTTTGTGTTGGAACTTCTGATATATCTGGCTAGGATAGCACAATATCGTTAAATGGAGCCATACATTTTTTATGCTTTCGAGTCTCCGAACGGCGAACTAAATCAAAATATTTCGCTCTTATAATTAATTTGCAACATTTGCACAAAGCTTAACATGGATCTTTTGTTGGTTTAATCCATTTCTTAAACGAGGAATTTGATTCCCAAGTTTTCCTGTTTTGCAGTAAGAATCCATTTCAATAATTTGTCAAAAATTTTCTAATTATTCAGAAACGAACACACTAAATACATAAATATATCTTACATAGTTTCAAAAAAGTATCTGAATTTGCAACAAAACATATTTACCAAAAATGTAAATGCCTCAAAGACGAAACAATAGGGTAAAAACGAGAAAATTTACTATAAGATGCGAAAAGTGCTAAACGTGCCGTTTTTAAAATTGAAAAGAGCTGTGTTAGCTCTTTTTTTAAAAAAAGAGCTAAAGGGAAAAATTTCGAGTTAAAAGCAATCAAAAAGAGCTAAATCTAGCTCTAAAATAGCTAAGTTGGCATCGCTGACAGCTAGAGACGAGAGTGGGTGGGGGTGGGTGGGTGTGTGTGTGTGTGTGCCAAAATAGGAAGTGAAAATGTTGCAAAGTGTTTTTGAGTAATTGAATAATAAAAGTAATGAATAGAATTTTTATTAGAGACTTGTGCGGCTTAAGTTGACTATTTTGTTTTTTCGCGAGTATTAAATTTTATTCCAGAGTTAAATTGTAGTTATTTAAATTATATTTTAAAACATACAACTAAGGCGGGGGGAGTGGGAAGCGTCTAGGGAAATATGTATTAGCAGCAATTAAGTAAATTTTTAGGAAAAAATTAAGATATTATATTTCAAATTATAGTTTTTTCGTAGAATTGTTATGCGTTGGTAAAATTACAAAGCAAAATCCTTTGCCTAGTTTTAGGCGGTTATTTTTAGTTTACTTATTTAAAGGTGTAGAGTTCTTTGTTGTGCAATTATCTGGTTATTTATTAAAAATTTGCAGTATTCGAAGTCTGCCATTTACACATTTTGATTGATAAAAAAACTATGCCTGGTTTTTGTATATAAAAAGGCCTTCTTAGAGACTTAATGGTAAGTAAGGAAGTAGAGAGTCAGCAGAGGGATATCATTGGAGTTTCGAGCAAAAATTGGCTTAATTACTTCACCTTATGGTGATTGGGGTCGTGGACGTCACATCAAGACGACAGTAAATATTGTCACTTGTCTACTCTTATTGACAATCTCTTACTAATCTCTAAGGCTTTGTAAATGAATGGATCATTTTAATAGCAGTCAATTGTACAATTGTTGTTGTGCTGTCGTCTTTATGTAACGTCGACGACGCCATTCGTAATAAGGGGGATTATGTTTATTTTCTTGTCTTTTCTTTTTTAATTATTTCTTTTAATTTATTTGCTGAATTTGAATTTCAAGGTAAACATTTGGCCAAAATATTTTAATTTAATTTAAGGTATGTAAAGCTTCTAATCTCTTTTATTTTTATGAGTTTTTATTGACTTTAAACCCTATTGTTGCCACTATATATACGTATATTGGAACAGCTGGTTAACAGAAAAAAATTCACATAAAAAACTAATTCTGAGAAAAACCATAAAATAATATTTATGGCAACAATTTGAAGAACAATGTTTGGCTATAACCATCCAATAAAGAAATTTTAACGAGATTTCGTTTGAAATAGCATTTGCATACTACGGCTGATATAATTACAGCGATGAGTTTTAAAAAGTGTTTCAAGGAAAATAAATTTAATAAATTTTTTTTTTTCAAATAAAATGTCATAACATATTTTAGTCAGAGTGGGGTGGGGTATAAGCAAAGCAATTTATAGCTGAAGTCTTAAATTAACCTTATGTTAAACTTAATCCCTGAAATAATATTTGCACAGTGTCAGCTCAAAAATTAAGATGGATGGTACAGCGCAACTACGCGTTTTCGAGAGAAATGGGTATTGAATAAATAATGAATAATCAGTGTGTAGATTTATAAGACGTTTAAAAACAAAAAAAAGTTGAGGAAGAACCCTTGCAAAATTGCACTGCTGCATACTTCTTTACTAAAAACTTTTTAGCGGAAATTATTATTAAAGTAATTTCAAAATTATTTGTCCATTATAATGCTGTTTATCAACATCAAAATTTATTGCAATTATGCGTGTCCAAATCCTGAGAGACAAATTTTGAATTAAAAATAAACACAAAAATTAATTTGATATTTCTCTCTTTCAAAATAATCAAAGTGAAAATTATATAAATTAGTTCATAGTTGTTGTTTTTATTGTTTGTGATTATTGGGATTAGAGATAAATTACCTAATAATTAACTAGGACGAAAAGTGGACATACCGCCATAGGAGAGTATGAACAAACAGACGATTGCACATACATACATTGCAGCACTCAATCAATCATGCAAATTCGCAGCCTTTCTGCAACAGTCGGAACTTGTATTGCCCTGCAGTGCTGGTAATTTTTTTTCAACGATACTAAGATTTAGTACAACAAATTGATACGATAATTAAAAAAAAGTGTATTAACATTTAATACATATAATGTACACTATGCATTTTATAGTAAGCTTACAACTTTTCATTACCCTGCAGTTCGGATGAATTTTTTTTTTCAAGGTTTCAATAATATGAATTTAAATAAGGCTTAGTTAGGGTGAGTGTGCAAGTCTCAATTGATTACAAAAATGCAATCTATTAACTAGTACCCTCTGGCCTCGGCTAAACCCTCACAAAACTAAAAAAAAGCTTATGAGCTTTACTAGGAAGCACTTGAGGCAACTGTTGACTACATTGACCGTTCACTGTGCTTTCGGAATCCATGCTAAACATCGCCTACAATGAAATTTGCTTCAGTTGCAATGATAAAGAAGAGGAGGAAAACATTGTGTATCTCCTCTGCCGCTGTAGCACACTGAAGGATCGTCGTCTGCATTTCCTTGGCAGATTATCTCTCAGCAGCCTATCCGAGTTATTGGAAATGAGACTGGACAACTTGAGCTTTTATATTAGGATTCCTTCTGGGGCGTGTGCACATACCTGACTCATTCTCTCTTTTCCTCTAACATCTATTATTTCGGATAATGCACTTCACTCTGTATCTATTTATTCACCTCTCCCCCGCCCTATTTTCATCCTACTTACACATAGGGCCAATTTCACCAACTTATTTAAATATTAATTGATATTTAAAAGTAATTTTTCCATAAAAAAATTAATTAAAATATACATTTAAATGTGAATTGATATTTAAATAGAGTTGGTGAAATTGGCCCTTAGCATTAAGGTATCATAATATTGGGCTGGATTCTTAATTTTCATCCTTACCAGCAACCAGCTAACTTAACCTAACCTATAAAATATGTTCAAAAAGCAGAGATGTAAACGAATGAAGCTTTCCTCTTTATCTTCCTTCATCGCCTGTTTTCTCAATCACTATGAGTTTCCTAAAGAAGCTAAAACCTAGTAATAGATTTATCAAAAAAAATCTCTATCACAATTATTCCTGTTTGTTTTATATGGTTTTAAATATTCAAATTTATACAACTTTAAGTTGAGCATATTTTTTCAATTTAATGCTTTTGCTCTGAAAAAAAATATTAAAACATAATAGACAGAAAAAATGTATGATTATTATTTTTTGTTCGTGTTTCTTTCATTTAAATATTTATGTATGTCAAAATTAAATTTTACAGAAAGCAAAACTGCAACAATAAGGCTGTCAAGCTATGAAAAGGGGGGGATCAGCCAAGCTTGACAGCAAAGTTGCCAGGCAGGCGCAAATCTAGAGGCAATAAAAGATAAAAAAAAATTGGGCAAAATTTATGTGTATGCATGTAAGTAGTATTAGTTGAAGTTCAGTTTTTTCTAGAGTGAAAATTTGAAATAATTTCCCAGCAAAAAAAAAATAGAAAAATAGTTCAAAGAGATTGACATTTTCACTTTCCTCACTACAAGAAGTGAATTCATGTTTAACGCTTTCCTAACATGGATTAGATTCGTCATTATTGAAATAAGGAAAATTAACATCCAAAAATATTCAAAATTAGGGAATAAATATATTTTTTTAACTATGAAAAATGTTCTGAGAATCATGGAACATGTATGCATTGATTGGTTCGATGCATTAATTTTAATGCGCAGCAATTTATTTATATTCCTGCACAAACACATGATTTCCACCGATGACACGCTAACGTAAGAATCATACATGTATCCTGTAAATATCCTTGGGGGTATCTCTTCTACGGCTGGTGCAAAGGTATGAAATTTAAGATTGTATTTATATATTTATATGGTCCTTCGAGCCGAACAGAGCACATTAGATTACCTGGGCCGATACGATTCAACTGTGGCTCCGAAATGTTAGCCGGACAAGAGAAAATTACCTCTGTGGCCTGAAAAGATTCAATTGTGACCACTACCAAGCTTTAGTTGAAGGTGAATTGGTCTGAATTTACACTATGAAATTTTTCAAAAAAAATTACAAAGAAAGCTTTTACCTTAAAAAAAAGTCGAAAATTTTTTTTACAATACCCACAAAAGAAATCATTGCTAGAAGCACTTGTATTTGCATTACTCACAAACACCTGCAATCACTTGTTATTATTTACCCTTGGGGGTATAAAGGTATGAAATTTAAGATTGTCTTTATATATTTATATGGTCCTTCGAGCCGAACAGAACACATTAGATTCCATGGCCTGAAAAGATTCACTTCTGACTCCGAAACCTTAGCCAGATAAGAGAAAATTACTTCTGTGTCCTGAAGATATTCAATTGCGACCACGACCAAACTTTAGTTGAAAGTGAATTGGTATGAATTTACACTATGAAATTTTTCAAAAAAATTACAAAAAAAAAGGCTTTTAACTTGAAAAAAAGTTGAAAAAATTTTGCACTTTTTTCCACAAATATTTGCAATTACTTGTTATTATTTTTCTGTCTGTCCGCTTACGCTCTGTCCTTTCAATAATTATTTCTTCTTTTATGGTTATAGAAAAAAAAGTTGTATTTTTTTAAGTGCTTGCCGCTAGACTTTTATATATTTAAATTAAAATCTTAATGCTTGACATTACGCTGATGTCATCTTTTTTGTGGTGGACCTGTGTGGTATTTTTTTTGGGGGGGGGCTGACTTTTCAATTTTAAATGACTTTTCCGTTTTATTTTGTCATCAAAGATTTATTTATGTATTTTATTTTGTTTTATTTTTTGTGTTTTTATTCTATGGCAAATGTAGATTTATTTTTGGTTTTCCTTCTCATTAAGAAGGCAGGACACAGCACGTGTTTGACTGCAACATTATCCCAGCAAAAAAAATGTACTGAATAACTTCTTTAAAGTGTAAACATTTTAATGACTTCCAAAAGATTTATAAGTGAATATATTCAGACTTCTTAAAAAGTCTTATCAATAACTTTCAAATGTTCATAGTTGTAAGAGTCACTCTATGTGTCTTATAATACCTGGTATTCCACTAAAAAGTTTCATTTTGATTAGCTCGCCATTTTAACAGTTGTCAGGACTCAATCTATAACTACTTGACAGATGACAAGTATAAGCTATGACTTGAAATTATTAAAATTCGCTACAACGATGGTAATAATTTCGCGATCACAGTTCGCAAAACTAAAACTTTTTGGGTCGTCGCTAAGCACCGTCTCGGCCAGAGATTGTTTGCAACTGCTAGACAGATTCGAGATGTTGGGGCAAACTAGTGAAGTGAAGCAAAAGAACAAGGACAAAAAAATTGGAGAAACGTTGGACAAAGAAAACTAGTTTAAAAAATAAAATAATTTTTTTATTCCAAAAATCTGTGCTTTCTATCTTTTTCTTCAGCTTTATCTCTCTCTAGTTTTAAAGAAATTGTTTACCAAAAAAGGATACAAGTGGAAGCAGCATTAGTTTTGATATTTAGAGGACCTTTTCTTAGCAATCTTTGGTGAAAGGCTTTAGTTTTTATGATGCAGTCACAGACCTAAAAAAAAAATATGTAAATTCTTATAGATCTCATTAATGCCTGAATTCTGTTCGACGATTGTATCGTCTTGTCTATGCACGAAAAAAAGTCGCAGTTGTGATTCTTTAAAACAATTATTATTTATTGCCTTTGCTAGAAGTTCCTGTATATGACGTACGCTTTTGTTGCAAACCATTATATCTAAGTCCTGCTTCACACATACATACATCAAGTTTACCTGATCAGTTTTTGTTCAATTTTCTTTTGAACAACGTCAAGTTTATTTGATCAAGTTTCATTAATTTGCATTGTCGTAGACTGGACGGTAGTTTGTACCCTACCTCCATTCTCTCCTAAAAACTCAAGACTTGACGGGTCAGACCTGACGTGTGTGAATCAAGACTAACACATATTTTTCCTACTATCGTATAATTCTTTAATTTAATTTGTATGCTGCATTTACATTGTCCCAAAATCTAGTATAAATATTTGATTTGAAATCTTTATCGAAATCTATATCGTTTAAACTAAGCTTTTTTTTACATTTTTCAAGATTTCGTATCGAAGACAAAATCCATTGTATAAAATTTAGTTTTAAACTGCAACCCGAAAAAGTGACGACTTATCTCATTCACACACCTCCATTAAAAAATTTGCAGACCCTAGCTAATTCACTCACCTTTTATATAAATATATTGTAAATATAAATATTAGATTTTGCAAAGATTTCCTACAAATATAGCGAAAAATTAGATTTCGTTTTGTTTTGGGGAATCTAGTAAACAGCAATTAGATTTAGCTTGAAATCTCGTAAGTACTAGATTTCGAGACAATGAAAAAACCCTATTATGCTTCACAAGCATAGTTAGTTAGTCCCAGTCCAGACTTGCAATTTTTGTTGCAGCAATTCTTGAATATGTGTGAGAGTGTTGAAATAGAAATATATACTATTTGTATTCCTCTCTCGCTCTTTTGCACTAAAAAATAAAAAGTTGCTGCAACAAAAATTGCAAGTCTGAACTGGAACTTATAATTTTTTTATTTTTCATTATTAAAGACAACAACCATTTTTTTTAAGAAAATGATTTAGGGAATTCCAAGCCAAACACTCAAAAATTTTTTCAAGCAAAAAAGTCCTAAATCTTCTTATTGAATTAGGGCATGAATATTTCATAAAATTTATAATAATTTAAAACATTGTTAAAACATTCATGATGTTCTTTTCTTGTTTTATGGAAAAATTTTCAGTTCACATTTGAATAATTGAAAAAGAAAATAATCCTTTTTAAAATTTTTTTTATTTATAGTGTGAAAAAAAAATAAACAAATTGAAAACAGAAAATATATCCTGTACATTTAATCTCACTTTCATTGCTGTTAGCTGGCTGGCTGCCTGTCTGTCTGTCTGTCGTTCAGTTGCAACAAATACCTCTACGGAAATCTAAGCGCTGCCAGCTGTGTCAAGCACAATTGTTAATCCTGTTTCCCAACAAACAAATGGAGATAATCTTTTATATTTTTTTTCTTTCAAGTGAAATTAAAAAATTTTTAAATCACTGCACTAAACTAATTGCCATTTTGTTGACACTTTATAAACACGATTTTTATAATTTATTTTATAACTTTAATAAGCAATTCTTTTATATTTTTTTTTCATTTTGAAGTTATAAATTAAAATTTTTTTTATTTTGTTTTATATAATTTTTTATATATATTTATATATATATTTTAAATATGTGTATGTACATATTTTTTTAATTTACTTATTTAACTTGCATAGGAATATTTTTGTACATTTTTAATTTTTTCAATGTTTTTTTTTTTTTTTTTTTTGATTATTTTAAAAACTTCTTAAATATAACAATATATTCCTTAATAAATATATTTGTATATATAATTTTTTTTGTTATTATTATGAGTGAATTTAAGTCCTTAAATGTGTATGTGTGTGAGTGAAATTGCGAAATTTTATTGCTGTAACCACCGCCAGGTATTACGGTTCGTAGCGAACTAAGTGCGAAATTGGCAAATGCTCATCTTTTAAAAATAAAATATATGTAAGTGCATACAGGATACCCAACAACACTTAAGCCAGCAATGTAAAAAGAACAAACAACCATTATGCTAGATGGTATAAAAGGATATCTAACAACAACAGCGGCAGTAAGACGTCCTTCCTAATTGAAATACAAGGCAAGAGAAAAAATTATTTTTCTCTTAAAAATATACAAAAGCTTTCTTTTAATACACAAAAATTATAATCAGCCGGTTATATTAAAAGTGGCATATGTCAGACAAGTGCTTAAAATTATATTAATAATTTTTTTTTAACATTCATACATACATATATAAGCATATTTCATCATAGAAACTTAATGTATATGGAAAGCTTTATAAGAATCAGCTCAGTATATTTATTTTTCTGGGGGCATGGCACTGTCCATTTAAAAAAGTGAATGCAACTTGTAAATTTATTTAGTTACCCAGAAGTACTTGATATGCAATACATGCAACGTGTAGTAAATTCACTCAATAGTCTCGCTGAAACTCAACTAAAAAATGCCTTTACCGATTTGATGAATATGTACTCATTTTTTCTATTGTTCGTTTTAATATAGGGTTAGTTTAAAAATAACAATAATAAAGTATAACCAAGAGAGGACAACCAAGGGGATATATGTATCTGGCCTCCGAATCTATCCGAACGATTTTTATGAAATTCTAAACGTAGATACATCTACATTTGAAAAAAAACACACAGGCATCATATTTTTTTAAAATCTGTGTTCAAGATGGCCGTTGCGGGCCTTGCTTCTACATAGGGGCCCTTCACATATTACGTAACGCTATTTTCGGAGTTTTATACCCCACCCAAACCCTCAGTAACGCTTTTTACAAAATTTTCTAAACCGAAAAAATCCTTAACCTCCCCCCCCCTCGAGCGTTACGTAATATGCGAATAGCCACTTATTTCGTCAAATGTTTGCCTCATCTGACTTTACTTGAGATAGTAAGAAATATGTTTTGGTATTAATACCGGTATTAAACAAAATACAATTTAAATTTCAGTTGCCATATATCGGAAAAAAAAAATATTAACCGATTTTGGTAAACAAATAATAAAGCCAATCCCACTATGTCTACAGAGTTCGACTTGTCGCACACTTACATTCAAAATAAAAACAAATTTTGAAACATATTTTGTTGTTGTCTCAAATGTATGTAAGTGTGCGACAAGTCGAACGTTGGCGACATCGTAGGATTGGCCCTTAAATTCAAAAATTATGTCGGTTAAGCTTTTCTTTTGGCGGTTATATCACGATATGTATTCGTTTTAAATCCCCCTAAGATATGCTAAGAAATTTAACAGCGTTAAACTATCACAATTCAATAAGGAAATGTTATAAAACTTTATCATTTTTAAATCAATATCTCTTGTTTACAGTTAAGAGAGAGAATTTTCTTCCAAAAAAATAAAACCTCTCTTTTTATATTATATACAGGTGTTGCCATGTCGTCAGTTACCAGAATTGTGAAAAGAAGTGTGCTCTCAAGTGCAATTCACGAAATATAAATAATAAAAAATAAATCTGACTAAAACATAGGCAAAATTAATCAACATGTTTTTAATATTTGTGGGAACTGATTTTTTTTATTTCTTGGGATATGTAAAATTGTTGCCTTAGGTTGGACCTTAAGGTGCAAGCACACGTGACCAGACCAACCATAGCCATAGAAAACAGTCGTTCGAACCAAACTAATGGACAACACTGTATTTGATTATAGGTGACTCGCCATAACGCCATGCCATTACCATTGAAACCAATTGAATTTTGGTTTGGTTATGGCTATGGCATTATAGCCATGTCACGTCTAATTGCACCTTTAAAAACACCATTCGTTAATCCACATTAAATTTTCGTACACCCAATATATGTATGTATAAGAAAACAACGACATATCACGTGAAAGCGACTTGAACTGGACATTTCAGATGCGCTGCAACAAGCTAAGCCACAGCGAATATTTGCACGATTTTATATTTTATAAATAATGGCTTTGTGTTCTTCAAACCAATAAAAAATTTCGATGATATCCCACATGCACATTTTGTCTTACTTAAGGGCCTGTCCCACGATGTCGACAACGTTCGATTTGTCACACACTTACATGTTTATTAAGTTAAATAATTTCGTGTTATTGGGTTCTAAAACATTGTCTATTACTTTATCTGTGAAACTGTATAACTTAATAAATATATACGCGTCTAAAAAAGTTTTTCATTAGTATTTAGTGGTTACGCTTTTTTGGGCAAATGTTTGCCAAGTGTGAACGTATCTTTACACTAACAGACTTGAAGAATTTTTGTGTTTAATTTTATGGGTAATTCGGGTTATTTGTATTTCCTTTTTTATTAGTTATAACTTTTTAAAATCTACTATGGCAACATTCTTTTTAATATATTTCTCCGCTTCTCTTAAGTGTCAACAGTTATTCTCTCACTCTTTCCACGTTACTCAATCACTCTCACGCCTTGCGAAGTTACATGTTTTTCTACCATTTTGCTTTCTCGTTTGTTTATAAACAAATGAAACTTTTCATTCATAAAAGCTTTTCAATAAATGTGCTTTACTTGGCTTTTTTTTACTATTGACTTGTTTTTGTTGGAAAAAAAAACGTAACACACCGGCCAAACAAATTTTATATACATACACACCCACAAACACGTGCAAAACTATTCACACACATTTCTGTACACGACCACCAACCCCACTTGGTCTGGCTCAAATATAAGCAAATTTTACGACATGATGTAACGTGTTAGAACCAGGGACCGTAACGGTTATAATTTTTATTTTAAAAATCACTTTTTAATCATTATTTCTTGATTTTTATTTATCCCTCACAAAATAACTCTTATTTTGTGACTTTTATTTATTCCTCAGAAAATAACAGTTATTTCTTGATTTTTATTTATCCCTCACAAAATAAGAGTTATTTTGTGACTTTTATTTATTCCTCATAAAATAACAGTTACTGTTTGATTTTTATTTTTTTGCTTAACTTTTAAAATGTAGAAAGCGTAATTTTTGCGTTAAAATGAATATTAACCGATTTAAAATTGAATTTATCGCCAGAGTCTTTAAAAAAACTCTTATATGTTAAATTAAATTTACTTTTTTATTATTTATTAATTTTAAAAGTTAAAATTTTTTTGAGCAAAAAAATAAAAATCAAAAATTAACTGTTATTTTGTGAGGAATAAATAAAAGTCACAAAATAACTCTTATTTTGTGAGGGATAAATAAAAATCAAGAAATAACTGTTATTTTCTGAGGAATAAATAAAAGTCACAAAATAAGAGTTATTTTGTGAGGAATATATAAAAATCAAAAAAATAAAAATCATTGCATCTATCGGTAGTCCATGTAACATGGAGTATCTTGGTATATTCCTTGTGCACGTAGCACTTCTCTATTATTGTGATTTTTTTACTTTAAATTTGGAAAATAATCGTTATTTGCGATCCCTGGTTAGAACAGTTGAATATAATAATTTACGGTGTAGAGAAATGCAAGCATGCACATGTACATATGTGCAAGCCTATGAAAATAAATAATGTATACGAGAAGTCAATAAGGCCTTAAAATAGGCGAATAAGGAAGCAGCTTGCAAAGTGCTGACAATCTCATATATTGATTATTTTAAAAATATCCTTTACTACAATTGAAGCCTTCGTATTTAATTCGTTACTAACAAACTTTCTACAGTTACAATCACACAACTTTTTTGCGAGGCGAAATTATTACGAAATTTCCTAAACCTGAGTTTTATTATATCGCTCATTTACACAAAGAACGTCATAACTCAAAAAATGGAATTTTCGAGTTAATGATGCAGAATTAATTCTCAAATCGTTCTTCATATTGTGTTAAAATTTCAAACAAATATTTTGTTTACTCAACTCTTGAAAGCAAAATAAAATTTTCTTTTTCCATTAAGTTGTGTGGAAATTGTTGATAACTTAAGTCGTTTTCTGGCAAACTAGTTTTTTTTGTTATGACGTTCTTTGAGTAAATTAGCGATATGTACATATGTATAATAATTGCGCTTTGGTAGCCCTTATCGGGAAGAAACTGTTGGCCTTTTGTCCCATTATTCCACCTAATAATTTTAATTGACGGTTACAAACTTTTCAAGAGGCAAATTTATTATTACTTTTCATGAGCCAGGGTTTCAGTATACATATAATAAATAGGCAACAGTGGTACAAATTGTATGTCCATTTACCCGATAACAGCCACAGATACCTACATATTTTATACTGAAACCCTGGTTTAATTAACGTGATAGTTTTTTAACAGTGAAGTTAAAGAATTCGGTGAAATTACGGTAACATGCTTCAAAACATGTTGAACTGGAAGCTCTACAAGTTCCATAGTCTAACGCACAGTGGGATATCTTCATACATTTTTGTGCAACAATTTTTAAGAAATAGTTTTAGATCATTGAATCATTGGAGCCGAGCATTATTTAATTAAGAAAAAAATTGAAATTTCATTAGAATCGGCCAATCGCCCACCGCCCATGCAATCGATATAAATTTTTTTAATTGCTTTTTTTTAAGTCTTCAAATTTGGTACATACACTTTCTAGAATAAAATAAAGACACTTGCCTAGTTTCGGCCACGCCGACCGCCCATTAAACCCATAAAACATTTATATAATTTTTTTAAATACTCGTATGTCTTATAATTTCTTTGATACATTGTCACATTCCATATCTTGTTTGGATGGCTCATGTCTAGAGTTTCATCAAAATTGGCCACGCCCACCGCCTATGAAAATCTTACAGTACAATGTCTTATATTATATTGTATTGTATATATTTCTTACAATACAATATATTATATTCTAAATTTTGATTTTTAATATTATATACATAGGTAAGATTTTTTTATTCTTTCTTTATCATTCCGCAAAAAACTTAATTTATTCTTCATCCGAATCCTGGCTGGATGGCAAAAGCTCATGTCTTACTCTGGTTATAAAAGAGTCCAATGAAACCAGTAAACCAAAACTTTCACTGTTTGTCGAAACTTTATTGCATTTCTTGAAATTTCTTAGAATTTTTTTTTTTAATAATAGAAAGAAGACACTGCCACCTTTCATTTTATTGAAATAATAGCTTGATGGAATAAAGTTGTGCTACAAAATGTTATTTTTTCCATTGGAAATCAAAATTTAGAATATTATTAGAGGCGTACTTTCTTTAGGCATATTTTCTTAGCGGTTTATGATACCGCCATAATTTTAATTTAATTTATGCAGAAATTAAATTCATAATTAATTTATGCATAAGTATATGGAACATGATTTTTTTAAGGAAAACTAACACTCACTCAAGGAATGTTTACTACTAATATATAATTCTTCTAAAATAAAATTTTTCTAGTGCATATTTCATATTTGAAAATTTCTCTAAAAAATTGCAGTATTAAACTTTTCAAATTGAATGGTGGAAAAATAAAATTTTTGATACCAAAATCCCACTGTGCAATGCAGCGCTGTTGTTATTTTTACACACCATTTCAATGTTAGAATAAATTCCGTTATTTGTTCGTTTGGGAATTTTTTTCCTACAGCGCATAATATGGCAGCACTGATTCATTGTAAAAAAAAAACTCTTAAAGTCTTTCCATATCTCTTTCTTATTGATTCTCTTAAAACAAAGTAAAGTAAGCAAAACACAAAATAACAAACAAAAACACTTGATGACAGGCTTGGACAAATAAGATTTTAAAATGGTACTGAATTTAAAGTTGGAATGGTACTATTTTGCAATTTTAAGTACTTTATGGAATTAATTTCTGGTTTTGTTTTAAATTATTTTCATCAATTATTTATTATGGGTATATGGAGTCTGTTTAGCAGGCTTGTTATTTGTTCTACATATCGTTACCTTAATATAGAAAGGACCCAACTCAGTATTTTTATTTTTTTAATCGAGTTTTTAGTATATTATTTTGTATCGAAAAATTAAAAAAAAATTATATTTAAAAAAAATTGGTTAGGGCCTTTCTCTATATTGAGGTACAAATATCGAGCTTTGTTTGCAAACAAACTTGATTTACATTACAGACAGGAAGTTTAAAGTTTTTAGTTTTACTAATGACTTGATTTTAGAATAAAATTCAAATTTCCGCCCACACACACTACTCCCTCTATTCTCCAGCCCCATTACTAATTTTCTTAGTTCTAGCACAATGCATTGCATGAGTAGGGGTCATCCCCTGAGTGCTGTTCCTATTAAAAAAAAAGAACAACATGACATCCTTATGAATTGAATAGGCTAAAGTTCGTAACGCTCTTTAAGCCAAATTACATGTGATAATTATTAATGAACAAATAACATCAAAGTTAGTTGTAAATATTCTGACAACAACACATAGTTGAACGGAACAGCCAGCCGTTTTCGAAGGCCACTAAACCTTCCTCATCAGCGTTCTTCTGTGTTTTGGTCCACTGTGTGTGGTGTCATGACAATTAATTCTGTGTTATTAACGAAAAAACCCCCAATTTTTTTAGTTATGACTCTCTTGCAGTAAAGGCTCTTCGATATGTGAAACATCCATCACACACTCAAGCCTGCTTATTTGCCTTCAATGAAAGAAAAAGCACAGAAAATTAATCACATGAAAACAAAAATTAAAAGCAACCACATTTTCTCTTAGTAAAAAGCTAATAGAAAATTAAATTTAATTAGTTTTCTACATATTTGGCGGTCCATATTAATTTTTTTTTTTTTTTTTTTTTTTTTTTTTTTTAATAAAGAGAAGTAACACTCAGGCAATTAATGCCTACTACTATTACTAGGTGTTACCTTCTTTAGGAAAGGGATAGTGAGAGAGAAGACAGGTGGTGAAGGAAGAGATAGAGGAAAGCTTCATTCTTTTACAACTCTGCTTTTTCGCACGTTTTTTTAATAATGCAGTGTTGCAGCGCCTCTGATGTTAAATGCGGCGTATTAATTTTTTGAAGCTGTGTGTCTTGTAGCCATTTTATTGATTATTTTACTTCGCCAATGATTTTGCTACACAACGAAGGAGGGCGCTCTGATGTTAAATTAGGATTAGTATTTGCTGAATTATGTAATTTGAAAATTACATGAATAAAACAAAAAAAAAAACAAACAACTAATCAAAATTATGTAGTAGTTATAAAAAATTGAAATAAATTCAACTTGAAAACTTAATTAACCATAAATAACCAATATACTTTTATAATGATGCAGTCAAACTGTCAGCCGGTTAGTGAGTCAGTCAGAATCAGGCTGGGTATGCGTTGAACTGCATCATATTTTTATAAATTTTATTTATGTACTCGTATGTGAGCTTGAAGTAGACAGGACTTCTATAAAAGCAAAACAGAACCAGCTGCTTGGATGTTTTACAATTAGAGATGATTAACGCTCACGTAATTATCATTTCAGGGCACGTGAGTAATATTTTTTTTTCATTTACAGAGAAGACAGGTGGTGAAGAAAGAGGAAAGCTGTATTATTTTACAACTCTGCTTTTTTGCACGTTTTTTTAAATAAAGTAGTGATGCAGCGCCTGTGGTGTCAACGAGGCGTATTAAATTTTCAAAACTTTGTTTAGTAGCAATTTTATTGATTATTTTAATTTGCCGATGATTCTGCTACACAATACCGACGAAGGAGGTCGCTCCTCTGATGTTATATTACCATTAGTATCCGCTGAAGCAGGAGTAGTTCAGTAACCAATGTACATATATGTATGCCTTCATCGCTTGAACTTTCTTACAACAACTCATACAAAGGGACACTAATGCACATTATAATTGATTAAAAATTTTAACGCAACGTGAATGTAGCTGGCACGAAAACATTGCTCACGAGCGACAAGTTCTTCACAATCTCATCTCTAGTTGCAATACGTTACTTGGAAGAGTTTCGAGATTTTCGATGACTATGCATGCCTACGTTAGTTAATAAACTTACTTATTTGCGCGGTGTTGGTGTGTGCGGTCTGGCATTGTGAGAAGCATAAAAGCAAACAAAAACACAAATTTAAACCGCATCCACTCGTTGGTGACAAGGTAAAAATATTACATTTGTCATACTAAAGGCACCCTACTTTTGGCGCTAAGGAATTCGTTTTAGACATGCAAAGTTGACTTTGAAAAGTCAGAGAGAAGAATATTTTATCTTTCACCCAGCTGAATTAAAACTTTGCAAAGTTAAATTGCCGTATCTAAAAGGGGTCTCAATATAATCTTTGTAAAAAAAACTTTTATGTTCTCTACTATTTTAAGTTTGCCAGATATATTAAATATTTTTATAAATTCTCACATTCCTTATACTAAACTAATATTGATTTATTTGTTATGGATTCTGTGCGTTGCACAGTGGGATTTTGGTGTCAAAACTCCATTTTTCGACCACTCAATTTTAAAAATCAAATGATGCAGTTTTGTAAAGAAATTATTAATAAAATGTGCATTCATAATTTTTAGAAAAATTCTCTTTCAATAAATTGAAAGCTGGGAATATATTTTTTTCAATTAAAAATAAATAAATAATTTCTATGAAATGCAGGAAAGTTCGGAAAAACACTGTAACTTTTTGCCGCATACTTTTTCCATGAGACTCTTTTATAACTAGCGGTCTAATCATCGCTTTCGAAAACGAGGTGATTCGATCACATTTTTTCAGTTTGAGATTATGGCATTCGATATCGTATCACATTATTATATTATTCAATAGCGAATACCATAATCTCAAACTGAAAAACTTGATAAAATCAGCTCGTTGACGAGTGATCATTTCATAACTTTTTTTTTTTTATTTTTGAAAATATTCATAGTTAATGCAGGGGGCTAATCGCCGCAATCGAT
Organism: Tachina lurida; assembly: GCA_944452675.1. Classification (NCBI taxonomy): domain Eukaryota; kingdom Metazoa; phylum Arthropoda; class Insecta; order Diptera; family Tachinidae; genus Tachina; species Tachina lurida. The sequence continues at coordinate 10,818,945 of OX101754.1, read as the reverse complement.
ATCGAGTAGGCTAACGTATCGAATACAAATTCGACATGTATCGAATGGATGTATTACTGGGGTCTTACCGTCGCTTTCCATAACGAGCTGATTCGATCAGTTTGAGATTATGGCATTCGCTATCGAACAATATAATAATATGATTCGATATCGAATGCCATAATCACAAACTGAAAAAAACGTCATCGTATCAGCGCGTTATCGAAAACGACGATTAGATCCCTGCATTCCATAGCTAACGTAGCGAAATTTTCGGCCTGTCCCACGATGTCACCAGAAATCGTTCGATCGAATACTTATATTGAAAACAACAAAAAATTTTCTAATGTTATTGTTGTTTACAATACAAGTTTTCGATCGAACAATTTGTGGTGACATCGTGGGACAGGCCGTTTAAGAAGTGTGCCAAGTTTCTTTTACATTGGTTGTTACTAGATTAGAGACTGCATATCGATGGCTTAATATAAAAAAGGTGTATCTCCATTTTTTTTAAATAAAGAAAAACAAGCACAAAGGAAAATAAAACAAAAAAAAATTAGAGAGCATTTGATGTTTTCTGCCGTAGATTTTATTATGGGCTTTATTTATTTGACAGCGATTTTTTCTGAAGTTGCAGACTTATTCTGTTTGATCATTAAGCCACCACCGATATAAAATTAGACATCTGGCATCACCGACTAAATTTCTAAAACTAAATTAAAACATTCAGTTTTAATTTGTAGTGAATTGTAGTATTTTACCAAATTCGTTTAATTTGATTAAATGCAATTAAAAAGTTGACTTGTTTTTTTTTAGTTCCAATAATATTTAATAATGACGCTGATGACGCTGGGTGGCATCGTTGCTGCTGTTGCTGTCACAGACGGGCGGTGACGGCTGTTTCACAAAGTCTTCAAATGAGTCATTTTACTTGTATTATTTGAAACTCAAATATAAATGAAATATTCACATAAAAAAAATTCTATACAACCAAATGGCATATAAGGCAGTAGAACGAAGACGACAACGACGACGACGGCGGGGGTATAATGAAACTTAGGGCGTACGTCTCAGCCACATTTTAGTGCCAAGAAGAAAAAAGCAAGCGGCTGTATTTACTGAAGAGACATTTATAGATTCATATGCGAGTATTCAAATTAATAAAAAGTATTATTAATACGAGTATAAGCAATTATAAAAACATTTTTAAATTAGCTAATATGCAAATAGGGCTGGCATGTGCTTAATATTTCGTTATGGGTTAAGTGTAGGTCCAATTTGAAGTTTTATTTCTTTTGAAATCTATATTCTCGTGTCACGCTGTTTGTAATTGAACTTCTCGGACACGGCTAGACCGATTTTTATGAAATTTTGTATGTGTATTCGGTAGGTCTGAGAATAGGTCGCAATCTATTTTCCATACCCCCATGTGGGCTGTGCCATGCCCACACCAACGAAATATTTTACATCCTGAAAGCTAAAGAAGTCACAGTCTTAAAATTTTGTATGGACTCTTTTGAGAGCAAAGTTGTAAGCACAGAAACAGGGGAAGGGGCTCCCCCCCCCAATGCAAAGTAATTAATAATAGTCATATATCTAGAAAGCTATAATAATAAGAGTCTTCAAACTTGTTATGGACTATTTTGAGAGCAAGGTTCGAAGCAACTGGAAATATTTGTAGAATAGCACCAAGGGAAGGGGCTTCCCCCATACAAAGTAATTAATAATAATCATATATCTTTAATGCTATAATAACAAGAGTCTGCAAACTTGTTATGGACTATTTTGAGAGCGAGTTGCGAAGTAATTCAAAATATTGCTAGAATAGGACCAGGGGAAGGGGCACCCCCCATACAAAGTAATTATTAAAATTTTATGTCTTGAAAGCTTAATATCAATGGTCTTCAAATTTGGTGTGGACTCTTTTGAGAGCAAGGTGCGAAGTAATTCAAGATATAAGTAGAATAAGACCGGGGAAAGGGGCACTCCCTTTACAAAGTAATTATTATTAATTACTTAATCTTGAAAGCTATAATAGCTAGAGTCTTCAGATTTGGTATACACTATTTTGAGAGCGAGTTACCAAGTAATTCAAAATATTGCTAGAATAGGACCGTGGAAAGGGGCACCCCCCTTACAAAGTAATTACATAATAATAATTTGATATTTTCGAAGCTATAAGAGCAAGTCTTCAAATTTAGTACGAGTTAATTTGAAAACGATTAATACATCGTTACCACAATATATAAAGGCCCTAACTCATTTTTTTTGAAATCGGGAATTTTTGAATTTATCGATACTTTAGATGTTGTTCTATCGAAATATTCAAAAACTCGAGTTAGGGCCTTTCTATATTAAGGTATCGATATGTAAGTATAAGTTATAATAATACGAATAAATTTAAAATAAATAAATGTTTGGAGTTTTGTTATTTTTATATTCCATCATCGTTTACAGCACTCCTTGCCTCTGTCACTCATCTCATATACGATATTCTCACACACTTATGCCCTAATTCAGTAAGAAGATTTAGGACGGTTTTGTTTGAAAATACTTCTGAGTTCTTGTCTTTGAAGTCTCTAAATTATTTCCTTCAAAAATGGTTGTTGTCATTGATAATGAAAAATATAAATATTATTGCCATGTTTTTAAAACATAAAAATTCAATTAAAGTATTAGACAATAGTTTGAAAAATACATGAAAAAATATGTGTTGGATATAATGTTTGGAACAAAATCATAAAACAAATACACGAACCTTCTATCATAGACAATAAATAATAATCGTTTTAAAGAATCAAAACTGCTTCTTTTTTTCGTCCATAGACAAGACAATACATTCGTCGAACAGAATTAGGGCATTACAATGAATTAGTTATTATTTTCTACCCTAGAAATTCCCCATAAATAATTTAATAATTTTAGTTTGGTAATAAAAATTGTGTGATACATATTTATTATTTTAGTGGAAGTTCGTTATGGAATTTTTAAGTAAAAAATAATTTCTTAATCAGGCTCAAGTTCAGTATTTCTTCATTATTATTGCCGCATTATCCTGTGCCAGCACGCATGTAAATCTAGCAAATACTTGTGCCATAGTGCAACTCAACACACAATAGTGCCATGCATCACTGGCTTATAAGTGTCACTTAACAACGCTATTATCAGGGTAAGTTTTTTTTTTGGCATATTAGCCATTTCCTAATTATTGAAAAGCCATTTTTAGCCCACTTTGCCACAAAATACTTTTTTTGCAACCTAGAAGAAATCTTTATAGGTCAGAGTTTTTTTCCAGCCATTTTGAACCATTCTTCGTGCCAAGACAAACTTGCCCTGGAGTTGATAGTAAACAGGACAGTAAATTTCCGTAAGCATATGCTTTGTTTTCAAGTAACAAACATTATCAGCTGTTTCGTTAGGGAACGTGGACGTTCGCGCTAATTTTGCCCTATTTTTTTTTGTTAACCTGAACATTGAGAGGATTATATGTATGTATGATTATAACTTATAATTTATTTAGTTAGAGACTATGAGATTTATTTTTATGTTGCTTTGTTGTTGTTGTTGGTCTTTTCCAACATACATACATAATTTATTTTAAACGTTTCGCTCAATTGTTGAACTATTGACCTTGTTTTTTATTCGAGTTTCGTTGATTTTTGCAGTAGACTTAAACACAATTGTTAAACAACCAAAAGAAAACTGGTTTACAAGCCGCACAATTCGACTTTTTTGTTTTAAATACACATACAAATTATAAAAAATTAGCACAAAGCAAAAAAGAAAACATGATTTTAATAAAATATATAACACGCTTTAAAAGACAAATGTTGAGATATTAATTGGACAGATACTCGTACATATATTTACACTGTGCAATGAAATTAGACTTTTATATGAAATATCAAGGTTCTTTAACAAAGTTATAAGACATTTACAACTGCATGAAATTTAGTAGATTTCAATTGAAAAATTTATCAAAATCTATACTGTTTACACCAAGTTTTTGTTTTTACATTTATCAAGATTTCTTGTCCTAAACAAAAACCAAAAATTTCCTAAACTACAACCAAACTACTGCAATGTAGCAAATTCACAAACCTTTTTATGTACACAGGCTGACTTTTAGTACAAATTCGAAAAAAAACCTAAGTTCTACTAGATTTAAAGTAGATTTGGACAAAATCTAGTAGGGAAGTAGCCTGTTCAAATCATAAATATATACAAATGAAGTTCGTATAATAATTAAAATTAGTTGAAGTAGACTTTCTTTTGTATGGGAAATCTACTAAATTTTTAGTTATAGTGCATTTACACTGTCTCGAAATCTAGTACTTTCAGGATTTCGAGCTAAATCAAGCTGCTTTTTTTACCAGATTTCCCATACAAAACGAAATCAAATTTTTCAGTAGATTTGCAGGAAATCTAATAAAAATCTAATGTTTTTATTTATTCTTTACTACCGTGTACAACAAAAGGTGAGTGAATTAGCTACGGTCTGCTTAAAAAAGTGTGTGGATTGGCTACAATTCAGTTGTTTGGTTGTAGTTTTTTCATAAAGATTTTAATCAAATTAGGCTAGATTTTGTGCCTATGTAAATAGCCTATTAGTGTTATTAATATTGTTTGATTAATTTGATTAGGCTAAGGTTCGTAGCGCTTTGTAAGCCATTTTGTCTCAAATCCCATAAGTACATACTAGATTTTGCTGAAATGTAAACGTACTATTAAATAAAACAGACAAAACTCTGATTTTGATAAAACTTTTATTTCATTGCAATGCTTGGAGCTTGCCATTTTACGTGCGAAATGCGATTTAAATGATTGGGAAAGTTTACGATCACTTTGGCGATAGTTTTACGAACCAAAGTTAGGGGATTATTCGCGTAGACACGGTCTTTGCCGTAGCCCCACAAAAAAGTCTAGCGGCGTCATATCGCATGATCTAGGCGGCCAATTGAAACATGAAATTACTCGTTCTGAAAATGTCCTGTGTAATAAAGCCAAAATCGCTCATGTTGTGTGGTTCTTGGCACTGTCTTTTATTGAAATCAATCACATATCATCCAGTTCACAATCTTCAATTGGAGGCCAAAAAAAAAGTAGTTTATCATACGGTCATAGAGCTTTTAATTGAGGGTAACGGTTCTTCGGATTATCCGTCACACTGTCCGTTACACTATCCTACACAATCGTGCGATTTTTGAGAAACGCAACCCTGGTATTATGGAGTCTATGAACATTTTCAAAACACGATAACAATTCATCAGATAGGGCTTGTATTTTTTTTCTGTATTTAGAAGTGTTAATAATACTCGTACTTTTACCAAACCAACTATAAGTAAATATTTACTTTAAATAAAACAAAGTTAACACATTTCGTAGGATTGTGTCGGATAGTGAGTCACGGCTTTAGCAAAAGCGATTTTTTTTTTTGAGGGGGAACACTAATAATCCCAAATTATTATTTTACTTATTCAGTAAAATATTTTTTTAATTAAAAATATATGCATTGAAATTTATTATTGAGGTGTTAGCTGGATCCTATGCGCATTTCGCTATTGCTAATGTAGAGCATCAAGAAACCTGTACCCGAAAAAATTCTTAGTGATTTTTGTTGGGCAGATGCACATTGCGATGATGCACAGGCCTGGGTACATTTGAGCAACGCTTCCAAACGCTTCAAATTTGATTATGATCTGGCCAATTGCTTGTACAGTGGGTCGATTATGGCGACCATAATCAGCTCTTAATGATCGAAAAGTGGCCAGCACTTTCACAGTAATTTTTAACTATTTTAATGTTCGCTTTTTCGTTTCTTAAACGATCAATATTCGTAAATTTTAATCCTTTCACTAAATAAATGACACTTCAGAGGGCAGATATTTAACAGCTGACCGTGTTGCCAGATCGGCGGGTTTGGGACCACTAAAATATTATCGCATTCGAAATCCAGGAGCACATACAACCAAGAAAAATCACTGCAAAAATGTTTTTTTTTCTGGTTTTAAGTCGGTCCAATTGTAATTGATCAAAATCAATTTGATCCCTGTGATTCTACACATCTTCCAATATTGTTTGCATTTACTTTGACATTATAGGTTAAAGGCCATGTTAAGTACATTCCAATGTTGTTTCAGGCCTTTAGAGAGCATTAATGAATAAGTAAACTTTAGAATAGATTATTCATAGTTTTAACTAGAGATAAGCTGGTTTCAGTTCGCACGGCTTGCACAAACTTTATGTACATATGTACATACATACAGATGTATGTACATACAAATGTATGTATGTATGTACATATGTATAATTTTAATTAATTTTAAGTTTAAATTCTATATGGAAACAGACTTTGAACACTATTAGAGCTCAATGAGTACGACGAGACTAACAATTAAAACACTTGGGACACTTTAAATCCCTGTAAGTTGTAAAAAAAACAACAGCATATGCCTGCAGCTATTTGTAAATAAATGTAAGTATATACATACATATGTATGTAAGTATACAAATTATAACGACATACAGACATATACATACATATGTATATGTATGTATATTCTATTTAAATCTTTTAATTAATCTTATAGCTTTTTGTGTCTACAAGTTTACATCCCGTATTCGTGTGACACATAAAATATTAGTTTTGTTTGGTTTATTTTTCTCTCGTTTTTTTTCTTTCTTTTTTTGTAAGCAAATGCCGCTTTAAAATTTCCTACAACGAGTTGTTTGTTATATATGCTGTAGTATTTAATTTTTATTATTTTAGTTACAGTATTGTGGTATAGTTTTTTTTTTTGTTTTTGTTTTGATTTTTCTTTGTAATTTACTATACAATTTCCTAATAATTAAATGCTAAATTATGTACATACATTTTGTGTACCAACACTTTAAGTGACTGTCTCACTTTCAATAACAATTTAAATGGATATTGTAGATATTGCTGTTGTTGCTGTTATTAAAAATATTCGTATTACAAGCATGAGCTTAAAACAGTAACGAGTCGTGTGTGTGCGTTTTAAGGGGTTAGTGTATGAAGCAAACAAAAAAATTTCAAACTTTCCGAAATGTGTAGTACATATAAAAATTGTATGTATTATAAGATAAACTCAAGATTTGGTGACCTTATAACAGAAACTGAAGCATATGCATAAAAAGTTTACGAAAATAATCAGAAATAATTTTATTAATCAGGCTTGAGTTCAGTAATTTCAATTCTTATGAATGAAATATTTTTATTAATTAATGTGAGTATCTAAAGAATAGAAGAAAAATTAAACTAGACACTATTAGCTGGGGGAAATACCGATATTTTTCTGTGCAGCCACGCACTTCATCAGCACCCATGTCTATCTACTGGGGTAGAGATTATTATTAACATCAGCTATTAAACTTAAATTTCTATGAAATGGAATATGAGAATTGATTGTGTATACAATTATTGATTTGCCTTTGGCAAACACATTTGTAAGTATCACTATTCATTTTCTGTTTTTCCATTTTCTATTTAGGTTAGCACGAAGTTATATCACTCTACCTATGTTTGTTTAACTATTCTTACTTATCTTTTACGATCATCACATTAATTATTTTTACTTATTCGATGCACCATCGGTACATACATATAAGTATTATTGTAGTGGCTTTATGTTACTTTGTTTTTGCTTTCTACAGTTGACAGCTTTCCAGCATTCTGAAGCAGTTCTGGCCAAGTGAACTGTGATCGCCAAGTGAACATATTTTTGTCACGTGCCCATGATGAATTAAATGAGACATTATTAGATTTAATTGAACTATAGTGAATTTTTAATCAGAAATAATTTTATTAATCAGGCTTGAGTTCAGTAATTTCAATTCTTATGAATGAAATATTTTTATTAATTAATGTGAGTATCTAAAGAATAGAAGAAAAATTAAACTAGACACTATTAGCTGGGGGAAATACCGATATTTTTCTGTGCAGCCACGCACTTCATCAGCACCCATGTCTATTTACTGGGGTAGAGATTATTATTAACATCAGCTAAGTCAACTGTAGAAACTATCGATAGTGTCACTATCGAAAGTTTTCGATAGTTTGAAAAACTTTATCGATATATCGTTTCAAGACTATCGAAAGCTAGAAAAACCATCGATATATCGACGATACTATCGTGATAGTATCGAAGTTGTATGGTTCTCGTATAATCTACGTATTTATTTACACTAAAAATTCAAAACACAGTATTTTTAAACAAAACAAAATAAAATAGAATTTTATTTGTCTGTTCAATAAATAACAAAACTAAAATACTAAATAAATAAGTGTGATGAGTAGAAGAAATTTTCGGACATCCAGGTATTTTTGTTTATGAAAAGCAACATATTTTCTATTTTTTGGCCTTTAGTGGTGTACCATTTACTATCGATAGTGACTAAAAACTATCGATAGTTTTCAAGTATTAATCGATTGCAGAAATAAAACATCGATAGTCACAAAATAAATTAACTATCGATGCTATCGATAGTGCCATCGATAGTTTTCCACCCCTAATACACAGCATTTTCGAATTTTCGAAATTTAAAATTTTTGTTTAATAAAAAAAATTCATTTTTAGAGGCTTATTTAGACAAACTTGGAATTATTATGTCTGAAATTTACAACTGTTTCTGTTAAATATTTTTTTTGTCTTCGAATTTTTCCAATTAGATAAATTTACTTAAGGACCCAAATGTTTTCATAACAATTATTGTTTGAGAAGATAAATATTTTATGTAACATTTGTTTAAAATTTTGTCTTTTAATCTAAAATTATAATTTGAATTTTTAAAAAAAAATTTTTTTTTAATTTTCGAAATTTAAATTTAAAAAAAAATTTTTTTTTTTAATTGAACATTTTTTGCCGAAAAGAAAATTTATGTTTAAAAACTATAGCATTAAATAATTATATATATGTATGCTTAAATAATTTCATTTCAACAATTAAAATTTCAGCATTACGACTATTTCGAATTTCAGAAATGCACTGAAAGGTTTCGAAATAGGGTTGTTTTAACTAAAGTTCTTACTTTAGTGATAACAATGGAAATATTTCCTACACAGTAGGCTTTGCATATTACAATTTTCGAATATTTTCGAAATTTCGAATATTGTATTTTTTGCATAATTTTACTAACTTTTTTTAATTAAAATTTGATTGAAGAAATTTTTTCTGAATGTATACATACATACATATGAAGATGAATACGTACATACATAAATATATTAGAAAATTTTGTTTTCCTTTATTTTCGAAATTTCGAAACTGATACTTTTTTATGTAATTTTAACAAATTCGTACAGCTTTGTTATGAAAAATTGATTGAAGCAAATTTTTCTGAATGTATGTATAACTGAAGGCAAGAAATTTCGAAATTTTATGTATGTGTATGTATTAGAAAATTTTATTTTAATTTATTATTTTATTTATTTAATTCTTCTTTTTATTACTTTTTTTTAATTTGTGTATACTACATATTGTGCATTTCTGTGAAGTCTTATTAAAATTTAAAACTTTTTCTCATAAAACGGGTATCCCTGCCCCTTATTTCCGAAAACACTTTGCCCGTATTTTGTATGCAATTCATACATTGACAGCTGAAACAGCGATTAATTTAAAAATAATTAAAAAAATCATATTTAATTATTATAATTTATAAAGTTATTAGAAGAAGTGTTAATATTAGAAAAATCTTGAAAAAATCTTCAAGTAAATTAATATGCAATCTGTCAAGAATTTTTATTAAAAAATTACTTTCAAAGTGTTGCAAACAATTTTAATTACTCACGTTAGAAAAACTTATTTTTAAATACTAAAATAATGACGACATTTATGGTTAATTTACCTAAAATGAATTACACTCCAGCAACAGGAAGTGTAAATGGCTCAAATAATCATGTGTAGGGTCGGTCGGTCGACGGTGCTGATAAGCTTTTCGCATAAAAAATTATGAATAATGTGTTTGCGCCAGGCTAAACAATGAAATCATTTCACGAATTATAGTCAATTTTATCTATAATTTGATAAGAGCAATGAATGTATTAGACAGCGATATGTGTTGCGTGTCTGTGCGAGTGTGTGTGTGTGTGTCTGCATGTGTGCTTGTGTGTAAATATGTAGTGTAAACAGCTTGTAACCCAGTTAACACACTAATGTAAAGGAGGCTTTACGTATTTTGTTATCTTAATTTTTGTTTTTTGGAAAGAGAGCAAATGTGCTTTCATTTGCCACCATACTAGGCTTTAAACTTTATTATCTAATCTTATCAGTAGAAATGTTTTGAACACACAGACACTTGCCTCATTGAAACTGAACAAAAGAATGTGAAAAATAAAATGGGATTGCAAAAGCAACAGGTTGAATTGAAAATTATTTGTATTATTCTTTCATATTTTTGTAGTTTTGGAAGCAAAAAAATAAATAAAAAAAATCAAAGAAAAATACAGGTCTTTCGATATCATTTGTAGCCGTAGTGTGTCAGTTAACGAACGAAAAACGCAACGACTAGAAGAATAAAGTGATCTTGATTTGGCAACAAATTTTAATTAAAAAAAAATTATAATAAAAACGACTTGTCAAAACAAAACTTCAAGAAAATGGTGGATATAGAAACAATTGGTTCAATCTTTATCAAGGCCTTGAAATTGGTAGGAATTTTTGTCAACAAAATAATAACTAAATAATTTTTAAGTACAATTAAATATGTATGTGAATCGTAAAAAAATATAATTATTAGAGCCATAACCGCCAAAAAAGCTAGGCGACACATTTTTGGACCTCTTTTTTTTGGCGAAAATCGATTTCGATCAAAAAAAATTAATTTCGAAAATTATGTCGCTTATGTTTTTTGACACAGAAAGCCAGAACTGTTGAAAACTTTGTATAATATTTAATTAAAGAAATAACATTAGCCGAAAATAAAGTAATAAATTTTAAAAGTGCCTAAAAAGATATAAAAAATGGTAAAAAAAACATTTGGTTAATAGAATTTCCTGCTACACGATAGTTCACAAAAATTAAATTACATTTACCCGTCTCTCCCCCCCACCAGCCCTAGAAAGAACACTTTCAGAGGGTGACGTGCCTGTTCTTGTGAAATCATTAAAATCATAATAAAGTTGTAACTTACAAATTCAATTAAATTGCTGAAAAAATTTTTGTTCGAAACTTTTCGAAATTGATTTAAATTTTATATAATAAAAAATTAAGTATCATTTGTGAAATAAACTACCCCCTTCCCCAAACTTATCATAAGTTTATGAATTTAATTAACATGCCTATAGAAATCACTAAAACTCAAAATAAAAATAAATTAATAAAATAACTTCTCTAGCTAAAAAAAAACTTAATTTCGAAAATTTTCGAAATTGGTTTAAGTCCTATATACATATAACTAAAATTCTTATATAGAATTCATTTTAAATTACTTTTTCTTACGCTGTCCTAATAAATCATGAAATATTAAACTTCGAAAATTTTTGGTTCAGTTTCGAACTTTATAATTTCCACGCAATGTGTTAAAATATAATTTCAATACATTTAATAACTAATAAAATGCTCGTAAAATAAAAACTTGGGCCGAACACAAAAATTTTTCGAATGAAAATTTAATTTCGAATACATAAAATTTTTCGAAGTTTGTTAAAACTTCCAAAAAAAAACTTGAATTTCAATTATTAAACATAATTGGCAGTGCAATTTTTACTTTCAAACACATGTAAAATCAATTTCGAACCAACAAAAATAGAGCTTTTAAATAATTAATTAACATTTAAGCAAACTTAAAACAATTTTAATGCCAAAGCTTAGATATTTAAAAAAAACTTGAGTTTTAATTACTAATGATAATTGACAGTGAAATTTTCCTTTCAAGCACATATAATATCAATTTCGAACAAAAAAGTACACAATCAATAGAGCTTTATTGAGCTTTTAAATAATCGCTTAATATTTAGTCATTTAAATAAAAAAATATGTTATAAAGCTTATGTTCGAAATTTCGAAGATGGCAAATTTAAACTTAAATGCAATAAAAATCTCTCATATTATTCGGAAGTCCACTCAAATGCCCTAAAACGCAACAAAATGTTTAAATATTCAATTAAATCTAATAGATTTGCATAAGAATTTTTGTATTAACTTTTTTTAATAAAGAAATTTCACTTGTTTAATAAATGATTCATTAAGAAAACAAAAACAAAAACAACAAATACATTTCTTAGTCAACCACTCCCAAAAGCATGGTCAACTTAAAAAAGTGTTTTTTTTTTGTAGTTTTTGTAATCGCTTAAACCATATTTATAATGGTAGTAGTGTAAATACTTATTAGTATGTATGTATGTTTGCATAATATACCCATACTACCACAAGAATTTACAACAATAAAATGAGTAATTGATAACCAAAATGTTTCAAGGTATTAATTTTTTACAAATAAAAAAATAAAAGACTGATAAGCATTATCAAAAAAAAAAGCTGCAAATTAAAAAATTTATTTAATTTTGAACCTGCTGAAAGTTCTCTTGAGAACTCAAAGGGAAGAAAAACAACTTAAAAAATTATTTATCTTTTTCTCTCTCAACAATAAACCCGGGTAACGAATGACAAAAAAAAATATGTAAATCGAAACGAAGAAACAATTAAAATTTTGATTAACAAATTTGCAAAAGCAATTAAAAAAATCATCAAGCTTTTAATATATAAACACGTTTAAATTTATTCTTACATAAATTAAAGCAATTAATTAAAAATTTAATTGGACCAATCGAATTATTAATCGATGCAATTAAAATTCTAATTAACACATATTTTTTCGGTGAAGTAAAATAATATTATGAAATAAAATGAACAAAGGGGCTAGTGCTTTGTATTAGTTTATTATAATTTAAATTATAATAAATTTGAAAATAAATAAATAAAATTTATTTCACTTGAATACTTTCCAGTTCTGAAAACTTTCAAACGAAACCGGTTAGCGAATAATATAAACCGGTTAGAACCGGACTTCATGCGAAGAAAATATTTATTTCATTAAACTATTTTTTAATTCTAAAAATTTCAAAGCGAACCCGGTTAACTAATAATATGAACCGATTCGGAACCGTATTACATGCAAACAAAATATTTATTTCATTTAATTTTTTTCTTTTTTAATTTTAAATTTAATTTAATTTTTTTTAATTCAGATTTTTTTTATTAGCGAATAATGTGAACCGGTTTGAGCTGGATTTCCTACGAACAATACGTGTTTTTAATTTGAAAATTTTGTATTTCTTAAATATTTAAGAGGAAGCCGGTTAGCTGATAGTATAAACCGCATTTCATGCGAACAAAATATGTATTTAATTTTTTTTTTTTTTTTTTTTTTTTGGGAAAAATTAAAACCGGTTCGAATTTCCTAACTATTAGTTTTGAAAATTCTATGCGGAATAAAATATAATTTTTTCATTTAATTACTTTTAGTTCTGAAAAATTTTAAATAAAACCGGTTAGCGACAAATAAAAACCGGTTCCATCCGGTTTTCAAGCAAATAAAATTAATTTAATAAAATAATAATAGGGCAAATTTATGCAAAATAATATTGTGAAATAAAATGAACGAAGGCATATGAGATATTTATTTTAATTAAATACTATGAACATTTTGAAATGAACCGGTTAGGAAACATTATGAAGTTTTTCAAAAGCGGATTTCAAGCGAACAAAATATTTTTTTCATATAATTATTTATTAATTCTGAAAGTTTTAAAATTAATAATGTGAAGCGCTAAGTATCGGCTTTCATGCAGACAATATATGTATGTATGTATGTCTTTAATTTAATAATTTTGTAATTCACAAAAATAGGAAACGAAACCGGTTAAGCTAATAGTATGAATTTATTTTATTTTATTTTTTTTTAATTGCGAAAATTTTAAAACGAAATTGGTTAGCGAATAATATGAACCGAATCGAACCGAATTTCATGTGAACAAATTATTTATTTCATATAATTTTTTTTATTAATACTGAAAAAATTAAAATCAAACCGGTTAGCTAGTAGTATGGAAATCGTATGAACCGGCTCGTACCGGATTTCATTCAAACAAATTATATATTTCATACAATTATTTTTTAATACAAACATTTCAAAAGTAAAGCGGTTAGCGAATAGTATGAACCGGTTCGACCGGTTATATCCGTTTTTCAAGCAAATAAAAATAATTTAATAAAAATAATAATAAACTAAATTTATGCGAATATTTTTTATTTCTGTCAAAATTAGCAACAGAAAAAAATCGTGTTATGATACCCATTGATAGCTTTTGAAGTATAAATCCTATTCGTTTAAAAAAAATTAATTGATTTTATAATATAAATTTATTTAAATTCTTTGTTTTTCAGGTTCTTAATTTGATCATTTTAATTTTATATCGTATTGGTGATGGTGGTGAATTTTTGGGTGTTGGCGGCACTTGGAATCTTAACGAGGAGAAGAGTGCCGATTGTGAAATTGTGGCCTCGGGGGTAATGGTGGGCTTTTTCATTTACACCGGCTGTCATACTATAGCGTATTTGTTTGGCACCACCAAGCACAAAAGGTGAGCCAAAACTGCTCAAGTAGAATCAATCACTTTTATATTAATTAAATCTTTTCTAACAGAGAATTATGCGACACTATTATGAATGTGGTGGGTACCTTTATGTGGGTGGCTGTTGGCGGTACGGCTCTACACTATTGGAATGGTTACATGAAGGACAACGATTTCTTATATGTGGCCTCGGAGAGACAAGTAGGCATCGCGATGGGCGCTTTGTGTGTTATAGAAGGAGCCTTGTATCTTTTGGATACAGTTTTGGCCTGCATACATTATTCGAAGGGTGATAGTGATTATGTGCAATAGATGCAATAAATTTAACAAAAGAATTAGAAGGAGTTCAGAAAGCGACATTTTTTTACATTTACTTATATACATAAATACATACTTTTTTTTAAACTTTGTAAACACAAGTGCAAATTAGTTTTAAATAATTTTTGACAATTTTAGCTTCTAACAAGAAATGTTTTCAGAGATTTTAAAATATATAATGAAGTTAGTGGTGTAATTATACAAAATTAGAACAGTAATTCAACAAAAATATCTAACTTACTTCTTGGATAAGAAATTCTTCTCTGGATTCAAATCCATAATACTTTTTTTTATAATTAAGACAACTTTGAAAATCAACACATTAAATTCCATTAAAAACTTGTCAGATGTATTTTTTTTACAAATATAATATTAAGAAAATAGATCAAAGGTAACTTGAGTAAACCTTAGAGTGCTTACGCTTGTCTTAATTTTCTCGATCAGTAGAAAACTTTGAGACCTTTCGAACCAGCCTAATCACTAGCATTAGCACTATTGGATACCAAAAAAAGTTTCAATCCACGAGAAGTCTCTTACAGAAATATTGGTTGAATCGAAACTGAACTTAGCGATGAATTTTAAGACAATAAGAAGACGTGCTGGATGCCTGCCTGAACACAACACTAAAGATAATTCCAATTATTCTTTGAAATTCTCGTAATCTATCTTATTTTATTCATTAAAAAAAATTTAAAACAAATCTTTCTAAGACTAAAATTAATTTTTATATTTATAATTCAAAGGTATTAGCAGTATTATATAAAAAAAACCTTCATATATTTCTCGTATTCCATTTCTATTTACTGTTCAGTAAACTATTCAAAAAGATAAGACGAAGAATATTGCTGACGAGCTCTCCTCTAGCGATATAAAGCCATAACTTTTTGAAAAAAATTTCATTTCGACAATTTTCCATATATTCGAATTTTTTAAACTGCTCTGTATTGTCTGCAATATCGAAATTTATGCATGGTATAAAAAAACCTTCTATAACTGCTAAATTATATAACAACTTCAAAAATTTTAATTTCGAAAAATTTTCCTCATGTTCGAATTTTCGAAATTAGTTTGAATTGAATGTAATATTGAGATTAACGAGTAATAAAAGACATTTCAATCTTTAACGCTATATAATTAAACTACGAAAAAATTAGTTTATGTTCGAAATTTCTATATAAGACTCCGAAAAAAAATTCGTTTATGTTCGAAGTTTTTAATCTTCATAATTTCTAAGAAATTCTTTGATTCAATATTTGTCTCCAATTAATATTTAATGAATTACACCTCTACAAAAACAAATTTAACTGATTACTTAAAATTCGGTTCGAAATATATTTAAAAAAAAATATATATGTATTTTTCGAAGTTTCCGTAAAGTTTTCTATTACTGCATATAATCTACGACAACACATCGTCTGTTGGTTTCTGGTTTGCTGCAGACATAATGTATTTTGAATATACTGTGCCACAAACCAGAAACCAACCAACGACGATATTGTTCTTTAGCTTTATAAAATAGAAAAAAGAATATTTTGATTTAAAAATAAGTTTTTGGATTTAAAACATTTTCTATACAAGAAAAAGAAATTTCATGTTTTTTACAATTTCGAAATAAAGTTTCAATATTTTTGTATGATACAAATGTTCGAATTTTCGAAATCTTCTGATTCAAATTAATTAAATTATACAACCATTTGTAAAACTTACTAGATGGAAAAACTAAGAATGTGAGCTTAAGTGGACCTCCTTATTATCTTAAAATATGAATAATAAAACAATATTTTTTAAAAACAAATTCCAAAAAAAAAATTTATAACAAACACAGTATCCTTTACTATTAGTAGTCAAAAATGCAAGGCCAAAATAATGGCTGAAATATTTTTTTTTGTTTGTTTTGAAAAACATCTGTTTGCCATAAATTAATTACTTAAACGTATTATTTTTTTTTCTCAAGTGAAATTGATGCCAAACATCTCCTCTAGCTCGTTTAATTTGGCATGCATTCGATACTACAAGCGAACGATACTTTATTAATATTTAACAATTGTCTTTTAATTATTTGGCATGTGGTATTAATTAATCTATATTCAAAACAAATACACTTGTTTAATTAAACGATTTCAGATAATTTAAATGAATTATAATGAGTCTTTTTGCGAAACTAGTTTAAGCTAATTTGCGAGTAAATTATAGAAAATTTGCATGAAAGACAGGAATATGAAAAGTCTGCAGTTAAAATAAATTAGCAAATGTTTTTCTTAAGATGAAAAAGTTTGATCTTTGTCTTTATACATTTACATACACATATTCCCCTTTATTGCGAATGGCGTCGTCGACGTCACATCAGGACGACAGTAAATATTTTCACTTGTATACTCTTTATCGGCAACAATTAGCTGTTATTGACAATCTCTTACTAATCTCTAAGGCTCTAATAGTAGACCAATGTTGTCGACAGAGTGTAAACAAGTGCCAACTTTAACTGTCGTCTTGATGTGACGTCGACGAGCCTTCCATAATAAGGGAGATTATTTTCCCTCCGAATTTGTTCAATAACTGAGAGCAAAATCTGGCAACACTGATGATATTTAAGACCACGCACCGCCTTTTTTCTTATTCCAAATTTTTATCATAATAAGACCCTGATGTGTATCAAAATTTGTTGAAAATCGGTATACATACATATGTTAGACTTTAGTAGGCGTGCGACCGCCTACTTTCGTAAGCTGGAGATAGCGTTGAGATCGGTTGAACACTAGTATATGAAAATTAAAATAAGTTTTAATGGGTGTGACTACGCCCACTTTTACAAATGAGAAATTGTGCTCCGCCTACTTTTTCAAACAGCAAATTTTGTAATCAAAAGAGTCGAGTTACCATGTGCAAAGTTTAATAAAAATCTGTTGTTTAGCAGAACGTCCAGTATAAAACAACCTATATTTAAAGGAGAGTGACACTGCCCACTATTTTCGAACAAGAAATTGTACCTTATAGTATTTAGCGTTTTACGACTTCGGCTGTGACTATTTTGCCCTAGATTAAAGCAAAAATGTTGCCGTGCTATTAAGCCCGTACAATAGTCTTAATAGAATTCAAAATACGCCAACTTGTATAAGGGGTATTGTGCCATTATAAGCGACCAGGCTACGTTGCCAAACTTCGCAAGAATCGGTTTTGTAGAAGTATACGATGTACAATATAAAATTTTAATAGGCACAGCTACGCCCACTTTACTTAATGCTACATATTGACATCACAAGAACACAACATAGTGGAAACCACTCTTCGTTGCAAGATGCTGGTGCAAATATTGCAGATCTAGCAAGTCTACGATTTTCAGCCATATCCGCCAAAAAAGCTTAAGCGTTATATTTTTAAATTTCTTTTTTTTTACGTAAATCGATTATTTGCGATCATAAATAATCGTTTTTTGTGCAAAAAAATTAATAAATTTATTTTGATAATTATGTCACTTAAACGTTTTTGCCGCTTATGGCACCATATAAGCAGTACAAAAAATATTGCAGAGTGCGAATAACTCTTGAAAAGCTCACTAAAGTTTATAAAAAAAAGCTTAAAAAAATCATTCGAACATTTGAAAACAAAAAAGAAGAAACACTGATTCGACAATTCATAATGTTATTATGTAATCCGAATCGAACGGAAATGTGTTCGAATTGCAATGTTAATAACATACAAATTCGAACAGTTTTCGTTTCGAATCGAACTACATAATAACCCCCCAGGTATTGACCCGAACCTGTGCTGAAAATTTCAGCTCTTATTGTTCCAGAGATCATGCGTTACGAACAAACACACACAAAGATTTTATATATGTATGCAATGAACCCTCTCATAACGGAGGCCGCCCATAACCGGACGGACCCCTCTAATAACCGAACAACTTTTGTAGATCCAAAATTAAACTAAAAGAATACGAACTTCTCTCATAAGCGGACACCTCTAATAAACGGACAAAAATACCATGACGTTGAGTGTCCGGTTATGAGAGGTTTCACTGTATAGATAACTTTCTCTCATGCCTGGATTGACTTGTGAAAATCTTTTATATAGCCTGGCGACTTAAAAATAATATTGATTTCAATGTCCCACTCACCTGTATACTAGCCGCTCCCGTTCCATCGAGCACATCCATACCCGTCTTTGCTCGTTCCGTGCTCAATTGACTGCAACAACGCTTGTAGTACGGCCTTTTGGTGGCCGTTAATGGTGTTGAGGCCAAGTCCAATATATCAATTAAATCACTATCTAATATATACGAGTTACGCGAAATGTCATTGAGTAAAACGAGTTTACGCGAATCTAAACTTTCACGATACACATTACGCGGTTTATCCAGATTATGCTCATAATCTGGATCCATATTAAAACTATTACGCGAGGCACTACGACGTTTGGCTAATTCGCGCGCTGAGCCGTGTAGGGAAGAGGAGGTTTTACGACGTCTCACCACCGTTTGTGGGGTGACAAACGGTGACGTTGTGCTATTATTGGGCGTGCAGGGCGAAGGCAATATGTAGGAGGTATTATCCGATATTTGGGAATTATCGGGCACGACGGGGCAGTTCAATGAGGCATCCATGAGACTTATTTGTGAGAGTTTGCGTTCCAGTTGCTTTTCATAGCTATTGAATTTGTCATAATCAATAAAAGACATGTTCTCATAGCTGACCATATTGTCAACAGCCTGCAGCGATTGCAAGGAGGCCCGCCATTTGTCATTCAATTTATCTTTCTTCTTCTCCGAACTGAGGCCGAAGGTGGTCCTGAAAGAGGATATTAGGGTAGAAGATCTGCGTTTCTTAAAATTAGCTATGGGGTCGAAGGAGCCACCGCCACCGCCGTCTTCCGTTAGAACCGGAGTAGATGTTTTACGCGGTTGTGCTGGCGGCGTCTCCTCAATGGGAGTGGAAGTGGCTGTATTAGCCATCGATAGAGGTCTTTGTGGCGTATTATTGTTTTCACTAGTTTCTATGGAATTCTTGCGTGGCGAGGCCGGTGAGGTGGGATCTTCTTCGGATAATTGTTCTAGTTGGGGTTCAATGAGGCTGCGACGATTTGTTCGCCGGGGTAAAATCATGGAACGACTGCGGGTAAATTTAAAAGGCAATTCATGCTCATCTTCAATTTTATTAAGACTCTCTTTACTGCTCGTTATCGAATTGATAAGTTTGGAGAGTTTGCCTTTCAAAGAGAAACTGCCCGATCTTTCGAATTTGGGCGGGCTGGCAATAGCTAAAACGGGCGGAGCACTGCCATCGATAAGCTGATTTTGCAGTTGTTGTTGCTCATAATACTCCCGAAACTTTTGACTAACATTTGTGTTACTATTATTGTTAGTTTCATTAAAATTGTTGTTAATATTATTATTATTATTATTGTGGCTGATGCTATTGTTATTGTGATTAGTGGCAGCTGTGGGATTTCTGCCAAGTTTGGCAGTTTGTAAAGCATTCTTTTGGTTCTTGCTCATTTCTTCCGTTTCACTTTTGGTTCTTTGTAGCTGTTGTTTTTTCACCAACTTTTGTTGCTTCTTTTGAGCCTTGACGGCGGCTTTGTTATCGCGCGTCGTGTTCATTGTGCCCTTTCAGCGCCACCTTTACAAACCTCAAGAAAATTCGCACTGAAAAAATTAAAGGCCACGTGCCAGGGACCTCACAGAGATCTGCAAAGATACAGAATTAAAAAAAAAAATACTTTAGTTTAAAACAAAATTCTTTGAAAAATCACATAAACTTCAATTTGCTTTCAACTTCTCTACCTCTACGAAAAAATTGCTATTAGTATTCTTATCAATATTAAATTAAAAACAAAAAAATCATTGTTGTTTTCGACATAGAAATATACAGCAACAACGAATTACTGATTAGATTTGTTGAAAAAATAGAGATTTTATACGAGCACTCGAACCCTTTGAGGGTAACGAGACTTTATATTGCAAAATCAATTAACTATTTTATTTTCCATTTGGAAGGTGTACATACTTTGCAAACAACAAATGTTTAACACTCATGCCAAATTAAAATGAAAATAGATAAAACTTACAATAAATATGGAAAAAAAATTATATTTTGATAAGTTCCAGTTGACAAAATGAAGCATATGGAGGCTTAAAAAGCTAAAAATAATATGTTTAGCCACGGCCTGTATTTGTCAGATGTAATATTTAAGGCAAACAACAATAAATTTGCTGTAACAACTGCCATTAAATGTGAAAATTCCTGCAAAAGCTTTAAAAAGCTTTTATTCAAAGTTTTGTTGACTAAGATTTTGGGTAACCAAAAATATTAACAATGTAATGCAAGAGTTACCTGACTTTAACAACTACTGTCAGCTGATGAAATTCCTACAAAAGCTTTTTAAGCTCTAGAGCAGTCTTTATATTATTTATGTGTTAGGGAGAATATGAAAGAGAGTAAAATGTATCCTGTGTCGAATGCTTATGAGAGATTGCGTTGTTTTCTTCAATACATGTGTTTGAAGTACGTGTAAAAAAGAGCAAAACGAAGTGCCCACGGGCGGCCTTCTCCCTATCTCTGCTCTAGAGCAGCGAAGTCCAAACACACGTACTCTGAATTTGCATTTGAGGTAAACAGCTTTTAAAGCTATTGAATTTGGTCTTGTTTCTTTGCACAGTAAGAGCAAGCATAGTTGGCTGTTGTGTGGTTGCTGTGGCTGTTGTGCTCTCGTAGGTGTGAAAGCACAAAAGCTCTTTTGTAAAAGTTTGCACATTGTGCATATGGCTTGGACGTAGCTGCTATAGAGACATATTTTGAAAATTTTGTTAATTGGGATTTTATGTAAACAAAAACAGCATCTAGCACTTTAGCACAAGGGCTTGTCCTTGTCAGCTAATGAAAATTCAGCAGAAGCTTTTAAGCTTAAAGAGCCTTATTGAAAATTTTGTGAACTGTTATTATCTATATTTTAACATATTAATTGAAAGTATTTATTGTAAACACACATACTCTGACAATTGCATTTGATGTAAACAGGTTTGAAAGCTCTTAAATTTGTTGTTGTTTCTTTGCCGAGATCTGAGGGCAAATTACGGCACTGGTTATCGAACGAAATTACGAAATATTTCAATAGAGTTTATGTGGAAATATTTTTAAATTTCGAATAGTATCGAGTGCCGTAATTTGCCCCCTACTTGGCTGTTGTTTTCTCGTCGGTGTGAAAACACAAAAGCTCTTTTATAAAAGTTTGCACATTGTGCATGTTGGTTGGATGTAGCTACTTTAAGAAGCTTTCAAAAGCTTTTAAAAGCTTTTATTGCACTGTACAAAAAAATTATGCAAATTAATAAAAAAAGCTTCTAACGAGTCAAAACGGTGCTTTGAACCTTTACCTTAGTGCCTTATTTAAAGGGAGGTTTAAGTTCTGCCTCTTTGGCAGCTTCTTGTGGTGATTCGGTACTGGCAGGCCATGTGTGTAAACCTTGCATTTTATGTACGTACAAGATGTGTTCAGCACTTTTATGTAAAATTATTTTCTACTAAATATGTATATAAAAATGTAAGCAAAATGTAGCAAGAGTATTTATTAATTATAGACACATTTTCAATAAAAATTTCGAAAAGTCTCGTACAAATAAAAGCTTTTTTCAAAGCTTTTTTTATTGTGCAAAAACAAAAAGAAAATTGTACACTAACACAACATCCTACATTTGAAAAGCTTCAAAGAATATTCTGATTAATCAAAAAAAAAAATTTTTTAATTTTTGCCACCAAAAAATTACCAAGTGTGCATGTAATTTTAAAAAGCTTTTTATGGAATTTATGCCAGAACTAATCAAAAAAATTTTATTTGCTATTGCCTCCCATAGAACAATATGTGGTAATGAACTTTTAATTAAATAAAATAGTTATCAAGTGGAAAATAAAATAAATAAAAAAACAACAAAATTAATATACATACGAGTATGTTTGTATTTTTAAGTTAATATTTAGACGTATTTATCGCTCGATTACGTCCAATACAAACATTAACTTTGAGATTAATTTAAAAATGTGCCAAATATAGACGATGATATAAATAAAATTGAAACAGAAATAATCTATTTATTTATATTCGTTGAAAGCCAAAAAAAAATTATTTGAAAATTTGCAATATACATACATACGAGTATGTATAAGATATTGAAAGTTTTACCAAAAAAATATATTTCATTAAAATCTATTTCATTAAAATTACCATAATTTCTGGCATGTAGTTAGATTTTATAACGAAATATAAAAAGTTTTTGGGAAGAGCTCATATTTTTATTTTTCTTGCCTTATTGCTTAATTATTTGTTATCAATTTCAGTTCTAAAAGTGATAAAATTCTTTCATACTTTATTAACATCATGTCAAATAACAATATAAAAAATAGATAGCACACAAACATGGCGTCATAAAAATAAATAAAAAAGGTATTTTGTCGAGGTTGCGAGAACTGTAAATAAATACGAAAGCTTTCTTAAAAAAATAAAACAAAGACATTTCCGTCTTCATATTATAGAGTAAAAACATTTTCATTTCCAAAATTAAAGGCCAACAAAACTTTTCTTAAAGGAAAATATTACAGTTTGTTATATAGAAAAGCTATAAGAACATAACTTTGAAAAAAAGCTTTTACAAAAAAATATACATATAAGTTTTTATTGAGGTATCCGAAAGGAAACGTTCGCAAAGTTAGCATTTATTTTTATGCAGAAGATGAGCTTTTTCTCAAAAGCTTAAAATTGACTTAATTTTTTTTAATTAAAATTAATTGTATCTGATTGAAAAAAAAATATTTAACAAATCTTGTTTTAATACGATAAATAAAAAAATGTTCGTTTATTTAAAGAAAAAGCTCCACACTGATTCGAGTAGAAGTAAACTTGGTGCTAGTAATAACTTTGTTTCTAGCAAGAATTACATCAAGTTTTTCATTTCTAACCTTATACTACGAGTACAATATAAAAAAGCTCTAAACAGCTTTAAGAAAAAAAAAACACATTAGCTAAGCATTGTCAGCTAAATATGTATGCATGTATGTGTCAAAAGCTTTTAGAAAAGCTTTAAATTTTCAAGGTTTAGCGAAGCTTTTTAAAAAGCTTTAAATTGCATAAAGTAAAGAAAGTTACTCAATTTTTTGCGTTGCCTTTCTTCTTAAAAAAAATACTCCAAAATAATTGTGCTCTTAAAAAACTTCATTACTTTGGACTTTAATTTTTGACATATTATTCATAATCACCCTTATCGCGAGGACGAGGGGAACATTTTGTTCACGTGAACTAAATTAGAACATAGTACACTGACACAACAACAATGCAAAAATTGGCTCTTACACTTTTGTGGAAAGGGAACACATTTTACGTGAACTTTTATTCTCGATAAGGGTGAATAATTTTAAGTGATTTGTCACTGCCTTTTCATAAATTTTTTAAAACTAATTGAACTGCTTCCAAATTATTTTTAAACAATAAATTTCATTATAAACTATTGAGTAATTAAATTTCTTGTTTAAGATAAAGGGTACCAACGCATAACAAAAACTAATATATTTTGTAATAAAAAAATAGAAAGCTGTTGAGCAATGACAAACTAACTATTTAAGCAAAATCAAAATTAAAATAAAAGTGACGAATCGAAATTAAATTAGATAAAAAGTTGAAGTGAAAAATATACTTAAAAAAACAACTTTAACTAAAAAAGAAACAAGAATTCTTAAGAAACAACAAAAAGCTTCCCTGAAAGCTTTAAGGTTAGCTGCAAAGAATTTTAAAAGAACTAAGAACTTTTGAAAGTAACAAAACGCTAAGAAAATTTTCAACAAAAAATAATATAAACTTTTAAAAGTTTAAAGTTTTTAAAGTTTAAAGCTTTGAGGCGATTTTAAGTTCACTTGCGATTCCAAATTTTATTAATAAGAGGGTGATATCTTAATAGCTACGCCCAAGCCACATGCACAACGTGCAAGCTTTTACAAAAGAGCTTTGTGCTTTCACAAAGTCAGCTTGCTGCTTACTTTGCAAAGAAATAAGAAAAAATTCTAAGAGCTTTCAAAGCTGTTTACCTCAAATGCATATATCAGAGAGTGTGCTTGGTAGTTGCTGCTTTAAATAAAGGAGCCAAATTAGCCTCTATGTGAAACGTTCGGTAAAGCGTTTTAACAGCTTTCTGCTTGACGATCACTTGAATATTCATTAGAGCTTTTTATAAAATTTTTAAGTGGAAGTGTTATAAGGAGGAACAATTCTGCTTAAAATTCACTAAAATATTCGTAGCTATTAAAAAATGTTTAAAGTGTTTTCATATATCTGTTGCAAAAAGGAAAAAGTGCCTAAGTCGACTTAAGCTTAAATTTAGTTAATGGCACTTTCATATTATTTCGATATGCGATTTCTTTTGGGAATAAAAGCTTAACTTAACTTTCGATCTAATATATTCTAAATTTATATTTAAGATTCTCCAATTAATATGGTTCCGCAAAGAAAGTAACAACTTTTACAGAAATCTGCTTAAAGTTTAAAAAGTGTTTTCCTGAAAAGCCGCTTATTTAGACTTAATCACTTTTGCCTTCGTCCCACAACACAACGTTTAGGCTCTTGTGCTTATGGTTAAAGCACTTGCCATAAACTTTAGATGGAAGAAGTGAAAAATTAAGCTTTTATGGGTCCATTTAAAACACCAAGAACTATGTATATGTAACTATACAAAATTTTAATCACTTTTTCCTTTCAGCTTTTTTTGGCAGTTGAGAAAATCTTTTAAGAAAATTATGAAAAAACTATAAAATAAAAACCAAAACTTTAGAGGCCCATTTGACATGCACAGCGCCATGAAATGTTATTAATTTTTCTCTTTTCTTGTCGTTCTTCTTAACTTAAAATACTTGTAGCTAATAAATTAAACATTTTACTTGTTTTATTTTATTACCTTAAGCAAAATGCTAATAAAATCATCAACCTCAGTCACACATTCTTCACATAAACTCGATGTTGTGTGTAGCATCGAATTGATTTGTTTGGACATGTGTAGAAAGGTCTTGTTAACAAATTGTTGTTTTTTTTTTTTGGAAACGTGTTGGGAATGCTAATTAAAACAATTCATCTGGCAAAGAACAGCAACATTTCATAGAAAAGACGCAGCACATACAAAAAATTCTGGAGTAAGACAGACAGACACACAGCCCAGACCACTCCTCTTAAATGCCCCAAACAGAATATGTACGTTAGAAATCATTATAAATGGATATTATAGTTTCTTTTGTGGCAATATGAAATAATTGCCTAAACCGACTTAAGCAAATTTTACTTTATTATGCAATATTATGCCGCTGTTGAAAGTTGCTGTGGTTCAAAATTCTTTATATACACACAAAGGATCACACGAAAGTAGAATTAGGCGTTCGAGCTTTTGAATCTCTTATTGGTAACGTCTAAACTTCTAAAACTAACTTCTTTGTTTAACACGACTTAAGTGCTTATACATAAACTTAGACCTGTAGCAAATATTCGTGTAAAAATTTTAAGATGTTTTTATTTTTTCTTAGGTGTGTTACTTCATAACTCGGTACATTTTAGACCGATTGTAAATTTTTTTTGTTATCTAAGAGGGTATAGCTTCCCATTATAAAAAAGTGGGCGGAGACACACCTTCAATTTTTTAATATAATTTTATGATATTCTACTTATTTGACTGCTGCGAAACCTATAAAACACCTTTGGTTCTTGTAATTACACAATTTGAAAGTAAAAAAAATGGGCGGAGTTACGCCCATTTAAATTGATTATAATATTTCACGCTGTTCTACTTAACCGATTTTTACGAAACTTACCACACAACTTGAGCTCTAAGATATAAAAAAAAATTATTTAAAAAATGGGCGGAGTCACGCCCATTCAAATTTAATATTTTATTTTACGTGGTTCTACTTTAGCGATTTTTACAAAACTTAATACACACCCAAAGCCCTGAAAAACACACAATCTAGCATTTAAAAAATGGGCGGAGGCGCGCCCATTAAAATTTAATTTTATATTTCACGTACTTCTAGTTATCTTCTTCTATCAAATCTTTGCATTGAAGTCGGTTTTTTTGGCAGAAAGAATTATTATTTATGTATTTCATATATTTAAGATGATCTTTTTTTTTTTTGCTTTGTTTTGTAAGATAAATTTTTTAAGTAACTTTGTTTTATTCAATTAATATTATACATACTTTAAACTCTTTAATAAATGGCTATAAAAATACAACTGAAAGCCTATAAGGGCACAACATCCATATGAAAATGAAAAAAATAAATAATAATAAATAAAAGAAAGAAATTCTAGCAACAGAGACTGTTTAGAATTTTAATTAATTCTTGCGAAAGAGGTTTTGACTTCAAACCAAAAAAAAAAATAAATTATTTTTAGCACTCAAATACAGGTAGTTTGGAACTGAATTATATTGTGAAATATAAGTACATGGATAGCGAAAAGAATGCAAATATGTATATAAAAAAAACTTAAAATGAAATCATTAATAGTGAAACAGAAAAGTTAAGCAACACTGGCTGGCTGGCCAACATAAATCAATGATAAACAGCTTAAAATTTTCAATTTATCTAAATACTCTCAAAGAACAATTGACACTTAGGATTGTCATAAATAAATTTGTGTTCAGTTTTACCAAATTTTTTTTGTAACACATAACATGATAAGTGATAATTGTAAAGCGCATTCATTATTCACGGTCAAAATGCATGACCTGCATTATAATAATGTTAGTGAAATTGTGTCTGTATGAGTCACACCGACGATGCTTGAAGAAAAATCTAAATTTTTTGATTTCTACAAACGCATGTATGCCACACAAACATAACATGATAAGCTACTCAAAGCAGTAGGTTATACAAAGAACTGTCAAATTCTAAACATAAAAAGTTTTTGTATGTAGTTTGACAATTGTTTTGCATGCACGTGCATGCCGATATCTTCATGCACACGTACACGATGCTTGTGTCATGCATTTTGACCATGAATAATAGTGCGCTTAACTGTTGTGCAGCAAAACACAAAATTTAGTTTGATTTATTTAAAAGAATTTAAATTTGTTTTTAAACTAGCATATTTAAAAAAAATTTAACCAGAACAAGCAAAACTATTTTATTTTTAAATAAATCAAAGAAAAGAAGAATGAAATTAGACGCGAAAAAATAATTAAAAAAACCGCAAGAGAGCGTCGTCTCTAAATGTGTTCCAGGACTTAAAATTTTTTAAGTTTCAACTCCAAAATTAATACGGAGAGTGTGCTACCACATAGGCAACAATCATTTACATATATAAAGCGGCCCACCCACTTGCAATATAATTGTGCAATTTTCTGTATTGTACAATAATATCGCCAATGTGTATGTCATATTCGAAGGTGACACAATATATTGGCATATATCAAAACACTTTTGATTTTTATTGTACAACCAATACAATTGTGTAATGTGGTGGCAGCATTGTTCAATGTTGGTTACTTTTTCACTGTGGGGAAAATTGGGCAATATTTTCTTTGATAATATTGTGCAATATATTGCATAGTATAGGTCAAAACGATGTACAAAAAGATATGCAATAATATTGTATAAATGGATGGGCCGCTTAAGAGAAAGCTGCCAGCGCCTAGTCAATCATCATTTATATAAAAAAAAGGGTGCCATCAATCACATAGTCAACCACTGATTCTATAAGAAGAACGTGCCATCACACAGTCAACCCTCATTACTGTAAGAAGAAGGTGCCAACAATTACATAGTCAACCAACATTTCTATAAAAAGCAGGTGCCATTATACAGTCAAGCATCTTTTCTATAAAGAGAAGGTGCACTGACATAGTCATCAATCTCATAGTCAACCATCATTTCTATTAGAAGAAGGTGCCATCACGTAGTCAGACATCTATTTTATAAGAAGAGTGTGCCACTACAGGGTCAACCATCATTTGTATAAGCAGACGCCATCATATAGTTAACCATCGTTCCTATAAAAAGAAAGTGCCATCACAAATACAACCATATTTTCTATAAAAAAAGTGCCAATCATAATTTCTATAACAAGAAGGTGCCATCAATCTCTTAGTCAACCATCATTTCTATAAGAAGATGCCGTCACACAGTCAACCACCATTTCTATAAAAAAAACTGGTGCCATTAATATGCAACCACAATTTCTGTAAGAAAAACGTGTCGTCCCACAGTAAATTATATTTTCTATAAGAAAAAGATGCCATCAATCACTTAGTCAACCATCATTTCTATAATAAGAAGGTGTCATCACACAGTCAACTATTTATTCTATAAGAAAAGTGTGCTATTAGAGGATCAACCATCATTTCTGTAGAAAGAATGCGCCATCACAAATTCGATGGATGGGCCGCTTAAGAGAAAGCTGCCAGCGCCTAGTCAATCATCATTTATATAAAAAAAGGGTGCCATCAATCACATAGTCAACCACTGATTCTATAAGAAGAACGTGCCATCACATAGTCAACCCTCATTACTGTAAGAAGAAGGTGCCAACAATTACATAGTCAACCAACATTTCTATAAAAAGCAGGTGCCATTATACAGTCAAGCATCTTTTCTATAAAGAGAAGGTGCACTGACATAGTCATCAATCTCATAGTCAAACATCATTTCTATAAGAAGAACGTGCCATCACATAGTCAACCATCCTTTCTATTAGAAGAAGGTGCCATCACGTAGTCAACCATCTATTTTATAAGAAGAGTGTGCCATTACAGGGTCAACCATCATTTGTATAAGCAGACGCCATCATATAGTTAACCATCGTTCCTATAAAATGAAAGTGCCATCACAAATTCAACCATATTTTCTATAAAAAAAAGGGCCAATCATGATTTCTATAACAAGAAGGTGCCATCACACAGTCAACTATTTATTCTATAAGAAGAAGATGCCATGACATAGTTAATCATCATTTCTATAAGAAGAAGGCGGCATCAATCACATAGTCAACCATGATTTCGGGAAGAATGTGCCACACACATTCAGCCATCTTTTCTATAAGAAAAAGTTGTCATCAATCACTTAATCAGCCATCATTTCTATAAGAAGAACGTGCCATCCCACAGCAAATCATATTTTCCATTAGAAGAAGGTGCCATCAATCACTTAGTCAACCGTGATTTCTGGGAAAAGAAGGTCCAATCATACAGTCAACCATTTATTCTATAAGAAAAGGAAAGCTGACACAGTCAGCCAACTTTTTATATTTTCATAAAACCATCTACTTATATTTTTCATAAAACCAGTGTGCTGCTATAGGCACCCATATTTAAAAAAAAACAAGGGTTACAGGGTTAAGTACTCAGTAAGTCCTAGTTTACACTATGCAAGTCTTATTGCTAAGCTGATTAGTTTTAGGGAGAGGGAGAGACGAGGGGAAAAGAAAGGTGTCTGTGCCAAACTAATCAGCTTTGCAATAAGACTTGCATAGTGTAAATTAGGACTAAGGGTGTTTTTGTCTTGTTTGAAAAAAGGCTAGAAAAATACCCTTCAATGAGGACATTACGAGTCAAAATTACCTGCGAAAATATTGCTTAGGAAATTCCGTTATAAGTCTCTGAATACACTAAAGCATGAAGTTAAGCTTAAAGACGCTTCAATTTAAGTATGGAATGTGTTTAAAATTTTTATGTAAAATCGTGTGTGGAAAATGTTTGTAGAACTTTCAAACCCTCTAACTCTTTTCCGTAAAAAGGGGTCAAATGAATAAACTTAAAAATGGAGTTTGAGCCTTAAGGCCAAGAATCCGTCATATGTATCTTTTACGTCACCTTTTTCAACTGACAGCTAAGTTGAAATACGTCTCCCTCAATTTTTCATTGATAAAATCTCTTTGAAAGCGTTAACTACAAGAATGAGAGAAATATGTAGCTATGTATACTCGTAAGTACATTGTATATACATATGTATCAGTGATTAGCAATGAATCGTTTTTTCGCTATTCATACTGACTAATGAAATTTTAAATTAAAGTGAGTAGACATCATTTAAACTCAACTATTATGATTTACGCATACTCACAATGACATTGATTTATAAGTATAGGCTGAAATAAATATGAATGCAACGTCAACATCATAGTCATATCACACTCCCACCCATAAATCACCTCAGTTCAGAGCTGCCCATCGAGAGAAACACGAGAGAAATGTATTCGCGTATGTATATTCATTTGCATAAAAAGTCGATTGATGTTCGGCACTCTGGTGCCAGTTTGAACAGCCTGGTCTCAGTTTGATTTGTAATTTCAGGAAAATAATTATACTACTCACATTGATTCAGCTCACTCAACTCATGCATGTATGTTTATTTAAAAGTTTAGTGATTAAACAGTTTGCAATTAGTATACAATAGTAGTAAATAGGGTTGTTTTTCAATTCCTGCAAAGCAAACCCAAAAAAACCAACAGAGAAACACATAACCTTATGATGAGAACTTTAATGTTCGTATGCGAAGTTCGCATTGTGAATCATACATACTTATTTTTCATCGTCCATAGTCATTGAGTTAAGGAGAGTCGAAATCAACAACGTCATAAATGTTGCTAAGTATGAGTTCGATGAGCATTTCAAACTTCCGAGTGAATATGATTCATGGACAACATTGCAATAAGTAAGACTGAGCATAAGTACAAAAAATTATAAGTCATGAATCAAGGGGTCTACTCTGTATTTCGAAACGAAAGCAAATGCTTTCGAAATGCAATGTTAATAGCATACAAATTCGAAAGCATTTTCTTTCGTTTCGAAATATAGAGTAGACCCCCAACTCTACTCACTTTTTCACTACTCATTGCTGTTCTCTGATGTGCATATATGTATGTACTTACATTTTAAAATTTTAGCAAATAAAATGCGCCATTGGAAACAAATAACAAAATTGTACTTTAATTTGTATTGTTTTTTTTTTCAGATAAGCAAGAAATACAATTTTTATTTGAAAAAAAAGTTAAGGTAAATTGACGGGCACAACCAATGCTGGCCTGCTATTGTTGTAATAACAATAAAAACTAAATATTATATTTATACATTTAAAAATAGAAAAATATTTATAAATTAAAATTTACGCAGATAATGATGCTACTCGTAGATGAACAAAAATAAATAAAAAATAAATTATTAGCAGTAGGAAAACATTAAATCTTTAAATTTTTTATGGCGCTGGATCAGCCCAGCCTACAGCTCAACATCGTGGGCGTGAAATAAATGGGGAGGGGGGTGGCAAATTGCGGCAATCGATAACGCAAGAAATTTAAAAATTTTTCCACATATATATAAACTCCATCCACTAAAATATTTTGAGATTTCGTCCGATACGAATGCCACAATGTGCCCCTTCTCACTACTTTCAAAAAACTTTCAGATTAGTTTCTTTTTTATTTTTTATAAAAAAATGGTAAATTATTTTATTATTATGTAATATTTTGTTTTAATTTGCAATTAAAGTTATTTTGGAAAAATTATTTTCATAAAAAAATCAACAAGAACAGCTCTTAAGATCACTTATAAAAAAAATGAAGCAAACTATATTAAAAGATCAAATAAAAGTGCCTTAATTGTGAAAGTGGTCTAAGGGCCAATTTCACCAACTCTATTTAAATAGCAATTCATATTTAAATGTCGATTTTCACTCATTTTTTTATGAAAAAATTACTTTTAAACATGAATTGATATTTAAATAAGTCATGTGTCCAAAAAAGCGTAACCACTAATTACTAATGAAAAACTGTTTGATTCAGACATGTCTTCACCCTTATCGCGTTATCGCTAATAAAAGTTCATGTGAAATGTGTTTCCTTTCCCTAAAATTGTGATCGCCAATGTTTGCGTTGTTGTTGTACCAGTATACTATTTTCTTTATTTTGTTCACCATTTTTTGTTCACGGGAAATATTTCACGTGAACAAAATGTTCGCCTTATATTCGCGATAAGGATGATTTATTGATTTAAACAGTTTCCAATAATGTTGGATTCTATAAAATTGTCTATTAGTTACGTATGGAAACTGTTTAACTTAATAAATACGTGGCGGAATCAAACAGTTTTTCATTAGTAATTAGGGGTAACGCTTTTTGGGCCCATGGCACACATGAAATGCCAGATGTAAACTCAGCCTCAGTCTCTTCATGATGATTTGCCAGAGTATATTAATCAGAAATGTCAAAAAGCGAGCGCCGTATGACAGTTTAGACAGTTAAGCATTTCGCAAGTTATATCGGCCCTTAAAAAAAACACCCTGTATGTATGTTTACTTATTAAAAGTATAATCATCGCTACAAAGTGTTTTAGCCTTTATGTTAATATTTTTTTTTTTTAATTTGCGGTTAAAAGGTTAATTACAATAAATGTTATTGTTATTGATATAAACATTATTTCATATTTCCAGCTTCTTCATAGGTAGCACGAATGCTGGTTAAAAAATATTAAAAGCGATATTCTAAATGCATCGTATTAACTGTCTTAAGAAATTGTATCTGATGTAAGGGAAAAAAGTTTAACTATAATAGAAAAACTTTGAATTTTTAATGTTATTTCACCAAACCAAAATTCAATTGATTTCTTTGGTGAGAGTTATGGCGTTATGGCGAGTCTCTCTCACTCTCACCATAGAAACCAATTGAATTTTGGTTATGGTTATGGCTATGGCGTTATGGCTATGTCACGTCTAATTTAAGCTTTAAGGCCGTGATACACTCTCCTACACAATCTCGCGATTTACAAAAAAAATACAATCCTGTAGTGCGATTCACTAACTTTTTTTAACGATAATTGCATCGTTAAAACAATTATATCGAAAATTTATCGAATTTGTTATTCAGTTAAATTTTTAACGATATTCGCTGTAGGTTAATGACAGCTGTGTCGTTATTTAAGCGACAATTTATGTGCTGTTAATTTTATAGACAAACATCAACAGAAAACATCAGCTGCGTACTATCGTTAAAAAGAAGTTACAGAATCGCACCACTGGTATGATGAAGTCTATGAACATTTTCAAAAGACAATAACAATTCAGCAGATTAGGTTTGACTTTTTTTAGTAAATCTCGAGATTGTGTAGGATACCGAGTATTGGCCTTTGGAAATCAATCAATTATTGACCAAAGTCGGTTGGTACTTTTTCCGCATTATTTCCCAATACATTTCGTGGAAAAAATTTAACAGAATTTTGGGCTATTGTCTGTTTGAAAAGTATTTCTAAATATTGATGAAATCGATTATTTATGATCGTAAATAATCGATTTTCGTAAAAATAATCCTGCCAAAAAAACCGACTTCAATGCAAAGATCATTGTATGGTACCAAACTGGAAGCTTAAAAAAAAATTTGAATCTCTTAAGTTAAGAAGTACGCGATACATAATATAAAATTTTAATGGGCGTGTCTACGCCCATTTTTGAAATAAAAAATTGTGTGGTTTTTAGAGCTCAGGGTGTGCGTTAAGTTTTGAAAATCCGGTAAAGTAGAACCACTGAAAATAGAAGATTAAATTTTAATGGGACCCCTGCCCATTTTTTTAATGCAAGATTGTTTATATTTTAATTCTCAAGGTGTTTGGTAAATTTCGTAATAATCGGTAAAGTAGAATCACTTAAAATAAAATATTAATGTTAATGGACGTGAAATATAATAATAGATTTTAATGGGCGTAGCTCCGCCCACTTTTTAACTTTAAAATTGTGTAATTACAAGAACCAAAGGTGATTGCTAGGTTTCGCAGCAATCAATTAAGTAGAATATCATAAAATCAAATAAAATGGGAACAATTGGAAGCTATACCCTCTCAGAGGAAGAAAGAGCTTTTATAATCGATCTAAAATGTACCAAGTTATGAAGTAACAATGTCAAACAAAAAAAATAAGTACAGACGAATTTTTTTGAAGTCGGTTAAAAATGAAGTTTGAAAATTATTTTGCTTAAGCTTTTTTGGCGGTTATGGCACGATAAAGTATGTACAGTGTCATCTAAAAGTATACATACATACACACTCAAATTTTAGTTGACTAAACTTCTTTAGTTCATAGGCGAGAGAGAAAAATATGATGGCTCCATTGTTGCC
Organism: Tachina lurida; assembly: GCA_944452675.1. Taxonomy (NCBI): domain Eukaryota; kingdom Metazoa; phylum Arthropoda; class Insecta; order Diptera; family Tachinidae; genus Tachina; species Tachina lurida. The sequence continues at coordinate 10,783,945 of OX101754.1, read as the reverse complement.
ATTTTAGCATTTTCGCTGCTAAATTTAGCATATTCTATCGTACAAAAACTTCCAAGTTTTTAAAAAATTAGCAAAAAACACTAAAGCTTTTTATTAGTTTTTGAGTGAGCATTCGATGTTGGCTTGGAGTATCTGTATTTTTAAGCTACGCAATTATCACACACATAAATACTCGTATGTATTAACTTTATCAATCATTAAGATTCCCTTAAAACACCCACTTACTTCACCCCTCCCTGTGATAAAATATAAAAAAAAAGTTAATAAAAAAAGTTCTTAATTGCTTATTTTCATGCCTTTCATATGCTGCATACTCGTACATATGATGTTGATGAATGTTTGTTGTAGTTTTATTAATGATTTTGTTGTTGTTTCCAATTAACAAATGTGAGTATATTTATATAAAAAATATTGTTGGTGTTATTGGATTTATTTTTTATGATTTTTTTTTTTCTTCTTTTTGTTGTACTCGTAGTTTTTTTTTATAAACTCATGGACGTTATGATGATATTGCTAATGAATTGGCAAACAACTTGAGCAATAAATTGATTGTGGGAAACGAAACGAATTTTCGGCACTCTACTTCATTCGGTGTTAAAAGATATTTTTTTAATTGAAGGATATTTTATTATTAATTTTTGTGAAAACTAAACAAAAAAATTACTTTTTGTAAAGAAATTTAATTTTCTTAGAAGATTGTTGTTGTGGAGAGTAATGCCGGCCATACACTACACAAGTTCACTGCACAAGTCTGGCACTGTATAGTGCGTTTGTGTAGCGTATGGGGGTGCTTGTGCTAATTACACAGTGAACTGAGTAAATATCAAAACGAATTTGATATTTGCTCAAGTTTGAAAACTGTACAGTGAACTTGTGTCGTTTATGTTGCAAACGCTCAGTTGTCTCGTGATTTTTTAAGAGTTCAAAACAAGAAATGAGCGCAGAAAAAATATTCTGGACAGAGTTTCTAGAATTATACAAAGAATCACCAGGATTATGATAAAAATTGCACAGTGTACTTGTATAGTGTGTCACAATCTTATTTTACGCAGTGCCAGACTTGAGCACTGAACTTGTGTAGTATATGGCCGGCATTAGAGTTGTAAATTTTAATTTAAAGTACGTTTTCACAAAAAGTACGCTTGAAAAATTTTATTTTTGTAAATATATGTTTAGCAGAAATATACTTTTTTTTTGGAAACGTGATTTTTATTTAAAAAAAAAACTTTTTGTTAAAAGGTACTTTTTGTTTAAAAAATATATTTTTTAAAGGCACATTTTGCGAAGAGGTACTTCTCAAAATTCACTTACTGCCTTTTCGCGGACATTTAGTTAAAAGATACATTTTGTTAAAGGTAAATTTTGTTAAAAAGTACCTTTTTGCAAAAGATAAATTTTTTGTTAAAAGGAAATTTTTGTTAAAAGGTACTTTTTGTTAAAGGGTACATTATGTTAAAAGATACATTTCCTTAAAAGGTACATTTTGTTAAAAGGTATATTTTGTTAAAAAGTACCTTTTTATTAAAAGGCTTATTTTGTGATAAAGTAGTTTTTAAAAGAAATGTACTTTTTAAAAAAATATATTATTTGCAAATGGTACTTTTTAAGAGAAAAGTATTAAAAAAAAATATTCTTTGTAAAAAAACTTTTTGTTAAAATGTACTTTTTATAAAAACGTATTAAAAGTACTTTTTATAAAAAAATATTCTTGTAAAAGTATATTTTTTGTAAAAATTTACTTTTTGTGAAGATATTTTTTTTTTGTTAATGACTATTCTTTTACAAAAAATAATTTTTGTTAGAAGGTACTATTGGCAAAAAGGTACTTTTTAAAAATACTCTTTGTGAATAGGCCATTTTTGAAACACCACCTTTTGGAAGAGATACCTGATTCAAATGGATATTTTTGTAAAACATATTTTCTGTAGAAAAATACTTTTTGTTGAAAAGTACTTTTTGCAAATAGGTAAATTTTCTAAATTCATTCTTTTTGTAAATAGATAATTTTTGTAATAAATAAATTTAGATGCATATTTATATTTTGGTAGTAGCTTTAATTTTTGTAAAAACTTCTTTTTTAAGGCAGTTTTTCTCAAAAGGTACTTTTTGCTAAAAGGCATAAATTGCATTTGGTACTTTTTGTTATAAGGTACATTTTATGAGAAGATACATTTTGTGAAAAAGTTTTTTTTTGTGAAATTGTACTTTTTGTGTTAAAGTACTTTTTGTGAAAAGCTACATTTTGCAATTGGTACCTTTTGATATAAGGTACTTTTTAAGAAACGGTACTTTTTGTTCAACGGTACTTTTGAAAATAGGTACTTTTTGCTAAAATGTACTTTTTGTGAAAAGGTACTTTTGGTGAAAAGGTACATTTTACCATTGGTACTTTTTGCGAAAACGTACTTTTTGTGAAAAGAAACTTTCTATTATTATATATTATATACATATACATATATGTATATTACATTGGTTAAAAAGAACTTTTCAATAAAAAAGTACTTAAAAAATACTTTTTGTGAAAAGGTACTTTTTTTAAAAAAAAAAAAGCTAAAAGGGGAATAGGTAAAGGGAATTACGAATAAGAAATCATTGTACAAAAAAAGTTTGCTTAGGTTAAAAAAGTACTTTTTGTTAACAAGGTATTTAAAAAAAATACTATTTGAAAGAGGGTACTTTTGCTATTGTAATGCGAATTACGTATAAGAAATCATTTTATAAAAATTTTATACAGAGGTTACCAACAATATGATTTATTTAAATTTTAAAATAAACTATAAGAAATCATTTTATAAAAATTTTATACAGAGGTTACCAACAATATGATTTATTTAAATTTTAAAATAAACTGTTTACACACGCAGATCCAATAAAAAAAATAGTAGCGCCCTTAAAACTTTTTTAGACACTCTTTCTTCTAAGTGTTAAACAATTGGAAAATATACAAACAACATGATTAAATTTAGTTGTATTTAGCTTTTTAATTTTACTTTTGTATGCGTGTCTATTAATTTTTTTTCTACCGCTTCAAATTTGAATGTCCGTTAAAAATTCTATTCAATATTCTATGTCTGCTTTCTATTAAGTTTCGTTAGTTAAGAATTGTTTGGAATACAAAGTGCATTTGTCATTTTAGTACGGAGATTTGGAACGTGACAGAGTTTATTCATTTGCACGTTGACGAGAAGTAGGGGGCAAGACAAAAAGCAGAAATTTAAATTTAGCTATAAGCAAATTCAAGTTTATTTGAGAGTTGCAAAAAAAATCCAGTTTGAATTGTTTAGCAAATATTTAGCAAAACACAGCAAGTGTAATGAAGTATTTTTGTTGTTAAATTTTGCAAACATGTGTGTACTTCAAAAAGTTTTATGTAATGATTTATCTATATTAATAAAAATTTTATTAAAAAAAATTGAAAGGTTGATTAGCGAAAAAATGGCTACATTTTTATACGCTGCGATAAATTTTTTACAATAACAACATGGCTCCTTTTTCGCATTTTTTTTTTTTTAACGTAGTGCTCTAGATTTATACTCTAGCTAATGACAAAGAAAATAAACAAGAACGTATTAAGTTATAATTTATAGGAAAATGTAATGAATGGGAGGAGGTAAGGTAATATATAGCTTGTATTTATAATAACTATATAGATTCCATAATTCATTATTCTTGACCCAGAAATGTTCTAAAATAATAATGAATTACTTCGTTCTGATCGAATAACGAATTGTATAAATCATTCATTTGTAGTGCATATTATTATTTATGCATTAAAAAGCATTATCCAATTGCGTTAGGCTAATGCTCCTTTAGAAAAAAAAAATGCATTAGACAAACACTTGCAGAACGAAACAAGATGCTGTTTTCTGATTAGGTCAATATTGATTGCTCCTATTTTCAACCTAACCTAATGTAAATTTCAGCCTTATGTACAAGTTTTTAAATTGAAATAGAATACGAGAATTGTTCATGTAAAAAGTAAGAAAAAACGCGCTATACAAAAAGTCACGTAATTTGAAAAATGTCCTCGCATAAATCTTCAAAAGAACAACTGAAACTTGTCATTGCGTGGCAAAAATTATATTCTATTAGATTCTCTTTATTTGCAAACTATTTTGGACTCATATAATTTTTTTTTTAACTATTATAGAAACTGTGTGGATGTAGTTTCTTTAAACGCCACTCAAATGTCTTTTAATTTCCTGCATAATATGGTCTATGACACTGATAATTGAGCAACTAACTGCAGTTGGCTTAACCTTAAATGGTAGTAAAGCACTCTACAAAGGTTTTGTAAGACATTTTTTCTATCAGATATCTACATAAGTATTTTTTTACTCAATGGCTTGCAGTTTATGTTAAATATATCGTTAGCTAAAATGCAAAAAGGCGTAACTAACAAAATTATAATTTTACAGGAGAAACAAAAAATTAAACAAAAAACTGAACAAACGTGTAGTTAAGTCCCCTTGTTATTTGTTAATAAAAGCGTCATTTTTGATCGCAGAAGTGTAATATTTTATCAAGACATGTAGTTTAATGGCATTCACAATAATCAATCAAAAACTCGATTTTGAATTTTTTGTTAGTTACGCCTTTTTGCATTTTAGCTGACGATATGTATGTATGTATGTGCCGTATAGTTGAATAATGAAGAATATAAAGCCCAAGAGTTTTACTTCATAATAATCCATTAGAAGTCTTATTATGCACCCACGTGAAGTTTGTTTAATGCCTTTTTTTAAAGTTCGAAAATTTGTATTGTGTAGATAAAGAAAAAAAAATTATTTAGACACGTGATCATTTGAATCATTTGATCAGTTTAGGAAAAATATTTTAACTGTTCCATAAAAAAATAAGACAAATATTACACGCACATTTAACAAAACCATAAAGCTAAGTCAATAGTTTTATCCAAACAATAACATCACAAACTTTTTGACAGACGTCACACATATGGTTAATGCTTTAGTGAAATTAGTGATCCATCTTTAAAAGAAAAGAAAAAACTAAAACAATTGGACGAATAACAAGAGCAAAATAAAGCAAACAAACTCACACAACGATACCATATCACGCAAAATTTCCTAATAAGAAAGCGGTTTTAATTTTATGTTATACATTATTATGTATTTATTGCTCAATTACTCGAAAAACATCATAACTCCAAAAATGCAATTTTTGAGTTAATAATGCAGCACTGATTTTAATATAGTTATTCACATTGTGTTAAAATTTTATAGAAATATTTTAATTTGGAAAGATTTTCCCGTCATTTTTTATTGAATATAATGTGAAGTATTAAGGTCACCCCTAGACTATGCAATATTATTGAGTAATTTATTGCTACTATTATTATTGCAGTTTTGCTCTACACTATTTAATAAATTGCACAATATTACAAAAAATAAAATAAAATATATGGCACAGTAAATAAAGTAAAGAAAACCTACACCCACATGAGCGTTTAAGAAATTTAAAATTGATTCAAAAAAATACATCAAATAATTTTTAATTGAGTATTTCAATAATCGAAAAATACTGTTTATTAATATTTATTGGAAATAAATATTGTACAAATTTGTCAACACAATACAGAATTTTAATTTTATCCAATAAATTGTGTAACATACCAATATAATATACGGCCATGTCACAGAGTTCAATTTCGTTCGGAATCGGAATTGAATAAACCTCAAAATATCAAGCCCTAGCTGGAGCATACCCTAGCGTACCACCGCCTCCCACAGTCTGGACACACCTGACAAATATCCGTATTTTAGTTTTCTTTTTTAGACACCATCTCCTACAAAAATGGGGTGGATTGAACTCCGATTCCGAACGGAATTGAACTCTGTGACATGGCCGATAGACAAGGAACATTTTATTGTACAATATCAATTATTGCACAATAATATTGCACAATATCAATTATTTTATCCAATAAATTGTGCAATATACCAATATAATACAGACACCTGAAAAGTTTATTGCACAATATGAATTATTGCACAAATATATTGCAAATGTGTGGGTACCTTAAGATTAAGCCGAAATTCCCCCCCGAAAAGATACCCACAGACTTTGCAATATTATTGAGTACTTTATTGCTATTATTATTGACGTTTTTTCCATACTACTCAATGAATTGCACAATATTTTAAAAAATATACATATATGGCGCAATTTTTCTTGCAATATGTATATGTAAAAGTAAACAAAAGCTGCACACACATGTTCACTTAAGAAATTTTAAAATGGATTTTTCGTGATACATACTGCATAGATGCATTCAAAATCCTAAAAAAAATTATATAATTTTTAATTCAGTAATGTTTCATGTTTATGGAAACAATTATTGTACAATGTTGTCAACACATTACAAAATATTTCTTGTTACACAATATAAACCAAAGGACTTTTAATTTTAACCAATATGTTCACAATTATTCTAGTTGTCAAAATCGACGTCACGTCAAGACAATATCAACAAATTGGGAGTTGTCTAGACGTTATCAAAAACAACTGACTGCTATTGATAGGTTTATGCTATTTTCTAGATCTTAGGAAACAGAAATAGACTGTCCATAGCACCAAATTGTTCTCGAGAGCGACTACACAAGCTCCAATTTTTTAGTATTGTATTGACCTGAAGCCGGCGTTGACAACTGCCACTTGCCAATATAATATACAGACAGACAAATTTATTATACAATATTAATTATTGCACAATAATATTGCAAATGTGTGGTTATCTTTAGTCAAGTTTTTAGTTAGTATACCAAAACTATGATGAATCATTTTAAGCTTAAAATTTAGTGCAATATTACGACGTTGCGCTAAATTAGTGAACAAAATATAGTTGCAATAAATTACAGAGTGTTTTTTGTATAAATCATTTTATTTTATACATATACATATCATGTTTATGTACGTGTATAAAAGAGCATAACGAAGTGCCCACGGGCGACCTTTTGCTTATCTCTGGTAAAAATTAATTTCATTTTAGCTCACTAGGGAGATTTTAGATATTAACGCGCTGTTAAAATGCATCTGGCAGCACCGTATAACACATTTCAAAAGGGTTTCTCCTTAATCAACGGTTGAAAAATTAAAAACAATAAAAACAAAACAAACTCTTTGTTTGCAAAAGAAAAAGCTGCCATTTATTTTATTTTAACAATGTTGCCATTGATGCCTTTTTTTCTTATGTTCAAAGAACAGAAATGTACAGAGCGAACCAAAAGAAATTTTGTACAAAACAATATCTGTTGCTTATTTAAATAAATACATACACAATTTGTGAAGATGAATGTTACAGGGGAGTCAAGACCCTGACTGAAATACTGCCCCTTCATGTCTAGCACCAATTTAGTTTTGTGAAAACACTCACGTGTTTCTTAATTGAAACCGATCGATCAGCCCGATTGTAGTGTTCCAATGTTGTTCTGAGTTCGTCAAGCATTGTGGTGCATTTGCGATTGAGGGATGTGACTGATGCAAAACTCTAATACAGTACATAGCGTATATAACAAAATCATAAAAATCTGAAACGTATGCACCCTACTTTCATTTAATAGTTCTCAGTTGAATGTATGTATATACAAATTGTAGGTAAAATTGAGTAATATTATTAGCAACAATCCGCATGTGCGGTTTTTTAAGAATGGCTTTTAAGAATGTTTACGTGGCTGCCTACTACACGCAGGCAATCAAGTAGAATCTGGATGATTCCTTTTTGCAAACCATGCAAAATATTTACTGCCTAACTTATAAAAAATATTAAGGCTTAATAAAGGGTTTATAAAAAAGATTTCCCTACATCATTTTTGTTTTTAAGACTTTATAAATAAGGCAGATAAGCTTTATGGCTAAAGGCTTAGTTACCCGACTGTAAACGTTTCCTACCGTTGCAGCTGCAAGTAATGAAAATGGTTATGGAGATGTAACCAGAATGTAAGAATCTGTACATTACTTTTCACACAACAATATCGATCAGCTGTTCCCCACCGTTGCAGCTACATTCCATTACAGTCGGCTAACTGAGCCTTAAGGCATGATAAAACTTCACTCTGCGAGAAACACTAAGAAGCAAGTAGGTATTCTTGATTTTTTAAAACAATATTAAATTATACAGCGGAACACGAAAATATATAACCATATACGCACACCAGTACGTGATAAAAGACCAAAAAAAAGGCCCGTGTCTCCCAGTTTTGCCCCAAGTCATGCACTTTTTTTATGGGCCCCCAAAGATTTGGGTCCTCGGTGTAATTTTTAAATTTTCTTAGGCTCATAACTTGCAAACCGTTCGGAATTTTGATTTACTCTCTGATGCAAAGTTGTAGCTCTTATATATAATATACATATGTACATATATTATAAAACACTTGTTTGGATTAGTTGCGATTTCTTTGAAAATTACAGTTCTAGCGATTTTCTTTATTGTTTGTTAATCAACAACACTGTGTTTAATACTCACATAAAAAAAAGCACAATTCCTTTGTTGTTGTTCTATTGGAGCAAGTTAAAATCTGACTGTTTCGCTCTTTTTTTATTAAGGCTCTCGTCTCTCTCTCACTCTTAAAATTATTTGAATTTAAAAAAAAATAAGTTTATTTACTATTTTTAGCACTCTTTTATTTGTTTTGTATTACTTTTTGCTTTGCTTATTTTTGCCGTCTTTTATTTTTCTTATTTGTCTTAAAATACTTATATTCTCATGTACTTAAAAAAGATTTAAAAATTCTTTAAGATGCTTTATGTTATAGGTAGGTACCTACTAGTATCTTTTATTTGCTACAATTTCTTCCGTAAATATTTATTTGCTTAATTAACACACCTGATTTAACTAGATTAAACTTTTTCCTCACCTCTTTTTTTTTTAATTTAACCTCAACTTTTCTTTATCAACATTGTGTATTTGATTTTTTTAGCACACTTCTTTAATTTCTTTCTTTAAAGTTGAAACACTGCTATTTTGTATAAATTTTTTTACACATTTTTTTTAGTATTTTTTTTGCATACTATACACTACATATGTACTCCGGTACATAAATTCATACGTATTTAATAATTATTTACTCAAACTTCCTTTATTATTTCCTTAATAAAACTGCGCACACAATTCATGTCTTTTATTTAATCCGCACGATCGTTTTTATTCTGCCGATTCGAAAATCAATTTCACATACCCGTTGACGGCGTTTAACTGTTTCAACATTGCGCAAAGTACCAGTGCGAGACGATGTTAAAGCACACAACATGTGCTGCAACAATAATAACAAAAACACAAATACAAAAACATATGCAATTGTTCTCCACGAACACAGTTTGTTTAGGTGACAGCGTTGCCGCGTTAGCTATTTTTAACCAAATTTATTATTTGAAATACCGAGCACATATCGTCGGTTGGTTGCTGGTGTATGTATATTTATTTGATATTAAAATCTGTATCTAATTTGAAAATTTTGTTCTTCATAAGCGGGAACGAAATGCATATAGACAATGCTTAACCATAAAAACGAGCAAAATGTTCAAATTTATTATTTTATAATTACTTCCCGCTTTCAAAAGTTGAAGTTTAGTGATTTTCATCCAGATTTCCTAAAATCTAGTTTTCATCAGATCTCCACGTTTTGATGTTATGGGAATTTATTGTGACTATTTTTACGATTAATTTCCTTATGACTGTATATATCGTTGGTCTCAAGCAGAAATATCCTAATTCAAATAATTGTAATTTTACAGAAGAAGGTCAAAATATAATAGAATACAGTTTCTATATTCAAAAATTAAACTTTTTTTGTACAACTGCTTGTAAATGCATTGTTTTTTACACTCAGGGCAATTATGAATGAATTCTACGTTTGCCCTATTACTTGCAATACATTTTTGTGAAATGTATTGTAATCACTGAAAAACTCAATTTCGTAAAAAAATATGAGTTAGGGCCTTTCTGCTTGAAACCATCGATATGTATGTTTGTGTGTCACGGTTCACACTAGAAATGAGCTAGTATCGAATTTTTCCAACACGACACCCCGCCCCATCACGAATACCAAGATGTTCAAAACGTACGAAATGCTCATTGTTTAATTTCAGAACTTTGAACTTAAAGGGCTTTGGACACGATCAAAATGCTTGCTGTCAAGTTCGTGTACGTGTGCTTGCTGGCTTGATATTAACAGGCTTGATGACCCACCAAGCATTCATTTATATTTTGATTTTGTACTGTTCGTTTTAAAAAAAAATATATAAAAATTTCTAGATAAAGAATTTTAATAGCAATAATGGCAGCACTATTTACAAAAAAAAAGAAATGCGAAAAAAATAGTTCTCAACACTTCTTTTTTTCTTCACAAGTCAAATTTATGTTTTTCTTCTCTTAATTCCGATTTGTTAGCAACCGTTCACAATGGAAATAAAATTATAATGAAAATTTGTTCGTGCTTGACGGGTTAACACATACACGTATATAAAAAGTGACAGCAAGCATGCCAAAAATCAAAATTTTTTGATTTTCCATCAAGCGTCGTTGGTGTCACACATACTAACAAATTTTCACTCATACTATAACCAATCTCATCAAGCATTTTGACCGTGTCTAGACCCCTTAAGAGACCAATACATTATTAACAAATTTGCTGGTGTTGCGTGCTTGAAGATGCAAAATTTAAAATTTTTTCTTTATTAGAAATTCATGAATATATATTTCACACCTAAAATCATGAGTTTGTTGATAAGAGAGATGAGGAGAATGAAATGTACACTTCACCAGCGATGCCAACTATTTATAACCCAAACGCGCTATACACCTTCTCAAAACGCTTTTACACTATGCAAGTCTTATTGCTAAACTGATTGGTTTTTTAGGAGAGACAGACTAGGGGAAAAGAAATGTTTTTGTTCCCTTCGTCTCTCTCTACCACAAACTAGTCAGCTTAGCAATAACACTTGCATAGTGTAAGTTAGGACTAGAGAACTAAATGCACTTGAGTATGCACATAAATAGTTAAATAAACATAACAAGCTGTAGCAACAATAACGAAATAGCTTCTGCTTGTTAAGAAGATACACATACATACATGGTAGTGCATACAAAAATAAAGTAAAGAACCACCACAAGTTGCTTCTTTAATTATGCATATAAGCACATACATACATAGTTAATACATAAACTATTGACGCAATTGAAAACAAGTAATGGAAGTGGTTTAAAGTTAAGTGAGTAAATTATTATTGTTGTACAAACAGTTAGCGCCGTCAGAGTGAGTTTTGTGCGTGAGGAACAGCAGAGAAAGGGTATTGCTTAAATGCCACCGCAGCCAACTGACTGTATAAACGTAGTGGTAACCAGTTGTGAATAGTTTAAGCAATCTATGTGTGTGTATTTAAGCTCTTGACTAGCATCAGTGTATATATTTACTGCCTTATTCATAAAAAATATTTCAGGTTTATAAAGCGCTTATTTGACATATTTCTATGGGAAATTTGTCAAATAAGCCTGTAATAAACCTGAAATATATTTTATGAATTAGACCGTTAGTAAATAAAGTGTAACTTGCAGCCGTAATTAGTATACTGGGGTTTTTTATTCATTTGCTTCGAGTGCAGGGAAAAGCGTTTTTAAAGGGTAAAAACGTAACAATATTGTACTTAACACATTTTTAATTTTTGTTATGGAAATGTCAGACAAAAAAATAATGTTAAAGTAAACATGCAAAAATATAAAATTTTATTAATATAATTTCGATGTGAAACGCGAATGAAAGTTTAAAAGAGAACCCAAGAAAATTTCAGAAGGAAACATTTACTAGTGTGAACCGTAACTAATAACATTGATCTTAGATAGATAGCTAGATTTGGAATTTTCAGAAATAAAGTTTTTGATAAAAAAAAAAAATGCTCAAGTAAATTTTAAGCTACTTAGCTGAAATCTAAGATCGAATCAGCTACTGCAAATTTTATCAAAATCAGTTGACACGTACGCGAAATATCGCTAAGGGAATTAATTTTCTTTTTCTTTTTATTTTAATTACTCCAAAAGTTCTTATGAAATCGATTTTATGGATTCATTATTAATTATTTGATCTTATATGTACATGATCCTAGAAGAATGCCAAGCGAGACTGATTTTCTGAGTGCTGGGTTAAAATTCAAGAAATATCAGAATTTCTTAATTGTGATTTCTGCTGTTTATATTATACGCATACATACTTACATATAACCAAATTTTTACAACTAGTTTGTTTTGTTCAAGACCTTATTTTTCCATCTTTTAATGCAGAAAATATTTTTCGTCATGGCAACACTTATAAATATGACAAAATAAATAATAAATAGTTCATAAAAGAAAAAAGAAAACAACAACACTTTGATCTCTTAATAGGAGTGAAAGAGATGTAGAGGCAGTGTTGCCATATTTTTTGTAACGCTGGTAGGCAGAAAAATAGTCTATTAGTCGGATGGTAGCAGATTCGATTCCAGCATAATGGCCTATTTCCAACCTGCGAAAGAAAACGTTCGACTTAAAATTTATATTGAAAACAACAATAAAATATGAAAATTTGTTTTTGTTTTCAATATCAATTTTAAGTCGAACGTATTCTTTCGCAGGTGGGAAATAGGCCATAAGACTCTGGGTATTTTTGCGGACAAGCCAAAGTAGCTTTGCAGTTTGTGTTTGTTTGACAATTATAAAAACAAAAATATTTCGCCAAGTCGACCAAAAAATTTTTTATTATTAAAAACCTTATAGGGTTGACATCACTGCAAAAGTGTACCATTGTACATTTTGAGCACAAATAGTACCAAAAATATAATTGCACAAATTTTCTCATCTCTGATAGACGTAAATTTATTTCCAAAAGAGAAGAGAGAAGTAGTCACCTGTTTAACTAAAAAAAAAATTTTTTTGTTTTTGTTTGCTACCAGGGTTGTCAGATACGGCGATTTCTCGCCAAACGTGGCGATTTTTCAACTTGGTCGGCGACTAAATTTTTGATTTGGCGACATGGCGATTTTTCTGGCGATAAATAAATTTGTTGGCGATTTACTGGCTCTTTTCTAACAAAATTGAATTTAAAAATTTTAGTAATTCAGGAAAATTAGTTTGTTAAAGCAGTAGTTTCAAAAATAAATCCTGCCAAAACTCGTCTGCAATATATTCGGGTATGTTCTGTATCCCACGTGAAATTAAAAGGTGTGGAAAACAGAACATACCCGATTAAAGCAATTTGATTTTGATTATTTTTCTTATATTAATTAATTACTAATGCGTTTTGAATTTAATAAAATATACAAAAAAATTTTTTTGCGATTTTATTTCTGCTTTTTGGCGATTTGCTGCTGAATTTTTATACGATTATTTTTTAAAAATTTATATTAAAAAAGTGTTATATAAAAACAAATTTATTATGAAATATATATTAAGAAAAACCACATAAAATCACTTTTGGCGATTTTTGGCGATTTTTAAAATCAATTTGGCGAAATAGCTCGGAAAAAATCTGACAACCCTGTTTGCTACGTGCAGACGAGCTTGTTAATAGACTTGGGTCGAACTCGTTCACTAGTTAATTTTTGTCACAAACCGATGATCAATCCCATTTAAATTACGACTTCGACCCAATTCTACTTGTTAAGTACCTAATTGTGCAATAATTTAGTTCCGGAACTACATTCGTGTATATATGTATGTATATGGATCAGATGGGACAAATAATACCTATAATTATGATAAAACTGTACCCAACTACAAATGCATACATAAATTTTTTGACCTTGAAAGCAAGTCCTGATTCACACACGTCAGATCTGAGTCGTCAAGTCTTGAGTTTTTAGGAGAGAGAGGAAAAGAGAATGGAAAGGGGTACATACTTGACCGTACCAGTCAAGTTTGCTTTTTCGTTTTGTTTTGTCATTCGTAATACTCTATTTGATGAGACTTGATGACTTGACTTGACGGTGTGTATGAACGCAAATGCAGGTTCAAAAGAAAATTGAACAAAAACTGATCAGGTAAACCTGATGTGTGTGAATCAGGACAAACATTAGTAAAATTAGTAAACAAAATTTTAATTTAAATTTATATATGTATCTACCTAATTCTTAACTTTAACATTTATTGAATATTTATTTAGTCTTGTTTTAAATACTTATTTAATATGTTTATACGTGACTTGGACCACTTTCCCAAAAGTGTTTTGAGTGTTTTCTTTTTATATTTCATTTATTTCAGTCAGTTTTTAAAAATGTCTTCAGGGAAAATAATGGTGGTTGGTTGACATGCTTTCTTAAACAATAAGTTATATCAATATATTTTTATATTACTAATTATTTTTCTAGTATCTATCACAAACTCTGTTGAATTTTTTAACAAATAAAAAAATCACAAAGAAACATGAATTCGAAAAAAAAAATTTAAATGAGTAAAACAAGCTTAGAATAAAAATTTACATAAATAAAAAATCGATTAAAAATTATTTTATTTAAGCAAATAAAAATTGTCTCTCCCGATTTCTTTTAGCAAACACATTGTATACTTAGGTAGCTATAAAAATTTATTGTTTATATTATAATTGCTGGGCTCAAAAGTGTGTGAAATAAATTTGAAATTAAAAAAATAAAATATCGGATAGCTCATGAACAGCATATGTATGTATGTACATACCTATCTATGTATGTATGTAATTCTAATATTGCCTTTTCACTCGTATGTGTTTGTTAATTTTGAAAATATGTAGATACATACATACATAATTCTGTCATTGCTTTACCCTGAACTTCAATTGTTAAATGTACGTTAATACTGTAGTTTATAAACCATAATTTTTTTGTGTTTATTATACACTGCGACCTCAATTATTTATCATATATTCTTGTTACTTACTGCCAGTTTATAGAAGACAATCAATAATTCTCCTCAGCCTATTTACATTTGAAAACAACAACAAATTTGAGTGCTTTGTTTTTGTTTTCAATATACATAAATACTTACATAGCAAAGCGAATTCATATTAGGTGACCTAAGATCAAAAAGCCCCATTTGTCAAAAACAGTTGACTAAATTACCAATACATACATACATATTTATAAAATACATGCACTTTTCACTTTAAATGTAAACAAGTATTACATAAAAGAAGAGATTTTGACAGTCGGGGTCTAAAGCAGTTCAATTAGTCTTCGAACAGCTGATAATCATCTGGACTGTTAAGGTCACCTGGGGGTCTACTCTATAAATCGAAACGAAAGAGAATGGTTCCGAATTTACATGTTATAAGCATACAAATTCGAAAGCATTTTATTTCGTTTCGAATTACAGAGTAGACCCCCTGTTATCAATTCGCCTTGCTTACATAGCAGGCAGTTAAGCTGGTTTTGCACGACATGTTTTTACACCTGAGTTTTACTAATCATATGTTACTACCCATGTCTGTCAAAATTGTTAACTTACATATGACTTATAATTTATTATTATTATTAATTAATTACATCTGACATAAACTTTTTTTAATGTTTTTCTACCCACTGGTTATTTACATCAGCTGATGTCACATGCTTTGTGATAAGTAACAAACGCGTGAAACCAGCTTATGGGCTTAAAATTAAAACACACTTCTTTCTCAATTTGTCTTTTTTGTTAATAGCAATTAATTCCGTATAATAGTGGCTAAGTGTAGTTACTAATTATACCTACTTAAAGGCAAAGTTTGCAAAAAATATACAAAAGCACACAAAATTTATACATACATACATACTTGTAAAACCAGAATCGATGACCACACGAGTATCCCACAGATGAATCATGAGTTCTCCTATTTATTTTTGATATTCGTTTTGACTTTAATGCCAAACTTCAAATTGTTTTTGTTTTTAATTATATGTACATTTATTTTCATCTATTATTTCAAGTTAAGAAGTATTTAAATATCTACACAACAAAAAGCCATTAAAGCCATACACACAATGAAAGCGATAAGCGTTAAACGGCAGAATTTATGGGAAATTCATACCAGGGATGGCATTGAGAATTTTAAAATTGTACCAAGAACTTTAAACAATTGTGCTTTTTTTACCTTAATTGTACACATATTTTTATCAGGGCAATTATGTAAAAAATTCCACAGGAAATTTCTCCCAGGCAACAATTCCAACTAATAGCAAATGATAGGGAAAACAAAAAATTCTAATTGGAAAAGGGAGAAATTTCCCGCGGAATTTTTTACATAATTGCCCTGTATTTGTTTTTATTAAAATATTCGTTTTTTTTTTTTGGCTACCGAATCGTTTTCACAAATTTGTTTGTAAATTGGGATGTGTTAAAGGATATAGCTATACCTGTTTGAAATGAAGTTTAACACATACAAATTATTATCATGTGCTGTAGTATACGAATTTATAAGAAAAATAATTTGGATATGAGATGAATATGATGAATCAAACAATTTGTTTCGTTTATTTTCGTACTCTAGAAATCGAAACAAAAATAAATTTATAACTGCAAGTGTCGATTATTTTCGTTACGAAAATCACATTCTAGCTCCTGTGTCGTGACATAAATAGCATAGCTATAACAAATAAATTGTATATCTATCTTCTTTTCGACCTTATTTGATATTTATATGTTTTTGTTGAATTTTCGAGCTTGACGATACTTTTTGAATATATGTATGTATATAAAATTATAAAATTATTTTTAAAATAAAAATAAAACATTCCCTGAAGAAGCCACACAACAGAGTGGCGAAATATTAAAAAATAAAAAGAAATATATATTCAAAAAGTGACCTTAAGCTCGAATGTTCAACAAAAACATATGTATATGAGCATTTCCACTTTTTTTTTCGCGTGCGACAGAAGCAATTAATGTTGTATTTTGGAACAACGAAACTTGATTTTTTTTTAAATTTTACCTAACGTAGCGCTGCTGATGGCCTACACCAATATAGAGGGGACGAGATCAAGGAGTTTTTAGGGTCTTCAATTTTTTCCTTTCTTGCAAAATAATTCGTCATTAAGCTTTGCGATTTGTAAAATTTCAAAATCTGTTAAAATTCTAACAAAATATCGTTAATTTTAAAATCGCATAAATTTGATGCAGCATAAAACGAGACGTCAGTGTATTTATTCCTCCTACCCTCCAACAACAAATTTTCTAATGTTATTGTTGTTTGCAATGCTAGTTGTCAATCGACCGAATTCTGGTGACATCCTGGGACAGGCCGCTGTATGTTTTTATTGATTTCAATTTTATTTTATTTAGTTTCTGGCAACGCCGGCCTGATGTGATATGCGCCAAAAAACAGACTTGTCAGACTTTTCCCCAACCAATTTCGCCAAATTGATTTCAAAAATCGTCAAAATCAGTTTTATGTTATGTTTTCTTATACATATTTGTTATTCAATTTATTTTTATATAACAAGTTTTTTAATTTAAATTTTTATAAAATAATCCTACAACAATTTAGCAGAAAATCGTCAAAAAGTATTGTAAATTTTTCTCATCCAAATTGAAAACACATCATTAATTACATAACACTAGTTTACAAAATAAAATTTTTTTCATGTACATTTGATAAGATTTATATTTCCTTATGTATTTTCTTTCGCTGAGTTCGAAAATCAATGTTAAATTTTTTTTTATGGAACAGTTTTTGAGATATTGTGATTTTTTCAGTTTTTCGACCTTTTTTCACCTGACCCATAATATCTCGAGCTAGACTTGTCCGATTGAGTCGTTGTGATACAGCATCCTATTTTTTTATAACGGAAAATCTCGAGATACAGAGCCAATTCAAAAAAACTAATTTAAAGGGATTGATACTCAGTACTTAGTATATACAAATTGACTATGAAACCTTTGACCTTACATAATAAATTTCATTTTGTTGACCTGTGTTATTTGTTATTTTTATGTATTTTTACTTTGGATTTATTCAATCCATTGCTTATAACTTTTTAATTTTTCGGTCGATTTTCTTCTAGTTGGTCTTAGTTCTTACGTAAAAATATTATCTTTATGTACATGAACCGAAACCAGACGATTTTTTAACGATTTGTACTTTTTTGTCAGTATATAATCACTGTAAAATATGATTTTTGTGAAAATGTGCCCTATTTTCATCGATATATTTTGAACCGCTATACCAATTAAAGATCCAATTATACATATTTATTTGTCATCTCAATACCTTTCATTTGAGTACCAACAACGACCCAATCGGACAAGTCTAGCTCGAAATATTATGGGTCAGGTGAAAAAAGGTCGAAAAACTGAAAAAATCACAATATCTCAAAAACTGTTCCATAAAAAAAATTTAACATTGATTTTCGAACTCAGCGAAAGAAAATACATAAGGAAAATCACATCTCGTCAAGTGTACATTTTCAGTGTAAACTAGTGTAATTAATACGTTTAAGAAAAATCATCAATGCCAAATTATTTTTAATTTATGCAGACAACTGTTGTTAGGATTTATTTTTCAACAAACTTATTTTGCTGAATTACAAAAATTGTGAAGATAAATTTTGTTATAAAAAAAATTCGCCAACAAATTTATTTATCACAAGAAAAATCGTCATGTCGGCAAATCAAAAATTTAGACGTTTGACGAGAAATCGCCATATCTGACAACACTGGCCAATAAATAGGATTGTGCGCGGCAAATTTAACTTCAAGAATTTATAAAGCATATTTTTAGGAGTGTCTCAATAAAAACTGAAAGTTTGTTTACTATCTGATACAAAATGAATTTCCGGAAAAATATAGTACGTGCGACCATATAAATTGTTAATAAGGCTGGTTAGACGTTGTATGACACTGATTAATTTTTTTCCTTGCTGACCAGTCGCTAATTTTAAGTTTCTTGAGTTTAGTGTACAGTATGAAAAGACATAAAATTTACATTCTGTTCATTGAAAACCACTTTTTACTTAAATCGAATTAATTTCTTGACAGCTAAACAACCATATTTCGCTTTTTCCGCATTAGATTTAACACCACTATGACAATTATTTTCTTCCCAAAGCCTAAAACTATACTTTAGATTTTGGCTTATTTTTTTTTGCCTAAGCCATTTTCAAATTGCTTTTTATCACAAAATAATTTGTTTTGCTTAAAAAAAAATTCATCGCAAAATTTTATATTAAAGAAAATTAGATTGTTATTTTTTTTACACACTTCTTTATTATCTTGTCTAAATTGTTATCACTTTTTTTCCAAACTTCTGTTCTGTTTATTTAGGTTATTGTTATTAAAAAACAGAAAAATATATAAATAACGGCAACATTTACACAAGTTTTTGCAATTTTAATTTGAATATTCAGCGATAGAAACTGATGCAAAACTACGCAATTTATTATAATTTCTTTAAGAGAGAAATGAAAAATATTTGTTTCGTGTTATTAGCGGCTCTTGGCGGATTGACATGGGCCGAGTTGGACTTAAAGCAGGTATTGTATTAGATTATTAAATTACTTCCTTTCAATAGTGTTGATTCACAAACTAATTTTCTCTTCAGCTTTGTGTGGATAAAAATTTGAATGAAATTTTATCTCATCCCCAAGATTGTCGCGGTTATGTTATGTGTTCTAAGGAGCCTACGGCCCATTATTGTGATTTAGGATTTCATTTTGATATTAAGCGTTTGGTCTGTAATTGGCCGGAGGAGGTAAATTGTCAACTGATCCCGAAAACTGTTGAGAATGTTACGGATACAAGTATTATAAAGCCGGTAGTATATACATCTCTAATGGCTATTGACACCACAAGCGGGGAAATTTTAGATCCCATGACTGCTTATGATCCCCAAAATGTGGTTTGTCGCCATTTGGGTGCCTACTTCCTGCCTAATCCCAAGCAATGTCGTTCTTATTATTTGTGTGCTTATGGCCATATACATGAACACGCTTGTGGCCCGAATACCCTTTGGGACTATAGAGCACAGCAATGTGTGCTTAATCATGAAGCCGACTGTTTTCATTTGGCTGAAGAGGAACAGCAGGAAATTAATGAGATTTTAGCTAATAATATTGAAGATGATTCATTTGTTTGTTATCCTGTTAATACAACCACTGAAACAGTTCTTCCGACTACTCCTTTGATGCCAACAACGACTCCTACACCTCCAATGTCTACAGTATGGCCATTATCTGTTAATAGTTCCTCCAAGAAGCCCAACTTATCGAATCCTTATAACATTGAGTGTCCTGCCAGACGTCAAAGTTATGTGACTCATCCAGAAGACTGCAGTAAATATTTTATGTGCATTCGGGGCACACCGGTAATGACCTCCTGTCCTGAAGGCTTGATGTGGGATTCAAAAAAGGAATATTGCGATTTGCGCCAAAATGTTAAATGCTTTCAACAGAAATTTTAAACTGGTATGCATGAAATTGTGCGAGTTTCATTTAAGTTAAGACTTTTATTTTGTTTGCAAATAAATTCAATAGCTATAAAAATGGTATTTTGTCACAGCCATATACGAGTACATACCTACATATCGTTGCCTTAATATAGAAAGACCCTAACTCATTATTTTTTTTTAAATCGAGATTTTTGCATTTTTCGATACATGAAATATTCTTCTATCAAAATATACAAAAAGCTCGATTTCTAAAAAATAATGGCTTAGGGCCTTTCTATATTAACGTAACGATAGATGTACACATCTGATTTTTTTTTTTATAAAAATCTTAAAATATTTTCATATAAGTGCCGGTCCAGGCTTGCAATTTTTGTTGCAGCAATTCTTGAATATGTGTGAGAGTGTTGAAATAGAAATATATACTTTTTGTATTCCTCTCTCGCTCTTTTACACTAAAAAATAAAAAGTTTCTGCAACAAAAATTGCAAGTCTGGACTGTGACTAAATTTCATTGAAATATTTTAAATTACATTCGATATCGAGTAGCGCAATTTACCCCCTGCACTTTTTTACATTACCTGATGGGTTCTGGTAAAAATTCTAAGTGCTCTGAGAAGCCATAATCTCTCCACAAAAGGTTTCGTTTTAATTTAGCACTGATGTTAAAGCATTCCGGTTAATTTTACTATATTCGAACCATGTTCGAAATATCGAAGTTAGTTTAGAAATAATTTTTTTAGATAAAAAATTAAGTACCTTTTCACTTTATATTGATTTTTTAACTTCCCGCTATCAAAAATAGGAAATTAGTGATTTCAGCTTGATTTTCGAAAATCGATTTTGCATCAGATCTCGACTTTTTGAGGTCATGGGAATCTATTCTGGCTTTTTTTTACGATAATATCCGTATGGAAGTATGTGAATGCTGTCTACCGAGAGAAATGTATTCGTATATGTGTATTCATTTGTATAAGAAGCCGATTGATGTTCGGCATTCTGGTGCTACTTTGGGAAGCTATGATGTATGTATGTGCTTACAGTGTCGCCAGTTTAGGGGATTAAAAAAATTTAATTTTTTTCACAAAAGAAATAATTCGAATCAAAAAACTCAATTTGCGGATTTTTGGGGATGACAAATCAAAAATTGGGGATAAGCTCTAGAAAAAAAAACTGGCAACACTGTGTGCATATGCATGTATGTTTGTGTGCGTATATGGAGATATATGTATATATATACTTATGTATGAGTGTGTGCATGCAAACCTCTCATAACTTAAAACTGTGATTTGTGATTCAAAAGACATTGACTTCTCTTAGATTTCGCCATATGATGAACCGATTCGATACGGAAGATTTTAAGAATTTTCGAAAATAAAGTCTTCGAAAAAAATTATTTAACACATGTCAAAGCAACAACAAATACATTTTTTAAATTCTTTTTCGAAAAAATATTTTTTTTAAAATAAATTTTAAACTATTAAACCTATCAAATCCAATGTCGAATGAGCTATTAAACAAAAAAATCAATGTCGACAGCTGCAAATTTGATTAAATCTATAAATGTGTTCGAAAAATTTCTATTTTAATAACTCGCAGAGTTCTTGTCAAATTAATTTTAAGTATTAATTCCATTTCTTTTTTTACTGGAAAAACTCGTACTCGAATACTTGATACAAAAATCGGCTAAAATATTCGATAGATATCGTTGTCGAAAATCTATGGATTTTCCAGGGCTTGGAGCTTGAAATTGGCAGAAAGTTCCAGGCATGCCCTACAAGGACAAACTTTTCCCATTTTTTTTTTTTCATTAATAAATACTATAGAAGTATTTCCCTTATTTTGTTATATTTCTTTTCAAATATGTTCGAAAAATTTCATTTAATTTCGAAAATTATTCTTGGGCTATAAAATGATTTTTAGTCCTTTAACAGAGTCTTAAAAGTATTACAGTTAATTTTTTTATATTTATACATGTTCGAAACATTTAACTTAATTTCGAAAACCAATTTTTTGAATCAAAAGTAAAATAAATTTGTTTATTACTAATCGTACATGTCTTGAGACCTTTTTATTTAATTTTATTGTGATATTTGTTTTAGATTTGATTTAGATTTTGAAAATATTTTTTTTGTAGCTCTTGCACAAAGTAGTCATATATTATTAAAAAAAAAGCATTTCAGTGGATTTTGTTATAATAATTTTTTAGATCAAACATGTGCGAAAAATTTAATTTAATTTCGAATATTATATTTGGCCTATAAAATAATGTTTTTGCCTTTATTACAAAAGAAAAAAAAAACGATTAATACATGTTCGAAAATTTTTACTTATTTCGAAAATTATCTCGAAAGTATATAAAATTATTTTTAGCCTATAAAATGTTTTTTAGTGCTTTAATAGCAACTTAAAAATATTTCTGTTGTTTTTATTATAAAAAATAGTTATTCATTATGTTCGAAAAATTGTGCTTAATTTCGAAAATTAGTTGTTTGCTTCGTAAGCTTTTTGTTCTCTTATTGCTTTAATAGCGCCTTAAAAATATTTCTGTTGTCTGTATTTATTCATTATGTTCGAAAAATTTAGCTTAATTTCGAAAATTATCTCAAAAGCATACTCGTATTAAATGCTTTTTAGACTATAAAATGTTTTTTAGTGCTTTAATAGAGCCTTAAATATATTTCTCTTGTCTTCATTATAAAAAAATATTTATTCATTATGTTCGAAAAACTTTGCTTAATTTCGAAAATTAGCTCGAAAGCAAAAAAAAATATTTTTAGTGCTTTAATAGTGCATTAAAAATATTCCTGTTGTCTTTATTATAAAAAATATTTATTCATTATGTTCGAAAAATTTTGCTTAATTTCGAAAATTAGTTTTTTGCTTCGAAAGCTTCTACGAAGAAGTTATTTATTATTATTATTATTAGATGGTATTTCAAAAGCATTTTATCTTATTTTTTCATACTTTTTTAAAATAAATATGATCGAAAACTCGAATTCGAAGCGACCTAAATGCTTCTGTTTGAGTTTGCGACAATAATTTTTCGTATTAAGACATGTCCGAAAAATTTAACTTAATTTGGGTTGTCAAATAAGTTTTAATTATTTAAGCAGTGCTTAGAAAGCACTTCGGGTTGGTTTTAATACAAAAATATTTCAGTTTCTTAACTTCGAAAAATGTATTGTAACTTCGAAAAATATCTTGGGAGAGTAGTAAAATTACTTTTGAAGAAAGGAAATCAATTAATTAATATTAAAAAAGAATAATCAAGATTGCTGTATTAGAATTGTGATTTTTTTTTAATGTGGGGAATAGGCGAATTCCCCATATCAGGGATAACTGATACACTAGAGACTCTTCTAACGGTTTCTGTTTTAAGCAAACAGTAAATGGAAGGGACTAAATGCTGAGGAATAAACAAAAATTATTATTAAATAATTTGTAAAAAAAAATCGCAATAGAGAAATAGAATCTGAATTAGTTAACTCTTTTTTTCGTTTGAAAAACGAAACAAGTAAATTAGAAAGAAAAGTAACAAATATTAATTCTTTCATTAAATTGCTTGTACTTTTGTCGTTTATCTTTTTGTGTAGCAAAAATGTCTTTTATTTGAAAAAATTTAATAATTTAAAGTACATTTAGTGTGTTAATTATTTTTTATTTTGTTATCAGTAGTACGATATTACTTAGCTAATCTTGTCCATAGATTTTATACATTTCAAAAACATAATTTGAAATGGTTATTTGGTTTTATCAAAATTTATTTGTTATTTGGGTGTAAATGCTTTTCCTATTTAAAGCTTCACCTTTGAAATCGGAATTCAGTCAGTGTTTGTTAAACTGCAACAAGAGACATACGAAGTTACACATAAAAATAAAGAAAACCGCGAATATCGAAGCATGAAGGGTGTGTATTAAAAAAAATAGAGGAAAAGCCTTAAAAATTCTTCATTTTATTATTAAAAAAGGACAAATTAAATATTTAACATTAAATAAAACCATCAAACAGAAAATACTCCGTGTTTTTTTTAAGAAAACTGACCAGTTTGATTAAATTCCATAACTTTATTTATGTTTTATATTATTTTAAAAAAAACTTTTCTTATGTGAAATAGTAGAATTTTTTAAATATTTGTTTAATTCACAAAAAAAAGTTCAATCAAAATGTCTCCAAGCGCAAACAAATTATTTTTAAAATTTTAAAATATTGAGAGATGTTGTTTGAAATAGTCTCTTCAAATACAACTTTAAACGATACAACAAGGCTTGTGAATTCAGCAATTATTATATTTTGATAAAGCATTTTTAACTAAACCTTCCAAAACAAACCTCACTGCACAGACTTGGGGTTTTATAAGCCCAGTTTTTCTAAGACTGAGTTTTTAACAAATCTGCTTTTTTTTAACAAATCCGGTTTTAAGATGACCCGTTTTTAATAAACCCGGTTTTTCGCAAGCCCGTTTTTTAACAAACCCGTGTTTTCACTAACTTAGTTTTTCACATCAGTTTTTCGCACACTCTGTTATCGAATTAAATTTCCATATCATTTTCCGAGTCCATCTGTTAAATCTTTTCCCACAAAAATCATTTGGCTGTTTCTCCGAGACCCGGTTTGCTCACAATTTTTTTTTTATAAAAACTCACAATTACTTATTTTATTTCTTTTTAATTCTTCCTCCTCTTTCACCCTCCTTACTGGTGTAAGTTCTTATTTTTTTGGAATCTTCTGATTCCATATGTTGAATTCTTTTCGCTCAAAAATCATTGGGCTGCTTTTCCGAGACCCGGTTTTCTCACAATTTTATTTTTTCACTCACAATTACTTATTTTATTTAATTTCTTCTTCTTCTTCTTCTCCTCCTCCTCCTCCTCCTTCTCCTCCTACTCCTCCTACTCCTACTTCTCCTACTCCTCCTCCTCCTACTCCTCCTCCTCCTCCACCCTTCTTACTGGTGTAAGTTCTTAGTTTCTTGGAATCGCTTTTTAAACACTAGAGTTTTTTTTATGTATTTAATTTTTCATTATTCTTTTGCCCAAGAAGTTCAAAATAATTTTTTATTGTTTTTAAAATTCTCTTTTCCAGTTGGCTTTCAAATATCATCAGCATGGATCTGCTGTCTGGTCGCTGGTTTTTTAATGCAGCAAATTGCAACAGTATCGGCCATCTACAGTATGGAACAAACTTGCACCCACGTTGCTGAAACGTATGTTGCTGATCAAAATGACTGTCAATCCTTTGGCTACTGTGCGAATGGAACATTAATGGGCACCAGCTCCTGTCCAAAGGGCTATATATATAATGCCAGAAAAGCCATTTGTGACCTGCCATCGCCTGATGGTTGTACTGTAACTAACGTTGCAAATGCTTGCAAATATGCAGCAGATAGATCCTTTGTACCCGATCCAACCAACTGCAATCGTTATTTCTATTGCAACAATAAAGTTGCAGAGGAGAGAAATTGTAAAAAATATCAAGTTTTTGATAGCCAGAAACTGGAATGTGTTTGGGCTAACGACGCGGTTAATAATTGTCCGGCTAACTCGGTGTGCCGCTTATTACCCGATGGCATATTTGCAGGAGATCCGGTCAATTGTGGTGAATACCTTTCATGCGTCGGTGGCATGGGCAGGCCAGGAAAATGTCCCGATAACTATTACTTTAATAAGAAAATTGAAAAGTGTCAATTGGAAAATCCTTGTGAAACTCCAACACCTGTGGGAATTGGTTTAGGTGTTTTGACACCCTTACCCAGCAATCCGGCGGCTTGTAAAACTCTAAAAGGCCCCTTTCCCCAGTATGTAGCTGATGGTAAAACGTGCATAGGATTTTATAGGTGTGAGTCTGCAACTGGCAGTGGAGCATGGGATAAATGCCCATTGAGCACACACTTTGGTGATGGAATATGCTCTTCGCCCCTTGCAGTTAAATGTAAGTTTGATCGTTGCGGTAACATGGAACAACAATTTATGGGCGCTGTTGGAACGAATTGCCGAAACTACTTAATTTGCAGCAATCAAACTTCCCAATCAATACAGAGTGGCTACACAAACTATGTGGGCATTCCATGCAGCAATAATCAATTCTTTAATGAATATGCTCAAAGATGTGAAGATACGTCTCCTTCTTCAGACATTTACAAACTGTGTGGTGCATGAGGCAGCTGCATACATATGTATGTAAATAAAAATTAAATTATTCTTCGCCGTGGATGTGTTTAAATATTTTTCAAGAATATAAAATGAAATATAAACAAGAACAATTAATATCTTTATGCTGCTTTTTAATTTTTCTCTCCTTAATGAAAGTTTGTTTAAAGGCTCAATTAAACGTGACATAACCATAACCATATAAAACAGCTGTTTGAACCAAGCTTATGATACAAAACAGCTGTTTGAACCCAACTTATGGACAATACTGTATTTGATTATAGGTGACGCGCCATAACACCATAACCATAACCATAGAAAGTAATTGAATTTTTGTTTTTTGTCGTAACCATAAACAGCTGTTTGATAGTTAAGACATATTTGTTGTTGCACTTGTGAGATGAATAAACAAATTAGAACATAAACCAGCTGTTTATTATTATGGCAGCACTAATAGGAGAAGCAAATATATTTATGGTTATGGTGATGGTTATGGCTATGTCATTATGATATGTAACGTTTGAAATAAGTTAGAGTGTTTAAAAGCCATTGAATTTCATCTACTCTTTGCGAAAATGAGTTTAACACTATTGCCAGCCTCTTAATGTTCTTTAAAAGAGAGAGGGAAGAGATTGTCCAAAGTAGTCGATTGCTGTCAGCAACGAGCAGCCAGTACTCATTTTTTGGTATAGTATTGATATGACCTCCACAAATACATGGTGCCTCAAAATAAAGTTTATGTCATTACTTATTTAATTCTTTAAAATAATATCGTATTTCTTTCTGAGCAGATAGACTCGATATTGGCTGCCACTCCGTCACGGATACATTATTTCAAAAGCGCCAAGAAGTCGGTATTATTGGCGTACCCTTTAGATTTAATATAATCCTATAAGAAAAAGTCCATATCAGTTAAATCCGGGCAAATTTGTGTCACTTCATTTTGGTTTAATCAGACATTTAAAAACGCAGTGAGATCTAGAGAGGAAGCATGCAGTACTTGGTGAAATGATCGAAATGCCGATACTGATTCGTTACGTAAAAGGGCGAGACCTTCGCGTGCCAAAGCACTGAGGCATAAAAGAGCTCTCTACGAGCAGCGTCTCCATGCTAAAGTTCTCACCGCACTGCGGGGTAGTAGGAACTTCTGGATAATG
The DNA here is from genome assembly GCA_944452675.1 of Tachina lurida. Classification (NCBI taxonomy): domain Eukaryota; kingdom Metazoa; phylum Arthropoda; class Insecta; order Diptera; family Tachinidae; genus Tachina; species Tachina lurida. The sequence continues at coordinate 10,756,269 of OX101754.1, read as the reverse complement.
CTAGGTCTTCAATTCCGACTGTTTTAAAGGATAAATAAACATTCACAGAACGGGCTGATAAGGATAACCTTCTGGCTAAAATATTTTCAATTCCTAACTTGGCGGAAAGCAGTCAGCCTCTGTTTGTGATTAGAAAAGTATCCGTTACTATGCCCGAGATATTCAAGGAAATCATTACTACAATTCCTCTAAAAATTTCTCCCTTTTCCAATTAGAATTTTTTTGTTTTCCTATTACTTGATGCAGACAAAAGACTTTTGTCGGAACTCCACATAAACAAGTCTGCTTGGCCGGATGACATTCCAACACTAGGGTCTAATCTTCGCTTTCGATAACGAGCTGCTTCGATCACGTTTTTCCAGTTTGATATTATGACATTCGATATCGAACCATATTATTATATTGTTCCATAGCGAATGCCATAACCTCAAACTGCAAACGTGATCGAAGCAGCTCGTTATCGAAAGTGACGATTAGACCCCTGGTTTTCAAACAGTGCCCTTACACACAAGTACGTTCATTAGATAACCTCTACAGCACATTCTACCATAGTGGTGAGTTTCCCATGTGCTGGAAAATTTGCTAATGTTCAGCCAATCCTTAAAAAAGGAGTAGCTAATAACCCTGAAAATTACCGATCGGACGCAATGTATTTATCACTTTCCCAAGCGACAGAAAGCATGACAAATTTCCATCCTATGAGGTATCTAGAGTCTAGAAAGTATAGCTTTCTTAGAGGATGCTTGGCCTCCTCTCGCAGAAATCGTGTAAGTCAATTCAAAAGTAATCACCTGTTGGCTCTATATATATCCAAGGCATTGGATAGATTGGGGCATAGTGCACTTTTGGCTAAATGTAGTGTTTTTGGTGTCGGTGATCACTTGTCTCGGTTCTTATCGAGCTTCCTCAGGGATCGCACTATATATGTATATATACACCTATTAATTCCTGTTGTTGCTATAAGGAGCATAGGGCCGTAAGTAGTTCGTTTCATTCGGATGTGTCGGATGCAAGGGCTTTACGAACTCTCGTCACATCGATCTGCCGGTTCCATGTATGAGCAGGTCGTCCTCTACGTCTGCTACACTACAAGAGTTATTATAGATGGGATATCATCTAACGAGTTTAAGGTAGATTCAGGGCTACCGCAAGGCTGCGTTCTATTTTCAACTGTGTTCCTTATTTTTTCTAAATAAACTCGAACGCACTAAGCTTCGAGAAATGCCTCATAGCGACTGAATACCCAAGAATCGCGCTTTCCATCGACGTATCCCGCACGCCTCTCAAATTCCTTTTGTTTAAGCGGTAATCCAAAAAATATATAAACTTTCTTTTGCGACACCTTCTGGTTGTGGAATAAGGGAAAATACATATGTTACCTAAACAGACAGGGCAGGGCTAACGCTGTTACATCTTCTTACTTAAAGATGTAGGGCATTCAAGACAAAATCGGTGAATATACTTTTTATATAGGTTTCACTAGCAAGAAGCGTTTGCCAGTCAAAATAGGGATAGTGGATATTTGCAACGAACGGCAGACTTTAGGAAACTAAAAATTAAGCAGTCCCAAAAATGGAAGGCCATAGCAAACTGAACAAAAGAAATACTCAAGACAACTAGCCAACACTTTCTGCGCTAAGATTACATAATCTATCTTAAATTTTAGTCAGTTAATGCAAGAATGTATTATCTACATTATATCGTCAAGCCTACAAAACAACTTGCTACGCTCGGGCTTGATCTGTTATGGATATACCAGCCAGCAGAAGATAGGTAGGATATGCTGAGCACTTGAAAGGTTTCAAAGCAAATGAGGTCACAATTCAACCTCCCATGCTCAGAACAAATAATTTACAAAAATAAAAAAAAAACATTTTAGCAGTTGCTGAGGGTACTAACGGAACATTAAACGATCGGGCGGAAATATTAGTAGGATAGGTCTTTCAGTTGCAGCTGTCAAAAACAAGACGGAAAGGAGGCAGTTTCAGACTTAGTCTGCAAGTGAGCGTCTTTGCACTTGATGCAACATAAATGTTTAGGCAGACACATATTAGACGACCTATCACAGATATCACAGATTGATAAGCGTGACCTTATGCGATACCTTAAAGTAAAGGGGTCCATTAAGTATATATTCCCACTGGTTCTAGCATTGGATTTAAGGAGTGGATTGGAATCTCATGATTCTACTTGATTGTTTGTAGGCAAGCAAGCACGTAAACCAAACCAACGCATCACATCGATCATAGTATCGTATAGAGAGCAGATATTAAGGCCCGCTTTAGGAGAACGCCTTACTTGGTGAGGTTGTTTAATTTAAACAATTATTACTGCTCACCCATAGCTTAGGTTAGGGTGGCAGTCGAGATCGCGGACCCACTTAGACCTTTCTGGTTCACTGCGATACCACGGAGACTCTGCCCACGGAGACGGGGTGTCCAGCGTCGAACCAACTAGAGCTCAATATATACCTCTACCAGATTAATAGAGTACTAAGGAATATTTACGAACATACAATTAGTTAGAGATCAACTGCAATCACTAATGGCTGGGATGAGATGTCCTAAGAGCTGGAATATTCTCTTTACTTACCTCCGTAGAAGTTGTCAAAGCGGAGAGCAGGAAGTATTTGGCGTTTTCACTGGTTATTTTAACAAATCACTGCTTGCAGCTATCCCATATATTTATCTGAAAAATTATAGGAACCATGGCAATTTCTGAAGCCATGAGAAGCATACCTCGATGAGATACCATGTGAGTTTGTACTCACAACAAAGACGTCATCAAATCTCTATTGAAATACAATTAGCTTAACCAAGGGCCGATTGTAGAGAACAACTGCGGTATTAACCTAACACGGTAAAATTATTAAGCATAGACTGAGTCTTAAATTCATTAAGCTTTATGGAAGCAGACGCAATGAGGAGCAGGAGGAAGAGACAACTGTTGTTCTCCTTTGTTAACCTATTATAATAGAAAAAGGAAAGTGCTATGTCTGGTAATGCGACATATTCATTGGCAATATAACACACTAGATTCGTTAATTAAAGCTGTCAAATGTTTTGGTATTCTATTGTTTAAGACCAAGAAATTGTGAAGCATATTTTAAACGATTTTATTAGCGGATATGATCTTAATGAAGCTCTTGGGAATTTAATTTAATTTAGAGAGTTGTCAAGTGGTCTGGTTGTGAATCGATCAATTATTCTATTCTTTCTTTCTTTCTTTCTTTGCAATTCGAGGGGAAAGCAAACGCTTTCAAATATATAATTTTATTTTCACATCCTGTTACAAAGAGTAAACCCCCTGAAGAAACTAACATTTTCAAAATTAATCTATACGCACGTTTCTCAAGTTCAATGGTTTTTTGGAAGGGCCATATCAGGGCAAACACATCTTGCATGCGTGTATCTTTGTCAAAGAACACAAAAGAGATTTTTTTATCTGTTAGAAATCTAAATTATATGGAAAAATAGAAAGAAACAATATTACACAGTATGTGGTATCTTCGGAAGCAATATTAAGAAAATAATTAAAAAATAATGAAACAAATGACAAAATAGTACATGAAAATCAAATCAAATCAGTTAAAAATTTTTCTTATTTATAGATAAACAATTTCCAAGTAGAAGCAACAGTTTTAAAGTTTGCCTGGTTGAGTCAACAGTTTAAAAATTCCCGAGCTCCAGCGGAAAAGTGAACAAGTCTCCTGCAGGAATATCAAAATGTTTAAAGGTAAGGAAAAAAATAAACAATGCAATATTCAATTTATATCGAAAGAAAATTTGTTATTATTGTTATTTTGCTCTCAAACAAAAATTTTAGTCAGTTTTATTGTAATTATAACGGCCTCTTTGTTGGGCCTGATGTCAGCCCAATCAACTGTCAACATAACTGAATTGTGTTCTTTGGCTCCCGGTAGCGTCGTCCTAGCACCTAATAGTTGCACCGATTGGATTAAGTGCCCCAGCTCTCCCACTGCTACTGACATGGATCAAGGATCTTGCGTATTCGGTTTGTATTTTAACAAGAATACGGGCAAATGTGAATACAAAGATAAAGTTGCCTGCCACTATGAAAAAATAACTCCCCATAAAAATCGTTGCGCTAATGAAAAAGATGGCGAGTTTTTGGAAGACAGTACAGAGTGTAAGGCTTATATATATTGTAAGAATGGTAAAGAGTTCAGATCGTTTTGTCCGCACGATTTTGTATTTAATGCCATCACGAAGTCCTGCGCTTACAAGCATGAATACAAATGTCCTGAGACTAAACCGAATTTCGAAAGTGATCTGATGTGTCTCTCCTTAAAGGATGGCACGTTTGTTGCCGACAAAAATGATTGCACCAAGTACAACGAATGTCGGAAGGGCGTTATGGAGAGTCACAGCTGCAATAGCACTTCTGCCTGGAGCTACTTGGAGCGTAAGTGTGTGCCAGTAGACGAGGTGGTGTGTCATCCTTCGGCCAAACAACCCGAACCAGAGCTCAAAGTATGTGTTGATCGGGTGGGTCCTGTTTCGGACGGCTTGTCGTGCAACGGTTACTACTTTTGCAAAAAAGTTGCCAACGATACTCACGATCGTAAGCCAGAACATTACTCATGTTCAGCTGGTAGCTTCTTCGATATAAGCACTCTCTCGTGTCGTGATCGTGTGAACGTGAAATGTTCTCTAGATCGCTGTGACGGCATGGGTAATAAGTATGTAAATGTTGCCGGCGATTGTAGGTCTTATGTTTTGTGTAAAAACGGTGTGGCCAACACAAAAGGCTACTGCCCCAGTGGCCATTATTTCGATGAACGCACCCAAGGTTGTACTCCTCAAGTTGTGGGTTATGCTGCTTGTTCAGCCTAAAGAATTTTTTGATCTTATTGTCTTTTACATCAAAATGTATTTATATTATATTAAAAACTAATTTTTAAAAATAAATGTGGTTCTCGTAACAGCAAAAAGGCATTGTAAGATGATTTAATATTGCTTTATTTTAAACAAACATTTTCACATTCACTTGAAATGTGTATGCTGCATTTAAGGATATCCTGAGTGTCCAGGATAATAGGAATACCTCTACACTCCATCGAGAACCCATTATTGGTAGTGTAGGAGGATTTTTAGGATCTAAGATTAATGAGTACGGCCGAATTCTGGCCTGCTCCCGGTTTTAACAGTAAGTATGCAACATCACATCCAAAGGAAACGGGATCAGGCCCACAATTTAGGAATGAAAACCAAATTCATCGGAAAATTAAATTCTCTTAACACCTGTACGCCCTGCCTGGCAGCGCATGGCAAGAGTCATCTTTCTAACCATCTTTCGTTCTAGCAAGACGCGACAGAACATACTACCGTTTCTTCTCCTGACAAACTTTTTGTTATCCGTGCGGCAGAACACTGAAACCTCATTACAATAGAGGCTGAGGAAATTTGCAGCGAATTCGATATAATTTCAGATTTAAATTATTAACCAATTAACCAATAAAGTAAAATATTGTCAAAACATATATAACAAAGAAATGTATGTCTCAAAAGATAGTTTGTATTTAGTGCACCGAAAGAATGTTTACACACTTTGGGAATATTGTCCAAGTGTAAACTTTGGAGTTGGCTGCACTTATTTAATCGAGCATTAATATTTCTTATGACGGCTCTGCAGGCATAGTTTAGGTTAGCAGGCTGCTGGTAAGGATGGGTAAAAAATTAGAGTGCAGCAGACTTGGGTACCATACTATGATCTCTTTTTGCTACCTGTGACTTGAAGAGAAGATATAGAGAGAGAGTGTGAAGGGGGAAAAGAGCGAGAGATGTAGAAAAGAGGTAATAGTTGTTCTAGAGGAGGTAAGAGTCGGTCGAGAATTGGATAGGGTGGGAAGTCAGCTATACCAGCAACTGCTCCTAATATAAAAGCTCAAATTTTACAGTCCTATTTCGGATAACTCGGATAGGCTGCTGAAGGATAGTCTGCCAAACTGGTGTAGATGGAGGTAATTTTCTACTCTTCCTCATCATTGCAAATGAATCAGTAGCCATTATACGGGAGACAGATACTTTTGGCATGGGTTCCGAAAGCGCAGTGACCGGTCAGAGTGGATACGATTCCTCAAATGCATTTTGTTTATACGTTTATAACGAATACTTCATTTGACAACTACTTTTGTGTCCTGCGTGGTGCATAAAATTTTTTGACAATTATTTTGTGACACTATGTGAGGAGCGTAGAGTTGCACCTAATGCGTGTACCTGTACTTAATGTGCCTTGCTCAAATGCTTCCTAGTGAAACTCATGAGGTTTTTCGTTTTGTGGGAATTTAGCGAGGCCCGAGGGTTCTCGCTATTGTGCAGGTGGGATCATTGCGTCATCTGTCTTGAGCTAATTCAAGAAAGTCACCCTCGAAGCGTCTCCAGCAGGATGAGAGTGGGAGAGCACTGATACTGTCGATATGGAATTCTCTGAGTAGGGTTCCTCTTTTTGCCAGTCATCCACAACTATATTGCCTGAAGTAGTCCCGTGTCCATGCATCTAGTTTAATATGATACGTGAGTGCTGCGCGAGTCCATCCAGGGCCAGGACATTTTTGGAAAGAAAAGATTTGATATACATACCTATGAGGGACTTAATTGCAGACTGGCTGTGAGTTATAATATGGGTCTCTATTTGAAATCCGGTAGAACCTTAGATAGCGTATCGCTCTTTTAACGGCAGATATCTTTGCTTGCAATATACTACATTCGTCCGGGAGTCTAAGGGACATTTCAATTCCGCATTCCGGAATATATACGCTCCGCCAAATCTCGGTTCGTCCGTTCAAACCTGTACGTTTCCATTCAGTGGGGGCGAAAACCCTTCTGTCAATGAAATTCAAAGATTCCTATTGAAGTAAGGTTTTGGAGTTTCGGAGGCATCGAATATTTTATTTTTAAATAACCAAGGTAGCGAATTCATTGGCTTATATTTTAGATTTCAGATAACCCTAAAGGTAAAAGTCCGGGATGCCAGTCAGATGCAGAGAACCAAAAAACCAAACTGGCTTCATGGGACTTTAATTCTTGCGCCAATTGGTTTTGTAGGGATGTAGCTTTAGGTCTAAATAATGTATAATGATAATCTCCAAACATTTAAAGTACTTGTTGTTAACAATTGTTGGATGCTAATACAAATAAAGTTTTTCATTATATTTAATTCTGTGGTTAGATTCATAAACTTTGGAACATTACTCTGTGGGATCAAAATAAACCAAATAAAACCTAAATAAGGTCCTTAAAAAAAAAACATGAAATAAGCGGAGTTGTAAAAGAATGAAACTTTCCTCTATCTCTTCCTTCACCACCTGTCTTCTCTTCCTAAAGAAGGTAACACTAGTGGTAGGCATTCATTGCCCGAGTGTTACTTCCTTTAAAAAAAAGATATACATTGGACTAGAGCAATGCTGGCCACCGAGAGAAATGTATTCGCGTATTTGTATTCATTTGTATAAGAAGACAATTGATGTTCGGCACTCTGATGCCACTTTGGTCAGCCGTGGACTGAGTAACTTGAAATATAAACAGATTTAAACGTTTCTTAATAAAGCTTTTTTTATTCAAAAGCGTTTGGCTTAAATTAAAAATTAGTAAATCCAATAGCTAGACATAATCCATTGTTTAGAAATAGTGACTTCTGTTGCTCATATGTTATTGTTTCCGCGGACACAAGATGGGAGCGACACTATGTTAGATGTGCACGCTTGCTCGTTTTCATTAAAGAACTGCCCATTGGGACACTGATTTTGGCCAATACTTTTGCCATTCTGGCATACAAGATAACCAGTACAACCGTCACCAGCGATGTTAGCCAATTGTATGCCGAAATAGCCTAAACCGACACAGCGATTGTATATGCAGGAAATGCTAGAGCGTTTGACACAGCTTCTAGTTTTGGAATCGAAAAAATTTGGAAAAGTGCATACTCCATGTACGGGTTTTATGCTGCCATCCGTCTGACCTTCGCAATAGTAGTAACCATCACAACTGGTGCCATCTGCTAAGAAAACACCTGTTTGGGAGCATGTAACATTACCTGGAGGACCTGGTGTTGGGTTGTCATTACAGTCAACATTTGGCGAAGAATCACATGCACCCAAGAGGGCATTGAAATTGTAGCCGGCGGGGCAATTGCCTACCCTAAGTTCGCCCTGCCAACATAATTGGTAGGATTGGCATACATTAGGTACCTTCATGAATATACCGTCGGGCACAATGTTGCACAAGTCTTCCGGTGATTTTGGTATATTGCAATTGAAATTGGCCATACAATTTTTAGTTGACGGGTTGAAATTCATGCCAGCTGGACAAGTACCTAGCGTACCTTTGCCGTTTTCACAGTAGTAATATTTATTGCAGGTATAAGGATCCGCCACGAAATCATTATTGACATTGGGCTGGGCAGCACAAGGATTACTCGAGACACACTTGGTGGTATTGGGTGGAACACAGCTGCGTTTGTTGCGATCATAGAACAGATTACCTTCACAAGTACTGTTTATGGGGTTTTTATTTACGCATGTTATATATTTGTTGCAAGCACTAGGATCTTTGATTTTGGAATTGTCTGGTATTTTGGCACAGATTTGGGTTGCGTTGAAACTTGCAGCTTGGCTGTAAGCTGAGGCAACAAATGTGAGAAACAACAGCGAGCTGAGCAGGCTAACTGTAAGTGTAGGACGAAAACATGTAAAACGAATAAATATAATTCAAAATGGCGCTTTTGAAATGGTTGACGATGTGACTGATGATCATGGTGAATGAAAGGGATGATGACGGATTAAATGCATCTTAATTGAACGCTCTAAAATCAAGTTTTTTTTCGAAAGAAAATTCTTAAGAGAAGAGTTTAGTTTCGTATTATTTTATGGGAATTAGATTTATATCTTTATTTTCCAGAGAAAAAAACTTTTAACAAGCTACAACAATATTGCGAATTACGACCTGATATGCTGCAAGCGCTGGTGAAAATGCCAAAGAATGCGCAATGAAGATATTAAAATTTTTACCGATAGTAAGGCCGCGGTAAAATCCCCGTCTGGTGTCTACATATCTAACCTTGCAGCAAAACGCTAGTGGGAACTTTTCTGGATCGTAATATTAAAAGGAACTTAGGATGCTTCAGCACACTGAACAGAACGAGGAAATGAAGTAAGAGTTACCTTATCTCTCTCACTCTTTTCTAACCAGCATATTCAATCGAACAGTTTTAAATGTTTATTTTGAACTTTGAGTAAATTTTTTAATTTCGCAATGCTTTTTTCATTAAAAAATTAAACTTTCGATTTTTTTCATTAATTAATGTGATTTTCTTTGAGAAGGCAAGAAAAGTTAATTCAGTCTGTCTGGAGAAAATGCGCCACCACGCACTTCATTCATCAGCCCCCTTGAGGAAAGTTTTTCTGTGTTAAGACCGAGAATTACAATGCAACTCTAACGCTGCCAGAGTTGCATTGCAACTAGTCTTAACGAAAAACAGTAGCTTTTTAATTTTCCTCTAATTTTCAAAACGATAATTTAATTTTTTTTTTAATTCTAAGAGAAAAAAAATTTTTAATTGTTTTAGGCCTGAAGTGAATGAGCGCTTATTCGTTTTTTGAATAAATTTTTTATTCAAATATTCATCGTAATTTAAAGAGTTTCGACAACTCTTTTCCTTACATTAGTCGTTCAAGTTTTAACACTAAATACAAGGCTGAGTACATGCCACACTAACTGTCGCCTATTTAATTAAAAAATTTTAATTAACTCCAAATTTTTAAGATATCAGGGTTAATTTGCAAAGACAAGTGAACTTGTTAGAAGCGATAAGTTGCATTTCTTTTTTTCTTTTTTTTTTATGTTAAAAAAATGAAGATAAATATTTTTGATACATAAATGAGTTTTTTTAACACTTACGCATTTTCGGTAAATTTTTCTTTAACTTTAAATTTATAATTTAAAGATTAGTTATTATTTCCAAAATATTTTTTTTAATATTTATACAAATTGCTTAAATCTTTCTGTTTTTTTTTCTTTCGCATTTACCTAAGCATCTAAAATGCTTTAGTTAACGACTAATTAATTAACTTAAATTAGACTGCTCTTATATAAAAACAAAAATCAGCACAGAAAAATTATTTAAGGAAATTTTTGCCACTGATACCAAACGGGATTAAATCTGTTTTGTTTTTTATAAAAAGATAATAAAACAGATATAAACATAATTGTTATACATACAGATTTCAGTTTGAGCCAATTAGAATAAAATATTTGCTACACAATTTCGTTTATAAGAATATTAAAAGACAAACAGTTCGACCGACGTGGTCAGGAAAAAAAAGTTATTGGTAAATCTAACCAATTTCGACGTTTAAAATACAGCAACCAGCGAAATTTATTAAACCAACCACTTTCAGTTGGTTAAATTTAATTTCATTTAAAAAAATGCGAATTAGTTTAATTAAAAGTATTAATGCCGTGCTAGCCTCCAAAGAAGCGTTTACTTGATATTTTTTTTTTATATCAAACTTTTTCATATTAAATAATTTCTTAATAATTTTGTACCTTTGGATATGTAGGAGCTATCAAAATCAGCTCATTTTTATAAGCAACCTGGCTTTACTACCTCAGCCACAATGAGACTTAAAATTTCAATAGATTTAAACTAACAAAATAGTATGTTAACAATTTCAATTGGTTAATTCAATAGCAGCAAGTAAAATTATTAAAATTAACCATTATTATTTCTAGTCACAACCAACCAACCTTTGGTTGTGACTAGAAATAATAAAGTACGAAAGACTAAGACTTGGTCATTCCAAACTCACTCACAGACATCTTTTAAACCTCCCAACATCCCCTACCGGCAACTGTCCATCCCCTACTCCAAATCCTTGCCACAAACTCCAACATTGTCCAAAATTTCACAACATAAGAAACAAATATTTTAATAATATAGATCCGATCGAGTCCCTATCAAATCCCTCCCCTGTTAATATTTCAAAAATTACAAACGCTTTTAGAAAGTTATAAAAATTATAGTATTTATAGTTAGTACGTAAGTTATAATACATTTAGAGCTGAAGGGCTTTGTAGCTATTGCTTTTGCCTTATATTATCTTATAATTTTGATTATAAGCTAATAAATAAATAAAATAAAACAGCTTTTTAACAACTCAAATTGGTTAGATTTACTGTCGTTACCTTTTTGGGCTTACTTTTGCCAACTGTGTGTATCTAATAAATGATGAAAAAACACTAAATATTATTTTTTTTTATTTCAGTTATCAATGAAATCGCAGCCACAATTTACATAGACATTAAATTAACAACTAAAATGTATTGCATTAGCCAGAGCGAAATTTTTTTAACTCATTTGCCAAAAACAACATTTATTCACAGGAAAATTAACAACTGAAATTGATTAGATTTCACCTAACTTTTTTGCAACTGTGTATAGCTGTTACATTAACCAAGAATTAGATTAAAAAATTAAATAAAATAATCGCAAAAAGCAAGAATTTACAGTAAAATATTTGAATTATTTCTTGCAACTGTGTACATCAGTTACATTAACCAAGAGTACAGTAAGCTTTATTAAATTTCACATCACAAAAGCATTGAAAATTTCAAAAAGCAATTATTTACTATAAAAGATTTCAATAATTTAGCAAACGGTAACAATTAAAGTTGGTTACTTTAACTAAAAAAAATTTGTTCTTTGACAATAACATCTTTTTACACTGCTGTCAAAATAAAATAACAAAAACAGTTTGGTTAGAATAACCAAGCAACATTTGGTTAAATGAAATTACCACAACAGTTGAAATTGGTCAGATTAACACACGATATTATTTTTGCTGTACAATGTATTTACCAACCAAGTGTACATAATGGAAAGACAATGCCCTGTAAAAGGTTTTCAATTAATGGCTAAGCATACAAGTCTCATTAAAATCTGTTGTTAGAGTGTATTTACATTTGCTGTTATTGTAAATTTTTTTAAGGTATTAAAATGTCTTATTATAATTTTTGTTTTTAATTCTTTATCAGTTCTGTGAAACCATAAAGAATAATTTGCCTTTGATAAGCCTTTGTTAACTTAACACTCGTTGGATTTTATGACACTCTTAGAGAGTTTTTAATTTTGATGGATTAATAATTGTACTACGAAATTCTTCAATATAAATAATAGAAATGAGAATTCGTTTGTGGCTGCTAAGCTTTAATGCTTGTACATGCAATGATTTCTTTTATTCGAAAGAAAACTTACAAGTTAAACCAGTTATTAGTGGAACTTATAAAGTCTCTAGTGATATTGAGAGCAACTGCTTTGAGTAAGAAAGTAATATGTTCATATAAATATGTATGTATGTTACTACTAAATTCAGTTATATCTATGTACATATATAAAAATACATTACATACTTAATTGACATTTGATTTTTATATTTTAAATTAAATAATTTTTTCGCCAGGAATAATTTTGCTTAAATTGTTTTCATATCTTCATACGAGTTCTTAAAAAAGTTCGACGCAATACACGACTTTTTCGTTGTAAACCTACACAGAGAGAAATCTCATAGTTTATTTTAACCAATTTCAGTTGTCAAGTTTACATAATTTGTGTGTGTAAGTTGTTATATCAATTAACCAAATTTTGTCTGGTTAATCTAACCAATACAGATTTGCTTATTTATTTTTATTACAAATTGTTGTTACCGTTTGGTGGAACAAGCTTGAATGAAATAGCAAATGGGAAATAATTATATAGAATTGGTAGTGCAAATTAATATTGCAACGGAACAAATTTTTAAGTTAAAACAACCATGACAAATTGTTACGGTTTATCGTGTAGGATGACGTAATGCGCTATACGTATTTCATGTTGAAATGCCATACCAAACTAAACATAAATCACTTGAGAGCTGACAAAATGACCGCCAGTTATAAAAGTGTTGCCAACTTAAAGTTTTATACCTCTATAAAAACACCCTTTATTTTGCACTTATTTATTTATTTTTAATTTTTTTTAATTTTTATTTTTTGTTTTTGAGAAAGCTAAATTTGCATCAGTAAACTATTATTATTTTAAAAATCAAAAAGTTTTACTTTTCTTTGGTTAATTTAACCGATATGTACATTTGACAAAATTTATTTATAAAAGGAAAGGTAATCTAAATATGTAATTTCCGTTGCTAACTATATCGATGAGATGTTTTTGCGATTTCGATGAACAAGCTGTTCCCATAGTTAATCTTATCATTTAAAATTTAGTATTTTCTTGCTGAATGTAATAGATATACAAAAATGTGCCCAAAAAAGTAAACCATGTTAATCTAACCAATTTAAGTTGTTAATCAAACTACTAGCATTGAGATAAAGTATATAAAGTTCTGATCCCATACAGGCGGGAATGGAAGGGAGGCACAATAGGAACAGATTACGACGTCAGAATATACACTGATGGACCAATAATAGTCTGCACTGCCGGCTCTGGGGTCTTTCAGATGATCTTGGTATAGAATGCTCCTTTCGTCTTCTTCACGAAGTCACAGTATTTCAGGCTGAAATTTTAGCGGTAAGGGAAGCGGCTAGAGTGCTCATTGATGGGAAGGTACAGGGTAAAGTAGGTATCTTTGTCGACAGCCAAGCAGCGCTTCTATCCCTAAATCTTAGTTTAGACGGGCAAACATTTGGAAGGAAATTATCTGGAATTCTCTTTTCTTGTTTTCTTTGCGGTCACACAGACGAAAATGTTGCCGGCGACATTCCAATATTATTGGATAAAAGCAAGCATTTCTGTATATGTATGTATGTATATGTAGCAAAGAATATGAAAACAAAGCGTGACTCCGAGTACCGAAAATAGAAATGATTATCTCTTCCCCACCCGTAAATTGAGCTAAATGTTTCCCTTCCAAACGTTTTCGTGTCTAAACGTAGTCTAAGATCATATAGCACTTCGTCTATTCTAGTCGGGCAGTGTAAAAGTTTGCTATCTAGGCTGGATGGTCAGGCTGACTTCACCCCCATCTGGGTTCCACCCACCACATAGCAATTTTTCAGGTAAAGAACGGGCGGATGAGCTGACTCTGCTATGAATGCCTCCAATACCGAATCGGTAGCCATGTCGTTTGCTACTATTAGAAGCGGTATATTCAAGCACTATCTCTACAGGGCTGAATGCAGATGGCGCAATATATTCACGTGCAAGGTTGCTAAGAAAATGTGGCCTTGCTACAATGATAGGCGCTCAATACAATTAACAAATAGAAAACGTAGGGATATCTCGAGGCTCGTTGCAGTCATAACGGGGTACTGGACGGTTGGCAGACATGCTAGTAGGATAATGAGTTTGTACCGAAGTTGTTGAGAAGAAAGCAGAGAAGAGATATCTTCCACTTTTTTTTTGCGAATGTCCAGCTTTGCAGCTCTCGAGACACAAATTTTTAGGCAATCATGTACTAAATGATCTTTCAGATTTATCTGAGATTGGGTTGAGTGACCTTATCAGATATCTCAACGCGACGGGTTGGATCCAGTAACGATCACCGTATCAGAATACTTAGATACAGTTCTACATAGGTTGACACCGATAAGTGTAGTGGTCCTTTCAAAAAGGAATCATCTAGATTCTACTTGAATACCTTTCTGTAAGTAGGCAGCCAAGTAAACCAACCAACCAACCAGTTAACATGTAAGAGTGCTAAATTCGACTGTGGCGAATCTTTTATACTTTTCGCTGACGTATGTATAAGTATATGTAAATTCATAAATACATAATAGTTAGATATATATTTGATTTTTTAAAGAAAAATGTTTCATGTATTTTTTGCTCCATTGTTCTAGAATAATATTTTTTGTTTTTGCTTCACATTGGTTACTTTAAACAATTTAATTGGTTACTTTAACCAATTTATTTGGTACATGCAATTTCAATCGAGGAAATTGGTTAGATTTGCCACTAACTGACGGGATGCCCGTCATATCCAAAGAACCCAATGAACAAACTGGCTTCCTGTACTTTAATTCGTGCACCAATTGGATTTTGTAGGGATGTAGCTTTAGGTCTAAATGAGGTATAATGATGAGCTCCACACATTTAAGGTACTTGTTGTTAACAATTGTTGGATGCTAATACAAACAACGTGTTTCATTCTTATAAATTCTGTGGTTGGAACATAAATCTGTGGGATCAAAATAAACCTGAGAGTCCTTGAAACCAAAAGAAAATAAAGTTGCTTAATGTTCTTGATATATTCCACAGATCGATCGAAGGTTTTATGCTTAGTAACTACTTACGTTATATAAAGCGAGGAAAATCTAAGGTTTTCGGCGAGAATTGAGCTAGCATTATCCAGAATGTTATAACAGAAGGACAATATGATAGTGTATAGGTGCAATCACACGTGCCATAACCATAACCATAGAAAACAGCCGTTCGAACCAAACTAATGGGCAAGCTAATGTATTTCATTATAGGTGACTCGTCATAACGCCATAGCCATTGCCATAGAAACCAATTGAATTTTGGTTAGGTTATGGCTATGGCACGTCTAATTGCACCTTATGGTCTAGTTTCTAGCTTGTTTCATTTTCTCTGGAAAGTGCATAATTTGTTTTAGAAGTAAAATGAGGGCGGCGTTGGCTGAAGTAGTTGGCACTGGTTTCGAGCCCAGTCTCCGACAGTCATTATATAACAACATCACACATTTTTCTGGTGCACATCAGTGTCCCACTATGTCAGTTGTTGTAGGAAAGTTGAATGCTTCAGCTAATGATAATCCCAATATATCATCAGAGCGCTCTCTTTCGACAGTATTGTGTAGCAGAGTAATCGGCGAAGTAAACTAATTAAACTAATAAAATGGCTACTAAGCTACACAACTTAGAAAATTTAATACGCCTCACTGACACAAGAGGCGCTGCAACACGGCATTATTAAAAAAAAACATGAAAAATGCGAAGCTGTAAAAGAATAAAACCACCTGCCTTCTCTTCCAATATGCCTTTCCTAAAGAAGGTAACACCTAGTAGTAGTAGGCATTCATTGTCTGAGTGTTATTCATTTGTATAAGTAGACAATTGATGTTTGACACTCTGATGCCTCTTTGGCCAGCCGTGGACTGAGTAAGGCTGAGTTTACATCTGGCATTTCTTGTGTGTAATTTGCCCAAAGAAGCGTAACCAACTAATTAGTAATGAAAAACTGTTTGCTTCAGACATGTATTTATTGATTTAAACAGTTTCCAATCATGTTGGATTTTATGAAATTGTCTATTAGTTATGTATGAAACTATTTAACTTAATAAATACATGTCTGAATCAAACAGTTTTTCATTACTAATTAGTTGGTTACGCTTTTTTTACGCTTGTGTGGCATTTGGTACACCGATGTAAGCCCGGCCTAACTTGAAATATAAACAGATTTAAACGTTTCTTAATAAAGCTTTTTTTATTCAAAAGAGTTTGGCTTAAATTAAAAATTAGTAAATGCAATAGGTAGACATAATCCATTGTTTAGAAATAGTGACTTCTCTGTTGCTCATATGTTATTGTTTCCGCGGACACAAGATGGGAACGACACTATGTTAGATATGCACATTTGCTCGTTTTCATTAAAGAACTGCCCATTGGGACACTGATTTTGGCCAATACTTTTGCCATTCTGGCATACAAGATAACCAGTACAACCGTCACCAGCGATGTTAGCCAATTGTATGCCGTAATAGCCTAAACCGACACAGCGATTGTATTTGCAGGAAACGCTATAGCGTTTGACACAGCTTCCAGTTTTTGAATCGAAAAAGTTTGAAAAAGTGCATACTTCATGTACGGGTTTTATGCTGCCATCCGTCTGACCTTCGCAATAGTAGTAACCATCACAACTGGTGCCATCTGCTAACAAAACACCTGCTTGGGAGCATTTAACATTACCCGGTGCTGGAGGATCTGGTTTTGGATTGTCATTACAGTCAAAATTTGGCGAAGAATCACATTCACCGAAGAAGGCATTGAAATTGTAGCCGGTGGGACATTTGCCGTCCCTAAGTTCGCCCTGCCAACATAATTGGTAGGATTGGCATGCATTAGGTACCTTCATGAATATACCGTCGGGCACAATGTTGCACAAGTCTTCCGGTGATTTTGGTATATTGCAATTGAAATTGGCCATACAATTTTTAGTTGACGGGTTGAAATTCATGCCAGCTGGACAAGTACCTAGCGTACCTTTGCCGTTTTCACAGAAATAATAGTTATTGCAGGTATAAGGATCCGCCACGAAATCATTGACATTTTGCTGGGTAGCACAAGGATTACTCGAAACACACTTGGTGGTATTAGCTGCAACACAGCTGCGTTTGTTGCGATCATAGAACAGATTACCTTCACAAGTACTGCTTATGGGGTTTTTATTTACGCATGTTATATATTTGTTGCAAGCACTAGGATCTTTGATGTTAGTGTTTTCTGGTGTTTTGGCACATATTTGGTTTGGGTTGAAACTTGCAGCTTGGCTGTAAGCTGTGGCAACGATGGTGACGAACAGCAGCGTCCTGTGAAAACTAACTGTAAGTAGCACGAAAACGTGTAAAACGAAGAAATATAATTTAAAATGGCGCCTTTGAAATGGTTGACGATGTGTCTGATGATCATGGTGAATGAAAGGGATGATGACGGATTAAATGCATCTTAGTTGAACGCTCTAAAATCAAGTTTTTTTCGAAACAAAATTCTTAAGAGAAGAGTTTAGTTTCATATTATTTTATGGGAATTAGATTTAGATCTTTATTTTCCAGAGAAAAAAACTATTAACAAGCTACAACAATATTGCGAATTATGACCTGATACGCTGCAAGTGCTGATGGAAATGCCAGAGAATGCGCAATGAAGATATTAAAATTTTTACCGATAGTAAGGCCGCGGTAAGATCCCCGTCTGGTGTCTACATATCTAACCTTGCAGCAAAACGCTAGTAGGAACTTTTGTGGACACCGCCGACCAGATGTTCAAAGGAGACTATCGGGTTAACATCTCAGTTGACTTGGTCGCGCTAAGCTTCGCATACTACTGATATAACTCCACCTTTCGAGTATCTCTCTCACTCTCACTCTATCTCGATCGCTCTCTATCTTGCTCTCTCTCTGGAATTGTAATATTAAAAGGAACTTAGGATACTTCAACACACTTAGCCTAGTCTTAACTAACAACACAGAACTATTTAATCGAGTAGCTTTTTAATTTTCCTCTAAATTTCAAAACGATCATTGAATTTGTTTTTTTTTTTAATTCTTAAAGAAAAAAAATTTTCATTGTTTAGACCTGGGGTGATTGAGCGCTTATTCGCTTTTTGAATAAATTTTTTAATCGAATATTCATCGTAATTTAAAGAGTTTCGACAAATCGTTTCCTTACGTTAGTCGTTCAACTTTTAACACTAAATACAAGTCTGAGTACATGACACACTAATTGTCGCCTATTTAATTAAAATTTTTTTAATTAACTCCAAATTTTTAAGATATCAGGGGTAATTTGCAAAGACAAGTGAACTTGTTAGAAGCGATAAGTTGCATTTTTTTTTTTTTTTTTGATGTTAAAAAAATGAAGATATGTAAATATTTTTGATACATAAATGAGTTCTTTTAACACTTACACATTTTCGGTTAATTTTTCTTTAACTTTAAATTTATAATTTAAATATTAGTTATTATTTCCAAAATATGTTTTTTTTTTAATTTTTATACAAATTGCTTAAATCTTTGTTTTTTTCTTTCGTGTTTACTTAAGCATCTAAAATGCTTTAGTTAACGACTAATTAATTAACTTAACTTAGACTGCTCTTATATAAAAAAATATCAGCACAGAAAAATTATTTAAGGAAATTTTTACCACTAACAAACGGTAATAAAACAGATATAACCATAATTGTTATACATACAGATTTCAGTTTGAGCCAATTAGAATAAAATATTTGCTACAAAATTATGTTTATAAGAATATTAAAAGACAAACAGTTCGACCGACGTGGTCAGTAAAAAAAAGTTATTGGTAAATCTAACCAATTTCGACGTTTAAAATACAGCAACCAGCGAAATTTATTAAACCAACCACTTTCAATTGGTTAAATAAAATTTAATTTAAAAAAATTATTGAAGTGCAAATGCGAATTAGTTTAATTAAAAGTTTTACCGCCGTGCTAGCTTCCAAAGAAGCGTGCACTTGATATTTTTTTATATCAAACTTTTTCATATTAAAATTTTTTTTAAACAATTTTGTACCTTTGGAAATATAGGAGCTAAGTGCAAGCTATCAAATTCATCTCATTTTTGTAAGCAAACTGGCTTTATTGCCTCAGCCACAATGAGACTTAAAATTTCAATAGATTTAAGCTAACAAAATAGTAAGTTAACAATTTAAATTGGTTAATTCAATAGCAGCAGGTAAAATTATTAAAACTAACCAAAAAAAATTATTTATGCAATCGCACCGCAAAAACAAATTTTTTTAACAACTCAAATTGGTTAGATTAACTGTCGTTACCTTTTTTGGGTTTACTTTTGCCAAGTGTGTGTATCTAATAAATGCAAAAAAAAAAAATACTAAATATTATTTTTTTTGATTTCAGTTATCAATGAAATCGCAGCCACAATTTACATAGACATTAAATTAACAACTAAAATGTATTGCATTAGCCAGAGCGAAATTTTTTTAACTCATTTGCCAAAAACAACATTTATTCACAGGAAAATGAACAAGTGAAATTGATTAGATTTCACCTAACTTTTTTTGCAACTGTGTATAGCTGTTACATTAACCAAGAATATAGTAAACTATAAAATTAAAAAATAAAAAATAAAATAATCGCAAAAAGCAATAACTTACAGTAAATTATTTGAATTATTTCTTGCAACTATGTACATCAGTTACATTAACCAAGAATACAGTAACTTTTATTAAATTTCACATTACAAATTGCAAAAAGCAATTATTTACTATAAAAGATTTAAATAATTTGCAAATAAAATTAAGTTTGAGCTGCAAACGGTAACAAATAAACTTGGTTACTTTAACTAAAAAAATTTGTTCCTTGACAATAACATCTTTTTACACTATCAATTCAGTATATAAATATGCCAAACTAATCATTTCAACAAGGAAAATAGTATGTCTATAAAATACAATTTGCTGTCAAAATAAAATAACAAAAACAGTTTGGTTAGAATAACGAAGCAATATTTCGTTAAATGAAATTCTTACCACAATCTAGATTAACTGTAAATTTAACAATTGAAATTGGTTAGATTAACACACGAAATTGGTTTTTCTGTACAACGTATTTACCAACCAACTATACATAATGGAAGGGTCTCATTGAAATCTGCTGTTAGAGTGTATTTAAATTCGCTGTTATTGTACATTTTTTTAAGGTGTTAAAATGTTTTATTGTAATTTTTGTTTTTAATTCTTTATCAGTTCTGTGAAACTATTAAGCATAATTTGCCTTTGATAAGCCTTTGTTAACTTAACACTCGTTGGATTTTATGATACCCTTAGAAAGTTTTTAATTTTGATGGATTAATAATTGTTCTACATGATAGAAATGAGAATTCGTTTGTATCAGCTAAGCTGCAATGCTTGTACATGCAATGATTTATTTTATTCGAAAGAAAACTTAAAGTTAAGCCCGTTATTAGTGGAACTTATAAAGCCTCTAGTGATATTGAGAGCAACTGCTTTGAGTAAGAAAGTAATATGTGCATATAAATTGTATGTTACTACTAAATTCAGTTATATGTACATTTATAAAAATACAATTTAACTGATACTATAATGTTATAAATTACATACTTAATTTTCATTTGATTTTTATAGATACTCATATTTTAAATTAAATAATTTTTTCGCCAGGAATAATTTTTTTAAATATTTTTCTATCTTCATACGAGTTCTTAAAAAAGTTAGACACAATACACGACTTTTTCGTTGTAAACCTACACAGAGAGAAATCTCATAGTTTATTCTAACCAATTTCAGTTGTCAAGTTTACATAATTTATGTGTGTAAGTTGTTGTATCAATTAACCAAATTTTGTCTGGTTAATCTAACCAATACAGATTTGCTTGTTTATTTTTATTACAAATTGTTGTTACCGTTTGGATGGAACAAGCTTGAATGAAATAGCAAATGGGAAATAATTATATAGAATTGGTAGTGTAAATTAATATTGCAAGGGAACAAATTTTTAAGTTAAAACAACCATGACAAATTGTTACGGTTTATCGTGTAGGATGACGTATGTATGCGCGATACGTATTTCGAACAGAGCCATGATTTTCAAAATAAGTTTGCACAATTTGGAAGAGTTGTTCAGGCGTCAGTCTATTCATGTTGAAATGCCATACCAAACTAAACATAAATCACTTGACAGCTGACAAAATGACCGCCAGTTAAAAAAGTGTTGCCAACTTAAAGTTTTATACCTCTATAAAAACACCCTTTATTTTGCCCTTATTTATTTTTTGTTATTGAAAAAGCCAAATCTGTATCAGTAAATTTTTATTTTCCGAAATACAAAAAATTTTTTTGTATGGAGGCAATAAAATCGCTTAAATTACAAGGAAAATCGTATTCTAGAGATCAAAATAAGAAACTTTGCGGAAGGAAACATACCTCTAAAATGTATTTTGATGTCCCGACTTTTGATCCGAAATGTCAAATTTTCTTGAAGGGTCAAATTTTGAAAAATTTCACTTTGACCCATTTAGAGGTCCTCACTCGAGTCAAAATGTATGACCGACCCCCACTAATTTTGGAGGACCGACCCACCTATGCCAGTGACACACCCCCTGGAACCACCCCTGGGGTTTCAAAAAATCACAATCACAAAAATCACCACCCCAAGGCTGGTTCCAAAGGGTGTGCCACTGGCATAGGTGGTTCAGCCCTCCAAAATTAGTGGGGGTCGGTCATACATTTTGACTCGATTGAGGAACTCTAAATGGCTCAAAGCGAGATTTTTCAAAATTTTACCCTTCAAGAAAATTTTACCTTTCGGATCAAAAGTCGGGACATCAAAATACATTTTAGAGGTATGCTTCCTTCGGCAAAGTTTCTTATTTTGATCCCTAGAATACGATTTTCCTTGTAATTTGTGCTATTTTTACATTATACATAATTAGATACATATGTATTTGTATTTGTGAAAGAAATTTATTTTTTGCTGTATTGGGTATTTTTCGACCAACAAAAATGGATTTTTTTGCTTCTCATTGGTTAGTTTAACCAATTTATTTGGTTAGTTTAACCAATTTTTTTTTGTTATTTTAACCAATTTGTTTGGTTGATCTAACCAATTTTGTTGGTTAATGCAATTTCAATCAAAGAAATTGGTTACATTTACTAATATCTTTTTTTTTTTCTGTGTATATCAAGTGTTTTCGGTTGTCTTTTCTTCAGTGATTAAATTTTGACAGCTCTTTTGTGACTCATGGGCTGACTTAATTAAATACTTTGAAATGTTTAGCTTATTTTCATTGCAAATAATTTACTTACTTTTAAGTTGATTTTATTTAAGTAGTTTTGTACTTTCACCTTTTTTTATTGATAATTAATTAGTCATACGTACCTGGAATAAAGAAATTATAACAAATTAAAGATTACAATCAAAATCACAGCACTTATAAATAGCATAAGAACTTAATCTAACAAGTTAGAATGTACAAAAATAAAATTTAATAAAACTAAAATTGCCTGAATTTGTATAAAATTTTGCAAAGTTGAAAAAAAATTTGACATTAATAAAGTACATGAATATTTTACAACTTTGAAAGTATCAAAAATAAGTTGAAGAAATAAACCCATGTTTTTTATTTTTATTGGGTCTTTATAATACATACATATATTCGTCAAAATTTAGTCATATACTCGTACATAATCTACATATACTCGTACTTGTGGAAGTTACTTTGTCACTAATTAAATTTTGATTTGCTTCATATACTGGCAAAAGTCACAACATGCAAAAAATTTTTTTTCTCATTAAATCTTTTTAAATTTTGTCAGTTAATTTCCCAGCTGTGGATCATATCGTATAATCGCGGGAAGATGTTAGATAGGGTTTCAGTTTAATTCGATTTTATAATTTTGAAATAAATTTCTTTATCAAATTCCAAACTTTATCACCTATTTGCTGTAAAAAATTCTGCACAAGTTTAATTTTCCGGAAAATTGCAAAATTTTATATGAGAATCCGCGTCACTAAACCCCTATTTATATATCCCTCATAAAGTTTTAAGCAATTTCGATTCAGTTATATGTAATTAATTAATGAAAAATCCAAACAGTAATAATATTATCACTTTGTTGTTAACTTTCCCAAATTAATTTTTTTTTAAAGATAAAACTCTCTAGTTGCACAATGGGATGTGTCAAACAAAAAAATTAAGTCTTGTGAGTGTGGAATAGGAATGAGGTAAAAAGTAGCTATGCCTTGATGCAAAATCCCATTTCACGGAAACTCTTCCATAAAGATTGCCTGGAGGCATCATGCGATATCGATCGAAATTATCATACATACAGAATTACAATTGTATGTCAATTCATTCGACATTGAATGCTTTAATTTGCCTCCTGTTGCTTTTTATGACCTGATACAAATATAAAAGTTACAAATATTATCACTTTTTTGTAACTTTCCCAAATTAGTTATTTTTTATAGATAAAACTCTCTAGTTGCACAATGGGACGTGTCACAGAAAAATATTATGACTTGGATACATAAATTGAAATTATAAATATTCGATTTCAACACCAATTGAGAGTAGTGTGACCAATTAAGCAGCTAAGTTTATTTCTTTTCTTTCGCCCCAAGTTTTCCAATCAGCATATAATTTAGCAAAAAAAATTGTTTTAAAAAACATTTTTACGAATACATAGAATACAAAATGATTTTTCAATAAAATTTTCAAAAATTTTTTGCAGTTATTTTATTTGTTTATTTCGATTTAACCGCAAAATTTTCCATTTCCATAATGCTGGTTTTAGCATTTGATTAGCATTAGTTAATCTAAAAGATTTCAGCAATTTCGATCTTATCTCACATATAAAAAAGTCCGTTATAACTCATCGTAATAAAATAGTCATATTATACATTTTATAGAGCGATGGGTTTAATGATTTAGATAAACGATTAAAAAAGATTTTCATGTTTAAAAACATTTTTTTTCGATACACAGGAAAAATACATATATTTTAATTTTTCGATACATACTTTTTATTCGTTTCGATTTGGCCACAAGCTTTTTATTAAGCATTATTTTTAGCATTTGATTAGCATTAGTTATAGCATTAGTTCATCTAAGAGATTTAAGTAATTTTGATTTTATTCTACATATAAAACCGAACGCCATAACTCATAGTGATAAAATATTTACTGACTTAGATAATGATTACAAAAAATTTTTGCGCTTAAAAAAATTTTCCCATATATTAATAAATTAATAGTTTAATTTTCCGATAAAACTTTCTATTGAAAATTTTTAAGAATTTTCACATTTTTGTAGCCAAATTTATTTCTTATTTCGATTTAGCTGCAACTTTTCCATTTAGCATTATTTTTAGCATATCATTAGCATTATTTAATGTAAGAGATTTAAGCGATTTTGATTTTATTTCATATATAAAAACGCCTGCCATAACTCATCCTTATAAAATATTCACATTTTAAAATTATTTATTTTAATTTTCCGATAAAACTTTTTATTGAAAATTTCCAAGCACTAGTGATTTTATACATATTATGAAATTTATCATAAAATCTGTTGTCCAAATGTTTTTCTATTTGCTGACATCAGAGCCAGAGAGGGGAGTGATATAGCAAAAATGGCGTACCATGAATCCTTGAAACATTTTTAGCAACTTTTTTGAAACTGAGTTGCTTAGTCACTTAGTCAGTCTTACATATTCGCAAATAGAATATGTTTCATGAAAAAAAAAATTCATATAGATTTCATTCATAATGTAAATTGAGTCTTATTAGCAAATAGAAAAAGTTTTAGGCAACAAATTTGAAAAAATTTAATGAAAAATTTTATAATGTAAATTTAGGCTGAGTAATATTTTTTCCTGTGTATGCTGACTTTTTGGACTATTTATGCTTATTCAAATGAAATTTTGGCATTATTTTAACGCCGATTTAGCTGCAAATTTTTTTTAGATCTGATCGAGATACATGCATGACGGACGACATGGAATGTATCGCTATAGAAGCAGAAACGTTTTGCGAAAAAGTTTGCACATTCATAAAGTTTTTTTTTTACAATCATGTGATAAAAATAAGAAAAATATCTGTGTTAAAGACATAAAATAAAAAAAAGTTGTTATTACGAACCATTTCTTTTTTTAAGAAGACTTATGATATGAGTTATATGATGCCATGCAAAGCGCGTTATCTGTTATAGCGGGATAATGAAATTCTGGCACACAAGAAAAAAAGGCTTAATATAATCTGCGATTTCAAATGATATATATACTTTCACATTTTATTGTGCACATGTGCGAATTAAAATCTCTCTACTGCGAATTTTTCTAATGTTTAAAGTCTTTAGCAGTAAGGGCCTGTCCCACGATATCGACAGAGCTCCTCGACACACGTCGCACACTTACATTTGAAAGAAAAACAAAATTTTAAATTAAATAAAAAAAATTATAAATAAAATTAATGGCCTGTTTCACAATAACAAAAGAAAACTTTCGACTGAAAATTTATATTGAAAACAACAATAAAATATGAAATTTTGTTTTTCTTTTCAATATAAATTGTAAGTCGAAAGTTCTCTTTCGTTATTGTGAAACAGACCATAAATTTAAATTTTAAAATTTCGTTTCAACTGTAAGTGTGCGACAAGTCGAACGTTGTCGATATCGTGGGAAATTTTTACAAAATTGGGAATAGGCTTACGCAAGGAGACACTTTTTAAAGGAACATTTATGTTCACAACATCACACGAGGCAAATATCTGCAAAGTTTCTTATAGAATAATACCAATATTTAATAGTTGCCAACATTTTCCCACTTGTGCACATAAAAATATTCATGTTGCCCATAGTGCAATTTTTTTTTTCGTCAGATTTAATAAGCTTTTTTGCCAACTTTTTCTAAAGAAAATCTAATCTCTCTATTTATACTAATATTTCGATTCCTTGCGAAATTAGTCTATATGATTAATTAATTCATTTATAGTTATCTACAAAAACAATAATGTTACTTTTTTATCGAATTAAAAAAAAGGTGATATTTGAGTATTTTGCTATATAAAAGCCAAAAAAATATTTGGCAAATATAGTCAGTGTTAAGGAATCTTTTTAGACGTGTAAAAAAAGCAAAATTAGAAAAAGATATTGTCTATAATATGATTGGTAAGAGAACTAATAACAAATTAAAACGAAATGGAGACTAAATATTACGCGAAGTTAATAAGTGTGATTGAAAATCTTCGCTAAGTTTTAAATAAACAGGAGGATTAAAAATTAATATATAGTTTTGGAATTTTTTCGTGTTTGGGATTTTTTCGGTTTTTGGCGTTTTTTTTTTGGTTTGACGATTTTTCTTGGTTTTGGCCTTTTTTTTTGCGTATTTGACGCTTTTTACGAATTTGGCGATTTATTTTAGATTTGATGTTTTTTTTCGGTTTTTTGCTTTTTTATTTTGGCGATTTTTTTCCAATTTGGATTTTTTCGGTTTTTGGCGTTTTTTAAGTTTTGGCGATTTTTTTTTTGGTTTTTGGCGATTTTTTCGGTTTGGCGATTTAATAATTTTGGAATTTTTAAGTTTTAGCGTTTTTGAAAATTTCAAGAGTTTGGCTCTTACGGTTTCCAAGATACAATAAGTTGTCAAAATTACACAGTCAAAATTACATTAACTGATAGAACACCCTTTAATTTTATTTTATTTTTAATTTAACTAACTTTGCAAATTGCAAGGATTTTAAAATTTTTCGTTGCTCGTTTTGGAACACCCTTTTAACTGTCATGTGTGTGTGTTATTGTAGCGGCTAAAGTTCTACATATTCTGTCAAAATTTCAGGTCCATAGCTCTTACGGTTCTCGAGAAAACAGGACAGAGGGACAGACGGACAGCGTAGCGAAAACAATAGGGTTCCTTTTCACCTTTGGTGTACGAAACTCTAAAATTAAGGAGATAATGTATGACTCTGGTAGAGGGGAAAATAAATAAAAATTTTCCTATTTCGGCGTTTTAAAATTTTACGTCCGCATCTGATGAAAAGGAGTGGTGAAGTTGCCATCTCCCTTCCCTCTAAGAATATTTTTGCGGAAACTTTTAATCCTTTAAAATTTTTCCATAAGTGTCTCTTTTGCTTCTTTTTCGAAAGAAGCATCCTAAAACGGGCACATAACACTTTGAATTATCTTATGAAAATATTCGCTTTAAAATTCTACTATAAATACTGTCAAGCTCGAAATTTAAGCTACACTAGAAATTATTTAAAACACAAAATGCGTTTAAGGGTTAATTTCATTAGAAAATAGACAAAATTCGAAATACATTTAAGAGTAAATTACGTAGTTATTAACACTTTTATTAAATATAATCTTAGGACGAATATTTTTGTAGAACACTGTAATCAGTTTCAAAATTATTTTTGAATTGAGAAAGACGAGAGGGATTCTATAAGTTATGAATCATGATCGATGGGCATATCAAGTAAATGATTTGGACTTATCCAAAAATACTCGAATCAACTTGCCCACCGTGCAAGTGTGTTTTTTTTTTAGCCCAATAGAACATTTTGATTCGAAAGATCACTACATGATATCAACCTTCATGCATCAGTCAAAGCGAATTGATAACAGGTGACCTTAAGAGTCCGGATGATTATCAGGTGTTCGAAGACTAATTGAACTGATTTAAACCCCGACTGTCAAAGTTTCTTCTTTTATTTAATGCTTGTTCACATTTAAAGTGAAAAGTGTGTGTATTTTATAAATATGTATGTATGTATTGGTATTTTAGTCAACTTTTTTTGACAGATGGGGTTTTTTTAAGCCAGACGAATTGCATGTTGTTTTTAGTATTGTTGTATTGTTGTAGCGATAAGGCCACCTAATATGAATATTAACAAACGAGAGAGAGAGCGAAAGAGAGAGTGATAGAGAGAGTGCGATAGACAATAAAATTGCAAACCCCAGGGAATATCGCTCATCTCTCTCTATGCCACAAAAATGTTTATCGGTTAATTGCTTCCGTTCTTAGTGCATCTTACATACCTAAATTTTCTGGCAGTAAAGCAATATCTATTTGATTTATATATCTCTTTTAAGCTAAAACTCTTTTGGCCAGCATGGCAATTATTATGCTGGTAGGATCAGCCACTTCCACTGGCATCGAATACGATGTGGCAAAATATTGCAAACTTGTAAAGTTTGACACAAAACTTCCCAGTATGACATCATGCCAAATCTACTACAACTGCCAGGGCAATGCTCAACCTATTCAGTCAACTTGTGCCGGTAATACAGCATTCAGCAAGGACGATCAAGCTTGCATACCACAAGAACAAAGTAAGTGCGTTACTGGACTCAAGAATCCATGTGAAAATAGGCATCGCGAATACGTTAAAAGTTCCAAGGGTTGTAATTGGTGGAACTATTGCTTGAATGGCGTTGTTGCTGGCGACGGCACTTGCAATTTGGGACTGATATTTTCTAGTGAAAATGGATCATGTGTTTATGGTAATTGTGATAACAGCATCGATAATGAAGGTGTTCAAAGTTCCTGCCAAGTAATGCCAAATGGTGTTTACTTTGGCGATTTCAAAGATTGCACTGCTTGGTACAAATGCCAAACCATGATGAAGACCAGCGGCCATTGCCAAAATTCTTTAGTAAGTAGTGTTTGTTGCAAAGTGCAAGTGAATGAAAACTTAATTTAAAGTAATTTTTTATTAAATTTCTTATAGGTTTTTGATACCGTTAGGGGCATGTGTCTCGTAAATGATGGCAATATGTGTCAAAGAACCGACAATGTAGTGCAAAGTCAAGCAAGTGGTCCTCCAAAGGAAGATTGTAAAAGTGCTGATCAGGTAGCTGCCGACGCAAATGTATGTTCAATTTATTATGTGTGCAAGCGTGCGCCCAATACGCCCGACAACGTTTACCAATGGGTAGAGAGCCATTGTCAGAATCAGTACTATGACGTCATTAGCCAGCAATGCACGAGCACTTCTATGGCAAGAGTCTACCCAGGTTGTGATCGTTGCCAATTCAAGCGTGGTAACCCGTATTGGGCAAATGCCGTCGATGAAAATTGTACGCAATACTTTATCTGTAATAATGGTCGAAAAGTCGGCACTAGCCCGAATTCTTGTGGATTGGGAAATTTCTTTGATGAAGTAACTCAAACGTGTGTTATAGGCGATTACACTTTAGATTCGTATGCAGCTAACCATGGTGCTTGCCAAAACTACAAATGTAACCAAGATGATCGCGTTTGCTCTTTGGCTGGACAGGGAACTGATACGCCCACCGGAACTGATAAGCCCACTGGAACTGATAAGCCCAACGGAACTGATAAGCCCACTGGAACTGATAAGCCCACTGGAACTACTACAACAGCTAAACCTGACGAACAAGAAGCCGCGTAATATTTTTGTACAAAAAAATATATATATTAAAAATAAAGCAACATTTCTGGCTTAATTAAAAAAAAAGAATATAACTTGTTCAGTGCAGGATTTTTCTGTTCCTTAAATTATTTTTGCATTCAGTTGATTGCAATCAAAATAAACAAAAACCTGTCAAATTCATGTATAAATATGTAAATTTTTTTTTGTAAGAAAGCAAATTTTAATTAAAACCACTGAAAATAAAATGCAAGTATGAAATAAACTTTATATGATCATAATTTGAGGACATTAGTATGCGATATTCATAATTCCGCGCATGTACGACTAGACGCAGTGTCTGGTATGCTTTGCAATTTCAGAGACCAATCTTCTCCTACTTTTTCAAAAGGTTTAGGGTAATACTTCGCATAGTGTTTTCCCAAGTTACTTATATGTCTTGCATATTCCAAATGTAATTGTAAGTAAGCCTAGAGAAAACAATCCAAACAAATCTTTATAATTAGATTGCGTCATGGCATGAAGTTCCTTTCTCTTAGAAAAACATGTCCTGCGAGAAAATTTCATGGTTTGACTTCAGAAAATGGGCGCGGTGCAAGAAGTTACGAATCACGATTGGTCAAAAGAGGACATATCACGCAAATAGACTAACCGCTTGGGCATTAGGTAGTATACTAGTGTAGTAGTCGGCGAGTCGCAGGAACGATTCCTGCCAAAGACTCTGGGTGTTTCTGCTAACTTCGCAGTTTGTGTTCGTTTACCAAAATTCTTTCGACTTTTCCGAAAATGCGCAATTTAACTTGTGCCGAGTACACAGCTCGCATTTCTTGTGTTGCCATTTTGTGCAATCATTTTCAAAATGTGTACAACGCCGTTCCCATTATTTTTTTTATATGGAAAACAATGTCACATAATGAAAAATATCGGAAATGAAAAACATTGCCATCAATATACACTATTGCGATGTCACAAATTGCCATAGTGTGTACTCGGCATTGCACTGCATAAAGAAGAACAGAAGAAGAGAGTTTAAAAAAATCTTTGTGCTCATAACATTGAAGCAAGATACAGAACATTTTTGCGGATCTCATAGGTTAATCTAACTAATTTAAGTTGCAAGGTTTACAACATTTTTTGTTAAAACAACCAAAATAAATTGTTAAGATATATTATGTAGGATGACATTGCATTTCAAACCAAGTTGATTTTGTAAACTATTATTTTTTTCAATCACTATATGTATGTATTTCTTAATTTTTTTAATACGAAATTTATTACAATTCACTATTTAATTGGTTAATTTAACAGACATATACAGTTCGTAAAACTCAGGAAACAAACAAAAAATAAGAAAGATCAATGTAACCAATTTAAGTTGTTAGTTTTGCAGTAAATAAAATTTGGTTTGTTGATTTAGATGAACAAACTGTTAGTCTTCAGGTAAATTTAACCAATTTTAGTTGTCAATGTAAATTGTTGTTAAGATTCGGTTTATAACTAAAAATACAATAAAATTTAAAATTTTCTTGGCGAATTTAATATTGAGAATAATAAGCCCAAAGAAGTAACGAAGTTTAATCCAACTAATTTGAGTTGTAAATTTTACTGTAGGTTAGGTTGAAAGAGGGGCAATCAATATTGACCCAATCTACTAATTTTATTGTATATAAATGTTGTTATTGCAACGCGTTAGATCGATTTATTTTTGATATTTAGTCGAATTAGTTATAGTTGTTGGTATTGAATTTACCAACTTAAATTGTTAATGCACTGTATTGTTAGTTCGAATATATATCTCCTCTACAGATATTCACTTTATCTTGTTGAAATTTTAAATGCTGTTATGGCTGAAATAGTAAAGGAGTTGCTGGTACACATGAGTCCGTATTCAGCTCCTACATGAGGGAAAGTACATAATTAACTATAATGATATGGCCAAATTTAACATAAACACATCAAATTGGTTTCAGGGTTAGATTAGCTAGCAATAAATAAATAAAGGTTTGCTTGGGTGGGAGTACATATACTAACAAGGTGATGAAACATCTTAATTAAAAAAAATTGTATAGGCTTTGAATTGTATTGGAATGCATTGAGTGGATTTTGATTTATAATGGATAGTGCAACTGAAACTCTACTCTATGCTTTAATTATTATTTTTTCGATATTTATTGATTTGCCTACAATTTGAGTTTGGTTTACAGTAATTTTACAGACAGAAACTGTAACTTTTTCCATTAAATTTTCATAACTGCTGCTCATTAGTTAGTTTAACCAATTTTATTGGTTGGTGCAATTTCATTAAAAAAAAATATTTATATTTATTTATATCTTTTTTTTATATGTGATTGCTCCGCTTTATAAGAAATGTAAAAACTTCGAACGGTACCCAAGCAGTGGGGAACTCTCACTAGCAGAGGTTTATAGCACATTGTAGGGCAAAATCATACCTAACAACACTGATACATATAAACGACTCTGACATCAACCTAAGGTAGCTTGGGGAGGTTCTCGAATTTAGAAATGTGTCTTATTTACATGCACTTTGATCCAAAAATGATATAACGTCACATGTTAATATTACCGAAATGAACTGCCATTTTCGAAATTAGTTTTCGCAATTTAAAACCCAGAGAGCTGATATGTCAGATATTTTCTGTTGATATATAATGCTTCACATATTTTCGCAGGTGAATTTTAAACACGATTCAGGAATTTAAAATAAAACGTTATTATCGGGCATGTTCTGAAAATCACAATGATTTCAAATCATGTGATTTCAAAAACATATTATTTTTTATTATATTAAGAGCTCAACTTGTTTTTGGATTTTTACTGCAGAACAGATCCGCATTAGACTAATGCGGACCGCATATATTAATTTTCCGCCAAACTGATGTTTGCATTGAAATCTCAATAAGAGCCGATACGAGTTAAAAAGTTTGAGAATTGGAAAAATTATATTTTAATTTGCAACTGTTAAAAGTTTTAAGAAAAATTTAAAGCATTTTTAAGCGACTTCAAAAATTGAGGAGGTTAACAATACGTCTGTATTTTTTTTTTGAGTGTTACTTCACTAACTCGGTACATTTTAGAGCGATTGTAAAAATTCTTTTTTTGTCTGAGAGGGTATAGCTTCCCATTGGTCCCATTGTAAAAAAAGTGGACAGGAAGACGCCCACACTTTTTTTAGTTAATTTTATGATATTCTACTTATTTGATTACAGCGAAATCTAGCAAACACTTTAGATTCTTGTAATTGCACAATTTTAAAGTTGACAAAATGGGCGGTTCTACTTAACCGATTTTTACGAAACTTACCACACACCTTGTGCTCTAAAATAGACACAATCCTGCATTTAAAAAAATGGACGGAGTCACGCCCATTAAAATTTAATATTTTATTTTAAGTGGTTCCTACTTTACCGATTTTTACAAGAATTAACTCGCACCCCAAACTCTGAAAAACACACAAACTTGCATTTAAAAAATGGGCGGAGGCACGCCTATTAAAATTTAATTTTATATTTCACGTACTTCTTATCTTCTTTTATCAAATCATTGCATTGAAGTCTGTTTTTTGTTTTGCTGAAAGAATTATTATTCAAGCTTTTAAACTTTTGTTAAAAGGTAAAAAAATCATGACAATTTTTGCAGCCTAAAAGTATGTTACATTTCGAAGATTGTTAGAATTAACCCATATGATAGATAGAAAAGCTTTAACAGAATTCATGCAAAGCTGCCATATTTATGTATTTATTTTTTTATCTCTATGTATAAAATTCCTCTATACGTGTTTGGGATTGAACTCCTCCTAAGCTGTGGGATCAATATTGATGAAATTTTTATTTACAATTGGTCCCACTAGGTGGCGCTTAGATCACGCTCAGAGATGACGCATCGGTTATTTTCTACTGCAACTTCATGTCATTAGTATTACCAAATGAAAGAAGTTGTTGAAAATACTTCGAAAAATATATTTTTATCATTCTAAATCCAATATGGCTGAGAACAAGAGATGTCTGATCATTTATTTGTTTAGGCAATTCCATGACAAAGCTATCAAATAAAAGGGTTTATTCAGCAGAATGCTAAAACTTAATTAATCTCGTACTAAATCCAATATAGTGGATGTCTTAAGATGGATGAATCATTTTTTATGTAACCCAATGATATGGGTATCAAATGGAAAACTTTTATGAGAATAATTATCTAAATAAATAAAAACTCGTTCTATGAGGCTTAAATTTGTTTTACAATATTTTTACATATCGTCACCTTAAATGCAAACGGGCGTAACTACACAAAATTTCGAAATCGATTATGGTTAATTTTATGAAACTACATGTTCACGCAAATATTTAGACCTCTGCGATCAAAAATGACGACTTTATTAAAGAAATTCAAACGGACATAATTACGAATGTATCCAATTTTTATTGCAAATAATGTAACTAACATAAAAGTTTAAATATATGTATATAAAAAGGATATACATGGTTAAAAACATATAAGTATCCATACTACGAGTAAATTTCGAAGAAAGTTTTCAAGAATACTTTATTCTTATTGATTTTGAAATGTTTTTTGTTTCTCCTGTAAAAAATATAAAAGTGCAGTTACGTCCGTTTGCATTTAAGGTGACGATATGTATGTAAAGGGTGTTTTTTTATAGAGTGACACAAGTTTAAATCATAATAAAACAAGAAAATATATTTTTAATATCAAGGAAACGGGCTTTATTGGAAAGAAAATTTTATGAAATTAATGTTTAAATATGATTTCTGGCATGTGGCCGCCATGGCTGGCAATCTGGAACACCAATTTTCAGAACTTGCGGCCGTATTTCGCCGATAACTCTTCGAATGTTGATTTCTAGGTGTTTAATTGTTTGTGGTTTATCGACGTAGACAAGTGACTTAACCTAACCCCAAAGAAAATAATCCAATGGGGTTAAGTCACATGATCTTGGTGGCCAATTAATTGGGCCATTTCCTGAAATTATTATTTCATCAAAAGTTTCTTTCGAGTAAATCAATTGTAGCGCCCGCTGTGTGGCATATGGCTCCGCCCTGTTAGAACCACATGTCAGCAAGATTTATGCCACGTAATTGAGGTACGAAAAAATTACGGATATGTTGCTATGTCGTTCACCATTGACAGTAACATTCTGACTATCATCGTTTCTGAAGATATATGGGCCATAAAGCGCACCAAACAGTAATTTTCTGTGGATGTAGTGATGTTTCGACAAAAGCTTGTGGATTCTCCTCACTTCAAATGCGACAATTCTGCTTATTTACGTACCCATTGAACCAGAAATGGGCTTCATCGGAAAATGTATGAGTTTGACGAATAGAACAATTATTTTGATTAAAAATTTCAACAATTTGCACGCGTTGCTCTAGTGTAAGTCGATTCATAATGCAATTTCAAAGCAAACTAAACAAAAAGCAACTATCATGTGTTAAATCGGTGCTAAAATAAAGCAGTGATGCCAACTCAAAGTTGTAACACTCTAAAAAAAACACCCTTTATAACATTCTCAGTCCTTAATATTTTCAAAAAAAAAGTTTCCAAAACAAATAAAAAATTGTGACAAGAGGCCTTTTATAATTAGCCGTTTCATAA
Source organism: Tachina lurida (assembly GCA_944452675.1). Lineage (NCBI taxonomy): Eukaryota > Metazoa > Arthropoda > Insecta > Diptera > Tachinidae > Tachina > Tachina lurida. The sequence goes on along the minus strand of OX101754.1, from coordinate 10,720,994 downwards.
AGACACTTAGGCGCAATCATTTACTTCTCAATTAAGAGTCATTTATCTTTAAATGACATTTAAGTGCCGAATTAATTTTTTCAGTACAAAGTTGCGAGACATTTAAACGTCTAACCTTGTGTATTTAAATCCTAGTTAAATTTTACGAGCATACCATATGTTATTGTGCCTGTGTGTGTTTATTGAGAACATGTACATGAGCATCCTGTGGTCGCATTAAAAAAAATTTCGTTTAATTTTCATAAATATATAACATACATTATATAGTTTCATATCATGGAAAAATAAATAGAAAAATGCGTTTTGATGATCTTTTTGTTTTATAACATGTGTTTTATGAAATTTAAATTTTCTACACATTTTTATTTGTATTAAACAGCTGTTGTTTGGAAAGATTTCCATAATATTTGGAAATTTTTTAGTGCTGCCGTCCTTTCAACGTAATTTAACAAGAACTTTAATTAACCACTGAAAATATGAAACTACATTTAAGTGCAACATAAATTTAAGTGGCAATTAGCTGAATGACATTTAATTGAGACGTCAATTATTGGGCCTTAATGTGCGAATTTTTTTTAGCATTTTTAAGTAACTTTGAAATATACATATGTATGTATGTAGTTATTTTGGGCCATAGTTATTTTGTTTTTAGGCTACAAAAATTATCATAATTAATGTCTTAACCTAACCGCCTTAACAAAATTACTGGCAGTTTTCATTATTGGATCACCCCATGAAGATAAAGAAACAACATGTTTTCAATAATTTAAGTCTTATCTAAGAAATTTGACAAATCATCATAAATTTCTTATTTGCCATTTGAGTATTTTTGTACAGAAAATCTTTGCCATAAATAAATAGTACGTCGTTGTCTTTTTTTTTGTCCAAAAAAACAATGATAAAATTTCAAACAAAATTCGGGCAGAATCTTAGTACACCCTGCAATAAAAATTTCAGATTTTTCCTTTGCGGTTATTACAAAGCGCATGGCAAAACAAAAGTTCTTCTCATTTTTTAGAGTGCCCTGAATCCAATGACACACAAATAGGTTCCTCTATATATAACATCTTAAATAATATTATTTTAGTTATAACTTTTTTTCTACCAAGTCGATACTATTCGTTTCTCTAACAAAATACCATGATGAAAGGTACAAGGACAATAAATATGCATTTTTAAAATTTGCTGCGTAAAAGTGAAAATTATACAAAACAAAGTGAAATAGAGTGAATGTGTGTAAAAAATGGGCCTTATTACGAGTGTCATACTACGATTTCGACTACGACGATTTTGTATTAGACTAAAGAGTGTCGAAATACGACACTCGTAATTAGGCTCAATAAATCGCTCATTTACTCAAACAATGTCATAGCTCAAAAAAATACAGTTTGCCAGAAAACAAGTTTGAATAAAATCCTTTAAAATAATTTTTTTTATAAAGAAATTGCAGGATGTCTGGGAAATTTTTATTTCATTTCTTTTTGTTTACAATTTTCTACAGCCCACTGTATACTCAAGAATAATTGTTACGACAATTTTATTATGTGCAAGGATCCCTAAAGGGAAATTTAAGCAATTTTTATGCAAATCAAAAGGGAATATTTTTCAATGTCTGTGTGCTGAGAAAATAGGTAAAATTTAACAAACATTTCCCATAAGCGAATTCTTTTAGATACATACACATTTAGCTAAAAATCATATATTAAAAAAAATCCTTGAAATAAAAATTCCCTGCTCAGATTTTAATTTTTTGTAGTTACACAAAATATTTTTCAAAAATTTGCACGAAGATGGAAAAAAACTTAAAACTTAAACTTAAAAAAAATGGATCAAAAATTAAAAATTTCCCTTTAGGGAAATATTTTTAGATGCATAAAATTTATATATTTATATATTCGATACGTTATTTTTGAGCTAAAAAATCATAGAAATGAAAAATCCTAGAATTACAAAAATTCCCTTGTCAAAAATTTATTTTTTATATTTAAAAAATACATACACACATACATATTTTACAAAAAAAAAATCCATATACATACATGTATGCGCTGTTTCAAAAAAACAAATAAAATTTACATTTACTAAAGATTGAAAATTTCCCATAAGCGATATCTTATTAGATATGTGGGAAATATTTATTTTCGCCTATATTACTTGTTTTTTGTGCTAAAAAAAAATATAAATTTAGGGAGTCCTGAAAATAAAAAACTCTCTTGCACTTGATATTTATAAAATATATGTATATTGTACAATAAAGCTTTCCGTAAATAAAAAAATCCTAGAAATAAAAAAATGCCCTTGCAAGATATTAGGTTTTTTGTTCTAGCAACCATATTGAAAAATTAAAAACATATTTTCCAAAATTAGGATATGCTTTAAGAAATCTCATACAAACTGATATGTTTCAAAAATTAAAAATTCCCATAAAGGGAAATTTTTTAAAGAAGAGAAAAAAAAGTATATCCTTGCGCAAAAAAAATCATAGCGTTAAAAAATTCTGGAAACAAAAAAATCTCCTTGCTAGAAATTCATTTTTTATGTTTGTCAAATATATAAAAAATTAACAAAAAATTATGCGCTAATTCAAGCTGTACCACAAAAATAATAAAAAATTTCCCAAAAGGGAAAAATATATAAAAGTTTTTATATGTTACGTAATTTTTGTGCTAAAAAATTCATTTAAAAAAATCTTGGAAATAATAATTTCCTTGCACTTACTTTTTGTATCCATAAAATAAGAAAAAAAATACATACGATGTTTTCAAATGTTTGAACTCTACTAAAAAAAAATCATAAAGTTGGAAACACCCAGGAATAAAAATTCCCTTCCTAGAAACTTTATAGTTTATAAAGAAGTTTTTCAAAATTGAGAATACATATAATTTAAATGCGTCCAAAACTCAAAATTTCCCAGAAGGGAAATATTTGTTATATACATACATATGTCAAATATATATTTATGCAAAATTAAATATCCCTTTTGGGGAATTTTTTTATATGTATATTTATGTAAATAATATGTTTATGCAAAATTAAAAATTTCCCAACAAGGAAATATTTTCATATATATATGTGACAGCGCATAGAGAAAAGGATCTAAGGGTAAAAAATCAATTTTCACTTTTTTTTTTTTGATGTGGACAGCATGCCCATGCCCCAAAAGTGTTCCCTCCCAGAGATATGCGCTTTTTATGAAATTGAAGCCAACGATTCTAAGGTTATGTGAAAAAATTTTCGTACTAACAGAGTGATATTATTATTTTGCATCATTAGCTCAAAAAAATAAAATTTAGGATTTCAAGTATTTTACTAATGTGTATAACCTTAAAAAATCTTTCAGCGTTAGTGCTGATTTGTGGCATTTTGATCGGAATACCGCTGATTGTTCAATGCTTGACATTGCAGGCAGAGCTTAATTCCGAAGATGACATTTGCCGATTGTTCCCAGATGGTGTAGTCTTACGCAAGCCCGGTTCCTGCAAGGACACCATAATATGTTATAATGGCGAAACCACCCCAAACTCAGTTACCTGTGCAGGCAATAAAATTGTTAAACTAGATAAAATGACTTGTGCGGTTGATTCGACGGACAAATATTGCACACCAGTGTGCACAAAAACCAGTCCCACATTTATTGAAGATATTAAAAATTGCAATGAATGGACGGAGTGTGATGGAGCCAAAGTCGTTAAATCAGGTAGCTGCCCCACTGGTCAAATGTTCAACCAAGAGCAACAGTTGTGCGATTATGAGAGAGATGAATGCAAGCGGACCTACCATATATGCAATGTGGCCAAAACAAACCAACCATTTTGGGATGAAAACAATTGTCACAAATATTTTTTGTGCAATTCTAAACGGGAATTAATAGAAGTGAAATGTCCCATTTCAACTTATTACGATGCGCGCACGGGTGCATGTACAAAAAAGACTTATGCTAATTGCTATAAGATACCAATACCGGATCAGGCCTGCGGTACCAAAAAAAAAGCTTTATTAAATCATTTCATAAGTGATCAGGCCACTTGTCGCGGTTATTTCTTTTGCAAAGATTTGGGTAAAAGTAGTGACGGCAATTTCATACCAGACAAATCACCAAATTGGGGCCAGTGTGATGGTGCTTCCGCATTTTTCGATGAACGAAGCCAGGCATGCCAGGACATGAATTATATTAAGTGTGACGAAGATCGTTGCGAGGGTCGTAATAGTGGCAGAATATTAAGCGAAATGTCTGGTTGTCAACACTATTTGGAATGTAAGGATGGATATACGGTCGATGAAGTCAAGTGTCCAGACAATAAATATTTCGATCCAACTGCTGAGACTTGTGTGGATAGTCCTCTATGGTATCCAATTTGTAATTGAAGTGTAAAAAGTAAAAAATTTATATTTTTCAAAATAAAAGAAAATTATGTGCATACACAGAGAAAAACCTGCCTCATAGAATCAATGAGACTTTCTCTATGAAACGTTTTTAGGCTAAGGGGTATACCAGCAGAAAGAAGCGAAGATTTTTTCATAGAGATTCCTTATTGTTTTTATGTGGTAAATCTTATTAAGTTTATCAAGAGGAAAACCACATAAAATCAAGAAGAAATCTTATTATTCACAACTTTTTTTAATCAATTTCCGTTATTTTTGGCACCAAAAACACAATCCATAAAGAAAAACTTCTTGATTCTATTAGGTTTTCTTATAAATTGTAAACTATAGGGATTTCTTATTGATTTTATTAGGTTGCCTTATTAATTTTTTTAAAAAGGGTTTCTTCTTGATTTTATTAGGCTATCTTATTGATTTTTTCAATAAGGTTTTCTTCTTGATTTTAGTAGGTTCCTATATGATTATGTGTAAAGCATCTTATTGATTTTTTTAATAAGGAAATCTTCTTGATTTTACGAGGTGTCTTATTTTGTTTCTATAAATAGACATACAGACAATTTTTTTCATGATCTGTTTCATTTTTGTATAAGAATGCTTGCACAATAATTTCAATGGTTATTCAGGCTGCTTGTTAGCATATTGGTTAGAGTGCTTGTCTATCAGGTAGAAGTTTGCTGGTTCAATACTTGGTGAGTAAGTTAGTTAAGAAATCAAATAAGTAGAATACCATAAAATCAAATTTAAAAAATTTTGGGCGTGTCCCCGCCCATTTTTTTACAATGGGACCAATTGGAAGCTATATCCTCTCAAACAAAAAATATTTTACAGTCGATCTAAGAGGCACATACCAATTGAGAGGAGGAGGTTCCTCCTTTTTTTGAACTCGGTTAGAAATACCAATTGATTTTTTTTTTGTATACAAATGAAAATTAAACAAAGTTAGACGTGGTCATTTAATAAGCGAAAACTTCAAATTATTTGTAATAACATGCGGGATAAGTCACAATATTAGGCGTGCATGCGCCGCGCTCCTCATCAAAGAAATCATTGCCACAAGTGCCTTGGCCAACTTTAATGCCATTTTCACACCTCAAGTAGTTGCGACAACCTTTTTCACTGCTGGTAACGAATGTTCTGGTGCTACCCTCGCAGCGATCTTTCTGGCAAACCACTTCTTTAGGATCTAAGCACTTTTGCATTTTCTGGCTGAAGAATTTGTTGTCGGGACACTGATTCCATTGAGGTTTTGGATCCGCAAAGTTGCCAACATTGGCACAATAGAAACTGCCGCGACACGTGCCACCATCGCTAACGAAATAGTTTTTCTTGATTTGTTTATTCACAATGCAGACATCTTTGGGCACTGGACGGCAGCCCTCTATGGGTGCTGCCTGGCACGCCCCTTTGATGGCATTGAAGTACCTCGCATTGGCGCCGCAATATTCGTTCTTGAGCTCTATTACTTTCGTTTTTATATTTTGAGCACATGTATTGTAGCGACCACAATGTGTTTCATCCTTAAATTTTATACCCACTTTAACGATGGCACAAAAGTTCAACTTATGGAAGGCACAAGTCGACTGATAAGTATAAACACAAGATTGCAGTGTCTGACTAAAGTGCATCGCATCCGGACAGTGGCCATAGAGAGCCAACTTTTCGTCTTGACAGTAATAATAACCGTAACAAGATTTCGGATCGGCTACAAACTTTGCGGTCATATTGGTGCAATTTATGTCACAGGTACTGTGATCACTTAAATGGTATTGGCAATTGTGAGTATCCTTGTTGTAAAAGGGCTTGGAACCGGAACATTTAATGCCAGCAGTTGACTCGAAATTATTACATACAATTTCCTGGCTACAATCCTCAGGATGACGCAGTTTGGTGCCATTGCCAAAAAGTCTGCAGGGATCGGTGTCACGTTGAGCCTGGACAATTGCCATCAATTGCAGAAAACACGTAATGACCAGCGGCAATAAGCGGACTAATGAATTCCCTACAAGTATTTTGAAAACAAATATCAGCAATTAAATTGCTACAACTCGCAGATAAAATTTGTTTAATTACCTTTCATTTTAAAGCCCAACAAACTCTTTGTTGTTTAGTGAAATACTAAAGAGTTTGTGTGATTAACATTCATTTATAAATTTTTCTAATATACACTTGTTTATTGGGGTTATTGCCACAAATTTACTCCAAAAATTTATTATAAATATTCACCATGATAAGATTAATTGAAATCCGATTATAAGTAGGAAACTTTTGAATATTTATTTTATTGCGATTTATTAATTTCAATAGAGCATTTATGCAGGTGTTTGCAAAAAAAAATCTTTTGGCTTTTAGTTATAAGGCCTGCTTTTTAATTTGGGATAATATAAAAATGTTATTGGAAAATAATATACCAGAGAGAGAGAGAGGGCGAACGTGACAGAGAGAGAGAACATGACAGAAGAGATAGAACGAGAGAGAGAAAACTAAAGATACAGAGAGTATATAAAAAGCAATAGGTTAGGTTAGGTTAGCAGGGTGCTGGTAAGGAAGACTGAAATTTAGTGTCCAGCTCACTTGGGTCCAATACAATGATCCCTTTGTGCTACCTGTTAATTGAAGAGAAGATAGTGAGAGAGGGTGATAGGTAAATGATAGTGATAGAGAAGACAGGTGTTGAAGGAAGAGATAGAGGAAAACTTCATTCTTTTACAACTCTGCTCTTGCACATTTTTGATAATGCAGTGTTGCACCACCATCTGGTGTCAAATGATGATTCTGCTACACAATACCGACGAAGGAGGGCGCTCTGATGTTACATCAGGATTAGCATCCGCTGAAGCCGGTATAGTTTTAGTGACCAGTGTGTTATGCCTTCATCACTAGAACATTTCCCACAACAAAAGATACTAATGCACATAAGAAAAATGCGTGGTATCGTATTTCGTGACTGTCGGAGACCGGGCTCGAACCCAGGACCTTCGGTTTTGTAGTCAACGTGCTAACTACTTCAGCCAACGCTGCAAGAAAAATCTTTCATTCAGAATATAAAAAGTTATCGCCATATGTTCTTCAGTTTATATAAATGAAGCCTTTCATCAATAAAGATGTGTTTTAGACAAGGTTGGCAAACGGTATCGTAAAAATACCGATACCGATTCAAATACCGCTATAATTAGATACCGGTATCGTTACCGATACCGAAATCCATTTCGGTTAGAAAATACCGGTATCTAGAGTACCGTTTACGTCTATACCGGTACGTACCGGTATACCGATTCCGGCCAAAAAATAAATGATAGATGAGTTGTAGTTGCCAAATTTTTATTATGTATTACAACTTTTTTCACCATGAGATATTTTGGTTTTTATTTCGACCATTGCATTCATTTTGCCTTATTATTCCAGAAGCCAACCAATCCCACTTGTCAGCCAATATTATAGAAAAAAGAGCTAGGCCAGAACTAAAAATATTTAAAATGTTTTGTAATGGTGGATTCTATGGTTTTAAAAAACATAGCATAGATAAGAACCTTTGTTTTTCGAGCATTTATTCGAAGACAATGAAAGTAGTTGTTATTCAGAATACCAAAAAAAAACACAGTTGTTTAAAAGTTAAGTTGTTTCAGTTTCAATCCAACTTAGTTGAGCTGGAAACCGTAATATGGGCAAAAATTGCAAAAATATATTTCAATTAACTTTCTTTCTTTGTTTTTGGTCTTGTTTACATACTTCACCTTAATAAATAAGGTGGGTAGAGAAAAAACTTCTAAACTTTTATATTTGAAGTTAAAGGTTCCTCTCTTGAGGTGAAGAAAAGTGCTTGCTTAAATTTTTTAATGTTAATTGTACAAGAAGATTGTTTTCTTTGTTTTTAAGTTGGCTAAAAGAATATAGTTTATTCTTTGAATTGAAATATTCAAATGTTCGTTTCGTCTGAATTTGGCGAGAAAGTTATAAACAATATGGGTCCAGTACAAAAATATTGCCTAAGATCGTGTCCAAAGTATAAAAACAATTATATTTGGTGAAAAATACAGACATATATTTGAAATTTACTGAAACAAGATATATGTATGTGTATGGTTCAAAAAGCCTTCGTCTCTTCTTTCTGTATCCGTTTATTATAAATTTAAAATCGGTTGATATTTAACTTAGTTAGAGGTTGATAAGTGCTTACGGTACGAAAAAGCGGTTTTTTACCCGTAACTCAAGATTTTGGAGATGTGTGGAAAATTTTTATACTCGACAATACGTAGCAGAAAAATAGTAACACTTCGCAGGTATTTCGATTTCATTAAAATTTGTCACAGAGTGTAATTTATCAGTATAGACTAAATTTATATTTTTACCATTTTGTTTAATGAACCAAAATGTATATTTTATATATTTAAAGTTCGAACTGCAGTCTCCTTGTTTCACTTTTTTAATAAATTATTGTTTAATAATAGTATAAAAACATATATAGAAACAAATAAGTTTATATGCTTTTATACATATTTTAATGTATTTTTTGCTATGTCCATTGGCTGAAAAAATAAATTTGTCAGTAATATCGGTATACCGGTATTATAAATTCGATAACGGTATGTACCGGTAATACCGATACCGAAATAAAAAAAATACCGATACCGCTACCGATACCGAAATTTAAAAAATAATTGTACCGGTATCAATACCGATACCGTTATTTGTTTTGGTTTCCAACCTTGGTTTTAGATTAACGGCCTATTCTCACGGTGGTCTAAGCAACCATCGCCCTCATGCACCCTTAAGGCCGTCATACAACCCTAGTATGATGGATCTATCAAAATTTTCAAAAAACAATAACAATTCATCAGATCAGGGTTTTATTTTTTGCGATTGTGTAGGAGAGTGAGTGATGGTCTTAAGAAAGCATTATGTGACTTGCAAAGCACACATAGTTAGTTTGCAATCTACGAACATAGTTATCCCTGACTATGAACATGTGCCTTGGTACTTGGGCCATCTAAACTCTTGCCGGTGATACCGTAGTCAAAACAGCTTCTGTTGTATGCCAACAGCACCTAGAATAGTGTCTTGTTTAGCGCTTCGCACCAACCACTAGCATTGATTTAATACTGGGGAACCAAGATTATTCTCCTACCAATTTTGTTAACAACCACAACCACTATGTAAGTTTATCCGTGGTTGCGCGCAGCGAATGTTATTGCTTACACCAAGCGCTTGTTTTACAAAAAAATTCCTCACAAATTACCCACGCAACGTCACTTCTTATATTGGGATTGGTCCAATGCATGCCCCAAACACCATCATCCAGCACTTACTTGATATGGGGAGCGTCATCTATTTAGCCCATATTCTACCAAAGTGATACCAGAGTGCCGAACTTCAATCGGCTTCTTATCGGTGGCCAGCACTGATTTAGCCCCTTAGAGTTAGACGAAGTCCTCCGTTCGCTTTCGGCAATGGATTACGCGGACACCCATTAAACAGAGCAGCTCCAGTGTCGGGCCATTCGTAGAAGCAGTATTAAGCCACTGGTGCAAATCTGAAGTTCCACGCGAAGGTATCACCTCTATCGACTTTTGAACTCAGGGCAGGTGACACTGCACCTGTAAGGCAGCATAGAAGGCTATTTCCATCCGTAAGAGATTGGGTAGTAAAACATAAGTTATATGGGTAAACAGTCATTTTACCCCCATCCCCGTTACAATGCATACTTCCATTCTATCTGACCTCACCTGACTTATAGATGGCGGCAGATGTGCGATAGCTTTCCGTGAGCACCTGCCTTTACGGCCTTATCTCACGGGTACCAAAGCACCGGGTGTGGGTTAGACGCCAGACCAACGCCCCCATGCACCCTTTTAGGAATGCACCTATGTTCACTCCACAAAGGCACATAGGTTGCAATCCTTATATATAGTTATCCCTGTACTATATTTAATTACCTTGCTTAGGTAATTTGAGCTATCTAAACTCTGCTGCTATGTTCGTGCCATAGCAGCATCTGTTGATTGGCAACAGCACCTAGAATAGTGTCTGGCTGACCGCGTCATACCAATCACTAGCATTGATTTAACACTGGGAAGCCAAGACTATTCTCCCAGCGTATCTTTTGGTAGCAACCACAGCCACCACGATAATTATCTGGCTTCCACGCTAAGGTGTTGTGTATACACTCATAGCGAAGTCCCCAAGAGAATTCCTCAACCATTGCCGGCACAGCTGAACCACCCATCCGAAATGAATCCATGCCTGTATCGCCAAAAATCCAGTGCCTACTTCACACACACCAAAATCATCCCTTAACACCGTGGGGTAGGAGGAACTCGGCCTTTCAGCAAAGGATCCTTACGACCGCTACATGCACTCAAATCTTCAGAGCAGCCCGACTGTCGGGCAACCGGCACCCGTGGCACCAGAAGTAGCCTCTGGTCAGACCTCGCAGTTCCACCATAAAGGCTTCACTACTACTATCTTTTGAAGTCAGGGACAGTTCTAGGTGATCATGCACCTAACTGACATCAACAGGAAATAGATGGCGGCAGTAGTTTGAAAACAATACTTTGGTTAAAAATGGCAGCCTTATAAAACATATGTTTTAAGTTCCAGAGCGGCACATTTGTTTTGAGCCATCAAAAACAAATGATCACAGTGAATTTGTAAGCATGGCAAAAATTTGTAATTTGAAAGTTCTTAGTCCAATTTTAAAATATTGGGGGCTGGCATAGTTTAGACGAACACCGTAGTAGTCGACTAATTGAGGACCGAGACGGTTAAAAAATCAACAATTTGGTATTGGATATTCGTCGACTGAACGTGTGTGACCTAGCTGATATGATATATAGATACATATGTATGTTCCCATTGATCCTACAAGGAGCATAGGACCTGGCTAAAATTTTATGATTTTCAAAAAGTCGATACATCACATATTGAGCGAAGATTTTGAGGGTAGGCCCACTCCCATTAAAATGTACCATAATATTTTACGTATTTCTATCCCAACCGATTCTTACGAAACTTTGGAACTTGAATGATGCAATGAAGGAGTTATGGGCATTTAGAATTAATGTTGTGGAGGAGGGGGGGATGTTGTCAACTAAGCATATTATCGTCTACAAAGCACATGGCATCCTGATTTCTACAAAAGAAAATTTATAGAAAATTGTGATGATATACATACGTATATAAGTATTGGTCAAACCAACAACTTGATCCTTAACTACTTTGATTTGAAAGGGGGGAACCCTACTAAGAGAAGTCGGTATCGACAAACTCTGTGGTATCCGATTCTCATCCTGCTGGCTGGAGAAGTTTCGATCTTACCTTTCTTGATTTAGCTCAAGACAGATGGCGCAATGAGCCCACCTGTGGAATAGCGAGAACTATCTGGCCTCGCCTAAGCTCCCATAAAACGAAAAATCTCATGAACTTCGATAGGAAGCACTTGAGGAACCTCGTGGCCACTGTGCCTGCGGAACCTATGCTAAACGAAGAAGAGGAGGAAAGAATCCTGCATCTCTCGTGTCTTTGTCCCGCTCTGGAGGATCTCCGTCTGCCCCTCCTTGGCAGAATATCCTTTGGTAGCTTATACGAGTTATCGGAAATCGACCTCAAAAGCTTGAGCCTTTATATTAGGAATAGTGACTGGTATAGCCGCTGACCACACCCCTAGCCAAATTTTTTGACCCACTCTCACCAACCACCTCCCTAAATAACTATTATCTCTTTTCTACTTCTACCCTTCCCACCGTCCTCCCACTCACTCTCTCTCTCTCTCTCTCTCTATCTTTTTTTCAACTTACAGGTAGCACAAAGGGATCATTATAATGGGCTCAAGTGAGCTGGACTCTAATTTTCGATTTTTTTCCCTTGCCAGTAGCCTGCTAACCTAACCTAACCTATTTTGATTTCATTACTTTTACTAAATTTGTCCTTACGTACATGTAAAGTATGAAGAGCAAATTTATAATGCCTTCCTTTTGTTTTGCATGCAAATTATCACTTTGTCAGCGTGTTTTTTTAGAATATGTCTGAATATTTATTGTTCTGTTAAATATTCAGGTGCGCATTTCGCAATGTACTGATTTCTAGACTTTAGATTAGTTCTTATTCGATATCATAATTTATAAATGAAATTTAATTATTTTTATTGCTTAAATTTCTTTATGTTGGTGGTAGTGGTCTGACTTTTTTCCCGACATACATACATAATTTAAGATAATGATCATTTACGGTGCCTCTACGGCCTCAAACACCTGAAAGCTCTTAAAGGCTTAACGCATATGTTATTCCATTGTTGTATTCCATTATTTTTCAAAGAAAACTTCATGTTGATGTTATTTTGTTTCATAAGCAGCCAGGTGCATTATGTCAAATTATATATGTTTAAGATAGCCCAGTTGAACAAGACTTTCGCTATTGGTATCGATTTCGAATATACATATCTCGAACATTTATCGTTTAAAACTATCGAGAATGACACTCAAAATTGAATCGAAAAAAGTTTAACTGTCGCTCATTTTTCTTTCACAACAGCATTTGATTTCGAAGGTTCGCTAGCAATACTCGTATCAAAAGTGAGCCTATATCGAACTAATTTCGATATCGCAAAAAGACAGCAGAAAAATATTTTTTTTTCTTTTTAATTTATTTAATTAATGTATTTTATTTTTTCACACCAAAGGCAAAAAGAAACCCTATTGTTTTCGGTACGCTGTACGTCTGCATATCTGTCTATCACAGACTGTTTTCTCGAGAACCGTAAGAGCTACAGACCTGAAATTTTCACAGAATATATAAAGATTTGGCCGCTACAAGATTAAAAAATCTCCAGAAACCGAAACAAAATCACCAAAAACAAAAACAAGCCCCAAACTAAAATAAATCTCTAAAACTTAAATAAATCGCCAAAACCGAAAAAATCGCCAAAACTAAAAAAACGCCAAAAACAGAAAAAAATCGCTAAAACAAAAAAAGCGCCAAGCTAAAAAAATCTCTGAAACTTAAATTAATCACCAAAACTAAAAAATCGCAAAACCCAAAAAAGTTTACCACCTACTTAATTTTTTTTTTAATGTCTACATCAGATAAGATATTCGATTATATTGGCTAAAGTTCATATAGTAGTTGTATTACGTACATATGTATGTATTGTCCGTACGGACAACCCTTCGTGTGCGAAGTACAGTCGCACTTTACTGCATTTATTAATTCTTTAACTTACCCTGCACGATTCGAACACGGTATCTTCAGGCTAACAGACTAGCACACATCCACTAGACTAGCATCGCACATTCGAGAAACTATCGAGAGAAGTTCGCTTTAGCTCACATTCGATTTTTTCAGAATCGCAAACATATATAGAAGAATTTTGTTGCGAAATTTCTTCGCTTTAGTGAGCATTCGTTTATATCGAATCTCAAGTCAAATGGGTCATGAAGCATCGTAGTGGTGATTTGCGATTGGTAAAATAAAAAAAAAATTTTACCATTTCCTCCCGATTGAAAATGTGTCTAGTTAAGGCTGAAGTCGCATAGAATTCGTTAAACTTCGCACTCAGATCAAAACTTAAGACAAATTAGAAATAATACAAATTTATAAAGATTGAGCAACACACTGCAATATGGGCTCGTAAATAATACATTTCTACATCGATATCGATATAATATGAAAATTTGCAAATAAAAATTAATTGCAGTATTAGCAGATAAGATTAGGATTAACAAAAAAATGTTTAACAACTTTAAAAGTAATGCGAAATTGTTAAACTGATTAGTTCATTCCCGAATCGTATAAAGAAAGCTTAGCAAAAAAAATAAAAATAAAAAATGAAAGGTAAAACGGTTTGAATATCTAAATATAAATTTTTTTAAATGACGCACAGTTCCGAAATTTTGAGGTGATAAAAAAGGTTTGAAATAAAACTAATTAGTCTTTGCGAGCCTGATGAAAAGCCTGCTATTGTTAAATTCTTGCTAAATCGTAATTAGGGATGTAACGAATACTAGTTTAGCGAATGCGAAAACGAATAATACATTTTAATTTTTGCGAAAGCGAATGCGAATGCGAAAGCGAATGCAAATATTACAATACGTTAAAAAAATCACATGAAAATAAATTTATCTAAGAAGATGAAGTTGTGTTGTATACATAGATCTACTTGAGTCTTGAATTCAGCAAATATTTATTAATTTATTAGAAAAAAAAATGTTAAACTGAAAGAAATGAAATCATATTAAAATAAGTATAGATATTAATTAAAAATAAATTTACAAAATGTTAGGCAATCAACCCATTCGTACTTTGGCCCTAAGTTCAATATTTCCTGTAAAATGCTACCAAAATACATATTAAGAAAAATTGGAATGAATTGTCATGAACATTTTTTCCAGAAGTAGTACTCTGTTCATCTTGGGAAAACCATATGAAATATATCTTCAACATTTTAAGTTTTCATGCGAAATAATATGAGTGGCACTTGTTTCGCAAAAAATTTACAACAAAGAAGGATTAGTTAATATTTTTGCATATCACATTTTTTGAACGAAATAAAGCACATCATTACTTCGTTCAAAAAATTTAACAAATTTAACAAAAGTTTTAACAGTTTTTTCTTTTTCAAAAACTGGAAAATATTTCCAATATTTTTGTCTTTAGTATTCGCTTTAAATATTCGCATACATTTTAGCGAATGCAAATAGCAAAAGTAAGCGAATGCGAAAGCGAATGCAAACATTCGTTACATCCCTAATCGTAATGAATTAGATGCAAAACTTAAGCAAACTGTCAATATGCAGGCAGAGAACGGGAAGCTGTTGACTGATTTTACCGAAAATGAGAAACAGTTTCTGATTAACGAATGAAGAAGTTTCAATTACGGTTCGAATTTATTTGTGTTTCTTTGTTTGATTTAATTAGTTTAAAACTTCGTATTTTGTGATAATTTTTAAGCAATAACACCAAAGACAATTATTATTGTTCAAAAATATGGAATAGAAGAACCGATAGCCGCTACATTTTCAACTCAGTGTTCACGTGTGGTCCAACACAGTATGTGTTGCCAGTTAATACAAATTTTTGCCATATATAGGGTCCGCCATCTAACGTTTTTTTTTCAACTAGTGCTTATTTCGTGAATTGTAACACTTAGCTCATGCCTGATTTGACAGATAATTAGTTTTATCCTTCCACTGAACGAACAACGCTGGAAAATATTGCTTACAGAAGATGCCGATTTTGCCAAAAAAAATATCTTTTTAGATGAAGCTCATTTTGATCTTGGCGGGTATGTAAACAAGCAAAATTGTCGCATTGGGGCACATTGAAAAGCCGACGCACCCAAAACGAGTCACTGTTTGGTGCGGATTTTGGTCCAGAGGCATAATTTGGCCATTTTTCGAAAATGAGCAAGGAGTGGCCGTTACAGTCAATGGCGTTCGTTATCGGGCCATGTTGAACGAATTTTTGTTCACAAAAATTGAAGAGGAGGATATTGGCAACATTTGGTTTCAACAGGATGGCGCTACGTGCCACACAGCCGAAGCTACACTCGATGTTTTGCATAGCATTTTCAAAAAAGAAAGTTATCTGGCGGACCCTTTACATACGATATAAATATTTCAATGCAAATAAAATACGGGAATTGCTTTGTTTCATTGTATCACAATTTAGTCGCTACAAAATCTCTTTTCTAACGGACAAAAGAAAAATTTACAATTACAGGTTAACCCCCATATGCAAAAAATAATGTGTCCTTGAAGTGCACGTTAAAACAAAATTTCCATACAAATACCGGAAGAGAATGGATAGAAAAAAGTAAAGAACTCTTTTGGTAACTCTTTTCATTTGATTTATGCTCTTCTTCACGAGTCCTATTGACAAATAAAAAAAAATATATAGGCTACGTCTGACTTTGCAGGCCATCCCTGGAAACTCGAATTAATTTATGTGAAGCTTAATTTTCGAGCCATTTAACAGAGTTCAAAATTATTGCTTAAAGTTCAGATTCGACTTCGCTTAATCGGATTTTTTTTTTAATTTGACCGTATTTCGGCTAAAAACGTTTACGGCCCAACACAAAGAATTTATTAAAAAATTCCCTGTTACTGCATTCCCTGTATTGTACTTTCACAATTGTTTAAGTTAATGCTATTTTACCTTAGGAATTTTGCATAAGAAACCCATCCCAACCAATACTTTATAAATACCACTGACAGTATTTTCATGTCGATTTTCCACTATTTTTAGCATTGCAGCTTTTGTTGCTGATATTCCTCCCACTTGTCATAGCAGACACTTCAGCAGACTACACAAATATCTGCCGTCTATTCAAAAGTAATACAAAAATTAGAGTGCCAGGATCATGTGATGAGTATATTGCGTGTAATGGCAAAAGTGGTGAAATCTTTAGCTGTAAATCTTTAGATGCAAAATATGATTCGAAACAACAAAAGTGTGTTACAAATTTGGACACAAAAGAGTTGTGCGAAAATCCTTGCTTGAATGCTGCCGACGATACGTTTGTGGCCAAGCAGACAGATTGTCGCGCCTTCTACTACTGCAAACACAAACAGGCTACCGAAAGCTATTGCGGTTACGAGTTCGTTTTTGATCAGGACCAACAAATGTGCGTTTATCCCCGAAACTCCAAATGTATACAGAACATCAATAATATTTGCGAACTGATTGCCGACAAAACTGTGTTTCGCGATGAGAATGATTGTTCCAAATACTACAAGTGCGACAAGAATAAACTGACAAAAGTCGATTGCAAGAAGCAATATTTCAATGTGGAAACGGGAAAATGTGCAGAGAAATCAACTGTTGCGTGCACAGCCCACCATGCAACACCAGACACATGCCAGCGAAACAAAAAGCCATATGTTGGCCGAAGGTCAGATGGGGCTACATGCCGTGGTTATTTTTTATGTGCCAACAAGGGTGCTTATGCATATGATTTAGCGCCTGTTTGGTTGCAATGTCCTGCAGGCAAATTTTTCGATGAGAATGAGCAGCAATGCTTGCCGGCACTAGACGTTAAATGCTCTTTCAATCGCTGTGAAGGCCGTGGCAATTCTGCGGTAACCAGCGGAAATAACAACTGTCGTAATTATTTAGAATGTCAAAATGATTTGATAGTGAAGGAGGCGACCTGCAGCTATGATTATTTCTTTGATGAGCGACTGGCGGCCTGTGTGCCATACATTGTCTACGACAAGTGTTGCGATGATGAAAAGACACATTCTTAAAAAATATATTGTAGTTGTTAAAAAATAAAGTTTATTTTGTAGGTCTTAAAAATAAAAAATAAAATTTTAAGAGAAAACAAGTAAGAGTGCTATATTCGGCTGTGCCGAATCTTATATACCCTTTACCAACGTACGTACATATATATAGTATACAGACACGTACATACATATTTGTTTTGTTAAAAAATTTATCATTTTTTTAAAGTTTCCATCTTTGGAGCTATAATTTTCATTTTTCAAATTTCATACACCAAAATTTTCTTTCAGAAGCATAAAATATATTCAATTTATAAAGAAAAAGAAAAAAAAAACAAAAAGTGTAAGTTTTCCAACCCTGGAGTCATAATTTTGGATTTTTCTGATTATTGTTACCAATCTAGTTCTTTAAAAAATACATAAAATATGTTAAGTGAAAAAAGCAAGAACGAAATAAGCAAAAACTTAGTTTCATTTAATTCCTTTAATACTAAAAAAATCAGTTAAGTGCGACTTTGAATCGCGCACGAAAGGAAGGTTTTTTGCTTTTTTTGAAGTTTTTTTCAGTTAAAACGATTTTTTCAGTTTTGTCGCTTTTTTCTCGTTTTGGCGATTTTGTCTGTTTTTGGAGGTTTTTTCATTTTGGCGATTTTTTTCTGTTGTTGGGCTTTTCTTCATTTTGGAGACTTTTCTCATTTTGACGATTTTTTCTTTTTTTTTTTTTTGGGTTTTTTCGCTATTTTTTTGGCGATTTTTTTGTTTTTTTTTCGTTTTGGTGATTTTTTTCATTTTGGCGATTTTTTTCATTTTGGCAATTTTTTTCTTTTTTTTTTCTGTTTTTTTTCGTTTTGGTGATTTTTTTAATTTTGGCGATTTTTTTTTTCATTTTGGCGATTTTTTTCTGTTTTTCAGTTTTTTTTTCGTTTTGGCGATTTTTTTTCTTTTTTTTGGCGATTTTTTTTCATTTTGGCGATTTTTTTCTGTTATATAGGTTTTTTTTCGTTTTAGCGATATTTTTCATTTTGGCGATTTTTTTTTTCATTTTAGCAAGTTTTTCGTTTTTTTGCGATTTATTTTAGTCTTAGAAATTTTCTTTTAATTTAGTGTTTTTTTCATTTTGGCGATTTTTTTCTGTTTTTTGGGTTTTTTTTCGTTTTGGTGATTTTTTTCATTTTGGCGATTTTTTTTATCATTTTAGCGATTTTTTTCTGTTTTTAGGTTTTTTTTTCGTTTTGATTTTTTTCATTTTGGCGATTTTTTTTTCATTTTGGCGATTTTCTTTCATTTTGGCGATTTTTGATTTCATTTTAGCAATTTTTCAATTTTTTTGCGATTTATTTTAGTCTTAGAAATTTTTTTTTAATTTGGTGCTTTTTTTCCTTTTGGCGATTTTTTTTCTGTTTTTTAGGGTTTTTTTGTTTTGGCGATTTTTTTTCATTTTGGCGATTTTTTTCTGTTTTTTAGGGTTTTTTTTGTTTTGGCGATTTTTTTTCATTTTGACGATTTTTTTCTGTTTTTTAGGGTTTTTTTTTCGTTTTGGTGATTTTTTTCGTTTTGGCGATTTTTTTTCATTTTGACGATTTTTTTCTGTTTTTTAGGGTTTTTTTTCGTTTTGGTGATTTTTTTCATTTTGGCGATTTTTTTTCATTTTGCCGATTTTTTTCTGTTTTTTTCGTTTTGGCGATTTTTTTTTCATTTTAGCATTTTTCCGTTTTTTTGCGATTTATTTTAGTTTTATAATTTTTTTTTAATTTGGTGCTTTTTTTCGTTTTGGCGATTTTTTCTTGTTTTTGGCGATTTTTTTCGGTTTGGCGATTTTATAATTTTTTATTTTTTCAGTTTTACCGTTTTTGAAAATTTCAAGAGTTTTGCTCTTACGGTTTCCAAGATACAGCAAGTTGTCAAAATTGCATTAACTGATGGAACACCCTTTAATTTAAATTTTTTGAAATTTTAGTGTTAATTTTTGTAGTCTGTATAAAAATACACTAACCTTACAAATTTCAAGTGTATATACATACAATTGTATATATACTACATGGGATTTTAAAATTTTTCGTTGCTCGTTTTGGAACACCCTTTAATTTCCAATGATCATGTATTTGTTGTTGTAGCGGCCAAAGGTCTACATACAGTGTCCAAATTTCAGGTCTGTAGCTCTTACGGTTCTCGAGAAAATACTAATATAGTTTTAGACATAGTTAATTTTACATAACACAAAAAGTTAAAGTTTTCCAACCCTGGAAACGTCTTTTTAATTTTTTTGTATTTTTTTAATTTAAAATTCCAATTTTAGTCGTACTTAAGTGTAAAATATGTACATTTATTAAAAAAAAATAAAAATTTGTTTTCGGGAGTTACTTTTATATGGCAAAATGAAGTTTAAGTTTTCCAGCTCTGCAATCGTCTGCCCGATTTTGCTGAATTTCAATACCAATCTATTTTGGAAAATTTCTGACACACCAGTCCAAGAACGAAGTCTCTAGCTCTTCTGGGAGCTTCGGAAAACCGATTTCACGTACAGACAGACGGACAGACGGACAGACGGACAGACCGACAGACGGACAGACGGACAGACGGACAGACGGACATCGCTTATTCGTCTTCCCTATGCATAAGGATCCAGAATATATATATTATATGGGTCGCTTATTGATATTATAGAAATTACAAACGGAATGACAAACCTATATATACCCTTTTACCATTTTTGTTGGTAAAGGGTATAAAAAATCAGTTAAGTGCGACTTTGAATCGCGCACGAAAGGAAGGTTTTTTGCTTTTTTTGAAGTTTTTTTCAGTTAAAACGATTTTTTCAGTTTTGTCGCTTTTTTCTCGTTTTGGCGATTTTGTCTGTTTTTGGAGGTTTTTTCATTTTGGCGATTTTTTTCTGTTGTTGGGCTTTTCTTCATTTTGGAGACTTTTCTCATTTTGACGATTTTTTCTTTTTTTTTTTGGGTTTTTTCGCTATTTTTTTGGCGATTTTTTTGTTTTTTTTTCGTTTTGGTGATTTTTTTCATTTTGGCGATTTTTTTCATTTTGGCAATTTTTTTCTTTTTTTTTTCTGTTTTTTTTTCGTTTTGGTGATTTTTTTAATTTTGGCGATTTTTTTTTTCATTTTGGCGATTTTTTTCTGTTTTTTAGTTTTTTTTCGTTTTGGCGATTTTTTTTCTTTTTTTTGGCGATTTTTTTTTCATTTTGGCGATTTTTTTCTGTTATTTAGGTTTTTTTTCGTTTTAGCGATATTTTTCATTTTGGCGATTTTTTTTTTCATTTTAGCAAGTTTTTCGTTTTTTTGCGATTTATTTTAGTCTTAGAAATTTTCTTTTAATTTAGTGTTTTTTTCATTTTGGCGATTTTTTTCTGTTTTTTGGGTTTTTTTTCGTTTTGGTGATTTTTTTCATTTTGGCGATTTTTTTATCATTTTAGCGATTTTTTTCTGTTTTTAGGTTTTTTTTTTCGTTTTGGTGATTTTTTTCATTTTGGCGATTTTTTTTTTCATTTTGGCGATTTTCTTTCATTTTGGCGATTTTTGATTTCATTTTAGCAATTTTTCAATTTTTTTGCGATTTATTTTAGTCTTAGAAATTTTTTTTTAATTTGGTGCTTTTTTTCGTTTTTGGCGATTTTTTTTCTGTTATTTAGGTTTTTTTCTTTTTTTGGCGATTTTTTTCATTTTGGCGATTTTTTTCTGTTTTTTAGGGTTTTTTTTTTGTTTTGGCGATTTTTTTTCATTTTGACGATTTTTTTCTGTTTTTTAGGGTTTTTTTTCGTTTTGGTGATTTTTTTCGTTTTGGCGATTTTTTTTCATTTTGACGATTTTTTTCTGTTTTTTAGGGTTTTTTTCGTTTTGGTGATTTTTTTCATTTTGGCGATTTTTTTTTCATTTTGCCGATTTTTTTCTGTTTTTTTCGTTTTAGCGATTTTTTTTTCATTTTAGCATTTTTCCGTTTTTTTGCGATTTATTTTAGTTTTATAATTTTTTTTTTAATTTGGTGCTTTTTTTCGTTTTGGCGATTTTTTCTTGTTTTTGGCGATTTTTTTCGGTTTGGCGATTTTATAATTTTTTATTTTTTCAGTTTTACCGTTTTTGAAAATTTCAAGAGTTTTGCTCTTACGGTTTCCAAGATACAGCAAGTTGTCAAAATTGCATTAACTGATGGAACACCCTTTAATTTAAATTTTTTGAAATTTTAGTGTTAATTTTTGTAGTCTGTATAAAAATACACTAACCTTACAAATTTCAAGTGTATATACATACAATTGTATATATACTACATGGGATTTTAAAATTTTTCGTTGCTCGTTTTGGAACACCCTTTAATTTCCAATGATCATGTATTTGTTGTTGTAGCGGCCAAAGGTCTACATACAGTGTCCAAATTTCAGGTCTGTAGCTCTTACGGTTCTCGAGAAAATACTAATATAGTTTTAGACATAGTTAATTTTACATAACACAAAAAGTTAAAGTTTTCCAACCCTGGAAACGTCTTTTTAATTTTTTTGTATTTTTTTAATTTAAAATTCCAATTTTAGTCGTACTTAAGTGTAAAATATGTACATTTATTAAAAAAAAATAAAAATTTGTTTTCGGGAGTTACTTTTATATGGCAAAATGAAGTTTAAGTTTTCCAGCTCTGCAATCGTCTGCCCGATTTTGCTGAATTTCAATACCAATCTATTTTGGAAAATTTCTGACACACCAGTCCAAGAACGAAGTCTCTAGCTCTTCTGGGAGCTTCGGAAAACCGATTTCACGTACAGACAGACGGACAGACGGACAGACGGACAGACGGACAGACGGACAGACGGACAGACGGACAGACGGACATCGCTTATTCGTCTTCCCTATGCATAAGGATCCAGAATATATATATTATATGGGTCGCTTATTGATATTATAGAAATTACAAACGGAATGACAAACCTATATATACCCTTTTACCATTTTTGTTGGTAAAGGGTATAAAAATAAATTTTGTATACAAAAAATAA
This sequence comes from Tachina lurida, assembly GCA_944452675.1. Classification (NCBI taxonomy): domain Eukaryota; kingdom Metazoa; phylum Arthropoda; class Insecta; order Diptera; family Tachinidae; genus Tachina; species Tachina lurida. The sequence continues at coordinate 10,698,405 of OX101754.1, read as the reverse complement.
TTGCGCCAAAAAAACGGACTTCAATGCAAAGATTTGATATACAACATTTTCGAAAACTGGAAGTAAAATCTTTTAAGAAAAAAAATTAAAAATATGTTGATTTAGAAGTATGTACGTGAAAAAAAAATTATATTTCAATGGGCGTAACTCCGCCTATTTTTTAAATGCAAGATTGTGTGTAAATTTTTATAAAAATCGGTAAAATACAAACCATTTAAAATAATATATTAATATTTAATTGGCGTGACCCCGCCCATTTTCTTAAAGAAAGATTGTGTATATTTTAGAGCTTAAGGTGTGTGGTAAGTTTCGTCAAAATCGGTTAAGTAGAACCACGTGAAATATAATAATAAATTTTAATGGGAATAGCCCCGCCCATTTTTTTAACTTTAAAATTGTGTATGTATTTACAAAAACCAAACGTGTTTGGTAGGTATCGAAGCAATCAAATAAGTAGAATATCATAAAATCAAATTTAAAAAATTTTGTGGGCGTGTCCCAGCCACTCTTTTTGCAATATGATCAATTGGAAGCTATATACATATGGGTATTTTTCCAGGAAAGTCTACTTTTTGTCGCGTTCGACACCAAGCAAATATGCTTGTTTTTTTTCAAAGAAAACGAAACTTTTTTTTACTTCTTTATACATTTGTGTAGGGCGTCAGCAGCTCTACGTTAGGTAAAATTTTATGAAAAATTTAGTCACATTGTTCAGAAATACAAGGTTATTTGCTTGCGGTCGAACGTGACAAAAAATTTTAATTTTTCGGAGAAATGCCCATATGTATATCCTCTCAGACAAAAAAAAAATATTTTTTACAATCGATCTAAAATGTACCGAGTTATGAAGTAACAATGTCAAAAAAGTAATATACAGATGAGTTGACAACCTTCGCCTTTTTTTGAAGTCGGTCAAAAAAAGATACAGTCGAACTTCCATAACTCGAACTTCTCTAACTCGAACTTTTTCTAACTCGAACTAATTTGGACCGGAATTTTAAAAAATTTCCATATAAAAAATGCAATTGAAATCAAGGCGAATTTATGTGAATATTCCTTGATCGAAATATTTTGAAATTTCGTTTGATATCGGGTGCCACAATTTACCTACTGATTTTCATAAAAAATTTGTTTTTTAACAACTCTTTCATAAAACAACAAATATTTATTTATAGGCGGATTTTGTAAAAAAATTCGTTTCTAAACGTTTCAAATTTGTAGGAAAAATAACGAACAATCGTTTGAAAAAATATTTTTTTTATATAGAGCCTTATTTTCGATTTTATCGTAAGCGACATGTTATCGAAAATAGACTTTTATGTTGAAATTAAAATTGTATGGCCCTACCCATAGTTTAGAATTATCAAAATGCCAAAATTGTTGATAACTTTTAAGATACGCAATTTACGTTAAAAAAACCTTCTTCTGAAAAATTTAATTTTGTCGCTTACGATTAAATCGAAAATAAGGCTCGATATAAATTACAAAACGAAAAAATTGTTTGCGTTTACAAAATCGACCCTTTATTTTATTTCATAAATAATTTGCAAAGTAAATAAGTTTTTACCAAGATGTTATTACCAGTATTTAAAAAAAGTTTTTGTGACTATGTTTTTCCTATATTTTAGGAAGTAGCAAAATTGGTTTTCCACGAAATTTCACAAAAGAACCTAAGACTATACGGTTATCCGTGGCAAATTAGTCAACCAGTAAGAGCGGGACGAAAAACTCTCGAAGGCCAAACAACTGAGACAAAAAACTGACCGCACTTAAGAAATAATTACATACATACAATCACGCGATAACTGTTCGTCAGCCCAGAGCTGCTGAACGACTCAAAACACTAATGATATTTGTAAAATCTTTTGTTATCCCAAAAATTGTATCATGACAATAAATTTAAATACCTGCAGTTGCTACATTTTAATGGGAGTGCCTATCAACCAAATTTTCTGATTTTAAGATTATGTTAGCATAAGAGTTTCATAAGAATTGATTGTGTAGCTCCGCCCACCTTTTCATTACAACTGTGCAAAATTTGTTCAGGTATCATAACAATCGATTGAGTAGCAATATGTACATCAGCATCTTGTTTTCACAAGTCAGGCATACGATTCGTCTAGAAAATGTTTATGAAAATCGCTTTTCATATAAACTTTCTACTCAAGTCGACCGTCCGAATTATGGAAACACTGGGTAATAATATAATATGAAATTATCTTAAGACAAAATTATGACTCAATCACCCAAATCAGGAATAAAAGTTCACGCGAAAACTTTTCCCTTTCGCTAAGATTGTAGTCGCCAATGTTTGTTGTGTCAGTATACTATTTTCTAATTTCTTGTTCGGTAAGGGTGAATATGTAAACACAACAAAACCTAAAATAAAAAAAAATGAAAGACATTCTTAAATCCGCCAATGTATTACAAGAAATTTAAACCATCCATCTATGGTGTCATGCCCCAGTAGCCTAGAACATTTTTTTTTTGTTTATCTTTGTAAATATCGAGCTTTATTTTCGATTTAATCGTAAGTCACAAGAATTAAATTTTTTAGGAGAATGTTGTTTTTTATAATATTAAAATATGTTTTTGTATGTAAATTGTAGCTTAAGATAAAATTTTACAGCCTGTATCTTAAAAGTTATCAATAATTTTGACATTTTTATAATCCTGAATTTTAATTTTAATAAAAGTTTATTTTTTTACTAAATGTCGCTTACGATTAAATCGAAAATAGGGCTCGGTATTACTGTTAAAACGAAATAAATTAAATAAAATTAGTTGGTAAATCAAACAGTTTCTTTTAGAGATTATGCTAACTCTTTGATTTGCGCAGCGCTTACCACGATGTTTTAACTCACAGCAACCTCCCGTTCCAGTTCACTTTTATTTAATTAATTTCAATTTCCTTTTACGAAACTCAATCTTTATTTTCTCCTTATTTTTAAAAATGTAAGACTTATTCTATTATTATAATTCTTTTGTTGGTTTTGAAATTACCCAATGCAGCGTGCATATCTCTGTTCGGTTCAGCAGCTAGCGAAAAGAAGGCCGAGACCCAACAGCCACGATTCGTCAACATATCATATGAACAATAATTACAACTTATGTTCACTGCTTTGTAGACGAATCGTGGCTGATGGGTCTCGGCCTTCTTTCCGCCAACTGTTGAACCGAACAGACATATGCACGCTGCATTGGGCAATTTCTTTGAATCTTCTTTGATTTGCGCAGCGCTTACCACGATGTTAGCATAATATCTAACAGTTTCTGTCATCAAATTTATTCTTTGAGAATAAACTTGTTTTAAATCCTTGAACATTTTGAATGTTCTTTATGAAAATCTTTTATATTGCAGCACATAACAGCCAAAATTCTTTAAGAAAAAAGTGTTCAAAACAAAAACTGTTTTAAAACTATTATCAAGAGCAAATGCCATGTCACAGCCAAATCTAAATTAGAGCTTAATAACACTACGACCACACGATCAATTTGTTATGTCTTATATATACAAGCCATGACGTCGGCAGAATGATGGTAGAAACTTTGACTGCTTGTAGTGCAGAAACTATAGTGTATACACATAAGTAAACATTCCAACAAACGTTCGATTCTAAATCAAAATGCACACTTTGATTTTAAATAAGACTCTACAGTCCATGAAAGTCCAGTATTTTATATTTGGTTCTTATATCATTTTGATACTGCCTAAAAAAAAAGTTTTCTAGAATATACCCAGTTGGCCAGCTTGTTGCAGACAACACTTTCATCATTGACTACTTAGGGAAATTTCGACATTTATTTGAGCGATATTTGTCAATTTGTTTCTTTTAAGACCATCTAACAGAAATCATACTCAAAGATTCGGTAAAAGAAAAGTTACTCGACTGGTCATGTATCAAACCAGTTGGTGGATATTGTACAAAATCTTGTCTTGCAGCGTTCAATGTAAAATTGTGTAGTTTCATTAATGAAAATGAATGTTATAGAAAGGACAGAGAAAATATGAGCGAAAGTGTCGCTCTGGTTGTCATGTTTGAGCTAAGCGGCCATTTTTTTTCGAAAATTTCCTCAATGATCTGTTCGAGTTGTCGCCAACAGGTCCTATACGATTTAACATTGCCGTGCATCCATCTTACAAGTTGACTGAAAGATATGGCCAACTGATTATGTATAACAAAGAGGACCTCTACGGTAGAGTTGCGTCCAACAGTTCTTTTGAACTAAAATGAGCTGTTGGATTAAAGTTCGGTCAAAAGCCTCAATGTAAACTAAAGAGGTTTAAAACAACTGCTGATTGGAACGCTCTCAAACTATGTATGTACATATGTAGTTCAAAAAGAGCTATTGGCCACAACTCTACTATACGGTGATGGGTCCCGTTTCAGTTTCCTATAAAAGAAATATTGCATACTCACTTCGAAAATACCCAACGAAACCTAAACAAGTCGATAAATTATGTGTTTCCTCTCATGGAACACCGAAGGTTTGAAATTCCCAATAGTAGATACTGTAACGAGTAGCAATTGATTAATACTAGAACACTTTTATCCAAGGCACCCTTCATCCTTAAAATAGGGATATTTTGTGCACAAAAAACTTGTGCCACTTGTTAAAATTTCAGCAACATATGTATGTATGTACATATGTATGCACGTAAAATTTCATTCCTATTCATAAAAGATGTTTCAACTACAAAATGTCATCGCTAAACAAATGCACAACTAAAAACAACATTCCGTTTACATCCTGTTAAAGAATTACGATTTTCTGTAGAATGCATCTTTCCGCAAATTGCAATGTCAATAATAATGAGATTCTCATGCAAATAAATTTTACGGGGCATGCACTCATGGCAGCACAACATAACCTCAAATAATAGGATGCACACATTGCACAAAAAGTGCAAGATCTAAAATACTTATGTATGTATGTGTATATATGTAAATTATAAGGCCTTACCTTTTTCTTAACAAACATGTTGTTGAATTTCCTCTTTATTATATAAAATTTCACAATTATTTTCAATTTCACAAATTAACCATTACTTTCTAATGCATTTGTGACGCAATTGCTGCGTCACCATTTTGACAAAACACAAATTTTCCTTGGTAAACTTTTATACAACAATAAAACACTTTTATACTTTGCACCTGTAATAGTTTTCAACAAATCATAATACATTATTACAAAATTTTTCACTTTTTACACAATTTATACCGAAATTGCAATTTATGATCACTTCTCTACTTTTTCTTTTATTTTTCACTGGCGGGAACAATGTTTCCTACTGCAATGTTCTCTTAAGCGTTTTTTAGTCGCCAAATGTAAAGAAATAGCGCGTTTTTCTCAAAGCACTACAACTACATTACTTTAGTGGCATTTTAATTACACCACTTAACAGCACTTAACGTATGCCAGAGGAAATTAAAGTCAACGGTAACTATTTTGACTTCCGGTCTCTGAATTGTTCATAATTTTAACAATTTCCTATAAAGTATTGTAGTAATTTACTCCAAAAGGAGGATATATAATATTATTTGAAATTTGCTTTGCTTAAAATCTGCTAATAATGATTTTTATATCATTGAAATCAAAGTTTAACGGTAGAAATACAGCCCTGGGTATAAAATTTATGTGACACAACACTATGCAGCACTGAATAATGTTTAACAGCTGTTCAGAAAGTACTCCATGAAAACAAAATAAAAAAAACATGTTAACAATACAAAGTTTAAGAATTTTAACAAATTTGGCAAAAAACAAACTTCCCAGGCGTTATCTGAGAGGCTTACCCCAACGTAAAGTGGAATTCAAGCAACTTCCCGCCATCACAAAGTTAGAGCAAGAAAAAGATGATGTTAAATTGGCACAGCAAGAACTGTCTGAATTGACGGGAGGCTTAAGTGTGGAACAACTAAGAGAAATATTGGAACCACACAAAGGAAGTCATATAAAGCACAAAGAAAACGCCACTGAAGTGCAGCCGAAAGAGGAGACCTCTAAGCAAGCTTTGCGTCCCACCTACAATTTTGCTGCATACGTTGAAAAATCAGAATTATTGCAACAGTTCCTACAATTAGGCGTTGATTTGAGCGCCATTGAAAAACGCAAAGGCTTGCCGGAATATGTGCTTCGTCTTCAGCTAGATCAAGATGTTAAACCCCGTTTATTATTTCTTAAAGATCAAGGAGTCCCCGAAGAAACATTTGGTGACTTTGTAACAAAAAACCCTTTAATATTTAAGGTCGACTTAGATGATATGCAAACACGCGTCAACTATTTGGAATCAAAACGTTTTACTACTGTACAGATACAACGGATTTTAACACTTAATCCCTACTGGCTAATGTTTTCTACAAGGCGGATCGATAAACGTTTGGGATATTTCCAAAAGGAGTTCTTCCTAAAAGGAGACGATGTTCGTTTTCTTGCAAGCAAACTGCCGCGTTTGATTACCTACAATATGGAACATTTGCGTAAGGCAACGTTTTGCATACGCGAAGAAATGGGCTTTAACAAAGACGAGATCAAATGTCTACTTTTAAGCAAGCCTAAATTATGGATGTTAAGTAAGTCGTACATACTTCGTCAAGGTAATTAAAACGCACTAAACTTTTTAATTTTTCTTTTTTAGAGCACGACGAGGTCATAGAACGTTTTGCCTATGCGCACCAAGAAATGAAGTTGTCCCATGAAATGCTTTTACAACAGCCACAGGTTCTAACCTCACGCGAATTCCGCTTGCGTGAACGTCACGAGTTTTTGAAAATGTTAGGACGTGCCCAATATGATCCCGAAAAAGATATGTATATATCTCCAAAATCTGTTGTAGAGGGTAATAATCATTACTTTGTAAGGAATGTAGCAAAAAGTGATATGGAAACATTTGAGTTATTTTTGAAAACAAGATAAAATTAATTTTTGAGCAAAAATTTAAAAGCTTTGAAATGTAGATTGGAAAGAAATTAGTCAATAAACTAAATACACTGATATTAAATTAAGGAAAAATCTCAGTTGACTTAAAATTGTTCTTCTATATGGTAATCTTTAGACTACTGGGGATTTTGTTATCCCATTTATTTCATTTTAATTATACACTTAAATTGGAATAAAAAACTTTTCAAAAAATAATTAAAGTCGTTTTTTTAAGATTTTTTATTGTTTTTATTTATAAATTTTCTGCTTTTTCAGTTTTCTTTTATTTAGTAAATATGTATGTAGTTTGAAATTATTAAAAAATCAAATCTATATTTAAAATATGTATATAATATGTATATGTATAAAGGTATGTATTATGTATATTTTATAAAAGTTTTACATAAATTAAAATTAGAAAATTTTACGTTTATTTTCATTTTAGTTTTGTATTACAATTCATTATAAAAAAAATTATTAGGTATGTAGTTCTTATATTAATATTTAATACATGTATTTATGTATGCATATAAAATGAATTTCACAAGTTTTTAAAAGACAAAATAGACAAGTTAAAATGTGACGAATTGTTAAAATTTAACTCCTTAGTGGACTTGGCTTAACTAAGACAAGGAAACTGCGGATTGTTGAGAAATCGTGAACGTGACTTTTCAAAATTTCTTTTAAATTTGCAAACTATCGTTTACTACAAGTTGTACAAAAAAATTACAATAAAAATACAAAAACAATGAACTATTAATGAAATTGAAAAACAAAAAAATAAAATAATACATGAGAGATGAAGAAATGTGAATCATAAGGAATTTAAACTTCGTGTGAGTTTGTTTTTGTTCAACCTGAGCCCATACACTTCTTAATTGCTTTAAGTTTTTTTTTTTTTTTTTTTTTTTTTTTTTTTTTGTAAAAAATTTTTAGAAAGCATAGAAAAAATATTACAAAGGTGTTTTAGGTATATAAAGTTATGTACGTTTGTATATGTAAAAATAGAAATATGTAGTTTATTTCATAAATCACACTTTATAAATAAATCGTTTACACTTCAGTCGATGACCACTCTAGTAAATAAAATGCCGCGTTTGCTAAGCCACAAACTGTAAATTTTATAGATTTTTAGAGAGCTTAACATTTTGTGCAATAAGCGCAATTTCGTCGCAACACTTACCCCAAACCGGCGCCCAATAATAATGACAATACATTCGTCAAGATGAGGGAATATAAAATCTCACGAGAGAATAAAGAATTTTTGCCCAACCTGGTCCAACGTATAGAATAGCCAGCAGATTTCTTTTTCTGTTGATTTTGGGGATGTTCAAATTTCCAATCCCTAAAAATAATAAAATATATGTACATACGTAGGTATATTTATTGAAAAGAAAAATAATTTAAAAAAGGAAAGTAAGAAAATATCTTACTTTGGTGGCTGTTGGTCTGGCCGACTGTTCCACTCATCTAACCAATCACTGTCTTTTTGGGTTTCCCCATTCTTTACAAATAAGAAAAGAAACATTTTAATTTTATCATATTCAAAAGTACAATATAATAATAGTTTTGTAGTGCAAAAACATTATGAAAAGACGATCGAAAAGTTCGAACTCTTTATTTCAATTTTATGCAAAAAAAAAAAAACATAATTTATAAATATCCATCATGTACGTAAGTAAGAAGTTCCCACAACTAGTACGTTCGACTTGAGTAGAAAATTTATATGAAAAACACTCACTTTTTTTGAGCGATATTCATATAAATTTTCTAGACCAGTCGCCTGAATGACTTGTGGAAACAAGGTATTATTAGTCTTTATTATTATTTATTTCAGAGAAATCTCGTAATCGAATCAAAATTTGATTTATGATTGAAATGTTAGTTTTATGCAAATTTTACATTTAAGTAATGTAATGGAAAACTAATCGTTTTCAAAACGATCCTTCGATTTCGGGAAACACTTACACCAATCTCATGTTATTCATATACAAAGAGTACACGAAATCTTAAAATATAATTAATTAATGAGAGTGTGCCTAGAGAAACTTTAAAAAAAATTATTTAAGTTATTAATTATTTAAGGGTGTTAATTAATACCCGGTACAAAAACCGAAAATAGAATCATCATAATTTTTTCCTTTTGAAATCATTTTTGTGTCTAGATCAGCTACGTTCAGACACACATACATACATTAGTATTGGAGTTAAAAAGGTTTATAAGCTCTTACAATTTGTTCTTTTTTCTTTGCAAAGTAAGCAACAAGCATTGTTGTCGCCAATAAGATCTCAATATGATTGTCTGTTGGGATCTCGTCCGTGTAAAAGCATAAAGCTCTTTTGTAAAAGTTCGCACATTGCGCATATGGCTATTGCGTAGCTGGTCTAGACCGTTTCTCATATAGTTTCGTTCGTTCGTCTTTTAAGAAATTTAAAGATTAAAGAAATTAAATCATACCTTATTCCAATAATTTATGTAAACATTTTTCAATTCATCCTCAGGACATAATTCTGTAATCGGACTATTAGGAGGAGATTTGGGACTGTAAAAATATGTAAGTAGTTTAACATCAAAATCGATATTTTATACATTAATTATACCTCACCTGTCTCGGGGTGTATCGCGTCTAGAGTTGGCCAAGGAAACAACACGACTCGATTGATTCGATTCTTTTTGAGCCTCTCTTAACAATCGTAGATATTCCTCACCATTTGCAAATGGCAATGGTGTTACTCTATCGGGACTTTTAACACCAGCCATGGTAGCGGTCGTACTCAATTCGATCCAAGATTCTAAAAGTTAATAATAATAAAAAGTTAAATTAATGAAAATATATAATCTGCAATTTTTTAAATAAATATGTACACTTGTAAAGCTGATAAAAAAAATTTGAGTTTACGGTCATGTACCTCGAAATTATACTGAATGCGGATGTACATACATACATATGTACATATGTAAATATATATAAAAAAAATATGTATATAAAATTAAAAAAATGTTTCTATAAGATGTAAAATATGACTTTGTCTTTGGTACACAGAAAATTATATGATACATATTATATTACAGCGCCTTTCCGAATGCTATTGCAATTGATAAATATTTATTTTTAAACATGTACGTATTTTGATGACAATACTGTGCCTTGGCACCATTGCGAGGCCATTTCAAGAGAGGACATTTCCCTTTTTACTATTCCCAGTTGACACGACGAGACCATTTGTTATTGGTTTCAAGTGAACTGTCAGCAACCTGTCAGCTTAAATGCAGATGTCTGAATGCCACTTTACTATTATTTGCTCTTGTATGACAAAAACCTTAGCAGTTTTTGTTATCTTATCTAGTTTTATTGTGTGTTATTGAAAATATTATATGTAAAAATAAAACAGATTTGTATAAATAATTCATTATATGGCGGAAAATATACACAACAATTTACAGAGATTTCAGATTAAATGAATACTCCCTCCCCTTTTATAATTTATTAAATGAATGATTTTAATTGTAATTCTCAATAGCTATGAATTTTAATATAAAGAGATATTTATTGCTATAATTTTGATAAAAACGTAAAACGCCCACTCGTCTTCCAATTAAACAGAATTTTCCATTCCCTATTCTTGAAAATATTTTTTTATTGTCGTTTTCAGTTGGACATACATATAATATTTGTTTCCATGTTTTTTCGCGAATTTATTAATTTAAAAAAAAATAATAAACGTTATGGTAGTTTTAATATTATTAATTTACTATTCTTATATATTTGTTTAAAACAAATTACAACAGATAGAAATCGAATAATTTTAGAAGCTTCATTTTTTTTGTTCCTTTTCAATGTTTTACATTTTAAGTCTCTAAATAAAAATAAATTCGGGAAAATTACATCTTTCGTAAAAATAACAAAAATTCGCGAAAATTTGCTACATTTTAAACAAGCCATAATTTTTATTAAAAGTCGCCAAGTATTAATATAAGAAAAATTATCAAATTCAATTTTTTATTTGTGAGACTAATCCTTAAACAAAATAATTTTCCTGAATTACAAGAATTTTTAATTTAAATTTTATTAAAAAAAAAAATAGCCATAAAAATCGCCAACAAATTTATTTATAGCCAGTAAAATCGCCATGTGGCCAAGTCAAAAAGTTTCAATTACATTTTTTTTCAATTCAATTTCAGTTTAGATGCCAAACAAGTTGAAAAATCGCCATGTTTGGCGATAAATCGCCAAATCTGACAACCCTATTAAGAAGCAGAATATGTACTTGCAAAAACTCGCTTTCATCGTGAACACTGCAAAAATTCGCGATAAGTTGCAAAATCGGAAACAAGTCTTAAAATTTATTAGAAATCGCCAAAACTGTTAAAAATGAAGTAACGCGAAAAATAGCAATTTTGCGAAATGCATAAAATAACAAAATCTCGGAAAATTAGATAAATCGCAAAAAAAAATTGCTAACGTCGCAGAAATTGCAATGTCTTGTAAACGTTTTTGTTTAATTTTGATGTCGTAAAAAAACCACGTCACTGCAATGGACATTTTTTTTATACATATTTTCGAACTGAAAACAAAAAATTCAAAACGTAACATAATGCTTACAGTGTATACTAAACCCTTTAGCCGGTGGTGTTTTTTTATTCAATTAAAAAAACATTTTTGATGTCAGTTCCTTCTATATTAATAAAATTAAAAAAATTGTCATTTTGCCAAAAAATGCGTCAAAATATTTACAATTTTTTTTAAACAAAAATCATAAAAAAAAATCTTAATTTGTTTTACTTTGGGGTTTTTTTTTTCAAAAGAGTAATAAACTGCGAAAATTAAACAAACAAAGAAAAAACACAAAGGAAATAATTAGTATTAGGTACTTGACCCAAATCGCTCATTTGCTCAAACAACGGCATAACTCAAAAAATTTAATTTTCGAACAAACACGTTGGAACATTATATGGAAGGAAACATGCCAATGTTTATAACAGGGTAGGGAAAAATTCTGCTCGCGAAAACAATTTTTATTAACTCGCTCGTTTTAAAATTTGTGCTCGCGAGTTCAAAATTAGAGCTCGCGAGCAAATTTTATAAGACTCGTACTCCTTTTGTGATCGCCTCAAAATTTGTACTCGCGAGTTTTATTTCAAAACTCGTAAGCACAAATTTTAAAAGAGTGCAAAACAAACATAAACGAATTCAAAACGAATAGTTATTATTAGGGAAAAATTCTGCTCGCGAGAACAATTTTTATTAACTCGCTCGTTTTAAAATTTGTGCTCGCGAGTTCAAAATTAGAGCTCGCGAGCAAATTTTATAAGACTCGTACTCCTTTTGTGCTCGCCTCAAAATTTGTACTCGCGAGTTTTATTTCAAAACTCGTAAGCACAAATTTTAAAAGAGTGCAAAACGAGCATAAACGAATTCAAAACGAATAGTTATTACAAAAAAATTTTTTTTTGTTTATTAGAAAAAGTATATGTACTTATATGCGAATTTGAAAATTATAGTACTTACAAATGCATATACATACATATGTATATAAAAATATATGTTCTTACTTTCATGTCATGAGGTATTTTTCAAATGTTTAAGGCTTCTGCTTCATGAAAAGTTATGCAAATGCTTACCTATCAGTAATAAAATATAATTTCAACATTGCGACCTATAGAAAACAGAATTTGAGCAAACAAAATTAATAAAACTCGAGAGTTTTATTTTTGACTCTTAAAATTTGAATTCTTCTCGCGAGTCCTATTTTCGATTCTCAAAAATTAAATGCGCTCGCTAGTTTTATTTTTTTAACTCGCCAGCAGGCAAGAGTAGCTCTTTTCAATACAAAAAATAAAACCCGCTCGAATTTAATTCATTTGCGAGCGAGTTTAATTCTAGCACTCTCCGCACTCTGGTTAATAATAATGTTCCACTGTGTGTAGCAATACAAAGATTTTATTTTTTTGGATTTAAGTTTCAGACATAAGCTTGTTTTAAATTGAATATACAGACATACATATGTACTTACAGATATTAACGCATAAGTCTTTAAAATATTATTCTTGCACGTAAGTATCTACTAAATTAAAACTAATTTAAGTACATATATACTTATTTCAGTATATTCTTGATGCTATTTTTAAATAAAGTTGCTCTTCTTTGTGCTTTAATTATATATCTCTAATACATACCTACATACATATGTACATATATGTATGTTTATCGAGTTTATAAAGATAAATTAAAATACACATGGTATTATAAATACACAATTGAAATGTGAAATTTTATTTGCATATATGAATATTAAATGTCATCATTCCTGTGCGCGAATCAAAAATTTCTTACAAGAGAAAAAGGGGGCGTAGAATAGAAACTAATTATTTCAATTGCTTAAATACTCTCTCTCGCTCTTTAAGAAAGTTGCTTCAGATTGCCATGTTCACGTGCCACATAACCGAAATTGTATTCAAACATTAATACTACAACATTATCCGTTAATAAATAGTGTCGAATTCACAAACATCATATCGCTCATTTACTTCAATAGTGTCACAACTCAAAAAGTGAATTTTTTGAGCTAATGATGCAAAATAATTCGGCATTTACTAAATAATATTGTAATGAATTTTTATATTATATTAATATGATTAAATTAAAAGTATGTCAAATACTAATTATTATTTAAAATAAAAAAATTTCGTACTTTATCTTGTGTAAAAATTTCATATAAATAGCTTGTACTACCACCTCGTGAGAGAAGAATATTTTTTCATGTCTTCATTCAGTCGTAAAGCAGCTCTGGGCGAGTCAACATCACGCGTCGTTGGCAATTATTTCTTAAATGCAACCAGGCCACTGTTGTTTATTGGCCTTCGAGAGTTTTGCGTCTCACCGCATGTGATTAGTGGTTGGCGTCGGTTAACGGTATCCACCGCAATATCCTGTTGGTTTCCATTAACCACATGCAAAAACAATTATAAGAAAAAATATAAAAGAATACTGGTTGGAGAACCAAACAAAAACTCATTTTTGAAGAAATTAAAAAAGGAGATCAATTTGGAGGTTCCAGCTTCGTATGCGACGGTGTATGTCGTTTGGAATTTTCTCGGAGGAGGCCCCTTAATGAGACTGGCATTTTGTGAATGTATAATATTCCGCCAACCTTTCTAGAGTTAAAAAAAAAACTAGATTTTTTGAGTTGTGACACTATTGAAGTAAATGAGCGATATGTGTATACAATGTATTTTTGTGTTTTATTTCAGTCTTAAGGTATTCGCCTCTAGAAAAGAGGCACGAATGTATGGATGTATGTTTGTGTATGCATGTTGCATTACAATCCCAGTTGGCCAACTTGTCACAAGGAACACTTTCGACATTTGTCATGCACGATATTTGTCGAAATCAGTTTCTTTTAAGAAAATCTAAAAGAAACTTCTCAAAGACTCGGTAAAAGAAAAACTATTCAACTGGTCATGTATCAAACTAGTTTCAATGTGAAATTGTGTATAGTCTTATTAATGAAAATGTTATATAAATTGGCAGTCCTACAGGGACAAGGAAAGTAATAAATACGCAGACTATTTATGAGTGGTTAAATTAATTTATAATGTACTTTTATTTAATTCAATTATAAAGTACATTCTGCTTCACGAGAAAAGAAAAGAAGTATATAAGTAAAAGACAAAGTGTTAAAGTTACAAACAGAGTTAACAAAACTAATAATAAGAGTTGCCACATAAAAGTGTTGACAACGTTGTTTTCTCATATATAACAGAAAGTATGAACGAAAATTTTGCTCTCATTGTCATGTTTGAGCTTAGCGGTAATTTTTTGGAAAATTTCCTTAGTGAAAAAATTTCTCAATGATGTGGCCAACAATTCCTACACGCTTTCAACATTGTCGTGCAAGATGTTTTGTCCGCCTAGCAAGATGTCTGAAAGACATGGTCAACTGGTATATTCTTCTTACACATCCTTTGTGAATTTCTATAGGTATGTATGTACGTACTTATATATATTGCTGCAATGTTAAAAAAAAAATTAATTTTTTTTTGCATTTATTTTATCTTATTTAGTTCGAGCATTCATTGTCTAAAAATGCGCACTTCTTTCTTTATAATTCAAGAGTATGTACATACATACATATGTACTCGTATAATGAATTAAATTTTATTTATCTCTTTGTTGCATTTTCATGTACTAGGCAGTTTACTGTTGTCTGACGCATTAAAATTTACATTACTTGAGTTATTTTTAGAATATAATAGGGGTTTTCACACTACATAGTACCCGATCGAATTCAAATTTTTCTTTGTTTTAATATAATCAAAAAATACCCAGCATATTGCTCTTTCTTAAAGTATCAAGGTGCATTAGTTGCATGAGAAAATACATATGTATGTTTTAATTTTTCTGTTCTCTATTTTTTGCTAATAAAATTTACATTTAATCGTTATTTGCTTATTATTAGCAAAATTTGCTAAATGATAATAAGGTTTGTTTGGTGGACTCTTATCTACATTATTACTATAACTGAATTATCTGTTATAACAGATTATAACAGATTATGCCATTTTTTTAAGACGTACTGATTTTCGAAATCTTTTGTGGCCAATAAAAAAAATTGGTAACCAAAATCGCCAAACTGAGTGTAGGATTTCACTACCCTTTGGTAGTAGAATCGAACCTACATACATACATATGCTGACAAGTCGGTGTGTTTTATGCATTGCTGCACTTTGTAAACAATGTATAACCAAATTTTTCCAAAAAAAAGTTCATTCGTTAATTGTGAACAAGTTATGTATATTCTTTTAGCCCCAGCTTAATGGAAATATAAGAATATTAAAAAATCTCAACATTTTTAAAAGAAATTAAATTATTAAAATTATTTTCATCCTTAGGATCTTACTTTTAAAAATGCAATTACTGAATTTGCCTGTTAATTTAACGAACACATTTGCGTAATTTTTAAGAAGATTTTAATACTTCCTCCCTTATCATTCTAGAGATCACACGTGATCATAAATTGGTAAACACCAGACAAAGGATTTCAATTTTGTTTCTTTCAGCATTTCCATAAAGAGAAGGCAAATGTAAATGAATAAAAAACAGGCAATAGTAGGTATTACGTCGCAATACACAATCATTTTATTATTTTAAAATATATGCAAGTTCATAATATATATGTATGTACATACACAGATACAGTAAAGCCTCTATACAACGAAATATGTACTCGTACAAAAGCCACTATACAACGAGGTAAGAATAAAATTATGTATAGCAAAATGGTAAAGTCCAGTTATCAAAAGAACGAATTCTTAATGTGTGTGCTGTTAAATTGTTTACTTACCCTCATGAAATATAAGCTTTTATAAGCATTCTCATGTTAAATAGAATTTGAATAAAGAAAACTATGGTTATAACGAATTTGTTTCGTATTTCTTCAAATTTCGTTGTATCGATGTTTTTCTGTTTTGTATTTATAGCGAATTAACGGCTATAACAAAGTATTTTCGGATCCCATTGGAATTCGTTATATCGAAGTTTCACTGTATGTAACTACACGCATACATTTTAAGTACACACATACATATGTACATGCCATGCATGTTGAATTCTACTTGTTTAAACAAATAGTGAAATTAATAAACAAAACATTCGTGTGGATAAGTTTAGCTAAAGTAGATACGCTTTAAAAATGTATAAAGCTTTCGACACGTCACTGTACAGCGTTAAATGTAAACAAAGAAAAATAAAACAAGGATTTTAACTTAACATCGTGAATGAAAATAAAAATTATTATTTTATTAATGTTACTATGACTGCTAAATTTGAAAAAAAAAAGAATATCAAAACAATAAACCATAACATACATACATATATAGTGGCATACTACACATCTTCTTGTATTTGTTTGTAAATATTGATTACATACATATGTATGTATGTATGTACATTAGTCTGTAAAATTATTTCCTGCCAGCAGCGTAAAGGCTCAGTTAAGGCTCAGTTACCCGACTGTAATGTAAATTAACTGCAACAGTAGGAGACAGCTGATCGATATTGTTATGTGAAAAGTAATGACAATGGTTATGGAGATGTAATGTAACGTAACCTACTTTTCATATAAAAATATCGATCAGCTGTTTCCTACATTGCAGTTACTTTACATTACATTCGGGTAACTGAGCATTAAATTTTTTCGCCAATGAGAAATTGCCCCAGTTAAAATGCGCTAAAACTTTGTATCAACTAATATTAATATTTTTTTTCGAGAATTTCTATGTTGATGATAATGAAATTGATTTATGTACACAGAGAAAAATACTTTGGTCATAAAATTTATCATCAAAAATAAAAAGTTATGCTAAAGACCAATACAATAAGTTTGGTTTAGGGTTAAACATTTTAGATTTTATCAAAACAGCTAGTTCAAAGAAAGAAGAAAGGCTATAAAATGTACAAAAATAAATTTATATGGCATGAATAGAAAATTTTACGGGCCCTATGCTCCTTGTAGGAGTTAAAAGGGACAAATATATACATATATATGAGGCTAATCCACATTCGTTTTTGGTTGCTGTTCTGGTGATAAATACATTCCATATTTACTTTACCAACTATCAAAAACAAGTAGACTAAGCCACCTTTTGGTATTCTAAGGAAAATGGAGCTGAAAAATCTTTTTTGCACAGATTATAATATTGCAAAGTAAGAGACCAATTATATAATTAAAAAGAGCAATTATTAAAAAAAAATTTATGGGTAATACCACTTCTGCGCTGACAGCCTCATATATGAATAGAACATTTTACTATCACTGTATTTAAAACAATTCTAAATACATACATGCATACTTACATACATACATACATATGTATATATATGTACATGTACATATATATATATATATATATTTATTTATTTATTTAGCGGCATGTAAGAGAAAACGTGTCTAGCCTCACTACTGAAAATTATTTGAATTGATAATTTTCTTGTCTACTATGACACTAAAAATAAATTAAATAATAATAATTGAAAACATTTTTATAATTCGTACAAAAGAAAAAGATAATTGATAAGAAATTCTAGAACAGATAGACAGACTTAAATGTTAACGAAGAGATTGTATCTCTAATCGAAGTACAGAAATAGTTTAAGTTATCTTATTTCTTACAATTTATTAGTAAATAGTTCTGAGTTTGAAATTTTCAGAATATTAATGCTTCATCAGGCATTTCTTCCTAATTGTTTTATGTGTAGGAAACTTGGTATCTAATTTTATTATGATTATGATTGGAAGCAAATAAAACATAAATAAATAATTTAGCACACAATGCAGAAGCAAAACACATTTTAAGTTTTAGTGCTTTCAGGCCCTTATTATGAACAACTTTCGATCTTCGACTGTAGTCGAAAGTACTGATCGAACGAATTTTCATTTGGTATTATGACGAGCATTCGACAAAGAACGTCATTGTTATGAGTAAAATGAAAAAAGTGCTTACAATTTGTGTTTGTGTACTTAAAAAAAAACATTAACCCGATTCACAATCTTGTGCAAATGGTCTTGCATCGTAGCATGTGCAAAATGTAATAGTATATTGATACTCACCACTTAACAATTCTTAGTGGTGAGTATCAATATACTATACCATTTTGCACATGCTACGATGCAAGACCATTTGCACAAGATTGTGAATTGGGCTATTGTTTAACACTTAAATTTTTTATCAATTTTTTATATTAAATTACTTCATCGAAACTAAGTTCTGTTCGATAGAAAATTCGCTGCCCAACGACAGATTCTATTTTCGATGTTCGATAACCAGCGAAGATCAAACTAATAATAGGGCCTATTTCTCGGTAGTCTTTTGAATTTCGGTAATAAATTTGATATTTTTTAGTGTTCTCGGATAAAAATACTGTAGGTAGATGGATTTTATATACATACAAACATTACTAAATAATAATCAATCAAAAAGACGATTTTGATCTATTTGCAAATTCCGCCCGTTTTGAATTTATATGACGATATATCTTAATGCGTTTGATTATAATTGCCTAAATTTACTTTAATAAATTCTGAAAATCACATTTGTGAATGTGTTTTGAAATTAAAAAAAACAATATATTTTCTTCCCACAAAACTTTTTGAAATTTTGTGATGTCTTTTCAAAAACTTAAAATCTCACCGAAAAACACAAAAGCGTGTGATTTACAGAATAGCAGAAATCACACTTTTGTGTTTAAAATTAAATGAGATTTTCAGAACTGGACCGATAATTTAATTAATAATTCTTTGTAAATTTTGTTAAGCGCATCAGTTGTTATAGTGTTTACATAGGTATGTTGTAAATGCGTACATACATACATACATATGTATATAGTAGTTAATTTTTATCAGGTGTACATATATCATGCATAGTATTAATTGTTTTATTTGAATGAATATAAAACTATATAAAATATATATGTATTTACCCCCCAAAAAAAATGTTTCGAATTTTTCTGAAGTCAGACTTGTCGTACAGAATTCTTTAAGACATTTCGGTAGTTTGTCTGAACTCAGACTTTTCGTACCGAACTCGTTAAGAATTTATTTATTTAAATATATTTTGTAATACAGTAAGCCTGCAAGGCCAAAATCGTATTACTAGAGTACATTTCTATGGCTAAAATTATATACAATAACACTGTACAACAGCCAAAATAGCCTTTAGATAAAATTACGCGGACTATATGGATTTCGATGCTTTAAATTCAAATCTGCTGTCAGTTTTTCGCTATCACGTAGAGATTTTTTTATGGGCGTGGCTAATTTTGGCCCCTAAATTAGTCGGCCATACTAATATATTTTATTATAACTCGAAAACCGCTATTTCGATTTTAATAGATAATAAACCAAAAGACGCGCCACAAAATTTTGTTAAAAAAAATTCATAATCATTTTTTATCTATCTTTTATGGTTTCGGAGTTATTCAGAATTTAAAAGAGAAAAAAGTTTTTTTTATGCAAAAATCGCGTAATTTTTTTACATGAAAATTGTAAAAAAAAAATCAGAAACTCAAAAGTTTCATATTTTTTACATTTTTTTTTAACCACATATCCTAGGAATAAAACAAGCTATAAAACGTGAAAATCCAGCAATAAATCTTGATTTTATTCACAATTCAAAGCAGGTACCTAAAAATGGAAAAATGTGTGTAATGCATTAAATGCAGTCACATTTACATCTGGCATTGATGGGAAAGTTGGTACGATCGTACTTTTTTTGATACTATTTGACATGAAAAAGTACCGTAGTACTCCCCTAAGAAATTTGATACTCTCACGGGCAACTTAGAAATGCAGTCAGAAGACTCGCGCATGCATATATTTTGCCAAGAATTCAATTGTTTTTTCGACAAATAGAACGAATCTTTATTAGTAAAGATCTTTTAGAAAAGTGTAACCACAATTAAATATCAACGAAAACCATATTTCATTCAATGATATTTTATGTGGCACAGAAGTTGATCTATTGAAACAACTGTTTTAAATCAGTTTAAAGAAAATTTTAAAAAGTTTATATTAAGTTCTAAGGGCAAAAGTGGACTTTGGCAATAAAATGTTAGTTTGGTTTAGTAAGTTTCCCCCTGAACGTATTTTATCTGTTAAACCAATATCAAGAAATATTATAATTTTTGGTACTCTCGGTATCAAAAAAGTACTAAAAAAATTTGTTTTTGATACCGAAATGCAAATCTCATTTCCCATCACTGACATCTGGTAATGCTATTGAAAGGGCATTGCGGGCAGGTAACAGAACTTTAAATTGTGAATAAAATCAAAATTTATTGCTGGATTTTCACGTTTTATAGCTTGTTTTATTCCTAGGATATGTGGTTTTAAGAAAAATGTAAAAAATATGAAACTTTTGAGTTTCTAATTTTTTTATTGCAATTTTCATGTAAAAAAATTACGCGATTTTTGCATTAAAAAAACTTTTTTCTCTTTTAAATTCTGAATAACTCCAAAACCATAAAAGATAGGTAAAAAATGATTATGAATTTTTTTTAACAAAATTTTGTGGCGCGTCTTTTGGTTTATTATCTATTAAAATCGAAATAGCGGTTTTCGAGTTATAGTAAAATATATTAGTATGGCCGACTAATTTAGGGGCCAGAATTAGCCACGCCCATAAAAAAAATCTCTACGTGATAGAGAAAAACTGACAGCAGATTTGAATTTAAAGCATCGAAATCCATATAGTATTTTATCTAAAGGACAGCCAAAAAATGTTATTTTGTTGTACAGTGTAATTATCAGAAAAAAAAATATATAACAATAAATGTGAAATTCTTTATACGTAAACAAAAAAGAATTTGTATAAATATATGTATTATTATATCAGAACAAAATAAGGTATAATTGGTCAGGAAGTACATCTTTGAAAAAAGGGCAAGCGGTGTGTTTGTATACCAAGTAGTCCATATCGGTGAAAAACGTAGATATAGTAGAAAAAAAATATTAAAAAAAATATTTAAAAAAAACAGATACTTGCAGATTTCATTACATATTTAAAATAAAATAAAGACTTGGTAATGTACATATGTATATTCAGTATTCTAACGACTGGAAGTAGTTAAAAATACCTTTTTTAAAAAAATTGCATGAGTTGGAGAAAGATCGCAATGCGCATGGTAACGTATTCCAAGATCTAGCAATCCTTACAAAAAACGAGCGCCCAAAAATAGAGTTTCTTATTAACGAAATGATAATTTGGGGATTTCTGGCAGATCTCGTAAAATAGAAATTGTTATAGAGATAATTGGGAGTTCCATATTTCATAACTTTGTAAAAAAATAACAAATTTCTTGCCAGAAGGTATTGTCTGAAATGACAACCAAGAAAATTTTTAACGAAAATAGTTGTATGATCACGATATGTAATACCGTAAACGAATCTGACAATTCTTTTTACTATTTGTTCAATTTTGCGTATATTATATCCGAGTGTACCAGAGTACACTTCGATACAATAGTTTAAATGTGACATCAATAGACTATGAGCAAGCATGTACCTGACTATAGTAGGTAAAAACAAACCGCAATGATAAAGTTTTCTAAGTCAATACGTAATTCGAGAAGATAGGGTATCTATATGCTCGTCAAGGTTTAGATATTGATCGATAATAACGCCGAGGCACTTAATAGATTGCACATAAGAAACTTCAATGTTATTTATTTTAATAATAGGATTGGGTTGCGATTTTAATTTTTGTACGGAAAATAATGGCTTTAGTCTTATTGGGGTTAATCAAAAAAGAGTTAAGTGTCATCCAATTATATAGTTTTTGGAGAGTAGAATTAATAACTGCTTCAAGGACATCAGGAAAGTCTTTACAATTTCCAAATAGTAACTGAATGTCGTCAGCAAAAATAAAGGGTCTAACCTTGTATGAATCAAAACAATCAATGCAGTCATTTAAGTATAAGAGAAAGAGAATGGGACCGATAGTAGAGCCTTGGGGTACCCCATAATAGACGGGTATAACATCCGATGTAACGCCATTCATATCAACAAATTGGGATCTATCGTGTAAGTAGGAACTAATTAGTTTGCAGGCCATTATTGAGAAATTGAACTTGTCCCTCAATTTGCGAATGAGAGTATTATGATCCAAACGATCAAAAGCCTTGGAAAGATCAAGTGAAACCATAACGCAATTTCTGCCTTCGTTTAAGTGTTCCCTAACGGTGTCGGTAATACTCAAAAGCATACCGGAAGTATTGTGTTTGTCTCTATAAGCGTATTGAGAAGATGAAATTAGGTTTCCCTGGGATATGTAATGTAAAATTTGAGACTTTAAAATATGTTCAATTATCTTAGAAATTGCGGGTAATATACTAATAGGTCGAAAGCTATTTTCAGAGTCCTTTTTAGGTATTGGAACGACGCGAGCAAATTTCCATTTATTAGGATACGTGGACGTGACAATTATAGTATTAAAAAGATTTAATAAGGGCGCAACAATGAAAGGGAAAACTAATTTGATGAACTTGATAGGAAATCCATCAGTTCCTAAGGAATTAGATTTAATTTTCTGCAAAGCAATTATATACCGTCTTCGTATATGTTTTGAAAAGAAAAACCATCAAGTTGACCGCCGAAAATTCCAAAGTCAAAAGAAGGAGGAACAACATTACTAGAAACAAAAGACTTGTTAAGCTCATTAACATTTTGTCGGTAATTTTTCTGAACAATCAAAGTTTTAATGTTTAAAAAAAATTGTTCAGAAAAATTACCGACATTTCTTAACGAGTTCGGTACGAAAAGTCTGAGTTCAGACAAACTACCGAAATGTCTTAAAGAATTCGGTACGACAAGTCTGACTTCAGAAAAATTCGAAACATTTTGTTTGGGGGGTATGTACATAAGGTATACGTATTCGTATGTATGTGAATGAGTATTTGCACTCAAATATACAAATATGTAATTTGCCACTCGGATTAATAGACGACCTGGCGTCACTTTTAAAAATAACTTATCGCTTCCCGACTTATCAAATTCAGTTTCTATAAAGTACATACATACATATGTACATAAATCTACTTATGTACTATGGAAAAACATAGGGGTTTGTCTTATTTATAACATCACAATAAAAAATTATAGCATACAATAAAAAATTAAATTTGATTTACTTTATGGGGATTTTAACTGCAGAATTAGCTCCTTCAGATAATTTTGACTTGGTCTACAAATGTGAAGCTTTGAAAATTTGTTATAGCAACACATTTAGGCAGGTATGGCAAGTCCAAAATCATCGTCCTACCGTTAAATTATGATATAAATTTCACAGGTATGGCAGCTCTAAAATAACCGTCCTATATATATTATTATACATATATATTTATACATACATACTTATGTATATTCAAATATGCATTGTGTGTTTAAATTTTACGAAAATCAACAACAAATCAAAAACACGACAAACTCGTGTGAGATATACATACATACACTAGTATTTACGTATGTCACGTGTACCCTGACGGGTTTCCATGAGCCAAAAATCGCGCATTTTTTAAATAATAGATATGTATGTATGGATGTACATATGTAATAATAAAAAGAACTTTTTTATAATAATATCTACACGCGCATGTATTTATGTGTCGTCAACTAATATTCAAAAAGCGCCAAAAACAAAAAACCTTCTATAATCTTAAAGGAGAAATTAATGTGGGTTCGATTAATTTATATTAAATAAACGAAATGAAATGATATCTATGAAATTATATAAAAACTTGAAATTAAAATAGACTTCTGACAATGTGTCGAATAATAAATTTCTTAAATAGTATATAAAAACTATTTAATCAAATATTATATAAAAACTATTTAAATCAAATATTATTTTTTAAACACAATTCTGAATTTATTTCAAATATAATAATAATCAAAAACATGTAACTAACAAAAAATTAAAAATTTACAGCCTTATTTATAAAACTTATTAAGGCTTTATAAAGTGTTTTTAAAATAAATTTTTATACAAAATTTTTCCTAGAAGGGCTTTATAAATCCTTAATAAGTTTTATAAAGTAGACTGTTAATTTGTTATTATAATTAATGATAGTTATTGGGTATTACTTTGAAACACATGTCCCTACTAATTTTCAAACCTTTAGCATAAAAATCAGCCGAATTAAAAATTAAAATAAAGGAACTTCAAAAAGTGTGTTTATATTTCGATTCGCCACTTTTTTTTGTGGCTTCTCCAGGAAAACATTTTTTGTTTTTAGGTAAATATTATCTGTATGTATAAATTACGGTAATTATTCACAATTTTGTTGAATAAAAATTATTTTTGTATGGAATTCTGCTTTGTAAACTTTTTATATATCAAAAATATTTTTATAAATAAGGCCTTGTATATTTACCGAGTTATTCCTAAAATAAAACTTAAAAAAAAATTAAACCGACTTCAAAAATAAGCACTAAAAAGCTACAAATAATATAGATCTAGTTAAATAAAAGATTTTTATATATGTTACCTACCGTGCCGTTTGAAGTTGGTGCCAGCAACATTGGTAACTAAGCACATACATATGTACATAAAAATTAGTTGCAGTTTTTTTTTTACCAGGCATGTTCCTATGTGTTTAGTACCAGTATTATTGGCACCAACTTCAAACGGCACTGTAGGTAACATACATATATAAAAATCTTTTATTTAACTACATAGATCTATATTATTTGTAGCTTTTTAGTGCTTATTTTTGAAGTCGGTTTAATTTTTTTTTAAGTTTTATTTGTACCTTTTTAGTGCATACTTTTGAGCTCTGGTCAATTCAAGAAAGTTTTATTTGTAAGTATCTTTACTATTACTATTTTACTATCTTGTAATTACAAGAACCAGAGATGCTTGCTAGGTTTCGCAGCAATCAAATGAGTGGAAGATCACAAAATCAAATTTAAAAAATTGTGGACGTGACCCCGCCCACTTTTTTCAAATGGGACCAATGGGAAGCTATACCTTCTCAGAAAACAGAAAAAATTTTTACAATCGGTCTAAAATGCACCGAGTTATGAACCTACACACCTAAAAAAAAATAGAGACGAATTGTTAACCTCCTTCTTTTTTTGAAGTCGGTTAAAAATATGTTTTATGAAGGTTTTATGAAACAAATTTTGTGTAAAAATCAGTTTTATAAACATACACATGCATATTCAACACTCATTGAAAAACACGATGTTTGAGAGAAATACCTGTATAGAATGAGATGTAGAAGAAATTGCAAAGTTGATTAACACTTAAAATTAAATATATATAAAATACATATGTATGTATGTAAATGTATGTACATTAGAGTGGCCGTTAGTTGTATGGAGAATTTTTTTTGTTGATTTCTTTTATTCTCACCCCCCAAATCGGTTCAGTGTTATGTACGAAAATAATACAAAAAATTTCATAGCGATAAGTTGTGTTTTAGGGGGCACGTCCGGCCCTCAAAGTTGGCCCTTATGCCCATATATTCAATGTATATTTTTTAGTTTTCTTATGACTATACTTAATATAAGTATGAAATACATTAATATGCATATGTATATAAACTCTTATTGTAAACGCTTAGTAAAATAATTTCCACATAAATGCAATTTTGGTATGAAAAATGGGCTTGAAGGCCAACTTTGAGAGGCGGACGCACCTCCTAAAACACAACTTCTCGCTATGAAATTTTTTTATATGTTTTTTACATAAAACTGAACCGATTTAGGTTGTGAGAATATAAGAATTCAAAAAAATAAATAAATAACGGCCACTCTAATGTACATTCATACATATATGTATGTAGGTATGAGAATTACAAAATATAATGCAAATAATGATGATTAAAAGGTGAGTCTGGTAAACAGACACGTAAACAAAAATGTAGTATGTGCATATGAATGTACGTAAGTATGTACTCGTATATTGATGTTAAAAAGAAATTTTTAGTAATTCAAATGGAAACGTTTTAATAACAAATAGGGGCCTATTAAGCTTTCTTGTTGTATTGCTAGCTTCTATTTTTAACTTCATCACTATTTATAGTTAAAATTTATATCTATGAAAATAAAATATCAAAAGCAAATCACTTCCTTCCAATGACACGTCAATGTAAAATTTATTGGTTTTTACCTAAATTTGATGTGGTTTGATTCAGTAGATGTGGTACTTTTTCTACATCCTTTTCCCCATCTTTTTCGCTGGGGATATTTAAACTGCATTTAGAATTTTATTAACTTAGATTCTGTAAACATTTGATAGTAATCGGACTATTCTATCAAAAGTTATGAGCGAAAATGTACTTAGCATAATTTGTCAAGTTTAAAAAACCTCCCTTTTAAATGTTTTAAGTGCACTTAGCATGATTTAGTTTGCAAATTAATTTAAATTTTTTTCCAAACTAAAACATGCTAGGTATATGTACTTAGAGGGCCATTGTAGGTGTGAAAGGACCACCAGATAGATGCTAAGTCTACTAAGAGGACAATCTTAAGTATTCTAAGTCACTTTTAAATATGATCTACAACAAATTTATAAAGTTCAAATGAACTAAAAAAAATTCTATTGCAATTATTATATGATTACAAAAAGTCTCAATTTTCTATCTCATAACATTCCCAAGATATCATTATCTAATAAACTTTGAAGGCGTTTATCTCAAAATTAGCTTTTTTGACTTAGCATGTTTTAGAATGGAGCCGTCGACATTATGTATTAAGAACGCCGCATTCAAGCAATCAGCATCCATTTCAAAGTTGATGCTCATGGTTACAATGTTTCTCAACCTTATGTGTGTACACTGTACAGGGTATAAATAATAAAATAAAGCATCCGGAAATTATTCAAACTTTGTATTGATAAGTTTTGGAAGTCAGCCATAATATGATCAAATAGTATTCAATAAGATGAACTCAGACCACTTTTCATGTCTAAAAGGAGTGTCACGAACGTTTTGTTTGATTTGACACCCGAGAAATTAAGTAGACGTTGATCATTTGCTGAAACGAGATCAATAGACAAGAATTCGATTTGAATTTGATGATAATTCTTTTTAACCCCGACCAAGAAAAGGTATGTTATAAGTTTGTATTGTGTCTGTGTAGATCAAACGGCTGGAATCCAGCCGCTGGACCGATTTTGATTTAGTTTTTTCTGTTTGAAAGGTGAATTGATCGAGAGTGTTCTTAGCTACATATGTATGTATGTATGTACATATGTATGTTTGAAGAAAATCGGTCCAGCCGTTTAGTAGATATCACATCTATTCTAGATATATGTAGGTAGGTATTCATTTTTTCATTTTTCATTTATTTATTTATTTAATCGAGCCCATAGGGCCATATATGATTAAAAAGTACAAAAAGTGATGAACTTATGTCTAATCATGTGTGTGATACCATTATTTAAGTAAAAGTTAACATAAAAAATATTTATAACTTATTATATTTATATATATTATATATTTAAATATATTATATATTATACATACATATATATATTTACATATTTACATACTATTAAATATAATCCTTGACAATCAAATTTATTTTATTTTGTGTAATGAAAACTAGATTAATCATAAACTTTGTATAATTTATGTTTAAAGCTGGAGATAGAGTGCTCAAGGGATCTTTTGTCAGTGGGAAGGTCATTATAAATCCTACATACTCTTATCAAAAATGATCTTTCAAATGTGGAGTTGTTTATTTTTGGTATAATTAGTTGAGGGTTGCGTATAGATCTTGAAAAACGAAATAAATCAGTTAAACTAGAGTTTGAGTTACCTTTAATGATGTGATAAAAAGCAATCATGGTTCTTATCTTCACAAAGTTGGAGAAGGAACATTTTAAAAATAATTTGGCGTAATCAGATATGTGTTGGAAAATTCTTAGTTTGAAAATATATCTTATAATACGATTAAATATCATTTTCAAACGATTCATATTTGACGATGAGCAGCCACTATATACTTCAAGACAATAAATAATTTGAGACATTAACAGAGAGTGTGCTAAATTACACCTAATTTTTGTAGGTAGGTGACAATTAAGACTATATAAAGATTTCAATGCAAAACATACCTTAGAAGCAATATTAGATATATGTTTTTCAAAAGATAAGTTACTGTCAATTGTTAGACCAAGACATTTCATGTCGCTTACAAAAGGCACACAGACACCATCAAAAATAACTTTAATAGCTGTATGATTACAATTTCCTGATCCTATTGCTAATGCCTTAGTTTTAGTAGGATTGAAATTTAGACCGTTGCGGAACGCCCAATTTGAAACTAATGCCAAAACATAATTAATAGTTTCCTCATGGCAATCGAGAAATTGTTTTTCACCAGTGAATATTAAATTTATGTCGTCAGCGAAAAGAAAACTCTTGCATTGCGTTGAACCAATATGGTGAATGAAATCATTCATATATATTAAAAATAGAAGTGGTCCAAGGATCGAACCCTGTGGTACACCACTGGTACAGGGTAGAATCGAAGACTTATAGCTACCATTACTAACGTATTGGTTCCTGCCTGTTAGATAGGAGTACAACAATCTGCAAGCAGATCTAGATAAATTGAACTGGTAATAGAGTTTTTTAATTAAAATAGTGTAATTGACTGTGTCAAAAGCCTTGCTTAGATCAAGTGATATTAAAGTAGATATTTTATTATTATTGGAATTATTACGAATGCTTTCAGTTAAGCTTAATAGCAGAGAAGATGTGCTACAACCACTTCGAAATCCATACAAACAGTTATCGAGGAGTTTATTTGAATTTAGGTGTTCCAGTAGTTGATTTTTCAAAATAACTTCAAATAATTTAGATAAACATGATAAAATACTAATTGGCCGATAGTTTTCTAAGCAGTGCCTTGATCCTTTCTTCTCAATGGGAACTACTCTGGAAATTTTAAAATGAGTAGGATAGCTGGAGGTCAGTATTGCCGAATTAAATATGTGAAGAACTAGTCTTTTGATATAAGGGAAGATTACTTTTATAAATTTAAGTGGAATATTATCATAACCAAGTGCATTGGATTTTACTTGAGTAAGTGCCAGAATAAGTTCATCTTCCGTAATACTCCTAAAAGAAAGTCCCAAGCAAGAGTATTCATTAAATTTTGGATATGCCCTATCCGAGGGGACTTGGGATGAAACAAAATGATTATTAAATGCATCAGGGCCATGAGCATCAAAACAGTTAAAACAGTTTTTTCTTTGATTATTAATAATTTTCCACATACCTTTACTATCATTCGGGGGTTTTTTAAATTTTTAGTTTTTGTTATAAATTAAATAAAAATAAAATAAGTGTTCGAGGCAGTGTTGTCAGATATGGCGATATCTCGCCAAACGTGGCGACAAAAATTTGGTTTTAGCGATGAAAATTTTGAAATGGCGATTGGCGATTTACTTGGCGATATTTGAACTCCTTGGCGATATTTTTGGCTATATTTTTAAGATTTCAATAAAATAGAATAATGTTAAAAAATATGCTTATATAAAGCAATTTTTTCTCCAACATAAAATATTTCGAGCAAAAAATTCTAAATGTTGTGAATTTTTATCTGCAACTCAAGAAGTTAAAGAAAATTATGGAACAAAAAATCTCATTTGATGTTTATACAACACAGTTAAGAAAATTTCCTTTTATAAATTGGAACCAACATTTTGATAATGAAGCAGGAAAAAGCTGAAAGAGTTCTCGCCTAAATTGTATTATTATGACGATGCTACTGGCACTTACTACTTCAAGGATATGATATGTGTACTTTAACACACATTTAAGTGAACGTTAATTCCGTTTTATCACAAGATTTAAATAATAATTTTGATCTTGGTGTTCAAGTTCAATTTATCCTATCAAGATTGATTTTTGCAATAAGTTATTTTTAAGTCTTTTATACGCCAGTACTTTTTATATGTTAATTTAAATACTTTGCAATATTATTGCAAAGAAAATATTGCCCAATATTCCTGACATTGAAAAAGTAAACAACATTGAAAAATGTTGCCACCACATTACACAATTCCCTTGATTGTACAATAAAAATCAGAAGTCTTTTGATATTTGCCAATGTGTATATTGTGTTACCTTCGAATATGACATACACATTGGCGATATTATTGTACAATACGAAAAATTGCACAATTACATATCTGTGGCAATAAGGAAAAAGTGCTTAAGTCATATTTTACGCTTTTACAGGAGAGCACTTTTAAGGTTTCAAGTCGATTTTCAGAAATTTATTCCTTTTACATATAAATTAGGAAATTTTTTGTTAACCTTTATTTTTTTAACCAATCATCGTTTTACACACTATAAGTAAGACATTTGAGTTGATATATATCATATTATAACCTTAATTAAGATATTATTCCAAATGAGATTAGAAGTCTAAAAAAATAAGTCGAAGTCATAGTGCTATAACTTCATGAAAAATCACACTAATAAATTGAGATTTTGACCAGTGATACTTTCAAATATGCAGATTACGGACGTACCATTAACTCAAAATTTGCTTATCTCGACTTAAGCACTTTTTCCTTTTTGCCACAGATATATTGCAAGTGGGTGCGCCGCTTTAAACAACATATTTTTTTATGTTTTACGATAGACGTTACCTACTGAATTTAAAATTTAACGATATTTGCAATACAATTACATAATAAAAATATTTTTGTAGCTAAAATTCAATGTTTTATTATATTGGCGATATTTGGCGATATTCGACAAGTCATTTGGCGAGGAGGCTGAAAATAAATCTGACAACACTGGTTCGAGGTGATAACATTACTTACTCAGACTGTACTGTAGTTGTAAAATTTTGTGTACGTGACGTCCGATAAGTATGCATGTATGTATGTATGTATGTATCATTATTAATTTTCTTCTATACCCTCAGTTTTGAACTAAATAGGGATGCATTAAACCGTAAACATGCGCTGCTCGAATTACTTATTATTAAAAAGTTTACATCAATAATACTATTATATATGATATTAGACGAATCAATAAAATAAATTTATTTGAAGTTGTTAAAACTTCAAAACGCTTTTTAACCTTGTTATTAGATCGTATGATAATTGTATCCATACATACATATGTACATATTGTATGCATGTATGTACCTGCATCCATGTACGTACATACATATGTATGTAAATTTGGATGGAAGTGTGTATTAATATAAAATCAACTTGAATTTTTTCAAAAACTTTCTTTATCCTCCTTTGTTTTCTTGATGGTCTTTTTTTAACGAAAATTCTTATAAAGAACATCAATAAAAACAAACCTTAATCAGAGAAGAAAAGTAGAAACAAACATCAAAAAAATACAAACAACAAGTACAGTAAAAGCATTTTTACACACATACTTATGCAAATGTGGCCACATATGCGTATGTATTTAATAAAAAAAAATAAAAATACTTAGCAAAACAAAAGAATTTCTTGTAGCAAAAAAAAAAGAGAAAAGCAAAAAACATAAACGAGAAAACAAAAGCTGGTATTGTAAACAAAGCCAGCTGCGAGATAATGACGATAAATTTGGAAAGAGAATGTACTTTAAAATAAATATGGCTGACTGGTTTTATATATTTTAAATGGGAGAAAAAAATTGTAAATTAAAATATACAAAAATGGAGGCAATACATACTAAATAACTTACCGCCCAGCAAATCTTCATTCATTTTTGGTGGCGTTGCGGACATTTTGTGAAAAAACAATTTTATTCGATAACAAAATAATAAAAAAAAAACTATTTAAAACGTTAAAGTTTGTTTCCCTTTTCAAATCTTGCACTTTTGCGTTAAATATTATACTTTCTATATCAATTATTATTCTATGTAATATAAACAAATTGCGTATTTCTTTTCCTCTATTATTTGCTATATATACATATATGTATGCAATTGTTTTAACCTGCAAGAATCAACCAATTTTATTTAAATTTCTTTTCATCACGTCACTTTTTGTACTGTGTTTAAACAAGTTGTATAAAAATTCCACAATATATTAACTTAGATTATCACTAGAATTTTTATCCACGACAGGTCTGGTCGACTTTAATATAACGAATAAAATAAAATATCAGCACTGCTTTTCTGTTCGGCCTTGTAACCAGAGCTGCCAGAAGATTTTGCTGAAAAATCTACACTTTTTTTTTTAAATCAACGGCATTTTCGGCATATTAATTTCGAAAATCGGCATGAGTCTTTCATTAATTTTTATTAATTAGACAAAAGTAACAATCATATGTAATTTCACATATTGCGTAATATAATAATACATAATTATTACATTTATTATTATATGTTTTAATTTATTATTTAACGTGTGTCAAAATGAATAAAAATGTCCAAAAGCTTACAAAACCTCAAAAAATTTCAACACATTATTAAGAATTACAAAACTTCAATGATAGTTGGCTAAGAAACTTAAAAAAAAATTATTAATAAATAAATGAAGGTGTATACAACCAGGTGGCAGCGCTACTTCAGCTGATAATGTTTTGCCGCCTTAAAAAGGCGGCGGCGGTGGTTTAGGAAAAAATAGTCGGTGGCGGCTCATAAGCCGGCGGACGTTGACAGCAACTGGTTTTGATTTTTATATGATTTTTAAGCAAATTTCTATAAAAAAAATTCATAATTTGTAAGATGAGGTTAAAATTTACCACTACAAAAACAATTAGTCGGCTGCAATTTTGAACCAATGCTAGCCGCATGCATCGCGGTGGCTTGAAGTTACGTTGAAAGTCAGCGGCGGCTCTTGAGCCGGCTGTTTCTCTGTTTTGCTCTATGTGCTTTGTAGCTGAAAATGTCAAAAACTTCATTTTGTTTTCGTTTTGGTACAATTATTTTTGTGCTTTCAACGTTCTTCGGTTCTTTACACAGCTACGGTTGGCGTACATTTGTATAACAAATTCTTACGTGGTTACCTGTATAATTACGCCATGTCGACAACGTTCGATTTGTCGCACACTTGCATTTGAAACAACAAAACATTAAAATTTATTTTTGTTTTGAATGTGTGTGCGTGGTGGAGAAAACGAACGTTGTCCATAACGTGGGATTGGCCCATAATCTTAAAAGTGATGAATTTAAACTGAAATACCGGATAATTGTTGCCACACTTTTAGCACGTACATAACAGCGTTTTCAATAAACTGTTATACAACTTTTGACAGAACTTGTGTGTTGTTCTTGCACACGCACCCATACAACTATACTTTTAAAGCCAAGTAAATTGTTTACGTTGTCATTTAAGAAAAAAGTGCAAAAAAAGACAAGATATACTTTGTTTAGTTTAAACAAATGTAAGGTTATTATTAATAAAAGAAAACTTGCTAGTAAGAGAATTGTTAACAAAATGAAAATAGCTGATGCTTTAAGGCGATTAGATGCTTATCCGCGTACCTTGGAAGATTTTAGTGTTAGAACGGTTTCAGGAGCGGCCGGTATATATACATATCCATACAAAGACAATATTAATTTTTTATTAACACATGAATTAATTTTCTTTCATTTGAATTTTAAAAGTGACCATAATAAGTACAAGTATTGTAGCAATATTAATATTTTTGGAGTTTGTGGCCTATATAACACCTAATATTACCGAAGAATTATTTGTGGACACAAGTCGAGGCCACAAGTTAAGGATCAATTTAGACATTACTTTGCATAATTTGGCATGTAATTTTTTATCTTTGGATGCTATGGATTCATCGGGAGATCAACATTTAAGAGTAGATCACGATATATTCAAGCATCGCCTAGATTTGCAAGGAAATCCTTTGAAAGAAGTTGATCCTATTAAAGAAATTGTAGTAGTGTCACCGTCAAATAAAAATTCTACGTGTGGGAGCTGTTATGGCGCAGAAAATAATAATACACGGTATTCTTAAAAAATGATTAATTCAAATATAAAATAATCCTATTATTATTGCTTGCATTCTTTAAGATGTTGCAATACCTGCGATTCTGTTTTAGAGGCGTATCGTAATAAAAAATGGAATGTTCAATTAGATAAAATTGAACAATGTAAAGATAAATTAAAAAGATCGGATTCAGACGCTTTTAAGGAAGGATGTCGGGTGCAAGGACATTTAGAAGTGAACAGGGTACGTTGTATATATGTATATATAAACAAGTTTTCAATGTCCACCTAACCTCAAAATTTCATGTTTTTCTTTGGTTGTTTTGCAGATGGCAGGTAGTTTTCATATTGCTCCGGGCAGCAGTTTTTCCATTCGACAATTTCACATACACGACTTTCAAATATCTGACGTTAAACTGTCTCACACAATTAATCATCTATCATTCGGCGATAAGATTGAGTTCGCCAAAACACATCCCTTAGACGGCTTTAAAGAGGTGACGGAAGGCAAGTATTTCAATTGTTTATGTTTCATGTTTATTTAATTTTATAATTTATCCGTAAACTTAACAATTAGTTGCTGCTAGAATTTATTTTTTATTTTTATCTTGCCATGTGGGGAAAGGTAACCTCCATTGCGAATGTAAAGTAATTTAACAGCGTATGCCAGTACCTATAGCCATGAAAGTGCCAAAGGTGCCGCCACCTTGTAACATTACTTTGCCAACATTGTTTATTAATTCTCTTCCTCTCAAACCATACCTGTAAGAATAATAAGCAAACATTTATATAGCTGCCGTGATTATGTAATGTGCAGAACCGGCTTTTTTGTTTTGATTAGCACTTGTGTCAAAGAAACTTACCTTAACGCTGAAAAGCCTCCAAATAGAGCACCGCTGGCCATTCCTACACAAAAGCCGATGGTGAAACCAGTTTTCATTTTATCGAAACAGGAGGGCCCTTGCTGTCCAAAAGCACTGCTTGGCATCGGCATGTTAGTTCGCTATCTGTTAAACCTTCTAATAATTTAAAATGCAAAAAATCTATGTGTTGGCTTTTGGAAATAAGAAACTTTCCGCTAATTTCGATATGTTGTTAAAAAACTAGGAAAATTAATCCAGGTGTGATCGCTGTCGAAATGTCAAGCGTTGGCTGTCAACGGCATGTATAACAGTTTAATTCATTCACAATAGTGTACAGTACTGGGTAGTTGCTTTGTAAATCTTTGAAAAACGATTGCAATAACAATTTGAATAAGGATAATCTGCTTTTTTTTAATCTGCTTGAACGAACTTTTTTCAGAATCAAAATCGGAAATGTTTAACTATTACCTCAAAATAGTTCCAACCATTTATATGAAGGCTAATGAGGAAGCTCCCATCTACACGAATCAATTTTCGGTAACACGTTATCGTAAGGACTTGGGCTCTAAAGAACGTGGTATGCCGGGAATATTTTTCTCTTATGAATTATCTCCTCTGATGGTGAAATATGAAGAACAACAAAGGTATGATCAGAAAGATGACTATGTACCTTCTCTATAAATAACATACATGTATATATTTATTTTAGATCTTTTGGTCACTTTGCTACTAATTGTTGTTCAATAATAGGCGGTGTTTTTACTGTAGCCGGCATCGTTGCTGTATTTCTAAACAATTCCTGGGAAGCTTTAAGAAAAATCGAAATCGGCAAACTGAGTTAACGGCTACATACATATATTTCGGTACTATTATGCCAATGGTGCTATTCTCCTTAACCATACACCTTGTACAATCGTTTTTAAAATGTAATCCTTTCCATTCCTTCTTGCTTATTATAAATTTACCAATTGCTTTTTAAAAGCCTTTCATTCCTTAATGTACCAATTTTACAGAAATCTCAATTTTTTTGTCCCATCTTTTTATTTAAGAAATTTTTATTTTGTGACTGCAATAAAATTATTTAATTTCTTATAGAAAATTATTTATGTGGTTCTTTTTACTGATAAAAAGCCCGAGGTGTTGGAGAAATATTTTGCGTTCATTTCCGTTTGAGTTTTTTCAGCAGCTTGTGGATTAACAATTTCCAAACCTTGCAATGGTGTAAAGGCCACACTAGAAGCAGTACCAGATATTTGGCGTTTAACTGTAGTACTTCCACCATAAACTTGTTGCTTTTGTAAATTTTTTTGTAAAGTTTTACTAATACGAACTTTGGTCTTTTCATCCACCTGGGGTAGACGTATACGACCAGTTCCAGTTTTACCAATTGTGCCACGTGAATATCCCAAATCATCTTGATAAGCGTCTTCTTCAATCTGTGGTTTGTAGGTATTTGTATAAATAGAAATATGTATGTTACTCACAAAATTTTAAATTTGAAACTTTGTGGTACTTACATCTCCAAAGTTCATTCTGTTGGCTTGTTTGCGGAACTCGGTTAAAGCATAGCGTTCCTTCATTTTTCTTACTCTCTTACCACCTCGTTTCTTTTTGCTTCCTTCTATAGGTTTTGGCAAAGGTTTGATAAATTTAACTGGCGGAGGCTCTTGAAGTTTGTCTAATTTCTTTTCTATATCTTCCTTAAATTTTAATCCAATTTCACCATGAATACTTTCATGGCAGGCATCAACTCTGGCTGCAAGTACAGCCTTCGCTGCCACTAATCGAGCTGCCTTACGTCTTAGATCCTTTTAACAAAAATGAATATACAAAAATTTTATATTTTATTAAACCACTACCCGACAAATCTTACTGGTGACGTGTCTTGAACAATTTGTGAATAGAAAACGTATCCAGTATGTGGAAGCATTTGAGTTTTAGAAAATCCGGCCAGAGTTTTCTTTTCAGAACCCAAAACTTGCACATTACAAGACGGCATTTTTGATAACTTCGTTAAGCCACCAGCTATACCTAATAATTTAGCCGCAGTGGAGGCTCCTTTAAAATAAATAAAATTAAAAATTTAAATGATAAAATAGCTGTAGAAAACTCACCCACAATCATTGAGAGATTGGGTGCTATAAAAGTCATACGGCTTTCCACATATTCATATATTTTTGTTTTGAAATTGTTTAATTCTATTGCCATTTCACACGCCTCATCTATTTGAGCCTTCTCAGCGGTAGTTAAGAAAGTACTAAAGGCGTAAATAAATCAAATAAACAATTGGCTTTTACAGAAACACTTTCAACTTTACCCCTGGGTTGTGGAAGCTGTAACAGACACTATCATTATAGTGGCTTGAGTTAAAATAGCCTGCAATTTTTCATTGCTCTTTACTTGATCTAAGTCGTTGCCCAATTCTTTGACCGCTAATAAATATTCAATTTCACCCACTATCAAGGAATCCAGTTCAGGAAAACGTTTCTGATACTTTTCCTTAGTAAACTTATGAATAATTGCTGAAAATATTTGTATTACGTTTAATAGAATATTTAATGAATTACCTTTGCACTTACATATTTCATTATCAATATCTACTGCTATGGCATTAGCCTCAACAATGAGACAGTATTCCGGATCTGATTCTACGCTCCCCAACATTTCGGCGGATGTGCGTTGTCTTTGGGCATAGTGTTCAATTTGTTTAAGTATATATTGTAATCTATCAGAGTCTCGTAATTTACATAGTTCTCTTATCGACTGCACCTTTACATCAACCTCCATCAGATTAATGCTAGGTTTCAACAATTTTTCAGCGATTTCTTCAGCTTGAGCAGCTTCTTCGGCTGTTTCTTCCATTGCCAAATCATCATCGTTCTCATTTTCTTCCTCTAGATCAGCCAAAAGTTCATCAGCTAAAGACATGGTGTTATAATTTTAACTTATTTTATTTATTTATTTTAACTTAATTTTTTTTAAGAAAATCTTGTAAATATATGCAAAATTACAAAAAATTACAACCACAGGTGTAAACAAAACGTTTTCTAGTTACAGCTGCTTGTCATCTGTTTTAAGAAAGTGACAGCAGAGAAACAAGCCGATCGGCTGATAGCCGGCGCCGACTTTCAATCTAAAATCAATTTTTGTAGTTGCAAATTTGCACTAAATCTTATAAATTATATGGTGTTTGATTTTTTTTTATAGAAATGTGTTTAAAAACCCTATAAAAAGCGGCAGAAAGTGTCAGCCGGCTTATGAGCCGCCGCCGCCGACTTTTTAAGACGGCTTGTTTCTCTGGTTGACAGCACAGACAGTGATTATCGTATTGATTATCTCTCATATATATCCACATTTACATATTTGGTAGTGATGTATAACATTTTCAGTATTATATTTGATAACAACCACAAGTGAAAAATTTTCAATCACAGAACTTGGAAATAGATTTGATAGTCATAAATTATGGTGCATGACATCTGTAAGCATGAAAATACTCGGAGCAAAAAGTGTTTAGGTGCGTCATGCTATCCCTGGGTAATCACACGGCATAATTAATTTTTTCAACGCTGTTTGGATCTTCATTGTTAGCCTATATTGACAACACTCACTGCAGTAAGCGCCAAATGTTGCGCATTATCTATTTGTTCTAAATTTTTGCAACAGTACAGACTTTCTACGCTATATATTCCTCGAAATATAAGTAAAAGCATAATAAATAAATAAGAAAAATGTCCAGGAAATTGAACTCTAGCTTCAGCAAGTCTGCTGCCTCACCCAAACACAATTTATTTAATTATTTCTCCAAGTCGCCGGCTACCTCAGAAAAAAAAATTCTTCCTGCCGTGGGTAAAAAACAGGAAAATGGCAAAGATTTGCAAGAAAAAGAAAACTTTTTGGATCGCCAAAACAAAGTGTTCTCCTCAGATGAAAATGTATTGAAAAAGCAAAAATCTCAGGATTCAGACGATGAAGATATAGGAGCCATTACAAAAAAGAGAAGACGTTTAGTCTTGCAAGATTCTGATGAAGAAGAGAACTTGGAAAAAAGTGAAAAGTCCAATGGAAAAAAGGTTGAAAGCGACTATGAGCCGCCTAATGAGGAGGAAATGCCCTCTGAAGATGACAGTGATACGGAAGCGGAATCTTCGCCAGAAACTAAGAAAAAACTAGTGAGATAATACTCGATAAAATTTGTACTTTGTGTAAAGATATCGATTTATTTATTTGTAGAATAAAAGCATTGAACCCAAATCTAAGAAAACTAAAACGGATGGTACCCTAACAGCAGCCAGTTTTATGGAAAAACTGGAACAACTTAAATCTTCAAGTGGTTGCAAAACTTCTAAAAAACAAGAAGACAAATGTGAAGAAGTAAGCACTTCCAACTTAGATGAACCCGTCATTTGGCCTCATCAGAAGTTGGAGTTCTTGAAACCAGACAAAATTAAAGATAAACAGGGCCGTAAACCTGATCATTCAGACTATGATCCATCTACGCTTTTTGTACCACCTAAGTTTTTGGACACTTTGTCACCGGTAAGTTTTTTTTTTGATTTTTTAATATTCATTTTGTAAGAATAAGAGGAATAAGAAAATAGTTTTATTTTGGGAATTAATGGATAGTTGGCAAAACCCATATATTTTTTGTCAACTTAAAATCGGTTGTATTTATTTTAGATAGGTACATACAATGAAAATGCTAAAACTTGGTGCAATAAGTTTAACCTTTCAATAATCCTTACCGTGGCTGGCGTATTTCGCACTTCAACTACGATATTTTGCTCCTAAATTAAAGAACAAATGGTACGGTGTTCTTTAATATACCACAAAAACGTTGTGGTCAAAGTGGAAATACGCCAACCACGCACGATTACGGGAAATTTCATATATACAAAACTTTATTATAATTTAAATACAGCGTAGACGAAATAAATATAATTATTAAATTTCAAGGAGTAAAAATTTATGAACATGTTTGCATATACATATGTATGTATTGTCGCTCTTTTCTGTTAGGGCGTTCGTCAATGGTGGGTGTTAAAATCTGCAAACTTCGACTGTGTACTGTTCTTTAAAGTGGGAAAATTTTATGAACTTTACCACATGGATGCCGATGTGGGTGTCAATGAACTTGGTTTCACTTATATGAGAGGAGAATTCGCCCATTCAGGATTTCCCGAAGTATCTTTCGATAAAATGGCCTCGGTTCTGGTGGAGAGGGGATACAAAGTAGCACGTGTCGAACAAACTGAAACGCCCGACATGATGACGGAAAGATGTAAACGTATAAAGCCTACCAAATTTGATAAAGTCGTACGAAGAGAAATTTGCCAAATTACTAATCGAGGAACTCAAGTTTTTGGTAGCCAGTGTCAAATAACACCTAATCATCAGCCCAACTATATGTTGGCTTTGGTTGAAAAACAAATACAAAATGCTGGCATTTCTTGTTACGGCATCTGTTTTATAGACACTTCAATAGGCGACTGCTATTTGGGAGAATTTGATGATGATAAAAATTGTTCTCGTTTACATACATTATTATCTCATAATATGCCTGTTTTGGTAGTGATGGAAAAGTCGAATATACAAGAGAAGACACAAGAATTAATGCGTACAGTGTTGAGTAGCATACCAAAGGAATACTTGCCCAATGCCGGAACTTGGCAAAGTTCCGCTGAGAAGGCATTGAAGGAATTGGCTGAGAAATATTATGCTGGTAGCGGCGAAGACAATTGGCCGTTGGTTTTAAGAACAATGCAAGCTGAATCAGATCATTTGGGTCTAACTCCAAACGCTAATGCCAAACTTGCTTTGAAAGCCTTGTGTTTATGTATAAATTATATGAAGAAGTGTCATGTTGCGGAAAAAGTATTACCCATGGCGCGTTATCACCTCTATCAGCCACCTGATACCTTAGCTTTACCCATAATTTCCAGTAAATCAGCTCCAAAGCAAAGAGCTCACATGGTCTTAGATGCTACAACATTAATGAATTTGCGCATTACTGGAGAAGAACATTCACTGCAATCAACATTAGATCAATGCTGTACGAAATTTGGCAAGCGCTTGCTCCACTATTGGCTATGTGCTCCTTCATGTGTTTTAAACACTATTTTAGAAAGGCAAGAAGCAGTAACAGATTTCCTAAATAATCCCTCTATGCTGCAAGAGTGCAGAGCACTAATGGCTCCTCTGCCAGATTTTGAAAGGCATTTGGCCCAAATACATCATTTTGGTAGTAAAATTGTACAGGATAATCACCCCGACGGTCGGGCAATATTTTTTGAGGAAAAATTATATAATAAAAAAAAAATACAGGTAGTTAAAAGCCAAATAATAAAATAAAATGAAAGTTATTAAATGTGACAAATTTTAGAATTTCATATCGATTCTAAAGGGATTTGAATCATTGCTGCAAATCCCTGCGATGTTCGAAGAAGCTGGATCTATATTATTAAAACGTTTG
This sequence comes from Tachina lurida, assembly GCA_944452675.1. Taxonomy (NCBI): domain Eukaryota; kingdom Metazoa; phylum Arthropoda; class Insecta; order Diptera; family Tachinidae; genus Tachina; species Tachina lurida. The sequence continues at coordinate 10,656,728 of OX101754.1, read as the reverse complement.
ACGCAATCTAAAAGTAAAGGAGGCATTTTTCCAGATCTCGCAGAACAACTAAATTTCTTTAAGGTTTTTTTATATTATTATTTACATTTTGTATTTCTCTATTGAATTACAAATAAAATTTTAGCAAGCTTTTGATCATAATAAAGCGTCCGAAACTGGTGTTATTGCTCCAGAAAATGGCATAGATGAAGATTATGATGAAGCGCAGGAAAAAATTAAAGAAATCAACCAACAATTAAACGAATATTTAATAGAACAAGAGAAATATTTTGGCTGTCGCATCACATACTTCGGCACTGATAGAAAACGCTTTCAATTAGAGGTGCCGGAAACACAAGCCCGCAAAGCAGGCAATGAATATACATTGGAAGGTCAGAAGAAAGGAAACAAACCTACGCGACGCTATACCACCAAAGAGACTAGAGTATGAAATTAAAATATTTCGTAAGACTTAATATTTACTCTGGAGTTTTTTTTTTCTAGAATTTTCTAAAAGAAATGCAGAACGCCGAAATTGAACGTAATACAATTTTAAAGGACTTGTCTAGGCGTATCTTTGAAAAATTCTCCCAACACTACGGGTTGTGGAAACAATGTGTTGACTGTGTGGCTCATGTTGATGTGTTAGCTGCTTTGGCAGAATATGCTAGAACACAACAAGTCATCTGCATACCTGAAATGGAAGATGTTCAGCCAGGAAACCAGGCTTTTATCGAAATTGTAGAAGGCTATCATCCTTGTGTTTCTTCCGAAACATATATACCAAATGGTGTAGCTCTGGGCTGTAATGACACAGCACCCCTATCAATACTAACTGGTCCGAATATGGGCGGTAAAAGTACTCTTATGCGTCAGATTGGCCTTTTAACCGTAATGGCCCAGGTGGGGGCGCATGTGCCCGCTCAAAGCTGTCGCCTATCTTTGGTAGATCGCATATTTACGCGTCTTGGTGCTCAAGATGACATATTATCGGGCCATTCTACATTCTTGGTAGAATTGAACGAAACTTCATTAATATTAAAGCATGCCACCGTCAATAGTTTGGTGTTGTTGGACGAATTGGGTAAGTAAATAGTTGAACATTTTTCTTGTGAGGCCATTAAATTTGAATTATTGCGTATATGTATCTAAATATAAATAGGACGTGGTACGGCTACTTATGATGGTACCGCTATTGCAGCTTCTGTTGTCAACTTTTTGGCTGATCTTAAATCCAGATCTTTATTTTCTACTCACTATCATAATCTAATTGATTTCTTCCACAAAGATGAGCGCGTAACGTTGGGCCACATGGTGGGTATTAAATTTTTGAAGAAGTGAAGTAAATTGTTTGTTCATTTAGCAGAAGGCCGATCTAACTAAAAAAATTTGTTTGGAGAGAGATTAAGTATACTTAAATTCTCTTTAATGTTAAGGTTAGTTGAGAACTTTAGATACGTGTGTTCTTAAATTTTTTATTTTTTTGGAATTGCAAAGGCCTTCTTATAAATGAGGAAAATATTTACTGCCGTATTCATAAAAAATGTTTTAGGTTTATTACAGGTTTATTTGACACATTTCCCATAGAAATACGTCAAATAAGCGCTTAATAAACCTTCAATATTTTTATGAATACGGCAGTTATTATACCTGATTTACATTAAGAATTTGTTGTTTTTTTGTTTCTATTAGCAGCACTATAGGATAGAGTGATATATAAAAAATGATGTAGCAGGAATCTGTGAAGCATTCTTGACACTTTTTCTGATTTGCTTCTCCAGGCCTGCTATTGACAAATGAAAAAATTTTCGTGCAACTAATTTAATGAAAAAATGCTTAATGTAAATCATTTATTAGTTTAGTTTATTTTTTTAATAATTTATTTCTATTAGCGTTAATTTATTTCTTTTTGGACCAGGCCTGTATGGTTGAAAATGAAGATTGCGATGATCCCACTCAAGAAACGGTTACGTTCCTATATAAGTATACTGCTGGTGCATGTCCAAAATCGTATGGCTTCAATGCCGCCAAATTGGCTGGCATGCCACATAATATAATCAAAAGAGCGTATATGGTAAATCAATCATTTGGTCCAAAAAAAATTTTCAGCAAAAAGTGCCAAAAACTAATTTTATATATTTTTTCTCTTTATATATTTCAGCTTTCCAAAAAAGTTGAAGCTATTGCCTTAAAACGTAAAATAGCGGCTAAAATTGCTGCAGCTGCCGCCATGGGTTGTGCCAATGACTCACAGTGTGCCAATTTGAAAAACTTATTAATACAACTACAACAATGTCAAGTTTAGTTTGCAAAACTAAGACTTGCATATATATGCTAATGCCTACAACAACTATAAACATCAAACTATTATTATCTTCTTATACTCGCTTTTGCCAAACTCTGGATACTTTTTTAAACGTTAATAAATACATATAAAATTAAATACTATACCTAATTTAAATAACAATGAACAAATTTTGCAAGACCCTTAATTCTAAAGATGTAAGCCGAGTTTAAACGAAACTCTTGTAAGAAAAAGGTATTTTTATAATTTTGTAAAAATTTATATATCGTTCCTCTTCATTAATTTTGTTTTGTATATTTTTTTTCAAGTTCCAACATTCGAATCCTTTTTAAATATGAAAACATTCGCAAGAAACCCCACTAACATTTAGCAGAAAAGTTTTAACTGAATTTTTTATATCAATCAGGTTTGTAGGATTATATTAATAAAAAAAATCCTGCATATATTTATTTAAACAGTCGTATTCAGGAAGTGAAATGTTATTTGCATATATGTATACATATAATATGTTTTTATATTTGCAATACGGCTGTTATTGACCATTTAAACAACTTATTTAAACTTATTATTTTTATTATTTTATTTTTATAGACGAATATTTAATGAATTTTATACTGCAATCGAATACCTAATGAAATATCAAGAAACAAAGAACTCGAAATTTTATGCAAGAATCCAATTTTTAAATAACTATTTAAGGCGTGTGTAGAGAGTTACTAATACAAAAGGTATGTTGCTAAAATGTTTATTGAATTTGTCTGTAATTTAATATAGCTGTGGCAAACAGGAAGAAATTTTTAACTTGAGTTAGTTTTGAGTTAATGGCATTTTCAAAACTATCAATCGGCAAAATCTAATTTTTTGCCGGGGAACAATTTCAAACAATAAAAAATTATAATTGGAAAAGGGAGAAATTTCTCGCGGAATTTTGTTCATGATTGCCCTGAATAGCAAGTAATAGGGAAAACAAAAATATTCTAATTGGAAAAGGGAGAAATTTCTCGCGGAATTTTATTCATGACTGCCCCGAATAGTTATGGTGTGTAGAAGAATGTTTTCCTAAATAAAATTAAAGTGTGCAATGCAACACCGAATTGCCCAATTTAGGTGCAAAATTAATAAATTTCTGAAAACAGATATAAAAAGTTTAAGGGCCATTTTCACAACTTGCATTAATACAACTTAAATTTTTTATTGTTATTATTATCAATAATAATAATATTTAATGGATAAAGAAATAATAATTGAAGGTTTTATAATCTAAAGCCATTTATCGGGCAGACAAAATCCTGCCTTTAGCTAAATGCAAGTTGTGAAAATGGCCATAAAAATGCTTTCCTAAAAAACAGTTAAATATGAGCTAAGCACTTTTGCTCCTTATTGCCACAGACATGTAAAAAGCATTTTCTTGCTTTTCAAAATAGGAAATTATTTCGTAGTTAAGAGTATATTTATAATAGGAAAACTCCAATTGCTGTGTATGATTAATATGATCAAAACGATTATTAGTTTCAATCTTGAGAAATGAAGCGAATGATTCATTTATATAGCAGCCAAACTTCTGTTGGGTTGCCAGTTGCTAAAAACGGTTTTACAGATTGCAATTGACAAATAACGAACTCCATTATATAAAAGTACTTTTAGTAAAACGTACTGTTTGTAAAAAGTGTTTATTTTTTTTTTATAAAAAACTGCTTTTTTATAAAAGGTGCTATTTTATATGATATGGGAAAGTCACCTTTTTCATAAAAAGTACTTTGTCATAAAAAGTCCAATTTTTATAAAATGTACTTTAATAAAAGGCACATTTTGTAAATTTTTTATTTAAAACAGTACGTTTTAGTAAAACGTACTGTTTGTAAATATTATTTATTTTTTTATATAATATAGGACTGTTATAAAAGGCACTTTTTCATAAAAAGTACTTTGTCATAAAAACTCAATTTTTATAAAATGTACTTTTTCATGAAAGTTTTGTTTTTTTAGTTTTTCATAAAATGTACTCTTTCTTAAAAAGTACTTTTTAATAAGATATACTCTTTCATAAAATATACTTTTCCATAAAAAGGACATTTTTAAAAAAGGAATTTTTCTTAAATTTTTTTCTTAGCCTAAAACCCAAAAGGTCGTACGTATCAACCAAAAAATTCAAAATAGAATTTTTGATTGATTATGAAGTGATTAATCAAAATATCTTTCTTTAAAAATTTTACTCACAGACGTTTTCTTGTTCAGTTTTCCTATTGTTTTAATGCTGCGAATAAAATAAAAAGAGAATTGAAGTAACTTTTCCGTACAAGCAAGTCAGTACTCCTCTTCTTTCTTCTTTCCTCTCTCTCCCATAAACTCACGACTTGCTTCAAGAAAAACTGCCGAGTCTAACGATTTTGATTTAGTTTTTTTTTCTGTTTGAAAGGTGGCTTGATCGAGAGTGTCCTTAGCTTTGTTTCAAAAAAATCGGTCTAGCCGTTTAGAAGATATAACATCTTTTCTATATATGTGACCTTCTCCGAGAAAAGGGACCTAATGTGTCAAAAAACGGGAAAAAAATTAAAATTTTATTTTTTAAATGAGTTTTTCTCAAAACTTTATTTTCACACACTAGGTCCCTTTTCTTGGAGAAGGACACATATGTATGTTGGGGGTTTTTTAAATTTTAACTTTTGTTATTTTTTACCCCCGACCAAAAAAAGAGGTTTTATAAGTTTCTAGTGTGTGTCTGTGTATCTGTGTGTCTGTCCGTGTCCACGTACAGCGCAAACGGCTGGACCGATTTTGATTTAGTTTTTTCTGTTTGAAAGGTGAATTGATCGAGAAGGTTCCTCCAGCCGCTTAGAAGATATCACATCTTTTCTAGATATATCGGAGGTTTTTAACATTTTTAATTTTTGTTATTTATTTATTCAATAATTTTTTATTTATTTATTGAAGCGAATCAATCGATTTTTTTCTCAATGAAATCCACTTTATATTGGTTCCTTCCGCGATGCGCATAAGAGAATATACATAAAAAGACTTTATCTAATCATATTGAAAATTTACAGCCTTATTTATAAAAATTATTAGGACTTATTAAAGGTTTTATGAAACCCATTTTCATAAAAAATTTTGCTCATTAAGCACTAATAATTTTTTTAAATAAGGCTGGTTAATTTTTTATAGAAAAAAACCAGCACATACATACATATTTTATTTATTTTATTTGATCATTCTTATCACAGAAAACCAACAAAACCAAATAATTATTTTAAATAAATAACACAAAGAAATAATTTAAATTATGTATTGACAAATAAATTAACATAACATAACAACAAACTTATAGGTATAATTAATGAAGCTTAAAAAGTATATAATTTTTAGTTAAATAATACGTACAACTTGCTTTATTTCAAATACATTTAGTATATATATGTATGTATTTTAGGAATAATTTATTTTTTCATATACATATTTCCTATATTCTTAAATGTATAAAAACATTTAATTTTAACATGTTCTTATGTTTTGTTTAAGATGCGAGTGTTACAATTCATTTTATATAAAATATAAAATTATAAAAAATTAAAAAAAGAAATATGTACATACTACATACAGATATAAAAAGAACTGAAAAGTAATTGCAGCTTAAATATGAAAGCGTATTAATTGCACTAGTTCTAAATAGATACATAAGTGATCTGATCGTTTGTGATTTGTCACTTGTCACCGGGCTACACAAAATATTAATGAAATTTAAGTTTTTTTTTTGAGGCCTTCGTGTTAATTCAAATAAAAAACACAAAGGCCAATTTTTTCATGTTATTTTTATATATAATAAAACTGCAAATAATTTGTAACAGAAGCCTGTTTAATTCCTCGATAATCGATTTATTTTACCTTACTCTAAATGTTATTTTTGTGATAATGTTTGTTTTCTTTGTTGTCTTTTAATTTATTTTACAAAACTTCTATAAAATCTGGCAAATCTTTTTTTATTTCATTATTTTTCATCATGTGTCAGCTTTGTTTCTATATTGAACATTTTTTTATTAGTTTTGATTTTCATCAAATTGAAATTAAGCTTAAATTTACTCACCCGTCTGTGAATTGAAGAAGCTATTTACAAAATGTTTTTTTTTTACTACGAGTAAAATTTAATATTGTAATAAAGACTTTCAAATTAGTAAGATGTTTTCAGTCGTTTTGTTGTTTTTTTTATGAATTATTTTAAAATCCATTTAAAAACACAATGTGCGTATTTGCTTTACAGCCTCTCATGATACATATGGCACTTGTTCCGCAAAAGGTGGCCAACTCAAAATTTTACAATATTCAATGACCCACGCAATGGTCGGTCATGTCTGCCCATTGTAGAAATCTTACATAACTTTCTCTACTCTTTCGCCAAAAAAAAAATAAAAAAAATACAGTTGTATCCAGTGATGCCAAATGGGTGTTTTTCGCACTATTTTTAGTGCTTTTTAAAGACTCAAAAAGCCAAATTTTGAGCGTTAGTGCCAAACTAAGAAAAAGCACTAAATAACGCTTTTAAGAAAATTATGTATTTCTTAAAATTACTTTAATATAAAAACTAGGTGTATTTATTTTTTCAGTGAAAATCATACCTTTTTGGTCTGACATATTTTATTAAATAGAGAATAGCTTAGAAAATATTAAACATTACTAAGCTTCACTCGTTTGGAACTTCACTCGTTTTTCACGTTAGTGCCTTGTACGCCTTTTAGAGCTCAAAATTACCCTTTTTAGTGCTTTCTTTAAATTTTGATGTACTTTTAGAGCCGAAAAAGTTGCCATCACTGGTTGTATCCCTCTTTTTTTTATATAAGAGTACATATCGCTAGCTTATCATGCATCGGCTGTAAGTCCACTTTTTTTTAGAAATTGAGATTTTAATGCAGTAATGTACAATGAAAAAAATATATTGATTGCAAAGAAAAAATTACAGCTAACTCGTTTTTTGTTGTTGTTTTGTAGTGATGAGCAAAAGCGCTTAGTCCAATTTATCACCAGAAAAAGCTCTAAGTCGGCTAATGCTCAAATTCACAGTCTTTAGTTAAGGTTTTGAACCAATGAAATTTATAAGAACAATTTTTAGTTAAACCACGGGCGTTAGTTAACTATAAACTGTGAATGTGGACCTAACTGTTTTATAATAATTAATGTACGCTAAAATTTTTTTTAATATCAACATCACTAGTTTGATTGTTTTTTGTCTCCCTTGTAAAATGTTAAAATATGGACTCAGAGCGTTTGCATGTTAAGCCAGCGATATAAGAAAATAAAAACAAAAATTTTTTTTAAATTTGAGTTGACCCCTTTTTGAGGAACAAGTGCGATATACTTATGTATTTCACAAAAACATTTCTTATATTCAAACTTTTCATATTATCTATAAGCTTTTTTTCAATATCTATTAGCTTCAACTAAATAAAAGCCTACAAGTAGTGTCCGACCGAAGTCGCTTCTTACTTGTTACTTATTATTAAAGTCACAACAAGAAACAATTTTAAAATTTTTGAGTTAAAAAAGTAAATAATTATTTAATTTTAGATAAAAGCCTGGTACCGACTTCTGCTTGAATCTCAGTATGGAATTTAGCATTTATTTCTACAAGAACAACTAGTTCCTTTTCATTTATTTATTTTAACATACTATACAAAGTAAATTTGCATAATATGGTGTTTCACAAATATGGGTAACTAAGACCATATGCCCAAGATGCTATTAACAGTATTTTATTTATATATATATACTCGTAAAAGTACACAATATCAACAAACAGACAAAACGTCGGGTGGTTACTGGTTTGCCGCACAGTATATTAAGAATTCATTGTCGTTCTCAACCCAACTCAGTTCGGTTGTGGGAGAGTGAACCCAACATGTACATTGGCATTGCCTTTCATAATTTAAATAATGGTTGAATTTGAAGTTGTCTTGTGTTCTAACTAGGGTTTTTTTACCGCACTTTTTCATTTCCCGATAAAGCGGGATTTTTTTTAATATCTGGGAATCCCGCTCCATACAAAGAATAAAAATTAAAAATGCTAGGCATTAACACACATTTGATTAGAAAGCTTAAAACACTAATTAAAACATATCTTATGTTTTAATAATACATTAATATGTTAATTCAAATTGGGCATTAAAATAGGAACTTTATTTTTACAAATTTTAGAGCCTATTTCACCAATGCTATATGAATATCAATTCATATTTAAATGTCGATTTTCGTTAATTTTTGTGTGGAAAAATTACTTTTAAATATGAATTGATATTTAAATAAGTTGGGTGAAATTGGGTCTTAGTTTTTAAATTGCTTAAAGATTTTTTCCAACACGAAAAACTTTGTAATAAATATGAGATTAAAAAAGTAAACTTACAAATATAAGTGAACATAAATATAAACATAATCATAACAATTCAGTTAATAAAAACGAATGTAAAATAAATAATATCACGGTAGAGGAGAGGTTTGAGATCGAAAACATCTCTAAGGAACGTCCATACAATTTCCATATAAAACAATTTCATTTGTTTTTATTAAAACCAAAAAAAAAGGGAATGTACTTAACAAAATATCTTTAAATATAAAATTTGTTAAAAAAAACCGCTGCTATCAATAAATTTTCACAAATACCAAAGTGAAAGCAGCTGTTTTCTAAATGTAAAGCGGCCAATTATTTCATATTATTATTTCCAGGGATCCCGCATAAAAAATCCCGGGAAATCGGTAAATTTTCCCGTCTGGGGGAATTTCCGGGAAAAAACCCTAGTGAAAGTCAACCCAACTTTTACACTGGCAATGCCATTCATAACTTAACGGTGTTATAACAATTTCAGGTAAAAATTTGTTGTTATTCACAATACAAAAAAACGTTTATATGTTCTTTAGTCTAGTACAGTGATGTTCAAAATAAAACTATAGTTGTCTCATTCTTCTCTGAAGTACATAGAAAAAAATAAATATAAATAAAGCATCTCAAATTAAATAAAAAAGTTGGCGCCGACCCATATTTTCCGAGTCATGGGCCTCTGAACTTTTCTTAGGAAACTGCGAAGAATCTTCAAAAAGAAATGTTTAAATAGCTTATCTGATAGAAACTTTAAAAATAAGAGAAAAAAATTATATAAAAAATTTGGCTGCGACCCATATTTCCATAGTTATTGGAAATCAAAACGTCTTTTTAATATACATATGTGACGCGCAAAATAGAAAGGGACCTAAAGGTAAAAACCGGTTTTGTTCAGGAGAGCCATTTTAAAGATTTAAATACGTGTATCTTTGGTGTACCATCACTGAGCGTGTTGGTATTGGTCTCATTTGAAAGCGACACATCTCATGACGTCAGGAACATGTTGGTCAACCTTGAAAACGCGCGTAGGTCGTCCCTACCTCTTGTTTTGTGTAGTTGGTTTTTACTGTTTTCTACCTAGCGCACTGTTTCCATGAGTTTGATATCAATTTTGCTCGCGTTTTTTCGAATCCAGGTTTATTTTCTGAAATTATTAATTGTGAATTATAATAAATACTGATTTATAATTCTTTTAAATCGTGAATATCACTCTGTTAGTACGAAAATTTTTTCACATAACCTTAGAATCGTCGACTTCAATTTCATAAAACGCGCATATCTTTGGGAGGGAATACTTTGGGGCATGGGATCGGTCTTATTCGATGCTCAGATGTTGTCCACATAAAAAAAAAAAGTGAAAATTTATTTTTTTTTATCCTTAGGTCCCTTTTTCTATGCGCTGTCACATATATTAATTTCTTTCCTTAGAAGTTTTGTAACATAAAACACATTGAATCTCGCGAAAAGAATTGGTGATCATAGAATATTTTTCGCATATAACTTTTTTTTCTTTCACTGTACGTATAAATGATTTTAGCTAGCACAATTGTGCTATGAAACTGACATCATCTAGTACGAAATCATCGTAGTTGATGTCGAAATATGACACTCTTAATTAGGCCTAATAATTAATGTGTTGTGTGAAAAGTGGGTTGTCTCACAGACGACCAAACTGAGTTAAGTTATGGATGGAAATAGGGAAGTAAATAATTGTTGTCCGTACAGTCATTTTTATTTAAGTTTGCTGCTATAAAATCCTCGTTAAAAACAATGACCACGAAAAGTTCCGTGTACTCTTCATTTGAAGAGCAAATGGAAAATTCCCGCAGACATTTTTCTAACACACAATTCTAGAATTAATGGGAAACTTAGTACCAGGCTTAAAAAATAAAAATTTGTCATAATACCGCGAACACCGATTATTGGAGGATTAATAATTTCGGATTGATCTGAACGAAGTCCAAGAAGCCGATTCATCGGTTGGACACTACTTAGAAGTTATACCTAAACCTAAAATCTATAAAATTTGTTTTTTTTTTATATGTTTCAGTTTTTTTATAACTCTTATTTAAATACTTAAGTTAGAACTTACATTAATTTTATACATACTACATACACGCATACAAGAAGAATATCAAGGAAAGGAATGTAACTTTAAAGGTTAAACTAGACGTGGCATACCATAACCATACAAAACAGCTGTTTGAACCAAACTAATGGGTGACACTGTATTTGATTATAGGTGACTCTCCATGACGTCGTAGCCTTAACCATATAAACCAATTGAATTTTGGGTTTTTATTATGGCTATGCCAATATGGTATGGCACGTCTAATTCAAGCTTAAAGTGCTGTTAGAGACAACAAAGCATTAGTCCCACCTATTTAGATAATGTACAATGCATGAAGTGTGCGTACTAATAAGTTAAGAATGATTTCTACATAAACATTTTCTATGTGCCTTGGACGAATGCATAAAAGAAACAGGTGGTCTACTGTGTACTCTTAATTCGAATTGGAAGAAAATGCTTTCAAATTTGTATGTTTATAACATGCTCTCAAGAACAATTTTGAGATATTGGCAGTCTATTTCTGTTCCCTAAGATCTAGAAAATAACATGAGCCTGTCAATAGCAGCCAGTTGTTTTCGACAATGTGTAGACCAGGTCCATTTTTTTGGTCGACAACTGGAATAAGGGTGATTGATAATCCACCTATTATGCAATTATTTGTCGAAATCTCGTCAATACAATACTCAATGTTAATAAAATTTGACTACCACCATTGGCAACCTCTTTTCTAGATCTTGGGAAATCGAAAGAAGCTGTTAATAGTAGACAGTTGTTGTCGACAACTAGTATACAAGCGAACTTTTCTTTTTTTTTTGTTGGTATTGTATTGACGTGACGTTGTCAAATACATATGGATATTTCCACAGGAATGTCAACTTTTTGTAGCGTGCGACACCAAGCAAATATGCTTGTTTTTTTCAAAGAAAACGAAACTTTTTTTTTACTTTATATATTTGTGTAGGCTGTCAGCAGCTCTACGTTAGGTAAAATGTAAAAAAAATCGAGTCACGTTGTTCAGAAATTCAAGGTTAATTGCTTGCTGTCGCACGCTACAAAAAAGTGGAATTTCTCAGTGAAATGCCCATATCTAGTTACATGGGGGATTATGTGTGTATGTAAATATGCATTGTTTATATCCTAATGTTATTAACTAGTACATATGTATGCATTTATGTACTATTTTGTTTTCTACTTATTATTAACAACAATTATTTCTTCTTTCATCACCATCTTACTTATGTACATACATAAATAAATCCACTAACCTCTACCAAAAACTACTATCTAATCATCAGTTATAACATCTTTTCGAGCCTTAAAATTGCGCCAAGAGCCATTTGTACATACGCCAGGACCTCGCCACCAATCGTTTACATCTGTGTACCAGCGTGGCCTACGCAACGACTCTTCATCGTGCAAAGACGCACACACGCGACACCAATAAAACGTGTTGATAAATTCACCTGTACCCTTCCAATTAAAATAGGAGTTATAAAGTGTTTCGTTCTTATCTAACTCGCGTAAATAACCGGCCAATTCCGCCGCTGAGGCGAATTCATCCACATGTATGTACGATTTTTCGGGAGCACTAACTTTATAGTCTTCGCGTCGTCCGCCCATAACAATAGGCAGGATATTGCGATTCAAGGCATTAACAAAGAATTTTTCCGTTATGTAATCCCTGCAATTGGAATTTTCAAAAGCCAGATAGAATTTATAGTCGCGATCTAGCATTTCAAAACATTTGTCGGAATTGACGCGTGAACACTTGTAATTGCCGCAAGCTCCATAGATGTCCACCTGTTTGAATGAAAAGAAAGAGAGAGAAAAAGAAGAGACAGACAGTGAAAGGGTAAGTGCTAAGTCTTTAAATTTAGAATTTGTACAAAAACACAAACACAAATAAGTAAGCTTACGGCTATATGTTTGCCTAATTCATTGGCGAATTGCAGTCGTCCATTGCGTGCTCCACAGTTGGATACAAACCAGGCAACTTTTTTTGTTTTATTAGCTGCATAGTTGCGATCTTGCTCCTGCTGAAGTATGCGGGGATCATAATACACCCATTTTTCATAGGGCGCTACAATATCACTGTCGCGTCTGCAAACAAAAAGAAGGAGAGTCACAATCATGTGTGGTACATCCACATCGAGCCATAAACGCTAAAATAGCTTAAACGACACATTTTTCGGACTTCGTTATTTTGACGAAAATCGACTATTTACGATCGCAAATAATCGATTTTGGTAAAAAAAATTAAGTTCGAAAATTATGTCGCTTAAGCTTTTTTGGCGGTTATGGCACGATATGGGCATTTCCGTATTTCTAATGATATTTTTTCTCTTAGACGAAATATCGTCCCCACCATGTCAAACTATACAATATGCAAAATTCGTTTTTTAGATTCGTTGCCTTGGTATCTTAATTTCTAGGATATGCCTCGTCTCAAAGTGCTGAAATTCTCATAGACGATGGATAACTCAATAAGAAATATTTTAAGTTTGGCATTTTTAGGAATACGCCGACTCTAAATTTACAATAGACGACTCTTTGCGCTCTTCTGAAAAGTAAAAATTTTCATACTGGATAGTTTGACATGGTAGGGACGATATCAGATTATAATGGTATACACAAAAAGAAATTATTCAAAGAATATTGACTAACTACTTAATGCTAAAGTAATTAGCCATCTACGTCAAGTCAATACAATACCAAAAATTTGTGACTTGTCTACCCGATGTCAAAAACAACTGACTGCTATTGACGTGCTCATGCTATTTTGTAGACCTCAGGAAACAGAAATACATAGACTGTAAATAGCACAAACTTTTTCTCGAGAGCTAGTAGACAATCACCAATTTTTTGGTATTGTATTGACGTGACATTGATGTTGGCAACCGGAATAAGGGTGAATAAGCAAATAATGAAGTCGACGTGATTTTACGAAAGTGTACTTTTTATATGGAAATGCCCATATCTCCATATGTACATACATATGTATGTATATAAAAATAAGATCTCGCCTTACCTATAAGTTGCTGTCCAATTGATTGCATCCGGTACTTTTACATTTTCCGTGTGATAAGGGCATTCTAAATGATAAAGCATAGTGACTTGTCTCGAATTTGCGGGTCTGCGTATACCAGTGGGTATAAAATGATCTTTATACAAAATCATATCAGCCGTGTTGGCCTGATCACGAGATGCTGTTATTGCGCAAGTGTCCACAGGACATTTAGAATGTAGGAAGACATCACGACCTAATATTATATATATATATATATATATATGTATATGTATATACATACATATATAACGATATATGTACATACAATGTGTATACATACCGTTACCTTTATATAGGAAGAGCCTAACTCATTATTTTTTTGAAATCGAGTTTTTTTTTGTATATTTCGATAGAAGAACATCTAATGTATCATCGAAAAATGCAAAAATATCGATTTCAAAAATGTAATTAGGTAGGGCCTTTCTATATTAAGGTAACGATACATATACATATGTATATGTAATTGTATGCATATGTATGTATTGGAAAAAAACTCACCTGCTTTAACATTCCAAGGGCCCAAACCATTATATAATAAGATTGTTTTTAATTTGCCACTCGTTTTGATTTCTTCATAATTTGTTGGTACATACATCAATTGATTGACTATACGATCACTGTGCGGATCTTGATATGGAAACAGTTTTGAACCTTGCAAATGGGCCTTTTTGCCGCGTTGTTTTTTGTGCAATTTAAACGGTTGGGGATAATATTTACCATCTTTAAAGAACCAAGCTAAATTAGTTAGTTGTTGCGGCTGGAGCTCATGTTCATCTTCGCTTGCGCTTAATTCCTGCTGTTCGACCTTCTGTTGTTGGCTGGTTTTTGTCGTGCTCACTTTCATTAGACGCATTAAAGTTTTTGATATATCTGAGGGCTTTTCAGTATCCTCATCCTCTTCGTATTTATCATTATAATCATCCTGTAAATTAGTTCTTAGATTTTCTTGCTGCTGCTGATTCAATGTTGACGATGAGGGTATTGATGAAAATTTTGGTTTCCATGCTTCCGGTTCTCTGTGAATGTACGAAATTTAGTATTTTATAACTTTTTCCTATTTTGTTTGATTGTTTTTTACTCACTTAAAATTATATAAAAATATTAGCAGTAAAGCGCATATTAATGTAAAATAAAAATATTTCTTTAATGATATCTTTGGACGCCTCATGTTAGCAGATGAAACCAAATTTCTAATTGAAAACTCATTTAAATTTTTCACACATTTTTCTTCACCTAAAATGAAAGAGAAGTAAGTTTTATTGCATATAAAATAAGAGTCAAAGCTTTCTAAATAGTTATTTTTAATTCCCGACCAAGAAAGGAGTGTTACAAATTTGTAGTGTGTGTCTGTGTATCTATGTATCTCTGTGACTGTACGAGTCCACGTACAGACCAAACAGCTGGACCGATTTTCATTTGGCTTTTTGAAAGGTGATTTGATCTTATATATCCTAGTTTATACTTGAAGAAAATCGGTCCAGCTGTTTGGAAGTTATCGTTTGTCAACTGCGTCGGGTGTTTTTAAAATTTTTAATTTTTCTTATTCCTTATGCTTGATGAATTTGTACCAAAGCGGTCAAGGCCCAACTAAAACATGAATAAATGTTAATGACCCTAGTAAAATATATATGAATAATTGAACTTTCTAATGGCCCTTGAATATGGGAATATTCGTAACTGGTATGGAAAAAGGATCGATAGAGAGATAGAGATTGACAGAGTGAGTGAGCGAGCCGAAAAGAAAACTCCAGATGATAAGTGGCCTGTATGCAGGCCACACATACATATTACAACTATGGGCAAAACTTGAGTACGCTTTCCCGTCAGCGCCAAGTTGACCAACTAAAGCTTAGACCCACTTTATTTACTTTGCAAAGTCTGAAAGACAGAATGAGAAAGCTCTTCTCCCTCTTTCTTTGCAAAGTAAGATTTGTGTGTCTAAAAGGGGTCTTAGTGCGATATTCTCTATAAGAATTAATGCAAATAATAAGTATATGTTAAAAAATCTTGCAGCAAAGTGTTTCTTTACGGCAGTTCCAGTGCGATATGTTGTTCCCTTGCATTATCGTGTCGGCTATTGCCGAATCCACGAAATTGCTAAAATGAAAATAAGTGAAATATCTGAAGCAAAAATATCCCATGTAAAATGTTATAAAATGAAGTGGTTGTACAGCAAGTAAAACAATGTAAAATGTTATAAAATGAAGTTGTTGTATAGCAAGTTTACAGAGAAATTGTATTGTTTGTAAACAGAAGACAAACAATAAAATGATTAGCAGAGTTGTGCGAAATCACGTGGAGATTATTGTTTAATTTAAGGGGCCAAAATTATCTTTGCTCCCAGTTAGGTCCTAAATGGAAAGAAGTTTTTAAATGAAAATAGAATACATACATAAAAACCACTGGATTTGGCAGCGTTGGCTAGTAATAGGCCCGTGGTTTCAAGCAGAAATGTTCTTGTTTTTTGACTGACCTTCTACTACTTGGTAAGGGATCTGAACTCAAGAGCAGACGATTAAAGATATCCCTATTTCAATATTCTCTGGAAAATGTCCTTCAAAAATCACATTCAAAAATGTGTGTGAAGTTAGCTCCGCCAGTTAGCTTCGTTTTTAGCATCCCTATGTTACTTTACATACCTCTCTCTCAAACACTGTGAGGTAGGAAAAAATCTCTCATTTGTACACTGTTAACTTAACAGAGTAGATATTTTATAACATTTTCAAGCAAAATTATTAATGTACATATTGAAACTTTTTTTATTGGTCATAATTTCGGCCAAAATCGAAATGGTGGGGTTATACAGCCAATTGGGGTCGAAAGCCAAGGCCTCAAATATTTCAGAACTGTATAGACTGTATTTAGAAACATATGAAAATGCTTTATTACACATTTTTGAAAGTCATATATCTCAAAAACTGTATTGTTTCTGAATACAGTCTATACAGTTCTGAAATATTTGAAGCCTTGGCTTTCGACCCCAATTGGCCGTATAACCCCACCATTTCGAATTTTGGCCGAAATTTTTACCACCAAAAAAAGCTTCCATATACATATGAAAATGCTTTATTACACATTTTTGAAAGTCATATATTGCAAAAACTGTATTGTTTCTGAATACAGTCTATACATTTCTGAAATATTTGAAGCCTTGGCTTTTGACCCCACTTGGCCATATAACCCCACCATTTCGATTTTGTCCGAAATTTGGACCAATAAAAAATGTTTCATATGTACATTAATAATTTTGCTTGAAAAGTTATAAAATATCTACTCTGTTAAGTTAACAGTGTACAAGTGAGAGATTTTTTCTTACCTCACAGTGTTTGAGCGAGAGGTATGTAAAGTAACATAGGGATGCTAAAAACGAAGCTAACTGACGGAGCTAACTTCACACTTTGTTTGTAAGTTTGACTTTATCAAATAATGTTTAGGTTATGTTAGGGAGGGGGTGGGGATCTCCTCCAATCAGAGACCCAGTTGGGTCCATTGTGATTCGCCCCTTTGTACACAGAAATGACCCTATTATACGTCATTAAGCCACTGAAGTCCCATGATATCCTCCAGTTTACACTTGATGCTATAGGTAATACTCTCATGGAAACGTCTGCTCAGCTATCTAAGCTTATGATGTTGTAGCTTCGGGCAGTTGCAGATAATATGTTCAATGGTTTCTGGTTCCTCTTCATCCCCGCACATCCTACAAAAATCTGGAGTGCCAGTTGCCCAAATGCTAATTCTTGCTCTGACCGATCAGTGATCAGTCAACGCTCCTATCACAATTCGCATCGCCTTTCTATTCATATCCAGTAGCAGTTTGGATCTTCTTGTGTCAAGTTTTGGCCACATAGCCCTCGAGACTCTACAATCCTCCCTACTACGCCATGAACTGTTGGTCCTGCTCTCTACCCAATAATTGTGTTCCCTGTAGTAATGACCTATCGGTAATTTCGCCGATCTGTCACACATTAACTCATCTAACACCGACCATATTCTTGCCAGCTCATCGGCAATTTCATTTCCCTCAACACTGCTGTGGCCAGGAACTCAACATAATCTGACAGTCAAAATTATACTAAGACAGTTTTTCTACACGCAAAGTTTACTTTGCAAAGTCTTGAGTTTATAGGAGAGAAGGTAAGAAAGCTAGCATTCTTGTTTCCCTTCCCTCCTGCAAACTCCAGACTTTGCAAAATAAACTTTGGGTGCGGCAATAAATAATAAAGTAAAACAATTGCATTGTAATGGCTACATACCTTGATCATCAAAATATATCACTTTTTAGCACAAGACTAACGTAGAAAAATAATAAGTAACTTCAAAACCATAGGTGCAGGAAAGCAATTCGCGGTGGTGACATTGCCCCCAAGAATCGCTTTTGCCTCCCCTAGAATTATTAAAAATTGCCTGTATCTATTTTAATATTACTCATGAAAGTCACCAGTCGTAATGAAATTGTATAATTTCTTGGAAAGAACTCACTTCACTATTTCTTGAATATTAAATCGGTTAACAAACATTTAGACGATTTTATTTAAATAAAATATCATTTGTTATTATCGATAAGTGCACAGTTAAAATTGTAATTAACCGCAATAATATTTTTGTGTCTGTAATTATTAAATTATTATTGTTATTGTTATTACAGTCAATTTAGATTATCTGCAAAATTTTTTTTATATTGGGAGCTATTTTATTTTTCAAACCATTAAGCTATAGGAAAATTTAAATACTAAACATGTTGATTACACTTAACAAATACTACATACATACGAGTATGTACGTATATTTCATCGCCGTTGTTGTTTACTATCTGCTTTGAACACCAATCTAAAAAGTACGTTGGGATTTGGAGGAGTATGATTTCGAGATAGAATACTCTTAAGGTAGGTACAGACTTAGCAACGTGTTTATGCAACCAGGCAGGTTGCATTGTCGGTCGCATAGTCTGTAGTCTTGTTTATGGTTGCGTTCGAAGTTGCATTCGAAGTTTCGAAAATATCAAAATGTTTTTATGTTTATGGGTTGCATTGCCGGTTGCATTGTAGGTTGCAGTGTCTGAGTCAAAATATTCGAAAACGGGTTGCGTAAGCAAGTTGCAATGTCTGTACCTACCATTATAGTAAGGGGAAATAAAAAAATCCGTCAGCCCTAGACTGAGGCGTTGCCACTTTTTCACATCGGATCCACGTACCAACAATTCGGTACGAACCAAAAATCGCAGCGCAAACATCGGTGCCTTCACTTTTTGGCTTCGTTAAAATGTATTCGGAAACTAAACATCGCCCACTTTCATTAGGAAAATAGTACGGCAACCCCACTTCCTAGCTTCATTTGAATACATACATATCTAAAAAATTGTTATTTTATAATGGTAACTTTTGTAAAAGTCAACTGATTTTAATGATTTCTTTTAATGGTATGCTTGTAAGGAGCTTTCATTAAGAAAAAAGTCTGGTAACCCCAGCACCTAACTTCATGTGAATATATAAAAAAATTTATTTTTTTTAATGATAACAACTAGATAAAAAAGATAAACGCAAGCTGGATGTATACATAAGTATACTACATACGACATACACAACACTTTGAACTCTTTAATTTTGTCATACAGCGAAATTTTTCATAACTTTACAATTTTAGATGTTAAAATATAATAATGATTCTATTCGTGTTTGGCAGGGTAAAATTCACAACAATCGACTATTTAAATCAATGTTATAAAAAATTCTTTTTGTCACACAGTGTTATCATTTATAGTCGTATCTTTATTGAATTTAATATTAACAAATTTTTACTTATTTTTTAATTCACTGGGGCGTTTCTCGTTTTGTTTTCGTAGTAAGTACTTACATACATACATACATACATACATACATATGTATGTACATGTGTATATCGTGCGTGGATGGTCATAAAAATAATTGGCTTGCTATGGAATTCGAGAAATTGTTCCTTTAGATCAGGCATAACCAAAACAACTCACATTCTTCTCCTAATTCTCAATTGTATGTAAAATTGACAATTATTAAAAGATTAGTTCCCATATGCGAGAGAAAAACTTCTATCTTTTATAACTCTGCTTTTTGCACGTTTTTAATAATGCAGTGTTGCAGCGCCTCTGGTGTCAATGAGGAGTACTAAATTTCCAAAACGTGTGTTTAGTAGCCATTTTATTTGTTATTTTTACCTCGCCGATGATTCTGCTAGACAATACTGATGAAGGAGGGCGCTCTGGTGTTACGTTAGAATTAGTATTCGCTGAAGCCAGTGTAGTTCAGTGACCAGTGTCTATGCCTTCACCACTTGAACTTTCCTACAACAACTGATACAAAGGGACACACATGCGCGGTCTTGTTATTTAATGACGGGCTCGAATCCAGGACCTTCGGTTTTGTACTCAACATGCTACAACACTACTCTCAAATTTCATTTCCCTCAACACCGCTGTGGCCAGGAACCCGACATAGTCTGACAATGTATTTGTCCATAAGAAAGTTGAGGGCTCTCCTACTAACAATCACTAACAATTTTCGATTTGACCTTGTGTCCCTTCAAAGATTTCAGCGCTTCCTGACTGTCGATGTAGAAGATTACCTTCTCGCCTTCAGCCACTTTCCTGGCCAATAATTCCGTGGTCCTGAGGATCGCCAAGATCTCAGCTTCGAAAACGCTGCATTCATTCGGCAGTCTGAAAGAACTACAACTGATCATTCCCAAGCTATAGACACCACCCCATGTGTCCATTTTTGATCAAGCTGTAAAGATCGCACTACCCTCATATAGCTTATCGGATTTGACCTAATCGACCCTATTCGGAATTACCAGTGAGAGTGTTCTACTAAAATCAATTTCAACGACCTTATAATCCGTGAACCCAGCGGTTACGGATCTGACAACCGATTTGTAAGTCCAGTTTACTACCTTCGGTTGCAAATCCCAGTTCCTTACTATGGAGTTCCTGCATGCGCAGTAGGCATTGAGCTCTTTCTTTAGCCTTTCCTGCGTGTTCCTATTTCAAGAAAGCTTGCTTTCTAAAAAATACCTAAGTATTTCGCACCCCCTGCTAGTCTCAGCTCTAGTCCTTACAAAGCTATCTATATTTTATCTCCTGGTAAAGAGGACTAGCTTGGTTTTCTCTAGGTTCTTTGCTTCTGGCCCAGGGGGATAGCTCTTCCAATGCCCACTGCATGACCTCATGATATCGGAAAGAAACTTTCCCATTACCAGTAAAACCATTAGATAAATAGGTTAAGTTAGTTTGAAAACAGTAGCATTACGCTCATGTCCGGGGATGTACACATAAGCCAGTACATGCCTGTTGTGCGCTCTCATGTAAATTAACTAACGAACCCCACCTTTATAGGAACTCAGTATCGTTAACGTAGTCCCTCAATATTTTCCAGTCAATACCTCTAAGGTGGGTAATTTCCAGTAAGTTGTCATCTCCAAAGTAACGGGATCTCGGCTGGGCGAAAGCTGGACAATGACAAAGGAAGTGCTCCATTGTTTCCATGTCCTCCATGCATGCCCTCATTGTCATTCGTGGCTCCAATCCGGTACAAATTCCCTCGCAGATTAGAGTGCCCCGTTAAGATCGCGGTCATCTTTCTCCTTCGCCCAATTTTGTAACTTAATCTTCGTTGCCTTGAAAGGGTTCGCTTTAGTTAGAGTTCGCCAGTTCATTTGTACGTTAATTTCCTGTTTTCCCGTAGTGGGCCGACACCCATACCATACGATTGTTGCCATGTACTGCGTAATCGTTTATCATATTTTTGCAATCTAAAACGGTCCTAGAATTTACTCTTTCGGTTTTGATTGCCCTAATTCCAGACTTGCTGTCGGTATACATATTAACATCTGTGGGTCTAATATTCACACTGATCTATTTTAAAGCATCCGTGATCGCACGAACCTCCGCCTGGAAGACTGTATTATGGTCAGTCAAGCGGTGTCCGGTTCTTCTATGAAGAAACCTAGGAGTGTCTTTCTGGTATCAATGTCTCACATTCATTACTTTGTAAGCCCTTAAAAAATTTAGAAAAGTTTTCGCTGGGTTTTTATCGCTCCCACCCACAAGAAAGAATCCTCTTTTTTATTATTTAATTTATGCTTTTCCTCGTACAATCTTAAACTATTGACACAGTTTATATAAACACATGTATGTATAAACAAACAAACGAAAAGTGTATAGGAAATTGCAAAAAATAAAAGAATCCAGAAACTTTTATTCATCATTATAACTTCTTTCTTTATTCCAGTTTTAACAAAATTGCTTTTTCCTTTTCATTCTTTCTCTTGACACATATTTATAAAATGTATAAATACGGACTTTAAGTATTTAGACCGCCCATAGCCACAGATGAGAGATTGTCTTGGAACATGCTGAAGTGTAAATATTGTCATATGCAAAATTAGTTTGTACAGGGAGTGAGTGAGTGTTCTTGCATTTGCTAGGGGTATTGAAAAAGGTGAAGTTATTTTAAATGCACAAGTAGAAGCTAAAGCAAATTGCTAGATTTTCATCATCAGTTTGGAATTTTATTTATCTAATAAGCAAACTCAACTACACTGAACCAAAAGTTGTAGGTAAAATGTAAATGTTTTGCAACGAATATTTTCGTCAATGAAATGGAATTTCAAGCGGCATATGATGATATTTCATATTAGACAAACATTTGAAATGTTTAAAATTTCTACCTAAAGAAAATATAAGATAAGATAGTGGTAAAATATCACTAATTTACCACTGACTTTGTCGCCAGTTCTACTGCTACTGACGAGCTATACCCAGACAATGTGTTGTGCTATAGACATTTAATATGTGCGTGTCATTGAAAACCTGCTAGTGACAATATATTGACTATGTAGTACTTTTGGGACCATATATAGACATAGAAAACAAATTTTCACTAGTACATTTTTGTAATTCTAGTCTATGATTAGGTTAGACGGTGCTAAAATGCATCTCTACTCGGAGACCCAGTTGGGCCCATTGTGATTCCCTTCTATTGCCCATTAAAAGTAATATTCACGCCCCCTCACCTTTTTACACAGAAGTGACCCTATTATCCGTCATTAAGCCACTGAATTCCCATTATGAAACCCCTGATGTCCTCTAGTTTACACTTCCCGATATCAGTAATGTTCTCATAGAAACGTCTGCTCAGCCATCTAAGCCTATGATCAATGGTTTCTAGTTCATCTTCATCCCCGCACATAGTTACTACAGAAATCTTGAGTGTCAGTTTCCCAAATGCTGGTTCTTGATCTGACCGAGCAGTGGCCAGTCAACGCGCCTATCACGATTCCTATCCATGTCCAGTAGCAGTTTGGATCTTCCTGAGCCAAGTTTTGGCAACTTCGCCATGAACTGTTGGTCCTGCTCTCTGAGGATCGCCAAGATCTCAACTTGGAAAACGCTACTTTCATTCGGGAGTCTGAAAGAACTACGAATGTTCGTTCCCAAGATATAGACGCCAGCCCATGTGCCTTCCCCCATTTTTGAGCCGTCTGTAAAGACCGCACTACCCTCATATAGCTTATCGGATTTTACCCTATCCGAAATTACCAGTGAGGGTGTTCTAGTCTATACTTTTGGTAATTTTTTTTGGAGTTAATGTTGATAATGAATCTTCATATTTTGTTCATTAAAAAAGGAACTAAACGCAATTTACACTGTCTTTTCTGCTTGAACTTACAGTCCCTGAGAGGTGTCGAGAACCTTTCGGGGTAAAACAAAAGTCACAAAATTATAATTTGAGGCGATTTTTTGACATTTCTCTTTGCCTTTTTCGTGCTCTCAGCATTAAGCGTGTATACAAATGTAAAAAAGACATGAAGAAAAAGACTTAAATAAATTTGATGAAGTTTTCAATAAAATAATTTTGACGAAACTGGTTTCATTAATCCAACGAACCGTGACGTTGGCTGAATTTTAATGAATTTTTCATTAGAGTAATGTCGAAATTCATAGAATTTAGGCCCAACATTCTTTCAGTGTAGAAGATAAAAAAAATAGTTAATTTAAAATAAAAACAATCAGAAAATGTTCAAAACATTAGGTCTCCTAAAATCCTTTTTATACTTTACGACATATATTTTTCTTCCTTCAGATAATTTAGCAAAATTGTAAAATTGTACTTTAGGAGGTAATCTATCGTTATAAATAATTTATCTTCCTAAAGATAATCTGGCAATAGAATAAATAATTCAATTATATGATTATCTAGCAATATCACAATATCTAGCAATATCACAATATCTAGAAGTATTGCCTTCGAATCTCATCGAAGTATCGCCTGGCCGTAATAATATTTTTCTTCCAAGCAATACGATTTCGAATAATTTTCGTATTACTTTGCTTGTAAGGATGTTATACATATCGCTCATTTACTCAAACAACGTCATAACTCAAAAAAACTAGTTTGCCAGAAAACAAGTTTAAAGTTTTTAATTTGCACACAACTTAATGGAAAAATAAAATTTTACTTTTCTCTCAATAGTTTAGTAAAATAATGAATAACAATTCCCCGGGAATTTTTTCCCATTCCTCCTATTATAAATTAAAATTTCCCCGGGGAAAAGTAGGTATACCAAATATGAGGGAGAGGGAGAATTTTATGAGAGTTTTCTCCCCAAACACTTTGAAGGGAACTAATACAAAAGTTTAAAAATAAAATTAGTAAATGTTTTAAAACAATGATATAAGCATTTATTTAGAACAAAATGTTTTAGGCATTTTTATCCAAGTCATGTGCATAGGGCTTGAACTACTTCTGCCTTCTGAAAAACTGCTAAAACTGCTCAATTTTGCACGCCTCTAAGTTCACATGATAGATAAAAAATGAAAGATTTGTTTCCTTCTAATACGAGTTTCAAGACTGACAAGAAAAACTTTATAAAATTTACATTATCCTTTACATCTATAGTCATTGGGAATTTAATCCATACGCATCTGCACCAGTCCAGTTTTAGCACCACTTTCTCAGCATAAAGTTATTCCGCATTCTTGTGTATGGTTACGCTGTTTACTTTATTTTTTATTTAAGCAAAAAACAGATATTTATATTAACACACAATCTTTTTGGCAATGAAAAGATAATTTAAATTAAATTTCTATTGCTGAATTCTTGCGTTAAGCTTAAATTAGACGTGCCAAGCCATTGCCATAACCAAACCAAAATTCAATTGGTTTCTATGGTAATGGATATGGGGTTATGGCGACTCACCTATAATCAAATACAGTGTTGTCCCATAAGTTTGGTTCGAACATCTGTTTTCTATGGTTATGGTTATGTCATGTCTGATTGAACCTTTAGTACAAAATAAAATGTAAACATTAAACAGCTGATGCAGATTTTACTCTCTGCCGTATTTAGAATGGGAGGATTATTCTCCGGGAACAAATAATTGTGCTGAAGATATTTGTATGAAGTTTTTACACAATATGAATAATACTCGTATGAGGAATAATTCGTCATAATTAACTCAAAAATTAAATTTTTGGAGTTATGGCGCTGTTTGAGTAAATGAGCGATATGTATACAAATTACCAAAAAAAAAATTTCTTAACTACCAAACTTGGCTTAGCCTGGATTTTACTAAAGCTGTTGGATGCGAGTAAAATATAAAAAAAAAATTCGAACACAGTACTTTTGTATATTCACAAAAAGAGTTTTCTTTATTTTAACACGAAAATTGTACATATGTACTCGTACCATTGATATGCTGTGATTCAGTCAGTCTGTCTTTTGTCATTCCACTTGTTTAATTAATGGTGAAAATATGTTTTTCAATATGCCCCAATTAACACCTACATAAGTTTTTTTGACCCCATATTTTCGATAAAAAAGTAAACTGAAGAAGAAAAACAACTAAACAAAAAAAAAAAAGGATGCAATCAAATAGTTTATTTTCATGTGCATAGGAAAACAAAGTAAGTAAATCTAGTACATCATGAAAGGGATTAAAAAATACATTTATGCAAAGAATAATAATGACTATGCATATATGTATTCATCAACATTTGCTCCTATTCGTAAAGAATTCAATATGGGTTACATTTTGTTTTCAAAATAATTGTAATTGCAAGTCTGCTTATATTAAGGATGTGTGCGACTGCCTCCTTTACTCCTTTTTATAATGTGGCTATTTGTGTATGAATGCTTAATAAAGATTTATGTATTTGGTGTATGGTTTGATGTGTGTGTGTGTGTGTTTTTTGTTATGTATATTTTGTTTTGTGTTTTTTAATCCTTGAGGATTATTTGGAAATGGCTTAAGTGTTGGTACAATGAATGTCCTAAAATCATTGTTATGGCTAAATAGACTGCAATTAAGTCGAGTTTTTTTCATAAATATTTATTTATGTATGTGTAGAAAAATAGAAAAGTTTGCCTTAAAGGCAGATTCTTATACATGACTTGCTTGGTTGCTCTACAGAGATAAAACAAAACCCAAATAAATACATAAGTATGTAAGTCGACAAGCTATAAAGAAGACTCATTCAGTTTTAAAAGCTTCAGCTAATTAAAATTTATTTTCGAGCCATTACACAGGCACCAAATAGGGGATTTATCAAAAAAAAAAAAAAAGGGCAACATTAAAAAATAAATTCAGTAAAGTGCGACTGACTCGCGCACGAAGCGTTCCGTACGTTCGGTTTTGAGCAATTTTTTTTAATACGGCGTTATTTCAGTTTAAACGATTTTTTTTCGTTTTGGCGATTTTTTTCGGTTTTTGGGTTTTTCTTTTTGGCGATTTTTTTCATTTTGGCGATTTTCCGGTTTTTCGCGATTTATTTTAGTTTTACAACTTTTTTTTAATTGGGCGATTTTTTTTTGTTTTGGCGATTTATTTTGGGGCTTGGCGATTCTTTTCCAGTTTGGCGATTTTATAATTTTGGGATTTTTTGGTTTTTGAAAATTTCAAAAGTTTGGATCTTAAGGTTTCCAAGATACAGCAAGTTGTCAAAATTACATTAACTGATAGAACACTCTTTAATTTAGATTTGTTTAAATGTTAGTGTTAATTGTTCTATTCTGTATAAAAATACACTAACTATACAAATTTCAAGTGTATATACATACAATTGTATGTATGTATGTATATTAGAGATCGACCGAAGGCGTTTTTTTTTGGCTGAAGCCGAAGCCGAAGCCGAACTTGGGCTAAAATCCTAAACTTCGGCCAAAACGAAGCCGAAGCCGAATGTTTTAAATCTTAAAAATGATACTTGTTTTATATGAATTAAGAAAAAAGTTTGCTTTTTTGAGATCACTGAAATAGCTGTAATATCTATTGGATACATAACAAGAAAAATAAAACTATTTTGCAATTTCTAGATTGCTTTTTCATATGATCACTCACAAGAACGTCCAAGTAAAAGAAAATAGAAAGCAACAGGGTTGTATTTCAAAGTAACCCTTTCAAAACGTTAAACACAGTAGAAACTGTCGGCGAGCAACGACCAAAAATAATGTTATTTTTCAAGCTTGGAAGGAAAAATATTATGCTTCGGCTAATCGGCCGATTTTTGCCGTAGGCCGAATGTTGGCCGATTACCAATTTTTGGCCGAAGGCCGAAGCCGAAGCCGATTAATCGGTCGAACTCTAATGTATATATTACATGGTATTTTAACATTTTGCTCGTTTGGGAACACCCTTTAATTTTTAACCTTAATGTATTTGTTGTTGTGAGCGGGCAAAGTTCTACACACTCTGTCCAAATTTCAGGTCCGTAGCGGGACGGACAGCGTAGCGAAAACAATAGGCTTCCTTTTCACCTTTGGTGTACGGAACTCTAAAAAACGAGACAACTACACTAAACTTCTTATTTTTAATGTATTATTATATAATTCACTTTAGAAAAAGGGAGGGGGGAGTTGCAATTTGCCACTTTAGTCGGTCAAACCGTCACGCTGATTATACAAATACATATCGCTCATTCATTGCAACAGACGCATAACTAAAACAGCTAGTTTTCCAGAAAACAAGTTTTTTAAGTTATCAATTTACATACTACTCAATGAAGATATAAAAATATTTTCTTTTCTCCCAGAGGTGCATTTATACATAATATTAAATATGATATAACGATTTTTTCCGCATTATTAACTAACAACAAAAACACATTTTTTGAGATATGTCTATGTTGCAATAAATGAAGATGTAATTTTTTTAACTCAATTATTTATTAGTTATTAAATGATATTTATGACTTTCAGTAAGTAACAGACAACTTGACAACTTAGTGGTTTTGTTATTTAATTTTATCTATACACAGAAATCTAACCGTTTTGTTACCTTTCAACATGTTTCTAGATTATCTTTCTATTGTGTGGATTATCATTTTTAGAAATATGTATCCTTGCATACGAGTGTGCTTTAAATGCTCACATGCATTTCTAAATATGTGAATATATCGCTTATTCAATTTTTTCTCACTCCACTTCTCAAGAAACTCCTTAAGATTTAAAATGTTATAGTTTGAAGTCCCTGTTAGCTTTTAATTGTACATTGTGAAAAGGCCTGTTAATCAAATTGTACAACAAGTCGCAAAGTGTTTAGGGGGTGCATTAAAACATACTATTATTAAGTTTAAGAAAATAAATTAAAATTAACAGGCACAGGTATTTCCATGATACAATAATACAGGTAAACTCGTGACGAACGGTAATCCCGAAAAAAACCAGGATCAATCTTCTAAAAAATAAGCTTTTATTAAAATGTTTATATAGTTAAATATGTACATTGGGGCGGGTCGATTTGTATGGAGGCAAAAAAATCGCTCAAATTACAAGAAAAATCGTATTTTAGTGATCAAAATAAAAAACTTTGCCGAAGGAACCATACCTCTAAAATATATTTTGATGTCCCGACTTTTGATCCGAAGGGTCAAATTTTGAAAAATCTCACTTTGACCCATTTAGAGTTCCTCAATCGAGTGAAATTTAGAAAATTAGCATTTTCTTTATAGCACAGTCTCGCTTTTCTTTGCTATCATCAAACAACACTGATAAACAGCAATTCGAATTTTCGTCGAAAATGGAAAAGGGTATATATTATATATCATTTTCCATTTTTTGGTAAAGGGTATAAAAATACGTATGAGTAATATATTATTCTTCATCAGTATCACTCATACGCACTAAAATTGTGATTTTTTGAAATGTTTGTATGGTGAACCCACCAGGGGTGGTTGTAGGGGATAGGGATGGGCAAAAAATATCGATATATCGAAATATCGATATTTGAGAAAATAAATATCGATATATATCGCCGATATTTCAAAAACCTATATATCGATACATCGATTCTTATTTGCGAGTATCGGGTTTCGATACTTTTAAGAGCTATACCCGTTTTTTAACTGTGACCCAACTAAGGCAGGTGACTTTTTGGATTGTGTGGGTATAAACCTAAAGGCAGAATTTGTTTTTACTTTCTGTTCTGTTAAGAATCAGCTGACTCTTTTTGGTTTATAAAAATCATATACATATAAGCCATTAGTTTTTCTCTCCTTAATTCTGTATATGTTGCGTACACATTCCTCGATGCATGTCGCTATTCACTTTATGAATGCGATGGTAGAACTATAGCTAAAACTTTACAACAATTACGCCCGGAAACTGAAATTGTATTATTTTTTTGACATGTGTTTATAAACGTTAAAAACCGAAAAGTTGTTCCCACATTCCCAGGAAATGAAAAAGTCCGGGAAAAGAAAAAATCTAATAACAATGGACGATGCAAAACTCATCACTTTAGTGGAAAACTGAGACCATTCTGGTCTGAAACAGCTGATAACTTATTACAGAAAGAGTAACTATTAAAATTTAGAAACAGAATAGCACAGCACAGAGCAGCAACAGAAAGTAAAGACTAATGAAGTCTTAAGGAGCTACAGTAGGTTACGTATAACTTAACATAAATAGTTCTTTTGTATTAAATTTCTTAAAGTAAGTAATTGTACATTCGAAATTAATGCAGCAAAAAATATCGATATATCGAAATATCGATGTTTTAAAAAAATATATATCGATACTGTTCGAAAACATCGATACGATATATATCGATACATTTTCTTCATTTGCCCATCCCTAGTAGGGGGTGTGCCACTGGCATAGGTGGGTCGGCCCTCCAAAATTAGTGGGGTCGGTCATACATTTTGACTCGATGGAGGAACTCTAAATGGGTCAAAGTAAGATTTTTCAAAATTTGAACCTTCGGATCAAAAGTCGGGACATCAAAATACATTTTAGAGGTATGGTTCCTTCGGCAAAGTTTCTTATTTTGATACCTAGAATACGATTTTCCTTGTAATTTGAGCGATTTTTAAATCGACCCGCCCCAATGTACATGCATATTTACCCTGTCGGAAACTACATTAACTTTAAACCAATGATAAGCAAACGCATACATATAATGTAAAAGAGAGTGAATTGCATGTTTGTATGAATGTTCGTGTAAAAAAGAGAATAAAAAAGTGCCCACGGGCGGCCTTTTGATGATCATTGCTTTAAACTAACTTTAAGCTAACTATTTCGCAACTAGTGCTGAATGACACTTGGATTACTTTTCAATGTAATCAACTGGCTATTTTAAAATTGCGATTTCCTAGGCGGTAGTCAATTCTCTCACTCTGCATTACTTTCAGCTAACTTAAAGTTTACTTTTTTAAATCACCTGGTAGTCAGTAAATAAAAAATTTTCTGGGGTTCGAACTCAACGCGCTACCACTCGGATAAGGTGCCATATAAAACAATAACAGCAAAATGTTAATATAAGACTGAAATGAGTTTCAATGTAGCTGAGAATAAATTTCTTTGCTTTCATCAAATTCGATTGCGTACTCAACTTAAGAATTAATTTTGGGTTTGCTCTGGATGACATTGCAGTTAGCTTTTAGTCAGTCTAAGAAAAGCTAACTATAAGTTAAATATTTTTGTAGTCAACCACACATTCTCCGACAGGGTAGTTATGTATGAATATGTATAAGTGTACTACATACATACTTATGCATTTTATTTTAATTATAAATAAAATTCAATTTACGTGTGAGAGTCTAAACACAATGTTTGAGGTGCGGTGCGATTTCTCATTGCGGGAGAGTAAAATAAACATAATACAACGGAAGACGGCTACGGCAATACTTGTCATTGTTTGTTTAAATTTTTATTAATTTTTTGTGGATACATTTTAATAAAATTTTCTAAAAAATTTACTCTTTGTTTAATATTTTGTAATGGAGTCCCTATGCTCCTTATAGGAACGGCGAGAACATATATACATACATATATATATATATATATATATATATATATATATATATATATATATATATATATATATATATATATATATATATATATATATATATATAATATTTGGTAATGGCAGTAACTAGAAACAGAAAACGACTAACATTTTATACATTGGCAGAAATATTTGATATATTTTTTGAACTTTTATATTTTATGACAAAAATTAAATTCACCGCCAATTATTCAAAAACTATGGCAACATCAGAAAGAGAAAGAGAGTCAAAAATTGAGAGAATAAGAAAATCCGCAGAGAAAATAAAATAGATTTTAATTTTATACCGTTCCGCACAGCGGGTTTTTACTTCAAAATCGTATGAAAAACCGCACCGCAATAAATTATCGTTACATTGTGTTGAGACTCTGATACGTTAAATATTTTTAATTACCGGTTTTATATATATACATACACACATATGTATGTACTATATACACCGGCATCATCGACCCGAAATTTAATCGGCTTCTTATACAAACCAGGAATGGCAAAGTTGCAATTGTACTTTTTTGGGTACTATTCAAACTCGGAAAGTACAATAGTACACCAATGACTTATTTAGTACGAGGGCTACTATTTATATTTCGGGAATAGCAAATAATAATAAAATTTTTAAATGAAAATGGCTTTATTATATTTCGAAATATTCCACTTGATGATCAATAAATACACTTTTGCGTTCGTTCAAATCATTTGTCATAGCAGTTTTTCCATTCTTCTTGAAACACCTCCAAAACATGGTTTTTGAACGCTTCAACTGGTTCTTCGGCTCTCGTAAATAGTTGACCACGCAGTTTACCTTTGATATTTTGGAACAAAAAGAAGTCATTGGGTGCCAAGTCAGGACTGTACGGAGGATGAGTCATTCGATTCGATGTTCTGACTGCTCAAAAATTCACTTGTTTGACGAGTTGTGCGATAGCTCGCATTGTCATCATGAAGAATGATTCGTCTTCGGGGGTTAGTTTTACGAATTTCTCTGAAGACTTCCCACAAATAAATGGTCGTGTACCACTCAAAATTGACAGTTCTACGTTACTCAAGCCGAACAGTGGCCACATGACCCATTAGTTCGAAGAAATAGGCGACCATTTGCTTCGCTGTGCTTCATGCACGAACAACTTTTGTTGTTTTAGCTCGTCTTGGAATACCCACACGTTCGATTGCTGTTTTGTTTTTCCGGCTCATAAGCATATATGCATGATTCGTCAGCTGTCACGATTTTATAAAGGTCTTTCGATGCACAACAGTTGGACTTTCTAATAAGTTCCTTGCACTAATTGACGCGATCCTTTTTTTGAGCGATTGATAAATTATGGGGTATCCAGCAAGAACAATTTTTTTTTAGCAACTAAGGGCCAAACCCACGATATCGACAACGTTCGACTTGTTGTCGCACACTTACGTCCTGGCCCACGATATCACGAGAAATCGTTCGATCGACAACTTGTATTGCAAACAACAACAAATTTTCTAAAGTTATTGTTGTTTGCAATACAAGTTGTCGATCGAACGATTTCTGGTGATATCGTGGACCAGGCCGTTACATTCAAAACAAAAACAAATTTTAATATTATGTTGTTGTTTCAAATGTATGCGAACGTTGTCGATATCGTGGGTCAGGCCTTAAGCGTTCATGCAAAATCTAATGTATTGGAGTGGGACTAATCTGCAAGGATGTCTATCGCACAATATGTCACATGACGATTTTGTATTGTATCTTGTGGCACAAAAACCGACTGCGATTGAATTTCCTATACCAGCGATATACTGTGGTTTTAGATGCTGCTTTATCGCCATACAAAGAACTGAGTTCATCGACACATTCTTGTTGAGATATTCCACGTCGAAAAATGTGAAAAATAATCCAACGAAAACCTTCTCTTGAAATTTCCATTTTTTTTGTCAAAGTGATTTTCTGAACTCACTGTAAACAAAACAAATAGCACTTGTACCTCGAAACGTTGTGAGTACGTTTATACTAGAAAATGTCACTTTTTATTATGGTATTGCCAGATTTTAGCTATTGACATTAGTGCTGCCAGTTCCCGAAATATAAATATTAGCACTCGTGCATTTAAGGAATCTCCCCAGTTTCGCTCCGCATTTCTTTTCAAACGATTGCATATGTAAATTTTCACTTTTGAACAATGAAACTCATATTTTTCTCAATTGGAAACAGTCTTGTGAAAGCAAAACGCACCGAGAAAACCAAAAAATGTCAGCTCGGCCATTTCCAAATCATTTTTCTTCTAAATTCGGATGATAGAGCACGTGCTTATAATTTGTAAATTTTAAACAAGTGTAACCATATGCTTCAACATCCCAACTTACAAGCAAATTTGTGAAAACGATTCGGTAGCCAGAACAAAGTCGATTATTTTAATAAAAAGAAATAAAAATATGTAAATTGAACTAAAAAATATTATAGTGCAATTAAGATCAAAAAAGTACAATTTTTGAAAGTTGTTGGTACAATTTTAAAATTCTCAATGCCGTCCCTGACACAAACTAATACTGTGCATGTGTGTGGTGTGATGAGCATCATTGATGTACATACATACATATGTACAAATAAATTTTAAATATAACAGCTTAATTAACGCCGTAAAGCATACAACAGTAAATTTTTTTAGTTTTACTGCACCGGAATATAGCATCCTTTTTCCCCATAATAAGTAAGGGTACTAAAGTTATACAATTATAGTGTTGCTTTTAAGAAATAAAATACATCAACAACTTAAGAACTATTTTTAACTTCCCACCAAACAAAAATTATGTTATAAGTTTGTAGTGTGTGTCTATGCATCTTTGTGTATGTACGAGTCCACCTACAGACCAAACGGCTGGACCGTTTTTGATTTAATTTTTTTCTGTTTGAAAGGTGACTTGATCGAGAATGGTCTTAGCTATGTTTTGAAGATAACACATCTTTTCTAGATATATCGGGGATTATTAAGGTTTTTAATTTTAGTTATTTACTTAAATTTTGGAGTCTACATATTTTTGAATAAATTTGCTGTCTTCAAATATTTCTATATATATTCTTATTATAGAAAGTTGTATGTCTTCAGGGTCTCAAATCTGTGTAGTAGACTTTTCTATAGTTTCATTGCTTCTTTGTTACACTGTCGTATCAGTTTCTGTTTTCCACAGGCTGATTCGTATAAAACCTGAAATAAACTTACAAGAAACATGAGCAAGGAAATAAGGTTTTTGTTGTTCACCCTGAGTTTCACAGAATGATAACAAACTTCTCGTCTGGAAAAGTTCTCACTTAAGTTACAGAAAATAGGCACAGGTCAGGTGAACAGTTTTTTCCTCTTTAAGAAATATAACTGTATAAACCAGAATTGCCAGAGTTGCCAGCCTTTAAATAGGTGTGCATACTCATATGGGGACAGTGGGCGGTAATGGGCTAAAGGAGTAGAAATGTGGAGAAAGAAAACGGGAAGTACATTTGTATTCGGTATTTGAATAAAGTAGCTTGATTATAGATTTCCAATAATAATAGCAAAGTCTTCGTATTTTATAGCTGTTTTTTTAAAGAAAAATTAAGAATTATCATGTTTTATTCATAGATTGCAAAAAAAATATACTTTGTGTAAACAATGTTTTTATTGAAATTAGCAACAATTATGTCCGACCTAGAACTCCGACAATAGGCTGTAAATTGAGCTATAGTTCATAACTTATTATCTATAATTAACGCAAGTTAGAGGAAGCATTTGACAATTTTCATACTAAACTGTCAATAATCCATCTATTTTCGATAATGTGTTTCAAATTATAGGAATTTTCCTGAGTTAAGGCATTTTTAATATTATTAAAAAATAATAAGGCTCGTCGGGATCTACTCTGTAATTCGGGACGAAACTAAATTCTTTCGAATTGTAATGTTAATAACATACAAATTCAAAAGTATTTTCTTTCGTTAGATGGTGTATTCAAATCACCTGATATTGATTCGCCTTGGCCTTTCACAATTTCTAGAATTTGTATGAAAAAACAAAAACAAATTTTCCAAATGCTATTTTTGTAAATTACACTTTTGTGACGTGATTTGGACAATTAAGTCCTTAATTTAAAAAAAAATCTGATTTGTCAACAACTGAATGATGATACATACACACATATGTATTTCACTATTTAATCGGTAAAAGGTCAGGTTAGGTTGAAAAGAGGAGCCATTACGCTCATGTCCGGTGACATACACATAAGCCAGACCACGCATGTTGTGCGCTCTCATGTAAATTAACATTTATAAGAACTCATTATCGTTCTTTCTCAAACTTTTCCAATCAATATATCTAAAGTGTGTAACGCCCGGTAAGGTGTCACCACCAAAATAACGGGATCTCTGCTGGGCGAAATCTGGATAATCACCCAAGAAGTGATCCATTGTCTCCATGTCCTCCATGCATGCCGTACATTCATTCGTGCCTCCAATCCAGTACAAGTGCCCTCGTAGATTAGAGTGCCTCGGTAAGATTCCAGTTAACTTTCGTAGCTCGGGCTTGTTTAGTTTCAACAGTCCCCTTGTTTTATCTTCGTCAGGGTCGCCCCATAGAACCTTGGTTAGATTACCCACAGTATCACAATTCCATTGTATCCTGTGGGTCATCTTCGCCCAATTTTGTTAATCAATCTCCGCTGCCTTGAAAGGATTTTCACTAGTTAGAGTTACTGTTCGTGACGTTCTGGCCTTTTTCGCCAGTTCATTTGCACGTTGATGCCGTACAAGACGAATGTTGCCATGTACATGATAAACGAATATCATGTTATTGCAATCTAAAATGGTCCTAGAGTTTACTCTTTCGGTTGTGATTGCCTTAATTGCCGACGTGCTGTCGGTAAATATATTGACCTCTGCGGACCTAATATTCACATGGAACAATTTAAAACCTCCGTGATCGCACCAACCTCCGCCTGGAAGACTGCATTATGGTCAGGCAAGCAGAAGTAAATTTCAGTCTTCGGTTCTTCTATGAATAAACCTAAGCCCGTTCTTTCCCCTAGCTTCGAGCCATCCGCGTAGCAGCAAACTCCCATGGGTATTTGTTCTAGGGTTCGATTGACTCAGGAGTGTCTTTCTGATATCAATGTCTCGCATTCAGTTATAACCCTGATCTCACGTACCCGGCCGGAGATTGCCAAAGTCTGGTCGTATCCGTTCAGTGACGTTCATATGTTCTGATGGTGTGGTACTCGTATATTGTCCTTTCCGATCCATTCCCCCATCACTTGTAGACGTTTTCCAGCAAGAGCTGCTTTGTATCTAATACGAATGTCTATAGGTTGGACATATATAGTGCTCTCCAATACCCTGGTGGATGTAGTTCTCATAGCGCCACTTATACCTAGGCAGCACATTCGTTGAACCTTCTCCAAAATTGTAGTGTTGCACTTCCTATCTGTTGACCTCCACCATATTACCGATGCATATG
Source organism: Tachina lurida (assembly GCA_944452675.1). Lineage (NCBI taxonomy): Eukaryota > Metazoa > Arthropoda > Insecta > Diptera > Tachinidae > Tachina > Tachina lurida. Next base: position 10,620,179 of record OX101754.1, on the reverse strand, counting down.
TTAGACTTGATCTGATCACACTCCTATAGAGCCAGTGTGTCGGAATAAAGCTAAGTGCCCATCTGGACCCAATGGCCCTTCTGCAGAGAGAACAGCACGATTTAGGCTTCTTGATTCTTTCCTCTACGTGATGTCTCCACAACAGTTTCCGATCTAGGATCACTCCTAAATATTTAATCCTATCGGATAAGGTTATGGTCTTTCCCTGGAAACTAGGATGAATATGCTACATGATCTTTGTTTTCCTGGTGAAAAGACCTATTTCCGTTTTTCTGGGTTAATATTCAGTCCTCTCTGCCGAGCCCAATTTAACGTAAAGTTGAGAGTTTTATTCGCCTTCTTGGTTAATTTATTAATTTAGACAGGCTATGTGTAGTGGTTATCCAAAGAAGGGGTGAAATTATATATCCAATCAATTATTGATTGGTCATCTTGAAACCGTACTAAGGATTGGATAAGAGTGTCGGTACTCACATTGTTGAAAGCGCCTTCAATGTCAATACAAACGCTAAACTTATGCAACTTGTCATGGAAAGCTTTTTCGATGTAGTTAACTACCCTGTGAAGAGTCGTTTCTACTGAACTTCCTTTGACATACGCCTGCTGTCTAAACCTCAGACTGTCGTGTAATATCCTGCCCTTAATCATGCAGTCCACTATCCGTTCCACGGTCTCGAGCAGCAAGGAAGTGTAAGCTTTTGGATTCGCATAACTGACCTTGCCAGGCTTAGGTATAAAAAATACCCTTCCGTCCTACCAGCTTTTTGAAGTATATGCGAGTTGTAGGGAGGCATTAAAAATTCTAACCAGATGAGATGATAAAGCGTTCACCTCTTTCTGTAGAAGCACAGGAAAATATCATCCCGCTTGCCTTGAAAGGGGAGAAGCTACTAATTGCATTCCTAACCATGCCGTCTGTGATGGTTGATCCCTGGCGATCCACATTTCCAACTAGTGGCGGTTGCACTGTAGGTCCTTCCATACTATTTGGAAAATGTGTGTTCATCAGCAACAATAAGGTATCCTCCATGTCCTGAGCAGCAAGGAAGTGAGACTTATTGGTCTGTAAGCCTTTGGAATCGCAGAACTCGCCCTGCAAGGTTTAGGTATACAAACTACTCTTGAGTCCTGCCAGCTTTTTGGAGTGTATGCGAATTATAGGCAGGCATTAACAATTCTAAGCAGATGAGATGATAAGGCGTCCACCTCGTTCTGTAGAAGCGCAGGAAAATATAATCCCGCTTGCCTTGAAAGGGGGAGAAGCTACTTATTGCATTCCTAACCATGCCGTCTGTGATGGTTGGTCCCTGGCGATCCACATTTCCAACTAGTGGCGGTTGCACTGTAGGTCCTTCCATACTATTTGGAAAATGTGTGTTCATGAGCAACAATAAGGTCTCCTCTATTGTTTCCGCTCTTTTGTCGATATCTTCAACCAGCATTTCGGCTTGGAAGAAACTTTTTTATCTTCGAGACTTCGTTCACACTATCAACCTGTTCGCGGAAAAGCTTCCAGGAGTTGCGTTTTGCCGTCCGAATTACTTTATTGTATTCGTTGACACTCGTGTGATAATCATCCCAGTATATACTAAATTGTTTACGTCTGGCTCTGTTATGATCGGTAATAACTGAACGTTGTTCAAATTCTGGAGTCAATTATTCCACCACACAATGAAATATCCCATAAAATATATGTATGTACCTTTTAATAAATATCGATGCTTTACGCACATAACTTAACACACATAACAAGCGCATTCTACATAGTACATACATACATACACACACACACAAGTGTACGTACTTTTGTTTCTAACTAAAACTCCTCATAGAAAGAAGCAACAGAAAAAAAAGTGAAAATAAAACTGTGTACATACATACACAAATATGTACATATGTATGTACATTTTTTATTTTAATTGCAATACCACGATTTTAGGTTTTAATTACATTTTCCCCCTGTGGAAAATTTCAAAACCAAATAAATAAAACAAGAACAAGCACCATAAAGGTCACGGAGTTTAAGATGAATACGAGTATAACGACTAACATGCAACTGTGCAACAAGAATAATAAAAATTACAAAAATAACAATATGTTAAGTATTTTACTCGCATTTTACTTGGCTTTAAAAAAAATTCTGTTATAATACATACAGAGCACACGACAAGAAAGAAAGTGCCTACCCTACTTTAAAAAGAAAATTTTCACACTCCCTCTAATATGTACATATCCACATACATACACTCACTCGCCCTTTTCAGAAGGTTTCCAAAGTAAATACATACATATGTACTTACATACGTATGTAAATATGTATGTATGTGTGTATATATGACTAGAAAAATCTTCCTATATTTAATGTTTCCCCAAGTATTGTAGATTTTGAAGGGTCCTTCAAAATGACACTTGACTTGATCTAATGTTGTTTATGTACATACATACATATACTATAACTTTGTATGTACCCGTATGTATGTATGTATATAGCACGACTTTGTTTATTAATAACAAAAAGCAATTACAAGCACAAGGAGAGCAACAGCAACAACATTAGTAGTTGAGTATGAAAGATCTTGGCACACTCCTGCGAAAAATGTAACATCTAAGAAAATGTTAAAGTTTTGTTATATTCATATATGTATGTATGTACATAGGCTGAGTTTACATCTGGTATTTCATGTGTGTTATGTTCCCCAAAAATCGTAACCATTAATTACTAATGAAAAACTGTTTGATTCAGACTAGGGATGGGCAAAAAATATCGATATATCGAAATATCGATATTTGAGAAAATAAATATCGATATATATATCGCCGATATTTCAAAATCCGATATATCGATACATCGATTCTAATTTACGAGTATCGGGTTTCGATACTTTTAAGAGCTATAGCCGTTTTTTAACTGTACGATATTGACATCACTACTAGTGATGCGGAGAAAAAAAGAGAAATTTCATAATAGCATCCCAGCCGAATTTATAAGGTGACCCAACTAAGGCAGGTGACTTTTTGGATTGTGTGGGTATAAGCCTAAAGGCAGAATTTGTTTTTATTTTCTGTACTGCTGCGAATCAGCTGACTCTTTTTGGTTTATAGAAATCATATACAAGCCGTTAGTTTTTCTTTTTCATTCTGTTATGTTTCGGTTCAACCTGTGAAAATAAAAAAACTGTTAACTAAATGATCAAACAGAATTGCGGCATAAACACATTTTCCATACAAATTGACACACAAAATCAGCACCAGAAAGCAGTCGATAGATAGAATTTATTTTATTTTGACAACGTTTTTTCTTATGCTCTCACATATAAATTAATATTCTCTCAACAATGCTACCATACTTTCAATAAATTTCATATATTTTGTGAACAAAACTACAAAGAAAAATAAGCACAAAAGAAAATGAAACAAAAATTAGAGAGCATATGAAGTTACTGCCGTAGATTTTATTATGGGCTTTGTTAATTTGACAGCGATTTTTCCTGAAGTAGCGGACTTATTCTGTTTAGTCATTAATTGTAAGTGGCAGCATAAATAAAATAAAAACATTTCGAAATAAACTGTGATTGTGCTTTAAGAATTTAAAAAATTTAATTTTTACTAGAAAAACATAAAATTATATTGAAACATAACAATTCGTGTTTTTCATACGGGATTTCCCGGGATCCCGCACATTTTCCTGGAAAGAAATCCCGGGAAATTTGTGCGGGCAACTTTAGTTGGTACAAATGTACACATTCCTCGATTAATGTCGTTATTCACTTTATGAATGCGATGGTACAATAATAAGGTGATGGCAGTAGAACTATAGCTAAAACTTTACAACAATTACGAACGGGAAGTGAATTTGTATTATTTTTTTGACTAATGCGTTTATAAAACGTTATTTCCCGGGAAATGAAAAAGTCCGGGAAAAGAAAAACTCTAATAAGAATGGACGATGCAAACCTCATCACTTTAGTGGAATACTGTGACCGTTATGGTCCGAAACAGCAACAGAAAGTAAAGACTAATGAAGTCTTAAGGAGCTACGTATAACTTAACATAAATAGTTTTTTTGTATTAAATTTCTTAAAGTGACTAATTGTGCATTCGAAATTAATGCAGCAAAAAATATCGATATATCGAAATATCGATGTTTTCAAAAAATATATATCGATACTGTTCAAAAATATCGATACGATATATATCGATACATTTTTTTCATTTGCCCATCCCTAATTCAGACACGTACTTATTTATTAAGTTAAACAGTTTCATACATAACTAATAGACAATGTTATTGAATCAAACATGATTGGAAACTGTTTAAATCAATAAATATGTACATGTCTGAATCAAAAATTTTTTGATTAGTGGTTACGCTTTTTTGGTCACATAATACACAGATGTAAACCCGGCCATAGGCACCTACTACATAATTTTACATTATCGGCAAAAAAAACGTTGAAAAATTAAGTTAAATATTCCACTAAAATTGTATCAAAAAAATGAAAACAAAAGGAGTTATGGAGTTGACGATTGGTAGTTAGACGTATGTATGTATGTATATATGTATGTATGTATGTATGCATGTATTGCATACAGATACGCACACAAACAAACTAATGTGTTGTTTAACATGGATGTCTATCATTTATGCACGCGATTTATATCCTTTTTAGTATAGGGATAAGAAACAGAAGTGTAATTGAATTGATTCTTTTAAATTTACTACAGATATTTTGAAATTTAACTTGCTACATATACATACATAAGTATGTCAAGAATGAATTTTCACATTAAAGAAAAATGAACGTTTATGGGCCTAACTTTGTAAAACGAAAACGTTAAGCATTGACAAATCTTGTATGTATTTTCTTTTTGTAATTTATATTTTTAACCCCCGACCAAAAAAGGGTATTATAAGTTTGTAGTGTGTGTCTGTGTATCTGTGTGTCTGTCCGTGTCCACGTACAGCCCAAACGGCTAGACCGATTTTGATTTAGTTTTTCTGTTTGAAAGGTGGCTTGATCGAGAAGGTTCTTAACTAAAAAAATTGGTCCAGCCGTTGAGAAGATATAACATCTTTTCTAGATATGTCGAGGGTTTTTAAAATTTTTAATTTTTGTTATTCTATATAAATTTTCGTTTTACAAAATTTTCCCGGATATCTGATTTTATAAAAAAATATTCTTTTTATCTTTTTTTATACAAAAATACCTAATATTCGGTTTTCAGATATTTTTAACACATTTGAGTATTACGAAGGATATGACCCCTGTCATAAAACATCCCCTTCAGGTATAACTAGCTTGCAAGTAATTATCTCAAAATGGTTCATTTTATGCACGAATTGGTAGATAATAATCTTAATCAAAGTTTGAGTGACAAATTCATCCCGTAAAGCTTGTGACGCATTCTCGACATTAGTTACAACTGGGAGGAAAACTAAAGTGATATTCGGAAAAAAATATCGTATATATTTTTTTTTTAATTTGACAAATTGTTTAATTGAAGTTCTCTGATGAGATAAATATCCTTAAAACGGTTCAAACTCCCTTGATTTTTTATTTACTCAACAAAAAAATCTAATATTAATGACGCAACATTTTTTGAAGTACTTCAAGTAATATGTCAGATTTTTCCAACTGATATAATTTTTTTCGATTATTTTTTATGAATTCATATTCGTATTCAATTGCTAAATAAAATAATGAAAGAAATTTTTCATTTTAAATGGTTGCCATTGTTTGGTAGACCTTTTATTGATTGTGAGTCTGAAAACCGAATCTTAGCGACACAAACTGTATATTTTATATTTATGAGCTATTAGGGTGCCTAGACACGTTCAGATTACATTGATATTGTTACGGAAATGGCCGTCGGGTTAATATAAGTGTTACGCAAGAGTATTCGAACAGGGCCAATATAAAGGAACATCCAGAAGTATTTAAATAAATAACTAAACGTACACTCGTATTCACATACAAGCACTATAGCAACCCTCTAGTCAACCTAGAACCATATGTCTCTATGTCAACACTCTTTTCTCTAGCGACAATTGCACTAGTTGAAATGTCGACAATTTTCCTTTTATGCGCGAGTAGAGATACGTTAGAGACAACAGTTCCAATGTATTTCTGTTGATATTGCCAATGAACGCGTCAATAGTTTGTTTTTCTTTTTTATTATGCTATGCAATAATGTTAAAAAGTTACGTACATATGTATGTAGGTATGTATGTATTTAAGTTTGTTGGCCCAACCCTTATTAAATTGTAGACGAGGGTCACTAAAATGTACTAGTGATTCTTTAGTTCAAATGTCTCCATATGGTCGTAAATGAATAGTGCTAAAGTCTACTGGCAGATTTTCAATGACAACCCTATGTTATATGTCAATAGGCAATTACATTGGCTGCGGTACACCTATTCAGTTGTACTATTGACAATGTCATTAGTAAATCACTACAATTTTACTATTGACATGGAGCGAGGAAATATCGATATTGTAGACTGGAGCCCCTAAAATTTACTAGTGAATCTTTGGTTCCAATGTCTCCATGTGGTCCCAAAAGAACTACTTAGTCAGTATTGCTACAGTCTAGTGGTGGATTTTCAATGACAAGCTAATGTTAAATGTCAATAGATAATTACATTGGCTGGGATACACCTGGTCAGTAGTACTACTGACAATGTCACTAGTAAATCACTACAATTTCACTATTCGCATTTTCTGCAGGGAAACAACTATATACACATGCGTAGCACATACATACGTGATTAAACGTAAACAACCAACAACAACTACAAGCGTCTGCTTATTAAGAAGGTATACATAGCTACATGCATACATACGTACATGCCTGATAATTCCAACTAAAGGCAGAAATAAAAGTAAACAACCACTTAATGATGTATGCATATACACACGTATGTACATAGTTACCACATGAACTTAATTACGCGCTTTGTAAACAACATTGAAGATAATGATGATTCGGTCTAGACTTTGCATGAAAATTCTAGTGGTTGTTGTGCGAAGTATAAAAAGGGGTTGACGCATCCAACAGCAGTTCAGTCGCGATCAAAAGTTAGTTGGGAATAAGTCAGTTGCGAAGAAGCTCAGTTGCGAATAAGTGCAGTTGCTAATAAGAAGTCTGTCGTTAATCAAGTGAGTTGACAATTAAGTTGTGCGCAGTCCGTGATTTGTGATACAACAGTGAGTGATATTTGAGTCTGTGCTTTACAATACGTGAGTTGGAAATTGAAGAGACTATAGTACAGTCTATAGTGACAGTTAGAGTCTGTCGTGATTTGAGATTATTGTGGAGTCCCTTGAGTAAAGAGTAAGGGAGCAGTGGAAGCTGATAAACGTGTGTAAGTGAAGCCAGCGAGTCCTGATTAGTGTATCAACTGTGAGAGTCTGCCATAGAGTTGTTATTGGTGTATCAACTGTGAGTGACGGCAGAGTGAGTCTTGTGTGTGACGTGCAACAGAGAAAGCAGAATTGTGTCAACACTAGCGCAGCCAGTGGTCTAAGACGTGCTTATACAACAGCGAGGAAGGAGTAGTGGTAACCAGTTGTGAATATTGAAGTAAACTTTGTGTTTTTATTTAAGCTCTTGAATTGAATTTAGATTAGTTGTATTTATAGTAAATAAAGATTGTATCATTCTTAACCCTAATTAGTACACTGGGGTCTTTTATTTATTGCAAATCTTCGAATCTACGGAAAAGCGTTTTTAACAGAGAATAAAAACGTAACAATATGTTCACATAAGTTTTTCAGCTTTACCGTAGGTACAACTTTGTCAAATATTGTTAGAAAAAAATTTAGGAGTTCCTTTAAGTTATTTTGAAAAAAAAAACTGAAAAGTAAATTGTTTTCCTTAATTTTTGCAAAAAAAAAAGTGCTCGAAGAAATAAATTTTTGGCAAATGATGTTAGCAAGATTTGCTCGCTAGACTCTTAGCTACACTGATTTTCGAAATCTTTGGAGGCCCATAAAAAAGTTTGTCAGCAAAATTGCCAAACTCGGTATACTACCCTTTAGTAGTACTAACGAACCTATACTGTCACGACCGCGTGTTTTCCCAAAAGTCTCAATTTGTTGCATTGGAATTGACTTCTTTAAGTTATAGTTGGATGGGATATTTAGCCACGACTGCAGTATTGCAGCTTTTATAATTGTCTTACTTAATGACACTTTTTTTCTCTTCTAATAAACCCACAAAATTTAAATCTGAAAGCTGTCACCAACTATTTTCGACTTGACAATATTCGTCGCCTTCAAAGATTTTAGTGCTGCTTGACTGTCGACATACAGGATAAACTCCTCATCTTTAGTCACATTTATGGAATATCGCTATAATTTCAGCCTGGAAAACCGTAAACTTGCGCGCAATTCTGGTTTACCCAATGTAGACCCCAGCGCCAGTTACCATGTCCATCTTGGGCCCATCTTTAAAAACAGCATAACCCTCGTAGAACATATTTGATTTCACCCAAAAGTCCCCATTGGGTATCATCAATGAAGGTGTCCTATGAAACTCAATCTCAGCGACTTTGAAACTATGGTTCGTGGAAGCAATTCTAACCAGACCAACCTCATTCATGCCTTTCGTGTCACCCATTAGTCTTGGCCTCACCAAACCCGATTCCTAAACCTTGGCAAACTGCTTGCTGCCGTTTCCATTACATAGTGCTTGATGCACAGAAACTGTAGAATGACACCCAGAGCCGCTTGAGGAGTGCTTCGTGCGGCAGAAGTGATGTACAGCGAAGCACACATCCGAACCCTAGCAAGGGATTTCCTATTACTTTCCTCCGTCAACACCTTCCACCACAGAACACACCGGCACTAGGGAACTGGTCTGACAAGCATTGTGTAAATCCAATTTGCTACCATCGGCTGCAGACCCCAGTTCTTTCCTATAATGATTCTGCACGTGCACGATTAAAGGCTGAGTTAGTCGACTGCAATGGAATGTAACTGCAACGGTAGGAAACCACTGATTGATATTGTTATGTGAAAATTAATGCACAGATTTTTTCATTTCATTACTTTTTACATAACAATATCGACCATTTACATTCCATTAAAGTCTTCTAATTCATTAAAGTCGGCTAACTGGATCTTCAGTCCTGTCTTAGGCCTCTCTTAAGTGTTTCTTTTCCAAGATTACTACTTAGGTTACTACCATTTAGGTTAGGTTAGCAGGCTGCTGGTAAGGAAGGGTGAAAATTTAAAGTCCACCTCACTTGGGTCCAATACAATGATCCCTTTGTGCTACCTGTTAATTGAAGAGAAGATAGTGAGAGAGGGTGATAGTTAAATGATAGTGATAGAGAAGACAGGTGGTGAAGGAAGAGATAGAGGAAAGCTTCATTATTTTACAACTCTGCTCTTTGCACATTTTTTTATAATGCAGTGTTGCAGCGCCATCTGGTGTCAAATGAGGCGTATTCAATTTTGAAGCTGTGCTTAGTAGCCATTTTATTGGTTATTTTACTTCGCCAATGATTCTGCTACACAGCGAAGGAGGGTGCTCCGATGTTACACTAGGATTAACTAGTATCTGATGAAGTCGGCATAGTTTTTAGTGACCAGAGCCTTCCTTATGCCTGCATCACTAAATCTTTTCCCACAACAACTGATACAAAGGACACTAATGCACATCAGAAAAATGCGTGGTGTTGTTGTTATTTTTAATGACTGTCAGAGACCGGGCCCGAACCCAGGACCTTCGGTTTTTGTAGTCAACGTGCTAACTAGTTCAGCCAACGCCACCCTCTAGCTTACTATTTAGGTAAATTCAAAGTTGGCTATCAACTTGCAACTATGTACGTAATTCAGTTTCATAAGTTAACATTTTTATTTAAATTTTTGTCAAATTCGAGAATGCGAGCAGCAATTGAACTCGTTCCTTTAAACTGCTTGAAGTAGTACACACACAAAATCAAAAGAACTATTACTACATTTTCGTTTGGTTTTTTTTATTTATAGTAGTTGTTGTTCTTATGGCATAAATATTTTAACTACTCGTATTTAACTTAAGCTAATCGATAAGATACAAAAGGTTAAAACACCTTAAGAATTTAATTTATTTAATTTTCGCTGTACATATGTATTTGTATAAAGCAGAACAAATTTTATATATACTCGTAGATACTCGTACAACAATGAACGCCAAAACTTACTTGATATTTTTTTTTTCTTTCAATTCTTAAAAATACTTTATACTTTATAATTTTTATATAATTTGAGGTACACCATTTAGGCTGATGCTTTAGTTACATACAATATGTACATTATTTATTAAATTTATCTTGCAATTTTCTGAATTTTTTTTAATGTATTTTAACATTTCAACACATTTTGCACACAATTGGCTAAATTTTGTTAGTGAACGTCACAAGAAAATGAAAATTCATAAAAATTGTCTGAAACTTTTTTCTTTCTTCACAAAAAAAACTTAAAAAAATAAAAAACGTTGTATCCTGTATTCACGTAACTTTGCAACTGATTTACATTTTTCTTCTTTTCTACTACACAACGACGGTATTATTTCTATTCTCCCCAAAAAAATTAAACAATTACAGCAAAAATAAAAACAACAGTTGCGCATTATCCTTTTCAAAATCTAACCTCTCTTCTCCTCAATCCTTAGTAAGATGAGAAATGTTGCTAGTTTACAAAAAAAATATATGTATATAAATATATCCTTTACAGTAACACACACACACTACATCTTCCAAACGAAAAGGGAAGTTTTGCATCAGCTGTGTGCTTCGCTCTTTTTCATTCTTTTGATTTGGCAGTTATTTTAGTGCGCTTTTATAAATTCCTATTGTGAAATTTTTGTTGTTGTTATTGTGGATGGTCCTTTTTCTGATTTGAGATTTTAAGAGACTACTTGGCGTCCGTATTCTACAGCCGTTATATTGAGTACAAAAGATTTCTTTGGAAGCGGCTTTTTTACATTTTTTTCTGTGATTTTAATTACGAATATACATGCATGCATACATACATACATGCATTAATAATCGTATTCATACATACATACATATATGTACATGTGTAGATACTCGATTTTAAATGTGTGCAGTATTTTATATTGAATGTGTGTTTCAAGCTAATCAAGATTTTTTTGTTCTTATCGAGTGGTTTTTAAGGGTTGATTTATTCAGCTTAAGTTGTCCATTTGTTGCAACTATTAAAATATTTGTTTTTTTTATTTTATATAGATATTTTGTAATGTTTTAAATAATTTTAACGGGTATTGAAATTATGTGCACATCCAGCTGCTTTCGTATCGCGGAGGTTTTCAGCGTACGTCGATCCCATGATTGGGATCCGGAAGTGCTGGAATTTCGAAACAGTTCTAAGGGATTTATGTGTATAGGCTTATCTTTGCAGAAAGTTTCCTTTTTGATTCTTATTCGTAGTAAAAAATAAATGGCTTTTCTGATCATTTTTCTGTTGTCTCTGTCAAGTCAAACCTGTATAACTTCAAAAGAAGTTGAAGTAAGTATTATTTCACAAATTTACGCTAATCGCCCGCTTTAAATCTAAAAACATTCACCCTTATTCCAGTTGTCGACATCGACGTCACTTTAACACACTACCAAAAAATTGGCACTTGTGTACCCGTTGTGGAAAACAGCTGACACCTGTTGGCATATTTTTACTATTTTCTAGAGTTTAGGGAACGGAAATAGATTGTCAGTAGCACAAAATTGTTCTCGAGAGCGAGTAAACAAGCCCCAATTATTTGGTATTGTGTTAAAGTGACGTCGATGTCGACAACTGGAATAAGGGTGATTAAAATTAACATTATCTCGATTTTTGCTTCAGCGTTGTGTTTTTGGTAAAAAGTTATGAAGCAAGAATTTAAGAACATATAATTTCTTAGATGATGCCGTAAAATATGTTTTTAAACTTAAAAAAGAAAATGTATGTACATATGTATGTATATTTCACTTTTTTTCAGAAAAGAAAACGGTATAAGAAATATTGTCAGAAAATGTGGTTAAAATTTTAATTGCATACATATGTATGTACATCAGTTGATGAAAAGTAATTTTCACATTCGCTCACAAGCGCAATGTTTGAAGACTTAAGACTCAATTAGCAGAATGTAACGGAATATAACTGCAACGGTAGGAAACAGCTGATCGATATTGTTATGTGAAAAGTAATGAAAATGGTTATAGAGATGTAATGTATCGTAACCAGAATGTGCGAGTCTTTACATTACTTTTCACACAACAATATCGATCAGCTGTTTCCGGCTAACTGAGCCTTCAGTAAAGTAAAGAAACTGCAACAGTAGAAAACATCTGATCGATATTGTTATGTGAAAAGTAATGAAAATGGTTACGATGTCACTATCGAAAGTTATTTTTTTTTTTGTAACTATCGATGTTTTAATTCTGCAATCGATTAATACCTGAAAACAATCGATATTTTTTAGTCAATATCGATAGTAAATGATACACCACTAAAAGCAAAAAAATGTAAATATGTTGCTTTTCATAAACAAAAATAACTGGATGACGGAAAATTTCTTTCACTGATCTCACCTATTTGTCATACAATTATTTTAGTTGTGTTATTTATTGAACTGACAAATAAAACTATATTTTATTTTGTTTAAAAATATTTTGCTCTGAATTTTTAGTGGAAATAAATACCTATGTATGTACATTATACGAGAACCATAAAAATAAGCAATTTTGCTTGAAATCAAGTATAAAACAATTGTTATTCAAGTCACATATTCAATTGTCAAGGGTTGAATTATGCTTGATTTACACTTTATTTCAATAGCATTCTCCAGTGAAAAGGGAACTTGAATTCAATTCGAACAATTCAATTGTATTACAGTTGAATTCAAGCCTTGAATTATACTGTAATTCAACCTTGTATTACAATTGAATTCAAGTGTATTTCAAGCTTCAAAAAAATGCTTTTAAAATATAAAGGAAAATGCAATCGACAAATTTTCTTACAATAATTTTCTGCATATCTACCTTCACTATTGTTTTCACGTTTTTAATCACCTTTGTTTTTTAAAATTCACTTTTTTATTTATCATTGATGTTTTTCACCACAATTTTAATTTTATTAATAAATAAATTATTTATTTGACAAGGTTTGAACATATGTACATATATGTATGTTGTTTGATTTTGTATTTCAAAATATTTTCAAACTTGAATATTACTTGAAAAAATGCTTGAACTCAACTTTGTTTCCAGCTGAATTTCAAGTGCTTGAATTTTAATGTTTTCAGTGCTTATTGGGATGCCAGTTTGTTAGTGAGAGAGGCAAGGAGAGTAGTTTTGTTGTTGGCATAATTTTTCGACCAGCTACAACACCGCATTAGCAGCACAAAACCAATACACGCAACTTAAGTAAATTCAGTAAAGTGCGACTTTGACTCGGCTTTGAGCGTTTTTTTGCGATTATGACGTTTTTTCATATGAAATACTTTTTTTGTTTTTTTTTCTCTTTATCTCGTTTTGGCGATTTTTTCATTTTTGGCGTATTTTAAAATTTTTGCAATTTTTTCACTTTTTCGATTTTTTCATTTTGGCAATTTTTTTCTATTTCTGGGCTTTTTTCTATTTTGGCGATTTTTTTCAGTTTTTGGGGGTTTTTTCATTTTGGCGATTTTTTTTATTTTGGTGATTTTTCTTTCATTTTGGCGATTTTTTTTCATTTGGCGATTTTTTTATTATGGCGATTTTTTTAATTTTGACAATTTTTCTTAATTTTGGCGATTTTCCGATTTTTTGCGATTTATTTTCGTTATAGAATTTTTTTTAATTTGGCGCTTTTTTTCGTTTTGGCGATTTTTTTGTTTTTGGCGATTTTTTTGTTTGGCGATTTTATAATTTTGGAATTTTTTGTTTTACCGTTTTTGAAAATTTCAAGAGTTTAGCTCTTACGGTTTCCAAGATACAGCAAGTTATCAAAATTACATAGTCAAAATTGCATTAACTGATGGAACACCCTTTAATTTAAATTTTTTTAAATTTTAGTGTTAATTGTTGTAGTCTATATAAAAATACACTAACCTTATAAATTTCAAGTGTATATACATACATACATACATACAATTGTATGTATATTACATGGGATTTTAACCTTTTTCGTTGCTCGTTTTGGAACACCCTTTAATTTTTGTTTCTCACGTATTTGTTGTTGTAGCGGCCAAAGGTCTACACTCTGTCCAAATTTCAGGTTCGTAGCTCTTACGGTTCTCGAGAAAATAGTCTGTGACGGACAGCGTAGCGAAAACAATAAAAACAGCAAATGTTAAATGAATACGAAAAACACTAACACACACAAAGCTGTGTATACGCGTATACATTTTATACCACATGAATTAGTCTCGTGTAATTTGGAAAAGAACAAAAATTGTGCGGCTTAAAAATTGTTCTCGTGTAAACTATCTCACTGAGCTGATTTACACGGGATTAATTGTGCTGGCATAACATGCCAGTTTGTGGGTGAGAGAGGCAAAGAGAGGGGTTTTGTGTTTGGCATAATTTTTCAACCAGCTACAACCCCGCATTAGCAGCACAAAACCAATACACACACAAATTAAAAAACTGCAAATGTTAAATGAATACGAAAAACACTAACACACACAAAGCTGTGTATGCGTATACATTTTTATGTCGGATGAATTAGTCTCGTGTGTTCTTAAAAAAACAAAAATTGTGCGGCATAAAAATTAGTCTCGTGTAAACTACCTCACTAGGCAAGAAATAAATGTCAAATAGGTAACGGTACTTTTGTAATGACGCGTTAAAATTGAACATTGTGAGAAAAAACTGAAAAAATAAGCAAAAAAAAGCTAAAAACTTTGTGTAATTAAATCATATGTATTTACCTCGAGTAGTTTTGAAAAATTGATAAATCTAACCATTTTAGCATCAAACTCAGGTATTTTATTCAAATGTTTTGGCTAAAATTTGTTATAAAAATTATTTGTGGAAGTGTTTTTTTTCTTGTTGTTTGTTTTTTAAGTGGATATGAGTCATTAACTGGGCTCAAGCAGATATTTTAATTTTATTTTAAACGTTATTTTAGAAAAATTTGTGCTGCGCATCGTTGCGCTTTAGAAGTTAAGTACGAATTAGTAATACCCTCTCGTGTTGAGTTTACCAATAATAAGCGCCCAACGACTTATTATTAAAACGCTTCTCTATATTTACTGCTGCAAGTAGCGTTTTTCCGGGTTGATTTTGAAGAATGAGAAAACACATCATCTTCAAGACCTTTCGCAAATGTCCTTGGGTTCTTATGGTAGGTACATACTTAGCATCGTGTTTATGCAACCAGGCAAGTTGCATTGTCTGCAGTCTTTTTTATGGTTGCGTTCGAAGTTTCGAAAATATCAAAATCTTTAGATGTTTATGGGTTGCATTGACGGTTGCATTGTAGTTTGCAGTGTCTGTGTCAAAATATTCGAAAACGTGTTGCGTAAGCAAGTTGGAAAGTCTGTAGCTACCATTACAAATTAAGCGTTCTGTGCATTTGTGTATTTTATACGTAGGGCCACCTCCACGTTTTAATTCGAAATACCCGCTTTTTTCAGCGCGATCGTAAGTGGTTCGTTCTTTTTTTTAACACAAAATCTTACTACATGATGAGTGTGCGACAAAAACTACATACCAATTTAATTGTAAAATTACAAAAAATAACCAAATCGGATCATAAATAATAGCATACTACCGCTAGTGCATTAATTAATTTATTACAAGGGCGAAAATCAAATTTTACCATGAAGTTCCCTTAGGCGTTATATAAAATAATGTCTTTAGATTAAAAGTAATATCCTAACTAAAATTAATATATAACAGTAGGGTACTTACTTGTTTTTTAAACTTTAATTCTTTTATAAATTTTTAACGCTTATGTAGGTTTGAGTTTTATAAAAAGGCCAGTTTTTTACAATTTGAAGAAGAATGTTATGTATATTTAAAATTTTGTATCGACCACCATATACAAAAATTAATGAACAAAAAATGGAATAAAATATATATGTACACATATTCGGTTTCGATTTACGTGGATGAAAATGTTTCATAAACATTTGCACCCAAAACTTTACATTTTTCCGATACTACATAAAATGTTATTAAAGAAGTGGCTAAATTTTGAGGACGTGTTGAACTATCAAAACCTTTTGAAGTCAAACCACTGATTATTGGTATAATTTTGGCTAAAGCTATTTGTACGCTATTAATATTAAGAACAGACGCATTACTTGTTGTGTCCTGTCTGGTGCTGTTACTACTCTCTTCTTCATTTGTTTGTTTTTGAGTTAAATCTAGTGTTTCGCCCATACTTTCAGCAATGGCATCGACAGCCAAGGAAAATCCACGGCAAATGTTGTTCGAACAAACGCTGCTTGCATCATCACTTTCCAAAAGATCCATGGTTTCATTAAGAATTTGCTGCATTATTGGTCCAGCTTGTGTAAAGTCAAAGTGGGAGGGCAGCATGTATTTGCACATTTTTGAACATGGATCCGAGCTGGGATCACTATTAATAGCCATTTGTAAAGACCAAAATAATTGTTCCAAATCGGACAAGCTTAAACGTTTGTTTAGGGGCAACTCTTTTACTACAGCCACCACTTTGGAACGAATTAGGCGCACCAAATCTTGCAAACCCCCATCTGCTATGAAGTGTCTGATTAGCAAGAGATATTGCTGTTTTAAATCGTTATTAATTTTTTGTTGCTTCGTTGGATTTGTTTGTTCCTCCTCAATTGTAGACACATTTTCTCTATACAAATAGCCGCCCAATAAATTTAACTGAATTCTAAGTGACACAACCAACATCGATGAAGCGTAGATAAATGTAGTCAAGCGTGTAAAGGATACGATTTTCATTTCTTCCCACAACTCCAAGATATTTGTAGGATTTCCACGCAATTCTTGCAACAATTCATCGGTGCTACATTCCTTCAATATGGCCTGCATTAATTCGGTTCCCATGCCAATAATCAAGTGATTACAAGTACTTTCTGTCGATTCAAAATGCTGCATGCGGCGTGATTTTTCCATGAATTCCCTAGCCTGGCGTTCCTGCATTTCAAAAAGTTTTCTTTGGGCATACTTCAAAGCCATAAAAGTACCTCCAACAACCACACCGGCAATAATAAATTTTCTGCGATGACGCGTTAAAACATCACGTAGACGAGACAGCATTATGTTTTAAATGTTAGTGATGTCTATGACGTTTTCAATTCAACTAAATATATTTCTTCGTATAATATGAAAGAATTTAGTTTTTTTTCTCTGACACTACTGGCTTTGATTAAACTTCCTTGTTAACTGTTTGGGAGGGGTTGTTTATATTAAATGTGGGATTCTCGACAAGTGTTTGCAACACCAGTTTCATTTTTTATATTACGCATACCTTTTAATTACATACAAAGTTTGTTTGAATGTCAATTGTAGGTATATTGGTAGTAGTTAGAAGGTGGTATGTTTAGCCATCGGAATGTTACGGTGTTATTAGAAATAGTACTGCAAAGAAATAAGTAGGTATGTAGTTTTCAATTAATTTGAGTTTAGAAATATGTTTAAAATAATCAATAAGAACAATTGTAAATCGTAATCTACTGCCCCATTTACACAAATAAATAAAAGGTTTATGAAATATATTATTTTAGACCTACAGGCCAAATCGCTATTATGAAAATCAAGATTATAAAGTAGTACCAAGAAATTAGACCAACCTTTGGACAATACAAACGCCGATATACATATAGGTATTTGACGTTTATGCAAGACCGACTTGCCGTTTCATGTACATACGTACATACACACAGATACAGAGAAGATACTTTACAAACAAGCCCAATTGGGTTAGTACCCACTATTCCTTCCAACGGCATACATACATACATATGTATGAATGCATATAAGTGGTAATTAACAAAATATCAGCAACATGTATGCAACATACATGCATTGAAATATCTATTTAGATAAACGCTTATAAGTGAATTTTTAACATTGTATTTGTACTTACACTTGGTTTATAGCAGCTATTTTTCTTTTAGTATATAACAATACCACACAATACTTTAACATTCAATAGAATTTACTTTTATTATTGATTTTACCAATATAAGACAATTGTTGACTACAGATACACAAAATAATTGTAATTCCAACGATTTTGGAGGATTTAAATTTTATGACTCCGTATGGTGCGAAGTTCGTTTTGTTGGGAAATAACTATAAAAAGATGTTTAAATTAATTAAAATGTCATGGTAGCATAAGTTGCTGAGTGTAAAGGAATGTTATGAAATGAATTTTCCATTTTGTTTACATGTCTGCCAACAACAGTGCGAGTTGCCATATTGCTAAGTTGGGCAAGTTTTAAAGAAAGGATTGCAACATTAAATACCAGTTATCGTGATTGACTTTTATCGACTTCGGAATTTTTGTAATATATCAAAGAACATCGCAAGATATTCTGCCTTACGCTGCGTTTACACATGCAATACGTATTATCAACGAAATTCTCGCACAAATGGCCGACTGTCTTGCAACTTGCATGTTTACCTTTTAGTGCAGAGTTGTCCATAATATAAAAATGTTTAATTTTAACCCCCCTTCTCGACTAGCAATAAATATGTTGGCAATATAGCAATA
Source organism: Tachina lurida (assembly GCA_944452675.1). Taxonomy (NCBI): domain Eukaryota; kingdom Metazoa; phylum Arthropoda; class Insecta; order Diptera; family Tachinidae; genus Tachina; species Tachina lurida. Next base: position 10,601,496 of record OX101754.1, on the reverse strand, counting down.
ACGCCGGCAGAATAACATAACAATATTGCTGATTTCTTTACTTATGTTAAGGCTATGGGAATTCGTAGCTCAAAATATGGGAAAAGTCAACAGGAAAGGTGCAGAACAAAATACAATTCACTTGTAAATATCTGGTTAATCGAACGAATTTTTATGTTTATAAATTTATAACAATACAAATTATTTTACTACACACGTTTTTAAGAGACTATTTTCCTATTTTATTATGCATCATATGTATATTTCCCAATTTCACTAATATTATATAAATGTCAAATGTAATACAGAAAAGTCGAACATAAATTAACACCGAGTTTGACGTTTCACGCTTGCAATAATTGTTAACGAAAATGCGTTGACAATTATTGCAACATATATTGCAAGTTCCTGCAATGAGCTGTCTCCACTAGCAATAATATAATTTTGACAACTGCTGCAATATATGTCGTCATATTTATTGCTAGTCGAGACGTAGGGTAAGGGAACCAGTTCAATACTATAACTTTATTCGTATTGTTTCAATGTTATTTATGTCTAAGAAATTAATTAACTGCTTATTCATCATTGATTTATGAATATTTAAGAAAGAAATTATTGAATTAGCTTATACATTTATTTAAAATGAGTACAAAATTAATATAACATTACACTGAAATCCAGTTAATTTGTGGTAAAGTATTAATAGGGCAACTCTGTTAGCTAACTTTCGATTTACTTGCTACAATTTCACCAAGTCACTGCGCCGATTTACACGGGATTAATTGTGTTGGCATAACATGCCAGTTTGTGGGTGAGAGAGGCAAAGAGAGGGAGGGGTTTTGTGTTTGGCATAATTTTTCAACCAGCTACAACCCCGCATTAGTCATGTTTTACACTTGGCAGTTTTTCTTGAAGCAGTTCTCTTCAATTCTCTTTTAAAACTGCCCATTTGTTTACACTCAGACGGTTTCTTGTTCAATTTTCGTATTTTTTTAATGCAGCGAATGAAATAACAAAACAGAATTGAAGTAACTTTTCTGTACAGGCAAGTCAGTACCCCTCTTCCTTCTTCTTTCCTTTCTCTCCCATAAACTCAGACTTGCTTCAAGTAAAACTGCCGAGTGTAAAACATGACTTAGCAGCACAAAACCAATACACACACAACTTAAAAAACTGCAAATGTTAAATGAAAACGAAAAACACTAACACACACAAAGCTGTGTGTACGTATACACTTTTATGTTCGATGAATTAGTCTCGTGTGTTCTTAAAAAAACAAAAATTGTGCGGCATAAAAATTAGTGTCGTGTAAACTACCTCACTGTCTTGTAAAATTCCTTGGCAGTTGAGTTGGAAGTAGACTGCAAGTGCCGAAAGTGTAGATGTGTTAGTAAAAGAGTTTGAGTGTATTGAGTTTTTTAGGTTAAAGTGGTTGGCGTATTTCAAATACGACTACGACTGTTTGGTAATAGATTAAGGAAAAACTGTTGAAGTCTTCTTTAATCTATTACCAAACAGTCGTAGTCGTATTTGAAATACGCCAACTACGATAACGCAGATTTTCTTTCAATATAGGACAAAAATGTCGTATTCGAAGTCGATAAGGCGTTAGAAGCATAATAAAATACAATACTGCATAATTTAACACCGCAATAATTGGGCCTAATTACAAGTGTGGTATTTTGACTTCGACAATTTTGTAGTAGACTAAAGGCCATTGTAACATTTTTTTCTTTAATCTAATACAAAATCATCCAAATCGAAATAAGACACTCGTAATTAGGCCCATAAAAATTAGGATGACTGTCATCAACACATGAATGACTATGGTCAGAATTCCTACTGAAAACGAGATGATTCGTTAGTTCGTTCAGCTTTTTTAATTTTATTGCAAACAAAAAAGCAGCTGAAGGGACTTTTAGACCATAGATGGCAAAGTAACCAGCATTATTTTAGATAGTGGGCATTTTCGTGGTTGGCGTATTTCGACTACATTAAAGAACACAGAAACATTTTCGCTTTACTCTTGGATAAAAATGTTTTAGTCGAAGACGGAATACGATACTTTTAATTATGCCCAATAATTATGATAAAAATATACACAATTATCGTAGATTAAAGAATAAGCAAGCCAACGTTTTATCTTAAATTTAGGACTAAAATGTCGTACTCGAGATACGCCAACCAAGATATCTTACTATTGTGGAAATAATATCAAGGGATCCGCTCTGGCTAAGAAAATTCAGTTTCAATAAGAGTGGCTTAAACTCGTTTATTCAAAACTGATGTTAGTTAGATTTTTTGTGCAACTGTCGACATCCTGAAGTTAACTATCGTTATTTTATGGATTTTATTTTAAGTTTTTAAAAATAATTTCTTAAAAAATGTATTAATCCCTCTTGTCGTGGTTGGAGTATTTCAACTTCCGAATAAATTTCTTCTGGTGAAATAGTAACATAAATTCGGATGAAATGCTTCTGTGGAATGCATACGTATGTACTTACATATATGATTTAAATCTTCTATTACATATTTTTTTAACATTTCGTTGAAAGCAATTTGTATTTAAATCATCTGTGAAAAATACCATTTTTATGAGAGGGCTATAGTCCTCTATGAAAAAACGCTGTTCTAATTATATGTATTCTTTTGGGTGATTTTATCTCGGAGATTTTTCTTCGAAAAAATGTACCTTACTACGGTTGTCGAACTGTTCCATTCCACTTCTAGAGTTTGTATTAGATTAAAGAAAAATGTTGCATGGTATAGGAGGTCCAGTCTGTATTTCGAAAAGAAAGAAAATGCTTTCGAATATGTCCTGATTCACACACGTCAGGTCTGAGTCGTCTGAGAGGAAAAGAGAATGGAAAGGGGTACATACTTGACCGTACCAGTCAAGTTTGCTTTTTCGTTTTGTTTTGTCATTCGTAATACTCTATTTGATGAGACTTGATGACTTGACTTGACGGTATGAACGCAAATGCAGGTTCAAAAGAAAATTGAACAAAAACTGATCAGGTAAACCTGATGTGTGTGAATCAGGACTATGTGTTATTCCCCCTTATTGTGATTGGCGATTTTGCGGCGAAAGTCAGGCTTTTTGTACTAGATTAAAGAAAAATGTAGTTTAGTTTTCTGTAGTGTCAACGCCAACCATGATAAGGTAATCTGCCTTATCGTGGTTTAAGATTCTGCATATTTGTCTTTCAAATGAGTCTACAGTAGAATCTACACATATTTCAGCTCATCCATGCTTTGTTTGAAATAAGAGACCTTTGTTTTAATTAAACATGAGCTTTTCTGGTTGTCAAACAAGGCTAAGTAAATACTTCTCTTAAAATTCAAATACATACAATTTGAATATTTAATTATATTTTGCGTTTAATTAAAATGAATAAAATAAAATCAATATTTTGTAACTGTAATTTGAAAAGAAGAATAATAACCTAACATTTCTTAAAGAACTTAATTAAACATAACCTTAAATTGAAAATTCAACTTTTTTGGATCTTTTAATATATTTTGTTTTTGGTTCAAATACACATCTTGCTAGTCCAAACATTTAAATGAGTTTCTCTTTATTTTAGTATTTTTTTTTTATCATTTTTGAAAATCATTACACAAATTTTCAGTTGTAGTTTTTCTTGGTTGCTGGTTTTCATTTTTATTACTATTTTAGGGGGTTTTGTTTTGTTTTATTAATTTTTAATTTTTCTTATGTAATTAATATACACATATATGTAGAATCGTTTGAGTTATATAAGATGTATAGTTATGCTTACTTTTTTTATTCTCCGTTTACTTTATATATGTACGTAACTTTTTATGAAAAAAAAGATAAACATTTTTTTATATTTAAATATTTACTGATGCTGAATGGGTGTATTTCCTTATGTTTTGCTATTTGTTATTTCACTGCATTTGTCCTTAATTTTAGTTTATTTTTTTATTTAAAAGAGGAGGTTCGTATATTTTTTTTGCTTCGAAGATTTCTATGTAATTAGTTGTAGAAATTTAACTTTTTTCTTTTCCTAATTAAGAGTGAAAGATGAAGATATCAATTATGTACTTGTTTCATTTTATTTTTGTTTTGAAGTTAGATCTCTAATTCTATTTTGTTAATATTTTTTTAAGTGTTAAAAAAGCATTAAAAATTAGAAAGATGTTTACTTTACGTCAAAAGCTCGGAAGAAATTATTTAAGAAAATTGTGAAAATTCAAGCAGGCAGTAATCGGTAAAACACCTTTTAAAAAGAGTTCTCACTCACTGACTTTGTTGGTTTTGAGAATGCCTGACATATTGGAATCTTATTTACATAGGCCAAAAGTTTTTACATTTTATTTGTTTTGTTTTATAACAGACTCTTCAAACTGAAATTTAGTGTATAGGTGTATAATGGCATCTTTTTTTTTAAATAAACTTAAGTTAAATATCGAAAGCATATTGAAAACAAGACAAATTAAGTATTTAGCGCTGTTTAAAGCAGTGCTGGCCAACGAGAGAAATCTATGTATTCGTGTATGTGTATTCAGTTGTATAAGGAGCCGATTAAAGTTCTGCTCTCTTGCGCTATATTGGCCAGCAACGGTTTAAAGTCTACAATAAAAAAAAATGCTTAATGAAGATAAAAGAAAAATGTTCAATTTCGCTTAAAATAATTTCATTTCGTGGGAATATATAGTTTGCTATCATGTGTATAATAACATAATTTTTACACTCGTGGAATCTCAATTTTAAACAAAATTTTAAATATTTCTGTTTATTTTTTTATCATTTAGATTTTGAATATATGTATATTTATTTTATATCAAATGATGTATGAGCCATCATAAAGTAAACATTTTTAATACAAACAAATATCTATTAACCATTAATAAAACTATTGTTTTTAATCAATATATAATAACTTTTGTATATACTTTTATAACCAATTTGCGTGTTGCCTCAGCCATCATCGAAGTATATTGAATTCGTCGTTGAAACATACAAAGGAAGTAAAAAAAAATATATATAATATATATATGTATATATATATATATACATATATATATATATATTTAAAAACTATATAAAATTTATCATGTTTAAAATAAAGATAAACGAAAGCGCTATATCCGTTTAACAGATAAAATGTTTATCCTTTTATTTGAAAACTTACATTTAACAAAATGTATAAAACTATTAAAAACAATATCTATCTAGTTTAAAGACGTCATCAAATTCAATATACTTAAGATGACAAAGAACTTTTACAAAGAATACATTTTTGGGGAGTTTTCAATTAAGATATTAATTAATCAAAAACGTTAACATCTAAACGTTTAATTAAATTTTTGAAAGTAAAAATAACAGTTATAGAAAAATAGTTTAGAAAAACTGGGCAGGTAAAAGTAGAACCATAAACTCAAACGAAATGTGAAGTAAATTTTACCAGAACTTAAGAAATATTGATGAGAAGATAAATGTTATATTCTTTAAAAAAAAGCTGAGAATTTAATGTCGAATGGTGCGTATAGATGTAGTGTATGTGGAAGGTTAGTGAGTGGGATGATGTATGGTGTGGTGTGCTGTGTGGTTTTGTGTAAACGTGTATAATAATTTTCGTAAAATTAAAGCGTACATAATTAAACATATACATAAATGTAAATTTTTTTTTTGCTGGTTTTCATTTTTTTCTTTTGTTATATTATAATGACGATAATTATTTGTCAACGACACTAGCCGTAGTTGCAGTTGTTTTTTTTTTTTCATCTTTATTTTTTTGTTTTCTTCATTTATTTCTTATTTTTTATTTTTATTTTTTGTCACACACATCAGAGCACTTCGACTTTTGGCCTCTTGGCACCAGCATCACATTCATCATCACCCGATTCCATATTACCACTGTAATCAGTGGGCATTTCCTCATAGATAATATCTGGATGTAGACCTTGCAAGTTTTGTTGATGATGCTGTTGTTGTTGCTGTTGGTGCTGCTGCAGAGTTACCACTGTATTGCCAGCTGCACCAGCGGCCATTGCATGATTACGTTTGAGAGCAATTAGAGCACCAACACCACCACCTCCGCCGCCGCCACCTCCTGCTATTTCCTGTTGATGTTGTTGGCTTATAATCGTATTCTGATTAGTTATATAATAGGGGCTGCTGCTGTTAACAGAAACGAGAATTATGCAAAATGTAAAGAAATCAGACATTACAGAATTTTTCTATTTTACAAACCTGAATTGCTGTGTACTGTTAGCGCTGGATTGTTGCACATTTTGATTTTGATAGATAATTTCTGCAACGGAAAGAAAATCAGATAAAACATTTTTTGTCAACTGAGGATCTGTTATTTTGGTCTATGAATAAATTGTAGAACCAACTTTTTAATGTTAATCAGCGGATTTAGCAATTTTTAACCCAATTTTTTACATAACTTTTCAATTGCTTTAAACGTTTATTCAAGGTATATTATCTGTTGCGAAAGTTAAAGTTCGAAGCTCCATAAGTTTTTATATTGCTTTTGCAAGTAGTAGAGTTGCGTGGAGCATATTTATGGGTCTTGTTATTGAATATTCTGGGGGGGTTATTATGTAATCCGAATCGAACGGAAATGTGTTCGAATTGCAATGTTAATAACATACAAATTCGAAGAGTTATCGTTTCGAATCGAATTACATAATAACCCCCCACCTCCCCCGATGTCCATCATAGCCAAACGTTTTGATTTTTTCCGCAAATAGGTTTGTATATTTTATTCAAGCACCAGTGGGAGAAAAATTAATTTCATTTCGCAAAAATGGAAAATGTCATTTTATATAGAAGACAAATTTCTTCTTTTTTTAATCTAATTTTTCTACCTTTTTTAATATGTTAAATTAGGATGTTCAAGCTACAGATATGTTAATATTCTTAGTTTTTAGCTCGATATTTCGTTTAATCGTCGCTGTTTTAACTAACTGACATCATTTTGAAAAATGAGTTAAGTCCACTATTAGACTTTATGAGTCATAATAGACCTTGTCCACAATTTTTATGACTGTAAACAATATTGTCGAGCCTATAACAGTAAAAATATTTCAGACGCTTCCATAAAAATACATGTAGAAAACAATCATAAAAGCTCCTCTCCTTTAAAATTTACAAAATGTCAGTTAGGTCAGTTAGTTAAAACAGCGACGAGTCGATTGGTGCCAATTTGACTAAAATCGTGTCATTCATGCGGCAGATATCGTCGACGAAAAATTTCGAAAAAAAAATTTTTTTTTCTAAAAACTTTCAAGTCTTTGTCAAATTGATTTGAGATATTCACTGATTTTTATAGACTTCAAAAAGTGCATCGGATGCCTCAAAGTTGAACGAAATCTTTAGCTTAGCGGAGAGTTTCAGGGATTACCTGCCTGCGAAGTCAGCCGACTCCAATATTTTTTGTATATTTCAGAGTAAAAAAAAAACACTTTCTTATTGCAACTTTCATTTCAAACATGTGTGTTTAAGTATTTATTCACTTACCATTATCAACATTACGATTTTCAATAGACATACCAGGCGAACCTGGTGCTGATTGTAAAACAATATCTTGTAATGGTGAACTTTCACGCGAGTTATCAGCTGAATATTCTGCAATTAAAAATAAACCGCACACAAAATGGAAAAAATTAACAAAAACATGAAAAAAAAGAAAAATTAAAAAAAAGTTTTAACATGATTTTTGAATGCACCATAGACAAATTACACACCAAAATATGCATAATTACCCATGTGACTTGGCGAAACAGGTGCAGAACGTGGCATACCATATGAAGGGCGAAAGCCTTGGCTGCTGCGCTGGCGACGTTTCTTATAGCTGTGATCTATTAATTTAGCTCCGCTGTCGGGATCAATGCGCCAAAAGCTACCCTTGCCAGGCTCATCTTGAGAGCGTGCGACTTTTATAAAATACCTATGAAAGAATTGTTCACAATTTGCATTATTGACTTTTATTACTTGGTTCATTATTGTTTTGGGATTTACCTATTCAAACTGAGATTATGACGTATGGAATTTTGCCAACCCTTGTTGGTTTCTTTGCGATAATAAGGATAATGCTTTACAATAAAAGAATAAATGCCCGAAAGTGTCAGTTGCTTATCTGGAGCAGCTGAAATAGCCTGTACAATTAATTGAGCATAACTGTAAGGTGGTTTTTCATTATGATTATAACTGGCCGTTGAGGGCGTTTGGAATAAATCTTGTTGCTAAAATATTAAAGAAATTTTTTACATTACAAAAAAAGCATGTATAACACAAAAAAAAAGAAAAGAACTTACGTTTTGTAAATTATTATTACTGTAGTTATTATAGTTGATTTGATTCTGGTGAAAACCTTGACGAGGGCTAGCCGGACAACTATTGGCTGCACTTATTGTACCTAATGTTTGTTGTTTTAAAAGAGGAAAAAATATTAATTATTCTATATATGATTTGTAATTATTAACGTAATTTTCTTATTGTTAAGTTAAGGAAGTTTTCAGGCGACATTTGTGTATTTTTTGGAAGTGACTTTTCAAAGCGGATTAGAATATACAGAAGAGTACAATTATTTAACTAAAAACCAGTTATCATTTTATTAATCAAATCTTTTAGCATATTGTTAAATTGTGAAACCGAGACAGTTTTAGGCTAGACAAAGGAAACATTTCTTTCAGAAAGTGTGGGTTTATTGGTGAGAAGTTGAAGTTTTTTTTATTAAATTTTTGTTAACACATTTTAGATTATGTTTTGGAAATGCCACAAAAAAGAGAAATAATGGAAACTAAAAAATTTAGGACATAATTTTGTAAAACGCAACGCTTAGTCCTAATTTACACTACGCAAGCAAGTCTTATTTCTAAGCTGATTAGTTTTTTAGGAGACAGAGACGAAGGGAAGAGAAACATTACAGTTCCCCTCGACATTCTCTCCCACAAACTAATCAGCTTAGCAATAAAACTTAGGACTTAGTGTTGAAAAATTTTTTCTGCATTAACTTTTCATTTTTGTAATTTAAATAAATGTTTTCCATATCAAATGTAGACGCGAATTAAAGTTTGAAATAAGAATTAAAGAAAGATTCAGGAATAAAAGTTTTAGTGTGAACCGCGACTTACATTATGCAAATTTTCATGAAACTTTATAAAATTTTTTGCACAAAACCTTTTCCGTTTGCTGATAGCAGGCAGCATTAGAGTGACATCTTAGCAAATTTTTTAAATCACAAATAAAACAAGTTTAATGCAATTAAAAAAAACAATTGCTTGAAGTCCATTGTCTCCAAGTTCAATCAGCTTGAATTGATTCAATACATATATTTAATGTAAATTTTTCCTAACCGAAATTAGAATAATTAATTTGCAGACAGACACTTTCAGAATTATTTAAAATTAGGTTTGCGCATAAAACTTTTATACACATATGTACATACAAACATACATACTTATGTACATACATATGTTTATAAAAGGAACGAGATTTCTCAAATACAAAAAAAGGTGATAAATAAGAAATACAAAGAATTTGACTTGCCAGTTGGTGATAAATAAGGAGACTTTTGTTCCTTTTTGGGTATAGATATTTTAAGTGGTGAATAAATAACATTCGAATTATCCATAGGTAGTAAATGAGAACCACCTGAAGAGCTAAGGTGTTGCTGTTGATGTGACGATGATGATATATGTTGCATCTGTTGGCCGCTGCCAACACCGCCGTGCAATTGCTGCTGATGCATTTCATCAGCCGAAGTAGGTGATATAATAACCTGATGAACATTTCCAACGGTACCGCCACCATGGCTACTTATATACTGATGCGAGGAGGTGTTGGTGGTACCAACGTTATGGTGATTATTATTTAAAGAATTGTTCAGACCTCCTCCAGCGCTGTTAACACTAGGTGGTGGTGAATCCGTATGCAAAAAGCTTTCGAAATGTATGCGAATTTCGGTACTGGGAAAACGGAAAAAACAACTGAAAAAATGAAGCAAACAAAACAAAAAAAGATAATTAATTAATTGTACTTTATTTCAACAAATTACATTAGTAGGAAGAGCAAAAACTTACCTCGCTGGCAATTTTAAAGGATCTGCATTACGCCGCTGCAAAAAATCGTCAACAAATATACCATTCTTACTTAGACATTGTACGTAAAAGTCCCTGGTATCCGCATCAAACAATACTTGAAAATGTTTGCGCGATACTAAATTATTTTCGGCAACATGAAAGTGTACATGAGAGGTTGATGAATTCCTGCCAATAATTGTACAGGCTTCCGTGATGTAGAGAAACTCATCTTCATATTTTAAATAACCCACAGCATGATCGGGTGGTGGCGGTGGTCTTTGTTGTTGTTGCAATTGAAATTGTTGTAGTGGGGCAGGTGGGGTTGTTACTAGCGTCGTATTGGAATTAGTCCGGTTGTTATTATGATTTATGGAGACAGAAGACGAATTGGTATTGTTGTGAGCAGGAGAGTTTAAGTCATCGCTATTACTGGTTGAATTATTGATGTTATTGTTGTTATTAAGAGCAGACCCATGATGCAATTGCAACATATCTTTAGCTATAGCGACAGTGGCAGCGTCGGCCGTAACCGTAACACTGCTGCTGTTGCTTGTATTTAAACTATTGCTGCTTATGGTGAGGCTGTTATCAAAACGGGTGGTACTAGTGATATTTTTTAAATGTGAAGGACTTCCTTTAGATGTTGTTGTTATAGCTGTTGTTGTATTTGAGGTGGTTGTATTGAAATTGCTATTGCGATTATTGTTTATGTACTCAACGTTTGAGTTGTAGTTGTTGCTATTAATTTGGATTAACTGGGTGGGCAGGATATTAAGGCGTCTATTTGTTGTCTTAGAACCGGTGGCCATGAACTGTTAGAAAAGAAACACTGAAATTATAAAGAAATAGGTACCTATGTATGTATATTTATTTTACAAATAAGTACGTTTATGCTGTAGGTATGTGCTCACATTCATTTTTTTTCCTTTACGATTTCATGTTGTGTAAAAGTTATGGTATTAAAAAAAACTAAAAAAAAGCATATGTACCTACATATGGATGTATATCGTCATGTGAGAACTTAAGTGTCCAATATCCAATAGTTTATAATGGCGTATTGGACACTTAAGTTCTCACATGACGATATGTATGTCGGCAAATACCTGTGTCCTTAAAGGAATTGTACTGTACGTTAAAACAATTTATTTACCAATTATGAACCTACCTATATAGGTTACAATAGATTTAATCGAAGTGGAAAGGAATCAGAGAAATACATACATCCTGTCGTATGTATTTATGTATGTACACATGCATACAAATATAAATATGTTTGTTTCATATTTCATAAATACATAATAGCTACATACCTACATATGTATGTATGTATATATGTAAATATTACAATGCACAGTTCCTTTTTATGATTAATAAATACCTATTATTTCACTATGCACGTGAATGTTGGGTATCAAGTATTTACGTATGTATGTATAAATAATTTATTTATGTACTTACATACATAGGTATGTACAATAAATAATTTAGATTACATGTGCAGTATTATGTAGCAGCAACGAGCGGCAAGCACACAAAACATAACCTTAATTTTAAATATGAAACAGTGTGCATGAGTCTATTAATTACATTATTTACAAGTTTTCTTTGCGATATTTAATTAAAAACATAAAAATGGCTTTACAAATGAACAAACGGAAAGGGTATGGATAATACTATGGAAAGAAAAACAAACACACTGTTGACTAAATAAATGAATGCGAAAAGAACAAGCGAATATAGAAAAAAAAATTTGCTGTTTACCTTTTTTGAATTTAATTTACTGGCTATGTTTTGTGCTGCTAATTCTGAATCCGCAAAAATTAATTGAACTCGTAAAAAGTATGAAGAGAAAAAGTAAAAAATAATGATCGTAGATTGTTGTTGCTTAGTTTATTTTTAATGTAGTTGTATCTGTTGTTGCGCACTAAATAATAAAAATACGTTGTTGTTGTTGTCCTATATGAATTTGATTTATTTTACTTAAACGTTACCCAACACTTAAAGGTTTTTATCCGTTTTTTCGTGTTTACAAATTGTTTGTTTTTGTTTTCCTCTTTAAGCGGGATCTATTCAAGGTTTTCCCACACGCAACTTCTGCAATAAGAAGGTTTGTGTTATGTTATATGTTTGCGGTATTACTGAGACGTTTTATTTTAAGCGGAATTTTATTTTTTGTTGTTTTGTGCTTTCGAGTGTAAATTAAATTTACTGTTGTTTTCTTTTGTTTATTTTCTTCATTATTCAACGCCTATTGTTTGTCTCTCTTACTCTGCTCTATATTACATATATGGAAAATATTCAAAATCGATATCGTGTGCATTTGTTGTTGCTATTATTAAACTATATTTGTTATTGGAGGTGGCGTTAATGTGATGTTTCTTGTTATTATTGCACTCTAAAATTAATTTAAAAGCAAAAAATGAAGAAAAAATTACAAAACAAATGCAAAGTTGAAACAAACACATACACATATTCGGAAAAAAATACAAGAGAATGAAAAAATACAACTCTGTATACCAATGTTTTTCTTGCTGGTTTATTTTGCTCGTTGTTAAAAATATGTATGTATTACATGAAAATAAGAAAAAACAACAACAATGTGGAAAAAGCCGCTTTGTTTTTTTTTCGACTCCACCTGTATATTTTTATAGATTTTGTTTTCGGCTTTTAGAACGTAAATATAAAGCTACATTATGCCTGGATATCCCAACCCCATTTTTACTTGTTTTTCAATGGCCGCAAGCACTTCCTTCATAACCCCTTTCCCAAATTATGTTTTTGCTTCTCTATTTTTACGACCCTTGCAGCTATAAAAAAAACAAATACAATGAAAATCCTCCATTAGCATCCCAAACCAGCGAAATAACGACAACGGTTGCGTAAAAACTCACCAAATAACGAAGCAATTTTTTACGATTTCTTTAAAAAACTTAACAACGAATTTTTTTAAGTCTAAAAGACTATCACAGAATTTTCAATTATACATATTTCCAATTTAGAAATAGCAGTAATTTTTAATTCTTTTACACATTTTGCGTTCAAAAGTTCAAAATTTTTCAAAAAAAATTTATCATTGTTTACAATTCTATTATTCTATTGAATTATTTATTTACCCTTTTTTATTTTTTTTTATGATTAAACACTATTTATTATTAAATATACAATTTTTTCTTAATATTTTAAAGCCTAGCACGTTTTTTGTTTTCTGTCCCCGTTTTAGTGCGGCTGTTTCTATGTCGCGTATTTTTTCACTCACGTAGTGTTTGTGTTGGTGTTTGTAAAATTTGTGTATATTTTCCTGTAGATGTGTATGTATATTTTTATTTTTTCACTATTTTTTTCATATATTCATGAAGAAAAAAAATTTTCATTCCTGTTGTTTACTTTACACCAATGAAAAAAGTATTTTAATCTGTTAGCTTTATCAGAATTGAGAAGTTAATTTAACATAAACAAAATCCAAAAGAAGAAAACTGAATTTTTTACAAGTTTTTATATTTTTCAATAATTATTTAACAATAATATTATTGTTTTTATAACGCGGTTACTCGCCTTTTTGTGCTGTGCACGATGACTTTGGTCGAAAAAGAACGAAACTAGTCGAAAGCAGTCAGGTCAAAATGTGATGACAAATACCTAAAAAGTAGTGCCATTTTGAATGAGTGAATCAATATGGCAGCATTACGAAAAAACATTTTCGACGTAATTTTGTGTTGCTTTTAAACTTGCTTTTTAAAAGAAAATCTACTATAGGGCAAAATATATTATTATAAAAGAAAAATAACAAAGACAATCCCTCAAAAACAAGCTATGATCAGCAGGGTGTCTGAACGTATTCAATGGACCTTGATTCAATGTTATGCGTCATCTACACGGTAAAACTAGTTATCGTGAACTTTAACTGACAGTTCTTCATACAAAATTTCCCGCTAAAGTCCCTGTTAGTTTTTAATTGTACATTGTGAAAAGGGCCATTAATAAAGTACGATGCATGTATACTGTATATGGGCCTAATTCATAAAAAATATTTTGGTTTTATAAAAGGCCTATTATAGCCCATTCAGGCTGACGCCAAATTAAGTAATTTCGGTAAAAATCAAGTTCAAATTAAGTATTTCCCATATATTTTGACATTTTCGAAATTAAGTTATATTGCATTTACATTGTCTCGAAATCTAGTACTTTCGAGATTTCGAGCTAAATCAAGCTGCTTTTTTTTAAATTTCCCATACAAAACGAAATCTAATTTTTCAGTAGATTTGTAGGAAATCTAATAAAAATCTAATGCTTTTTTTTATTCTTTACTACCCTGTACAACAAAAGGTGAGTGAATTAACTACGGTCTGCTTAAAAAAGTGTGTGAATTGGCTACAATGCAGTTGTTTGGTTGTAGTTTTGGAAACAAATCAGTTGATGGGTTTTGTTTTGGATAAAAAATCTTAATAAATGTCAAAAAAGCTGGTGTAAGCGGTATAGATTTTCATAAAGATTTTAATCAAAATTTGCTAGATTTTGTGCTGATGTAAATGCCCTATTAAGTAATACATATACTTAATTTCGATGAAATTAACAAGAAAGTACTAAACTACTTTTTTCAAACATGAGTAAATTTACAACTATGAGAAACAACAATTAAAAGAAATAAAAAGATTGATAGAAAATAAATTTGCATAGTATGGTGTTGCACGAATATGGGCGGAGTAACTTGACCATATGCACAAGATGTTATTAACAGTAAAAAATTAATATACAATTTTATGACAATTTTTGAAAGAAAAATTTGTATAAGTGTAACAAAGAATTTATTCAACTTAAAAAAGTACTTCAATGTCTGCCGCAGTGAATAATATGGTTGGGAAATCAACTCAAATGTCATAGAGTACCTGTATAAACACTTTTCATTTCGTTCGTAATTTATGCTTGAATTTACTTAATTTGGCGTCAGCCTGAATGGGCTATTAATCAAATTTCTATAGAAAATTCGTTTTATAAACCTTTTATAAAATAGAAATATTTTTTATGAATAAGGCAGAATGTATAATAAATAGGCGTAGCTGAACGAAAGCTGAATTCAAGGTAAATTCATATAAGGTATACTTGGCTAAATACCCATTGAGAAGTTTATACTTTGTCCAAAAAATGTAATGAGGGTGGCGTTGGCTGAAGTAGTTAGCACGTTGACTACAAAACCGAAGGTCCTATGCTCAAACCCTGTCTCCGACAGTCATTAAAATAACAACACCACGCATTTTTCTGATGTACATTAGTGTCCTTTGTATCAGTTGTTGTGGGAAAAGTTCTAGTGATGCAGGCTTTTGACGTTTTTTGGTTTTGGCGAGTATTTTAGCTTTGGCGTTTTTTTTTTCTCTTTTTGGCGATTATTTTGGTTTGTGGCGCTTTTCTTTATTTTTTTAGGTTTGTTGATTTTATAATTTGGGATTTTTTTAGTTTTATTATTTTTGAAAATTTCAAGAGTTTGCCTTTTACGGTTTCCAATATACAGCAAGTTGTCAAAATGACATCAACTGATAGAACACCTTTTAATTTAGATTTTTTTTAAATTTTAGTGTTAATTTTAGCAGTCTGTATAAAAATACACTAACTTTACAAATTTCAAATGTCTATATACATAAATTGTATGTATATATTTCATGGGGTTTTAACATTTTTCGTTGAGCTCGTTTGGAACACCCTTTACATAGGGTCTACATCCAACATAATATGTAAGATAATAGCGTAAAATTCAATCGCAGAGATAATTATGTTACGTGTAGACTACAAATTAGTGTTATCTCAATCTTAAAAGATTTGTTATGAGAAACACGTACATGAAAATAAATTAGTATGCAGGTGTGTGTTTATTAAAATAAATGAAAAAGAATGTTTTGGACAAAATTTGTGGGATTTTATTTGTTTAAATGTGTTTAATTGATTTATAAATTAAAGTTTGTGTGAAAAAGTGAAAACAAAATAAATAAATACAGGCATGCTCTGAATATATTTGTTCGCTCTTTTTTTTAACTTTTCTATTGTAAAGAGCATCAAATATTTCTGAAAGAAATATATAGTATATGATTTTAAAAACGTCTACAGGACTAATATTACTTTTAAAATCACTAGTGATTTGAAAAATGTGATTTTCAGAACATGCCTGATAATTATATAAATCTACAGAACTGGTTCTATCATCTGTATTAAAAATGAAAACAGTAGAAACAAATGTCTCTTAACATGTTCCTTCGTTTGTAGGCACCATAGAGAGAAATTCGGTGAAACATCACCTGAGCAGTTGAGACCACCTGATATGGAATGCCATGGTGTAATTATACAGGTGACTGCGTAAAGATTTGTTATACAAAAATACGGCAACCATAGCTGTGTCAAGGCCTATTTATCAGGTCAACGCAACTCTCACGATGATTTTTGTTTTTATGGTTTGTTTTCTTGTTTGAGCTGTCAAAAGTTATTTGCACCATATACTTTAGTTCATATTTGTGTGTGTTTCTGACAACTTAAACATAAAGTTGTTTTTTGTATTGCTGTGTTTTTGTAGAGTTGCGTTGACCTGATAAATAGGCCTTGAGCTGTGTAAAGAACCGAAGAATGTCAAAAGCACAAAAATAATTGTACTAAAACCAAAACAAAATCAAAGTTTTGACATACTTCAGCTACAAAGCACATAGAGCAAAAATTTATCAGCTGAAGTAGCGCTGCCACCTAGTTAGAACACCTTGTGGAATGCCTTGGGAAAAATTATCGTTTTAGTGATGCCACCTTGTAAAATAAATGTTTTTTTTTATAGAAAACCTGAATTGTGTATTTTGATTTGTTTTTTCTTGGCCAAAAACATGAGTGATTTACCTGAAAATTTACAAATTAAACGCGAACTTTCACCACCTTCTACTCCAGAAGATTCATCACCTAAAAATATTAAAGCTAAACTTAATAGGCATGTGAAACGTAGGTTACAGGACTATAATCAATCAGTTCCAGAAAACGCTACAATCGTCACTACAAACACCCAAGTTTCAGTTACAGATATCAAGCTAGAACATCAAAAAACTGAAGCAATCAGACAAAAGCGACCTTATCACAAAAGGGCAAACAAAAATAAATCGATACAATCGTTGGATAACACGTTATTAGCTGCATCTACAAATGAAACAAACATTGCTCCTCAGCGTAAATATAGACACAAAATCAAACAGATCGTTGCAAGTGACAACCAAGAAGTTTTATCCAGTAGCTATACAGACGATTATGCAGCTTCTGGTCATAATTCATTAATAACGGCGGGTGCTGTAAGTGCAGGTGACGAAGACGATGCTTGTCATGACAATGAATTGAAGGCAGCCAGAGAAAAAGAAAAATGTCCAGATCTTTTGGGCATGGTCTTAGGTATGAAGAAAAGGAGTTTAATGCAAAACCCAGAAGTACAAAGTTTCTTAAAAGAAGTTATGGATGTAATAAAAAGTTAAATTATAAAATATTGCCTTTTCTATTATCTTGTTACAGGAATTTGGTAAACAATTGATTTTGACAAAGCAAATGTTTACAGCTGTTTGGCTACAAACTTGGCTGTACTTCATATAAAAAGAAAATAGATCAGCTTTCGTATATATTCATTAATATATTATTATCCAATGAGTATTTGTGTGATTTGTATAATCTAAAGAAAAAATTAAAAAATGCACAACTTAACACGTTTATTGGCGAACTGTGTAATACAAAGGCAAAAACCTTGTTTAATAACTCTAACTTCGACTTATGCCTTACAGTTGAGAACAAAAACGAAATATGTAGAAAAACCTAAGCCCGGCGGTGGCAGGCAATTTAGACGTATTGTCCACTTTAAAGATGAGTACACGGTGGAGCCGTTGAAGATAACACATCTAGCTGGTAGGGATCCAGTTAGTGGTCGGGTTGTTGCCAAGGGTATTGGTGGAGGAATAAAACAAAAATACCACTGGGTTAAGTTTGTTCGTGATGGACCTTCGGAAGGGCCACCTCAAGAAGAAAAAGTGTTGGAAATATTAGACGACGGCTGTAGAACGTCGAAAATTGCTTTAGTGGGAGTAGGTGATGAATTGAAGTATATAATAGCTACTGAAAATATGAAAGTTGGGGATATTATTAAAACTTCTAAATTTATACCCAGAATTCCAGGTAAAATCAAGTATTACTCTGATTTCAAATGACAATTAATATAATATTTCCCCTGCAAAAGTGCGTCCTAATGAAGGGGATGCTTATCCTTTAGGTGCATTACCCGTAGGGACAAGGGTACACAATTTGGAAAAGAACCCGGGGTACCCACTTCATATAATTCTTGCAGCTGGTACATTCGGAACAATTTTACGAAAGTTCGACGACAAGGTTGTAGTTCAATTACCAAACAAACGCGAATTTGCTTTTGATAAGATTTGTATGGCCTCAGTCGGTACGTTTCATAATTAGTGAATGCAGAATTTCTTTTGAAAATTAAGTATTTTAGGACGCGTTAGTAATGTTGATCATAATAAACAGCATGTTGGTTCGGCTCAGCGTATGCGAGAATTAGGTAATCGTCCCCGTTCCGGTTTATGGCAACGAAAAGGTGGCCGCTTTGGGCGAAAAATACGCAGACTTCCACCCATGACGTTGGTACCACCACCACCTGAAAAGCCCGCTGAAGTTATTAGGCTTACACTTAATTTGTAAAATGTTAATGCAAAATTTTATTAAACAAATGAAATACATTTGCATTTGTATATGTAAATACATAAATTATTATAATTATTTACGCGATTTCTTCATGGAAAACCCTTGACCTTGGAAAGTTTCTGCTGGTTCAGTGTTCGATTCGATTTCCGACACACGATCGCTAATAGGCTTAATGGAATGATCGAACTTGAGTACTCCAAATTTATAGTCGTAATCGGGCACACCCCTAGCCAAAATCTGAAAAGAGAAACAAGTATTGAAAACTTTTTTTATTTAAAAATGACTGTATCTATCTATCTACCTTTTTAACGACAGGTGCATCCAGCTGAGAATCTTTTTTCTTCTTACCATCTAGACGCACTCCCGAACCTTTAAAAGTTTCCACCACCTCTTCCATAACGTGGTCTTGTGGCTCTTCTTCTTGGGTATGAGCTTTTACTGCTCCCAAAGGCTCTTTATATCCCACCGGCGCTTCAAATTCGACCTTTAAAAATTGTTTTACATTTATTTCTCTCTCAATTGCATCTTGGCTGACTTACATTCATATCGCACTCTATAATGCTTACAGCATTACCTGGCTTCGTCTCCAATACACACAATTCGTAGACTTTCTTATTATACTTGATAGCTATAACATCACCCGTGGTAAGACATGCAAAATTTCTTAAAGCATTTTCCAATACGGCCTTGGGATTAGTAATATCTAAAAAGTCTGTACTGTGAGGTTGAAATTTTGAAAAATTCGCCACTGGCAAAGAAACACTCTCAATAGTTAATATGTCTTCCTCTTCCAACAGCAAATTGTCCATCATCCAATAAGGTAAATAACATTTACCCTCATCGGCCACAAATTCCAAAACACCTGCGTGTGAGGTTCTACCCTTTTTATTGTTGATCAATTTGAATAACATTGGATATTCCACATTTAAACGTGTCAGTGAATCCAAGGCAGAAGGTGGCATTATAACTATTAAATCGATTTAATTTTACGCTATGTGTATATGTATACATATTTGAAAAAAACAGATAACTAACTTTTGCCTCCATTTTCTACATCTTGCCTTTCACTTCCTGGCATCATTGAAACGGAAAAACATTTATAGGAAGCCTTGAAACTACGTCCAGCCTCAGGAAACATCATGTTGAAGCCACCAAACTGAAACTGCGTTTGATTTACATAATTTTTTGCTAAACTTTTAGAATTTTATTTCTAAGCTTACCATTTCTACTTTTCTCTATATTTTTTTATCACTTTAGATTAAATTTGGTAATAATTAGGTTTAGATAGATACTTGTAATCAAATTTAGCAGTAATATTTAAGATATTTCTATTTTGCTTTATTATTGTTTTTAGTGATTGACAGATAAAAAATAAAAAGATTGGTCATCATGCACATTGGATTGATGGCATTCACAAGATAAGTTAACATATCCCAAGAAATTTTTAGTACCAGGTAGCTTCTCAGCGAACTGATCGTCAGCTGACCTTACGCTACAGTTACACGACCAAGATTTGTATTCAAGTTTTTCACACATACTGGTTGTCAAAAGTAATTTAAATTGAAAGCTGTGACGTAGGCTGCACGCAATTTTCAAGCAAATTTATTTTCAATATGCCGTTGACACACTTTGTTATTTAAAAATTTTTTTAAAAAATATTTTTTATGACACACTTTATTATTTGAAAATTGTATACATAATTGAGAGAAAAAAAAGGAAAAAGAAAAAACATAAAAACAAAAAATCAAAATACAATATTCTATATCCTGAAGAAGTAAACCGAAAGTTTACGAAATATTGAAACAATAAAGCATTATACAAATAGACCTAAAGCTCAAAAAAATAGTTTAATTAAATATATAAGAAAAAGGTCGAAAAATTAGATAAAAGAATAAGACAACAGTTTAAACACACATTTTCATGGCTTCTATTTAGGTCTATAAACCGAAACACATCATTACATTTTTTACATATTTTTGTTCCTAATAATATTTATTTAAAGTTTTTAGGAGGAACATAACATTATGTGTAATAAAAGAACATAAAAATACTATGCCGGCAGAATATTTGAAAACAAAAACGAAAAGTGTGCTCATTGAAATTGGTGTCAGTTGTTTTTTGCCTATAAATTTGAATACACAATTGGAAAGAAAATTTGAAGTCAAAGTCCCATCAAATTCTAAAAGTGTGATTGTATTAGTGAAAAAGTGTGAATGTATTGAAATTTGAAAGGCAAAACTTGATCGTGTAACCCTCAAGTTAGCCCATCCGTCAAACTCAATATAAACTAGCATAAAATCTAAACCCGAACTGTCAACATACAAATAAAAGTAATCCTACAACAATTTTGTATGTATATTGTTGTAATGATATGGACATTTGTTATTAAAACACTGACATATTTATGTCAATTTATTCATATAACTAAAATTCTTATATTTGGCTAAGAAATCTCTTTAAATCTTCTTAACCCCCGAAAAACTTCAGAAATAAAATAAATCCCCGCATTTGGTAACACTGTTTAGAATCAAATGGGTTTGACCAAGGCCTATTTATCAGGTCAACGCAACTCTACAAAAACACAGCAATACAAAAAACAACTTTATGTTTAAGTTGTCAGAAACACACACAAACATGAACTAAAGTATATGGTGCAAATAACTTTTGACAGCTCAAACAAGAAAACAAACCATAAAAACAAAAATCATCGTGAGAGTTGCGTTGACCTGATAAATAGGCCTTGGGTTTGACAGTATGAGAAATTTTTACAGAGTTTACTGTACTTGTACATGTGTGAGTACTTTTCAACAATATACCGCGAAGGTAGCCATAATATATTTTCTGCAGACTGTGTAATATCATCATTCTCGTTGGAGTAATGTGCTGAACCGCATAACGTGCTATACATTTGAACTATAAATACGGTGCGATTCGGAAAATACAGATTTTTAAGCAACTGAAAGTGTGTAATTAATAAAAATTAATACAAGAACATAAAAATTAAATAAAATAAAAGTGCTAAGAATTATAAGCAGAACTACAAGTTTTTGTTGAAACAAGTGAGTAAAAATAAATTTGTTGCATTGGTTGGAAAAAATCTATAATAAAGTTAATTGCATCTAAACTTGTGTGTATTGGTGCGTGTGGATTATTTGTCAAGTGTTGTATAGTGAAAAGGGAGTAGGAAAAGGAGACACTTTCAGTTTAATCAGGACGAGAAATACATAGAACTTCGTTTATCCCTAGTTATTAAATGCTTTCATACATACATATACACGTGCATACAAACATCCATGTACATGCTTAAACAAATATGGATTTGCAATATTGTGGAATTAGTGCTTAAAATCAATTGTTCTTAATGCATTCTCATGGTAATTGTTCTTGTTTTTTTTCGTCGTACGTCAACCAACGGATCAACTGTATAGAAATGTTAAGTTATTCTGATAAAAATCAATAAATCTCTACAAGTTGCTCTATTAAAATAAAAGAGGGGGGCTCGTGTGGTTGGCGTCTGGAGAAAATTTAAGGAAAAAACGAGGCGCCAAATATCTGTTTTCTTTCATTAAATGGAGCGATGTGGGTACTACAAAGTTATTAGAAGCATAATTATGTATGTAGGTACATAGGAATATCAGAAAACACCTTTTAATTTCGTCACATGTACATACATACATACATACATACATATGTATGTATGCGTGCTAAATATCCTGATAATTAATTAGATATTAATGTACATATTTATATATGTACTTATGTACATGCATTTTTGTGTATATGCATACACACATGGTTATGAATGGAAATAAGTATGTATGTATGTATGTGCATGTCTATATCCAAATTTCCAATAACCTTGATAAGAATATCCTGATATCTACCTACATATTAGTAAATATTTCCTTTATTGCAATTTCTTTAAAATGTGTATAATTTCGGTTTATTTGAAATGTAATTTACATTTGTATGTACATATGTATGTATTTTATATAAGCACATATATACATCGATATTTATATACATACATATGTACATATCTACATCAATGTAGATATATATTTTAACTCAAAATCATTCATATTTTTAATTCACGTGTAATAAAATTGTTGTTTTTTATTTCATATTTGCTTTTACTTTTATTGATTCTCTTAAATATGCCCAGTCTCTCTTTACTAATATTGTGTGCAGAGTGACCAGATTCCAAAAAAAACAAATTCTAAAAAAAATAAAGTGCCAAAGAATAATGCAAAAATTTAATATGTATGTACTTTACATTCTGCCCTATCGTGGTTGGCGTATTTCAAATACGACTACGACTGTTTCGTAATAGATTAAAGAAGACTTCAACAGTTTTTCTTTAATCTATTACCAAACAGTCGTAGTCGTATTTAAAATACGCCAACCACGATAAGGCAGATTATAATCAAATAATTTCTTATTTTTGCAAATTCTACTTTTGCTGCCTTACTAATTTTTATTTACTTTGAATGAAATATTTTAAAAAATTACAAATTATTAGGTGAACATGAAGTGCATTAAAGCTTAAATTGGACAAGCCATACCATACCATATTGCCATAGCTATAACCAAAACCAAAATTCAATTGGTTTATATGGTTATGGCTATTGCGTTATAGCGTGTCACCTATAATCAAATACAGTGTTGCGTATTAGTTTGGTTCGAACAGCTGTTTTGTATGGTAATGGTTTAGCACGTATAATTTAAGCTTAAGTGGGCTACACACTAGGGTTCGCTGTTCGGTTCTAAGCGAAATCGAAACATCTGGTTTTTAGGCCAAATATTCGAAACCGGTAACCGGCAAAAAAAACAGTAGATTTTAAACTTTTTCCTTGTTATTTTAATAATGATTTAAAAGGCAAAGTTCATGAAGAAATTGTTCAAAGTTCATAGTTCAAATCTCTTTACAACGTGGACAAAAATGAATTATGTATTTATTTATTCATTTTATTTTTTATTATTAATAGTAAATAAAAATTAATTATATAAAAATAATTCCTTCAAGAATGACAAAGTCTAGTTTTGGGCAAACGGTAGAATACTTGTGCGTATATGAAAATGATTACATATTTTCATTAAGTTGTTAGTAAATTCAAAACTTGGAACTCGTTTTCTGCAAAACAAGTTTTTTTTTTGAGTTATGACTCTATTGAAGCAAACGCTCGATATGTATCGATATGTGTATCGTTAATTTGTCGAAAATAGTTTTAATGCCTAAATCAAGGCGAATTCAGTATCAGGTGACCTTATCGCTACAACAATTTTACAACACAAAAAACAACACGTAGTTTGCTATGCTACAAAACCAATCTGTCAGAAGATTTCTAAGCAAATTTTGACGTTTTGGTTCAAAATGCTCAATTTGGTAGCAACAGCTGATAATCAGCTGGGCTGATAAGGTCACCTGATACTGAATTCGCCTTGGCCTAAATCACCATCGAATAATACTTTATTTTCTTTTGCTTTGAGCTTGTGATCATATATACATATGTACGTTTGTTGGGATACGTAGTATGTTTGTATGTATGTACATTTTTGGCATGTATTGAAAGGATTTATTAGGCAATCATTTTGCAGATACTCTTTTTTAAATATACTTGTGTAAATACTTAGATATCAGAGTAAAAATAAAGGATACAATAATACAGGTAACCGCGAAGCGCCAGCTGTTTTGCTTGTTTCGTGATGTGATCTGCCAAATGGTGCTTATGTTTTACCAACACACGCGCACAGTGCCTATTAAAACTGTACTAATACAAACATGCTTTATCTCTCTTGTCAATCACAGAACAGCAATAAAAATCACTGTTGTTTTATATGTTGTACATTTGTTGTAGATTTGCGGCTACCTGTATTATTGTATCATGGATACATACATACGTGAGAAGATTTATTGAGTTCTTTCCAAAAGGATTCCCAAAGGATTTTCTTAAAAAGAGAAGAATTATTTATGATTTTCTTAAAGCTGTTGATTTTTTTGTGCGAACATTTCTTTAAGTAAACGAATTGTCAACTGTACTAATAGTTTGTTATTTAGTACAGTTTTGTTGTAAATTCAAATCACGTGTCTGCATTTAGTGTCATTGTGTTTTTATTACAGTAATCCCCCGATTTACTGTGTTTTCCCTTCGTTTCTTTCTTATAATGCAAACAAAATGAAAATAAGTAGTAGGTAATTAAAAAAATCAAAAAGCCGACTGCTACCAACTTTGAACCGTTAAAAAGAACTTTTTAATTTTTTCTCCGATGATAACAATTTAACGTTTCATAAGTTGGATACAATATTTTATTCAAGATACAGGTTTAAGATAATTTCTAGAATTTTTTTTGGGCTGAAAACTTAAAACACTGAATTTAAAAAAAAAACAAACTTAAAAACTTCAAATTTTTTTAAATCTAAAGGGCCGTAACTCAGTAAATTTTTATCCGATCAATACACTATAAATATGGGAAGATAAAAGAAAAACATATCTTTTCGACGATGTAAAATTTGCTCAATTTAAATAAACAGTCCTAAAGATTTTTTGAAATATCTTTGTAAACTGCCAAAAAACACGTTTTTCGCGAATATCTCGAAAACGCTTCTTAAGAAAAATAAATGAATGCCATATTCGTGTTCAGCGACCCTTAATTAGCTAAGAAAATATATAATTTTTGAGGTTATGGCAAAAAGGGAAAAATTTGGTGCATAGTGTAATTAATAATGGTTGTAGGAAGGACATTGTTGAGTGTAAATAAAATCCTTATTTAATATCTGAGAAGTCTTAAAATTTACAAGGGGATGTAGGTAAGTAGGTATTTAGTACATATTTTGACTTAAGTGGCAAAAAAAAAAGAACGATGTCACATTATTTTCTCGATGGTGATATACTATGTACACAAATGTACATAGGACATGAAATAAATACAAATGGACTTGTTTCTTCCTACTTTTTGACAATGGAAACAAACGGCTATACAAAAGCTGTGATTAAATACGTTTTTTGGATTGGTTGCAATGTAAGGAGTTATGAAATAAGAAACATAACTAAAATAAGTTTAACATTTGTTAACTTTACTATTGTTACATTGGCTGATTTTTTTTAAGCTCGAATTGTAGCTGTAATAAGTATGTAATGAAAATAAATGTAAGAAACAACAACAGCTGTTCATTGCTTTCGCAAGAATACAGTGTTGCCACACAAGTATTTTTGATCGGGTGCAGTTAAGTTAATAAAAACACCAATTATTAACTTGATATCAATTCGAGCGGAAAAAAGTTAGCCAATGTAATAATGGTAAAGTAAGGTATAAATATTAAGGAATCGGAAGCTCTTGATGTTCTTGGCATGAAAATTCAGTTTGATGTTCGTTGGACTGAACACATTTTTCAGGTCTCAAAAGAAGCATTCAAGTGCCTAGGATTTTTAAAACGGTGCAAGCAATACTTCACTCCATCTGATCTTCTTACTATTTATACTACTTATATCCGACCGAAGATGGAATACAACTCTCATGTATGGGCCGGCGCTTCAAAGTCTATTTTGGGGTTGCTCGACCACGTACAGGAGAGGGCTAAGAAGCTCATTGGTGACAGTAGGGTATCCAACTCTATTGACTCATTGGAGCATCGACGCAATGTGGGGTGCATTTCCTTGTTCTATCGCTACTACAATGGAATGTGTTCTAATGAAATTAGGGAACTTGTTCCTGAAACCCGTACATTCTTACGCACAACACGAGCTTCATTCAGGGCACATCCTTTTGTGGTCGATTGGCCAATAAATCGCACTACGCATTACAGAGACAATTCCTTTTTTAGCCGTACTATTCGTATGTGGAATAATCTACCTGCGGAAGTGTTTCCTGTCACTTTCAACGTGGGAAGGTTTAAATCGAATGTCCACAGACACTACTCCATCTATCCTCCTCTCCTTAACCTATTTTCCTAGTTCTAGCACAATGCATTGCATGAATAGGGGTTATCCCCTGAGTGCTGGTCCTACCTAAAAAAAAAAAAAAAAAAAAATTTAATTATTGAGTTCTTGTTTAAACTATGATATGATATGATTAACATAAATATTCTAGTTGTTCTAAGAACTTTTTGGGCAAAGTTTCCCTGATGATCTGCATTTGCAACTGTGAAATAATCAATTTAAATTTTTTTTAATAAAAAATATTTTACTGAATAAGTGAAATATATAGTAATTTGGAATTGTTAGTGCGTTAACAAAGTTTAAACTTGATTGTAACAATTCCCAAAAAAAAATACCAATTTATAACTAAAATAAAATAATAAATATAACCAAATACAAGTGTTAAAAATTAAAAATTTTGCGAAACTGAATCTTAAAAAAATAACAAAAATTCGGAAAAATATTATGGCTTATTACGGCTGTCGAATTTTCCAACTCGACTTCAACTTGTTTGTTGTACTAGATGAAATAAACATGCAACATTTTTTGTTTAATATAGTACAAACTCTCGAAGTCGAATCGTAAAATTCGACAAACGTTATAAGGCAGATTTTAAAGTAGGTAAAAATTACTAAAATATTTAAAGTGATGACTCGGCAAAAATAGCCGAAAAATAACTCATTACGATATTCATTTTTAAATACCTACCTACCTATAAAAACATGAGAATAGACAAAAATGTGTATGTAGGTATGTAGTATGTATGTACATATCGAGATATTTGAAAATGCATACGTATTTACATACATTTGTATGTACAACATACAAATGTATGTATGTATTCTCATTAGTCACCCTGCAGTCAGACTGGGGCCAAATGTCTCTATGTCAACACTAAATTTCTAGTAGTAGGTACATTGTCTACAATTTCTTTTCTATTCGTCAGTATAAAAGAAAGAGAGACAACAAATGTGGTCTATTTCTGGTGGCTTTTGCAACAACTTGTCAATATTCATATAATTGTATGTACGTAAGATATAGAAATACACCACTAAATGTCTGGTTGGTATGTCTCCATGTTCCCATAAGAACTATGTATTCACTACCTAGTCAATTGTTTTAGTGTTACTAGTAGATTTTCAATGACAAGCACATGCTAAATGTCTATAGCACAAAGTATTGTATGGGGATTAATTAGAGAGTAGTACTGGTGACAAAGTCAAAAGCGACTCAGTACATTTTCACCATCGACATTTCCTTCAGGGCATCCATAATTTTTCAAAGCTAATTAATAACCGTTTCTGTTATTTACTTCTATCTGCTTTTAAATAAACTAAACATTTGTAGTGCTTAATAGCTACAAATTTCAACTGAAGAACGTGACAATCTCTAAAAGCAATCTCCTCATCACCTTTTTTTTAATTACCACAGTAATATTTTAAAAAGAAAGTCAATATTTTATTTTAAACACAAATACCTATTTAGTTTCCAAATTTAACATTTGTTGAAGCACGGGTTTATCGCCTGATACCAAGTGCGCTTTTTTGTATGTATGTAAATAGTTACACGATTGATAATATCCCAGCAAACATATGTACACAAAACCCAATTTTTTTTTTTAAAGAGAAGGAGGTATTTAAATATTGCTTAAGGCCATTCCTAGCGGTCTCTACTAGCCATGAACTTGGTATGGCCATCATGTCGGACATCGCAAATGGCTAATGGAGAGCGCTCATGTCCAACTTTCGTCCATGCTCTGACATGGATGCCCGAACATACATACATATGTATGTCTGAGCAACAATGTTCGCCATGAGATTCTCAGCCCGCAACCATTTGCAATAGAAATAAAAGAGACAGAACAAAATTGTCAAATATTCCATTTTTATAGTCATGTTTTACACTTAGCAGTTTTTCTTGAAGCAGTTCTCTTCAATTCTCTTTTAAAACTGCCCATTTGTTTACACTCAGACGGTTTCTTGTTCAATTTTCGTATTGTTTTAATGCAGCGAATGAAATAACAAAACAGAATTGAAGTAACTTTTCTGTACAGGCAAGTCAGTACCCCTCTTCTTTCTTCTTTCCTTTCTCTCCTATAAACTCAGACTTGCTTCAAGTAAAACTGCCGAGTGTAAAACATGACATTGCACTAGCGCAAAATACTTTGATATGCCTAAACATGGACATCGCACGTATTCACCACAACAAAGAAGTTGGTGATTTTTTTCAGAATTGCTCTGCCGGCGTCATGTTCATGTCATGTCCAAGTCGATGGCTAGTGGGGACGTAAGCTGACTAACTATTCTACACAATCGCACGATCTGCGAAAAAATACAATCCTGATCTGATGAATTGTTAATGTCTTTTGGAAATTTTCATAGACTCCGTCATACCAGGTTGTATTTTCACAAAAATCGCACGATTGTATAGGATAGTGTATCACGGCCTTTAAGATCATGTTTTAGGAATATTTTTTATAGCGAATATTTTAGTGAAACATTTCTCACCTTATGTCGCCGCTTTTAGCTCCCTTTTTTAGAAAGGACAAAAAAGACCCATATGGGCAATTAATTTTTTTAAGGGAAGTAATAATCACAGAAATATAAACTTTTTGTCACTTATGATGATCCAGCATGTATATCAGATCAATCTACACAAGTGGATAAATAAATAAAGAAAAATTTAAATTTTCTCTGAAAACAAGAACAAGCTTAACTGAAAGGGTAACCAGCACTGCATCTGCCAATAGGCAGTTGTCAGTTGGCTGCTGTCAGAATTTGAAGAAGCGGCGTCCTTTGTTTGTTTTTGACAGCCATTGATCGCATTCTACTCCGTCATTTCAGCAGAAAATACAATGAATTTCGTGTACTCATTAGGCATTAGTGTTTGCGCCCGTTTCGCAACCGTCACCGAAAAGTGGATCAGCTACAATACACCAGAGATAAACAGCAGTCAAAACATTGGGTTTCTCGTAGTGAATTAGCGCCAAAGAAGGCCAAGATAGATATACATATTTGTCAGTCAATAAAGTCATGGCGACCGTTTGTTTGTATGCACGCTGTATAATCAACGTTGACTACTCGTATCAAAGGGTAAAATTATCACTGGCGAATATTATGCCAATTAGGTTAAACCCTCATTTATAATATGTTCTGAAATGAATTTTTAAACGTTGTCCCCCCTCAGGGGGTTATGTTAAGAGATTACAGGTGTGACAATTCCGGGGACCCTAGCCGGGGTAAAATGGCTTCTTCCTCTCGGCGTACCTTTGGCTTTTTTACTCATAGAACTTTGTGTTACTATCCAATCTCTGGATACAGAGTAACAGATGTGCACATATTTATAAAAGGAAGTGCGATATTGCCTTGCAAGTGAGGCGTCAACTGGAAGTGCCCTGAGTTCAAAAGACGACAGAGGTGCAGCCTTTCGGGATGGAACTTCGAGGTCTAACCAGTGGCTTAAAACTGCTACCACTTTAAGTTAGTTGAATGCAGAGTGAGACAATTGACTACCGGCTAGAACGTCGCAATGTTAAAATAGTCAGTTGATTGCATTGAAAAGTAATCCAAGTGTCAGTCAGTACTAGTTGTGAAATAGTTAGCTTAAAGTTAGTTTAAAGTTAACGGAATTTCCGACAGGGAACGTACTATTAAGTAAATATCAATTTGGACTAAAATTTAATTCCAACTTGGAATTTCCAAGCCTCTGTCTATATTTGAAAAAGGTTCACACACGTATTTCGAACTTTCAAGTTTTTACTTAATTACATACATACATATCGTCAGCCCATTATTGGTTTGACCCACCGACCATTTAAAAAAAAATGAGTTAGGTATGGGGTATATACATATATTTTGAGTATCCCCTTTCTGAATCTAAAACAGGTTTTGCGAAATTAATTATGGTTTCCGAGATATTTAGCATTAATTTTGCTCCATATCAACTATTTTAAGGTTTAATAAATAGTGTTTTGTCGTTTTTCTCCATTCTGACTTTTTGGCGTATGCTCCAAACCAATAATGGGCTGACGATATGTATGTACTTGTTGGGATACAGAAACCAAATATTGTGTAATAAAATTGAAGAGCATTCCAAATAAAAATTAAATATAGGTTAGCGAAATGTGTGTGAGTGGGGGGAGTATTTCGGCACACATGCATGTTTATGCCAAGTTGCCGTAAAAGCCAACAAAAATAGAATACACACACACACATGCATATCTACATTCATTCATACATACATTAATACATTTACTGAGTTACTAACCCATCCAAAGCATATTTGAGTAATGAGCGCAGCATGTGATTAAATAACTTTTATTATTAGAAACACAATTCAATACAATTTATTGCAATTGTATTGTTTAGAATGCCGTGCAGTTTAAATATAAATTCCGTAAAGTGCGACGACTGTGACTCGCACACGAAGGGTTAGGAGCGGACACTGCATATCGCTCATTTACCTAAAGAACGTCATAACTAAAAAAAACTTGTTTGCCAGAAAACGAATCTAACGTTTTTCAATTTGCACACAACTTAATGGAAAAAGAAAATTTTATTTTGCTTTCAAGATTTGAGTAACCAAGATATTTGTATGAAATTTGTACACAATATTAAGAACGATTAATTCTGCATCATAAACTCAACAAAAAATCAATTTTTTGAGTTATGACGTTTTTGGAGTAAATGAGCATTATTTAGTACTATACGAACTCTAGCCTATATAATTAAATATGTTACCTAATGTAAACATTAAAAAAAATTTAAGTTCCCGGTAAACTTTTTTTCAGTTTTTGGCAATTTTTCTAGTTTCGCGTTTTTTTATTTTTGGCTCTTTTTTTTTGCTTTTGGATTTTTTTGTTTTGGTGTTTTTTAAGTTTGGCGATTTTTTCGGTATTTGGCGATTTATTTTAGGTTATAGAGATCTTTTTAGTTTGGCGCTTTTTTCGTTTTGGTGATTTTTTAATTTTAAGATTTTTTAATTTTAGCGTTTTTGAAAATTTCAAAGAGTTTGCCTTTTACGGTTTCCAAGATACATTATGTTGTCGAAATTACATTAACTGATAGAATGTATACCTAATGTGACCATCCGTCCCGCTTTCGGTGGGACAGTCCCGATTTTCGGTTCACCGTTCCGGTGTCCCGGAAGAAAAATGGGAAATGGGAATTTGTCCCATAATATAATATCATAATATACATGTTTGAAAATGTAAAAAAGTTAAAAATGTTTGTTCCGTACGTTATTATTGCGGTGTCCCGGTCTGTGTCCGGCTTTGAGTTACTAAAAAAATGGTCACGTTATGTATACCCTTTAATTAATTATTTTTTTTTTTAATTTTAGTGTTAACTGTTGTAGTCTGTTTAAAAATACACTAACTTTGCAAATTTCAAGTGTCTATATATTACATGGGATTTTAAAATTTTTCGTTGATCGTTTTAAAACACCCTCTAAACTGTCATATATACATATTTGTTGTTGTAGCGCCCAAAGAACTACATATTCTGTCAAAATTCCAAGTCCGTAGCTCTTACGGTTCTCGAGAAAACAGCCTGTGATGGACAGACGGACAGCGTAGCGAAAACAATAGGGTTTCTTTTCACTTTTTGTGTATGAAACTCTAAAAAACGTATTAAATGTTTGTGTTTATTTATGGGCTTCCTTTAGATTTATTTTATTTTGTACTAGGTATACATAATACATACATATGTAGATACATATGCATGTACATATGAACAATGTACATATGTACGAACCATAATCAAGATTTCGAATATACTAAGTGTAGTTATGTCCGTTTGCATTTAGGCTGACGGTATGTTCATATGCCCAATAAACACACAAATTTATCGATTTTTCAAATCAATCAAAATTATTTTTCTACTGATGATTTAAGCTTTTGCATGTGGCTGTTTGTTTTTTCTTTTATTGTTGTTTTTCTATTTAATATTTTTAATTTAAATATTTATGTACATATGTATGTAGCTGCAAGTGGTTTTCGGTACTGAAATTACATATCGCTTATTTACTCAAAAAACGTCATAATAATTTACACACAGCTTAGTTAAAAAATTTTATGTTTGTATGAAAATTTTACACAATATGAAGAACGATATGAGATTTGATTCTTTTATTTGAGTTATGACGTTCTTTGAGTAAATGAGCGATATTTACATACATATGTATGTATGTGTAGACATTCGTAAATACCCTGTAGGTATAATGTCAGTAGTGAATCAGTACTGATTCACTATTGACTTTGTCGCCAGTACTACTGACTAATTATACTCCACACAATGCTTTTTGCTATAGAGATTTAACATGTGCGTGTCATTGAAAAGCAACTACTGTCATTGGAACTACTGATTAGGTAGTTCATTAGGGAACATATGAAGACATTGGAAACAGATGGTCAGAGTCTAAGCACAATGTTTGCGGTGCGGTGAGATTTCTCGTTGCGGGAGAAAACAATAAACATAATACAACGGAAGACGGCTACGGCAATACTTGTCAGTGTTTGTTTAAATTTTTATTAATTTTTTTTTGTGTATACATTTTTATAAAAAAAAATACCCTTTGTGTTAAATATTTTGTAATGGCAGTAACTAAAAACAAAAAATAATTAACATTTTATACATTAGCTGACATATTTTATATATTTTTTAAACTTTTATATTTTATGACAAAAAAAATCATGTTTCTATTACACCAATGTTGTGAACACCGCCAATTTTCAAAAAATGTGGCAACATCAGAAAGAGAAAGAGTGTCAAAAATTTACACTCCGCACTGCGTTTTTTACTTCAAAATCGTATGAAAAACCGCACCGCAATAAATTATCGTTACATTGTGTTCATACTCTCACTAGTACATTTTAGTAATTCTAGTATACACTTTTGGTAATGAAATTCCATATTTTGTTCACTTTTTGGTATTTTATTAAACAAAAATATAAAAAATGGAATACAATAACATGAACTAATTCATTCATTCGTTCAGCGTATTGCCAGCAAGTAGGCTTTTTGTTTGTCATTTCTATTAAATACATATATGTAAATCAAAAATTTTATGTTTCGCTGAATTAGTAAAGTCAAACACTTACGGATAGATCTGAAAGTGTGACAAATCTTTAGCTGATGACACAAAATCTTCCATAGGGTCAAACAAGAATTTCCATAATTGGCACATTTCACTTAAAATCGTTTAATTTTAAATTTTTTTTTATATTCACCCTTATTCCATTTGTCGACATCGACGTCACTTTAACACAATACTTAAAAATTGGGGCTTGTATACCCGTTCTCGAAAACAACTGACCCCTGTTGGCAGGGTAATGCCATTTACTAAAATTAAGGGAACGGAAATATATTGCCATCATCACCAAATTATTCTCGAGAGCGAGTAAACAAGCCCCAATTTTTTGGTATTGTGTTAAAGTGACGTCGATGTCGACAAATGGAATAAGGGTGATTATTTTTGTGTAACTTTTCTAATTGTTGTTCAATACGTTTAAATTAATCGTTTAATTTGATTTCTCAAACTAATTTTGATAAACACTTAAATTTTGCTTGACGTCACTTTTATTTTCAACAAACCAATAAAATCTTAAGAAGAAGCATAGTTGTGTGTATTTGAAAAAATGTCTTCTACGCATTAAAAACAATATTAATAGACACTCCGTTGACAATGTCACCAAAATAGTCGACAAAAGTGGTGGCTTGGGTATACTTAACCCCACGTTTCCTTCAGGGTAAATTTTTGTTTTTTTATGAACAGCTTGAATTGATTTTTTTTTTATTTTTTAGAGAAGTATTTTTAAGTATATTTAATAAATTAAAAAAAATATATTGCAAGTATTTATAAGAATAACGTTAATGAAAAAACAATATACATACATACATACACCATCGCTAGAAAAGTTTGACGTGTGCAGAAATGCACATACATATGTAGATATGTATGTATGTATGAATGTGTGTGCATATCACTCATTTACTAAAAAAAACGTCATAACTCAAAAAAAACTTGTTCGCCAGACAACGCGTTTAAACTTTTCAATTTACACACAATTTAGTGGAAGAAGAAAATTTTATTCTATATTTATAATTCGATCTGGCTAAAGTTCGTATCGCTTTTTACAAACAAAATAACGTAGTAGAACGGAACAACGAGCTGTTTTCGAAGGCCCCTATACACCATCATCAGCGTTCTTTGGTGTTTGGTCCACTGTGTATGGTGTCAGTTAATGTAGATTTCTGCTTTATATACTCAGTCATTATTGCAGATGGAATATGTGAATTGTTGTGATTCATCGTACCTATTTAATTTGCTGAAAGCGTTCTTGTAATGAAAGCTCAATTTAATTTTTCTATCAAGATTTGAGCAAACGAGATATTAGTATGAAATTTTTACACAATATGAATACGACATGTGAATTAATTTTGCATCATTAACTCAAAAATACATGTACATTAAAGTGGCCGTTAATATTTTTTTTATATCTTATATTCTCTCCCTTCAAATCGGTTCAGTTTGATGTAAAAAAAATACAAAAAATTTTCATAGCGATAAGTTGTGTTTTTTTGGGGGTACGTCCGCCCCTCAAAGTTGCCCTTCAACCCCTTATTCAATGTAATTTTTTCCATATGACTATCTCGTTAAAAAATTATTTTACAAGAATATGATATATGGCAATATTTTAGCTCTTCGAGTCAGCAACATTAGTCTCATTAGAATGTTGTTTGCTAAAATTAATATTTTAGAAAATAATGAGGAAAATAACCAACAAAGTACCAAAAATTGTATGTAACAAAATTATATTTATATGGACTTTTTTTGTATTAAGCATGTACAATGAGGGCTTATATCTATTAAATTATTTCATACATATACATATAGTCAAAAGAAAACTAAACAAAAACACAACTTATCGGTATGAAATTTTGTTGTAATTTTTTTTTACATAAAATTGAACCGATTTGGGGGAGAGAATATAAGAAATAAAAAAAATTCTCCATACAACGGCCATTCTAATGTACATTTATATGTATATTTCTATAAGTGCACAAAAATAACGTTCTATTTTTGTCGCGTCCGTTTCTCGCTCACATTAGCTTATATCTTCTTATTATATTATTTATATCGTCCAACATTTTTTCTTAAATATACTCCTCCTTCATTGCTTTAAAACACTAGATACCTATATGTATGTATGTATATTGGATCTTTCCATTTCCAGGCGTTCGTCGCCTGGTAAATCACCCATATGTATCTACTATACTTTAGCAAGAACTTGCTAAAATACAATAATGACTCGATATGTACTCAAAGTGTTAGTTTTTTCCACTATACAATTTTCAAAATTCGTAGCCTCAAAAATTATATGCACCTGGGCCTTGCTTTTATCTGTTTTTTTTATTTACATTCATACATATGTATGTATTTTGAAATTTTGCTGGCAACACTGATCTGCATGACAATATTTTACAGCTTCTATTCATTTAACGCAGTATCGAATCCAACCCCCTCTCCTATCATATCTACATACTTATGTATGTATGTAGTATATGCAGTCGTTTTTTATCTTTGGAGCTGTAAGTCATAGTGTCAGGTGTGGATATGTTTATCCCTTCACTCAAGTTCATTCGATTTGTTTAAAACAATAAGAAGAAAAATAAAAACAAACAACGGAAAGTGATGCATTTTTTTTTGCTGGTTGTGTTTATTAAAAGAAAAATTGCACTTCGCTGTTGCTATTTTATTTAACACATGCACACTGTGATGTTTATTGATGTTTTTCATTTTGTTTTTATGTATGAATTTTTCAAAGTGAAGGCGACAAAATCAATATTAATCTACTAAACTGGCATGATAATGACGATGACGTGCATTTAAATATATATGTACATATCGTTACCTTAATATAGAAAGGCCATAATTCACAAAATTTTTTTTAAATAGAGTGTTTTGTATCCATATTTCGATATGTATCGAAAAATTAAAAAATCGCGTTTTCCAAAAAATAATGAATTAGGGCCTTTCTATATTGCGGTAACGATATGTATGTATGCATGTGTGAATATAGTAACAGTAGAATGCATGGAACAGGGTTTTTGTTTACAAAAATGGCGGCTCAATGAATGAGTAGCTAAATTTTAAAGCAAATTGTAACGGTATCTATGTTTTGTTTTTGACGTGCATGCACATATACATACATACTACATATGTATGTAACATACATACTAATGTAACAGCGATCTGCATGATTACGAATCAAACGGCATAATTTTACATTTTCTAAAATGAATACCTATTGTACATTGTACATACATACATACATACATACATACTTATGTACTTATGTAAGTACTTACAGTGGTGTTCGATAAAATAACACCAGCCTAAATAAAATTTTTCAAAACAAAAACAATGCGTAAAAACTTTATATTGAGGGCAATTATGAATAAAATTCCGTGAGAAATTTTTTCCGGGGAATAATTCCAACTAATGGCAAGCAATAGGGAAAACAAAAAATTCTAATTGGAAAAGGGAGAAATTTCTCGCGGAATTTTATTCATAATTATAATATATATGATTATATTATATTATAAGGTTTAAAATATAGAAGATCTATGTGTTATTTTCACTTAGTTTTATCTCTTCTTCTTCTCGTTTTTTGTCAAATTCAACAAGAACTGCATGTGCAGTACACTTTTAAATAAATTATCCCTTCTGCATAACCAAACTGAAAAGTTTTACCGTAAAACTTAATTATTTTGGCGGCTTGAAATTTTGCTAAATAAAACAAAGACCAAAAATAAAGAAGAAAAATAATTTAAGAATACAAAAATTTCTATAAAAAATATACTACCTATAACTTATTATTACTATACATACACAGACAAAAATATGTACTGATTAATATTTTTAGTTAAAAATTTAATTGATTCATTCAAATTATATATTAATTGCTTCAATTAATTCAAGTGTAAAAAGCTAATTGGTATTATTGATTAATAATAAACTAATGTTTTATGATTAACGAAAAAAAAACTTTGATGAACTTTTTTTATCAAAAACTAATAAAAAGGAATTTCAGAAATTTTAAAAATAATTAAAATGACTAAGAAAGTCTGGAGTAATGTTTCTCACAACATATTTTTAATGCGTTTTACATGAAAAATTCTTGCGAAATAAAAACTTTTTTAAAAAGTTGCTTTACTACAAAAAGTACTTTTTGTTTATCGTATTACATTTAGTACTATTCCTTACAAAATAGTTGCTGTTATCCAAATGATCACATTTCAATGACATACTTATTTGTTTCCTTGCAGATTAAATCTATTTTAATTACATATTATAATTTTGAAGTGGCGCACAGCTTTATTTTAATATAAGTATAAATGCATTATTTTTAACCTTGTTAAGTAATTTGTTTAAATTAATTACCAATTGTTTATTTGAAATTGCTCTTCTAATTAAGTATTTGGAAATTATTGATTAAATCAAACAATATAAATTAAACTATTGTTTTGTAAAACAATGTGAAAGTGGCGATCAGAAATGCATACCTTTTATTTAAACGTTTTGTTTTTTATTTTTGACAGCAATTAGTCAGATTAGTGAGGCATGCAACAATGAAATGCTTTGATTTTTTTTTTTTTTTTTTGTATAAAGAATTATTTTGCAAATTTTAGAAATGGGAAGGAAATGAATATATTTTATGCGATTGCTGTTTCTATTTTCTACTCTAGTAATAGTATAATTGCTATAATTTAAATAAATAACTAAAATAAATTGATTTTCTATATATTTTTTCATTACAGACATGATACTGCTCTTTACGACTTCATATAAACAATTATGCTTTTCTAAACGCCAGGTATGTATGTAAATTTAAATTCAGATCGTATATTAGTGCAGGTAGAAATGAAAAATTAAACCTGCGGAACGAAAATTTTAACCCTATCAATAAAGTGAAATTTCTAAAAGCTTTAACTTTTGCATAAACATGAAAAAACTGCAAAGAGAAAAATGTGCCAAATTTACTCATTGGCTGGACTTGCTGAAACGTGGTTTGGCAAACTCTACAATAGTTGGAAAAGCAATAAAACTAGAATTTGGCAACTGATAGTTAAGCTAAAAAAAAATACAGCAGGATTCTATTTCGTTCCATTACTTGTTTTTTTTCTTATAAAAACATTTTTTTTTTTAAGTTAAAAAAAAAACAGATGAAACCAGTAAAAAGTTGTAAAAATTATGATAAGTTTTTTTGGATACAATATAAAGTTTTTTTCAGTGTAATTTTCCAAGTACTTGTTACTTGAAAAGTTACACAAAATTTATTTATATACATAAGTATTTGTTTGCTTTGCAACGCATCACTTGACTGCAATCACAATGAAAAAGAAAACCACAAAGCTCCAATGTTTATAGAAAAACTCACTACAAATGATTGAGAATTACAAAAAATAAAAGAACAAATTTTCAACATTCGCATTCATATTGAAATAAGAAATTGTCCATATTTTTGTAAACACTTTAAAATAAATCTAATGGTCTTTCTTTTTCTCTTATTCCAGATAAACATCTTAACCACGTCTTACTCAACATAACAAAGAAATTTGTTAATTTAAAAAGCCAAAACAAACAAAACTAAAAGATCCTATAAAAATTTTATTATTAATTATCGCATCTTTAGCTTAAAGAAATAATCTTATAATTAATAATAGTTTCTTGTTTGAGTTGTTGCATATATTTTCTTTATTGATTACGGAAAACTTCCTTACATTCTCATTTCTACCCGAAAAGAAACATTATTTTAAAGGCTTGAACATTACTTATATTTTTTTTTAAACTAAAATATAATTTAAAATCCAGTAAAAAGAGGCTTTTTTTCTTTTATTCTCTTACCACAAATTAACACTTTTTTATAAAGTATTACATATATTCAAAACTAAATCCAATTTGTTTTGAAATTAGTTACCTTACTCTTCTGGAACAAAAATGAAAATAGCGAAAATGAAATTTAAGCGCAAATACGGCTGTTTAAATATTTGAAAGTAAATTTGATTGTTTCTATAAATCCCCCACATTTCAAATATTTGAAAATATTTTATTGTTTTATTTTTTATAGTATTATTAAAGTATAAGTAATAGAAATTAATTATATTGCAGCCCACTTAGGAAAAAAATTAAAAACACAAAACCCCATTATAGAGAGGCCATAGATAATTTTCGAAAGATAAAGCCAAGCTTTACCTTAAACTATAAACTCTGCAAATTTTCAATTTACATATTTGTGTGGGAGCGTGTGTTTGTTATAGTTGTTCCTCCTTTTCTCATTTTATTGTTAGTAATATTAGTAATTTGTTTGTGTCCACGTTTTAAACTCGAAACAAGATGGAACCCTATTCATCGGAAATACTATGGATTGTTGTGTTAGGTTTTATTATTGCTTTCCTTTTGGCTTTTGGTATTGGTGCCAATGATGTAGCAAATTCATTTGGTACGAGTGTGGGATCTGGCGTTTTAAGCATTCGTCAGGCATGTATTTTGGCAACGTTTTGCGAAATCTCGGGAGCTGTTTTAATTGGTAAGTACTCATCTGAAATATAATTGAAATATGAAAC
This sequence comes from Tachina lurida, assembly GCA_944452675.1. NCBI lineage: Eukaryota > Metazoa > Arthropoda > Insecta > Diptera > Tachinidae > Tachina > Tachina lurida. Next base: position 10,561,211 of record OX101754.1, on the reverse strand, counting down.
TGAAAACGTTCGGAAATGCGTTCATAAAAAAATATTAATTAAGCAGATATGAATGATGCTTTAGGCAAATGTTTGTAAAGGCCGTGATTCACTATCCTACACAATCGTGCAACTTTTGAGAAAATACAACCCTGGATGGCGCTTAGTCCTGGTTTACACTATGCAAATCTTACTTCTTTTGTAGGAGAGAGAGAGAGACGAAAGAAACGAGTACTCAGCTTCATGTGATGTTAATAAGTTTTGCTTTCTCATCCGTAATGTTAAATAAGTATTTATAAAAAAAAAATCAAAAACCCGACAGCGACCAACTTTGAACCGTTAAATATCCTAAATGGTCATTCAAAATGAAAAATTATAAGAGAAACCTAAAGATGATTCTAAAATACCTGTCGAATGATATTCCCCCAGGGGAGTCTATTTTTGACTACAAGTGTGGCAAGTCCGGGGCCCCAGCTGGGCTGATGTGGATTTTTCTATTGATGTACCTTTGGTACATCATCCATAGAACTTATGTGTTACTACCCGATCTCTGGCAACAGAGGAAGGGATGTGCACATATTTATAAAAGGAAGACAGATTCCTGTTGATGTCAGTTAGGTGCAGCGTCACCTAGAACTGCCCCTGAGTTCAAAAGACGATATAGGTGAAGCCCTTGTGGTGGAACTTCGAGGTCTAACCAGAGGCTAATTCCGAGCTGGTCTTAAGTTTTGAGTGTATGTAGCGGTCGTCAGGATCCTTTGCTAAAACGCCGAGTTCGTCCTACCCCACGGGGCTTAAGGGATGATTTTGGTGTGTGGAGTAGGCACTGGATTTTTGGCGACACAGGCATGCATTCATCTCGGATGAGTGGTTGAGCTGTACCGGCAATGGTTGAGGGATTCTATTGGGGACTTTGCTGTGGGTATATACATAACACTTGTAGCGTGAGAACCGGGAGAATTTAACGTGATAGCTGTGGGTGCTACCAAAAACGATAGGAGAATAGTCTTGGCTTCCCAGTGCTAGTGGTTGGTCTGACGCGGTCAGCTAGACACTATTCTAGGTGCTGTTGCCATACAACAGATAGTATGGCAACTAGAATTTAGATAGCTCAAAGTACCTCAGCAAGGTACTTGAATATAGTACAGGATAACTATATCAAAGATTGCAACCTATGTGCCTTGTTGGGTGGGCACATTTGTTCATTCTAAAGGGTGCATGGGGGCGTTGGTCTTGCGTCTAAGCCAAACCCGGTGCTTGGCATCCGTGAGACAAGGGCATAATGGCAGGTGCTCACGGAAATCCAAGCACAACTGTCGAATGATACCCATTTTGATACAGTTTGCAGAATTTAGATTTTTTTCGTATTTACAAAATGGCATCTGTTGGCCGCCATATTGAGTTTTGACAACTAACATATCTTTAGTGATTAAGACAAATCGATTGACGCAACAATCATCAAAATCGGTCCTTGCGTTCGGTTTATATAGTGCCGCAAAGGAACACACATACATACATAGACTGATAAACACAATACCCCCCTTTCGGAAATTCCGATAACTTTAAGCTAACTATTTGTATTACTTTTCAATGTAATAAACTGGCTATTTTAACATTGCCATGTCCTAGGCGGTAGTCAAGTGTCTCACTCTGCATTACTTTTCAACTAACTTAAAGTTAATTTTTTTAAATCACCTGGTAGTCAGTAAATTAAAAAAAAAAATGTTCTGGGGTTCCAACATGTATCATCACACGTTGTGTAATCAACGCTCTACTACCCAGCTAAGGTGCCATCTAAAATAATAACAGCAAAATTTTAATATAAAACTGATATGAGTTTCAAAGGAGCTGAGAATAAATTTGTTTCATCTCACCAAATTCGATTACGTACTCAACTTAAGAAATAATTGTGGATTTGTTCTGGATGACATTGCAGTTAGCTTTTAGTCAGTCTAAGGAAAGTTAAAATATAAGTTAATTATTTTTGTAGTCAACCACACATTCTTCGACAGAGATTCTTTGCGTTGCGCAGTCGGGTAAAAAATCACACATGCATACACAAAAATATGCATAAAAAATACACAAAAATAAAATTTTGCATTGTATGCACGCCGATGAAAGTTCAAAGAAGAAAAAGTGATAAGCTTAGCAAAAAGACTTGAGTAGTGTGAACTGGGACTTATGAAAATTTTCAAAAGACAATAACAATTCCTATAATCAGAATTGTATTTTTTCGTAAGTCGTGCGATTGTAGAATAGTGAGTCCCAGCCTTAAATATGAATAACAATATGTAAGTGTTCCATATAAGTATTCCATAGAAAATTAAAAAATAAGTAATATCACTCATTTACTAAAACAAAGTCATAACTCAAAAAAGTTTTCAATTTACATATGTACAATTTAATGGAAAAAGAAAATTTTATTTTTCTCTCAAGAGTTGAGTAAACAAGATATTTGTATGAAATTTTTACACCATATGAATAACGATATGAGGATTAATTTTACATCATTTATTTAAAAATCGCATATTTTGAGTTATGACGTTGTTTTAATAAACAAACTAATAAAAATCAATATTTAAATATAAAACGTTCATTATTATTTCCCCTCCCTTTAGGCTACAAAGTATCGGATACGATGCGTAAAGGCATTTTGGAAGTTAGTCTTTATGAAGGTTACGAAGAGGAACTTATGTTGGGCTGCTTGGCTGCCTTAGCCGGTAGTGCTATATGGCTTTTGGTGGCTACATTCATGAAATTACCAATTTCCGGTACGCACAGTATCGTGGGCTCCACTATTGGCTTCTCTTTAGTGGCCAGGGGCACCCAAGGTTTAAAATGGTCAACCATGGGTACCATAGTTGGCTCATGGTTCATATCGCCTGTTCTTAGTGGCCTTGTTAGTATTTTACTATTCTTGGCCATAAGAAGATTTATATTGCGTGCCATTGATCCCCTTAAGGCTGGTTTTCGCTCATTGCCCATATTCTATGGTGTTACGTTCTTCATCAATGTGATCAGTGTAATGTTGGATGGTCCCAAGTGTGAGTTTTATATTATATAATTAAAAAAAAGTAAATATGTAATAATAATTTAATTTCAATCTCTTAATTTCAAACTAAATAAAGTGCTTTATATGGATAATATACCCGCCTGGTTGGCTGTGACTGTTAGTATTGGCTTGGGCTTTTTGGTGGCCATTTTGACTCAATTGTTCGTAGTGCCCATGCAAAAACGTAAAATCGCCAAACATTTGAGAACAAAAAATCCAGTTAAATTTCAATTTGAAGATTCTGTGGGTAAGTAGAAATTAAAATAATTTAATTGTATAATAATTAAATACATAATAATCAAATTAATTAATACAGTGTGCAAAGTTCAAATAAAAAAACAATAACTTGTAATAAATCTTGTAAGATTTTGTACATTTGTGAAATATTTAAATAAAAAGTTCTTTTATCATAATTTTTAAAGAAAATCTGATTCTAAATAAAAACCTCTCTTTCATTTTCAACAGAATCTTCGCCGTCCGGTAGCCCTAAGAAAAACCGCCGCCCTTTATCTTTGGTGAGCGACGGTAAACAACTGCCTGCGATTGCCGAAATAACTGAGCTGGTCTCGTTGACCGACAATTCGCCCAAAACCTTCAAATTGGCTCCCTTCACCATCAATGGAAAGCCGAATGCCTCCACACCCGATGCCTATAAAATCAATCCTGAAATCATCAAGAAAGCCGAAGATCTTTTAGGTAACGCCAGCTTAGATAATACTGATCTGACAATTACCAGCTTAAATTTTATTGATGAACATCAAAATGGCAATGGTTTAAATGGTTTGCATAAAAACTCTCTCGGCTCTTCGGATAATCCTGCTCATGTGGAAGAAAGCTTAGCCAGGCCCCAGCAAAATGAAATTGAAAACCACCAACAATCGAAAGAGCTTCCTGTTAATAACAACATCAGCATTAACAATGATATAAATACTGCCTGTCCACCACCACTACCGATGACAAAAGATGAATGTGATAATAAAAAAAATCTGAAGATCGTTGAAAGCGGTTCCAGTTTGGAAATGATGATTTCCTCAACGCTCTCTCCCAATTCTAGTAAAGTTCCTTTGATTGAAAGCAAAGAGGCTATAAATGATCTTAAAAATGCAATGGAGCCACATGGAGATACAGAGACGGAAGAAGTTTCGATGCTTTTTTCATTTTTACAAATTTTAACCGCTACCTTTGGTAGCTTTGCTCATGGCGGCAATGATGTTAGGTAATTAAAAGAAATGTAAAATTTGCTATACTACATACATACATACTTACGAGTTTTATTTCCTCTTTATTTAACTCTATTTCCAGCAATGCTATTGGTCCTTTGATTGCTTTGTATATGATTTATCGCGAAGGTTCTGTGATGCAAAAGGCCGAAAGTCCCATATATATATTAGTGTATGGAGGCATAGGAATTTCTATAGGTTTGTGGCTTTGGGGTCGTAGAGTTATTGAAACAATCGGCAATGATTTAACCAAAATTACCTCATCAACGTAAGTACTGTTTTATAATATGCAAATTAATTATTTCCCTGGGAAGATTTATTCATAATATAATTAAATAAATAATTTGTTTAGTCAGATCAAGTTCATTGGCGAATTCTCTATTATAAATGACAACAATTCTCGTATATTTATTGTTTTATTTTTTGAGAATTATTGTATGAGCATTCAATTTTCCAAGCTCTCCAACTTACGTTTAAAAGTGGAATATGTTTGATCTTGCTGAGCTGGAAAATCCATAGATTTTTAGACAAAGATATACCTCGAACCATTTAATCCATAATCCTGAAAATCCTAATGTAATATCAGAGCCCCCTCCCTTCGTCGGTATTGTGTAGCAGAATCATCAAGGAAGTAAAATAACCAATAAAATGGCTACTAAACAGAGCTTCGAAAATTTAGTACGCCTCATTGACACTAGAGGCGCTGCAACGCTGCATTATTAAAAACGTGCAAGAAGCAGAGTTATAAAAGAATGCAGCCTTCCTCCATTTCTTTCTTCACCCACCTGTCTTCTCTATCACTATCCCTTTCCTGAAGAAGGTAACAACTGGTAATAGTAGTAGGCATTCATTGCTTAAGTGTTACTTAAAAAAAAAGTGGTTTATTCGAAAATTATCCTCAATATCCCTAGAATAAATCAATCGGATGAAATATGCAGCAGTCTACGTTTTTTTATTTTAAGAGCTTATTATATTTTGTTCCCTCATTTTAAAAAGTCAATTGCAAGCTTTCAGTTAACTTCAAAAATTCGAAATTCTCCCTAAAATTTAAATTTTTAGCTCAATCTGTTTAGCATAGGCGGATTTTATTTTTAGAAAAAATTAATTCTATGGGAATAATTTCCCGGGGAATAGTTAGAATTGGGCTGAAAGTTTTCGAAAAAAAGTTTTTTTTTTCAAATAAATTTTAAGGCCTGTCGGCAACGTTCGACTTGTCGAATAATATAATAAAAATTTTAATAATTTGGGATTAACAAATGTTAAACTTAATATTTTGTTGTTGTTTCTAATGTAAGCGTAGGACAGGTCGAACTTTGTCGACATAGTGGGACAGGCCTCAAAATTTATTTGAATAAAAAAACTTTTTTTCGAAAACTTTCAGGCCAATTCTAAATATTCCCCGGGAAATAATTTCCATGAAATTAATTTTATTCTAAAAATAAAATCCGCCTATCCCAAACAGATTGAGCTAAAAATTTAAATTTTAGGGAGAATTTCGAATTTTCGAAGTTAACTGAAAGCTTGGAAGTGACTTTTTAAAATGGGGGAACAATGAATAGGGAATAGGGAAACTCCCGGCGAGATGTTATTTAGAATAAGACAGTTTATTTTCGAAATTTTGTAAAATCTACCGGATTGAGTTTGTTCATTATATCATGAAATCTAAGTGAGATTTTGTACTTAGAATGCCGTAAATTTACACACATACATCCATAGGCACATTGTTGTAAAAATAGTTGGAATAGATTCCCATGACCTCAAACCTTGGAGATATGATGAAAACTCGATTTTCAAAAATTAGGTTGAAATCAGTAAATTTACTTTTTTTTGATAGTGCTATGTTAAAAATTTAAATTCCCAAATAAAGGAAAGTTTTATAACAAATTTTAAATTTTGAAAATAAATTTATATTTTCAAATAAAAGAAATTTCGAAATAATATTTGCATGTTAGTTTACATTTACAATTCGAAAGCATTTTCTTTCGTTTCAAATTACAGAATAGACATCCAGATTTTCAATTTTGAACATATTTTAGATAGCTTATTTTCGAAAAAGCCTCAATTTGCCTTCTTGAAGTTAATTTAAATTTTTTAAAATAGAGAAAAATTGTAAATCAAATTTATTAACGATTGAGAATGATTGGAATCAATAATTGGAAACATTCAAAAGTCTTATTTTTTTTTCGAAAACTAATCTCTATTTCCGAACGTTTTTGGTTTGGTCACTTTTTGAAGTAAATAAGTCGAATATTAAAAAATTAAATTTTTAAATAGGGAACAAGTTGAAATCAAGTTTTGATATTAGAAAATAATGGGCCTTATCACGAGTGTCGTATTTCGACTACGACTATGACGATTTTGTACTAGATTAAAGAAAAAATGTTGCAATGTTCTTTAGTCTAATACAAAGTCGTCGTAGTCGAAGTCGTGATACGATGCTCGTGATGGGAAAATTCAGAAAAACTAATTTCGAAAAATTGAATAATTTATAATCAAGTTTTGAAATTGGCAAATAGTATTTCAAGATTGAATAAATATGGGAAAATTCAGAGAAACTAACTTCAAATAATTAAATAATCAAGAATTTATGTAGTTATATTTTCGAAATCGAATTTAGAGATACGAAAACTCAATTCTTATTCCGAATATTTCTTAGACTTGCAGAAAAATTAGAAAATATCAAGACAAAAAAAAACGTTAATACCGAATGTTTTAAATGCAAGTTCACAACATATTTTAATTTCTGTATCAGTGCAATTTTAAATATTCCCTGGAAAACAATTCCCAGTGAATTAAAAAAAAAATCCGAGAATAAACCCCCTCCCCCTATTCTAAACAGATGAGAGCAATAAAAGTAAGAGAATTTAAAATTTTCGCAGTCAGCTATTTTGTTTTTAAATGTTTTATTATCCTGTATTTTTAAAAGAGGGTAACAAGGAATAGTGCAAAAACCTTCGGGGAATTGTTATTTAGAATAGAGCTGTATTACTTAATATCAAATATCTAAATAGATATTGAATCCCAGGAAACAAAATTGTAAACTTAATTTAGCATTTCTTCTTTAGCTCTAGTAAAACTTTAATCGAAAATTATTTTATAGTGGATTTACTATTGAAATTGGTGCTGCTATAACTGTACTGCTGGCGAGCAAAATTGGTTTACCCATCTCAACCACCCACTGCAAAGTGGGCTCTGTTGTGTTTGTCGGCCATATTGCCTCGAAAGGAAAGAAAAAGACTAAGAATATTGATGGCAAAAGCAAAGAAAATGAACTGAAATCAGTAGAACAAGGCCCACAGGAAACTGAAACGCCAGTACGAGCCGATGGCAGTGTTGACTGGCATCTTTTCCGTAATATAGCCTACGCCTGGATAGTCACGGTACCGGTAACGGCCATACTAAGTGCAGCCATAATGTTTTTATTGTGTTTGTGTGTCGGTATAAAACTTTAAGAATTGCAAATAGCGAAAACTCGAAAAAGTATTATTTAAATTGTACTTAAACTATAAAATATATTAAGGAAATGTGGAATTTATTTACATAAAAATGAGAAGCAGAGTTTTTTTTTTTTAAATAAAAAGTAGTATAAAAGAATTTGAAATTTATTTGCTGGTGGTTCAGCGATGTCTATAAGCATTTCATTGTTGCTGTAACAAATCGTCAGTAGACTTCAACCACACATCTTAAACAGTCACAAACCTCTTATCTTATGTACAGACTTTCAAAAACTATTTGAGAATTCACAAATAATAATATTTTTGAAAATCACAAAAGAAAAATAAGCATAGTAGGCTTAGAAACTTATACAAAACCCAGCAAATAATTTATATTCGATATGAATCTATTCTATTTTTCTATTTTTGTAGTCTACTGACGATTTGTTACAGCAACAATGAAATGCATATAGACATCGCTGAACCACCAGCAAATAAATTTCAAATTAAAATAAACTTGACAATATGTCGAATAATAAATTTCTTAAGTAGTATAAAAGAATATTTTATTTAAAATTAGTATTTTTTTTTGGAACGCTCACTTTGATATTGTTTTAAATACATACTCTGCTCTATTTTAATAAAAATCTAAATTTATTCCCTTTCTTTGTTTTTATTTAAGAAAAAACAATATTCCAAATTATTTCTTCCTCAAGACTTATTATTTCAATACTGCACTTTTATGATAATGTGTTACAATACTTGAAAAAGAATATTTAAAATGATTAGTTTTAAGAACTTTAGTTATGCTAAAACAATAAATAGAATTTACTGCGTTTTAAAAACCCTAATGAAAGAAACTTTAGTAAAGTTTTATAATTTTTTTATAACAACAAAACTGTACAAGGTATTTAGGATATTTCAATTAATATTCCTAACAAGTTTCCTATTAACTTATCCCAATAAATAAATTTACTAAAGTTTTTTTTTCGTAGCATCCAGCTATCAACTTTGTTTTCAAAACCAAAATTCAGTCAGACAAACATTTTTTCTCTTGTAAAAACTACATTAACACAAAAAGCCTCATATACCAACTAACTACATATACCAAATACCAATATTATAATGATACATACAAAGAAAATCAAAACCAAAACCTATGAATGTAATAAATAAATACATAGATGCATAACTAAACTAAATAACTAAGCAAATTTTTTGAAACCCAAAAAAGGATTTTTTAACTATCAGAAATCGTAAACAAGCAAAAGCACACACTCACTCATTTTAGTTATAGTTATTAATAGTTTAAAATATTTTAAAATTTAAAAGCATTTGTTATCTCATTTGTATATTACTCTAATATTTCAAATCAAACGAAAATAGTTTCGAAACAAACAAAAATGTTTTTGAATATTTTCGAATCAAAAGAAAATGCTTTCGTATCAAAAGAAACTATTTTCGAAGCAAACAAAAAACATTTTGTAATACAAAACAAAAATTTTTTTTTAATATTTTCGAATGAAGCGAAAATATTTTCGAAACAAACAAGAATATTTAAGAGCAAAAAGAAAATGCTTTCGAGTCAAATGAAAATATCTTTTTAATATTTTTGAATCAATCGAAAACATTTTCGAATACAAAAATAAGTTTTCGAAAATTTTCGAATCAAGCGAAAATATTTTCAAAACAAACGATAATATTTTTTAGAACAAAAACAAAATGTTTTTGAGTAAAAATAAAATATTTTTGAATTAATCGAAAACATTTTCGAATCAATCCAAAATATTTTCCAAACAAATCAAAACATTTCTAATCGAACAAACATGTTTTTGAATATTTTCGAATAAAAAAAAATATTTTCGAAACGAACAAAAACAGTTTTTAATACAAAACAATTTTTTTTTAATATTTTCGAATGAAGCGAAAATAAGTATTTTCGAATGAATCAATCCAAAACATTTTTGAATCAATCCAAAACATTTTCGAATCAAATGAAAATATTTTCAAAACAAACCAAAACATTTAAAAATCAATCGAAAATATTTTCGAATCAAATGAAAATATTTTCATAACAAACACATTTTCTAATACAAAAAAAAATATTTTTAATATTTTCAAATAAACATTTAGTAATAGTACAAAAAAAAATTTTTTTAAATTTTCGAATCAAGCGAAAATATTTTCCAATCAAACGAGAATATTTTAGAACTAAAAGAAAATGTTTGCGAGTCAAGCGAAAATATTTTTGAATCAAATGAAAATATTTTCAAAACAAACGAAAGCATTTTCTAAGCAAACAAAATTGTTTTTGAATATTTTCCAATCAAAAAGAAAATATGTTCGAACAAAAGAAAATATTTTCGAAAAATACAAAAACATTTTCTAAAACAAAAAACAAAATTTTTTCTTAATATTTTCGAATGAAGCAAAACTATTTAAAAAAAAAAAAAAAAAAAAAAAAAAAACGAAAACATTTACTAAAAGTAAAAAAAGAAAAACTTTGAAGATTTTCGAATCAAGCGAAAATATTTTCGAATCAAATGAGAATATTTTAAAGCAAAAAGAAAATGATTTTGAGTCAAGCGAAAATATTTTTGAATATTTTCAAATCAGGTGAAAAAATTTCCGAATCAAAGGAGAATATTTTAGAACTAAAGAAAATGTTTTCAAATCGAACGAATATATCGAGTTACAGAGTTAGTTGTTCACTACAGATTTTTTTCACTAAATATTATTTGCATTATTTACTTTGCATTAAACTATGTTTCTTGTTGATGTTTTCAACAAAATTATTTCTCCTACCGTTAATATAATTTCCGAAAACTTATATACTTACATAAAAAGTACTTAAAAATCAATATACATACATACATATATTTTTTTAATTAAATAAAAATTAAGTTTTAAACTGTCAAAATTATTAATTATTGCGGTTTTCAAAACATGCTGAAATGCGTTTTGCGTTTTTCAAACTGTAAGCAATTTGTAAAGGTTCCGCTTTCGAGTATTATATTGCAAATAAATATTTGAAAAATGTATAACAGTTGGAAAATATATATATTTTTTGTATTTTGGACATATAATTTCGAAATTCAAGCCCCACTAAGAAAGTTCGTCATTTTAATTTTTTTTACACTATTTCGAAGGAATCATAACCTAAAAATATAAAAAAAAAATTAACTATAAACAATAGTTATTGAAAATTACATGCAAATTTCAATAAACTGTAATTGATATTATATAAGTGATTGAGATACAATTAAATGGTTAATTATTATAATTATTAAATACTGGACTTATAGAAAACGAAAAAAGTAAAATGAAAAAAAAAATATTGAAAAAATATATGGTTAAAAGAGAAAATAAGAAATGTAAAGAAAAAGACAAATAAAAATATATTAAAAACGAGTTTGCATTAACAAACTCGAAGAAAAAAAAAACCATAACTGAATTGGAGTTTTAAACTTGATATACGAAAGAAGTTAATGACATGGAATACTAATATATTTTGTTTTATTTTTTTAGGATACTTACTGTCTGCTAGAAGTGACTGAAAATAATTCCAGACTAGAAGATAATAATGCCACAAATAACTTTGGAGTAATTTGAAAGCGATTTAGCAGAAATTCTATAAGCGAAAAGATGTGCTCTGTGTCAAAGAAAGTAATATGTATCCCAAGTTTATTGCGGCTATTTTCCGAAAGAGCAGCAGTTCAAACATCTATCACCAGACAAATGTGAGTACATATGCACATAAATACATATATACATACATACATACATTTCATTTACTCAAAGAATGTCATAACTCAAAAAATAGATTTATTTAGTTAATGATGCAGAATTAATCCTCAGATCGTTGTTTATATTGTGTGAAAATTTCATACAAATATCTTGTTATTCTTGGGAGTAAAATAAAATTTTCTATTTCCATTAAGTTGTGTGTAAATTGAAAACTTAAATCGCGTTTTCTGGCAAACTGGTTTTTTTGAGTTATGACTAGGGAAACCGCAAATATGCAATTGCATGTTTTTTCTTGTATGACATATTAATGCAGGGACAAAATATTTATCCGTTTCAGAACTTTTTATGAATTTTGGCATCGATTTGTTAGTGCAAATTTTTGCATATTTTACCCTTTAAAGCATGTTTTTGCATATATATGTCTTATCACGCATATTTTCCAATTTTTAGAGCATAATTTACGCTTTTAGGGCATATTTTTATACTTAATAGATTTTTTTATTTTAATATGCTTACAAGCAACATTTTTATTTTTATTTTTCGCCATCTAAATCTCATTTCCAATCTTCCATGTGTATATACATTTTTCTTATATTTATATTAGGTAGTTAGTTTCAATAAAAATTCGGTTTGAGAGTTGTGACGGACTCTGGCCCGAATAGACAATGAAGAAACATAAATTGTCAATGTATAAAAGTTGACTTCGATGTGACAGGCAACGATTTTTATTTGAAAATCTAGGTCAATATTTTGTTGTTTATTGCAATAAAATTATAAATAAAAATCTTGTCTTATTTATCCAAAATACAGTTCCAAAGTTTTTATTTCTGATATAATAATTTTTTTTATTGTTTTATTTTATATCATAATGTTGTTGAATTTTTTAATTAAAAATATATTTTTATTTACAAATAAACCAATTTATTTTATTTTTAAGAGCATATTTTTTCAGTTTTTAGTGCATATTTTAAATTTTTTAGTGCATATTGAATGCGTATAAAACACTTTTTTTAGTGCATATTTCTGGTTTCCCTGGTTATGACTTTCTTTGAGTAAATGAGCAATATATAATTAAGTACTTATTTACTCCTATCACTTTGTCTTGTAGTATATTTTAAAATAAGCTTGCAATATTTGTATGCTTTTATTTCAAAAAAAGTTCGTTTTCAAGAAATAGTAAGAAAAAGCCTAAATCAGCAGAGCTTTCTTTGAAATGATTTTAAAAGTTCGGAGAGTTACAGCTTTTTAGCTTACAAAGCAGTTATTTTGTTTTCACATCAAATAATTGTTATTTTTTTCCTGTGCTCAACAATGAGATCTTTAACTCACTCACACACATACACAAACACACAAAAACACACATTCTATACAACAGCTACCTTTTTATTATTGTTATATTTTTTTTCTTAATGATTTGTTTTTGTTTCTTTGGCCTCCTCTTTACTAGAAACAAAAATCTAACAGTTGAGTTACGGTCTTCTTAGTGAATGGTTGCTTGAGGCGCTTGTTTTACTTTATTACGTTTGGATTACAGTTTTTTTTTGTGGGATAAACAAATAAGAAATTAATTTTCAAACTTGTGCAAAATAATTGAAAAACGTAATAATTTTGGAGTTAAAGTTGAAAATTCTAAAACAAAACGAAGTTTGCATAATCTTTTTAAGAGTTGCAAAAGAAAAAAAGAGTTGCATACATAAAACTTAAAACATGCATACATAGATACATATGTACGTACATACATACATACATATGTACATAACTGTGAGAAAAGTTACAAGAAATATTTGAGGAAAGGAGCAGAAAAAACTAAAGTACTTAATATTTGTATAAAACGTACAATGTACTCGTATGTACTTGTGCGAGCCTATTTGATTTAAAGGTGTTTCTATTTCATTGTTCTAGGCTCCATTTTCTTCTATACCTTCTAATCCGATTTGCGTGCATTGAACCAATTTTAAGAGGTATGCGAATGCTTATTTGATAGGGTGTGTGTGTATATGTGTGATTTTTGAAATTGTAAGTGAGTGAGTGTGAGTGTGTGTGTCTAAAGTTTTAATAACAATACGCTACACTTATATTTTTAATTACATACATACATACATACGATTATTATATTGTGAACTATAATTACCGTAAAATTACAAAAACTCACCCAAAAACATAAATTAAATGTTAAACTAAAAACGTTTATGGTATAATAAGGGGTAAGTTTAAGTAATTATAACCGATACCTTTATTAAATTAGCATAAAAAAGTATTAAAATTAGTTTCTAAATTTTAATTCTAAATGATATCATTTAAAAGATTACAACCAAATTAATTGCAAAACTTATGGTTTATTTTTGATAATTGTACTTTAGAATTTGCACTATGTTATTTTTTTTTTGTTGTTAAAAAATCACACCTGCAAAGTTTCGTTTCATGGTAATTGAAAAGCTTGTCTAAAACTTAAGCTAAGCTTAAATTCATTCTTTTTATTTTCGTAATAACTATTGTGTTAAAAAAAATCTTGTTGCAATGATTGAAAAAAAATTCTTAAATGCAGCTAATGTTTGACTAGTTCCCAAACTGGATGTTTGATCTTAAAAGATCGCTTATATCTATTGAGAATTGTCACCTTCAAAACTTGTTCAGAGGAATCTAGAGCTGCGATCGTTATTGAAAACTGTTTCTGTTGCCAACTTTTTCAAAAATATACAGCGCAATTATGAACCAAATTCCGCGAGAAATTTCTCTGTTTCTGTTGCCAACTTTTTCAAAAATATAATACAGGGCAATTATGAATAAAATTCCGCGAGAAATTTCTCCCTTTTCCAATTAGAATTTTTTGTTTTCCCTATTACTTGATATTAGTTGGAATTGTTCCTCAGAAAAAATTTCTCGCGGAATTTTATTCATAATTGCCATCATACGTAGTCATGTTATCGTTAAACTTTGTTCAGATATATCCATATTTTATGGAAAACATTTTTTAACCCGAATATTTTATATAAAAATTTTCTATTGAATAATCCCCCTTATTGTGTGTTGGGGTGTGTCAAGTTCGTCTAGACGTTTTTGTAGAAGATTGAAGATCATAGTCGAATTCGAAATACGCCCCATTATCTATAACAAACAGTAAAAAATTTTTATAATCGACACCGATAGCTTATATTAAAGTTTTATATAGAAACATTTTACTAGTCTATAGGTTTTTACTTTCAATATTTGTTATACATAGATGCTTTTTTTAATAGTTGCTATCGATAGGTTTTCTAGTTACAGAAAAAAAAAATATTTCTTGTCGGTAAATTTTCAATACAAAAAGTTGCGCTATATTATAAATTATATTATTATATTACATATAATTATTTTATATATATGTAATTATATTATATAATGATATATATTATATATTATATATAATTATATTATATATTATATATTGTAAAATATGTTAAATATTATATAATCTATAATATATAATATATATTATATATTATATGTTATATATTATATATTAAATGTTATATATTATATATTATATTATATATTATATTATATATTATATATTATATATATATTTTATATATATATTATATATATTATATATTATATATGTATATGTATATAATTCCACACAGGAAAAAATTGTTATTGACAAACTTTCTCGAGACCGAGTTTACATCTGGCACACATGCGTCCATGAAAAACGTAACCACTAATTATTAATGAAAAACTGTTTGATTCAGATACGTATTTATTAAGTTAAACAGTTTCATACATAACTAATAGACAATTTTGTAGTATCCAACATGTTTGGAAACTGTTTAAATCAATAAATACATGTCTGAATCAAACAGTATTTCATTAGTAATTAGTGGTTACGCTTTATTTTGGGCACATCTGTGCCAGATGTAAACTCGGCCTTACACCTTGTTTCCACAATTCAGGCAAGCGACTCGTCTAAATTTTTTTTATGAGAATCAGTCAAACAAGCGCTTTTTATATACATTTTCTACTCAAGTCGACCGTTCGAGTTGTAGAAAAAGGGAGTTAAATGTACTAATAACAAAATTTTAAAAATCCCCGATATATCTAGAAAAGATGTAACATCTTCTAAGCGGCTGGACCGATTTTCTTCAAACATGGTTAAGAACCATCTCGATCAAGTCACCTTTCAAACAGAGAAAAATTTCAAACTAAATCAAAATCGGTCCAGCCGTTTGGGCTGTACGTGGACACAGATACACAGACACACACTACAAACTTATAACACCCCTTTTTTTGGTCGGGGGTTAAAAACAGTATTTATTTAATTTTATTGTAAATTCTCAAATTGTAAATTATAATAGTTTTTTGATATTTCTTCAGTGACTCGTTGAATAATATTACATTCGATATACTTTCGACCAGATATGTTCACACGTAAAACTACGAGTATGTAAATTTGGTTTGTAGAACACCAACAATTTTAATTCGTTTGGCTTTCCCTCAATTTTCTATAAAAATTTTCATGAAATACATTGTTGTTACCGATGATGCATTTTGTATATAAAAATTTTATAAATAATATTAAAATTTAAAATTAACGGCCTGCCCCACGTTGTCACCAGAAATCGTTCGATCGCATACTTATATTGAAACCAACAATAAGTTTTCTAATGTTATTCACAATTATTCCAGTTGTCGACATCGACGTCACTTAAACACAATACAAAAAAATTGGGGCTTGTGTACTCATTGTCGAAAACAACTGACTCCTGTTGGCAGGTTTATGCTATTTTTTTTTGACCTTAGGGAACGGAAATAGATTGTCAGTAGCACAAAATTCTTCTCGATAGCGAGTAAGGAAGTCCCAATTTTTGGTTTTGTGTTAAAGTAACGTCGATGTCGACAACTGGAATAAGGGTGATTTTTGTTTGCAATGCAAGTTGTCGATCGAACGATTTCTGATGACATCGTGGGACAGGGCGAAAAAAAAACCTTCGATGCAGTAGATAATTTTAAGAGTTCCATGTTTTATTAATATTATTGAATTATAATATCAGTACAAATTTCTTAACAACATCGTTACCTACTTCAACTACAACTAGTGCTTAGTTCTAGTCCTCTTTTATTGCACTAAAATGATTATTTAGCGACTTAATTTATGTTAAGGCAACTTTTTCACCAATCGTTTAAACTATTTTCGCTCAACTTTAAATAACTTCTGTTATCTCTCTCAAACCCAATTTTTAAATTTGCTATTACAAGCATTTATGAGCTCAAGTGTTTAGTTATGAGGAATTTTTTAAACTTACAAGATTTTATAAAGATTTTCTTTCAATTGTTTGAAATCAGTAAGCAATAGAATGAATACTTTGAAAAAAAAAAGATTGTAAGCTGCAGCAAAATAGAACAAAAGTTATAAAAATTCCTAAGAATCACAAGCATACATATAGACATACATATGTACATACATACATACATACATACATAAATGCTGGTAAGCAAAATTTGAAAAGAAACACGCCTTTATGCTTATTTTTTGTTTGTTTAAGAAACACTTTTAAAAATCTTTGAGATACTGGTTAATACTCGTAGTTACAACAACAGTTTTACTATTACGAAAACTAGTACTTATACGTTTACTACTTGTACATACCCTGTCGGAAATTTGGCTAACTTTAAGCTAACTATTTCGCAACTAGTACTGACTGACACTTGGATTACTTTTCCATGCAATCAACTGACTATTTTAACATTGCGACGTTCTAGCCGGTAGTCAATTGTCTCACTCTGCTAACTTAAAGTTGACTTTTTTAAATCACTTGGTAGTCAGTAATCACATGTAACATCACACGTTATGTACTCAACGCTCTACCACTCGGCTAAGCTGTCATCTAAAATAACAACAGCAAAATGTTAATATAAAACTGAAATGAGTTTTAAAGTAGCTGAGAATAAGTTTGTTGGCTCTCATCAAATTCGATTACGTACTCAAATGAAGAAATAATTTTGGGTTTGTTATGGATGACTTTGCAGCTAGCTTTTAGTCAGTCTAAGAAAAGCTAACTACAAGTTAACTATTTTTCTAGTCAACCACACATTCTCCGACAGGGTACTGCTGCTGCCAACATGTATGTATGTATGTATACATACATATGTATGTATGTACATATATTCATAAGTACAATGTTTTATATCTGCCTGTAGTGACTTGGCAAAAGCCTTTATTAATTGCAAATCTAAAAGTTTAGAGCTGAGTTTGAGTATAACAAATATAAAAAAACAACGAAACAGCGTTAAATTACATAAAAAAAATATATAAATACATATACATACATACATATATGTACATATATTTATGTACATATGTATGTACGGTATGCACGAGTATTATGTATGCTATGTACATAAGTACTGTGAAATATTTCTTTGTAATAAAATTATTTTTACGGCATCATACCTGGTCTTAAAAACGCTGAGTTAACAAACAAAAAACCTCTAGAAAACTAAATCGTGCTGTGTTTAGACTTTTTTATATCAAATACAATGATTTATCTAAAACGATAAGTTATTTCTTTAAATTACATATGTACATAAGTATGTGATTGGTTTTTTTTTTTTGATTTCTTATTAAATAAAAATTTACTCATTTAAAAAATCTGTTGAATTTCTTCTTTGAAGAAAAAGCAGCTTTGTAAAGCGTGTTTTTTTTAGAGTGTCACAACTTTGAGTTGACATCACTGCTTTATTTGAGCACCCATTTAACAGCTGATAGAGTTGCTTTTTGTTTAGTTTGCTTTGAAATTTCATTGTGAATCGACTTACACCAGAGCAACGCATACAAATTGTTGAAATTTTGAACATGTTAAAAAATTTAAAAATTTTATTTTCCGATGAAGCCCATTTCTGGTTGAATGGGGGTACGTAAATAAGCAGAATTGTCGCATTTGAAGTGAAAAGAATCCAAAAGCTTTTGTCGAAACAGCATTACATCGATAGAAAATTCTTCTTTGGTGCGCTTTATGGGCTGACGGAGTCATTGTCTTCAAAAACAATGATGGTCAGTATGTTACTGTCAATGGTGAACGGTATAGGAACATGATTCGAAATTTTTTCGTACCTCAATTACGTGGCATTAATCTTGCTGATATGTGGTTCCAACAGGACGCAGCCACATGCCACACAGCGCGCGCTACAATTGATGTAGTCAAATAAACTTTTGATGAAAAAATAATTTCACATAATGGCCCAATTAATTGGTCACCAAGATCGTGTGATTTAACCCCATAGGATTATTTTCTTTGGGGTTATGTTAAGTCGCTTGTCTACGTCGATTAACCACGTACAATTGAACACCTGGAAATCAGCATTCGAAGAGTTGTCGGCAAAATACGGCCGCAAATGCTGCGAAAAGTGGTTAAAAATTGGTGTTCCAGATTGCGCCTTCTACGCGCCAGCCGTGGCGGGCCGCATGGTAGAAATCATATTTAAACATTAATTTCTTAAAATTTTCTTTCCAATAAAGCCGGTTTCATTGATATTAAAAATATATTTCCTTGTTTTATTGTGATTTAAACTTGTGTCACTCTATAAAAAACACCCTTTAGTTGACAATGCCGTAACTTAGCGTGTTCTAACGCGTTTTGAGAAGATGGAATAGCGCGTTTGGGTTATAAATATTTAGTTGGCATCGCTGGTTTGGCGCTTATTACAAATTTTTGATTGGACTTTTTTTTTAAGATCTTGACCTAGATTGTTTTCTTTATATATCTTTATAGTAAACTTCGTTGGAGACATGGGCATTTCACGTTTGCACAATTTTGTAGCATATATAGGGTGTTTTTTTATAGAGGCATGTATGTATATAACTTTGAAATGCAATAAAACAAAGATGAATTTTTAAAATCGCCATGAAATTTACTTTATTCGAAAGTTAATCTTCTGGCATTATAATTTAGATATGACTTCAGGCATATGACCCAGCCACGGCTGAATCGGACGTAATCTAATCTCGAAATTCAATTTTCGATTAGTTTTTCCAACATTCGTGGCCGTATATTGCCAATAACGAGGCGAATGTTGTCCTCCAAGTGGTCACTCGTTTCGGACTTATCGGCGTAGACTAGCGACTTCACATATCCCCACATTAACATTACATAGTTAATCGAATTAATTGCTCTAATGGATGATTATGTTGACCGTAAAATGCGCGATATGTATTTTGAACAGAACCATGATTTTCAAAATAAATTTGCACAATTTGGAAGCGTTGTTCAGGCGTCAGTCGTCTATTCTTGTTGAAATGCCAAATCAAACTAAATATGAATCACTTGACAGCTAACAAAATGGCCGCTAA
Source organism: Tachina lurida (assembly GCA_944452675.1). Classification (NCBI taxonomy): domain Eukaryota; kingdom Metazoa; phylum Arthropoda; class Insecta; order Diptera; family Tachinidae; genus Tachina; species Tachina lurida. Next base: position 10,541,453 of record OX101754.1, on the reverse strand, counting down.
TTAAAAAAGTGTTGCCAACTTAAAGTTTTATACCTCTATAAAAAAACACCCTTTATAAGGTGTGTTCCACAAGATTTCGTGCAAGTACGGTCTAATGAGAGGAAAGAGAAAATTACTGTCTGAATGTGACAAAGTGTTGCCAGTTTTTTTTTCTAGAGCTTATCCTCAATTTTTGATTTGTCATCCCCAAAAATCCCCAAATTGAGTTTTTTGATTCAAATTTGTTCTTTTGTGAAAAAAAAATTTTTTTTTTAATTTTATTTGAAAAATAATGACAAAAATAACATATGTATTCAATAAAATTCATTTATATCGATTAGGGATGGGCAAATGGAAAAAATGTATCGATATATATCGTATCGATATTTTTGAACAGCATCGATATATATTTTTTTAAAACATCGATATTTCGAAATATCGATATTTTTTGCCCACAAATGTTGCAAAAATCTTTTAAGTTTAAAATAAATACACATACTAAAATATCGCGCCATAACCGCCAAAAAAGTTTAAACGACACCATTTTGAGAACTTAATATTTTGTTAGCGATTTTAAATGTTAACATGCTTATTTATACAAATTATTGAGGCTTTGCAAAGCTTTTTAAAACAGATTTCCATAAAAAATTTTCCTTATTAAGCCTTTAGAAAGCCTTAATAATTTTTATAAATAAGGCTCTTAATAATTGTTTTATGAATGCTCAGTGTTGAACACTTCAAACTTCATCGTTGCAGAATACGAGAAATATGTACTGGGCATCCATTAAATAATGATTTAATATTTAGAGAAATCGCGAAAAACTATCTAACTTAAATTTTAATGAACTCTAATAGTGAAGAAAACCAAAGTTGATATTGAGCTCCTTAAGGCTTCATTAGTCTTTACTTTCTGTTGCCGTTCTGTGTCTAAGTTTTAATTGTTACTTTTTCTGTAATAAATTTGAAACTAAAGCGATGCGTTTTGCATCGTCCATTGATATGTTTCAATATAGTTTTATGTTTGTCTGGTAAAAATTTAATTTTTTCAAATTCCTAAATTCCTAAACCTTTCGAAAGTTTTTTATTTTACTTATGCTGACACCTACTACATACATTACACTACTTAATAGTTTTTCGATTTTCACAGGTTGAACCGAAACAGAATATAACGAAAGAGAAAAACTAACGGCTTGTATAAGATTTATATAAACAAAAAAGAGTCATCTGATTAGTACCAGAACAGAAAGTAAAAACTAATTCTGCCTTGAGACTTATACCCACACCAAATTTGACATTTAGCTTAGTTAATAAATAAACGTCAGCTGGATTAGTGGGGTCACCTTATAGATGCGTCGTTTCTGTTATGAAATTTCTCTATTTTTTGTTCGCATCACTAGCAGTCATGCCAACATCCTAGCGTTAAAATTTATAGAGCTCTTAAAAATATCGAAACCCGATACTCCTAAATTAGAATCGATATATCGATATATCGGTTTTTTAAATATCGGCGATATATATCGATATTTATTTTTTCAAATATCGATATTTCGATATATCGATATTTTTTGCCCATCCCTAATATCGATAGCTATATTTACGTTCATATTAATTTAATTTGTACTTATAAAACTTGTAAAGAAAAAATTACACATAATTTAATATATAGACGTATAAAAATTTTTTTAACCAAAGTTTACCAGTTTAAAAACTTCAGAATCGAAATCTTCTGATTAATGAGCCTCAGAAAATTTGTTGTCAATAATACAAGTATTAAAAAGCTTTAGCATTTCAGCAGAAGGATTAAATTTGTCGCAACAATTTGAATTGTTTTTAAAGTGTGTGTCGTACTGCATTTTGTTGCGTTGGTTAATCTGCCTGGATACTTCTTATTTATTAGAAACCATTCACTATGAATAGTAACACAAATTTCTAGACTTGCCAGACGCATATTTCTTAGTTGAAAAATCATTCTTGTTACCATCAGTTATAAAAAAAATTCCCCAAAAAACCCCTCAAATTTGGTTATCATCCCCAACAAATCCCCAGATCCCCAATACGAAAATTTCATCCCCAATCGCGAAAAAATCTCCAATTTGGGGACAAATCCCCTAAACTTGCAACACTGAAGTTATCCAATAATGCTGGATAAAGTTTTAAATAAAAAAACTCTTTATTTGCAAATTTTCTGATTGATGTTTCAGTTTCATATGTAAACAAAAAACAGCTGATTATTTAATTCTTGTGCGAACTAACCCAAAAAAAAAAGTTCGTACAGGAAATGAAAAAAAATTACTCTCTCATTCGCTATCAAAACTGCACAAAAATTGTTATCTGGAACGCTTTTATGTAACTTTGTACAAGTTCGGATTGTTTCGTTATCCATATGGAACAGAGCTGTACATAACTTGATTTTCTCTCAAGTCGACTTATGCTGTTATCGCTTTCAAGCACACATATAAATAACTCAAAAACTTAAGAAAATTAAGATAAAGAAAACACGTTAATTGCTGGGAAAAAATTTCGTCTACGAACTTAAAAGCAATTTCACAAAATTTTTTAAAAAGTTAAGCAACTAAAATTGCCATGTGTGAACGGGGACTATGAAATATTTGCTCAATTCACAAACTATTGTAGGAGTCATAGTTCGTACAAACGTTGTTGTTAATTTCTATGTAAACATTTGTTTATAAACAATGTTTTTATTGAAATTACCAGCAACTCATGTACGAACTGCGACTCGCACAATAGGTTGTGAATTGAGCAATTGTTGAAATTTTTTGTCGTTTTTTTCCAAGGACAGAGATATTTTTGAAATTTTTGTTTCCTAACTTTTTCCTCTTATTAATTAATTTTTTTTTTGCAAAATTTTCATTTTTCTGTTTATTTTCTCATCCTAATTGCTTGTCTTAACTAAAATAATTTTTTTAATTGTCTTAAGGCCGGCCCACATATCATGTTTGCCATAGTTAACTACGGCAAACATGTGAAAGTCAAAAATATTTTTGAATAACAAAAAAAATATTGATTAGATAGACACTTTTCTTTAACCCGGCCAAAAACAATTAACAACATAAATAATTTGAACGAGGAGTTGGAAAAATAAAATTAGTTTTTGTTTTGTTTTACTTATTTTTTTTTAACTTTTTGTGTGGTATAACACAAACAAGTCTGACTGATACAGATTTACTTTCAATTTTGGTTTGATTTTTTTTTTTCAAAAATCTTGCATTGTTTGTCTTAAAAAAAATGAGGGGATGGGGTCTAACAAGTGAATTCATGTGGCAGTAAAATTTGCTGGAGTCTATGAATTGAATAAAAAAATGTGTATGTGTGTGTGTTACATATTTTTCTCTTTCTGTTTCTTTCTTATTGCCCATTTTTGTTAATCAGCTTAAAAATACAAATTCAGGTCAAAAGAGCAGTGTTTGATTTTGCTTGAGGTATAAATAAAAAATAAATAAATAAAAAAAAACACTTTTTAAAGCAAATTGCATTATAATGAAAAATTGAGGTTTTCATGTGCAATTAAAAAAAACAAAATCAATAAATATTTGTGTTTTAATATTATGAAATAAATTATTTCTATACCACAATAATACTGCTGGTTGTTAAGTTTTTTTTTTAAATTTGCTTTTTAAACATTCATTAAAAAAAGTGTGTGTGCATACATACTCGTATAATTAAACCATTTGCTTACATCAAAAATACATTTAGTTTCACTTTCACTTGCAAATTTGCCCCTCAACTTCCATCAGCTCAATTTGCATCATTAACAATCATATGGATGGATGGTGGAGCATGCACACAAGTACCCAGCTAGCATTTTGTATCATAATCGAATCTTTTCCGAATCAGCTTGAAGGGAAAAATAACCGCATATGAGCTCATTTTTTGATCATAAATGATACTCCCGTTGTGAGAAAATGGTACCCTACAGATGAATCATACTAAAGAATCATTTATGATACGATTTGCTGATTAATTTCTGAGCAATTTTCTGGCAGTATTAAATCATGAAATGACCCTTTGGCGGTTTTTTTCCATTTTGTTCCTCTATTTTCAAGAAATTATTGTTTGATCATATAGATGAATCATAACTGAATCTTTTTTCAATCACCTAAGTGATAAATCAGTTTTTAATCATCAAAAGTGATCTCAGGAGAATCAAAAAGAGATTTATGCAAAAAATGATCAGCCAAATGCTAGCTGGGGGTATGTACATATGAATAGTGTGTATGTATGTATGTATGTACATACTTACATGCATATATGCACGCTTGTAAATTTCTTTACTTGTATGCCTGCATAATGTTGCACATATGAACCATATGCCCAAACATGTTTTAATTTGTATCCTCCAAGTAAAATCATTAACGGTCGTAAGCAAATCCAGCCAAGTACGCATACATACTCGTACAAACATACGTACATAAATGTTGTTAAAAACTTGTCTCAAAAAACAAATTACTGCTAAAAAAAAGTTGCATCAATTTTAAAAGAAACAATATGCAATTGTTGGAAAAAATCTGCACTTGCAATATGCACAAGTATGCATATTAAATAGTATTTGAATAATGTGTGTATGTACGTGTGTGTGTTTGTTGTACGTCAAACAATTTTCAAATTGAAATAAAACCAGTCGATGCATATACATACATATAATGGATAGCATTAGAAATACTTTAACAAAAGGTACTTTTATTATAAAAAGCACTATTCATGAAGGCAGCTTTGCCATAAGAGGTACTTTTAAGGGAAAAAAGTACCAAATAAAAAACAATGCTTTTTTTTTTTAAGGAAAAACCCCTTTTTGCACTTTGTTTCGAAGAAAGTACCTTTTCGGAATAAAGCATAAAAAGTAACTTTTTATATAAAAAAAAAATACTTGCTACAAAAAGTACTTTCAATATGAAAAGAACTGCATATTGTATGTATGTATGTATGAAATGCTCTTTACTTTAAAACATTTCAACTAGAAAGGTACTTTTTTTCCAAAAAAAAAACTTTTTCATAAAGTCTTTTGTATATAAAGTCTTTTTATATAAAAAGTGTTTTGTATGAAAAGTATTTTTTATATAAAAAGTATTTTTATATACAGTGTTTATGTAAAAATTACTTTTTATATAAAAAGTGTTTTTATATAAAAAACGTTTTTATATAAAAAACGTTTTTATATAAAAAACGTTTTTATAAAAAAGGGTTTTTATATAAAAAAGGGTTTTTATATAAAAAACATTTTTATATAAAAAGTGTTTTTATATAAAAAGTGTTTTTATATAAAAAACGTTTTATATAAAAAGTGTTTTTATATAAAAAACGTTTTTATATAAAAAGTGTTTTATATAAAAAACGTTTTTACATAAAAAGTGTTTTTATATAAAAAACGTTTTTATATAAAAAGTGTTTTTATATAAAAAGTGTTTTAATATAAAAAACGTTTTTATATAAAAAGTGTTTTTATATAAAAAGTGTTTTTATATAAAAAGTGTTTTTATATAAAAAGTGTTTTTATATAAAAAACGTTTTTATATAAAAAGTGTTTTTATATAAAAAACGTTTTTATATAAAAAGTGTTTTTATATAAAAAGTGTTTTTATATAAAAAACGTTTTTATATAAAAAGTGTTTTTATATAAAAATTATTTTTTGTATAAAAAGTGTTTTTTATAAAAATTATTTTTTATATGTGTACATACATAATTACGTTTTATATAAAAATTATTTTTTTATGTAATTATTTTTTTATACAAAAAATATTTTTTATACAAATATTATTTTTATATAAAAATTATTTTTCATATACATACATATATAGTACATATGTACATAATTATTTTTTATATAAAAGTATTTTTTATAAAAAAATTATTTTTATATAAAAATGATTTTTTTTTATATACATATGTATTTCTATTATTATACTTTTTTTTTGAAGGTCACTCTAATTTAAAAATTTCTTTAACAAGAAAGATACTTTTTGAAAAAGAGTTTATTTAAAAAAAGTAGGTAAAAAATACGTTTTCATAAAAAGTAAAATTTTTTTCATAAAAGTACTTTTTTATATTAAAAAAAATAGTTTTAATGGAACGTGCTTTTAATATAAAAGGAAATATGTTTGTATGAAAGGCAATTTACTACTCGTATAAAAGTTACTTTAACAAAAATTATACTTTTTGAAAACTTGTTTATTTAAAAAAAAAGTACGTAAAAATAAATTTCATAAAAATGTACTTTTTTGACAAAAATCATTTTTTTTTCATAAAAAGTAATTTTTTATATAAAAAATAATTTTAATGAAACGTGCTTTCAATATAAAAGGAAATCTGTTTCAATGAAAGTAACTTTTATACGAGTAGTAAGTATAAAAGTTACTTTAATACTTTTTGAAAAAGGGTAAAAAAAACTTCGTAAAAAACTTTTTCATAACAATACTTTTTTATTATATAAAAAAATATTTTTAATGAAACGTGCTTTGAATATAAAAGGAACTACAATACATTACAAAAAGTACTTTTTGGAAAAAGTACTTTTTTTTCAATATAAAAGGAAAAACAATGTTTTTGGAAAAAAGTATTTTTTTCATAAAGAAAAATATTATAAATAAAACTTGCTTACAATACAATATGAAAAGTACTTTTTGGAAAAAAGGTATGTTACATAAAAGGTATTTGTGAAAAGTACTTTTTCCATAAAATATGTATATAAAAGGTTCTTTCAATATTAAGGAAGTACTTAAAAAATCAAGTTTTCATAAAAAGTACTTAAAAATAATTTTTTGTTAAAATTACTTTTTATTATTATTATTTTTGAATTGCTTTCTATTATTAAAGGTATTCATTTCAGTTTTTTTCTGTTGGAAAAATGGAAAAATGTAATTTTTTTTACAACAAACACAGGAAAAAGAATTCCATCAAAAGTTGAATTTAAAATTTAAACTTTTGGTGAATTTTTTTACCTGTGTTTGTTGTAAAAAAATTAAATTTTTTCATTTTTCCAACCAAAAAAAAAAAACTGAAATGAATACCTTTATTATAAAAATTACTATTTTGAAAAAAGTACTTTTTGGGAAAAAGGTGCTTTTTTAATTATAATTTTTTTGATAAAATTTTATGTAAACTGTATACATATACATTTATTATAAAAGGTATTTATTTATTTATTAAAAGTAAATAGGTCCATTTCGTTTCAACGTGCTTCTATAATTTGAAATGTACTTACATATTGCTAACAGGAACTTCTTTATAATGTACAGTTTTTATAAAAGGCATCTTTTTATAATAAAACAAATTTTTTATGAAAGGCATTTATTTTGTAATTTTGTAAAAGTTATTTTTTTAAATTGCTTATTAAAACTTATGGCGTATATTCATAGTCAAAACAAAGTTTTTATAAATACATACTCGCAATACTTTTTCCCTCTGTAATTTGAAATTCATATCTTTTTTTTGTATAAAACTTACCACATAACAAATTTAATTTTTGTAAAAATATTTTTTTACAATAGCTTATTTTTTGTATGGAAGACCCTGTATTCACAAGAGGGTAGTGTTTTTTTTTAATTAGATTTGACTTTTTTTATAAAAACATTTTTTTATGGAAAGTAAATTTTAAGAAGTTTTTTTTATTATATTTTAAAACATAGTGGAACTTTTTTGATAATATGTATATATTTTTATAAAATAAGAATAGTATTTTCTTTTTGAAAGTTATTTCTTATTTCCCCTTATTGTGAATGGCGTCTTCGATGTCACATCAAGACGACAGTAAAAATTGTCACTTGCCTACTTTTCGACGACAACAATCGACTACTATTAACATACTACATTAATTTACCAAGCCTTACAGATTAGTAAGAGATTGTCAATAAGAGCCAATTGTTGCCGATAAAGAGTAGACAAGTGACAATATTTACTGTTGTCTTGATGTGACGTCGACGACGCCATTCACAATAAGAGGGATTGAAAGTAAATATGGATCTTATATACAATGGTACTCAACTCCACACATACTCACATACATATTACTATTGCACATACATACTTACATACATATATACTAAATACATTAAGCGTTAAATTTAGAGAAAAGTTTTCTACCAATTGTGCTTTTTAAATCCCATACACAAAAAATTATTATTTATATTTGCAGGGATTTATCGATGCATTAATTAATTTTAATTCAATCTTTCTTTGTATTATTTCTTCTTAAAATTTATTAATTTTTTTTTAATTCAATATCCGTTTGAATTTTCATTTGGCAGACATATAATTTATTCCTAATAAAATGTTTGCAATACTGCCATACATAATATTTCTCTTAATACTCATTTTATAAAGCAATTATGTATATAACGAAAAAAAAATTAAGGAATTTTAGATCGTCAACAAAATTGTTGATACTCACCTGAATGGCATGAACACGTAAATAATTGAATGAGTCTCTTCAACTGAACATAAATATTTCAATATAAAAGATCATAAGATTTCAAAATTTACTGCATCTTAAATAAATTCTTTTTAAATGTATTATTAAATAGTCTTTGTAGTTTGAAAGGTATTTGCCAAGGTCATTCGACAGTTGAAAATAATGACAGATAGATAGATACTCGTTTTAAAAACCAGAATATTTCACATACACTAATACTGGTAATTAAGTTAAATAATTGCTATTTTAATGCTCGTAAAGAAAGAAATATTTAAAAAAATGATTGAAATTATTAAAAAACGAATATTTTTTTATAAATTGTATGACGGATGTTAATTTTCATTAGTTATTTCCCTTAATCGATGGCAAAAACTAAGTGTTTTTAGATAAAAATTTATTTTCATTAGCTTTTTTTTCTAAAGCGATTGACTATTTATAAAATTAGACTTACAAAAAGTATCTATCACAAACGTATCTAAAGGTGCCCTTGAAAAAAAGTATCTTTTGCAAAAACTGCGTTTTAGTTTAAAAGTATTTTTATAAAAAGTGTCCTTTGCTAAAAGTACCTCTTAAAAAAAGTATCTTTTACAAAAAATACCTTTTACAAAAAGTGTTTTTTACTAAAACCAACTTTTACAAAAAGTAACATTTACAAAAGGTACTTTTTACTAAAAGTATATTTTACAAGAAGTATATTTTATAAAAGTAACTTTACAAAAAGATTCATTTAGAAAAAATACCTTTTGAAAAGCTTTTACAAAAGGCAGTTAAAAAAAACTACCTTTTAACAAAGCACCTTTTAAAAAAAGTACCTTTAACAAAAAGTACTTATTACAAAAAGTATTTTTTGCAAAACATACTTCTTACCATAAGGCATATTTTACAAAAAGTACCTTTTGCAAAAAGTACCTTTTAAAAAAGTATGTTTTTCAAAAAGTACGTTTTACAAAAAGTACGTTTTAAAAAACAATTTTTTAGAAAAAGTACGTTTTACTAAAAGTAACTTTTTACTAAAAGTACCTTAATACTAAAAGTACCTTAATACTAAAAGTACCTTTTTACTAAAAGTACCTGTTTACTAAAAGTATCTTTTTACTAAAAGTAAATTTTTACTAAAAGTACCTTTTTACTAAAAGTACCTTTGCACTAAAAGTACCTTTTACAAAATGTAACTTTTAGAAATAATAGTTTTTACAAAAAAGAAGAAAGAAAAAGTACAAATTACAAGTTGCTTTTACAAAAAGTGCGTTCAAAAAATTATTTTTAACAAAAAGTACTTTTAAATAAAATTAACGATAATAATGTTTTACAAAAAGTTCCTTTTACAAAAAGTGTATTTCACAAAAAGTATCTTTTCCACAAGTATCTGTTAGAGAAAGTGCCTATAAGAAAAAGTATTTTTTAACAAAAAAGTACCATTTTGAAAAATTACATTTCACAGAAAAATATTTATTACAAAAAGTACGTTTTACTAACCCCCTTTTTGTGTAAGACGTTTGAGTTAGAAATCTTGGGGTTTTTGTAATAGATTACAACTTGTACAAATTTTCTTTAATCTATTACAGAAACGCCAAGATTTTTAACTCAAACGTCTTACACAAAGAGGGGGTAAAAATATTTCTTACAAAAATAGTTTTTTGAAAAACTGCATTTTATATAAAGTACCTTTTTAAAACTGTACCTTTAAATAAGTACCTTTTAAAAAAATTACTTTTAACAAAAACTGTTTATTACCAAAAGTACATTTTACGAAGAACATTTCTTACAAAAATAATTTTTTGCAAAAAGTTCATTTTATATAAAAAAAAGCTTTTTAAAAAAGTACCTTCAAAAAAGTACTCGTACAAAAAGTATTTATTATAAAAAGTACTACGTTTTACCAAGAATATTTCTTACAAAAATAATTTATAGCAAAAAGTTCATTTTACATAAAGTACCTTTTACAAAAAGTACTTTAAAAAAAAGTATCTGTTACAAAAAGTATTTTTTTAAATAAACTACCTTCAACAAAAAGTACCTTTTACTTTTACAAGTATTTTTACATAAAAAGTTATTTATAAAATAAATACTACCCCTCTGCAAATATTTTGTTAGTTTTTACTTTTTAAAATATTTCGATTACACCTTGCATGCAATTTTGTTGCCGCAGGAAAATCCTGTTTTTCAGGGAAGTAGAGGCATACTTTGATTTTAAGGAAATCTTATGCCATCCGACGGTTATAAAATTTTTGGATTATTTAATAAATTACTTCCAACCGGCAGAAAACCATTTCAGTCAGGCTGGATAAGTCTTTAGTAGATAGATATTATTTTAATAGTTAAACAACTTTATTTTAACTCCTGTTTATGCCGAATGCGTTTAAAGTTTCCTGTTCATATACAATTTTTCTTGCAATTATTGCGTTTTTTTATCTCTCGAAATAATTGCAATAAATCGACTATTACAAATTTTTATAAGACTGAAAGCAAAAAAAAAAAACAAGTTCATCCACATTTTGGCCATAAACTTTATACCAAAGTAAAATATTCGAATATTGAAAACTATAAAATGAAAATAATCAGATAAAAACAAAATTGCTTTGTAATATATGTATGTACCATGTACTTGCTTATGGCTATTAAATTTTCAGTTGGTTAAGCATTATGGCAAAAGAAAAAAATGTTTGTCAAATAAAATATTGTTGTTACATGTCTGCTGCATGATGTTGACTATTTTTGTTATGCTTAATATACATACATATATGTAAGTATTTAAATCGTGCTCCGTTTCCCCCCCCCCCCCCCCCCCATAATTTTTCTCTTGAGCCATACTCAACAAAAAATATTTTCAAACACTTGTTTGAAATTTCAAATATTTTTTTCCAAACAATCAATTAAAAAATACCAACTGAACAAACCCACATACAGGCAAATAAATATTTCAACATCTCAAAATCGAGGAAAAAAAAGAAAATTAAATACATTTGAGGTAAAACTTGTTTTTTTTTATAAAAAAAAATAAAAAAATAAAACTTTGTTTTTGAAGTTTTACTTTTTTATGGTTTTTTTTTTTGTTTGTTAAAGAAAACTTTTTAAACTTTAACCACAATTTCAAATTTGCAAAGTGGTTTTCTGCTGTTGTTTTTAGTTTGTTGTATTTAATTGAAATCGAGTTTATAAAAGTGCTTAGAGTAAATACCCTACATTCGGTAGTAGACGATAAGACGATGTTTTTTACTTTCAATTCGATTGTAGATTTTACAATAGAATTCTTCCTTTTTTTAAGAGGAGTAAGAGTCAGGTAATGAATTCCTACTACTACTAATAGTTGCTACCTTCTTTAGGAAAGGGATAGTGATAGAGAAGACAGGTGGTGAAGGAAGCGATAGCGGAAAGCTTCATTATTTTACAACTCTACTTTTGGCACGTTTTTTCAATAATGCATTTTTGCAGCGCCTCTGGTGTCAATGAGGCATATTAAATTTTCGAAAGTGTGCTTAGTAGCTATTTTATTGGTTATTTTACTTCGCCGATGAATCTGCTACCGACAAAGGAGGGAGCTCTGGTGTTACATTAGGATTAGTATATGCTGAAGTCTGTGTAGTTCAGTGATCAGTGTCTATGCCCTCACACGCTCCGAAAGTCATTAACTTCTTTGCCAAAATTCCCAGTTATTTCGCCTAGCGTAGCGGTACGTTATACTTTTAGCAAAACAAAAAGAAACCAAAATTGATATTTTACTACCGTATTCAAAATAGCCAGAAATAAGTTAAGTCAACTAACAACTTTCGATATCGCAGCAACATATTAATACAATTGTTGTAAATGTATGTACACATGTATGTATGTTTTTTTGTGTATGTACACTGCGAATTACTCAAATATGGAATTTATTTTATAATTTTAGTTTAATTTATTTTATTTAATTTACGTCCCTTTTCATAATGTATGGTTGAGAGTTAAAGTGAACTTTAACTGACAGTTGTTCATACAAAACTTGCAGTTAAAGTCTCTTTTCTATTTTAACCATACATTGTGAAAAGGTACGTTAATTTTATTTTAATTTATTTTATTTTATTTTATTTTATTTTATTTTATTTTATTAACCCCCGACCAAAAAAAGGGGTGTTATAAATTTGTAGTGTAAGTCTCTGTGTGTCACGTACAGACCAAACGGCTGGGCCGGTTTTGATTTTTTTTTTCTGTTTGAAAGGTGACTTGATCGAGAAGGTTCTTAACTATCCTTGAAGAAAATCGGTCCAATCGGTTTAGTCTTAAAATTTTTAATATTTGTTATTTTATTTAATTTAATTAAATTTTATTTTATTTTATATTATTTTATTTTGTTTTATTGTATTTATTTTTATTTTATTTATTTTATTTTATTTTATCTTATGCCCCTATCACGGTTTTCAACTTTTAAAATAGTTTGGTTGGGATTGATAAATTTACATTGCCATTCTCCACTAAATTAACAGTTGACTTTTCAGTTGTGTTTTGGTATCGTCATTTACAACTCTGTGTAAGTTTGGTTGAGAAAAACGTTGAGTATACACAACTGCTTTTTAGTAGTTGGGTCTGTGGTTGTGATTTTCTAATTATAAGTTGGTGCGATATAAAAAGCAGAAAAAATGGAAAATTTTCAACTAGAAATATTTATTATGCTTAATAACAAAATTTTTTAACAGTTTCAGTATCGGGGGTGCAACATACATACAAACATTTCTTCAAATGTGATTTTAGGTGATCCAACTTATAACAATACTTTTCTTTGTTCTGCCAGAAATAACTAAAAAACCCACCAAAATATTTTTTAAGGAATTCGTTCCCTATTTTGATTATTCCTTACCTTGCATTAGGTAGTTCAAGAGGGTTGGAATCACGACGAATTTTTCTTTTAATACGTAGCACATTTTCGTCCTCATAAAATAAATTTACACATATTTTTATCTATTTGGGATGATTTCTTTGAACTAAAACACTAAAAAAATATATTTTCTAAAACTTTGTGTATTTTAAATTTTCTTACAAATTATTTGTTTTCTGTCAAACTTGATATTTTAAGTTGGCAACACGTTGACAATTTCAACTAAAAGACAGTTGTGGTTCATGATACTAAAACACAGTTTGGTCGTGTGTAAGTTTGGTCTACTCTTAGACGACCAAACTGAATTTAGTTGAGAACCATGATAGGGGCATTATTTAACTTTATTTAATTTAATTTTATTTTATTTAGATTTTTTTTATTTAATTTTATTTTATTTTATATTATTTTATTTTATATTATTTTATTTTATTTTATTTTATTTTGTTTTTAATTTAATTTTATTTTATTTTACTTTATTATATTTAGTTTTATTTTATATTATTTTAATTTTATTTTGATTTTATTTTATTATATTTCATTTTGTTTTATTATATTTTATTTTGTTTTATTTTATATTTTATTTTGTTTTATTTTATTTTATATTATTTTATTTTATTTATTTTATTTTATTTTATTTCATTGAATTTAATTTGTTTATTTTATTTTATTTTGTTCTATTTTATTTTATATTATTTTATTTTGTTTTATTTTATGTTGTTTTATTTTATTTAATTTTATTTTATTTGATTTTTTTATATTTTATTTTATATTTTATTTTATTTTATATTATTTTATTTTAATTCTATTTTGATTTATTTTATTTAATTTAATTTTATTTTGTTCTATTTTATTTTAGTTTATTTTATATTATTTTATTTTATTTTATTATATTTTATTTTGTTTTATTTTATATTTTATTTTGTTTTATTTTATTTTATTTTATTTTATTTTATTTTATTTAATTGAATTTAATTTGTTTAATTTTATTTTCATTTGATCTATTTTATTTTATCTTATTTAATTTAATTTTATTTTGTTTTATATTATTTTATTTTATTTTATTTTATTTTATGTTGTTTTATTTTTTTATATTTTATTTTGTTTTATTTTATTTTATTTTATTTTATATTATTTTATTTTAATTTTATTTTACTTTATTTTATTTTATTACATTTTATTTTATTTTATTTTATTTTATTTTATTTTATTTTATTTTATTTTATTTTATTTTATGTTATTTTATTTTATTTTACTCGCAGTAGAGGCGGTACTTAGTTCTCTTCATCGAAATATAGTTCCACTAAACTAATATTTAAAAATTTTAAGCAACTTTAGCTAATTTTTTTCTAACACTTTTATTTATTTCTGACTTGCGGTCTCCACCTGACATGAAATGACTAACTTTAACATTAACTTAAAGTTAATGTTAAATATAGACAGCTTAAGTTAATGCTTTTTTCAAGTTATAACATTGTTGTTAGTGCATTTGTTTTAACAATTCAGTTATAACTTCAAGTTACGTCAAAATTTCATGTCAGGTGGAGAGGTAGAGGCACATTTTGGAGCTTTGTTTTCATTATTTTGAGTTAGGGATGGTCGCGTGTCGTGTTTTTTTCGTGACATGAACACCCACAACCCAACACACAATATCAACAAATATATTTGTTGATATTGTATGGACCTCTGAAAGTTAAAGTTCTGTACGTAAACCGATAGTATTAGCTGTTTGGGCAGATATTACATATCAGCTGGCAGTGCCAACTTGGTGTCATATTTTGAAAAGCGATTCTTGAGAAAAAAAAATCAATTAAATTTTCTGATTTTCAAATACCATACCAATAATATTTCATGCGGTTTTGGTGCAGTATCGTGTTGACAAAATTTAAATTAAAATTAAATAAAAATTTTTCGCGTGCATGTTTCGTACGTGTTGGGCGTCTTGGTACTCGTGTTCGTCTCGTGTTGTGTTGGAAACATTCTACACGCGCTCATCTCTATTCTAGAGTTGCCAATCTCTCAAATTGTATCACAAAATATACAGAATTTGTAAAAATTAACAGCGAAAAAAATTAGAATCAGGTTTTTTAAAATTCATGAAAAAATAGACAAATATAGTGTATTTGTTAATATAGTGCATTAGAAACACAAATCAAAACAAAACCACCGACGAAATTTGAGACCAAGCGAGTCAAATGGAAAAATACAATTATCTACCGTCTCGTGTCACCTCTGTATAATTGGTGATCATATTTTCGATAACTTGAGGCAACTGAAGTTTGGTTGCCATCCACAATCCAGTCATAAATTCCGTATTTAAGTGATTCGCAGTGTGCTGCAGTACACTCAACAAAAAAAAAATACAATAAAGAACAAAGTAAAGGTTGCTTTGTAAACATAAAGACATACAGATGTACATACATACATAGTTATATAAATATGTATGTTGATATGTAAATATACATACATACATATGTATGCATGTATGTATGTATGTTTTATACACTTCTACGTTCATCTGACACTCGTTCACTCGCCTTAAACTATTATCGCCATTGTAGTACGTACGATTTATTGGATTGCATGTACAATTTGTACTATTTCACTTTTTCATTTTCTCAAACTAAACACAACACAATAACATTTTTCTCTTAAAAATCTATAAAATAAATTTACTTTTGACGACAAAGTATGAGTTTTTATGATCTCATTAAATCTTTCATATCGAAATGTCAATCAATTATCATTCGAAATTATTTCTAAATTGAGTTTTTTTTTAATTATCATTGATTATGTGCCACAAATTTGAGTGGTAACTGGCTTAATTAACCTGTAATTACGAAACTAATCATTGTAAGCTTTGAAAGCTAGTTTGAATTTTTATCAGGTTACATGCACCATATGCATAAATTAAATTATAGTTATGTATGTACGTTTATTTTTGTTTGCTATAAAGAAGGCGTAGATGTGGCCTTTTCCTGCATTTTTTGAACATTAAATCATATATTAGAGTTTTAGAGAGAAAAGCAACTTAATATAAAACAAGTATGAACATATAAAAAATTGCATTGAATGACAATTAAAAAATTTATATCTAATGATCATGACAGTTATGTCTATGACATAAAGGAAAAGTAAAACAGCTGATTCATAAGAAAGAAACGTAAGTAAGTAATTATTGGCTCTAATTACGAGTGTCGTAATTTGACATCGACTACGGCGATTTGGTACAAGATTAAAGAATAAATGCAAAATGTTCCTTGTTTAATATATGTAGTACAAAATCGTTGTATTCGAAGTAGAAATACGAATAAAAAACATAATGTGCACACATTTTGAAAATGACACCACAAAATGACAACACAAGAAATGCCAGATGTGTACTCGGCATAATGGAGCTGGGCAGTAAGTAACAGGGCTGGCAAAATTGGTAGAATTGTACTTTTTTTTGGTATTATTCAAACTCGAAAAGTACATTTAAGGAATCTCCCCAGTTTCACTCCACATTTATTTGCATATGTCAATTTTCACTTTTGGAAAAGTATTGTGAAAATAAAACGCAACGATAAAAATCAAAAAATGTGAACTCGTCCATTTATAAATTATTTTTCTCCTAAATTCGGATGCTAGAGCATATGCTATTAATTTGTGTATTCTAAATTTCAACTTAAACTGGAGGTCTACTCTGTAATTCGAAACGAAAGAAAATGCTTTAAAATTTGTATGTTGATACCACGCAAATTCGAAAGCATTTTCTTTCGCTTCGAATTACAGAGTAGACCCCCCAGGTGTAGCAATATGCTTTAACATTCGAACTTACAAGGAAATTTGTGAAAACGATTCGGTAGGCGAACATAGACGCTTATTAAAAATAAATAAAAATATGTAATTTGAACTAAAAAATCTTTTAGTACCATTAAGGTCAAAAAAGTAAAATTTTTGAAAGTTGTTGTTGTTAAAATTCTCAATCCCATCCCCGGTGCGTAGTAATCTTGTTTACAGTGTTGCCAGTTTTTTTCTAGAGCTTATGCCCAATTTTTGATTTGTCATCGCCAAAAAATCCTCAAATTGAGTTTTTTTATAATTTTTAATTTTATTTAAAAAAAATAATGACAATAATAACATATTTATTCAATAAAATTCATTTATATCGATAGCTATACTTACATTCATATTAATTTAATTTGTACTTATAAAACATGTCAAGAAAAAATTACAAATAGTTTAATATACACAAAGTATAAAAAAATTTTTTAACCAAAGTTTACCATTTCAAAAACTTCAGAATCGAAATCTTCTGATTCATCATCCTCAAACTTTCTTGTACATAGCACATACTTGTATTAAAAAGCTTTAGAATTTCAGCAGAAGGATTAAATTTGTCACAATAAATTGAATTATTTTTAAAATGTGTGTTTATTCTAAGAAGTACTTCCAACAAGTCGTAATGCATTTTGTTGCGTATTTTTGTTTTGGTAGTGTTCATTATTGTTTAATCTGCCTGGATACTTCTTCTTTATTAGAAACCATTCACTATGAATATTAACACACATTTTTAGACTTGCCAGACGCATATTTCTTAGTTGAAAAATCATTCTTGTTACCATCAGTTATAAAAAAAATCCCCTAAAATTTGGTTATCATCCCCAACAAATCCCCAGATCCCCAATATGAAATTTTTATTCCCAATCGCGAAAAAAAATCCCCTAAACTGGCAAAACTGCCTGTTTATTTGATTCATGTTTTCAACGGACAGAAAATGAGATCTTTCTCAGAGAGAGAGAGAGAGAGAGAGAGAGTGAGGCGGAGGGTGGTGGGAGAGACAGACCCCGGAATTTTATTTAAAGTTTAAACAACTTATAGTTGTTAATTAATTTCGGCCTGTACAAAATTAAAACAAAAATCCATTTGAAAACTTTTTATTATTATGTAAAGTAATAAAATCCGGCTTCTTACTTCTTTTATGTTAAAAATCACATTTTTTTCAATTTAAAGATTTTCTTTAAATACATATTTACAAACTTAAAGTACAATACAGGTACATATTTCAAACAATGATCTGTTTAAGTCATATTTCTATACAAAGTTTTTGAACAAAAGGAACTGGTTTGAAGACCACATATTTTTTGGTCTGTTTTTGTTTTTGTAATTGTATTCATTCTATTTTATTTATCTCAGATAATCAATCAATCTGCGGCAAATAAGAAAACAAAGAATTCTTTGGGACTTCGTAAAAAAATTTAACATTTAATTGGTAAATTGGCAAATTTTAACTTAAAGTTTTGCTTAGCTCTTTTTTTTGCCTTGCGGGGGCTTTTTTGATTGCCAAAAAATATATGCATACTACACACACACACACATATACACAGACACACATACATATGTATGTATTTTTAAATCTGCCAATTAACTATATACTACGTATTAAGTTTTTGCTAAATACCTGTTCATAAATAAAAATTTGCTACAATACAAAAAACGTTCAATGAAAATCATAATAATAGAGGCTAAAAAAAACATTTCTTTATGTGAAACAAAGTGGACTCAAAAAAAATAATTAACAAATATTGGCATATACCATACAATTTGCCAAATGCAATAAGAAAAAAAATATCTAAAATAAGAGTACGTGGCTAAACAAATTATAAATGAACAAATTTTAATGCTAAATTTGCGTTGCATTAATAAATTTAAGAGTTTTTTTTAATAAAAAAAAAATGTGTAAAGTACTCGTGTTTGGTGGCCAACAAAAAAATAATAAAAAAAGTGAAAATTGTTAATTACATTATTATTTCCATCACTTTAGTAAAATTGTTGTTTAAAGAGAAAATTGTATTAAAATTTATGTTCATTTGTGTACTCGTACATTAAGCCAACAAACTTTCTATAATCACCCTTAGTCCAGTTGTAAGCCGTCAATGTCGTCGTCATTTTGGGGCAACATCACTTTGCTGCAACGTCTACATATGTAAATTTAATAAAAATTGTGCATTCTATAACAATAGGGCGACGACTTTGACTATTTATCGTTTATATCAACATAAAAACTAAACATTTGTGCCCATAATTGTGAAAATAGTCTAAGTCGAAATATCTAGGAGATTACATTTGAACAGATCAAAAAACTATTTTTATATATAATTTAATACGATTTTTGCTTAAAGAGAATAAAAAAACACGCACGAAACTAATTAAAATATGGGAATTTCTCCGAAAAATTCCACTTTTTTGTCGCGTGCAATTAATATTGTATTTCTGAACAACATGAATCGATTTTTCTTAAAATTTTACCTGACGTCCTACACAAATAGATAAAGAAGTAAAAAAAGTTTTGTTTTCTT
Organism: Tachina lurida; assembly: GCA_944452675.1. Taxonomy (NCBI): domain Eukaryota; kingdom Metazoa; phylum Arthropoda; class Insecta; order Diptera; family Tachinidae; genus Tachina; species Tachina lurida. The sequence continues at coordinate 10,521,867 of OX101754.1, read as the reverse complement.
TGAAAAAAAACAAGCATATTTGCTTGGTGTCGCACGCTACAAAAACTTGACATTTCTGTGGAAATGCCCATATGTAGAAATGTGCTGCTAATTGTGAAAGTGGTCTAAGTCCTGTGCATTTTTTCTTGGAAATATTAATTAAATTAAAAAAAAAACTTTATATTAATAAATTTATTTAATATTTATTAAATGTTTAATGAAGTTTATATTAATACATTTTTTTAATATTGATTAAATATTTATTGCATTTTTTTTTTAAGAATTAACTAATAAAAGTGCACATGACTTACACCACTTTCAGAATTGAGGGCACATTTCTACATATTTGAATCAGTTGCGTGCGTGGTGTGTTTGTTTCTTTTTAAATATAATTTTATTAATAAAAATTCAAAATGTTTTTTATTTGGAAGATAAATTCAGGGTTCAGTTGATTTGCCACTGCGTCCTCTAACGGACTTAAAAGGTATACTTCTTGAATATCCCTCCATCAAAACGTTTTAATATTTTAAATTAAACAATGCTAAATAAATGCTAAATGAGTGCTAAATTAATGCTAAAAATAATGCTAAATGCTGTGTAGGCTTATAATAGTTTAACATCAGCAACTTTTAAAACAGAAAAAATGGAATCTCCCATAAATACAAAGATCTCTTTATAAATCAGTCTGTATGTTGTAAGTGTCTTTGTCAGTGTCTATTTACTTGCTGTAGTCCTTGATATGGCACATGTCTAAATCATGCTTTTACTTTATTTTGATTTTATTCTTTTGCTTGTTTTTGTCATCATAGTTCACATTACATACATTTATTTTCGTAACTCCTCTTGATTATAATATACACTGTCAATCACTTAAATAAGGAATATAATGTGATACATTTTAAATAAATATTTTTCTGATGAAAATTTTTTTAATAAGGATTTACCAGAAGGATTTTGATTTTATTTCTATGACTGGGCTGCCATATTCTATTATGGCACTATCGAATTGGTATTTGAAATGGAACAAATTATTGAAGCATATTGAAAAAGGATATTTATACAATTTAAACATTCATTTGGACCCCACAACGTTGTTAGAGCAACAGGAGAATGCTCCAAATCATACTGAAACAGCTTTAAACAAGTGGATGTTTGAACAAGAAGTAGAATTTCTAGATTGGTTTCCATGTTATATGCATTTTAATGTAATGGAAAATGTAAGTTGGAGCGGCTGTGGGGAGTGGGGGGGGGGCGGTGTGGCTTTATTGGAAAAATATACGCCTGCTTAAAACAATTTCATACACATCAATGTATGGCTGCAATATAAAATGCCTGGAGCTCAAAATCACTATATTATATACAGCCCAATCATGAATATTTCCTCAGAATTTATTTCTCACGGAAAAAGTTTATTCGAAATTAATAAAATTACATTCCTTATTTAAGTGATTCGCAGTGTGTCAGTCAAGTAATGAAACTATTTTACATTCTCACTATTATTACTAAATTGCATTTTTAATTTCTGTATAATTTTTGTTTTGTATAGATTTTCAAAGATACGAGTAAATTTGTTTATTTAATAAACAACACAAGCAACGCTTTAAGGCATAATACATAAGTTTGTTGCTTAAGTCTTTTGTTTTCATACGAGTATCACTCGAACGTGTTTGAATGTGTTTTACCTGAGGAATTTAAAATTATTTTCAGTTCATATAGCAAATCTAAGATTGTGACAATTGCTTAAGGAATTCTTGGAAAAGAAATCTTATGCAAGAAATGTTTTTGTTTTTTTTTTAAGAGACAAAGACGCAGTTGATAATTTACTTTTTTTTACTCCAGCTTTTGCATTACATTCTTTATATTCATGCAATCATCTGAAGTCCATTAAGCTCTAAATAACCAATGAATCATTATAAAATTGTCTAAATTGTATAAGAAGTTATAACAATAGCGAAATGTATGTTAGTTTAATTAATTTCTTTTTATAATAATTTAAAGCTTTTTTGATTAAAAAAAATCTTAAATCTTCACTAAAGCTTAAATTAGCATTTCAAATTGTGTTCTTTTGCTTGTATACCAAAAAATTATATAACCGGTTTAAGTTTCTTTTCAACTCGTAACTTTTAGATTTTTTTTCCATCATTTGTTAATAAAAATAATTGACTAGCAAATTTGGTTTTGCTAAATTTTTAGAAATACTTTTAAATTATAGTCTGTGTTCTAAATACGAGTGTGTCTATTTTGAGAATTTATTGTGGTTAACAAATATTTAAAACTAATGATTCGAGATTTTTTTTTTTTTTGGATTTTATTTAAAAAAAAAAACAAAGTTCTCATGTTCGCCATAAAATATATAAAATAAACATAATAATGCGAGGAATTTGAATATAAGAAACAATTCACAAATAAGAAGACACCGAAAATACCTCAAGTAGAAAGTGTGCTGTGGAGGTCACAGTAAAAACAAACAAAAACCTTAATTTTAATGGAATAAATAAACTGACACAAAATTGTAATCGCTTGTGATAGATTTACATTTCTCGAATTCATTTTTCATTTCATTTATTTTATAAGTTTTAATTGACATAAATTTTGGCTGAAATCCAAAACATCATAAATACAAAGTTCTAATACTGTATTATATACAGGTACAAAGTTGTAACCATGAGCATCAATTTTGAATCCCATGTATCCGCTTATTGCTTGTTTTGAAATATACCGAGTGACGAAAGTCATAATGATTCATCATGACAAATGTTGAGAATATTATGACAGCTCCTCAGTCATAGGTGACTGAAGTTGATTTTGTCTGTTAGGTGTCCTCGTGTTAGTGTGTCCTACCAGACAATATCAAGGTGATTTATTAGCAAATTTTTTTTCTATCTGTCGCTAACTCAGATACTTATATCACTTTCAGGCGTCTGTGATTTATGATAGCAGAGTTCAGTTGGTTATCGCCTCATAATAGACACAGTCCTTCAATTTCTCTTTTTTTAAAGTAATCTAAGACTTTAAAAACATTGTCATGCCTAACTTCTTTTAAATGTGTTATTTACATGTTGATTCATTAATGAAATTTGTCATTTATGAACATTTGGTCCAAATTGCGACTTGATACTAATTCTGTGGTAATGATTTATCTATGAAAATGTTATAATGAAAATTTCGCAGATAAAAACAATAAAAACTATAATATTTCTACAAAGATGTTTTATTGTCAACGTACATACACACAAATCAAGAGAATGATTTGTAACGCGAACTAATGTACGTGATCGAAAGCTAGTATTGAGATCCTGTTGAATGTGCTGAGGGTTTCTGGATGTTGGTGACATCATTCTGGAAGCTTTATGGTGATTATAAAAAGGGCGATGCAATCGCTTAAAGAGTGTTGTTATGTCAGTCATACTGACTGTATTGTGTGAAGAACAGCGTAGTGAGTTGTTAACATCGTAGTATACATAGTATGTGAATTATTGAACATTGTATGTGTTTTTTAAAAGCTCTTAAATATCTGTGTTTAGTAAATAAGGTATTCTTATTTGATAATAAGTGTACACTCGGGGCTTTTTTCTTTAATTTCAAACCCTCGAACCTAGAAAAAACAATATTTTTAGAAAAGTAGAAAACGTAACAATTGGTGTCAGAATTGGGATTTTGCAAGTAAAAGTCACACATTGAAAAAATATTAAACGTAACAATATGTATATATCACTATAGAAAAATTCTGAACAGTATGGAGAGTTTAAACAAATTTCTATTGATCGAAAGTTTTACTAACTACTAACAGGAACGAAAAAAAACTGTGAAGCCTCATTATTGAGAATTATATTCTTTGCACTTATAACTCTTTTGTTTTCATGCAAGCCTTCAAGTGTTTTAGTTTTATTAAACCATCCATCAATGATTAGTATTGATTAAGCAGTATTAAAGTTATTACTTAACCCTATCGTGAACATTTGTTTCCCTGCAAATTTATACCCTTTTCGCAAAATTGTAAACGTAAATAATTTTTCCCTAGAATTTGTTTCCTTTTTTGGTGATTTTTTTTACTTTTTCCTCTGTTCTGTTCACTTTATTTTTGCAGGTGAACGGAATATAATACAAAGCGTAATTGTATTATATATTCCTTTCAATTAAATAATAAATCTAGCCTTATTTTCGATTTTATCGTAAGCGACAAAAATTAAAGTTTTCAGAAGAAGTTTTTTTTTAAATATTCGAAATTGTCGCTTACGATAAAATTATACAGCCTGTGTCTTAAAAGTTATCAACAATTTTGGCATTTTGATAATTCCAAACTATAGATAGGCCCACAAAATTTTAATTTCAATAAATAAGTCTATTTTCGATAACATGTCGCTTACGATAAAATCGAAAATAAGGCTCGAAATTTTATAAATACCTATTTTCAAAACAAGATCAGTAAATAAAGTTCACACTTGTTAACAATAATTCACCTTTTTTCATGGAATATGAATCATTCACATGCAGTAAATTTTATGGCGATGGTATTCCACAGAAAATTTTCCCACTGCATCTAGAATAATTAAAAACTTAATTTTACACTTCAAAATATTTTATTTGAAACCCAAAATTTTTATTTCTTTTTTATGAAATTTAAATTTGTTTAATTTTCAATTAATTTTTAAGCTGTACAAATCTTCTTCCCTCTCTTACATTTACTGGGACTGATGGCGGGGGAAACATTTCATGGGAGATTCGCGATAGCATTTTTCCCTTCGAGGGGAATTAAAATTTCATGGGAACAAAAATTCCAATTGTTATTCACGATAGAGGTGATTGTTTAGTTGATTGAAACCCTCATGGAATAGTAAGCATTTTTTTTTTTGTAGTATCTTGCACATGCTTTAGAATAGTTATACAGAAAAAAAATAAAATAAAAGATTTTACAATATCAATTCAAATTTCGTAATGTTAATAAATAAATAATAAATAAATATAATGCCAGGATTTAATTAAAGCAATCAAAATTTTAATTAAACTAATAGAATTTTCAATTAAAATTTCAAATTAAAACTTGGTGACAATTGAACCAAGCCTACTCGTCGTAGGACTTGAGAAAATGGTAGTGTTAAAAAAAGTAGAGCGTAGTGTATGGTGAAAAGAAGATATATCGTGTAAATGGTTACATCTTCACCATATTCGTAATGTATCTAATATATTAAAAAAAGCCAAAATTTCGAATTAAAAAAAAAAAATGCGTTAGGTGGTTTCTATATATGAAGGTAACTGTGTTGTTTAATATTTTCTATACGCTGCATTACGTTGATGCTAATGCAAATTTATCAGAAAATTTCCAACCAGATTCTTGAAAAAAAAATTGGAATTATATAAAATCTACCATAAAGTAATTGAGAATTACTAAACATCTTAAGAGCTAAACAGCTTCAACAGCCTCGTTCTAGTTATTGGGGCTCGTTCTAGTATTGTAGCTGAGTCCAGGACCTATCAAGCAATATAAATAAATGTTTTTTTTTCTTTGGATTTTCTCTACCTTGGAAGCTGAAAGCGGGACATGATCGATCAAAAACTGGGATTTGAAAATAAATATCTTTTAGAAAGCGGGATGTGTAATATTCACATATACAATTTCGTATGTACTTAAGATACACAGTTTTCACAGTTTCTAACATTAGAAAATGTTAATACAGGTAGGACAAATTTAAGTTTTTTTGAAGAACTCCTGAAAACTCGAACTTCAAGAAATTCTGAGTATGCACGTTTTTTAGAGGACCACTTGGACATTAATCTATGACCAATAATATCCGACAGCATTGACTTCCGAAAGTGTGTATCCTTCAGAAAATGCCAAGTTCAAAACTTGGCAATTCGAGTATCTAGTTCAAATTCATGCTTTTCAAAAATAAATTGATTCTTGGGCAATAATAAAGGAGGAGCATTACTTTTTTCCGTCCGGTTTGCCTCATTTACTGGAAAAGTCCTTTAGAAATGCATTATAGCTTAACAGAGCTCTGTTAAGACACTAAATAAAGTTCTGTTAAAGAACAAGGTTCGTGTCAAGGCTTATAAATCTATACAAGCACAAACTTGAAATTACACTGATTCCGGCAGAAAATAATGCAGTGATAATTTTAAAACTCTTCATAACATGTTAATAATGAGAATTGGTATTCTACAAATTAGCTGAACTACGAAGCACACAGGGATTTGGATAGTTAAGCAATAACTGCACTTAAAAAATATTTGGATTGAATTTGTATCAGTTACATTTTAATAAAAATCTAATAAAAGATTGAAAATTTCAAAAGCGGGATGTGTGGTCAGATTACCCGTAACTGAATTCCGTAGCACCATAAAGGTTTCAAAAGTATATTAAAAGTTTGCAATCTAGACTGAGGATTGAATTTCTACTAGTTAATCACCCAATGTATGTATCTGAGTTAATTTAAGCTTCATTTGTGTTCGCTAGAGTCAATGCGGTGTTCCCATGTAAGCCGTCGATCAAGGTGTATGTTGAGGAATAAGTTGGGAACAAGTATCTCTTTCTTCATAGGGTAAATGTTACCTGAACACATTTTTGTTCGTTTACTTTTATTCTGCATTAGTTCATCCATAGTTCAATAGGGCACTATTACGAATATTATATATTATATGTACTACGAATATTTTTTTTTGCTCAGTATGTCTATATAAGAAAGACTCCTCTAGGGCATGTATTATGTACTACGAATATTTTTTTTTTTTTGGTGTAGTATATATAAGAAAGAGTTGGCTGGGAAAGACAATGAATCGATATAAATGGACCGTCAAGTCACTCTGGAACAAGTCCCGTAACTATACTTAGATATTAACCTAAGCTTAAAAGGTGTTTATACTTTTGAAATATGACTGCCTCTGTGATCGAGTGGGTAGTGTGCAAGCCTATCATGCATGAGATTGTCAGTTCGAGTCCCAAAAAATATCAGCTCAAAAATACAGTTAATGTTAATGGAATGAAATTTTTAAATAATTATATTATTCTACACCAAATAGGTCACTGGGGGATAGTTCAGTAACAAATCAAAAGGCGTATAGAAAGTATCAATTAACCCCATCCTAGGCCATCCCCCATGTAATAGTGACTGGTCCGCTTCATAGGAAGTGCTAGAACTCGGACTGGTCACTATCACTTAAAGACCGATCACATGACCAGTCTTGTGTCAGTTCCATTTCCTGCAGGGATATTAATTAGTGAATAAATACTTCTTTCTTTGTATAACACGCAGGGGCAGTCGACTCTTCTAGAAAATTTGCTACTCAAGTCGACCGTCTGGGTTGTGGAAACAGGGAGTTATAAAAAGCTTTAGAAAATCTATTTTCTAGGCCAAAAATATTTTTGTGAATAAAGATTTTAGTTAGTAAAAAATAAGTTTGGTCCACAAAACGTTTAACAAACAAAATTTGTTTTGTAAACCTTTCTTTATGTAGAATTATTTTTTATGAATAACACAAAATGTTTTCTTAAAATTTAGTTGGTTTTAAACCGACTTCAAAAAAAAAAAAAAGGAGGAGGTTAACAGTTTGTCTGGGGTTTTTTTTTGACATTGTTACTTTATAATGAGGTACATTTTAGACCGATTATACATTTTTTTTGTCTCAGGGGGTATTGTTTCCAAAAAAGGCCGGAACACGCCCACAAATTTTTTTATTTGATTTTATGACTTACTTGATTGCTGCTAAAACTAGTCCTAATTTACACTAAGCAAGTCTTATTGCTAAGCTGATTAGTTTTTTAGGAGAGAGACGAGGGGGAAAGAAACGTTTCTGTTCCTCTCGTCTCTCTCTCCAACAAACTAATCAGCTTAGCAATAAGACTTGCTTAGTGTAAACTAGCACCTACCAAACACCTTTGGTTCTTGTAGCTATAAAAGTTTAAAATCGAAAAAATGGGCGGGGCTACGCCCATTTAAATTTATTATTATATTTCACTTGATGCAACTTAACCGATTTTTACGAAACTTACCATACAGCTTCACAGAGAAAACAGTGCTTACTAAATACCTCATAAAATAGAACAAAATTAATAAGAAATCTGTTTTTTTCCAATAAGGAAATCTTATTAATTTCATAGAGAAAACCTTTTTGAAAAAAATGAAGAAGAAATCTTGTGTTTTTATGAGTTTATCTTATTGATTATTTATTTATTTATTTTTATTTATTTTTTTCATTTAAATTCTATACCATATACATATTGTATGTAGTATATTGTAGATGTTATTTATTTATACATACATACATACATACACATTCTACCTTATCGTGGTTGGCGTATTTCAAATACGACTACGACTGTTTGGTAATAGATTAAAGAAAAACTGTTGAAGTCTTCTTTAATCTATTACCAAAAAGTCGTAGTCGTATTTGAAATACGCCAACCACGATAAGGCAGATTATGTTATTTTCTTAACTAATTTACTCACCAAGTATTGAACCAGCAAACTTCTACCTGATAGACAAGCACTCTACCCAATATGCTAACAAGCAGCCTTAATAACCACTGAAATTATTGTGCAAACATTCTTATACAAAAATGAAAAAAATTGTCTCTATGTCTATTTATAGATATGAAATAACAAGACACCTCATAAAATCAAGAATATTTCCTTATTAAAAAAATCAATAAGATGCTTTACGCATACTCATATAGGAATCTACTAAAATCAAGAAGAAAACCTTATTGAAAAAATCAATAAGGCAACCTAATAAAATCAAGAATAAAACCTTTTTAAAAAAATCAAGAAGGCAACCCAATAAAATCAATAAGAAATCCCTATAGTTTACAATTTATAAGAAAACCTAATAGAATCAAGAAGTTTTTCTCTATGGATTGTTTTTTAGTGCCAAAACTAACGGAAATTGAGTAAAAAAAGTTGTGAATAATAAGATTTCTTCTTGATTTTATGTGGTTTTCTTCTTGATAAAATTAATAAGATTTACCACATAAAAACAATAAGGAATCTCTATGAAAAAATCTTCGCTTCTTTCTGCTGGGATACCCCTTAGCCTAAAAACGGTACATAGAGAAAATCTTCTTGATTCTATGAGGCAGGTTTTTCTCTGTGTTGAGCTCGAAAATATACACAATCTTCCATTTAAAAAAATGGGGTGGAGTCACGCCCATTAAAATTTAATATTCTATCTTAAGTGGTTCTTCTTTATCGATTTTTAAAAAACTTAACACACACCTTGAGCTCTGAAAAATACACAATCTTGCGTTCAAAAAAAATGGGCGGGCCCACGCACATTAAAGTTTAATATTTTATTTTAAGTGGTTAACACACATCCTGAAATTTTTTTTATATTTCACATACTTCTTAACCAACAGATTTTAAAATTTTTTTTTGTTTGAAAGAGTTTACTAGGTATCAGTTTTTCAAAAATGTTCTATCAGATCTTTGCATTGAAGCCGGGTTTTTTGCAGAATTATTGTAGAATTATATTTTATGAATCACACCTAAAATGTTTTTTTTTCATTTAGTTGATTTTTATTTTATAAATTTTTAAAAATAGAAAACTCCAAATAAAAATAAGCGACTTATAAAATTGTTGGCTGAGATTATCCTGTCTGTTGGGGAGCCGCTACCTGATCCTTATTTTCTTAATGAATAACAATAATTTTTCACTTTTATTTTATTACTTTACTCATTAGTAATCGAAACTTGTTTTGAATGACGTCGAAAAAGAACTCACAGATTTCATTGAATTTCTTGTCAAGTAATGAAACTACACAACTATAAATCTATGGCAGCCATAAATAAGAAATAAACGTTTTACACATTCACACGAGTATATATGCATGTACATATTTTCTAAGTTGTTAATCTGAAGCCCATGAAATCTATACTTTTGAGAGGATAGATAGAATAAGGCAACAAAATTTTCAAAGTGGGCTCATAACACCTTTAGAATGTCTGTAAGAGTGAAAGAGAGATGAGTAAATTAATACAGATATTTATTTCTTTTTTTTTTTTTTTTTTGTAAATAGAGCTCTGTAGGAGACTAATCACAAACAATTTGACACTGACGCCAACGTAAAATAATCTAAACGCATAAATGCAGCAAATAATAAATTAAACTTACAAGAATTTCATTGTACAAATTGTCGTCTGCCACAATCTGTAGACATTTAAATGGAAATGGATAGGAATGACTTAAATAACAAAAAATTCTTTATCGAATTCAGCAATTTAACTACATACAAGAATTTCTTTGTCATTTAATGAAGAATAATGAGATTTTTAGTTGGTAGAGATACAAAAAAAATTCTCTATGATGTTTATTTCAAGAATAACAACAAACAGTTCAGTTCATTTTAACAAAACGACTTACATACATACATACATATGTACGTATGTAAATGTGAATGCCTGTGGTGTAAACTATCGAATAGACCAACTAGTTTTAAACCTTGAATAGTTATGCATAATCCATAATTAGGGTTATTAAGCTTCTCTAATACTTTTAAAATTTGTGTTACAACCGTGAGTTATTTTTCAGGCTTAATCTGAAAGCAATAGTTCTGCGAGTTTTTTTTGATTTTTCTTCAATTAAAATTTTATTAAAATTATTTAAAAAAAAAACTAAATTAAATAAACAAGGTTGATTATCATCAAAATTAGACGCACGCACATGGCGATCTGATATTTATTTATAAACATTTTTTGTTTGTTTTGAAAATGCTTGTGGCTTAAGTCTTTTGTTTTGGTTTTTAATGGCTGGTGGTTATTGTCGGGTTTAATGCGCTAGAAGAAAAAAAAGAAATTGTCCAAATAATGTTTTAAGCCAAATATTTCTTAAGAAATTGTTTATTTCTCTTTGATTTTAGCTGCAAACTGATAATATAAATGATACCAAAATTTTGTGTGTGTAGGTTTTCATTGAACAGTCAGTCAGTCAGTCAGTCAATCAGTCGTCTGTCTAGGCCTGCAACATTAAACATTTGTTTCTGTTTTTTAAGGTTTGTGTCAGTGGTAATGACTTTCATTTTTCAGGTTTATTTATTAATTGCCTCTAAACGCAAGCTGACACATTTTTCTTTCTTTAAATTCATTAAATTCTCTGTGCGCATACTTTTAAATAACTAAGCAGTAAATCAAGTTCTTTATTAAAATTTATGTAGAAAAGAAAAAAAAAGAAAGTTCCGATCATATTAAAAATTTATAAGCTTAAATTAAATTTTTATTAGAAAAGGAGCTCATTAGGAAATATAAAAAAATTTTTATTTATTTTCTTTCTTTCAAAAATGTATAAATAAAACATGATAAATTATTTCTCGTTTAGATATTTAATGTACGGACATACGAAATTATTTAAATGCATTTTATGAGTTATTATTGCTTTTTTAAGTTTTTTTTTAACATTTCATTCAAATGGTGTTTACCTTGTTCTTAATAAAGTTTATTTTCTTACACAGAATTTTTTACCGCTGCAAAAAAAAAACAAATCTATGATAATTACATTGCAGTTCAGGTTTAAGATTTATCTACACCAAACAATAAAAAGTTGAGTTTTATCATATACATATGACATGTGGACGAGTGTTAGTGTACGAGTATTAGACTAATGCAGAATGGAGATAACAAAGATGGGGGAAAAAAAATACAAGAAAAATATAAGGCCTGACGAATTTATTGAAGAATCGAAAAAAAAAATTTTAGAAGTGTTGTGAGTTGTAAACACTGAAGTAGGATCGGCTAGAGATAGACTAGGCATAAATAATTTAGATATAGATTAGACATGCACTAGACGTAGAACAAGCATAGACTAGACATAGATTAGATATAGACTAGACATAGACTATACATAGACTAGAGATAGACTAGACATAGACTAGGCATAGATAAGAGATAAACTAGACATAGACTAGACATAGTCTGGATATAGTCTAGAGATAGACTAGAGATAGACTAGACTAGACATAGACTAGACAAAGACTAGACAGACTAGACATATACTTGACATAGACTAGACATAGACTAGACATAGACTAGACATAGACTAGACATAGACTAGACATAGACTAGACATAGACTAGACATAGACTAGACATAGACTAGACATAGACTAGACATAGACTAGACATAGACTAGACATAGACTAGACATAGACTATACATGGACTAGACATAGACTAGAACTAGACTAGACATAGACTAGACATAGACTAGACATAGACTACACATAGACTAACATAGACTAGACATAGACTAGACATGGACTAGACGTAGATTAGACATAGACTAGACATAGACTAGATATAGACTAGACATAGACTAGACATAGACTAGACATAGACTAGACATAGACTAGACATACACTAGGCATGCATTAGACATCGAGTAGACATCAAGTAGTCGTTATCTAGACATAGACTAGACATATACTACGTTTATACGCAGGGCTTATTTGCAAATAAAACAGTAAATTGTTGCCATATTCTTGTTTTTAGTGCGACTTACTAATTCAGAAAACTATTCACGATTAACGCACTATTTGCAAATAAAATGGAAAAGGTTGCCACGCTTACAAATGTTTCATAAGAAAAAACAATAAATGGATAAATATTGCACAAAAAACATTGATAGAAGCAAATAATAACAATTAAAACAAATAATTATTTGATATTTTGTGCATTTTACACTATTTTTTGTCAACATAAGTAAACTTTCTATAGAAGTGCTACCAAGTTTGTATACTTTTGCTATGCCGTATAAACAGTGAGTTAAATTATTTGCAAATAATTTTATTTGCAAATAGTGCGCGTATAAACGTAGTAATAGACTAGTCATTGACTTGACATAGACTAGACATACACTAGACATAGACTAGACTAGTCGTCACTAAACTACACATAGACTCGACATAGCTTCGATAATAACTGGACATAGACTAGACATAGATAAGACATGAACTAGACATAGACCACACATAAACTAGTCTAGGTTAGACATGAACTTATTTAAGTACCAGAAATGTTATGTTCTAACATGTCACAAATTCCGTTTCACCAAACCGAGAAATATTCACCCCTATCGTGAAATTTGTTTCCTTCGACATTTTTAGTCAATTCCGCTTTTTTACGAATTTTTCTCTATGACATGATTGATTAATTGCATTTAGGTACATAAAAAGCGAATTAAATAAGTTGAAATTAACTAGCATTTAAAATGGCTTATGATGACGCCAGTTCTTTTAATTTTTAATTAAACTGATGCCTCTTGATAAAATGCTGTTTAAAGCACGTTCATAAAATTAAAGAAAGTTAAATTTTCTGAAAAAAAAAGATTCAACAGTAATGATAAACGTAAACAGTTCAAAAAATTAAAAAGAAAAACTCAAAAGTCATTAAGACAAATTAAAGGATTACAGGTAAAAACTTGTTAATACATACATACTTGTTATGCGTCATTCTTTGTTGCTTTAGTTATTTTGAAAGTATATAAAGTGTGGTGTTTAAAATTGGAACGTTTTTTATAGTCGTTTTTATCTAAATTACTTTTCATGAAATTTCTAGCACGTGCCCATTTATTTCATGTTAATAAACATTTTCATCTTAACTACGAAAAAACGTTTTGCTACAAAAATTAAAACAAGTTTTATTATAGAAAATTAGACCTTCCATAAATTTTTGAAAGCTGGTTTTAGATAGAGAAGTGCATTTGGTATTTTAAGCATAATGCATTAAGTATATGGCTGATTGTATTTTTTTAAATATATTCTTTCAATTTTTTTTTTTCATAATGTTAACTTAAATTTAAAGTACAATGTCCCCATTCCTTGTTGTTTGGCTGCAGTCTGCAATAACAATAAAATCGTTTTATTTTTAGTTAAAAAAAACGTATGTTTCTTTAATTTGATACGCATTTATTTTTAAATCAAGTGTTTGAGCTTGGAATGCAAAATTAAATCAAGTTTTTTCTTGCTAATTTTTGAGGATTATAGGTATATAAAAATAAGGAATGTTACCACAATTTTGTTATACAATAATTGCATAAATTATGAAAAACAAAATTAAAATTAAAACTACAGATTTGTGAATGATATTTATGACTATGTTTTATTATTTTTTAATATCATTATAGTATTTAGCTACTGGTATTTATTTTTACCAACTTTAAACAAAATTATTATTAAAAGTATATTGTTTTTAATATTTTTCCATTTCTTTCAATTACAGCAATTAACCACAGTTTTATAGTCTCGTGAACATAACATCAACACAATTTTTCTCGTTTTATCTTCATCAAAAAACACCACTTGAGCATGTAAAACAAGTGGCAAAAGTGACTGTAAGAAAAAAATAAAGCATAAAAAAACTGTATAAACTAAAAAAACAACATAAACAAAACGTGACAAATGCCAATATACCAATATGTAATTATAAAAACAACTACAAACTAGGAAGATAATTAAATAACTTTAATTTTATCACACAAAAGCATTAAAAAATTCAACGAATCTTAATAATAATAAAAAAAAAAGAAAAATGAATGGAGTGATTTAATAAATGTAATCGTAACATCAATGAAAATCGTCGCAAACACACGCAAAAAAATAATTGGAAATATTAAACAGTTTCTTATAAGTCACACACACACACACGCAGAGACAGACACATAAATGCACGCTAAAGTCATTGATTTCATTAAATAAAAAACAATAACATTTATTTGGTCAAACAAAGATGAGCTTAAATACCAGCGCAACTGCAAATGAAATAAATGAGTATGTCTGTATGTATGTATGTATACATGTGTATGTTCACTTAATAAAACAGTTAAATGATACATGTGAGGAAGACAGTGCTTGACATAGGTGTGTGAGAAAAGAAAGCTAGAAAAACTGGTTGTTTACATATTTTCACACTCGCTTTAACAAACATTTAGCTAAACTTTTACATAAGCATGTCCACAAAAACACGAACAATAACAGAGATTCTTATTGTCAGCGTTGCCATGTTGATGATTTTATTATACCCATCGAATTAAAAATTTAGTCTGGCGCGAAAGGTTTAAAATAATGTAGTCACCCCACTAGTGAGTATGAGTATTTTCCCCCTTTAATTTTTTTTCTTTTTCTCATGATCCAAACAATAAATAATACCGAGGTTACATACATTTGATTTTTAACAGTTCGCTGCTTCAAATCAAAAATTATTGAAAGGCGAATAAATTCCCATGGAAAAAAATTATTCATTTCGAAGTTGCCTTATGTTCATAGCGATTTAAACCAAAAATTTATATTTCCTAAATATAGTTAATTTTTTAAAACAGAACCCTTAGCGTTGACAAATTTTGTACGTGTTTTTTATAATTTAAGTACATAATTTTGTAAAAAGCAACGCTAAGCGTTAATAAATTTTATATAGAAAAATTAAAATTACAAAAATAAAAGGTAAACAAAATAAGACCCTAAATTTTTTCCATATGAAATTTCCCAACGCTTCATTCAAAGGGATCTGAAAGCGGGACGAAAATTTAATGTGAACTTCACGATCCAATTTTCCCTTCGATGGCAATGTAAATGTTTGTCTGCCACGCTTCAAAATAACAACCATTTACTAATATGTATGTATATTGCGCCACCATTTTGAGTGTGAGGCGCAAGTTTTCAATACAATTGTTAATATCTTAGATACTTTAACGCACAAATAGCCAATTTGTTCCAAACCGCTGTAGTAAAATTTTAGTTTAAGGGTCTTATTTCATGAAACTTTATGTATCGGGCCTGTTCTGCAAATCACAACTTGTCAAATTACTGTGATTTAAAAAAAAAATAAATCATTGTGAAATAGTGAATTGCATTATTTCTATTATAAATGACAAAAACTTAAAATACAATAAAAATCCACTAACAAGTTAGCTATTAATAGTTAGTTTTTGAAATCACCGTGATTACAGAACAGGTCCGATAATAAAGATATGCAAAACCGAGAAACAAATTATGAAAATTTCCCTTGCAAAATAATGATTGACCTGGCAACGCTGTGTTGAAATGTGGTATGTGGTGAATTTATGTAAATGTTTGTAATGTTTGTTTAAATAACGAGTAACCTTTTGCCGGCCATTAAGGCTGCTAAATGCAACATTTACATTTGCGCTTTCTTTTACAATGTAGGAAGCTTCTTCAAAGAAATTTTTTACTTTTTATATAAAAGAGAAAAAAAGTCAAGACAAGTTAAACGGGTCTACTTTTCTTTTCTTTTTTTTAGTTTAAATAAATATATCCATTGATGTTGTTTTGGTTATTTTTGTCATCATCCTGAAGCATCAAAAAATAAAGAGAACGAGTGCTTTGCTTGTGTGCGTGTGTGTGTTTGTTTTGCATTGCACATGTTGTATAGAAATAAAAGACTTAAGCTACGAACATTGTTTTGCTGCTCGCTGCAGTCAATGTTGCACGATATGAAAGACTCAAGACACAAACTTTTTATGTTTCTTCAAAAAAAAATTATTTTTGTGTGTGTTTGTTTTAGAAAGTGAAATTATGTATTTTTTTCCTGCCGCTGAAAGTGAATTTGCATCGTTTATCAAAATTGGAAAAAAGCAATACGAAAAGAGATTATTATAATAATCCTATAATTTAAATACATGATTTTAAAAATTTTTAATAACTTAGCCGCAAAAAAAGCTGAAAAATCTTTTTTTAGAAAGATTAGTAAAATAAAAGTGTTTAATAATTAACAATCTTTTAAAAACGTAATTTTCAACATTCACTGCTGCCGCCTGTTTGTAAATCAATATGGAGTCGGAGGAAATAACAAAATTAGTGGATGGTGTTTATAAGGTAAGTTGTTTTACTTGTTGTTCAAAATATAAGCATGTGCTTAAAAGTAAAATTTTAATAAGGCTTTAAAATGAAAAAAAAAATATATAAATATATGCATGTATATTGCGGAAATATTTGCTTGCTTTTAAAATAGGTTTAAAAGTATCCATATAAACATTATTTAATTACATAAAGAAAATTTGTAAAAATGTGTGTTATACTAAAAAAAATTTTTATTTATGTTGACGCATAAGTTGGTCTAGAATTGAACAACTAAAGGATCATATTGAAATGTTCACCTCCATCGTAAACAAGAAGTGAACTTTTCACTCCCACGAAATTTTCATTATATTCAAAGGAAAAATTGATTTTATGATGTTCACTTGAAATTTTCTTCCGGCTATCAGTTCCCAGTAAATGGAAAACAGGGAAAAAGATTTTTAAAGCCTTAAAATTAATTAAAAATCAAACAAATTTAGGTTTAATTAAAAAACAGACATTTTTTAGTGTTAACTTTAATGTTTTTAAGTGTAAAGTTGTGTTATTCTCACTCAGAAAAAATTGTTTCCAAAAAATTTTCAAACATATGTTTGAAAAAAAAAAAAATTTATAGATGGACTTTGTAACAAATTTCGTTTCTAAACGTTTCAAATTTGTATGCAAAATATCGAAAACTCGTTTCAAAAAATATTTTTTTTCCATAAAGAAATTCGTTAGAATTTACAAAATCTTCCCTTGAGTTTCAGTAAATATTTTTCACTGTTCCAGTAAATTGTTTGTTCTATATATGTTTAATCCTTTAATTCCTAAGAGGAACATAGTGCCGGACATTGCGACCTTGTCGTGGTGAGAGGGCTTAGTAAGTGCAATAATCCTGAGAACGATGCCGGCGGTAGCTTTGCTACTGGCAGGGCCTCCCTTGTCGGTAATGGAGATCATATCTGAAGTTAACAGCAATCCAAAACATTAGGCGACTTATCCGGCTGGTCCCGGAATGTAGGCAAGAAAGCAACTTCAGCAATATTCGCTTAGAAGTCCGTTGATCTCAGACTTATATTTCTGAAGGCCAGACTGATGGCTACAACTGGCAGCCTCAGTACCAGTCTAGGATGCTATGGGCACCTAGTACTTCCAATCCACTGATTAATGAAATTGTTTGTTCCAAATTTTTGCGTTTAAATTAACAAATTTCTTCGTCTGAATTAAATTAATTAAATCAATATTTGATTCAGATGATTTTGTGTTTGAATTGGAAAATGGATTTTTTTCTGTGTACTACCGCTATAAAATTTACAGCATGTGAAGTAAAAAATGTTCATGCTCTATGCAAATAAGTTTCTCATCCCCATCATGAATAACAAGTGAAATTTTTGTTCCCATGAAACTTTTATGGCTCTCGATAGGAAAAATTCCATCTCCCGTGAATTGTTTTTTGCCTCTGTCAATTCTCATTGAATGAGAAAAAAAGAAGTTTTGTAAAGCTTAAAAATGAATCGAAAAATCAAAAAAATTTAAGTTTAACAATAAGAAATTTACAAATTTTGATTTTGAAATTTTTCGAAGTGTAAAGTTGTGCTTTTAAATATTCTAGGTGCAGTGGAAAAATTCTTGATTACAACACCTCAATAAAATTTACTACATTATTTTTAAAAATAAATATTTTTAACCTTTAATATTTAAATGGAAGGAAAATATAGAAACTATGCGATGTATTAACTCAGTTCTCATGTAAAAACAAATTGAATAAGAGCAAGGAAGTGCAAAAATCTACCCGAAAAAGATTACTGATGATAAGCGAATAAAGAAAGGGAAAACATTTCTAGATAAAATTTATTCAAGATTGCAATTTTCGGAAAAGGGAAAACATTTCATGGAAATAAATATTAACGATAGAGGTGATTTATTCATGATAAGGGGAATTAAAAAAAAATTAAAACATTTAGTGAAAAATCCACGTGGAAAATATTACTCATAATAGGGGGAATAAAAGAAGGAATAACATTTCTTAGGAAAAATTATTCATTCACGATTGCAATTTTGGGAAGAAATTTCTTGGGAAAAATTGTTCACGACAGCACTGATTATCAGGGCAATTATGAATAAAACTACCAAGGAAATTTTTCCCAGGGAACAATTCCAACTAATGGCAAGTGATAGGGAAAACAAAAAATTCTAATTGGAAAAGGGAGAAATTTCCCTGGGAGTTTTATTCATAATTGCCCTGTATAATAATTATTCACAATAAGGGGAACAATTTTTAGGGAAAAATTATTCACGATTGCAATTCTGGGCTGTTTGAAACCTTCAGCTGAGATTAGCTAAGTTCTAAAAGCTTTTTCACCACTTACGACTTGTGGCTCTTGAGTCCATCTATGGCAAGATCACTCTTAGGGCGGCTGCAAGAGAATTATTTTTCCAAAAAAATCTCAGACTTTTCAATCAATCCAACTCAAAGTTCTTCTTATTACATTAAAGTGAATAAACTCGTGTGAATTTTTATGATTAAATTTTTGTGATTTTATTTCATTTAAAAATCATGCCCAATCTAAAGCAACAAATAAATAAATCAGTTAGCAATTTTCTTTCTTGCTTTTATGCACGTACCTCATGCAGCATGCAGTCAACTCCACAGAGGAAACATTACATAATATTTCAAGTTAACAAATATTGTAGAAAAAAAAAATAAAAATAAAATATAAATGTTGAAGCTCATGAAGATGATGTTGATTTTCTTTTGCAATTACTTAGTTTGGTTTTATTTCTTTGTTGTATTAGTTGTATAAAAGTGATTTTTGAAATTTTTCTTTATATTTTCCAATAGACGTGTGTTTGAGGGGTTTTATTTTTTATTGCAATCAAGATGATGATAAAATTGTTTGTATGTGTGTGTGTTCAACTTGCAACATCTCGTGTTTCATTATTATGGTTTTTGTTGTAGATGTGTTAACTTGTCATCTTCGTCGTCATTTTGAGCGTCTATTCTTCTGAGGTGTTGGTTTTAATTCAATTTCATTCATTGGAGACAAATGCATGGCAGTTTTTTTTCTCACTTCTTCTTTTGCAACATCTAGCGGTTGCAGTTTGGTTAAACAGGTAGTTTTGTTTTATAGGCAACTTTTTATTCATATAATCTATGATTTAATCGATTAATAATTTGTTTTGCCTTTTAAGGTCATATGATAAGAAATTTTTTATTTATTTTCATTTTGGTCATAAAACTCTATGATATTGCAATGAGCTGCTTCAGATACAAAAGAAAAAGTTATTTTTTTCTTGTTTTCATATGCTATTAAAATGTAATAAAATAAGACTATATAAATTTATCTTAAAATGGTTGTTGAGTAGAGCTCTTTTATCTATTACGAAATATAATTGTTTTAAATGAATTTTTCTTTATTGTAATTACATAATTAATTTTTTCATGAAATTAATGCTTGAAAATTATTTTTTAGTGAAGCAAATTAAATAGAAAACAGCCGCAAAAAATGCTTCAAAGATTCATGATGTGAATTTTGTATTCATTTTTATTATTTATTTATAGTTGTAGCAATTAGAAAAGGATAAAATTTATTAAATTTTCTGAAAAATTTAGTAATCTAAATTTGGTTCACAGAATAGAATTTTGTCCAATTAACTAACACCTTTAATTGGAAAAAAAATACAAATAATAAATTGAGTCAACTAATATTTTTTTATATTAAAGGTCTTATTCATAAAAAATAGTTTTATTTACAAAAGTTTTATTATAAAACAGATTTCCATACAAAAGTTGTTTTATAAATGTGAATAAGACAGTAAATGATTATAAGTTTAATTAAACATTTAATTGATTCAATTAAAAACTTTTGCCTACAACTTTAATTAATTAAAAAGTTTAATTGATACAATTAAATTTTTTTATTAATTTTTCTTGTAATTACAAGTGATGATTGGAGAAACATTGTTTTCTGTTATATAAGTAATTCAATTTTTTTTTGGAAGAAATACAGCATAATTGAAACTTTTTATTTATTGGGATACGAATTAAATACGAAGTTAATAATCAGAAATGAAGTTAATAATCAAAATTTTTTTTCAAATGATGAAAGTCATTAACGCACTGGTTGTCGAAATTCGACATTTTCACAAAATTCCAACTTATGGGAACATGGAGACATACCAACCACTGGTACATTTCTATACCTTACGTACATAAAAATTTACTTATATTGACAAGTTGTTGCAAAATACACCAGAAATACACCACATCTGTTTTCTCTCTTTCTTTTATACTGAGAAGTTCTAGACAATGTAACTACTACTAGAATTTTAGTGTTGACATATACACTTGGCACCCGCCTTACTGCAGGGCGGATAATAAAACCTGATAATAGTAATAATTTTTAGCATTCTCTCATCATCATTTTCTGGCAACACTGATGGGTACAAAAATTCCACTCGCTATTCACAATAGGTGTGAGTGTTTTCTTTCAATATTTGTGGAAGACAGAAAGGTCATTTTCTTTTATAGAATTAGTGTTGTCGCTGTGAAATTTTCACATGTTCGGTGATATCGTAGTGGTGTTCGGAAAACTTCTGCGATTTTGAGGATTCTTAAGCAAAATATATATATACTGTGCACATCTAGAGAAAAATACCAATACCATCAATATTAGTGGATAACAAGATACTTGAAAGCATAACGTGGACTACTTATGTATATGTGTACAAGATACTTGAAAAAATAATGTAATAGACTATTTTTATAAATCATCATAAATACGTTGAATTTAAATTATAACAGTTTTAATTATGGGAGAGTAAACTTGAACAGTTCAACTCAACAGTAATCGTTTAACGTATAACAGCTTAAATTATAAAAAAAATATGCTATAATAATTTAAATTGTTACAGCTAAAACTATACCAGTTAGACTTATAATAGTTTTAATTAAACAGTTTAAAACTAAATAGCAAACAATTTATAATATATCGGAAAATGCAGCAAAGAAAAGCACTTAATTAAATATACTATCATTATCGCCCCTATTGTCGTTCTGAACTCAGCCCATTTTATTCGTACAACAGTGCAAAAAAAATATATTTGCAAAAAACTATCCCCTATAGTTTTAGGCTAGTATTCTTTAAAGGAAATTTGTATTTTTAACAAAATATGATACGAAAACCTATATAAATATGTATATACAGAAATATGACACATAAATATGTATTTATGGCCAAAATATGCAAAAATATGCATTTTCATGAAAATATGCAAAAACATTCACTAACCAATAGAGGTTCTGAAAATTTAATGCTTGGCAAAGATATCTCATTTTGGCATTTCGTTTTTGCCATATATTTTCATGGGCGTAATCACGCCCACTTTTCTTATTGCAAGATTTCGTCATCTTAAGACCCCTAAGTGGTTTCAAAAGTTCGTATGAATTTGTTAAGTGGAAGTACATAAAATACAATATAACATTTTAAAGGGTGTGGCTCCGCCCATTTCTCCAACCACAAATTTAAGTAATCTTAGGAGCTTAAAATGTTGGGAAATTTTCATAAGGATGGGGTTGGTTGAAGTACATATAAAATATCATGATGTAAACCAAGTTTCTTAAGAATCTTAGAACTTTTGGCATTAAGTCCTCTCTAGCAGCCACTAATTATTTTAAATAAAAAAATTGTTTGCTCTTAATCTTGTTAATCATGTTTATGTCTTATATTTTTGAAATAACACTATGTTGACAAGATTTAATTGATATTTGTGTCATTCCCTAACAATAACATTTAACAAAAATTTGTCGGCATAACAAAAAAAAAAGTATTAAAATTAAAAGCCCGAAAAATAAAACAATTAAGCAATGTAGAAAAATTTACAGATTAAAATGTTAATTAAGCAAACAAATTACCAAGAAAATTACATCATTTAAGTGAAACAAAATTAACCCCTTAATAACAAACATAAGAGTTAAAGAAATAATGAAGACATTTATAACTTTGCATGGGTTTTTTTTTTTAATAAAAAAAAAGGTTTGGTTTACTATTATTTTTATAAAAGAATAAAAAATAACAACACATTTTTGTTAAATGAAATAATAAATGTATATGGTTAACAATAAAATTCTATTGTTATTAATACGAAAGCGTTGAAAGCAAAAAAGCAAAAAAGACCCCTTTGCGAGTGGTTTTTGGAGGAGGAAAAATTAGCACTTAGAGCTAGACAATTTATTTTTTTACTAAATAAATTTAATTGTTTAAAAAGTAATGCAATCTCTTAACAGTTGTCTTGAGTGTGGTTATTTGTTTTCGATTTAAAAATTCAAAATATTTAGCATCCCAGTCAATGATTTTCATTCGAAAAAGTTGTATATAAATGTAGCTTATAAATAAATATTATTTAATCATATTATTAGCATTTAAGTGTTAAATATGTTATGTTATTTTTCTCATAGCATTGTGGTTTGTATTTTGTTTAAAATTCATATTTATTTTTTTGTTTACAAACGTTTGAATTTTAACAAGTTTAAGCTGCATATTACTGGGTATACTTTTTATTGAATTCCATTATACTTTATAACAAACATACCCTACTGATATTATTTAACACATACAACCTTATGTTCTTGTTTACAAAATCTTCCAAAAGTTCCATAATACATTTTGTTTGCTTAATGCTTTTAACACTTAAATGAAGCCATTACAATTGCAGTCACGATCTTTTTTTTGTTTGTAATTACATTTAAAATAACAAACACACATTATTCATAAACGCAACTCTCAACACATTATCTCAATATTTGAATTGTAACGAACTGTCAAAGTAAACGACCTTGAAAACATCATTAAATCACATCTAATTTGTGTTGCGCTTTGAAATTCCCACGTTTTGATGGAAAAATATAAATGTTTACAAGTTTTTTTTTTTTCGAAATCAATGTACTAGAAAACGAGCAAATGTATAGAATTTCATATTTAGATGCTAATTGCAATCAATAAGCTAGTTCAAGGCAAATTGTTCAAATACTTTGGGAAATAACAATAATATTTGATTTGTTAAATAAAATTTTATTATTGCTTTAAGTGCAATAACCATTCATTTGTAATAAAAAAAAGCTTATAAAATAACAAATAAGCACTAAAAAGTTAAAAATAATTTAGATTAAGTTTAATGAAACATTATTATATGTGTTGGCTGCAGTGTAAAGGGCGCCCAGTGTGGCCCCGCCCACTTTGCTTAACGGAAGATTGCGTCGTCTTAAGAGCCTAAAGTGTTTTCATACATATGTTTATGACAATATTAAATATTATGGGCGTGGCTCTACACACTTTTTCCACCAAAAGATTGGGCCTGTTCCGAAATGCATCACTGCTCTGCATCATAAGAGAAAATTTTAATTTAAAATACAATACAAGTTCCCTGATAATCTTTTTTATTAGTATTAATGTTTGTGCCTCAAATTTGACATTTATTTGCGCGTCATCTACTTCTGCGGAGCACTTTAGCACATTTGAATTTCCATTTATATTTCCATTTAATTTTAAGCATACATCTGTAACTCTGTCCCTGCTTAAACTACAGCTTTCACAAGATATGCTGCTGAAAACTTCAGTACTCGTCTACAATTGTTAAAGTAACAGCCAAATCCATTCAGTAATTTAGTAGTTCCATACTTATCACGTTTAACCGTAAAATATTAAAGAACCTTAACTGTTATACTATAACGTTTATAGTATATATAAAATTTTTAACCATTTTAAAAACTTCACTTTTAACCAATTAAACTTTTTACTATGCTAAAATAAAACTAAAATGAAACTGTTATAAAAAAATCAAAAAATCAATAATACTAAAGTTGTGAAATCGTAAATTCTTGTACGAAATCAAAGATAAAATTAATCTTCTGAAAACTGTTATACTGAACTTCAGAATAGTTTTCCAAAGCATTTCCCTTTTTATGGCGTTATGGCGAGTCACATATAATCAAATACAGTGTTGCTGGTTAGTTTGGTTCGAACAACTGTTTTGTATGGTTATTGGCATTTCCCTACAAAATTTTGAAACTCGTAAACTCTATACTTTAAGCCATGACTGTATAACTGTTTATTTCATAAATATATATAAGAAACCTTAAGTGTGATTGAAACTGTTATAAAATAAAAATAAATCCTTTCTGAACGTTCCATATCGCTCATTTACTAACACAACGTCATAACTCAAAAAATTTTATTTTCGATTAATGATGCAGAATTGATCCTCTTATCACTTTCCATATTGTGTAAAAATTTCATACAAATATCTTGCTTACTGAACGCCTGAGAGAAAAATTAAATTTTCTGGCAAACTAGTTTTTTTTTTAGTTAAGAAGCGATATTCAAACATTTATTCAAACGTTTTTCTAAACAGTCATTCTTAATAATAATTTTTTCTAACGACAGCTCAAGAATTTTCTGAACTTGTAAAAATTCATTGCATTAAACAATTGTGGAAAATAATTTTCCGTAGAAAACATATACACACCCCTATCGTGAACAGTTTTTCCCTCGAAATATTTTCCATTTTCCCCAAATTGCAATCATGAATAATTTTTTCCCAGAAATGTGTGCCCTTTCTTGATTCCTTTTATAGTGAATAATATATTTCACATGGATTTGTTCACTTTTCCCTCGATTGTGTTCACTTTATTTTTGCAGGCGAACCGAATTAATACACTGCGTAATTTCAATATTATGCAATTGCAATTATGTATGTATATATTAAAAGTTATAAATAATTATTTTTAGGACAATATCAGTAAATAATGTCCACGAATAATAACAATAATACATTTTTTCATTGAACATGAATCTCTGTGGTTTACATGCAGTAACTTTTACATAGGGTCTCCACCTAACATAATATGTAAGATAAGACCGTCAAATTCAATCGCAGAGAGAATTATGTTACGTGTAGACTTCAAATTAGTGTTATGTCAATCTTATAACATTTTTTATAAGAGCGTTGTTATAAGAAATCCTATAACAACAATCTTATGATATGAACTGTCAAAAAACTACACGTACATGAAAATAAATGAGTATGAATGTGTGAGTAGTGTTTATTAAAATAAATGAAAAATAATGTTTTTACAAAATTTCTGGGATTTTATATGTTTAATTGATTTATAGATTAAAGTTTGTGTGAAAAAGTAAAAACAAAATAAATAATTATATAAAATTAATACATGTTAACTCGATGAGAATTTGCATAAAATGAAATGTTATATATAAGAAAAGTAAAATTACGTTGTCCTATTGTATGATATGAAGAGAAATATCGGCATTTTTTTTTTTTTTTGAAAAAGAGAAGTAACACTCAGGCAATTAATGCCTACTACTATTACTAGGTGTTACCTTCTTTAGGAAAGGGATAGTGATAGAGAAGACAGGTGGTGAAGGGAGAGATAGAGGAAAGCTTCATTCTTTTACAACTCTGCTTTTTTGCACGTTTTTTGATAATGCAGTGTTGCAGCGCCATCTGGTGTCAAATGAGGCGTATTAAATTTTTGAAGCTGTGTTTTGTAGCCATTTTATTGATTATTTTACTTCGCCGATGATTCTGCTACACAACGAAGGAGGGCGCTATGATGTTACATTAGGATTAGTATCTGCTGAAGTCGGTATAGTTCAGTGACCAGTGACTATGCCTTCATCACTTGAACTTTCCTACAACAACTGATACAAAGGGACACTAATGCACATCAGAAAAATGCGTGGTGTTGTTATTCAATGACTGTTGGATACAGGGATTGAACCCAGGACCTTCGATTTTGTAGTCAACGTGCTAACTACTTCAGCCAACGCCGACGTTCTCTCACATATTATATCAGAGTTAGTCGCAGTTGTAGACGCTATGTTATGGCTGTGGTATACCACAACACCTAAAATATTTAAAAACACAACCTTACACTTAAGAACATTTCATTTGAAACCCAAAATATGTGTATTTCGTATTATTAAATTTAATTTGTTTGCTTTTCAATTAATTTTTAAGCTTTACAAGTCTACTTCCCGTTTTTTACATTCACTACGCATTGATAGCGGGAACAAACGTTCCCATGAAATTCACGATTGCAAATTTCCCGTCATGGGGAATGAAAATTTCAAGGGAATTTCTTTTACTAAGACATTTTTTTTTTAATAAAAGAAAATCGCATGTCATTTTGAAAATGAATAAATAGCGTTTTATGACTACAGGCAAACACCACATAATTTGAACGTTTAACCGAAAACACTTAAAATTTTTAGCCTAGACCGGAACAAATTTTTTGACGGAATTTGTTACAAATATACTTGACTTTTGTCCAAAGTTGTCTGCAGGTTAATATGCAACAAACAGAAGAATATTCAATGAAACTAAAACATCAAAGAAACCCTATAAATGATTTAATAAATTATTTTTAAGAAGGAATCTTCTTTCTTTTCTCTTCGCTTTATTTGATGGTGGAAATTAGGGTGTGTTGGGAATTAGAATTTAAAAAATGAAAAGAACAAAAGAAAAAGTCCATAAATATGTTTATATATACATATATATATATATATATGTTGAATGAAGCAAGTTGGCAGTCAAACAGAACGATGATTAGGTTAAAAGAAAAGCAAGCGGTCAAACAGACTAGGGAACGGACACCACAAAAAATTATGTGGCGATAAAACTAAAAAAAAAATCAAAAAAACTTCATCATCATCATCATCACTATCGTTCTGTATTATTATACTTTGTCGTCATTATTAAGTTTTTGTTTTATATTGAATGTTTGGAATTAAGTCAAAGAACAAGTTGTTTATTTGAAAGGTTTCCTTTGGCAGCCACAAAACCATGACAGACGGACGGACAGACAGACCAAAACAACGACTTGCCCAAGTAAGTAAAGGAACGTACTCGTAAATTGTTTCTTTTTCTTTATTATTTTATTATAACATTTTATTTTGTATAGCAATTGGCCATTCATTTCAAAATTAGTTTTTGCAGCAATTCGTTTGTTTTTTATTTTTCCACATTTTTCCCATTTTTTTTTCCTTGCAATTCTTTTCAGTTAGTTTGCCCATTTCCTTAAATGGCTTTAAGTTGTTGGCTTTTAAGTCATAGAGTTTGCATTGTATGCATGCCATAATTGCCTAAAATGTAGGCTAATGTTGCTTTTGTATTTTGGCTTTTCAAAGAAGTTAAAATAACAAAACCAAATTGCAATTAAAACGCCAGGCAGCTAATCGTAGAAAATGGTCAATGGAATGACAAGAATTTATCAAATTTTCGTGGCTATAAAATTTTGTGTTGCAAAGGAATTGTAAATTGAAAATGTACAATTAATCAGTATTGTTTGTAATTGTCAATCTGTATTCCTAAGTTATAAATTAAAATACGGCAATAATACAATAAAGTACTAAACTGATACCAATTGTGCACCTGTTTTAGCGTAGGAAACGCTTGGATGGTTGGACAAAGGAATAAGAAAAGCTCTTAATTTTAATGACCACTTAGAACATGTCTCATCTATATAATTTAGTGTTCATTCGCCTTAAACAGTGAGATTTTAGTTGAGCTCTGACTTCCAGTTTCGAGTTGTCTCGGTTCCATAGATTTATCGAATTCTAATCAAACCATGTTAATCCTTGCAAAATTTTTATCACTTTTCAAACTCAAGTATAACACTTAAATTAAATATAATTCAATTAATGGTACTAATCTATAAAATGTACTATAAAACTATTTCAATATTTTTTTTTTAATCAAACAGCCTTATTTATAAAAATTATTAAGGCTTTATAAAGGCTTCATAAGCAAAATTTTGTATGGAAATCTGTTTTAAAAACCCTGTATTAAGCCTTAATAATTTTCATAAATAAGGCTGAAAAAAAATTATTGTGGTTTTATAAAGGGTTTATAAAACTAATTTTGTATGGAAAACTTTTTTATAAACCTCTTATAAGTCAAAAATATTTTTTATGAATAAGCTTTTTAGTATTAAATTTTAATACTACCCAGTAAAAAAAGACACTCCAAAAAAAATCATGAAAATGTAGAGTTTGCGATCTGGAAGTAGTGCAAATTTCGATCCGATCTAATGATTTTTACATAGGGTTGTCATTGCAAGAAGTTCTCTTTTTCGATGCCTGGACACCGAATTGGAAGCGATTTTAAGAAAAATTTCCTTTTTTGTGTTCTATGATAATATTTTCGTCTAGCAAAATTTGTAAACAGTTACCTATTTTAACAATTCATTTCTGTTTATAGGAATTTAAACGCGAAACAGTATTTTCATGTAAATTTAAGCAAATAACTTCAAAATTTTAGACCAAAATTAGTTCATAAGTTTCTTCAAAAAAATCGGTTTTTTTATAATTCTGGTGAGTAATTTCTAAAACTATAGAGGAATTACAAGGTTTTGTATGACTAAAATAAACTTCTACTTGGTTTTCTACTAACTATCGGCAAATTAAAAATATCGATTTTTTGGAAGCAATGAAAATGTAGTTCCTTTAGAATGACTTCCAATTTTTTTTACTGGGTACTTAAAGCATTTATTTCTAACATTTAATATTAACTTTTAGTACAAAATACATTTAAGAAATTTTATTCCAATAGTTTTGTTGAATTATGTATTATTAGTAATAATAATTAGTACTGACATTAAATATTAAGTTTTAGTACAAAATACTTTTTAAGAAATTTTATTCCAATAGTTTTTTGATGAATTATTTATTATTACTAATAATAATTAGTACTAACATTTAGTATTAACTTTTAATAAAAAATATTTTTAAAGAAATTTTATTCGAATAGTTTGATGAATGGAAACTATTGGCAATAAAAATAATTTTATTGATGGTAGTTAGTGTTTTAGACAAATCTTATTCAAAGTGATAAATATGTAGTTTAATTTTGTAGAAATTAACAGTACTAAAATTATTATGTACTCATTATTACTTAAAAATTAATTTCTGTTAGTACTAAAATTTAATATGTTAGTTTAATATTAATTACGAACTCCAATATTAAATTTTAGAACAGCATATTTTTCAGAAATTTTATTCCACGTAATAATTTTGTTGCATAGAAACTTTTAGTACTAAAATTTGTTTAAATGATCAGCAGTACTTTAGAGAAATTTTATTCCAAGTGATAGGTAGTTTTATTTTATGAAAATTAACAGTACTAAAAGTAGTAGATATGTACTAAGTACTACTTAAAAATTAAATTCTTTCAGTACTAAAATTTAATTAATAGTTCAATATTAATTACGAATAATATCTAAATTTAGAGCAGCATATTTTTCAGAAATTTATTCCAGGTAATAATTTGGTTGAATCGGAACTTTTAGTACTAAAATTGGTTTTAAATATTCAGCAGTACTTTAGAGAAATTGTATTTCAAGTTTTGTTTTGTTTGTATTCCAAGTTTAGTTTTATAAAAATTAACAGTACTAAAATTAGTACTAAAGTGTCAGTAGTTCTTAAAAAATTTATTTCAAGTGCTAGATATTTTTTATGTTATTTAATATTAAAATTTGGTACTAAATATTCTTAAAAGAATAAAGTTTTAGTTTATAGAAAGTAGCTTCTTTAAAACGAGTACTAAATTTTTATTAATACATACTTTAAGAAACATTGTTACATATAATAGGTACTAGAACAATAGTAATACATTTTTAGTACTACTTTATATACATATGTACATACATATGTAAGTACTGCGCCATTTTTGTTTTCTTACAAAAGTAAATTTTTTGTTGACCTACTGCTTAGGAATATTAATATATCGTCATATAAATTCAAAAAAGGCGTAACTTACAAATATTTCAAAATCGTCTTTTTGATTGATTATTATGTAATTATATAAAATCCGTCTACCCACAATTTTTTTATCCGAGTATGCTCAAAAATATCAAATTTATTAACGAAATTCAAACTACTAATGGGAACTAAATACACTAAAACATATAATGTGTTTAGCTTCTTTTGTAAAATATTTTAAAAAATATAAAAATAAATCTCAACTACAGAATATACATACATACATATATACACATAAATATATATAATTCAAAAAATATAAATATGCATAATAAAACATATATATCGTTACCTTAATATAGAAAGACCCTAACTCGATAGAAGAACATCTAATGTATCGGAAAAAACTCGATTTCAAAAAAATAATGAGTTAGGGTCTTTCTATATTAAGGTAACGATATGTAATTAAAAATAGTACGTTAACCATAAAAGAAACAACAATAAAATTATATACATTTACCATATGAAAGTGTGTAATAAACTTTTACTTTTGTATCTAAAAGTGATAAAATTTTAGTAAGATTTGATCAAGAGCATTAAGTTTTAAGTATTCATTTATGAACAGTACGAGTATACTTATGCAATATTTTAAAGTTTAAAGTTTCTTTAAGTAAAGAGTTTTATGTTTTATACATCTTTATATGTGATGCTGGTAATATTTTTTAAGCAGTTTTTTTATTTTATAATAAAATATGATAAAGGGGGTTATTTCATAATGAAGTAACCATGATATAAATATAGAAAGTACTTCCATTCTCCTATTTTTTCTTGACATTCACCTTCTGACAAGGATAGGTATTCTGAAGTTTCCAGTAAAATCGTGATACCGTATTAATTTAATATTTCCCCTCTGTTTCCTGTTTGTTTGAAATTTTTTTGGAAAAATTATTTCAAAAGTTTTTTTTTATAAATTCAAACAATTTAAAAAAAATTGTGATGATAAATGTTTTATTATCTTGAAAAACAATGAAATGCATTGTAAACGTATTGTTGTGTTAAAGAAAGCGAATATGAGCTGCATATTACAAAGTGTGGACGTACAAAATATCATTGTAAAAATATGAATGGAGCATTCTTTGAGTGCTCTACATTATCTGGTGTCCGCCAACAGTGTCTAAGAGCCTGCAAAATCTGTGAAATAGACTTGCCAAAATTATCTGATCGGGTATTTAAGTAATTTTTTAGAATAACATGTTCCAATCAACAAGAAGCGAATTATATAGATTAAACAAGATGTAATATCATCAATATTTGTTAAACTTAATGAAAATTCATTGTCAATTAATCAAAATCATCTATCATTTTGGATGAAAATATAGTTAAAATACTTATTTTAGGCAGAAAACTTAAAAAGATATGCCAAGTTATTACATAACCACTTTTTAAACTTCACAGATGTGTAGTCATCTAGTAGTCACTTTATTTATTCGCAACTTTTGTTAAAATGATTACACATTTTTGTAAAAATTTTATGGGGGAAGACAATATAGGAACCTTTTTTTATATTTCTCAAAAAACAAACTTCAAAAATACTTATTTTTTAAAAACAAAGAGAGAATGGAAGTACCTTCTATATTTATATCATGGAACTAAGTACGAAATTTAAAAAAAAAAATCTATATGTATTTAGTTTTTGTTTTGAGAGTTATAAAGCCAAGTACAACTACTTTTTTTTATTATTTTTTTTTAATTTTTAACATTTAAAAATTTTATGATATTCCATAATTAAAATAACAGCTGAGGTGTTATTTGAAGCTTTTAAAGAACGAGTTTTTACCATATTTTTTTAAGTAAATAATTTTAGCATATAATATACATATGTATGTATGTAAAAATTTACCAATTATGCATGTTAATACATACATACATATATATATATGTACAGTACTGTGCAGAACAAAAGCAACAAAAACCCTATTTGACTTAAAATTGAAATATTTTAGACATTTGATTATTTCGAGCAGCTCTTTTAACAAACTTTTGTAGGCCTTCATACTAGAAAACGAATTCGTATTTTAATTTTTTAATATTGATATTTCCTGAAAAATAAAATAACTAAAATTCTCAAACCCATGTATCGAGATTGTGCAGAACAATAGCAATAGCAACAAAATGGAAAATGTCATAATTACCAAAAAACTCTTTGATATATCCCTATAATTCCAAAGTCCAACAGGCTTAACAGTAGTTATTAGTCCTCATACTAAATATTAAAATGCATTTCTCAATGTTATTGGTGCTGCTTGATTTAGCAAGAATGGGGAAGAGTAGGTATTGCTGAACTTTCTAATATTTAAAAAATTAATCTAAAAACATTAGATAAGCGGCTGTTACTTATTTAAAAGTGTAATAAAAATATATTTCTAGTTTGCTGATGGATAGGTCGGCGTAATAATTACGTATTGAGCAGTTTAGGGTACCACCACGAAAAACGTCCGCAGCTTATCATAGCTAAATGCATTTCAAAAAATCCAAAACCTCGTTTTCTGTTCCTAGTGAGGTTATAATATCTCGAAATCTTAGTGTGCATTATGGTACAACTCGAAACCGTGCCAGAGAAGGCAATTGAAAAAGTTACATACTAAGAAAATACTATAGTTGACCAAGAGATAGATACTTAAAAAAAATCCAGGTAAATCTTGTATTTAGTTCATACAATTTTATTGTTTTTTTGCTTAAAACGGAGTTCAGTAGTACACACCGTAATTGAATCCTAATAAAATGGGAAACCGATGTTTTTATTGAAGAATTCAAGTTCCATATATGGAATTGGTATATCATCTCTTCAATGCGGCGCTTGCCTAGCAAACCGTTTTCGCCACGAAATGTTAAAATGAGTTTTAAGCATAACAGCGGTTAGGTGATTTTAATGTCTTATTTTCCGACGTATAAAGTTAGACCATTCCCAAAAATTTGTAAAAAAAATATCCTTGAAATAAAAATTATTTGGCATTTCGAGTGGAATATGACTCTTTTATGGGTGTTTCAATGCGGTAGTATTCCATAACATACTTGGAGGTTGGAAAAAAAGTCAGGAACATTAATTTAATTCCAATCCTCGCTTTACCGACAAACGCAGCTTTCTCGATCGCCATTGCAAACCTCTTTGCAAGAATCCGAAGGAGTGTTTTTGGAAAATGGATCTTAAATTGCAACGAACACTTCAAAATTCCATTAACTTAGCCAAAATGTATTCCTTAATGCATAATAAATAATATTTAAGAATTTATCCACGTTGATATCAACGTATTATGAAAAAACTAAAGATTATACAAAAAGGATTAATTTGTTGCTTTTGTTATGCACAGCTTCATATCAAAGTCTGGACTATTTTCTATAACTTTCGAAACCCCAGTTTTTTTAAGAAAGATTTTATTCAATACGATACATAGGGCATATAAATACAAATAAATTATGCTCAGTGTTTTTGTTGCATATGGTGTATATTCTGAAATAATCGTCTCCATTTATTTTTGCGGAGTTTGTTGCTTTTGTTTTGCACAGTACTGTATATTGTATATATATATAAATTTTATTTAAGCTATAGGTCCTTTTTGTAATAAATTTACAATTTTATTTATTTTTATCGATATTTCGCTTCAACTTTGTGTAGCTTCTTCAGGAAATAAAATTATTCTAAATTTACTAATACATACATAGATATATAAAATGAAAAATATTTGTCAAAATTTAAAAAATACAAAAGTTCAAAAATCTTTTTACTTACAAAAAGATATATAAAAGAATTAAAAATATTAAATATATTAAATATTTTTCATTTTATGTATCTATGTACTATTAGTAAATTTAGAATAATTGTATTTCCTGAAGAAGCTACACAAAGTTGAAGCGAAATATCGATAAAAATAAATAAAATTGTAAATTTATTACAAAAAGGACCTATAGCTTAAATAAAATCTATATATAATTAAAAAAGGTCGAATAAATTATTATAATATTTAAAATACTGTATATATGTATATATTTACTATATTTAAAAATCAAATTATTTGTCTTTAGAAAGTGTGTAATTTTTAATACCTTAAGTTGTGCTTCACCTTAAATTATTTAAAGACTTTCTTTTTCTTAGCTACTCGTATTTTTATAAATTGTAAATCTCTCTTTCAAATTTAAATACATTTGCTGCTGCTTATCGCAGAGCGCTGTCATTGTAATTCAAAGCCTGCTTTCATGGCTGGCTGGATTGGGGGGAAACCCTATACCTAAATATGTGTATCAGTTTGTACTTGTTTTGTTTTCCTTTGCAGTTTTCCAAAGCCTTTGCTATATGGTTTGACACATAATTTAAGTAGGTAAAAATAGTAGACCAACAAAAAAAAATTCAATTTTAAACACAATACTTTTCATAAATGTAGAAGTATACTGGTACTTTTTCAATTTTTTTTACTAAAGAATGTGTTTTGTTTAAAACAAATAACATGAGAGATTGTCTGCTTCAGAGTTTGCATTTTGTTTTTTTTTGTTGTTGTTAATACCTTTCATAAATGTACTGGTACTTTTTCAATTTTTTTTTATTAAAGAATGTGTTTTGTTTAAAACAAATAACATGAGAGATTGTCTGCTTCAGAGTTTGCATTTTGTTTTTTGTTGTTGTTGTTTTTTTTTCTTTCTTAGTAAATACTTGCGGTTATCTGTAGTTAACAAGGTGTGTTTGTTGCTGTTTTTTTTTTGCTCTCGCATAGTTTTGGTGTCACAGCAGACTGGTTTGTTACTTAAGTCTTTTGTTTGGTACGGGGACTGTTTAAAGCGAAAATAAATTCCTTTTTTTGTTTTGTTCGATTTTTAGAACAAATGTTAAGGTCGAATTCATTAGTAGCATAGACTTTAGAAATTATGTTAAACTGTTATAAAATTTAGAATAAAGCTTAAATTATATATCTATTAAGCTTAAACAAGTTTTAATAATCGCAAACTCAGTAACATACTTACATATCTATAAAAATTTATTTATTATTCATTACAGAACATCTTGGAGAAATTTAATCCCGGTGCACGTCAATTAATCTCAGCTGGCAAGGGTTATCTAAAATCATTACATGGTGAGATCATTGATTTGGAAAATTATTTATTGTAATATAAAAATAAATATGATCTCTTGATTAGAAAAAAAACAATAATAAAATTATAATTAAATTTAATATATTATATAGGTATTATATATATTATTTTGTTGTTGACTTAAACACTTATTTTTTTTTTGAAATCTCACAACTTATGCAAATGCAGGTGCTGCAACATCAGCTCGTTTATTTAATGAAGCATTAGCTAAAATTGCCATGAATGCTCAACACAGTGGAACCAGCGATATTGGTAAGTTGCTACCATATTTAAAGGCAATTATGATTTTTTTTTTAATAATAAAAACTATTAATAACTTTTGTAGGCCAAATATTTGTTAAGTTTGCATATTGTATAAATTAGAAAAAAAAATCTGTATATGTACTCGTATTTTAATTTATATGAATAAAATTTCTCTTAATTTTTATAGGAGTGGCTTTGCTAAATGTTGTCAGTGTTTACAAGGAAATACAAGAACAACAAATTAATATTGTAAGTAACAATTTGTATTATAAATTAAAATTTACTATAAATATTAGCTCAATTCCACAACATATTGTAGGAATCGTAGTTCGAATATGAGTTGTATGGTAATTTCTATAAAAAACATTGTTTATAAACAACTGTTGAAATAATCATAGAAACGGAACTAATAGATGTTGATCTCAAGGGTCTGGAATTGATTAGGAGCAGTTGGCTCCATCTGTAGGAACTTTTATTACGCCCACGAGCGGATACTCTCAATTCCTTCCGTCATTAATCTAAATATGTATACATATATGTTTGCCTGCAGTTAACACAAAGTGACCTAATTAACTGGCCCCAAGTGAGCCGAATAACACGTTTGCTTCCTCGGCAACATTTTAGCCTAACCTAACGTTCTGTATAACAGTTAAAAAATATTTGTTGTTATGTAACTATTTTTTGACAGTAATTTTTAATATGACAGTTTTTTGTATAACAGTTTTTCGTTAAAATATTTGTACATTAATTTTTTTGTAAAAATTTTCTCTAACTTTTTTGAATATCAGTTTTTCTTATATAAATTTTTTTTGTATAACAGTTTTAAATATATCAGCACGTAAGAATTTTTGATAAATTCCTTTTAGCAAAAATTTTTTTAGTAGCAATTCCAGCTGAAAAGTTATTACGTGCAATATATTTTGTATAACAGTTGTTTTGTATAACAATTTAGTGCACATTTTTTTATAATATTGCAGAATACAAATTGTATTTTTTATAGCTTAATTTGTTAAGTTTCTAAGAGTTTTGCTGCTTGAGTCCTGTTTATAAAAGTTTCAGTATGACAGTTATGAAACTGTGAAAAATTGCATAAACGTTTTTTGTGCAAAGCTTTCATAGTAAAGATTTGAATGGTTAAAATAACACTAAAGTAGCTACGTCCAAACATATGTACATAATCTGATATTTGCATTTGAGACAAACAGTTTTGAAAGCTCTTAAATTGTTCTTGTTTTCTTGCAAAGTAAGAGCAGTCATTGCTGTCGCCGATATCTGATTGGCTGTTATGCTCTCGTCGGCGTGAAAGCACAAAAGCTATTTTGTAAACGTTAGCACATTGGTGCATATGGCTTGAACATCGTAGCTGCACTAAAGCCTTTTGGGTGTTTTGCTTTAACTAATGCTCTATAATAAATAAATTGAATTAAAAAAAATCATATACTGAATTGTTATACTAAAGTAGATATTGATTACTTGTCTATATTTTTTTTCTAGTTAAAAGCATTTTATGTTGACTTACTAGTGCCATTAGAAACAAACTTGGAAAAGGATACAAAAGTTGTTCAACACGAACAAAAGAAGTTCATGCAACAGCATAAAGTGCGCATGGAATCGTATCACAAGGCCGTTACAACCATGAAAAAGCAGCGCAAGAAAAAAGCTAGTCCAGAAAATACTGAAAAAGAATTGAGAGTAAGTAATGTAGAAAGAAGTCTATAATACGTAGTAATTAATTTTTTTTTTCGATTGCATAATTTAACTTTCAAGACTCTACAGATTTTGGAAGATCAAAAGAAAAAATTAGATGCCTTCTGTGAGCAAAGTTATAAAAATGTGAGTTTTCTTTGGAAATTTACCTGTAGTAATAAACAAAAAAAAAACTCATATACATATATTTTCTATTTTATTTTCCCAGGCCATGACTCAAGAACGCCGTCGCTACGGTTTCGTTTTGGAGCGTCAATGTTCAATAGCAAAACATTGGATGGCTTATCATACAACTGGTAAGACCATAATTGATAATCATTTGGAAAATTGGCAAGAAACTGCTGCATCACGTGAGATTTTACCCGCTACGGTATATGATGGTAGTTCAATGATTGTAGGCAATAAAAGATTGGTACGTTAGTTCAATTGCAAACTATATACATATATATATATGTATATGCAACAAAGAAGAAAAAACATTAAAAGTTGCATCATTAGTGTAGCGTTTATGTGGTGATATCTTTTTTTAATCCAATGAATTTTATTTTATATTTTCTTTCACAGGAACGTCTTAAAGATTCTGAAGATTCTCACGCTTCAAATCAATCGAATCAATTGAAAAAATCACGTAGTGTTGATGCACCATTCGGTGATATGAGGACATTGCATGAAAATAATGTTGCTTATACACAAAATTCTTTGCCACGTGCCAAATCGGATTTCAATTTGAATAGTTCGGGTTCGAATTCAACATCAACTGTTATAGGTAAGTAAGTGAATAAAGCAGATCAGCTCTGGGCTGAAGAACAAATCTCGCGTCATCCTAATTATTTTTTAAGTGCGGTCAGGCTTGTGTGTATTGTCTGGCCTTCGAGAGTTTTGCGCCACAATCGCACTTGTTAATGAATGTTGCGTTTAACTGTATCCTTCACAGTTATTTCGAATTTTCCATTGACACCTGCAAATAGGCATAAAAGGCTATATTGAAATTGTTGATGGCACTATAACCTTTTGGTTCTGTCAAGTAAATCCTCCATCTCCTGGGCACTCTGGAGGAGAACCAAGTAACTACAAACCATTAAAAAAAAATCTGTATTAAAATTTTTTATTATTTAATTTCATTTTTCAAATGAATTCCTCTACAATTCACTTAATTTTTGTTGAAAACAAATCGTAACCTCTTCTTATTCATAGCTAACGATCACTCCGAAAGTGGGCACTGGGATCAGCGCACGGTAGTCAAAGCTCTTTACGCCTACATGCCATCTGGAGAGAATCAGTTACCGTTTGAAGAAGCTGATCGCATAGCTTTGGTGGGTAGCAAGGCAAAGGGTTGGCAATTTGGTGAAAATTTACGTACACAAATGTTTGGCTGGTTCCCCATTGCCTATACCAATGCCGATTTGATCACTGACAACAAAATGAAAACGGAAAGAGAAAGAGAACGCCCCGAACGATCCAGTGATCGTTATGAGAACATACATTACGAGAGACAGGGTGCGGCGGTTATGCGCAACAGTTATCATGAAAATTACAATGATATGGATAATCAGCATGATATGGAAAGTGATTCGACTTACAGAAGAGATAGACATGAGGAAACATCGCCGACTAGAATGTTTGGCGATACGTATAGAAATCAGAAAAAGGTAAAATAAAAAACTATAAGTTAATGTACATTATAAATTAACATTATAAAATCTGATTGTTTTCCAGTATCGTCCCACTGCGGTTGGCAATCCTAGACCAGGACCACCACCTACTCTGCCGGCTCCAGTGCCTTTGGCTCAAAACCCCACACGCATGTTGAATTCATCGCAAAGTTTCTGTGCTCCCAATGGCAGCCAATCAGCCATAGAAAGGCGCAACAAAAAATTACAAAATGGCAATCCGATAACACATGTGAGTTTTTAAAGCATCCCTTTAAGCCCCCCTTCCAAAGAGTGAGTCGGTGTGTTTCTAATTAAAGAATCGTTTGTTTTTAACACGACAGCAATCGTCTATTAATCAACTGAAACCGGCCGCCGCTGCCAAAACGTCTTTGCACAGTAGTAACGACAGCGGTTTTGCCAATGAACCGCCGCCGCAACCAGAGGTAGACTATTCAGATGAAGAGCAAACAAGTCGTGTGCCCATACGGTATGTCCATTGATCTTGTTGTAGTTGAATACTTCAAGCTTGTGTTTAATTATGTAAATGACATTTTGCCATATTTTTGACTAAACTCTTGTCAATAACCCCTTTGTAACTGCTTTTAATGTTGCAGCGCAGAGCTCTACCTTTCTTTTGTTTTAATTTGCCATTTATTATTATTTTTCTTTTATATTTATTTTCATATTTTATTTTTACCACCATCTTTTGTGTGTTTTAAAATCATTGCTCCCATTTGATATGCTAAAATCTAAAAAAAAACTCAAAATTTACAAAAAAAAGACGTCGAGCTGATACCAATACCCATATTTCCACAAATCGCGAAATTGCTTCTTGGACCTTAAATCGTAATTTTCGTAGCAGTGTAGATAGCCAAATGGATGATAAAAGTTTGAAAACTTTAAATCGTAATTCGGGCAAAATGCGCTACGATTTAATAGCCAGTGATGATGAAATACTTCAGGCTTCTTCGGGCGGTATTAAGAGAACCAAATCGTTTTGGAAATTCGGCGGAGGACGCCACGATGACATATTGGCGGGCATGTCTTTGTGGCAACATCGCGACTTGGTGGCCGCTCCCAATATAGAAGAGCTCAGGGATGAGGGTTATCGCACCACTAGCAGTAAAATGGAAAG
The DNA here is from genome assembly GCA_944452675.1 of Tachina lurida. NCBI lineage: Eukaryota > Metazoa > Arthropoda > Insecta > Diptera > Tachinidae > Tachina > Tachina lurida. The sequence goes on along the minus strand of OX101754.1, from coordinate 10,481,468 downwards.
TGAACGAGAAATGGAGGGAAATGATACCTTAAATAAGAGCAATTCCAATAATTCTACTTCCTCACAGGAAAAGCATGTGGTAGAAGGATTACGCACACGGAAAGACAGTGTTACAAGTATAGAATTGTACGACGAAGATGAAAACATTTATGGCTCAACGCCCATGGTAAGAGAACCGATGCTGCCGCGCAATAACAATAACAATTTTACACCCAAATCTAGAATGAAAATTATGAAAACTATAGAAATCGACATAGAAAACCCCACAGAATCCGAAAGATTAAGCACGATAAAAAGAAATCAAACAGAGTATCAAAAGGAATATCGAGATAATACAATTAATCGTAGTAATATGCTAGAAAATAAAAAACAAAATTCTTTAGGAAATCGCGGACAATCTTCGAATCACAAGAAAGCGTACGATATGCAAAAGAACTCCCACAATGTGGTTCAAAATAAAAATGTGAATGGTCAGAGCCGCAACATTAAGCAGGCGGATATGTTTCCTTCCACTGAAAGTGAGGCGGGAGAAAGTGAATTGGATAATGGTACTTTAAAAATGAGTGATGTTAATAATTTTTTCGACAATAATGGCAACAGTGGTGGCATTATTATGAAAACGGTTAAGCGCAAAGACATTTTAAAGCAATACTATACCAGTGAAGATGATTCCGATGATCCAGAAATCAAATCGACTAGTTCGGATCCCTACGACTGTATTGTAATTAACGATCATTTAGTGCGAAGAGACGAGAAGCAGAGACGGGCCATGCAACTGCAAGAGCATCAAATGGAATTTCAAACTTTTAGAGCCTCTACTTCCTCCAATTTAAATGTAAACAGCAGTAACAACAACAATATGAATCCGAAAAAGAAGTCCGACAGAGGTGAGCGTAGCGATAGGAGGCCTGCAGAGGATTCTGAAAGAACTCGTTCTTCCAAGTCCTATGATCATCAGCAGCAACAGCAACAACAAGAACAAATGCGCTATAATGATTCCACTTTGACTAGGCAATCCAATTCTTCCCTTAGCACACCCACTGCCACCATATTGCCCCGCACGAGGCTCATGAAGTCATCAAATATAACCAGCATGACATTGGAAAGAAATAAAAACAGTTCAATGCAACAAAAATCTTTAAGTACGAATAGTGAAAGGGATAAACATTATGGTAAGACATATGGGCCTTGGTATGATTTCTGGGACCAGCAGGATCAGCAACAACAACAGCAGCAGCAGCAACAAAAACAGCAAACAAAAAGTACTAAAATGAAGTAGTTAAAAAAGATAAGGGTTTAAAGTTAAGGACAAGCTCTCAACTTTTTCTTACGGGAGAAGAAATTGTTTTAATTCAAGCAAAATATAAGGAGAGTGAAGTGAAAGTTACTTATTTGTGTAGATTTTCATTAACCCACAAAGAGTAAAAATTTTTTATAAAAAATTTCGATTCTGTTTACAGTGTATATGTAAATTATTAATGAAGTCAATATATTTACTTAATTTAAAGCAAGAAAATTTTAAATTTAAGCCGTTTAAAAGTACATTTATAGGTACTGGCGGATAAAACACTTTTCAACAGACATGACAGTCTATAACAATTTAAAACAAGTGTTTATATATCATTTAAGGTGTTTTTTTTTCACACTAATCTCGCAAAAACTGAATGTGTTTTATATAAAATTTCTAAGGAATTTGCTCGTTGAATATACAAAAAAAGCTGCATATAAGTTTTTTTTTTCAATTATCTGTTTAACATGTTCTATATCATTTTATATCATCTAAATGTTGTTGTTTTTGTTAATTATATATCTATATCTTTCAAATTCTACTTTAATTTATATACATATTCTTTTTTTTCTATATATTTTATAGCAAGGGTGGTGCCTATCGTAATAGACTTAGAGATTTTTAGTTTGCATTTGTATGTGTATTTTAAATAAAATAAGAAATGTAATTTGCAGTCGAAGCTAAATTTTACTCCCTTTTTACTAAATTTTGCTAAAAATGTATCTTAAGTTTAATTGTATATAATAAGTCTCTTATTAAATTTGTATATTTAATAAAAGTGTTTAATATTTTTTTATTGAAAAAAAAAATTTATGCAAACAGAGCTTCCCAGTTTGCTACGGTGAAATTGCGTCATACAACCACAAATGATCGATCGGCTCCAATGATTTACAGATGTATAAATAAGTAAAGCACTAACATTATATTGTGTATCGTTTAAAATTTTCTACGTATTATTTTTTGTTTTTCTATACATATTTTAAAATAGTTTCTAAAATATTAAGTTTAAATGATTAAAAAAAGTGTAAATTTATGATTACATTATACATACATGCTGTTTAATAAAGTTCAGTACATATTATTTTCTTTAAAATATTTAAAAATGCGTAACTGATTTATTTAAAAAAATAATGTCAAAATTGAGGAATCGATATTTATCGGTTATTCTAGATTATTTCAATTAATTTGAGTTGGGCTTATATGCAGATAAAGACAAGTTTTACTCAGCTATTTAATATTAATTTGGTGTAAGTTTAAAAATAACGGTAAAATTTAATCGTATTTAGTACATAAAAGACAACCCTGTATAACATGACCTTTTTTAACACAAGTAACCATTCCGTTGTGAATGACTTCAGACGTCAGCAAAAAACTCATAATCAGCTGTTCCATTAAAAAAGCCGGCTAGAAGTATTTGTGCAATTGTGAAAAAAATCGTAAAAAATTAATTAATTAATTACCGTAATGCAAAGCTATATATGGCCGATATTGCTGCCACTATTATTTTTAGCTTATTCGTTGCCTTTGTTCTTACGGGTCTATGCCACTACACAAACGGTCATAGATGAAGAATTCCATTTGAAACAAGGTCTGCATTTTTGCAATAAAAGATTTGAAGTAGTAAGTACAAAATGAAATTAATTATGTATGTATGTATGTGAATATGTAAATTTATAAATAAATTTCAGTGGGACTCTAAAATTACTACATTCCCCGGCCTCTATTTATTTTCATTAATCCTAAACCCTCTTGATTTTTGTACGGTACTGGGCTTAAGGCTCATTTCTTTGTTTGCTGCCACTGTCAATGTAGTTTTGTTGTACAAAATTAGGCGTAAAAATTTAGATAATATACAGTCGTCTGCAGCCGCCTTGGATGCTTTTACTATTGCATCTTTGCCGCCTTTATATTTCTTTGCGCATTTGTACTACACCGACACCTTATCTTTGACAACAGTTTTGCTATTTTATATGTATTGGCAAAAGGAGCAACATTTACAGGCTTCTGTTTATGGTAAATAGTAACATAGTAGAGTCCTTGAGAATGCAAAAGTAAATTAAATAATTTAATTTTTAGCCGCTGCTAGTGTTCTGATGCGGCAGACAAATGTTGCATGGATTGGTATGGCTTTTGGAATTACTGCTTTGGATATAGTGACAAAAAATTATGCAGACCTAAGGCGTATGAAGGTCCAGGACGTTAAATTATATCAACCCAGAGTAAGTACAAAAAATTTAATTTTATTTGGTTATTTATAATTCTCAGACTGAGTTTTGAAAGTCTGTTGGTTTCTTGTACTCAAAAATTTTTATTGCGTTGTGTATAGTCAGTCACTACGCGGTATAGTAATGCAAAGAAATCGAAAAGAAAATTCAATTCACGTTACTTACAGTCAAAATGTGTAAAGCTAAACTTTAACACGAAAGAAAGTCGAAAGAAATTTCAACAAACTTTGGCAAATTACGGCTTAAATTAAGTTTAGTGACATAACTCCAAAATTAATAAAAATTTGGTATCCGATAGAAAATTAAAAAATAAAAAGAAAAACTTAAATAAATATATTGGCGGCGAGCCTTAGTTTCCGAGTTATGGGCCTTTGAAGTTCTAGTATGAAATTGTGATTATACGTAATATTTTCCCCAACGAATGTCTTCAATATTAGTATCATTTAAAAGCTTTGGAGAATATCTTTCAGGAGAATATCTTTATTCGGCTGCGCAGTCTCGGGAAACACCATGGTGGAGAAAATCTTTAAGCCCGGCCGAAGGCCGTCAGTGCAGAAAATCGTTATTAGACAGGAAAACTTTGCCAGGCAGAAAATCTTTATTAGGCTGCGCCGTGTAGGGAAACACCATGGTGGAGAAAATCCTTAAGCCCGGCCGAAGGCCGGCACTGCAGAAAATCGTTATTAAACAGGAAAACTTTGCCAGGCGGAAAATCTTTATTAGGCTGCGCCGTGTAGGGAAACACCATGGTGGAGAAAATTCTTAAGCCCGGCCGAAGGCCGGCAGTGCAGAAAATCGTTATTAGAAAGGAAAACTTTTCCAGGCAGAAAATATTTATTAGGCTGCGCCCTGTAGGGAAACATCAAGGTGAAGAAAATCCTTAAGCCTGGCCGAAGGCTGGCAGTGCAGAAAAACCTTTTTATGTATGAATGCTACAAACACACACAGGTGTTAGTAAATACAAACCGAACTCCAAATTTAGTGTTTTCTTAGAGTTGCTAAAAAGCTTTTAAATTACACCAATATTGGATAACATTTGTTGGAAAATACACCATGTTATCAGAAATATTTAATATTTTTTCCTTATTTTTTAATTCTCAATCGGATAGCAAATTTTTAGAGTTGTCCCTTAGCTTGATTTGCTCCAATTCCACCATATAATCACAATTTTATACCAGAACTTAAAAGGCCCATAACTCGGAAACTAAGGCTCGCCGCCAATTTTTTTATTTAAATTTTTCTTTTTATTTTTTTAATTTTCTTTCGGATGCCAAATTTTTATTAATTTTGGAGTTATGTCACTAAACTTAATTTTGTTCCCATATTACACTTTGCCAGTGTAAAATTGCCTGTTTTAACTAATAGAACGTACTGAAGTTTCGTTTCCATTGTACAACGAAAGTCCTCTTATGTTTTATAAAAATGTGTTTTCTATTAAAAAAAAATATTGAATTTGCAAAAATATTCTAGTCCTAAAAAGTCTTGATTCACTTCCAATAGCATAAAATTTAGAATATGCTGGATGAGTTAAATTTAAAAATAATTCACGTTGTGTTTAATTAATAATTTTATAAATTACAGTTAGGCCTCGATTATCCGTAATCGTTAGGACCGGGATCATTCTGGATAATCGATTTTCATTCTTAATATGTTAACAGGGGTTTTTTTTAGTTTTTTTTTATTTTTAACCCCCGACCAAAAAAAGGGGTGTTATAAGTTTGTAGTGTGTGTCTGTGTATCTGTGTGTCTGTCCGTGTCCACGTACAGACCAAACGGCTGGACCGATTTTGATTTAGTTTTTTCTGTTTGAAATGTGACTTGATCGAGAAGGTTCTTAGCTATGTTTGAAGAAAATCGGTCCAGCCACTTAGAAGATATGACATCTTTTCTAGATATATCGGGGGTTTTTAAAATTTTTAACTTTTGTTGTATTGTATTTACAGAATTACATATTTTTTATATACCACATTTATAAAAAGAAAGATTAATGGATTTTATGTTAAGTGTTTAATCAAAACATACTCGGACATAAATATGTACCACAAGGAAAAAAATATTTTGGTGCTTGCAAATGTTGATTGATGCAAAAAAAAAAAAAAAAAATTAAATCGATGGACAAAAAAAAAACAATTAAAATTTTTCTTTCCCCGATAATCGACGTTACTGGTTAATCGAATCACGGATAAATGAGACCTGTATTGACCTGTTGTTAATATTTTAATAATAGTTTAACTTTTTTTTTTAACAAATTGCTGAGTTGGAATAGGATAGGTTTAGGATAGGTTAGCAGATTTGCTGAGAAGAGAAATTTAGTTTTTCAGCTAACTTGGGTCCAAATTACAGGCCCCTTTGCGTCTCTTAAGAGAAGGAAAGGGATAGTGCAGATGGTGAAGCGACAAATATATAGAGAGAAGAATAAGAAGCTTATTTTTTTTTTAGTTTTTCACAACTCTGCTATTGTGCGTTTTTGGTATTTTTCTAAGCATTGGTGCAGCGCCTCTGCTATCAATTTTGCGTACTACATTAGGCTAAGTATGTAGCCATTTTACCAGTTATTTTACTACGCCGACAAATAACTGCTACACATATTTCAATTTGCTACAAATAGCATAAACACTAACGCATAACAGAAAAATCTATGATGTTGATATGACTAGTGTCTGGACAGGCTTTGAACTCCGTCTCTGTAGCTCCGTCATTTGCTTCGTAGTTGACGCACAACTGCTTCAGCCAACAGCACCTCCTTGCTGAGTTGAAATCCTTACCAAAGTATTAATTTTATCATAATACTGAAAGTATGTTGATAACGAAATTGCGTTCCACGCCTATCGAAATGCTTTCCATTTGCATAGAAATTTTGTTTATTTAAAATAATCACACTTCTTTAATGTTAATTTTTCTTTATTGTTTGCACAAAGTTGTATTATTTGTTTTCTTTTCTCGATTAAAGGTAATGTTGGATATTGTGTCCAACTTTAAACTTTTGCTAAAATGTATTTGGCATATACTTAAAACAGGCTGTTTTTATATGATTATAATACTGCCTTTTGTAGGCTTTGTATACTTAAATGGTTCTATTGTATTGGGTGATAAGCGGGCTCATGAAGCAACCTTGCACATACCACAGGTATTATTATTATTACAAAGTTGGATAGATATGTTTAAAAATTTATATATTTACAATAATTTATTTACAGTTATTTTACTTTTCGGTCTTCTGTCTTATATTTGGAGTTTCCAATTTTCTGTGCCAACTGCGTTCTACATTGCAATTGGTTTTAAAAGAAAAACTTATTTTTATCTTTCTCACCGGCCTTTTTATGGTTATCGTTAAATGGAATACTTTGGTGCATCCATATTTGTTGGCCGACAATCGTCATTATATTTTCTATATATGGCATCGTTTTTATCAACGTTATTTTTGGTTCCGCTATGCTATGTGCCCGGTCTATGTTTTAGGTCTGATGTTTGTGCAACAGGGCCTTAAACATTTACGTTTCTCGTTCAAGATAATGTTTTGGTTGGCCGTTTTTTTGGTTTTATGCTTCCAGCGCCTGCTAGAGATTAGATACTTCTTAATACCTTTTGTTTTATTTCGTTTAAATGCCCGTTCAAATCCAAAGAATCGTATAGCCCAGTGGTTGGAATTGGGTTTTTATGTTGTGCTTAATGCGTTGACATTTTATATTTTCCTAACAAAAGAATTTAGATGGAAAGATTTTAAGGAACCACAAAGGATTATATGGTAATACAAAACGAAAGCATGAAGCTATTTAATATACATATATAATTTAATTTATTTAATTATATATAGAGCAAAATTGTGAATAAAATTCCGCGAGAAATTTTTTCCGGGGAACAATTTTAAACAATAGCAAGTAATAGGGAAAACAAAAATTTTAATTGGAAAAGGGAGACATTTCTAGCAGAATTTTATTCATAATTGACCCTGATAATGTATAACATATTTAAAAAGACTTATTAGTTGTTTAATAAAATATTTATGCCATTGTAGAATGTCTTCAGCAGCGACATTAAAAGAAAAGGAAACAACTTTACTTGCCAGTAAATCGAAATAGAAAGAAAAGAAATATAAATTTAAAAAATTATTTGTTGCTTGTTTTAGCTTGCCTCAATGCATTCATTGCAGCTAAGCAACACTTTAGCAGACTTAAACCATAATTAAAAAAAAATATATTCGGGTATGTTCTGCATTCCACGTGAAAATTCCACGAGTGGAATTGCCATAGCATTGTTGTTATAATTACATATTTCCAACAACAATTTTATGGCAATTCCACTTGTGAAATTTTCACGTGGAATGCAGAACATACCCGATTGAATTGAAAAGAAATATTTAATGGATTTTGCCCAGATTAAGAAAAAATTTTCAAGTACAAAAACGGCGTAGTTTAAGAAGTAAGAAGTAATAATCTATGAAATATTAGGCTTTGATTATCGTATTTATACCCCGACTACGATATTTTTGTGCTAGATTAAAGAAAAAATGTTGAGTCTTAACGTAGGGTTGTTATCGCTTCATTTATAAAAAGACGACAGGGGAGGGAAAAACCCGGACATTTGCTTATAAAAGTAGGACTTAAAAATAAAACGAAAGGGTTTTTTTTCCAATATTGCTATTACTAAAATCTTAAATACGTATCGATGGTGTTGCGTAAAAATGGTCAATCTAGCATATTGGATGTTTTCACTCAACACCATCGATATATTGATTAAGTTGAACCTACATATTTACCAGAGCTCACGATAATTGGTCTCTCTCGTGCTTGGTGTCAGAAAAAAACCACTCGTCCACTGACACGATGAGACACTGTCGCGAAAAAACCCTCAAACTTCGTTCTTCTTTGGCTTGCTCTTCGCTCAACCAACGACCGTTTTTGTTCGATCGCTCTGCTCATGTGTTCACTCGAGACCCTTTATTTCGTAAAATCTCGGCAAACGGTCTTTTGAGCATGTATGTGTGTTGCGAGTGCGGATAGGTAAACATTTACATACATGAAGATTAATTTTGTTTTTGTTGTACACATACATATCTGTCTTATATTTTACATTTACGCTTCGTTGACAAATAGTTTGATTTACAGATATTTTTATTGTTATTTATTATTATCTTCTCCCTTCCTCTTTAATGCTTTGCCTGTGACGAAATATTTAAGGCAACAACATAAAGCAAACGCAACAATAGAAATAAAGACCTTTTTTGCAAACACTTTGCTTGTTTTGCTCACTTACTGACCCTCAGTAGCTGAACAACAAACAATTCTGTTCGTATCATGCGGTCAGTAAGAGACCGATTCGTATGTTACGCTCAACCCAAATGAAAAAGAGGGTTGCTGTTCAGACACAGTGATTCCATCTCATTTTTTTGGGTCTTTTGAGTGAGAAGACCGCACAAAGAAATTTGGTTGAGCATATTTTGCGAGCTCTGATATTTACACATTTGAGAATATTTGCAAACATAACCGCAGAGATATATCATTTTAAATGTTGGAAACATTCATTAAACTCGCTTGTACTGATCAGAAATGGTTTATAGCCCAAGAATTCATAAAAAAATAGTTCTTCATCCACTGAGAACCCAAAATTATTTACCCCCTTATGAAAAAATAACGTATACTTGAAGTGTACGTTGAAATCGATTTTTCTATGGAAACTTTGTTTTAATGTACACTTCAAGCACACGTTATTTTTTTGCATATGAGGGCTAAAGTGCAACCGATTACACATTAAATACATTTAACTGTAGGGCTACAGACTTTAAATAAACTTTTATTGTTTAGTTCAAATGTCTTATTTGTTCATAAAATAAAGATTTTGAACTATCTCTTAAAGCTACGTTCTATATTATTCTGGCCCTGTTTATTCAACTTCTTCGATATTTTAAATAAATCTTAATAATTATTTGTCTTAAATTAACATACCATAACCCCTCATTGTAAGATAAGCTGGTCATCCAATACCAATTATTCCCCTTTTTAGTTTAGTTTTTAATAAATACCATTTCGTCATGTGAGAACTTAAGTGTCCAATATCCAATAGTTTATAATGGCGTATTGGACACTTAAGTTCTCACATGACGATTTGTCAAGCAATGCAAAAGCGAAAAAATGTCCTTAAAAAGTAGGACTTTCCCGAACGCTAATTTTTTCCGAGGACAGAGATCCCAAAAAGAGGACAATGTCAGGGAAAAAGAGGACGGATAACAACCCTACTTAACGTGATACAGAAATATCGTAATTGTAGTCAAAATACCCTAACCGTAATAACTATTAAAAGTCAAGATGAATTCAGAGGTCTTTCTTACGGTTATCGAACTTTTCCATTCCGTTTACTTCATTTTGTATCCTAGCAGTTAATAAGGTGGAAGATGAGAGAGAGAGAGCAGATGCGATATAATTTCCTCCTCTTCTTCATCATTACAATTGGAGCAGTGGGTTCCGAAAGTGCAGAGGCCGGTCAGTGTGGCCAAGACATTCCTCAAGTGTTTCTTAGGGAAGTTCATAAGGTTTTTAAAAAATTGTATGACTTCTTGCAAGAATTATGAGTTACATCTCCGCCGCACTTGAACTAGTATATATTAGCAGCTAAAGTTATTGCAAGAAATCTAATAAACATACATTCATACAATCCTTTTAACACTTACATACATACATATTGCAAATATTTCTTCACACTTTCCATATTGCATGTAAAATATAGTTATTTTTGTGTGAAATTGAAAGTCATTTAAAACTAGAGGCCGAAAGCATAGCAAAACTAACTTGAACCAAAACAAAAAAAAAAAACGAAATCAAAACGCTTGAGTGACAGGTCATATAAATGTATGCATGTTGATTTATGAAATAAAAATCAAGTGCAATAAGTAATAGGCCTGTATCAATCAATATTAAATAAAATAAAGAAGTATTTAAATGAAATTTCACGAGGAAAAGTGGGTGTGAATATTATGAAAATTGAAAGATTTGTAACGGAAATGTATTGTTAGAAAGGTCACAAGGTAAAGTAAGAATTGCAAATGAAATTACTCGCATAAGTTCAGCCAAAGACAGCAGACGTTTACTGGAAAAGAAAAAGGAATAGAATAATACAAGGATGAGAGCAGAATTCAAACAGTTCGGTGGTGCTCCCATAACACCAGCCTTAGCAATGGTAAGATATTTTAGTGCAATATATGTATGTAAATTGTATGAAAATTTTACTACTTGTTTAATAGGAACTCAGACAATTGGTGTTTGGTACTTCCGCCATACCCCTGAGAGCTGAATGGACTCAGACACCCTTTAGTTTTGGTGCGATTAAAGAAGAATTATCTTATGGCCTAAGATCTCCGCGCAATGCTACTCGCGGCCTATTGTCGGTGGTTCAGGGATTTATATTAAAGCATTTACTATTTGGCCGAAAAATATCAGGAGTTTCTACCATGCAAGAGTAGAGTATTGCTAATTTATTTCAATGAAAATATCTTATTGCATAACTTTTACTTTTCAAAGCCCTTTACAACCTTCTGCTCAAATGCAACGAGAAGCTTTACTTTTGGCCTTATTGGAAATTTTACGCTCCATCGCAGATAAAGCTAAAGTTGTTATGGTCTTGCCTTCACCAGATGATGAGAGTTTTGTGGAACACAGTTCCACATATTTTCCTGATGGCATCACTGAAAAGGTACTGTATTAAAAAAAATTTCATATTATATAAGATCTCTAAGAGTTGTTTTTTTTAGCTGTATGTATTTACTTTAAGTCCTAACGAGGAATTGGAGTTCTTTTTGAAGACGTATCTAAAAATTGTGAGTATTTTTAATTTAAGTTTGATATACATATGAACTTGTGCATATTTATGTGTGTATTTGTTTTATTTTTACAGTTTACTGATGAGAATACCCCTGGCACTTTATTATTTTTGTACAGCGCAGTTTTAACACGTTCCTTGGGCAAGTAAGTTATTTAATTTTAGTATTTATTAATACATACATACATGCATACATTTTCTAAATAATGTTAGAAAAATTAAACTAAATACATGTTTTTAATTGCATATCGCTCATTTACACAAACAACGTCATAACTCAAAACTCGATGTAAAATTCGAACTCCTTTTATGAATATGTTTATAGGGCATTTACACATCCACAAAATCTAGCAGATTTTAATTGAAATCTCTATGAAAATCTATAGCGTTTACACCAAAATTTTTTTATATCTATCAAAAATTTTTTTTATCCGTAACAAAACTTTTTAACTGAAAAATTTCCAAAACTACAACCAAACAACTGCAATGTAGCCATACACTTTGTTAGGCAGACCGTAGCAAATTCAATTTTTTTTTATAAATATGTTGTACAGGGTAGTAAAAAAAAATAATAAAAATAATAGATTTTGATTATAGGACATTTATATTTTCGAAATCTAGTACTTACGTGATTTCGAGCTAAATCTAGCTGGTTTGTACTAGATTTCCCATACAACACGAATTATATTTTGTCAGTAGATTTGTAGGATTTCTTTTTTAAATTTTATTGGAGTGAAAAAGGGTAAATAAATAAAAGGTCAGATATCTAGGCAATAAAAATTCCAAATTATAAATAATTTTACTAATAATATTTTAAAAATAAAAGCAATAATTGACTGGGACATTCACAAAATTTATTGAATTACAATGCGGGCAAAATAAGTTTAAAAAAAAAATGTCACTACGGCAACATTGATTTAATAAAATCGTACCTTAACTGCTTGGCTCACGATGTCGACAAGAAATTTTCTTTCGCATATTTGTATTGAAAACAAAAACAAAATAAGCAAATTTCTTGTCGACATCGTCAGCCAGGCCGTAAATCTCTTGTGATGTAACAGATATAATTTTTTATTAAGATCGTACGAGTATTTTGCCGTATGAAACTAGATATTGTAGCAACAAAGTTATTTCATTAAATTAAAATTAACAATTGCCTGTACTTAATGGTTTTTATGATGATTGAATAATGGCTTTGTTGCATATCTGCAATATGACGTCAAAGGGCTAATTTGTAATAAATATACTTTTGCATTGAAATTGATTTTTCTTTACTTAAATTTTGCACTTTATGTCGTAGGATACGCAATGATCTCGATTCTACCAAAAACATACCACTGACCACGAGCAACTGTGAAGAGGGCTCGTTGATGATTGTAACACTTTTACTTACTGGCAGAGCCACGCCCTACATCCATAATGGTGTCATAAATGTTGGTGATGAGAATAGTTATGTGAGTACTTAAATAAGTGATGCAAATTTCCAAAGAAAACAATTTATTTAGAAATTTTATTGGTGATTTTAACGGTGGCTAAAGAAAGCCCTTTGCTTCTGAAATTTTTTTTTATCTGAACAAAACTTTTTTATAATAGGTCAGTTTGTTTACTTTTCCAGTAAAATCCAGTAGTTGAGTAAATTTTAAGAAATTTTAAAATTTTACTCTCAAGAATGTCTCATGCACAAAAAAGTACGCGAACGGAAAAATTTTCAGATTAATCAAAACAGCTGATCATAGTTCTGTATAATATGTGTTGTTTTGAAATAAGTATTCACATATATAAAAAATTAAAAATTAAAATAAATTAAAAAAACTGATCAATTTAACGATTATTATTCTTTAATTTGTTTCACTTTGAACATATTAATCTTCAGTTCTTTTTTTGTTAAACTTTTACTTCAACTTTTCTTCTTTCTAATGTTTTTATTAAAAAATTTATACTTTGTATTTGCTGACTTTTGTTTATTTTATTGAATCATATGTTTTTCTCATCTACTGGATTTTATTGGCAAAAATTTGTCCAGTAAAAATTTGCAGACTCTCAATCACAACTGTCAATTTACTCTCTCAATTGGCACTCTCTTTTGCAAATTTATGTGTAAACAAACGCATTTCAATAAAATCTAGTGCAAATTTGCACAAAATTGCACAAATTTTGGGGTAAACAAACGGACCTAATAAATATCTTCTTTTTAATGTATTAGGAAGTATTGTTTTTTTTATCGATATGCATTTCGTTCCTGCTTATGGAACTCATCAGTAGACTTCAATCAAAAGATTTTTGAAATAAGCTAAAAAAAAACTGTGGCCCTTATTATGAGCAACTTTCGATCTTCGACTGAAAGTACTGATCGAACGAATTTAAAATTCGACCATTCGACCAAATGTCCTTATTGTGAATGTCATTCAAAGTGATTTTTAAAATTTACAACAACTTTACCTAAAAATAAAAAACAATCGTTAATAATAATTTTTTATACTAAAATACTTCATCGAAAGCTAAATTCTGTTCGATATAAAATTCGTTGTTCAACGAAATTTTCGATGCTCATAATCCCCCTTATCGTGCTTGAAGTATTTCGACTTCGATTACGACATTTTGTCCTAGATTAAAGAAAAAATGTTGCCATGTTCTTTAATCTATTATAAAAGCGACCGAAATACGCCGACCACAAAAGGGTTCCATAAGCAGGAACTTTGTTTTTTTTTTTAATTTAAACCCAGCACAAACCGCGAAGCGATTATCTTATTTGCGAAAAACACTCAGAGTCCATGGAGGGAATCGAACCCACGACCTCTGGACTGAGAGGCTAGCATCGCTACCACTCAGCCACAGGGGCATCCAAATGCATAACCAAAACAAACAAGCAAAAGTTCCTAAAAATTTTTTGTTAAAGGTTTTTCATCATTTTTCATTTTCTCTCATTTAAAATTTTTGTCCAAAACAAATAATTAAATCCATCTTCACCCAAAATGTTAACTAAATTTGACTTGCAAATAATAAATTTCATTTACTTCCAGTCCTCTCCACAATATGGCATTTTGAAACGCTGTACTATCGGTCTTTTGTTATGGGAGAATGAAAGTGGCCACCCGACCTCAACTGTGGCCCGTCAGCCTGGCTCTCGCCTAAAAACTCCCAGTTATCCCATATGGATTACTTTGTGTGCTGGCCACTACGGTGTTATGTTCAATAAAAATGCCGATCTATTGCGTAATTATCATGCAGAATCACGTTTTGATTTGTACTACTATAGCTGTTCGGGTCGTGAAATAGCCATGTCTATTGATAATCGTGTTTACAACGATCAAGCGGCTGGTATGCTTGAAAGTCAACACTCTTCTCTAGAAAATACTTTATTGTCTGGAAAATTTTCAAAAGAACAGGACACTTCTAAAGATGAAGCGACCGGTAAGGATGAACTAACCGTTAACACTCCTTTACAAAAGTTAGTACACACTAAATGGGAAGAGGCTTATATTAAATTTAATGACCAATCCTCCATGTTAAGTTATTTGTTTAGTACACAACAGTAGACATATTTTCTTACAAAAATGATTTATTATTATTGTCTAATTTTTCAACAGTTTTGTAATAGATTAAAATCGGTTGTGTCTTTCTTTAATTTTTTACGTACTGTCCAAAAATTCTACAACCATAATAATACTCAATATTTGGCTTAAAATTGCATAAGTAGTCTTTAAGTAGAGAAGTGCAAATGTTGAGACTTTTTTTCATGTCACGCGTAGATCACTCGTGAGCCCGTGTGAGCGTAACTTAAAATAAAATACTCGTACGTAAGCTTATTTTCTAAGTCACATATGAATTCTCACGCACTTGCGACATAAAATTCAATCAACTTTATTAGAAATTCAATCTATTTTATTTGAGAAAAAAATTTAATTAGACAGATGGCTTTCTCTGTGAATATATGTATGTATGTATGTATGTAAATTCGAATTTAATTAGCAAGATACAAATCATAATGTCTAACATCACTTGTTTTGCAACTAACTGAGCGCACTGTTAATCACTCGACAGCAGTCGCTAAATGAATTAGGAATGACAAGTCTTGGAATTCGTTCCAAAATTCCATGCAATCTTGTTTATTTTATTTAATGATATCATTGTAATAGTAGGCCTAGGTCTGTCTAATCCTTCAATATTCTTAAGAAAAAAAATTATGTTGTTCAAAATGGAAAGTTTCCAAATTATTTTGTCTATAAATCTTCTTTTATGGATTTTCCCCGGTTCCAAGATCTGTCATTCCTAATCCCTTTAGATACTACTGTTAACCGGTTAACAGCGTTCTGTTAGGTCCACAACAAGCCATGTTAGGCTTTATGTTTCTGTTAGTTGTTAAATTCGATTTTTATTTTAACACACTTGTAATTTTTAAAAGAGAAAACTACTTTTGAAACTAAATTTGAATCATAGTCCAGTTGGCCAGAATGCCTTGCACAACATTGTCATCTTGTACAACTTATCCACTGTTATTTAGTTTTCTAGACGACAATCACCGTTCACGAGAATCTGAGGACAACATCCTCAATTAAAAATGTTTGACTTTATTGATAACAATCTGAGCAAGAAATCGTGTGTTTTGTTTTCAATAAAATACCCCTTTTAGACACGGAAAATTTACTTTGAAAAGTCTTAATTCAGCTGGGTGAACGACAGAAAGAGATAGTAACGCTCCCTCTGTCTTTCACACAGCTGAATTAACACTTTGCAAAGTAAACTTTCCGTGTCTAAAAGGGGTAAAGCACATGAATATTAGAGGGAGGAATACTATCTCTTTCTGCCTTTCTCCCAGCTGAATTAAGACTTTGCAAAGTAAACTTTCCCTGTCTAAAAGGGGTGTATATTGGCCTCTTGTGGACAAAGTTTTTATGTGTTAAAAATATTAATTCAAGTTTGTTCGGTTGGGTGACATTGTCACTCGGTAACTAACACTACACCATTTCCAGTTGTATTTCAGAAGTTTCCAATTGTTTTTCAGAAATTTCTAAATGTGTTTCAGAAGTTTCTAATTATAGTTCAGAAGTTTCTAATTATATTTCAGAAATTTCTAAATATGTTTCAGAAGTTTCTAAGTATCGTTCAGAAGTTTCTAATTATATTTCAGAAATTTTCTTCAAAAAAAAAAAAAAAAAAAAAATAGCTGAGAACACTCTTGATCAAGTCACCTTTCAAACATGAAAAAAAAAATAAATCAAAATCGGTCCAGCCATTTGGTCTGTACGTGGACTCGTACAGACACACACTACAAACACCCCTTTTTTGTCGGGAGGTTTAAAAATAAACTAGAGAAAGGTCACTAAAATTTTAATTTTAGTTTATTTTATTCTAACCAATAAATTTCAAATATTTTCACTTAATTTTTATTTTTGTTGATCGCACCTACAGCCGTTTAAATACACTGAAAAAACGAAATGAAATCTGTAACTACAGCATCTCTACTTCAACTCCCGTACTTGTATTATAACAACATACATATGAACATTATAAAAACTCGAACAAAATCAAAAACAAAATGATATGCAATATATAAATATATAAACACACAGCCTTATTTATAAAAATTATTAAGGCATTATAAAGCAGAACAAAATGTTTCTTATTAAGCCTTAATATTTTATATAAATAAGCCTGTATAATATAGGGCCTAATTCACAAAAAATATCTTTGTTTTATAAAAGGTTTTTTAATCAAATTTCCATAGAAAATTTGTTTTAAAAACCTCTTATAAAACAGAAATATTTTTTATGATTAAGGCAGATAATATATAAGAAATAAATAAATTCATTAAATTTATAGTAGACAGTATTTACGTACTCGTATTTTAAAAAAAATTCCAAAATTTTAAATGATCTCCAAAAAAAAAGTATTGGGCTTAATTACGAGTGTCGTCGTATTTCGACAACGCCTACGACGATTTTGTGCTAGATAAAAGAAAAAAGGTTGCAATATTATTTAGTCTAGTACAAAATCGTCGTAGTCGAAGTCCTAATACGACACTCATAATAATAATAATGCCCATTATGTATTTGTAAAACTTTAAAAATTTGAAATGATGTAAAAAAATTTCTAGTAGATTGTTTTACATTACTATACAATTATTGTTCATAATTTCTAAATTAGTATTGTAAAAATTTAATTTAATTTAAATGATCTCAAAAGAAAAAAAAAACAGATTGGGCCAATTCCACTATGACATGTCGATAACGTTCCACTTGTTGCACACTTACATTCAAAACAAAAACAAATGTTAATATTTTGTTGTTGTTTCAAATGTAAGTGGTGCGACAAGTTGAACGTTGTCGATATCGTGGGATTTGGCCCACTGTTTAGACTGCTGTGTTCTTTTACTACAATTATTATTATGTACTCATTTATTTTAGATTTTTATATTTATTTTTAAAATATATGCACAAATATTTTTCTGTTTGAAAACTTGTTTCTAAATTTTCTCTGGCAATTTTTGGGTAAGTATTATTAGCATCTCGAAAATCAGAAGAATATATTGATGTTTCATGCCATTCACTTAAAAAAAACTATTTCATGTGTTAAAAATGGCAAAATTTTAGTTTTAAACAATTTTTCTCTTTGATTTATTTCATTATAAGAAACAAACAAAAATTTTTTTCGGTTTTTCACTGTCATCCATCCCACTGTGTTTGTTTGTTTGTATGCGCCTCCTGCAAGTTGAATTTTAAAAATCGACTTTTATACCAAGTCATCAGAAATCATAACAAGTAGATTTTGCATTTAAAATTTTTCATCACATGTATACGCACGCACACATCCACAAGAAAAAATCCAGCCAAAACACCAAATTTGCTTGCTGTTGGAATAGTGAAATACCAGGAGCCCAGAAAAATCAGCAGGCATACAAAACAAGATATATTCATTCCAACGAAAAAATGAGAGGGGAGGAGCTAAATTATTACCCAGTAAACAAAATGGATTGATTGATTGTTGATGATGGACGTATCGCCTTAGTGTCTTCTAGATGATAGATATGCCGTTTGCTACGGAAACTATTATTTTTTAACTTCAACGTTTTGCCAAGCGATTAGAAAATGCGTTTTAAGTACATATAGGGTCATATACATTTAAAACTATTATCGGCCATGTTCTGAAAAGCATTTTGTTTTGAAATTGCAAAATTTCAAAAACGAAAAACAATTGCCTTATCGTGGTTGGCGTATTTCAAATACGAGTACGACTGTTTGGTAATAGATTAAAGAAAAACTTGTTTAAAGTACTGTTTAATCCATTACCAAACAGTCGTAGTCGTATTTGAAATACGCCAACCACGATAAGGCAGAATATTCTTTTTATCGCATTAAGTTTTCCATAAAATACCTCAAGCACAAAAACCTTAAAACCAAATAAAAAGCTGCAATAAGTGAGCTTTCTAGTTGAATTTTGTCGGTTTCAAAACGAAATGGTTTTCAGAACCTGGCCGTATATTTTTTTTTATTAATTCCTTTCCAAATACTCACGTTTTGTGTTCTTTGTTTAGGTGTATATAAAACTTTTTTTTAAATTTAGAACATTTGTAACTATTCCAATATTTATTTTACGCCACAATTATTTATTTGGAGGAGACGGTCATAAAAGACCGTCTGTGTATTTAGTAGTATCTTCTAACTATCGCTTTAGTTTCGTCTGAATGACAAGCATCATTCATGCGCGTGTTTGTTGTGTGTTGTTTATTTATTTACTAATGATTTAAAAATTTTACTTTTCTGCCACAGGAGCACAGACAGAAGTAGCGGAATATAGCAAATGGATTATTTATAAAACACGTTTTTATTTTCTTATGCAAAAAGTAAACGCCCCCCAAAAATAAACTTGTTTTATATCGCCACCAGAAACACAAAAGTGATGCACAACACTAGAATATAACAGAAGGCATGAAAATTAAATTCAAAAAATATGACAAGATTTGTATTACACAAAATGATAAATATTTATCTTTGTATAGGGATAATAAAATAAATAAAATAAGTATTTATTTTATTCAGGATTTTTTGAAAGCTTTCTCACTCAATAAGCATAAAATTTAGTTATAACCTGTTGTACATTTAGTTGCACTTTTTTCATTAATGAACTAAATTTTTACGACAGTGATTCTGAGCCGGTCTCAGCTCTTTTTCATTTTAAGTGACCATATTTAGAACAAACCGCAAAGGAAAATATAAAATATAAAAAAATTTTTTTTCAGTCTGAGAGTGAGCAAGCCAGGCTTTTTACTGTTACTACATACTTACATTGCATACATTTCCCCGAAACATTTGTTTGTGAGATCACTCTTTATAGACTTATCGTTATATAATCTTCTGGACGATAATATAAAGTGGTCATGTCGTATTTTTTTCAACTTTAAATAAAACTGCATTAGTATTTTTGTGGTTTAAGTAATTTTGGTGGTTCACAAATATTCTTGGGGCGCCTTAAAACACTATTGTCGTTCTCAACTCAGAGAGTCAATTTAACTCTGAAGCTACCAAACTTTTTTTTATAGTATTGTGAATCAGGACAATTTTTTTAACTGAAAACTTAATGGTTTAAGTTAAGTGAATGACAACATCAATATGAATATTAGGTGGATCCTCAGACGACCATACTGATTTTAATTGAGTTGATAATCACAATTATGTTAATACAATACAAAATACATCGATATACATGATATAAAAAATTTATTTTAAAAGTCCGATGAAACGAATTTTTATATTCTATATTTGCCCATATCAATGAGATGCTTAGTAGCTTTTAAAAGATTTTTATTTTTTGAACAACAAAAAGCTTAAGTTGGAAATTTTTTAATAATTTTATTTAATTGATATTTTTTTTTTTTTTTTGCCCATAATTATGAAAGTGGTCTCAGTCATATGGATGCCTATTTTTTATTTAATCGTAAGCGACAAAAATTCATGGCAATCATAAATAAAATTCCGCGAGAAATTTCTCCTTTTCCCAATTAGAATTTTTTGTTTTCCATATTACTCGCTATTGTATGAATTCATTCCCCGGGAAAATTTTCTCGCAGAATTTTATTCATGATTGCCCGCATTAACATTTTTAGTAGGCCCATAATATTTTAATTTCAATAAAAAAGCCTATTGTTTACTACACGTCGCTTATGATTAAATCGAAAATAGGGCTGGATATATTTTATATTATTTATATGTACATTTCCTTTAACACGCACAATATTTTACTTGTAAATAATAAAATTAGGCAGTTTCTTCTTCTTCCCACCAAACAAAAAAAATCAAAGTGTGTTAATAACATGACGACTTTTGCTTGGAAAGTGTTGCCATACAAAAATTAGTTTAAACGCTCAAAAAAAGTCAGTGAATGTGAGATTAAGTTAATTTTCGTATTAGCTAATTAGAAAAATAAATTAAAGGTATTAATTTCAGTTTTTTTTTTGGTTGGAAAAATGGAAAAATTAGTACCTTTATTAAGTTACATTTCGATTTCAATAAAAAAAGTTAATTTTTTACAGCGACCTGTAGCTTACAATTAAATCGAAAATAGGGCTCGAGATAAGTATATCTTGTGTCGAAATATTTATTAGTAGATTACATTTAAACAAATCCAAAAATATTTTTATACATATGCAAATATTTTAATTTAGAGCTGCACTAGCTAGTCTCGATTAATATAAAGTTATTTAAAATTTAATAACTGCCTTATTTATAAAAATTATTAAGAAAAATATTGTATAAAAATTTGTTTTAAAACCCCTTTATTAAATAAAGCCTTAATAATTTTTATAAATAAATCTATCAAGGTTTATTGCCGTTTTTGTAAGTAACATTTATTTAATATTTCGGATTAAAAATGCATATGCATATATGACATTCGGCCACTTTCATAATTATATTGCAATATCAAAAGTATTGCAAAGACAATTTATAAGTAGATAGCTTTTGTGTGAAGGAATTTATTCCTTTAATGCGATGATTTCCTTCGGCTATCGTCCACAAGACACTGCAACGAAAAGTCTGCAACCAGCAAACCTTCATAGAAATGTTAGCTGGGTGTAAGAATACTTAAATAACAGTAAACACATTCTTAAGACTGGCAAAAAAATTGTTTTTATTTTGCATTCCTTACTTTTTCTTTCTTGTAAATATCGTCACTTGAAATGTTAGAGAATGTATGTGAGTTGAAAATTTAGAATATTTTTATCAAAATAATTTTATTTACATATTAAAAACGAAGAAAATATCTATTAAACTTTATATATTCACTGCTTTTTAAGCCATTGGTTTTCATTTACTGTGAATTTTTATAACTTCTGTTGCACTTAACGAAACAAATAAAGTCGAGCTTCAGTGGATTTATTGTGTTTCAGGTGGCGATATATGACAAGTTAATAAAATATAATTTTTGTAGGCGCGTGCAAGAAAACTAAACATTTTAATGATCTACCTGCTATTTCTGTTCGCCTGGTAGAAGAATATAAATTTTAAAATATCACGGTGTCAGTCAGTCCAGTTAAGCAAGCAAGCAAACAAGTGATTGATGATGATGCATGCGCACTCGAAATTTTTTTTATAATAAAACTTGACAAAATATTTGGGAAAATTGGTAATAAAAAATCAATCAAATCAAAAATTTCAATTATTAATTCCAATGTGTATAAAAAAATATATTTTACTGAAAATGTGTTTGGTTTAAAAATGTCGAACTTCATTGTTTGATTCCGAAAAAAGCGCCAAAATATGGTACATATCGCTCATTTACTCATAGAACGTCATAACTCAAGAAAGCCTGTTTGTCAGAAAACGCATTTTAAGTTTTAAATTTTACACACATCTTAAAGGAAAAAGAAATTTTTATTTTTCTCCCAAGAGTTGAGTAAAAAGATATTGGTATGAAATTTTTACACAACATGAAGAACGATATGGGGATTATAATAATTCTGCATCAAAAAATGGAATTTTATTGAGTTATGACGTTATTTGAGTAAATGAGCGATATGTATGTATGTTCGTATGCACATATAACCGTGATCACAAGCGACCACAGCGTAAGTCGAAAAACCTAATTTCACCAAAAACAATTTTCAGGGGATCTACTCTGTAATTCGAAACGAAAGAAAATGCTTTCGAATTTACTCGTACATGTAATTAACATACAAATTCGAAAGAATTTTCTTTCGTATCGAATTACCGAGTTGACCGCCAGTTTACCTTATATGAATAGCCATAATATCTGTGGCGAAAAGGAAAAAGTGCTTAAGTCGAGATAAGCTAATTTTGAGTTAATGGTAGATCCGTAATCTGCATATTTGAAAGTATCCCTGGTCAGAATCTGAATTAATTTGTGTGGTTTTTTAAGAAGTTATCGCAAAATGTATTGTGGCTTATCTTTTTAAGACTTCAAATCTCATTTGGAATAATATCTTAATTTAGCTTATATATATTATATATTTATATATTACAATGTGTAGAACGATGTTTGTATAAAAAAATAAAGATTAACAGAGAATTTTCCAATTTACATGTAAAAGAAATAAATTTCTGAAAATCGACTTGAACGCTTAAAAGCGCTATCCTGGAAAACAGTCAAATATGACTTAAGCACTTTTTCCTTATTGCCACAGATATATATGTAAATATGTACATATGTACATTTTCAAGCTTGTCATGAATAAAATTTCAAATGAAAATTTCCTGTGGACAGTTGGTAATCATGAATAAATTGTGTTGTGAAAATTTCCAATTTTATTTTTTTTTTATTTTTAAACTCCAAAACAAAATTGCTTGTGAGTTTGTTTGCTTTCAAAAAACTTCAGGCGATTACGAAATATTCGCAAAGATTTGTCTGTCGGAACGAGAGAAAGAAGTTTTTAATTGTAATGGAATTGATTCTACGTACTTAAAATCCATGTGAACGAAAAATTTTATTCGGAAATTTTCACATGTGGAATTCATGTGTCTTGGAAGATAGAATACGAGTATAAATAAATAATTTAAACATTTAAATTTAATTGCTACTTTTTTCCCTTATTTTTATATACAAATTCCAAACTTACCAGACTGATCTGAGTCCAATATATGGAATATAGCCTCCAAAATGCTGACATTTTTATACAAAGAGTCGGCCACGCTGGTTTCTTGTTCCTGTGCTTCAATCTGTTAAAGAAATCGGCATTTTAATAATATGTACATATTTATGTATGTACTATATAAAAAAAATATCAAATTACTATTGTATCCGTATCCAATAACTCTAAAGTAGTTAAATAATTAACCTCGCCACTGGTACAATCATCGCTAGGAGGAGCCAAACGAGGACGCAACAGGCGCCAAGGTAAGCCCAGATTTGTGGCTTTTTCCATGGCCTCACACCACTTGGAAATAGAAATTTTACCTAAACAGAAATATAATAATAAATATTTAAAAATGCTCTGCCACTCTTTCACTTTTAACACACATAGTCATAACCGCCAAAAAAAAAAACGTAAGTGACATAATTTTTGAACCTCATTTTTTATGAAAATCGATTATCTGCGATCGTAAATAATCGATTTTCGTAAAAAACGAGTTTAACAAAAATGTGTTCCTTAAGCTTTTCTGGCTCGATATTTACATACCTTTACTTTTAGGATCATGTTTTTTAAACTCTGCCTCCAATTCATCTCGTCTTGCTCTCAATCTGGCACCCAATTCCCTGATGGCCGAACTCTCTACTATGCCTACTCTTTGGCGGAATGTTAATTGACGTGTCTTTGAGGCAGCCGATATATACTGCACAAAATGTGGCTCTAAGTGAGGATTTAGTTTAATGTATGCCCCACGATTTGAACCAATGGCGTAGTAATTGGAAGCTGAAAATATTGTTAAGATCTTTTCGTCATGCGTGAACTCGTACCCATAAACTTTGCACTCATGCGAACGCACCAAATAGTCGAGTTTATGTTGTTCGAGAAACTGTTTGGTGATGTCCGGTCCAAAATAGCTGCCAGCACCGCGCAAACTATCCATTGGTTACCGAGTTATAGGCCTTTTTCTAAAAAGTACGAAGAAGTAAAAAAAAGAAAAAAAAAACGGCAACACTGGTAAATCATGCGGACAGCGCCATCTTTTGGTCGGTAGAATTTTTTTTCTTAAAAATTTTTTTTTCTCAAACAATAGGTGGCGCTATCCGAACATGTGACCAGTGTTGCCGTGTTGCTAGGATTTTCCTATTTTTTAATTTTCAGAAAAAGACCTATAACTCGGTAACCAATGGACCGTTTAGCATAAAATTGGTATAGGGTGAAAGAGGACGTTTAGAGCAACAAACGCAAATAAATTTTAGACTAAAAAGTGAAACAACAATATGAGTTTTTGTCACTTTTATGATTCCATTTTAAATCGGTTAAACTCTCATAACTTTGGAACTACTAGGCCGATTTTTTCAAGAATTAAAGTGTTGGATAGAAGACATTCTGTAGCATCTGATAGAGTTATATTTAAATATATTTACGAGTTAATAAAGAAAAAATCATCTTCCCAAATAAACATAAGTGGAGTTATTTCAGAAACTTTATCAACCTTTAAAAATGGTTAACCCACGGCCAGTAAACCTAAGGTATTCATATTCTTAATATGCGCTAACTGAGAGCTCTAGCATACGTTACTTACGTGTGGTCCATCTCGCATTTTTATTCGGAAGAGCAAGAAAATTTTTTTCTGGGAATTTCTTCCCATGTAAGTCTTATGAAACCCTCATGGGTTCTAATTTTTTGTCATAATTATTATATTTCATGTACAATTGTATGGAATTAATGATATCATTTGGATTTAAATTAATTTAATTATTAAAAATACTTCGATTATGAACGGTAATACAGTTTTTGAGTTAAGTATTTTGTATTTTAGCATTTTTTACAATAACTAATTACCTATAAATTCATTAATTTAAGTACAAATAAAATAATTAGAAAATATGTATAATTAAAAATTAAATAATGCCAATAGTAATGCAACTTTATGTATACTTAAGATCTCTTTTACTTATTATTTAAATAAGAAACAAAAAAAAAAAAAAAACGTACAATGTCTATGTGTATACTACAAAAAAATTATTTATATTCTATTTTTTATATAATAATAAATTTGATTTGAGTCTCTTTCAGTTTTGTAACAAAAAAGTATTTCAATATTAAAGAAAATCGTAATAATAAAAATTAAATTACAAAATATATTATTCTTATTCCTAACCAGTTTCACTTCAAAGGCCTTCTGAAAACTCAAAGACATCAATAATTTTACACTTTTACTTAATGCTAGCAAATACAGTCTGTAGTTAAAAGTTGTCAGAAAACAAGGAAAACAAATAAAAAAAATCGTGTAAATTAATTTAATTTAATTTAATTTAAAAAAGTTTATTCCTACTTTAAAAGTATTAATTTTATGTCTTCGTTTTTTTTATATTTTTAGTATTAAGGTCTTTTGGGGTTTTCATTAAAAAATTTATGATTGTATCCTTCATTTCCTCGACTTCTATCTAAATACATACATACGTATGCTTTTTATAATATTTTACATTATTATTATTTTAGTTATTCGTTTGTCAAATAAATATGTATGTGTATATTTACAATTATTATTACTTTTATATTATTCAAGTTTAATAATATATATTAATAAAGCTTACAAGCTTTTGTGCTTAAATATTTGATCAAATACACTTGTTTTTTGGTTTTATTTCAGCTGGTTTTTTTGAAAAGAGAATACATAACTCTTTAGCAATTAGTTACAAAAATTGATTTTTGGTTTGGTTTCTCCTTTTTTTTTTTTTGGTATAGGTTTCTTAACAATTATTTGAAAAATTAATGAAAACTTACATGAGTAGTATATGTATTAATAATTTATGGTTATTGTAAATTATTTTGTTTTCCAAGTTTGAGTTAACGTCGTACTATCATTTTATCTAAAAGTATTAAATTTGTATCACTGTATTTGCTGACATTTACTTTTTCAGCTGGATTATTCTTTTTGGTTTGTGTATGCCAAGTTAAAATCTAAAAGAAGTTGTAAAGAGAATAATTTTTTTTTTAGAAACAACAATAAGTTATAATAAATTAGGTTTTAATAAAAAAGGACATTTGGTGTAAGTAGTAGATTTTATAAAAAGTGCCTTTATAAAAAAGTACCTTTTATTAAAAATAGTCATCTGTGGTCAAAAGTGATAACAGCGTAAATCAAAACGCAACGCTAATCGCGAACAAATGTTCTTATATAATTAGTTTTTGTAACTTACATTTTTTCCATATAAAAAATTTGTCATCGCTTAGTTTTACTAATTAGTATTTTTTTGTTGGGAATTGTTACAATTTAAGTTTAATATTATTAATTAATTATTATTATATATGTATTTGTTACATTACCTGTAGTTTATTTCAATTGAAAAGCTTTTCACTAAACTCCATACGCAGACCAAGAGCTCTTACCTCGCTCTGTTACATGTACGAGGGCGGTTCGGAAACTTCTTAGCCTATCAATGAAAGAGAATAGTTAGTTTTTAAAAAATATTTTTATTTTTCAATATAATCTCCTGAAACTTCAATACACTTAGTCCAACGCTTTTCCAGCAATTCTACCCCTTGATTAAACTAGTTTTCCTCAAGGTCTTCAAAATAGTGGTTTACAACTGTAATTGCATCTTCATTTGAGGAATTTTTTTTAGATTTGGGAACAGGTAAAAGTCACTGGGAGCCAAGTCAGGAGAATAAGGTGGGTGGTCAAGCAACTCGTACTTTAATTCGTTGATTTTAGCCATTGTTAAAACACTCTTGTGCGCTGGTGCGTTGTCTTGATGAAAAATTATTTTTTTGTGTTGTAAGCCAGTACGTTTTTGTCGAACTTGTACATTTAATTGATCCAAAAGGTTGCAATAGTACTCTGAATTTATTGTTTTACCCTTTTGCAGATAGTCAATCAATAAAATACCTTTGAAGTCCCAAAAAACCGTTGCCATAACCTTACCAGCCGATTGAATTTGTTTTTGCCTTCTTTGGGGCACTTCCTCCAGCTTCAGTCCATTGTTTGGATTGTTCTTTTGTCTCTGGAGTATAGTGGTGGATCCATGTCTCATCAACAGTTATGAAACGACGCTTAAAATCCATTTTATTTCGCTTAAAACGATCCAAACAAGCTTGAGAAATGTTCATTCTTATGCGTTTTTGGTCGACTGTTAACAAATGCGGCACCCATCTTGCAGAAAGCTTTTTCATCTGTAGTTCTTCATGCAAAATTAAATGGACTCGGATCATTTGAGATGCCCATAATATTAGCTATTTCACGCACTTTTATTCGTCGATCATTTAATACCATATCATGCACTTTGGCTACAATTTCTGTTGTTGTTGCTGTTTTTGGACGTCCACTACGTGGTTCATCTTCAATGCTTGTACGACCACGTTTAAATTCAGCAACCCAATTTTTTCACCTAACACATTCACCATATCATTATGAATTTCTTGTCCCGATAAACCTTTTTTATGTAAATATTTAATGACACCACGCATTTCTAATTTTTTCATTGTTAAAAAATCGCGGATGCGTCTTTTGTGAACACCTGTTCCTATATGAAGGAGTTGCCAGATCGAAACAAAATTTAACATGTGTTCATAGCAGAGATGGAAGTTTCCAAAACACTTAACTTTTTTCTGTTTATACTGCGCTTTTTGTGCTAGGCTAAGAAGTTTCCGAACCGCCCTCGTACTGCTAAGTGTTGCCAAAAAAAAAATATGATGAAAGAATACTGAGTCTAAAATTTCTGATCGAAAGAAAAAAACAATGCTAGTTTTTAAATTTATCTAGGTTCCAATTTTTTCGACCTTTTTTATATGTTCAATTAAAATATTTTTTGAAGTTTTAGGTCTGTTTATTTTTAGTTCGAAATTTTGTTGACCTTCGGTTAACTTCTTCAGGACGTTTTTTATTTTTTGTTCTTTTGATATA
The DNA here is from genome assembly GCA_944452675.1 of Tachina lurida. Lineage (NCBI taxonomy): Eukaryota > Metazoa > Arthropoda > Insecta > Diptera > Tachinidae > Tachina > Tachina lurida. Next base: position 10,453,161 of record OX101754.1, on the reverse strand, counting down.
CATATGTATATAATTTTGTCTCTTAGCAGTTTATTGAATGATTTTTTTAACTAAATAATAATAGGCATTCAGCCTGCACGAAGACTGCCTACTGCCGCTTTGTCATCAATAAATAATTATCTGTTTTGCTCTCAACTAAAGCCCACGTTTCTAAGTTGATTATATTTATAGTCGTCATCACTCCAAAAGTGTAACCCCATCAGTGCTCTAAGAGAAACTATGTCATTAAGAAGCTAGGGGTTTTTGGTCACCTAGAGCGATAACATGGCGAACATTGTTGCTCAGACATATGCTCGGGCATTGATGTCAGAGCATGAACAAAACATGGTAATGAGCGGTCTCCATTATCAATTTTCGATGTTCGACATGATGCGCATATCAAGTTCATGGCTAGTGGAGACCCCCAGTTACTAATAAGAACTTAAAAAAAACAGGAGTGCTAAGTCTGTGTTTATATATGCAAATATTTTCGGCGAATTTGTTTTGTTTTTAAAAAATAATAAAATAAATAAATGTTATGAATATTAAATAAATAGTTTTAAAAATCTAAATCATTTTATTGCATTGTTGCACACGAAATTTGTTTTATACATATGTATATCTAAGACACCTCTCTACTCTTTTTATTATTATCTCTAGTTTGTTGGTGCAACTATAAAACAAAAACTTCCGATTAACATATAAATAAATCTTTTATGATCCTTTTCATAATCTTAACATGGACTTTAACAAACACTTACCAAAAAGCGCCTTTCAATGTATACATAAGCACTTTGTTTTTTTTATTATTTGCGCAAAAACGTGAGCAGAAACAATTATTATACAGGATTCACACACGAAAATTTTGTTTAGCAACTTTCAAACTTATGGTAGATGAAAGAGAAGATAATGAACTCAAAGGTTGCGCACTAGAAAGTTGCCGTGTGTGGTTATCAGTACCTGGATTCAGTAATTTTTATTACGATAATCGTATCGCTATAATACATATAACGAAAATTTATCAACTTTGCTATTCAGCAACATATTTTAGCGATATTCGCTGTCGGTTATATTATATATTTGACATGCTCATAAATATATATTTAAGAACTTACGTCTATTCACATAATATTTTAACAAACTTTTTCCATTCGTTTCTATTTCTCGCTAGAATTCTTGGTTCGTTAATCGATTTGGTAGTCTGTCTCTGTACCGTTCTTCTCCATGTGGTCCTAGGGCGACCTATGCTTCTTGATCCTTGCGGATTCCACTCGCATGCAGCGTGGGCAATTTCAGAAGACGGCTTTCTTAAAGTGTGCCCAATCCACCCGTATTTTCGCCTTAGTATCTCCTTTCCGGCTGTTATTTGTTCTGTTATATGCCATAGATGTTCGTTAGAGGCCACCAGATTCCGAGGATGCGGCGTAAACATCTATTTATAAATGTTTGAACTTTTGATGTTATTGAGTTTGTGACATGCCAGGTTTCGCTGCCATAAAGCAGCACTGACTTCACACAGGCATTAAATATATTAATTTTTGTTTTCAAAACAATGTTTCCGGCTTTCCATATGCGATTCAATATCGCAAAAGATACACGTGCTTTACGTAACCTATTTTCGACATCTGACATTACGCCACCATCTTTTGTTAGTATACTGCCTAGGTATTCGAATTTATCTACCTCTTCAAGTGCGTTGTTATTGATGAAAAGAGGTATGTTATTGCTGAAGTTCATTCTCATGTCTTTTGTTTTTGCAATATTTATTCGGAGGTCAGCCTTACTTGCTTCATTTGTGATAAGCGTTAATTTTTGTTGCATTTCGCTCTGACTGTTACTCAGTAGGACAATGTCATCTGAATAAGCAAGGTCACCAAGGTTTTCGTTTAGCTTCCAATTCAGTCCGAGATGTTGTTGGTCTGATGCTTCAAAAATAACATCGAGAGCTGTTATAAAAAGTAAAGGCGATAGTCCACAGCCTTGTTTAACTCCACTGATGGATGGGAATTGTTCGCTTAGAGCCCCATCATGCAGCACTCTGTTGTTTTCGTAGAATATCTACGATTTTTTCTGGGATTCCTCTGGCACTTGGGATTTCCAAACAAATACACGGCTTATAGCATCAAATGCTTTTTCAAAATCTATAAATGTCATATAAAGTGGTGCGTTTAGTTCGGCTGAATGTTCAATAAGAATTCTCATGGTGTTAATGTGGTCGACGCATGACCAGTTTGGGCGGAATCCGACTTGTGTTCGACTTATTTGATTATCTAGTGGTTCAGCAATTCTATTTAGAATTACGTTGTTAAAAATTTTCATAACCGATGGCAACAATGGGATGCCTCGCCAGTTGCTACATTTCCACCTGTCACCCTGTTTTGGTATCTTTATTATTATAGATTGCTTCCATTCGCTTGCAAAAATTTCGTCAACCCATATATATATATATATATATATATATATACTCCTTTATTTGTTTACATATTTTACAATATTGTGTATTGTATACTATACTAAACAAAAGATTCACGCGGAATATAGGGCGTTAACGAATTCTCTCCATTTACTTCTATCTCTGGCTACTAATTTAACTTGATTCCAAGAAAGTCCTGCTGCTTCATATTCAGACTTGATACCTCGTTTCCACGTGTTTCGTGGTCGTCCTTGACGCCGCTGACCCTGCGGGTTCCATTCCAAGGCTGCTCTGGCTATCTCAAAGTTTGGGCGTCGTAATATGTGGCCAATCCAAGTCCATTTTCTTTTTAGTATTTCTGCGCCGACGGGAATACAGTTTGCCTCCTGCCATAAAATATCGTTGGATATCCAATTTGGCCAGTATAATTTTAGTATCTGCCTGAGGCAGCAATTTACAAATGTTTGGAGTTTAATTTGCATATTTTTGGTGATACTCCATGTTGTGCAGCCATAGAGCAACACCGTCATAACACTGCATTTGAATATTCTCAGTTTTGTTTTCTTTGAGATATTGTTTGACCGCCATATTTTATGTAGATTAAGAAATGCCACTCGCGCTTTATTAATACGATCAAATATATCCTCCGTGGATCCACCATATTTATTTATCTTACATCCAAGATAAGTGAAAGTTTCAACGTCTTTGATTATTTTACCGTCTAGTATTAGAGGTGTTGTCACTTGGGTACCAATACGCATAAGTTTTGTTTTATCGAAATTTATTCTCAGTCCCACTTTTTTTACATTTTCAGCTAGTCTTTTAATTTTCTCCTCGATATCGGCCAGCCGGTGTGCCATTAAGCAAATGTCGTCAGCATAGTCTATGTCATTTAAATATTCTGATATATTCCAGCGAATGCCGAAAGGAGCTTCGATATTTGTTTTTTCCATCACAGCATCAAGCAATAGGAGGAACAAAGAAGGTGATAAAACACAACCTTGCCGTACTCCAGTAAGGGTGTTAAAGGGACTGCTATGCTTTCCATTGAAACGGACCCGGTATTGCGCATCTCTATACAGCTCACGGATTAAAGCCACTATCTTCTCTGGTATTCCCTACCTTATTAGTACCGCCCACATGGAACTACGATCTACCGTGTCGAAGGCCCGTTCAAAGTCAACGAATAATAAATATATATGCGTGTTGTATTCAACGGATTGCTCAATGAGTATGCGCAATGTGTTGACGTGGTCTGCACACGATCTTCCAGCTCTGAATCCAGCTTGTTATTTTCTTAAAATTTCATCTAACACTGGACTTATACGTTTTAGTATGAGAGATGCCATCACTTTACCTATAGAGTTTAACAATGTAATTCCTCTCCAATTTTTGCATAATGAGAGATCACCTTTTTTCGGAATAGTTACAATTACTCCTTCTTTCCATTCATTTGGTATTTGGTTGTTAGCCCATGGCGGATCAGAGGTGTGATGAACTCCGATATTGCGGTGGAGCCGTACTTTAACAATTCTGCAGGAATATTGTCCGGACCAGCTGACTTACAATTTTTCATGGTTTCTAACACAGACGTTACTTCCTCAAAGGTTGGTGGGCTTGTGGGTATATCTCTTCTTGGATTGCGCCGACTATTAGGTATGTTTATCTCAACCGACGGCTCGTTACTGCTTATGCCAGACTGATACGTGAAGAATTCTCGCCATCTATTAAGCTGCTCATCAGAAGTTGTAAGATCTGCGCCATCACGCGATTTTAAAGACGACGTCCCTCTAATGGTACGTCCACTGAGTTGCTTAATAGCCATATATACTCCTCTAAGATTACCAGTATTCGCGGCTTGTTCGGCTACACTGTTGAGGTATTTTTCTCTATCTACGCGGACCATATATGTGATTTTGCGGGAACATTGTCGGTAAGCAGTTCTAGTTTGTAGCTTCGATGCTGGATCTTTAGATTTAAGCAATTCTTTACTTAGATGTTTTCTGTTTTGTATTTCCATGATTCCGGGCTTATCCATGGCTTAATTTTATTAGTCTTAATGCCTAGCGCTGTTTTTGCGGATGATTTGAAGGCTTCTACTAATTGCGGCCAGTTGTTTTGGCTATTTGCAGATAGATAATCACGTAGCGTTTGATTATATAATGCAGCTACTGTGGTGTCGTCAACCCATATGCATCTAAATAATGGTTCTAATAGTCTACTGAATATCACTGGGTCTGCTTTATAACACTCTGAAGGGATGCCGTCATCTCCTGCAGCTTTGCCTGGTTTCAACATTGTGATGGCGTACCGGATTTCACTTAAAGTGGGAGGAACAGTGGTGATGCTTCTATTTGGACGAGATTGTCTCAATGTTATATCCTCTGAGGGCTCTCGGTGTATAATGTTTAACGTTCTCTCAGTGTCTTTTCCATATTTCTACTTGTTCTTTTCTATCTGTTACTATCACACCATCCTAATTTTCTACTGCTTTCACGTTTTCCTGCTATATTCTTCGCGATTTTAAAAAGTTGTTTTATATCTCCTCTGTTAGCTGCAAGTTGTGCTGAAGTACTCATATCACTGTAATAATTCTCCTTGTCCTGTTTGACACTTCTTCTTATTGCTATTGATAATGCATCATATCTTTTACCATAATCCACTTTCTTTACTGGGTCGTTTTCAGACAGAAACTTTACTTTTACTAGACGTCTTTCCTCAATTATCTTCCATTTTTCTTCGGATAACCACTCCTTTTCCAGATCTTTTTTGTAGCAGTGTACCTCTACAAATTGTATGCAATTGTGTTTTTAAATGGGACCACATATCTTCGCTAGCAGGGTTATTGTCTGGGAGGGTAACCAGTGTTCTTATTCTGGCTTGGAAGTTTGCTAGGTTATTTTCAGATTTTAGTTTATCTATGTCCAGTGGTCTTCGCGTTGTATTTATATTTCGCTTTGGGTGCAGTTTTAAATAAAGCTCTACTATTATTAAGTAGTGGTCACTGCCGATATCTGCACTTCGTTTATTTCGTACATCGTGGACTATGTAGAACCACTTACGGATTACGCAAATGTGATCAAATTGCTGTCGGTTGGTTTCTTTATTAATCTTTGTGATTTTCTCTTATTTTCACATTTTCTATACAGAGATACCACATAATATTGAATTAAATGGTGAGTAAGATAAAGCTGGAGACTATCGTAAAAAAGAAATTACGGAATTACATTATCGGTGCCACAAGCGAATAAATATGTCGATAAATATTACGATTTTCGGTTCGCAAAAAGTTACAGAATCCAGGTACAGGACTTGTTAAAAACACCCATATTTTTTACATACATCTTTAAATACTCAGAGCCAGCTTCGCAATCTAAGTCCTTTAGAAGGTGGAGCAGTTTGGGGTGGTCATTTGTTTCCACTTTATATTTTGAGGTTAGGAAGCAAATTGATGTCAAATGATGAAATGTAATGTCATCCTTTGACATTTATTTAGTAAAAAGTTGGGAAATTTTAACCATGCAATGCTACACTCCTGGACAAATATTGTGAAAATTTAACATCAAAATGATGAAACGAATACAACTAATTTTTCAACAAAATCATCTTTAGTGATGAGGCACACTTTCAATTAGGCGGCTTATGTAAACAAACATACGGGGCTCACAAAATCCATAAACACTCCTCGAAAAACCATTATATCCAAAGAAAGTGGACGGTATAGTGCGGTTTGTGGTCAGGCGGCATCATCGGCCCGAATTCATTCGAAAATCAGCAAAGGAAGCGACGTTACCGAATTCGATGCGCTACCAAACCATGATAACCGATTTTTTTGTGGCCACAATTGGCTAATGTGGACATCAGTAACCTTTGGTTTCACCAAGACTGCGCCACAACCCACACAGCCGGCCAAACAATTCAGTTATTGCATGAGAAATTTCCCGGTCGCGTACTTTCTCGATTTTGCAATGCCAATTGGCCGCCTCGTTCTTGTGATTTAACGCAGCTGGATTATTTTCTCTGGGGTCATTTGAAAACCGGATTTACGTGAACAAACCACAAGCAACTGACGCTCTGAACGATGCAATTTGGCGCTGTAATGATGAGATAAGCGAAGCTTTGTTGCAAAATGTGGTTCAAAATTTTGTGAAAAGACCGGTGCACATTTGCTCGACATCATGTTCCATTATTAATTCCACACATTTCAACTTTACATTGGTATCAATAAAACTGAGTTTGTCAAAAAAAAAGTGTTTTTTAAGCCAATCTGCTTCCTAACCTTAAATTTGCCCACTCTTTCTCCCTTATCCAAAAACGATTGTTAAACTTAAAGTTAGTTAGTTTAACAAACGAATTTTGTATGGCAAACCCGGTTTTAAAGCAGGCTTTAACTTTAACAATCGTTTTTGCATAAGGGCATTTATCTTTATAATAAACTTCGTTAGAGACTTGGAGACTTCACGTAAATAAGAAGCTTTCGTTCGTAGAATTTTGTAGCATATATATGTAACGCGATTTTGTCTCAAGTCGACTTATGCTGTTATCGCTTTTAAGCACATATAAATATGTATCTATTGTGCTTGTAAAAATTTATTTACATATCGTTTAAAAAAAGTGCAACCTGCTCCATGTGTGGGTTTTTTTTAAATACCGAAATACATCTTTAAATAAACGATGTTTTATTGGCATAATGAAAGTTGTTTTTATGCTTTAAAGCAGCTACGTCCAAACACACATACTCTGACACTTGCATTTGAGGTAAACAGCTTTGAAAGCTCTTAAATTTGTTCTTGTTTCTTAGCAAGCATAGTTGTCGCCGCGATCTGATTGCCTGTTGTGCTCTCTAGTCGGTTCAAAAGAACAAAAGCTCTTTTGTAAAAGTTTGCACATTGTGCATATGACCTGGACGTAGCTGCTTTAAAGCATTGTTAGTTGTTAAACGAACGAAAAATTTTGTAAAATTTTGAAAATCTTCGAAAGATAGAGCCGTTTGCATTTTTTGTAACGATATTAAAATCGGCTACTGTGTTTTTAATTAAAAATAAATTTTTTTTTTCGCACTCTTACCTCTGTACAATTATTGGCTAATAATTCTATTTCAGTATTATTGAAAGGTGCTAAACTCTTCAGGAATCCGTCTTCTTCATAGCCCGATTTAAAGGGCATTTTTGCATTTGGACGGTCATGTAAAAATTTAACGCTCACAGCAAAACCAGCCATATCAACAGGATACTTACGACCGCCAATCCAGCCGTCATAGAAACCCGTCACTTTGCCCTCCTTAACAATAGGACTACTAACGCCGAGTTTGGTCACCAAACCAACCGGCCACATTGAAACCTTTTTGGTATAGCGCATCTGAAGGAAAAGAAAAGAGAAAAATGCAAAAGTAAAAGCTACAAAAACTATTTGGCGACTCTAAATGCCAGCTAACCTGCTCAAATATATTTATATCGTAGGTATTATCATCGTCGGCAAAATAGAAAACACCCTCGGTGGCATTCTCCCTCAGCCACTGGAGACCGCGGTTGCGATTTGATACGCCACGCGGTTTGGGGCCTTTCGCTTTTTTATACTCATCTGGCATGGGAGCTGTTCAAAACATAAAATGTTCCCTTATTTTTTTTTTCCAATAAATTTTACATTTCCTTTAAACTTACCCAAAAAATACTCATAAGGCACACCAATTTTGTTTAGTATTTGTATAACATTGTCCGACGTTTTGTTGGCATCTTCTATAACCAGCCACAGCAAGTTGACAACATGCTTGAGCGTGTAACCCAAACGTGTAAGTTCGGCTAATTGTTCTGGACGGCGATAAGTCGGTGTGATCACGAACAAAGGTGGCTATAAAATTAGGTATTTTATAAATATGTATCAAAAAAGAAAAGGTGTTCATAATAAATATTTAAATATGGTAAATATTTAATCAATTGAGGGGCTGAAAACTTAAGGGCTACAAGTGTTAAAACTTACAAGTAGATTATCAAATCAGCACTTAATACTAATAAATATCACTTTACGAAATGCCAGGCCTTTTTGATAATTCTTAAATTTCCTCTCTATGGAGCAACTTGTAAGGAATTTGTACCCCTTTAGTTTTCAACTCTTCAACAACAAAATAATATAATTTAAAAAAAACACATTTAGAAAGACACAAAAATGCAGAAATTTTTATGAATAAAAAAATTATATTAAAATAATAATACTTCCAGTCAAGCAAAAATTTAACACATGCAACAGCAACAACAGGAGATACATAAATAGAGAAAAACAACCCTGTAACTAAATTTCGGCCCCGTTCGGAAAGGCATCACCTGTTCTGAAAATGGAAATTAAAATTTCCTAAAGTGCTTCGCTGAAGTTGATAAGGCACAAATAAATGTCAAATATGACGTACAAACATGGCTACTGCCAAAAAAAGATTATCAGCGAACTGGTATGGCATTTTAAATTAAAGTTTGCTCGTATGATGGAGAGCAGTGATGCGTTTCCCAACAGGTCCAAGGTTAGAGATTAGATTTGAAAAACCAGCGCCTAAATTGAATTTATTATAATCTTCATTCCGCCTTTAAGTTCAATTCAGGCCACTAATGGGTGCATTATAGATAGATAGTTAGTTGCCAATTAGCAACCAAAAAATTTTAGTTGTGAGAAGGCAAGAAATATGACTGAATTCCAAAACGTATCAATACAAAGTTTGTATACTTTTCGGATGCAACTTGAGATAAGTTAAATAACTATACAACTCGCTGCTTAGGAACTCCTGACATCTCTTATATTACCTTAAGCCTAAGGGAATTTTTAAATTCCTCGCGCAGCAAATAAAATCAAAGCTAGGATGGAGCCCAATAAAAACCAAGATATATGGAAAATACAACAAATCAAATAAAAGTTATAGTGCAAAGCCTAAATACCTCAGCAACGGCGGCTAATGGTGGTGTGAAAACAGTTCCCCATTCACAGTCATCAATAAACTGTAAGAAACAACCCCGGAGGTAGACAATTTCGCCTCCATAGTTGCTAGAGTATCAAGAAGGTTAGGGAAGGAAGAATCGGATGATCGAAAGGCGATCATTAGGCTTCCCCAGTCACACAAGACCAGGATGTCTACTTTGTAATTTGAAACGAAAGAAAATGCTTTCGAATTTATATGTTAAAAAGTCTCCGATTGTTGTGAACCAAAAGATCTCTCTGAAGTAGAAAATCAACACGTTGTTTTAAAGAAGAACTCTTCGTCTACATTCGTATGCAAGAAGGAGGGCAAGAGAATGAGTTCTCCGGAAGAACAGAGCACCGTTGATCACCACCACCAAAAAATTCAGATCAACAGTTATCCGCTTGCAAGAGGTATAGCGGCTAGTGGCCTCTAAATCCCTAACGAGAACTCCTCGGAGGGCTCAAAGAGAGAAGGGAAGTCACCAAAAGCAACTACCTGTAGAAAAGCGATGGCGTCGGGGAAATCTTCATTCATTGGAGGAGTTTCCAGCAGGAAAGCAACCGGTCGAAAAGTGGGACAAGGAACAGCCCACATTTGTATCATACCCGTATGGGCTTGCTAAACTCTTTTGCCGACTATGGCACAGTTGCTTGAAGTCCTTTAATAGAAATCGCACAGTTAAGGCACAAGAAAAATAGCGGCTGTAGCAGCTGCCATACAGGCCTATCCCAGTATTTCAACAAGAACTTTATATGCTTATATATGAGTATCAGTCAGTCGACAGTCCCTGTAGACAATCCTGCACAAAGATTTCAATTTGTTTATACAAGCAAATTAAACCTAACGGACTTGCCTATACGCTTTAAATTTTGCCAGAGGATTCTACGAATGGGGGTAGAGGACAAAATCATACTCCACCATATCAATATGTATCGAATGTGAAGTGACACTGCTCCACAAATTCTTCAAGAGATAAAACATTGCACCCAGCTCGACTCACAGTATGGTGTGCAGTTTCATTAAACGGTATTGTCGGGACATACTTTTTTGACGGTCACTGGAGTTCGTTATTTAAAAATTTTACATAAATTTTTCTGTCCTGAACCTAAAAAAAAAACAATTCCTTTCACTTCTGTGTGGTCTCAAATAGATGGGGCAGGGACTGGTCCGTTATGGTAGAGTTTTACACCGAAAATATCCAAAAAGGATTATTCCAAGAAACTTTACGTTTCGTTGACCTCTTCGGTTTTCAGATTTAATTGCAGTAGATTTTCGGCCTGTCCCACGATGTCACTAGAAATCTTTCGATCGAATTCTTATGTATGTATATTGAAAACAACAAAAAATTTTCTAATGTTATTGTTGTTTGCAATACAAGTTGTCGATCGAACTTTTGCTGGTGACATCGTGGGACAGGTATTTCCTTTTGTTAAGTTACTGGAAGTTTATAAATCGAAATCATCAATTTTATATGTTTTAAATCAATCAATCGATAATTAAACCGATTCCGACATGAGCTCTGCAGGCAGTCATGAGCAACTTCTTCTTAAGATGCCACACATGCGTCTGTCAGCATGAATTCCATTTAAAATCAATTATTTTTAAAAACCATTAAAAATATTTATTAATATAAAACTGTCTACACATCAAATGATATTAAAATCATCAATAATTTATAAAAATTATTTGAGTTTCTTATGTAGCAAAATTCATCAGCCACCCTAGACTAGACGGTACTTAAAGGACAATTTAAATCCTACAGAATTACCGTCCCTGCTGTGTACATTTTCTTAATTTTTTTTTAGCAATTTTTAACCAATAATTTCTTTTTTAGCTTTAACGCATAGTTTTGCTTTCCCAAAGGAGGAGTAGTTTTTTAAAATTAATTTTAATACGTTTTTTTTTCTAAAAACTATGCAGCAAATAAAAATTTACGTTGCCAACCGTTATTAACAATATGTATGTAGCAACTAAAGTTAACAGCTGTTAGTTATCAGTGGCCATACGTATGTATGTAACAGCATTACAAATCTTCCCTTTTACATATTCACTGAGAATTGATAGCGGTAAGACAATTTAACCTAAACTTCACAATAACAAAATTTTTCCTTCAAGGGAAATTTCAAGGCAAAAAAAAATTGTACTTCTTATTCATTCTCACGATAGGGGTGAATATTTATCTCAAAACGTTTGTTTGTTGTTGATAACATTATGGCGAAGAACTCTAATTGAAAAAATCTAAATATATAATCTCTGATAAAAATAAAAAATATTCTTCTTTTATATAACATGCAAAAATGTACAAATAAAAAAGAATAAATTTATAAATTAAGTAAATAACATAACAAAGGAAAAAAGTTAAAAAATAAAAACATTCAAACCATGTTTATGTGAATTATAATCATTTGAATACAACACAAAAAAAATATCTCTAAAGGTATTTTTTATACACCAACTAAACAAGAAAAAAAAGTAGATCATGTAGATCATGAAGGTACTTAAAAATTCATAAATAATATAAACTTTTTTTTTCAAACACACAATAATGACGATGAAAATTATAAAATTTGTTGGGCGAGTGAGTGGCTTTGAAAGACGTAACAAGCGGCGACAAGCGATTGAGTACGCAATTTTCAAATTAAATGCATGCAACAAAGTGCAGCAGCTAAGCTTTTGTCATTCCATTGCTATTTTTTTTGTTATCTTTTATTTTCTTTTAATTTTATTTTAGTTTTTATTACAACAAATTTAATTGAAAAAAAAAAAATACATATAACAAATGCATAATGATACGTGCAATCGAATGTTGAACATATTTGTCCTACTTTTTTTCTTTTTTGTATTTATTTAAAAAAAGTGTGATAATAGAACATACATTTATAATGGGGATAAATAGTGTGCATATGTAACTTTGCACAGTGGTTTGTAGGCTTTTCAGTTGGCAAATTATTTTGTAGTATTTATGCAGGCTAAAAGTTGGTATTAATTCACTGCAAGAGTATAGTCAACAAATAACTTTAAGGAAAATGCAAACCTGATTTAAGGAGTTGAAATTTTTGCATTTTCCCAAAATTCGTTTGACTCAGTCTGATACTGCATTCCATTCGTTAGCTGTGTTGCTAAGCTGCTTAACGGAGGAAGTTTCAAAGAATTTAATTAGTAGCATAATAATTTTTTTCTAGTTTTTCAATTGCACTTTTGCTTACAGAACATTAGTTACTCTTTTTTAACATTCTTCAAAACCGTACATATGTTTTGTTCATTTATCTAATACTATTATATTCGACATAATGTATAGAACGTTATGGGCATTTTTTTTTAAATTATTTGGAAGTGTTAATAATATCTGTAGCTGTTCTAAGAAATTTTTGGGTAAAGATTCCCCCATGAAATGCGCTGAAGATCCAGCTAACCCCTTAATAATCCATTTTAATGTATTTTTAACAAAAAAAAATATTTTACTGAATAAGTAAAATAATAATTTATATTTATTTGTGCGTTAACAAATGTTAAATTTAAATTGTAACGATTCCCAAAAAATACTAATTGACTGCACCGGGTAAAAAATACTTGTGTGGCAATACTCTCTCTCGTCTTGCTAAAGCAATGAATCATGAATAAGGAAAACAAGATTGCGCACTCAGCCGTAGGGTAAAAAATACTTGTGTGGCAACACTCTCTCTCGTCTTGCTAAAGCAATGAATCATGAATCAAGAAAACAAGATTGCGTGCTCAGCCGTACAATAAAATTGTCTACTGCGCACTACTCGTGCGTCAATATAGAATACACACGTGTGTTTGTTATAAAAGGTGTGTGAGAGAGAGAGAGCACATTCCACAAACAAATGTATGTATTTTGTTTACAACAAAATTCTACATCTACGTCACAGACAGAAAATAAAATAACGGACATGCGCAATGCGCAATCTTGTTTTCTTGATTCATGGCAATGAATAGATGTTGTTGTTTTTTACATCTATTTTCTTTACAACTACAATTCGGGCTGAAAAAAGTCAGCCAATGTACGAGTAGCAATGGTAAAGTAAGAAAATAAGATATAAAAAACATGTTGATTATTGAGTTCTTATTTCAACTTATTATATATTATATAATATATTATATATTAGTTGTAGTTGTTCTCATTTGTTTAAATGGAAGTTTAGCATAATATCTCTAGTTGTTCTAAGAAATTTTTGGATCAAAAATCCCTGATAATCTACATTAGCAACAGTGAAATGCGCATAGGATCCAGCTAAACCCCTCAATAATCAATTTAAATGTATATTTAATGAAAAAATATTTTACTGAATAATTAAAATAATAACTTGTGGTTATTACTGCTTTAACAAATGTTAAACTTAAATTGTAATAATTTCCAAAAATTAAGGGCCTAATTTTGTAAAAAGCAACGCTCGGCGTTGACAATTTTTGTATGGAAAAAATTTAAATTACAAAAACAAAACACATACAAAATTGATCAACGCTTGGCGTTGCGTTTTACAAAATAAGGCCCTAAAAGTATATGAAGTTCTGTGACTAAATAATTCTCTACTAAAACTACAATTTCCATCACATTCAGATTCCAAACTTGAGACTCTTCAAACCACTGTGCGCGTTTGTTTTGCGGTATTTAGTCTTTAAGTGGTAAAATTAGTACAAGGACGAATTTAAGCCGATTATGGTGTGTGTAGAGGTAATGAAAAAAAGCGATAAATTCATTTTGAGATGTTTATGTTATTCGTGTAATAAAATGATAGAGACAAAATTTTAGAAATTAACATTGCAATGGAGGTGTTGCCAAAATGATATTTATACCGAGTACACATTATGGCATTTTGTGACATCGCCATAGAGTGTACTAGTGGCAACGTTTGTCATTTCCAATAGTTTTCGTTATGTGGCATTGCTTTCCATATAAAAAATAATGTAAACGGCGTTGCATACATTTTGAAAATGACAACATGACAACACAAGAAACGCCAGATGTGTACTCAACATTAGTTTTTATTTTTATAGTTGAAAAACGACTGTGTGGAGGTTGTAGGACTACCTATTTTTTATTATTTTTATTTAGTGGACCAACATAACGCTGAGTACCCATTTGAAATTTCCTTGGTTTTCATTTTGTCGAGTTATTTTCAAAATGTGTGCAATGCCGTTCACTTTATGTTTTTTGTTTGTAACGCAATGACAAACGTTGGCACTTAGTACACACTTTTGCGATGTCATAATGTGCACTCAGTACAAGTGACTTTTGCCATGATTTGTTAGTTTCAAACGGTGTTGTATAGAAGAGAAGTTAGACCTTTTAAAAACATTAAGCAATTTTGAATTGGCCTCAAAATATATATTCGAAAAAAAAATTTGGATTTTTTTTTATTATTTTATTGCATTTAAAATAAGCTTTAAATTATTCAAATAAAGCTTGAACTTTTTTTTAAGCAAAATTTGAAGAGTTCGAACTCATTTTCCAAAGTTCGTAAATAATTTCAAAAGTTCGAAAATAACTGCAAAAGTTTGAAAATAATTTTGAAAAATCGAAAATAATTTTAAAAAATCGAAAATAATTTCGAAAATTCGAAAATAATTTCGAAAGTAATTTCGAAAGTTCGAAAATAATTTCGAAAGTAATTTCGAAAGTTCGAAAATAATTTCGAAAGTTCCAATATAGTTTCGAAAGTTCGAAGATAATTTCGAAAATTCGAAATTCGAAAAATTGTGTGCTATTGGCAGTATATTTCTGTTCCCTACAAACAGTTAAAACATACCGATCAGAGAAGAGAGAGAGAGAGAGAGAGAACAACAAACAGTATTAAAGATCAGAAGTTTAATTATACGTAAATAGAAACACTTGAAGTCGCAGAACTTAAGCTTAAATTAGACGTGCCGTAACCATACAAAACAGCCATAACCATATAAACCAATTCAGTTTCGGTTATAGCTATTGCAATATGGTACTGCACGTGTAATTTGAGTTTTAAAGATGGACTAAGTAGGTTCGCGATAATGCGTTGAGAAGCCATAGTGATATTGGGAGAATTAATTGCAGATGTGTGTGTCTGTGTGTGTGTGTGTGTGTGCGTGTGTGTGTGTGCGTGTGTGTGTGTGCGTGTGTGTGTGTGCGTGTGTGTGTGTGCGTGTGTGAGTGCTTTGCATATTTACAAGACTTAATATCCATATTTGTTGATAAGAACATACATATTTAATTTAAAATTATTTTTGAAATAAATTTGCCTTGTATGTTTGATGTTCTTGTTGTTCGGTTTGTGTTAATCTGGTCTGTTTAGTTTTCTGTTGTTGTTGTAATTCTGTAGAGGAATTAGTTGTTGAATTCCGGGTCGATGAGGCGGCCACTATTGAAGATGTTGTTGTTGTTGTTGAAGTTTTTATTATTGTTGTTGTTGTTGTGGTTGTAGAAGTTGTAGTAGAAGACGATGAAGATGAGGTTATTAAAGTGTTATTTAAATCCATAATTCTGGATGAGTTTGATGGCAATGGAGATGATATATACTGTTTCTGTTGTTGCTGTTGTTGCTTTAATGCAAGCGAAGAATTTTTTGATATGAATCGTTTGGATGATGATGACGATGATGATAATAGTGACATGGGCGACCATAAAAATAAATTAATTTTTTTAAACAATTTTTTTGTATGTCTAGGCAGAGATAAGAATGATAAAGCTGTCCTGGTGGATGATAATAATGTTTCATTGGAAGCTTTTAATTTTACAGCATTTACTGATGACTTATTGTATGTTGATGATGAAGTTAATGGTGAAGTAGAGGAAATGTTGTTGGACGTTAAGGAGTAAGAATTATAACTACCACCAATTCCACTGGAGCTCTCTTTTTCAATTGATTTATCTCTAAGCTGCTATATTTTTTTTAATGTATTTATATATTTTTATTTTTATTTTTTATTTTAATGAGCAAAGGAAGGGAAGAGAAAAAAACCATAGGAAAAGAGATACAAAATTTTAAAAATAAAGGAGAATTATTTCAACAATTACAATACAATACCATTATTAAAGCTCAACGTATGCTAATAGAAAAAGCTAAAGGGTGTTTAAAAAATTATTGTTGTTGCAATAAAATATTAAGGAAATCATAGAAAAGTTCTTTAAGAATAATTAATAAAATTAGAATTCCTAGAGTAAACAAGAAAATATTTTATAAAATATTCTTTAAAACAAATATTGAGAGATTTTGCTTTCTGGGCTTTAAGTTTTTATTCTTTTGAATTTCACATAAGATTTATTGTGAAAAATTCAAAGCTTGTAACATGACGACACTCGGCCGTTGATTATAGAATTAAACTAATAAATTGTCTAAACTAGACGTACATATATTTTCGGTCCAATCAAACTGAATTGCAAAAAAGAAAAAAATATTTCACAGAAAATGAGTTTGAAGTTTTAAATTTATAAAAAGATATTCCATTCCTGCAGCAACTTGCAAAAATATGGGAATGCGATAAGAATAAATTTATTTGCGCAAAGCTCAGGTTGGTTTAGAACCGAGCAATGATTTTTTTTCTCATATTCTTCTCATGCGCCCAGGCAGTACAACAGGACCTGTCAGGGGTCCAAATGATCCGGTTCTTGTGTAACTTGTAGCCTATAGAACATAATCCAAGTTTTGCATGTCCAAAAATGAAAGAAAGTTTAAAAGAAGGTCTTTACAGACGAGTTAAAAATGGAGCAAAGTACAAGGGCTGGGAACGAACTTTCGTAATTCTTTCGGACTGCCGAATGAATGCTGCGTGTTCCAAACTGAGATCTTGGCGATCCTCAGGGGCACGGAACTAGTGTTCAGAAATGACTGTAGGAGAGCCCCCAACTTTCTTATGGACAAATATAGTGTCAGACTATCTTAGGTTTCTGGTCACAGCAGTGTAAAGGAAATAAAATTGTCGATGAGCTGGCAAGAATGGGATCGCCATTAGATGAGCGAATGTGTGACAGATCGGTGAAATTACCGATACATAATTAGTACAGGAATCTCAGTAATTGAGCGGAGAGCAGGACCAATAATTCATGGCGAAGTAGGGAACTTGAGGAAAATCCAAACTGGTACTGGATATGAATAGGAAGGCAATGCGCGTCATTATAGGCACGTTGACTGGTCAATGCTCAGCCAGAGCAAGGACCAGCAAGAAAACTGGCACTCCAGGGGTCTAATCGTCGCTTTCGATATCGAGCTGATTCGATCACGTTGTTTTCAGTTTGAGATTGTGAAATTCGATATCGCAGCATATTATAAGACTGTTCGATAGCTGAAAAAACGTGATCGAATCAGCTCGTTATCGAAAGCGGCGATTAGACCCCAGATTTCAGTAGGATGTGCGAGGATGAAGAGTTACCAGAAACCATTAAAAATATTATATGCCATTGCTTCTTTATATAAATTTTTAAAGACTCATTTACTCCCCCTCGTAAATAAATAAACATCATGTTCGAATATTGTTATTCATTCCAAATTTAAACAATTCAGTATTGATAAAAGTATAATCAAATTTCTTGAACTAGTTTTTTAGTGTGTTAAACACACTAAAAAACTAGTTAAACATTTCAAATAACACCTTCTTTTTCAAAACACTTTGTACCTTATAAATGTATTTTTAAGTCTATGCAGTTTTGATCTAAGAAAAAGAAAAAACTTAAATACTAAAAATAGTTACAATCCTCTTTACAAACACACACACACACATACATTCATAAGTAGAATGTAACTGAGTATTATTGCACTACTACTATTATTTTATTTCAATTGATACTTACACTTACACTACAATAAATTGTCTGCTATAGAATCAAGCCAATATTTAAAAAACAATAACAAATGAGGGTGCATGTGAATAAGAGACTTTACAACACATACATATACATACACACACACACACACACACTTATAATAGTTAAGGAACTAATAGTAGGTGAGCAAGAGAGTAAATACACAACAAGTAGTGCAATATGTATGAATGAGTGAGTGAGTGAGTGTGGGTGCGTGGGTGTAAGTAACGGAATAAATATTGCGGTAGTAGTGATTGCTGCCTTGTTAAGTATTTGTAAATATGTAAATTTTTTGTAAGTAAATATGTACTTATTATAATTTTGTATTGAATACGTAATTTATAAATAATGATACCAGAATATAAGTACGTTGTATTTATAACTCAATATTTCTTTTCTTCTTTTTTCATTAATATGTAATTTACATACACGTAAAGGGTGTTTTTTTTTTATAGAGTGACACAAGTTTAAATAATAATAAAACAAGGAAATATATTTTTAATATCAATGAAACGGGGTTTATTGGAAAGAAAATTTTATGAAATTAATGTTTAAATATGATTTCTGCCATGTGGCCGCCACCGCTGGTGCGTAGAAGGCCCAATCTGGAACACCAATTTTCAACAACTTTTCGCAGCATTTGCGGCCGTATTTCGCCGATAACTCTTCGAATAATGATTTCCAGGTGTTCAATTGTTTGTGGTTTATCGATGTAGACAAGTACCTTAACATTACCCCAAAGAAAATAATCCAAGGGGCTTAAATCACACGATCTTGGTGGCCAATTATTTGGGCCATTACACGAAATTATTATTATAGCGCCCGCTGTGTGTCATGTGGCTCCGTCCTATTGGAACCACATATCAGCAAGATTAATGCCACGTAATTGAGGTACGATAAAATTTCGAATCATGTTCTTATACCGTTCACCATTGACAGTAACATTCTGACCATCATCGTTTTTGAAGACATATGGGCCAATGAGTCCGCCAGCCCATAAAACGCACCAAACAATAATTTTCTGTGGATGTAATGGCGTTTCGACAAAAGCTTTTTGATTCTCCTCACTTCAAATGCGACAATTCTGCTTATTTACGTACCCATTCAACCAGAAATGGGCTTAATCGGAAAATAAAATTTTTCATATTTTCAACAATTTGCACGCGTTGCTCTGGTGGCAAACTAAGCAAAAAGGAACTATCAGCTTAAAGTTGTGACACTTTAAAAAAAACACCCTTTATATATTTAAATGTGTACCCTTAATTATGACTGTGGTCCAATTCATGTGCATTTTTGATTAAATATTAAATAAATCTTAAAAAAAAATTCAATGAATAACGTTTTAGAAATAATGTCCTTTTCTTTATTATCATTTGAAAAGATGAGGTATAAGAAAAAAAAAACAATATCTATTTATCTGTGGCAAAATAAAGGCACTCATATTATCTTCATATTCAAAAGTAGCCCTGGGAAAAATCTCAATTATTTTGTACGATTTTTTTTAGAAAGTTACAGAGCAATGACTAGCAACTGACACAAAGGCATTAGCATAAAAAATGCGTAATGTTTGTCCGGCACTCGGCTCGAACTCAAAACCTTTGGTTTTATAATCAACGCGCTACACACACAAAAAAAAAAATACCGACGTAAAATCACCATGCAAAAATTTTGATTTCAAATCATATTAAATTTACAAAAAACGATATGTTGTTGAAGTGTGTTGGCGTTTATTTCCTTTGTACACAGCTGCAATACACTGTTGTAATAAATAAATAAATTTTAGCATAAAACTAAATAATCGGACATGTCACAGAGTTCGATTCCGTTCGGAAACTGAAGTCAATCCACCCCATTTTTGTAACAGATGGTGTGTAAAAAAGAAAATTTAAATACGGAAAATTGTGAGGTGTGTCTAGACTTTTGGGAGCGCTGGTATGCTGGGGTATTCTACGGCTAGGATTGACTTGCGTTGCTGAACGGAGTTGAACTCTGTGTCATGGCCGAATTTTTAATTAAAATTTTATTCATGATGGTATATATTTAGTGTGTACCTAAAGAATATTTAAAGTTCTTGTGGCTGCAGGGATAAGCGCGTTGACTAACGCGCGATGCGTTCTCGAGTTCAAATCTTGGCCGGAGAAGCCAAAAAAAAAACATTTTTCTGAAGCCTGCGCCAAACACACGCAAGTTAAATAATTAATAAAATACAATTACTGCATTAAATTAAATTCATGTTGCTTCAACGTGAAATAACTTTGATTTAACATTGCTCTTCGTATTATTTCAATAACGAATTTACGTTATTACAATTTTAAATAACTTTAAATCAACATGATTCTTCATTTTGATTTTAATAGTACGTAAATGTTAAATCAACATGAAATAAAGTTATTTCAAAAGAAAATATTTTCTTTCAAGATTACTATAAATCATGTTAGATTAACATGAAACACATATGAAGAAAAATATCATTGCCGAAAAAGGTTAAATTAACCTTGTTTACGTAGATTTTAAGTTGAAAATTTTCTGTGTGTAGGTTGGCTTAGGTTGAAATAACTTTAAATCAACATGATTCTTCGTTTTGATTTTAATAGTACGTAAATGTTAAATCAACATGAAATAAAGTTATTTCAAAAGGAAACATTTTCTGTCAAGATTACTATAAATCATGTTATATTAACATGAAACACATATGAAGCAAAATATCATAGCAGAAAAAGGTTAAATTAACCTTGTTTACGTAGGTTTTAAGTTGTTTTCTATGTATAGGTTAGCTTAGGTTGAAAAGAGGGTTCATCAATATTGATCCAATCCATTTCGGATTATACGTATGTTTCTGCAGCATGTTGTGCGCTCTTAGGAGGGCTGTTTTCAGAGGGAGTACCTAATAAAGAACCATAAAACCTTTACAACTTAGTCAGTTTAAGAATCTATATGTTTTCAATGCGCTAACTACTTCAGCTAACGCCAAACTACACGCCAAAGCTACATTTGCAGTATCTGCACCAGCTATTGGCAAGAAAGAGTGAGTTTCACTTCAAGTTTTAAGGTCTCTAACTCCTATGTGATAATCACTGAACTGTTTAAACTTTAATGCTAATTCTGTTCAGCCATTTTTCGCGATATATGGAGTAAAAAAGATCTATAGGATTTATTTTTTAACAAAAATTTGTCTAAAACAAAAGTATACTCATTTAGTATGCGTGTGCACAAAATTAAACTTTGATCGGGCTTTTATAAAATACCCAATAAAGACAAAATATGGCCTTATTGGGGCAAATACTTTTTCTTTCATGTTTACTTTTAACAATTTTTTCCTTACTCATTCATTATAAAGCTAATGCAAACATTTAAATATAAAACCTTAGTATTTTTTCCCCCAACATACTGCTTGCTTTCTATTAAATAAAAGTAAGAAAGAAAGAAAAAAACCGGGAAATTTTGTGAATAAAGAAAAATGGTGTGTGAATGTGGTGGCATCCATATGGTGCTTTCAAACTTTATGTTGCGATTACTTAAAACATTCCGTGCGTAGAATTTTTTTATTTTATTATTATTGTTTCGTTTTTTTGTTTGTTTTTTGTTTGTTTGTATTATTTTAAGATCTTGTTTTTGATAGTTGTTTGAGAAATATTTGCTATAAGAAAAGGTTTAACAAAATAATATGGCACAAAGCAACAACTCACCTTTATAATACCGGGTTGTAGTGGCATTGGCTGCCGTGATATGTGATACTGATACAGTACCATGTACATGCATGTGGTGGCTACGAATATAGTCAGGTACATTTTAATGGATTTTTCCAACGCCATGTTTGTTGTAAGTTTAATGCTATCGTTGCGTTTGCTTTTGTTGTTGTTCTTGTTGTTGTTGTTGTTGTTGTTGCTGTTGCTTTTCCAGGATTTGGTTTTATGTGATGGCGTGGCAGTTTGAGTTTTGCCAAAATGTAAAGTTCGGTTTTGGTTGCTTCTTTTATTTTTAATGTTTAAGGAATGTGGCTGTTGGTTAAGTTTAGAGTAAATTGTTGTTGACCAGGTTGTTTGTTTTTTCCCCCTCTTTGCTTTGTAGATAATTTTTTTAATTTAAATGTTTCGCCATCTCGTTTTCGTTTTTTATGGAATTTTTTCTTCCTTTTTTTCAATCAAGTATTTTGTAGTAATTTGTTTTAGTTTGAAATTATTTTTTTCTACGAATTTCACTCTTTGTTGCTAGTGAAGTTTGCCCAACAAAGCTGCGTGTTGCTGCACTTTGCTTTCTGCCAACTTGCTATTGATTGTTGTTGTCTTGTTACACAAAATTTTGTTACGTTTTAGCTAAAGTTGCAAATAGTTGTTGTTAACTATTTGTTTTTAAAAAGCTGTAATTATGTATATTTTTTACTTATTTAAAGTTTAAGTATTACGTAGTTTGTTTTTATAATTACCTTGTGTCTTTTAAAGTATTTTACCAGATGTCTTAAATTTGGTACATCTATATAAACTTTGCCAGCTAAGTCTGTGAGTAGTTGTAACATTTCTGTAAAGGAAAGATTGAAATTTCATATTATAAACTCATCCAGCGTATGATTAATATTTAAAGATAAATATCGATTATACGAGTTGCAAAATTTTTGAATTACAAAAATGCAATTTGTGTAATAAATAAACAATGAGCGTATGATTAATATCAAGAGATATATATTAATCATACAAGACATTTATTATTTGACATATTGTCAGAAGTTTAAATACATATGTACAATAATTGAAATTTATTTGCTGGTGGTTTAGCATGCCTATAAAGTAAGAAGTTTGTGACTGTTAAAAATTTGTGGTTGAAGTCTACTGATGAAATACGTATATAAACATGCTAAACCACCAGCAAATAAATTTCAATTATGTATTGTATTTAATCATACAAGTTACAAAAAAAAAACAGTCAAGTAAAGCTACATACACTCAGCGCCACATATGGCTCATTCCTAACGTGACCAGAAGCTTTTTAAAAAAAGCGGGACACGATCGTTCAAAAAGCGGGACAAAAATACGGCCAAAAAGCGGGATTTTTAAATAAACAACTATTTGAAAGCGGGATGTGTGATACGCACATAAAAAGTTTCGTATGTACTTAGGAAATACAGTTTTTAACTCAAAAGAATCGATTTTAAATAAACAAAAGTTTTTATTAACAAAAATTTTTATTTAGTAACGTAAAATAAATAAAATTAAAGATTTTTTGACTTCATTTACAAAACAAAATACGATTTTTATACAAAACAATGTACAAAAACTTAAGGCGAATGATAGCAAGTGGCCTTGTTAGTCCATATTATCATCAATTGACTACACCAATGTGTCAAACTCTTTATAAAAAAATAAGCAAGAACTTTTTATTTTATTATTGACAGTTTGGTGAATGTCAGTTGTTATTCTCCTAATAAGCCCTCTTGGTAATAAATTCCTAAAGCAGCAGAATGTCTGCACATATAAAGCACTGTAACAAAAGGATCTTTGAGTGTGTACGTTTGTATTTTTATTTTTTTCATTTGAGGAGCTGCCAGATTAAAAAAAAAATAAACAATAACTACACTAAAAAATATTTGGAATAAATTTTTATCAGTTACATATTAATAAAAATATATTAAGAGATAAGAAATTTCAAAACTCTAAAAAGCGGGATAAAGCGGGATAAAAATTCAAGGCGGGATCAACCTCAGAAAAGCGGGATAATCCCGCCTAAAGCGGGATGTCTGGTCAGGTTAGTTACAGCACAGTACAGCACACTTTTCTTATAGAAAAGCTTGACTGTGTCACAGAACACTTTTCTTATAGAAAAGGTTGACTGTGTCACAGAACACTTTTCTTTTAGAAAATGTTGACTGTGTCACAGAACACTTTTCTTATAGAAAAGGTTTACTGTGTCACAGCACACTTTTCTTACAGAAAAGGTTGTCTGTGCCACGGCACATTTTTCTTATAGAAAAAGTTGACTGTGCCACAGCACACTTTTCTTATAGAAAAAGTTGACTGTGCCACAGCACACTTTTCTTATAGAAAAAGTTGACTGTGCCACAGCACACTTTTCTTATAGAAAAAGTTGACTGTGCCACAGCACACTTTTCTTATAGAAAAAGTTGACTGTGCCACAGCACACTTTTCTTATAGAAAAAGTTGACTGTGCCACAGCACACTTTTCTTATAGAAAAAGTTGACTGTGCCACAGCACACTTTTCTTATAGAAAAAGTTGACTGTGTCACAGCACACTTTTCTTATAGAAAATGTTGACTGTGTCACAGCACACTTTTCTTATAGAAAATGTTGACTGTGTCACAGCACACTTTTCTTATAGAAAATGTTGACTGTGTCACAGCACACTTTTCTTATAGAAAATGTTGACTGTGTCACAGCACACTTTTCTTATAGAAAATGTTGACTGTGTCACAGCACACTTTTCTTATTGAAAATGTATGTATGTGAATGCATGTATGTATGTATGTGAATGCATGTCTGTATGTATGTATGTATGTGTGTTCATAATAATACATTTACAAATACCAGCCCATTAATTTCAATTTTATGTTGTACTACATATTTTTTAATATTTGTATGCATGGGTGTTTTCTTTTATTTTACATGAACAGAAGCAGAAAATAACTTTATGAAAAAAAAAATAGCAAGACCTTGATTTAAATTTTTTTGCTCAAAATTAATAAAAGGAACAAAACGCGGCTAGATAAAAATGTTTAAAAAAATAAATTGAAGCTTCAGAAAATGTATAGTTTCGTTTTGTAGATTAACTGAAAAAAAAGTGAGTTAAAAAATTACCCACTGATTAAACAAGTTTATCTTTTGAATATTAAAGAGCGGCATTTGCGTTTGAAATGGAAATTCCCTAACCCAGCAAAAATTGTTGTTGAAAGTGATTGAAGCAAAATTTAATTATAAACGCACGCAATCATACCGGATACCGGATAGGAATGAAGTTCCCGTTTAAGGAATGCACATACTTTATTTTGAAGCTAATTTGTGCTTTTATTGTAATCTATTCTCCAAATCCAGCAACAATCTATTTGAAAAATCTTCTGTGTGACAGCACACTTTTCATATACAATAGAAAAGTCGAGTGTGTTACAGCTAACGTGACCAGAAGCTTTTTACAAAAAGCGGGACACGATCGTTCAAAAAGCGGGATTTTGACGAAAATACGGCCAAAAAGCGGGATTTTTAAATAAACAACTATTTGAAAGCGGGATGTGTAATACGCACATAAAAAGTTTCGTATGTACTTAGGAAACACAGTTTTTAACACAAAAGAATCGATTTTAAATAAACAAAAGTTTTTATTAACAAAAATTTTTATTTAGTAACGTAAAATAAATAAAATTTAAGATTTTTTGACTTCATTTACAAAACAAAATACGATTTTTATACAAAACAATGTACAAAAACTTAAGGCGAATGATAGCAAGTGGCCTTGTTAGTCCATATTATCATCAATTGACTACACCAATGTGTCAAACTCTTTATAAAAAAATAAGCAAGAACTTTTTATTTTATTATTGACAGTTTGGTGAATGTCAGTTGTTATTCTCCTAATAAGCCCTCTTGGTAATAAATTCCTAAAGCAGCAGAATGTCTGCACATATAAAGCACTGTAACAAAAGGATCTTTGAGTGTGTACGTTTGTATTTTTATTTTTTTCATTTGAGGAGCTGCCAGATCCAAAAAAAATAAACAATAACTACACTAAAAAATATTTGGAATAAATTTTTATCAGTTACATATTAATAAAAATATATTAAGAGATAAGAAATTTCAAAACTCTAAAAAGCGGGATAAAAATTCAAGGCGGGATCAACCTCAGAAAAGCGTGATAATCCCACCTAAAGCGGGATGTCTGGTCAGGTTACTCATTCCCTAAAACAACGTCATAACTAAAAAAACTAAATTGTCAGAAAACGTGTTTAAAGTTTTCAAAGAAAATGTTACTTTTACCTCAAGAGGTGAGTAAACAAGATATTTGTATGAAATTTGTACACAATATGAATAAAGATATGAGGATTAATTCTACGCAGTAAAGCACTAAATTCTCCATACACCTATATTTTTGTTTTGGGTTGAAGAAAACTTGGGACTAAATATAAAAAATAAATAATGCCAATGTTTAAGGTGCTAATTTATACAACAAAACAAAACGAAAACTAACTCATAATTGTAACAACAACAATAGTAACAAAAATATTAAAGCAAAATGACACAGTCAACCTTTTCTATAAGAAAAGTGTGCTGTGACACAGTCAACATTTTCTATAAGAAAAGTGTGCTGTGACACATTCAACATTTTCTATAAGAAAAGTGTGCTGTGACACAGTCAACATTTTCTATAAGAAAAGTGTGCTGTGACACAGTCAAGCTTTTCTATAAGAAAAGTGTGCTGTGACACAGTCAAGCTTTTCTATAAGAAAAGTGTGCTGTGACACAGTCAAGCTTTTCTATAAGAAAAGTGTGCTGTGACACAGTCAAGCTTTTCTATAAGAAAAGTGTGCTGTGACACAGTCAAGCTTTTCTATAAGAAAAGTGTGCTGTGACACAGTCAAGCTTTTCTATAAGAAAAGTGTGCTGTGACACAGTCAAGCTTTTCTATAAGAAAAGTGTGCTGTGACACAGTCAAGCTTTTCTATAAGAAAAGTGTGCTGTGACACAGTCAATCTTTTCTATAAGAAAAGTGTGCTGTGACACAGTCAACATTTTCTATAAGAAAAGTGTGCTGTGACACAGTCAACATTTTCTATAAGAAAAGTGTGCTGTGGCACAGTCAACTTTTTCTATAAGAAAAGTGTGCTGTGGCACAGTCAACTTTTTCTATAAGAAAAGTGTGTTGTGGCACAGTCAACTTTTTCTATAAGAAAAGTGTGCTGTGGCACAGTCAACTTTTTCTATAAGAAAAGTGTGCTGTGGCACAGTCAACTTTTTCTATAAGAAAAATGTGCCGTGGCACAGACAACCTTTTCTGTAAGAAAAGTGTGCTGTGACACAGTCAACCTTTTCTATAAGAAAAGTGTTCTGTGACACAGTCAACATTTTCTAAAAGAAAAGTGTTCTGTGACACAGTCAACCTTTTCTATAAGAAAAGTGTTCTGTGACACAGTCAAGCTTTTCTATAAGAAAAGTGTGCTGTACTGTGCTGTAACACACTCGACTTTTCTATTGTATATGAAAAGTGTGCTGTCACACAGAAGATTTTTCAAATAGATTGTTGCTGGATTTGGAGAATAGATTACAATAAAAGCACAAATTAGCTTCAAAATAAAGTATGTGCATTCCTTAAACGGGAACTTCATTCCTATCCGGTATCCGGTATGATTGCGTGCGTTTATAATTAAATTTTGCTTCAATCACTTTCAACAACAATTTTTGCTGGGTTAGGGAATTTCCATTTCAAACGCAAATGCCGCTCTTTAATATTCAAAAGATAAACTTGTTTAATCAGTGGGTAATTTTTTAACTCACTTTTTTTTCAGTTAATCTACAAAACGAAACTATACATTTTCTGAAGCTTCAATTTATTTTTTTAAACATTTTTATCTAGCCGCGTTTTGTTCCTTTTATTAATTTTGAGCAAAAAAATTTAAATCAAGGTCTTGCTATTTTTTTTTTCATAAAGTTATTTTCTGCTTCTGTTCATGTAAAATAAAAGAAAACACCCATGCATACAAATATTAAAAAATATGTAGTACAACATAAAATTGAAATTAATGGGCTGGTATTTGTAAATGTATTATTATGAACACACATACATACATACATACAGACATGCATTCACATACATACATACATGCATTCACATACATACATTTTCAATAAGAAAAGTGTGCTGTGACACAGTCAACATTTTCTATAAGAAAAGTGTGCTGTGACACAGTCAACATTTTCTATAAGAAAAGTGTGCTGTGACACAGTCAACATTTTCTATAAGAAAAGTGTGCTGTGACACAGTCAACATTTTCTATAAGAAAAGTGTGCTGTGACACAGTCAACATTTTCTATAAGAAAAGTGTGCTGTGACACAGTCAACTTTTTCTATAAGAAAAGTGTGCTGTGGCACAGTCAACTTTTTCTATAAGAAAAGTGTGCTGTGGCACAGTCAACTTTTTCTATAAGAAAAGTGTGCTGTGGCACAGTCAACTTTTTCTATAAGAAAAGTGTGCTGTGGCACAGTCAACTTTTTCTATAAGAAAAGTGTGCTGTGGCACAGTCAACTTTTTCTATAAGAAAAGTGTGCTGTGGCACAGTCAACTTTTTCTATAAGAAAAGTGTGCTGTGGCACAGTCAACTTTTTCTATAAGAAAAATGTGCCGTGGCACAGACAACCTTTTCTGTAAGAAAAGTGTGCTGTGACACAGTCAACCTTTTCTATAAGAAAAGTGTTCTGTGACACAGTCAACATTTTCTAAAAGAAAAGTGTTCTGTGACACAGTCAACCTTTTCTATAAGAAAAGTGTTCTGTGACACAGTCAAGCTTTTCTATAAGAAAAGTGTGCTGTACTGTGCTGTAACTAACCTGACCAGACATCCCGCTTTAGGCGGGATTATCCCGCTTTTCTGAGGTTGATCCCGCCTTGAATTTTTATCCCGCTTTATCCCGCTTTTTAGAGTTTTGAAATTTCTTATCTCTTAATATATTTTTATTAATATGTAACTGATAAAAATTTATTCCAAATATTTTTTAGTGTAGTTATTGTTTATTTTTTTTTAATCTGGCAGCTCCTCAAATGAAAAAAATAAAAATACAAACGTACACACTCAAAGATCCTTTTGTTACAGTGCTTTATATGTGCAGACATTCTGCTGCTTTAGGAATTTATTACCAAGAGGGCTTATTAGGAGAATAACAACTGACATTCACCAAACTGTCAATAATAAAATAAAAAGTTCTTGCTTATTTTTTTATAAAGAGTTTGACACATTGGTGTAGTCAATTGATGATAATATGGACTAACAAGGCCACTTGCTATCATTCGCCTTAAGTTTTTGTACATTGTTTTGTATAAAAATCGTATTTTGTTTTGTAAATGAAGTCAAAAAATCTTAAATTTTATTTATTTTACGTTACTAAATAAAAATTTTTGTTAATAAAAACTTTT
Organism: Tachina lurida; assembly: GCA_944452675.1. Lineage (NCBI taxonomy): Eukaryota > Metazoa > Arthropoda > Insecta > Diptera > Tachinidae > Tachina > Tachina lurida. The sequence continues at coordinate 10,423,915 of OX101754.1, read as the reverse complement.
GTTTATTTAAAATCGATTCTTTTGTGTTAAAAACTGTGTTTCCTAAGTACATACGAAACTTTTTATGTGCGTATTACACATCCCGCTTTCAAATAGTTGTTTATTTAAAAATCCCGCTTTTTGGCCGTATTTTCGTCAAAATCCCGCTTTTTGAACGATCGTGTCCCGCTTTTTGTAAAAAGCTTCTGGTCACGTTAGCTGTAACACACTCGACTTTTCTATTGTATATGAAAAGTGTGCTGTCACACAGAAGATTTTTCAAATAGATTGTTGCTGGATTTGGAGAATAGATTACAATAAAAGCACAAATTAGCTTCAAAATAAAGTATGTGCATTCCTTAAACGGGAACTTCATTCCTATCCGGTATCCGGTATGATTGCGTGCGTTTATAATTAAATTTTGCTTCAAACACTTTCAACAACAATTTTTGCTGGGTTAGGGAATTTCCATTTCAAACGCAAATGCCGCTCTTTAATATTCAAAAGATAAACTTGTTTAATCAGTGGGTAATTTTTTAACTCACTTTTTTTTCAGTTAATCTACAAAACGAAACTATACATTTTCTGAAGCTTCAATTTATTTTATTAAACATTTTTATCTAGCCGCGTTTTGTTCCTTTTATTAATTTTGAGCAAAAAAATTTAAATCAAGGTCTTGCTATTTTTTTTTCATAAAGTTATTTTCTGCTTCTGTTCATGTAAAATAAAAGAAAACACCCATGCATACAAATATTAAAAAATATGTAGTACAACATAAAATTGAAATTAATGGGCTGGTATTTGTAAATTTATTATTACTAGATATACCAAACGGACGATACAATCGTCCGCATTCTAAACAGAAACAAAATCTCTTTATTAAACCTTATTCAATTTATTGAACTCTCGTCCTATAAGTTTTATGAAGCGTGACCGTTTGACCGACTAAAGGGGCAAATTGCCACTTTTTCGACTGCTTTGCCACTTTTTTCCCCTTTTTTAGAGTGAATTATATAATAATACATTAAAAATAAAAAAATTAGTGTAGTTTTCACGTCTTTTTTTAATTTTGCCCCTTTTTTTGATAAATTCCCTATTTGGTGCAACTTTTTGAAAAATGTCATCGGCCACCCTGGTTTTATGGCTTTCATACAATAACAAATAAGAAAAAATATGGAATAGCATGAAAAATAGTACACAAACACACACACACACACACAGTGTAAACTAACAAATGAGCGTGTACTATGTTTGCATGTAGTAGTAGCAACTTCAAACGCTTATAGCTCCCAAAATACTAATAAAATATAGATTCTGCACATCTGCGCAGAAATTCCTTTAAAATGATATAAATCATTCCAAATCGGTGCAGTAGTTCCGGCGTAAAAGGGATTACAAGAAACGTGTTCGCCTATTAATTATATAGATAGATGAACACACATACATACATACATACAGACATGCATTCACATACATACATGTTTGTTAATATTATGCGAAGTGTGTAACTGTGTTAGCAAAATTAAAGAGAGCAGAGTAGTAAACTGGCCTAAAATATTCGCATACATGAACACGAATAACCACACACACACACACACACATACACACACCTACTTTCTAGTCTATGCACAGTTGCGATATTTTAGATTTATCGGCTGATTTTTTTATTGCAAAAGTGAAAAGTGTAATAGTGGAAATATTAATTTCGGAAAAAAGTGGGATAAAAACATTAAAACCTAATAGAAAAAAATCCCAAAAAGAATAAGTTATAAATGAAAATAGATTAAAGAAATCTAAGAAATTTTATGGTAATCATTAAAATTTTGGTTAAACAAATGAGAAGTCTAACTAATATCATAGTTGAAACAATAACTCAAGAGTTTTGAGCGAAGCAATGATGCTGATTTTTTTCTTCTTTTTTTATCACTCCGATGCTTACTTGTTCCCTGTAGTCCGCTTCCATACTAATAAAACAATTGTTGCGAAACATTTTTGAATTCTCTTTTGAAAACAAATTACCCTTTTCCATTCGTCTTTCCCCTTTCACCGATTAACTCAACAGTTTGGCAAGAAATTTTTGATCGTATGGACGGGGACCCAGCTCGTACAATAAGAGTCAACATTAATACTGGGCAGCGAGAGAAATGTATTCGCGTATGTGTATTCATTTGTATAAGAAACCGATTGGCCAGCTTTTGTAATGATTTTACCGTGTAATAAAATGAAAATAATTGGCGATAGACGAACTTAAACAGATCATTGGACTACATTCTCAAAATCGAAAGTTATCGATAAAATGAAATTTTTTGATACAAAAATATTTTTAGCTAAGTAATTTTTGAGCTGAAGAAGTTGCATTTCTGCTTCAGAAAATGAGCAGGGCTCATCTATATTTGCATGAAATTTTGCGTCATCGTAATTATTTCTTAAGTGCAGTCAGGCTTGTGTGTGCTGTTTGGCCTTCGAGACTTTTTCGTCTCGCTTGCGCTAATTGACTGGATAACCGTATAGTCTTGCGGTTCTTTTGTGGAATTTGGTTGACAATTATGTTGCTAAGCATAGCATCATCATCATATCGCTCATTTACTTCAATAGTGTCATGATGCAAAATAATTCGGCATTTGGTACTTTATCTTGTGTAAAAATTTCATATAAACAGCTTGTACTAGCAACTCGTGAGAGAAGAATATTTTTTCATATCTTCATTGAGTTGTTTGTAAATTGAAAACTTTAAACGCGACACTTTGAACGTGACACTATTGAAGTAAATGAGCGATATGATCTTAATCACTCGCCCATTTTTGTGCAACCTTATTCACTTTGTGGAATATATAATAATAAATAAATAAATGAATAACAATATCGAGCCTTTGTTTCGATTTTATCGTAAGCGAAATGTTATCGAAAATATACTTTTTATTGAAATCAAAATTTTATGGGCCTACCCATAGACTAGAATTATTAAAATGCCAAAATTTTTGATAACTTTTAAGATACGGGCTATAAAATTTTATCGTAAGCGACAATTTACGTACAAAAACATATGTGAATATTTAAAAAAAAAAACCTGCCGAAATCTTTTTTTGTCGCTTACGATTAAATCGAATATAAGGCTCGATTAACTCAAAATTTAATTTTTTGAGTTATGACGTTGTAGTATGTACATGAGCGATATACATACATATATATATATTTTTTTTTAAATTATTTTCACACATAAAACCAAAAGTTCAAAAGAGATAATTTTTTTTCTAAAATGAAGCTTCTTTCTTGCAAATTTTTTAGCCCAATTTTGCCGATTTTATAGCAACATTTTCTGGCAACACTGAGTCAGCCAGTCTACGGTTAGTGGGGGAAATAAAATTTGTTGCTAGTTGTTTATGCATTGTTGTTGTATTAATGTTTGTTATTGCATTCAAATATTTATTTATGTTATTCTTTGTTCATTCGCTTGCAGATGTTCCCGTTACATTGGGGAGTTTGTTTTTGTTTTTCTTTTTTGGCATGAGTTTTCATATGGGTATCAGTGATGGGAGTAACGACGTAACTAAGTTTCGCAAAAGTGTACAAGTCCGCAAGTTGGTCATTTTACCGATCAATTACATAAATATCATACATATACATACGAGTATTGCATATCACCAAATAATACATTCGTGTAAACAGAGCTAATTTTTTTCATCTATATTTATATACATACATACATATATAACATGGTAGTATGTGTTTGTTCGCAACGCATGATCTCTGCTACTATACCCAGTGGGAGTTTGAGTTAATTCAAAATAGGGATGGGCAAATGAAAAAAATGTATCGATATATATCGTATCGATATTTTTGAACAGTATCGATATATATATATTTCGAAAACATCGATATTTCGATATATCGATATTTTATGCCAAAATATTCCAAACCTAAAATAAATACACATACTAACATATAGTGCAATAAACACAAAAAAAATTTATAAATTTTGAACAACTATTGATACCTTATGGGTTTTTAAGAATTTAAAAAAAAAACATTTCCATAAAAATTGTTGCTTAAGCCTTTAGAAAAAAAGATTTCCATAAAAAATTTTGCTGATTATGCCTTTAGAAAGCCTCAATAATTTTTATAAATAAGGGTGTTAATAATTGATTAATGAATGCCCGTGTATACCACTTCAAAGTTCATCATTGCGGAATACGAGAAATATCCACTTTGCATCCAAACAATAATATTTAAAGAAATCGGGAACAGCTAACTTAAAACTTAATGAACTCCATGAGTGGAGAAAACCCAAATTGATACTGGTATCGAAAAAGGAAATAAATTTATCCATACATCTGTATGTTTACTTTGTATTATAAGATAATTTCTGAAAAACTACATTCATATCCAATGCACAATTAGTCACTTTAAGAAATTTAATACAAAGGAACTACGTATGTTAAGTTATACGTCACCTACTATAGCTTCTTAAGGCTTCATTAGTTTTTACTTTATGTTTCTGTTCTGTGCTGTGCCGTTGTATTTGTAAAATTTAATTGTTACTTTTTTCTGTAATAAATTAGCTGTTTCCGACCAGAACGGTCACAGTTTTTCACTGAATTGATGAGTTTGGTATCGTCCATTGTTATGTTTCAATATAGGGTTTATGTTTTTCTGGTAAAAATTAATTTTTTTGAATTCTAAAAGCACAATCACAATTATTTTAAAATGTTTTTATTTAATTTTTCTGTCACTTACAATTACTTAATTTTTTTGATTTTCACGTCTGAACAGAAACAGAACAGAACGAAACAGAAAATCTAAGGACTTGTATAAGATCTATATAAACCAAAAAGAGTCAGCTGATTCGTAACAGAACAGACAATAAAAACTACTTCTGGCTTTAGGCTTATACCCATACAATCCAAATTTGGCATTTAGCTTAGTTAACAAATAAAAGTCTCCTGGCTTAGTGGGGTCACCTTATAGATGCGCCTGGGCTGTTATGAAATTTCTCTTTTTTTCTTCGCATCACTAGTAGTGATGCCAATATCGTACAGTTAAAAACCGTCTATAGCTTTTAAAAGTATCGAAACCCGATACTCGTAAATAAGAATCGATGTATCGATATATCGGTTTTTGAAATATCGGCGATATGTATCGATATTTATTTTCTCAAATATCGATATTTCGATATATCGATATTTTTTGCCCATCCCTAATTCAAAACCATTGAATTGTCAGCCAAAAATTAGTCAGCAGAGGTGGTTAAAATTCGCACTCATTCTGCATGTTAAGAGTGATCAGTTTTAGCATTGAGTGTATGTGTATGTGTATATGCATGTGTATCTATTTAAATATGTATGTATGTATACGTACTTATGTATTTCCCTCTAGTCAGCCTAGAACCATATGTCTCTATGTCAACACTCTTTTCTCTAGCGACAATTGCACTACACAGAAAAAAATAGACAAGAATTATTTTCAATAAAACCGTGTTAATGAATAAAATTTTTAATTTCAATAATATTTGTCATTAACTTGAATATTGTATTTATCAATTCCGCGCATTTTAAAATATCGTTTACTTTTGTTTTGCTTGTGTTGCTGTTTATCTTGCTTGTTGATTGATTGGACATGGTTATGTGCTGATGTTGTTGTTTTTTTGATTGGTCGTGTTGTATACGTGTGAATTACAACAAGTAGCCGAAAATCGTCGTGGCTTGTTTTTTTTTCTCAACAAAGTTATTTTTAGATTATATCAAAACGCAATGCGCAAATGTAGAAGAACCATGATTTCTCATGTTTTGCCTGTATTCATTATTTGCGAATCCAATAACCATTTGCTCTTTAGCTGAATGGTAAGCACGTTAGTCTATTAGTGAAGAGATTCCCGGTTCGACTCATCCCAAATACATTTAGTTTTAATCGCAGCCAAGCAAAAACAAACTAACATTCATCCATCAACACACACACATACAATAAAATAACAATTATCACTGAAAATAAAATTTCAGTCAACAACTTTTTTCTTTGATTCATTACATTTACATTAAAAATTATTGATAAGATATTTTATTAATTCAAATATTTATATTATTGAAGAAAAAAATATTATTATTTTACAATTTTTGCTATTGATATAGCGGATTTCTTTATCACAGGAAATTCGAAAATTAAAATAATTGAGTACCGGGATTTTTGTTATCAAAAATGAAACTTATTTTTTTCTGTGTAGTTAAAATGTCTACAAAAAAATTTCAAAAAAGGTAATCGGGTTTGGAATTAAGCATTTTTGGTGGAAGCTGTTCCTTACTGGATTACCAACTTAATGATTTTAACAAGGCGTGAGACTAAAATAATCGATTCTTGCGAAATACTTACATTTTTTATTTGGCAACTTGTTCACGTAATCTATTTAATCTAAAAATATTATTCTCCTCATTTAGCAACTTGTACATAATGTTTTTAAATTTTAGGTAATGTGATTTGTAAGCGAGTAATGAAATTTGGTAATCAGAAAAGTAAGTCATTATATGGCAAGTAGTTCTGATGGTAATGTGCAATTTTTTGCTGGGACGTTAGAGACAAACAGTTCTAGTGTATTTCCGGTGACATTGTCAACGAAGGCGTCAATAGTTTGTTTTCTTTTTTAGGGTTCCGTACACCAAAGGTGAAAATGGAACCCTATTGTTTTCGCTACGCTGTCCGTCTGTCCGTCTGGCCGTCTGTCCGTCCGTCCGTCTGTCCGTCACAGGGTATTTTCTCGAGAACCGTAAGAGCTACGGACCTGAAATTTGGACACAGTGTGTAGACCCTTGGCCGCTACAACAACAAATACATGAGAGTTGGAAATTAAAGGGTGTGCCAAAACGAGCAACGAAAAATATTAAAATCCCATGTAATATACATACAATTGTATGTATATGCACTTGAAATTTGTAAAGTTAGTGTATTTTTATACAGACTACAACAATTAACACTAAAATTTAAAAAATTTTAATTAGAGGGTGTACCATCAGTTAATGTAATTTTGACTATGTAATTTTGATAACTTGCTGTATCTTGGAAACAGTAAGAGCAAACTTCTTGAAATTTTCAAAACCGGTAAAACAAAAAAATCTCAAAATTATAAAATCGCCAAACCGAAAAAAATCGCCAAAATAAAAAAAAAAATCCCCAAAACGAAAAAAAGCACCAAATTAAAAAAAATTTCTAAATCGAAAATAAATCGCGGAAAACCGGAAAAATCGCCAAAATAAAAAAATCGCCAAAATGAAAAAAATCGCCAAAATGAAAAAATCGCCAAAATGAAAAAAATCGCCAAAATGAAAAAAATTTCCAAAATGAAAAAAATCGCCCAAACGAGAAAAAAGCGAAAAATAGTAAGAAAAAAATTATTTCAGCTGAAGAAACGTAAAAAAACACTGTATTAAAAAAATGCTCAAAGCCCAACGTACGGAACCCTTCGTGCGCGAGTCAAAGTCGCACTTTACTGAATTTATTTTATTATGCTGTACATTCAATTCAATTCAACAGAGTTGAAATCCGCTACTGCTTCTGATTGACTGTTTCAATTTCAAGCAAATGTCTTAGTTTGGAATGAAAGCTTTTAATTTCAATTAATATGGTTTTAAGCTGCAATCGAAAAGGGTATATATTTCAAAAATATTTCGGTCTAAGTAATTTAAAAATACATACTCGCAATTTATTTAATTGTTAATAAAAAAATTATATTAAAGAAATATGTATATAGTATGTGTGTTTAAGTTTGTTGTCCCAAACCTTATAAAACTGTAGACGAGGGTCACTAAATCACTAAAATGTACCAGTGAACTTTTAGTTCAAATGTCTTAATATGGTCGCAAAACAACTACTTCATCAATAGTGCTAAAGTCTAGTGATAGATTTTCAATGACAACTCTATGTTATGTCCATAGGCGATTATATTGGTTGGGGTACACCTGGTTAGTAGTGCTATTGACAATGTCACTAGGAAATCACTACAATTTTACTATTGATATCGATCGAGCAAATATCGATATTGTAGACTAGAGCCCCCAAAAATTTAGTAGCGAATCTTTGGTGCCAATGTCACCATGTGATCCCAAAAAAAAACTACTTAGTCAGTAGTGCTACAGTCTCGTGGTACATTTTCAATGACAAGCTAATGTTAAATGTCAATAGATGATTACATGGACTGGGGTAAACCTGGTCAGTCGTACTACTGACAATGTCACTAGTAAGTCACTACAATTTCACTACTCGCATACCCTGCAGGGTTGTTTCAAGAGAAATTTGTTTAACTTGTGGAATGCGTAACATTCATTCAACCATATTCTACTTGTCGACATCGAAACAAAATGATATTGTTTTGCGTTGCTTACTTTAAACTGTTATTTGAGAGTTGTCGTTATCCAAGATTATCGATGACTCCCAACGGCGAAATTGTGTTGAAACGAGTTTGAACTTTTCGCTTTGATAACAACTTTAGTTGATTTGAGGTTTAGAGTAATTGAAAATTAAAAATATGTTTAATATTTGCCGAATTTTTCTTTTCATACATATATGTACATACATACATATCGAACTTGTAATATTGCATTGATCATTTTCACCAAATTAATTTTGCTCTGCATGACACGAGACAAATAAAATACATAAAATGACAAATAAAAACTGTTCATACGACATTTAGACATTGGTTCTAGACAAAAAAAAAATCGCTAGATCTAGCTGGAAAATGGTTAAATTGGCAACAGTGGTCATTTCATAGATATTCAAAAACAAGATCTGTGATGCTGTGTTATTAGCCATGTTTTTACGAAACGGTTTTATTTGGGAGTCACTTAACACTTTATTAGTATTATTATATTTTTTTTTTCTTCTAATCAGCATGTATTTTGCGCATGTGTGTATGTATGTATGTATGTATGCTTATTCACACAGCTTATTCGAACTAATTCAAGTAATTATTGCGTAGTAGTCACCCAACAAACCACTCCATAAGCTAAATATAACTACAATGGAGAATAAGCTTGTCATAGGACTGTTTGCAAATTTTTGTTGTTGTTTCTGATGTCCAGGTATTTTGAACGCGTGAATTTTATATGATTTGTTTAAAGTCATAATATTTATTTTCTTGTTTAATGAGTACAGTGTCTTATAGTGTTTTCACACTGCAAGTTAAAACCTGGTTTTAACGTTAAAACCATAAACAGCTGATTTTGCATTCACACTGCAAGTTTGTTAAATTCAGGTTTTAACTCACAGACTGTCTAATAACTTTGCTCAAAATAAAATAAATCTGCTGCGGAAATGCGTGTGTTTGTTGTTGTATTTTTTTCTGCTTTTTATAACACTTATTTGACAAACTGTACAACTGTTTTTGTTTGTATGAAAAACTAAGAAACTTTACAATGAGCTCTAAAATGGAAATTATTTTATATTTTGTAAATTAATATTTTAAAATTATGGAACTATTAATACAAAGTGAAGAAGTGCTTGGAAATCAAGTTATTGTATATAAAAAATGCACAAATAAATCACAAAATACAACTTTTTTATCGGTGGATCGATATGTCATATTGTTTATTTTCACTTTCCAGAGGTCAATGAAAATTTTGTTGTTGTTTTCCTTCCAAAAACCTCTTATTTTTCCATAATTTTTTGCTTATTGTTGCTGCTGCATCCATTTTTAAGTGGAAAATCTTTCAAGCGACATCTCTTGTTAATCACTAGCATACACATTATCAGCTGCTGCCGGTCATTTTAACTTGGCAGCACTGAATTTACCACAGCGAAAACAGGGTTGCATTTCATAAAACCAAAATAAAACCAATTCAGAAATGGTTTTAAGTTGGATTTAACAAAAACAATTTGTATGGTAAAATCAGGTTTTAACAGTTGGTTTTAACATTAAAACCAACTTTTATTAAAACCAAGTCAGTGTGAAAACACTATTAAAGTTCAGTGGTGTTCTTACTTAAATTTATATTTAAAAAAGAGTAATTAGTAATAATTAGAATATACATTTTCATTTTAAATATGCCTACCACAAGCATGATTAGAAAAGTATTTTCCTGGAAGCATATTCTATAATTATAATTGTAAGCTTGCTGCATAATATAGGCTAGCAATATTATCGCAAGGGTAAAATTTTCTTTATAAAATAATTGTTAACAAACCTTTCACAATAGTATTCACAACACTTTTCTAAGCTTGAGGCTTATGGTAGTAAGTTTGTTATAAACTATTTCCATAGCGTTTTGGTTTGTTGGGAAGGCACATACATACATACATATATATATGTATGTATATCTTTGAGAGTTGAAGGAAAAACAACGGAATGGAAATTATATGGAAAAGAAGACTTAAAATTAGAATAAAAATTGATCATATAATTTTCTAGCAAAATAATAACTGAATTTCTGCGCGTTGTTTTTTACGTAAGAATTTTTATGAAGAAAAAAAAAAGATATTTTAAAAATGGTTTTAAATTTTGTTTTCGATTTCCATATAAATTACACTTGCTGACGACGTGTTTTTATACCATAGTGTCAAAAATGACACAATTGTGTTACAATTTCCAGTACTGATACGTATATAGGCATGTGTATGTATTTGGAGAGAGACAGAGAGACAGAGAGAAAAAGAAAACGGAACAAGGAAGCAAATGCCGTGCTATTTTACACTGTTAAATAATACTGTTTCGCATATGAAGTACAGCAATTGCATATTTAGTACAGTGGGCTGCAATTAGTAAAAAGCAGAAATAATTTTTTTTTAAATATTAACTTATTACGCACTACAAAATTTTTATTTTTTTCATATATTTTCTTATAATAAAATATAGATTAGTTAAATTTTATATTTCTGAAACACATGGAGGAATGTTTAAAATTCTTTGCCATACTGTTTAAAATATAATAATTATTGAATTTTAAAATTAGCTAAACTTTGCTAACTTTTAACATATTTGAAGTTTTGAAAAAAATTTGCATACTCGCATTGTTTTTAAATTTGTGTTTCCAATTTATTTATATATGTTTGTAGAATAGTATTGAATTGCAATAAATTAATTTGTTGTGGTTAAAGAAATTAAAGACATATTCCCATTTCTATTAACCCACTGTACCTCTTTCATTTAATGGTAAAAACAAATGCAAGATGAATATGCAAGCCCAAGTAGAAATTTGTGTACAACAACAACAAAAAGTGTAAATGGGTTAAATGGCTGACAGTTGTAATAACAGCTTTAAACGGTAGAATGTCCAGCTACAATTGAAAAAAAAAACACAATACCGTGCTCTACATCACAACAAAGGACAATAGTGCAAACATAACCAAAGCTAGTGACAGCAGCTGAAATGGGGGTAAATTAAAAAAAAAAAACAACAAAAACAACAGAATTAAACAAGTTAAAAAAGATTTTTCACAGATTGCATTTTCTTGCTTGTCCTCTTCTCTTTTATTTTGATTGCGGCCACAGAAATTGTGTAATTGTAATTAAAAAAGAAATGAATGAAAGAATTGCACAATTTTGTGGGTTCATCTTTTCTCCAACACAAAATGAAAATACATACATACGAATATGTATGAAAACATTCAGCAGAGCGTATGAGTAATACTATTTAATTAAAGTTAATCATACCTGCTGCAAGCAATTTATTATTTTTTTTCAAAGGGTTATTTACTCTCAACGGTGTTAGTATAGGTAGATCATATTGAGGGAATTAATTTTCTTTTGACAGAGCATAACGAATTCATTACAGTGAAAATTAAATGGGCTATTCATAAAAAGAAAATATGTATATGCATATGCATAATAAAAAAAAATACTCGTAGCTTTGGCAAGCAAATTAAACAAATTTCTTCGCAATAAAGAAAATCAGAAATATGTATTTACAAGTAAAAGTAATTTCAAAATTCTTTCCTTAATTAAAGCAGCCACCACAAACTAATAAATAGCGAGAATAGTTGTAATAGGCTTCTTGATTTTTTTTTTATTTGCTTTCAGTGAATAAGTGCATATAATTGATGTTATTAAACTTTGCAGGACATGGAGAAAACATTAATTCTTTTTTTTTTAACCGACTTCAATGCAAAGATCTGATAGAAGAAGAAAAGAAGTACAGGCAAATCTCGGTATAACGAATCTTGCTTTAACGAAAATCCGATATAACGAACGTCCAAATATTTTACATTAACAACCTTATATAGCGAATAATATCCTAAATTTATACTGGATATAACGAATGATAAAGAAAAAATCATAAAATAAAAAACAAAAACTTGCTGGTATCATATTTCTAACATTTAGTTTTACTTTATATAGCGAATATTTTGAAAAAGATGTGCTCTGTACAACGAACGTCAAAAAAATATTAAACAAAATCCACAGCAGCATTTTTCCAAAAAAATTGTGGTAACATTAGTTTGTATTTGTTAGCTAATTTCAAAAAAAAAAATTGCCCTCATTCTTTTCATTGTATTGCATCATGTCTACAGTAATAAAAGTTAAAATAACTTTGCGATGCAACGAATTTTTCGGTATGACGAATGGGCCTGACATTATATCGTTCGTTATACCGGGATTTGCCTGTACGTGAAATATAAAATTAAATTTTAATCAGCGTACATCTGCCCATTTTTTTTTTTTTGAAGGCGGTTAAAAAGAAAAATTAACTTCCTTTAAAATCATATGAGACACAGGAGCACACGACTTCAAATGCAGGTGGGTGCATTTGCCGCCTCGCAGCAAGCTCCTTAATTCTTTTGGAGACGGCAGTATAATGAGCAGCTGATATTCAAGTACAAAAAAAATATTTCCGTATTGCCACAATCAAACATTTCGCATTTATAAAAATTAAATTACGGCCTGACCCACGATATCGACAACGTTCAACTTGTCGAACACTTATATTTGAAACAACAAAATATTAAAATTTGTTTTTGTTTTGAATGGAAGTGTGCGACAAGTCGAACGTTGTCGATATCGTGGGTTTGGCCCTTAATATTTTTTAATTTTACATATATTAAATAAGAATATAAAAATGTGCATTCTATGCTTCACACTTTCGATAGCCTGCTGTGGTGAACGCGTTTAATGCATGAGATTTAAGAAGTATCATGAGCCTTTCAATAGCAGTCAGTTGTTTTCTACAACTGGTAGACCAGTCCTAATTTTTTTATATTGCATTGATGTGACATGGATGTTGACAACTGGAATAGGGATGATTATTAAAAACAAAACGTAACTCGTTAAAAAATATACGCATTCATGCACACCGCTCCTTTATTGCATAAGAGGTATATCTCAAAATGAAAAATGTTATTCGAATAATTTATTATCCCAGCAAACATTTGCTATTGAAGAAACAAAAAAAAAATTCAAGCACTGCCAATTAGGGGTGGAAACTATCGATAGTTAAATTTTTTTTGTGACTATCAATGTTTTAATTCTGCAATCGATTAATACTTGAAAACAATCGATATTTTTTAGTCACTATCGATCACTACAACCAAAAATAACTGAATGACTGGAAAATTTCTTCAGCTGATCTCACTTATTTCTCATAAAATTATTTTAGTTTTTAGTGTTTTTATGGGAATTGTTAAAATTTAAGTTTAAAATTTTTAAACGCACTAATAATCCCAAATTATTATTTTACTTAAGTAAAATATTTTTTTTATTAAAAATACATTGAAATTGATTATTGAGGGGTTTAGATGGATCGTATGCGCATTTCACTGTTGCTAATGCAGATCACCAGGGAACCTTTACCCATTTTTTAGTTTTGTTATTTATTGAACTGACAAATAAAATTCTATTTTATTTTGTTTTGTTTAAAAATACTTTGTTTTGAATTTTTAGTGTAAATAAATCTGTGGTAAAAAGGAAAAAGTGCTTAAGTCTAGATAAGTTGATTTTGAGTTAACGGTACGTTCGTAATCTGCACATTCGAAAGTACCCCTGTTCAAAATCTTAATCAATTTGTGTGATTTTTTAAGAAGTTCTAGCACTATGACTTGCGACTAATCTTTTTTAGACTTCTAATCTCATTTGGAATAATAGCTTAAGTAAGGTTATACTTTGTTAAATTTCAATATAAATATATTACTTATAGTGTGTAGAACGATGTTTGCTTGAAAAAAAATAAAGTTTAAAAGAGAATTTCCCAATTTAAATGTACAAGAAATAAATTTCTGAAAATCGACTTGAACGCCTAGAAGTGCTCTCCTGCAAAACAGTAAAATTTGACTTAAGCACTTTTTCCTTATTGCCACAGAAATATGTATGTACATTATACGAGAACCATGCAACTTCGATACTATCACGATAGTATCGTCGATATATCGCTAGTTTTTCTAACTCTCGATAGTCTTAAAGCGATAAAGTTTTCAAACTATCTAACTAGTGACACTATCGATACTTTTCACCTCTACTGCCAATAAGGCTCGGTCAACCAGATACTTTCTTTTTAAACAATTAATGCCGATTACAATAATTTGACGAGTTTTTAAACATAGTTTAAACTGACTTAGAAAATTAATATTTTCAATGTATCATTACACCCACACACATAAGTATATCTCCGGGCTCAAGTAGCAAGGCCCTAACTCAAACAACTGTATATTTACAGGAGAAGGTAAAAACATAATGCCAACTGTAATATTCACAATGCAATTTTTTTTTGTGAAACTAATTAATTTTTTCAATATTGCAATAAATTTTTGTAACGAGATGTATTTGTGTGAAATGTAGTGGAATCATTGAAAAATTCAATTTCGTAAAATACCCGAGTTAGGGCCTTTCTACTTGAGACCATCGATAAATATAATTTTCTTTATTCTAGAGCTTTCAACAAAATAAATCACTCCAAACATTTAACCGGTTTATTTATGCTGACACACTGGCGTCAAAAAGCTATTTGTATTCCATGGACACTACACACACACACACACACACACATACGCATCTAGACATACATGTATCAACATTAACTCAACATCTTTTTCTCCATCTCTCAATAAACCCAGCAATCAAATCTACTGTAAACACTCATACAAACAAAAGGAAACCTACAATTATTCCAACCAACACTATATGGGTGTAAGACAAGAAATATACAAACTAAATAATAACTTTTGTAAGTTGTTCTTGTTGATAAGGATGCTACTAATGATGACGATGAGCACGATAATGATGACAAGACGAGAGGCACATAATGAAATCCTTTATTATTATTATGATTATTATGTATATTTTCTACAAATGAACAAGTGTTTGGAATTAAACACAGCTGACAACAAACAGGCATTTGCTTATTTGCAAAAGGGAAAGAAAAACAAACAAATAAAAAGGAAAAATTATAAAATAAATAAAATAGACAAAGAAACTAGGAAACTCACTTTTTAAGTATACAAATAACGCACAGTGCTGCAGCCATGCATAAATACATAGCTCTATATATCAGAGAACAGCAATGAGTAGTGAAAAAGTGAGTAAAGTTGAATCATGACTTATAATTTGTTGTACTTATGCGCACTCATACTTATTGCAATGTTGTCTATGAACTATATTCACTCGAAAGTTTGAAGTGCGCATCGAACTCATACTTAGCAACATTTATGACGTTGTTGATTTGGACTCTCCTCAAGCCTATGGACGATGCAAAATAAGTATGATTCAAAATGCGAACTTCGCAAACGAACACTAAGGTTCTCATTATGAGGTTATGTGTTTCTCTGTTGCCTTTTTTGTTTCGTTGCAGGAATTAAAAAACAAACCTATTATGACTAAAATTTTAAATAAACTGAATCAATGTGAGTAGTATACGTATTTAACTGAAATTAGAGATCAAACTGAAGTGATTTATGAGTGTGAGTGTGGTATGACTGTGATGTCGAAGTCGCATTCATATTTAATTCAACCTATACTTCTAAATCAATGTCATCGTGAGTATGCGTAAATCAGAGTAGTAATCGAGTTTTAATGGTGTCTACTCACTTATATTTAAAATTTCATGAATCAGTATGAATAGCGAAAAACTATTTATTGCCGATCACTGCTGTATATACATTTGTATTATATGTATATGTGTACATACATATGCACGCACATGTTAGTATATCTACTGGTATGTGTGCTTAAACAATTTAACATTAAGACACGTACTCTACCAGCAAGAACAAAAGCAGTGACAATTTAAAGGGATAACTTTACTTTTAATTTTACACACACACATACATACATACATATGTAAGTGTAAAAGGACATAATACTCATAATAGAAAGTTGAAGGAGGCTGAGCTAAAAGTATGCACGTATATCGAGCCGTAACCGCCATAAAAGCTTAAACGACACAGTTTTTGGATCTAGTTTTATTTTTTTTTGACGAAATTTTTTTTGCAAATAACCGATTTTGGTCAAAAAATTTAGTTCGATAATTATGTCGCTTAAGCTTTTTTGGTGTTTATGGCACAATACAATGAAAAAATATAACAAACCTCTGTTTATAAGGAAGAAACAATTGAATTTTACTTCAGTTTTTTTTTCACTTACAGAAATTTTACTTGTAGAGGTGAAATTTTCTAAAAAGAATTATAAAATTTTAAGTATAAGAGTTATGACCAAACTGTTATACACATATATATATATGCATATTGTAAGCCATAATATTGCTTCTTGTACACAAATTCCACTTGTAGAGGTGAAATTTCCTAAAATGAATTATAAAATGTTAAGTATAACAGTTATGACCAAACTGTTATACACATATATATGCATATTGTAAGCCATAATATTGCTTCTTGTACTGCTTATTATAAGGATTTATAAACTTTTTATTCACTTTCTCAATGTTCTAAGCAATATCTTAACTGTTATACCTTGCATTATTTTAAACTAAATTTTGAAAAACATAAATATATGATTTAATTATTATTTTTCGAACTGTATTTGTTTCTATATTCTTATGAATTGAATAGGCTAAAGTTCGTAACGCTTTTTAAGCCAAATTACATGTGATAATTATTAATGAACAAATAACATCAAAGTTAGTTGTAAATATTCTGACAACAACACATAGTTGAACGGAACAGCCAGCCGTTTTCGAAGGCCACTAAACCTTCCTCATCAGCGTTCTTCTGTGTTTTGGTCCACTGTGTGTGGTGTCAGTTGATGTACGAAACTTTATTGCAAATGGAATATGTGAATTGGTTTGATTCATTGCATTTTCAATTTGCTCATGTGTTTCGTAATGTAGGCTCAAGCGTTACGAACTTTAGCCTATTCAATTCATAAGAATATAGACATAAATATATGAATTTGATATATTTGCGTAAAATATGTATTGTAAAAAAATCGCCAAAACCAAAAAAAAAACCGCCAAAACTAAATAAAGCGTCAATACTGAAAAAAATCGCCAGAAATCGACAAAATCGCCACAAAAAAAAATGAAAAAATTTCCGAAAAGAAAAAAGCGCCGTCGCGCTCTGCTGAATTTATTCTCCAACTCCTGCAGAGTTTACTTGAATTGTAAAATTTTTTTTAACTTCTTCTTGAGATCTACATATCGATGGCTTAATATAAAAAGGGTGTATCTCAATTATTTTTCGTTTTCTGGGAGACAACGTATAATTGCAACGTCCTTGAAGATCTTAGTACTTTACAATTCAAAATCAAGGACTTATGGCGACATAAAAAATTATTTCTGCATGTAAATGCTTTAGTTTTTCTTCAGTTTTTTGCTTTTCCTATAAAATATCGAAAATTGGAGTTCCGCCTTTCTTATATTAAGGCATCTATATGTATGTATGTAAGTGTATAGTTTTTGAACTCCTGTACCGCTTACTGCAATTGTTAACTCTGTAATTTAAAATGTAGTACAAAACAATACTTTTGCATTTAAACAGTTTTATTTTAATTTTTTTGCAATTAATAACGTCATGCAGTGCAAATAAACCATTAAATATTTTATTGAAACTTTTAAGAACCATTATGGAGTAGAACTGTCATATAATTACTGTAGTCTGTTTAATTGTTTTAAAAATCATTATAATCGTATAGTAAACTAGCTGAGCCGGGCAAACGTGGTCTTACCCTCAATTATATATTATTTTTTTAAGTACAAATTACTCCCCACAGTGGTCAGTTGTTGGGTCAAAAACAAAACAAAACCCTACCGGATATTGACCCGAACCTGTGTGGAAACTTTCAGCTCCTCCGCTCTTATAGTTCAAGAGATCATGCGTTACAAATAAACACACACCACGATTTTATATATGTATATAGATACTCGTATGACAAAAAATTATATTCCATTTTCGGTGTTTTCCGAAACTGTTATACTGATAATATTTTTTATTTTATTTCTTATATATGTATATGGGTGGTAATATTTCTTAGGCACCATAAAATTACTTTACAGTTTTTTGATACTTTTTGAAGGTTTTTTTTTTGTTTTCTTGAAACTGTTATACACTTTGTCATACATATTTAAATTTTATTTAGCATAATTAATTTTTTCATATTATTAGTTAGTTCCCACATGATTTCATTCAATTAGCAATATTCAACAAAAATAATTCATCTGTATACTTGTATGATAAATGGAAATATAAATAATAATATTTTCTTGATTGTTTTATGTTTATACGAGTAGGTACATATGTGTTTTTATTTATATTTAAATGCAATTATTTATTATTTATTGTAGTTAAAAAAAAAAAAAAAATAATATTTCAACTCATAAATAAAAAAAAAGAATTTGTGTGCAAATACACAAGTGTGAGTGGAAGTGTATGTGTATGTGTGTGTATACGTGTGTGTGTTCTCTTATTGGCATTATCCCAGTCAGCATGTTGAAGATTGTTTCTCCAAACTGAGTCTTTTTCGACTACTTTAGATGATCAAAAACTGATTAATCAGTTATGCGCTTAAAATAAGACTCGAAAATGATTCCCAGAACTGCTTAGAAGGTGATTTGTTTAAAAAACAAACAGCAAGCTCATGCAGTAAATTCAATAAAGTACAAAGTGTATTAAATTTGTGAACAAAAAAATGTAAATGCCTCGAAAATGAGCCGAAATTGATCAGAAACGCGAGTCATAAAAGACTCTCTTAGAAGAGTCGCGGATAGGGTACCATTTTCTCCCGAATGAACAGTCATTTTCGACTCGAAAACGAGCGCAGAAATGCTTATTTTAATCGTGCTAAGGAGTTGAAAAAGACTCGAATATGATCATTAATTTCATGAAATGCTGACTGGGATTCAGCACCAGTTCAGTTACTCATACAAATATTGTATATAATACAAACGTTGTGGCCCAAAACGCATTTGTAACATTTATATAGGAATTTTTAAAAGTCTGTATGTATGTCTATGTCATATACAATTTTATATTACATACATATATAAACGAATGAAAAATAAAATATAGAAGACTAAACATTTTTCAGCAGTAGAATTCTCATTGGCGCCATAAATCATAATGAACCACTTTATTTCCTTGACGGGCTTATCCTTTAAAGCCATTACAAGTCTTGTGTATGTTGAATATGGAGACTAGCACACAACTAGACTCGTAGAAAAGGAACACATTCAGGCATTTATACAAAAAATCAAACACAGTTAAATATACACAAAAGTATGTATATTTTCCACAAAAAAAAAAAAATAGAATTCTTAAGTATTTCCTTTTTGTAGCTATTTTTTATTTAAATATATTAAGTAGTATTTTATAAGATTATATTATAAAATAAAATTTATTTTTTTCCCCCAAAAAAAAAGTACAAAAAGCAATACGTGTATATTGTATAAGCATTACTTTCTGTCATGATAAATGTGAAATTGCATTAGTGTGATATGTGATATTTGTCTTTTAAACTTTTATGCTCTTTTATATATTTCTAAATAAAAGCAAGCATGCATAAGTAAAATGCCACGTATAAAAGTTTCAAAAGTTTCTAACTAACAAAAAAACTTTTAAGCCATAAAACAATATTTAAATAAGATGAGGAAATTAAAATAAATGTATATATGGATATTTGAAGCCATCAGTAACTCTTATATTTTTTTTGTTGCTGTTCTGATTATAAATACTCGTACATTCTTTACCTCACCAACTTTAAATAATGAAAAATTTCTAAAAAAAATAATAAATACATGCAACTTTGTAAAAGTATTTCATATTAGTAGTCGATTTTTTAAAAATTTCGTAATTTAAAATATCACACGAGAATGTTCCAAATACATCAGAAAATAAATTCAGTAAAGTGCGACTTCGACTCGCCCACGAAGGATTCCCCACGTTCTGTTTTTAGCTTTTTTTCAATTGGCGTTTTTTTTTCAGTTTAAGCGATTTTTTTAGTTTTGTCGCTATTTTCTCGTTTTGGCGATTTTTTTCGTGTTTTGACGTTTTTTTTTATTTTCGGCGATTTTTTTCATTTTGGCGACTTTTCTGCTTTTTCGCGATTTATTATAGTTTTAGAAATTTAAAGCGAAATTTTCGATTTGGCGATTTTATAATTTCATAATTTTTTAGTTTTAACGTTTTTGAAAATTTCAAGAGTTTCTTACGGTTTCCAAGATACAGCAAATTACATAGTCAAAATTACATTAACTGATAGAATACCCTTTAATTTAGATTTTTTTAAATTTTAGTGTTAATTGTTGTAGTCTGTATAAAAATACACTAACTTTACAAATTTCAAGTGTGTGGGATTTTAAAATTTTTCGTTAATCGTTTTGGAACACCCTTTAATTTTTAATTCTCGTATATTTTTTGTTGTAGCGGCCAAAGGTCTACACACTCTGTCCAAATTTCAGGCCCGTAGCTCTTACGGTTCTCGAGAAAATACCCTATGACAGACGGACAGCGTAGCGAAAACAATAGGGTTCCTTTTCACCTTTGGTGTACGGAACCCTAATAATTCATTAAAGTGAGACTTTCGAAGGCTTCCGTACGGCGCTCCTTTCTTTTTTGGCGATTTTGGCAACTTTTTCGGTTTTTGGCAAATTTCTTACTTTTGGTTTTTTTTTCATTTTTGGCGTTTTTTTTTTTTTTTGTTCTGGAGACTTTTTTTAATTTTGACTTTTTTTGTTTTGGCGATTTTTTTTAGTTTTATTGTCGATCTTTTTATTTTTGGTGATTTTGTTTTGCATTTTAGCGATTTCTTTTATTTTTAGTGATATTTTTTATTTAGGCACTTTTTTCTTTTTGGCGATTTTTTGTGCAGAAATTTTTTTAAATTTGGTATTTTTAACTTATAGCTTTTTGGAAAATTTCCATAGTTTTCCTCTTACGGTTTCCAAGATGTGCTATATATCTGTAAAAATTACATTAAGTGATAGAATACCCTGTAATTCTGAATTTATAAATTTCAGTGTTAGTTGCTGTACCTAAGTACAAGTACAAGTGCCTAAATATAATTGTGTCTGTATATTACATTAGGTTTCCAACATTATTCATTGCTTATCTTAAGAACGCTCTTTAATTTTTAACTGCCATATATTTTGTTGTTGTAGAGGACAAAGTTTTACATATTCTGTGAAAAATTCAGGTTCGTAGCTCTTACGGTTATCGAGAAAACTGCCTGTGACAGACGGATATCGTAGAGAAAACAAGAAAGAAAAAAAATTTACATTTCGTGTACGGAACCTTAAAAACAACAACAAATATTTGTTGCCATGAATCAAGAGAACAAGATTGCGCATTGCGCAGGTCCGTTATTTTATTTTCTGCCTGTGACGTCGACATAGAATTTTTTCTTTTAACAAAGTACAAATGTACATTTGTTTGTGGAATGTGCTCTCTCTCTCTCTCTCTCTCTCTCACATTTTTGATAACAAACACACGCGTGTATTCTATATTTACGTAGATGCGCAGTAGATTCATTATTCGTTGCTTTTGTAAGAATAAAGTGTTGCCGCACAAGTATTTTTTTCACCGGGTGCAGTCAAGTTAATAACTGGTGTTGTTTTGGAGGGGAATTTTTACAATTAAGTTCAACATTTGTGATTAGTGATTAGTGCACTCCTAATTATTATTTTACTTATTCAGTAAAATATTTTTATGGACTTTAATTAAATTGTAATTCCTTTTTAATCGAAAATGATTTTCAACAGAATGTTTATTAATTGTTTTATAAAAATTTTCCTCAATTGTTAATTTTATCTTTATCAATAGTATTTTCATGCATTTTCAGAATCTGATCAAAAAGCCGGTTATGTAACTCTTGTGCATATGACTTCTTAGAAGGAAGAAGGAACAAATGTTTTTTGTTTTTATTAAACAAATCTGGATTTTTTTTTATTTCCTAACACATATGTATCTGTTTTTTCTTTTATGAATTGCCTTAGAATTAAATTTTGAACGTGGCGTTTCGCTTTTGGCAAATAAAGGCTTCTAAGTTTCGGAAATACCAAAATAAATGTTCTTTTTTATTAGAATATTTTTCCGATGTTGTCTTTTTTTTAGAGTTCCACACACCAAACGTGAAAAGGAACTCTATTGTTTTCGCTACGCTATCCGTTACAGGGTGTTTTCTTGAGAACCGTAAGAGCTACGGACCTGAAATTTTGACGGAATATATAGAACTAAGGCCGCTACAATATTTTTTTTTTTTTTTTTTTAATGCATGATTTTTTATTTATTGTATCTTCATATATGAACTAACAATAAGTATTCAAATCTTAAATCTAAAAATATAATTAGGCCCGACCAGTGTCGGACATAAGCTTAGTAATAGTTATATATAATACATAAGTAGTGATAGTCAAAAGGAAAAAAATAAAGTATTTTCAAGAAGTCCCATCTGGAGTGCTATGAATAAGAGCCCATGTGTCCCTCTTTTTTAGGCGGATGTGTCCAGTAAAGTTCAAAATATTACGGGCAAGCGGATTAGGATGTGACTCGAGTTTTGTTAAATATTTGCCAGCGTATTTTGCAATTTCTTCAGTCACTAGTGGCATATTTAAATCACGATGTATATTTGAATTTTTTATATACCATGGAGCCAATGTTATTAAGCGTAAAATTTTGTTTTGCCTTCGTTGGATTCTCTCGACATTAGAAGCTGAAGCAGTGCCCCATAACTGTATTCCGTAGCACCATATTGGTTTCAAAATCGTCTTGTATATTAAAAGTTTACAATCTAGACTGAGTGAAGAATTTCTACCAATCAGCCAATGTAGCTGAGTTAATTTCAGTTTCATTTGTGTTAGCTTTGAGTCAATATGGGGCTTCCATGTAAGCCGTCGATCAAGGTGTATACCAAGGTATTTTACGTGTGAATGTTGAAGAACAACTTGATTGTTGATTCGAATAGGGGAACAAGTATCTCTTCGCAGGGTAAATGTTACCTGGACACACTTTTGCTCGTTTACTTTGATTCTCCATAAATTTAACCATAGTTCCAGTTGTGTAATATGTTCTTGTAGATATCGGGAAGCCTCGTGAGGGTTTTCGTGCATACTAAGGCAGGCTGTATCATCGGCAAACGTAGATGTATGAATATTGCTGCTCAAAGGCATATCACAAGTGTAAATTAAATACAAAACTGGCCCCAGTATGCTCCCCTGTGGCACACCGGATGATATAGATTCGGGCACACTCATGAAGTCTCCTTCCACAACCGTAAACTTCCGGGTAGTAATATAACTTTCTAATAGCTTCAGAAAATTTATTGGTAAATATGATTTCAATTTTAAAATAAGACCTTCATGCCACACTTTATCAAATGCCTGAGAAACGTCGATAAACAGCGCAGAACAATACTTCTTTTCTTCAAATGTTCTTCTTATAAATTGAACCAATCTATGAGTTTGTTCGATGGTGCTATGCTGACTTCTAAAACCAAATTGATGGTCCGGTATGCACCCATTACTAACTAGAATTGGGGACAATTTTGTCATGAGCAGTTTTTCGAAAAGTTTTGACATTGTTGATAGCAGACTTATTGGCCTGTATGACTCAGCCTTGGTAAGGTCTTTGCCCGGCTTTGGAATCATTTTAACTTTGGCAAGCTTCCAGCTATTTGGAAAATACTCCAGTCGTAAAATGGCGTTAAAAATAAATAATAGGATTCTAATTGCAATACGAGGCAACTTTATTAGCATCTGGTTACTAATTCCATCAATACCCGGAGCTTTCTTCGGGTTAAGTTCAGCAATTACTTTTTGTACATCACACGTTCTAAATTTTATGGGTCGAGGGGGTAGCGCCACTACATTCGGCAAATCAATAACACCAGTACACGAGTTAGGGGTAAATACTGATTTTAAATGCTCAGCAAATAGTTTACCTTTTTCAGTATCGCTTCTTGCCCAACCCCCTGTAGATGTACGCAGAGGTGGTTTAAACGCAACAGGTGTTTTAAGCTTTCTAGCAGCGCGCCACAAGGAGTAATTAGATGCTGGTGTGGCATCAAGACCTTCCAGATAGTTTTTAAAAGATGCAGTTTTTTCAAATGCAAGCAAGTCTTGGAGTCGTTTAGTGCACTCTTTAAATCTGATTTTATGTTGTGGTGATCTGTGCTGTTGCCATTCCCTTCTAGCTCTTCTTTTTTCACTTACAAGACGTTCAATATCCGTAGAATAAATTCTATTAAATCCAGTCTGCGGGTAGGAGGTAGTCGCATGTTCAGCAGCCTGTTTTATATTCCTGATAAGATTGCCAATGTTAAATTCAATATCTTCGGATGTTCTTAGTATAATGTTTTCCGTACAATGAGTACTGAGATATTTTCTGAACCCCAGCCAATTAACACGGTTGATCGTCTTCACATACGGGTGAGGTAAGTCACTACTTAGTGGGCTACAAATTGTAACGATCGTGGGAGAGTGATCGGAGGAAAGATCTTGAGACGCTTCAACATGAACTAATTCCCTAGAAATATTTTTCATGACTCCAAAATCTATAACATCCGGAATTTTTTGTATGTCCGTAGGCCAGTAAGTGGGCTCCCCACTCGAAATGACGTCCAAGCCCATTTTTGAAATTGTGTTGAACAATGCCCGACCTCTAGGTGTAATAAGACGCGAACCCCAGAACGTATGTTTTGCATTGTAGTCGCCAGCTGCTACGAAGCAAGGGCCAAGGGATTTGTAGAAATTCTCGTATTGGTCCTCAGTAATTGCGAACCTAGGAGGGGAGTAAATTGATGATATGACAAAATTAGTGCAAAAATTTTCGATACAAATATTCGTTGCTTGTAAATGTTCTTCGCAAATGTTGTCAATAATATAATGCTTGAGTCTTGACTTTATTAAAATTGCTGATCCACCGCATGCTCTTCCTCTCGGGTCCTTTGAATCATATAAGGTGTAGCCATAAATTTTAAAAAGGCTTCTCGAAGTCAAATGAGTCTCAGAGACCAACATTATATCAATATTTTTTTCCGTGAGGAAGTGCTCAAGTTCATTTTTATGTTGGCGAATGCCGTTTGCGTTCCAGAAACATATTGTTAACGTGTTCATGGCTTATTAAGTATTGCTTGAAGCAGAGTATTCTGCATTCGCAGCATTTCTTGCATCATGCTAGTCATACTTGTTGTAAAATTGTTTATAGTTTGCACCAGATTTTCAATAGTAGCTTCAAGGCGATTAAAATTAAAGCCTGAGTTTGTATTTATTGAAGTATTTGGCCGTGAAACATTTTGTGTGGGAATAGAGCTTGTTTTTGCAGCATCGGCATACGATACACGTGAATTAACTGGTTGGCTCACTTGGGCAAGAGTGGCGGAGTAAGTGTTTGCTGTTTGTGCTGGAGCTACTTTAGGTTTTTGCCCCATTGTCTTTTTAACGAAAGAATATACACGACAACCTCTGTAGTTAGCAGTGTGATTTTCTCCACAATTACTGCATTTTTTGTTACTTTGATCTTTCGGTTTATTGCAACTAGCAGTACCGTGCAATTCACCGCAAATAACACAAACTGTAGGTAATTTGCAGTAAGTTTTTGTGTGGCCATATTCTTGACAATTATGGCACTGTACGGGTCCAGAACGCTTGTGTGGTTCTTCAACTGTTATTTTTCGGTATAAAAGATATTTTAAATTATAAATTGGGTGCGTCTCATTTTTTCTCAATTTTATATCATTCGGCTCAAGTTCAACGCGAAATAGAGGCTGGGGGATCTTCTCCCTATTTATTATATTTGAAACATTTTTTACCTTGAATCCCTGGAGGACGAGTGCGTCTTTTATTTCTTCGGGAACAACATAAGAATCTATGCCCTTCAATACGATCTGCAGGCCTTTAGCACTCTTGAGCTGGTATGTGTAGAAACTTGTTTTATTTTTTTCAAATTCAGAAACCATTTTACGGAAATCTGTTTCGTCATAAATTTGAATTTTCGTTTCATCGATATTGCCACGTTTTATTGGAACAATGTGAAATTTTTTCTCACCAATGACCGAAATTAATTTCTTAATAAGAGCGTTTGAATTTTTTTCTCTCAAATATATTGGTGGCGGCTTGGAGGTTTTTTTCTCAGATATATCAGGTGTGTCGTTGTCATCTTGCAATATTTGAAAACGATTAGTGGAGGATGCGCTGTTATCCCTAGATACCTTTGAAGCAGATGCAATTTTATTAGAATTTGGGCTTCGCCCGCGCTTTCCCACCATTATATATCGGTCCATTCCGACTTGGACCTTGGGTTTTGGGCTACTCTTATTTATATTGACAATTTGGGTAAGTGATGAACACGAGCCTGAATCGGATGATATCGCTGATTTAAATGACGAAGTAGTAGGCAACTGTAATGTTAACAAATCACTAGTTGACATTGGACAAAGCGAAGTTGATCGCTGACGAAAAATTGGCTTAGCCGTTAAAAAAAGTCTGTCATCAGGTTTTTTATTTATTTTGTTTATATTAAGAGCATCAGAACTCACAGTAAGTATATCATCAGATTTTTTATTGTTATCATTAAGATCATCAGAGCTCACAGTAAGATAGGCATTTCTGCCGTTATCACTCACTTCACAATTATTTGTTTTTGAGGTACTCATATAGAGTATTCCTCAAGGGCACTTTGTTAGTGTATTCCTCAAGGGCACTTTGAGTTATTTTGTTTACGGTTGTTTTTGTTTTATTTTTGTTTTAGTTATTACTGTCTATGTAAAAAAATATTAGCAAAGCAAAAAAAGCTTATTTATCAAAGTTAATGTACAACGAATATTATGTACTACAAATATTTTTTTGTATGATTTTTTTTATTATGTATGTAAAAAAAAATCCGCTAATACGTCTGTTCACTATGAAGGTACAACGAGAACTGACAATATGACAGTTAAAAATTAAAGGGTGTTTTAAATTCTATATAAAATATACCTACAATTATGTATATATAGACACTTGAAATTTGCAAAGTTGGTGTATTTTTATACAGACTACAACAATTGGCTTGTCACACACGAGACTAATTTTTATGCCGCACAATTTTTGTTTTTTTAAGAACACACGAGACTAATTCATCCGACATAAAAATGTATACGCATACATAGCTTTGTGTGTGTTAGTGTTTTTTGTATGCATTTGATATTTGCTGTTTTTTAAGTTATGTGTGTATTGGTTTTGTGCTGGTGATGCGGGGTTGTAGCTGGTTGAAAAATTATGCCAAACACGAAACCCCTCTCTTTGCCTCTCTCACCAACAAACTGGCATGTTATGCCAGCACAATTGTTCTCGTGTGTGAAAGGCCAATAACACTAAAATTTAAAAAAAATTTAAATTGAAGGGTGTTCCATCAGTTAATGCAATTTTGAGCATGTAATTTTGACAACTTGCTGTATCTGTAATTTTGACAGAATATGTACAACTATGGCCGCTTAAAAAGAGTGTTCCAAAATGAGCGACGAAAAATTGTAAAATTCTATGTAATATACAATTATATATAGACACTTGAAATTTGCAAAGTTAGTGTATTTTTATATAAACTACAATTAACACAGTAAAATTAAAAAAAAATCTAAATTTAAGGGTATTCTATCAGTTAATGATATTTTGACTATGTAATTTTGACAACTTGCTGTATCTTGGAAAACGTAAGAGGCAAACTCTTTTAATTTTCAAAAACGCTAAAGCCAAAAAATCCTAAAATTAAAAAATTGCCAAACCGAAAAAAATCGCCAAAAACCGAAAAAAAAAACTCCAAAACGAAAAAAAAACGCTAGACTAAAAAAAAATATCTTAAACTAAAATAAATCACCAAAAACCGAAAAAATCGCCACAATAAAAAATCGCCAAAATGAAAAAAAAAACACCAAAAAACAGAAAAAATCGCCAACACGAAAAAGTGCCAAAACTAAAAAAAAATCGTTAAAGCTAAAATAAATCACAAAAACCGAAAAAACGCCAAAACTAAAAAAAAATCCAAAAACCGAAAAAAAGAGAAAAAATAATTCCCAATTCGTATAGTATTACAAGTATCTAGTGTCCGTACGGAAATAATTTTTGCACATAAATTAGGTTTTCATTTCTGTTCGAAAATTAAATTATGTTAACAAAACATACGAACAAATCTAATTTGTCATAGTAAAATATAAAAAAAAAAATCCGGGAATTCCCGCACAAATTTCTCGGGATTGCTTTGCGGGAAAATGTGGCGGCTAATGGGATTTTTTCCCCGGGAGTTCAATTATGAATCACACTACTATTTAGTTATATAAACCTACCGATAAAAATTTAAATCTCTGTTGCCAGTTTATTAAAACTTTATTAAAACTGAACAACTGTTCAAATTTAAATGTCAATAAAAAAAATTATTTAATAGTCGGCTTTTAATATTTGTCATCTAATAATTACAAGGCTTATGCTAATTACATAATAAAATGTATGTTCATTAAGAATACCACGGCTTGGATAAGTTTATAGATTAAACAAAAGCACTGTTGATATAAGAGTAATATGGGGAAAAAATCTCTTACAAAAAATAAACAACTGCAACAACTGAAGGTCGAAATCTCTTATACGAACTCATTTGAGTAAAATAAAAGTATATTTAGAACTAGAGTGTAAATATGTTAATATATTACATTAAATTAAGGCAATAATAAAATTGTAGCAATATTTTCTTTACTTTTAGCATTTGCTAGTTAAATAATTAGATAATTTATGCTAATTACTTAATCATAATTAATGTTTGTGCGCATTCAAAAAGAAATTTTAAAAAAATTACTTCGCCGCTGCAAAGTCTTGAAATTTTAACACAAATAAAAATTCAATTGATATTTTAAGTAAAAAAAATTAATATGGTCAAA
The DNA here is from genome assembly GCA_944452675.1 of Tachina lurida. Classification (NCBI taxonomy): domain Eukaryota; kingdom Metazoa; phylum Arthropoda; class Insecta; order Diptera; family Tachinidae; genus Tachina; species Tachina lurida. The sequence continues at coordinate 10,394,688 of OX101754.1, read as the reverse complement.
AGCTTTAAAAACATAAATAAATTTGCCATTGACGATATTTTTAAAGTTCAAAGTCTAATTTCATGTTTTATTAATTATTTACTATAAACGAACAAGTCAACCCGGTTGCATGTATTCCCTGACTATAAAAACTGAATTGATCTAAATGGAGCGAAAGTTACAAAAAAAGGATACTGTTTTATATCAAAGCACTTTATTACTTTTTGCAGCTAAGCCTATGGCATATCATAATAATAAGCTTATCTTTAAATGCATAACGCAATACTCGTTCTCAAAGTGTATAAAAAGTAAACATTACTTCAATAACGCTGGTTCCATGATAAAAAATTATTACAAATAACAAAAAATTTATGAAAAATTTATAAATAAAAACGCCATAAACTTTAGTAACATTACAATAAATATTTATATAAATAAAGAGTGGAAATTACTTAGGGAGGCCCCAAAATAACTAAAACATTACATAGTTAGATTAAGTTGCTACAAAATTTAGCGGAATGAATTATTAAAATAATTAGATATCTCATTTTAATTTAAACATTTAGAAACCTGGCGGTCTATTCTGTAATTCGAAACGAAATGAAATGCTTTCGAATTTACATGTTATAAGCATACAAATTCGAAAGCAATTTCTTTCGTTTCGAATTACACAGTAGACCCCCTGTATAAGACCTACGTATTCATTTGTATAATAGAGCAAATGCATGGCTTACTATGTATTAAAAACTAATACGACTAAAGCTGTATAAAAGTCCATTAGAACAGTATTACAGGTTCATAATCCGTATAACAGTTTCTTAAAACCTTAAGACAGACTTAGAATATTTTAGAAAATATTGCCAGAAATATACAATGGTTTCAAAATCTATACAACATTTAAACACACTTTGCACAAAGTGTTATATTGTAATAAAAATACTCCAAAAATTATTTGGCATCTTTTTTAGTAATACATTAGTACAAGATTTAAAGAGTTTGTGTAAAAGATTTATCAATTCGTGTATGTATTAAATACAAATGAAACTGTATAAATAAGAGTTCATAAAAACAATAGAAAAAGTTCTGAAGCAGTATAACAGTTTCATAAAGCCTTTAAAATTATTTAAAACGCCTCTAGAAATGTATAAGAGTTTTGAAATCTTTGCAGCACTGCAATAGTATAAAAGTTCCATAAAACTTTTTTAAGACTTTTAAAATTATATGAAATGTGACTAGAAATGTATAAGAGTTTGAAATATAAGTTAGTATATTATTTGTTTGATATATGTAATAGTTAAAAGCAATTTATACTAAGTGTTATATTGTAATCAATTCTTGTATGCATATATTAGATACAAATAAAGCTGTATAAGAGTTCATAAAAACAATAGAAAAAGTTCTTAAGCAGTATAACAGTTTGATAAAACCTTTAAAATTATTTAAAACACCTATAGAAATGTATAAGAGTTTTGAAATCTTTGCAGCAATAAAGTACATTTATTGCAAACTATTTATAAGTACAGTAGACGAAGTTCTTAGCAGTATAACAGTTTAATAAAACTTTTAAGCCTTTTAAAATTATATAAAATGTGACTGGAAATGTATAAGAATTTGAAATATAAGTTAGTATATCAAGAGTTTGATATAATACTTAAAAACAATTTACACTAAGTGTTATATTGTAATAAAATTCCTCCAAAAACTTTTAAAATTATTTAAAAAATCTCTAGATATGTATGTTTTTAAATCTTTGCAACACGGCAGTGCACTTTTTGCATACTGTTTATAAGTACAATAGAAAGAGTTCTTAAGTAGTATAACACTTTCGTAAAACTTATTTAAAACGTTTTGAGAAATGTATAAGAGTTTTGAAATATTTTCAACACTGCAGTGAACTTATTGCAAACTATTTATAAGTACGGTAGAAGAAGTTTATAAGTGGTATAACAGTTTCATAAAACTTTTAAGACTTTCAAAATTATACAAAATGTGACTAGAAATTTATAAGAGTTTGAAATATAAGTTAGTACATAATGAGTTTCATAAAATAGTTAAAAACAATTTACACTAAGTGTTATAATAAAATTCCTCCAAAATATTTTGGAAAACTTAATTAATTGTTTGGCAACAATTTGTGTAAGAGAAATATCAATTCGTGTATGAATGTATTAGATACAAATAAAGTTGTATAAAAGTTCATAAGTGCAATAGAAAAAGTTCTTAAGTAGTATAACAGTTTCATAAGACTTTTAAAATTATTTAGAATTGTATACATATGTATAGAATTGTATACGAGTTTTAAAATCTGTGCACCACTACAATGTACTTATTGCAAACTATTTATTATAAGTACAGTAGAGGAAGTTCTTAAGCAGTATAACAGTTTCATAAAACCTTTAAAATTATTTGAAACATCTCTAGAATTCCAGACGAGTTTTAAAATCTGTGCAACACTGCAGTGTACTTATTGCAAACTGTTTATAAGAAGAAGTTCTTAAGCAGTATAACAGTTACATAGAATTTTTTAAATACTATTAAAATTATATAAAAAGTGACTACAAATGTATAAACGTTTGAAACACTGCAGTGTTCTTAGTACAAGAATTTCTTAGGCAGTATAACAGTTTTATACAAGTTTTAAAGTTATGTATTTAAAACACCTCTAGAAATGTATGAGTTTGAAAATAATTGCAAAAGTGCAGTGCTGTTTGCACTAAACTGTTCATAGGTACAGTAGAACCTCTTAAGCAGTATAACAGTTTCATAAAACTTTTAAGACTTAAAAATGCATAAAATGTCACTAGAAATTTATAAAAATTTTGAAAATCTCTAAAAATCTATCGAACTAACTGTTATATTGTTATCAAAAAGCCTTACAATAGTGCGAAAAACTTCCTAAGTGTTTTAAATCTCTCAATTCTACAACAGTATAAGTCAGTATAAGAGTATTCTAAAGCAAAAATTAAGTTACGCAAATACGTATGTATGTATGTGTATCCTGCGATAAACGAAAATAATAGCGTTTTAAATTGAAATATTTAATACGGATTTTAAATTGAAATATTTAAAATCCGTATAACAGTTTTTCTAATTCACTAATAAGTAAAAATTAACATAACAGATCATTAAGTAGACACTAATATAATTATACAAACAGCCGGTAGGATAACGTAAGTTGACAATAAGCAGTATAACAGTTTCTAAAAACTTTACACACCTCTTAAACAACATATAAAATACTACTGAAATGTAGAAGAGTTTAATTATCTATAAATTAAATATTAAAACAGATGAAGTGCTCTAGCTCGTCTTCTTCTAAGTTTTAGAAAATTTTTAGTTTTATGGAATTTTTCTCGTACTTCAACGTTATAAGTTAGTATAACAGTTGAATAGTTGAGTTGTTAGGTAACTCGATTTATACATTTCAAAATTAGAAATCTGTATAAGAGATTTATCAAATCACAACACAATGAAAATGTATAGACCATTGGTGGAGCTAAAAATATTTTCTGGTGATTTTCATGAGTAATATTAAAATATATTATTACAGGCAATTTTTAATAATACTGGAGGGGGCTACGGCTATAGTATGGACAATAATTACAAATAGTTCATATGCAAATACCACCTAACAAAAAGACTGTTTTTATAACCTAATCTAAGCTAGAAACAAGGTTACATAACAAATCGTTAATATATTCTTGAGTAACACTTTGTAGCCAGCTCAATTAGCTTTTATGAAATTGAAACCCCTTAATGATTTTCCATTAATAATGTTTTTCTTCCTGGCATTCCACAAAGAAAACACTACATATGCCTGTATGTAGGGAGGAGAATATGACCCGTATTGAAACTGTACAAAGTTTTATAATCAACCACGACCACACCATAAATTTTACCAGAAAGCCGTACATTTCTCACAGAAAATAAATATTCCACAACAACAATATACATGTCAGACACGGACAACAAATAAAAAAAAATAACAGAGATATTAAACTTTGTAATTTATTATTAAATGAAAAAAAAATAATAATAATAAATAATCGACCATAAAATTTTATTAATTGAATAATAAATATAAAAGGGAAATAACAGACAATTGCACAATAAAAATATTATACAAGTAAATAATTATAAAAATGATATTGATATCAATTCTTACAGGCAAAAGCAAACAATAATTGAAAATAATAAAAAATAAAACAAAATTTTTTACACATATATAGAACAGTTTACCTGACGTCTTACATTGGACATGAAATGCTGTTAAGACGTGGCATTGAGAGTTAACATAATTTTAGTTCCAGTGTTACCCATTTCAGGCCTGGTTTATTAAACGGCAAGTTAGGAAAGATATTAAAATTTCAGGAAATTTGCCAATTTAAAGATTCTTTGAACGGTTACAGTGACTTAAACTTATATTAAATGGATTTTGAAAATTTATAACAGTTTGAGAGCTGTATAACAGTGTATAACACTTATAGAAACTGTCATACAATTTTTTAAATTAAATGTAATATATCCCAGAGCTAAAGACAAGTTAATTATCTTATCGAAATACATGTATAACAGTTTCCAGCACCTCTCAAGTAGTGCGGGAGTATGACTAAGAAAAAGTGTAGAAGAAATTTTTGACCTACACATGTTTAACAGTTTGATAGCTGTATAACAGTGTATAACACTTATAGAAACTGTCATAAAACTTTGTAAATTAAATGTAATATATCCCACAGCTAAAGACAGGTTAATTATCTTATCGAAATATATGTATAACAGTTTGTTAGCACCTCTCAAGTAGTGCGGGAGTGTGGTTAAGAACAAATTTAAAAGTAATTTTTAGAATTTTTTCAATTTCATGCTACTTCTGTCTTATGAAAGAAATATAAAGATACTTGTATATATGTAGCTTTTGCCTCGTTAAATTTTGCTATGCAATATTCTCGGTTTTTCTTCAGCTCTTCACATCACCAAGTTGTGCCAATAGCTGAAATTTCTTCAATAGTTTCACAACTGCTGGCCAAGAAGGTGCTTCACGACAACCCAAAAAATTCTTTAGTTTTGCGAATTGTGACCGCGAAATTTAGATTTTTTTTCGAATTTTAATAATTTATTAACTCATATAACAGTTTAAAATAATTTAGAAATCTCTATTAGAGTTAATCAAGCTTTATTATGAGCGAAAATATATATTTAAAATTATTATAACAGTTTTAGAGTTGTATAACAGTGTATAACACTTATCGAAAGTGTTATAAAACTTTGAAAAATAACAGTAATAGCTCACAAAACTATAAAAAATTCAATTTTTTTTTAAATAATTGTATAACAGTTTTCAAAAGTTTCCAAAAACATTAAGCACTTTAAAAAAATTTGAGAAAGGTATTTTTTTTAATAAAGGTACTTCTTTGAAAAAGATACTTGTTTTTGAAAAACGTACTTCTTTTAATACAAAAAGGTAATTTATTTGTTTTCATTGAAAAGTACCTAAACGTACGACGTACTTGTTTAAAAAAGGTTCATTTTTAAAAGAATCACTTTTTTTAAATACTCATTGTAAAAATTTGTTTTCAAAAAGGTATTTTGTTTATAGCGATTTAAAAAAAATTAATAAAATTTTAATGAAATAAATGACACATGCTATTTTTAAATTATACTTTTTCAAGAGTCAAATTATTTAAAAAGTTCAAAAGGTATTTTTGTAATTGGAAAAATATTTTTTTATAACATGATATATTTTTCAAAATAGCGGGCACCTTTTAGAAAGTCCTGTCTTTTAAAAAAGTACTTTTTTAAATGAAGTAAGTACTTTTCAAATCACATATATGTACAAAAAAAAATTAAAAGCAAAGGAAAATAATCATAGTTTATTTTTAATTTAATAATACGAGTAGTTTCTTTTTCCTTTTATTTTGCAGTCTTATCGTATTTCTTTTCTACATACATACATTTTCTTACACCAAGTGCAGAGTGCATATTATTTTTAATTTTGTACAAAAGTGTCGTTGACGCAATTAATGCTTTACACAATCAATGTGATTGTTCAAATTAAAAGTTTACGCCTCTAAATAAAACAAAAACTTTGATGATAATTCAGAGAATCTTTTTTTGTAATGTGTGATTACTTGAAAAGTAGACATACTTACATACTCGTATATACAAAACTTTAGTTTACATTAAACAAATCATTTTGCAAGCTTTAGGTTAAGAGCTTTTGAAATTAAAAAAAAAATATTTTAATTAATTAAACCAAGCAGAGTAAGTGGTTTATTTCTTTGAATCAAAACGAGATACATATATTTATATATCAGCTACGTCCAAGCCATATGCACAATGTGCAAACTTTTATAAAGAGCTTTTTGTGCTTTCACACTGATGAGAGTAAAACATCCACAAAAACAACAACACAACAGGCAGCAATGATTGCTCTTACTTTGCAAAGAAATAAGAACAAATTGAAGAGCTTTCAAAGCTGTTTACCTCAAATGCAAATATCAGTGTGTGTGTGTGTGTTTGGACGTATGTATGCTTCCTGCTGATTTAGCTATAGTCTATGTGGTTTTTAGAAAAGCTTAGAAACTTCTTATCTTTATATAAAAATTACAGAAAAATAATTGAGAATTATCTATGAATTATGGTGTAAATAAGAAAACACTTGAGTCAATTAACAGGTTAAATAAATTTAGGGAACCGAAGGTCCTTGTTTCGAGTCCGGTACCAGACAAGTCATTAAATAACAACACCAAGCATTTGTCTGATAAGCATTGGTGTCCCTTTGTATCAGTTGTTGTAGGAAAGTTCAGGTGATGAAGGCATAGTCACTGGTCACTGAACTACACTGAATTCAGCAGATACTAATTCTAATGTAACATCAGAGCGCCCACTCTCCTTCGTCGGTATTGTGTAGCAGAATTATGGGCTAAGTAAAATAATCAATAAAATGGCTCCTAAACACAGCTTAAAAAGTTAATACGCCTAATTGACACCAGAGGCGCTGCCACTCTGCTGTCAATTAGAATAAAAACGTGCAAAAAAGCAGAGTTGTAAACGAATGAAGCCTTCCTCTATCTCTTCTTTCACCACCTGTCTTCTCCATCACTACCCCTTTCCTAAAGAAGGTAATACCTACTAGTAGTAGTAGGCATTCATTGCCTAAGTTTAATTAAAAAAAACTGATGATAATTTTGTCTCTGCTTTTAAACTTATTTTTATTTAACGATTTAGCGGTCCGAATGCTTTTTGATCAAATCTTTAATAAACTATAATTAATTGTTTTAATTAAACTTTCAGTCAGCACAGTCATTATTCCAAGAACTTTTAGTAATACATATTGCATTAATGCATTTCTTATTTACTTGCTTTCTTAGTTGTTTCCAAATAATTTTTATTACATAATTAATTATGTTTAAAAATGTTTTAATTAAACTATTTATATAGATATTTTCAAAAAAGATTTGTTAACTCCTTGTGTTCAAAACTTAGTTATGTGAAGCAGCTTTTATTAGCCAAATAAAATAAATCCTTTAAGAAACTCCTGCTTCAGTTTAAAATTATATTCCCTTTAGTGTTTGCTTATGGCAAATCTACGTGTTTAGACGTGTGTATGTGTGTATGTGTGTATGTATGTATGTATGTATGTATGTGTGTGTGTGTGTGTACATTTACATTGGTATGATCTAACATCCTTGTGCTATGAATTGCCGCTATCATTTGTAACTTCCTTAACATTATAAATTATCCTTCCAATATCCTATTAGGATTAACACTTAAAAGCATGTTAACCTTTCACACTCAAACCAACGCAAACAAAAAAAAATTATAGCGTATGTACATGTACACAAACACTCCCCAACACTTTCTTGTTAACACAAGTTGGTTAGTGTTTTTTTTGCTGAATTTGCTTGCTAAGACTTAAAGGCTAATAACTGTGTTGATAGTGGCATTTAGTTTGCTCAGCACCGCAATTCCCCGCCTATGAAATGAAAAGCAACAGTTCGATAATTTTCTTTAACAATGTTCTTTTTCCTTTATTTTCTTCTTTTTATTTGCTTTTTCTACGGAGTCATACACTTCCAGCAGTCATATCTATCTTTTTTTTAAGGCCATGAATGTCAGGTTGATATTTACAGGCAACACCCATGTGAAATGTTAAAATGATGAGAATAACTTTGATGAACAGTGCGAATACTTTACACCCTGCACTGTATAGTATTTGCTTTAGCAGAAAATGGGTACAATTTTTTTTTATAAAAACATTTAAATTATCATAAAAATCGTATTATTAATTTTTAGTAACCCGTACGAATACTTTGCACCCTGCACTGTTTAGACTTTTCTTTAGCAGAAAATGAGTAGACTTTTTTATAAAAACATTTAAATTATCATAAAAAATTTCATGATTAATTTTTAGTAACCCGTACGAATACTTTGCATCCTGCACTGTTTAGATTTTTCTTTAGCAGAAAATGGGTAGAATTTTTTATACAGATATTTAAATTATCATAAAAATCGTATTATTAATTTTTTGTAACCCGTACGAATACTTTCCACCCTGCACTGTTTAGATTTTTCTTTAGCAGAAAATGGGTAGAATTTTTTTTATAAAGACATTTAAATTATCATAAAAAATCATATTATTAATTTTTAGTAACCCGTACGAATACTTTGCACCCTGCACTGTCTACATTTTTCTTTAGCAGAAAATGGGTAGATTTTTTTATACAGACATTTAAATTATCATAAAAATCGTGTTATTAATTTTTTGTAACCCGTACAAATACTTTGCACCCTGCACTGTTTAGACTTTTCTTTAGCAGAAAATGGGTAGACTTTTTTTATAAAGACATTTAAATTATCATTAGAAATATTATTAATTTTTAGTAACCCGTACGAATACTTTGCACCCTGCACTGTTTAGACTTTTCTTTAGCAGAAAATGGGTATATTTTTTTTTATAAACACATTTAAATTATCATAAAAAATTTCATGATTAATTTTTAGTAACCCGTACGAATACTTTGCATCCTGCACTGTTTAGATTTTTCTTTAGCAGAAAATGGGTAGATTTTTTTATAAAGACATTTAAATTATCATAAAAAATCATATTATTAATTTTTAGTAACCCGTACGAATACTTTGCACCCTGCACTGTTTAGACTTTTCTTTAGCAGAAAATGAGTAGACTTTTTTTGTGAAGACATTTAAATTATCATAAAAAATTTCATGATTAATTTTTAGTAACCCGTACGAATACTTTGCATCCTGCACTGTTTAGATTTTAGATTTTTAGAAAATGGGTAGAATTTTTTTTATAAAGACATTTAAATTATCATAAAAAATCATATTATTAATTTTTAGTAACCCGTACGAATACTTTGGACCCTGCACTGTTTAGATTTCTCTTTAGCAGAAAATGGGTAGAATTTTTTTTATAAAGACATTTAAATTATCATAAAAAATCATATTATTAATTTTTAGTAACCCGTACGAATACTTTGCACCCTGCACTGTCTAGATTTTTCTTTAGCAGAAAATGGGTAGATTTTTTTATACAGACATTTAAATTATCATAAAAATCGTATTATTAATTTTTTGTAACCCGTACAAATACTTTGCACCCTGAACTGTTTAGACTTTTCTTGAGCAGGAAATGGGTAGACTTTTTTTATAAGAACATTTAAATTATCATTAGAAATATTATAAATTTTTAGTACCCCGTACGAATACTTTGGACCCTGCACTGTTTAGATTTTTCTTTAGCAGAAAATGAGTAGACTTTTTTTGTAAAGACATTTAAATTATCATAAAAAATTGTATTTTGTATTAAGTTTTTGTAACCAGTACGAATACTTTACACCCTGCACTGTATAGTATTTTCTTTAACAGAGAATGGTTACTTTTTTATAAAGACATTTAAATTATCAAAAAAATCTTATTGTTCTTAAGCTCCAAAATGGATTTAAAAGGACCAAATACATATACAGATATATTTTGTATTGCAAAGCTCACAGCTTTTTCCTAAGCTTGTAAAATACACAAAATATTGTAATTTATTTCGCTTATTCTTACACTTGCCTGGTCACGGACTAAAGCTTAAATTAGACGTGACATAGCCATAACGCCATAGCCATAACCAAACCAAAATTCAATTGGTTTGGTTATAGCTATGGCATTATGGCTATGTCACGTCTAGTTTAAGCTTAAGTTACATACATATCGTTGCACAGTGGGGCCAAACCCCATTTTTTGGCGGATTAATTCATATCTCCACAACTATAATAGTAGGGGTCACTAAATTTGATGTGGATAACTCTTAGAAAAAAGTACATGTTTCGACAAAATCTTGGCGTTACGGGAGGGGGAAAGGGGTACCCCCCTTGCAAATTAATTATTATTTTTCCAATATCTGCCGAACTACAAGAGTGAGGTGGACTAAATTTAATGTGAATACGAGTAGCTCTTAGAACAAACTGCGAGTATATGTTCCAACAAAATATTGGCGGTATAGGAGGGGGAGTCGGGTACCCCTATCATTTTTTTTTTTAAGAAATACTGAAGCAGAAACGAAATAAATATAAACGGTGCTTAAACAAAACAAGCAAAAATTCATGATATTTTTACTCACGCACGCTCCTGATGAATTGTCTGCCATTGTTAACTGACTTCGAAAAGGAATTATACAAAAATAGATTTTCCAATTTTTTAATAAGCGCGTTATATTTTAAATTATCATTATATCGCTCGTTTACTTCAATAGTGTCATAACTCAAATAATGCGTTTTTTGAGTTAATAATGCAAAATAATTCGGCACTTTGTATTTTATATTCTGTAAAAATTTCATATAAGTAGCTTGTACCGATTGTAGTTTTTTTTTTGTTATTTGAGAGTGTATAGCTTCTCATTGGTCCCATTCCAAAAAAAAATGGGTGGGAGCACTCCCACAATTTTTTTAATTTAATTTTATGATATTCTATTTATTTGATTGCTGCGAAACGTATAAAACACCCTTGGTTCTTATAATTACACAATTTTAAAGTTTAAAAAATGGGCGGGGTTATGCCCATAAAAATTTATTATAATATTTCACGCGGTTCTACTTAACCGCTTTCTACGAAACTTACCACACACCTTGAGCTCTAAAATATACACAATCTTGCATTTAAAAAAAATGGGCGGAGTTACGCCCATTAAAATTTAATATTTTATTTTACGTGGTTCTACTTTACCGATTTTTACAAGACACACAATCTTGCATTTTAAAAATGGGCGGAGGCACGCCCATTAAAATTAAATTTTAATTTTTTCACGAACTTCTTCTTATCTTCTTCTATCAGATCTTTGCATTGAAGTCGGTTTTTTTTTGGCAGCAAGAATTATTTTTTAATTAGTCCGTGAAATCACCGCCTGTGGCCTCTATGTGTGTGTGCCCTAATTTTATAGAAGGACGAAAAAACATGCTGAAATGGATTTCGAATTTTCCCAATTTAATAAAAAAAAAATCGCTATATTTTTCTTTGAGCTGATTTGATTTTGTTTTGCAGCAGGATATAAAAAAAAAAAATTTTAATTTTTTAAATTTTTTGTTAAATAGAGCTTTTTGCGTTTTAGGTAACGATATTTTATTTAATATACGTAAGCTTAAACAAAAAGAAATTTCAATAGTGTTAAAGGGGAGAAGTGGGAGGGGGATTAGCACTAGATTAAGTTGAAAAATCAACAATTTGAATAAAAACTTATGCTCCTGTTGTTGCTGAACAAACATGTGTGTGTGTTGATTTTGTAGCCTTTTCTAGGATGCAACAGTTTGACGTCCCTCTCTCTCTCTCTCTCTCACTCTCACTCTCACTAGCTCTCCCCAGCAATATATTTATTTAAGTTTGCAGACATGCTGACAACAATAAGGCACAATGCTGCTGTTTGTGTCTTGTACATTCACCCCTATAATATTTATGCTAAAACTATAATCCATGACGGGATTTCATGAATTCATTATATTGTATGTATTTTGTGAATTATTAAGCAAAACGCGTTGTTGACAGTAAAAGGGCTTTGTCATTGTGTTACTTTTTGGTTATTGTTAACAAAGTATGTAGTAAGTGTAGAACGGGTGACTGAATGCAGCATGAGGTTGAAAGTAATTTGTATAAAGTAATTAGTTAACTAGATAATGATAAGAAAGCTCCATTACACATATTGCCTTCCACATAATAAATATTACAAAATTTATGAATTTATACATTACCGAATTTTTTATGAAATTAGTTGCTTGAAACTTTTTCTTATTTGTCAAGCATGGAGGCATGGAGAAGCCAATCAGATAAAAAAGTTACCAATAAAGAGCTTTAGAGATTCGCGCACGCAATGTTTTCTTCTGTAATGCTGCCATTAGCAAGTGGAAAATGTTTGCTGCAATAAATTTCATGAAAAATTTTTCAGTGTAAATTCGGTAAAATGTTGTGAATAATAAGGCATTCGTTAATTTGAGGTTTTGGATCGCTAAAATAATAGGGCACATTTTCTGTAGCGTTGCTCTTCCCCAGTATGCTCCGAGTAGCGGAATTTACACTAAGAGAAGAAAATTAGATATAACTCCCAGATGAGGTTGAGGAAATCCCATGCGAAGGACCATATAGAATCTTGCAATAATTGTCGTGGTATAGGAAAATATATAGTGTATGGAGAGTAGACCATTAACATAATGTTTTCCCTATACCGCTACACATTTCACCACTAAGTATTCTTTGTATCATCTATTGTAGTCTTAAATATGAGGAGCTGGCGAAAAAAAATAGACATGTCCTCAGTAAATGATTTTTTCTTTTATTTTTTTTGGGCTCTCCAAGTACACACATCTATGAAGTCACAAAATATTTTACCTTAAAAAAAAAATAAAGAAAACTGACTTTTCCGTGCTATTCTCTATCTAGGTAGTTCAGTAATTTGCTTGTCCTGTAAAAAAACAGTCTGATTTTGCTCATTTTTTTATCAAACACTCGCTTACTAGAGGTCTCTATCCACTAGCCATGAACTTGGTATGGACATCATGTCGGACATCGCAAATGGCTAATGGAGACCGCTCATTTCCATGTTTCATCCATGCTCTGACATCCATGCCCGAACGCATAGCTGAGCAACAATGTTCGCCATGATATTTGGAAGAGAAAGAAAAAGCGACAGAGCAAAATTGGTAAATATTCCATCTCTATTGCACTACTGAACATGATATGTCTGAGCATATGTCCATCGCACGTATTCACCACAACAAAGAAGTTGATAAATTTTTCACAGTTGCTCTGACAGTTGCTGTTAAGCCATAGCACAGCTGCATTGCTTGTTGCTGATGACTGTTCTGTTGCTTTAACTTCGAAATTTAAAACAGTTTAGTCAAAGCCACATTTTCAAATGTTCGTGGACCTTTGTATGCTTTAATTGCCGAAGCTATGAATTATTGTTAAACTTAATTTTTTTGATTAGCCAAATGCCGATAACTGAATAAATATAAAATTCATATTGTTGTACTTATTTTTTTAAGACGTTGACCTTAGCTAAAACAAAGCGACAGCGAAAGCAACAGTCAAAATTCGTGTTCTATTAAGTTGATTTTTTTTTTCGTTTAACGGCACAGTCGTCCGTCGTTTTGTGATCTCGTTTCGCTATCGGTTTTAAAACTTTTGCCGGTCACAACACAGTCAAAGCGAATGAAATAAAAAAAAAATTAAGCACTTTCGATAAATCTATAATATTTGCTATTGAACTTTATTAAAGTAAACTTTTCAAGCGGGTGCTATTTTTTTTAAAGGTATCTTTTTCAAAAAATTACATTTTACACAAAAGTACCTTTTTCAAAAAGGTACCTTTTATAAAAAAAGTACCTTTTCCACAAAAGTACCATTTTCACAAAATTACCTTAAAAAAACAATATGTTTTAATAAAATATATTAATTTTTTTACAAAAAAAGGACGTTTTTGTGTGAAAAAAAATTACCTTTTCCAAAAAAGTTCTATTTAAAAGGGATCCTTTCAAAAACAAAAACAAACAAATTTTTAGATTTTTTCAAATTTTAAAAATTTTAAAATTTCAACAATTTGCACGCATTCCTCTGGAGTAAGTCGATTCGTAATGAAATTTCAACGCAAACTAAACAAAAAACAACTATCAGCTGTTAAATGGGTGCTCAAATAAAGCAGTGATGCCTACTCAAGGTTGTGACACTCTAAAAAAATAAGCTTTATATATAAAATTTGGAGGAACACAACAATTAGAGCTGGGGTCTGTCTAATCGTCGCTTTTGATAACGATATAATTCGAGATATTATTTCATTCGCTATCGAACAATGTAATAATATGGTTCGATATCGAATGCCATAATCTCAAACTGTAAAAACGTGATCGAATCCGCTCGTTATCGAAAGCGTCAATTAGACCCCTGGATCATTGTTATCAAAACGTTGTACAAATTTCTACATGGCAGTACTCGCTAACAAAATTGCAACGTTTAAGAATTTCTCACAATTTTCAAAAGGTTTTTGTTTTTTATTTTATGTTTTGCAATTTATTTGAAATTGCCTTTTTAACAAAATATTTTTTGTGATGAAATTTTTTTGCTAAATTTTTTTTTAATTGCTGGTGGTAAAATTTTTTTTTTTAATTTTCCCTCAAACTTTAAACTGAAGAAAAAATAGCTCAGGGGGTCTACTCTGTAATTCGAAACGACAGAAACTTCTTTCGAACTTCCATGCTATTGACATATAAATTCGAAAGCATTTTCTTTCGTTTCGAATTGCAGCCCTGCAGGAAATGGAACTGACACAAGACTAGTCATGTGATCGGTCTTTAAGTGATAGGGACCAGTCCGAGTTCTAACACTTCCTATGAAGCGGACCAATTACTTTTACATATGGATGGCCTAGGATGGAGTTAATTGACACTTTGTATGCACCTTTTGACTTGTCACTGAACTATCGCACAGGGTAGGTTCCTGTGTAGAATAATATAAATTATTTAAAAATGTCATTCCGACACTTAACTGTAACAATGAAAACATGTAATTTTTTGTTTTTATTTGTTAGTCCCAGTCCCGATTTGCACTTTTTGTTGCAGCAACTTTTTAGTGCAAAAGAGCGAGAGAGGAAAATAAAAAGTATACGTACATATATTTCAATTTCAACACTCTCACACATATTCAAGAATTGCGGGGAGAAAATCCAAAGAAAAAAAAACATATATTTATATTGTTTGATAGGCCCTGGACTCAGCTACAATACTAGAACGAGTCACAATAGCTAGAACGAGGCTGTTGAAGCTGTTTAGCTTTCAAGATCTTTAGTAATTCTCAATTACTTTGTGGTAGATTTTATATAAATCCAATTTTTTTTTTCAAGAATTTGGTTGGAAATTTTCTGATAAATTTGCATTAGCATTAACGTAATGCAGCGTATAGAGAAAATATTAGACAACATAGTTACCTTCATATATAGAAACCACCTAACTCATTATTTTTTATTTTATTTTTTTGAATTAGAGATTTTGTCATTTTTCAATATATCAGATACATCGCGAAAATGGTGAATATGTAACCATTTACACGATATATCTTCTTTTCACCATACACTACGCCCTACTTTTTTTTAACACTACCATTTTCTCAAGTCCTACGACGAGTACGCTTGGTGCAATTGTCACCAAGTGTGACAATTATCTGTAATTCAATATGTCTTGGGTGTATTTTGAGTAAAATTATCGTTAGGTTTAAATAAAAAAAAAAAAATAGGTTTCAAAAAAATCACCTCCTAGCTCCTGTATCGCGCAATAAATAGCAGAGCTACAAAAACAGATAAATTGAAGAGACTTTACAGAATATTTGCCCAGCTTAAATTTAAATTTAACCTCATGTCATTTTACACATGCACAATGTCTTCTTTTAATATGTAGATACATACATACATACATATGTACATATCACTCATTTACTTCAATAGTGTACTAACTCAAAAAATTCGTTTTTTGAGTTAATAATGCAAAATAATTCGGCATTTTGTATTTTATCTTGTGTAAAAATTTCTTATAAATAGCTTGTACTATCACCTCGTGAGAGAAGAATATTTTTTCATGTTTTCAATGCGTTGCATGTAAACTGAAATCTTTGAAAGCGTTTTCTGTTTTTTTGAGTTGTGACACTATTGAAGTAAATGAGCCATATGTATTTCTCATTAAAAAAATTTTAAACACATAAATTATTTAAATTTAAATTAGTTTCTAATGAACATACATACATACATATTTTTTTCAAGTTGCATTTAAAAATTTAATGCACAAAATACTAGTTTTATTTAAAAAAAAAGAATATTCATTCCTTCATTATCAGTTGCACGAGTATTCCAAATGTAATTAAAAAAAGGAAAAACTAAGTTAAACCACCTCTCTAAACCGTAATTACATACACATGTCACCATAAACAACATTATAATTATATGCATTATCGCAATGATACCACCGTCACCACTGCTATGGCCAACGAT
Organism: Tachina lurida; assembly: GCA_944452675.1. Classification (NCBI taxonomy): domain Eukaryota; kingdom Metazoa; phylum Arthropoda; class Insecta; order Diptera; family Tachinidae; genus Tachina; species Tachina lurida. Next base: position 10,378,190 of record OX101754.1, on the reverse strand, counting down.
GCACATGCACATACGAGGGTGGTCCCAAAATTTAGCCTAACCTAACAAAGAGAACAAATTTGCTAGAGATTTTTCTTAATTTAATTTTTAACTTTTGATGATTCCAAAAAATTACTAAAGAACATGACCTTGAAACTTATTACCCAACTAATTTTTAAAATAACTTCAAAAAAAAAAGGAGAAGATTATCAATTCGTCTATATATATTTTTTATAGCTATGCTATTTATGACTCGATACAGGAGTTAGGACGACGTAACAAAAATACTCGACACTATATCAGTTGTAAATCTATTTTTGTCTTGATTTCTTTGTACTTAAAACCAGAGTACGAAAATAAACGAAACAAATTGTTTGATTTTGTTTTGTTTCGTTCTTTCAAATGAGTGAAACAAAAACAAAACAAAAACAATGAGAACGATCGCTCAATTTGTTTTTGTATTGTTTTTGCACCTGAGCACAAACCAGAGAACACAGCCGATCGGCTGTAAACCAGCTACCAGCCGCCACCGGCCACAAACAATACATTAATTTAATCGTGCGCCGCTACAAATAAATGGAAAAATTTTTAAAAATTTGCTGCGTATTTGACATCATCATATAATATAATTTTATTGCATTGTTATTTAACACATTAAGTTTGGTTTATATAGCTAAGCAGCATAGCTATAACCGGGTGTACTAAGACACCTCCCTTCTTTTTTGATTTTGTTACTTTATAGCTCGCTACATTTTCGACTGATTTTAAAAATTCTTTTTTCATCATCCTATTGTAAAAAAAGGTAGGATGTGCCACTCCCTTATAATTATTTTCCTTTTATTTTATTATATTTTACTTATGCGATTGCTACGAAACTTATCCAACATATTGGGCTCTCGCAATTTGGAAGTTAAAAAATGGGCGCAGCCACGCCCAATAAAAGTTAATATTTTATTTCTTATGCTTCTATTTGACCGATTTTTACTAAAACTTTACACACAGCCTAAAGTTTAGGCAATAAATAACATCTTATTCGCAAAAATGGGCGGTTTCACGCCCATTAAATTTTAATATTATATTTCACGTGCTTCTATTTGAGATTTTTAAGAAACTTGGTACACGCCTTGTGGGCGTGCCACACCCATTGAAATTTAACATTATGTTTTATGTGCTTCTACTTAACCGATTTTTATGAAACTTGGCACACACCTTGAAGTTTTAAAAATACACTATTTTTCATTCAAAAAAGTGGGCAGGACCACGCCCAATAAATGTTAATATTATATTTCGCATGTTTCTATTTGATCGATTTTTACTAACTCTTTCACACAACCTGAGCTTTAAAAAGGACCTAATATTGTTGTCGAAAAAAGTGGGCGGTGCCACGCCCATTAAATTTTAATATTATATTTCACGTGCTTCTACTTTATCGATTTTTACGAAACTTGGCGCACACATTGAGCTTTTAAAAAGACACCATCTTGCATTCAAGAAAAGGGGCAGGGCCACGCCCATTAAATATTAATACTATATTTCACGTTATATTACTTTGTAGATTGTAGAAACTTGGTACACAGCTTGAGCTTTTAAAAAGACAAAATCTTGCATTGAAAAAACAGGGCGTGATCACGCCCATTAAATTTTAATATTATATTTCAAATGCTTGTACTTAACCGATTTTTACGAAAATTGTCATATACCTTGAACTTTTAAAAACACACAATCCTGGATTCAAAAAAGGGGGAGGGACCACGCCTTTTAAGTTTTAATAAAATATTTCACGTGCTTGTACTTAACCGATTTTTGAGAAACTTGGTACGCACCTTGAACTTTTAAAAGGACACAATCTTGCCTTAAAAGAAGTGGGCGGGGCCACCCCCATTTAAATTTACCATTATATTTCACATGCTTCTACTTTACCTACTTTTACGAAACCTGGCACACACCTTGAGCTCTGAAAAATACTTGTATTTAAAAAATAAATGGGAGGGCCACACCTATGAAAGGTTAGTATTAAATTATACGAACTTCTACTTATCTGATTTCCACGAAACTAGGAAAAGAGTTTCGGCTTTTAAAATTACATAATTTTGTGCTTAAAGAAGTGGGCGGGGCCACGCTTTATATACTTTAGTATTATATTTCACGTGCTTGTACTTAACCGATTTTTACAAAACTTGGCGCACACCTTGAGCGACAGTAACGCGATGCTGAATTTAGAAAAGTGGGCTCACTCTAATATTTACCAAATTGGGCGTGACCACGGCCCTAAATAGATATATAAAATTGGCTCTAAGAATTTAAAAATAAAACTTGAACTCAAATTAAACAGACTTCAAAAGTAAGCAGTAAAAATTTAAAAATAATTTAGATGCAGTTAAACATTTTTACATGAGTTACCTTTAATTTATTACAATGGACCCAGCTGGCTCTCCGAGTGGAGCTGCATTATAGCACCATCCGTCCTACCTTTAGTTTTATTCAAAGTCGGTGATAATAACAAATGATAACTAAACGCATATCAATGGCTTAACATAAAAAGGGCGTATCTCAATTTTTTTTCGAAATCGCCTTTTTAACGTTTTCTGGGAGACAACGTATAATTGCATCCTCGTTGAAGATCTTAGTACGTTGCAGTTCAAAGTCAAGGACTTGTGGCAAGTAAATGATTTAGTTTTTCTTCAGTTGTTTGCTTCTCCTATAAAATATCGAAAATTCGAGTTCCGCCATTAAGCCATCGATATATAAATAAATATAGAATTTGCTAACCTGATTGGTACCTTCTTCGAATATCATTACAGATAACACATAAAAAAATATTTTATCTAGCTGAATCTAAATTATTTTTAGCTGTTTAGTGCTTATTTTGATTTTTTTTTTTGTTAAGTTTTTTTTTTTTTTGAAACTACTGCCGTTATCCATACTCCAGGTTGTATAGTTTTTGGACCGCCCTCGTACATACATTCGAAATATACATGTATGTATGGATGTTAGTGTGTGTTGCACTAATGTAATAACAACTCGTACCATTAAACCATTTTTTTTTTTGCTGTATCCAACATCACAATTTGATGCTTCTCGGCGTGTAGTTGTGGTTGTTAACAAACAAATAAACAGAGGAAAAAATTATATGAATGTATTTACAAACGACATCAACAACAAACCTAAAATTCTCCTGATGTAGAAGTAAAATTGCAATTGAAGGCAATAAATGTTTCTCTCTCTCTTGTATTTGACATTTTAAAACACAGTAAGTGACATTATTGTGTCATTGCAACCAACAAACAAATCCAAACATAAGCAAATACGAGCAAATACTTGTACAAATACGCATAATTCCCTTACAAACACATTTACCCATTTGCCATGTACAACTCGTATGTACTTGTACCTGAACATGGAGTTTATAATTACATACACACAAGTACATATAAAGGGTGTTTTTTATTGAGGTATAGAACTTTAAGTTGGCATGACTTTTTTAACTGGCGGCCATTTTGTCAGCTGTCAAGTGATTAATATTTAGTTTGGTTTGCCATTTCATCATGAACAGGTTGACAAAAGAACAACGCTTGCAAATCGTGCAAATTTATTTCGAAAATAATGGTTCAGTTCGCGAAGTTTACCGCAAGCTCCGTCCATTTTATGGTCGACATAATCGTCCATCAGAGCAATTAATTCGGTTAACCCTGGATCGTTTTCGCACTACGTTTACTCTATGTGATAATACGCATCCGCAGAGACGTCGAACAGTGCGCACCGAAGAAACAATTGCCGCTGTAGAGCAAAGTGTTGAAGAGGACCCGAATGAATCGATTCGCCACCGTGCACAGCAATTGGAGCTTTGTCCATCAACTTTATGGAAGATTTTGAAGATTTTGAATGTGGATGAGTTGTGGTTCCAACAAGACGGCGCTACATGCCACACAGCGCACGTCACAATCGATTTATTGAAGGAAACATTCGATGAGCGCATAATTTCGCGGAATGGACCTGTCAATTGGCCACCAAGATCGTGTGATTTGACACCATTGGATTATTTTCTTTGGGGATATGTGAAGTCGCTCGTCTACGCCAACAAACCAGAAACGTTAGGGGACTTGGAAGCCAACATTCGTGGCGTTATTGCCAACATACGGCCCCATATGCTCGAAAAAGTGGTTGAAAATTGGACCTGTAGAATTGGCTTTATTCGAGCCAGCCGCGGCGGCCACATGCCCGAAATCATATTTAAACATTAATGGCATAAAATTATCCTTCCAATAAAGCCAAATTGATGGACATTAAAACGATTTTCTTGTGTTTTATTTCAATTCGAAGTTCTATACCTCTAAAAAAACACCCTTTATAACAATGTTTAAGCCCCCCGTAGACGACATGTTTTTTGCGTCTGCCTTGTCAAATTTCCCAGTGTAAAACATGTACATGTCGTGTGGTACCTTTAAAACTTTGCTTCTGTAAAAGTCAGACGCAAAGTCTTCTGACAAAATTTCAATTAGAGCGTGTTCTATTTTCTTCTGACAAAGCCTCTGACATCAGCTGTTTTTGTTATGGAAAATATGTCGGCAAAAATCTATGCCGTGAGGAAACATTTAGCGGCGTTCCGCTATTGACGGAAGGATTAGCCGGCTGAAGTTGATATATTACAACACCTATATATTTATGTTTTTTTAAACTATTAAATAACAATAATGCAATAAAATTGCGTTGCATTTTTATATTCTAACATGATTCTTCGAATTTAAAGAAAAATTCCTTAAAATGACTGAAGTTTTTACGGCGTAAAGAAACATTTTTGTGCCGGCAACACTCCATTTTGAAACAGAGGCCGACATAGGTTTGTGCAAAAGCAAAAAAAAACAAACAAAAAACAAACACAGACAATGTCAGACCAAAGACTATAAATAATTATATATTTATAGTCTTTGGTCAGACGTATTTGTACATGCACGTTTGTGACCAAATATTATTATAAACCGTCTGTAAAACAACAATTTTGACAGACATGCAAAATTACATCTGAGTTGAAAATTTTAAATGTCAGACGTAAAAAACATGTCGTGTACGACCTGCTTTACATGTACGTACAAATTCATGCATATGTATGTATGTATGTATGTATGAATGTGTTTCAAATCATGTTCATCAGTGATCGGCAATGAATCGTTTTTTTCGCTATTCATACAGACTCATGAAATTTTAAATATAAGTGAGTAGACATCATTTAAACTCAACTACTCTGATTTACGCATACTCAAGATTACATTGATTTATAAGTTCTAATTTACACTAAGCAAGAATTATTGCTAAGCTGATTAGTTTGTAGGAGAGAGAGAGAGAGAGACGAGGGGAACATAAACGTTTCTTTTCCCCTCGTCTCTCTCTCCTAAAAAACTAATCAACTTAGCAATAACACTTGCTGAGTGTAATCAGTTTGATTTCTAATTTTAGGAAAATACTTATACTACTCACATTGATTCAGCTCACTCAACTCATGCATGTATGTTTATTTAAAAGTTTAGTCATTAAACAGTTTGCAAGTAGTATACAATAGCAGAAAATAGGGTTGTTTTTCAATTCCTGCAACAAAAAGCAACAGAGAAACACATAATCTCATAATGAGAACTTTAATGTTCGTATGCGAAGTTCGCATTGTGAATCATACTTATTTTGAATCGTTAATAGGCATTGAGTTGAGGAGAGTCGAAATCACAACAACGTCATAAATGTTGCTAAGTATGAGTTCGATGCGCACTTCAAACTTTCGAGTAAATATGATTCATAGACAACATTGCAATAAGTGCGAGTGCGCACAAGTACAAGAAATTAGAAGTCATGATTCAACTCTACTCACTTTTTCACTACTCATTGTTGTTCTCTGATGTCCATTACCAAATGCCTGTTTTACAATGTACAGTTTTGTTTAATTTCCTTAAAATGTTGGTATGTAACTTGTTTTTTTTTTAAAGGAACATTAAATACTCGTCGTACAGCTAAGTAGGGCAATATTTGAAAAAAAAAAACGTATACATATGTGAATCTCTGGCAATAAGGAAAAAGTGCATAAGTCTGCTTTAGTAATTATTAAAATAAATATACAACAGCTTTCTGAAAAATCGCACTGGGAGGGGGTCTACTCTCTAATTCGAAACGAAAGAGAATGCTTTCGAACTTTTATGTTAATTCCAGGTGTAGTTAGTTTTAAATTAAAATATCATAATGATGTCATTGCCATTAAGTCGACTTAAGTAATTTTTCTTTGCTTTAACAGATACATATAACCATAAACTTCAATTCATAACCGGAAGCTGAGATTATAAAAAAGTTATAGTTATAGGAATCGAAACGGCTTTAGAGGGAGAAGCCTTATCGGATCGCCAATTTGGCTTCCGGAAAGCATGCTCTTCTACGGTAAACACAATGGCGAAAGATGCCATTAAAGGCGACCGCTGGCTTGAAGGTGATAAAGAACACCCCGTCGTCATCACTCTGGATGTCAAAAACGCGTTCAATTCGGCGGACTGGCACTTCACACTTGCTAAAATCGGACGTGAAGCACTTACCGACATACCTCCTGGAGCTTATTGCAGACTACTTCAAGAACAGTGTGTTTTCATATACGACACAGATGATGGAAGAAAATCATATGCGGTATTATCAGAAGGCTCGTTGATTGAACCAATTCTATGGAACGTCATGTATTTTTTATTTTTATTTTTCAAGCGAAGAAACACTCAGGCAATCAATGTTTACCACTATTACTAGGTGTTACCTTCTTTAGGAAAGGGATAGTGATAGAGAAGATGGGTGGTGAAGGAAGAGATGGATGCAAGCTTCATTCTTTTATAACTCTGCGTTTTGCACGTTTCTAGTAATGACCAGTTGCAGCGCCTCTGGTGTCAATGAGACGTATTAAATTTTCAAAGCTGTACTTAGTAGCCATTTTATTGGTTATTTTACTTCGATGACTCTGCTACACAAGACCGACGAAAGAGCGCGTTCTGATGCTACATTGGGATTGGCATCTGCATAGTTTTCATTGGTATAGTTCACTGACGAGTGAGTATGCCTTCATCACTTGATCTTTCCTACAACAACTGATACAAAAAGGCACTAATGTAGAGTTCAGAGGTCGTGGGTTGGATTCCCACCATAGAACCTGGGTGTTTTCAGCAGAAAAGCTAATCGCTTTGCAGGTTGTGTTTGTTTGTTCTTTAATGCATGTCAGAAAAATGCTTGGTGCTGCTATTTAATGTCTGTCGGAAACCGGGCTCAGGACCTTCGGTTTTGTAGTCAACCTGCTAACTACCTCAGCCAACGCCACCCTCAAATGCTGATGATGTATGATGATATACTGAGGCTTGAGCTCCTTATTAGTGCGCAAATGATTGCTCTAGTAATAGCACGGAAACATATTGGCAAGCCAGAGGGAACGTGTAACGATGCCGTCGCTACAAAAGCTGGATCACGAGCGTGGGCCTCAGGCTTGCTGATCGCAAAACTGAGGTCCTACTGGTAAGCAGTAGAAAGAAAATGGTGTTCATCACAATAACTGTGGGCTATCAGCGAATAACTTCTAAGCATGCAATCAAGTACTTGGGAACAGACTGATATTCAAGGAACATCTTATACATGTTGGGAGAGAAATGTGCATCCACAAAGTGCGCACTTGCTCGACTAATGCGCAACCTAGGCGGTCCGAAGCAGTGGAAGAGGATGTTGCTAATGGGCTGATGCTAAGAGTAAGAAAACGTATAGGATGGTAATAGATGCAGCCTACAGAAGGAGTGCTCTCAGGTTCGTTTCTGCCTTCCGCACAGTGTCGCCAGATGCAGCCTTGGATATGGAAAAGGAGAAGCATATTGCAAGGAGAATTGGGATAGTGCATGTCAACCAGTTGATGTACAATACAATGGAAAGATGGCAATACGATTGTATCACTTCTACAAAAGTAAGATGGATCAATGGACTCATTCCTGGAATAGCATATTGTGTAGAAAGGAAGCACGGACAGGTGAACTTTCACCTGACCCACTTGTTAACCGGACACGGATCCTAGAGAGCATAATATTTCTAAAATGGACACGACAACGGAGATGTGTGCCCAGAATGTGGAGACATCAGGGAAAACGCGGAGCATGTCTGCTATAATTGCTCGCCATACGACTCCCATAGAAGCTTCATGGAAAGATCACACCCGATAACCTAGTGGACCTGATACTATCACCAATTGAGATTTGAATTATGAGTGTGTCTTCGCAAAAGAATTCTTAGTGCAGCGGAAAATACCACAAAAAGAGAGATCTAATCTACAGGAAGCAGCATTCGCTGAATCACCACCACCCCCTCTCCCCACCCCATCTCAGCCACGAATAATACTTAGAAGTGGTCCCGGGGGGAAAAATAGTTGGAATAAGGACCAACGATATCTCAATATCTTTTGAGATATGTGTTTATTTCAAATATTCTGTTCCTTAAAAAAATCTCTCTTCGATTTAATTATTATAAAGTTCGTGTTTTGAGGTAATTATTGTGACAAAAAAAATAAGAGGTGTCTTACGACACCCGGTTAGAGCTATGCTGCTTAGCTATATAAAAATAAATTTAATGTGTGAAATAACAATGCAATAAAATTATATTATATGATGATGTCATATACACCGCAAATATTGCAAAACGTTTCTATTTATTTCCCATTTATTTCTTTTTTAACTGCGTACGATTAATGTATTTTTTGTGGCCGGCGGCGGCTATTAGCCGGCTCACAGCCGATCGGCTTCGTTCTCTGGTTTGTGCTCATGTGCAAAAACAATACAAAAACAAATTGAGCAATCGTTTTGTTTTTGTTTCACTTACTTCAAAAAACGAAACAAAACAAAAGCAAACATTTTGTTACGTTTATTTTCGTACTCTGCTTTTAAGTACAAAGAAATCCAAACAAAAATAAATTTATAGCTGTAATAAGTTCAATTATTTTTGTTACGAATAGCATGTCCTAACTCCTATATCGCGCCATAAAGAGCATAGCTCCAATAAGAACAACTAGCTGTTTTCGAACGACGCTAAACGATCATCATCAGCGTTCATGTTGGGGTCCACTGTATGTGGTGTCAGCAAATAGAATACGTGAATTGTAAACGGCATCGTATCACAATGGTTAGAATAATTACAATTGTATTTTGTGTAATTTGTACCTTAAAACTTATCACATCCTAACGGCAGTCTTAAGTGCCAGAGTGTCATAATGTTTTAAATTATTTTAATATAATTGTTCTTGCGTTTGTTTTTTCATTCAAACACAATTGTATTCTCTATAAAATCACATTAATTATATTCCAATTCCAAGGAGAGAATTACGACGCATTCGATATAACACGAAATTCAAAAATGTTTCACTAAAAACTTAAAAATATTATGCAAATATTTTGAAACTAAGTAAAATTTTGAAAGCGCGATATGGAACAATAACCAGAGGTTTTGGCACGATATGCCCTATATCGAGCCATAAACGCCAAAATAGCTTAAGCGACACATTTTTCGTACTTTGTTTTTTCGACGAAAATCGACTATTTGTGATCGCTCAAAAAATGAAGTTCGAAAATTTTGTCGCTTAAGCTATTTTGGCGGTTATGGCACGATATGGCTTTTCGGAAAAATATAGTTATTTCTAATACTATTTACCTTGCAGTAATTTCAAAATAATTAGATGGTTCGTCTTACCTGAAAATATAAAAATAAAAAGAAAAGTTCAATAGTTTATAAAGCAATCAATTATATTGTGCCATAAACGCCAAAAAAGCTTAAACGACATAATTTTCAAGCTTAATTTTTTTTTGCAGATAATCGATTATTTACGTTAGTAGATAATCAATTTTCGTAAAAAAAAACCAAGCTTAAAAAAATATGTCACTTAAGCTTTTTTGGCGGTTATGGCTCGATATACATATTTAAAATTCTTAATATAAAATGCAAATTTATTGTGTCATTTGTCAATTGGAATGACTGGAATTTTCGACAAGCAATTTTTCATTACGACCCTTAAAAAAGTTATTTAATTTTGTGTCCTCAATCATTTTAATTAAACTTTAGCCTTTTTCCCCATAATAATTCTATTTCTTTTTTTTTCTATCCTTTTTGTATTGTAGTGGTTATTTAATGTCTTCAATTCGCAGAAATAATCATTCATCAATATTAATAAATTGTCTAACAGCGACGTTAACAATCCTTTTTAGTAAAATATTCCTGCTTAATGTTAAGGGAGGGGGTGAGTAAACGTTTGAATGGTTAAATAGATCGAACTTTATTTGCAATTGGTAAAGTGGTACTTGTATTAAGAACAAAAAGGATGAAAGGATGGATGGATACTAGTATTAATAAGTTCGTTTAGAATTCTTGCAAAAATATTGGTTTTTGTTTAAGGGAACAAGTCAAAGGATAACACGAAAGAGTACACCAAAAAGCGAAAATGAATATTTATATGTACATACATTTATACGAGTATATATATATATATGTATGTGTATATATATTTGTTCCTTTTAACTCCTACAAGGAGCATAGAGCCTATGAACTGCTAATTTTTGTTTAATGGAGATTAGGTTTTGTTTAAAAAATTTAATACGGGGAAGGCAAAAACCATTTGCCTGCTTTATAAAAAAAAACTTTTAAAAATTTTTTTATTTCATTTTTCACTTGCAAAGTCTATAAACTCATATACACACACATACATTTTATATAGTGTATTCAATATGCAGTCAGTCATCATCATCATCAAACGTTCACATCTTCATCCTGCAAACGAATATGACGCCACTTATCCTTATAACCTCAAAACATTTCAAATTATTTGTGCAATAAAATGCAACTTTATATTTGAGCCTTCTTTACATGTATGTAACTATATAAATGTCGGATTTGCCAAAAAAAAACTTTATTTCAATTTTACCACGTTAGCAGAAAAATTGTTTCCTTTCGTTCCGTTGAATATTTTTGAATAATTTTCAAGCGAAAAAGTTTTGTGTTCGCCTTAATTAAAAACGAGATGTGAAAACATTTCAAATTTGTTTTTGCCTTTCAATATTTATTTGGGTGTAAATAATAAATAAAAGGGAAGCAAGCAAACAACAACTAGACTAAAAGCAATAATTTCTTTTTTATTTATTTTTTGGTAAACGCCAAACGGTCTACTGCGTTTTTGGCTGAGTTACAACTACTTTTTGGATGATTTATATGCATGAGTACGAGGGTGGTACAAAAAAATAACAAAATCATAAGACAAAAGACCAAATAACACTGTTGAACAAAATTAAACTTTTTTTTAAATAATAATTGATTCTGACAGGAGAGAAAAAAAATTAATATGAATATATAGCGGATTGAAACTATTTGGAGAGGGGTTTGAAGTTCCCCTTTATAGAAACCTCTGAGCCCCTTTTTGAGGTATAAAATTCACTCAGTAATTTTTTAGAAAATCTTACAAGTCTTTTTTTTTGCACAAAATCTAACCGATTTGAATTGAAATCTTTATCAAAATCTATACCGTTTACACCAAGTTCTTTTGATATTTATTAAGAAATCTAGCAAATTTCCATTTTGAATCTTATACCGTTTACATGAATTTCTTTTTTAACATTATCAAGACTTCTTATTCAAAACAAAAACTATTAACTGAAAATTTTCCTAAACTACAACCAAACAACTGCCATACAGCTAATACACACACCTTTTTATTTTTAGTACAACTTTTAAAAATAAATAAATAGTAAATTCCCATTTTAAATCTTCATTAAAATCTATAGCGTTTACATAATTTTTTTTACATTTCGTCGGGTGGTTATTGGTTTGCCGTAGTAATAATTTATTTTTAATATACTGTTCGGCAAACTAGAAACCAAGATTTCTTATCGAAAACAAAAACCATTAACTGAAAATTTTCCTAAACTACAACCAAACAACTGCAATACAGCTAATTCACACACCTTTTTATCTGTAGTACAATTTACACCTGCACTAAATCTAGTAAATTTCCATTTTAAATTTTATACCGTTTCCATCAATTTTTTTTTTTACATTTGTCAAGATTTCTTATCCAAAACAAAAACCATTAAGTGAAAATGTGTCTAAACTACAACCAAACAACTGCAATACAGCTAATTCACACACCTTTTTAAGTACAGCAGTTTATTTTTTAGTACAATTTTAAGAAAGAAAAAAATAGTTACATCGCTATGTTCTACTAGATTTTAAATAGATTTCGGCAAAATCTAGTTACAGTGTAGATTTTTTTATAAAGGACATGTACTCGAAATCTATTAGATTTTGCTTGAAATCCAGCACTTACGTGATTTACAGAAAAATCTATTATATTCTAAATAGATTTCCCGTATAAAATAAAATCTACTTCGCAACTAGATTTTGACGAAATCTACTTAAAATCTAGTAGAACTTAGTTATGCAACAAATATGGGTTTCTTTCTCAAAATTGTACTAAGGGGGAAGTGGGGAGGGGGAGGGGGGTGGTGAATTAGCTACATATATTGCTGTTGTTTGGTTGTAGCTTAGGAAAATATTTGTCAATCGGTTTTGTTTTGAATACGAAATCTTGATAAATCCAAAAAAAATCTATGTGTAAACAGTATAGAGGAGGCAAACTCTTGAACTTTTCAAAAACGGTAAAACCAAAGCATTCCAAAATTAAAAAAATGTCGAAACGATAAATCGCCAAAATGAAAAAAGCTCTTAAATGAAAAATGTCATGAGACACAAAATAAATTACCAAAAATAAAAAGGTCGCCAAAAACCGACAAAAAATCGCCAAAACGAAAAACAAAATTAACAACCAACACAAACTAAAATAAATCGCTAAAACTAAAAAACAAGAAAATCGTCAAAAACTGAAAAAATCGCCGAAACGAAAAAAAACGCTAATCAAGAAAAAAAAATTGCCAAAACCGAAAAAAAAATCCCCAAAACGAAAAAAGCTCTGAAACTAAGAAAATTCAAAAGAAAAAAAAATAAAAAAATTATTTCTACATCAAGTATTTAAGATTCTCGATTATATAGGCTAAAGTTCGTACAGAATGAAAAAAGCGTTTAAATGAAAAATATCATCAGAAATAAAATAAATCATGAAAAGTAAAAAGGTCGCCAAAAAACCGACAAAAAATCGCCAAAATGAAAAAAATCGTCAAAACGAAAAACAAGATTAATAAACAAAATAGACGCCAAAACTAAAATAAATCGCTAAAACTAAAAAATCGCAAAAACTGAAAAAATTGCCGTAACGAAAATAAGCGCCAAAACTAAAAAAAACGCTAATATACAAAAAAATATCGCCAAAAACCGAAAAAAATTCCGCAAAACTAAAAAAAGCTGTGAAAATAAAAAAAAAAACAAAAGAAAAAAATATTAAAAAAAAATATATGCATCAAGTAAAATTCTCGATTTTATATAGGCTAAAGTTCGTACAGTACTACATACCTTAATATAGAAAGGCCCTAACTCATTATTTTTTTAAACCGAGTTTTTTGTATATTTCGATACTAGAACATCTAATGTATCGAAAAATTAAAAAACTTGGATTTCAAAAAAATAATGAGTTACGACGTTTCTATATTAAGGTAACGATATGTGTGCAGTGGCCGTACGTCAAATTCGCATTTTAATGAATTTATTTTTTATACCTATTAAAAAATGGGTTCTCATCAACTATACTGCCCTCGTATATCCAGTAGTAGTTTGAATTACATTACAATTATTTATTTCCAATTATTTTATTTTCTTGACAGGATATCACCATCTAGGGCACATTATTAAGGTCTGAGCATGTAAAGAATTGTGTCTTATCTTAGAAAGTCATCAGCGGCAACGGTAACGCCTTATACAGAAAGCACTTCATTCTTTGGCCTCTTTTAATATACTTAACATTTCAAGTCGCTTTTAAGAACATTTACATTTCCTCTTTCTATAAATCGTCCTTTTGTTATTTTCCTGACACATTTCCAATTTTATTAATTTTTATTTTCCTTTTTTTCAGGGCATGCACAAGTTTCACTTTTATTTCAAGAGCCATGAACTTTATGATGACAATATAAATAAATATTTTTTTTTTTGGCAATTGCTCAAAACAGACTTTCTTTCTTTGCATCTATGTATGTAGTTTGAAAAACAAATCCTAAAAAGGAAAGGTCGCAGAAACAAAGGCGACAGTAAATATTTTACAATAAACAAAGTGGGCTTTAAGTGAAATAAGCACACATAATTTTCAAGTGTTAACTACAAATGAACTAGAAATATTATATTAAATTTAGAATGGGTTGGCATTAGTCAAATGTTGTTAATGCAATACTGCTTTTCGTTGGAAACACATAAAACACTTTTATGAAAGTTAAAATAAGTAATCATGATTTTATGAAGTCCTTAAAATTTTTATATATCCATCACGGAGTAAAAAAGTGTTTAACAGCCATAGGGAGAAAATGTAAAAACGTAACGCCAAGCGTTGACAACTTTTATATGGGAAAAAATTTAAATAACAAAAACAAAATATATAAAAAATTTGTCAACGCTAAGAGTTGCGTTTTATAAAATTAGGCCCTACATTTTTTTTTGATGACATATGAAAAATTAGCTAAAAAAGCAACAAAAAAAAATCAATCCCATAAAATTTATTGAAAATTCCCAAAATCCCCCATAATCACACATAATCTTGCCACAACAAATTTTTTTTAAAGATTTATAAGAAATACCAAAAATAAAACAAAAAACATTGGTACAAAATATACAAAAAAAAAACAATCCCATAAAATTTATTGAAAATTCCCAAAATCCCCCATATCACTTAATCTTGCACAACAAAATTTTTTTTAAGATTTATAAGAAATACCAAAAATAAAACAAAAAGCATTGGTACAGAATATAAAAAAAGCAATTCCCATGAAATGATAGAAAATTCCCAAAATCCCCCATACCACTTAATCTTGTCACAACATCAAAATTTCTTAAATATTTATAAGAAATACTAAAAATAAAACAAAAAGCATTGGTACAAAATATACAAAAAAAAAACAATTCCCATGAGATTTATCGAAAATTCCCAAAATCCCCCATACCACTTAATCTTGCCACAACATCAAAATTTCTTAAATATTTATAAGAAATACTAAAAACAAAACAAGAAGAAATAATTATTCCTACAAAAAGAATAGAAATTCCCCAAATTCCCGTTCGTACTAATTTTGCAAATATTAATGAGGTTCTAAAAGTTTCATATAAAATGCTTAAACAATAAAACAAAAATCATTCATGTAAATTTTCTAAAAAAAAAACTCCCGCAATCCCCCTTATATCTCAAACCGGCAAGTATTTATAATTAAAGTTCTTACGAATAATGCCCGTAATTTCTACACACAGGTAATTTACCTAGCGTTTTTACCCACTTGTTTGCCTTATAAAATTCAACTTAAACGATAGATATCTAGGCACCAATAGATATCTACTTGTTGCAAATATTCATAACTTTCTTAAATTTTTTCATGAACTGCTAAAAAAAAAATAATAAAAAATCATTCCTATTGATTTGATAAAAAAAATTCTCGTATTTCTCTTAATACGGCAAGTACTAAGAAAATCGTCTTCAGTTTTTTATGAAAAACTGGAGAGAAAATCTCTCCCACAAAAAAAAATGCAACTTAATCAAGAATGTCGAAGCGGTTTGTATGATGTGCTGAAAAACAATATAGCAAAATTATCATTCCTATGAATTTAAAAAATTCCATAATTCCCCAAAAGTATGTATTCATAAGCTCTATTCAGTATTTTTGATCAAACAAACGCACGAAAAAATAGTTCCTATAAAAGTTATAAAAATTCCCAATACCACATTTTCTTGCAAGTATTCAGGAATTTCTCAGTTTTTATTTTTTTTAAGCAAAAGAGTTCTAATAATTTGATAAATATTCCCATATGAAAAACTGAAAGAAGAATAGAACAGAAAATCACTGCTACAAAAAAAAATTCACATTCAGCGTTGACTTGAATATACATATGCAAAAAGTGCAGATAAAAAAATATTGTTATTATTCATTCATAAATTTATATATATGGGCATTGGCTGTTTTGGGCATCACCCCTTAAGAAAATATATATATATTCCCCATATATTTTATTTAAAAAATCCCCATAACTCCTTGGTCGTCGTAATAGTGCAAGCACATTTGATTTTCCTTCACTGTTTTTGATCAAAAATAAGCAAGAAAATATAATTCCTATAAAAGCGATACAAATTCCCCAAATTCCCACTTACCACTTTTTCTTGCAAATATTCAAGCATTTCTTAGTTTTGTATGAAATGCTATAAAATAAACAAATAAAAAATTTATTCCGATATATTTTATAAAAATTCCCATAAATCTCTAAGCATATTGATGCTGCAAATATTCACAACTTTAAAGCTGTCTTTCAAGAAAAATAAAAAATTACGGAAACTCCTCTTACCACTTTAGTTTGCAAGTATTCATAAATTTCCAACAGTTTATAAGAAAGATAAAAAAACTCATTTATAAAAACATTATGAAAATTTATAAAAAATCTCCTAGGGAAATTTTGTTCAAATTTTAATTCAGTAAACAGCAAAAAATACTTTCCTTTAAAGGTTATAAAATGATCAAAAATACCCTATACCATTTAATATTAATGAGCTAACTATTTATAAACTTTTAGAAATTTATTAACAATTACAGAAAAATAAAAAATAATTATTCCTAAAAACTTTACGAAAATACCCAAAATCCCCAAGGCGTTTAATAAGCTAGAAATATCTAAAATTTTAAGAAAAATGCAAGAAGGATTAAAAAAATGCAATCCCAAAAAGTCTGGCTTAATTTATCCGAATTCCCAAAAACAGAATTAAAAATTCGACAAGAATTCGAAATATTTAAAAATGTATTTATATTTATTTGAACTAAAATTAATTAAAATACTTATTGCATAAATTCCCAAAATGCCAAACTCCCAAAACAGGATAAAAAAATATTTATTACAACAAAATTTAAAAAATCTAAATATAAAAAAAAATATTTAGATTTAAGATTTGATTACTTATTGTTAGTTCATTTTTGAAGATACAATAAATAAATATATATGTATATGAAAAAAAAAAATAAAAAAATTTTAAAAATAGGGATATTCAAAATTTATATTAAATACACTTCGGGATTATTATTTTAATTCCATTTTTTTTTAAATCCAAAATCAGTAAATCTTGAATATAGAAGAGTTTTTTTTTATTCAGCAAGATGACTTTTCAATCGGGTGAATTTCTGGTGAATGCACTCTCCTTTTTTTATTTATAAAGAAACTTTTGTAAACACTTGGTTTGTTTAAATAAAATTGTTTTATCATTTAGCCACCCCTTTGTCATCTATTTGTCTTTATCAATCTATATCAAGTGTCATTGATTCTTGTAATAAATACTTGACAATTTCAGACTTTATTTGAAAAATTGCAATTTGCACTGAGAAAAAAAATATTTTTTTATTGATTCATTTTTAGGGTCTAAATACTGGTTGCTTGTTATCTTATCAAACAATTAATGTTCTACATATAATTTTATATTAAAAATTTATCTGCAATGTTGCAAAAATATTGCAAAAAAATAAGATCAAAATCAATATTTTATTTATGAATATTACACGCGATTTCAATTAAAATATTTAGGTTTCTCCGAATAAGAAAAACATCAGTCATTGAACCATTTTCGAATAATAGGATGCACAGTAATATGTCTTGGTTGCCAGTCTGTGTCAGCTTAACTAGCGTGGCCACTATTACAGGTGCACAATAAAAGCCAAGGTCAACCTATTCCCATTTTTATAATTTTAGTACATTTTTCGGAGTGAAAATTTATTATATTTGTATGTATTAAAACTTTTCGGAATGATAATTAAAACGCTTTAGCGGTATGTGCACAATAATTTAATTTTTTAGTTTTAGGAGTTTTTTCGGAAGGAAATATTTTTATATGTATTTGTATGTACTAAAACTTTTCGGAATGATAATTAAAACGATTAAGCGACATGTGCACAGTTGTTTTATTTTATTTTATTTTTTAATTTTAATAGTTCTTTCGGAGTGAACATTTTTTATATTTGTATGTATTAAAACTTTTCGGAATGAGAATTAAAACGCTTAAGCGGCATATGCACGATAATTTTATTTTATTTTTTAATTTTAATAGTTCTTTCGGAGTTAAAATTTTTAATATTTGTATGTATTAAAACTTTTCGGAATGATAATTAAAACGCTTAAGCGGCATATGCACAATAATTTTAATTTTTTAATTTTAGGAGTTTTTTTCGGAAAGAAAATTTTTTTATATTTGTATGTATTAAAACTTTTCGGAATGATAATTAAAACGCTTACCCGGCATTTGCATAACAATTTGAATTTTTAATTTTAGGAGTTTTTTCGGAAGGAAAATTTTATACATTTTTATGTATTAAAAGTTTTCGGAATGATAATTAAAACGTTTTAGCGGCATACTCACAATAATTTTATTTTATTTTTTAATTTTAAAAGTTTTTTCGGAGTGAAAACTTTTTTATATTTGTATGTATTAAAACTTTACAGAATGATAATTAAAACGATTAAGCGGCATTTGCACAACAATTTGAATTTTTAATTTTAGGAGTTTTTTCGGAAGGAAAATTTTATACATTTTTATGTATTAAAAGTTTTCGGAATGATAATTAAAACGTTTTAGCGGCATACTCACAATAATTTTATTTTATTTTTTAATTTTAAAAGTTTTTTCGGAGTGAAAATTTTTTTATATTTGTATGTATTAAAACTTTACGGAATGATAATTAAAACGCTTAAGCGGCATATACACAGTAATTTTATTTTATTTATTTAATTTTAATAGTTCTTTCGGAGTGAACATTTTTTATATTTGTATGAATAAAAACTTTTCGGAATGATAATTAAAACGCTTAAGCGGCATATACACAGTAATTTTATTTAATTTTTTAATTTTAATTTTAATAGTTCTTTCGGAGTGAAAATTTTTTATATTTGTATTAATAAAAACTTTTCGGATAAACGCTTTGGCGGCATATGCACAATAATTAAAATTTTTTAATTTTAGTTTTTTCGGAGTGAAAATTATTTATATTTGTATGTATTAAAACTTTTCGGAATGATAATTAAAACCCGACTATAGCGACTATATTTGCATAATTTTGAAATATTCTTCTATTGTTGAAGTTAATTTTAGTGCTGTAATTGATTTTTGGATATTATGTAATTTCGGAACCCGAATGAGATTAGAGCTTTTTGCGATATAAATGAGTTAGACTCTAAGGGCCGTGTTACGAAAGCAAAAAGTAGAAATTTCTAGAGTCAAAAATTATTTCTGACCATAGGCGAAGTAAAATAACCAATAAAATGGCTACGAAAAACAGCTTGAAAAATTTAATACGCCTCATTTGACACCAGAGGCGCTGCACCACTGCCTTATTAAAAAAACGTGCAAAAAGCAGAGTTGTAAAAGAATGAAAATTTCATCGCTCTATCTCTTCCTTCAGCACCTGTCTTCTCTATCACTATCGTTTTTCGAAAGAAATTAACAATTAGTAATAATTTTAGGCATTCATTGTCTGAGTGTTACTTCTCTTAAAAAATAAAATAAAAAATAATAAAAATCTTAAGCAAATGTTAATTTATTTTGAACTTGCTAAAGTTAAACTTTAACTTTAACTTTAATAAATTTGCAGCTTTTATGTATTTGACAAATTGTTTCCTTTTTAGTTCCAACTGTAATTGTCAAGGAAATTTTCTTTTCACATTTATACAAAAAAAAAAAATAAATAAAACATGTTAATTCTCTTTTGTTGTAGCTTGGGCCAAAATAAGACTTAAATGTCACCCAGGCGTAATTTTCTTTCAAATTTATGTTTCATTATACACTTGAGTAAAGGAAGGAAACTGTAATGACACCCAGCCGACTTTTTGAATTGTATGTGCACTTTGCTTTTATATGACGAACATCTAATCCTCGATTTACAGTGTTGAGAATATTATGAAAGTTCAAATTATAAATGTTGTCATTATAATAGTGGGTTTACACCTGAGCAAAGTCTAGTAGAAAGCAGATTTCGAGCGAAATCTAGTAGATGTCGAGAAGATTTCCCACATAAAATAAAACCAACTTCACGAGATTTGATCGAAATCTACTTAAAATCTAGTAATGGCGCATCCATAATTTTTTTTCTTCAAAATTGTACTAAAAACTAAGCCGCTGTATTTAAAAAGGTATGTGAATTAGCTATATTGTAGTTTAGGAAAATTTTTAGTTAAATTAAAATAAAATTAGTGTCAACGGTATAGATTTTGATAAAGATTTCGATTGAAATTTACTAGATTTCGTGCAGGTGTAAGTGCCCTACTAGTGTTTTTTATCTTTAATTGTACTAAAAGTAAAAAGGTGTGTGAATAAGCTATATTGAAGCTGTTTGGTTTTAGTTTAGGATTAATTTCAATCAATGGTTTTTGTCTTGGATACGAAATCAGGATAAATGTCAAAATAAACTTAGTGTCAACGGTATAGATTTTGATAAAAATTTTAAATTGAAATTTTCTAGATTTTTGTTTTTTTTTTTTTCAAAAATGTACTAAAAGTAAAGGAGTGTGTGAATTAGCTATATTGTAGTTTAGGAAAATTTTTAGTTAATGGTTTTTGTTTTGGATAAGAAATCAGGATAAATGTCAAAATAAACTTAGTGTCAACGGTATAGATTTTGATAAAAATTTTAAATTGAAATTTACTAGATTTTTGTTTTTTTTTTTCAAAAATGTACTAAAAGTAAAGGAGTGTGTGAATTAGCTATATTGTAGTTTAGGAAAATTTTTAGTTAATGGTTTTTGTTTTGGATAAGAAATCTGGATAAATGTCAAAATAAACTTAGTGTCAACGGTATAGATTTTGATAAAGATTTCGTGCAGGTGTAAATGCCCTATTAGTGTTTTTTTTTCAAAATTGTACTAAATGTAAAAATGTGTGTGAATTAGCTATATTGCAGCTGTTTGATTGTTGTTTAGGAATAATTTCAATCAATGGTTTTTGTCTTGGATACGAAATCTGGATATATGTAAAAAAACTTGGTGTCAACGGTATAGATTTGGATAAAGATTTTAATTGAAATCTACTAGATTTCGTGCAGGTTTAAACGTTCTATTATATGTTTAAATTTAAAATTAAAATTTGTTTCATATTTGGCTGGCACCTCTCATAAAAACTATTCATCGTGATAGTGACAAATTTTAATTTTTTTTTATTAATAATTTAATTTACAGTGTGTGCAACTGCACAGAAAAAAATTAACTGCGATAGAAAAAGTTATCGGTTCTTTTTAGTGCATTACTTTTGAATTGTAATTTTTTGTTATCGGCGTTTTGATTTAGTTTTTAATTATTTTTAATTTTCTTTTAATTTTTAATGTATTTTAAACGTTTGTCAGCAGATATTCATAATCAAGTTTTAAATCATTGCGTATTATTAATTCTCTTTTCATTCAGTCACTCAATTTGAAAATCACATTTACCTGCACGCTATAGAACGCTTTTTTCTTTTTGCTTTTGTTCAACAGGAAATCCTTTATAATTTTGTTATCAATGCGTGTTCGTGGTAATCGTGTGCTTGTTGAAATTATTTTCTTTCTTTTTTTTTCAAATTATATTTTTGTTCCATTTAATTAATAGAGACTTCATTTACCGCCCACCCAACGCTATGAAATTATTACGGTCATAAAAATGAGGCAAAATAAAATGAACTAAAAAAAAATATATAAAATGACAGCAACAGAAGCAGGTCAACTTTGAAGTTGAATGCAGGACAAATGAAATGAAATACATATTTCAAGTTTTTTTAAATAATTCTTTCTGCCAAAAAAACCGACGACTTCAATGCAAATATCTGATAGAAGAAGTATGTGAAATATGAAATTAAATTTTAATGGGTGTGCCTCCGCCCATTTTTTAAATGCAAGATTGTGTGTTTTTCAGTGCGTGTTAAGTCTTGTAGAACCACTTAAAATAAATTGTTCACCCTTATTCCATTTGTCGACATCGATGTCACTCTAACACAATACCAAAAAAATTGGGGGTTATTTACCCCCTCTCGAGAATAATTTTGTGCTAATGACAATATATTTCCTTTCCCTTAATTCTAGAAAATGGCATTAGCCTGCCAACAGGAGTCAGTTGTTTTCGAGAACGGTTATACAAGCCCCAATTTTTTAGTATTGTGTTAAAGTGACGTCGACGTCGACAAATGGAATAAGGGTGATTAAATTTTAATGGGCGTGACTCCACCCATTTTTTTAAATGGAGCATTATATATATTTTAGAGCTCAAGGTGTGTGGTAAGTTTCTTAAAAATCGTTAAAGTAGAACCGCGTGAAATATTATAATAAATTTTAATGGGCGTAACCCCGCCCATTTTTTCAACTTTCAATTTGTGTAATTACACGAACCAAAGGTGTTTTACAGGTTTCGCAGCAATCAAATAAGTAGAATATCATAAAATTAAATTTAAAAAATTGTGGGCGTGTTCACGCCCACTTATTTTACCATGGCACCAATGGGAAGCTATACCCTCTTAGGCAACAAAAAGATTATTTTTACAATCGATCTAAAATGTACCGAGTTATGAAGTAACACAAAAAAATAATATAAATAGAAATGAATTGTAAACCTCCTCCTTTTTTTGAAGTCGGTTAAAAAAAAAAGTTAATAGAAAAAGAAAATAGACAACTTATGCTGAATAATATTGTGAAAAATAAAAGGATATCAAACTTTATTGATTCATTGGACCGTCGACGCAAGGTGGAATGCATTTTCTTGCTCTATCGCTACCACAATGGAATGTGTTCTAATCATAGCTGTTAAGTAATGATTACTAATCGTAATGATTACTAATTTGATTACTTTTTTTAAAGGTAAAGTAATGATTAAATTACAATTATATTCCGTTTCGCACGATTAATAATTGATTACGATTACTAATAATGGAAAAGTAATCTTAATTACTTAAAATTACTAAAAATAATCAAAAAGCATCAAAAGTAATCAAAAAATAATCCGATTACTTCTAAGTATTACTTTTGATTCTTTTCGATTATTTATTAAGAATCAAAAGTAATCTTTGAAAGTAGTCGGATTACTTTTTGATTACTTTTGATTCTTCTTGATTATTTTTAGTAATTTTAAGTAATTCAGATTACTTTTCGATTATTAGTAATCGTAATCAATTATTTATCAACAATTCTTTTGAAGGCAATTATATAATCATTAACATTCTTTTTAAAATGTAATCTAATTGATTACTAATCGCAATCGAAATAACAGCTCTGGTTCTAATGAAATTAGGGAACTTGTTCCTGAAAACCTCATATTATTTTTACTCAGAACACGTGCTGTATTAAGAGCACCACCTATTTTTTATCGATTAGCCAATAAATCGTTTTTTAGCCGTACCGTTCAAATTTAATGTCCACAGCAACTACTCCCCTACATCCTCTTTCACACAACATATTTTTCGAATTCAATCAAAATGCATTTCATGAGTAGGGGTCATCCCCTGAGTGCTGGTCCTATTCATAAATGAAAAAAATATCGAAGCTTATATATACATACATACACCAGACAGATTATTTATGTATGTATGTACATATCGTTGGTCACAAGTAGAAAGGCCCTAACTCAAATAATTGTAACTTTATAGGAGAAGGTAAAAACATAATAATGAACAGTACAACTACTTGTAAAAGCGTTATTTTTTTACACTATTGCAATAAATTTTTGCGACGAGATCTATTTGTGTGAAATGTATTGTAATCACGGAAAAACTCAATTTCGTGAAAATACGAGTTGAGGACTTTCTACTTGTGACCATCGATATGTATGCATTTATGTGTGTGTGTATATGAATGAATACCTGCTGCTCCTTGTTTATGTGAAAATATGAGTTTAATAATATTTTGCAACCTTATTGAGAGGAAAAGACAAAATGCTTACCAACATTCGCTTATTTACTAAAACAAAAGCATAACTCCATAAAAAATAAGTTTACATATATGTAATTTAATGGGAAAAGAAAATTTTAGTTTTCTTTCAAGAGTTGACTAAACAAGATATTTGCATGCAATTTTCGCACAATCTTAATACAGATATCAGGATTTATTCTCCATCAAAAATTCCACTTTTTTAGTTATCACGTTTTTTTAATAAATGAGCGATATAATCATGCATTAATTTGTTTCAAAGGCTGACTGACTGACTCCTCTTTTATATTTATGCATCCTTTTCATTTATGAAGAGATACTGCTTGCTGTGCTCCACTTTCATAAGCACACACATATTTGCACACGCACACATACACATACGCATACATATAATTATGTCTCGTGTATTTATTGATGTGTTTGCTGCTGTTGTTTACCGTTACATACTTGTATTTTCAGGGCTGCCAGATTCTTTCCTTAATACTTTATCTCAAAAGTTTACGATTTTTTAATTAAAAACCGATCACGTTTTCTTCATAAAAATTTCATGAGTAAAGAAAAACGAAATTATTTATGATTTTAAAATATAAATCGAATTTGCTTATTTAAAAACATATCGCTCATTTACTCAAAGAACGTCATAACTCAAAAAAAAACCAGTTTGCCAGAAAACGACATTTAAGTTTTAAATTTACAACTTAATGGAAAAAGAAATTTTATTTTTCTCCCCAGAGTTGAATGAAATTTTTACACAATATGAAGAACCATATGAGGATTAATTCTGCAAAATCAATTTTTTGAGTTATGACGTTCTTTGAGTAAATGAGCTATATGAATATGAAATCTTTGGGTTCTCATATGCCTTCCGCAGCACAAAATGACAATGAGTACTAAAAAAAAAATATACATACATAAGTAAATAGTCTTAATTTTAGTAACTACGTATAATCATAATTGTAGCGCAAACAATTCGTACGCTCACATATTTTCTCTCAACTAGGACTGTAACCGGTTCCCACATACTTCGGTTATAAAAAATAAAATACGCTACAACTAAAAATAAAAAAGCACATGCGTATCAAATGCATTGACTCTCTCTCTCATATTTACAGTCTAAGTATATTCATACTCAGGCTTGGGATATTTAATCGGACAAAAAAATATACACTAATACTCGGGATATTTATTCATCATTCGCCCCCGTATACATACATTTGTGTATATAAAATGGAATGAAAAAAGTGTGTGTGTGTGTGTGTGTGGCTGTTCAAATAAATAAAGTAGCCCTGTATGTACGCATGTGTAGCCGATTAATAGTCAGAGTATTTTTATACTCATGCATATGATTGTAGCTCATATAGTCTATAAATTTTAGTTATAGTTGTTTGTGCTGCGTAATTTAAAAAATTTTTATAAGCATAGTTATTGGATATTTATAGTTAATTCATAGTTATTTGACGGCCAATACTTAAGGAGTATTTAAAACGATACTTTTGCCATTCTCTGATCTACACACACCATGTTGATGTCTGTTAAGCTTAAAATGTTATAATTGCAATTTATCACAGCAAATAGTTTTGTAAAATTCCAAAGTACCCTAATTTCTAGAATATGCCTCGATTTAAAATGCTGAAATTTTCACAGGCGATAGATAACTCAATAAGAAATATTTTAAAATTAGCACTTTTATGAATACGTCGACTTTAAGTTCACAATTGACGACTCTTCGCAAAAAGCAAAATAGATAATATTTTTATTTCACAGTTATTAAAATAAATATGCACACACATTCTCAGTAAAGTTAAAAATAAGTTTTATTGCTTAGTTACTAGACCAGAGATATGTACATATTTACATATATGTGTATCATGAGTTCTAAAGTCATAGATATCATGATATAAATTTACCACATTTGAAGAAACAGATTTATGAAAATAATCTTTATGTTTCTGGTATTATTTGATTGTATTCTTATTTTATTTCTTGCTTTAGGAAAGCTTAATTTTAAGCAAAATTCTAAAATATTCCAGGGTCTTTTTAACAGCAATTAATCTCTATATATCTCTTATACTTTTGTGGTTTGATATAGAAAAAATTCAGCAACATTAATCAAATGAAATTGTCGAGTATTATTTTATGGCTTTTTAGAAATCAGAGAGTACATATCGTCGGGTGGTTATTGATTGGTTTGCCGCAGTAATAATGTATTTTTAATATACTGTGCAGCAAACCAGGATATATCTTCTAAACTAACGGTTCCCAATTGGGGTTCCACGGACACCTGCACCTGGATTCAGCAACTTTTAATACGATAATCGTATCGCTATAATAAATATAACGAAAATATATCGACTTTGCTATTCACTAACATATTTTAACGATATTTGCTGTCGGTTGAAGTAAATAAAGCAAATTAACAAGCTCAAATTCATTTAGTTTTTCTTTAATTTTTTTTTGTGTGCCTTTCGCTTACTTTGACATTTTGTATGCAGGGATGTCACACGTTATCGTAAAAAATTAATTACAGAATCACATTATCGTTACCGCAAACGAATAAATATATTGATAAATATTAGGATTTTCTGTTCGAAAAAAGTTACTGAATTCAGTTACAGGGGGTGTGTACATATCAATCATTCCATTGAATGAAATATTTTTATTAATTAATGTGAGTTTCTAAAGAAGAAATTGCTTGATATAAAGTCTGGTATCTCTGTACTGACTGCTATTGTCATTGCTATCAAAAACAGCTGATATTGTTTTTATTGGTATTTCATTTAGTTTGATAGAATGTGAAGTAAAAACACCCACAATGTTCCAAACATAATGACATCGCAAAGGTCTGTCAGACGAATATAAAATGTCAAAATACAAACACTTCCGGCCTGTCCCACGATGTCGACAGAAAACGTTCAATCGATTACTTACATTGAAAACAAAAACAATTTGGCTGGCTTCATAAATGCAGCTTACAATGCAACACTGTAATGTCTAGTGTTCATAAACACAGCAGAGTTGTTTTTGGCAATGCCGCAAGTTCATTATTGCAATACATTGCCTTTCAATGCCCAACACCTGTCAAATTAGTGCATTGTTTTCATTTACGGTATGATTCTTTTGTGCTTGGTATATTTTTTGTTAACACTGTTCGAATTTGTATTATAAGCCAATTCAAAAGCGGGTTTCAAAATAATAGCGCATGATTGCTGAAAATTCGTTTTAAAAAAATTTATTTTACAAACTTTATATTTAAGGACACAAAGATAAAACTTTTGAGCGTTCATAAATGTACCAAATTGTCATTTCAGTATGTAATTGTAAAATCAGTGTTGCCATAAAGTATTGCTTTGCCTTGTAAATGAATTTCAAACTGAATTTCTTATTTTATTATTGTTTTCAATACAAGTTGTCGATCGAATGTTTTCCGTCGACAGCGAGGGCAGGTCGAAAGTGTGTGTATCATCGAAATTTTTTATTAATTTTAAAGGCCTTTCGATGCAATTGTGTGCAAATGTTCGCTGGGTGGCGAAATGTCAAGTTTTCATTAGTCTGGCTGAATTTTATAGTTTAATTTAAAAAATTTTCGCTAAAGAAGTTAAACGAAATATTGGAATAATATTGAAATAATATTATTGAATTAATATTATATTATTATATTGGAATAATGGGACATTTTTTAGATTTAATTGAACTGTAGTGAATTTTAATCAGAAATAATTTCTTAATCAGGCTTAAGTTCAGTAATTTCAATTCTTACCGAATGAAATATTTTTATTAATTCCATTTGCATAAAAGTTACGTATATAAAGCAGAAATCTACACATCAACTGACACCACACACAGTGGACCAAACACAAAAGAACGCTGATGATGAAGGTTTAGTAGCTAGTTGTTCCGTTAAACTATGTGCTGTTAGTCAGAATATTTACAACAAACTTTGGTGTTATTTGTTCACTAATAATTATAACATGTAATTTGGCTTAAAAAGCAATACGAAGTTTAGCCCGTTCAAATAATAAATATAGAAACAAATGAAGTTCGAATAATAATTAAAAAATTAACTAAAAATAATGTGAGTTTCATTCGGTAAGAATTGAAATTACTGAACTTAAGCCTGATTAAGAAATCATTTCTGATTAATATTGGAATAATATTAAAAAAGAATTCGTTTTATTTAGATTTAATGAGACATTTAAAAAGATTGTCACATGCAAACAAATTACATTGAATAAATGGGCTTGAAGGCAACTTTGGGGGGCGTACACACCCCCTAAAACACAACTTATTGCTGTGAATTTTTTTTTGTATTTTTTTTTTCTACCTAAAACTGAACCGATTTGGGGAGAGAGAATATAAGAAATAAAAAAAAAAAACGTGCACTCTAGTACACATACATACATATGAGAACTGTCGGAAACTAAGTTAACTTTAAACTAATGTTAAGCTAACTATTTCGCAACTAGTTGCTGACTGACACTTGGATTACTTTCCAATGGAAACAACTAACTATTTTAACAGTGCGATGTTGTAGGCAGTATAGTCCATTGTCCTACTTTGCACTACTTTTCAACTAACTTTAAGTTGATTTTATTTAAGTCAGCTGGTAGTTAGTAAATTTAAAAAATTATTTAAACTATGTTAATAAAAAATTTAAATGATTTTCAAAGTAGCTCAGAGTAATTTGTTGGCTCTCACCAAATCCGATTACGTACTCAACTTAAGAATTCATTATTGGTGAGTTCTGGATGATATTGTAGTTAGATTTTAGTTAATCTAAGAAAAGTTAACTATAAGTTAATTTGTTTGTTTGTGTCAACCACAAATTCTCCGACAGGGCGAATTTAAAATCACTTATACAACAAAATAATGTAACGGTATGTGTTGCCAGCAGTCAAGTTAACCGTGCATTATTTTACAGTAATTTGGGTTAAAATACGTTCTGCATCTAATCTCTGTTATAATAATTCTTAATAAAAAACAAACACTTAAAATAGAAGTGAATGCCGGAATTTTTATTATAGCCCAAAAGAACGACCTTTGAGATTTACTCTTTAAGAATAACTGCGAGACCACACAAAGATACGAGTACTTTAGTACAACTTATGAAAACACCAAACATTTTAATCGAATTTTTAAAGAATTTTAAACAAAGTTGTGCCTGTGTTATCAAGATTCCAACAAGAGGTGCGTGCTGTACCGAATTTTCGTCTTCTCAATTAACTTTACGTTTGCTAGTAGTGTTGACTTTGAGAAGAAAATTGCTCTCAACTCAAACTAAAATTAACGTTCAGATAATTATTTAGTCACGGTAGCATTTAGCATTCCATATTCTATCGTCTTGTTGTTAGTTTTTATTATTTTCAATTATATATAATTATATTAGAAATATAAATGAGTTTGTATGTCATTAAACTAAAACAATTTTTTACATGTAAAAATAAAAGCAAATTTCAATACGTAATATTAAAGCAGTGGTAGAGGTCAGTACCATGACCCGCTGTAGGGTATGATCATTGGAGGAGCACTACGACCGCAATTTTCATGATTAATATTGAAATAGATAATTACAGGCAATTTTTAACAATTGTAGGTTAGCAATTCTTGGGGCAATGCTACAGCCCCCCCCCCTCCAAAATTGCCTTTCTACGCTAAACAGTCACAATAAAACAGATAATTTTATTTAATCACTAAAGCTATATACAGACGATTGTCAGATCTTACAATATTGTCAGATCTGACAATGTGCCGACAATGTACCAGCAATAAAAAATTGCCATCACAAGGTAAATTGTCAGTTCACACGGTTGTATCAAATTTGTCAGAAAATCTTACAATTTGTTGCCACACAGTTGTATGACAATAAGTTCATCTGACAAAATCTTCAGTCGAAAAATTGTCAGTTTACACGGTTGTCATATGAAAAAATTGTCAGATCTGTTGTTATGCGTTGCCAGACTGAAAGCATTTGTTAGAAATTGTTAAATACAGGGTGTTTTTTTAGAGGTATAGAACTTCGAATTGAAATAAAACACAAGAAAATCGTTTTAATGTCCATCAATTTGGCTTTATTGGAAGGATAATTTTATGCCATTAATGTTTAAATATGATTTCGGGCATGTGGCCGCCGCGGCTGGCTCGAATAAAGCCAATTCTACAGGTCCAATTTCCAACCACTTTTTCGAGCATATGGAGCCGTATGTTGGCAATAACGCCACGAATGTTGGCTTCCAAGTCCCCTAACGTTTCTGGTTTGTTGGCGTAGACGAGCGACTTCACATATCCCCAAAGAATATAATCCAATGGTGTCAAATCACACGATCTTGGTGGCCAATTGACAGGTCCATTCCGCGAAAATATGCGCTCATCGAATGTCTTGTTGGAACCACAACTCATCCACATTCAAAATCTTCCATAAAGTTGATGGACAAAGCTCCAATTGCTGTGCACGGTGGCGAATCGATTCATTCGGGTCCTCTTCAACACTTTGCTCTACAGCGGCAATTGTTTCTTCGGTGCGCACTGTTCGACGTCTCTGAGGATGCGTATTATCACATAGAGTAAACGTAGTGCGAAAACGATCCATGGTTAACCGAATTAATTGCTCTGATGGACGATTATGTCGACCATAAAATGGACGGAGCTTGCGGTAAACTTCGCGAACTGAACCATTATTTTCGAAATAAATTTGCACGATTTGCAAGCGTTGTTCTTTTGTCAACCTGTTCATGATGAAATGGCAAACCAAACTAAATATTAATCACTTGACAGCTGACAAAATGGCCGCCAGTTAAAAAAGTGATGCCAACTTAAAGTTCTATACCTCAATAAAAAACACCCATTATAAATCGTTTGTTGGTTGTGTTAAATGTAAAAAGTGAAAATATAAATTATTATGGAGCATAAAGAAGCAATTACAATTATTTTGTCTTTATATATTTTATTATAGATCATATATTTTTTCTTTAAAATCAAGCGGGCGTAGTGCTGCCCATAGAAATAATTTTCTTACAATGACGCCATCTGACAATATTAAAATGTCTGACAACTTGTTTTGTCAGCTGCTAGTCTTGTAATGGACACAATTTTGCTTTTTCTGGCAACGATGTCAGACAAAAATTGCCAGTTCACACGGTTCTAAGTAATTTTTAGCACATTTTACTAACAATATTGTAAGATCTGATAACCGTCTGTACATAGCTTAACTATTTAAAAATAATTGAGATTCAATGAAATAAAAAAATTGTATATGGCCATTTCCACAAGGATGTCAACTTTTTGTAGCGTGCGACACCAAGCAAATATGCTTCTTTTTTTTTTAAAGAAAACGAAACTTTTTTACTTCTTTATATATTTGTGTAGGCCGTCAGCAGCTCTAGGTTAGGTAAAATTTTAAGAAAAATCGAGTCACGTTGTTCAGAAATACAAGATTAATTGCTTGCTGTCGCACGCGACAAAAAAGTGGAATTTCTCAGAGAAATGCCCATATGTCTTATCTATAGTGAGTGAATAAATTCTACACTTACATATTTATGAGTTTAGTTGACAATACTATTAGCATACAGTAAATTTTAGTGGGCGTGGTCACGCCCTATTTTTTATATTCAAAATTGTGTAATTTCATAGATCAGGGTCTGTTTCAAGTTTCTTAAGCACCGGTTATTAAGAACCACATGAAATATAATATTAAATAATTATGGGCGTGGTCCCGCCTACTTTTTTAAGCACAAGGCTATGTTATGCTAGGAGTCCCAAGTGTTTGCCAAATTTCGTGGGAATAGGATGAGTAGAAGTACATTTTATGTAATACTAAATTTAAATGGGAGTGGCCGCCCCACCCACTTTTCTAAGCTTAAGATTGTGCCAAGTTCACAGCTCAGGATGTGTGCTAAGTTTCGAAAGAATCGGTTTAATAAGAGTCACGTGAAGTAAAATATTAAATTTTAAGGGGCGTGGTCCCTTCCACTTTTTAAGCACAAGATTGTAACATTCAAATAACCTTAAGTTTTTGCCAAATTTCGCGGGAATAAGATGAGTAGAAGTATGTACATTTGTGTAATACTAAATTTAAATGGGAACGGACCCGCCCACTTTGCTAAGTTCAAGATAGTGTGAATTTCAGAGCTCATAATAAGTGACAAGGTTCGTAAGAATCCAATAATAAGAAGCACGTGAAATATTGTACTAAATTTTAATGGGCGTAGCCCCGCCTAAAATTTACAATTTAGTACTTTTTTAATTTAAACTCTCTTCAGTTCCGGGAACTTTCTGACGTTGCCAGTGTGGTATTGCAACGTATTAGAAGCCTTATGTTGAGCTTTGTTTGGTTTGACGGTGAAGCCTCAGCTTAAGCAGAGTCTCCGTGGTATGACAATGGACCAGAAGGATCTAAGTGAGTCCCTTACATAACGTAACCTAATTTAAACTCGATTTTTGTACAAAGTTTCAGAACACAAATTTGTAGTAAAAAACAACTTTTTATAAATTTTTCAGCAAAATTATGATTTTATTTTTACCCAAATATGTGGGTTCGATGTTTCGAAAGTTTTGAAAACATGCTCTTGAACGGGCCATATAACGAGTTGAAAAAATGTTCTCCAAAAATAGTTGCCATAAAATGATTTTATATGATTCTTCTCTAGGCTAAGCTCGAATTTTTTTTTATTATATTTCTGTCTTTTATTTCAAATTTTATTCATAATGCTTCTCTTATCTTCTCCTACTCGTACTGCTTGAAACTTGAAAATAGTTTACTTAACACATTTCTTTCTATAAATTTATTAAATTTCATTAAGAAATTTTATTATACTCATATTTTGTAGTTATGACTTGTTTAAACAGTGATTTTTTTTCGCTTTTATGATTTTGAACAATAGTAAATTTAAATTTAGTTGAATTTTTTCCATAAAGCGGAAACAAACTTTAGATAAAATTCATAATACATACAAACAATATACATAGACATATAAGAAGAAAAAAAATATTAAATCTACAACAATACGAGTATTTTACTCATGTTTTGTGAATTGAAACACTTTTCAATAAACCGCACTTGATTGCGTTACAATAAAAAAGTCTACAAAAAACTTGTAGAACTGATAAAAAATAAATAAAATATAAAAAATATGAGTGCAGTGAAAGAAAAGTGCCAACATCAAATTACTGAAAAATTGAAACTGCCTGCAGATTTGTTCAGACAATTTTTTTGTTAACAAAAAATATTTAAAATTGTTTTTAATTTAAAATTTTTTTATAATTTATTTAATTGTTACTTCTGTATTATATTTTCAGCAACAAAATTCAAAGTGCGTAATTTATTTTACGTAGACGTGACTATTTGTTTTTAATTATATTTCAAAACCATTTTACGTGTGAATATAAAGAAGTTTCTAAATTTTTGCCTAACACATGTTTTTTTTAAATATTCGGTTTTATTACTTAAATAAGGTATGAGGAAGTAAAATGCTTAATGCCTCTACAAAAAAAAAAAAACATTCTTACAAATTAGTTAACTATTATTAAATTTCATAATAATCAGTTAAATGCATTCAAACACTATTGTGAAATTAACCCTAGAAGGAAGGCATCTCAAGTTTTGACAAATTTTTGGTGTTTGAATTGAATTCTGTCTGCCCTCTGCTGTTTTCAGAGATTTATTGTACAATTTTATGGCGAATATCTTTGTAGAAGGTTTTAAGCTGTTATGTGCCCGTTTAAGGGTTTTTTTTTTTGAAGCCGCTTTAAAGAAAGGGCAAAAAAGACCCATATGGAGAAGTGCTAGAGGGTTAAAATATTTCACAAAAATTTTCTTCATAGCATTTTGTATAAAAATGCTATTTATTATACACCTAAAACGTAAGTTTGAATAAGTACGAAATTAACCCTAGAACATGGTTGAAATTTTTTTTACTAATTTCTGTTGCTTAAATTTAATTGGGAGCTTTGTTGTCTGTAGAGATTTATTGTAGAATTTTATGAGGAATATTTTTGTAGAAGGTTTTAAGCTGTTATATGCCCGTTTAAGGGTACTTTTTGCCCCGCCTTTATGGAAAATGCGTAAAAGACCCTTGTGGAGCAGAGCTAGAGGGTTAAAATATTCCACAAAAATTTTCCTCGTAAGATTTTATATAAAAATGCTTAACACTTTATACACCTAGAGTGTAAGTGGTAATAAGTTGAAAATTAACCCTAGAACGTGCTTGAATTTTTTTACTAATTTCTTTTGTTTAAATGAACTTTTAGAGCTTTGCTGTCTGCATAGATTTATTGTAGAATTTTATGAGGAACATTTTAAGCCGTTATATGCCGGTTTAAGGGTACTTTTCGCCTCCCCTTTACAGAAGGTGCGTAAAAGACCCATATGGCGCAGAGCTAGAGGGTTAAAATATTCCACAAAAATGTTCCTCGTAACATTTTGTAAAAAATTGCATAAAACTTTATAGACCTAGAGTGTAAGTGTGAATAAGTTGAAAATTAACCCTAGAACGTACTTGAAATTTTTTACTAATTTATGTTGCTTAAATTTAGTTTGGAGCTTTACTGTCTGCAGAGATTTATTGTAGGGTTTTATGAAGAATATTTTTGTAGAATAGTTTAAGCCGTTATATGCCCGTTTAAGGGTACTTTTTGCCTCGCCTTTACGGAAGGGGCGAAAAAGACCCATATGGAGAAGTGCTAGAGGGTTAAAATATTCCACAAAAATTTTCCTCGTAACATTTTGTATAAAATTGCTTAACACTTTATACACCTACGGCCCTATGTATAAGCTAAAATTGGCATGAAGTTAGCATAAGTGACGAAATTGAATTATGTGTTAACGAGCTCCTCCATACAATTTGACATTAAAAATGGTCGCATTACCTAATTTTAACCCACCTTTAAGTCCTAGCATGATTTTTAATGTGAAGTTTCATCGGAAAACTCTTTAAGTTCATGCCAATTTTTGCTTATACTTAGGGCGGTTAGAGTGTAAGTGTGAGTAAGTTGAAAATTAACCCTAGAACGTGCTTGAAATTTTAACTAATTTCTGTTGTTTAAATTCAATTTGGAGTTTTGCTGTC
Source organism: Tachina lurida (assembly GCA_944452675.1). Taxonomy (NCBI): domain Eukaryota; kingdom Metazoa; phylum Arthropoda; class Insecta; order Diptera; family Tachinidae; genus Tachina; species Tachina lurida. The sequence continues at coordinate 10,343,095 of OX101754.1, read as the reverse complement.
TTCAGAGACTTATTCTACAATTTTATGGCATATTGGATCAGCTTTTTAACAAAGTCTCTGGCAAGTTTTCTTTACTAAAATTGTCTAAGTGGATTTGTTACTGAGCAAAGGAATTCAATTTTTTATATGTATCTAAATTTCATATAAAATTTTAAACACATTTTGTCGTTTTCAAAAGAAATACATATTCGAATTTTTTTTATAAGCCACAATATTGTTGTTCAACTTATGTAGTTCTCTTTAAGGCTGCCCTTAAATTTTAGATTTTAAAATCATTTCAATCTCGTCAAATAAACACATACATACATACATTACAGACATTAAACTTAATGAAATTTTAAATCTCCTTTAAACAAAAAAATATATAAAAAAACACAAAATCAAATTAGAGTTGGATTTGTCGTAAAACCAACACAAACACACATCAAAAAAAAAACACTTCATTATTTACCATATAAAGTCCAGATGTTGTTTTAAAAATAAGGAGAAAATAAAACTGAAATGAAAGGGAACAAAAAGAGTCTTTTATTGTCACACTGTCATTTTAGACGTCTGTGAGCGTTTTAACAACACCCTTTCGTTCGTTCATTCGTATATTTTCCACTAAAGAAGGTTTTTTCCTCGAATCAAATATTAAAAAAAAATAATACATACTCGCACTACATGAATTTATTGCTTAATTCACAAAAACTCTTGTATCTTTGTATCGATTGTATTATCATATTAGTGTAACATAGTGTAACATTTGTTGTTGGAAATTTTCATACAAATATGAAATACACTATTACACTTTTATTTCATATGTTTTATGAAATTTTGTATTTATAGAGAGGCCCTCTGAGAGAATTATTTTTATTAAAAATACAAAATACATTAATGCACTACACACAATTAAAAAACAGAAAGTGTATTTGATACACCAATACACGATACCATATTGTTGTGAATTAAGCATATGTATTTCTCTACAAAACAACATATGGTTTTTATTAAGCCGCTTCTTGTTTTGACTGAAAATTATGTAGGGGGACTAATCGCTTTGTACAGGCGGTGTCCGAAAAAAATGTGTGTAGTCACAAGCGTGAAAATGATAATAAAAGATACAACAAGCAAGGCTAAAAATAGTAGATGCCTTCAATAAAATAAGGGAATAGACTATGTGCATACATACATACTTTCAAATACGAGAACATATCTAGTTTCTTGCACACTGTGTAGTAGGGATGGGCAAAAAATATCGATATATCGAAATATCGATATTTGAGAAAATAAATGTCGATATATATCGCCGATATTTCAAAATCCGATATATCGATACATCGATTCTAATTTACGAGTATCGGGTTTCGATACTTTTAAGAGCTATAGCCGTTTTTTCACTGTACGATGTTGACATCACTACTAGTGCTGCGAAGAAAAAAAGAGAAATTTCATAATAGCATCCCAGCCGAATTTATAAGGTGACCCAACTAAGGCAGGTGACTTTTTGGATTGTGTGGGTATAAGCCTAAAGGCAGAATTTGTTTTTACTTTCTGTACTGCTGCGAATCAGCTGACTCTTTTTGGTTTATAGAAATCATATACAAGCCGTTAGTTTTTCTTTTTCATTCTGTTATGTTTCGGTTCAACATGTGAAAATAAAAAAAACTGTTAACTAATTGTAAGTGGCAGCATAAACAAAATAAAAACATTTCATAATAAACTGTCATTGTGCTTTAAGAATTTAAAAAAATTTAATTTTTACCAGAAAAACATAAAATTATATTGAAACATAACAATTCGTGTTTTTCATACGGGATTTCCCGGGATCCCGCACATTTTCCTGGAAAGAAATCCCGGGAAATTTGTGCGGGCAATTTTAGTTGGTACAAATGTACACATTCCTCGATGAATGTCGTTATTCACTTTATGAATGCGATGGTACAATAATAAGGTGATGGCAGTAGAACTATAGCTAAAACTTTACAACAATTACGGATGGGAACTGAATTTGTATTATTTTTTTGACTAATGCGTTTATAAAACGTTATTTCCCGGGAAATGAAAAAGTCCGGGAAAAGAAAAACTCTAATAAGAATGGACGATGCAAACCTCATCATTATAGTGGAATACTGTGACCGTTGTGCGAAACAGCAACAGAAAGTAAAGACTAATGAAGTCTTAAGGAGCTACAGTAGGTTACGTATAACTTAACATAAATAGTTTTTTTTTATTAAATTTCTTAAATTGACTACTTGTGCTTTCGAAATTAATGCAGCAAAAAATATCGATATATCGAAATATCGATGTTTTCAAAAAATATATATCGATACTGTTCAAAAATATCGATACGATATATATCGATACGATATATATCGATAATTTTTTTTCATTTGCCCATCCCTACTGTGTAGTCACTTACGAATATTTCCTTGCCACCCACACCGCACTATAAATATTCAAAAATAAAGGACTTTCGCTTTTCACAGCAACAAAATCAGTTTCGTTTCTTTTTTCCATGTTTTTTTATATACTTTTTATCTTCTCAATATGCATTTATTCCATGGTCCACTGATAGACTTTCACAAAAACAAAAAGCATACTCGTACTATGCGGCACTCATAACATTCGATTGTCGTTCATAAAACAAAAGGGTTTCAATAAATATGTATTTAAAAAATAAAAACCAAAACTGACTCATGACTAACTCAAATCTTTTTTTTTATATGGCTGTTTGGTTTTCTTTCTTTTTGTGCTGGTCTCTGGTCGACAATTTGAACAGTGTTCTGAAAAGTGGGGATTTTACACACACGATTGAGTGCGTTTCCAACAACACGAACAAGATCTTTCTTGAAGTATGAAACGGGGGCAGATATAAAAGGGCACTTTTAGAGATATGCGTTTTATGGGAACAATCTTTTGTTTTATATTTGCATTTATTTGAAAAAAGTTAAAAAATTATATAAAATTTTAGAGGGCATGAATTTAAAACAAGAACATAGTGAAAGTGGAAATTTAAATAACAGGACCTTTTATATGCTGTTGGAAATAAAATTTTCCTAAAAATATACATACATGTACATACGTATGTATGTATGTATGTATGAATGTATTATCAATGTCTATAAATTAATTTTTATCGAAATGTGTCACAGCACACTTTTCTTAGAGAAATCATCGGAAGCAAACTTTTCTTATGTTTGTTTACAAACATAAAAAACAAAAGCAAAATTGTTTTTACAAAGTTAAAACTGCTACAAAATTTAACAACAACAACAAAAACAAAGAGTATACGAATAATATACCGTTAGTTAATTGTATTCAGTTTACAGTGCTGCCACTAGGACATTTTTAAATTACACATCACCCACCCACCTGATTCAATAGTTTGAATCAAAAATGTGTACCTTTAGGATAGGTCCGAATACATACATATTTATGTACTTATCTAGTAATTGTATTTACATTGTGTATTTAAAATTTAGACGTTCTAGAAATTCTGGCGACTTTTTTTTAAATCAAATTTGTTGAAGTTGCACAAGAAATTGTCTGAAGTCATAATAATAGGTGTGCCTAAGAACGAATAACTTAGGACAGACTCACAAAATTTATTTGAAAATAGACTTTAGCTTTATAAAAAGAACTCTTTCTTTCTTTTATTTTAAAGGCTAAGTGGCAGCACTGGTTTGTTGCCAAGGCGACGATAAGTTTAACAAGGGCTTTTAATAAATATTTTATAGCTGTTGTTGTAGTAAATAGACTGTTTCACAGTACAATATACGTTCAAAAAATTTCGACTGCAATACAGCACTCAGGACACTTTTCGTATAGAAAACATCGACAGCATAGAAAATGTCAACTGTGTCACAGCACAGGTTTTTGATAGAGAAATCGTTAACAGGAAACTTTTCTTTTACTCAATTTGACTGTTTCACCGCGCATTTTGCTTAAAAAAAATTTTCAGCTGTATGACAGCAAACTTTTCTTATAAAAAGGGTAGACTGTATCACAGCTCACTTTTTTATAGAAAACACATACTGTTTCGCAGCACACTTTTCTTATAGAATACGTTGACACTATAACAGCACACTTTACTTATACCAAACGTCGACTGTATAACAGCACACTTTTCTTACAGAAAACGTTGACCATATCATAGCACAATTTTTTATAGAAAAGTCTGTGGTGTCACAGCATATTTTTCTTATAGAAAAGTCTATTGCTTTGCTTTCCAACACACTTTTCTTATAGAAAGCTTCGACTATATCACAGCACAATTTTATTATAGAAAAGTCTATGGTGTAACAGCATATTTTTCTTATAGAAAAATCGCTTGCTTTACAATATTTTCTTATAAAAAACATTTTCCTCTAGAAAACGGCGGCTGTATGACAGAATAACTTTCTTATAGAAAAGTGACTGTGTCACAGCATATTTTTCTTATATGAAAAACGTTGACTGTATATACAAAACACTTTTCTTATGCAAAAGTCGACTGTATTACAGCAATTTTCTTTCTTATTCTCGATTACTTCACAGCACACTTTTGTTATAGAAAACGTCGAGTGTATCACAGCACACTTTTCTTCCAGATAACGTCAACTGTATCACAGCATATTTTTCTTACAGCCAAAGTCGACTGTATCACAAGATTTTTCTTATAGAAAAGTCTATTGCTTCACAGCACACTTTTGTTATAGAAAACGTTGACTGTGTCACAGTACATTTTTCTTATAGAAAAACTCGAATGTATCACAGCACAATTTTATTATCGACAAATTTTCCATTATTTATAGAAAATTTTCTATAAATTTTTTATAAGACATTTTTAGTACAATTGTCCAATTTCCAGTCTTCTAATTTCTATATTTTTTGTTATCCGTGAATTTTCTTTAAAAAAAATTTCTTATTGTTTAACTTTTTGGAGAACATTTTTATCATCGATTAACTTTTTGCAAGAAATTTAGCGATCGATAGATAAATGGTCAACAGAAAATTTATATTATTTATTGTTTATTTGTATTATTTAGATATAAAAATAAATCAGGGCTATCATGAATAAAATTCCGCGTGAAATTTCTCCCTATTCCTATTAGAATTTTTTGTTTTCCCTATTATTTGCTATTAGTTGGAATTTTTCCCTGGGAAAAATTTCATGTGGAATTTTATTCATGATAGCCCTGAATATATTTGCAGCCTTATTTTTAAAAATTATTAAGGTTTTATAAAGGCTTAATAAGAAAAATTTTGTATGAAAATCTTTTTTATAAAACCATAAAGGCCTTAATAATTTTGATAAATAAGGCTATTAAAATATTTTGGATTTATAAGAGGTTTATAAAACACAAAATTAGTTTTATAACCTCTTTTTATAAAACAAAAGTCATTATTTTATGAGTATGGCAGATAATTACCCTTATCGGGAATAAAAGTTCACGTGAAATGTGTTCCCTTTTCCCTAAAATTGTGATGGCCAATGCTTGCGTTGTTGTTGTGTCAGTATTCTACTTTCTAATTTTGTTTACCATTTTTGGTTAACGAGAAATATTTCACGTGAACGAAATGTTCGCCTTTTATTCCCGATAAGGTTGAATAAATTGTGAAGTTAAATTTAAAATGAAACTAAGTTTTTTTATTTTTAAAGTTTTTTCTAAAAAAATTTCCAATTATAAGGTAGATAACATTTTTATTATCCAAGTATGTAGTTTCTATAGTTATTTTTTTAAGGACTTTTTATCATAAATTATCTTTAGAAATTTTCTATATAACAAATCTTGTTATCGACTGGAGAAATCAAGTGCTACCGATAATTTTTTATATAACATTTTTAACAATTTAATTTTACACAAAAAATGTCATGTATTAATATGTCATAAAATACTACTTTCGGCAAAGTTTTTAAAAACTATTTTAATTTGAATAAATTTTCTGTGATATGAATGCTTATTACTGTCATTATTTTATGCTGCTACTGTTAAGAATCTTATTTCGAGTTTCTTTTTTCTTATTTCTCTAAAACTAAAAACACTTTATTAAAACAATTTGTCATGAACTAAAATTAAAAATCACTTTAAAAATGCTATACTTTCGTTATGTTATTGAGTACCTGCTTTTTTTATTAATTTTTTTTTTGTAACTTAAAAAATACGTGTTGAAAATATGTATGTTAGCTCACCTTAAATTAATTCATCCATTTACACCAACAACAACAAAAAAGTGTCGATCATTTAACTAATTTGGTCGAGTACATTCACTTTTGTGCATACTTTTTTACATGTTTCCCCTTTTTACATACAGTTTGTCAAAAAATTCTTTGCAGATACAAAATAAAATAAACTTCAAAAGAAACATTGATTTCTAAATCCAACAATTATCTTTTTTTCGCAATAGTTTTTATAAACATACATATGTTTTTAATAGGTATAGCTAATAAATATAAAAGAGAAATCGGTTTCTATTGAAAAAAAAATTAACTGCCAGTTTACAGAAGCCATGTAAAAAATTCTCGTCTGTCTATTTATACTGAAAGCAAAAACAAAGCACTCAAAATTTGTTTTTGTTTTCAACAAGTAGATATGTACATACTGACAAAATATTTTTGCCCACTTTGATCATACATATGTATGTATATTAAATTTAAAATAAATTGTTTTAGTTGATAATATTTTGTGTATTCATAAGGAATTTGTGGTTGAAGTTCTTACATGAAAATAACACTTCACACCTTTTTTTGTGTGAATAAATTTTTTTAACAGACTGTGTAAATAAGCATATGTATGTATGTAAATATGTATGTATATATGTAAATATGTATGCCTTCTGTATTATTGGCCTGCACAAGACCATTTATAAGACCTTTCAAGACATGCGACATTTTTCAAACGCTTTACTACAGCGAAATATTCCAAAATAAATGCTAAACAACACTGTTGGCAATATTTTTTTTTGGAGTTCTTTGTCTTGCCAACAGTGTTTTTTAGCGTTTGTTTTAGAATATTTCGCTTTAGTAAAGCGTTTAAAAAATGTCGCAAGGTCTTATAAATAGTCTTGTGCAGGACTTTATTATGTATAAAGTATGCAAATTGTTTTTTATTGGCTTTTTAAATTAATGCAAAACTGCATTATTTTTCCCTTAGTTAACTATAGTTAAAACGTAAATTTTTTAATATTACGAATTTAGTTTTTCAGCTTTGTTTAAATTTTAAAACCACAAATGAAATCAAAGACCCAAAAACACGCACATACATGCATACATACATACATACGTAAACCTATTTTGTTTATAAACACTGCAAATTTACAATAATAACAACAATCAAATCACAATTACATGTATTGAACTCCCTCCATTGTTTATACACAAACACAAAGTTAAAACTGTTACAAAATTTTACAATAACAACAAATACAAAGAGAATGCAAATAATATACCGTTAGTTAATTGTATTCAGTTTGCAGTGCTGCCACTAAGAAATTTTTAAATTACACATCGCCCACCCACTTGCTTCACTGGTTTGAAGCGAAAATAGCTTTAGTTAGGCCCAAATACCTATTATTCTGAAAGCTAAAGTATTGTTAACTACATACATACATATTTATGTTTTTCAAATTTTTAAATATGTACAGATATACAGTAGACACTCTAGAAATGCTGGAGTCTTTTTTCCAAATCAAATTTGTTGATTTGTTGTCTTTTTTTTTTAATTGTTACAATTAAGTTTAACATAACGCTCATTTACTAAAAGTTTTCAATTTACACACAACTTAATTTTATTTTTCTCTCAAGAGTTGAGCGAACAATATATTTGTATGAAATTTTAACAAAATATAAAGAACCACATGGGGATTATGGGGATTAATTCTGCATCACTAACTTGAAAATTCATTTTTTTAGTTATGACGTTGTTTCAGTAAATGAGCGATATGTTAAAGCACTAATAATGCCGTCTTATTATTTATTTGTTGAAGTTACACAAGAAATTGTCTGAAATCATAATAACTTAGGCCAGACTTAAAAATTTATTTGAAATTAGACTTTAGCTTTTTAAAAAGAACTCTTTCTTTGTTATATTTTAAACGCTAAGTGGCAACACTGCTTTGTTGCCAAAGCGACGATGAGTTTAACAAGGGCGTTTAATAAACATTTTTTATAGCTGCTGTTGTAGTAATTTTTGTTGTAGGTCCTTATTATGCAGGTATTTTGGCAACAAAATAAAGAATAACAAAACATGTTAACGCACACTCACACTACAGACACAACAATTACACAAACAAACTTATTTACAAATTTGTTAAGCAGGTGTGTAGGCAGCCAAGAGAACAAAAGCAATAAGGAAAAAAACAAAAGGGAAATTAATTGAGAATAAAAAAGCTAAGGAAATTAATTTAAAATTATACATATGTACATATGTATGTATGTATGCATGTAGTTAACATTGTTGCTGGTTTGAGTGTTTAATTAAAGAGAAAAAACAATTTATATATTTGTTCCTTTTAACTCTTACAAGGAGCATAGATAGGGCCGTAAAAAACAATTTATTTTGGTTGAATGGCTTTTAATTTTTAAGCTTTAAATCCATTTCAAGCTTATTTAATTTTTTTTTTCAGGGATATTTTACCACTTTTAAATTTTGTGTAACACTTGAATTTATTTTCAATTAAGTTTTTTGTTTGTCTCTTTTTCAGGACTGAAGGAGAGCATACATAAATGTAATAATATAATAACAACCACAATAATAATGTAATATATCACATAGAACTACATACATAACTCTTAGGCTGGGGTTTTTTTTTATTCACTTAAATTGGTTTTTAGACGAAATTTATTTTTTATATAGTTATTTATTATTATTATTTGTTTTTATTATTTTTTAAAAACACTTGCTTTTAGCCTTTAAAACTTTCAAATGGTCCAATATTTGACAAAAGACCTCGCTTTTATACCAGACTAGTATAAGATTTATTTATTTTTTTTTTATTATTATTTATTGCATTTCTGTTTGTCTGCTTTAAGAACAAAAATTTAAACGAAAGAACCATATGCCAGCATTGGTTGATAAGTAACGACTAAAAACACCAGAGTGGAACACACTGAAATTGATGGATTTGTCGTTTTGAGCGTACCTATTTACATACACAATGGCACCACTCATATAAACATAGTTACACACACAGGCATACATATATACATACATACATACATACATACTATACTAACACATGCGGACAAGTTCTTGTTGAAATCGTTGGTGAATTCTTAATAGTTGTTGTTTCACATCCATGTTGTTTCCACAGCAATCGATTCACAACAAAACAAGAGCAACAATTTTACTGGCCCTTGCTTTAACAGTGAAAATCGGAAGGACTTAAATGTTGTAAAAAAATTTTGGGAAAACTTTTTATAGGAGAAGCTATCGATAAGCCGCATAAAAAATAGTACAACGCAAGCGTAAAAATAGAAAAAAATCTTAAACAAAATTCTCCCAAACGAAATCAATTTTTTTTACATTTTTTTAATTTTTAAACTATGGAACTTTGTGAATGCTTTCTATTCAGTTACATGAAGCTTACCGGTAGTTTGTAATGCAAATATAGAAATCAGCAAATACCTATTTATTTTTATTATAAAAAAAATGTAGTTAAACATATTAGGCTCTAAGAAATCAAAACAAAATAGGTACAACATTTGTTTATTTAATATTTAAATATGTACGCACTAAAAATAAAACTAAAAATAAAACTGTAACATCATTAACATTTTATTATTTAATTATGTAAAATAACCAGTTAATATAAATATTTTTAAAAGTTTTTTCATGTACGTCAATTGGGTGTACAAAAACATGGAATAGAATTTTTTCATGAGAATATTTTTAAGAACACCAAAATTATAAAAATATTCATTTTATTTCACTTTCCTTATTAAAATTATGAATACAAAAAATCAAACTTTTCTATAGAAAATTTATCCATACCAAAATTTTTCCAAAAAGAATTTTCTGCACACAATTTATCGCTAAGAAAAACTGCCAGACAGAAACCAAGCCGATAGTAAAAATAATTTCTATACAAAATTTATCGACAGCAGAAGATTCTCCAGCAAATTTATAACTACAACTAACTTATCAATAACAGCAATTTTCCTTAGAAAATTTAACGATAACAAAAATTTTATATAGAAAATGTATCGATAGTAAAAATGTTTATCAGAAAAATAAAGAATCAAAAAATTTTCTTTTTAATTTATCGATAACAAAAATTTTCTGTTAACAATTTATCGATTCCAAAAATTTCATAAAAAACTTTTACCGATAATAGAAATTTTCTAAAGAAAATTTATCAACAGCAAATTTTTGCTATATAGAACTCATGGATATTTTCTACAAAAAATAGATCGTTTACAAAAATTTTATGCAGTTTATCTATAGTATAATTTTGTATTGAAAACTCGAGCATAATATAATAGAAAATTTATCGATAACCAAAATTTCGCATGGAGTTTTCTATAATAGCAACATCCTTATTTTCGATTTTATCGTAACCGACAAAAACTAAATTTATCAGAAGGCTTTTTTAAAATATTTAAATGTTTTGTACGTAAATTGTCGCTTAGGATAACATTAAAAGTTATCAACAATTTTGGCATTTTGCTAATTCTAAACTATGGGTAGGCCCATAAAATTTTAATTTCAATAAAAACGTCTATTTGCAATAACATGTCGCTTACGATAAAATCGAAAATAAGGCACGATATGACTTGAAAGCAATCGATAACAAGTTTCTAAAAATATAATTTATCAATAGTTAGTAAAAATTGTTCAAGCGACAAAAACTTTACATGGGAGTAATTTGCCAAAAATAAAAAAAATCATTCAAACAAAGTGGTGACGACGAAGAATTCAATTCCATTAATATTCCCACTTGAGACACTATTTTCAAAATATTTTAGTGACTTATTTTCTTTTACAATTATGTAGCATTTCTGTGCTGGTGTTTTCATACTTGTGTACTTTTTCATCACTTTTGTATATTTTTTTTGTTCTCTAAAAAAATACCTCCTGCTGGTGTTTTTGTATTTTTAAACATGTTTTAATGTTTCTATTTTGGGTATTTTTATTTCCTGTTTTCTTATCATTTTGTTTAGACACAAAGTGAGAGTGCATAAATTAATGAGAGCGCAAGTCCCTTAAAAGTGAAATTTGTCCAGACTAGAATCAGCTGTTCCTTTTTTGTTTGTTTTTTGTTTAACGGTATTTCTGTTTTTTTTTTTTTGCTATTGTTGGAAAGGCACATGTAGTAGAAAAAATGTTTATCAACATGTTGAGTATTTGGTTATTAACAGTAGCAGCGTGATGCAGTGTTGCCAGTGTTAATTTCTTTATAAAATGACAATAATGGCATAAAATATTTATAAAACAGGGGATCTGCTCCCTATTTCGAAAGGAAAGAAAGTACTTTGGAATTTGTATGTTATTAGCATTACAATTCGAAATCATTTACTTTTGTTTTGAAATAAATCCAATTTAGCTTATGAGGAATCATGAATAAAATTCCGCGAGAAATAATAGAAGTGAATAGGGAAAACAAAAAAAATTCTAATTGGAAAAAGGAGAAATTTCTCGCGGTATTTTATTCATGATTGTCCTGTATTACTTATGACCAGGGAAACCGCAAATATGCAATTGCAAGTTTTTTCTTGCGCGACGTATTAGTGCTATGATAAGATACTTTTTATGAATTTTGGCATTAATTTGTTAATGCATTTTTTTTTTGCATATTTTACCCTTTAAAGCATATTTTTGCATATTTTGGTCTTAAAGTCTTATATGCATATTTTTAGCATTTTTTCGATTTTGTGATCATATTTGACGCTTTTAGGGCATATTTTGGACACTATAGAATTTTTTTTATTTTAATATGCTTTGTCAAATATATTGATCAAACCTTTTACTTTTATTTTTCCCCGTCCTACGCAGAATCCTATGCATATATTGGCCAAGTACTATCACAAACACCGATCTGTTAAACCTCTCGAACAACATCAAAGTATAGTATGAAATCAAAAAGTGTAAGTGGACTTGGATTGGTCATATCCTACGTAGAGGTTTATGATGATATCACTAAAGCTGTGCTGCAGTGGAATCCCCAAGGACAGAGAAAACCAGCAGATGGAGTGCAGCCATACTATATAAATTTTTAATAAATACAATTGCTTTGAATAAAACCCATCACTCCACATTTATCCAACTTTTCACGATTCAATAAAAATATTGAACGTTAATTTGAATAAAATTTTGGGAATTGCTATTTGTATTGGAGGTTGTACCGATTACATCAGTAGAAGTTGCAAAAAAAAAACTTCAATGTATGTATAAAAGTTTATTTACATTTTTATCTTAAAATACAGTTCCCAAAATTTTAATTCTGATATGGGGATGCATTTTGAAGTTGAAGTTAAATTTAATTTCTTTATTAAATATTTTACTTATTATATATTGGTCTTATTTTATATGCAAAATATAAAAATATATTATGTGTTGGATTAAAAACACATACTTTTTGAATTTAAGGGCATATTTTCAAGTTTTTAGTGCATATTGTATGCTTTTATGAGCACTTTTTTAGAACATATTTGTAGTTTCCCTGCTTATAACTTTATTTCAGTCAGCCTGCGAAAATCGGTATATAGTGCCTATAGTGGGATCTCGGCTTAAGAGACCGCTAAATAAATCTCATTAGCAAAGTAAAAGAAAAAAAATTTTAATTCTTTTAAAATAACTGCTAATTTTTTTCTAACAATATTTGGTAAAGTTGTAGGCAACGTTAAACCTGAACAACTTTTGTGAACATATCATTACAACCTGAACGTGTCTAATCACGTTGATGATTGAGTTTTTTTAATCGAATTTTTGTATATTTCGATAGAAGAACATCTGATGTGTCCAAAAATGGAAAAATCTCGATTGCATGAAACTAATGAGTAAGGGTCTTTCTATATTAAGGTAACAATATTTTATTTCGAAAGGAGTCCAATTCTGTGATAAGGATGACTACTTCCAGAGACAGCTTTAGGCTGTCCGTTTGTCTGGCTGTCAGAATATTTAGAACTTTGGCCGGTACAACAAAAAATATATGATAGTTAAAAATTAAAGGGCGTTCCAAAACGAGCAACGAAAAATCTTAAAATCCCATGTAACATACATATAATTGTATATCGACACTTGAAAATATACTAATTTTTATACAGACTACAACAATTAAACTAAAATTTAAAAAAAAATTAAAATTACAGGATATTCCACCAGTTAATGTAATTTTGTCAACTTGCTGTATTTTGGAAACCGTAAGAGGCAAACTCTTGAAATTTTTAAAAACGCTAAAGCTAAAAAAAAACCCAAAATTAAAAAATCGACAAACCAAAAAAATCGCCAAAACGAAAAAACGCCAAAAACCGAAAAAATCGCAAAAATCGCAAAAAAAACGCCAAACTACTAAAACTAAAATAAATCGCCAAAAAAAATCAAAAATTGCCAAAATTAAAACAAATCACCAGAAACGAAAAAAAATCCTAAAAACGAAAAAAGCGCCAAAAATAAGAAAAATCACCAAAAATCAAAAAAAGCGCCTAACTAACTACTAAAACTAAAATAAATCAAAAATTGCCAAAACTAAACAAAATTTACCAAAAACCGAAAAAAGTCCCAAAAACGAAAAAGCGCCAAAAATAAGAAAAACCGCCAAGAGCCGACAATTTTACCGGGTACTTAAATTTTTTTTTATATTTCACAGTCGCACTTAACTAAATTTTTAGTTTCTAAATTAGTTAAACTTGTTTTCACTTTCACACAAATTTGTTTTCGTAATATAACAAACAGCCTGTCACACGATGTCGACAGAAAACGTTCCATAGATTTTTTTCATATGTTGAAAACAAAAACAATTTTCTTATTTTATTAATGCTTTCAATACAAGTTGTAGATCGAACGTTCTCTGTTGACATCGTTGCAATTTACAGTTGAAAGATACATACATATTATATTATCATATTTTTCCAAAAATATAATTTCTTTTATTAAACTGAATTGTTTTACATACAAGTGTATTACAAAGTTATTTACGAGCTAAGTGCTATTAAAAAAAAACTATAAGACTTTAAGAAGGTTCACATTACAAAAACGTAATTAAAAAATTCGAGATATAACAACAGCTTTTATGGCAGATACCTTCCCGCAATATTCATAAGAACTTTTCAATGAATTACGAAATTAAAAAAAAAAAATAAGATTCTTTGGATATGTTGATTTTAAGGATGACAAGTTTTAAGGCCTCCGTAAATAGCTTAAGGATCGATGAATGAAATCATAATATAACGTGTGCCATTGGTGACATGTAGACCCTCATGATAATGGGTCAAACGGCCGGGATGCATAAGCATCCAACCCTTTTTGGTTGCTGTCACAGCACAATTGTAGCGCAAGAAACGACAACCGCCACCGGTATAATCAACACCAACGCGATTTAAGGCAAGGTTAATGGTGTAAGTGGAAGAATCGTGATGAGGTCTCAAAGAGGGCTGTTCGTCTGGTCGATAACGCACCACAAAATTCATCAAAGAGCGGGGAGGCTACAAAACAAATAAAATCAATATAATAACTTCATTTTGTTCCCATAGTTTAGTCAATTTACTTACATTGTGATAATAACCCAAAAACACTTTCTCCTGCAGTGGCCTGACAAACAAATCCAAGAACTTCAACCACACATTATCCAAGCTCACTTGTTTCAAGTGTATATCACGTGTAGGCACAGCCTCGTAGCCTCCCTCCAAACGTTCATCCTTGTTGTTGCCACTTGACCATTTGCCAAAATTTTCCATTATGGCTACCAAGTCATCGCAAAAAGCATCGGTTGCTATTTGAAACCAGTAGACGTCAGTGCAGGGCTGTTCGTATGTATAATTGGCCTGTAGCTGCTGCGTGTAGTTGGGATGGATATATTTTTCGGTCCAGTCTTCTTTATTGGTGAACAATGTATAGAAATCGGGACGTGCTACGCTGGTATCGAAACCTTCTGCTTGCACTAAATGACCATAAATGCGATCGTTGATGATGTGCATGTGAATGCCCTGGAAGCATAAAAAGTTTGTGAAGTTCATGTGTAAATTTCTTGCAATATTTTATATTTATATCTCTTCCTCTTGCTAAGGTCTTGATTAAAGTGAGGTCTCCGGGATATACTTCTACAATCTCTTCTATATTCTATATGGATCATTCGGCTTTCGAGGATTTTGGAGTGTTTTGAAAGTTGGAGCTTCTCCATGATATTCTTCTAAAATGCTTAACTTTCTTCTAGAGTCTATACTGACCACCTGGGGCTTTTAAGGGCTTTGGAGTGTCCCTAGTGCCCTAAATTTTTTGGTTGCAACTTGCACTTTGTTTCAAATTGACCTTTAATCATTATTTTACTTCGGCTCTGCTCTTTACCGTTCTTCTCGGCATTATAATATCTTAACATTTCATATTTACTTCTAAGTATGTAGCAGGCCGGATTTTTCTACCAGAACCTCTTGACTTTCTAGGAACTTAAGTTATCTGCTTAATTCTGCTTAATTTTCTCATTTGATTGCCAATTGTCAGTCCTTTTCTCTTTTAAACTCCCTTGATATTATCACACTTAAAACAAAGCATGTACTTTGCTCCAAGTTGAACTCCAAGTCTTGATAGTTTACAATTTTGAATGGGTTGGTTTTCTTTTGAATATTGATAGTTTACGATGCTCGAATGGACTCTTCCATATTCTGGTATCTTGGATATTGGTAATAATGGTTCTAGTGGTTCTAACTTAAATTTTTAGTTCAACCTTCGTTGCTTTAATCTTCACTTTTATATAGTTTTTTTCAGCAAAAGCCAAGGTTGGTAATGTTACTTAAAATCAGGTTGCATATTTTAGCCAATTAGGGGGACTAATACCAGGATGCTGTAAGGATTTCCATTGGAATGTGTTAAGCACCAGCTTAGAATGAAGCCATTTCCAATTCAAAGATTCAGAATTTGTTAAGGACTTTGATGACCAGGAGGATCCTTAGTCTGTTCAATAGCAAAATTTTAATTCAATATTGAGGCTTAAGATTTTTTACTTTCTCAGTTGTTCAATAACCAGATCACTTAAGGATTTACGAGTACACATCAGTTGTCAGATCGGTTATTATCTATAGTTGTGTGGTATGGTGGGAGGCATTGAGGAAGGAAAGTGATAGGTTCAGAGGTGCGCCTCGTTGGGCACCACAGTTGCTCAAAGCAGTCCACCTCAGGCTGCCTTGGACGTCATTCTTCACCTACTTCCTCTAGAGGACTTTATGGTGAGAACGGCGAGTAGAATTTCCTTAAACTCATTGAAGCGAGTTTGGTGAGGACGGGAACGGGGCTGGAGTCTATATCTTGGAAACGAACATTCGTAGTTCTTTCAGACTGCCGCATGAATGCAGCGTTTTCCAAACTGAGATCTTGGCAATCCTGAGGACCATGGAACTAGTGGCCAGAAATGTAGCTGAAGGCGAGAAGGTAACCTTCTACGTCGACATGGACACAATGTCAAATATAAACTAGTTAGTGACTGTAGGAGAGCCTTCAACTTGCTTATGGACCAATATAGTGTCAGAATATATTGGGTTCCTGGCCACAGCAGTGTGAAGGGAAATGAAATTGCCGATAAACTGCCAAGGCGTTAGACGAGGAATCGATAGGTGATTACTACAGGGAACTCAGTAATTGGGTGGAAAGCAGGACCAACCGATCATGGCGAAGCAGGAACTATGTGGCCAAAAACTTGACTCAGGAAGATCCAAACTGCTACTTGGATATGAATTGGAAGGAGATGCGAGTCGTGATAGGCGCATGGACTGGTCACTGCTCGGTCAGAGCAGGAACCAGCACTTGGCAACTGGAACTCCAGATTTCTTTAGGATATGCGAGGATGAAGAGAAACCAGAAACCATTGAGCATATTATCGGCCATTGCAGGAAACTGCAACGATATAGGCTTCCATGAAAGCACTAGTGATATCGCTAAATGTAAAATGGAGGATATCAGGGGCTTTATCATGGGAATTCAGTGGCTTCAGTTGCGTTTTAGGAAAAACATGATCCTAGAAAACTGAAGGGTATATAGTACAGTGCTCTGTGATCCAAACCAAAAGGGTGCTAAGCATCACTGGACATTGGGTAATTAGGGCAATAAGCACACTATGAAAAATTACTTCATTTTTGTGTCTTGTGGGAAGATGAAGAGGAATTAAAAAGTCATGAGCACATCTTCTCAAGTAATCAGACTATCCCACTAATGACAGACTTCGACAGACTGATTTCCAGGGGGCAAATTACGGCATTCGATACGATTCGAAACTTAAAAATATTCCCATATAAACTCTATTGAAGTATTTCGTTATTTCGTTCGATAACGAGTGTCGTAATTTGCCCCCCGGTTTTTAGAATTTAGAGAGTAGATCGAGTGGGATTTATGGTTTGCAGTTAATGTCCCAAAGGCTTTGGAGTTTTTGTTTTCCTTTATTAACTTGCATTTGAAGTTTCTTGAAACTTTATCTCTCAACTTTTCAAAATCTTCGGCTGATATTTAACCAACACACAAATTATTTCTTATTAAAAACACACTTATATTTTATAACTCCAAATACAGTCTGGAATTTTCTTGAATCTTTTAAACTAAGTTTAATTTGACATCTTGCTTTTCTTCTTTAATTACTAATATATTTCAAACTTTAGTGCAACTTTTCCTTTTTGTTTCACACAAAACACTTTTCACTTTTTAGTCTTAACGGGAGTTTAAACGAGACATTCGAGCAAAATACCGTACACGAGAACTGCTCTTGATAATAATTCGCAATTTTATATATAATTTATACATCATAGAATTGGGAACTCGTAAAAGAATATGGGATGCCTGGTTTAAACCAAGTTTAACTCTTTTAAATTTCCTATTTTTTGTTTACAAATTCACTTGAATGCAAAATTAATACATTATAGAGTATTGAAATTAATTTTGTTTCAAAGTTTAAACTTGGTTGAATTTTATACGAGCTGTTTATAAAATACATACAGAACATTAAGGGCCAATTTTTGGGTTCAAGATTAAACTTAGTTTCTTTCTCTAATTAGTTAATCCGAAAATTAACTTAATCTCGCATTAATTGTGTTTGCTAATTTTTTGAATGGTAGTTTAAACTTCATTTTGTATGTAGTATTGCCATACTGAGAAACAAAATAGGGGCAACATTTTCTGTGCAAAATTATTAAATGTTATTAACACACTGAGATTTGTTTGTGGGAAGAAGAAGAAACTGACTTATTTAATTATTTTCAAGTAAAATATTGTACATGTTAAAGGGAATAAATAAATAATATAAAATATATTTATTTATGTGTTTTTGAATTATTTTGTCATACATTTTTTTATCTAATTTTATATGTAGAATTAAGCTATTTCTTTCTAACAAAAAAAAAGAAGAAAATTCCTGAAGAAGTTAGCCAAAGGTTAACGAAATATTAAAATAAAAAAAATAATCACCCTTATTCTAATTGTCGACATCAATGTCACTTTAACACAATACCAAAAAATTGGGGCTTGTTTACTCGCTCTCGAGAACAATTTTGTGCAACTGAGAATATATTCCTGTTCCCTAAGGTTAAGAAAAAATTATAAAGCTGCAACAGGAGTCAGTTGTTTTCGACAATGGCTACACAAGCCTTAATTTTTTGGTGTTGTGTTAAAGTGACGTTGATGCCGACAATTAGAATAAGGGTGAATATATAAAGACTTAAATAATTTTTTTAAAAAAGTTGTAAGTAATAATTTAAGATGAAGCCACCGCGATTGGCCGCTTAAATTAGCAAATAAAATCATATAATCGAGTACCCAAAAAACATAAATAAAGATCAAGGCTAATTTAATTTCTGATCTTGAACTCAAAAAGTGGCCCTAATTGTCTACAAAATTTATATGAAAACTATAAAATGTTTAAGATTTCTTTAAAAACTTTCTACACAAATTAAATTTTTCAATAATTTTAAGTTCATAGATAATATTTTACATATAATAATATGTAAAATGTTTAATAATGGATTTAAAATTTCTTTAAATAAATTAATTAAATTTTTAATTATTTTAGGATTTTTTAATGCTTGGGAGTTTTGAGCTAATTTAAATTTGGTTTTGTTTAATTTTTTTGTTTCTCAAATCTAGTTTCGTTGAAAGTTTAAACTAAGTTTAACTTGCGCTGCTATTGCTACAAGATTAAGGGGCTGTTCCTCTAAAAGTGATCTAATATTTATACTAAAAACAAAAATAAAAAATACAAAATTTTTTTTTTATTTCCAATACTAATATTCGATCAAAACGGTCCTACGTATTTACAGGAGCAGGCCCTAAAATTTGTGCTGTTCAAAAACTGCCTTTAAAAAAGCTAATTTAAATATAATTTTTGGCGGAGTTTAACTTTTAAGACATTTTTATTTAAATGTGACTTTTGGCGGAGTTTAAGCTCAGTTTAACTTTTAGTCATTTTTTTTTAATTTTCATTTAAAAAAGGTAAGTTAAATATGACTTTTGGTGCAGTTTAAGCTGAGCTTAAGCTTTTTATTTTTAAAAATGTTCAATCATTTCGCTTTAAGCTATTCTTCTGCTTAACCAAATTTATGTTATAACGGCCTTATTCATAAAAAATATATCAGGTTTATTAACCCCTTATTTGACATATTTCTATGGGAAATTTGTCAAATAAACCTGTAATAAACCTAAAATATTTTTTATGAATTAGACCGTAAATATATATTTTTTGTTTTTATTGGGCTTAGATTAATTTCATGTCACTCAATTTCCGCATTTTTTTTTTATTTATTTCCACTTACCTTTTGCCTCAATGAGTCACACATGGCCATATCGGGGTCATAATGTTGATGATCATAGTTGATAAATTTAAAAGCTGTATTTCTTATTAAATAGATGCTGGACACATAGGGAACATTCCAAATGCCACTGAAATTAAACGAATGACAAAGAATAATAAAACTCAAGAGAGCAACATTTTAATAAAAAAGTTTTTAAATAAAAAATATACAAAAAAATGCATTACAGCGCACAAAACAAAATAAAAAAGTAACATACACTTTCAATTCAAAAATAAAAGAATCAAAATGAGAATAAAGCAAAACACATATAAAAAAAATTTTTGCTTTATTTAAATTAATTCATAATAAGATTAAAAATACTGCCTGCAAATAAGTGGATATACTAGATAGAGAATAATGGCACACTGTCATTTCAATTGAATTTAGTTTGTAAAACACTTTTGAACTCTAAACACAGCGGTCGAAGAGCCCCCAGCCATAAAACAGTTTCCACTTTTAATACAACAGTTTTTTGTTTGTTTGTTTTTGGCCATAATTTTTAAAGAAAAAAATTTATAAAAAAAAACAAAATGTGTTTGAAAAATTCTACACTGAAGATTTTATTTTTAACGGTGATTTTAATCATTTATGGCCGAGAAATTCAAGCTCAACGTAAGTAAAATCAAAGAGATAGATTAAAGAGATATAGAGACATAGAGATAAAGAGAGAGAGAGAGAAATATAAGTGGTGTTAAGAGAGTAGAGAGCATTTTCATTACTTGAAATAATGCGTTTTTTAAATTGAAAATTTCATGTAGGAAACATGGGAGGTCGGGGCGTATTGCGACGGAATTATACGGGCAGAAAACCGGTAGTAATACAACATCGCACACCAGATGCAGCCAATTATTACGATCATGAAAATGTAAGTTAAATTTTGTATATTCGAAAAAAAGCCTATAATTTAATTTATAAAGAAGATTGATTAACTTTATTTTACTTTTTATTTCTTGAACCAGGGTGCTAAAATAATTAAATCTTCACACTTTGAGTTCGACTATATGTTGGGCCGCAAAATCACTTTCTTTTGCATGGCAGAAGGTATGGAGACATACAACTGTTTGAAATATGTGCTTAGACAATTTTTTTTCTCCAGTTAACACCTTTAATTGAAATTTAATTTAGTCTATAAAGCTTTCGTTAATAACTTTAATTGATTACAAGTTTACATAAAAATTTAATCAATTAAAATGTTTAATTCACACAATTGAAATTTTTAATTGGTTTTTGTTCTTTTTATTTGAATCAATTAATCATTTGTTTAAAAATTTAATTAATTAAAAGTTTAATTAAAAATTTAATAAATTAAAATGTTTAATTCACACAATTGAAATTTTTAATTGGTTTTTGTTCTTTTTTATTTGAATCAATTAGTCATTTGTTTAAAAATTCAATTGATTAAAAGTTTAATTAAAAACTTAATCAATTAAAATGTTTAATTGTCACAATTAAAATGTTTAATTATTTTTTTTTAATGAAAAGATGTTGGTTGGAGAAATATTTTTTTTTCTGTGAGGTAGTGTTTATGTTAATTTTTTAAATTTATAGGTAATCCACGTCCCACAATTACTTGGTTCAAAGATGGCGCTGAATTGTATCAACATAGATTTTTTCAGGTAAATTTAAGGCATAGAGAAATTTTTAATGGGCATAAATATGCCCATGATAATGAAAGTGGTCTAAGTTATAATATTATAAATGTGAAAGCTTGTTTGTATGTTTGTTCCAATTTAATGAAAAAACGTCTTAATGGATTTGGATTAAATTTGGTAGACATAATATAGCCGAATAAAATAAAAAATTTGTACTTTTGGTACATTTTCTCTTTTTGATAAAATTTGTATACATATAGTTTACAGCCCTACAATAACATACAGTGTACTTTCTGGTGTCTAAAATTACTTTTGGTACTCTTTTACTTTTGGTACTTTTTCTCTCCTTCAAAAATTTGGTGTATAGAAAGTTTATTGCCTACATTGACACATCGAGCCATATTTTCGATTTTATCGTAAGCGACATGTTATCGAAAATAAACTTTTTTATTGAAATTAAAATTTTATGGGCCTATCCATTGTTTAGAATTATCAAATTTCCAAAATTGTTGATAACTTTTAAGATATACATAAGCAACAATTTACGTACAAAAACGTATTTGAATGTTTAAAAGAAAAACTTCACCTGAAAACTTTAATTTTTGTCGCTTACGATAAAATCGAAAATAAGGCTCGACATATTTTACTTCTTGGTCTATAGCTTAAAATAAAAAGTACTATTATGCATGAATTTCATGTGAACGAAAATCACTGATGAAAGCTAGTATTAAATAAATATTAAATAAATTTTACATAATTGAGACTAGTACAACTCTAAAATAAACGGTTTCATAATATAAAAATTATTTTCGATTTATTCCAGTGTAACCTACTAAATCTCCGAAACTCGACTTGAGCCACTTTCAAAATAATGATCATAAATATTGATTCAAATGTAACTTGGTCTTAAGGCTAAGATAATGGATTAAGTTTGAGCTAAATTTAAACTAATTGCCTGGCCCACGATGTCGGCAAGAAATTTTCTTTCGCTTGTTTATATTGAAAACAAAAACAAATTTTCTTATTTTGCAGTTTAAACTAAGTTTAAAAGAAGTTTAGAGGAAGTTTAATGTAAGTTTAAACTAAATTTAGAGCAAGTCTAAACTAAGTTTAAAGGAAGTTTAAACTAAGTCCAAAACAAGTTTAAACTAAGTTTACAACAAGTTTAATCTAAGTTTAAAGGAAGTTTAAACCAAGTTTAAAAGAAATTAACAACAACTTTAAATTAAGCTTAAGCTCTTAACGGTTTCTTTTCAGTTGCTTTAGCCCATTGATTGCATGTCTTTTATATTTTAACAATTAGCAGAAGAATTGAAAGTTAATCGAAGTTTAGCTTTAAAAAAATATTTACATTTTTTGCGTTTTATTTGAATACTGAATGAAGAACCAGCCTTTCTGAGCTTGCCATAAAATATTTTTATATTCTAAAACCTATTAAGATAGGCGGAACTTTTCTCCAGAGTTAAGTGCTATACCTCTTTCTCCTTCTCCCCCCCCCCCCTCTCTCTCACTCACTCTATGTTTCTCCCAGATAAAAATTGCAATATTCGTCATACAAATTTTATTTAATTTTCATAATTGAAATTTAATTTTAAAGTATTGAAGTAATTACTCGGCTTAACTTATTATTTAAATACTCAAATCTCTTGAAGGTTATATAAAGCGAGCCTTCGCTGAAATAACGTCATAACGCAAAAAATATAAAAAACTATTTTATTAAAGTTTTAAGTTGTCCAATAGCATATAATTAATCCAAAGTAACATGTAATTTGCTTCTCAAGAGGATATTTGTATAAAATATTTACACAATATCAAGAATGATCTGACAATTAATCCTGTAATATTAGGTAGAAAATCGCAAGTTTTGAGTTAGGACATTTTTACAGCTAAGGCTCGATATGTATGTATATGTATATGTATGTCTAATATGGTCTAGCACTAATTGCGTAGAAAATTCGTCATTTTTATTTCAAGACATTCCTTGACAAGATCTCGTCTTAGGACCATATAACAACTTGCCTTTGTTTGCACGACAAATAGCTTTGCATTGTTATTATTATAATAATAATATTTAATGGATACAAAATAATAAATGAAACTTTTATAATGGAAAGCCATTTATCGGTCCGACAAAATCCTGCCTTTAACTAACGGCAAGTTGTAATAATGGCGCTTAATATTTTATTATTTTTTTAATACACTACACACTACTTTTTTATAAATTTTAATCCAGGATTATTAATTAGAATGTTTTCAAGCTAATTTGAACATCTGAACAAGCGATTTTTTTTCATCAACTTGAAAAAAAAACTCTCAAGCTTCTAATGCAGTTTAAACTGAGTTTAACTGCAAGGCTTAGTTTGCAATAAAAAATAAATTTAAGTTTATTTTGTTAGTCCAATATGCCATAAAGAATAATATCTATAATAGTTACAGTAGTCTCGCGGTAGAGGGAACTAATTCGCGCAAGGGCTATTCCCTCAACCCAGACTGTTACCCTCAATCGAGATCCAAAAAGGATTCCCTCTTTAGAGTACTCAATGGTGGAATTTTGTCTGTTCCTCCTATCGAGTAGTTCCCCCAATCCTGGATTATCTCTACCGCGAGTCTACTGTATTTATTAAAATTTATTAAATAAACAATAACGGACAAATTTTGCAGACCTCCAAAAAATACATACAGACATGACGAACATATCTATAAATATCTTTTCTTTGAACTTGGTTAAAAAATATTTATTTTTTCTAGGTCCATGAATCCCATATAGACAACAATATAATCAAGTCGAAAATGGAAATTGATCCCACAACACAAATGGATGCGGGTATAATTTTTGCTCTAATTAAACCAAAATTTGGTTGCTAATTCCACTTTTTTTTATTATTATGTTACAGGTTACTATGAATGCCAGGCGGACAATATTTATGCCATCGACCGTCGAGGTTTTCGCACCGACTACGTGATGGTAAATTTCTGAAATTTATTTTTAAACGCGATTTACAAGTTTAAGAAGCTTACTTTTAAAAACGTTTAATACAAAAAAATTTTTTTTTAATTTTTATTAATAAAAAAATATATTTTTCTCCAAATTTAAGAAAAATCTTTTAGTTGAAAAATAAATCTACTAAAGAAAATAGCTGTGTTGATTAAACCAAAAAGTTTGCAAGGAGAGAGCGTCTAAAGAGAGTAAAAAATTGAGACACAAAAAAATTTCTTGCAAATTTTTACTGGTAAAATTTTACTTGCAAGAATTAGCCAAACAGTTGTTGTTGCACTTTTGTTTATAAAATTAATTTTTTGAAAAATGTCTGAACAAAGAAAACTCGAAAAATGTAAATGTCTTTATTAAAAAAATATATTGTATATACTATGTATGTATTTCAGGAAAATTGCGAGTTAGGGCCTTTCTATATTAAGGTAACGATATGCATATGTATGTAAAAAGAAAGTATGTTTTGTTATTTTATTGAAAGAAATTTGCTTTGATTAAGCCATATAAACAAAATTTTATGTTAAAGGAAACACAATTGCTGATGGCTTGTTGTTTAACATAACAAATCAGGGCTGGGAAATTTGCTTTTTTATGTGTATAAAAGAAATTCATAAAAATAGTAAATGATAAATGAAAGTACGTAAAATTAATTCATATTAAATATCAAATTTTAAAAATCATGTGATTCAAAATAGCATCAAACAAAACAAATCGGAAAAAGTTCAATTGTATCATGATTTCCATCCCTGATTCTGATATAAATAAAATTTACTTGCACGTTTTTGCTAGTAAAGCGTTCATTTCATTTGTTCGTGTTTGGGAGAGTAATTTTTGCAAATTTCTGCCTTATTCTCTCGTTGCTGGTTTCTGCTAGGAAAGTAAATGAACGCACCTAATACGTAATAAATATTATTTGTCGTTTCTTTTAAATAAAATTTCATGAGACGAGTAATTTCTGGAATATTTGCTTTCATACGTTAGAAAATTAAATTAAAACTTTTTTTTTATAAAATTGCAACAATTATTTAATTCAAATCGAAAGAGCGACAGACATATTGTGAAAGTATGCCTTTCGTTATGAAGCTTACGTTTAGTCAAAGAGACAAATTTAGACAATCTTCTTTCTCTTGATGTGGTTAAATTAAATAATAAAAATTAAAACAAATTGAAAAGGGAATTTAAAATGATTGCGCTAACAATGGGTTAAAAATTAAAACAAAAAATAATGCAAATTCTCCTTGTTCTCCTTGTTAGTGATAGTGGTTCCGAAGACCACTTTCTTAATCTTTTTATAAAACTTTGTCGAAACATTCGCTACCTGTGACAGCTTAATAGCTGTGCCAAAAAAGGAAAAAGTGCTCAAGTCGAGATAATAGTACTTCAATTAATTTAGTATGATTTTTGAGGAAGTTATGAGGACAATTATGAATAAAATTCCGCGAGAAATTTTTCCCGGGGAACAATTCCACTAATAGCAAGTAACAGGGAAAACCAAAAATTCTAATTGGAAAAGGGAGAAATTTCTCATAATTGTCCTATATAGCACTATGACTTGCGATTTATCTTTTTTAGACTTCTAATCTCATTTGGAATAATAGCTTAATTAAGGTTACACTTTGGTGTATTTCAACTTAAATGTATTAGTTATACTGCCTTATTCATAAAAAATATTTCTGTTTAATAAGAAGTTTATGAAACAAATTTTCTATGGAAATTTGATTAATAAACCTTTTATAAAATCAAAATATTTTTTTATGAATTAGGCGCATAGTCGGTAGAACGATGTTTGTTTAAAAAAATAAAGGGGTTAACAGAGAATTTCCCAGTTTAACTGCAAAAGAAATAAATTTCTGAAAATCGGCTTGAATACTTAAGTGCTTAGAAAAATAAATATTCTTTTAAACTTACTTCGACTTAACCGGGTTTTTTGAAAATTAGCACACATTAAATCTCAGCTTTAAATTCAATATTCTGACTTGAAAAGTGGGCAGTGTCACGCCCATTAAAAGAATCTTTACTACTAGATCATAATAAAAAAAGTAGATATAACACAGTATAGATATAAGCATATCTTGATTTTTTTCTAATAAAACCTGAAAGCGGCGACGAATAGAATTTCAAGCCTGCATTGTGGTATCATTAAAAATTATCGAAACCGAAATCGATTTTTCTTTCTGTGTTTCAAAATTTTACAATCAGATTCTTCACTATGGCAAGATTTTAATCCCGATTTTTTTGAGGTAAAAATTTGCTCACGGTCCTGCCATTGTTTAAGCCTAGCTTGGGAACGCAGACCCATCTTTAGTTCGTATACTTTTTTAATGTTTAAAATGAGGCAAGTTATTAAAAAATAAATATAAGATAATGAATATTATTTATAGATTAAGCAAGATATTTGTTAAAATTGACTTGCCTGACTTTCAAAATAAACGGCTCAAAAATGTGTGTTGTATAGAATAGACACAAGTGAAATAAATATTAGTGTACAGCAGACTTAAGTAAATTGCTAGACCTGTGAATACAGTGCGCCTATGAACATAGAAAATTTTATGTTTTTTTCACGACCAATAAAAATGGGCTTTATTTTTTTCAAGCCATAATGGGCTTGAGAAATAGAAATTTCGGCTTGCAATTTTCAAATGCTTTTTAAACCACCGACCAAAAAAAAAAATGATGTAATAAGTTTGGTGTGTGTCTATGTATCTGCGGCTGGACCGAATTTAATTTTTTCTTGGTCAAACCGGTCCAACCGTTTAGAAGATATCACATCTTTTCTAGGGGTGCTTTTAAAGTTTTGAATTTTTTTATTAAGCATAATTAATATGAATCGATTTTATTTTTAACCCCCGACCAAAAAAAAGGGGTGTTATAAGTTTGTAGTGTGTGTCTTTGTATCTGTGTGTCTGGCCGTGTCCACGCACAGCCCAAACGGCTGGACCGATTTTGATTTAGTTTTCTCTGTTTGAAAGGTGATTTGATCGAGATGATTCTTAACCATGTTTGAAGAAAATCGGTCCAGCCGTTTAGAAGATGTCACATCTTTTCTAGATATATCGGGGGTTTTTAAAATTTTTAGTTTTTTTTATCAACTGTTTTTAACCCCCGACCAAAAAAAAGGGGTGTTATAAGTTTGTAGTGTGTGTCTTTGTATCTGTGTGTCTGGCCGTGTCCACGTACAGCCCAAACGGCTGGACCGATTTTGATTTAGTTTTCTCTGTTTGAAAGGTGATTTGATCGAGATGATTCTTAACCATGTTTGAAGAAAATCGGTCCAGCCGTTTAGAAGATGTCACATCTTTTCTAGATATATCGGGGGTTTTAAAATTTTTAATTTTTGTTATTTACCTTAAACTTTTGAGAAATTTAACTTCGGGGGTTATTATGTAATACGAATCGAACGGAAATGTGTTCGAGTTCGAACAGTTTTCTTTTCGTATCGAATTCCATAATAACCCCTCTCCCCCAAAGCTTTTTCTTTGCCCTAAACTAAGCCAATACTTGAGCTTAATTATTTGACAACAATTTACCCCCTGCTGACCCACTGTTCTCAAGTTTACATTAAAAAAAGACCCATGCAATTCTGTTATTGTAATCCATTTGAACGAAAGCTTAAACTATTCAGACAAATTGACTGCGCAAAGCAGCAACATGTTTTTTTTTTTTTGATGCTGCTTAATAGTTTACTTAATAATTTTTACAAGTGCGATTTGGAAGGGGTGACTACTACTGCATGTTTATTATATTACTAAGAACATTTGCTACACACAAATATAGCCACAAATTAAACAATTGCTCTGGCGAAAGCTTGGGGAACGATGGTTAAAATTAGCAACACACGATTAGACTGACTAGGCTGACTAAATCAAACACTCAATATAAATTGTGAAATTTAGTCGTTCAATGTAAAGTCTGCAGTTAAAAACTATAAATTTAGTTTGAGGAATATTGCGGAAATTTTCGATTTGAATTTGGATACAAATGTAGAGCGCGTTTAAATAATTTCTTTAAAGAAAATAATCTTATTTATATAAAATAATAGAAGGAAAAAATTAATAACAAGCTATTAAAAAAAAAGCAAAACGTGTTGGCATTTACTATAAAAATATACAAAATACTAATTTAAGAATATTTAAATAATAAAATAATTAAAAATTAAAATGTCTATGAAAATAGTGGTTTTGTGTGTGTGTATTTTAATCTTAAGCAGTCCTGTTTGCGAAGGCAGACGTGGCCGTGGCAGAGGTCGCACCAAGTCTCGTGTACAGATTGGTCTGCCCATAACAGGCAAATATCGAGATCCAGAATCTGATCAATATTACAATAACAACAATGTAAGTACAAGTGGAACTGCAAGCAGGATGTATACATATGTCCATATACATACATATTTTCATTATAAATTTCCACAAAAAAAGGGAGCAAAAATACTACAAGCTTCACATTTTGATTATGAATATGTTTTGGGTCACAAAATCGCCTTCTTGTGTGTGGCCAAAGGAAATCCCCGTCCTCATATAACCTGGTATAAAGACGGCACCGAAATCTTTCAGCATCTTTATATGCATGTGAGTGGGAAGCAATTTATACTGCTTTCATTTTCCTTATGAACTTGTTTAACTTTTTTTTTTTTTAAAGGTCCATGAATGGCGTATAGGCGAAGATCGTGTTAAGTCGAAAATTGAAATTGATCCTGCCACCCAAATGGATGCTGGTTTATATGAATGCACAGCAGACAACATGTATTCCATTGATCGTCGCAGTTTCAAAACAGATTTTTCAATTGCTTTCGATTAAGCGAATGTCTTGTGTGTCTGTCTGTCTGTACATTACAAACAATTTTACAGTGAATAGAGTGTAACAAAAAGCAATACCTACATACATACATACATAAATATGTATGTTGTATATGTAGTTATGTTTGTATGTATACATATTTTTAAAGTTTAATGGAAAAGTACAAAGTTCATTTTTTAGTTTTTATTTTAAATTTTGTTAATTTTCAGCCATAAAAAGTGTAAAATATTTTTTATTGTATAATAAATTTGTATTATACATACATACATACATATGTATGTACAATGTAAATGCTTATAGTGAAACTTTTATTTTCTTTTGAATTAAAAAAAATATAAACATTTTTGTGTTTTAATATTATTAAGCTACCGAAGTTGCTGCAAAAAGAAATGCTATTTCATAAATTTCTAAACGTAATTGGACGTGGAACTGCTCTTTCTTTTGAGAATGCAACCGAAAGGCAACAATATTTTCACAGACAATATAACACATTTTTTTAAATCATTTAACAAATTACGAAGATATTAAGCAAAAAACATTAAATAAGGCAAAATAAAATAAAATATAAAAAATTAAATGAAATAAATTTAAGTTAAATATGATAATACATATACAATAAAAAAATAGAACAAAAAAATAAAATAATATAGAATGAAATAATATAAATGAATTAAAATCAAATAAATTTTAAAAAAATAAAAATAAAATAAATACAATAAAATAAAATAAAGTAAAATAAAGTAGAATATTTTAAAATAAAATTAAACAAATTAAATAAAATAAAAAAATAAAATGAAATAAAATAACATAAAATAAAATAAAACATTATAAAATAAAACAAAATAAAATAATATAGAATAAAATAAAATAACATAAAATGAAATAAAATAAAATAAATAATAATTCTTCGAAAAAAATCGACTTCAATGCAAAGATCTGATAGAAGAAGATAAGAAGTACGTGAAGTAGAAAATTAAATTTTAAGGGGCGTGCCTCCGCCAATTCTAAACTGCAAGATTGTGAGTTTTTCAGAGTTCAGGGTGCGTGTTAAGTCTTGTAAAAAATCGATATAGTATAACCACTTAAAATAAAAATATTAAATGATAATGGGCGTGACTCCCCCATTTTTAACCGACTTCAAAAAAAGAAGGAGGTTAACAATTCGTCCCTATTTTTTTTTTTTTTTTTTTTTTAGGTGTGTAGGTCCATAACTCGGTACATTTTAGACCGATTGTAAAAATTTTTTTGTTGTCTGAGAGGGTATAGATTCCCATTGGTCCCATTTGAAAAAAGTGGGCGGAGTCACGCCCACAATTTTTTAAATTTGATTTTGTGATCTTCTACTCATTTAATTGCTGCGAAACATAGCAAACATCTTTGGTTCTTGTAATTACAAAATTTTTAAGTTGAAAAAATGGGCGGGGCTACGCCCATTAAAATGTATTATAGCAATACACGTGGTTCTACTTAACTGATTCTTACAAAACTTAGCACACACCTTGAACTTTTAAAAATACACAATCGTGTTTTAAAAAAATGGGCGGGGTCACGCCCATTAAAATTTTATATTATATTTCACAGGGTTCTATTTAACCGCTTTTTACGAAACTTGGCACACACCCTAAGCTTTAATAAAGCCACAAAATTCCGTAAAAAAAAGTGGGCGGGGTCATGCCTACAATTTTTTAAATTTGATTTTGTAATCTTGTACTCATTTGATTGCTGCGAAACCTAACAAACATCTTTGGTTTTTGTAATTACAAAATTTTTAAGTTGAAAAAATGGGTGGGGCTACGCCCATTAAAATGTATTATAACATTACACGTGGTTCTACTTAACCGATTTTTACGAAACTTAGCACACACCTTGAACTCTTTAAAATACACAATCTTGTTTTTAGAAAAGGGGCGTAGCCACGCCCCATAAAATTTAACACTTGATTTCACGTGATTTTACTTAATCGATTTTTACGAAACTGGACTATATTTCTAAATAAAGAAAGATACTCACAAATAAATTCTTTTTGAATTGACTAGAGCTCAAAAGTATGCACTAAAAAGGTAAAAATAAAACTTTTTAAAAAAAAAATTAAACCGACTTCAAAAATAAGCACTAAAAAGCAACAAATAATATAGATCTAGTTAAATAAAAGATTTTTATATATGTTACCTACAGTGCCGTTTGAAGTTGGTGCCAGTAATAGTGGTACTAAGCACATAGGAACATGCCCAGTAAAAAAACTGCAAGTAATTTTTATGTACATATGTATCTGCTTAGTTACCAATGTTGCTGGCACCAACTTCAAACGGCACTGTAGGTAACATATATAAAAATCTTTTATTTAACTAGATCTATATTATTTGTTGCTTTTTAGTGCTTATTTTTGAAGTCGGTTTAATTTTTTTTTTTAAAAGTTTTATTTAAATGGAGTATTGTGTCTATGTTAGAGCTCAAGTTGTGTTGTAAGTTTCGTAAGAATCGTTTAAGTAGAACCGCGAGGATTTTGTCTATTTTAGAGCTCAAGGTGTGCGGTAAGTTTCGTAAGAATCGTTTAAGTAGAACCGCGTAAAATGTTATAATAAATATTAATTGGCGTAACTACGCCCATTTTTTAACTTTCAAATGGTGTAATTACAAGAACCAAAGGGGGTTTCGCAGCAATCAAGTAAGTAGAATATCATAAAATTATATTAAAAAATTGTGGGCGTGTCCCCGCCCACTTTTTTACAATTGAACCCATGGGAAGCTATACCCTCTCAGACAACAAAAAAATTTACAAATGTACCGAGTTATGAAGTAACACACCTAAAAAAATAGAGACGAATTGTTAACCTTCTCCTTTTTTTGAAGTCGGCTAAAAACAATCTCATTTGCAATAAATTGCGAAAATTCGCGAATAATTTCACACGAACATAAGTTGACTTGCCAACTGGCAACGCAATTGAAATTAAAATTAGTTATGCAAATAAACTTTTTCCACTTCCCTAAAATATTAAGATTTTGTTTTCTTTCGTTTGTCGATTTGCATTTCACATGCGATTTAAAAATCATGGAAGTTTGAGAACATCCTGAAAGTTCTGGAGTAAAAGCAGCCACATTAGCGTTTCATATTTTGGAATTTTATACACTATCAAAATTCTAGTTTTAGTGAAATAAAGAACATATTTTTTATATGAAAGCAAGTTCGACACTACGAATTAATAAAAAAAAACTTATGTTAACTTCATAACAGTTTTTCATTATGCATAAGGCCGTTAATAAATATCAATGTACTTACAGTATATCACCTTTAACAATATCAACATAATCAGGGGAACGAGCATAATAACCGCCTTCGGTTAAAGCTCCCCAGAAATTGCTCCACAATTCATTATATTTGCTTACAACAGGAGCGGAAAATTGTCTAAGAAATACACAAAAATTATATATCAAACAAATTAAAATTTATCCAAAAAACATACTTATTTAAACTTAAAAGTATCTGCAGAATATCGGGATCATCGATATGCACATCGGCATCGACAAAGAAAATGTAATCAACTTGCTTTTGTTGGGCTTGTTGCCTGCAAAAAAAAGTCATATGTAAAGTTGTATAGACATTTCTTTTTCAGAAAATTAAAACCTACAAAGCTAATTGTCGGGCCCTCCTTTCATCAAATAGATCGGTGGATAAGACAATTTTCGAAGATAAATATTCTTTTTCGAAACGTTTCAAATAGGACTTGGCCAAAGAGTCATGCAATTCTATGCCACTATAAATAAAAAGGTGCATTCTGTTTTTGGGATAATTTAGTTCGGCAGTTTTGTTTAAAAACACATCAAAGAAAGGCACAGCTTTGTTGATTATTAGAGATAGAGTAATTATGGGTAAATTATTATTCTAAAAGGAAAATAAAAACAAAAAAATTAAAGCGTTTTAAAATGATTTATGTATATGATAAATCTAGCTTACATCCAAGTCCAAACGATCTTCTTGGCACACCATACACTTGCCATTAAATGTCTTGGCCAAATAGTTGGCAAAGGCATTTAATTCAACTTTACTGCCACCATTGCCATGCAAAATACTCGGAGTGGTTAGAAAATTTATATTCTTCAAGACACCCTGATTTGTTTCTAAATCTACATCCAATTTAACATCGTCTTTGGCGCCATTCAAATTTTGAAACAAAGTCGAGGTGGTATCTAATTTCATGTCAAGTTTTTTCCTCAGTTCTTCGTTCAAAAATACTTTGGTATAGTACAATTGATCATCGTCTGTATCGGCCAAGGGCTTTTCCAACAAAGACCAGACTTGAGGGGCATAACCAATAAAGGCTCCTGAGTTGAGGTAGGGAGAAGATTTAGGTTCCGCAGTGGGATATTTGCTGGCCAAACTCTGATCAGGCCAGCAATATTTTTCGGCCGAGAAGAATAGTTTAGAGTTAGATGCTTTGAATTTCTGTACGATTTCCGAGAGGCCGTTGGTGAAGAGAACATCGTAGCTAAAAATACATATATACATATATGTATGTGGTTAAAAAAAATAATTTTAACACATATAGTTTAAAGTTAATTTTACCTATCAGTAAATAATATGATGGTGTCTTTTTCCTTCTTTAGAGGTTCTATGGCTTTTCTTAGCAGATTAACTTTGAAACCGCCGCCGGGACCCTCCATATTGCCACCCTTCCATTCTTCATCTAAACCCAGAGGAGTAACCTGAAATATTTTGTAAGATTTTTTTTTTTGTAAAAAGTCGAAAAACAAACAAGATATTGAAATTTTCAATACAACATATGTGCTGAAAAATTAATTGATGCAAAAGCGAATAAAGATGCTCGTTTTGTAAATATTTTTGTTTGAGGCTTTTAAACGTATTATGTTTGTATCTTGTGATTCTCAAGAATATATTAAGAGTCTTATTATAAACATACGAAGTTGTTTAGCTAATTTCAAAATCGTGTGGGCTGAAGTCTACTGACGAGTTCCATGAGCAGGAACAAAATATATATAGACGTTGCTTAATCAAAAAAAAAAAAAAAAACATGCAATAATTTCAAATAAAATAAGATATACTTCGGTGCAGGGTGACCGTTGACATTTTTCAAAAAGTGGCACCAAAAGGGGCATTTATCAAAAAAAAGGGGCAAAATTAAAAAAAAACGAGAAAACTACATTAAATTTTTTATTTTTAATGTATTTTTATATAATTCACTCTAAAAAAAGGGAGAACAAAAGTGGCAAGGCAGTCAAAAAAGTGGCAAGGCAGTCGAAAAAGTGGCAATTTGCCACTTTAGTCGGTCAAACGGTCACGCTGCTTCGGTGTATCTTATTTTAAAACATAATAATATGAAATAATAGAACACTTTGTGTATTTGCCAAATATTTTATTTCAATTTAATTTCAGCTTATTTAATTTCATTAATTATTTTATTTTTATTTTGTTATTAATGGCCTGTTTCACAATAACGAAGCGAAGCTTTCGACTGAAAGTTTATATTGAAAACAACAATAAAATATGAAATTTGTTTTTGTTTTCAGTATAAATTTTCAGTAGAAAGTTTCGTTTCGTTATTGTGAAACAGGCCATTAATGTTTTTTATTTCTTTTAAATTTTTTATTTATTTAATTATATTAAATTTTATTTTATTTTAATTTTTTTTATTAAATTTTATTTTAACTTTTTTTATTAAATTTTATTTTATTTTAATTTTTTGATAAATTTTATTTTAATTTTAAATTTTTTGATAAAATTTATTTTATTAAAATTTTTTTATTAAATTTTATTTTATTTTTATTTTTATTTTTTATTAACTTTTATTTTATTTCTTTTTATTTTTTTTTTTGACATAACGTGCCATAACCGCCAAAATAGCTTAAGCGACATAATTTTCGAACCTCATTTTTTTACCAAAATCGATTATTTGCGATAAATAGTAAATTTTCGTAAAAAAAAGTCCAAAAAATGTGTCGCTTAAGCTATTTTAGACGTTATGGCTCGATAATTAATTATGTTATATTTCTGCTTGTTTTAATATTTATTTATTTATTTATTAATATGAATTTTATTTATTTATTATAATTAAAAAGCAATATTTACCAATGGCCTTGGCTAACTATTTAATTTAATTTGGTTTTTTCTTTATTTTACTTTATTTAATTTTTTTTATTGTATTTTATTTTATGTTATTTTACAATATGATATTTAATAGGATTTTTTTGGGTTAATCACAGTCTGTCTATATGTATATCGGTGAGGCCTGATAATAGAAACCGAAAGCTTATCACTTGTTTAACAAAATATATTATTGGTACAGAGAATTTAGGCAGATGATCTTTAACACCAAGAATGAATGAATTGCCAAGAATTGATAAATATATAAACATAAGAAGAAAATATTGAAAGTCTAAATTAAAGGAAAAGCTAATGTGTACGTGATGGAAAGTGAGTAAAATAAAGTATGATTAAAAAGTTAATTTGATAAACTAATTTGTTCTCATGCAAAAATATGTACATGGATGTATGTATGTATATGCATATGCACATAGTTTATTATTAAGTCACCGGACATACATATGTATGTATGTACGTAGATACTCGTACATACATATCGCACGCTAAATCACAAGCTGTTACAACTCGAAATTATCAAAATCGTTTAATTCCCTGAACAATTCTCTAACGAGCGCTAAATTTCTTTTGCCTTTTTTTATATTACACACTTGCGTCATTTGTACAGTATAAACAGTCTTTTCTTTCTTTTCTTCTGGAACATCTGGCATTTTTTGAGTTGTGAATGTTTGTGATTTAGTGTGCGATATGTATGCTTATATTTAATCGTAAAAAAATTGCTTATTTCTTGTGTGCATAAAGAAAATCTGGAACACATTAAACGAAACAATGAGGCTGTGTTAAATGTCGTAAACAAATCTCGAAAAAAAAATCTTTAACTAAATAAATAATAAAAAAACCATATGTACATACGTATTTTTTCATTGCTGGCTCTACATGCCAGAGTTTCAATGACTGGAACTGATCTAACATGTGTTGGAAATACATACATATGTATACAAATGAACGCATGACAAAAACAACAAATTTATTTTTATATTTAAAATATTTGTATTAAAAAATTGAGCAATAGTTCTAAACAAATCAACCAAAATTAAACAAAATAAAAAAACATCAACTTCATTCATTAAATAATATGCGATCATTAAATTAGAATATAGAACCGGTTAACTTTTACACTTTTATTGCTTTTAAATTATTAAATAAACATTTATGTATATATGTACATACATATGTATGTACATATCTAAAAAAAACTTTAACTAAGTTCAAAAATATGCACTAAAAAGTTAAACATAATTTAATTTTAGTTAAATAAAATATTACACTGTACAACACGAAAAAAATACCACACTCTAGAGAATGATTCTGATGTAATGTGTGTGAAGATAAGTTTTAAAAATAAATTTTAAACTGAACTAGAAAATTGAAGCTGAGATCCTTCCTTCTCTATGTTAACCCAAAGTCATAATATGGATTTTGGCAATTTATTCAAAGACCGTAAAAAGAATAAAAATAAAAGAATATTGGAGGAGATGCCTGAACGCCTCTAGATTAATGTGCAATAGTCTAGTCATAATAGCCTGTTTTTGTGGAAATTACAACACAATTTCAAAAAACATTAATCTGGGAGAGTCCAAGTCTCCTCCAATATTTTATTCTATTTATTTTATTATTTTGAAGAAAAAAAAAATTACCACTATAATTTTTAAATTTTTTTTTAATTGTGTTGTAATGTATACAACAACAAAAATTAAAAATTTTAAAAACCCCCAAAAATATGAAAAGATGCGATGTCTTCTAAACGGCTGGAGCGTTTTTCTTAAAACATAGCTAAAAACCTTCTCTATCAACTAACCTTTCAAATAGAAAAAACTAAATCAAAATCGGTCCAGCCGTTTGGTCTGTACGTGGACTCGTGCAGACACACAGATACACCGATACACAGACACACACTACAAACTTATAACACCCCTTTTTTGGTCGGGGGTTAAAAACAGGATATTATTATGAGTTTGGATTATGGGATATTAATTTAGACGCGTCGAGGAGTCCCTCCAATGTTATTTTTCTCCCCATCTCCTAGTGTTTTTGAGAAATATTACCAAAATCCATATGAAGTCTTATTTTCGATTTTATCGTAAGCGAAATGTTATCGAAAATATACTTTTTTATTGAAATTAAAATTTTATGGGCCTACTCATATGCCAAAATTATTGATAACTTTTAGGACACGGGCTGTAAAATTTTATCGTAAGCGAGACAAGTTACGTATGTAAAACAAATTTGAATATTATAAAAAAAACTTCTTCTGAAAAATTTAATTTTTGTCGTTTACGATTAAATCGGAAACAAGGCTCGACCCTGGCGGTATTAAATGTAACATATATCTAAATAAAGGAGACATAGAGAAGGATCTCGACTTCAATTTTCTGGTGCAATTTGCTTAAAAAATCTGGTATCAAGTACATTTTGTGAGAAAAAAATTCATTTTTATTATTTAATAGAGGTCTGTTTTTTTTTTTGTTAACAGAGCTCTGTTAAATACAACGGTTTGTGTCTAGTGTTATAAATTTTACAATTTAACTTCACACCCAAATGTAGTATGTATGTATGTACATATATACATATGTATGTAGTTGTGTACATCTATCCTGTTACAAGATTTCTAGTTCTCTTTAAATATTTGAATCTCTGCTTTCATTATTTTTCTGTATGGTTTCTAACTATTTTTTATCACTTCACCTTTACATATTTATTTTCCATTCATACATTTAACAGTTTATGACCGTTAATTCATTGTTGTTGTAGCGAACTACTGTTTTTATTTTTATTTTTTTAATTAAAAAAAAATAACTCACCTCAATGTTATAAATTCGAGCTGAGCGCATGTAACGTAAGAAGCCATCAGTACGATTTGTGGCCACAGTGAATACTTTGACTTTGGCTGGAAAAGAAAAGCAAAGAAAATAGAAACACATCAAACTAATAAAAAAATAGCATAATTTTATAAAATTTGTAAATGAAATTTTATACGTTATTATTTAAAAAAAATAAAACTAAATGAATATAATATTCATTTGTATTCAGTAAGCAATTTAATTTTGCTTGAGAATTTGTTTAATAAACCAAAAATATTTTTTATTAATAAAACCTTAAGTATCAAATTTTGATTTTTTTTTTGCGAAAGCCAATTGACAGACTTTTGGTATTTTTATTTTATAATCTTTCAATAAATTTTTGTTTGTTTTTTTTTCTAAATACATATATTTTAATATTTCACTTCCCTTTACATTTGATTTTTGTTATTAAGACATTGTAAAAAATGTCTTATCTTAAAAAGTATTAATGAATTTTAACATAAAAAATGGGAAACAAATCTCAATAGGCGGCTTATAGCGATAACATTGCTTTGAAAAAAGTCTTTTTGTATGTATAAAACTTTAAAAAAGGGGGCATGAGTTCAACATACGAAAATAATATTTTATTATATTTCTTTCCATTGTGCAATTTAAAATTAGATAAGGAAATAAGAATAATTTATTTTAAGAAATAGAGCAAATTAAAATTAATATGATGTATTTATTGCTCATCATAAAAACAACTTAAGCAAATTTCTGTAATACCAAGATAATTTCAGTTTTGTCTTCTTTCCGGTGTTTAAATTGCTTTTCGAGTTGTAATGTATTGAGAGACTTATGATAGAATTATATGGCAAATGGTTTTGTAATATATTTCAACCAGTCTTAAGCTTGGATCACACGATTGGCACAATGTACCGATTTTCGTCGGCTCACTGAAATAAAGTCCTAAGTAATAAGATAAATTTGCCTTATTTCTCAACTAATTGAAATATAATTACATAACTGCAACACACTGCATTGGTAATAAAGCCATATAGACTTATTCTAGAATGAATTAAGTAATAATTCCATTTTGGCTTATTACTTATGGCTTTATTGCAGTGAGCCGACGAAAATTGGTACATTGTACCGATCGTGTGATCCAGGCTTTACGCTCGTAAAAAGCGAAGAAGAGTTAGAGCTTCATTGAAAAATTTTATGATTTTGCCAAAAAAAAAAGAGGCGGAAGAGAACTAAATGCATTTTTTAAGGCCATACAGTGGGCGGTGTTAACTGATGTAAATTTTAGTCAAATATGCAGCATTTATATGGAAATATAATACGAGAATTTTTTAATTTTAATGAATTTGGAACAAATCTCATTTAGTGAAGCTCCTCCAAATAAATAAAATATAATAGAAAAATGAATTCTAAGAAAAAAAAGCAGTTATATACAAAAACCTTCGGAAACACATATTAACGGAGTTATGGACCCACAAATTTTTGTAATTTTTTTTTAATTTTTTGGGCAAAATTTTGATTCAGTATAACAATGTGGGTATCATATGATAGCTTATCAAAATGACTATGTACACGATTAATATATTTTAAAGGGAAATATACTCGTAAATATGTGCCCCTAACTATGAAAATGGTCAAAGTCAGGAGGTATTGCGATGTACATATATATGTATATAGTTTACAAACAATATCACAAAAAAATTTAACTTTAAATTTGACGTTTAATTTTTATATTTTGACCAGTGTTGTCCAAATTTAAAATAAAATTCGAAGGCGAATACGAAAGTCTTATGGAATACCAAGTTTCTTTCGCATTGCATTTCATTTACGCGTCGCATTAACTTTCGGATCGCAATACAGAACAAGCCTCCAGGTGCATTTTTGCTTCGAAATATTAATAGCGAAATTTTGTAAAAATTTCGTTTCTAAACAATTCAAATTTTAATGGAAAATAACGAAAAATCGTTTCAAAAAAATTTTTCCACACATATTTCAAAACGAAAAAATTTTTTGTATTTTTTTTTTTTTTTTTTTTTTTTTTTTTAAAGAGAAGTAACACTCAGGCAATTAATGCCTACTACTATTACTAGGTGTTACCTTCTTTAGGAAAGGGATAGTGAGAGAGAAGACAGGTGGTGAAGGAAGAGATAGAGGAAAGCTTCATTCTTTTACAACTCTGCTTTTTTTTCGCACGTTTTTAATAATGCAGTGTTGCAGCACCTCTCTGATGTTAAATGCGGCGTATTAATTTTTTGAAGCTGTGTGTCTTGTAGCCATTTTATTGATTATTTTACTTCGCCAATGATTTTGCTACACAACGAAGGAGGGCGCTCTGATGTTACATTAGGATTAGTATCTGCTGAAGTCGGTATAGTTCAGTGACCAGTGACTATGCCTTCATCACTTGAACTTTCCTACAACAACTGACACAAAGGGACACTAATGCACATCAGAAAAATGCGTGGTGTTGTTATTTAATGGCTGTCGGATACAGGGATTGAACCCAGGACCTTCGGTTTTGTAGTCAACGTGCTAACTACTTCAGCCAACGCCACAAAATCTTACAAAATCTTGATAAAAAAAACTTAATAAATATTTACTAAATATTAACAGCCTTGTTTATAAAACTTAATAAGGCTTTATAAAGACGTTTTAAGAAAAATTTTTTATGAAATTTTGTTTTAAAAAAACCTTTATAAAGCCTTAATAAGTTTTATGAATAAGGCGGTAAATAAATTTATATTATTCGAAACTAAAACAACTCTAAATTAAAATGTTGCACAATATAATCTGCTAAATATCTCGACACAAGAAATATATGCCTTAGACCACATTCATAATTATGGGCAGCGGACAGTGAATTAGTAAGAAATAACGAAAATAAACAGGCGTACAATGTTTTTATGATTACAATAATGGCATCCGGTCGGACGCAATCTGTAATTCTCTACATTGCACATGTAACAAATTTTGTCTTCCATAGAATATCGCATTAATTAATAAAAAATACTTCATACTATAAGAAAATATAAGAAAACACTAATCCTAGGATTAAGAAATTATTCCTGATTAAAATTTTAAAAATTTTAACACTTCCTGAAAGATTTTTTCAAAAGTTTGTAAATAATACAAATATTAGCCTTATACGTTCAAAAAGTTTTGCTTATTTATTCCCTATTTGATTATGCCGCTAGCTTTCTTTTATATAAAAACAAAATCCTCCTCATTTTAAAAGCTCTGGAATGTTCAGCCAAGGCATTCCAATTCATCTACTGGAATTATAAACTCAACAAAA
Organism: Tachina lurida; assembly: GCA_944452675.1. Lineage (NCBI taxonomy): Eukaryota > Metazoa > Arthropoda > Insecta > Diptera > Tachinidae > Tachina > Tachina lurida. Next base: position 10,301,567 of record OX101754.1, on the reverse strand, counting down.
TATTTACAACAGCAACAGGACAACAACTAAATATTTAGCTTTAAAATGGACTGCATAAACAAGTTTTGATAATCATACCCACTCATCACGGCCAACATAAAGTAGAGCTCAAATATGTATACACATGATGACATCATCCATAAGTCTTATCTTACTTGAACTCAATCCCTAAGAATTTCATAATCTGGCTTAACGACGTAATATTTTAAACGAAACTATTTTAAAGCAAAAAATAAAATAAAACCTAATCTGAAAAAACGGAAGACAAATCCTGCGATAAATTTCTTCATTCGTAATATAGAAAGGTTCTAACTCATTATTTTTTTGAAATTGAGTTTTCTCTAAATTTCAATAGTAGAACATCTAACGTATCGAAAATGCAAAATTTTCGATTTCAAAAAAAAAAATAGTGAGTTAGGGGGTTTCTCTGTTAAGGTAACGATATGTACACATGCATGCACTTATGGATTCAAGTATGTATGCATTGATATGTTAATACATATTAACATACATATCGTCATATAAAATCAAAAAAGGTATTAGTTATATTTGCAAAAACATACATTTTAGTATATTTAGTTCACAGTAGTCTTTTGACTTTCGTTAACAAATTCAATCCAAACCAAATGCTACGAACTTATAAAGAATTCGTAACGATTGGCCGAGAAAATCTTCCGATTACGGAACCGAAATCGTAACGATTTTTATAAGAAATGTTTGACACGACTTGGCAAGGATATGTAGTTGCAAAATCGTAACGATATGTCGTTGTTAAGAAATCGTAACGATATGTACACAGAAAAAATATTCCTGCAATAAACAATTTTAATTGAAAATAAAACCAAAAATCAATCAAAAAGCATAATTGAGTCAATTATGCTTTCTAAATAATTAAATTTTTAAAAAAAGTTTAATCAACTTAAATACATAAATTTTTAACGTACCTTTTCACAATGTATGGTTAAAAGATAACAGAGAATTTAACTGCAAGTTTTGTATGAAGAACTGTCAGTTAAAGTTCACGTTAAGGCTCAGTTACCCGATTGTAATGTAAAGTAACTGCAAGATTAGGAAACAGCTGATCGATATTGTTATGTGAAAAGTAATGAAAATGGTTATAGAGATTTAATGTAACGTAACCTACTGAGCCTCTAACTCTTAACAATACATTGTGAAAAGGGACGTAATTGATTTTTTATTTTATTCTCAATTAAAGTCGTTTATTGCAGGTATATTTTTTTTCTGTGGTTTTAGTTTTTAACGACTTTTGCTGACGATCCTTTGCCGTATTAAAATATATATATCTTTTTTTCCCCCCCCTATTTTTTCGTATTGCTGATGCACGAATGTGTAAAAATTTGGAAAACCCCAGTATTTATTTGTTTATTTTGTTTCATTGTGAGGCGACATTTTTTTTTGATAGTGTTTTAAATCCGAGTGAATTGAAGTGCTACGTATGCGGAAATTGCCAAAATCATTATTTACGTCACCACCTGCCAGTCCCACATCAGCCGACAGTATCAGGCATCTTTACGAAATTTTCTTATTAACGCTTGTCAATAAATAAACGTAGTTATCCGAGAGAAATGTTTTCAGACAAACTACCGAAACGTCAAAGAATTCGTTGCGACAAGTTTGATTTCAGATAAACTACCGAATTCAGAAAAATTTTAAAGCTTTGTTTTGGCTTTTCCTTAACTGCATCATATCAATCAAAAATCGATTTTGATTTTCTTTTATGTAAGTTACACCTTATTTGATTTTATGTTTATAGCGATATACATATACATACATACTACATACATGTCCATGATCAACAATTTTCTTTAAAAAATAAATATCCATATATCTACAACCCTTCGGGAAAACTCGGAAGATCTTCTTACTTCAGGTTTATTAAATGCTTGTTTAGGATTTTTATTTTTAATTTAATTACTTTTCTTATAAATATAACTGATAAAGAATGACTTATAGAAGGCGTCTACTATTTCGCATAAAAGATAAGACATACATTCTACATTCCTTATTTGAGTAGAGAAAAGCGAATGGGTAACATTTTGAATTTTGTTTAATTTGAATGCCTTTCAGAATCGCTGGCGAAACAAGCGATAGCTGAAAGCTTACCTCGCAATGAGAACTCGTGTAAAAAAATCATTAGTATGGAATGGAGCGATCAGGTCGTGTACATCCAAATAAGGAGTACAAAGGCCTTCTAGAAGGCATCTTTGCTGCTACTTCTTCCCGCTGGTATGCTATGCATGCATGTGTGTATGTATGTATGTACATATGTATATCCCTACACATCTTTGTAAGTTGAATCTACTAAGATGCATCTACTTAGATGCATCTTAAAATAAAATTAACACAAAGCCATAAAATTAATTTGTGCATGATTTACATCATACAACGTTTTGCCGCATCTTGTTGGATGAAAATGCATTTCAATGCATAAACAAATTCTAAAATAATACTGAAAACGAAATATACGGCGGCGGCGGGAAAGAACTCATGAACTCATAAACGAATATCAAATAAAATCGTATCCCCACCACAAACTTTGTGGCAAAATGAATTTACATTTTTTTAAATGCCCTGCCCCTGCCATTTCCGACTGTGCAAATCGCAGCTAACCAATTGCAAACAATAAAAAAACAAAAGAACACAAAATTTATATTAATGAAAAAAAAAAAATCAGGGAACAAATGTAGTTTAGGGGCACCTCCCCAAAATTAAAAAAAAGTATCCCATCCTATAGTAAATTGAAAAATAAGAAAAAAAAATTAAATAAAAATATTGACGGCGAGGCTTAGTTTCCGAGTTATGGGCCTCTGAAATTCTAATACAATATTTTGATTATACGGTGTTTTTCAACGAATATGACCAATATTGGTATTTCAAAAATTAAAAAAAAAATTGCTATTCTATAATGCAAAGTTTTCATGCCTAATAGCTTAATTCTGCGCTGCCGGCCTTCGGCCGGGCTTAAGGATTTTTACCACCATGGTGTTTCCCGAGACGGCGTAGCCTAGTACTGATTTTCTGCCTTGCAAAGTTTTCTTGCCAATAATGTGTTCCTGCACTGCCGTTCTTCGGCCGGGCTTAACGATTTTCTCCACCATGGTGTTTCCCGAGACGGCGCAGCCTAGTAATGATTTTCTGGATTGCAAAGTTTTCTTGCTTAATAACATTTTTCTGCATTGCCGGCCTTCGGCCGGTCTTAAGGATTTTCTCCACCATGGTGTTTCCCGAGACGGCGTAGCCTAGTAATGATTTTCTGCCTTGCAAAGTTTTCTTGCCAATAATGTGTTCCTGCACTGCCGTTCTTCGGCCGGGATTAACGATTTTCTCCACCATGGTGTTTCCCGAGACGGCGCAGCCTAGTAATGATTTTCTGCCTTGCAAAGTTTTCTTGCCAATAATGTGTTCCTGCACTGCCGGCCTTCGGCCGGGCTTAACGATTTTCTCCACCATGGTGTTTCCCGAGACGGCGCAGCCTAGTAATGATTTTCTGGATTGCAAAGTTTTCTTGCTTAATAACATTTTCCTGCATTGCCGGCCTTCGGCCGCCCTTAACGATTTTCTCCACCATGGTGTTTCCCGAGACGGCGCAGTCTAGTAATGATTTACTGCCTTGCAAAGTTTTCTTGCTTAATAATGTCTTCTGCACTGCCTGCCTTTGGCCGGGCTTAACGATTTTCTCCACCATGGTGTTTCCCGAGACGGCTCAGCCTAGTAATGATTTTCAGGATTGCAAAGTTTTTATTTAATTTTCTGTACGATAGCATACCTTTTTTTAATTTTTGAAATACCAATATTGGTCATATTCGTTGAAAAACACCGTATAATCACAATATTGTACTAGAATTTCAGAGGTCTATAACTCGGAAACTAAGCCTCGCCGCCAATATTTTTATTTAATTTTTTTTTTCTTATTTTTCAATTTACTATAGGATAGGATACTTTTTTTTTCATTTTTGGGAGGTGCCCCTAAACTAGATTTAAGCCGAACATTTCCTTTGTACATTTAAATATATGACTTACCATCCAGTACCGATGTCTTCTCTTCGCCCTCTGTTAAATCCTCGCTGGATTCAACCAAATTGCATGTGTTGTAAAGAACCAAGAACAATAGAAGCCTGCAAAGGCTCATCACTTTATTGTGCTTAACCATTGTTATATACTTTTTATTTTCTTATGTATAGCTGTATTAGTTTAAATTAAATTTAATATGGCACTTAGCTTTTTTGCTATTAATTTCAATTTAATACATCATGTTACTGGTTAAAAAATGGAGTAATTAAATGCTGACAGAAATGTTTTGGTTCTTCTAATACTTAAAACGTTTCGGCTAATATTAATTTTTAAATGTATTTCAAAAAACGCGTCCGAATTCTTCAAGAGTAAAATACGAAATAAATTTAATGCAAGGAAATTTATTTAAAAAGAGAAGAAATGGGGATTTTTTTTATCAGCCTCAAAAATCTCTATGGCAGTGTTGCCAGAAAGTAGTGATCAGGGCTGCCGTTTTTGGTTATTTCTAACAAAAAGTGGTTACTTTTTTCTTTAATGTGGAGATGTGAATATTTTTCTCATTTTGGTTATTTTTTTGCCAAAATAATGATACACATGTACATATTTTTTATGTTATACTTTTTAAGCTTTTATGTTCTTCAATTTTTAGTATTGCTACCAAGGCAACTGAAAATAAAACAGCTGTGAGTGACTATAATCGCTAGTGCAGCCACCAGTGTTGCCGAATCGCGGGTAATTACCCGAATCAAGTGTAATTTTTATGTGCAAGTGTAGCGCGTGGGTAATTGCTCTCAGGTGTAATTTACGGGTAATTTGGAATTCGTTTGTTTTATATAATAGATCGTGTGTGTTCTGGCTTTCACATCGTTTTCTTGGGAGTTCGGATGTTAAAACACATGGTACGCCTGTTTAAGTTGAAATTTAGAAAATACAGATTAATAGTATGTGTTCTAGCATCCGAATTTAGAAGAACGCTATTTGGAAATTGACGATTTCAAACTTTTAGATTTTTTCGTTTCCCATTTCGTTTTCGATTTGCTTTTCACTTGTTAACAGTCTTGTGAAAAAAATACGAATTTCGCTTGTTAACAGTGAAAAAATATGAGTTTTTTGCTCAAAATCGAAAACGAGAAAATCTAAAAGTTTGAAATCGTCAATTTGCAAATTGTGTTGTTCTAAATTCGGATGCTAGAACACATACTATTAATCTGTATTTTCTAAATTTCAACTTAAACAGGCGTAGCATATGTTTTAACATCCAAACTCAAAAGAAAATATGTGAAAACGATGTGAAAGCCAGAACACACACGAATACATACATACATATATAATATAATAAATAAATAAAATAAAATATCATAAATTATCGTCTGATACCGTTGATGCTATTTTATTATTTAAAGAAGGTATACAAAAAAAAAAAAACAATAATAATAATAAGCAATAAGATATGAGGTAGATTTATAATGAAATACTTATTTTCACATGAAATTTAGCATTTATTTTCACCAAAAAAATTATACTTTTAGATAGAGAATAAAAAAAAATTTATACAAAACAAGAAAAAATAATTTTTTTGATTCAAAATTTATATTACAGATGAATATTCTATAGGAGATTTTTTTGCTATCGGAAGCTCATTTTGAGAAAATTTGAGTTGACGTATTTTAAATACACGCTCTCGATATGTTGCACTTCACTAGGGCTGATACCAAATCATAAGTAGACCTTAAACAAGATTTTTGAAATGTGTCAAATATTTATTTTAATATTGGGTGTAATTCCTTTGAAATCGGGTAATTTTGGCTCCTACGAGGTGTAATTTTGAATATATATTTTGGTAACACTGGCAGCCACCTGTTATGAATTCGCCTTGATTAATACTCACTTGTTTACAATACTTTTACAACACTGTCAACAGCTTTTAAATTTACTAAATAAATAAATTATCACAACTCTGTACTACAGAAATGACATGTCTTTTGTAATGGCGGCAACATTCAATTAAAAGATTTTACAAAGTAAATTTATATAAAGAATATGCACGTAAGTTGTTGTTTGTGTAAAAATACTGTTCGGCTGTCAAATACAAAAACTAAACAAGTTTAGAAAAGTGGCAGCGTTACTTCAGCTGATAATTTTTTGCTCTATGTGCTTTGTAGCTAACGAATGTCAAAAACTTCGTTTTGTTTTGGTTTTGGTACAATTATTTTTGTGCTTTTGACATTCTTCGGTTCTTTACACAGCTATGGTTGCCGTATTTTTGTATAAGAAATCCTTACGCAGTCACCTGTATAATTACACCATGGCATATACCTTACAAATGAGCATTGAACTATTGCTTGCAAGTCAGCTTCATGTACCTTGTTTTCTTGTTGTAGTGCGGCACAAAGTGTATGCATTTTAAATGTTATTTAATAAAAATACTACATATTGAAATTTGGTCATTTTTTCTCATTTGGTAACTTTTAAAGCGAATTTTAGTTGTACAAATTTATTGGTTGTGGCAGCACTGGTAGTGATAAAGAAATAAATAGTAAATGATCAAACAGAATTGGGGCATAAACACATTTTCCATACAAAATGACACATAAAACTAGCCTTGGAAAGCAGTCGATAGATAGAATATATTTTATTTTGAGAACGTTTTTTCTTATGCTCTCACATATAAATAAATATTCTCTCAAACATGTTACCATACTTTCAATAAATTTCATACATTTTGTGAACAAAACTACAAAGAAAAATAAGCACAAAAGAAAATAAAACAAAAATTAGAGAGCATTTGAAGTTACTGCCTTAGATTTTATTATGGGCTTTGTATATTTGACGGCGATTTTTCCCGAAGTTGCAGACTTATTCTGTTTGATCATTAATGATAGAATTAAAGGCCTAGTTACCCTACTGTAATGTAAAGTACATTACATTCGGGTAACAGCCTTAAGGCTCAGTTCCCGACTGTAATGTAAAGTAACTGCAACAGTATGAAACAGCTGATCGATATTGTTGTGAAAATTAATGAAAATTGTTATAGAGCTTCAATGTAACGTAACCTACTTTTCATATAAAAATATCGTCCAGCTGTTTCCTACGTTGCAGTTACTTTACATTACAGTCGGGTAACTGAACCTTTACCCAACTGTAATGGAATGTAACTGCAATAGTAGGAAACAACTGATCGATATTGTTATGTGAAAAGTAATGCAAATTATTATAGAGATGTAATGTAACGTAACCTACTTTTAATATGAAAATATCGATCAGCCGTTTCCTACGTTGCAGTTACTTTACGTTACAGTTAGCTGACTGTAATGGAATGTAACTGCAACGGTAGGAAACAACTGATCGATATTGTTATGTGAAAAGTAATTTACAGATTCTTCCATTCCGATTACATCTCTATAACCCTTTTGCATTACTTTTTACAGTTTCCTACCGTTGCAGTTTTCTCTTTTTTATTTACTCTTTTTGTGACCCATGTACAGCGTGACCGTTCGACCAACTAAAGTGGCAAATTGCCACTTTTTAGACTGCCTTGCCACTTTTTGTTCCCATTTTTTTTAAGTGAATTGTATAATAATATTAAAAATAAGAAGTTTAGTGTAGTTGTCTCGTTTTTTAATGTTGCCCTTTTTTTTTTTTGATAAATCCCCTATTTGGTGCCGCTTTTTGAAAAATGTCATCGGTCACCCTGCCCATGTATTGTAAAATTCCCTTTTTTGTGAACCCTTTTGAATATTTTCAACGGTAACTTTGGATGTAAATGCATTTCAATGCAAAAACAAATTCTAAAAAATACTACAAACAAAATATAAGGCGGCGGCGGGAAAAACAACTCATGAACTCATAAACCAATATCAAATTAGATTGTATCCACCAGAGAAACAAGTCGAGGCAAAATTATCGGCGGCGGCGGCGCAGTAGTTTTGTGACCGGCGGCGGCGCGCCGAGAGAATTTTCGGCGGCGCAAAAGAGCGTATAAAAATTTAAAGAAAAAATAAAAATTGAAACTGAAAATCGATTTTCAAATTTTTTTTTCCGAAATTTGTGTTTCTGAGCAGATAAAATTTCGGCTAATTTTGAGCCGATGCGAGCCGATAGAATCGGCGGCGGCTTGATGCACAGAAAATTAACCGGCGGCGGCGCGCCGTCGGCTTGGAGCCGGTCGACTTGTTTCTCTGGTATCCACCACAAAATGATATGTGGAGAAATATTTGCACATTTTTTTTTAAATTTCCTCACCCCTGCCATTTCCGACTATACAAAACGCAGCTAGCCAATTAAAACAATAAAAAAAACCAAAATTTATATGAAAAAAAAAATCGGACAGACACCATTTTTGCATTACATACACATCAATGTACATCTACACACATGTAGATACATACATACGTACGCATGGTAGTAAATTTCTTATGTACACTTAAATAAATTACATACCATCCGGTACCGAAGCCTTTTCTTCGCCCTCGGTTAAATCCTCGCTAGATGCAACCAAATTGCATGTGTTGTAAAGAACCAAGAACAATAGAAGCCTGCAAAGGCTCATCACTTTATTGTGCTTAACCATTGTTATATACTTATGTGTATGTAGCTGTATTAGTTTAAATTAAATTTAATATGGCACTTTGTTAGCTTTTTTGCTATTAATTCCAATTTAATACATCATGTTATGTTACTGGTTAATTAAATGCTGACAGAAATGTTTTGGTTTTTCTAATAATAAACTTATTTTAACAAATACGTCCGAACCATGATACAATTATAACAGGTACATGCACAAGCCCAGCCTGTTACTGTATACATTGCAGATAAATGTCAAACTTTGTTTACAAGCTGCAAAAATGTTAGTGTATGTGTGTGAATAAAATGTTTATAGTGTTGCCAATGAATTTACACAAGGCTGTGTCTGCAATTAAACATTGAAGAAAATTACACTACACATCTTTTGTGTAGGTTAAAATTAAAAGAAAAATAAATACAAATAGAACCCAAAGTAGAATTTCACAGACATTATACAAGAATTTAATTCCATGGCCTACACATGTGAGTAGAAATTACACACTATTTAACTACACACAGAATGGCAACACTGAATAACTATAATCATGCAGGAATGCCGCGTCTGCAATTGTACTTTAGTTGCCCTGTAATTGCAATTTTTTATAAACAAAAGACATTTGTTTCTGACAATTTATCGTTTGTTTATAACAACAAATACAACAAAATTCCAATTGTTGTAGTCGTGCATGTACCTAGTATAATTGTATCATGGTCCGAACTGGTCAAAAGTAAAATCACAGGGTCTACTTTGTGAGTAAAATACTAAATAACTAAATAAATTGAATGGAAGGAAATTTATATAAAGAGAGAAAAAATGGGTATTTTTTTATCTCCCTCAAAAATTTCTGTTGCAGTGTTGCCAGAAAATGATGATGGGAGAATAGTAAGTTGGTCCCAGTGTGCACACTTCTACCGATATTCGGTAGATTCTACCGAATATGTTTGTGAATTTAACGATCTACCAATTCTACCGAACAAGTCTTGAAATCTACCGAATTTTGAACGAACATTTTGATTAACAATAATGCTACAAGATCAAGTTGATCACACATACGGAAAATTAATCACATGTATGTTCTAAAATGTGGAGAGCTTTCCGCGGAGAAGAGAATATTTTTAACGAATTGTAATTAGTAATTTAAGTCGATATATGTGTAAATTGGATATTTTGCCACATAGCATTGCGGCCGCACAGCGGTCATTTTCTGCCATGAAAATCATTGAAACAGTACATAGAATTATGCTTGGGGTTGAAATATTTTAAATTCATAAATGGATCTTACATATAATCTTTGTAGTAGCAAATGTTTGTCAAATAAAAGTTATTTTAGTAGCTTTATAAAACCTATGTACAAAAACTGAATTCCTGTTATTTGTGTATATTATTTTATGTATGCATAGTAGAGTTCGACCGATTAATCGGCTTCGGCTTTCGGCCAAAAATTGGTAATCGGCAAACATTCGGCCTATGGCAAAAATCGGTCGATTAGCCGAAGCCGAATATTTTTCATTCCAAGCTTGAAAAATAACATTATTTTTGGTCGTTGCTCGCCGACAGTTTCTATTGTATATAACGTTTTGGAAGGGTTGCTTTGAAATACAACCCTGTTGCTTTCTATTTTCTTTTACTTGGACGTTCTTGTGAGTGATCATATGAAAAAGCAATCTAGAAATTGCAAAATAGTTTTATTTTTCTTGTTATGTATCCAATAGATATTACAGCTATTTCAGTGATCTCCAAAAAGCAAACTTTTTTCTTAATTCATATAAAACAAGTATAATTTTTAAAATTTAAAACATTCGGCTTCGGCTTCGGTTTTGGCCGAAGTTTAGGATTTTAGCCGAAGTTCGGCTTCGGCTTCGGCCAAAAAAAACGCCTTCGGTCGATCTCTAATGCATAGCATATCTATATAAAGGGTAAGGGCAAATAACTGGGATGAAACTTTTTTTATTGGAAATGCTTCACTGTTTATGGCAGTCCAATTTCCAATCACATGTGAAGTTTTAAATGCGCTTTTGGAATCTGTTTAGTTTGATACTCCTTACACTTACTCTTTATATATAAGTACATATATATCTATTTTGTTATTTTTTATGTTTCTTTGAATAAAAAATATTTTCTACCGAATTTCATTCAAATCTACCGACTTTTTTTGTCGATTCTACCGAATTAAAAAAAAATTAAGTGTGCACACTGGTTGGTCCTAAATAACTGCTTAAATGCTCCACAGCAGAAAAAATGAAATGGTACAGGCTTATGTATATAAAAATTATATAGGCATTTTAAGGAAAAGCCTTAATAAGTTTTATAAATAAGGCCGTAAATTTATTAACATAAACTTTAAATTTATATAAAATTTTATATATCTAAGCAGATTTTTGAAAAGCGAAAGAATATGCTAAGTCTAGCAGCGAAAATGCTAAGGTGGCAACAATGTTCAATGGAAGAAAATTGAGAGCAAGGTGTATTTAAACAGGTGGCAGCGTTACTTCAGCTGATAATTTTTTGCTCTATGTACTTTGTAGCTAACGAATGTCAAAAACTTCGTTTTGTTTTGGTTTTGGTACAATTATTTTTGTGCTTTTGACATTCTACGGCTCTTTACACAGAAAGGGCTGCCGTATTTTTGTATAACAAATCCTTACGCAGTCACCTGTATAATTACACCATGATTGAGAGTATTTGTTATCAGCGTTACCGCTGTGATACTAAAGTTTAAATTGACCTTTTGTCACTTATTATGACCCGTTTTTAATCAATATAAAGTTCAAAATAATTTTTATTTTGAATGTGGCCGTTAATGTTTTAAATGTTTAGTTTTAAACAATCTTGGCCATGTTTTCTTCTAAAAATACACTTCTTTTTTATTTATTTATTTTCAATTCAGTAATAATAAAGCCTATAAGGCCGAAAAAATTATTACATTAGGGTAGCACACAGAAAAACTACATCTTATGTGACTCATATATGTATGTACATATCGCTTATATACTAAATTAACCTCATAACTCAAAAAAATAATGATGTAGAATTAATCCTCAGTGAAAATTTCATACAAATACATATATTGCTTTACTTTTCAAAATAAAGAAAATCTTTGGAGTTTTGTTAAAATCACTTGGTGTGAAATCCTATTAGACCCCTGCCACAAATTTTTTTGACCGTATGCCAAGACGAATAGAAAAATGTTTTCAAAATAAGGGAGTATATACTGGATATTAAGCAAATATCCAAAATATAGCAATGTAACTCTGAATTTTAACTTATTATTTAATCATTTTCAGAATGTACTTATTATTTTGACCACTAATTTTTACCCATATATTTTCTTTCATACCGTAAATATGTCAATTTATGCTTTTAGCTTATAAATACTGATGTGTTACATTTGATTAAGGTTACAGGAAAGAAATTTAAAATTGTTTCTGTTGCTAAAATAAAAAAATTTTCCTTATTTATATTAAAGAGTAAAACATCGTCGTGTACTTATTATTTTGACCATATGCGTATATTTATATAAAACTTTTTTTTATATAAATTTGTATAACAATTTGGCAGAAAATCGACAAAGATAGAAATGAAATCACCAAAAACTATTTCCAGTACATTTTGATCACAAAAATTTAAACCGCATTAATTACTAGGAATAATTAATATACGAAAAATCATCAAAATCAAGTTGTTCTAATATCTTGCACACGAGTTTTGGTAGCATTTATTTATGAAACTACTCCTTTAACTAATTAATTGAATTTTATGAAAAAATAGTCATAAAAATCATGAATAAATTTATTTATCGCCAGAAAAAATGCCATGTCGCCAAAACAAAAGCTTAGATGCCAAACAAGTTGAAAAATCCCTACGTTTGGCGAAAAATCGCTATAACTGACAATGATAATGACTGCTAGAGCTGGGTCCAACTCGTTCATTCGTTAATTTTTGCCACAAACATATGATCAAACCCATTTAAATTACATGGGTTTTTTATCATAAGATTGTGGCATGAATCAAGAAAACAATTTTGTGCACTCAGCTACACAAAAAAATTTTCTACTGCGCATCAGCATTGCCGTTGTGACACTAAAGTATCACTTTTGATCCTTTTTCGTACCAATGACACTTTTTTAATTTATTACTTTGTATCATCTTAACAAAATGTATGCCGTAAGGCAATCAAATGCTCAAAAATAGGACGAAGCAGAGCTGTTCGTCCAGTTGGCGATATTCGATTGGATGGTGTCGGCCATTTTACTGTTTTGGTCGGCAGAAAAGCCAATAAATGGCGAAAATATTGCAAAAAATCTGCACCCAATTATCTGATTCCAAATGAAAAATTGTTTCTGGGAGTATGACAATTAAAAAAATGTGTATTTTAACTTAATTTCACCTTTAATCTTAATAAAACTTTTTATAAATAAATTTAAATGCAATTTTTCATTACCTGCAAACCGGCAGGACCGTATACATATGGTGTTCACTATTCTTTATCTGGTGTTAAAAAAACTATTAGCTTCATCCGATAATTTTTACGATCTGGAAGGTTAAAGGGTTAACATTGATTTATAATTAAAGTACATATATTAATTAGTTTTATTTTAGTCTAATGTGTTTAATTAATTGTTAAAACTTACACTTTTAAATTTTAATTTAAAATACCTTTTTTACCATTTTTTTCTTAAAATACCCTTTTTATAACACTTTTTTGAAATTTTCAACGGCAACACTGCTGCGCACCTACGTCAATATAGAATACTCAGGTGTGTTTGTTGTAAAAAGTGTGTGTGAGAGAGAGAGAGAAAACATTCCACAAACAATTGTATGTATTTTGTTTACAACAAAATTGTACATCGTGACGTGGATGGGCAAGAAATAAAATAACGAATCTGCGCAATCTTGTTTTCTTGATTCATGGGTTTGTGGCAAAAATGAACGAATGAACGAGTTGGACCCAGCTCTTGCGAAGAGTGTTGCTTTCGGTGTACTAAAATAAGTGCTCCCTAATCTCCTAATTGGCAATCGTAAGATTTTTTTTAATAAGGTTCGTGTCGTGGATAAACAAGAAGTTTGACAATTTGCTTACGATTACCGCGCAAATTGCTTGATTTCTAATGACTGCTGTCAAATGCATTTAGTTTCGCGAAGTTTCCAAACGGTTCGGTTGATAAGTTTAAGTGATAGTGTCTAAGAAAATGAATATAGTCTTGCTTTATGTTGTTTAATGTCTGTGGATAAAGATATTCCAAGGGAAATAAAGAAATATATTCCATAGTTTGGTTTTAAACAAAAATTCTAGGGCTGCGTTTCTGCTTTCTCATAATGCTTCCCGTTGTTAACATAGTATGTACCTACATTTTTAATCAAAATAATAGCAATAATATGCACACGCCATGTTCCACAGCGAATTAAATTTGGTTGGGGTGGTAATGGTAAATTGAATCTGGAAGTAAAATCTTAAGCCAGTCCCTTAATAAAAAAATTTTTTTGAACATTACTTAAAGTAATGAAAACCTTAACCTAAAAATAAAAAAGTGGAAAATTTACAAAAAAAAAATATATGTACTTATAAAATAAAAAATTACCTAGAGCTAAAAAAGTGGAAAAATGGCAATAAAATTAAAATTAAAATGTGCAAAAATAAGTTTTTAATTTTTGAAAAAAAAATCGTTTATACACGGCATTTGTGTATGTACAGAAAATTAAAAAAAAAATGCAAAAAAATTACACGACTTTTCATCGAAATTCGAGCCTGATGTACTTACTGGTAAGTTGTATAAATTCGGACACATTAAATATAACAATTGTTAGCTATTAATTTTAATATTGAAGAATTTGTATTCGCAAATGATCGATTTTGGTAAAAAACGAGTTCCAAAAATGTGTCGTTTAAGCGTTTTCGGCGGTTATGGCTCGATATATCATCCATCAAGCTCCCTCTCAAGCACTCCATTCACAAACAGTTTGGTGAGACAGCCAAAGTTTTTGGGGATACTTAAGAAATACATGAACTTCTGTAGTGCGATTCAGTAACTTTTAACGATCCGACAATCGTAATTTTTGTCTATACATTTTATCGATTGCAATAACGATTGTGTGATTCTGTAACTTCTTTTTAACGATACTGCGCAGCTGATATTTTCTGTTGCACATCAATTATTTTCGCTTAAATAACGACTCAGCTGACATTAATCTACAGCGAATATCGTTAAAAATTTTACTGAATAGCAAATTCGATAAATTTTTGTTACAATTATTTTAACTATATGATTATCGTTAAAAAAATGCTTCGGAGACTCATGCTACATCGTTTTTTTCATATCGCTCATTTGCTCAAAGAAACTAACTCATGACTAAAAAAACTAGTTTGGCAGAAATCGAGTTTAAACTTTTCAATTTACAGACAACTTAATGGAAAAGGAATATTTAAATTTTCGCTCAAGACATTTGTATGAAATTTTTACACAATCACCCTTATTCTAGATGTCGACATCGACATCGACGTTACTTTAACACAATACCAAAAAATAAGTGCTTGTTTACCCGAGAACGATTTTGTGCTACTGACAAACTATTTTGACAACGGGTACATAATTTTTGGTATTGTGTTAAAGTGACTTCGATGTCGACAACTGAAATAAGGGTGAATATGAAGAATGACCTGAGGATTAATTCTGCATTATTATTATTTTTAATTAACGATTAATTCAGCAAAAAATTAATTTTGTGAGTTATGACGTTCTTTGAGCAAATGAGCGATATGTACATAGATATCGCTCTCATCTATATCGCTGTAATTAACAAAAAGAAAAAGTTTAGTGCAACAAATTTCACGAAATTTCATTTAAAAAAATACATAATGTAAATTATGCAAACATTCATTGGGATTCAATACTTAAGAACGTAAATATGTTGTACAAGAGTATTTGTGGTTGCAATAAGTAAAGTTTCCATTTTAATGGACAAAAAGTGCCACAAAGGGAGCGAGAGTGGCACAGTGCCAGCTAACATCCAATTGTGCCCAAAACGGCACAAAATGGCGGATATTTTAATTCTTTTTTTTTGGGATTTAGAAAGTTTCTGAACATTGCATATCGATTATTTGCTGTAAGAACGTCATAACTCAAAACTTTGATTTACTAAATATACTTTTAACATTTTGCAATATTTTCCATTTTCATTGTAAAATTAGTTTTTTTTTTAACCATCTTCTTAAGTTTCCAATTTTTTCTTTTTATTGCTGTTTGCTCTGCAAAAATGTTTCAGTAGACACACTTTATTTATAAAATAATTTTTTTCTTTTTCCGTTTAATTAAAAAAAAAAACTTTATTTACACACAAAAAATAAAGGAAAAAATAAAAAAAAATTGCGAGCAATTGAATGGAAGTAAAAATAAACGTCTTAGATTTCAGCAAACTCTCTATGACTTAAAAAATAAAATTCCAATAATATCGTACATTTTAAATATTTATATAGCAGGTGAAAATGATAAACAAGAAAAAGCCTAAAAAATGTGTAAAAGAATATATGTATGTGTAATTCATATTTAGAATTCTGTTTGAAAAAAAGAAGTTTAATTTGTAATTAACTCATAAGTAAACAGCAGCGCTTTTCAAATAGTAGGTGGTCATCCTGTCACTTTTAAAGGACTAATTGTTTATAGTAAAGGAGTTTTGATAGCTGTAGTTATAAATAAATACATTGAGTGGATTTTAAAAAATATATTCAAAATTCCTTTAAAATAAACTATTAAGACTTTGCGAACAATATGCAATATGTATGGCTGTTAAGTAAATATTCGTTACATTTGTCTTGTTCGTTCGCAACATTTTCTTCTATATTTTTTTTTATCTTTTTGTCTACAACATACCAAAACCTTTAGAATAATTAATGGCTTTTAGGAGTCTTTCTTCAAGTTTTTCTTTGTTGCTATACTCGGGCAGCAAAAGAACATTGAAACAAGTATGAGAAGTGGGCAAACGATCACTGTCCGGTCCATGGCGTGTAATTAATAATTTAAGGCGACTTAAACCACCCACAGGCACTCGATCGGAACCCGTAGTGAATTCGAGTAGTTTACGCTTCGATTCTTCAGGTAGATTGTGCACAATACTCCAAAAGTCTTTAACAATCGGAGTATCCACCGTATAGCCACCCTCATATTCCGTTGAATTTTCCAATTCCACAAAATCAAATTTCTGTAAAAAATATATTTTGCTATTACATAATATTTAATTTAACTAATTTTGGTGTAATTACCCTGCTGCCGCACACCAACAACTCTACCTCCTCCGGACGAAACAATAATTTCAAAGGCGATTCATCGGTTACCATTTCGAAACCCTTTTTGAAGGCTTTAAATTGTCTTTCAATATTTTTGTTGAGCAAAAAATCACTGTATAAATCGACAAATTCTTGCTTATTTTCCTGACACACTGCTATTTCTCCACCGCCCGGTTTAAGTTCATGCTCCACCACTTCATCGAAGACATTTTTGTAGCTAATTTTAAAAGTTTGCATAAACACTTCCTCCATATCGGCTTCCTCATACTCAATAATAGATTTAAGACTTCGATACAGAGTGGGATTCCAATCTTTAAGGTCAAAGAAAGAACCGCGCCCACCCATTAGCTTGCGATACACTACCATAGGAAAATTCACAGCCAAAATAATATTGTTATAAATAGCTAAGCCTATAATAATGCCAATCAAAGTAAATTGTGCTTCGTTTTCAAATGGAGTAGCGTTAAACCTATAAAAGTATAAAGTACTTTCTAAGTAGTTTTCTTTTAGATTTTTTTTTAATTATACTTACCACATGGTATTTGTATCCTCCTCATGTGTAAACATGCCAAAATCAGGATTGAATATTTCCTCAACCATCAGCTGAAAGAACTCCTTAGACACGCCACCCTCATCTATGCCCTGTTCACCAACAAATTCCACTACCAATTGTTTTTTTAAGTCTTTTGGATTACTCATGGCCACTAGTTCCAGCTAATTAAAAATAAACGCAAATTAATATTCTTTTTTTATTAATTGCTTTTCTTGTTAAGAAAACTTACCCCTATTAAAGCATCATTAACGATGTTATCACGTCGTACTTTTAGTTTCAAGTTTGGTTGGGCCACTACATCGTTGCCGTCTCCAAAATAATGCAACAAGGAATAAATGGAGGAGTTGCGTTCACTATACATGCGTATACGGCTGTCATAGTACAAAGCAGTTACTTTAGTGGCCGGGGTTAATATAAAGGAATATAGCATAAAGGAAAAGTGATCTGGCAAAATAGAAATAAAAAAAGAACAGAAAATAAGAAAGATTAGTTATTTTTTCTGGTGTGATCCCAAAACTCAATTTACCTTCTCCTAAAGGATCTAGGGAGAGATTTTTATAGGACAGGTAATCCCTGTCCATTTGTATGGCATCACTCAGAGGTTCATTGTAAAACTCTTCAAACGGCACTAAAGGAACTCGACAATCCATAGAAGAAATGTTCAATTCCTTTTCCAACTTGTCGTCGACGATGGTCTTATGATAAGGCATAAGTATTTGGTTATAATGGAATATATCATCATCATCATTATTAGCGGAGCCTGCACCGCCTCCTAGACTTGAATTTCCCTCAGCTTCGGCTTCAGACGCAGACTGGTTAACAGCTGTAGAAATATTATTGACATCGCTTTCTCCCGCCAAAATATTGGCATAGTAAACAATCTTAAAATATTTATACATACATAAATATATACAAAAATTATTTAATAATTTACAAAAATAAAACATATATAGGGTTCTCCAGTAGTAAACATACCTTCAAAACTTTGGTTATGGCTATAACATCGGGATTTTCTTGTATTGTATCTTCATCTATAATTACTTGTAGCGTTATCAACTGCTGCAGCGAGCGTATGAAAGGGTGTATGTTATCCTTACAGTGGCTGGCCCAAATTCTTGCTAATCGTGCTTGGGCATGCACGGGCAATACCTGAGTAGCCTGGCATATTTTTGGCATGCTCATTTCCATGTATTCAAAATCTGTAAAATGTTTAGAAACTGTAAGTACACAATAATATGCGAAAAAATTATTTTAAATACAAAAATAACAATTTCACTATTATTATCGTTGCATAACAGTTAAATTGTTCTCACGTTTCTTTAATACTGTCTAGTTCTATAAAACGAAAAAGAACACACAATTTATTAATTAAAAATAATATTCTTACACACTGAGTTCCGACGTACAGCAATTCTCATTTATTGCTAAAAAAAAAACTTTGTACTTACATGCTATTGACATATCGAAGCATATGACAAAACAATGCAAAAGTTTTTCCCAATCAAAGAAACGACAATATTTAATACTCTCGGCCAGCAAGATGATACTTTCATTTAAAGCCTCCGTCACTGCTCTCTTTTTCAAGCCATACAGTTTCTTTTTCACTCGCCTTAAGCTTTCGAAATCGACTTGTGTATCGCAACTACGTGACCACTCAACAATATCATCGATGTCAAAAGGCGATTCATCTTCGTCCATAGGTTCTAAAAGATTACCACTGTCGCCATTGGTAGCGGCACTAGTACTACTTGTGTTCGGTTGTATTGTAGTAGATTCCATTGTTGCACCCGATGTACCAGCCGGCTCATTATTTATATAATTTTCTTCCTGGTCTGTAGTATTCATCTCGTCTTCATTTTCATAATCATCCATACAGGTGCTATCCTCATCTTTATCATGTTCCCCCTCTAGAGTACGCAAGTCTTCTTTTTTCAGTTCTTGCGGAGATTTGCCCAATATCTCTTGCAATTTGGAGGCAGTAGAGGTCGAGGTTAGTTTTGCTAATGGAGGTCGGCGGAAGCTTTTACTTAATTTCTTAACCGAACAGTACACCAGACTAATGGCATTGATCAGACGCACATAACTCTTGCATTTCTTACAATCCTCAATGATTTCATCGATTATCTGTTCATCAAGGTATTCTACGACTGGCATCGAAGTATTAGTAGGAGAATTTGAAGTCTTTGATTTCGAAGAGGAGGTACATGCATCTACAGAAATTGCTTCCGTGGCATTAGCCGCCGCCTTATCCACCTCACCTAAAGCTACTAACAGTGGCATTTCTTCTGTAGCGCAGCTAGAGATGTTAGTATTACTGCTACCGGTGGAACTCGATGAAGTTGAACTGCCTGAGGTGATAGTGCTACTCGAAGTACTTCTGGCGCCGTTACTACGCCCACGGCCCGTAAGCGATTCTATCGACTCATTTGAGTCTACATGTGTAGCATTGATGGCTGAACGAGAACTTGTGGGAGATTCGTGTTGGGTTCCTGTTCTAGGTACTTTGGGCATTTGAGTATAATTTTCACATAATTTGGCATCTTGTGAAAACAATTGTATTGCTTTGGCTGCTATTTCGTTGGGACTCAAGGCCGCCACCTTGCCACTTGAAGCACAATTTACATTCGTGCATTTGGGATTGCCACAACCACGTTGCAGCTGATAGAAATAACGTTCTATTAGATCCTTAACCGCAGATCTTTTCATATCTGAAGAGTGATTACGTGTATTAGATGCTGCTGTGGTGGTGCCCGTTGCAGGCTCTGCTGTATTGTATTGACTGGTAGCTAATTGTCTTGGTCCAAAAGACAAGTCTTCGGGGAAGCTGTCATTCCTAATTAATTAATTAGCATATTGTCGATTGTTAAAACTTGACAAAAATTTACCTTGAATTGTCTTCGTCATCTGACATTGAGTGGTCTAATTGTGTTTCGTTTTCGGTAGCCTTCTCTGAGGGCAATTTGTTGTCTGCTGGATTCATAAATACTTTTTGCTCTTGCCAACTTATTCCGTCTTTCTTTACAAAGCAATTTTTCTATTTACGATTTCTTTCCAGAAATTTTACAGTCCTTCTAATGTTAGAATATACGTTGCAATATAACTTTTGTTATATTTTTATTGCTTGGAGTATCAATTTCTTTTAGTTTATTATATTTAACTAAATATAAAATTTCCTTTTTTATTATTGTCTCTCTTGGTGTGAAAAAAGGAAATTAATCGATTGTTTTTAACTGTCATAGAAATTCTTAAAAATCATCCTGCTTAAGAGCTGCCATACCATACAATGGTAAAATATTACGAGATATATATGGAAGGTGCTCGCTTTGAGTACAAGTGATCGATAGTAATTAAGGAAAATTTGCTGTATGAGGGAAATTTATAAGGAGTTCTATAAAAACATCAATATATTAACTATCGTTTTACAAAGTTAAAGTACATAAATCATCAAAAGCTAAGAAAAGTTTTAAGCTAATTTAAAAATTTCCCTTTTGACGCTATAAATCTATATATACATATAGTACATCTGGCATCACCGTTTTGCTCTATTATTTTTCTTGCTTCCCTTGTGCTATAACTGTCACTAACAGCTGTGTTTTGGTGGTCGGAATAGAATTTTTTCCTACGTTATCAATTTTTTTCTTGGAAGAAAACGTAAAAATCTTAACTTTTAAAGTATTATTTAATTAGAAGAAAATGAACTTTATTTAATTTGCTAAAGCAAAAAATAATACAGTGATTGCTTCAAACAAAATGAGTAATGAAAAAATAGCCGAAGATATTGCAAATTGTGTGAGAAAAAATGTTCCATGGCACATGCTGCCCGTTCACCTTAAACAGATTTTACACAACAATCAGCGCGATTATGAAAAATATGTATTCAATTATAGTCTCAAAAATCAATTGAGATTTCGCGGCAACTTGGTAAACAAAATATTTCGCAAAGAACAACGCTACTATGAACTATTGATAACCAAATCGATCAACACTTTGGGTTTGTTTCCTTATCATTTGGCCGATATAGTGACAAAAGGTTTGAGAGTAACCCCCTTTAATTACTACCTGGATGTGCTGTCGCAATTGCTGAGAAATGACAAAAGCTATGACACGTTGCCCAATTTTACGGCAGCGGATTGTTTGCGTGTACTCGGTATTGGACGCAATGAATACTTGTCCTTGATAAGTAATCTTAAGACACACACTACCCGTGCTCTGCTTTTTACAGCCAAACCAAATCCCATGGAGTTCTTACCCAAGTTTCCGCAGCGAATACGTATTGATCCGTGGTGGCGAGTAGAGGTGGGTTTTGTTCTGGAAACTGATATACGTTTTGTAACGCCAACCGAGCGCAGCTTAATAGATGATTTAATAGATTTTGGCTCCCAAACAGCGGGAAAATGCGACTATAATATTGTACACAACTTATATCTCAAGGGCTTGATATATTTGGATGTGCCCATATCTGGCGAAGATAAAATTTGTATACCGCCGTTGAAAAATTTTGTCATGAATCGTGTTAGTGGTGATTATTTTGAAAACTTATTGTATAAAATTTTTGTTAGTGCTGATGAGCACATGACTATTTCCGAGCTGGCCCAAATGCTGCAGCTCGAATTGGATTCTGTGAAACAGGCCATTTCCCTCTTCTGCCGCCTAGGATTTGCCCAGCTAAAAGAGCAAGCAGCTACCGAAAATAGCCCCTTAAACTCTCAAAAATATCATGAATCCTGGAATGAGTTTAAGCGGGAACAAGCTTTGGGGCAAGAACAGCCACAAATCACACCGCTTAATTTTAACAATTATACTAATTCTGAAATTGATCATGCAGCTGAAAATACAACGAAAGGTCGTGATAATAGCAAAGATAAGCCTAAAGACCAAGATTCTTCTTCCATAGGTTATTTGTCGTCTGATGGCAATACCAGTGATTTCAGTTTTGCCAATATGCCCACGCCTTCCCCTCAGCCAACGGCCAAAATTCCACCCAGAGAAAACTCTGATGATCCCGACTTATCTTCAGAAATTGATGATATTTCGGAGAGTACCACAAAACCTTCTCTCAAAGATATTCTACCAGAATCTTCACAAAAAACCGGCAAAAGAGTAGGATTTATGTTCGACTCTACTCTGACAGCGTTTTTAATGATGGGCAATCTATCACCAGGCTTGAAAAATCATGCTGTAACCATGTTTGAAGTGGGTAAACTATGTGAAGAAAGTATGGATACTTTTTTAACGGAGCTGGAAAAAGTTTCCTTGCTGGATGCCGAGGGTGAAGGGGATGTTTCACGTTACTTTGCCCACGCTGTTATACTGCGTTCCACAATATGTTCTTTGCGAAATTTGTTGCCAGGTGGCTTGGATCTTTTGCGTTTGGAGTGCTTAGAATGTTTGGACCAAAAAACGAGAGATCGTGTACTGGAAAAGAAATATAAATTTATAATATCATCGACGCCCTTAACTGCCTCTTTGTCGCATTTGTTTTCGATACCTTTCCTGGGGCAATTCTTTCGATCATCTGATTCTTCGCATATGTGGACAAAACTATTTTACAATCATATCACAGGTGAGTAGCCTTGGGGAATATTAACATGAGCTGGTAAAACAAATAATAAGAAAAACTCTCTTTGATCTTTTGAAGAAAAAATTAAAAACATTTTTATTTCTCTAAATTTTATAATTTCAGGTTACGGACCACCGTCCTTATTTCTTTGTCGCGGTACCGTCCTAAAAACCCTGCCCCGCATATTCCTCGGCTATGGAAAATTGCTAGTAAATATCTTACATTCCGATTCGTATGTCATCAACAGTGAACATTTTCGCAATCTTAATGATCAACTGAAAAATGGTTGTATATTATTGCAAGGCTTTGGTATACGCAATCCTGGTCTGCTGCGCTACGAAGCTTTTCCCTTAAATATTAAAGATAAAGAGCAAAACAAATGGTCCAGTCATAAAGCAGTGCAAAAGTTACAGGAACATTTAGATCTTAAACATCACTGTGGCTACATAACATTTGTTAATATCGGAGTACCAGATATTGGCTGCGAACAATATGAGCTGGAAGTAAAACTTAAACATCCCAAAAGTAAGCTTAAGGCTGTGCGAAAAGAAAATAATCATAAAGATTTAGTGCCAAATAAAGAAGAAACCACTCTGAAAGAGAAACAAGAATTGCCTGAATTACCAAAGGATTTGATGTCGCCCGATACCACAGAAGTGTGTAGTTTTACTAGGCCCGCTACGGCGGCGGCAATAATTGCTACGACACCTCAGTATAATTTAAAAACACCAGATGAAAACTATTTTTCCAGCAGTCCTAAGAATAATGAGCCCTCTGCTGTTTACACCTCCGAAGACTGCAGTGAACTATTAGCCTCCGAGCTGGCCAAATGCAAACCCGAATTGGTATCCCAATCTTCAGTAGAAATTCCCTTGGATAAGTCCGTAGAAGATGGCCTACAAGTCGACTCAGATGAATTCTGCAATGATGAACTTGCGGAAGAGTGGACTTTGTTGGATGTCAACTTCGGCGTTCCTCTCTTTGATGTCGATTCCAATACTAGAATATGTGAACAGATTGTACGCAACTTGTGCACCGAAGAGAATCTTGAACAATTGCCACATAAATCCTTGGAAATGTCTGAAAAATTTTATACTTTTATCAAACAATGCTTGTACTTTGAAGACGAGCGCATGGATCAATTGAAAATCGGCAAAAACTTACCGCACCCACGTATTAACTTAGCATTTGAAAATGGAAAAGTCTGCTACTGGAATGGCAGATAAAGGAGTCAATTGTAGAGGAAATTAAAGAAGCTAGTAAAGTAAAAGTATTCTATTATGAATAAGAAACCATTAGAAAAAATAATAAAATGATATGATAAATTAATGAAAAGAGTAGAACATAAATTAAAGACTTTAAGGAACCGTTCGTTCATGGAGAGAAAACGTCATGTTCATTTAAAATATCTTGGGAAAAAAAAAGTTAAAAGACGACTTTTATGAGCCTTAAAGTGAACACCACTGCGTGTACTGCTATATCATTTTACTTATTTTTTAATCAAGTTTACTTAAGTATCCGAAAATAAAACCAGTGCAAAAAAGTTTTAAATATTATTTTTTCGTGATTTTTTTTGTTGTTGTTAATATAAACAAATTCTTTGTGAATACAAATTTCAAACATTCCATTTTTAAATGTGTTATTTTTCTTATTGTTATTAACTCTATTTTTATGGTTGAGCCATAACTATTATAAAAAATATTATTCTTTTAATATTTTGTTGTAAAAAAAATTATTTCCATTCCAAAAAAAAATAAAAAAACATTTTATGATGAAGATTTTTAAACTATTTTCTGCTTTTTCAAGTCCATTAGTAGTATTAATTAAATAGTTCTCCAATAACTATAAACAATTTAATATTTGTACTTTGTAATATTTGCATAAATATTAACATTACTAAAAATAAAGATTAAACATTTTTATTTTGAAATAAAACCATATGAAAGCATTAAAAAGTTTTAACTACATAATTCATGAGTTAGAATTAATACTTACATACATATATAGTATATAAAAACCAATTAATAAAGCAAATAATATTCTAATGATTTTAAAACAAATATTTTAGTTTTATTAAAGATTTATTTCTTTCCATATCAGCATCTTACATTGGCAATAATTACGAGTGTGGTAATTCGATTGCGAATACGAAGATTTTGTACTTGATTAAAGAAAAAATAGTACAATAATCTTTAGTCTATTACAAAATCGTCGTACTCGTAGTTATTTGATCTAATAGTAAAAGAAACTAATAAATAAAAGATAATTGCCATACAAATTTCCCTTTCAAAACTACTCTCAAAAATAACAAACTGGCAACACTTGCTAAGTTCTCTTTAATATCCTACTATTTATTTTTGCACATTTTAAGTATATTCTCTTTAGCCCTTCAGTTTCTTGTTGGACATTAAAGTGTGCGCGTCGGTTTTTATTAACTTAGATAATAGCGGAGTATTGAAAATTATTAGAAGGCTTTGTGAAACAAACATACATACATACATATTAATGAAATAAAGTTAATAATAGTGGAGTTTTGTGTTAATTGTATGTACATAAATACAAAAGTGAAGTTATATTTAATTAAAACAAATTGTGAAAATGAAATGCTTCTAGTAGCTTCAGTTTCGTGCGTACGTTTTGCATACCAGTGTTTTTTTATCATTTGATTAGTTTGTTATAAAAATGTCGGCATAATTTCCAAGGTAAGTTATGTAGTTTTTCTTTAATAAACGTTATGTATGTATGTACCTACAAACGTACACACATGTCTTCATACAAACATGTATGTATGCACGCAGCTACACACATGTGTAAATACGTATCGAATTGTGTACACACATACATACATACATATGTACACATAACGGCATTTTATTTTGTTACTGAGAGAAGGGTAAACACAAAAAAATGTGTGATTATTTTGCTTTTGGAATGAGAATGCGTTTTGTTAGTGCAGTTAACTGAGTAGAAAAACAAAAATAATGCTTAGAAGGAAAAGGTTTTTGTTATTGCTTGCATTTTCAAAACAATTGGCACGAGTGTGTGCGTGTACAGAAGTGAGTTTTTGCAATTTTTGTGTGATTGTAGCTGACATTATTTATGAAATATGTATGTATAGCATACGGGGGAGGCTTGGTGTTGTTTTGTTTTTATACACACATACATACATAGTACATACTATTGATTGGTAAATATCTTCAAAAATCGATTTCGATTTTTCGATCAACTTTTTTAATTTCGATTTTTGAAATAGATTAATCGTACGTGAAAATCGATTTTAATATCGTTTACATAAGTTACATATCGTCGGTTGGTTTCTGGTTTGCGGCATAGTATATTCAAAATATATTATGTCTGCAGCAAACCAGAAACCAACCGACGATATGTGCATATTAATTACTACAAGTTGAGAAAGTTGATTATAGATTTCACATAAGGATGGACTTCAAGAATTTTAGATCATATTAATATTTAAAAGAAAAGTGTGCTGTGACACAGTCGACTTTTCTGTAAAAAAGTGTGCTGTGATACATTCGACTTTTTAATGAGAAAAGTGTGCTGTTACACAGTCAACTTTTCTATGAGAAAAGTGTCCTGTGACAAAGTCAACTTTTCTATGAGAAAAGTGTCCGGTGACACAGTCAACTTTTCTATGAGAAAAGTGTCCTGTGACAAAGTCAACTTTTCTATGAGAAAAGTGTCCTGTGACACAGTCAACTTTTCTATGAGAAAAGTGTGCTGTGACACAGTCAACTTTTCTATGAGAAAAGTGTCCTGTGACACAGTCGACTTTTCTATAAGAAAAGTGTGCTGTTACACAGTCTACTATGATAAAAATAAATACATATGTAGATATTTTTATCTAATTTTTCGACCTTTTTTTCTGTGAAAATTAAACTATTTTTCCGAGCTTTAGGTCAGTTGTTAAA
The DNA here is from genome assembly GCA_944452675.1 of Tachina lurida. Classification (NCBI taxonomy): domain Eukaryota; kingdom Metazoa; phylum Arthropoda; class Insecta; order Diptera; family Tachinidae; genus Tachina; species Tachina lurida. The sequence continues at coordinate 10,274,651 of OX101754.1, read as the reverse complement.
TTCTTGTATTTATTATTACGATATTTCGTAAACCTTCGGTTTACTTCTTCAGGATATAGTTTATTGTATTTTGGTTTTTCTGTTTTTTTGTTTTTTCTTTTTCCTTTTTTTTCTTCAATTATGTATACAATTTTCAAATAATAAAGTGTGTCATAAAAAATATTTTTTTAAAAAAATTTTTAAATAACAAAGTATGTCATAAAAATTATTTTTACAATTTTTTTAAATAGTTTTGGTAATAAAACAAAATAGGTATAAGTCTACAATATTTGTATATTATAATATACATGTATGTTATAAACTTTTTTCAACTCATATTTTGTAAATATTCATTACAACATTATTCAAAAATTTTTTAAGAAACTCAAAGACACAATGTTATGTAAAAGTATTAAAAATATGTATTATCATTTCTAAGAACCTTTCCAAAATTCTATATGAACAAATATTGTAGACTTATACCTATTTTGTTTTATTACCAAAACTATTTAAAAAAATTGTAAAAATAATTTTTATGACACACTTTGTTATTTAAAAATTTTTTTAAGAAAATATTTTTTATGACACTTTATTATTTGAAAATTGTATACATAATAAAAAAAAAAGGAAAAAGAAAAAACAAAAAAACAGAAAAACCAAAATACAATAAACTATATCCTGAAGAAGTAAACCGAAGGTTTACGAAATATCGTAATAATAAATACAAGAATTTAAGAACTGACCTAAATCTAATCTAATGGCAAAGAGTTATTAGCAAATGTACTATCTAATTTATATTATTTTAAAACTATTTTATTTATTTATCATAGGTATGGACTCACTATAAAGCCAATTTAAAAAGAAAATTTATTTATTTCTGACAAAGTATACACTTTGTTCAATTTCTTTTTTGAACTTGACAGTTTTTGTTAACCAGATATGCATTTTTACGGAAAAAACTACTACAATTAAAATGCAACTCTGTGACATACACAACACCTAGATGTTGTAAACCATAATCGCTAAAAGGATTAATGTTGTGTTGTAGCAGAAACAACACAACACTTGTGTGTTGTAAACCATAATCGGGGCATTAGTTCTTCGTACAAAACTTGCCGTTAAAGTCTCTGTTATCTTATAGCCATACATATGGGCAAGTCCCAAAAACAGTCTACCATTTTTGGAATTAATACAAATAATTTTTTTTTTAAATTTATTTATAAACATATACATATACATTAATAAATTAACTTATAAACATAAAATATGTTATTAACAAAGAATATAAATTGTTTCGTTAAAATAAATACAATAGTTTTTATTTACTATATACTACTGGAAAAAATGGGGCGTGCGTCACATATAGTTCTCTGCTTTTGAGAAAAATCTACAAAATTTTTTGCCTGAAAATAACTTATTTTATAATTCTCTTATATTCATCTTTCTTTTAGGAATTTCATTTTGTGTGCTGTATTATGCAAAATTTGCTAAAAATTACGAAAACATACCACAACGTTCGAAGTTACTTTCATTTTTTGTAGCGTGCGTCACATTAATTTGTGATCAATTTTTTCGCAACTTATACCTGTTAAAAATTTTTTTTATGGCATTCTAAAGTACACTCAAATCCCACTAAACACCATGTATAAGTTAAAGGTATCTCTCTAAAACGACCACAAAATTTTTATATTTTAATCCGAAAACGCGTACGAATGTAGCGTTCGTCACGCAGGATTTGCCCATATGTTATATGTATGTATGTATATGTATTTGTTTTAAGCGCTATACATCCAGTTTCTTAAGTTTTAATTTAAAACTAAATTCGTTATTTGCCATCATAGGGATGAAGATCATTATAACAAACTGGCAACACTTTTACAAAGTTCTCTTTAATATCCTATTATTTATTTTGTAGTATACAAGTATTTTCTCTTTATCCCTTCAGTTTCTTATTGGACATTAAACTGTGCGCGTCGGGTTTTAGTGATTTTGTGTAATAGCGGAAGCATTACAAATTACTAGAAGACTTACACATACATACATAGTGAAACAAATGAATTAATTAATATTAATAAAATACAGTGCAACAGTGGAATTTAGCTAATTATAAATTATATACATATCTACGTAAGTACGTATACGTATGTATTTATGTAAATATATACGAATTCGTAGTGCAAATTCGTTAATAAGATATTTAGAAAATCAAAAGCTTCTGATGGGTTCTGTGTTGGTTCTTGTATTAGGTTGTCAATGTTTTAATTTTTTCTTTTGTCTGACTGTTATGCTAGTTTGATATAAAAATACATAATATCTCGCGTAAGTCTGTTTTTCTTTAAGTAAATAGGTATGTATTGTATATTTGCATACAATAAATAATGCAAACATGTGAATAGATAAGTATGTATGTATGTAGATATGTACATAGTGTATGTGGAAGTATGCACATATGTATGTATGTATGTATGTATGAATATGTATGCATACTTGGAATATTATTTGTGCATTAAGTATGTATGTATGCATTTATTCATGTTGGTTTGTTCTGAATCGAAATATTTACATACATACATACACATATAGTACATACATACATACGTATAACGGTTGATTAATTTTCTCTGCGAGTTTGAGGCAAATACAAAAAAATTTGTTTGTGTATTTTGTTTTTGAAATGAGATTGCGTTTTGTTGGTGCAGTTAACGGAGTAGAAACCAACAACAATGTTTAGAATTAACAGGTTTTTGTCAATGTTTACATTTTTCTACTGCTGTTTGCCTGCATATTGTGAGTGTGTAGAAGTGTATTTTTTAAGTTTTTGTATGATTGTAGGCATGATACAATTATACTAGGTACATGCACGACTACAACAATTGGAATTTTGTTGTATTTGTTGTTATAAACAAACGATAAATTGTCAGAAACAAATGTCTTTTGTTTATAAAAAATTGCAATTACAGGGCAACTAAAGTACAATTGCAGACGCGGCATTCCTGCATGATTATAGTTATTCAGTGTTGCCATTCTGTGTGTAGTTAAATAGTGTGTAATTTCTACTCACATGTGTAGGCCATGGAATTAAATTCTTGTATAATGTCTGTGAAATTCTACTTTGGGTTCTATTTGTATTTATTTTTCTTTTAATTTTAACCTACACAAAAGATGTGTAGTGTAATTTTCTTCAATGTTTAATTGCAGACACAGCCTTGTGTAAATTCATTGGCAACACTATAAACATTTATTCACACACATACACTAACATTTTTGCAGCTTGTAAACAAAGTTTGACATTTATCTGCAATGTATACAGTAACAGGCTGGGCTTGTGCATGTACCTGTTATAATTGTATCATGATTGTAGGCATGCCTCGGAAGAATAAGAAATATGCTTTTGCTTGATTAATTGTTTTGATTTTTGGCAATATACATACAACATACATAGTATGTACATGTATATGTATGTAGGTAGAGTGTGTGTGTGTTTTTTATGCACACGCATGCATACATTTTTATTGGCTGTGGAACGCATACATTTTTTGTTTGTGTGAAAAATTTAAGGAATTTTTGACATTTACTAAACATACCTATACAGTGAAGGACTAAACTCTCCATGCAGCCATACTTTTTGGGGTTTGAGAAAATATGGGAAACATTCTAAAAAATTAAATATGCCAATATTTAGGGTGCTGATATATATGTTTATACAAAAAAGAAATATTTGCATGCCCTGAATTCTAAAAGTGACACGATCTTACACCTTAAAAAGTGGGAGGTGCGACTCCCATTAAATTTATTGATTTTACTCAAACATAACAATCATACGAGTAAAATAAAAAAAATTCTTATGAATTATAAGAAATATTTTTATAAATATTTATAACAAAACACTTTTTTTATTATTAATGTTTTTTCAAATCACGCTTCAGCTAAATCTGCTATAAATTAAAATTTCTTTTTAGTGTACAGTTTTTTTTTTATTAAAATAATACTCGAACTCTTAAGAAAATTGGCACAATCATAATTGCCATCCATCATGTTGGTAGTCATCATATTTACCATCATCGTTTTCTTTATTGTTAAGAAAAAGTATGAAGTGTATGATAGTAATAATAAAAGCGCGTTTTTGTTTTGTTTTTAAAAAGTCACAATGGAAAATAAAAATAAGAAAATGTATGCAATTTTTCTATTAGAAAAGTTAAAAATTTAGAAAGATAATAAACATTGACATCATTATTGAGAGATACATATGTATGTATGTATGTATGTATGTATGTACATATTAATTAAAAAGTTTTTAACACTAAATTTTTTAATTTTGTAATAAGATATTTGCATTTATTTTTTAATCTCATTTATTTTTTTAAATGAAATTTTATATATTTCTAATATTTTCTTTAGTAAAAACAATGTCTGCATTAAGTCCTAATTTACACTAAGCAACTCTTATTGCTAAGCTAATTTGTTTGTGGGATAGAGAGACGAGGGGAACAGAAACGTTTTTTCCTCTCGTGTCTCTCCCCTAAGAAACTAATCAGCTTAGCAATAAGACTTGCTTAGTGTAAATTAGGACTAATTTAAAAATTACTGTCTTAAAATTTTGCATTTTCTTTTAATTTAAAGTTTTTTAATTGAAATTTCACATATTTAAAAAATTTTTTTTATTGAAAATAAAGTCTGAATTAATTAAAAAAATTACTATTTTAAGAATATGCATTTTTTATTTTATTTTTAATTTAATTTAATTTTTATTGTTTTTAAATAGAAATTTTACATATTTTAAACTTTAATTAAAAAAACTACTGCATTAAAAATCTGCATTTTTTTTAATTTGTAATTTCATTTAATTGTTAATTTTTTTATTGAAATTTTACATATTTTTAATTACTTACTTCCTTAAAAATAATCTCTTAAATTCAAATTTTGAGTTTTTTTCTATTTTTATTTTTTTAAATTGAAATTTCAAATATGTATTTTTAAATATTTCATTTCTTAAAAATAAAGTTTTGATTAATTAAAAAAAATATTTTTTTAAATTAAATATATTTCTTAATTTATTATTTTTAAATTTTTTTGTTGAAATTTAACATATTTTCCATTATTTTTTTATTAAAAATAAAGTCTACATTAACTAAGTTAAGCTAGATTTACACTATTGAAATTTTCTTCAAAATTGCTCTTCAAAATGCGTTGAACTCGTGTAAACAGCCACATTTTTAAGAAATTTTGCTGTTTACACGAGTTTAAAGCATTTTGAAGAGCAATTTTGAAGAAAATTTCAATCGGTAAATCCAGCTTTATCGTTTTAAAAATTTGCATTTATTTTTTTTATTTCATTTAATTTTTATTTTTTATTGAAATTTCACATAATTTTTATTGTTATTATTTATTAAAAATAAAGTCTCCATTAATTAAAAAAATTACTGCTTTAAAAATTTGCATTTATTTTTTATTTTTGAATTTAATTTAATTTTTAATTTTTTTAAATGAAATTTTTCAAATTTTTATTTTTTTTTATTAAAAATAAAGTCTCCATTAATTTAATTAAAAATTTTTTAGAAATAATTTCTTAATCAGGCTTAAGTTCAGTAATTTCAATTCTTACCGAATGAAATATTTTTATTAATTAATGTGAGTATCTAAAGAAGAGAAGAAAAATTAAACTAGACTTTATTAGCTGGGGGAAACACCGATATTTTTCTGTACAGCCACGCACTTCATCAGCACCCATGTCTATATACTGGGGTGGGGTAGAGATTATTATTAACATCAGCTATTTAACTTAAATTTATACAATTATAAATATGTATGTATGTATACAATTATTTTAATTGAAAATTGTATTATTTTATTCTTAAAAATAAAGTCTGCGTTAATTGAAAAAATATGTTTTTTGCTGGATAAATAAATTTGTTTCCTTAATTCAAACAATTTGATTAGGAAACAAACTTTAAGATATTATTTTGCTATTTTTTTATGAAACTGTTAAACCTAAGTGTTAAATATTATGATGAAATGTACAAGATACATATGTATGTACATAGTATGTGACTTATAAAATATTTGATTATTGTGCCGTTGAGTTCGTTTACTTTTTGTCCAACATTATTTTGAATAATCAATAAAAATTGCACTCTATAATTCATATTTGTATGCGACTAATAAAAAAATATTTGCAAAAATTCAAAAGACTCAAGAGACACAGATTTCCTTAGCCTCATTCATACGTAAACGTTTAAATGCCTGCGTTTGCTTGCGAGCTTTTCACTGCGTTCCGCATGCAACACATAAACACAAACAATTCTAGAACGCAATCAAGCAAACAACTTGTTTGTACGTTTAACACACCTTAAATAATAAAACAAAAAAAAAACAGAAAGAAAGAAAAACAATTTCTAAAATGTCTCTTATGTACATGCTTAAAAATATTTTCTTTTCAACAGACAGACGACAGAGAGTCAACAAGAACAAAAAAAAAAAGTAATAAAATTCTTACATACTGCTGGTATCGTCGCAATTGACCGACTTTTTTTTTCATAAACCCAAACAGCATCTTCATTACCCAGCATGATAATGACGATGGTAAAAATCATCATGATTGTCATAAAAAGAAGAAGCAACATTATTATCCTCATATACATATTTATTTAATGTGTCTGAGTGTGCGTACCTTGTCTGACTCGGCCTATCATCTTTCTTAATACACCATAAATGCAAAGAAACGTGTTGTGTGATTTGAAACGAGCAGCACAACAACTTTTAAGCAAAAGAACTCTTTCACGTTTAAAACGCACAAGTGCGTTTGAGGTGACATCAGGTGGACGGTTGGTCGGTGGGTCGGTCGGTCGGTCGGTCGGCCGGCAATCATGTTGAAGAACGCGTTTTTAGACATCCAGTACATTCATAATAGAGTAGAGAAAAAAGAACAAGAACAAAAGCAGGAAAAAATTATCAAGCTCTTAAACCTGTAATAAACAACGGTATCTTAGAGAAGACTCGTAAACAGAAAAAAAGAAAACAAATTTGGCAACCGTCGCAAGACAACTTTTTTTTTTTTTTTTTGCAAGAAATACATAAAAATCTGCAGCACGCAAGTTAAGAAGCAACCAATGTTATAAATTATAAGAAATAAATTTCTATATAAAGAATATATCTACTATATATGTATGTATGTATGTGTGTATGTGTGTATGTACATATGTTTGCATGTACAAGAAATGTTGCAAATATACAGCTACTCGCACAAGATTTGCATGTCGGTATGGATAATCATACTAAAGACTTGGAACTGGAAAATATTGTTGTTGCGTTTTAGGTATTAAAGAAAATTTGCCATTGAAAAAAATATTTGTTAGCAAACTTTACCCAGCTAGCATTTGGGTGATAATTTTTGGCAGAAATATCTTATATGATTCTCTACAGATCGCTTTTGATGATTAAAAAGTGATTTATCACTTGGGCGATTGAAAGAGGATTCACTTATGATTCATCTACATATGTATATGATCAAATAATGATTTCTTGAAAATAGAAGAACATCATGCAAACCGCAAAAAGGTGATTTAAATGATTTAATATGAAAATTGCTCAAAAATAATCAGCAAATCGTATCATAACTGATTCTTTGGTATGATTCATCTGTAGGGTACCATTTTCTCACAACGGGTGTATCATTTATGATCGAAAAATGAGCTCATATACGGTTATTTTTCCCGTCAAGCTGATTCGGAAACGATTGGATTATGATACAAAATGCTACCTTGGTAATTTATTATAAACATTTTCTGGAAATAATGGGTGTTTTTTATTGAGGTATAGAACTTTAAGTTGGCATCACTTTTTTAACTGGCGGCCATTTTGTCAGCTGTCAAGTGATTAATATTTAGTTTGGTTTGCCATTTCATCATGAACAGGTTGACAAAAGAACAACGCTTGCAAATCGTGCAAATTTATTTCGAAAATAATGGTTCAGTTCGCGAAGTTTACCGCAAGCTCCGTCCATTTTATGGTCGACATAATCGTCCATCAGAGCAATTAATTCGGTTAACCATGGATCGTTTTCGCACTACGTTTACTCTATGTGATAATACGCATCCGCAGAGACGTCGAACAGTGCGCACCGAAGAAAAAATTGCCGCTGTAGAGCAAAGTGTTGAAGAGGACCCGAATGAATCGATTCGCCACCGTGCACAGCAATTGGAGCTTTGTCCATCAACTTTATGGAAGATTTTGAAGATTTTGAATGTGGATGAGTTGTGGTTCCAACAAGACGGCGCTACATGCCACACAGCGCACGTCACAATCGATTTATTGAAGGAAACATTCGATGAGCGCATAATTTCGCGGAATGGACCTGTCAATTGGCCACCAAGATCGTGTGATTTGACACCATTGGATTATTTTCTTTGGGGATATGTGAAGTCGTTCGTCTACGCCAACAAACCAGAAACGTTAGGGGACTTGGAAGCCAACATTCGTGGCGTTATTGCCAACATACGGCCCCATATGCTCGAAAAAGTGGTTGAAAATTGGACCTGTATAATTGGCTTTATTCGAGCCAGCCGCGGCGGCCACATGCCCGAAATCATATTTAAACATTAATGGCATAAAATTATCCTTCCAATAAAGCCAAATTGATGGACATTAAAACGATTTTCTTGTGTTTTATTTCAATTCGAAGTTCTATACCTCTAAAAAAAACACCCTGTAGAATACCAGAGATAATTATTTGCGTTAGTGTGCATTTTTGTTTTTAACAATGAACAGCAATAATTGCATGATCACCAGGTAGTTATGGACTCATCTAAATATGAATAACAAAAATTAAAAATTTTAAAAACCCCCGATATATGTATGTATCTAGAAAAGATGTGATATCTTCTAAATGGCTTTAAACATAGTTAAGAGCCTTTTCGATCGAGTCACCTTTCAAACAGAAAAAACTAATGGCCTATTTCCCACCTGCGAAAGAAAACGTTCGACTTAAAATTTATATTGAAAACAACAATAAAATATGAAAATTTGTTTTTGTTTTCAATATAAATTTTAAGTCGAACGTTTTATTTCGCAGGTGGGAAATAGGCCATAAATCAAAATCGGTCCAGCCGTTTGGTCTGTACGTGGACACGGACAGACACACAGATACACAGTCACACACTACAAACTTTTAACACCCTTTTTTTTGGTCGGGGGTTAAATATAGGATTTATTTGAATTAATTTTTTTAATTATTACTGTTCGAACTTCATTTGTTTCCATATTTATAATTTGATCAGGCTAAAGTTCGTATCGCTTTGTAAGCCAAATCCAAATTACATGTGATAATTATTAATGAACAAATAAATAACACCAAAGTTAATTGTAAATATTCTGACAAACACGTAGTAGAACGGAACAACTAGCTATTTTCGAAGGCTACTACACCAGAGAACGAAGCCGATGTAGAATTTTGGTCGGCGGTGGCTAATACCAAATCACACAAGTCGGCGGCGGCTTAGGCTGATGGGTATTGCTATGGCAATTCATTGCCACACTCTTCAGCGGCGGCTAACTATTTATGAAAATCATCGGCGGCGCGGCTGTAAGCCAATCGGCTTCGTTCTCTGCCCTCATCACCAGCGTTCTTTGTGTTTGGTCCACTGTTTGTGGTGTCAGTTGATGTAGATTTCTGCTTTATATACTCAGCCATTATTGCAAGCTCCGGTTCACATATTTCAACTTTTGCTGCTCAATTCGTAATTCAGCTGTAAGAAAGATGGAGACGGACATAGAAATATGTCGTTTTTTCTTACAGCTGAATTAAGAGTTGATCAACAAAAGTTGAAGTGTTTGAACTGGAACCAAATGGAATATGTGAATTGATTCATCGCATTCAATTTGCTGAAAGGTTTTTTTTTGTAAGTCCCGGTTCACATACTTCAACTTTTGTTGATCAACTCGTAATTCAGCTGTAAGCAAGACGGACAAAGAAATACAAGTGTCTCCGAATTACGAGTTGATCAACAAAAGTTGAAGTTTGTGAACCGGGTCTAATGAAAGCTCAATTTTACCATCTCTAAATTTACAACAGTCTTGCCATTGTAGTTTGTTTTGTTTACTAATTTTTATTTGATTTATTTGAGTTCCAGAAATAGGAAACAAATCCGTCTTGACCGGATACTGTCTCATAGGCAGGAATGCGCAGAACTACAGTACGCAGCATGCGTTTTTTTTACTAATAATAAGCGCTTAACGACTTCCTCTAACACTTTTATTGCTGTTGTTTAGTCATTTAAATAAACTATTTTTGGATAATTCGTAACCGAAGTCGTTTTCAATGGCAAGCAATTCATCAGGAGCATAGGCGTCGAAAGGCCATTCGGGGGGGGGGGGTGGGTGCTGTTGCCACTCTATAATTATTAGAAATTGCATGTAATTATTTATTTTATTATTACTCATGAAATAATAACCCGCTTGAAAAAATTTATAGATACACCAATGATCTGGAGCGTGTGTTAATAAAAACATCATAAATTTTAGGTTGTTTTGTTGGTTAAGCAATTGTTTATATGCATTTAGATCCTGCTTCGGTATTTCTTACATAAAAAAAATGATTTTTTTTTAACAAACACAACCCGCGAAGCGATTAGCTTATCTGCAGACAACAACCAGGGTCTATGGCGGGAATCGATCCCACTACCTCTGGACTGGGAGCCTAGCATCGCTACTACTCAGCTTTAGGATATACGAAATGTTTATCAGAACATACATGAATGGTGCCGCGGTTGAAGCCACTACCGCTAGTCTGTCGGATCATCAATTGTACGGCCAAACAAATGGCCGCTTTCACAAATGGTGGGGGGGGGGGTACCATTCCCACAAGATCTTCTTGGAATATGCAGTTTGTTTTAAGAGCTACCCATGTATAGTTTAGAGACTCTAACTATTGTAGTTGTGGAGATATGAATTGATTCGCCAAAAAAGGGCCATTGACCCCACTGTGCAGGGCTTCAAAGTCAATTCTTGAGGCTTCTCGACCGTTTACAGTAGCGGGCGAAGAAACTTAGCGGTGACAGTAGAGCATCCCATTCTACTGATTCAATAGAACATCGATGAAATGTGGCCTGCATTTCCTCGTTCTATCGCTACTACAGTGGCACAGAATACACAGAAGTGAAGAAAGTGACAGGTAAAAAAAGCTCCGATCAGGTTTTTTAAAATTCGTGGAAAAAAGAGAAACGTATAGTGTATTTGATACTGTAGTGTATTACTACTTACCAATTAACAAAGCTAATAAAAAGCGTTGTCATTTTATTGCACTAGAAAGAATAATCAAAACAAAAACGACGACAAAAGTTTAGGGAAAACGAGACAAACAGAAAAACACCCTTATCTTCCGTCTCGTGACACTTCTGTATGTTTTGTGACAATGGAATGTGTAGTGATGAAGTCAGGGAATTTGTTAATGAAACTCTCATATTTTTTTTACTCAAAACATATGCTGTATTAAGAACATACACATTTGTGGTCGAGGGGACAATAAATTCCCATTCATTTTTTAACAAACTACATGCAGGGGTTATTTCCTATAACTTTTAAAATTTTGAAAGGTTAAACCTTAATGTCCACAGGCACTACTTCCCTGCAATCTCCTCCCCAGAATCTATGTTCCTAGCACAATAAATTGCATGAGTATGGCTCATCCCCTGAGTGCTGGTCCTTTTAAAAAATTAATTTTAAAATATTATTTTGTTTTGATTAAATATGGTCATATCTAATAAGTGGGTTTTGAGTGGCTCCTGCTGGTATTCGACCAACAACAAGCTAAAACTCTATATAGAAGGCTGTTATGACCATTGAATTGTATAACTAATTTTAATTTAATTTTAAAACGTGTTTGTCTGTATTTGGTTGGCGGTTTGGTTTTTGTTTTTTTTTTTTTTTTGGCCACATAACAGGTGCAGTTAATCTCAGCATTTTTGTTGTTGTTGTTGTTAAATTTGTTGTTTTTCGTTATTTTTATTTCAGATTAAATTTTGCACACAAAAACGAAACATGTGTTGTGCAAAATATAAATTACTAATAAGATGTTAAAAAAAAACGACTAAAAATGCAGTCATCGCAGTTGCAAGTTTCTTGCTTAACTCTTTCGTTTGTTTGAGTTCTCACAAAACAAAAACAAAAAAAAAAAAAAAAATAGAAAATAAAAAAAGAACAGATGACCATAAAAAGTAATTTAAAATCGATTTGAGAATAAAGTTTATTAGTTTTATTTATGTATAAAAAACAACAACAGCTTCCCTACATTTTTTTTTTTAAGAGAAGTAATACTAGGTGTTATCTTCTTTAGGAAAGGGATAGTGGTAGAGAATTTTTTTTATTTTATTTTTTAAAGAGGATCTACACATACATAAGTATTTAGTAAAAAACAAAACAACTGTGAACAACTTCTCTTTCGTTTTTGAAAAATATAAAAAGTTTCATAAACAATTAATTAAAGTTGTTTCCTATTTAACGTCAATAAATTCCTCCTGCGGGCGTGTCTACAATTACATTAGAACGTGAATAGTTTGTTATTTTTGTGGATGAAAAAAAAAATAATAATTTCAAAAATACTATTTACACGCCCTTTGCAAGTTGATGACTAACGAATAAATGAATATTTTGAAAGGTTAAAACATACTCGTACATCTACCACAATAAGACAGACCACAAATTTGCTCGCTAAAGAAAAAAATGGATCGCTAAAGATAAGAAAATTTTGAATTGCAAATTTATCGATTGTAAATTTTTGAAAAAAAATTTATCAATTGTAAATTTTTAATAGAAAATTTATATAGAAGAAATAGAAAATAGAAGAAGAGATAAAATTTATTAGGAAATTGAAAATTTATCGAGAATAAATTTTTTTTTTATACAAAATTTATCGATAGTAAATTTTTAATAGAAAATTTATCGATAGTAAATTTTTAATAGACAATTTATCGATAGTAATTTTTTAATACAAAATTTATCGAAGGTAAGGTTTTAATTATAAAATTTATCGATAGTAATTTTTTAATTATAAAACTTATCTATAGTAAATTATTAATAGAACATTTATCGATAGTTAAATTTTTTATAGAAAATTTATATTTCTATAAAAAATTTACCGATAGTATATTTTTAATAAGAAACTTATCGATAGTAAGCTTCTAAAAATTTATCGATGATAAATTTTTAATTATAAAACTTATCGATTGTATTTTTTTAATTATAAGACTTATTGATATATTAAATTTTTAAAAGAAAATTTATCGATAGTAAATTTTTATTAGAACATTTATCGATACTTAACTTTTTTATAGAAAATTTATTTATTATTTATTTTGTAAGAAATTTATCGATTTTATATTTTTAATAAAAAACTTATCGACAGTAATCTTTTAAAAATTTTACGATAGTAAATTTTTAATTATAAAATTTACCGATAGTATTTATTTAATTATAAAACTTATGGACCGTAAATTTTTAATAGAAAATTTATCGATAGTAAAATTTTATTAGAACATTTATTGATAGTATATTTTTTATAGAAAATTTATCGAAGTAAATTTTTTTATATAAAATCTATCGAAGTAAATTTTTTTATATAAAATTTATCGATAGTAAATTATTAATAGAAACATCGATAAAAAATTTTTAATAAAAAATTTAGCGATAGTAAATTTTTTAGTGAAAAAAATAGAATTTTTTTTTTATAAATTTTTAATAGAAAATTTATCGACATTAAATTTTTAATAGATAATTTATCGATAGTAAATTTTTAATTATAAAATTTATCGATAGTAAATATTTAATAGAAACATCGATAAAAAAATTTTAATAAATAAATTTTTAATAGAAATTTTAGCGAAAGTAAAGTTTTTATTGAAAATTTAGCGATAGTAAATTTTTTATCTATCAGTAGAAAATTTTTTAATAGAAAGTTTAGCGATAGTTAATTTTTTATTGAAAATTTATCGATTGAAAATTTTTTAATAGAAAATTAATCGATAGTAAATTTTTGATAGAAAATTTATCGATAGTAAATTTATGTTAGGAAATTTATGTTAGGAAATTTATCGATAGTAAATTTTTTTAATAGAAAATTTATCGATATTATATTTTTAAAAGAAAATTTTTTGATAGTTAATTTTTAATAGAAAATTTATGGATAGTAATTTTGTAATAGAAAACTTATCGATAGTAAATATTTAATAGAAAATTTATCGATAGTAAATTTTTAATAAAAAATCTATCGACAATAAATTTTTAATAGAAAATGTAACGATAATAACTATTTGTTGGATAATTTATCGATAATAAATTTTTAATGGAAAATTTATCGATAGTAAATTTTTAATATAAACTTTATCGATAGTATATTTTGAATAAAAAACTTATCGCTAGTAAATTTTTAAAAATTTATCCATAGTAAATTTTTAATACAAAATTTATCGATAATAAATTTTTATTAGAAAATTTATCGATTGTAAATTTTATTAGAAAATTTGTCGATAGTAAATTTTTATTAGAAAATTTAAAGAAAGCACATTCATTTTTAATATAAAATTTATCGATAGAAAATTTTGTATACTTTTAATAGAAAATTTATCGATTGCAAATGCTTTTTATAGAAAACTTATCGATTGTAAATTTTTTGTAATATAAAATTTATCGATAGTGAATTTTAATAGGAAATTCATCGATAGCGAATTCTTAATAGAACATTTATCGATAGTAAATTTTTAATAAAAAATGTATCGATAGTAAAACTGAAAATTTACAGATAGAAAATTTTTTTAATACAAAATCTATCGATAATAAATATTTTATAAAATTTATCCATAGAAAATTTATCGATAGAAAATTTTTAATAGAAAATTTATCGATAGTACATTTTTAATAGAAAATTTAGCGACATCATATTTTAAATTGAATATTTATCGATAATACATTTTGTAATAGAAAATTTATCGATAGCAAGTAAATTTTTAATAAACAATTTATCTAAAATTTTTTGTTTGTCGATAGTAAATTTTTTATTAAAAATTTAACGATTGTAAATTTTCACTAAAAAATTTATGGATAAAAAATTTTTAATAAAAATCTTATCTATAGTAAATTTTTATTACAAAATTTATAGATAATAAAAGGTTTTAGTCAAAAATTCATCAATAAGCAATATTTTTTAAGGAAATTTAACAATACTCAAAATTTTTGAAGCAAATTTGTAATAAACAAGAGTTTTTTTATAGAAAATTATGTCAAGAAAATTTATCGGAATAAAACTTTTCATTGAATATTATCGAAAATTTTTCATTAGAAAACTTTCAGATAACAAAAGTGTTTAAGAGAAAATTTGTTATCAATTAAAAAAAGTGGATAAAAATGCTTTTATGATATGAAATCAATCACAGAATTTGTTGATAACAAAGTTTTTTTTTTGCAGAAAATTTAGTAATACACTTTTTACAAAAGAAATTATCGATAACAGATATAATAGCAAAATTTATTGAGAGCAAAAGTTATTTTTTATCGAAAATTTGCTGGATAAGAAAACTTTTTTATAGAAAAGTTATCGATTACAAGAATTTTGAAAATTGATCGATAACAAAAATTTTTATTTAAAAAATTTGTGGATAACAAAAATTTTTGTTAAATGAATGTGTAGTAAAATTTTATTATATAGTATAGTTCAGTAGCATTTCTTTAAAATAAGTCTCTTTAACGCGAAAGCTCTTCTATACCAAAAAAAAAAAAAATATCGTCACTCCCATCTCTGGCATTTTGCATACAACAAGCTTTGTTTTGTTAGATGGTTG
This sequence comes from Tachina lurida, assembly GCA_944452675.1. Lineage (NCBI taxonomy): Eukaryota > Metazoa > Arthropoda > Insecta > Diptera > Tachinidae > Tachina > Tachina lurida. The sequence continues at coordinate 10,258,851 of OX101754.1, read as the reverse complement.
GGATTATTTTTTTGCTTTTAACTATTATTGCTGTTAAATTCAGCGATATCTTTCTGTTTCGGACAGTAAATGATATTGTCTGGCAAAAGAATAATTTTTTTTTCTCCCAGTAAACTAAACCAAAGAGTATCGTAGTGGTGTGTGTGTTGTGGGGCAGATTGTTGAGCTGGAAGAAGTTGGAAATTAAACTCCATTAAAATATAAAAGTCATGGCGGTCACATGTGGGCGTGGTTGGTTATATGGAACTTATTTTAAAGTTTGTTGTTGAACATTTTTAAATTTGCTGTGGCTCAAAATCAAAAGCGTGTCTTTTATACTGCAATGTTGGCGGTAAAGTGAAAGTTTTTATTTTTTATTTTCGTTATTTTTCCTCAAGTTAAGATAATAATAATAATGGGAATTTGGTCAGAAAAATGCATTTTAACGATTCGTTTAAAGGAATTTTTATATACAAATATGTAGAATTTTTTTCAAGCTTTTGTAACAAAGTACATTTTTTTATCTTGTCTGTGAATATTTTTCATTTCATATACATACATATGTAATAATAATATTGCATTAAACACAAACCACTTATGTGTTGTCAGAACTTCTTGCAAAACTTTCTAAATGATTTATAAAAATTATTGATAATTATGTTTGTATTTTAATGATGATTTGTAAAGTATAGAAAAGAAATAATGAAAGTTTTAAAAACTCACATGTGCTAAAAGCAAAGACTTCAATTAAATCATTATAAAAATATTTCTTTAATAAAAAAATAAAATAACTGTCAGTTGATTAAAATCAACATAGAATGTCATGGAATTCTTAGAGTAAGAAAAAGTGGTTCTACGATATTCACTTTATTGCACTTTAAAACACTTGTTCTATTGTTCTATTTCATACTTAATGTTGAATGCGTTGCATGCAACTTAACTGAACTGTTGACCACATTTTATAGTTTTTAAGACGAATATCTTAATTTATTTTTTCCTCTTAAAAGAGTTAAGTGGCGAGGTGGCTTATTTAAGTTTTTTACTTTATTTTTATTAATACTAAAAGGAAACAAGTCCAATTCATTCATTCATTTTATTAATATTTAAATGGATAATTTTATATTTTTATTTACTAGTCTGGCTAGTGTTAGTGGTTAACATTTCTTTTAAACGTTGCTTAATAAAGCTCATAAAAATTGTTTTAATTCTCCAGAAATTTCACAATTTTTTTTGTTTTTTTTTGTTTTGCGGTTAAATTAGTTTCAGCTAAACTGTTCTTGTAATTTACAGTTTTTGTAATTTAATAAAATGCTAATAAAACAATGTTAATAATTTCAAAACAAAAGTGTCAGCAAATGAACTATAAACCCCAGTTAGAAGGGATTAAATCAAGGCGAATTCGTAACATATGATATCGACAATTCAGCTGATTATTTTCGCCGCTTGCAATTGAATCTCCCTTACACGTCAACACACATTTTTCAGTGTATTATTTCTAAAAATATGTGCTTATAAAAATTTTTTATAATCGCTAAACATTTCTTTTATCGATAAATATTTATTAAGAAATAATTATTTATAGATACATTTGTTTTACAGAAATATTTATTAAACAACTGTTATCGATAAACTTTCACAAACTTCTTTTTTTTTTTTTGCAGAAAATAGCAGCTATCGGAAATTTTTAAGACATAAATTGTTATCGAAAACTTTTTTTACTATAAAAAGAGTTTTCGTTATCGATAAATTCACTAAGAAACTTTTTATTTTCGATAAATTTTATGAAAATAGCGTTTAAAACGAGTTTTCCGTATCGATAAATTAACTAGGGAAATTTTTGCTATCGATTAATTATATAAAAATAATATTTGCTATCGATAATAGAAAAAAATTTTGTAATCGACTAATTTTCCCTAAAAAATATTTATTATTGATGAATTTTGAATGGGAAATGTTTGTTATCGATGACTTTCCCATTCTGAAATATTTCCTATCGAAAAATTTTGTACAAAAACATTTGTATAGACAATTTTTAACTTTCAAAGTTTTTAGACATAAATTGTTATCGAAAACTTTTTTTACTATCAAAAGAGTTTTCCGTATCGAGAAAGTAACTAAAAAAATTTTGTTATCGATAAATTTTTATTTTAATAATGTTTGCTATCGATAACACATTTAAGGAAAATTTTTATAATTGATTAATTTTCCCTAAAAATTGTCTGCTGATGACTTTTCCATTCTGAAATTTTTGCTATTGATAAATTTTGCACAAAAATATTTGCATAGAAAATTTTTAATTTTCAAAATTTTTAGGCATAAATTGTCATCGAAAACTCTTTTTTTTACAGTATCGATAAATTTACCAAGAAAATTTTTGTTATCGATAAATCTTATGAAAATAATGTTTGCTATCGATAACACATTTAAGGAAAATTTTTATAATTGATTAATTTTCCCTAAAAATTGTCTGCTATCGATGACTTTTCCATTCTGAAATTTTTGCTATTGATAAATTTTGTACAAAAATATTTGCATAGAAAATTTTTAATTTTCAACATTTTTAGGCATAAATTGTCATCGAAAACTCTTTTTTTTACAGTATCGATAAATTTACCAAGAAAATTTTTGTTATCGATAAATCTTATGAAAATAATGTTTGCTATCGATAACGCATTTTAAGAATCGATTAATTCTCTCTAAAAATCATTTTCTGTCGATGAATTTTTACAAAAATATTTGTAAGGAACATTTTTACTTTTCTAAATTTTTAGACATAAAATGTCATCGAAAACTTTTTTTTTTCCAATAAAAAAAGTTTTCCTTATCGATAAATTTACTAAGAAAATTTTTATTATCGTTAAATTTTATGAAAATAAGCTTAGCTATCGATAACATATCTAAAGAATATTTTTGTAGTCAATTAATTTAACATAAACATATTTATTATCGATGAATTTTGAATGAGAAATGTTTGCTATCTATAACTTTTCCATTACAAATTGTTGCTATCGATAAATTTTGCACAAAAATATTTGTATAGAAAATTTTTAGAGATTTTTTTTCCAATAAAACGAGTTTTCCGTATCGATAAATTAACTAGAAAAATTTTTTATCGATAAATTTTATAAAAATAATGTTTGATATCGATAGCACGTTTAAGGAAAATTTTTGTATTCGATTAATTTTCCCTAAAAATTATTTGCTATCGATGAATTTTGAATGGGAAATGTTTGCTATCGATGACTTTTCCGTTCTCAAATTTTTGCTATCGATAAATTTTGTACAAAAATATTTGCATGGAAAGTTTTTATCTTTCAAAGTTTTTACACATAAATTGTTATCGAAAACTTTTTTACCATCAAAAGAGTTTCCCGTATCGATAAAGTAACTAAGAAAAAAATTTTTTTTCGATAAATCTTATGAAAATAATGTTTGCTATCGATAACACATTTAAAGAAAATTTTTGTAATCCATTAATTTTCCCTAAAAATTATTTGCTATCGATGAGCTTTGAATGGGCAATGTTTGCTATCGATGACTTCTGCATACCATATTTTTGCTATCGACAAATTTTGCACAAAAATATTTGCATGGAAAATTTTTAATTCTAAAAATTTTTAGACAGAAATTGTTTAGATTAAAAATGTTGCAATTTTTCTATAAAAGAAAACGACGTTTAGTTTTATGATCGATAAATTATCTATTGAAAAATTATTATGCATACATTTTTATTAGAGAACTTTGGTTATCGATAAATTTTATTTGGAAAATTTTTGTTATCGACTAACTTTCTATTGAAACGGTTTCTTATCAAAACTATCTGAACAACATTTTCATTTTGAAAAATTCTCTCTAGAAAGTTTTTGCTATCGATTAATTTTCTGTAGGAAATTGTTATTACGATTGTTATCGATTAATTTTCTATTGAAACTGTTTCTTATCAAAAATATCTAAACAAAATTTTTATTTTGAAAAATTCCCTCTAGAAAGTTTTTGCTATTGATTAATTTTCGAAAGAAAATCTTTATTTCGAAAAATTTTCTCCATAAAATTGTTGCTATCGCTTATTTTACTAGAGAAAAAAATCTTGGATTTTTTTTTATTAAACTCTAGATAATATTTTTTTTAAATAAATCTCCTTTCTATATGACTTTTTTAGATATATATATATATATATATATATATATATATATATATATATATATATATATATATATATATGTATATATGTATGTATTTTTTAAATAAATATTTAGAGACAATCTTTTGATTTTTCCGAACAATTTCCTTGCTCATTGTAAAGTCAAAAATTTCTTATTTATAAAAATTATTAACCGACTTCAAAAAAAGAAGGAGGTTAACAATTCGTCACTATTTTTTTTTAGGTATGTAGGTCCATAGCTCGGTGCATTTTAGACCGATTGTAAAAATTTTTTTGTTGTCTGAGAGGGTATAGCTTCCCATTGGTCCCATTTGAAAAAAGTGGGCGGGGTCACGCCCACAATTTTTTAAATTTGATTTATTGATCTTCTACTCATTTGATTGCTGCGAAACCTAGCAAACATCTTTGGTTTTTGTAATTACAAAATTTTTAAGTTGAAAAAATGGGTGGGGCTACGCCCATTAAAATGTATTACAACATTACACGTGGTTCTACTTAATCGATTTTTACGAAACTTAGCACACACCTTGAACTCTAAAATAGACACAATCTTCTTAAAAAAAATGGGCGGGGTCACGCCCACCAAAATTTTATATTATATTTCACAGGGTTCTATCTCACCGATTTTTACGAAACTTGGCACACACCTTAATCTTTAATAAAGCCACAAAACTGCGTTCAAAAAAGTGGGCGGGACACGCCTATTAAATTTTGGTATAATATTTCATGTGCTTGTACTTAACCAATATTTACGAAACTTGGCACACACCTTGAACTCTTAAAAATACACAATCTTGTTTTAAAAAAAGGGGCGTAGCCACGCCCCATAAAATTTAATACTTAATTTCACGTGCTTTTCGATCTGTACGAAACTTGGCACACACCTTGAACTCTTAAAAATACACAATCTTGTTTTAAAAAAAGGGGCGTAGCCACGCCCCATAAAATTTAACACTTAATTTCACGTGCTTTTACTTCATCGATTTTTATGAAACTGGACCATATTTCCAAATAAAGAAAGATACTTACAAATAAATTTTTTTTGAATTGACCAGAGTTTAAAAGTATTCACTAAAAAGGTAAAAATAAAACTTTTAAAAAAAAAATTAAACCGACTTCAAAAATAAGCACTAAAAAGCAACAAATAATATAGATCTAGTTAAATAAAAGATTTTTATATATGTTACCTACAGTGCCGTTTGAAGTTGGTGCCAGTAATACTGGTACTAAGCACATAGGAACATGCCCGGTAAAAAAACTGCAATTAATTTTTATGTACATATGTATGTGCTTAGTTACCAATGTTGCTCGCACCAACTTCAAACGGCACTGTAGGTAACATATATAAAAATCTTTTATTTAACTAGATCTATATTATTTGTTGCTTTTTAGTGCTTATTTTTGAAGTCGGTTTAATTTTTTTTTAAAAAGTTTTATTATTATAAATAATTATTATTAATTATAAAGGCTTTTAGAAACAAATTTTTATAAAAAATTTTTCTTATTAAGCCTTAATAATTTTTATAAATAAGGCTGTTAGTGTATTGTAAAATAAAATATTTCATTGGGCAACGTTTTAAAGCAGTAACTTTTTTTGTAACAAATTTTTGTTGCTCTACGGGGAAAATAGATTGACACATTTCTAAGCTTTTGTTTATTATATAAAAATTTAAGTATAATGCAACTCTTAAGTCTTCAATTAGAATTCTTAACATACAGTGGCTGAGAGCGTATTGTAATTTCATGTGATTGGACGATTGTTGTTTGAGTATATTAAAAAATTTATTTTTGTATCTTGTACTTTATTTCAGACTTGCAATATAAAAAAAATGATATAAAATTTCAAACGTGCTTAAAATATTTAATTTATTACATGTAGCACTTCTTTCTAATGCTATTACTTCGTATGATTATTGGTTTGCCGCAGTAATAATGTATTTTTAATATAATGTGCTGCAAACCAGTAACCATCCGACAATTAGTTTTTGCAAAGAAATCGACAAGTATAGTTAGCTCTATGCATTCATTTTAAGTGACTGAAGATTTATTTTAGTTTCAGTTTATTTGAATATTAAAATTTTTTTTGCTAGTTTTGCCGGCCTTGCTTGACTGCTATTTCAGGCTTAATTAAAGATATTTTTGGAACTAATTTTATTTTCAACCCTGGACTTTCTTCATTCATTGGTTTTAATTTAAGCTTTATTATTTATTTATTAGTTTTGATTGAAACCAACTTCATTTGCAATTTTATATACTTTTTAATAGATACTACTTACATTAATGTAATATAACAAAAAAAAAAAATACTTTTGGTAAAAGTAAAAGTGAAAATATGTATATTTTTATGACAAGGATTTCCATGCAGCCATCAAACACAAACAGATAGACAGTTTGTCCGTTTAATAAAAATGGCAATCAAAATGTTCAAATGGCTGCTACTGCTGCAGGGGAATTTTATGTAAAATTGTTTGAATTTTTTTGAAGAAACTACATACATAATAATAAAAACAAACATTTTGGCATCTTCAATAAATATAAAATAAAAATGTATTTAAATTAAATCTTCGTTGGCGCTTTTCTTTTAAACCAAAAAAAAAAAAAAAAATAAATAAAATTAAGGGAAATAAACCGCAACAAATAAATAACATCACGAAACAAAGTAACAAAAACGTGTTGCTGTTTGTGTTTGCAGTGGAATTTGTTTTTGCAAAGAAATATTATGCATTCAAAGCTCTCTTAAGGGCTCTCTCTTAGTTTCTCTTTAGTTGGGCGTAAAGCTTAAAGGTGCAATCAGACGTGCCATAACCACAGCCATAGAAAACAGCCGTTGAACCAAACTAATCGGCAACACTGTATTTGATTATAGGTGACTCGCCATAACACCATCAGAGAAGCAAGCCGCCTTAAAAAGTGGGCGGCGGCGGCTTAGTAAAAAATTGTCGGCGGCGGCTTAGGAAAAAATTGTCGGCGGCGGCTCATAATCCGGCTTGACCCGGCTGACATTGACAGCCGCTGGTTTTGATGTTGACAAGATTTTTAAATATATTTCTATAAAAAAATTTGATCCGAGGCTAGCAGCATGCATCGGCGATGACTTGAAGTTACGTTGAAAGTCGGCGGCGGCTCATGAGCCGGCTATGAGCCGATCGGCTTGTTTCTCTGAACGCCATAGCCATTATCATAAAAACCAATTGAATTTTGGTTTTGTTATGGCTATGGCACGTCTAATTTAAGCTTGATATTGAGAACTAGTAAATAGCAAGTTTTTCGTAAGCGATATTTTAAGGGGATGCCCCAAGCTTAAATAAATATTTTTATTAATTTACTGCAACTCCTTGCGGCGAGTTTACTCGGTAAGCTGGTATGTACTAGAAAAAAAAAACATTTGTTAGGCGATAACTAGAAATTCTTCCTCTTATTTTATCACAGAAGAATTTCATTCTCGATAATAATTAATATTTAGAATAGGTCTGATCTTGTATTTCCGGCTGAAGCTCACTTGCATACAAGTATACTGTAATAAAAATTATTATAGATTCGAAGCCTGGCTTGCCCCGTTTACTTTTTGTTTAACTATTTTCTTAAGGCCTTTTTGAAACACTTTATTTCTTGCTCTCTTTCTCTATCCATCTCTCAGACTTTAATTCTAGTGCAGGGTTGTCAGATTTTTTCCGATCTATTTCGCCAAATTGATTTCAAAAATCGCCAAAAAAAAAGTCCCCAAAATCCGTTTTATGTAGTTTTTCTTAATATATATTTGTTTATAAATTTGTTTTTATATAATACTTTTCTTAATATAAATTTGTATAAAATTATAGTAAAAAATTTGTAGCAGATAATCGCCAAAAATTATTTCTTGTAAATTTTTAATGACTATAATTAATATAAGAAAAATCATCAAAATCATCGCATTGTTTTAATTTCTTGTTTATTTTTTTAAAATACTCTTTCAACAAAGTAATTCCACTGAATTTGAAAAAATTTGAATTGAACATTATAAAAAAATAGCCACAAAAATCGCCAACATATTTATTTATCGCCAGAAAAATCCAAACAAGTGGAAAAATTGCCACATATGGCGAGATATCGCCACATCTGTCAGCCTTGCTTTAAGTCTCAGTTACCCGACTGTAATGTAAAGTAACTGCAACGTAGGAAACAGCTGCTCGATATTTTTATATGAAAAGTAGGTTACGTTACATTACATCCCTATAATCATTTTCATTACTTTTCACATAACAATATCGATCAGCTGTTTCAGTTACCCGACTGTAATGTAATGTAACTGCAACGTAGGAAACAGCTGTTCGATATTTTTATATGAAAAGTAGGTTACGTTAAATTACATCCCTATAATCATTTTCATTACTTTTCACATAACAATATCGATCAGCTGTTTCCTACTGTTGCAGTTACTTTACATTACAGTCGGGTAACTGAGCCTTTAGTCATGTTAACTTCGTGATGTCAACTTTTAATTTCGAATTACTGTACTACTGTGTTATAAAAGAGTTTTATATACTAATTTGTTTTATAAACCCTTTATAAAATAAAATTATTTTTTATGAATAAGGCAGTAGGTATTGAATTTTGTCATTATGTCTTTGTATGCTTGTTTTGAATTTCATAAAAATTACTGGAATATTGTAGGAGGCAAAAATAGCCCCAGTAACCCATTAGTCCTAGTCTTAAAAAGTATTAATGACAGTTTTTGAGTTGCAAAAAAAATGTGTGGGATAGTTGCGGAGAGGCCCCCCGGCCTTCCTTGGTCTTATTTTTTTTAACATATGAAACCTGTGTGTTTTCTTAGATGCGTATGCATCTACGTTTTGAATTTCATAAAAATCAGTTGGATAGTTTCGGAGAGGCAGAAGTTGCTCCTGTTGCCCTCTCTTGGTTTTATATTATTATTATTTTTAAAGCGACCTGGTATTAAAGTAAAGAAAATAAATTTTTATTCAAATCGCTCAAGCTGTTTTAGCAAGACTAAAGAGCAACAATTCATTTTTATATATCTGCTAAAATGCAAAACCACGTAACTAACAAAAAATTCAAAATCGCATTTTTATTTTATTATTGGATATTAAATCGAAACACTTGTCACCACAAATTTATCATATAACAATCAGCCGTATTAAGATAATAACACAAATTAAAAATTTAAAAAACCCCCGATATATCTGGAAAAGATGTGATATCTTCTAAACGGCTGGACCGATTTTCTTCAAACATAGTTAAAAACCTTCTCGATTAAGTCACTTTTCAATCAAAATCGGTTCAGCCGTTTGGTCTGTACGTGGACAGGGACAGACACACACATACGCAGGGGGTTAAAAATAAAAAAAACTTTACTTCAGTCACTTGAATAATTTTGTTTAGTTTTTTCCTCTCTCCTATAAAATTAAAAAAAAAGTATAGTTAAGTGATTTTGCATTTCCACCAACGATATAGAGATAGATAGATAGAGTTGAAATTATTTAAATGATTTTAAAACTATCCCTATTTTTTTTTTTTTTTTGATATTACTAATTTAGTTTGGAAACAATTTTAAAATTTTTCTGTTTTTCTAAAAAAATTTTTTATATTGTATAAGTCGTTCAAGTGATATTTTTAAGACCCTAAATCGTAGAAATAATAATTACGTTGATTTCTTAAATCTGATTTGCTCGGAATCAGCGTGACCGTTTGACCGACTAAAGTGGCAAATTGCCACTTTTTCGACTGTCATGCCACTTTTTGTAGGGTGAGTTATATAAAAATACATTAAAAATAAAAAGTTTAGTGTAGTTTTCTCTTTTTTTTTAATTTTGCCCCTTTTTTTTGATAAATCCCCTATTTGGTGCCACTTTTTGAAAAATGTCATCGGTCACCCTGCTCGGAATGTTTATTACAGTATTATTGCTTTTTTTTAAACAGTTGGCAGCATTGTTTAGCTCTCTCTCTTTTTGTCTCTCTCTAAGCCAAGTTAAACCAAAAACTAATCTACTGAAGTAGTTGTTGTCAGCGATGCCAACTATTTATATATAACCCAAACGCGCTATACCCCTTCTCAAAACGCGCTAGAACGCGCTAAGTTACAGCATTATCAATAATTTATAGTCAAAACGCGCTATTTTCATACGCGCTGAATTAAATTTTAATAAAAGTTGATGTATGTATGTATTAGTAAATACAATTAATTTTTTAGTAACCTTTTCAGATTCTGCAATATTGCTAATTAGAAATTATATCCTAAATAATTAAAATCATTTAATACAGAGTCAGATTCGCCTTCCAAATTATCGAAATCCTTAGTTTTTATTTTAAATTTATTTGTCAAACTTTGTAACAACTTATATAAATTGTCGAATAGTGTTGTGATTCAAATGCTTTTTGAAGTACAAGAAGAAAAGATGCTTAATAAGTTATATAAATTTTTTGGGTCACGATTTCAAAATATTTGCCATTTACAATATTAAAATGCGTTTTTAATTCTAACCACAGTCAAGGCAATTTTATTTGCAACATCTGTGCCTCGTTTCTGCAAGGAATGTGAGAACTTTTCGAGTCGAAAAAATTGTTATCATCCTGTGAAACACAGGGTGAGTAAGAAAAAAACTGTATTTGTTGATATGTTTTGTAAGTTTATATAAGTTTTTATGTGAGTAACCCTGTGTAAAATAGGACAACCAATATAATTATTTAATTTTTCTCGATGCGAGAACTTCTCACAAGTTACAGAAATGGGGTACTGAATCGTTAACGAATTTAAACAAAAATATGAATTTTGGATATTAGACAAATGTTAAATGTATACAAAAAAGTAAAACGATATTGAACTGAAATGATATTTTTGACTTTAATCAAAACGCGCTAATTTACCGCTTTTTTTTATTAAACGCGCTAAGACGAAAAAAGCGCGCTTGGCATAGTTAAAACGCGCTAAAACTAGCGCGAAAGGCGCTAAATTGGCATCACTGGTTGTTGTTTTCACATTACTGTTTTATTTTAAAGTGGTTTTGATGATTGTTGTTGCTGCTATTGCCGTTGCTTGCTGACCGCATACAAATGTTTTTCGTGTTGTCGCTTCATTGTTTTTGTAATTTTCTTTGTTTTCTTGTTTTTGCATGTTTTTTTTTTCTATACAAACAAAAAAAAGAGTGTCTGAGCCCAGTTTCAAATACGGCTTTAATACAGTCGCAGTCAGAGTTTGGATACGTTGAGCGTGAGATGCGCGTTAAAGTAATTTGATTTTGTAACACAGAAAGTACGAATGCATTAAAAAAAAAAAAAAAAATAGCATATGATTATGATTCAGAATTTAAACATTGTACCTATACAAGACAAAACAAATAATATAAATACATAAAAAAACGCGTTAGATTTTTTATGAACAACTCTTTCGATTTTAAAGTATTGATTAAATAAGCAAACGACAAAAATACAGGTTGCTAAGGTGATACACAAAAATATTATGAAAATGTTTTCAAATAAATATAAAATAAAACAAAATATACACGCTGAACGAATGAGTTAACAGAATAAAAAATTTTAAAATTTTGAAAAAAAAATTAATGAAATTTTTAAAATAAAATAAAAGGATTTAGAAAATAACAAAAGAAGTAGTAAAAAATAAATAACTGCTTTCAACTTAATTAAATTAGTGAGAGAAAGGGAGTGTGCATTCTTTTCTTTATTTTCGAAAATTAAGATAAATCTGCGAGAAAAATTAGCATATTTTTAATTAAATTTTTAATTTATGAGTTACACACAAAAAAATGTTTTAAATATTATGCGTTAAATTCAAATTTATGAAAGGGTGAACTAGTTTTTTGTTTTGCTTCGACAAACTAAGAAACTAAGAAATCTTTTGGTTGAATTAATTTTAAATTTCTAAGCAAGAAAAAACGTGAAATTAAAAAATTTAATAAAAATAGACTATATTCCAAATTTTTAAAAAATTTCAAAAATGTATCCACAAGGTGTTTTAAAATATTTAATATTCTAAAGACAGAGTTGCATTTCCTTGACTATCTGGTGAAAGATTTCATATGATTGTTTTACTTTCGACAAAACTTTATTACAAAATTTATAAATTGACAATGACTTAATATATTTGTAAATTCATAAAAAATATTTTGCTTTTATAAAAAAAGGTTTATTAATCAAATTTCATAAAAAATATTTTAATTAATCCAATTTTCATAGAAAATTTGATTTATAAACCTTTTATAAATTAAAAATATTTATTACCAATAAGTCAGTTACGCATTTATAAAAAAAAATAATGAAATATTTAACCATATGTAAGATTTGTATATTAAAGATACAAAATTGTTTTAAATATAATAAGTTAACTGAACAATACCAAAGTATCTATAAAACAACAAAGTATCTCAGAGATATAAAAGTATCTTAAAAAAATTTTTTAAAGCTAAATATACCACCGAAGCATCTTAAAGTTTCTCAAAGATACAGAAGTATCTTAAAAAAACCTATATATCCTAAAGATAAGCAAAGTGTCTTAATGATATCAAGACATCTTCAAGACTCTCAAGCATCTTTCAAATATGAAAGTATCTTACAGGCCAGACAATGCATCTGCAAGGCGCTAAAGCATCTTTGAAATATCACAGTATCTTGAAGATAGCAAAGTATATGGAGTAATGTTAAAGTATCTTAAAGATATAAAAGAATCTCAAATAGACTTTAAGATAACAGTCGTCTTTAAGATATAAAAGTATCTCAAATACAGTAAATACAGTATCTTAAAAATATCAAAGTAAATTTATCTATTAACTTCTTTAAGATACTTTTCTTATCTTTAAGATATCAATCTCAAAAAGTCTTTAAGATACCAAAAATATTTACAAATACTAAAAAATCTTAAAGATATTTAAGTAAGTTTTAAATACAGTATCTTAATTATATCAAAGTACCTCGCAGCAGATACCTAATATTTAAATTTTTTTGTAACTTCTTTAATATACTTTGATATCTTTAAGATATCAATTAAACTCAAATACTCTTTAAGATACCAAAAAAATCTTACAAATACCAAAAAATCTTCAAGATACCAAAGTAACTTTTAAATACAATATCTTAAAAATATCAAAGAACCTCACCAAATATTTAAATTCATTTGGTATCTTCTTTGAGATACTTTCATATCTTTAAGATATCAATTAATCTCAAAGATACTAAAGATATCATAGTATACTTAAATATCTTAAAGATGTGAGAGTATCTTAGAGATATGAAAGTATCTGTGTGCATGACAGTTAGTAGTATCTTGAAGATACCAACGATGTGAAAGATATAAAAGTACCTTAAAGATATTAAAGTATCTTAGAGATATCAAAGTATCTGAAAGTATATCAAAGTTAAAGTTATTAAAGGTATAGTAAAGATACCAGAATACCTTAAACATTTTTACGGTATCTAAAAAATAACAAATAATTTTGCAAAAAGCAATTAATCCCAAATAACCACCAACTATCTACTCTATCACTAAACCTTCGCTAAAGAAGGTATTCATTGCCTGATTTTTAATGCTCTTTAAAAAAGAAACAAAAAAGATATTAAAGTATATTTAAGATATTAATCAATCTGAAAGTATAAATGAATAAAGTATCTAGAAGATATCAAAGTATTTTGGAGATACCAGAGAATCTTAAAGATGAAAATTATCTTAAAAACTGAAGTATCTTAAGATTATCAAAGTATTTTAGAGATTTAAAGGATATTATCTTAAAAAATATCTTGAAGATAACAAAGATCTAAAAGATATGAAAGTATTTTAAGTATATTAAAGTATCTTTAAGGTATGAAAAGAAAAGTAGAACAAGTGTAAAGATATTTAAGTATCTTTAATTTATGAAAGATCATAGACTCCAGAATACCTTAAAATGTAAAAGTATCCTTAAGATACCAAACTGTAGACCGAGAATTTAATGTAGAAAAACAAACTTTTGAATATGTGTGCTTAATTGATAATTTTTAATAAATCTCTAAGTTTCGAAATCGTAAATATGCAAATTTTTATCTGACAGATATTTTTGCACTCAATTAAAACGCTGCCCATCAACTTTAAACAAGCTGACACAAGTATTCAATAGCATTGAAATATGAAATATTTTGGATTTTTTTTTTAATTTGGTTTCTTCCACCTTGACTATTTCTTCTGCATCTTACGTTTCTGATTTTGTTTCTTTTTTGATCTTTTTAATTTGTGTCTTATTCGTTTATCGTCTACTTTTAAAAATAACTTTGAACTTTAAAAAAAAAACTTCGAAACGAATTGCCAAATACTATTTTTATACATACAGCGCAATTGAAAGTATAAATACAAGAAAACAGAATTAATTAAAAAAAATATCATTTAATTAATGAGTTTTGGGGTTTCTGGCATTTTGAGTGGTTTATTAAATAAAAAATTTTATGTGTCAAATTTTTAATGCATCGTAAACATAAACTTATTACTCTCATGGATGGCTCTTTTGGTTAAAAATGAAAATATTTGTTGTGTTGGTGAAAAAAAATGAAATTTAACAAACCGTGAAAACGAGTTAAACAAATTAGGATGCTTTTAGTGGAGATAAATAAGCTGATTAAAAAAGAAATAACTACACGTTAAAGATATAAAAGTATCTAAGAGATACTGCAGCAGATTTTTATTATTTTTTTTTAGAACAGTGTTTGAAAGACAAAATCAATTGCTGTTCACTTGGAGATAATTTATTTTTCAAACTAAAGACTGCCTTCAAAGTTATTTAAGCTTAACTTAGCTTAAAGGAAATAAATGATAAAGAAGAATAAAGGAAAAAGCTAAAAAAGTTAAAAATTTTTTAGCAGCCTTTAATACTAAATTGTTGTATCGGGCCGTAACCGCCAAAAAAGCTTAACCGACAAATTTTTTGGACCTCGTTTTTTTACGAAAATCGATTATTTACCATCGCAAATAGAAAATTTTGGTCAAAAAACTAGTTTACGAAATTTTGTCGCTTAAGCCATAACCACCAAAAAAAGCTTAACCGACACATTTTTTGGACCTCGTTTTTTTACGAAAATCGATAATTTGCGATGGGAAATAATCGATTTTGGTTTAAAAAATTAAATTCGAAAATTATGTCGCTTTTAGCACGATATCCATGTACGCAGTTATTTATGTTAAGTAATCTAGAATTTTAGTGAATACAAAAGATTTTTCTTTCATTTTGTATCTAAATAATTAAGTTTAATTTAATAGTTCATCTTTCAATTCAATTCACGCTTTCTTGGCATTTTTCTATTATTCAAAACAATAAAATATTTTATTTGCCTTAAACCTCACTCATTGCACTCGACACAATAAGCAGCAAGACGAAGAACACTTCAAAACGATTTGATTCAGCTGAATTTAATCTTTCGTTCAAACTACTAAACACACGCTAAAATACCGTTCAGTTTAATCAATTACTGTAAATATAAATGAAACTGTAATGTATGCAAGAAAACAACAAAAATTTGCACATACTATACATACATACATACATACATACATACATACAATATGTAAGTAAGTAAATCACGACAACAACACTTTTTTATACGAACCAAAAAATAAATATAAAGTAAATAAATTAAAACAAAAATAAATCTTTATAAAAACAAGAAGAGAAAAAAAGTCACGGTAACACAAGTGCAGCCAGTCGGTGCATTCCTGAATATATTAAATTGGCGGCTGCTGCAGCCTCAGCCTCAGCCTCTGCCTCAGCAGCACTGCACAATTAAAATGATATTTGCTTTCTCTTCGCTCGCATTATGATCTAAATTAGAGTCGAGAATGATATGAAATGGAATATTTTTATATCCTACTCCAAAATCGGTAGTTAGTCATTCATATTGATATGAAACTCCATAAAGTATATATCGTTACCTTAATATTGAAAGGACCTTACTCATTATTTTTTTAAATTTATTTTTTTTTTTGTATATTTCAATAGAAGAACATCTAATGTGTCGAAAAAATGCAAAAATCCTTGATTTAAAAAATAGAAAACAAAAATTAGATAGAAAGGCCATAATTTCTATATTAAGGTAACGATGTCTGACTGTTTGCAGGTGAAATCGATTTTCCGCCTCCCGGGGAGCTCCCCCAGGAAAAGCTAGAGACTTCTTTTCTGGATTGATGTGTCATTATTTGTCTTAATTCGATTGGTATTTAATAACATTAAAATGGAAATCTATATAATTAATAGGCGAACACGTTTCTTGTAATCCCTTTTACGCCGGAACTACTGCACCGATTTTGGAAAAATTTATATCATTTTAAAGGAATTTCTGCGCAGATGTGCAGAATCTATATTTTATTGAAATCGGTTTAGTATTTTGGGAGCTATAAGCGTTTAAAATTGCTACTACTACATGCAAACATAGTACACGCTCATTTGTTAGTTTACACTGTGTGTGTGTGTGTGTATTTGTGTACTATTTTTCATGCTATTCCATTTTTTTTTCTTATTTGTTATTGTATGAAAGTCATAAAACCAGGGTGGCCGATGACATTTTTCAAAAAGTTGCACCAAATGGGGGATTATTTATCAAAAAAAAAAGGCAAAATTAAAAAAAGACGTGAAAACTACACTAAATTTTTTTATTTTTAATGTATTATTATATAATTCACTCTAAAAAAAGGGGAAAAAAGTGGCAAGGCAGTCAAAAAAGTGGCAATTGGCCACTTTAGTCGATCAAACGGTCACGCTGCATAAAACTTATAGAACGAGAGTTCAATAAATTGAATTAGGTTTAATAAAGAGATTTTGTTTCTGTTTAGAATGCGGACGATTGTGTCGTCCGTTTGGTATATGGGTAATTCCATTCTGGCGTTACATGCCATTTGCACGACAAAAGGTTGAAAAAAAAAGTTTTAAAATTGTGTTTGAAAAAATTTTTTCTTACATTTGAGAAGTGATTAAATAGGTCTATATTCAGTGAAAAAATTATAACAATCACACCTAAGGATTTCAAGATATTCGCAAAATATGACCTGGCGTTACGTTACAAAAAACAGAAGTGGGGTTTGACTTGACTAACGAAATTGCTCAACTCTGCGAATTGGCCAAGTATTTTTATACAAAACTTTTTTGTTAGGACTTGGACTGATATACACTTATTTTCCAAGCTTCTAGATTAAAAAATCTTTTTCCCCAAGAAAACAAATCTGTTGGTGAACTTTAAATTTGTCCGTCATGGTGGACTTTTTTTTGGAAGTGCCCATATCTAGTAAATAATTAAAGTGCGACTGTGACTCGCAGACGAAGGGTTCCGTACGGACACTACATATATAATACTATACAAACTTTGGACTATATAATGGAATATACATAAGTAAGTGCCCGGTAAAACTTTTTTCGGTTTTTTTGCGATATTTTCTAGTTTTGGCAGTTTTTCTTATTTTTGGCGTTTTTGGCGTTTTTGGGATTTTTTTTTTTTGGTTTTTGGCTTTTTTTTTAGTTTTGGTGTTTTTTAGTTTTGGGGATTTTTTCAGTTTTGGCGATTTATTTTAGTTTTAAAATTTTTTTAAAATGTAGCCATTTTTTTTTGGAAATTTAAGTGATTTTTTTCAGTTTTTGGCGATTTTTCTAGTTTTGGCGGTTTTTCTTATTTTTGGCAGTTTTTTCGCTTTTGGATTTCTTTCGGTTTTTTGTCGTTTTTTTCAGTTTTGGCGTTTTTTTTTCATCTTGGCTATTTTTTCAGTTTTGGCAATTTATTTTAGTTTTAGATTTTTTTTAAAACATGTATCAATTTTTTTTAAATTTAAGTACCCGGTAATTTTTTTTCAGTTTTTGGCAATTTTTCTAGTTATGGCGGTTTTTCTTTTTTTTGTCATTTTTTTCGCTTTTGGATTTTTTTTCGGTTTTTAACGTTTTATTTAGTTTTGTCGATTTTTTTTTAATCATTTTGACGATTTTTTCAGTTTTAGGCTTTTTTTATTTTAGCGCTTTTTTCGTTTTGGCACTTTGTTTCGGTTTTTGGCGATATTTTTCGGCTTGGCGATTTTCTAATTTTGTTTTAGCGTTTTTGGATATTTGAAATTTACAAAAACGCTGAAATTCCGCTACAAAAAATCGCCAATTTGGAAAAAGCGCTTAAATGAAAAATCTCACCAAAAATAAAATAAATCGTTAAAATGCAAAAAAAAAAAAGATTACAAAAAATAAAAATGTTGCAAAAAACCGAACAAATCGCCAAAACGAAAATATTCACTAGATAACACAGAAAAACTCCAAAATTAAAAAAAAACTCACTAACACTAAATTAACAAAAATCACCAAAACAAAAAAGCGCCAAAACTAAAAAGCAAAAAAAAATCGCAAAAAACTGAAAACATCGCTAAATTGCTAAAATTAAAAAAAAACCGAAAATAAAAAAAAAATGCCTAAACGAAAAATTGCCAGATTAAAAAAAGCGCCTAAATGAAAAATATTACCAAAAATAAAATAAATCGCTAAAGTGCAAAAAAAAAAAAAATCACTAAAAGTAAAAAGATCTCCAAAAAAATAAAATAACCACCAAAAATTTAAAAAATCGCCTGCGCGAAAGAAGCACCGGTGCTAAAAAATCGCTAAAACTAAACATCAAAAAAATAAAATATCTAAAAACAGAAAAAATCGCCAAAAAAAATTATAAAAAAAATAGCCGAAAACCGAAAAAAATCGCCAAAAATAAACAACAAAACAATTAAAAAGTTTGTATAGTACATATTACATTTCGAGCCATAACCGCAAAAAAAAAGTTTAAGCGACACATTTTTGGAACTTCGTTTTTTGCCAAACACCGGCTATATACGATCGCAACCCAGCAAAAAATTTCTAAAAAGGTAATCGGGTTTGGAATTAAGCATTTTTGGTGGAAGTTGTTCCTTACTCGATTAACAACTTAATGATTTTAACAAGGCGTGAGACTAAAATAATCGATTCTTGTGAAGTACTTACTTTGTTTTATTTGGCAACTTGTTCACGTAATCTATTTAATCTAAAAAAAATTATTCTCCTCATTTAGCAACTTGTACATAATTTTTTTAACTTCTAATAACATTCAATGACCTTTCAAATAGACTTGGATCGAACTCATTCAGTCGATTATGTAATTTTAATGAGTGTAATAATAGGTTTGTAACTAAAATGACCGTTAGGGTTTTGTTTTTGTCACAGAAATTTAGATTAGTGGTATTAATGGAAAATGTTTGATGGGTTAGCGCAGCACAGTTGCAGTTGACTGCACATTTTCATGCAGCGTAAACGTTGAGTTCAAATCTGTTAAGTGAATGGAGTTTGAGGAGACACTCAAACGCTCACTTGTTAATTAAAAAAAAAAATAAATAAATAAATAAATAAAAATTCGAGTAAGGGCCAGCATTGGAGCACACAAGTCGCGTGCTCCCTTATATTTTTTTCTTGGAGCTGTAGTTTTCGCCAAATGTTGTCGTCATGTTGTGCGTATGCCATGCAGTAGTAAGTTTGTAAGTTTGTGTTTGCGCGGTTTTTGTCATGACAAAATCATTCGTTTCGATCGATCAAGTTCATTGTGCGTTGAAAATGTATGTTATGGCTTCTGGAATGTTTTTGATACTGCCTGCATGTACTGCAGTAGTCGTATTTGTTGCGCTGCTGGTGTTTTGTACGAGTACTTTGTATGCACAAAACCTGTGCGTGCTTGCGTGTGCGTGTTTGTGTGTTGTGTGCTGCATGCATTTTGGGATGATATTCATTTGTCTAAAGATTTCGAAAAAGCATCTTATTTATTTATTTACTTTCACAAAAATAAAAAAAAATAAATTATACCAAAATAAAACATACATACATACATACATATGTACATATTAATAACAATGATAATATTAATAGTTTGTAATAATACGACGGCGGTCTTAAAATTAACTTGACTAAGGAACACATTAAGGAAGTATTTCTTGAGAAGAAAGTGCAATATGATGGATATAAGAAATTAATTTTCTTCTGAATTGGACAAATAAAATTGATCTTTTGCAAAATACTTCTACTGGCAATTATATTAAGGCTGGGCTGGAATATTTTAATTTTTAATATGTATGTATGTATGTATGCATGTACTATGTATGTATTAATGTCCTGCACAAGACCATTTATAAGACCTTTCAAGACATACGGCATTTTTCAAACGCTTTACTACAGCGAAATATTCTAAAACAAACGCTAAACAACACTGTTGGCAAGTTTTATTTTTCAGTTGTTTTCTGAGACTACCCTCGTAATGCTTATGTTTATATTTACATACATATGCAAGTGCAATTTTTATAAAGTGTTTATCTTTATACTCTCTCTCTCTCTCTCTCTCTCTCTCTCTTTCGCTCTCGCACTTTGCTTGATCATCTTAAGTTATTTTTAGGGTTCCGTACACCAAAGGTGAAAAGGACCTGAAATTTGGACACAGTGTGTAGACCTTTGGCCGCTACAACAACAAATACATGGGAGTTGGAAATTAAAGGGTGTTCCAAAACGAGCAACGAAAAATTTTAAAATCCCATGTAATATACATACAATTGTATGTATGTACATATGTATATACACTTGAAATTTTTAAGGTTAGTGTATTTTTATCATAGCTGTTAAGTAATGATTAGTAATCGTAATGATTACTAATTTGATTACTTTTTTTTAAAGGTGAAGTAATGATTAAATTACGATTATATTCAGTTTCGCACGATTACTAATTGATTGCGATTACTAATAATCGAAAAGTAATCTGGATTACTTAAAATTACTAAAAATAATCAAAAAGAATCATAAGCAATCAAAAAATAATCCGATTACTTCTAAGGATTACTTCTGATTATTTTTGATTATTTATTAAGAATCAAAAGTAATCTTTAAAAGTAGTCGGATTACTTTTTGATTACTTTTGATTCTTTTTGATTATTTTTAGTAATTTTAAGTAATTCAGATTACTTTTCGAATATTAGTAATCGTAATCAATTATTTATCAGCAATTCTTTTGAAGGCAATTATATAATCATTACAATTATTTTTAAAATGTAATCTAATTGATTACTAATCGTAATCGAAACTTAATAGCTCTGATTTTTATACAGACTACAACAATTAACACTAAAATTTCAAAAAATTTAAATTAAAGGGTGTTCCATCACTTAATGCAATTTTGACTATGTAATTTTGACAACCTGTTCTATCTTGGAATCCGTAAGAGCTAAACTCTTCAAATTTTCAAAAACGGGAAAACAAAAAAAAATCCCAAAACTATAAAATCGCCACACCAAAAAAAAAATCGCCAAATACAAAAAAACGCCAAAACGGAAAAAATCGCCATATTAAAAAAAAAAATTATAAAACGAAAATAAATCGCAAAAAACCGGAAAATTGTAATTAAAAAAATCGCCAAAATGAAAACGCCAAAACGGAAAAAATCGCCATATTAAAAAAAATTCATAAAACCAAAATAAATCGCAAAAAACCGGAAAATTGTAATTAAAAAAATCGCCAAAATGAAAAAAAAAATCCCAAAAACAGTAAAAAATCGCCATAATAAAAAAAAACGCCAAAATTAAAAAAAAACGCAAAAAACTGAAAAAATTCGTCAAAATGTAAAAAATCGCCAAAATGAAAAAAACCCAAAAAACAGAAAAAAATCGCCAAAATGAAAAAAAAAACCCAAAAACAGAAAAAAATCGCCAAAAATCACCAAAACGAGAAAAAAGCGACAAAACTGAAAAAATCGTTTAAACTGAAAAAAACTTCAAAAAGCCACATTAAAAAGTGCTCAAAACCGAATGTACGGAACCCTTCGTGCGCGAGTCCAAGTCGCACTTTACTGAATTTACTTAATTTTTTGAACAGTGTCATTGATTTTAAAGTTTGTCTTTTTTTTATAAAATTTTTTCTGCATTTCAATTAAATTTGTGTTGTTTTTTTCTTTCTTCAATTCATTTGATTTTTTCCACTCACTCGTTGAACATTAAACTTTGAGGTTGTATTTATGCTGTGATTTTTTTTTCTACATTAATTTGCTTTATTTTTTGCTGTCATTCACATGGCATACTCTCAAAGACGGACTGTTTTTTTTTTTTGTTGATAGTTGCTGTTGTTCACTTTCAAACCCGGAACTTTGAAGAAGGAATTCCTTTTGTTGAACGAGCAAAAATTAAAAATAGTTTTTTGTATCTTTTTGATTGGAAATCAATTAAAGTGCACAAATAAAATAGATTTAGATTTATGTGCTAAAATGTATGCGAGACAATACAAATGACAACAAGGGTTCATTAACGTCTAAACTTTGAAGCAAATTACATCGGGAATACATATAAAATAATTTATTTTTCTTAAAATTTTTTATTTATAAAATTTTTTCTGTTGGAAAAATTGAAAAATGTAATTTTTTTAACAACAAACACAAGAAAAAAAATTTAATTTTTCCATTTTTCCAACCAAAAAAACTGAAATGAATACATTTTATATTTAAAAAAAAATATAAGAAAAGGAATGGAAAAATAAAAACTTAAATAAAAATTATGAAGACAAAAAAGAGATTGATAATAAAAAAGTAAGCCAAAGACACCATAACAAATTTATAAAAGCTAAAACAAAAAAGTTAGCGAAAGAATAATAATTCATATTCAATAAATACAATCAAGAGATTTTATTTTTTGCAGACAATATTTGTATTTAACAAAAGTTTGAAAAAAAAAATATAACTTATAAAAAAATATAAAAAATATATACATACTACATGTACAAACAAAATTATTCAATTCACAAGCCTTGTTGTATTGCTTAAGTTTGTATTTGAAAAAAAAAGTTCAATAGAAAAACAAACTTAAGTGTAATTAATAGTGTCATAATGTTTTAAAATTTTTATTTGAAAATAAAAACAAAAGCAAAATCAATTATGTACATTTAAATAATTTAAAATATTATAACACTTTTAAGACTACCGTTTGAATCCCCCAATTATTGGTAAAATATTTTTGTTTAGAGAATTTTTTTTGCAATTGTCTTTTAAGATACAACTTTAAGCGATACAACAAGTCTTGTGAATTGAGCAAATAATCCTACACAAAATTCTTTAAGCAATTTTATGAAATAAAAAAAGCAGATAAAATACATTAAACAATAATTATAAAAATTATCCCTAAGATACATTTTCGAAAATCTCTTCGTTATGCCGGAGAAAAAATACAAATTTTGTTTAATATAAAAATAACTAAACAATAAACAAAGTAATTGAAGTTTAAAAGAAACAAACCTAGAGAAATACAAAAAACAAACAAAAAAGGATTTAGTGCAATTATTACATTGAGATACATATGTACGTATGTATGTATTTATTTATGGGGATAGAAAGCATATCTATCTAAGAGATAAATATTTTTTAAAAATAATATCTGCTGCATCAACATTAAATATTTTATAATTTTCTGTGAAAAAATAAACGATAGATAAAAAATTATCTCAAAGAGAAATTACGGAAGCCTCAGGATCAATTTCACCAACTCTACTTAAATATCAATTCATATTTAAATGGCGATTTTCATTAATTTCTCATTACTTTTAAATATGAATTGATATTTAAATAAGTTGGTGTAATTGTCTCTCAAAAAAAGGAAAAACTGTGAAAAAAGATTTAAAATATTATAAATTATCTTAAACAATCGAAGACAAAAGTTTTCACTATAAAAGATAAAAAACTATATCGAAGATAAATTGTTTAAGCTCTGAAATTATTGTGCTGCAGTTTGAAAAAAAAAATCAGTTCAAAAGAAATTAAAAAAATTTAAGGAAAATTATAGCAGCACCCATATCAAAAGTATCTTTAAGATTAATATGATTTAAAAAATATTCAAATATGGAAAAAACACAATGAAATGATACAAAATGTTTAGAACTGCAAATAAAGAAAAAGTATTAAATAAAAATAAATTAAGGCTAATGAGAACTTACAAATGATACACAAGCAAGTTATTGATAAAAAAATGTATTTTAAAGATACATTTTAACTTAAAGATACAAAAATATATATGAAAGATGCCAAGGAATCTTTAAGCTATAAAAATATTTTTGGAGATGCAACAGTGTCTTGAAGATACAAAACTTTCTTCTTCTTCTTCTGTAAGATAGACAATTGTCAGCAGGATAAACAATTATCTTGAAGATACAGAATTGAAAATACAAAAGTATCTTGAAGATACAAAAGTAGCCTGAAGATACAAAAGTAGCTTGAAGATACAAAAGTATCTTAAAGATACAGAATTACTTTCAAAATACAAAAGTATCTTGAAGATAGAAAAGTATCTTGAAGATACAAAAGTTATTTGAAGATACAAAAGTATTTTGAAGATACAGAATTACATTGAAAATACAAAAGTATCTTGAAGATACAAAAGTAGCCTGAAGATACAAAAGTATCTTGCAGATACAAAAGTATCCTGAAGATACAAAAGTATCTTGAAGATAGAAAAGTATCTTGAAGATACAAAAGTTACTTGAAGATATAAAAGTATCTTGAAGATACAGAATTACATTGAAAATACAAAAGTATCTTGAAGATACTTTAAGATAGAAAATTGACAGCAAGATGAAAAATTATGTTCAAGGTACACAGTTAGCTTGAAAATACTGAAGTATATTGAAAATACAAAAGTATCTAGAAGATAAAAATGATCTTGAAGACTCAGAAGTATCTTTAAGATATAAAAATCTGTAAGATAAAAATTATCTTGAATATACAAAAGTACCGTGAAATTACAATAGCGTATTATAAAGATATGAAAGTATTTGGAAGATATAAAAGTATCGTAAAGATAAAAAATTTTTGGGGAAGATAAAAAAGTATCTTCAAAATACAAAATTATATTGAAGATAAAAATTATCTTAAAGAAGATGCAGAAGTATCTTTAAGATAGAAAATTGTCTGTTAGAGAAAAAGTAAAGATGTAAAAGTATTTTGAAGATACAAAAGTATCACTAAGATACAAAATTTTGGGGAAGAAAAGTATCTTGAAAGTACAAAAATTGTATTGAAGTTAAAAAAGTATCTTGAATATACAAAACTATTTTTAGGCTACAGAAGTATTTCTTAGTTACATATTATCTTAAGACAGAAAAGTATTTTGAAGATCCAAAACTATTTGGAAGCTACAGAAGTATTTCTTAGTTAGATAAGTATCTTAAGGATGCAAACTTATCTTAAAGGTGTACATAGTAGCCTAAAGATAAAAAAGTATTGTAAGAGGTGTCCTTAAAATATTTTATTTATTTTTTAAAAAGCATCTCACAGCTACATATACATATATTTTTTATATCCACCAATTTATTGAAAGTTTTATTGCAATTTCCTTTTGTTAAAGTTTGTTTTTTTTTTTGCATAATACACTCTAAAATTTTTATTTTCGTTTTCCTCAAATTTTTTCACATCTCTTTCCATAAACAAATTAAAAAAAATTAACATTTTTCCCAAACGAAAAAAAAACTTGTTTTAACTAACAATTTCTAAAATTGTTTTGCTTATTTGCCGTTTTTATTTATTTTTTATTATTTTCTTATCAAGTTGCATTTTCTGTAGATATTGTTACTAAAAAAGCTGTCTATAGATGTTTGGTAAACACGGAAATAATGGCAACCACTAAAAAAGAAACAAAAAAATTCATTTTCTTGTATTTTAGATAGAAATTTTTAGTTGTAGTTTAACCACTTTCACAAAAGCAAAAAAAAAATTGGTTAAAAGCTAGGAAAATAACAATAATAATAATAATAATAATAATAATAATATTTATTTTAAATGACAATGTATTAATAATGTTAAATAAATCTTTATTGTAGATTTTTATTTTTATTTTGATAAAGTTTCACTTTTTAACAAATTTCCACCCATAAATTTAATATGTGAAAAATTAAATGTTAACAAATGGCAGAGGTTTGGGTTCCACAGCATTTAGTCAAAGCTAAATTTTGAAAATATACTTTTGCATTTCATAGTAGAGATAATATATTTAACTAAAAAGTGAAGTTTAATTTTGAAATGAAACTAAAGATACTTGCATGTATCTCTTAGTATTTAAAAAGAAAGCGTTTTTTGCATCTTTGTGATACTTGTGTATCTTCAAGATAATTTTGTATCTCTAAGAGACTTTTGTATCTTTAAGATACTTTTGTATCTTTATGCTACTTTTTTTTATCTTTTACCTAATATTTATTGCATCTGTAAGATACTTTTACATTCTTAAGGTACTTTGGTATTCTTAAAATACTTTTCAATCTGTAAGCTACTTTTATATCTTTAAGATTCTTTTTTTTATCTTTAAGACACTTTTGTGTCTTTAAGATACTTTTGTATCTTTGAGATACTTTTGTATCCTTAAGATAATTTTGTATCTCCAAGAGACTTATGTATCTTCAAGATACTTTTACATTCTTTAGATACAATTTTTTATTCTTAAAGATAATTTTCAAACTTTAAGATACTTTTAATTCTTTAAGATTCTTTTTTTATCTTTAAGATACTTTTGTATCCTTAAGATACTTTTGTATCTTTAAGATAATTTTGTATCTCCAATAGACTTATGTATCTTTAAGATACTTTTACATTATTTAGATACATTTTTTTTATTCTTAAAATACTTTTTAATCTTCAAGATACCTTGGTCTCCTTAATATTCTTTTGCATTTTTAAGATACTTTGGTATCCTTGTGCTACTTTTTTATCTTTTCCTTATTACTTATTACATCTGTTAGATACTTTTACATTCTTAAGGTACTTTGGTATTCTTAAGATACTTTTCTATCCTTAAGATATAAAATACTTTGGTATTCTTGAGATACTTTTCTATCTGTAATATACTTTTATATCTTTAGGATTCTTTTGTATCTTTAAGATACTTTTCTTTCGATTTTCAGATGCTTTTGTATCTTTATGCTACTTTTGTATTTTTAATCTAATATGTATTGCACTTGTAAGATATTCTTACATCTTTGAAATACTTACATATGTACCCTGAAAGTACTTTTACATATTTGAGATCCTATTGTATCCTTAAGATACTTTTGTATTCCTGAGATGTTTCATATATTAATTTGCTTCCCAACAATATTTTCTAAGCTGTTTTAGCTTATGTTTTTACTTTGCATCTTTAGGTGGTTTTTGCATCTTTTTGATACTTTTGCTCTTGTAAGATACTTTGGAACCTTTAAGACAATTTAGTAACTTTAAGTAAATATGATTAAAATACTTTTACATCCTTAAGATAATTTTCTATCTTAAAGATGCTTCATCATCTTTAAAATACTTTTGCATCTCTATGTTTGTATTTTTAAGATAAATTTTAAGATAAGCAAATATTGCATCGATAAGATGTTTTAAATTTTTAAAATACTTTTGTAATCTTGAGATACTTTTGCCTTAGATTTTTTCTTATCTGTAGCTAAATTATTTTTATATCTTTCATAGCTTGCTGATACTCTATTAACCTTTAAGTTGTTTCACATTCAAGGCAATTTTGCGTTGTTCAAGTATTTCTGTGTCTCCCGCAAAGCAAAACTTATGGACTGTTCTGCTTTCATTTTTAATAAAATTTGCAAATTTTTGTCTGTTATCTTTTGTGTAGGCAATCTTAAAACGTTAACGAATATAAAGAATATGCGCAAATAATTTAAAATATTAATAGATATTTTTTGGCAAAAAAAAAACATTTCAATATATTAAATTCATGTTAAACGAGTTTGTTTTGTTTATATAACATTTCTTAGCTGCTTTAGAATATTTTTTAAAATGTATCTTTCAAATACTTTTGTATCGTTTACTAAAAATTATTGAAAATTTTGTTTTACAGTTTAAAGTTTATGTAATATTGAAAACTTTAACTGCCTGCTTATCAAAGACAATTAAAAATATTAACTTCAGCCTATTTATAATGAAAATAAAAACCGAACACTCCAATTTGTTTTGGGTAACAAAAATATTTGATTATCTTCGATAAACTGGCAGTCAATTTAAAATACCTTCAAAAATAGTATAGATACATTTACAATTAGCCATACCAAAACTTTAAATATTAAACTATAGTGTTATAAAAGCTAAATATAGTTTTTTTTTCTCTTTTTCCTATTGCAGTATTGAAAAAAACCCACAACAAGTTTATAAAATTTCTGGCGCCAGCAATGTATTAAATGTGTTAAGAAAAAAGTGATAAATTTAAAAAGTTTGCACAATCAAAAAAATATACATAAATATCTCTGAAAAACAAGACATACGGATAACCAAAAATTGAGCACAGCCTAACAACAATTTATTGAAAGTTGCAGCTAAAATTATGGAAGAAATAGCTTACTTTTTGTGAAAAGCTCAAATTTCAGAGAAAAAAAAACTACTACTGGTAAGTTTATTTTAAAAATATTTTTCAAACATGGATTTTTAAAGGATATAGCTATACATACATATGTACATACATATATGTATGTATGTATGTATAAATAAGAAACTTAACAAATTTAAAACATTTTTTTTAATCTCTTGCTGGACCGACTATTTCGTGTCAAAATCAAGAAAAGTATCAAACTCCAATTATTTTGCCTGCAATATATAACAAATATTACAAAACATACTGACAAGCTTTTAACAAAAATGACAAATTAGCGGTTAAAGACTTTTTCGAATTTCCCAAGTCTGAAGTATTATCGGTTTCAAAATTTCCCCCAACTGATATGATCATCGCTTGGTCCAACAATATCTCGACGATATTTAAATTCCATGCAGATTTATGATGCCTTCACATTAATTTTATTATCCTGGCCACAAACACTTTTCCATTCTAGGATCCGACGGAAAGTTAAGCCAGCTAATTATGCACGTTGAAGCCTTCTTATTATGCCTTCGTTATTGCAATTTTTCACTGCTTTCACCTTTTTTAGTTTTCTTTCAAAACAAAACACAAACGGCTGTGTCTACTTCACACAAACAGCTGATTGATAACAACCAGAGGTCTGCGTGATTATGCATCAAACGGTATAGTTTTGACTTGTAAAATTAATATTATAATAGCACTTAACATTAAAAAAATTAATTATGCTAATTAATGCATGATTGATGTCAATGATTTTGCTTTTAATAAATGCATGTCACTGCATCGGTGCCACTCAGCCTCTCAGTCCAGCGGCGGTCGGTTGGATTCCCGTGTTTTCTGCAGACAAGCTAATCGCTTCGCGGGTTGTGTTTGTTTATAAAAAAAAACAAAGCTTGCAATTTCTGTTTACTTATATGATTCACAAACACTTTTTAGATGAAATAGGTGAATATCTAAGGGGTTTGGTAGAGCAAAATATTGAAATGTCTTTGGAAAAGTAAACAAAACTGACAGTTTCGTAAAATATTTTTGTTAATTTTATTAAAAATATCGTTTAAATGAAACTGCCATAACCAAAAAAAAAATATTTTAATTTCAATAATTGTTATTGGTAACCAAATAAATTTTTTGGCTGATATGATTAATAGTTTTTCATAACTAAAAAAAATATTTCTTATTCATATTAGTTACGGTGATCAAATTAATATACATATGTGTCACGACAATGGTTAAAAATAACCTTAAATAGATAAATGTTATTTTTTCGTAAAATTTTCTTCAGAAAGAAAAAAAAATAAAAATTATTCTCTGTAACTGGAAATTTTTTTATGGAAAATTTTTAGGCCTAGCTGTTTTATTTTATAGTTTCAAATAAATATATATGTCACGATAACGGTTAAAAATAACCTTAAATAGATAAAGGTTATTTTTTCGTAAACTGTTATAACCCTGCAGGAAATGGAACTGACACAAGACTAGTCACGTAACCGGTCCCCAAGTGATAGGGACCAGTCCGAGTTCTAACACTTCCTATGAAGCGGACCAGTCACTTTTACATGAGGATGGCCTAGGATGGGGTTAATTGATAATTTGTATGCACCTTGTGACTTGTCACTGAACTATCCCATAGGGACCTATTCGATGTATAATAATATAAATATAAATTATTTATAAATGTAATTTCGACATTTAACTGTAACAATTAACGCTTATAAATATTTTTATTGTTAGAAATGCAATGACATTTTATTTTTAATCTGAAAATTTATTGAGATTCGAACCGACAACCTCGTGCATGATAGGCTGGCACACTACCCACTCGACCACAGGGCCACTCATATTTCAAAAGTATAAATACCATTTAAGCTTAGGTTAATATCTAAGTATAGTTACGGGACTGGCTCTAGAGTCACATTGAAGGGAGCAATTAACATTATATTTACACTATTTGATAGGTCCTGTATTCGACCACATCGAACATGTTCAGTGCAGTTTACTACAATACTAGACCGAGTCCGAATTAAGTTGGCTCAAGATCAAGACGATACATCACGAAAATGGTCAATATGTCACCATTTAAACGATATGACTTTTTTCACCATACACTACTACGTACTTTTGATAACACCCACATTTTCTCCAGTTATAGGACGAGTACGTTTGGATCAATTGTCACCAAATTTTCTGCAGGGAAGTTTGTAGTGTGTGTCTGTGTATCTGTATATCTGTGTGTCTGTACGAGTACACGTACAGTATAGGACACTTACTTCTAAATCATTGTTATCTTGCGTACTTTGATCCTTGTTCCAATTTTCAGTGTCATAAGTGCCGATGTCAACATTTTCAACCATGTTCCACATTAACAATTGAACTTCTCTAGCTGTGTCCTCTTAAGCAGTATGTATTTGATTCTATAAATTTAGAAAACGGAATGTTGTCTTCACTATCGTACTTATCATCATACCACTATTTCATTTTATCCCACACCTTTTATAAGAATAGCTATTGGCAGTAAAAAATTCTTACGCTCAGTAAGGTTAACTTTTTAGAGCTGCACGTAAGCGTTGAATTTCGGTTAACTTAAGCGAGCGATTAATTTTAACGCGAGTTAACTTTTTCGAGATTTTACTGTATTAATGTCCACTCAACTTTTAGGTCTCAAGGTGTATGCCAATTTTCGCAAAATCCGGTCAAGTAGAAACAGCTAAAATATAATATATGTAATAAAATCATGGCACTTTAGGAGTCAAAAATGTTTGCAAAGTTTCGCTAGAATAGGAGGATAGAAGTATATATAATTTAGTACTATCCTTTCATGGGCGTAGCCCCGCCTACTTTTATAAATGCAATATTGTGTCATTTTTAGAACTTGGGCTGTATGCCAAGTTTCGTAAAAATAGGTTAAGTAGAATCACGTGAAATATACGAGTAATATTATATTTAAATTTTAATTCAACTTAGAAATTGTTTCATTGTGAGAATGTAGAAAATGTAATGTAATGTAAATGCTAAGTTTCGCTACAATCAAGTCAGTAAGATATCATAAAATTAAAGGCGTACTCCCGCCCACTTTTTTGACAATAGGAATAAATGGAAGGCCATATCCTTTCATACAAAAAAATAATTTTTAAAATCGGTCCAAAAGGTACCAAGTTATGAAGTAACAAACATAAAAAAATATACAGACAGGCATCTTCTTTTTTTGAAGTCGTTTAATTTAACAAAACAAAAGCATTTGTAAATGTGTGTGGATAACAATAGTCAATCAACTCATGCAGTGTTCTGATAACAACAAAACTAACGGACCTGCGCAATGTGCAATTTTGTTTATTTGATTCATGCATGCGTGTAGTTGTTGTTGTCTACTAACTAGAATATTAATAAAGAGAAAGTAATTAGGGAATTCATACATAGATACATATGTATGTACTTATAACTCAAATTAAGAGATCATTACATGCGTTTAGTTCGGTGTTTTTGTTCAATGTGTTCGGTCGTAGACGCGTAGTGAAAATATTTAATTTAACAAATAATATAGTAAAAGTGAAAGAATATTGATAAATTTTGTCTTTAATTGCAAGGCATTTTAAAAAGTAATAAATGTCTGAAAGAATTAAAGTTCTAAATGATGTGTAAAAAAAGTTATAGGTGTTCAAATATTTTGCAATGAAAATTTGCAAGTGCAATTATTTTCGTGTGTATAATAAAATGTGACGTCATGACGTCATAAACCAGTTTCGGCTACAAAATGTACAAGTTGCGATTGTTATTTTTGTTGTTGGAGTGCGTTGTGTTTTGGGGTGTGCAGGTGGTGTGTTGTGTTTTATTGCAATTGTATTGTGAGTAGGTGAGTAAATTATTATTGTTGTTGTATTAACTATGCGAATAGGATTAATTGCGTTTGTGTGCATGTGTGCGTGTATTGCAGAGCAGTATTTTATTTAAGCAAATGGTTTTTGATTTGTTCTAATTCTTTTAAGTGTTTGCTATTTTTGAGGTTCTACTATTAGTTTGCATAATGTGGGTTGCTTTCAGCGTTGCCGCTGTGGTAGGATTGGGCAAATATTGGATTTTTTTTCTTTACATCTAAAAATTGGTGCTATTGTTATTTCGAAACATTGAATGTTATTTTGTTAAATGTTATTTCGAAAACTTGTTATGTAAATAGAATAGAAAGAATACCTTTTTGCCTTTTACCTTTTTAGGGTTCCGTACACCAAAGGTGAAAAAGGAACCCTATTGTTTTCGCTACGCTGTCCGTCTGTCCGTCTGTCCGTCTGTCCGTCTGGCCGTCTGTCCGTCTGGCCGTCTGTCCGTCTGTCCGTCACAGGGTATTTTCTCGAGAACCGTAAGAGCTACGGACCTGAAATTTGGACAGAGTATGTAGACCCTTGGCCGCTACAACAACAAATACATGAGAGTTGGAAATTAAAGGGTGTGCCAAAACGAGCAACGAAAAATGTTAAAATCCCATGTAATATACATACAATTGTATGTATGTATATTACATGGGACCCTTGGCCGCTACAACAACAAATACATGAGAGTTGGAAATTAATGGGTGTGCCAAAACGAGCAACGAAAAATTTTAAAATCCCATGTAATATACATACAATTGTATGTATGTATGTATATTACATGGGACCCTTGGCCGCTACAACAACAAATACATGAGAGTTGGAAATTAAAGGTTGTGTCAAAACGAGCAACGAAAAATTTTAAAATCCCATGTAATATACATACAATTGTATGTATGTATATTACATGGGACCCTTGGCCGCTACAACAACAAATACATGAGAGTTGGAAATTAAAGGGTGTGCCAAAACGAGCAACGAAAAATTTTAAAATCCCATGTTATATACATACAATTGTATGTATGTATGTATATTACATGGGACCCTTGGCCGCTACAACAACAAATACATGAGAGAGCAACGATAAATGTTAAAATCCTATGTAATATACATACAATTGTATGTATATGCACTTGAAATTTGTAAAGTTCGTGTATTTTTATACAGACTACAACAACTAACACTAAAATTTAAAAAAATTTAATTAAAGGGTGTACCATCAGTTAATGTAATTTCGACTATGTAATTTTGAAAACTTGCTGTATCTTGGAAACCGTAAGAGCAAACTTCCTGAAATTTTCAAAAACGGTAAAACAAAAAAATCTCAAAATTATAAAATCGCCAAACCGAAAAAAAATCGCCAAAATAAAAAAAAAATCGCCAAAACGAAAAAAGGACCAAATTAAAAAAAATTTCTAAATCGAAAATAAATCGCGAAAAACCGAAAAAATCGCCAAAATGAAAAAATCGCCAAAATGAAAAAAAATCGCCTAAATGAAAAAATCGCCAAAATGAAAAAAAAAATCGCCAAAATGAAAAAAACCGCCAAAATGAAAAAAAATCGCCAAAATGAAAAAAATTTTCAAAATTAAAAAAAAAAAATCGCCAAAATTAAAAAAAATCGCCAAAATTTAAAAAATCGTTAAAACGAGAAAAAAAGAGAAAAATAATAAAAAAAAAACACTATTTCAGCTGAAAAAACGTAAAAAACACTGTATTAAAAAATGCTCAAAGCCCAACGTACGGAACCCTTCGTGCGCGAGTCAAAGTCGCACTTTACTGAATTTATTCTATATTTTCCCTGATGATTTGGCTACATAAAGAAAATCAAATAATTTTTTTTTATAATTTATATAAATTATTGTGTAATAACTATTTTATTAAGCTTGAGGTATTTTTTATAAACAAAACTAACAATATTTATTCATATTCAATATTTTGACACGCCTTTGTGTGTCTTCTTCAGGTAATTTTTTTTTTAAATTATTGTTTTTTTTATTTCATTTGTTAGATAATTTTATTTATTTTCATATCTTTAATGGGTTTAAAAATAATTGATTTGAAATGGGCTCCGCGCTGAGAAAGGCATCTTAACTAATAGTTGTTCATGGTTTGTTCAAGTTGTTCAAGATTTTAAGATGTCGGAATCTTCAATTATCGATTGAATTAACTCTCTTAATTAATTTAAATTTGCTGGTTTCGATTTATAAACTTCCTGCTTCCAGTAACCCCACAATAACAATTTTCTGCAGATTTGGAGCTCGGAGAGGCCACCGAAACGTTGAGTGTCTTGAAATAATATTATTCGGAAAGATAAGAAATACCGAAGTATATATACTTGACAATTAATGCTGTATCAAAAAAAACATTTAGGTTTGAATTGTACGTTAAAACAAAAATTCCATACAAATATTGACTAAAGCACACTTGAAACAAATTAGTTTTTCTTGGATACGGCCCTTAGTCTTTAGTGTATTAGAATTTTTTGCTTGTATTTTAGTTAAACAACGTCTATATGTATTCATTTAGAACTTTTTTCGGCCAGTTCATGAAAGAAAAATTCCTATAACATTTTTAAATAACGATCTCCAGTGATAGTTCCCTGCTCTTTTATCATTCATATGAAATGATTTACAAATTTGTAGAATGAAGTAGAAAGACTAATTTTTCATTTTTTGAGATATAACTATGTTGCAAAAAAGCAGTCATACCTTCCGAATTTCTTCTATTTGACAATACATTATTTTGAGCATACACAAAATATTATTAAGAAATGTTAATGAATGAACAAAAAGTTGATTTAATAAAGTTTTTTTTGGAACATCATTTATAGGATTTCATCATGAAATAATTTTAAACCTTTTAACAATTTTGTAGGGAATCTTAAATGCATAATATTTATCTTTTTTTAAACTTGTTATTTTTTTTGTCCAAAAACTAGTTTTTTCCAATACATTAAAATGACTCACCTAATTTGAATTTTAAATAAGAAGTTGACTTGAAAGATTTTTATTTATTTATGGTTAAAATCAGTTTTAAAACATTTCACTATGGGACTTACAGTTGTTGATATGAAATAAAAGTATTTTATTTTTATAATTTTAAAGACCACTGTAATATTTTTATTTTAATATTTTGTATCAAAAACTTTCTCAATGAAAATGGAACAGTTAATATTTTACTTGAAGTTTTTAAATCCCAATTTAATGAACCTTTTTTAATTGAAAGAACTTTTTTTCAACAAAAATTTTCCACATTACAAAATTGTACATTTCTTACTTTCAATAATCAATTCTTTTCTTACCAAAGTCAGACTTTATATATAACACATAAAAATAACCTTGACATTGCTGCGCTTAAATAAATTTTTTTAAATTTATTGTTCACTAATACAAACGTCATTATTTATTTGATTTTTTTTTCTTACTCACAAAAACCAAAAATCCAAGAAGACACACTTAAATTGTTGTAGTTTCTTGTTAGTTGTGTGGCAAGTGTTGGCGGTGGCAAGCCAAGCAGAACGATTTTTTTGTATGTTATGAATTTCTTATACTGGAACACAAGCGTGTAATTTCAGTTGAAAACATATCAAACAATACAATTGTTTCTCACTTAAGTTTCTGTTGTTGTTTTTGTTGATCTTAATGATAAACTTAAGGCAGGGGAAGATCTTCAGATTATGTCTGATAATTTTTTAAAGGAAATTTTAAAGAATTTGTTCTACAAAATGTATTTAATTTATACGCTTTAAAATAATGTACTCGTACTTTGAAACTTAAGTTGAGTTAGTTAAATGATTTATATAGTCAGTGTGTGCTAATTTAAACAAAAAGAAACCTGCTTTCAACATTTCTGGTAATATTTTAAGCTTCCTTTAGTTTTTGCTCTTAAATAAAATTAATTTATACTTTTTATATATACAAAAATGTCTTTTGGCTTAATTAAAAATTGTCTTTGAGTGTGCATAAAACTTAATGTAACTAACACTAGTTTTTCTCTCCACATTTTATGTTTCAATAATTAAGCAATATGTCTGGGCTTTGCTTGAGCTTTAAGCCCGTTTTTATGTTAAAAACATAACTTATGTAAGTCACTGCTATTCTTGTACGTTGTACGTTATATATAAGGTTGTTTTTCTTTCTTTTGTATGGAAAACGTAACACCAATATTATGAGAACCACGATTCAAAATTGTCTGTTTTTAAAAGTCCCCAGCACAAGAAAACAAAATATTCACACGTCATATTGAGAGCACTATTAAAAGTCAAGTAAAAACTTTATTAAAGAAGATATGACAAGAACAACAGCACAAACCAAACGGTAGTTTTTTTTCTATTCTTTCTTAGTGGGCAAGTTCAATGAACTTGCCTTTGTTTTCTTGATTTATGCAAAAAAAAAAAAAAACGTTTTGGAAAAATTACAAAAAAAAATACATAAGCTAAACTTTTCCCAAGAAAGTAAATTTCTAATCAGGCTCAATAATACTTGATACTGAAATTTGTTTCCACTAAAACTGTGAAGCTTTTGTTTTGTGTTTAAAGAAATTGATTCGATATGAAAATAAAATAATATAGAATAATGTAAAATAATGTAAAATTAAATAATATAAAATAAAATAAAATAAAATAATATAAAATTAAATAATATAAAATAAAATAATATAAAATAAAATATAAAATTAAACAATTTAAAATAAAATAAAATAATATAAAATAAAATAAAATAATTTAAAATAAAATAAAATAATTTAAAATAAAATATAAAATTAAATAATTTAAAATAAGATAAAATAAAATAATATAAAATAAAATAAGAAAAAAATAAAATAAAATAAAATAATATAAATTAAATAATATAAAATTTAATAATATAAAATAAAATAATATAAAATAAAATAGTATAAAATAAAATAATATAAAATAAAATAATATAGAATTAAATAATATAAAACAAAATAATATAAAATTAAATAACATACAATAAAATAAAATAATAAAAAATTAAATAATATAAAATAAACTAATATAAAACAATATAATATAAAATTAAAATAATATAAAATAAAATAATATAAAATAAAATAAAATTATATGAAATAAAATAAAATAATATAAAATCACATAATATAAAATAAGATTAAATAAAATCAAATCAAATAAAATAAAATAAAATGAAATAAAATAAAATTAAATATAATAAATTAAAATAACAAAAATTAAAAATTTTAAAAACCTCCGAATTATTTAAAAAATATGTGACATTTTCTAAGCGGCTGGACCGATTTTCTTCAAACATGGTTAAGAACCATCTCGATCAAGTCACCTTTCAAACAGAGAAAACTAAATCAAAAACGGTCCAGCCGTTTGGGCAGACACACAGATACACAGACACACACTACAAACTTATAACACCCCTTTTTTGGTCGGGGGTTAATAAAATATTATAAAATAAAATAGTATAAAATCAAATAATATAAAATAAGATTAAACAAAATCAAATAAAATAAAATAAAATAAAATAAAAAAAATAACGTTAAATAAAATAAAATAATATAAAATATGATAGCATAAAATAAAATAGAATAAAATAAAATAAAATAAGATAAAATAAAATGAAATAAAGTAAAAACTTAAATAAAATCAAATCAAATTCCATGAAATAAAATGAAATAAACGTCAAAAACTAAAAAAAAAATATAAAATTAAAATTATATCAATTAAAATAAAATAAGTTAATGTATTTTTTTCGTTAGTTTGTTGTTGTTTGAGAAAAAATAAACTAAAATGAAATGAAATGAAAAAAGACTAATAAAGTTGAAATAACAAAGATTAAAAATTTAAAAAACCCCCGATATATCTAGAAAAGATGATCACATCTTCTAAACGGCTGGACAGATTTTCTTGAAACGTAGTGAAGAACCTTCTCGATCAAGTCACCTTTCAGACAGAAAAAACTAAATAAAAATTGGTCCAGCCGTTTGGGCTGTACGTGGACAAGGACAGACTCACAGATACACAGATACGCAGACACACACTACAAACTTATAACACCCCTTTTTTTGATCGGGGGTTAATAAAAGAAATCTGCATGAAAAATATGATATTAAATTAAATAATGATTTATTTAAGATGAGATGAAAAATATGAATAAAATCAAACAAAATACAAGTAGTAATTAAAATAAATCAAAAAACCCGAGTGCGAGCAAGTTTCAACCGTTCAATATCCTAAACGATCATTCGAAGTGAAAAATCATAAGAGAAACTTAAAGATGATTTTAAAGTACCTGTCGAATGATACCCACTTTGATATAGTTCGCCAACTTTTAATTTTTTTCGTATTTACAAAATGGCGTCTGTTTGGCCGCCATATTGAATTTTTACTACTTTAGTGACTCTCATTAAAATCGGTCCACGCGTTCGGTTTATATAAGGCCGCAAAGGAACACACATACATACATACATATGTACATAGGCTGATAAACACATTATAAAATACATTCAGCTCTATCGTGAATAACAAATGAAATTTTTGTTCCCAAGAAATTTTTATTAACCTCAAAGGGAGAAAAAAATGCTATCGTCATTCTCCCGTGAACTATTTTCCAGCTGTCAGTTCTCGATGAATGTAAGATAAGAGAAGAAGATATGTAAAGCTTACAAATTATTTGAAAATCAAACAAGTTTAGGCTTAATAATAAAAAGGAAACAATCTTTGGGATTTCAATGGATTATTTTTAAGTGTTAAGTTGTATCTGGAAATATCACCGTCATATACCACCGTCATAAATTGCCTGTATGTTAACCAAAGAAATTCATACTGCATGCAAAAAAATGTTGCAGGGAATTATTGTTAACAATTGTGAATTCTGTTAACTTATCAAAAATAAGTATTTATGTGTGAACTTGCCTGCAAAAATAAAGTAAAAAAAACCAAGAGTAAAATCAGTGTTAAAAATAATATTCAAAATTATTCTTGATGGCATTTTGGGAAAAGGGAAAATATTTCGAGGGAAAAATTTTCTCTACAGAGGCAAATTGTGTAACATATACCGGCTTTAGTTCTCCGCTTGCTTTTGAATTTTTGCTATCATTTCTTTTATAAGACCACCGTTTGCCCTCTAATCTTGTCAATAAATTTCTTTTAGAAATCTGCAAAAATATTACCGCGTAAGTTGCAAATTATTATTTCAAAGTTAGGAGTTTTTAGATTAAGTTAAAATTTTATTGCATAAGCGTGGAAATAGAATAAGCGACAGTAATAAAAATTTCCAAAAATAAAATTATCGAACAGTAAAAACGTTACAGTTATTTTGTGCTGGAGTGTTTTTACAATTCGCTAAAATTTTGTCTCTCGCTCTCCAGACAATGTTGCCAGCCATTACCGCGAATAATTTTCTTTAGTAAACTTTTTAATTCACAATAACATGTAATTTATTAAATAAATAGCAAAATAAATTCAGTAAAGTGCGACTTTGACTCGCGCACGAAGGGTTCCGTACGTTGGGCTTTGAGCATTTTTTAATACAGTGTTTTTTTAAGTTTTTTTGATTATTTTTCGCTTTTTTCTCGTTTTGGCGATTTTTTAAATTTTGGCGATTTTTTTCATTTTGGAGATTTTTTTCAATTTGGAGATTTTTTTTTTCATTTTGGCAATTTTTTTCATTTTGGCGATTTTTTTAATTTTGGCGATTTTTTCATTTTGGCGTATTTTTTTCATTTTGGCGACTTTTTTATTTTGGCGATTTTTCCGGTTTTCCGCGATTTATTTTCGATTTAGAAATTTTTTTTAATTTGGTGCTTTTTTTCGTTTTGGCGATTTTTTTTTGATTTTGGCGATTTTTTTTGGGTTTGGCGATTTTATAATTTTGAGATTTTTTTGTTTTACCGTTTTTGAAAATTTCAAGAAGTTTGCTCTTACGGTTTCCAAGATACAGCAAGTTATCAAAATTACATAGTCGAAATTACATTAACTGATGGTACACCCTTTAATTAAAATTTTTTAAATTTTTTTGTTAATTGTTGTAGTCTGTATAAAAATACACTAACTTTACAAATTTCAAGTGCATATACATACAATTGTATGTATATTACATGGGATTTTAACATTTTTCGTTGCTCGTTTTGGCACACCCTTTAATTTCCAACTCTCATATATTTGTTGTTGTAGCGGCCAAGGGTCTACACACTGTGTCCAAATTTCAGGTCCGTAGCTCTTACGGTTCTCGAGAAAATACCCTGTGACGGACAGACGGACGGACGGACAGACGGACAGACGGACAGCGTAGCGAAAACAATAGGGTTCCATTTCACCTTTGGTGTACGGAACCCTAAAAAGAGCTAGATCGCTTTTTTAATTTTTTTTACCATAATATCAAATATAAAGGACAAAAACTGTCAATTAAATTTTTATTTTATTGTCATGTAATTAAAAAAAATCCACACCTACCCAAAATATTTTATGCGTATAAATAGAAATATTCTAAATTTATATTGTGATTTGTTTCTTTTGATATTTGCATAAAATATTTTCAATTAATTACAAATTACAAAATAAACAAAAAACTAAAATAAAATTTAAATAATTATTGACAATGTCATGTCATATTTTTATTTACTGCCAGTTTATAGATGTCATGTAAAAATTCTCGTCTGTCTATTTATATTGAAAAGAAAAGCAAATTTGACAGACGAAAATTTTCACATGGCTTCCATAAACTGGCAGTTAATTTTTTTTTCTACTTCTATGTTGTGGGTTTGTTGCGTTTTTTTTAACTTTTTGAGTGTTTTGTACGGTTTTCTTGTGTGATTATTTTGTGAATTAATGATGGAGAGCTCTCCATATTTTTGTCAAACTTTTTTAAGTTCAACATTTTAAATGTTTACTATAACCATTTTACATTAAAAGTTTGTATAGAAATTCCATTTTAGATTGTTTAAGTTCGCTATCAGCATTCCCCAAAGCTAAAACATGTTATTGTAAATGAAAAGCAATAAAAGTATGAAACATTTGAAACAGCGTTGGTGTTTATTTGCATATTAATTTTCTCATATAATAAAATTTTTCATATACAATTTTTCAGTTTGCTAAGAAAAACCAGTTTGATTGCAGGCATTACTCGTACCAAAGAAGCATATATAATTTGGCAAAAATATAGAATATATTAACATACATAGACAAAGGCCTGCAAAAGACTAAAATGCTAAACAAAAGTTTCACAAACATTTTGTTTCCAAAAAGGTTAGAGCAAACAAACTGCATACGAAAAATTTGGGCTATTTCTTTATTGACTTAGAAGCCGATTTTTCTGATTGATTTTTAAACTTAAAAAATTCCTTGGCACAACAATATTTGCTTATAACATGATATAACATGATGTTTAATGATAACCTTGCCTTATAAAACGCCCTCTGATATCAAATATTAATTAACAAGCGTCTGGGCTATTCTTTTGAAAAAAAAATGCATTTAAGTTTTTAAAAAATGCATTTAAGTGTTGGCCAATTCGTTACACTTGCTTTAAACTGGGTCAGCTTTGTAGCAACATAAGAAAGAAATAAAAATGCACACAAAAGAAAAATCATAAAAAAAAATTCAGCCTCAACAACTCTATGAGCTGCAGCTCTCAGCTATTAAAGATTTTTATCTAACTTTATTTTTGCTTTTCGCTAACCAAAGTTGTTATTAACATTTTAAAGCATCTCAATGACTGTTTAAGTTTTTTTTTAAATTAGAAATATCTAATAATAAATAATAATAAATAAAATAATTTAATGCTTGTTGGTAATTGAAGTCTTTAATTTTAATACAAAATTTTTTATATTAAAACGTTTAGAAATGATTAAAATTCTCTTGATTAAATGTTAATATTTCTCTCTTTCCCTCCCTCTACCGCTCTCTTGACATTTTTTTTTATATTAACCGTAAATCAAGTTCGTTTGTGAAGTCTTTTTTGTTTGTTTTTAAGAAATGCTAACATTTCAAGTGTGTTG
This sequence comes from Tachina lurida, assembly GCA_944452675.1. Lineage (NCBI taxonomy): Eukaryota > Metazoa > Arthropoda > Insecta > Diptera > Tachinidae > Tachina > Tachina lurida. Next base: position 10,216,517 of record OX101754.1, on the reverse strand, counting down.
CTTAAGTCTTTTGTTTTTGAAGTGCTTACAGTTCAAGTTTCTTGTTTAAGTCTAATTAAATTGCAAATTACTTTTTTTTAAATACATTTTTATGTTAAAAAAAAATTATTAAAAACTTATAAATAAAAAAATTTAAATTTTATAACATGTTTTAATAAAATCCTGCAATTTCTAAAACTTGTTTTTCATACGCTTGTGAATATGTTTTATTTACAAAAACAAAAAGTCTTTATTTTCTTGAACAAACAACCCTGATTATTTCTGTAACGGCTTGATTTAGCAATAACAGCAGAAAAAGAGTGTTAAGAAATTTTTTAACTTGGTATAGAGGTTGCTGGTTTTGTAGTGTCTAACGTCATAAGGCAACAATTTTATTGGAGCCACAAATATTGAGACACACACACACTTACACAACTGAACGCATGGCGATAAAATGTTGTTTGTTGGCTGCAAAAAAAAAAAAAAGACAATCGCATACAAGTTTTTTAAATGTCAATTGAAACATGAAACACTCAGACAAAAAATTGTTAAATGCAAGACTGTGGGACCACAGAGAGAAAAAGTATCATAATAAAGTGTATGTTTAAATAAATTTTTAATAAAAAAATAATAATTTCATAATTGGTTTGGGCATCACAACATTATTCTGAAATAAGTTTTTTTAATCTGAACGAAATTGTTTTTCAATTCATCTAGCCGCCTGAATCAAACAGTTTTTCATTAATAATTAGTGGTTATGTTTTTTTTGGGCACATGGCACACAGATGTAAACCCGGCCAAATTCTACTACAAGTCTTTGAATACACCAAAAGAAAAAGCTTGTAACTATAATCGAAAATTTTACTATTTTTTCGAGGTTTTCTAAGTTAATAAGTCATGGCACAATGCAACAGTCAATAAGTTTTTCTACAATTTTGGAAAAAAATTTACATTTTTGCTTAAAATGCTCTATACCTAATAAATTTATCCATTTGCTATTTACTTTGTTTCAATTGGAACAATTTTTCCAAATGTTTTTGCCCATTTTTTTGCCAGTTGCTGCATGCAAGTCTTAAACACATAACAAGTGTGCATTGCAGTTTTTATTGTTGGTGTTGCAGTTATTTTCTTTAATATTAGACAAGGGAGAGACAAAGATAATAAGAGGTGCCAGAGCAGCAAGCAGAAGTATAAAAAAACTGGGTTAAAACCAGTTGGCCACAGTTTGCTTTACATTTTTTGCTTTTTATTAAGCTGGAGGTTTGATTGTAAAACGGTTTTTGCATTCTTTTTTCATAATTCTTTTTTTACTTCGTTCTGTATACAATTTAATATTTTGTTTTTGCGGTTTCTTATCTTTTTTCTATTAAAAAGTTTTGTTGCCTTTGTTGTAGTTTAAGAAAAAAAAATGCAATGTTTTTAGTTTCTTTTGTTTGAAATTGAATTTTTAAGTTTAATGTTGCACCAGTATTTCAAGCTGCGAGTACAAACAACCCAAAGCAGCAACCACTGGCAACTAGTTGATTTTGTAATTTGCATTTTTGAATGCCTGTATAAATAATTAAGTACTTCTTTGGAAACTTATCGGTTTTGTGAATATTTTTTTCGCGGTTTCATTCAAATGTTACAAAATGTTAAAACGTACTTGCTGTCACAATTAATTGTTAAAATGTGGTGTTAAAATTATCGCTTTAAATACGTCTATATCTTAAAAGAATATTGATAAAAGCTAAAAAATCTTCTTTAAGATATTGCACAGCAATTCAAAATTTAGGAATAAGCATAAAAAATTTAATGTTAAGTCAAAAGCAACTTTTATTAAAACGAGCAAGCAGTCTATCTTAAAAACTTAATTTTTATAAATTTTTTAATTTTAATTTTTTTCTTCAAAAAGTACCTTTTCTTAAAAATAAATAAAGTTTCTCAGAAAAGTTCCTTTTATTAAAAGAGAAACTTTTCTTAAGACAGTACCTTTTCTTCCAAAAGAACCTTTTCTTCACAAGTTACATTCTCTCCAGAAATTTACTGCTGCTAAAAATATTTTTCTTCAAAAGTATATTTTCTTCAAAAAATTACTTCTTCAAAAATTACATTTCCTTCAAAAATTAAATTTTCTTGAAAAATTTAATTTTCTTCACAAATTACATTTGTTCAAAACGTACTTTTCTACAAAAAGTGCATTTTCTTCAAAAAGTACCTTTTTCAAAAGGAGTTTTTTTTTAAAAAGTACCTTGTTTCCGAAAAGTACATTTTCTTCAAAAAGTACCTTATCTCCGAAAAGTATATTTTCTTCAAAAAGTACATTTTCTTCACAAAAGAACTTTTCTCCAAAAAATAAATTTTCTTTAAAAAGCAGTACATTTTTTTTTTCAAAAGTACATTTTCTTCAAAAACTATCCTTTCTTCAAAAACTATATTTTCTTCAAAAAATTACTTTTCTTCAAAAAACACATTTTCTTCAAAAATTACCTTATCTGAAAAAGGACATTTTCTTTAAAAAGTACATTTTCTTCAAAATGTGCATTTTCTTCAAAAAGTAAATTTTCTTCAAAAGTACCTTTGTTTCAGAAAGTACTTTTTCTACAAAAATATCCTCAGCTTCAAAAAGTACATTTTCTTCAATACGTACATTTTCTTCAGAAAGTACTTTTTCTACAAAAAGATCCCTCGCTTGAAAAAGTACATTTTCTTCAAAAATTACATTTTCATCAAAAAACACATTTTCTTCAAAAACTTAATTTTCTTCAAAAAATACGTTATCTCCAAAAACTACATTTTCTTTAAAAAGTAGCTTTTCTTTAATAAGTAACTTTTCTTTCAAAAGTACCTTTTCTTTAAAAAGTACCTTTTCTTTAAAAAGTACATTTTTTTTAAAAAGTACCTTTTCTTTAAAAAGCACCTTTTCTAAAAATCTTCATTTTCTTTAAAAAGTACATTATCTTTAAAAAGTACATTTTCTTTAAAAAGTACCTTTTCTTTAAAAAGTACCTTTTCTAAAAATCTTCATTTTCTTTAAAAAGTACATTATCTTTAAAAAGTACATTTTCTTTAAAAAGTACCTTTTCTTTAAAAAGTACCTTTTCTTTAAAAACTACATTTTCTTTAAAAAGTACCTTTTCTTTAAAAAGTACCTTTTCTTTAAAAAGTATTTTTTCTTTAAAAAAGTACCTTTTCTTCAAAAAGTATTTTGCTTTAAAAAGTAAAGTATATTTTCTTAAAAAAAATTAGAAAAGTACATACATACATACATATATTTTCTTAAAAATGTTTTTTCTTAAAATAGATTTTTTTTGAAAAGTGCGGTTTTTTTCAAAAAGTATTTTTTTTAAAGTCCGGTTTCTTCAAAAAGTAAATTTTCTTAAAAAATTGCCTTCGTTCAAAATTGTTTTTTTTTTGTTTTCAAAAATGCATTGTTTAAAAGGTACCTTTTCATAAAAAATTTCCTTTCTTCAAAAAATTTCCTTTTTTAAAAAAAGTATATTTTATCAAAAAATTACTTTTCTAAAAAGCACATTGTCTTAAAAAATTACCATTTCTTACAAAATTACATTTTCTTAAAAAAAAAGATTTATCATAAAAAAAGATTTTCTTCAGAAGTCAGTTTTTTTTTAAAAAGTATGTTTTCTTCAAATGGTACCGTTTCTTAAAAAATTACCTTAAAATTTTCTTTTTTTTAAAGTACTTTATCTCAAGAAGGTGAATCTTCTAAAGAAGAACCTTTTCCAAAAAGCTTACTTTTGTAGCTACTCAGAAAAGTAGTTTCTCTTATAATACCTTTTATAAAAAAGTACAATTTATACATTGTAAAAATGTACTTTTTTTATAAAAAGTATTTTTTATAAAAAGTACTTTCTAAGGTATTACCTTTTCTAAAATTAATTTTTTCTTAAAAAATATCTTCTGCCCAAAAAGAGCACCTTTGATTAAGAAGTAGTTTTTCAAAAAGTTTACAAAAATGGAATTTTAGTTATTCACTTTATGCAAATGTTATTCACTATTCGAAATGTTTTGTTAAAAGTTAATGGAAATGCTCTAAGCTTTAAAGGGCTACAAATTGTTTGAAACAAAATAAAATCTGTTGTAATAATTATGTTGACTATTATTTTCTCAATTAGTTAAAACAATTTGTCAACTTTTTCCTAAGTTTTGTAATTTTACAATAAGTTACTACATGGTGGTTAATTGACAAATAACTTTCAAAATTGTGTTTTTTTCATACAAAAACAAAACAAAAGCTTGTTTGTGTCTTAAGTCTTTTGTTTTGCCCTTGTTTTGTCCTCTTTAACACCGTGTTTAAAGCTCCATTTGTTGGTTGGTATGTATTTGTTAATTATTTTTTTCTTTAACAAATGGATATTTTTTTTCTTTGTAAAATTTTAAATTCAATTAATCAACAATAAGAAGGAAAAAAACTTATAAAAAAATACCATTGTTATTTGTGCTTTTATATGGTTTTTAGTTGCTTACCACCGCAAGTAAATATTTTCAACAAAAAACCACAATATCATTACTAATCTCATGGTAATGAAGATGCTTTTTAAGTAAAAGAAATCTTTTTAGCAGACAAATATTTTTTGTTTGTAAAGTAACCAACCAGTCAGTACCCTTAACATTTGCTGCAACCTTAATCTTTGATATCAATATAAGTGAAGAAACATCTATGTAAGTCCATGGTTTGAGGTGTATTTGGCTTTGTGAAGGAACGTGTGGTAAAAGCTGTCTTTTTCTTGTTGTTGTCTTCTTGTCTTCGGAAACAAGTTTCTATTGATTGGTTCTTTCGTGTAGAAAGATTTTTATATGCTTAATACATACTTTCATTTGCTGTTGTTGATAGCGGTGTGTAAGTCATTGTGGTGGCTTTTAAAGAGTTTTTATAACATCTTAGTGTCTTTGGCATCATCTTGTTGTTTTATTTTTTTTTTTATTTTTTTATTTTTCATTTTCTATTTTTATAATGCAGCTTTGTAAATGTTCTATTGACCTAATTTTTTTTATATATGTATGTATGGCTTGTGTTGGCATGTTGATTTGTGTGTCTATAATGTTTCCTCAATTTCTTTTTTCTTTTTGCCTTAAGTATTAAAATAAAAGGTATATGATTAAAAGCAAGTGCTTGTTTCAATTTTTTATTATTAAATTAATGTAATGGAGATTTCAAGATATGAATGAAGTGTGGCTTTACAAACTTTAACTTTAAAAATCAGTAGTTTTCGTTTTTAATTACAAATACCGTATTAATGTGTTTAACACTTTTTTTCATAAAAAAAAAATTTAGAAGAAAGTTTTATTATATTTATTTATTCAAAGTGCTGGCTAAGTTATGGGTGTTTTGAAAGCAGCATGTGAACTCTGTTTTTTAAGTAACAGGTTCCGCTGCAGCCATTAATTAAAGTTTTTACTTTTTCTTTCAAACGAAAGTACTCTAATCTAATATCGCAACGAAAAACTTAAACTAAATTATATGCTTGTAAAATTCCAATCCCTTTGCGGAATTCATTGGTTTTATTTCTGCTCCAAAAATTCTCAACAAAATAGCAGCTATTAAAAATATACACTTACAGATCGATGCCAAGATTTTGAAACGAACCAAATATCTATATTAAATATGCAAAATATGCAGAAAAAGCTAAAATATACAAAAATAAGAAGTAAGACAAGTAGGCAAACAATTTATTAATACTATATCTTAAATGTAGAAATATCTTTAACTCCAAATATATATTTTTTCGGGCTGTGGCAAAATTAAATGATTTTGAGATTCGAAATCAAATAGTAATTTATAATACATTTTGATATTTGCCAAACGAATTTTAAAGTTAATTTATTTGGAAATAAAATTATATTCAAGTTCAATAAAATAAAATAGAAAAATGTTATTTACAAAAATTTTATTGAAGACGTTTTTTTAGAAGAAGAAATATATGCCACCACGAATCAGATGTTTGCATATTGAAATATGCAAAAAATATGCACTAATAAGAGCACAATATGATAGAAAAATATGCAAATATATGTATTTAAATTTTGTCGCCTTGGCTTTCGAAAAGTCCTGATGATGTGTTAAAATCAGCTAAAATTTGCAATGCCACTACATAATATTAAAATATGCAAAATAATGCGAAAGCCTTAAATAAAATCCAAAAAAAGGTACATGATCGCTTAAATATCTATAAAACTAAAAAAATATGCATATACTTTAAAAAAAAAAATTCAAAACATGCAAATATTATTCTTTTATGTATTCGCAAGTCCTTAATATTCAAAAATACGCCGTAATGCTAAAATATGCAAATATATGCAAAATATGCACTTTTTTTAAAGAGAATGCCTACTACTTTTACTAGGTGTTATCTTCTTTAGCAACGGGATGGTGATGTTGAAGAAAGAGATAGAGGAAAGCTTCATTATTTTAGAACTATGCATTTTTGCACATGTTAAATGAGGAGTATTAAATTTTTTTGAAGCAGACACTAATGCATAACAGAAAAACGCATGGTGTTGTCATTTAATGACTGTAGGATACAGGGCTTGAACCCAGGACCTTCGGTTTTGTAGTCAACTTGCTAACTACTTCAGCCAAAGCCACCCTCAATATATGCAAAACTTTGACTCGAACAGTCTTGAAAAGTATTAGTATCAGCAGCTAATATATGTTTTAATGCTAAAATATAAAAAAATCTCGCATCAACATTAAAATATGTAAAAAATATGCAAAACATATGCAAAACATATGCAAAAATATGCACTTCAAATTTGAAAAGAAAGTTATTCAAAAATACCTTAAACTCAAAAACATCACCCACTTATACATTTATAAAAGATAAAAGGTGCAAGCATAATCCGTAGTATTAAAATATGCAAAAAGTATGCAAAAATATGCACTAAACATTTTATACAAAAGCTTTAAAAAAGCCAAAAATGTACATAAATCATTCAATTAAATATATATGTATATAAAATTAAAATGAGCAAAAATACTTCCTTGTATTAAAATATGCAAAATAATATGTATTTCACTTTTGACTCGAAAAATGCCTAAAATTAATAGCAGTAAAAACGTAACACAACATGAAAATATGTAAAAAAAAACATAAAAAATTATACATGATAAATGAATATGCTTTTTAAAAAATTTCAAAACATTACTTTTATTCTTTTATGCACTTGCAAGACCTTCATATACAAAAATACGCAGTAATATTAAAATATGCAAAATATGCACTTAAATTTTAATGCCACATATTTTAATCGAAATGTATTAATATCAGCATATACTAAAAGAAAATATGAAAAATTACGCCATAACATTAAAATATGCAAAAAATACACAACAAAATATGCACTTAAAATTTGAAAATAAAGTTATTCAGAAATGCCTAAAACGCGCAAACATCATCCACTTATACATTTATAAAATAAAAATCGAAAAGTGCTAAAATTGATTAAAATCAGCAAATAATAAGGCTAAAATAATTAAAAACAAGCCATATTATCAAAATATATATGTATGTAAAAAATATGCAAAATATGCAATTCAAATGTAGCGCCAAAGCTCTTTTAAAATACAGAAAACATATGAATATTATCCACTTACATCTTTACAAGACCTAAATATTACAATATACTCTGTAAAATAAAAATATGCAAAATATGCCGTTAAATTTTGACGCCAAAAATCATAAAAGTATTAACATCAGCAGGTTAATATATTGTGATGACTAAAATCTACAACAAACACATTGTAGTATTAAAATATGCAAAAATATGCAAGAAATATGCCAAAGTATTTAGTGCACACTCAACGCCAAAATTAAAAAAAATATACCTGAAGTATACAGTATCATCTTCTTATATATTTACAAGACTCAAATATGAAACAAATGCTGTATGCAAAAGCCACAATATTAAAATATGCAAAAATATGCTCTATAAACTTAGTGCCAAAGCACTCTCAAAATTCTGAGACACATAAATATCATCGGCTAATATGTAAATATATTATTAGCACAAAAGTATGAACATTTAAGACTTACTATGGAAGTATACAAAAAATATGCATAATTATGCGAAAATAAGCAAATTATGACCCGAAATGTTTGCCTTCAAGCTATTGAAAACAATTTTGACATACATACATATACATATAAATATTACCCATTTCATTATTTCTAAGAATAAAATATGCTAAAATGCTCTAGAATATTAAAATATATAAAAAATATGCAAAAATATGCACTGAAAATTTGGGTACCAATTGCTAAAAAAAATCCTGAAAATCTACTGCCCATGAACTCTGAAGATTAAAATATGAGAAATTGTGAGATAATAAAAAAATAAGCAAAAATATGCATTAAAAAATCGATTTTGAAAATGACCTAAAAGGTATTAAGTTTTTTAAACTTCACATAGAATTTTAAGTTCGATTGTATATTTTTGAATTTTTTCTGGCAATAAGCACACGCAATTGACTAAAATTTGTAATGGCTATTTGTTGTTCTAGGCTTTAGTTAATTTCATGACGTCTACTATCTAATTGTTTCGATGATTATTTACCTCTTAAGTTACGAATGAAGCATCTACGGAAGCAAGAAATATTTAAACAAAAATGTTGAAAATGTTTTCTGGCTTATACAGAACCTAAAAAAAATAAAATAATAACATTTATTATGCAAGCACTGCATTGCTTACATAAAAGATTTTAAGTTTCCATTATGTATGCTTCTTCCATTTACTTACAAAAAGTTTAGAAAAATCGTTTTCATTCATAAATTTATTCCTTCGTATTTGTATTCTTTTTTTTTTTTTTGTTATTCTATTTTTTAGGTATAATGTAATTTAAAACTATTGGTTTAGCTTTAAACGTATTTTTTTTATTATTATTATTTTTTTGTTAACACTTACTCAAGTTACATATTAAATCGGTTAGATATTTATGTGTGTTGTTTTTTAAAGCATACCACTATTAGTTAATATGCCTTACGGCATTAAGTTTTGTTATATTACACTTCTTATTTGTCTGCTATATTTTTTTTTATGTAACTGCTACCAGTCTTGGTCCATTTATGGTCTTAAATTGCTACACATACAAGCAGCTCAGTTTTCAATTTATAGCAAGAACGTGTAGTATATGTATATTTTTTTCAGCTATTCCATGTCATTGTCTTATGTAGTCTGCTTACGTATGTTTGTAGTTTTTTTTTTTTTTGTCTGCTGGCGTATTTGGCAATAATAATGAAAGCTCTTTTGCATTTAATTTGCTTGTGCGTGTTTTTCATATAAATTCGCATTGTTATTTGCAAAACTAAAAGTGAAGGAGGTGTGTATAAAATTACCATTTGCCATTGACTTTATTATTGCAGGTTTGTCTATGGTAATTAACTTGATTTGAAGAGTTTAGAGTATTAAAAAAAATTTATCAATTACTATTAATTGATAAAAATTTATGTTTAATAGCTGAAAAAATCCATAAAATTAATACCAAAATCTATTAAAAAACAAATTAAGCCAAAGAGATTTTACATACTGTTCAAAGTTTGCTTCTTAAGTCTTTTGTTATTATTTTGTTTACAAAAGAGTTCACATATGGCAAACATTTTTTAAAGTATGTCGCTTAAGTCCTTGGTGAATTTATTTCCGGTTTCCTTTTTTCTTTTTGTATTGTAAACAAATTTTGAGAGCACAAAATTATTCTGCGCAATTATCCCAAGTTTGTTTCTTAAGTTCTTTTTGTTTACAAAGTGGTTTACATTTTATTCAAGTATACTTCTTAAGTCTTTTAGCAAAGAGGCCGCTCTCAGCAAAAGAGGGAAATTTTTTCATTGTTTTGTTGTTTTTTTCAAGAATTCAGCTTCTTGCAGTGTTACCATATGTGAAGATTTATCTTATTTTTGAAGTTTTTAGACATGAAAAAACGACCAAAAAGATTTCTTAGATAAAAATGAAATTTAAAAAATGCGAATCTTGGGACTTTTAATATATTATTGAGGAGTCTTTTGACTAAAAACTGCTTGCATATTTTCGGAATTGTTTCATAATAATCTTACACACATTCTATACAGTTAATATTTTGTGTTATTTAGCCTTACGTTTAATAGTTACCTGGAAACAAAATAAATTTTAACTCATTATTGTTAAATAAAATAAAGAAAGATTTTTAATTAAAAAAAAGATTTTTTTGCTCGACTTGAAGATTTTTGAAAAATAATTATTTCAACACTGGCTTCTTGTTACCGAATTTTTGTTGTTGTTGTTTTTTTTTAAATCGTTGGCATTAGTTATTGTTTTTTTTAATAAATAAAAAAATAAACTAGTCTAATGAAAGTAAACGGTAGGGCAGTTTTTGAAACAATGTGTACATATACATAGAAAAAAATGTTTCTTCTTGGAGATTATTTTAAACAATAAAATGAAATAAACATTTTTAGCTATTGTAAAAATTTTAATAAAATTGAAAAGAAAAAGTGATAAATCAAAATGAATGCTAATGTATAATAATAAAAAAAAAGTCGTGGAAGAATATTATAATAAAATTTAGGTTAAATCTTAATTTGCTTTTAAAGCGAAAGTTGATGTATTAAAGTAATAAAATATTATGGGACCTTTATTTTGTTTCTTAATGAAACTGACACTTGAGGACTCATTATAAAAACATATTTGGGTGGGCTATCTTTGCTTTTCTAACTTGTTAAGAAAAAGTGTGGATGTTGTCGCTCAATTTTTATTGATTCAAAGAAATTTTTAAGAACAGTTTTTTTAACATTCTGTTTCAGCCATATAAAACACCATTAGCACAAAACTTTCTTGCATAGTGTGCCGAAAGTGCCGAAGGTGTTAACATCATTTTAAAACAAAAGTTTTGTAAAAATATTAAAGCGAAAAAAAATATATTAAAAATTATTTTTTTAGTTCATGTGGTGAAAGCGTTACAAAAACAGTTCGAATGAAAAGTTTAATTATATTCAATGTGATTACTATAATTACATTGATACACAGTCATGATGCGCAGGTAAACAAATGGAAATAACTAAAGTTAAGCAGTAAAAACGTTTACGATCTTATAGTTTCTTGGCTACACTTACCCTAAGCCGGCAAAAATTGTTCTGGAAAATAACCCTCAAACCAATAGTAGTAGCACTCCACCAGCGGTTGTACAGGGTGATTCTATAGATAATATTATTACAGAGCATAAGCAACTGATCTTCTCCTCTTTACTAAGTGAAACAGCAAATGCAGATTCTTCCCTGGGCCAAGGTGAAAGTAAATATTTTGGCAGCAATAAATGTGCTCAATGCAGTAAGTAATTTAATAATGTTTGTTCTTAAAGCAGAACCCTTAAAAATTATCAAATTACCTTCTGCACAGCCTGTGGTGTACCCAATGTCAATCGTATTGTGGGTGGAAGCCGTGTACACACCAATAAATATCCTTGGATCACTCAAATACTACGAGGCTCTTTTCAATTTTGTGGGGGCGCTTTAATCAATGATCGTTATGTCTTAACGGCAGCCCATTGCCTTTATGGTATGGATATTAGCAGCATATATGTAAGACTCTTGCAGCTGCTTAGAAATTCTGCTGCTGAAGGCATTGTGCGTAAAGTGGCCTTTGCCAATACGCATAATCTCTATAATCCCACTACCCTGGAAAATGATATAGCTCTGTTAAGGCTGGATCAACCTGTGCCCTTGCTCAACCCCATAAGGCCTGTTTGTCTGCCCGCCACACCTGACCAAAATTTCAATTTTCGACAAGCGATAGTGGCTGGTTGGGGTCTGACCTCGGATGGTGGTAATCAGTCTACTTACTTGCAAGAACTGGTAGTGCCTATTTTAACAAATGTGCAGTGCAGAGCTACATCCTATAAGTCCATGATAGTGGACACCATGCTGTGTGCTGGTTATATCGAGGGAGGCAGAGATTCTTGCCAGGTAATTTATAAACAAACAAAAAACAATTGTAACATCTAAACAAATAAAATAAAATTATTTATTTGAAACGTTTTAGGGCGACAGTGGTGGTCCTCTCATTGTGCCTGATGGTATTTTTCGTTTGGCTGGTGTGGTATCCTTTGGCTACGGCTGTGCTAATCCTAATGCTCCGGGTGTTTATACAAGAGTTAGTAAATACTTAGACTGGATTGCGGCCAGTACACGAGATTCCTGCTATTGTGTGCGTTAATTATTTAATATTAAGTTTATTTTTTATCAAATGTATGTCAGTTAATAAAAATTTATAAGAAAGTGAATTTTTTTTTTAAACAAACACAACCCGTGAAGCGATTAGCTTGTCTGCAAAAAATATCCAGTGTCTGTGGCGGGAATCGAACTAACGGCCTCTAGACTGAGAGGATAGTATCGCTAGAAATAATAAAAATTTTGTTATGAAAATTCCTTTTCTGCTTTAAACTTTAATTAAAAACTCAACATTTTTAAGTTTTCCTCTTTGCAGAGCAGTTAAATTTTTTTATTTATAGTTTGCATATAAACTTGATTCCGGTGAAAATAATTGAGTGGTAAATATGCTTTTAAATGTTTTTCCCTGTGTAGTGCATAGTTTGCCAAACAAGGGAGCTTTGCATTTTTAGAATATTTTAGTAGCACCAAAAGCATACTTTTTGTTAATGCCTATTTTTGTATATTTTTGCATATTACAATTATGTATATGTCGTATTTTTCTCTATTTTTGGCATTAAAAGTACATAAACTGAGGGTATTTTTGTGTTGCGGAAATTTTAAAACAATTTGGCGCCGCATATAATAGTGCATATTTCTGCATATTTTTGCATATCTTTACATATTTTTTTTATTATGACGTATTTTTGCATGTTCTGATCCTAAAGGTGAAAAAACTGAATATATTTTATTTTTTCAAATATTTTTTAAATTTTTTTCCACAAATATGTTATTTTTGCATATTTGCATTTTTTTTTGCATATATAATATTATAGCGTATTTTTTGCTTATTTTGTTCTAAAAGTTATATAAGCTGAGTATACATATATGTATATTTTAAGTTTGTTTTTACAAAACGCTAAACATTTTTGGTCGATATAGTTTTGCACATTTTTGCATATTTCTGCATATTTTTTGCATATTATAAGATTTGCGGGGTATTTTGCATGTTTTGAAATTAAATGTACATGATCTGAATATATATTAATGTTTCAGATGTTTTGAAAAATTTTTGGTGCAGATGTGCTAGTGCATATTTATATTGCATATTTTTGCATATTTATATTTTTGCGTATTTTAGTCTTAAAGGTGTACGTTTAAATGTTTCAAAAATATTTTTGCATGTTTTGCATGTTATAATATGACGGATTTGACATGTTTCGGTACCAAAGATGTACAAGTTAAATAAATCTTAATTTTCAAAATGTTTTTGAAAATCGTTGACTTAGATAAACATACATACGTATCTATATATTAGATATATGTACATATATTTCTCGAAATTTTAATTTTTGTGTATTTTAGTGTTAACGGTATACGAGCCAAATATAGTGTGATGTTTCAGACATTTTTGAAAATTTTGGTATAGACTTATTTTAGCACATTTTTGCATATTTTTGAATATTATAATATTATGGCGTATTTTGCATGTTTTGATGTTAAATGTGTACAGGCTGTATAATGATTTGGAAATTGTGGAATATTTTGTCATACATATCTTTTTGCATATTTCTGCATATTTCTACGTATTTTTGCATATTATGGCATATTTGGCATGTTTTGGTGCTAAAGGTGTACAAGTTGAAAAAATCTTAATAATTTACATATTATTGCAAATTTTTGTACATGTCTGCTAGTGCATATTTATTTTGCATATTTTAATTTTTGTGTATGTATATAAAATAAATATGTTTTAATGTTTTAGAAATTTTAAAAATTTTCTGCATTGATGTCATTTTGCACATTTTTGCATATTTTTGCAAAGATTAGGGCATATTTTGCATGTTTTCATCTTAAATGTATATCTTAATGTTTCAGATATTTTTGAAAATTTGTTGGTACATGTGTATGTTTGGGTTAGAGCATATTTATTTTGCATATCTTTGCATATTTAATTTTTGCTTATTTTCACTTTAAACGCATACAATCTGAATACGAGTATATTTATATGTTTCAGAAATGTTGAAAATTTTTGCCATTAATATCGTTTGATGTATTGTTGCACATTTCTGCATATTTTTGCATATTATATTATTATAGCATATTTTGCATATTTTGGTGCTTAAGCTGAATATATCTTAATGTTTCACAAATTGCTAATAGCTTTGTCATCAATATGCTACTGCATATTTATGAATTTTCTGCATATTTTTGCATATTTTTGCATATTATGATATTATGGCGCTAAAGGTGCACAAGTTGAATAAATCTTAATGTTTTATATATTACTGCAAATTTTTGCGCATGTCTGTTGGTGCATATTTATCTTGCATATTTCTGCATATTTTAATTTTTGCGTATTATAGTCTTAGGTATATAAGCTGAATATGTTTTAATGTTTTAGATATGTTAGAAATTTTCGGCATTGATATCGTTTTATATATTTTTGCATATTTTGCATATTTTTGCATATTTTTACATATTATAAGATTAATGCGTATTTTGCATGTTTTGATCTTAAATATATAAAATCTGAATATATCTTAATACTGCATATATTTTTGAAAATTGTTTGGTACATGTGTATGTGTTAGAGCATATTTATTTTGCATATCTTTGCATATTTAATGTTTGCTTATTTTCACTTTAAGCGCATAAATCTGAATATATTTATATGTTTCAGAAATGTTGGAAATTTTTGCCATTAATATCGTTTGATGTATTGTTGCATATTTCTGCATATTTTTGCATATTATATTATTATGGCTTATTTTGCATATTTTGGTGCTAAAGCTGAATATATCTTAATGTTTCACAACTTGCTAATAGCTTTGTCATCAATATGCTACTGCATATTTTTGCATTTTCTGCATATTTTTACATATGTTTGCATATTATGATATTATGGCGCTAAAGGTGCACAAGTTGAATAAATCTTAATGTTTTATATATTATTGCAAATTTTTGTGCATGTTTGTTGGTGCATATTTATCTTGCATATTTCTGCATATTTTAATTGTTGCGTATTATAGTCTTAGGTATATAAGGTGAATATGTTTTAATGTTTTAGAAATGTTTCGGCATTGATATCGTTTTATATATTTTTGCATATTTTGCATATTTTTGCATATTATAAGATTAATGCGTATTTTGCATGTTTTGATCTTAAATGTATATAATCTGAGTGTATCTTAATGTTTCAGATATTTTTGAAAATTGTTTGGTACATATGTATGTATGTATGTGTTATAGCATATTTATTTTGCATATTTTTGCATATTTAATTTTTGCTTATTTTCACTTTAAACGCATACAATCTGAATATATTTATATGTTTCAGAAATATTGAAAATTTTTGCCATTAATATCGTTTGATGTATTGTTGCACATTTCTGCATATTTTTGCATATTATATTATTATAGCATATTTTGCATATTTTGGTGCTAAAGCTGAATATATCTTAATGTTTCACAAATTGCTAATAGCTTTGTCATCAATATGCTACTGCATATTTATGAATTTTCTGCATATTTTTGCATATTATCTTCGTTTTTTTTTGCATATTTCCGTGTTTAAGGCATAAAAGCTGAATAAATATGTTTATTGTTCAGACATTTTTTAAAATATTGGTAATGATATGTTAGTACATACTTTTGCATATTTCTGCATATTATAATATTTTGATGTATTTCTTTTTCATGTTTCGTTCTTAAAACAGTATATATATTTTTTTGATTCATAATTTGTTTTTTAGTTTTTGTATCGAAATGTTAGAGCATATTTTTGCATATATTTGCATATTATTGCATATATCCATATATTGTAATATCTTTTGGAATATTTTAGTTCAAAAAACATGATTATTTTTCTTTTTTTATAATTTTTTTTTAGCACGTGGTGCTATTTACAGAATTATTTCAGACTTTTAAGAAGTTATAAACAATTTTTATAGAATAATTTCTGTGGTGTGGTATTTAAAATATTTTTTTATTCAAAAATTTGCAAGGTGCTGTCAATAGTAGATTTTTATTTATGTAGAAAAAGTGGGTGTAAATTTTAGGTTTCAGATTAAAATAATTTTTAGTTAAAAAAATGTATGTTTATTTAATTTTTTTTATTTATTTTCCATTAGAAAATTAGCCACGCTTTTGCGACTCTGAGTTTAATTTCCGCAATGTCCCCATTTGAATATTTTTAAGCTATTAATTATTTCATAAGACACTTTGTAGGAGAAAATTGTGAGTTTATTTTTCTCATTTTCCTCTTTCTGCAATTTCTAACAATCACTTTAAAGCACAATTACAAGACATTTATAATTTTAACTGCTGTGCTGTGCAATAAAATGATTTAATTACAGAAAAATCACTTTTTCCTCTTTTTAAGTATGAAATTTTTTTAGCAGCTGATGAACTTCAACACGCCAAATTGTTGACATAAAATACAAAAAGACAAAAGAAAAAACATTTTCTCTGCCCCACCACAATAACAGTGGAATGAATGGTAAAAATTTAGTCTACAGCATTTTCATTACGGTTGATTATTTTTTTTAATATCATTTGTAACTAGTTGCGGTTATTTATTCTACTCAAAAACATTTAATAGCTGGTATGAATTTCTGTCATAAGAAACTTTTAAAACTTGTAAAAATTATGGGAAATAATAATTGTGTGTGTGACTGTTTTTTTTTTCTTCGTTCCTTCTCTTCTCTCTGTGCGATTATGTATATTTTTAATCTCATTATAAAGTTTCTTATGGTAATTTTTCGTTTGAATGCAAGCAACTAGTTTTAATTACACTTATGCGAGTATTTATTTTACTATAAGCATTTTTTTCTTGCAATTTAAAAAAAAATAACAGAGTGTTGATGAAAACTTGTGAACGTCAGGCAGTCAGTTGTGTGTATGTACTTGGATTGTATATGTTTGTTTGAAGTGGTAATTTTATGCAGTTTATACTAGCAGACATTGGGGTGGTTGGCAGTTTTTGCTTCGAACCGTCGGTCTCATTAACATCGTCGCAACCACACACACTTTGCACCTCATAAGCTTATTTTAATGTATTAAACACCACTAAGTAAAGGCAGCAAGGGAAATTTAATATTATTTGCTTGTACATGGTCCTTCGAACCGTCGTTCGCATTAACATCGCTACCACCACACTACGACAGACTTTGCATCTTCTAAGCTTATTTGAATGTATATAACTTCAGAAGTGAAATGTATTATTATTTGCTTGCACATGGTCCTTCGAACCATCAGTCTCATTTACTTTGCTATAACCACACAACGATAGACTTTGCACCTTATAAGCTTACTTTAATGTCTTAAGCTTCACTAAATAACGACAGCAAGTGAAATGTAAAAAAAAAATTATTGCACATGGTCCTTCGAACCGTTAGCCTCAATAACATCGCTACCACATTACTAAAACAGACTTTGCAGCCTCTAAGCTTATTTAAATGTCTAAACCTTCAATAAATAAAGACAGCAAGTGCAATTTAATAATGTATTTTCTTGCACATGGTCGTTCGAACCGTCAGCCTCATCAACATCGCTAGCACAACACTAAGACAGACTTTGCAACTTCTTAGCTTATTTAAATTTCTTAAACTTCACTAACTAGAGACAACAAGTGAAATTTAATAACTTATTTTCTTGCAGATGGTCCTTCGAACCGCCAGCCTAATTAACATCGTTACGACCACACTACGACAGACTTTGCACCTTTTAAGCTTATTTAAATGTCTTAAGCTTCACTAAATAAAGACAGCAAATGAGATTTGAAAGATTGCCTGCACGTGGTCCTTCGAACCGTCAGTCTCATTAACAACGTTAGAATTGCATTATGATAGGCTTTAAGCCATCCAGCTTATTTAAATGTTTTAAACTCCACTAAAAAAGGACAGCAAGTGAAATTTAATATTATTTGCTTTGATTGCACATGGTCCTTCGAATCGTCGGTTTCATTAACATCGCTAGCATCACACCATGACACACTTTGGATCTTCTAAACTTATTTAAATTGCTTTTAGTTCTCCTAAAAATACTACAGATTACTTGTTAACACTATGGAGCAGTAAAATCAGATAGATAATATCGAGCCGTATTTTCGATTTTATCGTAAGCGACATGTTATCGAAAATATACTTTTTTATTGAAATTAAAATATTAAGGGCCTATCCATAGTTTAGAATTATCAAAATGACAAAATTGTTGACAACTTTTAAGATATGGGCTGTTCAATTTTATCGCAAGCGACAATTTATGTACAAAAACATATTTGAGTATTTTAAAAAAACCTTCTCCTGAAAACTTTCATTTTTGTCGCTTACGATATATCGAAAATAACGCTCGATATAAAGAATACTTATGAATTTTTTGGGAATAGGGGGATAGTATTCTTTTCCAATTATTTTTATGTCTATAGTCCGCAAACTTCACCCAGTCTCTAAACAAAGGCACACAAAAGTTTCACATTACAACTCAAAAATTTGCTGATGGTCCCTCGGACCGGAATGGCTACCGTGTAAATTACAGTCTTAATGCAAAGCATGCTTTACTCCAAATATACCTGCTACAATATATTTGGCACATCAAAGTTTTTTTCAGTGTAAAGCAGTTTTCATGCTTTACAATTACTAATTTATTAATGGTCCTTCGAGCCGGCAAATTTAACAGAAGTTTGCCAGAAAATGGCAAAGGCAACAAAAATTTCAAAATTGAAATAAAAACTTAATACTGCTTCTCGCAAGCGCTAAATCTTAGGCAAAACATTTTTTTGTAGCTCTGAATACGCTCCTTTTGTTTTCCAAAATGTGCTCCACCCTAATACTCTGCCGTCTATAGATACATATGTACATAGTACATATGTATGCCTTTAATTTTTTTTTTTTTTTTTGCTTTTAAAGCAGTAATTCAAAGCCTTTGTCTTTCATTCATTTCAAACAAGCGCGCATTTGAAATGCACAAGATTTATTCATGACTGATTTGACTCTAAAGTGTGTGTTGATTTTCTAATTACGATCGGAAAGTAAATGGAGTATTATTTAGTTAAACTTTTTATTTATGATTATTTCTTAAATTTTAACTAAAATAATGTTAAATAGCATTTTTTGCCGGCATAAATTAAAACATGCCGTAAAATGATTAATAGTATAACAATTAAAAACAAAAGGGAAATATATATCGTCACCTTAAATGCAAACGGACGTAACTACACTTTTATATTTTTTACAGGAGAACATGTATGCAGTTTGATAAAAAGAACCACAACCAATCAAACACTCGATTTCGAATTTTTGTGTAGTTACACGTCCGTTTGCATTTATGGTGACGATATACAAATTAAATATGTATATACAAAATTATCTTGTAAGTTTCCTGTTAAGAAATTTTTTCTTATGTTGTCTTGACAACAGCAAAAATATTTCGCAAAAAAATTTTCATCTGGCTATTATTTTGTTTTTTGTTCCCTGACATTTTACAAGTGATAAGAATGCCGAGCTTTTAAACTTTTGTTTCTTTGTTGTAAAAAGCGTAGCAAAAAGCCCTAGGACCTTGAGGGATTTGTCAGCATCATTAAACAAGAATGACAACAACAACAAAAACAAAAAACGGATAAAACTCATACTCAGCCAACTAAATTGTAACACAATGTTGAAATTTCCCCCCTGCCAAATAAAAATTGGCCAAGACAATCAACATTAAGTAAAAACTAAAACTCCAATAAAAAATAAAAGAAATACAAACACACGGATTAAATTACCACAGGGATGTTATTGTTGTCTGCTGAGAAATCTTTGTTCAAAAGGAATTTTTAAAAGGGGAAATTTTTTCGCTTAGTTTATTCCAAGGAATTATTTTTTATACCAAAATGAAAAGGGAATTTAATTTAAAAATTAATGGTTATCAAGCAAATAGGGTTTGGTTTGAACTTAAATTAAACCTGGATTAAGATTAATTTTAAACTATGGTTTAAAAAAGTTTAAGGCAAGCTTAAACTCTTCTGAAGTTTATTTAAACTTTAGTTTAAAGCAGGATTAAAGTAGTTTACACTCTTGCTTTCGAACCTAAAATATGTTGGTATAAACTTGAAATAAGGCAAGATTAAGGTTAGCCTTAAGCTTGAGTTTAAGAAACTCTAAAACAAGTATTAGCTTTATGTTTTATGTTAAGCACGAGATTAAGTCCAGGATATTAAGCCAGGATTAAACTAGTTTAAAATGTGAGCTGATTCCATTTCTTAAAAGCCGTAAAGTTAAAGTGTGGCTTAAAATCGGGCTTTTATAAAACGTTCCTAGCTTAAACTTACATTTACTTTAATATTCGTTTATAAATAAAGCCGTTGGATAAGAAACAAGTTTAATTATTTTGAGCTCATTGTAATCCTAGTTTAAACTAGATTTATAAATGTCTTATAAATCTACATCAATTGTATTTTTATTTGTTTCTTTTTTAAGATTTGGTTTAAACTAGATTCTAACATAGCTTAAATTAAACGTAAATCAAGTTTAAAATTAGCCTTAGAAATAATCTACCTTATCGTGGTTGGCGTATTTCAAATACGACTACGACTGTTTCTAATCTATTACCAGTCGTAGTCGTATTTAAAATACGCCAACCACGATAAGGCAGAATGTATTATGAGTTTATACTTAGTTGCTTAAACTAAGCTTAAAGTAATTAAAAACTGAACTTAAACTGAGTTAAAAAACTCAATTTATTCGTATATCTTATCTTGTGATCACTGAGGTATAACTTGAGCTTAAAGTTCGTTTTGGCTTAGAGTCATCTGGACAGTAATTAAAGGCATTTTAGATCCCATCATTAGCCCGCTGAATCATATTCGTGAATAATATTAAATACAGTTCAAGAAAATTAAAGTTAGCTTAAACTAATTTTAGCCTAAGTTTAAACTTATTTCAATATAACCTTAGCCATGACTTAAGCTTCTCTTAAAAAAATTTAAACTTAGCTTAGGGTTAAACTGGCTTTTAAGTAAGCTTAGCTTAGGGTTAAACAGTCCTTAAACTAAGCTTAGCTTAGGGTTAAACTGGCTTTAAACCAAGCTTAGATTAGGGTGAAAGTGGCTTTAAACTAAACTTAGCTTAGGGTTAAACAGGCCTTAAACTAAGATAAACTATGGCTTAAATAACTAAAATCAACTATTGCTTAAGCTGAGTTTAAGCTAAGTTTAACACTATGTAGTCTATGTCAAGTCTAACACCGACTTAAATTTGTTTTGAATTAAGCTCGAAACTTAATATTTTTTGGTTCTGGTCTTACACCAGCAACAATAAAAGCCTTGTTTTCCAGTCCAGCTTTGCTTAACCTAATTAAACTAAGCTTAAACCAAGTTTAAGGCCTAAACTTGTTTTAAAATAGAACTAACTATGGTTTAAGCCTTGCTTAAACTAAAACTAACTTACTCAACTTTGGTTAAAGCTGAGTTTAACTTTGATTCTAGTCTAAGCCAGCTAGAATAAAAACATCCTGCTTTGCTTAAGAAAATTAAACTTAGCTTAAACTAAGTTTTGCTTAGGTTAAACATGACTTAAACTTACCTTAAAAATTGCTTATAATTCCTTTAAACTAAAAACAAATTAGGTTTAAACTGAGCTTAAACTAAGTTTGATTCTAGTCTGAGCCAGACTTAAACACGGCTTAAGTTTCTTTTAAAATTAAATCGAATAATAATAGTTTGTGGTTGTGTTTTTACACCAGCAATGATCAAAACATTATTTTCTAAACCAAGTTCGCTTAAGTATGTAAATCAAGCTTAGCTTAAACTTAGTTTAACTAAGAGGTAAACTTGTTTCAAACTAAGAACAACTAGAACTTGAACTTTGTTTAATCTAAAATCAACTTTGGTGTGTGCTGAGCTTAAACAAAGTTTGATCCCAGTCTAAGCCAGGTTTAACTGCCGCTTAGATTTGGTTTAAAATAAATTTGAATCAGAGTAAGTTTTGGTTATGGTTTTACAATAGCAATAACTAACGGATTGTTTTTGAATCTAGCTTCGCTTAAATAAATTAAACTTAGCTTTAGCTAAGTTTAGCTGAGGCTTAAGCTTGTTTTAAAATAATATTAACTATATGGCTTAAGCTTGGCTTAAACTAAAACCAACTTTGGTTTAAGCTTAGCTTAAGCAGAGTTTGACTCTAGTCTAAGCCAGTCTTTTAACACCGTTTTAGATTCAATTCGAATCATAAAGTTTTTGTTTTTGATTAAACCTATACTAACACCCTGTTTTTACAACCCGAACCATCTACTTGAGTAGAAAATGTTTATGGAAAAGACTCACTTGTTTGAGTGATTTTCATAACAAATTTTGAAACGAGTTCCCTGCCCGACTTGTAGAACCAGGGTGTATATATTTTAGTTTCATAAATGAGGCTTACTTTAAACTAGTATTAAATCAGGTCTACTTTTATAACCACTTTGCTTATAAAACTCTTTTGAATTTCTCTACACAATAATATTTGAATTTTAAAACAAACTTCAAATTTCCTTTTAAAGTTATTAACAACAATCAGCATTTTTTTTTGGCCTTTTTCCATATGCAAATATGTATGTTTGTATGTACATACAAACATTTAATCATTTCGAAAATGTTTATAATATTTTTTAAAGCAATTTTTCTTCGTTTTGAAATTCTTTAACTGATTTCATGGCAAACAACTGTATCAGGTTGCACTTTTAGTAAATTGTGAGGGGCATAAAGCTGTTGACTTTTTTTCCACAATTTTGCCGTAAAGATAAAAGTATGTCAGCCAGTCACTTTGTCAGCAAACAAGACACAACATATGAAAAGAAAAAAAAAATACAAACATACACAACGAAATCATGGAATCAAATACTTTGAAAAATATTTCGATGATCTTGTTTTTAAAAAAAAAGCTGAAATTACAAAACAGGGAAAAAAACCTAAAACTCTTTAACTACAAATCTTACATTTGAAAATCAAAGTTCAAAGCCGGTTTATTGTTTTGAGATCAATATCTTAAGCTAAAAACTATTGGAGGTTTAGCTAAAGTTACGAGGTATGTTCGAAAATTATATGCAATTGGTTGGCTCGCCAAAAAAGCAAATAAGACTTGTTTGAAAAATTCCTTTGGATGTTTCTCGGAAACTAGAGACGTCTTTGAGGAATCACCATAAAATTTCTGCTGCAGCAGACCGACTTCGGGCTTACTTAGTCTAATGTTGCCATCCCTTTCTAGATCTTTAAAAGATAAAAGCCATTTGGTCAAGTGGAAGATAGGGAGTATTTTTTGCACCGCGTATTTTGTTTAATATATTGCAGTCTCTTCCTATCGTGTTTGAAATTTGAATTTTATTTCAAACCTTTTCTTTCCATTGTTGGAAAAAGCATTGCTTTTAAACATGAAGTTAAATTCCATTAGCTCCCTCCCCCTCACTTTATAAATAAGCCAGCTAATGAACGCAAAGAAACAAAATTCATTATCTCGACTTGTCAAGCGGCAAATGTGGAAAAATTTGCAACTTTCTTGCAACAAGTTTATTTTTTTGGATCTTTTTATCTTTCTGCTTTCGTACATATTGAAAATGAAGGCTACCTGTTCCAAACTGTTAATAAAATTACAAAAAAAAAAGAAATTCCTTTAACAAACCAAACAAAAACTTAACTATTTTTACCACAAAATATTTTCTTACCGGTTTCTACGTTGACTTTTCGTCGATTGTTTTTTTTTTTTTTGAGATTGTTCATTCAGTTGACTGCCTGACTGGCATCTCATGTAACTTTTACATGAATATTAAAAGGCTTTTTCGTATTTTTTGAAAGCTTACAAAGTAGTAGGTGGCTTAAAGATTTTCATTATTTTTGGCTGCAAGTGAAAAAGTGTCTAATTGAAGATGCCTAAGTGCTGTTGATGTTAATTTGAATTTATTAGCAAATTTTAACCAAGAGATAATCTGCAATGCATGCGAAATGCATGAAAATGTTCATAGACTAACAAATTAACTAAAAAGAGAAATCAAGGGAAATTTTTTAAAAAATAAAAAACTTAATTAAAAACTTAAGTTACAAAATATTTTTTTTTTCAAAGAAACCTACCTAGTATTTTTTTCTAATATCGTAAATTAATTATGCACAAATTATTAATTTTTTTTTATGTACATATACTTAATTAATAAATTTAGTTTAGGTAAAAGCAGAATATTAGCTTAAGTTATACGTAATGAGCTTAATATCGTAAGTTTACGATATTAGCTAAAATTAATAATTTAGCTGTTAATTTGTTAAAGCTTTCAAATTGAAGCTTCTGAGGATATATTTATTTCATAATCATAGTCAGATCATATTGCTGTTCTCAAATATACATATATTTTAAATATTTTTTATTAATTTTACAGCAAAAATCAATTGCTCTAAATTTTGTTAATATCGTAAGTTTGTTAAACATAAGCACATACTTACGATATGTATAATGAATTAATAAATTTAGTTGGGTTGAAGCAGAACATTAGCTTAAGTTATACGTAATAAGGTTGTATCTAAGTTTACGATATTAGAAAAAATGAAAAATTTAGCTGTTAATTTGTTAAAGCTTTCAAATTGAAGCTTCTGAGGATATATTTTTTTCATAATCTAAAACTACAAAATTTACGATATTAAAAATCAGTCAGATTATATTGCTGGTCTCAAATATCGATACATACATATATTTTAAATATTTGTAAATTTTTATTAATTTTACAGCAAAAATCAATTGCTCTAAAATTTTCTAATATCGTAAGCTTGTTAAACATAAACACATACTTACGATATGTATAATGAATTAATAAATTTAGTTGAGTAGAAGCAGAACATTAGCTTAAGTTATACGTAATAAGCGTTGTATCGTAAGCTTACGATATTAGAAAAAATGAATAATTTAGCTGTTTTGTTAAAGCTTTCAAATTGAAGCTTCTGAGGATATATTTTTTTCATAATCTAAAACTACAAAATTTACGATATTAAAAATCAGTCAGATTATATTGCTGGTCTCATTATATATCTAAAATATTTCTAAATTTGATTGATTTTACAACAAAAATCAATTTCTTTCAAATTTGCTAATATCGTAAGTTTGTAAAAAATATGGCAAAAAATCTAATTTCTTACAAAAACATAGAATTTTTAAAGAATGTCCACTTATAAAAACATTTTTCTAACGAATACATGGTTTTGCTAATATCGTAAATTTACTATGGTTTGAATATTACAATTGTACTATTAATAGAAAAATATAGTAATATCGTAAATATATAATCTAAATAGACATACTATTAAAAATATTGCGAAAAATCCAAGCTCGTCTTTTAATGGAATAACTTGTTATATGTAACTGATTTAAAAGAACAAAATTTCTAACATTGCCCATCGTCTTATAATATCGAAAATTTAACTAAAATTGCAATATTTACGATATTGCCAAATATGTAGAATTCTTAATTAAATTATTCACGTTTTCAATATTATGACAACGAAAAAAATTAAAAAGAAAATATTTAATAATTATGTATGTACACATCTAATATCGTAAATTTTCTGCAAATAAATGGTCTCATGAAATTGACAAAAGCCTTAGATTATATGTATGTGGAATAATTTATACTCAAATTTACCACATACATACATATATCTAATATCGTAAATACATTAAAAAAATATTCTTATTATAAAAGCGAAAGTCTTCGAATTCCTAATGAAACATTGTATGTAAACACCATCAAAATATAAAAGTTACTTTTAAAAAAATATCTAGCATATTTCTCATATCGTAAGGTAATATACTTACGATATTTCCAAAATTCTTAGTCTTAGATATCGTAAACTTAATATGGTAAGTTGAAAATTTGAGACTTTTTCAATAAAAATATTAAAATACCATCAATGGAAAATTAAAGTAATATCGTAAGTTTACTCTATATGTATGTATGTATGTATGTATGTATATGTATGTACGATTAACAATATAGCCAAAAATCCAAGGGCTCCTTTTAATGATATAACTTGTTACATGCAATTGATTTAAAAAAAATACTAAAATCGCCCTATTAAAATATCGAAAATTTAAGTAAAAATATTTACGATATTGCCAAATGTGTAGATTTCTTAATTAAATTATTTTCAATATTATCAAAAAAATTAAATCATTTTTTTTATAAAGAAATTACTTAATAATTATTAATATCGTAAATTTTGCCTCAAATAAATGGTCTCATGAAATTCACGAAAGTCAATATATGAAAATATAGATAATATCATTTTTAAAACAAACAAACTTCTAGCATATTTGTAATATCGTAAATTAATACTTAAGGTAATATGCTTACGATATTGCCAGAATTCTAAAAGTCTAAAATTGTTATTGACTCCAAGTACCATAAAAGTAAAATATATATCTTATTATACAGAAATTTCCGCATATTTCTAATATCGTAATTTGACTTGGTATCAATATAATTATGATATTGCCAAACGTCTTAGAATTTATTAATAATATGTTGATTTTAAGCATCATAAATAGTGTATAAAAAACTATTTTTCTAAAATTGCCAGCATATTTCTAATATCGTAAGTTAATTTTCACGTAACATAATTCTTATATTGGAAATTTACTCTTAATTAATAATAATATCGCTAATTTACTCAAAAAAACTAGTTTGCCAGAAAACGAGTTTAAGGTTTTAAATTTAAGCACAACTTAATGGAGAAAAATAATTTTATTTTGCCTTCAAGAGTTGAGTATACAGGATATTTGTATGAAATTTTTACATTGTAGCAAGAACGATATGAGGATTAATTCTGCATCATTAACTAAAAAAATTAAATTTTTTGAGTTATGACCTTCTTTGAGTAAATTAGCGATATGTATTTTAATCATCTTAGAGCTATCGGTGAAGGCGTTGGCTATTATATTAGCCCAATTCACAGTCTTATGCAAATGGTCTTGCATCGTTTCTATGTGCAAAATGGTATAGTATATTGATACTCACCACTTAACAATTCTTAGTGGTAAGTATCAATATGCCATACCATTTTGCACATGCTACGATGCAATACCATTTGCACAAGATTGTGAATTGGGCTATTAATATTACATATGTACATATGTATGTATGTGCTAGTAATACGGTATAAATAATAAAACGTTATGAATATCATTTTGTTTTAGCTTAATATTATTTATCAGAGTCTAGCAAAATAAACCCAACCACGTCTTTTTATTTTTTTCCTTGCAGAGCCACCATCACTAATTCAACAGACAAAAACTGATGTCAGTGTATTCTCACCACTCTTATAACACATCGTTAAGCGAAGTTTCACACCTCATGCATCAAACTCACCCTGTATAACAAAAATCAACTCAACCGTTAGCTAATCTCACAACAACATAAAATGACCGATTATATAACAGTTGTGGAAGTTGACGACCCATCTTCCAAAGATCCGAACCTGTTACAGCTCAAAAATCCACCACTAACAGATAGTGATGGCGATCCCTCCTTTATAACAGTGTTATCGATAAACAATAACAACAATAATCTGTCCAACAATAATAATAATGTAGCAAACAGTGTTGACACACACCAGGAAATAGAAACTGTGGTGGTTTATCGTTTGCCTGGTGAACGTTTAGGTTTTGGCCTTAAGTTTCAAGGCGGCACTAGAAGTACAGAAAAGGTGCAAAAGTTATACATACAGTCGTGTGCTAAAGATAGTCCTGCTTCAAAAGTGGTCACCTCTTGGGGCCAGCTGCGTGAAGGAGATGAAATTGTAAAAATCGATGATAATTGGGTAAAGGATATGACCAGAATAGAATGTGTAAAGGGTTTGAAGGATAATGTGGCCATTAAATTAGAGGTGCGCAATGGCAGAGGACAAAAACCTTTAGATTTGGAAGAAGACTATGAACAGCAAGGTGGACATTTGACTACTTTTAATAGTAATGGCAAAATGAAGGGTGTGCCGCCACCACCACCGCCAGTGCCACCCAGAAAATTGATAAAAAAACAAACTTCTTTTAAAGAAACTGATGGTAATAATCAACCTTATAATGAAATTTGCGAGGTAGATAATGGCTCTACGCATGACAAATCCTTTACCCCACCTCCAGATGCTGAATTTTATATTAATCTATTTGCAGAAAATAATTCTAATTGCAATAATAATCATGCAATTTTAAGACACCATACCGCCGAATCAGAATCAGATGACACGGCCAGCACCATCTCCACGGTAATAGATCGCTATTCCATTACTTCTACCTACTCCTCAGAATCGGATTTGTCGGGTTTTAACTCACTGGCCAATGGTCAAGCGGCAGTTATGCATAAGCCAGAGTTGGCCAAAGTCTTGAAACCTTTTACCATGCTGGAGCAAGAATTTAATTTAAATAACAACTCAGAAGTAGCCTTGACCAGTGTTTTGGACTCTACTTTGGACTTGGATTTAGATAATATTTCACTTATACCGGGAAATAATTACGAAAATATAGAATTCAAAACACAAAAAATTAATGTTTATGAGAATATGGAACTAAGACCCAAAGTTGACACATTAGAAGAATTATTGGAGCCTAAAGAAGTTGAAGTCGGAGAATCAAAGCAAACTGTACCAACACCAAAACCTCGACAAGTGACAGCCCACATAGAACCTAAAAAAAGATCTATAATACCCATGCCTAGGAAATTGGGAAGTAGCGGCAAACAGGCCATAGAAGTGCCGCCCCCAAAAGTGCCAGACGCTGTAATACTGCCAACCACGAGCCCTACCACGCCTACTACACCCACAAATGAGTGGCCAGCTGCTAAAGCAGCAAATATTATCACTAGTGTTAAAGAATTTGCAACGAAAATTCCCAAAGCCATTTTATCTCCTCAAAGCCAACATAAATTTTTAGAGCGCGCCAAAACCGAAAGTGAAATTAAGCTAAAACCTCAAACGAAGCTGGAAAAGCTAAAAATACAAACCAGTGATTTCTTAAAAAAGGAACAAAACAGCAAATTAAATAAAACTCATTCTCCGGTTAAATCACGCATACCCATTCACTTGACTGCCAAAAGATCCTTGGACCTGGAAACTTCTTTAGTTAAGGTGCACGCTAATATGTCACCTACAAATATGGCCCGATGTTTGACCAAGCAAAAGTCCGAAACAGATTTGAACTTAAACTATCTCATAAATACCCGTTCAAAGGAATCTAGTCCTCTTAGCAATTCCAAAATACCTTTGCAACGTACCATATCAGCAGAATCTAAATTTAAAAGTCCCGACCGAACTCTTATACCCATTATGCAGCCGAGCAGCAATTCAGCTTTAACATCTTCAACGGAAAGTGTTAGTAGCTCAGCCTCTGGAACAAAGAATCGAGGACCTAAACCTAAACCACCAGAAAGAGTGCAATCTTTGCCCAAAACTAATATACCCAAGTTGTCATTAAATAATGTAACCACTGTTGCCGTGGTAGATAGAACAGTAACGCCCACAACACCGCCCACGGCAAACATGCCCAGTATGCAAACTTTCAAACAGTCATCACCGCCAAAAGCGCAGGACAAACCGGTAGCTCCCTCTTCACCAAACAGTGAAATACGTTTCAAGATTCAGACCTATGAAAGCAAAACCCAAATTAAAAAGGATGCCCCTCTAGTATTTCAGGATCGGGATGAACATTTGCCAAGTCTTTTTGAGCTGCAAAGACGTAATAGTCCTCCTAGTGAACGCAAAACAGAGGAACCCACATTAACGCCTTCAGGCTCCAAGGAATCTTCTCCCTCTAATGCAATAAGATATTTATTTAAAGAGTCATCGGAAACACAGGCACAGACCCAGAAAGTTGATCATCATCTTGATGTTGATGATGATTTAGATTGCACAACTCCTCCACCCTTGGTGGTGGGAAAATGTGTGAAAATTGATGACACCACTATGCCGCTCTACTACTCGAGTTCCAGCAGTGATGAAGATGATGCTCCTGAGGCCAATGGTTATTGCAATGATGAGGAAAAGGATTATGTGTGTGAAGATGGCGAGAAGCTGGGACCGCCAGAGCTGATAAATGGCCCAGGACCTTCTGAGGCCTATTTCAATCTCTATTGGCATTCAAATATGCTGCCTACGATAGGAGAGGTTGAAGAGGAATGTTCCTCATTGGAGCCGCAGTCCTTAAACAATGGGTAAGTTTTAATTTAGTTTATAAGAAAAGCTTAAATTTTAATACTTAGAACTCTACTATGACTGCGCTTTTGGTAGAATTTTTTTCTTTTTTTGAGAATACATTTTTCAGAAACCCTGTTTTACTTCAGTTATTTGCCTTTTGCATTTACTGCCTTTTCTTTCATATCAAAATTTATGATCTAATAACACTAACTATATGTTAAATGACATTATTATCTTTAGTTGGCTTGTTTTTGTATATTAATATTGCAAAATAGTTAATTTATGCGAAATGAAAATTCCTAATCAGTTAAACTACAGATACCAATCAGACTACAAAATAAATTTTTTTTTGGAGAGCAAAGAAATAGGAATATTGCTTTACTTTCAAACATTCATTCAACAACAGGTGAAAAAGTAGTCAAATAATTGAAGTGTTAATAAATTTCAACACCAACAAAACTAACACTGTTGTCGTTATTATTATTATTATTATATTTTGTTTTCTTGTTGGCTGGAAAGATAACAAAAGCCAGTGAAGAATAACTAGATAACGTTTTTGGGGAGAGAGTCTAAACATATGGCTGAATCACTGAGAATGTGGGTAGGAAAAAAAAAATAAAGGAAAGCAAAAAAAATTTGAGAAAAGCAAACAATTGCAAATAGATTGGGTTTGAGTGAACTAGTTTGCTTGCGAAGTGCGGATAGTGGGTGGTACACGACTTAGAAGGGCAGCTAATTTAATAAAAATTTACTACCAAAAAGGAAATTATCCTGTTTTAAGGCAAATCAGTCTTATAATGTTTACAAAATTTAGTCTTATACTGCAGTTTCTGGGTTTTATACATGCATATTAATAAATATTTTATTTTCTACTGCCACTCCTAAGTCTTATATTAAATACTCATAATCTTATATGGCGATTAGTTGCTCTTATACTGTGATTTATGATTCTTATACTGGAATTTATAACTCTTATTCTATGATTTCTGACTCTTACATGGTAATCTATTGCTTTTATACTGTTATTTATGACTTATACTGGAATTTATAACTCTTATACTGTGATTTCTGACTCTTATATGGTAATCTATTGGGCGTGAACTTTATTTTCTACTACTTATTGCAAAATGCTAGTAGCCAGACTTTAACTATAAATGATTGGTCTTTTTAGATGTGTCTTATACAAAGATTTGTTGTAAAAATAAATTGTTGTGTCTTAATTCCAGTATCATAAGGCGACGTAAACTTTATGCGCAGAACTAAATTTTAAAGTCTTATACTGCACATAACTAATACCATATTTGAGTTCTGTGGCATTATATTGCTTTGACTTATCGCATATTGCATTTTCTGAGTCTTATACTGGCGTTAAAAAAGTTAATACATATGTATGCACATATTGTGAATAACTTATTTTAAGGCGCTATACGATAAATGCATAACCTCTAGCTATAGCTACTTGGTTTTATATTACGAAATGGAACTCTTATACTGTAGTCTATTAGTCTTATACTGCATTATACTGATACTTGGTGTAATTGTAAACAAAAGCTCACGCTTTTTCCCTTTAAACATAAATATGTAAGTTCCCAAAGATTTTATCAGTCTTATACTACAAATTAGTCTGAGCAGGGAATGAAACGTCTTTGGTTTTTACCGTCATTTTAAACTCTTATACTGCAACTACTCAGTGTTATACTGTCACATCTCAGGCTTAAGGAATTTATTATTATTTATTTAGGAATTTTTATGACTTACTAACACCAGTTAGTCTTATACAAAAATCGTATACTAAGGCGGATTTTATTTTATCAGTCTTATATGTACTACATATAAGTAAGTCTTAGCAGGTCAGAGAATAAAAAGTTTTTGTTTTTTACCGGCAAATTAAACTCTTATACAGCAAAAATGTCTTATACTGCCATATCTCAGGTTAATGGAATTTAATTTAACAATTTAATTAAACAAATTAATAATAACAATTAATAACCAGCAGTGGTGAATAGGCTTTTGTTTTACTTTGCGATTTCCTGCTCTTATACTGAAAATACTTAGTTTTATACTGTTAGTTATAAGGCTTGCATTGCGTAGTTTTCTTATATTTTTCTGCCAATTAGTCTTATACAAAGGTTTTATACGAAATCTTAACAAAAATGTATAAAAATTATATACATTTGTCCTCTGTTTAAAATTAAACTGTTTATTATGATGAAAATGTTGAAATTTTTTGAGTTTTGCCAGTTCAGTGAAGAGGCTTTAAGATTATACCGGAAATTCCAGCTCTTATACTGAAAATAATTAGTTTTATACTGCCACTTAAAAGGCTTGCATTGCATAGTTTTCTTATATTTTTCTGGCGATTAGTCTTATACAAGGGTCTTATACTAACACTTGAGAAAAAAATAGATTCTTATAATGTGATTATAATATTATATAAAATATGTAAATATTATATAAGTATGTCTTATATTTATAATGGAACTCGGTATTAAAATGAGAATACTAAAAGTTTTTCATGAGTATTGCCAGTTCGGAAAGAGGCTGTAGACTTATAGTGAAATTTTCAGCTCTTATACTGAAAATAATTAGTCTTATACTGCCACTTATAAGGCTTTAGTGGCGAAGTTTTCTACTATTTTTCTGTCAGTTAGTCTTATACAAAGGTCTTATACTAACAATTAACAAGAAGAAAGAGTCTCTTATAATGTGATTAGAATTATTATATAAAATATAAAAATCTTATATAAAAATATTTTTTTATAATTGAACTCTGTATTTGAATGATAATGTGAAAAGATTTTTATGAGTCTTGCCTGTTTAGTGAAGAGGCCTTGGGATTATACCGCAATTTCCAGTTCTTATACTGAAAATGATTAGTCTTATACTGCTATTTATAAGGCTTTAGTGGCGAAGTTTTCTCATAATTTTTTGCCAGTTAGTCTTATACAAGGATCTTAATGATAAATTATTTTACTAGAAATATTTGTATAAGACTTTCTATGATTTTATAACAGATAAGTATCTTAGATTAGATTTTTATTAACATATTGCCTGAGTTCACCACCATGACCTCTGACATATTCCGATATGAAGTAAGAAAATATCATCAGATGTAGTCCCATAAAACAACTTAAAAAACTGCCATTAATATTCATCTTCATTATGTGTATATTTAATTATATTAACCTGTTATAGCGTATCAGATTATTATCGCTGACAAACATACACTCAAACAAAAGGCAAACAGACTAAAAATTTAGAAGATAGCTAAGAGAAAAACAAAAGTAAAAATATAAATAAAAAATAATTATCTATAGATAAAAGTCACAGGTGCAATAATACCAAACAACAAAATTTTAGTACATAAATTACGTTCGCAAGGTTGGGGTTAATTTTTGAATCTTAACACGTTAGAAAGATAAATGAAAAAATTAATTTCCGTTACGGGTAAAATAAATTGAAATATTTTATCGATTTTTTTCCATCAACATATGGCTGCTAATTAAAATTTGTTTTTTGTTAAAAATTGTTCTTTGCAGACCCATTGTCATAGTCGATGACTTGAGTCAACAGAAGCTGACAATTAAAACGTTAAACGAGCAGCCCAAAAAGGAAGAATTAAAAAAACTGAGCAAAGAAGAATTTGGTGTTAGTGCAACGAATGCAAAACCCAAAAAACCCATATTCATAGGAGTACCCGTTTCGCCACCCACTGTGCCTGTGACGGAATTGAAAAGCTTAAAAAAGAAAGAAACGAAAACGAAAATGAGCGAAGCAACGAAAGCAGAAAGTGAAAAGGTATTGTTGACCTTTACGCCAAATGAGGAAACAAATGCAACTGACAGTAAGACAACTAATAAAGAAGAAAGTGAAAAGAAAACAAATGACCATAATGTTAAGGAAGAGAAAAATTTGCTAGATAAGCCAGAGCTGGAAAAAGTTGAAAGTGTTAAAAAAGAGTTGAAAGAAGCGAAAACAGAAATACAAACAGCTTCGGAATCTTTGAAAATGGCCACTTCTGAGGTGAGAGATAACACAACGGCCGTATCCGAGTCATCACAAGAAGAAGTGAAAACTGAGAGCAAACAAACCACCACTAAAACCAGCACCCGTACCACCACGACTACCAAGAAGATTATCAAATCCTCCACTAGCTCTTCCACGCTGCTGGAATCCAAAACTTGCGACAATTTGCTCGACTCTTTGGATGATTTACCTGAAGATGTCAAAAAAGCAATGGACAGCTGCAAAACAAACGACTCCCACAAACCCGTTGCATTCTCTCTACAGCCTTATACGGAACGTGTTGGCAATGCCAAGATCACTGTAATGGAAGAACGACAATTTGTATCGGATCAGAAGGCCTACGCCGAGATACGTACCATCGATCCCCAAACAGGTGAGGAGAAGATACAAAAGTCTAGTGAGTCCCATAAGGAAAAGGCAAAACTAAAAAAAGTCCACAGTGAGGATAGTCTCGAAGACAAGGTCGACGTCTCAGCTGCTGTTAAACAAAAACAACAACAACAACAACAACAACAACAGCCGGTAACTGTTACCGCCCAAGCGGAAACAAGATTATCGGAGGAGGAGTTAAATCCACCAGATAATCAAAGTATTGTCAGAGGTATTTTGAATTTATCGGAGTGTGGTAAGCAACTGCATGCCAACGAACAAGGTGGCATCGATCTCATGGAATGTGAGCATCAAATTCTAGATACTTTTGAGGATAGCGAACAGATTCTTGCAGGCAACAAGCAAGAGCCAAAACCCGATGAAAAACCCTCTTTGATAAGAGAATTCAATGAAACCTTAATGGTTACCAAAGATGGCGAAAAACAAGTGTCCAAACGTTCCGAGTTAAGCACAGAAGAAGTGGCCAATGAAGCCCAAAAAGAGAAGGATTTTGTCATACAAAATATACTGGAAATGGAAGCCCATAAGCTGATCAATGATGAGACACAAAAGCTAATTGATGCGGTTTTAAAAGATGCGGAAAAACAGGCTACCAAACGTTTGGATACACCCAAGGATTTGGCGAAAAAGGGCCCAAAATTGATTAAGAAAACCGAGGAAGAAAAAAAACTAGAAATGGAAGCCCAGAAGCTAATAGAAAGCTATCAGAAGGTGAGAAAGGAAGCGGAGAAACTGTTTAAATATGAGGCTGTGGATGAGAGGGGTTTTGATTTGAGCGAATTAGAAAAGGAGGAAGTTAAAGAGAAGGCAAATTTAGTTAATAAAGAAGAAAAAGATGTTGAGGAAAAAATAGCAGCTGAAGTAGAAGAAACCCAGGTGGAGCAAACATTGCCACATGAAGAGGAAGTTCCAAAAGAAGTGTTAAGCGACTTGCAAAACGATTCGATAGTTAGTGAAATTGTGCAAGAGATTAATGAGCCTTTAGTTATAAGTCCCACATCCTCTGAGAATTTCATTGACAATGAAACGTCTTATGTTTTACATAAAAATATTATAACAGCTAAAGAAGTAGAGGGTAACTTAAAAGAAGTTTCGCAAAATGAAGCAAAAATTATAGAAGTTTTGAGCGAGGAACCTCAAACGCTATTAGAAAAGGTGAGAGAAACTCCTAAAGCTTTTGAGATAACAAAGGCCGCATTAAATATTGAGACTATAAATATAGTGGAAAGCAAGATTGAAGCTGCTAAGCCTTCTAAAGTAGAAAACGAAGCTTTGAATAGGGAATTCGAAAATACGCTTGAAAGTAGTGACCAAAGTAGCTCGTCTCTCCAGGCAGCAAATGAGCTTTTAAACAAGGAAACCAAGAACGTATCAGAAGCAAAATTGGAATGCCCGAAAACTGGCGCAGAAATAAAAGAAACTTTAAACCAGAAATCACAGCACATGCTTGAATCTAAAATGGAAAATTCAAAAGATTCGGGAGCAGCGAAAGAGCCTTTAATTAAGGAAAGTGAAAATAAAACCGAAGTAGCGGCTAACAAAATAAGATCTGTTAGGCTGTCTCCCAAATTAAAGAAAAGCTCAAAAAAATTCGAGGAGCCCTCCTCACCCAGATTGAAATCTAAGGCAACTGCCAAGCCTAAGCCGCCCGTGCCGCAAAAGAGAACAGAAGCCTCTGTTAAACCTATACCCAAACGCAGAGGCTCTTTGGATACTTGCCACGCCATAGAGCAAAAATCCGAAGCTACTAGCAAACCGCCAACTCCGATAATAGATAAGCCAAAGCCCATGGAACGTATAATAGTGGGGGTAGAGCATCATATGGTCTTGCCCCCTGCAGCTTTAAAGCCAGAAACTACACAGTCTACCACCTTGTCCTCGCCGGTCATAATTTTGGCCAGTGAAAACTTGCCCTCCGCGGAGAAGCAAGCTGCTCAGCACTCAAATACGCCGCTTTTAACGCAGTCTTCTTCCGGCGAGTTATTAGAAAGCATAAATTTGCCAACTGTGAACTCTAAAGCTGAAGTGCAACAAGAAACTAAATATAATTCAAATGAAACGCTTAAGAGCGCAGCTAAAGTGGAACCGGTTGTGAGACATACTGACAAGCAGGAGATTAACAACACCGATGCAAAAGAGCAGGCCCAAAACCAACAAGAGAAAGAGCAAAGCACAAAAGGTGAGTGAGAAAAGCTTTTAATTTATTAAATTAAGTAACTAAATGCATTTGCATTTAAAATTCTGAATTATTTTATATATTTTAAAAAAATTTTCCATTGATTGCCTTTTTACTCCTTTTTATTTTATTACTCCCGCGTTAATATGGAGCAGATATTTTCTTTCGCGCCATGATTTAATTACTTTAATCTTTTGCACATTAAACAATTAATTCCCATTTCAAATATTAAAAACAATAAAGTTAAATTTTCCAATATTCATACACTTCGATATCTTTTTTTATGGCACTTTTTGTTCATATGTGCAAAAAAAACAAAATAATCGAATTAAAATGTTGCATGCATATGCATGATATCGCTGATTTATTTTTATTTAATTAAATAAAGCCAATGGATTGGAAAAAAGTATAAAATTAAATATTATTTCTTTGTTTTCAACAACAAATAAATAGTGTTATAAGTTCAAAGCGCACACACACGAACACACTCACAAACAGAGTTTGGACAACAATCAAAATTTTAAAACTGTCACTTTTTCAGGCAATAAACAGAAGTAGAGAAACAGTGGGCTATTTTAAAATGACAGACCAGATTTGGAATTATTCGGAAAATCGTTTTATATTAAATTTTCTGGGATATGTAGAAACTGTCAGTATCAAAAGTGGAAAATTTTCAAAATGCAAGGTGTCACAGCACATTTTTTTATTACAAAATAAATTCTGTAAAGTGCGACCGACTTTGACTCGCACACGAAGGGTTCCGTAAGGCGCTTTTTTCTTTTTGGCGATTTATTTAGATTTTTGTTATTGAAGCTTTTTTAGATTTGGCGTTTTGGCGATTTTTTTCGGTTTTTGACAATATTTTTTAAGAGATAGATATTTTTACTTTTAGCGATTTTTTTAGTTTTGGTGGTTATTTTCGTTTTGGCGATTTTTTTTCGATTTTTAGCGATATTTTTAATATTGAAGCTTTTTTTAGATTTGGCGTTTTTTCGTGTTAGCGATTTTTTTGGTTTTTGCAAATTTTTTTAGTATTGAAGCTTTTTTAGATTTGGCTTTTTTTCACTTTGGCGATTTTTTTCGGTTTTTGGCGATGTTTTTAGTTTTGAAGCTTTTTTTTAGATTTGACGTCTTTTTCGTGTTACTGATTTTTTCGGTTTTTGCCAATTTTTTTAGTATTGAAGCTTTTTTAAATTTGGCGTTTTTTTAATTTTGGCGATTTTTTTCGGTTTTTAGCGATTTTTTAATATTGAAGCTTTTTTTAGATTTGGCGTTTTTTACCGATTTTTTCGGATTTTGTAAATTTTTTTAGTATTGAAGATTTTTTTAAAT
The DNA here is from genome assembly GCA_944452675.1 of Tachina lurida. Taxonomy (NCBI): domain Eukaryota; kingdom Metazoa; phylum Arthropoda; class Insecta; order Diptera; family Tachinidae; genus Tachina; species Tachina lurida. The sequence continues at coordinate 10,178,332 of OX101754.1, read as the reverse complement.
CTGGCTTTTTTTAATTTTGCCGATTTTTTTCGATTTTTGGCGATGTTTTAATTATTTAAGCTTTTTTAAATTTGGCGTTTTTTTCATTATAGCGATTTTTTCGGTTTTTTGTAAATATTTTAGTATTGAAGATTTTTTTTTAATCTGGCTTTTTTCATTTTGGCGATTTTTTTTCGGTTTTTGGCGATGTTTTTAATATTGAAGCTTTTTTAGATTTGGCGTTTTTTCGTGTTAGCGATTTTTTCGGTTTTTGCCAATTTTTTTAGTATTGAAGCTTTTTTAAATTTGGCGTTTTTTTTTAATTTTGGTGATTTTGTTCGGTTTTTGGCGATTTTTTAATATTGAAGCTTTTTTTAGATTTGGCGTTTTTTCGTGTTAGCGGTTTTTTCGGTTTTTGCAAATTTTTTTTTAGTACTGAAGCTTTCTTAAATTTGGCGTTTTTTCACTTTGGCGATTTTTTGTCGATTTTTGGCGATGTTTTTAATATTTAAGCTTTTTTAAATTTGGCGATTTTTTTCATTTTAACGATTTTTTCGGTTTTTGTAAATTTGTTTAGTAGTAAAGCTTTTTTATATTTGGCGTTTTTTCACTTTGGCGTTTTTTTGGTTTTTGAAAAACTTTTTTAAAAAGTATATTTTTACTTTTAGCGACTTGCGACTTTTTTCGTTTTGGTGATTTTTTTTTAGTTTTTTTGGCAATTTTTTTAATTTCGGTGATTTTTTTTTAATTTTAGCGATTTATTTTATTTTTGGTAATATTTTTCATTTAAGTGTTTTTTTTTATTTTGGCGATTTTTCGTTTTGGCATTTTTTATTTTGGGATTTTGTTGTTTTAGCTTTTTTTTAAATTTGTTTCTTTTTTCTTAGACTTGACGATTTAAAAAAATCGAGTTCAAAAAAAATTTTCTCCAAAGCTTATTAAATTTTATAAAAAAGCTTTTGGAAAAGCACTAACTAAACTGTACTTAAATACAAAAAAAAATATTGGGGAAATAAAACTTGTTATTCAATGAATTAAATAAAATGCTTTATAAAGCTCTAAAAAAGCTCAAAGAATTTAAAAAGCGGTTTTGTGCACTACAAAAATTTTCCAACTGCCATTTAAATTTTATCTATTTACTTTAGATTCTCATATAAACTGTCACACGGTGCCTCCTCTGACACGTGCTTTTATATGCCTTCATAACTTATTTTTAACTAGATTACCAACCTACAGATTTTTATTAGTGTTAGAAGCGCACAATGAAAATCAAATAAAAATGCCATAACACTTTTTGTTAGTTTGTTTTATGTTTGAAAAACTTGTTAAATGATTTTTTAACAATGATTTTGTTAGTCGGTGAGCCACATAGTCTGCCCTTTGGTGTACAATAAAAGCAAAAATTCTATGGTAGAATATTGTATTGTATGTACATTTTCACAATTACTATTTTCCAATTTTAGATTTTGTATTGTTTTTTACGTAAAAAAAATCTAAAGCCCATGAACGAGCCATAAACATTGTACTTTAACAATATTTTAAGCCCAGGGGCTTAATGAAAGCAACAACAACAATAACAACAACAAAAGCAGCAACATTAGCAACAACTTAAAGCCAAAAATTAAATAAAAGAAACAAAAGCAATTACGCAAACCTTGTCATGAGCAAATATAAAAATCATGTACATATATAATTTCTATCAGCATTGCACTAGCGATGCAAAATAGTTTATATGGTTTTTAATTCAGAGGTTCCCAAATAGAAAAAATGAAGAGATATTAAAAAAGCTTAAATTTTAAATAGAGAAAAGCTTAAGAGCAGGCCTATTATTGTGTTGCTTTTTTTTTTGTTAGTTAGTTGTGTATAACTTAAGAGGTGAATAGTGTAAAAATACAAGAATACGAGGGTCGTTTGAAAAGTAAATGTGCTTAAGGAGAAAATTTTATTCAATAAATTTTTGGTGAAACAAATATTTTGTTCTACAGAACTATATTTTTTCATAAAAAATTTAAATTCAGCAAATATTTTATAATAAAAATAATTATGTAAAAAATAAGCTCCAAAATAATACGAAATATTCCTTTGAACCAAATGAGAAGTCTAAAGATGCTTCAAGAACAAACAAACGTTTAAAATATATTGACGAATTTTATGAAAACCTCTTTGAACTTAATGAGAAGTCTAAAGAGCACGCTTCAAGCATGAACAAACATTTGAAATATATAGACGAGTTTTATAAAAATTTCTTTGAACTAAATGAGAAGTCTAGCAGACATGCTTTAATCAAGAGCAAACGTTTGCAATATGACCAATTTTCTGAACATTTCTTTGAACTAAATGAGAAGCCTAGTAGACATGCTTAAATCGCGATCAAACTTTGCCAATATATGAACGAATTTCCTAAAAATTTCTTTGAACTAAATGAGAAGTCTAATAGACATGCTTTAATCATGGCCAACCGTTTGAAATATAAGGTCGAATTTTATGCAAATTTTTTTTTATTAAATAGTCATGCTTCAATAGTGAGCACACTTTTGGAGTATATAAACAAATTTTGCAAAAAAATTATTTCAACTAAATGAGAAGTCTAATAGATATTCTTTAATTACTCGTATTAGCAAATGTTTGAAATATATTGACGAATCTTATTAAAAATTTTTTGAACTGAATGAGAAGTCTAGTAAACATGCTTAAATCGCGAGTAAACATTTCAAATATAAAGACAAGCTTTATGAAAATTGTTTTGAACTAAATAAGAAATCTAACAGACTTTTTTAAGCAAGAGCAAACCTTTGAAATACTACGACGAATTTTACCAAAATCTCTGAACTAAATGGGAAGTCTAGTAGACATGCTTCAATCGCGAGCAAACTTTTGGAATATATGAAAAAAATTTACGAATAATTATTTGAAATAAATGAGAAGTCTAATAGAGATATGCTTTAACTACGAGCAACCGTTTGAAATATATAGTCGAATTTTATGAAAAAAAAATTTTAAACTAAATGAGAAGTTTGATAGTCATGCTTTAATCGCGAAGATTCGCGAGCGAACTTTTGGAGTATATAAACTAATTTTGTAAAAAGTTATTTGAACTAAATGAGAAGTCTAATAGATATGCTTTAATTACTCGTATTAGCAAATGTTTGAAATATATTGACGAATCTTATGAAAACTGTTTTGAACTGAATGAGAACTCCAATAGACATGCAATAATCACGACCAAACTTTTGGAATATATGAACAAATTTTACGAATAAATTTTTTTAACTAAATGAGAAGTCTAATAGACATGCTTCAATTGCGAGCAAACTTTTCGAATATATAAACTAATTTTACGAAAAATTATATGAACTAACTGAGAATTATAATAGACATTCCTTAATCACGAGTAAGCATTTGAAATATGACTAACTTTTGAAAAATTTCTTTGAACTAAATGAGAAGTTTGATAGACAATTCAATCGCGAGCAAACTTTTGGAATATATAAACTAATTTTGCAAAAAATTATTTGAACTAAATGAGAAGTCTAATAAACATTATTTAATCATGAGCAATCGTTTGAAATATATAGGTGAATTTTTTGAAAATTGTTTTGAACTGAATGATAAGTCTAATAATAGACATTGCTCTATCGGGAGCAAACTTTGGAAATATATGAACGAAATATATGATTGAAAGGATTTTTCGAAAATAGCTTTGAACTAAACGAGAAGTCTAATAGATGTTCTTTTAATTAAGAGCAAATGTTTGAAATATAAACCGAGTTGTCTATAAATTGCTTTGAAGTGAATGAGAAGTCTAATAGACTTCAAGCTTCTTCAATCGGCAGCAAACTTTGGGCTTTTGGCAATTTTTTTTTAAATAGAGGGTATTAAGTTCCAATCACTTGGCTTGCCTGCCCTCGTATATCATATTAGTTTTGCTTGTTATATTAATGGTGTTTGCCTTATTTTGCTGGTGTCAGTCTGACTCAATCCAAAAGCAATCTGTTGACCAAAGCAACAATGTAACAAATTTGCTTATTTACACCACGCGTCGTTGTCTGTTTTGGCCAAACAAACCAGCAAATTGTTATTTATTTTACAACGAATTGTTGTTTGTTTTAATTCCACTATTTGCATTTAATTAAGAAAATAAAAGCAAACTTGGAATTCACGCAAAGCCTCAATGCAATTTAAATGCATCACGAAATGTGTTTCAAAGAAGTGAAGCTTAATAAAAAGCTTTTTTTCTTGCAGCCATTAATGTGGCACATTTTGCAATTGAAATATTTTTGGGTGTACAAATTTGCTTCTGCCATTTTCATATACATAAATAGTTTGCACGCTAATTAGTTTTAAAAAAAAAAAAAACTAAATTAAATTCCAACAAATTAACACCTCAACGCATCGCAGCTCAAACAACAATATTTCATGCCTCAAACTTTTTTTTATTAAGTATGTAAAAAAAAATGCAAAAATAAAAAATAAAAATATCTTCCCATTAACAACAGCTAAAGAGAAACAAGAGCTTTTAACTTGCTGACAGAGGGCGTTACTACGCATAATTATGCACGCCAAAATATGAAGCCACAAAGAAATGCAACAAGTATGAACAACATTATTGTTCTTTTCTTTTAATTCTTTTTTATGTACGCAATATGCTTTCAAGCATCATACTTTAAGACACTGCAGGTAATAAAGTAATGTATCATTCACAAATCTCATGCCGCCGCCAACATTTCAAAAATAAGAAATAAAAAAACTTTAAAAAGTTTTCTTTCACTGCCAGCAACAATATAAAGAACTTTAGGGCTGAAACGACTTTTGCAAACACTTTTAAGACTAGTTAGAGCTTTTAAAACTCTTAAAACCCCATTAAACTTATAAGCTTGTCTTAAGCTTTTTTTAAGCTTTCGTCAGATACATATATATTGTAAGATTCTTTTCAGAGCTTTGTGTAAAGCAATTACATCCAAGCCAACTACACAATGTGCGAGCTTTTACTAAAAAAAAAAAAAAAAAAAAATATGTGCTTTCACACCGACCAGAGCAGCAACAATCGGAGGCAACAATCCTTGCTGCTTACTTTACAAAGAATCAAGAACAAATTGTAAGAGCTTTTAAAGGATCGTATCTGCACAAAATTTCATAAAATTTATTGCCTTATATGTATTTCTCTTCTTCAAGAATCTAAATGAAGCAAGCTTTCACCAGAAAATCAGGTTTTAATTTGTTTCCTTTTGTCCACTTTCTTCTTATCAGCAAATTAAGCTACAGTTCGAGTTTGCTCAAAGAATTTCAGTTGAAGTTAGTGATAAATTCTTTGTAGGGCAAAGAAAACACAGTCATGGCATGCAAAAGCTATTTACTAATTCTTCATTTATAGCTACAAGCCGCGATAAAAGCTCTTTGGAAAAACGGAAAAAGCTGTACTAAAAAAGCTTGTGTAAGTTCCTTATGCGATATTTCTATTGAAAAAAATTTAAAACCTTAAGGAAATATATTTCGTCATTGGCAAGCTTTTATCCACATATTTGCTTAGTATAAGAAAAGCTTTTAAAAAACTCTGCTAAATCTATTTTGCAAAGCTTTCATAAAATCATTTGAAACAACGTAAAGACGAATTTTGCAAAAAAAAAAACAATTAAAAGCTTTCTTTCAATCAGAGCTTTCTGCACAGTTTTAAAAAGATTTTTTATTATAAAATGGTTTCGAAAGCTTTTATAAAAGTTATTTGTAATAATTTTTTTATAGTTTTGAGGGAAGCTTCTTTGTACAACTTTTATGAGATGATTTTGTAAAGTTTTTAAAAAAAGATTTTGAAAAGTTTTTTATAAAAAAAAAGTTTTTATAAGTTTTTATAAAATATTTTTTTAATTTCTATTTACAAATTTTTTAAACCAATAGTTTATAGGATTTCAAGTTGCGCAGAGCTGTAAAAGAGTATATTTGAATTTTTTTTGCATAAAAGCTTTTAAAGAATCACTTTTATAAAGCTTTAAAAAAGCTGCTGGTGAAATTGAATACATTTGTTGTAATGGCTTTATGCAAAGTACATACATACATACATACATACGTCAAAGAAAAACTTTTTTAAAATTATTTCATACATTTTTTAAAGCTCTGAAATAAGCTTTATGTAGGGTTTTGAAATAAGTAGCTTTTTAAGAAACAAATAGAAATACGTGCGTCTTCGCTTTTTTGAAACTATCTTAAAATATGCAGATGTTTCGAAAAAAAAATAAGCTTTCATTAAAGCTTTCTTTTAACGATTCTTGCTGTGCTTTTTATAAACCTCTCTGGTTTTTCTGCATTAAAATAAAATGCTTAAGAAAGCTTTGCAAATCTTTTCAAATACTTAAAATGCCTGATTGTTAGAGTGTATTTCTGAAGTATAAAATAATTTCAGTATTTAGTAAGATGAGAATCTTTATAATTTCCTTGCTGTCTTTCAATTTCCAAGCCTCTAAGGTGTAGCAATAATTGAGTTTTTAAATATTTTCTTACCCTTTATGATTGCAATTCATACAAATTATAAAGAAATTCTTTACAAGTTATTTTTTTCTTCCAGGAGATTGGTTTTAGAGGAAAAAAGATGAAAGGAAGTGGGAAATGTAATTTTTTTTATTAAAGAGGAATTAAGCAAGTGGGATTAAATGTGCAGAGAATTTTATTTAATTTATAATAATAATCAAAAAACAAATGATTTTTGGCATTAGTTATATTTTTAAGCTTTTTAAAAAGCATTTTGGCAAACAAAGTTTTTTTTGTTGTTATAAGTTATTTATTTATTTTAGAGTTTTTGTCATGTTTGTTTAATTTCTCCTATTCTTTGCTTTATTTAATCTTTGTTTTGCATCTTCCTGCAAATTTCCTGTAAATCACTTTGACCACACAAAAATAAAAAAAGCTAAACTTCTTGTGCGAAAGTTTCAACTTTTTTTTCCCAAGAATCGTGCACACAACTAGAAGAGAGAGAGAGAAGAAACAAAATAAGCAACAAACACATAAAAGTGCTTCTGTTTATGTTTATTTTTTACATGTAAACATTAAAATATTTAGATTTTCAAAAGATTTGCTTCACTTTGACTTTGACTGCAATTTCATGACGAGCAAGCAAGCTCAGCTCCTCTTAACTGGATTCTTATTTAAATAAATGCAACAAGAAAAATGAAATTAAAATAAATATGAAATGGGACTTACAAGATTGTGTTAAAAATCTCATGTGCTGTACGAATTACTAATCAGAAAAGTCATGAAAACTTATAACTGCTCGTACCAAAATTATGACATTCATATCATGACAACAACCAGCAACACAAACGGCACAAGCAGCAGCAATGAACGACAACACATCATTATTGTCAACACTATAAAAACCAACTAACTTTAAATAAAAATAAAAAAATACTAACATGATTTTCAAGCATTTAAACTAAAAAAGAATAATAATTTTAGAACAGTAGCTTAAATTTAGAAAACGTGTGCATGTGGGAGAAGACGACATCTTCATTGTCATTATTTTTCATCTCTGCTGGTAAACCAAGCCAACTGCTCCTCCTTATAAATAAAATAACATCTGTAAGTTTAAGCTTTCATGTTTACAAAAAAAAAAAACAGAAGAACAGCAGAAAAAAATTGCATACAAAGTATCAAAGTTTGTTGTAGTTTTGTTTTGAGATTTTGCAAAAAAAAAAAAAAGTTTCTTAGAATTTAAACAATAAATAAATTTGACACTTTTCTAACACCAGCTGGGCTTGGTTTGATTTCCAACTAAATACTTGTGGATTTTTATTTTATTTTATTTTTTTTTTTGTTGTATAAATTGCAAAAACTATTAGCAAACTTAAATGACTTTGAAGATGCTTTTCTCTTTCAAGAGATATAAAATCTATATGAAATTGTTTAAAATGTGAAAATACAACAATAAATGGCAGTAAATTTCACAGAAACTACAATAACAAAAGAGGAATATAATAAAATTTATAATACTGCTGTTAGGCCCATATTTTTCTTTTTGCAAAAGTGAAAAGCTTTTTGTTAAAAAAAAAGCTTATGAAATTGTTATGCTACAAAGCAGCTACGTCCATGCCACATCCTTAATGTGCAAACTTTTACAAAAGAAAAGCTAAAAATTTATTTACAAATTTTCCTTGGTAGCGTGCATATACATTTTTCCAAAAGTTTACACCTTAATATTAATTAAAAAATGATAAAAGCTCTTAAAAAATGATTGTGTAGACGTTTATTTTTAGCTGAAGAAATTATTTTGCTGTAAGTTTTTAACAATTGTAAACTCAAGAGTGTCTTTTAAAAAAGCTTTATCTGAAAGCTTTTGAAGACATTTTTATAATAGGTTAACCAAAAGCAAACATATATTCTATAAACAACGCATTCAAAAGCAGAAAAATTAAGCTTTACAACAAAAAAATTTACAAAATAAATCAAAAATATACAAGTTTAAACTTATTACTCGTATCCTTCTATATTGTGATTCTCATTATAGTATTAAGAGTCTTACTATAAACATACAAAGTTTGTTAGCTAAATTCAAAAATTGTTTGAATTGAAGTCTACTGACGAGTTCCAAAAGCGGGAACGAAATTTATATATACAATTGCTTAAACATAAAAACAAGCCAAATTTTCAAGTTTAAATAATTTTAAAAGCTTTAATAGAAAGCTTTGTTAAAAAATACAACAACATCATTTTTCAATTTTAAAATCTTGCAAAGAAAGCTTTACAACAGAACAATAAAAATTAAAAAAAAAACTTTTTTATTTTTATTTATTATTATTAATAGGAAGCATTGTTACAAAAAAAATTTAGTAAAAGCTTTTTTAATTCTCTAAGGAAATTTCCTCGCTAGATGGTCTTAATAAAAATGTGAGAAAGATCTAACAGAAAGCTTTTTAAATGTTTATAATGAGCTGTGTTAGAAAAAAAAAATTCTTTAGAAATCTGTGGGGAAAAATTTTTTATTTCACTATGTCCTCGGAATTACAAAAAAGCTTTCAAAAAATTTTAACAGCTTTTAAAAAAGCTTTAAAAGCAACTATTAAGAAAATATGTATTAAAGTTAAAGAGAATAATCCTTACTATAAAAAGAGCTTATAAAAAAGTTCTTAAAGCTTTCTTGAAAGCTTAAAAAGCTTAAAAGCTTTTTTGAATAAAAAGGCTACTTGAAAACCTATATTAATGTGCGGTTTCCAGAAAAAAAAACTGAGAAACTCAGAAAACTGAGTGCTTTCCATACAAATTTTATACTTAAGTCTGCGTTGTAGAAACAGGGGGTACATTTTAAATTTGAGTTTTTCATAAAAATTCAATTTTCGAAAATCATACAGGAATCATAAAACGTTAAAGAATAAAGGTATTCATTTCAGTTTTTTTTTTTTTGGTTGGAAAAATTACATTTTTCCATTTTTCCAACAGGAAAAAAAATGAAATGAATACCTTTAATATATTTTTTTTAATTAAAAAGAGAAATAAAAAAAATTATAAAATAAGTTTTAAAAGCTTTCAAGAAACCTTTGCGAAAAGTAGTTATTTTCCGGAAAGTTTTACTTAACCACAAACTTTTTGAAAAAGCTTAATTAATAGAAATGTTGTAAGAACTTTTTTAATTGAAAGTTTTTTTGAATAAAAAAAAGATACTTGAAAACCCATATTAGATTTTAAATTTGAATTTTTCATAAAAATTCGATTTTCGGAAATAATACAAAAATCTTTTAACTACATATCGTCACCTTAAATGCAAACGGACGTAACTACACAAAAATTCGAAATCGAGTTTTTGATTCATTATGGTTCATTTTATCCAACTACATGTTAACGCAAATATTTAGACTTCTGCGATCAAAAATGACGACTTTATTGAAGAAATCCAAATGGAGGTAAATACGAATGCATATATTTTTTATTGCAAAGAACGTAGAGGGAAATAAATGGTTAAAAACATATAAGTATCAATACTACAAGAACACCTTTTTATAAAAATATATGTAAACGTGTAGTCACGTCTGATTGCATTTAACGTGACTATATATTGCAGCTTTCCGAAAAATGCAGAAGAAAAAAACTTTTTTGAATTACTCTTAAAAAAACATGTTGAAACATTTTAGGCAATTTAAGATTTGAATTTGTTATTATCAATTACATATATATATACATAAATATTTTAACTAAATTGTAGCTCTTTGAAAAACATTCGAAACTTTCAAAAGCTTTTGATGCTTCAAGATATTTTTTTTAACATTTAAAATAAATAAAATAAAAATAGTAAATAATTTCATTATTACTTTTATCATACATATGTTTGAAAGTATCAACTTAGCCAAATGGTTCTTTGTTAATAAGAAAAAACCATCTTGTAGTTTAGCAGCTCTAGAGAATTTATGATTTTTTTTTTTTGTCTTAATTGTGGTCCATTTAGGAGACGTTTACATGACACCTTTCACTTGCTGAAAATTATATATGAACAGGCAACACCATGGTAGTCATAAAGAAAGGAACTGCTGAGATGTTTCTATTGTTTAAATTTTTATTATTATTTTTTTGCTTTTCTCTTCTAAACTGGGTTAGAGTTGTCAGCCAAAACTTAAATTGCTATTGCCTCTGCTTTTTAACATGCCTGTAATTTTGCTAAATTTATTGTCAAAAAAATTTTTTTTTTATTATTTTCTTGAATTATTTTGTGATTTAAATGAAATCTGTTTAGTTTTCTGTTTTATTTTTATTTTTTTAATTGTAGCAAAACAAATGGTTGTGGAGTTTTTTTCTCTCTCTGTGGATGTTGTGCTTTTAATTAAACTCTATTACAAAAAAAAAATGTTTTGTTTTTAATCTTTTTATTTTTTTATCTATCACAATGAAATGTGACTAAATTCATTTGAATTTGTTGTATATTTTTGCCTAGGTTTTAATTTTGTTTCGTTAGAAAACTGTAATTAAACATTTTGTTTTTTTTTTCTTTTGTTGTTCATCTGGTTATTGGCAGCAATTTTATCTATTAATGGTTGTGCACACAAAATGGAAAAGACATTTCAATAAAATGAAATAGTTATTGATTATTTTTTTTTTTCTGCCCATATAGAAGATAATAAGAAAAGGGAATGTATGGGATGTATGTATGTATGTATATGCGAAGGTGGAGAGATAAAAAATTTGGGAAAGTTGAGTTGAAAACCCTGAAGGTTGGGCTGTGCTTGAGTAAGAGTTTTTGAAGTTGTAGATATATAGATATACATTTCTTGCTGCAGTTCATTGGATGTGCACTCCAACTCAGCCGCCATCATGAGGATATAATCTATCACAACATGAAAAATTTCTTATTAAAATCTACGAAAACAAAGTTAATTTAACATTGTGTTTCATGTTAATTCAATATGTTTTACAGTAATCTTCAAAAATTACTTAAATTACTTTATTTAATGTTGATTTAACATTCCATTACTATTAAATCAAAATGAATCAATATATCCTTCAAGTTGAAAAAACGTGAATTTGATTCTGAAAATAACACGAAGAACCATATTTCTCGGTTTTTTTACTGCTTCATTAGATTCGTTTAAAATAGAAAACAATGTAATGAAGAATCATGTTGAATCAAAGTTATTTCAAGTTGAACATAAACTGTTGTTCATGTTAATGGCAGAATAGCATCACAAATGATGAAAGTGACAGACAAGGTTAAATTTAACGAAACCTATTAATTATTTATTAATAATGAAAATTTTGAAACGATATGATATATTCTAAACGACTGGACCGACTTTCTTCAAACATAGCTAAAAACACTATCGATCAAGTCACCTTTCAAACAGCCAATTTTTGACTTCTAAAAACACACACTAGAAACTTATAGCATACCTTTTTAAACCCCGACCAAAAAAGGGGTGTTATAAATATGTATTGTGTGTCTGTGTATCTGTGTGTCTGTCCGTGTCCACGTACAGCCCTAACGGCTGGACAGATTTTGATTTAGTTTTCTTTGTTTGAAAGGCGACTTGATCGAAAAGGTTCTTAACTATGTTTGAAGAAAATCGGTCCAGCCGTTTAGAAGATATCACATCTTTTCTAAATATATCGGGGGTTTTTAAAATTTTTAATTTTTGTTATGTTAGTAAGAGCATATGTATTTTAAATTTCCTTAAAAAAAGTCATACCTGTTAGTATATTGTATGTAGATGTTTTACGCAAGACGTTGTATGATGTCGTGGGACTCTTAAAAAATAAAGCATAACTTTGACTTACTTACTTAATACATAGAAGACACTTGATATAGTCTTTCTTAAAGCCCATTTCTTATTATTATAGGCAACCAAATGCGGAGACTACTTGATCTTTAAGAAATAATAAACAGGGTATATTTTGATCTTGATCAATGGCCCTTAAATCAAGGCCTAATTGTAGGAACTGTTGCAATAATTCCGATTTTTCAACGTATGCAGCAAATTCGCAGGTGGGAAGTAAAGCTTCTCTTTTAGCTGTACTTCATTGGCATTTTCTTTGTTCTTTATATAAACTTCTTTTGTGTGGTTCCAAATTTCTCTTAGATGATCCACACTTAAGAAGCCTCACGGCATTTCAGAGAGTTCTTTCTGTAACAATTTGTTTCATGTTTTTCTTGCTCTGGCTTTGTCATGATGGGAAGCTGCTTGAATTTGACTCAACGTTGTGATAAAACTTCCAGATAATCCTTTTTTTTTTTTGCCAAATTTGTTAAAATTATTAAATTTGGTAATGTTTTTTATTTTGTTTTCATCGCATACTAACTGATCAGCTGTTATAACTTATTCAGTGTTGGATAGTGTTGTTACACATAAATTGTATACCCAGTGCTGTACTTCTTCCGTTAAATTTTAATTTCAATGATATAAATTAAGCATTATTTCCGAATTTGAAGCAAAGCACACTTAAAATAGTGTAACATATCATTCTTTCGGCCTAAAATTTTACAATATTTCAAAAAAAATTTAAAGAAATATGTACAATTCAAAAACCGGAAATCAGCTATAGTTACCGTTGACTTTGACTTCCTCTGGCAGAAGCCTAGTGTTGTTAAGTGCTATAATTAAAATGTCAGCAAAGTAATGCACACGTAGTGCTTTAAGAAAAAACGCTGCATTTTTACATTTTGCGTTAAAAAAAAGCTTAAAAGACTTTTGCAGTTGTAAGCATTGTTCCCGCCAGTGAAAAATAAAAAAGAAAAGCAAACAGGTGATCATTAATTGCAATTTCGGTATAATTTGTGTAAAAAGTGAAAAAATATTGAAAAATGTGTTATAATTTGCTTAAAAGGTTGAAAAGCATTATATATGCAAAGTATAAAAGTGTTTTATTGTTGCATAAAAGTTTTCCAATTAGAATTAGTGGTATGTGTATCAAAATGCAGGCGCATTTAATGCGTCGCAAATGCATTAGAAAGTAATGGTGAAATTGTGAAATGAAAAAATCAATTGTAAAATTTTCTACAAGTAGGAGGGTATTCATGAGCTTCTTTGTTAAACTAAAGGTAAGGTTTTATCATTTATGCATACTTAAATATTTTAGTTCTTCCATATTGTGTGCAATGCATGCACCCGATTATTTGAGGTTATGTTTCTCTGCCATGAGGGTGCAAAAATTTATGTGCATGAAAATCTCAGTTCTATTAAAATTGCAATTAGTGAAAAGATGCATTCTACGTAAAATTATAATTCTTTAAGAGGGATGTTTCAGGAATGTTGTTTTGAATTGTGCACTTGTTTAGCAATAATAGTTTGTAGTTGAGAAACTGCTTTTATGAATATGAAGGAAATTTACATACATACGTAAATATTTTAACAAGTTTTAAGCACAAAAGACCACTTTGTTAGGTGTGAAGTCTGCCTAGGGTAAGATTATTCTATTATCAATTGATTTGTACAGTGTTATTGCTTGGGAAAATCTATCCTTCTGTATTCCACGGGAGTACACACATAATTATGTAATTTTTCAGTTTTGGTTGAATATTTTCGAAGTGAGTGGGCAATATTTTTTTTATAGGAAACCGAAACAGGTGGTCCCCGCACAGTAGAGGTGTACTTTGTTATATATTCTCTACACATTTTTGTGGCAATATGGAACACTAACTTAAGTAGACTTGAAGAAATTTAGTTTTATTATACTGTATTATTTACCAGTTGGAATTTGCAATAGTTAAAATGCTATATATGTATGGAAAGAAAGTAGAATCATGCATTATAGCCTTTTAATTTCACAGTGGTAGCCTTAATACTTCCGAAAAACACTGACGTCTTAAGCAAAGTCGACGTAAGCTATTATTCCATATTGCCACAGATATATGTACATTCATACACCCATATCGTTTAGAAAACTTTTTAAAAATGGTCTAGTAAATTTTTGAGACGGTATCAAAATGATATAAGAAAGCCAACTATAAAATACTGAGCTTTCATGGACTGAAGAATTCCATTTGAAATCAAAATGATGGATTTTGAATTGGACATTATCAGGGAAACCGCAAATATGCAATTGCATGTTTTTTCTTGTATCACGTATTAATGCGGGGACAAGATATTTATCCGTTTCAGAACTTTTAATGAATTTTGGCATCGATTTGTTAGTGCATATTTTTGCATATTTTACCCTTTAAAGCATGTTTATGCATATATCAGTTCTACACGCATAATTTTAGCATATTTTCGAATTTTTAGAGCATAATTTACGCTTTTAGGGCATATTTTGATACTTTGTACCTAGAATCTATTTTATTTCAACCCGCTTCGCACCACCATCCTTAAAAAACTTTCCATTCCGAAAAAAAATTTTATGAAATTTTGTTTTCTAGAAACTCATTAAAATTTCGTTTTCGAAATAAAAATTTAAGTTTTAAAGAACATTTTTTCCTGCGCTATCTGGGTTAATATGCTTACAAATTATTTATAATTTTCGCCATCTAAATCTCTGTTCCAATGTTCTATGTAGTGTATATTTTTTTTTATATATAACGCAGTTTTACGGACGTTAGTTGCAATACAAATTTAGTTTAGCTATGTGTGATTTACTCTGCCCCGAAAAGACCTTGAAGGAACATTGTAAATGTATGAAAGTTCATTAAGATGGGACAGAAAAGATTTTTATTTGAGATTCTAGGTGAATATTTTGTTATTTATTGCAATAAAAATTATAAATTAAAATCTTGTCTTATTTATTAAAAATACAATTCCAAATCCTTAATTCTGATATCGTGATCTTTTGAAATTAAAGTTAAATTCTTATGCATCCAATAAAAATTAATTTGTATTATTTGTTTTAGTAAAAAAAATTATAGTAATTTTGTTTTAACCTGCACCCAGTTATTCTTTGTTAATTATGTTTCCGTTTTTTGGTTATTTATTTTTTTCTTATTTTATATGCAAATGTTGTTGAATTTTTGATTAAAAAATATATTTTCATTTACAAATAAACCAATTTATTATATTTTTAAGAGCATATTTTTTTTACTTTTAAGCGCATATTTACAAGTTTTTAGTGCATATTGAATGCGCATAAAACACTTTTTTTAGGGCATATTTGTGGTTTCCCTGGACATTATAAATTTTTTTTACTTATTTGTTTCTACATTACAAGAAGTCAACGTTTCTAGCAATTTTATATTGGTTTACGTGGCTGCCTTCTACACGTCGGCATTCAAGTAGAATCTAGATGATTCCTTTTTGAAAAATTTTAAAAAGCACTAAATTTTTTTGAGTAGGTACCTGCCATACATATTTTCTAGGCGACTTGACTGTTTCTTATATAATGAAATTATATATTAAACTTGGTAAGAAGTACTATTTTATGATTCGAACAGATTCAAAAATTTTACAAAATCATAATCTACATATTTGAAAGTGACCGTGAAAATGGATATATTTAAAAGCTACTGAATGTAAATAGTTTTCGCTCACATTAAATATGTAGGTATCTTAAAAACGATTGTAATAGATTCAGAGCCTACGAACTCTTATCACATACTGGGGCATATTTCTCAAAACTTACAAACTTAAGTTTTGAAAGCAAGCCTCCTGTACAAACAAAATATAGATCGTATGCATTACATATTTGTTATTGCGCTGATATAATTTCACGTGATATACGTAATTCTCCTTTATTTTATATAAAAATTTAGGTTTATTGCTAGTCAGTTAACGATTCCTAAAAAGCTCGAAATTAATTAACTAGTTCTCAAATTAGAATTGTAGAGCTGAATGAATTCTCCTGGTGTTAGAGTCTGTCAATTTTGCTCTACTGCAGCATCATCTAATCTTTCTCTATTGAAGATTCAGAATTAAAATAAGCCTTATGAATGTATTTATTTAAAATTCACGTAATTGAAAGAACTTGAAATAACACTGACAACCATATTTCTCAGTTTTTTTACTGCTGCATTAGATTTGTTTACAATAAAAAAAAACAATGTAACGAAGAACCATAATGAATCGAAAGTTGTTTCAATTTGAAACAACACGAATAACTATCTTTTTATTTTATTAATTATTTAACTTACGTGATTTAGAGTATTGGCACAGCACCAGGAAATTGTTGGTGTGTTGTATGTATAGTTGTTTTCCTCCGTTAAGGTTTTAAACTCGAATTCACGCTTACTGCTGCAGCCAAAATAAATTTAAATATTCTTTAGATACACGCTAAGAAAATACCATCATGAATTAAATTTTAATTCAATATGATTTAATTGATCATTTAACATAAAATGTATTTGAAATTAAAAGTTATGGTTAAAAAAACAAATTTCGAAGGATTCGAACTTGCTGCCCTTCGACTACAAGACTTGTACGCTGCCTACTATCCAGCAACTGGAAGTTTTCACTGTTAATGCGAAGTTTGTCGACTATTTACGAACATAGAAACGATTAACAACAAAACAAGAACAACTCACACAACTGAGCTCAACTGTAAACAACATATCGCTCACTTACAGAGACAATATCATATCTCAAAAAAATTGGTTTGCCAGAAAACAATTTACACACAACTTAATGCGAAAAGGAAATTTTATTTGTTTCTTAAGATCTTAGTATACAAGATATTTTTATGAAATATTTACATGTTACTCCTTACTAATAATAAAGCCGAAAAAACCAATGTAAAATCAACATGAAAAAATTTTGATTGCAGATCATATTATATTTATTAGAAATAATATCAATAATATCTCCCATTTACAACATAACAACGTCACTACTCAAAAAATGAGATTTTGGAGTTAGTAATTCAAAATTAATCCCCATATCGTTACCTTCACATAGAAAGGCCCTAATTGAATATTTTTTTGAAATTTAGTTTTTTCGTATTTCGATGTTCTTCTTTTGATATAGACAAAAAACTGGTTTAGAAAAAAAATTATGAGTCAGGACCTTTCTATATTAAAGTAACGACATGAGGATTAATTCTGCATATCATTAACTCTAAAATTTTTTGAGTTGTGACGTTGTTATGTTGTAAATGAGCGATATTATTTCTAATAAATTTAATATGATATGAAAACTAAATGTTTTCATGTTAATTTTACATTGGAAATCTTTTTTTTTTTTTTGGTGTGTAGACTTTATTAGTGAGGAGTAATATGAGCCTTAAGCTGAGGTTTTTTTTATCACTTTCACACTTTAAATCAGCTACATCCAACCACACATGCACTGATATTTGCATTTGAGGTAAACAGCTTTGAAAGCTCTTAAATGTATTCTTGTTTCTTTTCAAAGTAAGAGCAACAAGCAATGCTGTCTGTTGTGTTGTTGTTGCGGATGTTGTACTGTCGTCGGTGTGAAAGCACAAAAAGCTCTTTATAAAAGTTTGCACATTGTACATAAATAGATTATAGCGCGAACATTTTCAAACATTTTTATGGTCACTTATAAAAAGAGTTGACATTATCGAGTGTAGACTGTATATATAAAATTATTTATGTATTCATATACATATGTATTCATATATATTTTTTTCAATTAAAACTTGGCTTTCAACAGCCTTTGAGACATGCTTCTTTCCAGCTTGGCTGCCTAAACATCTGTCCTTCTAAATGTCTGTCCTTTTGTCCGTCTCTCTGTGCTCATAGTTTTTTTTATATCCCAATAACGTGTTGCTTGTTAAAATCATCCAACAATGACGTTTGATTGATAAGTGTAGCTACTGCCTGCAGTATTCCTTATGGGCTTTAGAGGACTTTTACCTGGACAAAGAGAAAGTTTATTGGTAAAATAAAAATAAGAAATAAAAAAATATGTATGTAAAAATTCCAAACACGTTTTTGACCATAAACTGTCAATGTCAATGATATGTAAATAAAAATATTCTTTAAGCACGTACAAAGTTTTTTTTTCCTCTTTTCTCAACATCTATACTCACATGTGTTATTTTTTTATTTAATTCTTTCGAATTTTGTGTCTCAATGGTGTATGCGATACCCGAACAAGTCCTTTAAAACGGGCCAACTCAAATGTCAAACTACAGTAATTCTCATATAAATAAAAAGAATGAAATATAAAATCAACAAAATCTTAATAGAACTAAAGCGTGCGTGCTTTTAAGCTTTTTTTTAGCAAACCAAAAAGCAACAGCAAAAAAAAACTAATTTGCATGCTTAGCTTATCATCCATGCAATTGTCAAAATACAATACAACTGGTCTGGTTATACTTAAAATAAAAACAATTTCAAGTCAGGCTTGTACAAAATTTATATTTCATGCAGAGCCAAGGAAAGCATGATACAATTTTTGCACGCAACCTCTAAATTTTTTTTCCTTTGTTCAAGTCGTTCTTTGCATTTAAAATTATGAGCGACTGCAAAGCTGCTGCTGACTGTGGTGCTGCTTTCGAGAACAAGGAGTAATAATGTGTTATGATTGTGGTCATCATCGGTTTCGGCTTAATTAATGTTTAGGTCTTTCTTTTTTTTTTTGAATTTCAGACTGAATTTTAAACAGATGTGGTGCTGAGTCGATCTTTATTACTTTTGTGCTCAAACATCTTTCAATATTTTTTTCCTCATTCGCAAATTGATTTTGTGTTTCAGTTTTATTTGTGGTTGCCTTATATTCGTGCTTAATGTGGTTTTTTCTTTGTAATAATTTGACATAATTTCAGCCTTTCGATGCGATTGAACTAAAACGATTTCAAAATACACTGCACAAAAGCTGAGAAGCTTTATTTAGCCTTGTTAAAATATTTTAAATATAATTTAAAATAATTTTTGCTTAGGACAAAGAACAAATAATTTTTAAAGCAGAATCAGCTTGAGAGCTTTTTCAAAAGCTTAGTTAAGAAATGAAAACATTAAAAAAAAAAAATTATACAAAATTTTTTGCTTAGAACAAATACTTTTTAAAGTAGATTCATCTTCAGAGCTTTTTAAAAAGCTTAGTTAGAAAAAATTTTTTTTAAGAACAACTGTGCTCTCCCAAGCAAAATTTAAAATAATCAACAGCTAAAAATTAAAAAAAAAATTTTTTTATTTAAGCAAGCTTATAAGCTTTTTCGAAGGGGGGTTTAATGAAGTTCACTAGGTGACTTGCCTAAGCAAGTTAAACAAATAAACAAGCTTTTTTAATTAATAAATGAAACTATTTTCTAAACAAAATTTTAGGTCGCTCCAATCCTAAAGACTTAAAGTAATGCTTTAAAGCTTTTACAAAATCGATCTATCAATTTGTGCTCCAAGATAAATGCAATTTTACATACTGCATTTATTTTTGCAACAATGTTGCTAAAAAGCAGCATTCAAAAATACAAGTGTAAATTGCTCTATCGTGTTATACATTTCAGTTACAAAAAAAAACAAAAAAAATAAAAAATTATAAAAAAAGTTGCTGCACTGACCAGTCGTAATAAATGGAGCTTCATATATAAAGACAAGGCCGGAGGCGACTTAAAAAGGCCTTACTAATATTTTTCAATTAAATTTAATAAAGATTTTCTTCCTTTGAAATATAAACTGCAAGAAAAACAAGAAATATTAAAATTTTAGCTATTTTCGAAAAATTCGAACTTAAGTTTGAATTTTCGAAATTGCTGTTTTATATTGTTTTTTGCAATATTAAAACTAAATTTAACATAAGTAGAAATTTTCATTTACCAAGACTTAACAATTAATCTTAGTACATACTACAATTAATCAAAAACTGAAAAATAGACTATTTCGAGAATTTCGAATTTTCGACTTAGGTGAAATAAATAAATAATTTTAGAAAATCATGATATTAAAAAAAATCAATTTCTAATTGCTTCAAGTAGAGTTAGTCCCAGTCCAGACTCGCAGCTATTCTTGAATATGTGTGAGAGTGTTGAAATAGAGATATGTATATACTTTTTGTATTCCTGTCTCGCTCTTTTGCACTAAAAAATAAAAAGTTGCTGCAACAAAAATTGCAAGTCTGGACCCGCACTTAGTAATTTAGTTTTTCTGCAGTGAGTAACTTATTCAAGCATTTTAAAATTTCGAAATTATGTTTGAAAATCTGAAAATTTTAATGTAAAGAAAATTGCTCCGTTGGATTTTAAAACTTTGTGGTTTAATAAATATTTAGTTAAAAATACTTAATTCGTTTGCTTTATTTGGCTGTAAAATATATTTTAAAGAAATTCGAATTTTCGAAAATGTTTGAAATTGTTATACAAAATCTTTCAATGTATCACGAAATAAATGGAATGGAGCATATGATTTGAAAAATTTTGTTTTCGGAATATTCGAATGATCTGAATATCATTTCGAATTTCGAATATAAAAAAATTCGACAGTTTATCATTTATTTCTTATAATGAATAAATAATAAATACTTGCTATGTACAGACTGTAGGTAATACCGATTGTTAGATTACGCTACATGTATGTACATATGTATATAAAACATGTTCGAAAGCTTTGGATTTTCGAATAAAAATAAAAGTAGAAATTTTCATTTACCAAGACTTAACAATTAATCTTATTACTACAAGTAATCAAAAACTAAAAAAATAGATAATTTCGAGACTTCGAAAATTTTCGAATTAGGTAAAATAAATAAATAATTTTAGAAAATCATAAAATTAAAAAAAAACTCCATTTCTAATTGTTTCAGGTTGAGTTAGTAGCTTAGTTTTTCTGCAGTGAGTAACTTGTTCAAACGTTTTAAAATTTCGAAATTATGTTCGAAAATCTCAAAATTTTAATATTACCAAATTTTTATACTTTGGCAAATATTCAGTTGAGAATACTAAATTTCTCTGCTTTATTTGGCTGAAAAATAAATTTCGAAGTAATTCGAATTTTCGAAAATGCTTGACATTTTTTTAAAAAAGATTTTTAAAAAATCTTTCAATATATCACGAAATAAATTCAATGGAGCATATGATTAAAAAAAATTGTTTTTTTAATATTTCGAATTTCGAATATAAAAAATTTCGAATGCTTATCATTTATTTCTTATAATGAACAAAATTTATGCTGAAATTAAACCGGAAATTACAAAAGTGCGTAAATCCAAAATTTTCGAAAATGTTCGAATTTGATAATTTAATAAGGAAATTTTTTAAAAGAAGTAGATTTTATTATAAATGATATATACCATATTGCTTTTATAACACTCGTACAATTTCAAACATGTTGGGCGTTATTGTAGGGCACTAACAACAATACCCGTCATCATTAAAACTAACAACTTTATCTTCTTCGTATAATTTTATTTGTACATACTTCTTCTCTTCTTTTTAAAATTTAATACTTGAAACACAAATACAACAAAACTTAACCATTGACCCATAATTTATGGTCTAAACATTACAACTCCATTCTGTTTATTAACCCGCCTTCTCCGTAACCGTTGCCTGCTTAAGGAACTTAACTCCATTTGCAACAATGTAACCCTGCTTAACAACCACGCATTTATTTTATTTCAAGTGTTAGCACTCATACAACTACAAGTTATTGGCATTTTCAAAGTTGCACGTACAACACAAAAATCTATCTCTGACAGTAATGATATGCAACATTATTTATACCACATGCAACGTTTTAATATCAACATCCAGCGCGAAAATTAAAAAAGAAAAATAAAGAATTAAACACAAAAATTTCACAAAAAAAAGAAGCAATTTTAAATTGAAATAAACTTAGAAGTGTTTGGAAATTAAGACCAGTTGCAATTTCAGCAAAAGAAAGAAAAAAAAAAAAAAAGCTTTTTCCATTTAATTTCACTAAACTAAGTGGAGTTCTAAACTTGGTACGAGGCTAAATGACAATTGAAAAATTCTATTTGTTAATCGCTTTTAAGCTGCAGCGTTCGTTTTCTGTTGTCATTTATATCGAAATTGCAAATAAAGTAAAAAAATTTACTATTTAGGACACGTTTATGCCATTAGCTCGTTCGTATGAAGCTTTTTTTTTTTCAATTGATATGCTTAAAGGACAGACGCAGTGTTTGTGCTCTGGTATGCACTCGCCCAATTGATGTGGTGTGGGATTTAGAGAAAATTTCTTATTTCGGTTTTGTGAATTTCATTAAAATGACAGAATTTCTAAATTTCCAAAATAATCAAAGAGTTTAGCCCCAGCAGAGTTTCTACATAGGATTTGTAGCAGAGAGATGGCGTGTTTGTAAATCAATTTGTTGGTGAAAGAAAAAAAAAAAAAAGAATAGTTAAATTAATTGACAAATCTTATATGCAGAGTACATATAAGCATACTTAATAAACTGAAAGCTTTTAACAATAAAGCATTGTGATAATGCAGGTAATTTTTTATATTATAAAATTTTTTGTTATTATAAAAGTAGTTTTTCCTTTAATTTTTTTAAGTTTTTAATAGGAAGCTAAAAATAAGCAGTTCAGATTGAATAAAAAAAATAGCTTTTTTAATAAATAGCCTTTCAAAATTAAATTAGAACAGCTACCTCCAAACCAGAGACCTGCGCCGAGCGATTTTGTTGGCGGCGGCTGGCTTATAAAAAATCATCGGCGGCGGCTGAAAATCGGCTGTCAGCCGGCTGAGACAACTTCATGTATAAACATGATACAATAATATAAAAGTAGAGAAATTCCAAAATAATATAATAGAAATAAAATAATATAATAGGAAAGAAGAAAAAATTAATTCAGTTCTTAGCTTAAAATACTAAAATGAGTGAACTAAATATGTTTTAAAAATTTCCTTTCAATCATGCATTCATACCTCTAGTGCATTCGAAGCTAAAATGTCAAATTCAATAGATAAAAATTGTGAAGTAGCAATTATTTCTTTCCATTAACACACAGGGATCGAATCGCCAAAACCGTGAACGAACTTTTCACGTAAAGGCACAATTTTCGGATTATGACATATTGACGTATCACTTAATTTGTTTTCGTACGATTGTCGATACGATCACGGATGTGACGATTTGAGCCCAGAACTCATGTTTCATTATTGGTTACATCGTCTTTATTAAAAAATAAAACAGTAGAAACATATGTTTCTTAACAAGTTCCTTCGTCTGTGGCCAGCATAAGATATTATGATGCCCATACACGAAGGAACATGTTAAAGGACATGTGTTCCTGTGTCTACTCATTTCTGTCAAGCAAAGCAAAACGACCTAAAATTTTTTGCACTAACATATGTATATGCAAAGCAACTCTGCAAAGTTGCACATCGAGGCAAAAATTTACATACTGAATAAATACAAAACTATAAATTATATCCAAGATATCTAAAAACAGCTTTTCTGCCGAAAAAACATTAAAAAAATATTTCAATCGGCGGCTAATTTCCAGCCGCTTGTTAGCCGAAAAATAATCGGCGGCGGCGGCTGGTCAAACCCATTCGGCGACTCGGCTAAGCCAGCTCTCAGCCGATCGGCGCAGGTCTCTGCTCCAAACACACATACACTGATATTTGCATTTGAGGTGAACAGCTTTGAAAGCTCTTAAATTTGTTCTTGTTTCTTTGCAAAGTTGTGTTGCTGTTGTGGATGTTGTACTCTCGTCGGTGTGGAAGCACAAAAGTTTTTTTTGTAGAAGTTTGCACATTGTACATATGGATTGGACGTAGCTGAACTAGAAGTACCTTACTTTATTCGATAAAACCTACGAAACATAAAAAAGCTTTGCTCAAAAACAAAAGCTTTTTGTTTCAACTTTGAATTTCCAGAATATTTTTGCATTGCACAATAGTTTATGTTTCAGCATTTGGATAAGAACTCAAGAAAAGCTTTGGTAGAAAATAAAAGCTTTTTTCGCAAATGAGTTATGTCGAAATTTTTTTATAGTTTTCTTAAATTATTCACCGGGTTGGTTATTTTATTTTTTAGCTCCTCTGGGGACTTCATATAATGTTAAAAAAAAGCTCGAAACACAAAAGCTTTTTGTTCCAACTTTGAATTTCCATTTTTGTATTGCACAATAGTTTATGTTTTAACATTTTGATAAGAACTCAAGAAAAGTTTTGGTAGAAAATGAAAGCTTGTTTTAGAAATTAATTATGACAAAAATTTTGCTTCTAATTTTACTAAATTATTCAACGGTATTATTTTATTTATGTATACTTTTTTCACACAAATCAAGTTTTACTCAAATTTTGATTTGATAAGAGAGAGACGCAAATACTTCTATTTTTCTTTCTCAGTATAAGAACAATATTTGATTCAAAAAAATTTCATATGTGTAATCCAGGTCTTAGTTCTCCAGCAGTTTATATAATTATTATACAAAATATTTAAAAAGCTTTATGCTATATGAAAAGCTTTTATAAAAAGCTTTCAGCAAATTAACACTTTTTGAACGCAAATTTTAAAACAGCAAACTAAAGCAATATATTTCGTTACAGAATTTCATACAAGTTCTTAAATATAATTTAATAAGTTTTGGGCAATTTACATGATTTTTTTATACATATATTAACGTGGTTGCATAATACGGCTAACCGAAATAGCTTTTGTTTTAAATATAAAAAAAATGTATCAAAATTTTATTTTAATTTAATAAGTTTAAGAACATTTGCATGCTTTTCCATATATGTATATTAACTTGGTTTCAAACAAAAATAGCCATTTGAGAAAGCTTTTTCAGAAAAGCTTTTATTTGGTTTTAAATTTTTAAGTAATATTTTATTGTAATACAGTAACTTCATAAATATTTGTTTTTTTTTCAAAATATTAAGATTTTCATAAGCTTAGAGCTTTTTCCAAAAAAAAAGCTTTTATTGCAAAAATATTTTATTAAGATCAGTTTTTTTTTTTATTTTTTTTTTGAAAATCAGCTAAAAATGAACTTTTATACTTTTCAATTCTAAATCCTCAGAAAAAGGCGATACAATGCGCGGTCTAAGTTAGCTTGTGCCTCTCAAATTCTATTTTTATTGCTGAGAATATAATTTTTAATGCTCGCGCAAACGTGTGTTAATTGTGTGTAAAATTAAAAATGATTTTTGTTTGTTTCCATGATTGCTTAATTGTTGTTTTTATAAAGTACCCAAGCGATATAATTCTCATTTTGTTCTTTCGGTAAATTTTCTTTCATTACGTGAACACAAAAGGCACACAGATCTTTTTGGTAAATTGACACTTGTTTCATATTTAATCACTAGTAGTATCCATTTTATCATTTGATGGCCAGGTGCTAAAAGTTTTATAGCAGCCAGAAAATGCTTTTAAGAAAATATCTTTAAGTGCAAGATTTTAATGGTAAAAAAAATCGAATTGAGCAAAAGTTACAGTGGCAGGAATTGAAAACTGACTGGTATTTAAAAAAACAGAAGGTCGCAGCAACTAAAATGTGTGCAAAGTTTGTGCCTTACTAATATGTCTTCTAAAGCTTAAAGCGTTATTTTAATTTTTTCCCTTAAGGTTAAAGCCTTATTGCTTTTCTTAAGCTTAAAGCTTTAATTAAGTCTGAAAGTTGCTGTAGCAGTGAAAACTTTTTTCCAGGGATTCTTAACGACTATTCCTCGATTGGTTATTGGTTTGCGGCACAGTATATTCAAAATACATTCTGTCTGCAGCAAACCAATAACCAACCGACGTATTGTCAACTATTTTAACTGTAGACTGTCGTTGTTCTTCGCAAATGTTTATTTAATTTTGATTTATGATCTTTTCTACATCATATTGTATATCAACGTGCCACAAACATTTAAATAAATCTCTTTTGTTACTGTTGCTGTTGTTGCTGCTCCAACGACAACTTAAAGTCCTTCTTGATTCCTTGGCAAGTTGAAGTAACTGCTTGATGTTTAATAAACTGCGATAACAAATCCATACGACGATTACGAGAGAGTTTGAGCGGCAAAAGGACAGACAAATAAATAAAACTAATCCTTTAAATATAAAAAGAACATACACACACACACACACACATAAACATCACAACCAACAACAAGTAATGAGGAGAAAACAGCATTTAATACTTAAGACAGGTGGACATACAGACAGATAGTCTGACACTTAAAGACAAACATCATCGATGGAGAGGGCCAGCCAGCATCTAAGAAAATAAAGAAGATTCATAACGACGACATTTAACAAAAGAATGTTTAGCGCATCTTCTGGTTGATTATTTTCATCTTTTTTTTTTTTCTTGTATTTCCTTCAAACTTGTAAAGCTCTTTATGGTCCAGTAGTTGTAAAACATTATTTAACTTGCTGGTGTTGTTGCTGTTTGCCTTGTTTGATGTCCAAATGCCTTTTGGTTAGTTGGTTGCAGCAGCGGCTTGAAAGTTTTTTGATCATTTTTCAAAACGTATAAGTATGTTTATTTGTTATTGTTGTAGTTTTGCATTACTCAAAAAAGGGCTTTACACAATATCAAAGCTCTTTTGCCGCCTCTTTAAAGCAAAAAGCCCAAAAAAAGTGGAAAAAAAATTTTTCCTTTTTTTCTTTGCCCAAGAAATATTCCTTGTTTGGTTTCTTTTATTTGCACAAAGTTCTGTTTTTGGTCATGTTACGTTATTTACTTCTTCACAGTTTCTTCATCATGGCAAAGCGGGCTTTTTGTAAGCTTTTTTTTCCCAAGCTGAATTGTATTATTAAAGAGTCACACATTTGCATATAATAAGTATTTGTTCTTTAATTTTTTTTGCAGAGTATTATGCAGGTTTTGTTGATATTTTAATTAAATTTTGTAGGGATTTTTTTAATATACGAGTAATTGTATACTTTTATAGTTTAGTATTTTTTTTGTAAAAGCTTGAGGTCTATTTGAAAAATTTTAGTTTTTGGAATAAATAAAACTTTATGTGAAATAAGTTCCTTCTCTCCGTAAAACTTGAAACGCCAATTGCGTTCACCATTTCTTGTTTATGGGATATATTTCACGTGAACAAATATATTGTTACTTTCATAGATAAAAAGGCCCTAACTCGCTATTTTTGTTATATATTTCGATAAAAGAACATTTATCATATTGAAAAATGCAAAAATCTCGATTACAAAAAATTAATTAATTAGGATCTTTCTATATTAAAAATTTGACAAATTTTGTGTGTGTTTTGTTTTTGTAATTTACAAAACTTCCCATATAAAATTTGTCAACGTTATAAAGCTTTAAACATACATATAAAGCTTTATACATACATAATATACATTGATATTTTCTAAACGAAAATCCTTAGAAACATTTTTAATAGTTTGGAAAATATTGATTGAAAAATTTCTGAGAAAGCTTTTTTGAAACGTTTTTCCGAGGTGCAGCTTTTTGTGGAAAGCTGTATTAAAGCTTTTAACAACTCAAAATTTTTCATAAAATCTTTTAAAGTTATTTTGAATTGGAAAAGTTTTTTGTCTTTAAATATTTTACCAATACATATGTATATTAGCTTAATATACATATATGTATATGTGGCCTGCTTATTTTTTATAGGTGTTGAAATTATGAGCTTTCTCTTGAGCTTTTCCATATTTTCAGACTGGAGCCCAGTTCAATAAAAACTTTTGTATGCAAATTCGTGCCATAGCTGTAGCAAAGTTTGCTTTAAGTCCTTGATGTTCCGTTTATATCTTTTAAGCAACATTTGTACAAAATGAAAAACTTTAAACTAAAGTTGTGGTTAATTGTAGCTTTGAAGAATCTTGTTAACAAAGACATACCTTAAATTTTGTCAGTTTTTAGGTAAATTAATAACTAAGATTTTCTTTAGACTTATGCTTGGTTTACAAAAGCTTTTTTGGCTTATTTTTTTTATTTAGTGTTTTGATTTTGCGAAATCTGTATCACTGAAATTTTGTTTTTTTTTTAAATTCCATGCTGTTAAAAGCTTTGACAAAATCAAAAATTTTAACAAGTTTTTAAAAATTTTATTTATTGAAAAGCTTTTTACATTTTTTATTATTACTTTCTCTATAATTTGTTGTTGTACTAAAGCTTTTAAGAACTAAAAATTGTTTGGTAAAATCTTTAAAAAAAAGCTTTAAAACAAAATAAGTTGTCTAACGAATATTTTTGAAAAAAATTTTTTCACAAAACTTCGTTTGAAAAATAAAAATAAATAGCACACAAATTTTGTTCACTAATTCTAAAGAATTTAGCTTATGTTAATTTAAAAAAAGAAAAAATTTTTGCATAAAAAAATAGAAAGCTTTGAGCCACAAAATAATTTAGAAACTTTTAAAAATTTTTTAATTAAAATCTTCGAAAGCTTATACTTGTAAATAACTAAATGTATACATATCAGTACAGTTCTAAGATCATATACTATGCTTTAGTTTTGCAGTAGGATAGCTCAAAAAGCTTTTTTGGGATTAAAGCTTTTAAAAGAATATATTATGAAAATTAACTAATTTAGATTCTTAGAACTTCCCACTGCATTATGAACAGAACATTTATTTATCTATTTATTTATTTGACTTATAATTAAAATTGTAAAATATATGTATGTCCTCGTACATTGTTTATGTTTTGCACAAAAAATTTTAAAGCTTTTGATAGTAGCCTATTGATTAAATCTTCAAAAAAAAAAAACGTATGGAAGCTTAAAAAACTTTTTGAAAATAAATTACTAAAGCTCGACCTTAAGTTTATCCTCAATGCTGTATATTTTTATTTCACGTTTCGATTTAATTTATGGAAAAAAGCTTCAAATTTATAGCATTCGAAAAATATTGTTTCAAATGTGCCTTTTCGATTAAAGAAAATTTTTGTTTGCTGTAAAAAAAGAAGAATCTGTCCAAGCTTTTGCACGTAATTCATACTTCATTATTTAAAGCAGCTACGTCTAAACACACATACACTGATATTTACATTTGAGGTAAAGAGCTTTGAAAGCTCTTAAATTTGTTCTTGTTTCTTTGCAAAGTAAGAGCAAGCATTGGTGTCTGCTGTGTTGTTGTTGTGGATGTTGTATTCTCGTCGGTGTGAAAGCACAAAAAGCTCTTTATAAAAGTTTGCACATTTGGCATATGGGTCTTTAATTATTTAAAACCAGTTTAATTTTAATTTCAATCATTATAATGCATGACCATGATATGATTTAATTTAAAAAAGAATTCTTACAATAATATTTTATCTTAAATAACTTATTATATAGAAAAATAGCTTTTGACAGTCATTCAGCCAAACAAAAAAATATTTAAAATACTAGAACAAGTATTGGATTATTTTGAAAGATTTCAATTAAAAACAGCAAGACTATAAAGTAAAAGAAAACAAAACTGAAAAAGAAATGAAATTCAATATTGTTGACTTGAAAAAATTAAGTAGAACTTAAACAAAACAGAACTGGCTGACCAGGCCAACTCAAGCTAGACCACACATTATACAAGACTTTAAAGTGGACACTTACACATACATACATACATATTTAAGGCAAAAAGAAAACAAAACGAGACACGTCGCGTCGCGTCATTCTATCACTTAAACATCAGCATAAATCCAATAACTTACACCTATAACTCGAATGTCGGGAATAATGCATTAAAACTGTTTTATTTTATGTTATTAGTCTAAAATTTATTAGCTAGAATTTTTGGGAAAGTATTAAGGGCTTAATTTTGTAAAACGCAACGCCTCTAAAAATTAAAGCTATCCAAAAGCGTTTTAAAAGCTTTTAATTTAACTTGGTTTTGCATAAAAAAATTATTAAAAATAAACTATTGATAAAACAAACCATTAATCGGTATAAAGTCTGACTCTTGTGGTTGCTGAAACAGCTTTTTTTGAAAAGCTCACTCAGTTGCTGAAAGTGAAAAGATTTTCAATTGAGAAAAAACATAATTTCGTCTGAAATTTCTCTTTATATCTTTTATTTTAGCATAATTTTGCATATTCATCAAAGTTGTTGCCAAAAGCTCGGCTATAGCTTCTGCCTACTAGGTGCATAAAAGCTTTAATAATAAAAAAATTAATATTCATTCTATTTCGTGTACGTTTCTATTCGTTTTAATAATTTTTGGAAAATTTTCTGAATTTCTTATGAAAACTCCTGGAAAGCTTTTGCTTATTATGAGCATTAAAATAAACTTTGAAATATAATTTTCTTTGCATTGCTTTTTATATGTACGAGTATTTTATTACATTTACTGTCAGATTTTTCTAAAAGTTCTCTATAAAGAAATTTCATTTTAAATACGACTTTGAATTTTCTAAAGGCAGTTACACAAGGCTCAAGTGTTAAGACTTGATTAAATAAATAGTATACAGCAAAGAACCAAGAATAATACATCAACCATCATACTAAACACTAAATCAATAGTCAACCATCCATCCTTATAAAAGTGTTACAGAGAGATGTAAATTCCAACGCCAATCGCCTTCCATAGACTAAAACTTCAGATGGTGCGTAACATTGGAAAATTTAGCATTAAAAAAACATTGGGACTTAAGTGAAGAATATAACAAAGCAAACTTAACAACATCAGGAACAAAAACTCAAAAAAAAAAACCCTGCAATACGCTGACCAAACAAACCGTCCGTCGTGTTCATTCATCCATTTATGTATGCGTCCGTCCGTCCGTCCGTCCGTCCGTCCGTCTGTCCGTGCAAACTATCTATTTCACTGGTTAATGCTTTTTTTAAATGTTTGTTGTTAAATTGATGTTCATGTAAACGGAAAAAAGGAAAACAAAAAAAAGCACAAATAAATAAATAAATAAATACAACAAAAAGATGTATTTAAGTTTGTGTCATAAAACTTGACTGCTTAAGTTTTATTACCGCAAACAAATAAAAAGCGAGAAAAAAAAACAAAAACAGTTGACGAACTGGCGAACTGGTGAAGGAACACATGCATAACGCATCCATTAGAAGGGTTCTTTTAAATGAAGTCGATAAGCGGGAAAAAGTTGTTGCACTTTGAGAAAATTTTATGAAGATGTTAAAAGTGTACTCGTAGTTTATATTCTTTTAAGATAAATATGTTTCATAATAAAACAGAAAGAGCATTTGAATTATGTTTTTATCAGGTATTTTAATAAAAAAGATTTTAAACTGCTCTTTCATAATTTAAAGCTTTTTTAAGCATATCACTTATAATTTGTTGTCTTTCAATGAGTACGAACATAACAGTATTTAAAAGCTTGAGCCCAGCTTTGCAGGATCCTAAAGTTATTTTAAATTAAAAAAGTTTTTTTTTTGTCTTTAAACATTTTCACAATATACATTTATTTGCTTAATAGGCCGCAAAGATTATTTTCTGTAAGTGTTGAAATTATGAGCTTTTTCTTGAGTTTTTCCAAATTTTCGATCATAATCCCAGCTTTATATCTTTTTTATAACTAAAATTTTATCTAAAAGCTTTGCAAAAGTTAAAACTTTTGTATAAAAGCTACTACCAAAGCTGTTGCAAGATTTTCTCAAAAGCTTTAAGCTCTTGATACTACGGTGTTATTGTTTAAGCAACAAGTGTTCAAAATTAAAAGCTTTTTTAAGTGTTAAATTTAAGTTATGCATAATTTTAGCTTTTAAAAATTTTGTTGAATCGTAAAGAAGACACAAGTTGAACTTTTTTTTTTGGCAAATTAATAATTAACCTTTTTTTGGATTT
Organism: Tachina lurida; assembly: GCA_944452675.1. Lineage (NCBI taxonomy): Eukaryota > Metazoa > Arthropoda > Insecta > Diptera > Tachinidae > Tachina > Tachina lurida. Next base: position 10,146,404 of record OX101754.1, on the reverse strand, counting down.
ATGCTTTGCGCAAAAAAGCTTTTTTTATTTTATTTTTTGCTTATTTTATTTATTTAGCGTTTTAATTTTGCAAAACTATTAATCTGTAGAAAAAATTTATATCATTGAAACTTTTGAGAATATTTTTTAAGTTTCACGCTATTAAAAGCTGTGAAAAAAATCAAAAGATATAGGAAGCTTTTACAAATTCATAAGTTACTTGCATCCATAAGCTTTTTATTAAATCTTTTATTGTTTCTTCCTCATTGAAATTTTTAAGAATTTTCTTTTTATATTTAAGGCTCCTAAAGAAGGCTTAACAAATATCCGAACTTGTTTGAGCTTTTAGAAATACAAAATTTTTTACGCATTAATGAAAGCTTTATAAATTTCTCATTTATTTAGCAAGGCTTAATCTTAATCAACTTATGCTTTTGGAATTTTGAAAAAAGTAAATGTTTCATAAAGCTCAAGCTATTGAAAGCTTTAGAAAAATTTAAATACATTTTCAAAAAGTGACACCAAATAGGGGATTTATAAAAAAAATTGCAACATTGAAAAAAAAACGAAAAGGGGGACAAAAAGTGGCAATTTGCTACTTTAGTCGGTCAAACGGTCACGCTGCTTGAAGGTTATTTCCAAGAAGCTTACTTTTAATTTAAATGTAATGATATTTTAGAATATTATTAAAGCATTAAAAAAATAAAGCTTTCCGATAAGCTTTCTTGTCTGTAAAACTCTTAGAAATGCACAACTTTCCCCCAGCAGCTCCAGCAAATATCAAAAGTTATGTCAAGGTTTTACAAATACAAAAGTTATATACACATACATATGTATATATAAAAGCTTTCTAAATTTTTTCATTTATTTATGTAAACTTAATTATGCCCTTGAAATGAAACAAGTGAATATGTATTATATTTTTTAATATACATATGTACATACATATATGTATGTATAAAAAATAGTTACAAAAAGCTTATTGCTATTTAAAGTTTTACAAGCTTTTTGACAAGCGTTATTAATATTCAAGCTTTTTGAAAAGCTTTAAAAATATTCATGCTTTTTGAAAAGCTTTAAAAATATTTAAGCTCTTTGAAAAGCTGTTAAAATATTCCAGGTTTTTGAAAAGCTTTAAAAATATTCAATCTTTTTAAAAAGCTTCAACATTAAAATTTTTTAAAATCTTTAAAAACTAGCTTTTTGAAAAGCTTTAAAAACATTCAATTTTTTTAAGAAGCTTTAAACATTCAAACATTCAAGTTTTCAAAAAGCTTTAAACACATTCAAGCTCTTTGAAAAGCTTTAAAAACATTGAAGATTTTTGAAAAGCTTTAAAAACCTTCAACATTTTTGAAAAACGTTAAAAACACTCAAGCTTTTTGAACGGCTTTAAAAACACTCAATCTTCTTGAAAACCTTTAAAAATATTCAAGCTTTTTGAAAAGCTTTAAAAATATTCAAGCTTTTTGAAAATGTTTAAAAACATTTAAACTTTTTGAAAAGCTTTAAAAACTTTTTAAGCTTTTTGAAGAGCTTTAGAAACATTAAGATTTTTGAAAAGCTTTATTGTCTTTCAAGCCTTTATACAACGTGGAAATCATATATGGAATGTTCGAGCTTTTGCAAAAGATCTTTGTGCTTACACACCGACTTGAGCACAACAACCGATTAGATATTGCTGCTTACTTTGTAAAGAAACAATAACAAATTGTAAGAGCTTATAAAGCTGTTTAACTCAAATGTATGTGTGTGTTGTGACGTAGCTGCTCTAGAAGTTAAAACTTTTTCCACTACAGGTTCAGCTAAGAGTTACACAATTTTACCAACAGCATTTTGAAAACTTTTGTAAGTTTTTGTAACAGCTTTTAAAGAAACTGTACTTTTTTCTATTAAACAAATTTATGTAAGTAATTATCCGAAAGATTTTTAGTAAATAAAAAGCTTAATTTCTTGTATCGCTAAATCATTTTAAAGTCTTGCAGAAAACCTTAGAATTTTTGTTTGTTCTTTTGCAATAACCAAGTGGTGTAATTAGATCATTAATAGAAAAGTAATTTACTTTATAAACATAAATGACGAAACTATTTAAATAGCAGAGTTGAGCTTTAAAAAAAAATTTTGATTTTAATTTTAATAGCAAACTGATGTTAAAGACTGCAGACGTCTCTTTTCCATTACATTACTTTAAACTAAGTTTAATTAGCGTTTTAAAGCCTTTAAAATAATGCATACCTGAAGTTAGGAAAACAAAAAAAGAAACAACTTAAAATAAAGCGCCTTGGCAAGCTTTTGATTTTATTTAAGTTGTTTTATAGTTGGTACATTAAAAGTATTAAATCTCTTTCAAACTGTCATGTAAGTCTTAAAGAATTTAGTTTTTGTTCCTTAAGAGTTATGTGCATAGATAACTAGATTAACGCACACTGGCACATACTCACATTCTTAAGGCCAAGGTCCTCCCAACAACTAAGTCTAAGAAGATGAAGATGAAGAAGAAGAAGAGGAGGAAAAAGCATAAGTACGTTCTTTTTGTGTGTGTTTGGCTGGCAAAGAGATGTTAACAATTTGACAGTTACTTTAGACGAGACGAGATTAAAGTTACAACCTTATCTAGAAGTTTAAAAAGTTTTAGTTTTAGCTTTAGTTTTTCTTGTTTTTGTTTCTGTTTTTGTTGCAGTCATGGCTTTTGTTTTTATCTACATACGAAGTTGTATTCAAGTCAAAAGAGTTACGCTTCAAATATGTAAGTCCTGAAATAGTTTAAGACCTTAATATTGTGTGCCACTTTGCCACTTTTTTTATAGCAGGCAGTCTACGTTTCGACTTTTTTTTTCTACATATTATTTTATTTTATTTTTTAATGCAAAACCAAGTACGTTTTCATTTTCAGTAATTGCAGTTACAGTGTCTTGTTAGCAGGAAAAAAGCGAGGTCTTGAAATTTAAAAGCAAAAATATTTCCCTGAAAAATCTTTTTCCCCTGGCAACACCACTGTGCCAAGGATAGAAAAAAAGGCTCTCGCGTGGCGATAAATAAATGCAAAAAGTTAAAAGTTAATTGGTTTTTGTCAATCTTTTCTTCCCCCTTCCCCCCTACCCACTCTCTCACCACTTCGTCCTCGTAATGCCTTTTGCGTACTCTGTTCTCGCAAATTGGCGTATGTTGTTTTGAAGTTATAAAAAAACGAAACCAAATCCTAAACTAAACATTATTTTCCTCAACTAATCTTTACAGTATAGACTTTACCTTTAGGGATGTAGACATTTTCAAAGCAACAAGCCAAACCAAAAGCTATAAAAACTCTTAAAAGAAACGCAAAAAAGCAAAAAATAAAGGTAACGAAAACTTTAAAATAGACATAAATACCATTAAACATACTGGTATGCCAACATGCAACATGCTGCAAAAAAATCCTTCTTTTCTTCCTTTTTTTATTTACACTTTTTTATGTGCGCCCTGCTGCACTCATGTTTCTAAAGCCTCAAAAAGAAAACAAAAATTCTAAAAGATTTATAACAGTTTAATTAGTCAAAATGTCAGAACCCATTGACAGGCTGGCAACGAGACAAGAGATTACATTTCAAAATACTAAAAATTTAGTAAGAAAAAGTTACAAAAAAAAAGAACTTAGCATTGGTACATATTAATCAGCTAGTGCCAAGATAATTGGATATTTCTTATTAACATGAAAGCTTTGAAAAAAAAAAATATATATATAAAAAATATTTTCAATACATATTCATCTTAAGCTTAAAGTAATGGCTAAAAAATACAATTCATGGAATTAAATTAAAGCCTCAAACAAAAAAAAATTTTTTTAACAAAACCAAAAAGCTTTCCAAGAAAGCTTTCAATACTTATTCTTTTGGAAACTATGACATTTACAAATACATATGTATGTACATACCTATAACAAAAAAATTAAATTAAAATAAATAGAAGCGTGAAAGCTTTCAAATACGATACGATAAAACCAAAAAGCTTCCCAAGAAAGCTTTCAACATTATATTATATTAATCAGCTAGTGCCAAGATAATTGGATATTTCTTGTTAACATGAAAGCTTGGCAAAAATATATATTTGCAATATTCATCTAAAGCTTAATGGCTCAGAAATACAATTCATGAAATTAAATTAAAGCCTTAAACAAAAAAGAAAAATAAAATAAAAATGTTTAACAAAACCAAAAAAGTTTGAAAGAAAGCTTTCAATACTTATTCTTTTGGAAACTATGACATTTACAAATATAATAAAAAATTAAAATAAATAAAAGCGTGAAGGCTTTCAAATACGATACGATAAAACCAAAAAGCTTTCCAAAAAACCTTGTAAGTACGTATAATTTTAGAAACTATGACATTTAGAAATATAACAATAAATTAAATTAAATAGAACAGTAAAAGCTCTCAAATACGATGCGATAAAACCAAAAAGCTTTCCAAGAAAGGATTCAATATTTATAATTTTAGAAACTATGGCATGTACAAATATAACAAACAATTAAATTAAATAGAACCGTAAAAGCTTTCAAATCCGATTTTCTTGAGCTTCTTTAAGCTTTTTTGGATTTTTCGTATTCCCTTTTCATATTTTCTAACAGAATTCAAAGCCTTTTAAAGTCTGCAAAGCTTCTATAAAAAATATTCATAAGCTTTGCATAATAATTCACACGCCGTTTTTAACGCAAATATAAAAGCTTTTTAAGCCATAAAAAGGAAATTCCATAAAAAATGCATTTAACAACATTTATCTTATATTCATCTTTAAATTTCTAAAAGCTTTTGTTATAACTGCTAAAATTTTAAAAGATTTCATGCACAATGTACAAACTTTTACAAAAGAGCTTTTGTGCTTTCACACCGACGAGAGCACAACAGCCAATCAGGTCTCGGTGACAGTAATGCTTGCTCTTACTTTGCAAAGCAACAAACACAAATTTAACAGCTCTCACAACTGTTTACCTCAAATTTAAATAAATATAAATGTGTGTTTGTTCTTAGTTGTTTTATAATAAATGTTTTGAAGTTTACCGAAAAGCTCTAAACTTTGGGAGCCAGAGTTAGAATGCTTCATGTCCGTAAAAATAATTCAAAATTATTTTCGAATCTATATTTTTTTTATTTTTATTATTTAGAAATTTAAATTAAGAGCTTTTGTAAAGCTTTTTACAAACTTTGTTTACAATAATTTTAAAAATATTAAACTATTTTTTTAACTGTTAATATTTTAGCTTATTTTTGAGTGAATTGTCTAAAGCTCATAAAGCTTTAAAGCAAAGCTTCAAATTGCAAAGTTTTCTAAAAGTTCTTTAAAACTCTTTCCTTTTTTTTAAATATGCAAATTAAAATTAATTTAATTAAAAAAATGTTATAAAAAAAATTCAAATATTTTTGTTTACTTAATTGCAGCAGTTTTTATATTTAATTAAAAGTCTCAAACATGATATTTCTCTTCTCTCATTATGTCTGCTAAAAAAAGCTCGCGATCTTGATAAGTTTTTTTTTTCATCTTGTTGTTGTAGTGGTTGTTTTGCATGTTAATAAACCCACAAAATGGCCACCTTCAACTTCAACAAGACGAAGAAGCAGAAGAAGAAGAACAAATGTCACACAGAAGCGTTACAGTGAAACAATCGCTACAATCTTTGCTACTTGAACTGATTGTGTAGGTTAAAATTAAAAGCAGGCAGCCAGTTAGCAGGCCCAAACAGCTGATCTTGACTGTTGAGATTCTTTGTAACAATCAGGCTTTTAGGGGGGAGCGAGAGCTAAAAATGGAGACAGTCAGTACAAAAACGACCCTGACTGTCAAAAAAAAAAACCACAAAAAATTCAGCCGTAGAACCAAAAACAAAAAAAAAACAACAACCACAACTAAACGAAATATGTACTTGTTCAGAATATGCTGTGAAAAGTTCATTTTGCTGGCTGTTGCTGGCTGTTTGCCTGTCAATGTTGCTGATGTTGTTTGCAATTGCTGCTGTTAATGTTGATGATGATGATAATGATAATGACATTGCGAACGTGCTGCTTAGAAATCTGTTTTACTTCTTGGAAGTTTTTCACTTATTTTCCTTTGGCTGCTGATTTTAGAATGTGGTGGCTGTTTTCATGCCACATGCTGTGTGTGTTGAACAAAAATACTCAGCGACGCGACAGCAGCAGCAGCAACAACAGCAACAACAACTACAATATTATTGACAATAACAAACTATTTTAACCGACTACAAAACAAACGACAACACAAAACATGCCTGGCAATTCAATTTCTTTTTTTTTTCTTCATCTATTCTCTCTAAAGTTTATTTCATTTGTTTGCTTATTTTAATTTAATGGTGTTTTTGCTATTGGTCTTGTATTAATTTGAAATGCAACATTTCTTAGAACAGCCATGCCAACAACCAAGTAGCCTTGGAATGATTTTTTGTTGTAAGTTTAAACATTTTTTTTTGTTGCAAATGTAATAAAGTGGACAGGTTTTTATGGCAAAAAAAATTAATGTGCTTTAAGCTTTAAAATCTTTTAAGAAAGTTTTTAATATTGATGTCAAAGCATTTTCTTAGAACTTTTTATATGTAAAAGCTTACTTAGATATCGTTTTCTTATATATTGAGCTTTTTTACGTAAAGCTGTTAGTCCAAAAGACAGCTTTTAGAAAGTTTTAATAATAATTTAATATATACTTGTATATTCGAAAAACACTTGCAAACTTTGACTTAACCTCCATGACCATAAGTTTTTAAAAAAGCTTTTTTGAGCTTTATCATATACTGTCATAACCGCCAAAAGAGCTTTTGTGATCGTAAATAATCGATTTTCGTAAAAAGAAACGAGTTCCAAAAATGTTTCGGTTCAACTTTTTGGCAGTTATGGCTTTATATAAAAATTTTACATACCCCAAAAAAGCTTAAACTGAGTACTCGTATTCTTTTTAACTTGGTTTTTTTACAAAAAAACTATTTTTTGCTCTCTTGTCAGTTTTTCCTTAAACAATAGTTAAATTGAACAATGTTTTACTGATCACTAAAGTTATTTGGGCTGCTGGTGGCAATTGCTAACAATTGTCGCCAGCATGATATTGAACTTGTTAAGATCTTTTCGAAAAGCTTTACTTTTCCACAGAGAAATAGAAAATATTAGACAAAAAACAAATCTACAAAATAAATAGAAAAAATAAATAAATATCGATTGACAAACATACAGAGACAAAAGTTATGTATGTATGTATGTATGTATATAAAAAAAAACAATAAAAGTTAAACCACCAGCCGCAACAGCAGCAACAATACCAAAGAAAACCCCAAGCAAAGCGCAACAGACGACAACAACAACAATAACAGCAACATTTCAAGATTGTAACAGGCAATATCATTGTCTTCTTTTCCCAGTGAAATCCTCCTCAACAAAATGTAGAAAATGTCAAAAAGTTTATAATTGTATTGGGTTGTAAAGTTGTTGATATGTTTGTATTTTATTTAGTATTTGCAACATGCAACATTCTAAATGAAACAACAACATTACCAAGCAAAGCAAAGAAGAAGAAAAAAACATGTCGCCATTCACGTTGATCGCTTGTTAAATGTCTCCTACCGTAGCGATGTCATCAATATCAAAACGAAAGCATCTCCAATCGGAACAAGAACGAGTAGCAAGCAGCAAGCAGCAAGCAACTAATGTAGCAGCAACTTTTTTGTAACTATTTTATTGCTATTCCATGGGCATACATATCTTTTTGTGGTTAGAAAATGCTTTTGCTACTTCTTGGCTGCTTTTTATCTTGTGGCCCGATAAGAGTTGTTGTGGTGGTGGCGGTTGTGGTGGTGCCACGGTTGGTTGTATTGATTATTATTATTACTGTTTGTGTATGTGTGTAACTTAACTTTTGCTACTTTATTGCTCATGTCACTACTATAACTAAAGCAACAACAAACAACATGTTGTAAACTGTAGGCGACAGGTTTTTGTCTTTAATTTTATGATTTTTCATCATAACATTGACTAGTTGTTGTAGGAAAAATAAACGCAAATGGGATTAAGTACACAAAAAGCTCGGCTTAGCCTAATGGGCGGAGCCACACCCACTGAAAACTAGCACTGTTACTTCTGTACTACTGCCAAGCTTTTCATAATCCTTAACTTTTTACTGGATTAAAATTGTTCATTAATAAAAGTGGTCTGAACGAGTTAAAATTAAGCTATTTTCCAAATACTGGAGTTCAATGGCTTCTTAGAAATTTTCATTTAAGCAATAAGGCTCCTATGGGGAGTGCCACACCCATTAAAAAATAACACTGTTTCCCAAGTATTTCTACTACTCAACCCATTCTGATGAAACCATTTAAAAAACCCCCCTATATTTATAATTTCTATCAGGCTAAAATTCGTTTCGCTTTATAAGCCAAACTACATTATTAATGAACAAATAACACCAAAGTTCATTGTAAATATTCTGATAAACACGTAGAAGAACAGAACAACTAGCTGTTTTCGATAGCCACTACACCTTCATCATCAGCGTTCTTTATGTTTGGTCTACTGTATGTGGTGTCAGTTGATATAGAATAGATTTCTGCTTTATATACTCAGCCATTATTCTTAATCATCATTTAAATAATTTTTTGTAAAATTCAAAGTATGCATTATAAAGCTTCGGGAGCTTTTTTTCTTTTTTTTTTTTTTGCCAAAAACTTAAAATCGGCGGCTATTTGTTACTCCTTTTCCTTATTGCGAACTCATTAAATAATTTTGTTTACAGAATTCAAAGTAGGCATTATGAACCTTTGGAAGCTTTTCTTTTTTTTTTTTTTGCTCGAAATCCTCAAAGCAATGGCTATTTGTTACTAATTTTTCTTATTGCGAACTCATTAAATAATTTTGTTTACAGAATTCAAAGTAGGCATTATGAAGCTTTGGAAGCTTTTCTATTTTTTTTTTGCTCGAAACCCTCAAAGCAATGGCTATTTGTTACTAATTTTTCTTATTGCGAAGTCATTGAAATAATTTTTTTGTGGAAAATATTCATTATGGAGCTTTGGGAGCTTTTTTCGCACGAAATCCTCAAAGCAACTATTATTTGTTACTCATTTTCCTTATAGAGCTTTGGGAGCTTTTTTGCACAAAACCCCCAAAACACCGATTACTTGTTAGTTGTTTTTCTTATTGCGGACTCATTTAAATTATTTATATCAGCTACGTCCAAACACACATACACTGATATTTACATTTGAGGTAAACAGCTTTGAAAGCTCTTAAATTTGTTGTTGTTTCTTTGCAAAGTAAGAGCAAGCACTAGGTGTCTGCTGTGCATATGGGTTGGACGTAGCTGATTTATATTCATAATAATGGTTTGGGAGCTTTTTTAAAACTATTCATTAATAGCTTAGCAACGCTCAGTAGACTTAAAGCGAAATCTTTTTACGAAAGCACACTTCAGACAGAATTTTCTAAAAAAAAGTCTGCGATTTGCTAAAAATTTAAAGCTTTTAACTAGAAAGCTAAAAAGCTTTTGGAAATAATAAACTTTAAAGCTTTAGTGAATTGCAAAGAAAAAGTTAAGAAAAATTTCTTAATACATAATAGAAAAGCTTTCAAATCCAAACAAAAAACTTGAGAAAATCTTTTGATAAGATAACCAAAAAAGCTGTAGGGAGAATTATATCTTAAAAGCTTAAAGTTAATATATATTAAAAGACCTTTATAAATTTTACTTTTAGGGAATTGGGCTGTGCCACGCCCATAAAAACTTAGTGTGTATTGATTTTTATGTGAGTACTTACAAAAGTCTTGGCCTTAATTATTCGAATAATTTGCAGCATCATTATCGATATTTTCACCTTAGGCGCCACTGTTCCTTATCGACTTCGTCCTAATAAGCTTTCGTTAAGCTTTTTAATTACTGTTGCACTTAGCTAATTAATACAGAAGCAATACTATGTGCGATTAGAAATAAATTTTCTTCATTAAAATTCTAGTTCTGGTGTTTCAGTTGCTCCCCAGTCGCTCGATAATATCATAATAATGACGCCATATTGTCACATTTAAAACAATTTAATGTCAGTTTAAGGCAACAATGAGCTGTTCCAAGTGCACACACACCGTCACAGTATCGTTAAGAACAACATTAGCCGGCCACCAGTCAGTAGGAAATTGTTGTAATTGCAAAATATCTTCATAGTAGTTGCTGCTGCAGTTGTTGCAACAACAACCCAATATAAGCTTGTACATTTCCAACGTAATTCTTGGCCAGTTTCCTTAAAAGCGTGTAGAATTTTATTCCTAGACTCATCTTTATTTCTAACATCAACAGAAGTGAACGAAGTTCTTAATGGAAAAAACAGTACATCAATATTGGCAACAACAAAAAAATAAAATAAAAATAAGTAACCAAGAGTTTTGAAAAGAATTTGTAACGTGGCGGTATTTGTGTAATTACTGGCGCCATAATGTGTGTCGTAATGCCACCACAAACAACTAAACAAACATCGGAAACATAGAAATGAAACATCAATTGCATGTTTTAGTAATTCAACTGTTTGCAATACACTCACTCACGCACACCCCGACTCACCGACTCACTCTCAGGCTGCAACAGCGTCTTAACAAATGTTTTTGTTTCTGTTGATGTCCAAAGTTTATGTTTAAAGTTGTTAACTGTTGTTTTCTTTATATTCGGTTGCTGCTGCTCCTGCTGCTGTTGCATTTGTTAGCAAATGTTGCATGTTTCATTGGCGTTGCACATTGTTTTCCGCATTTCAAATGCGTTTGCAATTATTTACATTTTTCCTTCCTACTTCTAGTTGCAACAATTTTGTTTTTGTTGAAAAAAAATAAACTATAACGAAGTGTTAATTGTTTTTCAAAGAAATGATCAGAACTGGCAAATTCTTTTGAAAATGTACAGAAAAATACTCGTTTAAGATCAACTAGACAACTAAAGTATAAAAATGCCTTAAAAAAATTACTGAAAAAAAAAATGAACGCTTGTTAGAGCTTTTGAAAAAGTTATTTTTCAAAGGCCATGAAAATATATATTTTTTTTATTTGTACTTTAACTCTGACAATTGCATTTGAGGTGAACAGCTTTGAAAGCTCTTAAGTTTGTTCTTGTTTCCTTGCAAAGTAAGCAGCAAGCATTATTGTCGCCGATATCTTATTGGCTGTTGTGCTCTTGTCGGTGTGAAAGCACAAAAGCCCTTTTGTAAAAGTTTGTACATTGTGCATATGGCGTGGACGTAGCTGATTTAATGTATTAAAGTATTTTTCTTCCTCCTCTCTCCAAGGTATTTATTAAAGCTTTCGAACTTATTAAATGGTAAATGTACCAAACATAAAATAAAATAAATATATAAAGGTTATAGTAAAACTTTTAAGTTTAAACGTTAAGTTATGAAATTATTTATTTATTAAATGTTACATATACAATTACAAATTATATCGTAAATTAATTTACACGATAATAGTAACAAGAACCTTCACTCGTTGTAGTGAAACAGACCAGGGTCTACGGTGGGAATCGAACCCACAACCTCCAGCCTGATAGGGTAGCGCACCCTCCTCACTAGCCTACCGAGGGACGTTAAGTTATGAAAGTCGTCTTGTGTTATCTCTAAAATTGTTTTTTTCAACACGCTTATTAAAGCTTTTCACTTAATTGAATATCAAACATATCTCGGCAATGTGTCAAAATATGTTTACCGCAAGTTTTTATGAAAACCTTGCACAAAACCCTCAAAGCAAAAAATTTTTTGTTACTAATTTTTCTTATTGCAAACAAATTTAATTATTATTATTTTTTTGTAGAATTAAAAATATTCATTATAGAGCTTTAGTACCTTTTCTTTTTTTTTACAAAACCTTCAAAGCAACGACTATTTGTTACTAATTTTTCTTACTGCAAAATAACTTAATTATTTTTATTGTTTGTACAATTAAAAATATTTATTATAAAGCTTTGGGAGTTTTTTTTTTTTTGACACAAAGTCGTCAAAGTAACGAATATATTTTACTAATTTTTCTTGTTAATAACAATGTTTCTTGTTGAGAACTAATTTTTTTTGTAGAATTAGAAATGTGCATTATAGAGCTTTGGGAGCTTTTCTTGAATTTTTTTTCACAAAACCATCAAAGCAACGATTATTTTTTACTAATTTTTCTTGTTGCGAAGTCAATTAAATAACTTTCTTGCAGAATTAAAAATATCCACTTTAGAGCATTGGGAGCTTTTTTATATATATATATTTTTTTTACAAAATCCTCAAAGCAACGATTATTTGTTACTAGTTTTACTTATTGTGAACTCATTGAAATAATTTTTTTGTAGAAATAAAAATATTCATAATAGAGCTTTGGGAGCTTTTTTAAAACTATCCATAAAGTAAAGAAGGCGCACTTTAGATAAGAGCTTTTGCAAATACTCCACATTTATAAACAAAATAAAAGCTTTCAACTGTCTCCTAAAAACTAAGCTCTAAAAATCTTTTAATGGAAAGCTTTTAGAAAAGTTAAAATTTTTTTATGGCTTTTAAGAATGACAAGAATCAAACGTTAAGCCGAATTTCTTAATGATATAAAAGCTTTCAAATTCAATCAAACCTTAAAAAAAGCTTTTGCTAAGAGAACCGAAAAAGCTCGTGTTAATAACTTGCAATTGTTAACAGCTTGCAATTGCTTGAGCTTTTACAAAATTTTATCCCAAAAAGTTCATAAGAAAGAAAAGTGATCTGTGATGGCACAATAGACTTTTCTATACGAAAAGTGCATTGGGATGACTTTGCATATGAAAAGTGTGCTGTGATAACACAGTCGATTTTTATATAAAAAAACTGTTGTTTTACCTATTAGCATTTTTTTTGTAAATTTGTGACTATATCTAGACAACATATATATTTTCCTTGTTTTCAAGGCAACATTTTGTAAAGCATATATTTATTCATCAATTTATTCTAAAAAAAAAAGAAAACAAAATTTAAGCAGTGTTGACTCACCACCCTCGTAATTTGTTTTGAATGTGGAAAAATATCTTTAAAAAACTTTGAAAACGAACCGTGTGTTACTTTTTTATTGTCAAACAACAGAAAAATTAAACTTTTAACGACTTTTTAACCCTTTTAACCATAAATCGCCCATAAAAGCATTTTGTTACCAATTTGAGGGAGAGACAGACAAGCAGACAAACAGACGGACAGACGTTTATTGTAATTGTTACTGCTGCTGCTGCTGCTGCTGCTGCTTCTGCTGACCAAAGCTATTTCCAGCCAAAGTATGTTTCAAAGGCAATTAAACAGAAATAAATAAATATACACATTTTGTGTGTGTTAAATTTACGAGTATTTGAAAACAAAAAGACTCCAACTTCTCAGTTGTTAAAGTTCAAGTGGTGCAGCGAATGAGTTCAGCACGAAGTGTATGAAACCACCAACTGTTTTAATGATTTTTCGCCTTTTCAACAAGTTTTCCAGTGAAATTTGATGCGTGCAAATATAATTTAAATTGACAATATTCTTGCTACGAGTATACTCGTGTATTACAAAGCTCTTTTGTTTTTAGGTAAGACTTGAATTTAAAACTCTTAGCGCATTTATTTTTGGATGAATTGGTTTTTAGCCTTTGAAATCTAGTTGATATTTAATATTCTGCAAAAAAGCAGAGAACAATTAATTTGTCTACATTTTAAAACGCATGAGTGTATAATTTTTTTGTGTGTGCTTAGTTTTTTTTAAAACAAAATTATTTAATCAAGCATAATGATTGCTCTTTAAGCAACTGTCAATGGAGATTAGAAAGATAAGCATTGAAATTGCGATGGAATGTTGCGGATTTTTATCAAAAGCTTAGGAGTCTTAATAAAAAATATAAAAAAAAACAATAAATCAAAAACCAACTGCAGTGAAATTAACTGAAGCTGTGTATCAAACTTGGGCAATTTAGGGTTTATAGATTTGCTGATTGAAAACAATTTATCCTAAAGTATATTTTCAAATGTTTGGAACTTTTAGCAAAGGATATGTGTGTAAGATATTAAGCTTTATGGAAAGCTTTCATTGAAGCTTTCTTGAAAATTTGATTAAAAATCATTAAGACTAATTTTCCACTAATAAAAAAACATTCAAGAACTTTTAGCAAAGGATATTTGTGCAAGATATTAAGCTTTATGGAAAACTTTCATTGAAGCTTTCTTGAAAATTTGATTGAAAATCATTAAGACCCATTTTCCGCTAATAAAAAAGACATTTAAGAGATTTGATATTTGAGAAAAGCTTTTTTAAAAAGCTTTAACTTAGAACTTCAGCATACAATTGAATTTTTATTGGCTCAAAAGCTCTATTTAAATTGTTTTTAATATTTTCGCTAAAAAATTTTGAAAGCTTTTTGGTAAATAAATATTTGTCTAAACGCTTCTAGGAAAAGCTTTCATTAACATTTTGATTATGGAATTGTAACTGTAAAAGTTTGAAAAAAAAATTATCCTAATGAACATACATACATACATATATGTATTTTCAAATGTTTGGAACTTTTAGCAAAGGATATGTGTGTAAGATATTAAGCTTTATGGAAAGCTTTCATTGAAGCTTTCTTGAAAATTTGATTGAAAATCATTAAGACTCATTTTTCGCTAATAAAAAAGACATTTAAGAGATTTGATATTTGATAAAAGCTTTTTTAAAAAGCTTTTACTTAGAACTTCAGCATACAATAGAATTTTTATTGGCTGAAAAGCTCTATTTAAATTGTTTTTAATATTTTCGCTAAAAAATTTCGAAAGCTTTTTGGTAAATAAATATTTGTTTAAAAGCTTCTAGGAAAAGCTTTCATTAACATTTTGTTTATGGAATTGTAACTATAAAAGTTTTCTTATGAATTTTTATTCCGGTTTGAGTACATATTTGTTTCAATCCTATTTTTACCAGCTATTTATTAAAAAAAAAACGCCTAAAATCTTCTAGGAAAAACTTTCATTAACACTTTGCTTATAGAACTATGTAAATATTCTGAAGAATTTCTATTGGCCGCAAAAAGCTAGTGTGAGTATTTTTTTCAAATTTCTTTGATAAATATTTTACAAAGCTTTTAATTGAAAAAAAAAATTGTTAATGTATAAGCTTCTATATTTTCTAATACGAGTACAAAGCCTTACAGCGAAAGCTTTCAGCCAAAAATAGGTCAAAAAAAGCTTGTTTAGATTAAAAAAAAAACTTACTTACTTTGCGATACATGCCTTCAAAATTAAAGCTCTAATACTTTTCAAAGGCTTCGATAACAAAAACTAGTTGAAAAAAGCTTTTTCAGACAATTTCTCTTAATACTTCAAAAAAATTGCTTCACAAGCTTTATAAAGAGAATTTGCAACACGTTTTAAATTAAAGCTTTAATACTTTTTAAAGTCTTTTTAGTTTTTTTTTTCTTTTTAGAAATACTTTTACCAGCCTATGCAAAGAAAAGGTTTCCTTTCCTTAGATTTGGACTTCTTAAAGAGTCTAGAATTGTTTCTTGTTTCCTTTTTTTAAGCGTTATTTATAAAAGCTTAAAAATTTACTTATATTTTATTTAATACAACTTATGTTTCGGTGCTTTTTAAGAATATTTTTATTTTAATATTTAAAAATAAGAGTAGGAAAGGGCAATTAAACTTCTAGTGCAATTTTTAAATTGTACTGTAAAAAGCTTTAAGCTTTCTAGCACTAAATTTAAAATTTTCTTTTTAATTCGGCTCAAGACGCAAAAAATGATTTTAAAATATATTTACATTAGCTGCTGGATTTATTTTTCAAGGGCTCTCAAAATCTTTCTTCGAAAGCTTTTGTTAAATAATTTTTCGAAAGCTTTTAGTAAAAACTCTTTCTCAAGCTGATCGCAAAAGCTCTGTAGAAATATTTTGGTTTGAAACTAATGCTTGTTGATCTCCAAAGAAATTAAGCAATTGCTACGAAGGCTCTTGTCTTTTTTTCTTCTTTTTTTTTTTTGTTATTGCTGCCATTGACTTTTGTTGCAAATTCTTTTTTTATGCAACCAATATAATTATGCGACCCTTTTTTTTCTAACATTGTATTAATTTATTTATTATGCATTTGTGGTAAAATTTTGTTGTTGCTGTTTTTATTGTCGTCAGCGACATTTTCATCTATAATAAACAATGATGATGCTGTTATTGTTGTTGTTGTTATTGCTGGCTGGATGCTGTTTTTTTTTCTTTCTTAACATTTATATTCTGCTTCTTATTGTTGTTGCCTCTAAATCGTATGAATGTCTCAGCAGCATATGAGGCATGCAACAATACATGTTTCTATGATTTTATAAATGTGTGCATGTGTTGTTGGTTGTTTAGTTATGTCATTGTCGTGATGCCATTAAATGTGTCCATTACCATTTTTATGAGCTTTAAAGCCATTGACATTGTGACTTGTTTATAAAGCTGCCTGAGTTTTTCTTCTTTATACATATGTACGTATTTCTCTGTAGTTTGTTGTTGTTTTTTTGTTTGTGTTTGTTTGTCATCGTTGTTGCTGCTACTTTACGCTGTAATTCTCTTGTTGTAACTATACCATGCGGTGTTTTGTAGCTACTGACTGCTGTTTGCAAAGTTTCATTTGTTGTTGCTGCTATTGTTGCTGTTGGTTTGTTACTTTTATAGGGGTTAGGAACCTTGTTATTGAATAGAAAAAATATCACATTTTTATGTTTTTGTCATGAAATTGATTGTTAAAAGATCGATAACGACACAAGAGCTACAACAGCCAAAGAAAAATTGTAAGAAGGAACATTTCTTACAAAAAAAAGTAAATAAATAAAGCTAAAAATTTTGCAAAAAAAAAGGTTCAAGTTCTTGGAAGTTCATAGAGTGAATGAAAAAGCTAAAAAAATTAATATAAAAATCTTTATTAAAAAAAAATCAATTTTTTTTTAGTTAGCAACAAGAAAATTAAAAATATTGTTTATTTGCACTAGTCAACTTCTTGTAACTATTTTTTTTTAATTACATAGGTACTTTTTTTTAAGTGATTATATGTATTTGCAAATAAAATAACTCAATGAATCTTTCTTACGATTTGTTTGGTTTGTTAGTTTGAAGAAAAGCTTTTGACAAGCTTTTAAAAAAGTTTGGCCAACAATCTTCACAAATATGTTTTTTTGCATTGTCATAGTCAAAGTTTTAATTCAACAAAGTTTTTATTAAAGCTCACAAAAAGCTCCAACATTGCAATAATAATAACTTTTGAAAAAATTGCCAAAAAATCTTTACAAATAATTTTCTTTAACCTTTTCATAGTCAACATTTTAATTATAATTTTTTTTTTATAAAAATTAAAAAAAAAAGCTCCCACATTTAAATAATAATAAAAATAATAATAATCAAATACATACTAAAAAAAATCGCGAATGGTAACAATTTACAGCTTCCAAAAGAAAATAAAACAAAAAGAAATTTTTAGTAACAAAAATCATATTAAAAAGGTTTCTTTACAAATTTTAAAATTGCTAAAAATATTTTGCAAAGCTTTTTTTCCTAAAAAAATTTTTATAATTTTTGAAAAAAAAAAACTCATAAACTTCATAAACTTTTCTGAAAATATTTGACAAATGTTTTAGAAATTTTCAGAAAGCTTCATAAAAAATTTTACAGAAAGCTTTTATTTTTCTGATTTTTTTTTTCAATAATTCCCGAAAAATTATTTATAAGCTCCCCTTATCTTAAACAAATTTCGGGAATTAAAAAATGCATACAAATAAAAGCTTTATGTAAATTTTTTTAGCAAGCTTTCTGAAAATTCCGAAATAAGCTTAAGAAAGCCTTGCAAAAAGCATTATTTGAAATTTTTTCAGCGACTTTTCTGAAAATATATAAAAATATTTTGCAAATTTTTAAAATTTTCAGAAATCTTGCTAAAAAAAATTACAGAAAGCTTATATTTGTATGCATTTTTTTTATAAATTTCAAAAAGCTTTTTATAAGCTTATAACAAACTTATCTAAAATTTAAAAAAAAACATTCATAAAAATAAAAGCTTTCTGTAAAACTTTTTTAAGAAGCTTTCTGAAAATTTCGAAATAAGATTTTATAAGAAACCTTAAAAGCAAAGCCTTGAAAAAGCTTTCAAAAAGGATTTTTAGAAACTTGAATAAAAATAAAAGTAATATTTGAAATTTTTTTAGCGACTTTATTGAAATTATTTTAAAAATATTTAAGAAATTTGGAAAAATATTTTAGAAATTTGGAAAATTTTTTCTTCTTCAAAAATTCCAGAAGAGTTGTTATAAGATTCTCTTATTTGATAAAAAAAACTTCTAAAGAATTTTTGAAACAAAAATCATAAAAAAGCTTTCGGTAAAACTTTTTTAGCAAGCTTTCTGAAAATGTTAATTTATTTTCTAATGTTCCAAAAATTTAAACTTATAAGCTTATTTTATAAACAAATAACTTTTCTGGAATTAAAAAAAAATCATAAAAGTAAAAGCATTCTTTAAAACTTTTAACGAGCTTTCTGAGAATTTTCTAAAAAAAAAATAATAAAACTAAAAGCTTTCGGTAAAATTGTTTAGCAAGCTTTCTAAATATTTTAAATTTAGCTTTTATAACAAATCTTAAGAAGGGTTATTGTTAGAAGGCCTTGCAAAAGCTTTCTTAGTAGTTTTACTAACTAATTTGGGAATGCTTACATTTTCTCTATGATAAGGATTGTTTTTAAATAATTTAACATTTCCAAGATTTTTTTAGGAATAATTTTTTATTAAATTTTTTTATTAAAACTTAAATATACATATTTTCTAATTCACAACAAACTTGTTCTTTTGTTTATGAGCTCAATTTGAAAATTATAAAACATATTTTTTATTTATAAAAGGCTTATAAAACGATTTTTTCATATGAAATTTTTTTTAGCTCATTTTAAACATTTTTGGGTTTGCGTCTACTGAAGAGTTTTTTAAGCAGAAACAAAATGCATACAGACGGTGCTTAACCAACAAAACAAACAAAAATTCCTGGTAGATAATTTTTTAATTTTTTTTTCTTCTTTTTTTTGCTTTGCCAAACTACAAAAAGCTTTCTAATAAATTTTCAAGTAAACACTTTGTTGGTGGTCCAAATTAAAATCTTAATGGCAAACCAAACCTTAAAAAACGAGCATGTATGTATGTATGTATGTATGTGCAACAAGCATTAAAAAACAAACACTTCCAAAGGCCAATAAAACGTTGCATTTAATTTAAAAAGAACATGTGGGTTCTTTTTATGACTTCAACACAAAATTCTAATATGGGAGGAGCTGAGCTCCGGCTGAAACATTAAAGTCTTATATGAGAATATTTGGCAAAATATATTTTTTTTATTAAAAATGCTTTTGTTTTTTAAAAGGGCCGAAATAATTTAGTTGTCAGTCAAACAAAACCACACACATGGTTTTACATACGAAAAGTAGTTGGTGTAAACGAATAAATTTATAAAGAAAGAATTTTAAATTCTGCAAAAAATTTTTTTTTGAAATACGAAATAATTGGCCAACACCTTTATTAAATTAATTTATTTTTTTTTTTGATAAGGGTACAATTTGCTTCACACCTTATTTTTAAGGTAAAAATATCTTGTTTTCTTTGAGAGCCTTTTTGCTCGTTTTTATGAATGAATGGTAAATTTTTAAGGAATTTAGCTAACAGCTGCTGGTTTTCAAGTGTCATGTTACCAGGTTTTCGGTAACATATATTTTTTTATCCAAAATATATAAAACACTTCTAAGATTTCTTTCCAAACTTTATTATTCTCCCTTATGTGCTTTTCGCTTCACTTAAAAAGCTTATTTAAGCCAGTCGATGGCATATTAAACTCGAAAGTTTTTTTTGTAGGAAATTACTTGTCTAAAATCAATATGTAAGTAAGTATGCAAGCACACATAAATTACAGAAAAAAAATCAACAAACCTTAAGTAAACACTGAACGCCTGCGCGCTAAAAAATGACAGCAATAAGTTTCCAAGTTCTCATTATGGTGGGGTTGTTTTATTGAATATGTATATGATTGTCTATATATTTAATTCTTCATCACCAGGGAAACCGCAAATATGCAATTGCATGTTTTTTCTTGTGCGGGGACAAGATATTTATCCGTTTCAGAACTTTTTATTAATATTGGCATCGATTTGTTAGTGCATATTTTTGCATATTTTGCCCTTTAAAGCATATTTTTGCATATTTTACCCTTTAAAGCATGTTTTTGCATTTATCACTCTAATACGCATATTTTTTAGCATATTTTCTAATTTTTAGAGCATAATTTACGCTTTTAGGTCATATTTTGAAATTAAATAAATAAAATAAAATAAATAAAATTTTTTATTTTAGTTTGCTTACAAGCTTAAGTGTTGTACAAAATTTTAATTTTTATTTTTCGCCATCTAAGTCTCATTTCTAATATTCCATGTAGTGTATACATTTTCGTAGTCATTACGGACGTTAGTTTCAATTAAAAATTCGGGTTTTCTATTTGTGACGGACTCTACCCCGAGTAGACGTTGAAAGAACATTGTCAATATATATAAGTTTATTTAGATGTGGCATGCAACGATTTTATTTGAAAATCTATATTGACCTAGATTGTTGTTTATTGCAATAAATATTATACATACAAATCTTGTCTTATTTATCGAAAATATAGTTCCAAAGTTTTAGTTCTGATATCGTGATCTCTTTTGAACTTGAAGTTAAATTTTTACGAGATTATAAAAAAAAAATAATTCGTATTATTTGCTTTAGTCAAAATATGTATGGCTATTTTGTTTCAACGTCCACTTCAAACCCAGATTATTGTTTTTAATACGGCAGTTATTCTTGGTTAATTTTTTTTGTTTGCCTTTTTGCTTATTTTATATGCAAATGCTGTTGAATTTTTTAATTAAAAATATATTTTCATTTCAAATAAACCAATTTATTTTATTTTAAGAGCATATTTTTTGAGTTTTTTGTGCATATTTTCAAGTTTTTAGTGCATATTGAATGCGCATAAAACACTTTTTTTAGAGCATATTTCTGGTTTCCCTGTTCATCACACACAAATTAAAAAAGCCTTTAAAAAAATCACATTTAATACAAAGGAAAAATAAAATACAAATAACTATGCAACAAGATCAAATAATGTGTCTGTTGCATTATAACGAGAAGCCGGTATGGCTTTCAGATTTCATTATCAACTCAAGCCAAACAATAGTGTCATGTGTTGACAGTCACAGTACACACGCAGCTGTCATTAGCACAGTAACAACAACAACAACAACAACAACAACACCAAATAAATAAAACATTTACACGGCTTTAACACAAAAACAATCACACAAATAAATAAATACCCACACAAACACACATTCGCTTACTGACTTATTAAATTCTTTTACAAGCAAAATAAAATTAAAACAACAAAACAATTCTTAAAAGAATTGAAAAATAAAAATTAAGCTAAAGAGATCATTTGTAAGAGGGCAAGTTAACAAACCTTGAAAATAGGAAAGACGTTCCAGTGATAAATGGTGGAGAGGGAAGGAAAGAACTTTTGGCAGGGCTGGAAAGTACAGATGTTTTAAATTTTGTAACGACAAAAAAAACCTGTTCACGTGAAAGTTAAAAATAAAATTAAAAAAAATTTAAATTTAATAAAATAAAAATAATAATAAAAAACATAATAAAATATATGTATTTGTTTAACTATCAACCAACTCTTCTGGGGAGTTTGAATTTCTCAACTTGAGCTCATACAGAATATTTAAGCAGTTTTATGTAAAATCTTGCAAGGAATATTTGTGTGGAAAAGTCCCTCTAAATATTCTTAATGCCAATTTCACCAACTTATTTAAATATCAATTCATATTTAAATTAATTTTTCCATAAAAAAATTTATGAAATTGGACATTTAAATATGTATGTATTGATATTTAAATAAGGTTGGTGAAATTGGCCCTTAGTATGAGTCTGTTTCATTTTATTATGATTTATTGTCATCCCACTTCAAATGTTTGAATCAATCACACTGCGCAATAATTTTGAACTTTTTCCAAAATTACAGGATTCTGGTAAAATAGACCAAAAATCAAAAAATTTACATTATTTCTTATGTATGTATCTTTTTGTAAAAGATCACCTCGGAATTTTATTAAAACGCCAGGGGAGTTCCATTTTTCCCCTTATGATCTATCCGTGCAACATATCAGTATATGCAACAATTTGTTCTTTACATCTGAGCTGTAGGGTGTATTCAGGAACTTTGTAGAAAATATTTAGGCAAATATTCTTGTTGAACGAACATATTAACCCTCTAACTATCCCGCATAATGGTAATTTTTTGGCTCGTAAAAAAACACCCCTAACAAAAGAGAGGGCGGGGATGAAATATTTTTCTCAAAAATCTTGGCCGTAAAATTGTACTATATTTATTCAAAAACACCTAGAAACAGTATTATTATTTTGGTTTCGCTCCACACTTTTCAATAAATTGCACAATATTAAAAAAAACGTACATATGCCGCAATTTTTTTATACAATATACAAATGTAAAAGTAAACAGAAGCTACACGCACACACGTGTGCTTAAGAAATTTTAAAATTGATTTTTCGTGATACATACCAGGTGCAAAATAATATTGCGCAATACAAATCAAAAGACTTTTAGTTTTATCCAATATATTGTGTCATATATATATGTATATATATTTATTACCGTCGTTCCAAAGTGGAACATAGGGCCACGGTGTCATATACCAATATAATATAGAAACACAGGCAATTTTATTGCACAATAATAATGGAAATGCTACTTAACATAAACATCAAAAACCAGGCAAACTCAAAATTGATTATTTTTATTCTTATTTTAAGTAACTTATTTTATTTTTTTATTGTGTATATGTTGTCACACACATTACAAAATATTTCTTATTGCGCAATATAAATCAAAAGAGTTTTGATTTTATGCGCCATATACCAATATAATATAGACACACTGGCAATTTTATTGTGCACAATAATATTGCACAATAATATTAAGCCCAAAACTGAACGCAAACAGCAAAAACCAGCCTAACTCAAGATTATCCATTTTTATTCTTGGAAATTTCCTGGGAATTAAATATTTATTTTTTCGCTTTTTAATTGTCCCACAATGGGAATTGGTAAAAATAAAAATGGGCAATCTTGAGTTTGGCTCTTTTTTGGTCTCCTCTATTGTCAGAACCCCATAATTGGTTTTTTCTTGTTATATTGTGTAATTAGACCGTTTTTTTAATTGTTCTCTTCTTCTGTTCTCTTTCTCACAAAAATTATGCTTAAAAGGGTTAAAATGTTCTAAACGAAGATTCTACTATAAAAGGCTGTTTCTACAACCCAGACAGACGGTCGACTTGAGTAGAATATTTATTTCAAAATCACACAATTTTTTGAGTAATTTTCATACAAATTTTCTAGGCGAGTCGATTGCCTGTCCTATGAAGAATACAGGGGTTAAATTTTCGAATACAGTAAAGGTCGAAATTTAAAATAAATACCAGAAAGTTGCAAAATCTTTAAATACCTTGAAAAATTCATTTCGTATTAATACAGGTAAATATCAGTATAACGATTCTCGCTTTAATGAAAATCCGTTATATCGGAAGGTCCAATTTTTTTAATTTCGTAGGATTTCTGTGGGAGTTTTATGTAAAATCTTATGAAGAATATTTTTGTGTGAAAATTGTTACACTATATTTGAGGCTATCATCGCAGAAGTGGTGTAACCGTAGCTGCTAAATTTCGATTACGATTAGTAACCAATAACATTTTATAAAGAATTGTAATGATTATATAATTACCTTCAAAAGAATTGCTGATAAATAATTGATTACGATTACTAATAATCGAAAAGTAATGTGAATTTTTTAAAATTACTAAAAATAATGAAAAAGAATCAAAAGTAATCAAAAAGTAATCCGACTACTTTCAAAGATTACTTTTGATTCTTAATAAATAATCAAAAAGAATCAAAAATAATCCTTAGAAGTAATCGGATTATTTTTACATTACTTTTGATTATTTTTTAGTAATTTTAAGTAATTCAGATTATTTTTCCATTATTAGTAATCGTAATCAATTAGTAATCCTGCGAAACTGAATATAATCGTAATTTAATCATTACTGCACCTTTAAAAAAAATAATCAAATTAGTAATCTTCACGATTACTAATAATTACTTCACAGCTATGGGTGTAACCCACATCTAGTTATTTAAACAATAGCTCTTTTTAATTATTTAATTGCTTTATTACTTTCCAATATTACGATCTTTAGAATAACAAAAGGATGATTTCTCTACTTTTTAGTTGGTATGGTAAAATAATGTATTTATCATCAAAACAGCAAACAAAAAACCAATGTGGGTTACACCACTTTTGCGCTGATAGCCTCATTTCTACTTCATATGGGTATTTTTTTAACACTTTCTTAAAAGTATACCTACACTCAGGGAAAAGCTGCAACTTGAACATTAATTCAATAATATTCAATATAACCGATAATGTATATTGAGATAATTAAAAATAAATAAAATTAATAAATTAATACTGTAAATTAATATTTTTTCATATTGAAATTAGAAATTTCAACACGACTAAACTCTCGTTAATGTTTCTTATTAATTCAATATGGTTTTTATTGATTTTAAGCTGCTTTTTCTCTGGGTGTAAACGAGGACTTCAAGGAATGCAGCAGATGGGAGCACTGGTATTGATAAAAATATAGTTATTTTTAAATAAAATTAATTTCTTAAGAATATAAAAAATTCAAAGGAAAAAAATAATCTTTACGCTAAAAACTCACCAAATATATTAAAAATCCCTTCAGCACAACACAAGCAATATTTCACACACAAATAAAAAGTCTAATAAAACAAAATTGACATAGTAATGAACCTCCCATCCCTGCCTTGCAATATTGTAAACATGGTGGCTTAATGCATGTAAAACACATTAACAAACAAATATGCAAATAAAAGAAATTGTTGGTAGAGAGCAAAAACAAAAGCTTAAGGCGGAGGTGTGTGTGAATATATGTATGCGAGCGCACAGAAGCAAATAAGAATATTTTTCTTTGTCTAGTTACATTCATACATACATACGTACGTATGTATGCATCTGTATACATATGTATTTATATAAGTATGTAACCAACAACCAACCCATCGTAGAAGATTTATTTAAGGGTCTCATTTGTGTACGAAAAAAGGTGTTGGCAGGAGGTGGTCTAACATTTGACAACAAATTATTTTTCATGCCAAAGACTCAATCATACGGTATAAGATATTTGCAAGGATTATAATACAAAAAGGAAATATAAATAATTCTCATTAGATTTTTCGCACACTCAAATTTCATTTTCATATTTTATATCATCTTTGTGTATGTAGTCGTTCATGTAATAAACATTTCCAATTAATCATCTAAATTATTGCTTTTCGTTAGCTTGCAATACCTTATTCTCATTATCTGCACTCCTCACATAACAAAAAAATAAAAATAAAAATAAAAAAATACTCACTAAAGATAACAATTTTATAGGATTTCATGCACCAGCAAAGTTAAGCCCAAATTGTTGAAAATAGAAAAAGTGGGGTTTTATCAAAACATACATACATACATACATACATACCTTGGCTCTTGCCTACAAATATCATTGACTAGGCTTTAACTCAGAAGAAAACACACACACACTTTGCGATTAAAGATTGTATATAAAACGACAAATAATCATGCCATAACCATAGAAATAAAAATAGCTAAAATAAGAGACGTGTTATGAAGAGGGTACAAAGAGAGATAAGCAAACAGCTTGATTTTCCAAAAAAAAAAAAAAAAAAAAAGTTTTATATAAAAATTAAGGTCGCCAATAAATTTTTAATAGAAAATTACAGTCATCAATAATTTTTCTATATAATAAAAATAAAATTTTCTTCAGAGAAATAAAACTTTCGATAACTTTTTTTATAGAAAAGTTAAATTGTAGATAACTTTTCTACAGAAAAGTTAAGTAATCGATCAATTTTCTATAGAAAGGTAAAGTTGTCGGTAACTTTCATATAGAAAAGTAAAGTTGTGGATAACTTTCTATAGAAAAGTAAACTTGTCGACAACTTTTCTATGGAAAAGTAAAGTTGTCGATAACTTTTCTATGGGAAAGTAAAGTTGTCGGTAACTTTTCTATGGAAAAGTAAAGTTGTCGATAACTTTTCTATAGAAAAGTAAAATTGTCGATAACTTTTCTATGGAAAACTAAAATTGTCGATAACTTTTCTATGGAAAACTAAAGTTGTCGATAACTTTTCTATGGAAAAGTAAAGTTATCGATATCTTTTCTATATAAAAGTAAAGTTATCGATATCTTTTCTATAGAAAAGTAAAGTTGTCGATAACTTTTCTATGGAAAAGTAAAGTTGTCGATAAATTTTTTATGGAAAAGTAAAGTTGTCGATAAATTTTTTATGGAAATGCTAAGAAATCGATAGCTTTATTATAGAAAAGTAAAGTTATCGATATCTTGTCTATAGAAAAGTAAAGTTATCGATATCTTTTCTATAGAAAAGTAAAGTTATCGATATCTTTTCTATAGAAAAGTAAAGTTATCGATATCTTTTCTATAGAAAAGTAAAGTTATCGATATCTTTTCTATAGAAAAGTAAAGTTATCGATATCTTTTCTATAGAAAAGTAAAGTTATCGATTATATATAAATTATTATTTATAAATTTTTTGCAGGAAAATAAAGTTATCGATAAGTTTGCTATAGAAAAGCAAAATTGTCGATAAGCTTTCTAGAAAAAAGTAAACTTATCCATAACTGTTTTAAAAAAAATTTAGTTATCGATAACTATTCGATATCAATAAAAAATTTTTAGACAAAATTAAAGGCATCGATTACTTTTATATACATACATATGTATGTAAGTTCTTGACTTTGCATGAATTTTCCTTATGCTTGAATATTTTTCGAAAAAATATTTTAATATTTTGCAACTACTGCTCTGTTCTTTTTTTTTTTTATCAAAGCTTTCATACTTACACAAATACATACATACATACATATGTATGTTTGAATATCTTTCCACAATTGCTTTGCAACACTTGCTATTAAATTCCTTAGCATCATCTTATAAGATCCAAACAAGCCCTTTTCTAAATAACCAACTCTTCACAAAGAAAGAATAGATGAACAAAAATGTGCGTTAGTTTAAGCATCGGAGCGAAGAAAAAACATGGGAAAGGCTCCCCCTCCCTGTCGCCCTGCCCTTCTCTAAAGCTCACAGAGAAATGTATGTGTGTGTGTAAAAGTTTTTTATTTGTTTAATTTTTTGTAATATAATTGTTAAGCTTATTAAAGATTTTGTTTTTTGTGTTGTACTATTTTCTTTTGTTTTTTGTCGTTAGAGAGCTAAATGATCCACCTTAAAAGATGTTTGTAAGCACATACTCGTACTTACATACATACATACACACGAACAAAGCAATATGTACCTAAACATGCATTTATTCCTTGTGTCATACACTTGTACGGTACGTACTCTGTTGCAAGTATGTATGTATGTTTAGTTGTGTTGGTTCTATTGCGAATAGTTTTTGTTGGTTGCCGGTTGTT
Source organism: Tachina lurida (assembly GCA_944452675.1). NCBI lineage: Eukaryota > Metazoa > Arthropoda > Insecta > Diptera > Tachinidae > Tachina > Tachina lurida. The sequence goes on along the minus strand of OX101754.1, from coordinate 10,118,794 downwards.
GGGAGTTTGCATTATTGGTGTGCGTTACAAAAAATGCACATTATTTGCTCAATAAATTGCGTTTATTTTTCTAAGCATCATGCATGTTTGCTTAAGTTTTCTTTTCTTTTTTTGCTTTATAGTTAGATTTTTTTTATTAATTCTTGAATTGCACCAGTTGGTTGTGTTGTTGGCATTCTTCCTTTTCCTTTCTATTCTTTGCGCTCAGTAAAGGTTCATTGTTTTGCAAAAGTTATGGATTTCTGGTGAAGAGCATCGCGTAGCACGATATATGTAGATAGATAGAAACAGTGGCCATAGAAAATAAAAACAGCAAACAGTTCTACACCTTTTATATGTCACTTTCTAGAAAGAAAAATATTTACGTTTTGAAATAATTTTTTGTAAGGAAATTTTTGCTGTCGATATATTTTCTTAAAACATTTTTTATCGACCATATTTGTTTAGAATGAAATTTCACCGGAAGAATTTCATTATTTCTAAGTAAAATCTTTACCATCGATAAATTTTCTCGCTAAAATTTTTATCATCGATAGATTTTGTTATGAAAATTTTTATTATCGGTAAATTAATTCCAAAAAGTTTTTATAATCCATAAATTTCTTAAGCAAATCTTTATTATCGATAAATTTTATGCATATTTTAAGTATTTTTCTAAAAAAAAAAAAATTTTATCGATAGATTTTCTTAAGACATTGATAAATTTATTAATAGATTTTTTGTAAAAGTTGGATTATCTAGAAAATGTTCATAAAAGAATTAATAGATATCGATCGATTGTCGTTGAAAAATTTACTCTATCGATAATGTTTGTGAAGATAACTTTTGTTATCGGTACACTTATCGATATTGTTGGCATATTTTCTTTAGACATCGATAATTTTTTTTATATATTTTTGGTAAGAAAAGTTTGCATTATCAATAAATTTATTTATTTATTTGTTAAACATACTATACAAAGTAAATTTGCACAGTATGGTGTTGCACGAATATGGGCGGAGTAACTAGACCATATGCCCAAGATGTTATTAACAGTATTTTCAAAAAAAGTTCCGTGACTGACTGTGCGACCTATGCCTTCACATAGGAAATAGCAACGTGTTTGTTAAAGAAATTCCACAAAAAACCGCATGCTTATACGGTTATACGTAGCAGATTAGTCAACCAGTGCGAGCGAGACGAAAAACTTTCGAAGGTCTAACAACAGACAAAAGCCTGACCGCACTTAAGAAATAATTACGATGACACGAAATGATGTTCTTCGACCCAGAGCTGCTTAACGACTCATTATTAATAAATTTTCATAAAAAATTTATGGTTATCGATTGATTTTCTTTCAAAAAAATTACTTTATCGACCATGTTTGTTAAGATAACTTTTGCTATCGATACATTTATCGATATCAAATGATATCTCTTGTTATCTATACATTCATCAATAACAAAAAACAAAATATTTTCTAAATAAAAATTTAATGGTCAATAGTTTTTAAAAAAAATTGTATTGTTATCGAAAATTGTTCTTAGAAAAATTTTTATCAAAAATTATTTTAACATTTTTTAGTTTGAATAAATTTAAAATAAAAAGGTTTAAGAAAAGAATTTACTTTGAAATTTTTATTAAAGTAATTTTTTTTATTTCAAATTTCATAAATGAAATTCATTAAATGGAATTTAATAGGAAAATTTTTGCAATTTTTCTTTTTCCACTGTGGAAAGTTTTCTTTTTTTCTTCATCTTGAATTGAAATAAAAAAAAGAAGATATTTTTTCTTATTTGTTTAAATTGTACATTTTTGTACTTTGCCAACAAATCACACTTTTTGCTGAAAACGAATCTTATTGCCAGCAACAGCAGCAGCAACAACAATAAGAAAATAACTTTTACATTCTACAGCTGCCGCATTGATTTGATCTTTGAATAATAATAAAAAAAAAATTGAAAAAATGCAGCAACAACTACTGCAACAGCTTCAATTCATAATGTGTAACTATAGATACATAAGCACCAGGCATATTTGCAGCTTTTACTCTTTCTTTTTTTTATTTTATTTTCTATTTTTTGCTTCTAATCTCAATCAATTGATAGCAATGAGAGCTGCAAAGAATTGCTGCAACGCAAAAAAATAAAATAAAATGGATTTTAAGTAGTAGTTACACAAATGCACATCTTCTTCTAACGATGTTGTGGCATCAGCCCTAAACCATTGATGGGGATTACAACAAACAGCCAACTAATATTTTGTGTGCACAGTGCAACAAAGAATAATAGAGGATAAAAAATGCTGGCAGATCGCAATGAAATGAAACGAAACGCATAAATTGCATTTTGTCGATTTGTTGTCGTTTTCATAAATAAAGCCAAAAGGTTCTTTTTATTCATTCTACTCGTTGCTACGAGTGAGTATCTGGGCAAAATAGAAATAAATAGAATACAAAAAAAAAAGACTTTATGGTTTAAGATGAAGGAAAAAAAAGAAGATAAATGCTTTTAGAATTATTATTTGTAATTACATAGATTTGCCATTTGTTTGTTGGCTTAACATTACAGGTTTCCTTCTTCTTTTTCTTCTTCTTCTTCTCTGATTTCTTTCCAATGCAACCCTGCTGCTGCTCCCTTTTCCTGGTCTTCTGTTGCACAATCATCTTGGTTGGTTTTAAGTACTTTTAGTTTGTGTGGAAAGCGAATTTTCTTTATGGCTTAGATTGTTAGGCTTAAATTTATTATATGATATCAGCTAACAACAATAACTACAACAATAGTGATATAAACAACAGAGCCGTGTGTCGTGGAAAAAAATTCGATTTTTTTTATTAGCTTTCATTTAAAGTTTGGTTCTTAAGTCTTTTGTTTTTTCTTATAATGTCGCTGCTGCTGCTGCTGCTGCTGCAGCCACCAGTGAAATCGTTTGACTTTTATTAATGTGACTTTAAAGACGGAAGTGTTTACTTTCATGTTGTGATTTCCACTGTTAATTTGATAACAAGGAAAATATGTTTTATTTGTGTGCAGAAAAAAAAATATTGCCAATTTTTCTTCCGTTAGTGAAATCAGTGAAAAATTAATGAAGTTGACTTAAGAAATTTACAAAATAGAAATAAACGAAAAGAACATTCATTTTTATGTTTTGCTAAAAAAAATTAACGTTATCGATAACTCCATTATTCGATAAATTATTAAACATGCGCAAAGTTTTTCTATACGATTTAATAACTTTTCAATAAATTTTTGTGTTTAAAGAAGAAACCAACATATGTAAATAAAATTAACGGGTTTTGTATGGAAATTTTGTTTTAATGTACACTTCAAGCACACGTTAATTTTTTTTGTATATGGAGGAAATTCTTTAAAGAATAGTAAAGTTCTTGCTACAGCTACAAAAAAAAACAGATAGTCATCGATAACTTTTTTTGCAAGTAAAATATTAAGTCTATTTTTTAGTACAACATTTATATTTTCGAAGAAAATTTATTGCTTATTTTTGAATTTTCAATGCAAAATTTACCAATAACTTTTTTTCATGAAAAATTTATCGATAACTATACAATTAATGGGAAAAGTCATCGATAACTTTAGTTTTTAACCAAAAAGTAACGAATAACTTATCGAAGTAAATATAGTTATCGATATCTTCAAAGAAATGTGATAGCTAACATAAATTTTAATTGCAAAATTTATCGATAAATTTATTTTTCAACGGAAAATTTATCGCTAACTATTTTTTTAATATGAAAAGTTATCGATAACTAGCTTTTAACCAGAAAACAATGAAGACCTTTTTCGAAACGAATTTAGTTATCGATAATAGTTATATTTCAACAGAAACTTTATCGATAACTATATTTTTAATATGAAAAGTTATCGATAACTCTAATTATTAACCAAAAAGTAATGAATAAATTTTTCGAAGCGTGTATAGTTTTGCAACTCAAAATTTGTAAAAAAAAAAGTAATGAATAACTTTTTCGAATCGCAAAATTTATTTTTATTATGAATGAAAGTTATCGATGAGTAGTTTTTAATCAAAAAATAATGAAAAACTTTTTCGAAGCGGATATATCGATATTTATTTTTCAATGGAAAATTTTATCGATTACTATATTTTTAATATGAAAAGTTGTCGATAACTCTAGTTTTAATAGGAAAAGTTAAGAATAACTAGTTTTTTATAAAAAGTAATGAACAAGCAAATATAGTTATGAATAAGCAAATATAGTTATCGATAGTATTTATTTTTCAACACAAAATTGATCGATAACTAAATTTTTAGTTGGAAAAGTTATCGATAACTCTTGCTTTTAAACAAAATATAACGGATAAATTTTCCGAAGCGAATATAGTTATCGATATTTATTTTTCAACAGGAAATTTATCGATAAATATATTTTTAATATAAAAGTTATCGATAACTTAATTTTTAATAGGCAAAGTTATCGATAACTCTCTTTTAACCAAAAAGTCATGAATAACTTTTTCGAAGCGAATATAGTTTTCGATAACATTATTTTTCAACGGAAAATTTATCGATTACCACAATTTTATTATGAAAAGTTATCGATAACTTTAGTTTTTAGCCTAAAAATAATGAATAACTTTTTCGAAGCGAATCAAATTATCGATAATATTTATTTTTTAACGGCAAATTTATCGAAAACTCTATTTTTAACCCCCGACAAAAAGGGGTGTAATATGTTTATCTGTGTATCTGTTTGTCTGTCCGTGTCCACGTACAGACCAAACGACTGGTGATTTAGTTTTTTTCTGTTTGAAAGGTGATTTGATCTAGAAGGTTCTTTACTATCGGCCCAGTCGCTTAGAAGATATCACATCTTTTCTAGGTATATTCGGTGTTTTTTTTTTTTAATTTTTGTTATTAAAAGGAAAAGTTATTGATAACTATATTTTTAATGGAAAAAGTTATTGATAACTCTAGTTTTTTTTACCAAAAAGTAATTACTAACTTTTTTGAAGTGAAAATAGTTATCGTTAATAGTTGTCCTTGAAATTTTAAGTTATCGATAACTTTTTTCTTAAAAACTAAAATATTCACTAACTTTTCCGTTGAAAAGTGAAGTAGGTGATACATTTTCCAATGAAAAATTAAATTATCCATTACTTTTTTGGTGAAAAGCTAAGTTATCGATAAATGTTCTCTTGAGAAATAAGGCTATCGAATATGTTTTTGTTAAAAAATAATGTATAAAAAAAAATTTCATTAAATTATATAGTCATCGATAATTTTTTTGACCCATGTTATCGATACCTTATTATTTGAAAATGTGAAGTTATCGATAACTTTTCTGCTGATAAATAAAAAGACCGAAAACTTATCATGTGTTATCGATAAAAAATTCCCTTGAGAAATAAGGCTATCGAATAAGCATAACTTTTGCCTTGAAAGGTAAAGCTTTCTAAAGTTTATTTTTTGGAAATAAAGTCCTAAAGTTATCAAAGACTTTTTCATTTAAATATATACATCACTGACAACCAAAACACGATATTCTTTTTACCAAAAATATAAAATTTTCGATAACTTTTATATAAATTGGAAATTAAAATTAGGAGAATATTTTTATGAAATGCTGTGGTGAATGGCCCGATTTTATTTTCCTCTAATATTGCGTAATTTTTTTTTATCAATATAATAATAATAATTTCTCTGTGTTAGAACTGAATTTGTTACATACATATATTCGACAAAAAATATATTGTTATTTATTACCTTAACGATATCTCTATTTTTCATTTCTTTACAGGTGAGTGAATTATGGTTCCTTATTTTTTCAACAAAACAAATAAACGGTTAACTCAAATATGTGATATTAATTTCAAAATGACGTAAGTTTTGAATTTATTGTTAAAGAAAAACATGACAAAAATCTTTGAATGATTAATTCCTTTCAATAACAAGTAGACAACTTTCGTTTTTTCTTCTTCTTACTTTTAAGCTTTCAGACTTTTTTTTTAGTTTTATATCTGCAATTTTTTTGTGTCTATTGTATCTCTAACAAATACAAATTAATTGAAATTGTTTAAATAAATATCCAACCAAGCCTGTTGTTATGTCAAATTAAATTCATAACGCAACAATAAACAAATGATTTAAAGCAACAACACAATAATAATAAAAAGCAAAAATTCATTTTCATATCTTTTCAAATTGAGACTTCCGTTGTGAAAAAAAATTAAATATGACACTGCTTAACAGAAAGTTTCTGTAAATTTCATACATTTAATTTTTAAGGTGGAAAAAAGGGGAATATGCCAGGCCAATTCACAATATCTATTGAACTATAAAATAAGTTACACTCAAAGACAATTTTTAAATTAACCTGCTGAAAATACAAAGGAATAATCAGTTGTTTAACATTCTGAAACATTTTTCTTGTTGCCCAGTGTCAATAAATTAATTATAAATTTTTATGTGATTTTGGTCTTAAACAGATAAGCCTTGAATGAAAAAAAAATATTTTGATATTCATTTCAGTCATTTCCTTATGACATAAATTAAGACGGCAGCAGGTCTCAATAAGGCTTAAAATAATGGGTGTTTTTTATTGAGGTATAGAACTTTAAGTTGGCATCACTTTTTTAACTGGCGGCCATTTTGTCAGCTGTCAAGTGATTAATATTTAGTTTGGTTTGCCATTTCATCATGAACAGGTTGACAAAAGAACAACGCTTGCAAATCGTGCAAATTTATTTCGAAAATAATGGTTCAGTTCGCGAAGTTTACCGCAAGCTCCGTCCATTTTATGGTCGACATAATCGTCCATCAGAGCAATTAATTCGGTTAACCATGGATCGTTTTCGCACTACGTTTACTCTATGTGATAATACGCATCCGCAGAGACGTCGAACAGTGCGCACCGAAGAAACAATTGCCGCTGTAGAGCAAAGTGTTGAAGAGGACCCGAATGAATCGATTCGCCACCGTGCACAGCAATTGGAGCTTTGTCCATCAACTTTATGGAAGATTTTAAAGATTTTGAATGTGGATGAGTTGTGGTTTCAAAAAGACGGCGCTACATGCCACACAGCGCACGTCACAATCGATTTATTGAAGGAAACATTCGATGAGCGCATAATTTCGCGGAATGGACCTGTCAATTGGCAACCAAGATCGTGTGATTTGACACCATTGGATTGTTTTCTTTGGGGATATGTGAAGTCGCTCGTCTACGCCAACAAACCAGAAACGTTAGGGAATTGGACCTGTAGAATTGGCTTTATTCGAGCCAGCCGCGGCGGCCACATGCCCGAAATCATATTTAAACATTAATGGCATAAAATTATCCTTCCAATAAAGCCAAATTGATGGACATTAAAACGATTTTCTTGTGTTTTATTTCAATTCGAAGTTCTATACCTCTAAAAAAAACACCCTGTATTTTTCCAATATTGGCTTTAAGCAGCAACTAAAAATCGTCAAAGATAACTGTCACTCTAAAAACTAGAACAAAATATAGATCAATTATCGATGGCTTTGCTTTTCTATAAAAATATTCTTAATTTAGTTTCCTTCTTTATATATAAAGTTATTATCGATACAATTTGATCGTTTTTGTAAAAATATTATCGTCCTTATAAATATTTCTTAAAACAAAGAAGCAACGATAACAATATTTTTTATACTTTTACATGGAAAAGTTGAAGATGTAGACAACTTGAATGTTTTTATAGAAAAGCTATCGATAACTCTAGGTTTCTCTAGAAAAGTTATGGATAAAAACCTTATTTTTCAATAGAAAATTTAGCAATAATATTACCTTTCGATAGAAAGTTATCGATTACTTAGCTTTTCTGTAGGAAAATGATCCATAACTCTACTTTTCTACAGAAAATTTACCGATAACTATACTTTTTATGGAAAAGTTATCGATAACTGCAGGTCAGTCTATAAAAATCATCGATGAATTTTAATTTTCAATAGAAAATTTATCGATCACAGCTTTTCTGTAGAAAAATTATCGATAACTATACCTTTCTACAGAAAAGTTATCGATAACTATATCTTGCATAGAGAAGCTATCGATAACTCCTCAAAAAAAGTGATCGATAAATTTTAATTTTCGATAGAAAATTTATCGATTACTTTACTTTTCTCTAGAAAAATTGTCGATAACACTACTTTTCTACAGAAAAGTTATGGATAACTAGCTTTTTATAGAAAATTTATTGATAACTGCAGGTCTCTCTAGAAAAATCGTCGATAAGTTTTATTTTTCAATACAAAATTTAGCAATAACTTTACTTTTCCATAAAATGTTTTCCTTAACTTTAATTTGCTATAGAAAAGGTATCGAAAGATTTAAAACATATCGATAACCTTGGTTTTCTATACAGAAGTTATCGATAACTATAGTTTTCTATAGCAAACTTATTGATAACTTCTCCTTCCTATAGAAAAGTTATTGATAACTTCACTTTTAAACGAAAACGTGTCGAGGACTTCAAAAAAGATCGATAAGAAGATAAATTCACTACAGAAGAGTTATCGACAGGTTCATAATTATTCATAATATATTAGAAAATTGAAAGTTTTTAAGAAAAACTACATATAACTTTACTTTTCTACACAAAAGTTATCGATAACTTAACTTTTCTACATAAAAGTTATCTATAACTGTACTTTGCTACACAAAAGCTATCGATAACTTTACTCTTCTTCACTAAAGTTATCGCTAACTTTGATTTTCTAGAGAAAACTTGGCGATAACTATATGCTTGTATGGCAAAGCTATCGATAACTATGGTTCTCAAAAGCAAATTTATTGTGAACTTTGCCCTTCTATCTACAATGTATCAAGAACTGTTTTGCTATCATAAAGCTATCGATAACTTCTTTTTTCTTTGTAAAAGGTATCGATAACTTCTTTTTTCTATAGAAAAGTTATCGATAACTTATTTTTTCTATAGACAAGCTATCGATAGCTTATTTTTTAAATAAAAATGATGTCGGCAAACTTATTTTTGTGTAAAAAAGTTATCGATAACTTGACTTAGTGGAGTTATTGTTAATTCTTCTCCAGGAAAGCTATCGACAACTTTATTTTTCTGTAGAGAAATTATCGATAACCTGAACTCTCTAGGTTATAGAAAACGTAACATTTCTGGAGAAAAGGTATCTGTAGGTTTTCTTTTATAGAAAATCTATCAGTTTTCTTCTAAAGATGAAAACTGATCTCCTCTTATTTACCAGCACGCCTGCTGCTCCTGTACAATTTTCTTTCTCCAAGATGCCAAAAAATGTTCGCTAGTTTATTATTTTTTTTTTTATATTGGATTGCGGACTATTAGAGGAAAGTAATAATTTTTAAACAATAATTTTTACTTTAATTTGTGGGCGACGAATAATTCGGTTTAATTTATTGGCAAAATCACCACGAAGGAGAAACTTCAGTTAAAATTCCAGCAGCTGTAACGAGCAATCAAATAGTCATGATGGTGTAGGAGAGGTTGAACTTTATTTCAAGTTTATTACGAAAATAAATAAAAGTTTCTTAATGTTTTCAAATGACTTTGCTAAGAGGGCTTGTTAAATCATATTTAATGCATTTTAACTTTAAATGAATTTTTTTTTTAAACTTGGAGCCACAAATGTTACAGTAGATTTTTGTTAATTTAAATACTCGTATATTTAAAATAAAATCTGTCTCAAGCGTAGATACGAGTATATTTTGTTTTGCCATATCATTATTTTAATTAAAATTTGGATTCCATCTAAATTATGTTTGAAGTCAACTCAAAATCAATAACAATAAACATATTTTTATTAAATTCATTAAAATACCATAAAAACAATTACAACCGAAAAACTTGTATGTTTGGCGCCACCAAACAATTGTTTTTAATAAAAATCGAAGGTCAATTTACTTGAAATCAATTAAAAATGTATTTTTAAATTCTTGTTCTAGTGTTATAGATTCTTAAAGTTATTAAAGTATTTGAAATAAGAGCATGAAAAAAAATTATAATTACTTATACAAAAATGCTTTGACACATACAATAAATACAAAAAAATAAGCACGAAAGCAAAAAAAAAAGAAAAAAGTGACACACCAATCAATTTGGAATTAATAAATCCATAATAAATAATGAAAATAGAATAATTCTGGTTATTATATGCGGCAATGACGAATCTAAGGTGCCCTTCACCATTAAAAATTACTTTAAAGGTTTTGATGCAATAAAAATATATTTTATATAAGCAAGCACTATATGTGACCTTCTCCGAGAAAAGGGGCCTAGTGTGTCAAAAAACGGGTGTGTGTCAAAATCTATCAAAATGAAAAAAAAACATTAAAATTTTATTTTTTAAATGCGTTTTTCTCAAAACTTCATTTTCGCGCACTAGGTGCCTTTTCTCGGAGATGGTCACATATTTTGAAAAAGAAAGCTTCAATATCCAAGAAAAAGCTACCAATAACTTTACTTTTATATAAAAATTTATCGATAACTTTATTTTTCTGCAAAAGTTATTCATTGCTTTACATTTGCCCCGAAAAACTATAGATAACTGTATTATTCTACACAAAAGTTATCGATACTTTAATTTCATACAGAAAACTTCTTTATAAGTCTACTTTACTTTAGAGAAGTTTTCGATAAGTTTAAGTTTCTACATAAAAAGTATTAATAACTTTACTTTTCTACACAAAAATTATCGATAACTTTAATTTTCTAGAGAAATCTTATACGTTTACATTTTTATAGGGGAGCTTTCGATAACCTTAATTTTTTACAGAAAAATTATTTATAATTTGAATTTTCTATAGAGAAGTTATCGATAAGTTTACTTTTCTACAAAAAATTTATCGATGTTTAATTTTTGAGGGGAAAAATTATGGATAAATTCACTTTTTTATAGAAGGGTCACCGATAACTCTATTTTTCTGCAAAAAAAGTTTGATAACTGTACCTTTTTGTAAAAAGTTTTCGATAACTTTACTTTTTTGTATAAAAAGTCGATAACTTTACTTTTCTATAAAAAATTTATCGATAACTTATTTTTCTATAGAAAATTTATCGTTAATTTTACTTTTCTATAGAAAAGTTATCATAAGTTTTATTTTTACATAGAAAAGTAATCGATAACTTTAATTTGCTATAGGAAAGTTATCGATAACTATACTTTTCTATAGAAAATCTATCGATAACTTACTTTTCTATAGAAAATCTATCGATAACCTTACTTTTCTATAGAATTATTAGCGATAACTTTACTTTTCTATAGAACAGTTATCGATAACTTTTCTTTTCTACACAAAAGCTAGCGATGACTTTTCTTTTCTACAAAAAAAAGTTATCAATAACTTTACTTTTCTAAGGAAAAATTATTGATAATTTTACTTTTCTATAGAAAAGTTATCGTTAACTTTGCTTTTCTATAGACAAGTTATCGGTAACTTTACTTTTCTATAGACAAATTATCGATAACTTTACTTTGCTATAGAGAAGTTATTGATAACTTTACTTTGCTATAGAGAAGTTATCGATAACTTTACTTTTCTATAGGCAAGTTCTCGATAACTTTACTTTTCTGTAGACAAGTTATCGATAACTTTACTTTTCTATAGAAATTTTCAGATACGTCTTACATCTCTGCAGAGAAGTCATCGATAACTTTATTGTTCCATAGAAAAGTTATCAATAACTTTACTGCTCTATAGAGAAGCTATCGATAATTTCACTTTTCCATAGAGAAGTTATCGATAACTTTGATTTTCTACAAGAAAGTTATCAATAAGTTTTAGGGGGAAAATTATCGAAAAAGTCACTATCCTACAGAAAAATTACCGATAACCTTACTTTTCTGCCGAAAAATTATTGATAGCTTCACTTTTCTATGTAAAGGCTATGGACCACTTGATTTCTTTTAGAAACGTTGTCCATAGCTCCAGCTTTCTGTAGAAAAGTTATCGAGTATTTTACTTTTTTGTAGAAAGGTAATCGATTATGTACTTTACTTTTCTGTGGAATAAAATTCACTTTTTTGGTGATACTTTATCGATAACTCTATATTTCTTTAGAAAACTTATCGTTACCTGTAGTGCTTTTTAGTTAAGCTTTCGAAGACTTTAGTTTTTCGATTTATTTATTTTTGATGAGTTTTCTATTAAAAACTGTAGACAACTTAACTTTTCTATAAAGAAAAATTTAGAAACTTGTTTTCCTTTAAAAAGTTATCGGATAACCTTAAGTTCCCATAGAATAGTTATTAATAAATTTACTGTTTTATTATAAGTAATTGATAACTTTATTTGCTGTACTGTAGAAAAGTTATCGATAACTCGAGTTTTGCATTAAAAAGTGTTTCTTCAGAAAAATTATTTATTTATTATTTTTCTACAGAAAATTTATTTATAGCTTTGATATATACATATATATATATAGCATAGTTATCGATAACTTTATGTTTCTATGGGCAACTTAGGTTTTCAGTAGAAAAACTATCGTTTAGTCAATATTTAATTATTTCAAACATTTATATAGATTATCTTCGTTTCGGAATTTACATTTTAAATCTTAATAAATCGTTGACATCAAATATGTTCAAATTTTACGCTTGTTTAAATATCATGAACCTATTTAACTGCTAAATTTCAAAATTTCTATGAATATTTGTTTAGTAAAACAAAAATATTAATAGTTTTATTTTTAACTGCAAGCTTGAATATTAAACGCCCAAATATATTATAAAACAAATAAAAGAAATATAAAACGTGAGAATCTTTTTATTTAAATATTCAACGAACGAAGAAGATCTTTATCAAATTAACATGTTAAAATGTTTAAGATTTATACGACTACGTTCAGCATCTTGAAATTTCTATAGATTTAAAATTGCATGATTTTCTAATGCTTAAACAGGTGATTTGTTAAACATATTTTTTTCTAGTTCTTCTCACACACTTATCGCTTTTGCTGTTATAAATTAAATGAGCTTTTAATGAGAATTATTCAAATCAGCCAAATATTAATGATGTGTTTTGTAACATTGGACACTAGAAAATTAATAATTGTACACGAGTAGCATGGAGAGGCATATTACAACACTTTAACGTAATTCGAGTGGTCGTTAATCAAAATTCTTTGTTGAAGTTTTCTCAACAGAAATCAATCGGTTTTCATCAGCGGGTTTACAAACTTAAAAAGTTACAACATTTTTTTTAATGAAATATTTTGAAGTTTTTTTTTGGTAATTTAGAGAAACTCATTTAAAATTTTTTTTAGGTGTTAATAGTCTAGAATTAGATATTTGCCTTCATGTAGTTTTAAAGTTTTTTTTTATTTATTTTGCTTGTCAGTAATAAAATAATAGCTTTAGCGGCCAAAAATCTATTTGCAAAGAATTTAAGCTTCTTAAAGTTTTAACAGCCAACATGCGAAGACAATAATTTTAAATATTTAAAAATAATACAGAGAGAGAAATAAGAGAAAATAAATCAATAGTGTAGAATTTTTGTACTAAAAAGTTTACGGTATTCGATATCGTTCAAAATATTTCGATAGATTTAAATAAAAATATTTTAAAATTTTCTATGATATCGCATGCTGCATTTCCTCCGTCAAGTTCTGCGAAAATTGAAAGAAATTTATAGCAAGTGATATATATTGTTTTTCTTTACATTGTACTTTTAGATTTTTTTCAAACTTCTTAACAAAAACGATTACTGTCCCATATTCCTCAATTAATCAGGTGAAATATGTCAAGTACTAAAAAATCCCATTTAGCAATTAGCTATGACTACATTTTTGTACACCTCCAGCTATATTTTTTTAGTACCAAGTATTGAATCGTTTTTCATTAAGTATTTAACAATAAGCTGAAAGCTGTTTTTATTCAAAGTTCTAAATTTCTAATAGTCGACATATAGCTCTTTACTCTTTTTACATCATTTTGTACTAAATTTCGATAAATTTTAGTTAAAGCAAAATTTGTGTGTACTTTATGCATATTTTCTCATCTTATATATTTTTAGTACCAAGTATTGAAACGTTTTTTCATTAAGCTTTTACCGATAGGCTGAAAGCTCTTTTATTCCAAGTTCTAAATTTCTAATAGTCGACATACATTTCTTTACTCTTAACAAATTTTACATCATTTTATACTAAATTTCATCATTTTGTACTAAATTTCGATAAATTTTAGTTAAAGCAAAATTTGTGTATACTTTATGTATATTTTCTAATCGTATATATTTTTAGTACCAAGTATTGAAACGTTTTTTCATTAACTTTTGACCGATAAGCTGAAAACTCTTTTCATTCCAAGCTCTAACTTTCTAATAGTCGGCATAAAATTGTTTACTCTTAAACAATTTTTTAACATTTTGTACTTAAGTTTTTTTTAGCATGATAGCTCTTAGTTAAAGCAAAGTTTTTGAATACTTTATGCATATTTAATCATCGTATATATTTATTTTTAGTACCAAGTACTAAATCGCTTGGTAAGTCTTTAACGATAAGGAGTTTTCATGCCAAGCTCTAAACTTTAAATAGTCCGCATAAAATATTTCACTATCTCTTAACAAATTTTTCAACATTATGTACTAAATTTTTTAGCACTTACCACTAAGATTTTTTTAATTTCCATAGCTCTTAGTTAGGGCGAAATTTGTGTCTACTTTAAGGACATTTTCGCAGCCTATATATTTTTAGTACCAAGTACTAAATCGTTTTTCATTAATTTTTTAAAGCTAACTGAAAAATATTTTCATACCAAGTTCTAAATTTGTATACATATATAATGTTTAAATTCAATATTAGTTCATACCGGAACTTGTAAATATTTTGTACTAAATTCCTTAGTACTTATCACCTGGATTACTTTTTATTTGATTAGTCAATTTTCCTCCAATATTGTTCATAATTCGAACTCATTTGGTTCTTAGTTATCTTACCGCATATATATTTGGTACCAAGTACTAAATCGGTTTTCATTAATTTTCTAAAGGTGGCTGAAAAATATTTTCATACCAAGTTCTTATATATAGTTTTTATACGTATTCCGTACAAATTCTCTATTAGTTCATACCTAAATTTTTAAATATTTTGTACTAAATTCTTTGGTACTTAGCACCAAGATTTTTTTTTTGATTTTCTTAGTCAGTTTTCTAACATTTATAACGTTTATAGTTTCAACTCATTATGCTCGAAATTGTTCATATCGTTTTTACATATTATAATTACATATTTTAGTACAAAGTTCTAAGTTCTTTGATATGTTGTATTTCAATAATGACTATCACACCATATATGTACATATTTGGTTCTAAATTTTTAAAATCGTTGTAGTTCCTAGTTGATTGTTATATAATGCAAGTACTAAATTTTCAGTACTAGGTAGAACATTTAGTACTAAGTACTAAATTTTTAGTACTCATTTCTAGTTTTTATACAGTGATGCATTTTTTCATGAGCTTAGATTTTCATGTGCAGTTAAAAAATTTTAGTACTAGGTACTAAATTTTAAATGTTTTGTTAACTAGTATACTTTCAGTATTAGTACATATATAAAATTATTAAGTCCTTCAATGTGCTGTTTTTTTTTCAAAATTCATTAAATTCGGGTATGAAATGATATTTTAGTACTAAAAATATGAGAACTTCCTAAATCACTTCAAATTAAATTTCATATAGTTTTCAAAATTATTTATTATAAATTTCTACACAAGAGCTGTTAATGTTTTTTAATTCTATTATTTTTAGTACTAAATACCTAATGTTATATTTTTGTATGTTAAACTGTTAATATTTCCCAAATAAAAGTTTTAAACTTTTAAGGCCTTATTTATGAAAAGTATTAGGGCTTCATAAAGGCTTAATAAGAAACATTTTAGATGAAAATCTGTTTTATAAACCTTAATACTTTTTTTTAATAAATAAGACTGTTATAATTTAAATTAACGACATGTACTAAATTTATTATCAAGTACTAACTTTTTCATGAGTTTTAAATTTTAACAAACTTGCTTGTAATTTTATATGTCTCTTTATAAATTGAACTTTTAATACCTCTTAAAGACAAATTTTAACCTATTTAAGCTCAAATTAAAATATAAAAAAAATTATATTTGAGTATGTGCTAAATTTTTGAAAATTATAATCGAAATTTTCAAACGTGAAATACTTTTGAACTAATCGGTCCAAAATACAGTACAAACTTTAGTACTAAATTTCTAAAATAGTTTTTATAAATAAGGCTGTTATAGTTTAAATTAACGGCAAGTTCTAAATTTATTGATGAGTACTAAATTTTTCTTGACTTGTAAATTTTGACAAAGATGAATTATTTTATATTTCTCTTTATAAATTGAACTTTTAATACGTACCAATGACTAGATCTAAACTATTGGTTTTCAAGCTAATAATAAAAAAATTATATTTAAATATGTATGTACTAAATTTCACGTAATTATAGTTCAAATTTTCAAAAGTGAAATAGTTTTGAACTACTCGGTCCAGAATGCAGTACAAACTTTAGTACTAAATTTTTAAAAACTCAATGTATCATTTAGTACACAAATATTGTACTAAATTTGTAAACATTAAGCACCAAACTTAATGATAAAGAACTTGCGAAATATAATATTTTTTAATATGCAAGAGAAATCGATCAAATTGTACAAATGAAAAAAGTACATTTCAAGATCATCGATACCTGTTAAGCTTAATTACGCTAGGGTGCAACGATTGTACAACGATTCTCCTTTGTATTACTTAAGCATGTATGTGAACATGAACGCAAGTCGAAAAATATTCACTCTCCCATCTCTAATTGTAACTATACACTATGATGAGTCAATCCAATTTTAGTTGGAAGAATTATGCACAAAAAATTTTTTTTATTCCATTCTTTTTAAAATATAAAATTTAAGGTTCAATATTTAATTATTATTAACAATATTGCAAGAACAATATTTGCAAACAACGAAAATTCTCTTTAATTTTCTCTTCATGCTTAAGAAGACTCTCTTCCTTCCAAACCAACGTGCAAGTTGTCTTCAAACCATTTGTATCATTTTTAAACACAATTTTTTTTTTCTTAATAAGTTCATGATCATTGTATTGACTTCCTTGGTCACCGTCATCATCATCATCATCACCATCACCATCATCATCATCATCTTCGTTATCATTTGTAGCAGCAAAAACAACGACTCTAAACATGGCATGATCTAAAAGTGCAGAGAAATGGCACATTGGCTGGCGGACTGACTAACTGACGTGACTCTCTCCATCTCTACCTGACTAAGCTGACTGACTGTTTGCTTAGTTGGTTGTGAGTCTCTTCCAGTTTTTCTGTATCCCATACAGGCCGGCCGTTTTTAAACAAGTTCTAAAACTCTGATCGACTGTTTTCGTACAACTCTTGTTGTTTAGTTTGTTTGTTTGTTTGTTTGCTGGCTTGTTGTTCTGCAAAATTCATGAGATTTAGATTCTTTTAGCAGCAACATACAACAAACAACTGGGGATTTGAAATCGCACAGAAATTTCATCTCGGTTTAAAGACTTGAACAGCATGCAGCAAACATGCTGCATCTCTTTTAAATGTATGGAATCGCAATGAATTGAAATGCATTTTACAATATGACTAAATGCATGACAGGAAGTTTTTACGCCGTCCAGTCTGAAATTAAACATCTTTCGAAAAAGACGTCTGGTTTTTCAGTTGACGCATGATTTGAATTTGGCAAAAAGGAAAAAAATTGGCCAGAAGAATTAAAGCCAAGCATTTCGATAGAAAAAGAATTTACTCAAGAAAGAAGGCATATGCAAAAAAAATTAATAAAATTACAAATTTTGTACAAAAAAATTTTGCTAAAAATTCTACAAAGTGTTGGTTTAAAGTGCTAAAACGGATTGTGTGTCATAAAAAATACAAACAAAATAAATTAACAAAAATTCTTCATATCAATGTTGCGTCAACGTTTAGCAGCCTTGAGCCTGAAAAAAGGTAAATTAGATTTTAGTAAATCGGAAAATTTTATATAAAAGTTTTTAATTGAAAAACACATTTTTTTCAAATTATTAGAGAAATTCTCTAAAGTCAAGCTTAAACTTGAGTTCTAGTAATCTCTAGTTAACTGAGCGTGCTTAAATTTAAACTTTCGTTAATCGAAAACTATAAAAAAATTTTATTTTTCTAAATATTTTTTAACTAGCAGATAAGAAGACTTAAGGTTTTTGAAACCAAGTTTAAGCTTTAGTTAACTGAAATATTTTACTTGTGTTAACAATTTTTTTTCCTGAGGCCTAAATCAGTTGAAATAAGTACAATAAAAATTAATTTAAAAAATTTGTTTTTCATATTGCTCTCTAATTTAAACCAATTAATTTTAAGCTAAGCTTAAACTTTAATTAACTAATCCTACAAATTTTTTTTACACATTTGTTAGTAGCTAAACAAATTAAATTTTTACTTGACACTTTTTTTGACAGAGATATTACACTCATTCGGAAACTTCAGTTAAGTATACTTAAACTATGCCCTATGATTTAGTTATTTTATGAATATTTGCTCATCGTATATATTTTTAGTACCAAATATTAAATAGTTTTTTAATAATTTTTTAAAAGTGGCTAAAAATATTTTCACCCCAAGTTCAAAATTTTTATGCATTTTAAACATATTCTCTATTACTTCATATCGAAATTATTAAATATTTTGTACTAACTTTTTTAGTACACCATGATTTTTGTTTAAATTTGTTTAGTCAGCTTTCCAACATTTATAACGTTCATAATTCGACCTCATTAAACTTGAAATTGTTGATATAATTTTTACATATTTTAATTAGTACAAAGTTCTAAATTCTTTGATATGTTGTATGTATTTCAATAATCACTAGTACACTATTGATATTTAGTTTTAAGTTTAAAAAATTTTTATATTTCTTAGTGTATTGTTATAAAATTCAAGTACTAAATATTTAATTCCAGGTACTAAATTTTTAGTTCCTTGAACAATATTTAATACTAAATTTTTAGTTTCTAAAAAAAATATTTAGTACTAGGTACAAAATTTTTATTTCCTAGAAAAATATTTAGTATTAGGTATTGAATTTTTAGTTGCTAGAAAAATATTTAGTACTAGGGACTATATTTTTAGTTCCAAGAAAAATATTAAGTACAAGGTACTATATTTTTAGTACTATGAACTAACATTTTAGTACTATGTACTAACATTTTAGTACGATGTACTAACATTTTAGTACTAGGTACTAAATGTTTAGTACTAATCACTACTTTTTAAAAAGTTATAAATTTTTATTCGATCGAATAATCCCATCAATCATTGAGTAGTACTAGGTACTAAATTTTTAGTTCCTAGAAAAATATTTAGTACTAGGTACTAAATTGTTAGTACTAGGTACTAAATTTGTAGTTCTTGGTACTAAATTGTGAGTACTAGGTACTAAATTGTTAGTACTGGGTACTAAATTGTTAGTACTGGGTACTAAATTGTTAATACTAGGTACTAGTTATTAGTAAAATATTTGGTACTAAGTACTAATTTTTAGTTACTAGCAAATTATTTATTTAGTAGTATGTACTAAAATTGTATATCCTAGAAAAACATTTGCTCTAAGGTACTAAATTGTTTAGAACCTTAGTACTAGGCACTATATTTTTAGTACTATGTACTAAATTTTTAGTACTAATCACAAATTTTTAAAAAGTTATAAATTTTTATTCGATCAAATAATCCCGTCAATCATTGCATTTGTGTTCACTCACACTGTAATCACCAGTTTTGATTTGACTTTGTAGCGCAATATAAACTTTTGTTTGTCCGCGCACTTCTCCATCCTTAACAAGAATAATAAAGAAACTGATGTTGTTTTGTCAATCAGACTTGGAGACGAGCAAATAATAAGCCGTCTAATAAAATAACAACAAACCTTTTGATTTTCATCAGTCCCTGTCAACAATGTGTGCATGCACGCAACTATGTGATTGACGAGTTTAGCTAGTTGATCGTCCACAGCCCCCTTATTCTGTAATTAGCTGAAGCTAAAGTTAAATTAAACATTTTTGGCGATGACAAAAACCACTACAATTTTTCTGCGGTTTAAATTTGTGAGCTATTTAGCCTGATTTAACAATAAACGTGTGAAATTGCATTCCTAGCCCAAAATCTATCATCTGACTTTATAAATTTTTAGCCATAGAGATTAAGCTTTAGCTTAATAATAAGAATAAGAGGGGGAAGCAGGGCACTTAAGAATTTAAAGTTTAAACTTCGATTAAATGTGTCCAGCCAAAATCCCCGTTGGTTATAAAATGAAGTTCTTGGAAGAATAAGGCGTTTTGTGCGTTTCGTTTTATGGAACCGTTCCTCAAGAGTTTAATTTTTAAAAACATTATATCGCATCCTCAGTTGCATGCTTCGGCGTACTGCTGGTGACGATCGCTTTTCCATATTGACTTGTGAATTATACTAAAGCTTCAATTCTGATCACTGGCACTAAATAAAAATGAGCTTCATCACCAAAAACAAACACGCTACGTCATACATGATCAGAAGATCATGCATGAAGCCTTGTGATTTCTGTAAATAACGTGGGCGTTGGCCATCTCTGTTTCTATTTAAAAAAAATATATAAAAATCGCCTATTGAATTTTTTTTAATGTGCAAATTGCGTTTTACTATAAAACATAAAAGAATCGATTACAATCCAACTTGAACTTTTGACCTTATTTCGAAAACTCCAAACAACTTCAGTTAATTTAAAGCATTGATTTTAACTTATATTCTATCTAAATGAACGATCTTCAAAAACGTGTTTAATTAGTGCAAATTTATGCATTCATTTTTTTTCTTCTCAAAAAGAAACAAAATAATTCTCTTGAAAAAAATTTTTGTTTGATTTTAAAACTTTTTAAACCCCTTAAGGTTAAATAAAAATATCTCTTTATGTGGCATGAAATATTTATCTGTTGAAAACAAAATTAAATTTACAAGGACACGAAATAAAGAACAAGAAAAACAGCAGCAGCAGCAGCAGAAACCACAACAACAACAAAGAAAAAATGAACGTACGAAGGAGTTTGAAAATGACCAACAAAATTAATTTATTTAAATTCATAACTACACACACTTGACCGCAAAAAAGTGAGTGAAACAAAATAAAATACACCTGAGACTCGTCTAAAGCTTAATGTGCCAATATCCAAGAGCAAATCACAATAGATAACATAAGGAAAAGTTTGAGCGCATTTTATGCTACTCAAAGATCTATAGCAGAGCCACACGTTCTCTTTAATTTCATCTTTTGCATATTTCTTGCCCACTTTCTTATCATCATATGCTAATGCCGTGAATAGAGTCCCTGGTGTTTCACACATGTGTCATAGCTTTTGCTTGGCGTTAATAATATGACTAAGAATTTTATACAAATGAGAAAAAACAACAACAACAACAACACATATTCTACATAACAATAGATAAAACATGTTGATCACTTTTAGTTCACTTCATTCAAATATTCGAGAACAAAATGACTAATGGCCTGAATAAACTTTTTTCCAAAGAAACTTTTAACATTATTATTAATTTTATTTTCGATCGCAACACAGTGTTACAAAAAAATCAAAATTGGGTGGTCAATATAAAATTTTTGAATATTGAAAAGAATGACAGTTTTACATACAAGCTAAATGAGTAATTTGAGATTTAACAAAAGAATTAAAAAAAAAGACTTCAGAAAATAAAAGATTGTATGGAGCATGATTAACACCTCAAAGAAAAATGGCAGCAAACAATTAAAAAAAATTATTAAACTAAAAGATATTTTTATCAAAAAGGTACTTTTCAATAATAAAGTAGCTTTTGGAAAAAAATTAGTTACAAATAAACCTTTTAAAGAAAAAAAAATTAAAACAAAGTACTTTCGAAAAAAGTACCTTTAGAAAAGTACTTTTTAAAAATAGTGCATTTTGCACTTTGAAACTGATACATTTAAAAAAAAACTTCTTAAAGAAGTTCAAGTTTAAAAAGAAGTACCTTAGAAAAAAGTACCTTTGAAAAAAGTATCTTTTAAAAAAATTACTTTTGACAAAACCTCCTCTGAAGAAAAATACCATTATAAAAAGTACCTACTAAAAAAGTAGCTTCTAAAAAGTACCTTTGCAAAAAGTACTTCATAAAAAAGTATGTAGCTTCTAAAAAAGTTCCTTTGAAAAAGTATATTATTTAAAAAAAGTACCTTTTAAAAATAGAACCTCTAAAAATTTTATTTTTAAAAAGTACCTTTTCAATGAGCAGTTTCTGAGAAGTACCTAATAAAAATGTACTAAAAACGTACCTTTAAAAAAGGTACATTTTGAAAAAGTAGCTTTTAAAAAACTACCTTCTAAAAAAGTAACTTCTATGAAAGTTCCTTTGAAAAAGTAGATTATTTAAAAAATTACATTTTAAAAATAGTACCTCTGAAAACTACATTGTTAAAAAAGTACCTTTTAGAAAATTGCCTTTAAGAAAATTTCCTTTTACAAAAGCATTTTTAACAAAATGCCTTCGGAAAAAGAACATTGCGAAAAGTAGATTCTAAAAAGTACCTTTTTAAAAATAGTACCTTTGAAAATTAAATTGTTAAAAAAGTACCTTTTAGAAAATTACCTTTAATAAAATTACCTTTAAGAAAATTACCTTTTACAAAAGCATTTTTAAAAAAGTGCCTTTGGAAAAAGAACATTGCGAAAAGTAGCTTCTAAAAAATACCTTTGAGAAAAGTACCTTTGCAAAGAAAGTACCTTCTAAAAGAGTAGTTTATAAAAAAGTAGCTTCTAAGAAAGTTTCTATGAAAAAGTACATTATTGAAAAAAGTGCCTTTTTAAAATAGTACCTCTCAAAATCGAATTGCTAAAAAAGTACCTTTTAGAAAAACACCTTTATATAAATTTCCTTTGACAAAAGCACTTCATAAGAAAAGTACATTTGGTACCTTCTAAAAAGGAGCTTCTAAAAAAGGAGTTTCTATGAAAGTTCATTTGAAAAAGCACCTTTTAAAAATAGTACCTCTTATTATTATTATTATGTATATTAAATTTTTAAAAAATTACTTTTTGAAATTGGTACGTTTTCAATGAGTACCTTTTAAAATGGTATATTTTCAGTGAATATATTTCAAAAGAAGTACTTATTAAAAATGTACCTTTGACAAAAGTACCTGCTGAGAAAAGCACCTTTGAAAAATTACTTACTCAAAAAAGTACACATTTTTAAAAAGTTCCTTTTCAAAATTTAATTTTTAAAAATTTACATATCGTTAGTTAAAATGCAAAAAGGCGCAACTAACAAAAAATTCAAAATTGCGATTTTGATTGATTATTATGAATGCCATTAAACTACATGTCTTGGCAAAATTTTACAACTCAACGCTAAAAAATTATGTTTTTATTAACATAAACAAGAGGGACTTAACTACTTGTGCCCTTATGCAAAAATGATTGTTAAAGTTAAAGCATGCATTAAAGCATTAAAACCGGTTTTGCCATACAAAATTCGTTTGTTAAACCAACTTTAAGTTTAACAATCGTTTTTGCATAAGGGGGTTAGTTTTTTGCTTCTCCTGTAAAATTATATTTTTTTCCATTTGTTTAATTAAAATTGTCTTTTAAAAAATACTTCTGAAAATAGAGTTAAAAAATTTAATTTTACAAAAAGTTCCTTTGACAAGATTACCTTTTTAAATAGGGGCTGCTAGAACAATTGCAGTTGCTGAGACTATATTTGAAAAAACCTCAAAAAAAATATTTTTTGAGAAAAAGTACCATTTAAAAAAGTACTTTTTGAGAAAAAGAACCATTTAAAAAACACTTTTTGAGAAATAGTACCTTTTGAGAAAAAGTACTTTTTGAGAAAAAGTACTTTTTGAGGAAAAGTATCTTTTGAGAAAAAATACTTTTTGACAAAAAGTACTTTTTGGCAAAAAGTATCTTTTTAGAACAATTACTTCTTGAATGAAAGTATCTTTTAAGAAAGTGCTTTTTGGAAAAAGTACCTTTAAGAAAGTACTTTTTTAGAAAAAGCTCCTTTTAAAAAAGAACTTTCTAAGAAAAATTATCTTTTGAAGAAGAATTTTTTGAGTAAGTACTTTTTAGAAAAAGTACCTTTTAAGAAAGTCCTTTTTGAGAAAAAAAGAACTTTTTTAGAAAATGTACCTTTTAAAAAAGTATTTTCTAAGAAAAATTAACTTTTGAAAAAGTACTTTTTGAGATAAAGTACATTTTAAAAAAGTATTTTTTTAAAAAAAGTACCTTTTAAAAGAGTACTTTTTGAGGAAAAGTACATTTTTTAAAAGTACCGTATAATAATTATTTTAAAAAATCACTTTTTAAATTAAACAAAAATAAAAAATAAAAGAACTTCTCAGAAAGTACCTTTAAAATGTACCTCTTAAAAATGTACATTTAAAAAAAATTTTAATTTCACAAAAAATACCTTTGCAAAAATTACATTTTACAAATTTGGCAAAATTACCTTTAAAAAAAAGTACCTTTTATACGCCGTTTAAAAAATACATTTGAAAATAATCAACTTTTAATTAAGTTTTTAAACAAAAATGGACCCGACTTCGACTACGATATTTTCATCTTAGATTAAAGTACAAATGTTGCGGCGTTTTTTAATCTACATATTACAAAAGCGTAGTAGTAAGAATCGAAATAGGGTATTTCATGATAAGGGGAAATGTGTGTCTTTTAAAAAATTACATTACAAAAAAAAGTACTTTTTAAATTAATTTAAATATGCATCTTTGAAAAAGTACCTTTTTCAAAAGAGCAATAAATGGCTTTAGAAAAAGCCAGAACTTTCCGAAAACAGTAACTTAAAAAATGCTATTATTTAAAAGAATGCCTTTTTAAAAAAGTACTTTTTAAAGAAATAAGTACTTTTTTAAATAAATAAAAAACGTAACTTTTAAAAAAGTACCTTTTTTATAAATTTCTCATGAAAAATGTTGTTAAAAAAATACACTTTTTTTTGCTGCGAGTATCATATGAAAAATTAAAAATTGTATTCTGTTTTTCTGAAATTTGCTATAAAAATTAATACTTATTATCGTTTTGGAAGTTTTTACATTTCTAATTTCGAAAAACATTTCCCATACATCCTTTGAAAATGTTTTTTTTTAATCGTTATTACTATCACATTTCAATTATTTATGATTTCTAACAAGACAAACAATAATTCTTAAACACTTTGTATTTCTTTCTCTGCCCTGGCAGCAGCTTAAAAGTTGCAGGAAGAGGGTTGGTAGGCAGGCAGGCAGGTGGTAGAAGATGCACAAAATGAAGTTGTATTTCCTTATCTTGGAGCTTTATTATTATTATTATTATTATTATTTTATTTTTATTTTTTGCTGAATGCAACAACATAAAATTGATTTTTTTTTTCTGTGTGTTAAGAACACACACAAAAAATCACACCAAGCAACGTACATTTGTACCGTAATTCTAAACTTATGCAATCACATTTGAGAACAGGAAGAAAAAAAAAAGAAGAAAAATAAAATACATACATAAATCCGTTTGGCTGGATGATGACGATGGTTGGGTTGATTGCCTGTATGACGATGTTTTTTGGGCTGCCAGTAACAAACATGTAATCCCCCACTTTTCAAACAAGTAATAAAGCAAGTTTGGCCCCAGAGATGGAGGTTCCTCTTTATAACGTTTTTATGTGTGTGTGTGTGTGTGTGTGTGTGTGTGTTTGCCATTTTTTTTTTCGGTGGATTCTAATCTTAAATAGCAGCAGACATGTGTAATTTTCTTAAGCCATTTACAAGCAGCAACAACAACATCAACAACAACAACAACAAGAAAGATCTGCTTAAAATAAAGTGGAGTTTTGTTGTTGTTGTTGTTGTTGCCATTTTGTTTTCGATTCCGTAACGTAATCAAATGTACCGCAATGTGCCAACGGTTATTTTCCCTTTCTGGTCGTTTGTGTTGCTTAAAAAAATTATTGGTGTTGTTTGTTGGTACGGACCGCATCTTGTGGCACTGGTCTGGTTAAATGGTAAATCTGGTCGTCAGCCAGCCAGCCAGCCAGCATCCATGTGATGATGATGATGATGATGATGATGATCATCTCATGCATCAGAAACCAAAAACTAGAATTGCGTAAAATATCAGATGAACAACATGAAAACCAAGACTGTGATGTGCTAGATTGTGGCTGAAGCAGGGTTGAATAGGGGGAATGGGGCAGACCATGGTCAGTTAGAATTTGCTGATTTGTTTAAAAAGAACTTGCAGAGACTTTGCTGTACTCTCGTATCTTAAACAATATGCTGTTTAAAGAAAGACTTACTATAACTGACAAACCAACTGGCTGGACTATTTGTCTGTATGTTCGAAAGTCAGCTGCTGGCTGCTGGCTGCTGTTGAAATGTTGCAGCATTTTCGTGTCTTCTGGCTTGTGTTTCTCATTTCATTACCAGTGCATTTCCTTCGTTACGTATTTGCTTGAAATTATGTTGTTCAATACGGTTCGTGTTCAGTTTCAGTTCTTCTGCGTCCAGTTATTGCCTGACGATTATACTTTACGACGCGTGACTGACTGTTTTAGCAAAAGTGGCTGCTTTTTTGTTTTCGAAATTGCGTACAGACATTCAAATACTTATGTACATACATTTGCGCATATAAATACTCGTACTATTGAAGCGTGGATGCATTTCTTGTCTTCCTGCTTTGGGTATTGCATTTCTTTTTGTAAGAAAAAAAAGCAGCAAATCATAATGCCACGGGCTTATATGAAAAGTTGAACAAATGCTGGTTGTGCTACGCAAACGCTTAACTCTGGCAATGTTGCCATATTCTTAAAAAAAATATATATGACGATTTTTTTTCCAAGGAATGCAATATTCTTCTGTAATAACTGATTGCCTCGGGGATGCCTTCTCTAAAGTTAATTTTGTCCAAAAACATACATTATAAAAACAATCTTTCCCTGAGAAAATCAATTTTCCAGAAAAAGCAAAAGACAATATTTGCCAGAATATTCTTTTAAAAATTCGTTTTTGTCAGAAAAGGTAAGTTTCGTAGAAAAATTTACTTATTGTAAAAAAGGCACTTTTTCCAGAGGAACGTACTTCCTGTAGAAGGAAGTCCTTTATGTAGAAAAAAGTAGTTTTTGAAGAAAAAAGTATTTTTAGTAGCAAAAAATTTTTTTTTTCAGACCCACTTTTTGGAGAAAAAAATTTTTTTTTTGTGGAAAATGTATGTACTTTGTTAGAAAATTTTACTTTTTGTGGAAAAATATACTTTTTTTTTTAAATTTCTTTGTTATAAACATTTACTTTTGTAGCAAAAGTCGCTTATGTAGCATAAGGTAGTTTTTGTAGCAAAAGTTTCTTTTTATAGTAAGGTACTTTTTGTGGCAACAACTTTTTTTGCGCAGAAAGATACTTTTTGTTGCAAAAAAAAAATACTTTTCGTAAAAAATTTAAATTTGTAGCAAAAGTTACTTTTTGTAGCGAGAAAAAAGTAGCAAAAAGTACTTAGTTTTTGTTGAAAAATGTACTTTTTGTAAAAGGTCCTTTTTGTAATAAAAATGTATTTTTTGTTGTAAAAGGTACTTTTTGTAGTAAAATGAAATTTTTGTTATAAAAAGTATTTTTTGCTATAAAAAGTACTTTTTGTAATAAAAACCACTTTTTGTAATAAAAGGTGCTTTTTGTAATAAAAGGTACTTTTTGTAATAAAGGGTACTTTTTGTAATAAAAGGTGCTTTTTGTAATAAAAGGTACTTTTTGTAATAAAGGGTACTTTTTGTAATAAAAGGTACTTTTTGTAATAAAAGATCATTTTTGTAATAAAAGGTACTTTTTGTAATAAAAAGTACTTTTTGTAATAAAAAGTACTTTTTGTAATAAAAGGTACTTTTTGTAATAAAAAGTACCTTTTGTAATAAATGTACTTTTTGTAATTAAAGGTATTTTTTGTAATAAAAAATACTTTTTGTAATAAAAGGTACTTTTTGTAAAAAAAGGTACTTTTTGTAATAAAAGGTACTTTTTGTAATAAAAGGTAGTTTTTCTAATAAAAAGAACTTTTTGTAATAATAAATACTTTTTGTAGTAAAAGGTACTGTTTTTAATAAAAGCACTTTTTGCAATAAAAGGTACTTTTTATAATAAAAGCACTTTTTGTAATAAAAGGTACTTTTTGTAATAAAAGGTACTTTATGTAATCAAAAATACTTTTTGTAATAAAAGGTAGTTTTGTAATAAAAATTACTTTTTGTAATAAAAGGTACTTTTTGTAATAAAAGATACTTTTTGTAATAAAAGGCACTTTTTGTAATAAAAGGTACTTTTTGCAGCAAGAAGTATTTTTTGTCGAAAATTATACTCTGAAGAAAAAGTTAATTTTTATACTAAATTATACGTAAAATGGAACTTTTTGTAGAAAAGGGTAATTGTTCATAAAAACTTAGAACTTCCTGTAGCAAAAAAAAAACGTATCGTTTGCAGAAAAGTTTACTTTTTGCAAAAAATAGAAATTTTGTACTAAAGGCCGTTTCACACTATAATACAAGTATTAATACTTTTGACGAAAATGCATCCCTAATCTAATTTCTGTTTGAAAAATTTCAAAAGACAATAACAACTCAACATGTCAGAGTTGCATTTTCGTCAAAAGTATTAATACTTGTATTATAGTGTGAACGGCCCTTAAACGATACTTTTAGTAAAAAAAAACTTAATTTTTGTAGAAAATCGTATTTTTTATAAAAATTTAGTTTATGTAGAAAATAGTACACTTTGCTGAAAATTTTACTTTCTGTAGAAGCCTTAGTAGTAATTATATAGAGTAAGATGCCTTGCGGATGTCTGCAAAAATTAATTTTTTTCAGAAAAAAAAGTTTTTTGCACCAAAAGTTACTTTTTGCAATAATATAATAATAAAATAATAAGAAATTAATTAATTAATAATAAAAAAAATTTTGTCCCAATATTACACATTTTGTAGAAAAATTTAGTTTTTGCAGAAAAACTTGCTTTTTGTAAAAAAAGGTACATACGAGTATGTACATTCCGTAAAAAACTTACTTTTTGTAGAAAATTAATGGTTTGTAAAAAAGGTCGTTTTTATAAAAAAGTAGTTTAATTTAAAAAGTACCCTTTGTAAAAGTCTAATTTTTGTAAAAAATGTACTTTTTATAACAAAAGAACTTTTTTGTAAAAAAAAGTACCTTTTATAAAAAAGTACTTATTGTAAAAAAGTACCTTTTGTAAAAAAGTACCTTTTGTAAAAAAGTACTTTTAGTAAAAAGGTCATTTTTGTTAAAAAGGTACTTTTGTAAAAATATAATTTTTGTAAAAAATTTTTGTAATTAATTTAATTTTCAATTAATTTTTTTAAAAGATACTTTTTGTAAAAAAAAAGTTTTTTTTGTAAAAAAGATAGTTTTTCTAGAAAAAGGTACTTTATGTAGAAAAAAAAATTTTAGGAAAGGTAGTTTTTTCTGAAAAAAAAAATATTTCTTAAAATTAACTAAAATTAAAAGCCATGAACCTGTGGCAAAAATTAAATAAAAAATATACTTAAAAGTAACAAACCAAAAAAGTTTGTCTTAAGTAGAACAAAAATAAGCAAATTAACTAACATGTGCATAATTAGTAAAGAACAAAAGACTGTTGTAAATTTAGGGATGGTAAATTTGAGCCTGAATTACAAAAACACATTTCAGCAAATTGAAATACGATGAATCAAACCAATTCACATATTCCATTTGCGAAAAAGTTTCGTATATAAGGCAAAAATCTACACATCAACTGACACCACACACAGTGGACCAAACACAGAAGAACGCTGCTGATGAAGGTTTAGTGGCCTTCTAAAAAGGCTGGCTGTTCCGTTCAACTGTGTGTTGTTGTCAGAATATTTACAACTAACTTTGATGTTATTTGCTCATTAATAATTATCACATGTAATTTGGCTTCAAAAGCGTTACGAACATTAGCCTGTTCAATTCATAAGAATATAGAAACAAATACCGTTCGAAAAATAATAATTAAATTAACTGAAAGTAAATTTGTTTTAAAACAAATTTTATTAAAAAGAGATTTTTTTAGCGACTTTCTTTCTCTACTTATGATATGATGTTTTTCTCTCTCTAAAAGTCTGGCATCGCCGTTTTCTTTCCTCTTTTCAACATCATCCAAGAGTTAAAAACTCAATTTATTAAAAACATTAAGCAGCTAATCAATTATAACGACTCTTGATTTCCTTCCTGATCTAGATCTAGAATTTATTTTATTAAATGCAGTTGCCAGATAGATAAAAGAAAACAAAAATTTAAATTTTCATATTCTCTCGTGTTTTTAGTATTGCTGTTGTTGATATTTATTGCGTTTTATGATGTTGTTGTTGTTGTTGTTGTTGTTGTTGTTGTTGTTGCAGTTGTTGTTGCTTTATAGAAGCAGTGCAATCATGTTGCTTAGTTTTTTCTATTTATTCACTGCATTTATTTGTTTCTTTTGTTTTTGTTTTTTGTTTGTTGTTGTTGCAGTTTTTACAGTTTGGAATTGTGTGGTTTTGTTTGTGCAACAAGTTGCCTTCTCGATTTATGTATTTCTCTTATTGATGCGTTTTTACTCTTCTTTTTTGTTCTACGAATTTCTTTTATTATGTATTGTGGTTGTTGTTGCAGCTTGTTTTCTTTTTTGATTGCAATTGGAGTCTGCTTGAATTAGTGATTTGCATTTTGTTCATGATTTAATTAATGAAGTGCGTATTTTATGTGTTTTTTTTTTTAATTGAATTTTGTGTTGTTTTTCTTTTATTTTGTGATTGTCGACAACGTTAATTGCTTTAAGCGATGTAATAAAATTAATTAATTTTTATGAAGCAAGTTAAGTTAAATTGAAATAAATTCGAGCAATATTTTATATAATATGTATTGATCCCTTATTGCAACATAGGAATATCTGAAAAAAATTAATTCTTGGAATTAATACAACGTATGCGTATTATTTGCATTCTTACATATTCTTACATATCGTTACCTTAATATAGAAAGGGCCTAACTCATTATTTTTTTTAAACGACATTTTTGCAGTTTTTGATACATTAAATGTTCTTCTATCGAAATATGTACCTACGATTTCACAAAAATAATGAGTGTGGTCTTTTCTATATTAAGGTAACGATATGTACGTTTTACTATGGTGACCTTTTTATTTTAATGTTCTTCCTTGTTGCTCTCCACTACGAGATTTCTGGGTCAATATTATTTCTGGGCAATTTTTCATTTACACATACAATATTTTTCATCTTGACGAAACTTAAATTCCTAGAATATGAATAAAATATCGCAAACACAATTTTCTTCAGTTTTTGGTAATTTGATTGCTTGCAAATTTACTTGTTATTACTACAATAACACGAAGCAACAACAACAACAACTAAATATAACTCGAAACTGAATTTAACAAAAATAAAGTTATAGAAAGCACACTAGAAAATCAAAATTAACCAGAAATGAAATTAACCCATCAATGAAAACACTGACCTACATACCACTTTTGATGAAGAACCAACCAACCAACCTACACCACAACAATAAAGAAACAAGGAAACATGCAAAATCCAGGAAAAGGAGGATACTTTATTGGACTAGACAACAGCAATTACTGCCAGCGAAAAAAATATCAGTAATGATCGAAAAATAAAATACTTATTGGAAAAGTTTAGCAACAATGTTGAACTGAAGAAATTGCTGCAAGGAATAAAAAAAATTTAGATGTTGTTTTTTGTTTTCAAATGTTTTTGAAAAGGAGTGACAATCAGTTGCTAAAAAGCATATTTTGTTTTTATTGAACATGCAGAGAAATTTACTTGTCAAATTTGCAATTTACTCATAAATTTTCGCTGCTGTGGAAGAGTTGGCGGCCAAAGATGGGCTACCGCATTATGTTTGGCATACGACTTCCGTGAAAGTTAAAGCTTAGAGATATCGTCACACTTTTTGTGCAACACGTATTACCTTTCACATCATGCTGGACTTACTGAAGTTAATTTCAGACTTCCTTCGGTGGCTTCAAGAAGGGCGCAAAGTTCCAGCAATAATTGTGGCGCAATTTAGGCAGAAATACCTTTAAGCGCTTCCTATATTTAAATATAAATAAAACCAAATGTGTGTGAGACATCATCGACAAATATTTGAGCAAAAAAGGCATTAAATGCATGCACCAAAATCTCACTATACTTTGGACAGAATCTATATTATCCTCGGTTTTCCTAATAAATACTATAAAAAGAGTGAGCAAATTTGAGGTTAGGAAGTAAATGGGCTGTCTAATGATGAAATGTCAAGAATTGAGCTGTCATGCTTTGACATTTATTTAGTAAAAAGTTGGGAAATTCTAACCATGAAACACTGTGAATAAACCAGAAACAACTGACGCTCTGCAACATGAAATTCGGTGCTGCATTGATGAGATGAGCGAAGCTTTGTTGCAAAATGTGGTCAAAAAAGTGTATTTTTAAGCCGATTTACTTCCTAACCTTAAATTTACCTACCCCTTGTGTTCGTAGCTTTGCAAGTCACATAGTGCTTTCTAAGAGTGCATGGGGGCGAATTATGGACATAAAACTTCATCCGGTGTTTAGACCAGTACCAGTACTTGGTGTTCTCAAAACTTGAAAAAAAAATTCATCGGTTTTGAGAACAGATTACAATAATGGAATAAAGTAGTTTCAAAATAAAGTACATGTGTCCGATCCCGAAATACACTATCCACCGTATTGGGTGTTCTCAAAAATTAAAGAAATAGTGGCGCCGAAACGGCATAAGTAAGCTACTCAGTAATAGTGTTAAGAACCATCCCTAAGAAGTAAATGATCAGATTAAGAGAACGAGAAATCATTCTCTAGCACGGAGCGTAACTAACAGCTGATGAGTGTTGCCATATTTATTTTTCAAAAATTTTCAAGTCGAGCAAAAAAATTTTTTTTTAAATAAAAATCTTTTCTTTTTCAATTTATTGAATGAAAATGAGTTAAAACTTATTTTGTTTCCAGTGAACTATTAAACGTAAAGCCAAATAACACAAAATATTTACTGTATAGAATATGTGGAAGATTATTATGAAGCAAATCAGAAAATTTGTAAGTAGGTTAATTCTCAATAATATATTAAAAGTAGTAAAAGTAAAATTTTTAAAAATCTTATTTTTAGATAAGAAATCTTTTCTGTCGTTTCGACATGTCTAAAAACTACAAAAATAAGATAAATCTTGACATATGGTAACACTGCAGCTGATTAAACTTTTTGTTTGGAATCTGTGAATCAAAATTTTGGTTCAATGGTTTGCTCTTCTCAAAACTTAATTTTAGAAAAAATATATTTGGCTTAACTTTTAGTTAAAACTGTTGGCTTACAAACGGTATTTATGTATTTTCCTAATGCAAGTTTTTTTTTGCAAATGCAACGAAATTAAAACCTCTGAGTAGAAATTTGTTTTGCTTTTTTTTCAAACTTTGGACAAACTAATAATTTACAGTGAAAAATGATGGAAAACAGTTTTCATAAATTTTTTGTCTGCCTCTACTTAAGATCCATGTTTATATTGGGAGGCAGTTACAATTTGTCGCCTGTATTTCTGTATTTTTTTTTTCTTTCTCCTACTTTTCTAGCCAGCCGCCGCCTTGTAGTTAAAGAAGATTTGCCATTTAAGTATGAAATGAATGAAATGTTGTGTGTTGGCCATCAACTGAAGTTCAAAGTCGTGCCAAGCAGATTTCTTTTTCATTTGCTTTGAATCTAGGAAATGATTTTCTAAAGGTCTTTTTATTTTTTATTTTTTTTTTTCTTATTTTCCAAGTCAAGAGGACTCATATTGTACACGTTTAGCACTTTGTGGTTTTGGTTAAAAGCCTCCTTCTACATTAACATGTAACAAGTTAAATGGCTACAGAAGAAGGTCATGGACGTATAATATGAAATGAAAGGTTTTCTTATAAAAAGTGTGACCAGCCATGGCAGGCTTTGGAAAGCTTCAAAATGTTTGCAACTGAAAGTGTTTGGTGTTTAAAGTTGGTCACATGGGGTTTTATGCTTCTACTAAAGGAAATCGTGTGTAAATAAAAGATTTATTGCTCAAAAAATTTTTAAAATATGCCACAGCAATTTTTTTTCTTGTGTGCTGTTTATTTAAACAAATTTAAATGCATGCAACTTCTTTTTTTTTTTTGTGTAAAAACGAACATTGCTGAAGTGTGGTGCATTCAATCATAGACAAAGACAAACTAGTTTTAGAAAATTTAAGCTTTAGTAATATTTCATGATCTGCTACATAAAGCTTTCAAAGGTATTGTAATGTAAGCAGCCTGCTTTACTTTTTTTTTTTAACTGACTGTCTTTGTTAGAAACAGACATGCAACACTAAAATTCTAAATATTGCAAATTTTCCTGCCAACCAGCCCAAGTGATCAAGCACAACGGGAAAATCCCTTAAGGCAAAGAGAAAGGTTAAAAGTTTTCTTTTATATATACATATATATTTTTTCATTTAAAAGTTTAAATCTTTTAAAATTTACTAATGAAACTTGAAACTTTTATGGAAATTTATTTTCATTTCTCTTTTGTGCTGCAGCCTAAAAAGCATTTGCTCATGTTTATTTCGATGTTGGCTTCCAAAAAAAAAACGATTAGGAACATTACAAAAGCAAATGAATTATGGCAAAAGAAAATTTAGAATTTAAAAGTCATTTGAAAAAAGTCAGTGTGGTTGGCACTATAAGCTTAAAGAACTTTCTTTGAGAAATAGTTTTGTTTATATACATACATGAAAGAAATCGTTAAAAAAAATTTTAACTTGAAAAATATTCACTACCAAAGTCTAATAAGCATTTGAAATAAAGTTAATTCAATTTGGACAACGAGGATTTTAAATCTTTTAAGTTTAACTAAATTTTTGTTTTGACGTTAGCAAATGAAGTGATATTTGAAGTTAATAACTATGTGATTTTTTTAATTGCAACCCTCAGGAGCATTGTTGTTCTTTCAACAGACAACTGTCGGTAGACTACTGTTGAAATTTGAACAAGCTGCTTCATTTCGTACACAGCTTTAAAATTATGTAGACAAATAATTGTGTAGATAAATTGTACCCACAAATCAAGTTAAAACTCTTTAGTATAAGTTTTGTTATATAAAAGTGTTTATGTACTAAAATTTATAAATCCAACTTTTAAAAACTTGAATATTTTTCTTACAAAAGAAGTCACCACATTTACTGATAAAATTTTTTAAGAATTTATAAATTTAAACAGTGAAAAATAAAAATTTTTAACGATTGTACTAAAAAAAATTGTACTAAAAACGTGTACTAAATTTGTTTTACTAAAAAGTATACCAAAATCGTTTTACTTGAAAGTTTTTATTAAAATGTTTGGTCCAAAAAATGCGCATGTACTTTTAGTAAAATTTTTTTTACTAAAAATCTTGGCATAATCCAAGCTAATCAAATCTGTAGCAGGTGGCCTACAAATGCCCTTTTCTGAAAGCTTAGTTCTTCTGATAATTTTTTTTCGATATTTCAAAGAGTTGCATACGAGCTTGGAAGGCTTGGGAAGATTAGGTCCTCTGCTAATTTTTTATATGTACAACTTTTTTTGTCATTAGATCACTAGTTCAAGAGATAGAGGGTTATCACAATAGAATAGATGAAAGATATGGTCCAAAGGCCGGCACTGTGACACCTGACGGATCTTTTGTGGCATGGGGTTATTATAATACTGTTGTTTTACAATCGCCTGTGAAACTTGAAACGATGTCCTAAGGGACTTTGTGGAAAAGTGTTCATCCAGAATTATATATATACCAGTGCTTCTCGGAATCACCAAGCCCAAACTCATATTCAAACACTATATGGCGCAAACTTTACCAAATCTTTCACACTTGTGTCCATAATTTTATCATTTGTTTTTTCTTTTCTTTCTAGTCTTATACATTTAAGTTCCTTATATTGCTTGAATTGATTCTCATTTTTAATTCATTCCATTAGAAATAAAACTCCCACTATTTTTAACGCCTGTCGCCTGCATCTGCTATTGTAACTTAAACGTTCTCTCATGTTTATTCGCACAGTGTGCGTAATTAAAGCAACATCTTTTTATTTATTAATTTATGTGTGTATGACTGAGTGCTTTAAGTAATTTATTATTATTTGATTTTTTTTGTTAGTTTTTGTGAATTCATTTCTGGTTTTAAGCTCGCTCACCTTACGAAGCCACTAAAGTGTTTGTTGGAAACCTTTCCTTTTTGTCCACAAGTACATTTTGTTATTATGGAAGTTTATTTATTTATCTTTTTCAACATCAATATTTGAAGTTATATATTAATAAATTGTGTTTTTTTTATTCTCCAGCTTAAGTAGTTGCCTCGTTTGCGTTTTTTTTTTTTTGTTGTAAGATAGTTCTTATTTTCATCTCGTTAGTTAGGCTGGCATTTTCAATATTTTGACAGTTGACATATTTATGTGTGTATGTTTTTTTTGTAGTTGCTTGACGGTTATAGCTGGAAGCCAATACAACTACTGTTAAGAAAAGAAAAAGAAAAAAACGCACACACATGTTAACAGTTAGAGAAATAAAGTTTTAAGTGAATAATTGTCAAACAACATCTGGGAAAGCCTAAAAAGGCTCTCGTGGGAACGTGACCTTGGCACGAATACTTTTTCAGGTTTTGTTTATTTTTTTTTTTTTTTTTAAATCTCAGTTCGTTTTCATCCCCAATTATATTAATGTAATGTAGTAAATCCTAACAGACTATCTGTGAACTCTCTTCAAATACTCATACTACTTCCAATATAAACTAAATGAGAATTATATCAAGCATTATTTTATTTAATTAGTGTTCAGCACACCTGCTAAGATGTTTCTCATTGGAGTATTTGCAGGTTTTTTATAAGGCTTCCTAAAATTAAATAAAGACTGCGTATAAATTGAAATAAAAATTCCGGGGTTGCCAGATATTTATTTTATTTTTGAAAATTAGGATCTGCAGAAGTCGAATCTAGACAGATCCTAGCCAATAGATAGCGTCTTCCGAGGTCGGCGATTAAGTTTCAACTTGATACCGAATTCAAAATTATGGAAAATGCTAAAAATGTGGCAACCCCAGTTAGCAAGTGTTGCCAGGCTTTTCTATTTTTGCAGCTTTTTTTATTTCACAAAGACATGAAAATGTCCCTCCTTAACAATTATTAATTTGATTTCCTTTTTTGTTGACAAGACGCAAAGTATATTGGAAATAAATAAATTTGGACTCAAGCACTTAAGTCATGAAAATGACTTTCATATAAAAATTTCTCTAAGTGTATTTATTACCTTAGCATACAAAAAATTAATAAATAAATAAAACTCATGTATTCAGTCATCCCATTTGGGTGTTTCGCTTGCATGTGCTTATGTGTGTGTGTGTGTGTGTGTGTATGTGTGTATGTGTGTGTGTGTGTGTGCTGCTGATGCTGGTGCTGGCTGGTCCAAGTTTATTTTTGTGGGAATCTGTCAATTTGGTTCAAAAACAATATAAAACATCAACAGCTCCAGCAAAACTCTCCAAACAGAAGAAGATAAAGTGCTTTTAGAGGGGAAAGAAGAAAGCCCAAGTCTAAACGAAACGAAAAGGAATAGAGTCAGGCAGTCAGGCAGGCAGGCAGGCCCTCGTTCGCTGGTGGTTGAGTTGGTGGTAAAAGAGTTATTAGAGAGTCTTTTTGTTTATATGAGAAAATAGCAACAATTGATTGATTGATCGATTGTTGGTGATGGTGAATTTATTGCCAGTTTTAATTTTATTTTTTCCATACGTTACTCGTATTATTATTTTTTAAGCAGATCTTTTTTTTCTATAACTATAATTTTTCAACGTTAACGTCATGTAAATTCTAAAGAATGGTTAAGTACACTCATTGTTCTTTTTTACATCGATGGTTATTTTTTGGAAGAAAATACCTTTTTAAATAGAAATTGTTTGGCACATAAACTATTCTTTCGTAGATATTTTTGTTTGTGGGTCACACACCCAAGTTAGAAAGAAGTAATGAACAGAAAAATGTTAATGACTTTAAATGGGTCAGTGTACAGGCATTAAAAGAATTTCTGTTTTACACTGTTCAATTTAACTACAGTGAAGAGCTTAAAGTGTTTTCAACAACCCTTTTTTGAGATTTAAATTTAATGCTTAGTAATTGACAAAGATACCATATAGGCCATTCCACAGTAACATATGTTACATACTGGCTCATAAAGTTTGCAGACTTTTTATTGTTTATATTTTGCAACCCTGATTTTAGTTTTTTATTGTCTTACTAAACAAATGATTATTATTGCATATACCCAGAAAGAAATTGAAGAATAACAATGACTATGGAATAGCCCATATAAATTATTAAATCATATTTCTATTATAATCTGCTTGGCAAGGAGCTTTTGTCAATAAATAATATTTATTTAACATACGTATGTACATACATATGTATATGAAAGAAATTTTTAAACAAGGAATTTTAGTGAAAACTGTAAGGTAAAAATTTCATTTATACAAAATTTTTGCGTACAACTTAAAATAAAAATTTTTCGGGAAACTTTTTTGAAAACTTTCAGGCAAAAATTGTTTAGAAAATTTTTTTTACCAAAAATATTTTTTTAGAAAATTTTTAATGAATTATTGAAAGTAAAAATTTTGATGAAGAAAATTGTAGGCCGAAAATTTTTGATAAAATAATTTAGTGAAATATTTTTTAAAAAAATTTTTACATATCAGGAATAATTTTTTAAGCGAGCTCGAGTTCCAAAAACACTAATTTATTTTCAAAACTTTTTACTATTTTTTGTTAAGAATTTTAAATACATTTTTTTTTTGCCAAAAAAAATTTCTAAAAATTTTACAAAAAAATTTACAAAAATTTCTCAAAAAAAAATTCCTAAAAATGTTTTTCCAAAAATTTTACAACAAATTTTTTTTTACATTTCACAAATTGTTTCCAAAAATTTCGCACATTTAGTTTTAAATTTCACAATTGCATAAAAAAAATTTTTTTCTAAAAATTTCACAACAAATTTTTTTTAAATTTTTATTCAAAATTTTTCATTAAATTTTTTTAAAATAATGTTTTGGTAAAATTTTTTATCTCAGTGTCACTAAAAATGTTTTTTTAAAAATAGCAAAAACTGGTTTTAATATGTTTATTGAGTTGAATTTTTACAAAAATTAAAAAAAAAAATTTTTCTAAATTTGTAACAAATTTTTTTTTCTAAATATTTCCATAAAAGTTTTTATTGAAATTTCCTGTGAAATTACTAAATTTTTTATCTCAAAGTGTCACTAATATTTTTAAAAAAATTTTTTCAATAAAATTTTTACTCAAAATTTGTGATTATACAATTTTTACAGAATACAGAAAGAGAAGAAAAATTGTTTTTATTATTGACAAATATTTTTTCAAAGTTGTTTACTTATTTGTCCAATAAAATTTTGTACAAAAAAATATTTTTTTTTTATTTTTATTGAATTTGAACTGTATTTAAAAAAAATTACATAGTTTTTGCAAAATTTTTTTCTAATTTTTTCAAAAACTTTTCAATAAAATGTTTATTAAATTTTCCTGTGAATTAATGTTTACTAAATATTTTTTTTTCAATAAAATTGTTCACTTAATATTTGTGATTAAACAATTTTTACAGAAGAAAAAAGAGAAAAGAAAAAAAGGTGTTTTTAATATTTTTCTTGAATTGTGTTTAAAAAAAATTTTACAAATATTTTTTTTTCAAAATTATTTATTAAATTTTTTTTCAAGAATATTTCTAGAAAATTTCCTGTGAAATAATGTTAGCTAAATTTTTTATCTCAGTGTCGTCGCTAGCATTTTTATCAAAATTTTTTCAATAAAATTGTTTGCTTTAAATTTGTCAACAAACAATTTTTACAGAAAAAAAACGAGAAAAAAATAAAAATATTAAAAACATATTTTTTTTAAATTGAATTTTAAAAAATATTTTCATAATTTTTTTTTTTAAATTGTTTGCTAATTTGTTCAATAAAATTTTTTGCAGAAAAAAAGCAAAAACATAAGATAAAAAATATATCTTACAATATTTTTCTTGAATTGTATTTTTACAAAAATTTTTAAAAATCTTTTTTCAAAATTTTTACATATTTTTTTTTTAATATTTCAATGAAATTATTTTTTTTCAATTTCCTATAAAATAATGTTTACTAAACTTTTTATCTCAAAGTGGCATTGACAATTTTATCAAAAATGTTTCAATAAAATTGTTTGCTTAAAATTTGTGATTAAATAGTTTTTACAGAAGAAAAAAGAGAAAAGAAAAAAAAGTTGTTTTTAATATTTTTCTTGAATTTTATTAAAAAAAATTGACAAATACATATTTCTTTCGAAATGTTTTACTAAATTTTTTTCAAGAAAATTTCCTGTGAAAAAATGTTAGCTAAATTTTTTATCTCAGTGTCATCGCTAGCATTTTTATCAAAATTTTTTTCAATAAAATTGTTTGCTTAAATTTGTATATAAACAATTTTTACAGAAGAAAAAACGAGAAAAAAAATACTAAAAACATATTTTTCTTAAATTGAATTTTTGAAAAAATGTTCATACATTTTTTTCCAAAATTTTTTTTACTAATTTGTTCAATAATTTGTTCTTTTTACAGAAGAAAAGCAAAAGTAAAATAAAAAATAATTTTTTCAATATATTTCTTGAACTGTATTTTTACAAAAATTTAAATAAAATTTTTTTGAAAATTTTTACTAATTTTTTTTTTTTCAATAAAATTTTTGTTTTTTTAATTTCCTATAAAATAATGTTTACTAAACTTTTTATCTCAAAATGTCACTAGCTTTTTTATCAAAATTTTTTACTAATTTTTTTTTAATTTTTTATTAAAAAATTTTGAACTAAATTTCCTGTGAAATAATCCGCCTTATTGTGAATGGCGTCGTCGATGTCACATCAAAACGACAGTAAAAACTGTCACTTGTCGACTCTTTGTCGACAACAATTGACTACTATTAAAATGCTCCATTAATTTAAAAAGCCTTAGAGATTTGTAAGAGATTGTCAATAAAAGCCAATTGTTGCCAATAAAGAGTAGAAAAATTAACAATATTTACTGTCGTCTTGATGTGACGTCGGCGACGCCATTCACAATAAGGGGGAACATTTACCAAATTTTTTATCTCAGTGTCACTAATATAATAATAATATTTTTATCAAAATTTGTTCTATAAAATTTGTGTTTAATTAATTTTTACAGAATATTTTTTAAATAATTAGGCAGTAAAAACTTTTTAATTGAAAAATTGTCTAATCCTTATTCCCAGAATTTGACGAAATTCTTTAGGCGTAGATTTGAGAGTCTTATTTGG
This sequence comes from Tachina lurida, assembly GCA_944452675.1. Classification (NCBI taxonomy): domain Eukaryota; kingdom Metazoa; phylum Arthropoda; class Insecta; order Diptera; family Tachinidae; genus Tachina; species Tachina lurida. Next base: position 10,077,379 of record OX101754.1, on the reverse strand, counting down.
CCTTTCACAGAGATTGCAAGGGTGCTACTAGTACCTAAAACTTAATTTAAGTTCCTAACAAGCCTTAAAACAAGACTATAACCATTCGATTTGTAAATTTTTTTTCATATTTCTGGTACTAAAATACCTGGTTTGAAATGGATATTTTATGATTCGAAGAACAACGAAAAAAAGCCATAAAATTTTGTTAATTATGCGCCATTAAAAACAAAAAAAAAAAAAAAGAAGACGAAACTCAACAGATTTCCTTGTTTTATTATTTATTTGCAAAACAATTGTTGTGTTAGAAAGCAATTAACTTTGAACCTACAACAAAACTCGCAATGCAATGAACAGCAAGCAACAACAGCCAAAGGAACGGAAATGCAACAAAGCTGACAACAACAAACTGTTGATGCGAATACGAGAATTCTTACACAGATGTAAACAGAGATGAGATGGTCGTTTTGTGCAGTTAATGGGCTGCTTCTGAGAAGGAGTTGTTAGAGCAGATAGAGTTGGCCAACTAAATGCAACCAGCCGTATGACAAGAAAGCCCAATTAAAAAGTTTTTTTTTCTTTCAATTCTTTCCTTAAATACTTAACAGAAGCCAGAAGCAGCTGTGGTTGCAACATTTAGTCTTACTATTTTCTTCTGTGCAACACTTTTGTAAAAGTAAACGAGTGCTGCTTGATGCCTTCACACATGAGTACGGCTGGAAACAAGAGTGGACACTTAACATTTTCTTTTTTTGCTCTTCGAGTTTCTTCTATTTGTTGTGCTTTTTTTCAAGTCTCGGCAAAATTCTCTAGCCATAGATCATCGTTGGGAGCACACAGAGAAAATTTTTTCATTTGAAGAAAATTTATTTCATATAAAATAATTAATTGTCAGTAAGAAAGGAAAACAGGAATAAGATGTATAATACTCACCACTAAGAATTGTTAAGTGATGAGTATCAATATAATACTATACCATTTTGCACATGCTACGATGCAAGACCATTTGCACAAGATTGTGAATTGGGCTATTATATTTATAAGAAATAATAATCAGGGAACCACAACTGGCTCCCAACTGGGTCTTCGAGTGGAGGTGGATTATAGCACCACCCTTGCTAAACTAGCTTAACCTATAAGAGTGGCGTTGGCTGAAGTAGTTAGCACGTTGACTACAAAACCGAAGGTCCTGGGTTCAACAGTCATTAAAAAATAACAACACCACGCATTTTTCTGATGTGCATTATTAGTGTCCCTTTGTATCAGTTGTTGTAGGAAAGTTCAAGTGATGAAGTGACAGTCACTGGTCACTGAACTATACCGACTTCAGCAGATACTAATCCTAATGTAACATCAGAGCGCCCTCCTTCGTTGTGTAGCAGAGTCATCGGCGAAGTAAAATAATCAATAAAATGGCTACAAAACACAGCTTCAAAAAATTAATACGCCTCAGTTAACATCAGAGGGCACTGCATTATTAAGAACGTGCAAAAAGCAGAGTTGTAAAAGAATGAAGCTTTCCTCTATCTCTTCCTTCACCACCTGTCTTCTCTATCACTATCCCTTTCCTAAAGAAGGTAACACCTAGTAATAGTACTAGGCATTAATTGCCTGAGTGTTACTTTTCTTATAAAAAAAAAATATGTTGGTGATTCTTGAATTTTAATTCATCACAGCACTGGAATGTTAAATCAACATGAAATAAAGTTATTTCAAAAGGAAAATATTTTCCTTAAAGATTACTGTAAATCGTGTTGAATTAACATGCCGAAAAATGTTAAATTTACCTCGTTTTCGTAGATTTTAATATGAAATATTTCTGTGGGTTCTTTGAGATCGTGGATACAAAACAATGCTAGCATTCTTGGGCTTAGGCTCCAACTTAAGCTGACATTAGTGAGAAGGGAAAACTTTAACTGTACTGAGTTTCTTTTATGATAAATGCAGGTTTGGACCTTAACGGAATTACTTAAAAATTCGGCTTAAAAGAGGGTATTGTTGGCTGAAGTGCTGGACGCGTCGACTAAAAATCAAATGACGATCTTCGAGAGCACGAGCTCAATCCCTGGTCAGTAACAGTCATATCAAACATCTTAGATTTTTCTGATATGCATTATTTGTGGCAATGAGTCCTCAGGGAAGTACAATAACATATAAAATTGCTTCAAATAATGCGCCTACTTAACGCTAGAGGCGCTGCAATGTTGCTATAAAAATTAGTAAAACGCAAAATGGCAGAGTTCTCTCTATCTACCTGTCACTTCGCTCATTAACTGTACTTGCACTATCTCTCTCTCTCTCTCTCTTCCCCACTCTTAGTTAACACAACAGCACCCACATGAGCCGAAAATTTACTTTTCGAACCGAACACTCCAGCTGGAACGTTTTGCTACATTTTATTGTAATGAAGTTAATCCCTCGTAAAGGTGGATTATAATTTCTCTCAGTGCTTTAAAGACAACTGGGAATTGTGTGGTAAAATGCCACAGCAACAAAAAAATAAAATAAAGAAGACTGAAAGGTGCAGTAACAATATTTACAGACAATTGCAATTGCAATTGTTAGTTTTTTCTTCTTGGTTTTTTATTTTTTATTTAAACAATGCGTTGGTTGTTTGTTCTGTTTTTCTTTGTTGTAATAAAAGTATATTTTATTTAGAATTGTGCATATTTTTTCTTATTTTAATTTTGTTGTACAACTTCTTTTTGTCTTAACCACCATGTTTGTTTGGTTTGGTTGTTGGTTGGCTGTTTTATTTTTTTTATGGCCAACAATTAATGACAAATATTGGCAAAATGTTTGTAAACCAAATGAACTGGTGGGTGGAAGTGTTTACTTGCCAACGACTATTTACGCTGCAAAGCCAATATACAATATAAGTTAGTTCTCTGCCATGTTTTTTCACATCATTTCTTCTGAAAGGTGGCATTAAAGCAAAGAAAAATAAAGACCATCAGTTACTTTAAGTCTTGTTCTGCGTTATTTTTATATACATATTTTTTTTTCATTTCCGAAATTCTTGCAAATGAACGCCTGAAAAGGAATATTTATGGACTGCTGCAGTGTGCTTATTAGATTTAAAAAGGAGTAGACAATAAATAGCAAATGTTAAAAAGAAGGCTTATAAAGCCTTTTAGCCAACTTGTTGAACAAGTTATTATAGCGGTTATTTTAGAGTTTTTTTTTCTACTCCTCCTCCTCCTCCTCCTGCTTTTTTATACTTTCTGTTAAAGTACTTACATATAAATTCTTGCTAACAGCAGTGGGTAAGCTTAGGCACGCAGGAAATTTTCACCAAGCCTAGAAAATAAAAGAAAATTTTCAAGACAAATAATCAGCAGCTCTGGCTCCTGTGAAATGCAGACAGAATAGCTTTTATCTACAAAAATTTTCTTTGTAGGAGTATGTTGTCACAGCTCTGTAGTTCAATACAAATTTTTTACTAACTGCATATTGCAGCTTCTTCAATACTAAAATTTATAAACTCTTAGAGTACTGGTAATATATTTTCTACTATTCTCCGTAATATATAGATACTCATGAATTTTTTTTTTTCCTTAATACTTTTAATGCGGTTATTTATGACAGGCATATCATTAAAAATAAAAGTATAAATCGCATCTGCATATAATGGAAAAGCCATAAAACTAAAAGAAATTCAACTTAATAGCAACTGCCTAACAGTTTTGTGTGTCAAACAATAAAATAAGACCCCAAAGATTTTTTTTGGCCAGTAATTGAGTTTTGCGTTATTTACTCAATAATAAAATCTTCAGAATCCTAAGGATCTGGTGGCCGAACACAATTTCCAACGAATAATTATGGAATAGAAGTAAACAAATACCGATACAGCTAGAGATAAAAAATGCACACACAACAACCAACAGAAATCTGTAGACTGGCCGTCCAGTGGCATCCAGAAAGTACCAGAGCACGGGGAAGACCAAAACACACATGGAAGCGAACGTTAGATAAAGATATACAAATATTAGGACGTTCTTTTAACGAAGTGAAAAAATATAGCAAAGCATCGGAATAGATGGCGAAGTTTTGTTGAGGAAGAAGAAGAAATAATAAAATGCAATGGTGCGTTGAAATCAAAAACTGTTCCCAGTTCGAAAACTGTTCCTAGTGTGAAATAAAAAATATTTTGCAATAAATCAGTAATAGCATATTTTTTCTTAAAACTGTTCCCACAACAACTTAAAAAAGTCTTCTTAGACTTATATTTTAGTCACAATTTAATTTGTTTTTACAAAAAATGTATTTGATAATAAATTTTGCATATCCTTCTTCTGATTAAGAAAAAAAAAAACTATTGTTAACCTAAAAAATTTAATAAAATTATTTATTGTAATCGGTTTCAGTAACAATAAAGAACAAATACAGCTGTTCCCACTTTACATATGGTTGAAAATTATAATTTTGCATTATGAAACTGCATAAATTAATGCTAATTTTAAGACTTTCCTAATAATCACGTCCTTTTTATGTATGGAAATCAAAAACTGTTCCCACTCCAAAAAAAAAGGAAAATAAAGTATTTTGAAATAGAAAATAGTGTTTTACTATAAAGCAGCATTATGACCTTTTTTAACTGTTCCTTCCCACTACATCTTCAAAAAGTCTTCTCAGACTTATATTTTAGTCACAATTTAATATTTCTTTCACAAAATATTTTGCATCTTTATCTTGTGATTAAAAATACTGTTACTAGTCTTAATAAGTGTGTAATTGGTTTTTTAACATTCAAAATATTTCAGTAAAAATAAAGAACAAAGATATCAAAAACTGTTCCTACTTCAAGAAAAATTTAAATATATTCTGAAATAAACAATGTTTTGCACAAAAGCAGTATTAGGATTTTTTTTGTTGTTTGTTGTTTCCGCATCTTCAGAAAGTCTTCTTAGACTTACATTTAAGTCCGAATTTAATTCTTTTTTTATAAAAAAAAAATGTTGCAATGTTTTCTTTTAATTAAAGAAAACTGTTACTAGTATTAATAAATATATAACTGGTTTATTAACTTTCGAAATATTTCGGTAACAACAAAGAACAACAACAACTTTTCCCACTTTACAAATGGTTGAAAATTATAGCTGTGCATTATTAAACTCCATAAATTAAGGCAAATTGTAATATTCTCTTACTAATCTAGTCCTTTTTATGCATGGAAATCAAAAACTGTTCCCAGCCCAAAAAAAAATAAAAGTATTGTGAAATAGAAAATAATATAATGCTTGATAGCAAGCAGTATTAGGAAATTTTTTTGTTAAAACTGTTCCCACGTTTTTAAAAAGTCTAAGAAGACTTACATTTAAGTCAAAATTTAATATATTTTTTTACAAAAAATTTTGCATCTTTTTATTTAAAAAAATAACTTTACTAATTTTAATAAATATGTATGTAATTGTTTTTTTTAACTTACGAAATATTTCAGTAAAAATAAAGAACCAAAAAAATCAAAAACTGTTCCCACTGAAAAAAAAGAAGAAAAATTATTTTAAAATAGCAAATAATGTCTTGCTTTAAGGCAGCATTAGGATTTTTTATTAAAACTGTTCCCACAACATGTTCAAAAAGTCTTCTCAGACTTACATTTAATTTAAAATTTCATATTTTTTTACAAAAAATTTTGCAAAATAAACTGTTACTAGTCTTAATAAATATGTTAATTTTACTTTGAAGTATGTATTTCAGTATAAATAAAGAACCAAAAAAATCAAAAACTGTTCCCACTCCAAAAAAAGAAGAAAAAGTAGTCTAAAATAGAAAATATTGTATTGCTATAAGGCAACATTATATTTCATATATATATTTCTTATTAAAAATGTTCCCACAACATCTTCAAAAACTCTTCTCAGACTTACATTTAATTTACAATTTAATATTTTTTCACAAAAAATTTTCCAAAAAAAAAACTGTTACTAGTCTTAATAAATATGTTAATTTAACTTTGAAGTATGTACATATTTCAGTAAAAATAAAGAACAAAGAAATCAAAAACTGTTCCCACTCTAAAAAAAGGAAAAAAAGTAAAGTAAACTAGTAAATAATGTTTGGCCATAAAGCAGCATTAGGATTTTGTGTTTTTCTTAAAACTGTTCCCACAACATGTTCATTCTTACATTTAAGTCACAATTAATTTTTTTTTTTATAAAAATGTTTTTGATAATAAAGTTTTTTATATTTTTCTTCTGATTAAAAAAAAACGTTTGCTAGTCTATAAAACTCGATACATAAGCAACTGGTTTTTTGTTTAACTTTCGAAATATTTCAATAACATTAAAGAATAAAAAACACCCTTTCCCACTTTACAAATGATTGAAAATTATAACTTTGCTTTATAAAACTGTATATAAATTAATGCTAATTGTGAGACTGTCTTACTAATTTAGTCCTTTTTAGTTGAGTTTATTAACCGGCAGTACATTTACCTTTACGCAACAAAATAAAAAAAGAACACAACATCTTTATTGCATTCTTCATTATGTTGTTTGCCATTAAAGAAGATGAGAGATCTGCCTCTCTGTCTGCGTTAATAACACTTATTAAATTATAATAAATGAAGAAAAAGATTTGCTTTTGATTTGCGTAAAATTTGCTGCTGCATTACTGTTCCACTTATTAAAAAATAAAAAAATCTGTGGCAGTCACAGCTAAAACACCAACAGTTAAACGAAAAAAATCTAGGAAAAAATGTATGTACATAAAAAGAAAAAAATATATATACTCGTATGTACATATATACATATGTACAGCAAAAGTGTATGGTATACAACCATTAATCTTGCCACCAGCCATAAGCCCACACCCTTTAAACAACAACCAAGGTAATGACGCCATACCAATAATAATTTACCCCAACCGTCCTAAAATAACAAAACAACCGCAGAAAAAAGAGCAAATTAAAATAAATAAATAATATATTTAATGGCAAAATGGTTGAAAATGAAACACAAAACCAAACCTATTATAAATGGATACAAGTACTTTCAGCCAAGTTATTTAAATGACGGACTTTAAATGCAAAACGCAACAAAAAAAAATTTATTATGAAATATGTTGCTTTATTCCTTTTTTAAATTAGAGTAAATGAGAAGTATTAACTTTAACGGAAGCTGTTCATATACATATATACAAACAAATGTAAAACATGAAGTCATGCATAAACACTAGGGCGGGTCGATTTAAAAATCGCACAAATTACAAGGAAAATCGTATTCTAGGGATCAAAATAAGAAACTTTGCCGAAGGAACCATACCTCTAAAATGTATTTTGATGTCCCGACTTTTGATCCGAAATATTAAAAGAAATCACAAATGTTTGTATGGGGAACCTCCCAGGATTTGTTCCAGGGGGTGTGCCACTAGCATAAGTAGGTCGGCCCTCCAAAATTAGTGGGGGTCGGTCATACATTTTGACTCGATTGAGGAACTCTAAATGGGTCAAAGTGAGATTTTTCAAAATTTTACCCTTCAAGAAAATTCGGGACATCAAAATACATTTTAGAGGTATGGTTTCTTCGGCAAAGTTTCTTATTTTGATCCCTAGAATACGATTTTCCTTGTAATTTGAGCGATTTTTTTTGCCTCCTTACAAATCAACCGCCCTAATAAACACAGTAGAATTGTCATTTCACAAACATTCTCGTAAAGGTTCAATTAGACGTGTCATAACAATCCGAACCATACAAAACAGCTGTTCGAACCAACCTTATGGGCAACACTGCATTTGATTATAGCTAACTTGCCATAACGCCATAGCCATAATCAAAACCAAAGAAAACAACTAAATATTGCTTTTTCGCCGTAAACATAAACAGCTGTTTGCTGATTATACATATTTGTTTTTTTTTGTGCTTGTACTTTTTCATTTGCTGAATTTTAATATTTTTCCTTTTTTTAGTTCTTTAAGTTTATTTTTTATTAAAATAATTTATTCTAATTTTTGTGGTTAATAAAAATAGATGAAGGAAAGCTTGTGGAAGCCTTGCACTTTAAAATCATAAACAGCTGTTTATGGTTATGGCAGCACTAATAGATGAAGCAAATATACTTGTTTATGGTTATGGCTATACGGCATTATGATATGGTACGTCTAATTGAACCTCAAAGCACAAACTCAAAATAATCTCAATATAAATTAGTTTTTTTTAACAAAAAATAAAAATTTAAAATAATAAAAACTAAAAATAAAAATAAAATAAATAAAAAAGTAAAAAAAAATAAATAAAAAATTAAAAAAAAATAAAAAAATTAAAGAAAAAAATAAATAAAAAATTAAAAAAAATTAAAAAATTGCTTAAAAATATATAAATAGGTTTTTTTTTAAACAAATATTTTTTTTAAATAAAAAAATTAATTAAAAAATAATAAAAAAATAAAAATAAAATAAATAAAAAATTAAAAAAAAATAAAAATAAAAAAAATTATAAAAAAAACAAATAATAACTCTGCAAAAAAACATAATATTTTCGAAAAAAAATTTATGGGACCAAACTGGAATAAAATTTTTTTTTAATCTGTTGGTTAAGAAGAAGTACTTGAAATATAAAATTAAATTTTAATGGACGTGCCCCCCCCCACGTATTTCTTTTAATGCAAGATTTTGTGTTTTTGAGAGCGTGTTAAGTGTTAAGTTTTGTAAAAATCGGAAAGTTGAGCTATTTAAAATAAAATACAGGAAAATTCCGGTATAACGAACGATATAATGTCAGGTCCATTCGTTAAACCGAAAAATTCGTTATATCGCAAAGTTTTTTTTTAATTAATTGTTATTATTTTAGACACGATACAATACATTAAGAAAAACGGCATCAATTTGTTTTCAAATTATTTACCAAATTACAAACTAATGAAACGACACTTTTTTTGCATTTACATTGCTGTTGTAGATTTTGTTTAATATTTTGGCCGTTTGTTATGCAGATCACACATTTATCAAAACATTCGCTATATAAAGTAGTAAATGTTAGAAATATGTATATTACTAGCAAAGGTTTATTTTATATTTTGCGATGATTTTTTGTTATCATTCGTTATATCCACTATAAAATTGATATAATATTTCATTAAATCGAGATTCGTTAAAACGAGATGTGCCTGTTTCAAAATTTTTTTTTTTTCAATTCAAGTTTGTGTCTATTTTAGAGCTCAAGGTGTGTGGTAAGTTTCGTAAAAATCGCTTAAGTAGAACCACATGAAATATGTATAATAATAAATTTGTATGGGCGTAGCCTCGCCCATTTTTTCAACTTAAAAATTGTGTAATTACAAGACCCAAAGGTGTTTGCTAGAATATCATATAATCAAATAAAATAATTTGAGGGGCGTGTCTCCGCTCACTTTTTTTACAATGGAAGCAATTGGACAAAAAAAAATAATTTTTATAATCGGTCTAAAATGTACCGAGTTATGAAGTAACAATTAAAAAAAAACACAGAAGAATTGATAACTTGCTTCTTGTTTTAAATTATTAAAAAAAATATTTTATTGAAAAAATTAACGGCCTGTCCCACGATGTCACCATAGTTCGTTCGATCGAATATTCATATTGAAAACAACAACAAATTTTCTAATGTTACTGTTGTATGCAATACAATTTGTTTATCCAAAGATTTCTGGTGACACCGTGGGACAGGCCGTAAAATAAATAAATCAAAAATTTTTTTTTTAAATGTGAACAAAATTTTAATGCGTTTAAATTGTTAGGATATTTCCCTCTAAGCCTGGCCAAGCTTATAATAAAAATTCTTTATCCTTCTTTAAAGTCTTCGTCTGTTAGCGCACGCCGCCGGTCTCCCTCACTCATGTATGTATGTAGTTTGGAAAAGTTTAGAAAACGAGTTTAAGGAATCTACGAATAATTGGAATTTGCCATTATTATTTTACACTTAAAAAGAGAGAAAAAAAACTAAATATTTTTTAACGCAAGTATAAGTGGAGCCTAAATGCATTTTCATTTATTAGCGCAACACAAGCCGTCATACATGCATGTGAATGCACAAACATGTTAAATTATGTTGCCCAGTTTGAAACGTCAAAACCTCAAGGTCGTTTCGCTATTGTTAGTACAGCAACAACTACAACAACAACAACAACGCAGTTGGCCAGTTAAAAGCCTCAACTTGCAACAACAACAAAAAATGCCATAAAACCAGCAATAACAAAAACTTACCAAAGAGCGCACAACAACAAAAAAAAAATAAGTTGAAAGCAGAAAGCAAAATAAAACGATTTAAAAAAGGGAAACAACACTCAACTCACTATAGAAAAGCAACAACATTCTGGCCATCACTTAACAACTCCTCTGCAGACACGGGCTGTAACAAAAATGAAAACAAGCGTCCTTGGATAATTATAGATGGTTGAGACTTGTATGTACAACAACTCATAGGCAGACAGACAGACAGACCGACAGGCACATTTACATCCACGCAAAAATAGTTGCCCAGAATTCCTCTTATACTTGCCATAATTTTTTTCTTCTACTTCGATTTTTATTTTGTTTTTTGTATGAAAAAGAATTTTCCTTTATTATTTTTCTTTTTTTTTCTTAATTCTTGTTTTAAACGTTATTAAGCAAAAGGTTTTCTACAGCTTAATATTAAGCGGAATTACAAAAAAAAATAAAAACGAAATCGAAATAATAAAGAATCCAGTTCAGTTTGTTTTACATTGGCAAGGAAAAAACTCCTCCTCCTCAGCATATTCCCCGCACCAAATCATTTTCAATCTATTTGAAAAAAAAAAAAAAGAAAATATTTCTGGTTACGCATGCTCAGAGATGCTCATATCTGACTCTTCAATTTCTACTGCTCCAGCAAACTGTTATTAGATGTTGTGTAAGAAATTAAATTGGGAGAAGGTTTACCTTTAAGCAAACACCAATAAATAAATCAAATAATAAAATTCATAAATTGAAATCCGACTAATGCCGGCCCGGCCATACGCTGCACAAGTTCACTGCACAAGTCTGGCACTGTACAGTGCGTTTGTGTAAAGTATGGGGGGTGGTTGTGCTATTTACGCAGTGAACTGAGTAAATATCAAAATGATTTTGATATTTGCTCAAGTTTGATAACTGTACAGTGAACTTGTCTAGTGTATGTTGCACACGCTCAGTTGTGTAGTGATTTTTTAAGAGTTCGCAACAAGAAATGAGCGCAAAACAAATATTCTGGATAGAGTTCCTAGAATTATACAAAGAATCACCAGCATTATGGCGAATTAAAATAAAAAATGCACAGTTTACTTGTATAGTGTGTGTCACAAGCTTAGTTTACCCAGTGCCAGACTTGAGCACTGAACTAGTGTAGTGTATGGCCGTCATAAGCAAAAATATAATATAGTAAAAAAAAAAAAAAATAATTAAACAATAAAGTTTTAATTAAATAAAAAATTAATTTAAAACCTTTTGAGAATCGAAAATTCAGATTTGAGGCACTTTTTAGCTGCAATTTTGAATAAATAGAAAATTAACCCTAAAACGCATTTTACATTTTGTCTAATAACTTGTGTTTGAGTTAAATATTGAGCCTTGTGGTATTCAAAGACTTATAGTAGAATTTTATGGTAAATAATTTTGTAGAACATTTTAACCTTTTAAACGTCCGTTCTAGGGTACTTGTATAAGTCTTTTTGCGATGGGGCCGGAAAAGACTCATAAGGAGCAGCTTAAGAGGGTTAAAATATTCCACAAAAATTTTCCTTATGGGATTTTATATAAAACTGCCAAACACATTTAATAGCTAAAATAAAAGCTTGAGTAAGAAGATACGAAAGCTTACTTAAGAAGATAAGAAATTAACCCTTAAATGCATTTAAAGTTATAAGTATAAGATTTATTTCGGGTGCTCTAAGTCTTTGGTGCATTCAAAGACCTATAGTAGAATTTTATGGCTAAAAATTTTTTTAGAAAAATTTATTTAACCCTTTTAATGCCCGTTTTAGGGTACTTATTTAAGCTTTTTTGCGATGGGGTCTGAAAAGACCCATAAGGAGGGTTAAAATATTCCACAAAAAGTTTCCTCGTAGGACTTTACATAAAACTGCCAAACACATTTCATACCTAAAATGGAAGAGTGCATAAGTAAATACGTAATTAACCCTTAAACGCATTTCAGATTTTGACTAATTTCTGGTGCTTGGAATGAATTTAGAGCTTTTAGTGTCTCTCAGAACTTGTAGTAGAATTTGGTGAAGAATGTTTTGGTAAAATATTTCAACCCATTTAATTTTTGTTTAAGGGCACTTTCTTAACCCATTTTTGCGGTAGTGACATAAAAGACTCATAAGTTGCAGAGTTAAAGGGTTAAGATCTGTCACAAAAATGTTGCTCGCATAGTTTATATAGAGAACTTCCGAGCACTTAAAATACCTAAAACGGGAAATATATGTAAATAGTTGCGAAATTAACCCTTCAACGCATTTAAGGTTTTTAACGAATTTCTGGTGTTAAAGCTTACTTTCGAGTTTTGATGTCTTCGGGGACTTATAGTAGAATTTTAAGGCAAATATTTTTGTAGAACATATTAACCCTTTATATGCCCATTCAAAGGCACTTATTGTCTGGTTTTCAAGAAAGAGCTAAAAACGACCCATAGCGAGTTTCGTTAGAGGGTTAAAAAGTTCCACAAAAATATTGCTCGTTGACTTTATATGAAACAGCAGAGCACCTACAGTACCTATAACGGAAATATGTATAAGTAAATAGGTGCGAAATTAACCCTTGAACCCTTAACCAACTTGCGGGTGTTAAGGTTTAGTTTCGAGTTTGGATGTCCTTGGGTACTCGTAGTAGAACTTTAAGGCAAATGTTTTTGTAAAACATATTAACCCTTTACATGCATGTTTACAGGCACTTATTGTCTAGTTTTCATGAAAGAGCTAAAAACGACCCATAGTGAATTGCGTTAGAGGGTTAAAATGTTCTGCGTGATATTCTACATAAAAGTACTGAACATATATGTATATATTTTAACTAAAATGAAGGGTTACAAGCTTGCCGATGCCGATTCACCACAATAATTTGCAACTGTTCCCAGTGCCTTAAATAGGGCCCAGACTTAAACCCAGACAAAACATCAGTCTTTAGAAGCTTATTTTTGTTGTTGTTTTTTTTTTGTCGCACAGTGTAACTCCTAATAAGGATATTTTTATGCAATTTTCCTATTTCTTGCTTCGATTTTCCGAGCGGGGACTTCCCCTTTTTCTGCATTGATATTTGCAAATAACATTTAGTCTAAAAGCTTTTGCGTTTTCGTACAGGTTTTTTCATACGTTTTTGCTTACGAGTATACGAGTAGTTCCAAAGCAATGATATGGTTTGAAGTGTGTATTTAAAGTTTTGTTGTTGTTGTTTTGTATCAAACACATTTTACTTCCTTGCTAGATTCTAATGGTACCAGGGTACTCTTATAAAACATATACTTACATGCATTTGAAAATCATGCTTTGGCTCTCCCCTTTTAACTTTTTATCTTGGCAAATACTTTACTTTTTCTGCAGTTGCTATTGCTGTTGTCGCTTTGCTTTCAATTTGTGTAATTTTTTCCTGATATTCTTTTTTTTTTATTTTTTTTTTTTTGGTTTAATAGTTTTATATGAAAGAAGAAAAGTTCATTAAACTTGATTTTTTTTGATGATACGAGAGAGTACTCGTAGAAATACTTACTTACATTAAAAATAAATTCAAACCTCTAGGCCTAATGCGCTGTATAGAATTCTTTCCTACCACACTGCTATCACCAAACAAACCTTCTTTTTTTGTTGAGTGGTACCGCACCAGCATTAGAAAAGCTAACTTCGCCATCACCATCGTCATCATCAGCAGCAGCAGCAGCAGCAGCAACAGCAGCATCATTATGCTTCATCAAAAACAATAGCAGAGTACTAAACCAAACCGTTCCTCTATATTTATGCAATTTTTTATTTTTTTTTTTTTTTTTTGTTAATTTACTTGAGAAAAAAGTTTTGAATAAGATCTTCATTTGTTTATTAAAAAAAAGAATGGAAATAAAAATAAATAAGCAGCAGAATAAATACTCCCAAACAGAGTACGAATGGGAACATTAAACGTCTACTGTGTTGTTTGCTCTTCGTCATCATCATCAGCATTTCTGTGTATTGATCATTTCCTTTTGGCTAAAGTTCTGCTGCTGGCTGCCCATGGTCAAGCCCAAAAACGCAACACACCACAACAAGCCCCAATCATTAATAAAATGGTACAAATAAAAATTCAAAACAAAAACAAAATAATAAAATAAATATAAATAAAAAATAAAAAACTTTATATAGACACATGATACTTCTACACCGTATCTTAAAATCAGGAGGAAAACAATAACAGAAAGTACGAGTACCAACCAACCAACCAGCCTGCATGAATAAATATATGTATAACCCGATGACGATTTAAACAAAAATAATATTTTATTTAAAAAGAATCGAACTAAAGAAAAAAAATTTGCATTCATTTTTATTTTCTTCTTCCTCTAAATCATACAGATAAGCTGCAAAAGACAAAAAAAAAAAATAAAAAAGCAGCTGCAAATAAAATAATTTCAGCTCTTTTCCTCTTCCTCAACAAGAAAACTAAAATAAATAAAATAAAAGTGGGTGTTCACTATTTAAACTACCTTTTCTTTTTCTAAAAGAATATATACTCAAGAAAGAAAAGAAAAAAAACAAAATATTTACTTGATTCACTTCTAAACTTTAAACAGTTGTCCATTAACTTTAAACTGCCTCGAAAAAGCAAAACAATTGTTAAGAACAAAAAAAAAAAAAAAAAAGAAGAAATCCTTTGAACTAAAATTTACATATATAGAAAAAAGAAGAACTTAAAGCTGGACTTAACTTTAAAATCAGAATATCTAGAGGTGGGGAAGGGTTTTCGTTAAAATGGGAATAGTTTTTTCCTATTTATTCTAACAATAAATTAAGTTCGTTTAAAATATTCTGTAAGGCAAAGTTGCAAAATAGTGGGTAATTTTAAGATATTACAGGATATTACAGTAATTTCCGCTTAATTGACTGTTCAAAATTGTTTGAAATTTATTTAATGCAATTAAATGGTTAAATCATTGTTACGACAATCTCTTCATTTATTAAAAAAAAATCACTTTAAAACTTTTGATTGATCAAATGCAGCTCAATTAAGCAGAAACTACTGTAGTAGCCAATCTCTAGAAAATATCACAAATCTACAATATTTCCTGAAAAAAGATTTGATCATAAAAATCAATTCTCCCTTTAACAGCTTTCTATTTTTTTTTTTCGCTATAAATTCGAATAAAATATCTAAAAAGAGAACAATGTATAAAAATAAGCCAAAATATGCTCTTAAAAATTAAATATGCAAAACAGCTTTCTATTTTTTTTTCGCTATAAATTCGAATAAAATATCTAAAAAGAGAACAATGTCTTGCAATTTATAAAAATAAGCCAAAATATGCTCTTAAAAATTAAATATGCACAAATATGAAAAACAGCTTTTTTCGCTATAAAGAGAACAATGTCTAGCAATTTATAAAAATAAGCCAAAATATGCTCTTAAAAATTAAGTATGCACATATATGCAAAACAGCTTTTTTCGCTATAAAGAGAACAATGTCTGGCAATTTATAAAAATAAGCCAAAATATGCTCTTAAAAATTAAGTATGCAGATATATGCAAAACAGCTTTCTATTTTTTTCGCTATATATTCGAGTAAAATATCTAAAAATAAACAATGACTTGCAATTTATAAAAATAAGCCAAAATATGCTCTTAAAAATTAAATGTGCACAAATATGCAAAACAGTTTCTTATTTTTTTTTCGCTATAAATTCGAATAAAATATCTAAAAAGAGCACAATGTCTGGCAATTTATAAAAATAAGCCAAAATATGCTCTTTAAAATTAAATGTGCACAAATATGCAAAACAGCTTTTTTTCGCTATAAATTCGAATAAAATATCTAAAAAGAGAACAATGTCTTGCAATTTATAAAAATAAGCCAAAATATGATCTTAAAAATTAAATATGCACAAATATGCAAAAAAAAGCTTTCTATTTTTTTTTTTTTTTTGCTATAAATTCGAATAAAATATCTAAAAAGAGCACAATGTCTGGCAATTTATAAAAATAAGCCAAAATATAATCGTCAAAACTAAATATGCAAAAATATGTAACGTAAAAAAAGTAAATGTTCTGAGACGTATGTATAAATATATTCAGCAAAAATATACGCTTTAGATGAAAATCAAAATTTCACTATAATATTAAAATATGCAACAAAAAAACAAAAATATGCTCCAACAAATCTATGGAAATAATTTTCAAAAACATCCGAAAATTATAAATATTTTCAGAAAGTGCAATATTGAGACTTAAATTAATAAATATAAATTATTATTTTTGAAATTTATTTGCTGGTGGTTCAGCGATGTCTATATGAATTTCATTGTTGCTGTAACAAATCGTCAGTAGACTTCAACCACACATTTTGAACAGTCACAAACCTCTTATCTTATGTACATACTTTCAAAAACTATCTGAGAATTCACAAATAATAATATTTTTGAAAATCACAAAAGCAAAATAAGCGTAGTAGGCTTAAGGGATAAACTTATGACAATATGTCGAATAATAAATTTCTTAAATGATAAATTATTGTTATAATATAATATTATTATTAAAAAATTAATAATAATAATAAAATATGCAAAAATATGCATTAATGAATTGACTTCATGTCAAAATTCTTAAAATCTTTCCAAAATAATAAATATTTGCAAAAAAAAATTGTTCTATTAAGACTAAACATCTCATAATATTAAAATATGTAGGAAATATGCAAAAATATGCATTGAAAATCGGCAGTAACGAACTCATATTTAAGTTCATGAAAAGTTCTTAAGATTTTATTTATTTGCAAGAAATATATACGATAATATCAAAATATGCAAAATATGCATTAAGCAACTGATGACCAACTTATAAATAAAAATATGTATTGACGAGTTCATGTTTAAATTCTTCAAAAACTCTGAAGATTATAAATAATTGCAACAAATATACACGCTAATATTTAAATAAGCAAAAATATGCATTAAAGAATTAATGCAATAATTCTTTAAAAGGTTCTTTAAAAAAATCTCTAAATATTTGCAACAAATATATTACTAACATCAAGCAAAAATAAGCTATAATATCAAAATATGTAAAAATAATATGCAAAATAATGCAGTAAGAAATATATAGATACCAAAAGTCTGAAGAAAGACTACAAAAAACTCTTTAGCAAATTCACCTTTAAAATCAAAATATGCAAAAATATACCAAAATACTAATTCAGGAAAAAATATTCCCAAATATGCACTCGAAATATGAAAATATGCCAAAACTTTTAAACTCAAGCATATGAATATCTGAATCTAATAAAATTTTAAGATAAAATTTTTAGAAACTCCTGAAAGATATAAATTACTTTAGCCGATATGCTCTCAAGCTCCAAATGTGCGAAAACGTGCCATAGCATTAAAATATGCAAAAATATGCACTGATAAACTCATGCAAAAACTTTTTATGTCTGTCCAATACAATTTGAAGACCAAAACATGCAGAAATAATCTGTTATACGGAAATATGCAATAAATATGCAAACATATGCAGTAATAAATTGATATATTATAATATGCAAAAATATATAGTGATAAGCTCATTCCAAACTTCTTATAAAGTTCGAAAAGGTATAAATATAGCTGTCCAACACAATTTTAAGCACAAAATATGCAGAAATAATCCGTTATATGGATACATGCAATAAATATGCAAAAATATGCAGCAATAAATTGATGCCAAAATTATTTTAAAATTCCTAAAAGCATAAATATCTGCAGCAGATATATTGCCACGATCAAAGTGCGCAAAATCATCACATACTCTACTTAACACCAAAATTTTAAAAATATTCTGATATATGAAAATATGCAAAAATATGCACTCATAAATTCTTGCCTACACTCATAAAAATCGTTTTAACGTATCAGTATCTTCATGACATTAAGCCTTAAGACCAAAATACGAAAAATTGTGTCGTAATATTAAAATATGCAAAAATATGCCACAAAAAAAATTAATGGCAAACTTTTTATAAATGCTTTAGATGTATTAATTAATTTAATGAAATTAAATTAAATTGAGATCAAAATATGCAGAAATATGCTATCATGCTTCAAATGTGTTAATATCTTCATGCAATATACTTTTGAGATTAAAATATGCAGAAATATGCAAAAATATTATAATATGCCCTATGCCAAAATCCTTAAAAAAAATTTTTACATAAAAATATCTTGAGCGGAATATGCTAAAATATTCACTGCTGAATTCATGCTAAAACTCTTACAAAGTCCGGAAATATATAAATATTAAAATATGCATTAATAAATAAATGCCCTAGAAATATTTTCATCAAATACTCTTCTGAAGACCAACATTTTAAAAATATGCAAAAATATGCACCAATAAATTTATGCCAATATTCATAAAAATTGTTCAAACGCATTCGTATTTTTTTATAAAATAAATTTTGAAGACCAAAATATGCAAAACTGTGCCGTAATAAAAATATGCCAGAAAAAAAATTCATGTCAAACTTCTTAATAAATGTCTAACGTCCCTTTTCACAATGTATGATTTAGAGTTAACGTGAACTTTAACTGACAGCTCTTCATACAAAACTTGCCGTTAAGGTCCCGGTTAGCTTTTAATTCTACATTGTGAAAAGGGCCGTAAAATGTAATAACATATTCATCTGAAGTAACTTTAAGACTAAAATATGGAAAAATATGCATTATTAAATATACGAGTCTGCTAAAGTGCTTAAAAAGTTCTTAAAAGTAAAAATATCTTGCGAAGATACTCTCAAGGCCAAAATATGCAAAATCGCTCTGAAAAATTTATATATGCAGAATATGCCAAAAATATGCAATGATAAATTATTTTAAAATATGCAAAAAAAAAATGCAAAAATATGCTAGAAAAAATGCATATAAAACTTCTTTTAAAATAGCTAAAATGAATTAACATATTCAGCTAATATAACTTTAAGACTAAAATAAGCAGAAATATGCCAAAATATTTAAATATGCAAAAATATGCAGTATTAAATCTATGCTAAAATGCTTTTAAAATTCTAAAAAGTAAAAGTATCTTGAGCAGCTATACTCTCAAGACCAAAATATGCAAAATTGCTCTCAAAATTTTATGTATGTAGAATATGCCAAAAATATGCAATAATGAATTCAGTTTAAAATATGCAAAAATATGCCAAAAATATGCAATAATGAATTCATGCTAAGACTATTTGAAAGTCCTGAAATATATATGTATACATATTAATAATGTTTGGGCATGATTTATACATACGTGAAATTTCAAATAAATTAGAGAGTGTGGGCTGAATTGGCGATAGTTTATCTACATTTCTATAAGTTCAAGGTTGTAAATGCTTTTCTAGACATCATGTGAACGTTTGTCTCCTTTTTTTTAACTGCAGCTTTTTCTAAACAGAAATTGCTTCAAAACACCAAGATAGCTTTAAATATCTATTGACTGCGAACTTGCAAGTTGAAGAGTTTTTTGTGTGACTGCAGGAATTCTTCAAGCTAAAAAAAATAATTCATATATAAAACCTCGAGATTTTAAGATTTGTAATATTTATTTAATTTTTCATACCAAAAATTTATTAAGAGCTTCTGTGTGTGTTACTGACCTTTTAATTTGGTTTCAATTTATTTTTGTGACGCTTTTATTGAGGTTTCTCATGGCTATAAAATTTTTATAGATGTCATGCCTTCTCACATTTCAGTTTTTAAACATTTTGCAAGCAAATACCTTCAAATATTTATCTAATTGCATTGAAAAAAAAAAACGCCAACAAGAAACCCGCATCATAAACTCAAAATTTATTCACTTAAAATCATTTTAAAAAAATATCCAAAAATGCGAAAAATACACTTTAAATTTTTAATTTACAATGTATTTTTATTTTCCGATTAACACTCACCTTAATTTGGCACTGATCGATGAGAGACCGATCAGTCTGCTCATGCGCGGTACGGCAACCGCCAACACTTACGCTCACGTAATAATCACGCAGAACAATTAAATTAAACTAAAGAAATCTATGTCAATTTTTATACTAGAAATAAAAAATTTTAAGTCACGTTTTAAGCTTTTCAGATCTTCTATCGCCCCACCCTCGCCCTCTCCATCACTCTATATCTCTCTCATTCTCTCTCTCCCTCTGTCTCTCTCTCTCTTTCTCTCTCTCTACCTCCAACAAAAGAACATTTGTAAAAAATTCCAGAGCTTTTTATCGCAAATTATGTTTAAAAGCTTTCAAGTCTCACGCCTGCTCACTCACTCAAGCTCTGCCCAACTCTAATATTTATTCCAATTCAGTGTGTAGCACAGTGAATTTGTTGGCATATGAAAAAAGTTAACCTCTATAATATATAAATAATTATATTTTTTTAATTTATTATTAAACATTAACTTTGGTAACCTTCTTTTTAAAATAAATTTTTTTTTCATTGCAGGTATGTTGTTCTCTATATTTCATTTAATATTTAAATGGTAAGACATTATTTTTTTACTTTTCTGTATATTTGTTTTTAATTATTTTAATATTTTTTTTTTCTAAGAATTTTAATTTCACGCTTAGCATTTGTTCTTTATGGTTTGAAACGCTTTAATTTTATTAATTGCTAAAAGTTTTCGAAAAAAAAAAATATACAAATCTAAAATGTTTGGCAATTTGCTTTTCATAATTTATAATTGAACAATAATAACAATATGAAACATCTTGGCACATTCATGATATTATTTAAGATCAGTTAAGATGTTCCACTAATCAAAAACTAAAATAATAAGATTTGCGAAATTTGCCAAATGAAAACTTAATGGGCAAAAAACAACAATTCAAAAAAAAGTAGTAAAAATACTACTTATATTTTAGTCTAAAACTTTCACTTCAAATAAGATTTCAATTTATAAATTAAGTTCTATTTCTCACATACATATAAACTAAAAAAATTGTAAATTATTTTGATTTTACAAAAAGTAGTAAAAAAAGTACTTTTTAGTAAAAGTGCAAAATTTCACTAAAAAGAATTATTTTCATAAATATAATAGCAAATTTTATTTGCATGATTGTTATTAAAAAAATTTGGAGAATTTTTTTATTTAAAAAAAGTAGTAAAAAAGTAAATTTTTAAAAAGTGCAAAATATCATCTAAAAAAAGATTTATTTTCATAAATAAAGCTACAGAGATGTGAGGATATGATATTAAAATTGAAATCTGTGACATTTTTAGTTTTTGGAAAAAAGTAGTAAAAAAGTACTTTTTGGGAAAAGTGCCAAGTAATATCCAAACAAATATTATTTTCACTAAAACAGTTGAAAAATTCTCATATGTGATATAAAAATGGAAATCTGTGGGATTTTTAATTTTTGGAAAAAAAAGTAGTAACAAAGTACTTTTTGTAAAAAGTGCAAAATGTTATCTGGAGCACTATTTATTTTCATAAACACATTTAAAAAGATATGAAGATATGATATTAAAATGGAAATCTGTAACATTTTTAATTTTTGAAAAAAGGTAGTAAAAAAGTACCTTTTGTGAAAACAGCAAAATATTGTCTAAAAGAGGAATAATTTTCTCAAATAACGTTGCAAACTTCACATACATATGTATATGATATTAAAATGGAAATCTTTGCGATTTTTAGTTTTTGAGAAAAAAAGTAGTAAAAAATTACTTTTTTTAAAAATTGCAATATTTTACCTAAAAGCAGAATAATTTTCACAAACAGAGTTTTAATATTCACCTATAAAATATTAAAACGAAAATCTGCCAAATTTTTAGTTTCTCAAAAATAGTAGTAAAAAAAGTACTTTTTGTAAAAAGTGCAAAATTTAACCCAAAAAAAGAAAATTTATTTTCATAAATACAATTGAAAGCTTATCATATTTGATACTAAAATGGGAAGCAGTGAAATTTTTAGTTTCTGGAAAAAAAGTAGTAAAAAAGTACTTTTGTAAAAAGTACAAAATTGCATCTAAAAGAAGAATAATTTTTTCAAATAGAGTAGCAATCATCACATATGTATGTATATGACATTAAAATGGAAATCTGTTCTATTTTTATTTTTTGAGAAAAACGTAGTAGAAAAGTAGTTTTTGTAAAAAGTACAAAATATTATATAAAGGGGGACTTATATTCCTAAATACAGTTGAAAACTTGTTAAATTTCATATTAAATGGAAATCTGTGAAATTTTTACTTGCCGAAAAAAGTAGTAAAAAAGTACTTTTTGTGAAAAGTGCAAAATATTGCCGAAAAGAATTAGAATTTCTTCCAAAACAGTTAAACTCTTCAAAGATATGCTATTAAAATGGAAATCTGTGACATTTTCAATTTTCAGGAAAAAGTAGTAAAGTAGTAAAAAAGTACTTTTTTATAAAAAGTGCAAAATATCATCTAAAGGAAATTTTATTTTCATAAATACAATTGTAAACTGTTAACATATGAATTGAAAATACAATTTTTTTTAAGTCTTTAGTTGTATGAAAAAGTAGTGAAAAAGTACTTTTTTAAATTCAAAAATTTTACCTAAAGCAAGACTTATTTAAATAAATGCATTAAACAAATTTCCTATATGTGCATATATGAATTAATAAGAAGAAGAAATTTAATAGTTTTTTGATATTTAGAAAAATTAGTAAAAAAAAGTACTTTTTGATAAAAGTTACACAATTTCGTTTAAAAGCTGATTTTTTTCAAGAGTACAATTGGTAACTTTACATGTGTACATATGTATGTACATATGTGCTGAAGGAAAGCAAATTTGTCAGATTTATAATTTTTAGATAAAGTAGTAAAAAAAAGTAGTTTTGAAGAAAGTAGTAAAAAATTACTTTTTATACAAATTACGAAATTTCGTTTCAAAATATACTTTTTTCAAATCTACATATGTATATGATTTTTAGAAAAAGTAGTAAAAATATTAGTTTTTAAACAATTTACAGAATTTCATTTAAAATAATTTATTTCATGCATATTTAAAGCATACATAGTTTAAGAAACGAAATTTGTCAAACTTTCAGTTTAAAAAAAAAGGTAGTAAAAAAGTACTTTCTTGTAAAAATTCTGAAATTTCTTTTAAAAACAGATTTTTTCCAAAAAGCAGTTGGTAACTTTACATACATGATTAAGAAAAAAATTGTCTGATTTTTAATTTTTAGAAAAAGTAGTATAAAAAGTACTATTTAAAAAAAAGTACAAAATTTCATTTAAAATAATTTATTTAATGCAGATTTAAACTATATATGTATGTATGTATGTATGTTTTAAAAAAAAGAAAATTTGTCAAATTTTCAGTTTGAAAAAAAGTAGTAAAAAAGTACTTTTTTGTAAAAATTACGAAATTTTGTCAAAATTTTAATAGAAAACTATCTACACATGATAAAGAAAAATTTCTTTTCAGTTATTTAATTTTTAGAAAACGGAGCAGAAAAAGTACTATTTAAAAAAGTATGAAATTCCATTTAAAGTAATTTATTTAATGCATATTTAAACTATGTATATATGTATGTATAGATGTTTTAAAAAAAGGAAATTTGTCAAATTTTCAGTTTGGAAAAAAGTAGTAGAAAAGCACTTTTTTGTAAAACTTGAAAAAGTTCGTTCAAAAACCGATTTTGTAAAAATTTTAATAGAAAACTATCTACACATGATTAAGAAAAAGCAAATTTGTCAGATTTTAAATTTTTAGAAAAAGTACTTTTTTAAAAAAGTACAAAATTCTATTTAAGGTAATTTATTTAATGCATATTTAAACTATACATAATTTTAGAAATAAAATTTTTCAAATTTTTAGTTTGAAAAAAGGTAGTAGAAAACGGAGCAGAAAAAGTACTTTTTAAAAAAAGTACGAAATTTCATTTAAAGTAATTTATTTAATGCATATTTAAACTTTATATGATTTTAGAAAGAAAATTTAGCAAATTTTCAAACTGTAGTAAAAAAGTACTTTTTACAAAAAAGAGCAAAATGTAAAAATGTTTAATTTTTGCTAACTACTAAAGTAAATGTTTTATTGTTTCACTAAAGTTCCATTTTACGAATTAATCTTTTGTATTTTTCCCACTTTTCAGAGTAACTTTTTTTTATTTAATTCGACTTTCAATTTGAAAAACCATAAATCTTGTTAACCTTGTTTTTTGTGAAGTATTCGTTCGCTGTTGTTTAAAATGCAAACTAAACATAATAATGAGAAATAAACCAATAGGTAAAAATACATACTTCGTACGTACATATATCCTTCATATTTATTATTCAAAAAATATTTTAAACCTTGTTTGACCGAGTAATTTGATATTCTGGTGCACTGAATCTGAAAATTGAGAGATTAAGAAAGAAACCATTATAACTACCGGGCTGCTGCTTGCAGCAGCCTTTAGATGCCACCCACACACTTGCGAAATATTTTTGTGTTTCAATTTCGTTGTTGTTGCTGTTGCTGCGGTTAAACACGATCATTCATTTCCAGGTAAAGATACACATACTCACTCGGTCTTGTGTATTGGAGCACCATTGAAGGAATCTATCTACTAACATCATTTAAATATATTGTATGAATGGTGGGTAAGTAGTGTGCAGGCATTTCATTTTGCTACATGACTGGATTAAGTGAAAAAACAAAAAATTTTTAGTTTTTTATTGTTCAAAAAAAAAAATATGTATAAAACTCCAACCACAAAAACGGAGCAAGAGCATGTGTGTTGGTTGTGTGTTGTTCGATATGCAAAAATCTAATTTCGATATGGTGTGGTATGCACTTTTTTCTATATTTGCAACAAGCAAACATTTGTAGCTGTTGCATCTTTCTATTAAATCATTGTTGGGGGTTTTATTTATATTTTTTTTTTTTTTGAGAATTGTAAGCGCGTGGATGTGTCTCTGTTGTTTTTGACATGTAGTGAAAGCAGGTTAAATGCAAATTCCGATTTTCTAAACAATATTTACATTTGAAATACTCGCAGAGATTATGAGATTTTTTTTTTCGTTTGATTTCAGCATTCAAAACAGGATGAAATTTTTGTAAATGTAAAAAATATATCTGTAATGGATGAGTTTAACTTAATACATGTATTTTTTTTTTTAATAAAACAATTTTTTGCAATAGTATTCTTTTTGATTGCATTTTTTAAATTCTATTATTAAATACACCACACATTTTTGTTCAAGGACTTGGCGGAAAATTATAACACTGACAAATTGGTAACGGCAAAAAGTTATAGAAAAAGTAGTAAAAAAAGTACTTTTTGGAAAAGAAAAAAAGTACTAAAATCGTATTTCTAATGGCAAAATAACTCAAATATATTAGAAAACCATAAAATGTAAATGTTATATAGTTGAGAAAAGAGTAGTAAAAAAGTACTTTTTGAAAACAGGAAAAAAGTACTAAAAATCAGATTTTTAATGGCAAAATAGCTTGAAAATATTAGGGCAATCAAAAATTTACATGTAATATGTATATTTGCAAAATAGTAGTAAAAAAGTACTTTTTGAAAACAAAAAAAAAGTATTAAAAATCTGATTTTTAACAGCAAAATAATGTCAAAATATTAGGGCAATCAAAAATGTACATGTAGTATGTATAGTTGCAAAAAAGTAGTAAAAAGTACTTTTTGAAAACAGGAAAAAAAGTATTAAAAATTAAATTTTTAACAGCAAAATAACGATAAATTATTCGGACAATCAAAAATTTCCATGTAGTATGTATAGTTGCAAAAGAGTAGCAAAAAAAGTACTTTTTGAAAACAGGAAAAAAATTACTAAAAATCAAATTCTTAACAGCAAAATAACGTTAAAATATTAGGGCAATTAAAATTTACAGGTAGTATGCATAGTTGCAAAAAGTAGTAAAAAAGTACTTTTTGAAAACAGGAAAAAAAGTATTACAAATCAGATTTTCAACAGCAAAATAACGTAAAAATATTAGGGGAATCAAAAATTTACATGTAGTATGTATAGTTGCAAAAAAAGTACTTTTTGAAAACAGGAAAAAAAGTACTAAAAATCTTATTTTTAATCGCAAGATAACTGAAATATATTAGATTACTGTAAAATGTATATTTATTATAGTTGAGAAAATAAGTACTAAAAAAGTACTTTTTGAAGAGAAGATAAGTACTAAAAATTGGATTTTTAAACTGTTGGGGGAAAATTAGTAAAAAAGTACTTTGCCTTAAAAGTTGAAAAAAGTACTAAAAGTCAGATTTTTAACGGGCAAATAGCTGAAAATATTAGGGCAGTCAAAAATTTACTTGTAGTAGTTAAGAAAAAAAAGTAGTAGAAAAATACTTTTTGAAAAGAAAAAAAGTACTAAAAATCGCTTTTTTAACGACAAAATAACTGGAAAATATTAGAACACCTTAAAATTTATGTGAGAAATAGGAGAAGAAAAATTTGTAAAAAAGTACTTTTTGAAAACAGGAAAATAAGTACTAAAAATCGTATATTTAAGCGGAAGATAACTGAAATATATTAGAACACTGTAAAATTTATATTTAATATATGTAGCTGAGAAGAAAAGTACTAAAATCGGATTTTAAACCGCAAAATAACTGACAAATATTAGAACACTTCAAAATTTATGTGTGATATACATAGCTGAGGAAAAAAGTAGTATAAAAAAGTACTTTTTTGAAAAAAGAAAAAAAAGTAATAAAAATCGGATTTTTAGCTGCAAAATAACTGAAAAGTATTAGAACACTGTAAAATGTGTATTTAAAAAATGTGTAATGTGTGATAAAAAAAAGTAGTAAAACGGTACTTTTTAAAAAAAAGAGGGGAAAAAGGTACTTAAACTCGCAGCAAAATATATTTAACATAGGGCACTGAAAATCTTATATGTATTCTTATATATTTGAGAAAAAAATCTGCAAAAAGTACTTTTTTGAAAAAAAAAATTACTTTTTTTGAGAAATTAATTTTTTTTTTTTTTTTTGAGAAAAAATTAATTTTTTTTTTTGGAAAAAAGAAAAAAAATTAATAAAAATCGTATTTTAAGCGCAAACTAAGTGAAAAATATGAGAACACTGTAAAATGTATATGAATGTAATGTAATTGAGAAAAAATCTAGTAAAAAGTAGTAAAAAAGTACTTTTTTGAAAGAAGAAAAAATTTAATAAAAATCGTATTTTTACCGCCAAAATAACTGAAAAATATGAGAACACTGTAAAATTTATATGTAATACAGTTGAGAAAAAAAGTAGTAGGAAAGTAGTAGGAAAAAGTAGTAGTACTTTTTGAAAAAAAAAATAAAATAATAATAAAATCGAATTATGATAGCAAAATAACTGAAACATGATTATTAGAACACTTTAAATTTTATATCTAATATAGTTTAAAAAAGTACTAAAAAGGTAATTTTTTAAAAGATGAAAAAAGTATGAAAAAACGAATTTTCAACAGAAAATAAATCAAACATAGGACACTGAAAAATTTACATGTTGAGAAGAAATTTAGTAAAAAGTACTTTTTTGAATTAAAGGGAAAAATATACTTTTTTGAAATAAAGTAAAAAATATACTTTTTTGAAATGAAGTAAAAAAGTAGTAAAACCGTGTTTTTAACATCAAAATAGTTGAAAAAATTAGAACACTGTAAAATTTATAAGTACTATACACACATAGTTGAGAAAAAAAAAAAGTAGTAAAAAAGTACTTTTCTAAAGCAGAAAAAAAATAAAAATTTTGTAAATTCGAAGTTAAAAGACTACAAAAGCAACTTTATAATACTTTTTGATTTCAAAAAGGTAGTAAAAAAGTACTTTATTTACTTAAAGTTTTAATACTTTGAGTGCCTCGAAAGAACTTTAAAGCCTAAAAAATATTATAGAGCTTTTGTGAAGCTTTGAAGCTTTATAAAAGCTTTTGATGCTTTAGAATGCCTTAAAATGCCTTTAGAGGTGTAGAAAAGCTTTTAAAACAAAAAAGTTACATAAAAGCTGCAGTTGCAATTGCAGCAAAAGCGTAAGAAAAGCTTTTAGCTTATATTGATTTTTTTTTTTAATTTTTCTTGTGAAAACAAAAGTTATTCTGTCTAACTATTTAAAGACAACGACGTTACAAGACAACAAAAGCTTTGCAACTTCATAAATTTTTTTAATTTTGAAAAGGTAGTAAAAAAAGTACTTTTTTCATCAAAAATGCTCCAAATCAGTCAAAAACGTTACAACTTAAATTTTTTCTTTAAAAATAGTAGTATGTTTACTACTAATAAAAAATTAAACAAAAGCATTGACGTTATAAAATATTTTATTTAAAAAAAAAGTGTTAACAATTTTTTCAATTAAAAAAAGTAGTAAAAAGTACTTTTTTCCCCAAAGAAAGAATATTTGTATAGAAGAGCAATCAAATTTTTGAGACTAAATTTTCTTATTGGGTTAGTGTTTTATAAGAAAAAGTTTATAAATTCGATTTTTGTTTTCTCATTGAACTTTCACCTTTTTTAAGGAAATTTTCTGTACAGTTATTTTTCAAGTCATTCAAGGTTTGTTTTTATTTTTAAAGCATTTTATTACTTTTTTGTTACGGAATTAAACAAAATCAAAAAGCATTATTAACTTCTTGCACTCTCACCCACACCATTTCGTTACCACATCAAAGAGTTCAATGGAAGGAAAAATAAAATTGTTTTATGTTAGAAAAAATTAAAATATAAAAAAATTTTAAAGAAATTAAGGCGTTAAAAGCATTTAAACTATTACCGTTAATTATAAACGGTAATTGTTCAGAAACACGAGCGCACCGCACACAACACACTCTTTAACACCAGCCACCAACTTCTTTAAGAGGCAGGCAGCATCTCTCACTTAGAGTACATGCCACAGATGCAAGCAGGTCATAAACAGAAACAACAAAAAAAAAAAAAAAAAGACCGAAACAGAAACAGAACATGCTACAAACGTGATGATGTGAAAATTTATTGAAAATGAAAATGATGCTTATGAAAGTGTGTGGTGGTTGCAACTTCCATTAAAGAAAAAGCTCTTGTATTATTTTTATTTTCCTCTTCTTTTGCTTCATGAACAAAAAACATTCTTTCCAAAACAATTAATAATCCAAACAGAAAATGCTCCTAATGAAATCAACACAATTGTAAAACACATTTTTTGTCCCTTCTTCCTCTTCGTTTCATTTGTTTGTGTGGCAACAAAATAAAAATGCCCCAAAAAAATATATTGTATATACAACCAAATGAAATGCAACATGCCGAGACAACTGACAATAAATTACCACAAGAAAATAAATACTGAACAACAACAACAACAACGCCGAAAAGAAAACTGTAACCAAATTGTAACACACCATCGCACAGTGGTTCCTTTTTGGGGTTTGCGTAGCTAAAATCTGTAACTTTTGATTTAGAAAACATTTTTGAGTTTTGTAAAGAACCGATTGCAGACAAGAAATCAAGGATTACTACGACATATCAACATTGAAAATCGCACAGTGGGGTACATTGTAAACAAATTTCCAAAGTTGATTTTTTATTTTTTTTTTGATTTCCAAGAAAACAGAAATTTAAATTTTTTTTGTTTTTATGTTTTTTTGAGTGGTTTTGATGGAATTGTTCATAATGCGCAAAAAAAATTTAATTTTTTTTGTCTTGCAAATATTAGCTTTTTTGAGATTTTTTTGAGATTAAAATTTAAAAATTATTTTTTTTTATTTTTATTTCCAAGTAATACTTGTTTTATTTCTAATAATTCTTTATGATAACATTTGACATTTAAAACAAAAAATAAAAACAAATTTTGTTTAATTTTATTGGAAAAACTTAAAAAAAATCATATTCCGAAATGTAGTAGTTAAAGTATTTTGTAAATATTTTGCTGGCTAGCAGGTATTAGCAGCTAAAATTTTTAAGACAAATAAGTGAAACATATAGCAATATACCTGTGCTAATATCTAAGTGGAGGGGAGTGGCGGCAAAATTGTAGGTCCACCTTAAAATCTAATTCTTAAAATTTAAAGATAGATCTAAAAATTGGTTGAAATTTTTTTTTTATTAAACCACATTGATAAAAAATTAATAAAATTTTATTTGCAATAAAATCACCTTTTCAAAAATATATAATATGTAAGTGTGACTCTTATACTTTTAAAGTTATAGGTCTTCAAAACTTTAGTTGTTATAAGTCAACTTTTTTGATTACGCATATATAGCTACTTTATGCAAGAATATTTCCTAAAGAAAAATAAAATCTATTGATGAACGTAGTAAAATATGTACATTTGGACATATTTTTATTGAAAAAACAGAAAAAACATTACGTCTCAAACACTTAAAATTTTGAATTTATCTACGCTCTTACACTAGCAGGAACCATTGTGCATCGCATCGCCATGGCCATCGCCATCGGGTTAAGAAATGTAATACAAAAAAAAAAAAAAAATAAGGAAGAGGCATGTTGCCCAAGCAAACGAAGTAGAAGAAAATATCATATTCAAACAGAAATGCATGATTCTAAATAAAAAAAAACGTACAAAATAAGTAAAGAGACAACAAAAAAGTTTATGTTTAAACAAATATGGGTCATAACACGCCAGGGTGTCTACCAAAGTCATTTCCAAAGTTGATGATAATGCTGACGTTGTACACACAAATAAATAAAAGTATTGAAAAGGAAATCACGGCTGCCCCTTTCTCCCCTCCCTTTCCCCCCCCCCCCCTCTAAAAAGTAAAGTAATGAAGAGCCAAGTGTTTGTTCACTTACACAATCGTAAATTTATTTTTAACCAATAAATGATAAACGATCATTAAAATGGTGTAACGTTAAA
Source organism: Tachina lurida (assembly GCA_944452675.1). Taxonomy (NCBI): domain Eukaryota; kingdom Metazoa; phylum Arthropoda; class Insecta; order Diptera; family Tachinidae; genus Tachina; species Tachina lurida. The sequence goes on along the minus strand of OX101754.1, from coordinate 10,046,487 downwards.
ATAAACTGGAACAAAAATTTCACAACTGATCTGTTAACAAAAAAAAAAAAAAGAAAATTTTAAAAGGATTAACAATTATGAGAGAATAAAACTAAAATGTAAAAAAAAACTTAAGAAAAGGTACTTGAAATTACAAAATTATATTATTATTACTTGAAATTATAAATTAAGCTTTTTCCGGGTATTTTTTTTAAACACTAATTAAATAAAACACAGCAAGCTTTCAGGATCATAAAAATGGCTTTCGAAGACTATAGAAAAATAGTCGATAACATCAAAATATATTTAAAACGTTCAATACAATATAAAATAAACTCTAAAAATGCTCAAAAGTACTAAAAAGACAAATGAAAGCTTTTAAAAAGCTTCAAAGAAACCAAGCAAGCTTTTAGAATCTTTATAAAAGCATCAAAAAGAACTTTCAACACTATATAAAAGAAACTCTAAAAAAGCTCTTATGATGGTTTGTTGGTTTATGTGGCTGCCTTCTTCACGCAGGCATTCAAGTACAATCTATAGATTATTCCTTTTTGAAGAAGCTCTAATGTTCTTAAAAGCTAAGTAAAAGCTTTTAAAAAGCCTCGAACAAACCGTACAAGCTTTTAAAATCTTTATAAAAAGATCCAAAAGAACTTCTAATACAATATAAAAGAAACTCTAAAAAAGCTCTAAAGTACTAAAAAGCTAAATGAAAGCTTTTAAAAAGTTTTAAAGAAACCGTGCAAGCAAAGCATCCAAAAGCTTCCTGGAGCTTTGCGAAAACTTTGCATAAAAGCAAAAGCTGGCTAAAGCTTTCGTAACTCATACTAGCGCTTTCAGAAGATTTTTCAATATTTTAATTAAATTTTTTAAAATTTTTAAAGTTGGAAACGTTCTTTGAAGTTTTGTCCTTGATTGCTTTTAAAAGCTTTCAAAGTTTTAAAAAAGGTTTTATAGCTTTTGTAGAGCTTTATAGTTTTAAAAAAGCTTGTGGTACCTTCAAAATGCATTTAAAATAAGCAAAAAAAAAATTTTTGATTTTTCAATAATATATAAAAGAAACTGTAAAAAGCTCTAAGGTACTAAAAAGCTAAATGAAAGCTTTTAAAAAGCTCCAATGGAACGGTACAAGCTTTCAGAATCTTTATAAAAGCAACCAAAAGCCTCCTGGAAGCTTTCGAAAATTTTGTAAGAACTGGCAAAAGCTTTCGCAACCAAAAGTTGAGCTTTAAGAAGTTTTTTTTACAAATTTTAAGATAACAGTGCTCCTATATTTAGAAACGCTCTCTAAAGTTTTTAGACTTTGAGTGCCTCGAAAGAACTTTAAAACCTAAAAAAGCTTTTAGAGCTTTTGTGAAGCTTTGAAGCTTTATAAAAGCTTTTGATACCTTTAAAATGCCTTTAGAGGTGTAGAAAAGCTTTTAAAACATAAAAGTTACATAAAAGCTGCAGTTGCAGTAAAAGCGTAAGAAAAGCTGTTAGCTTATATTGATTTTTTTTTATTTTTTCTTGTGAAAACAAAAGTTATTCTGTCTAACTATTTGCTTGCAACTAAATAACTTTCTCACTAAATAAGCATTTACTCTGTTTCATCACTGATATAATGTTATACCCTTAAGGTCATACAAAAACAAAACATCATATACTCCTATTGTGTTCTGTAAACTTGAAATCTATCTTCCTCACATCAACATAATATTTGATGGCCCAGTTAAAAGAAAAAAGTGCATCTACAAAAAAAATTAATAATAATAATAATAAAAAGTTCAACTCTTCATTTAACACAAATAAATAATGTTTAAAGTTTCAAGCTTTAATTTCTCAATACGATTCATAACCGTAGACAATCGTATTGCATGGCATGGATCATCATGAGATTCTATTAAACACAAAGAACAGATTGCGTGATCGATTTCATGCTTTAACATTATTTTCAATAATAAAATGAAAAAAAAATTATTATATAAAATGAGTTATTTGTTGATTTCTTCTGGCTAAAGTCAAGCTTTTGAAATCTTAAGAAAAGGAATTAATAAATTTTAAAGGCCTAAGTGAAACTTATAACAATACGAGTGGCCAAGAGTGCAATTTTTATTACAATCTTTTTATTTATAAACTTGAAAGAACATAAATTAAAAGAAGATTTTGTTTAACTTAAAGCTTGAACACTTTCAAAAGCTTGGAAATTTTTGGGAAAAAAGCTAAATTTGTATTAAAAGCATCGCAATTTAAACATTGCACTGAAATACAAATACATATGTATGTATATAATTTTTATAAAAATCATTTTTATATTTGTAGGACTTTTTTAAAACAACTTTTCTCTAATTGGTAAAAAAGCTTTCAAAGCTTTTAACAGTCAGCTTTAATTTTTTAGGTTTTTAAAATCTTGCAAAAATTGTTATTATTAAAAGCTGACCTCCTCCATAGTTTTAGTTTAGTTTCCAAGAGCTTTATTGAATACTTTCCTATTTTCAAATGCATGAGAAAGCTTTTTGATAAATGTAGTATGTTTGTTTGTAGCAAAAAGAAAAAATAAATATTAACCTACTCACACGACCTATTCAACTACCTTCTTAATACCTTAAGCTTTCATAGTCTTTATTTATCACGTAAACAGTCATTTTTCTTTTGGCTGGTGAATGCCTGCTCGAAAGCTGTCTGTTTCTTTTTTTTTTTTGCCAAACTGCAGTTTAAATTGATAAGAATCTGCTCCAAATTCTTGCGAATTTCCAAAAGTCTTTACAACAGTTTTTCTTAGCCATATGCTTTATTTTTTGGCCACAATAAATTTCTTTTCTAGCTTTTTTTTTTGTTTTCGTTCGCCTTGGCGAGACAATGTTAACAATTTGTGGTTTTTAAGCGACATTGTTGACAGACGATTACACTTTTCGTTGTTGCACATACATACATACACACACACAACAGAGAATAATATGCATGCAATGGTACTATGTATTTGGTATCGCGCACACAAGTTGGCTTAAAGGCACACAAGTACCGGCTATCTGACCAAAAACAAAAAAAAAAAAAAAAAACGAAACAAAAATAATGAAAGTAGTTAAATGTTTAACCACCACCAGCGATTCTTAAGAGTCAGTCGCCAAAGAATGTGTACACGTTAAACAGCACAGCAGCAACAATAATAAAATCTATATGCAATAAATGAAGCAACTTAACAAACGAACGAACGAACGCAAAAAATATAAAAGATGTTGACAGTCATAAAAACAACTTTCACATACAATTACTTTTTTTTCTCTTCTTTCCTTGAACTTTTGTTTGAGGGGCTTTGTCATGGGGAAGTCGCTTTTACTCTTGTTTTCATTGTTTCTATTGCTGCATTAAAGAGCATTATTTAATATTCTGGGCCCTGAGAGTTCTTCTTTAATATTCATGTCTTAACATTATTTTCAAGTGGAGCTAATAAAACAAGCTTTTTACAATACCGCTGTGGTCTCGTTGGGAATTTTGTTTGGCAATCACATACATAATTAAGAGACATAAAAACTTTGTTTAAGCCTGAAGAGCTTAATGCATGTGGTGATTAGTCGTCAATAAATCAAAATCGGAAAAAGTGGACTTAAGCTGTTATTAAATGTTAACGGCCTTAAGTAGTCGCAATATCATCACAAATGGTGAAATTGAAGACAAGGCTAAATTTTGACGAAACCAATTAATATTTTATGGGTTTAATGACGAGTGTCTTATTTTGACTTCGACTACGACGTTTTTGTACTAGACCAAAGAGCATAGCTATATTTTTTCTTTAATCCTAGTACAAAATAGTCGTAGTCGCATTTTTAGTACGACACTTGTAATTAGCCCCAATAAAATATTAATAGGTTTCGTCAAAATTTCGCCTTGTCTGTCAATTCCAATTAATAAAAAAAATAAAAAATTTAAAGATCCCTCGACATACATCTAGAAACGATATGATATCTTCTAAGCCTCTGGACCGATTTTCTTTAAACATAGCTTAGAACACTATCGATAAAGCCACCTTTCAAACAGAAAAAAAAACTAAATAAAAATCTGTCCAGTAGTTTGGCCTGCATGTGGACTTCTGCAGACACACACTACAAACGTATAACATCCCTCTTCTTAGTCTGGAGTTAAAAATTAAAGGAATGACATTGCTTAAAAAAGGATTATTTTCAATTTCCATGAAAGACATATTCACCCTTATTCTTATTGTCGACATCGACGTCACCTTAACACAACACCAAAAAATCAAGGCTTGTGTATCCGTTGGCGAAAACAACTGACTCTCTTGGCAGGTTTATGATATTTTCTAGACCTTAGGGAACGTAAATAGATTGCCAGTAGCACAAAATTTTTCTCGAGAGCGAGTAAACAAGCCCCAATTGTTTGCTATTGTGTTAAAGTGAAGTCGATGTCGACAATTAGAATAAGGGTATTAGAACATTGTAGATGTTTTAGACAAAACATTTATTTAATAATTTCAAGGGACTCTTAAAAAAGAAGACATAATTTTAGACTTACTTAATGGTTTCCTTGCCAGAAAACGAACATCGCCTCCTAGTTGGAAAAACTCATTTTAAAAATATGCCAAAGGTTTATCGATCCGCTTTGTAGCATTGGCTGTGTTAAAATCCGAAATAAAGAATGCATGTTTGCTTTAAATATTTAAGGTATTTTGTTACAACATGAAAGAATCTTTCTTCGCGGATTCCTTGATCTTTAAGATTTAGTTAGCTAGGTACGAAATCTTGATCCTTATCGCTTATCGCCCTTGTGTTTTTCAATGGCGCCTAAATCAACCCCTAAATGTAGCACCTGTTGCAATAATTCCGATTTTTCAATGTAGATATGCAGCAAATTTGCTGGCGAGGAGTATAGAAGACTCGTCTTTTAGCTATACTTCAGTGGCATTTTCTCTGTTCTTTATATGAGTTCCTTTGTGTGGTTCCAATGTTTCTGTTAGTTGATTCACACTTAAGAAGCCTCACGGAAATTCACACAATTCTTGCTGTGACAATTTAAGTTTCATGTTTTTCTTTCTCTGGCTTTGTCATGATGGGAAGCTGCTTGAATTTAAATTTACTTTGTGGCTTTCCTCTCAGATAATCCCTTTTTTTTTTGCCAAATTTTTTAAAATTATTAAATTTGGTGCTGTTAAGGCCATGTTTTTTTATTTTGTTTCATCGAATACCAGCTGATCAGCTGTAACAACTTATTCAGTGTTGGACAGCGTTGTAACACAAAATCTATGACCAGGGCTGTACTTCTACCGTTAAACTTTGATTTCAATGATATAAAAAAAACATTTTTTGCAAATTTTAAGCAAAGCAAATTTAAGATTGTTTTACATATCATTCATTCTTCTCATCTAAAATTTTACAATATTTCATAAGAAATTTTAAGAATTATGTACAATTCAAAGACCGGAAATCAATTATAGTTACCGTTGGCTTTGACTTCCTCTGGCAGAAGCCTAGTGTTGTTAAGTGATTTAATTAAAATGCCAACAAAGTAATGCACACGCAGTGCTTTAAGAAAAAAATCGCTAATTCTGTGCATTCTGCGCTTAAAAAAGCTTAATAAGAGAATTTTGCAGTTGCAAACATTGTTCCCGCCAGTGAAAAATAAAAGAGAAAAGCAAACAGGTGATCATTAATTGCAATTTAGGTATAATTTGTGTAAAAAGTGAAAAAAATATGGAAAAAAGTCTTATAATTTGTTAAAAATGTTGAAAGCATTATAAATGTAAAGCGTAAAAGTGTTTTGTTGTTGTATAAAAGTTTTTCCAAATAGAATTAGTGGTGCGTGTATCAAAATGCAGGCGCATTTAATGCGTCGCAAATGCATTAGAAAGTAATGGTGAAATTGTGAAATGAAAAAATCAATTGTAAAATTTTCTACAAGTAGGAGGGAATTCATGACCTTCTTTGTGAAACTTAAGGTAAGGTTTTATCATTTGTGCATACTTAAATATTTTAGTTCTTCCATATTGTGTGCAATGCATGCACCCGATTATTTGAGGTTATGTTTCTTTGCCATGAGGGTGCAAAAATTTATGTGCATGAAAATTTCTGTTCTATTAAAATTGCAATTTGTGAAAAGATGTATTATACTTAAAATCATAATTCTTTAAGAAGAGGGATGTTTAAGGGATTTGTTTTGAGTTGTGCATTTGATTAGCGATAATATGTAGATAGTTTGTAGTTGATACTTTTTTGTTGAATATGAAGTGATACAAGTTTTAAGCACAAAAGACCGCTTTATTAGGTCTGATAAAATTATTCTCTTATCAATTGATGTGTACAGCATTATTGCTTGGAAATTTCTAACCTTCGGTGTTCCGCAAGAGAGCACACATCTAATTTATGAAACTTTTCAGGTTTGGTTGGGTATTTTCGATGTGGGTGGGCAATATCTTTTTATAGCAACCCGTAAAAGGTGGTCCCCGCACTGTACTTTGCGGTAGGGGGTGCTTTGTTTTATATTCTATACTTATCTGGGGCAATATGGCATAGTAACTTAACTAGACTTGAGCAAATTTAGTTTTAGTATGCTGTATTATGTTCCAGTTGGAACTTGCAGTAGTTAAAATGCTGAATATTGAAAGAAAGGATCTAACGAAAGTAGAATAATGCGTTATAGTCTTTTAATTTCAAAGCGGTAGCCTTAAAACTTCCGAAAAACACTGCTTTGCTTAAGTCGACGTAAGCTGTTATTCTATATTACCACAGATATACTTACATTCCTACACCCATATCGTTTAGAAAACTATTTACTGTTCACGTAATTAGAGCCTATTTCACCAATTATATTTAAAAATCAATTAATATACAAAAGTAAATTTTCACTGAAAAAACAATTAAAATTGTGAAATAGGCTTTAAGAATCATCAAATCTTTGTTAAAAACTAAAGAACAATAAACAAAAATCAACAAAAATGGACTTATGCGGTTATACATGAACACCGTAGTATTGTGAAATAGTGGTGGTAACTCGTAATTGCATTGTAAATGTTCATATGTGCGAGCCAGGCAAATATTGCGACACGAAATAAGATTTTAGTAAAATATGTATCTGCATGGAAGGAATGACACTGCTTCCCAAAGTTGAAAATAATCAAATATATTTTAGAAGAACTTTTAATATATTGGAGATGTTTAAGTGAATAAAACAGGCTTGTTTGTGGTCGCCTACAGCACTCACTAAATGCGTTATTATGGGTTATAATTCTCATTTGGTTTGGATAATAATTTATGTAAAATATTTTGCTTTTCCTATAAGGCTCCAAATTGATTTACTGGTTGTGTAAAACTTTGTCAATATTTTAAAAATAACCGCTCTATTTTAGAATCACCAGATCTTAATCTTAGTGGTTTCTTTGAAAGGTTTTAATACTCTCAATTATTTTCCTTTTTGTACTGAAAATTATGCCAAGTAAAGGCTCAGTTACCCGACTGTATTGTAAAGTAACAGCAACAGTAGGAAACAGCTGATGGATATTGTTATGTGAAAAGTAATGAAATGGAGAGATGTAATGTAACGTAACCTACTTTTCATATAAAAATATCGATCAGCTGTTTCCTACATTGCAGTTACTTGACATTACATTCGGGTAAAGGCTGAGTTACATAACAATATCCATCAGTTGTTTCCTACTGTTGCTGTTACTTTACATTACAGTCGGGTAACTGAGCCTTGAGCCTTAATACTTAAAGCTTAAAGTTAACTTGCCAGCTCTGTGTAGTCATGGTGAAATAGTCTTGCGACATTTAGGAGTGTTTACTTTAAACATCTAAAAGACTTTTGCATTTTCAAATCTTTTCAGATGTCAATTTTATTTCAATACTATTTGGGGGTTTTTTTTAAATAAAAATTCGCTTTTTCTCCATTGAAATGTCTGCCTTATGCGGCTGGAAAACAAAAATAGAAAATTCTATGGTCAGCTTGGACTGGATGACAACTTTATGAAATTTGAAAGAAAAAAAGTAAATAAATGAAAAAAATCTCTGCAACTGAGTTTTTTATTGTCGTCGGTCGTTGTTGTTATTGCTTTACATGCAACAAATGACATTTGGCTCCCTGCTGTCATTACATATTAAATTCAATGTTCGCATTTATTTTACAATATTTTTACATGCTCAACAACAACAAAATAAAAGCAAATATTCGCACAGCTTTGTATTTTTTGTTTGTTGAATGTAATTACCTGAAACGCATAAGCATAAAGACGCTTTGAATATTAGTGTTGTCTGTAGTACAAATGTTGTTAATCTTTTTATTACCTGCTGCAATCTTTTATCAAACAACTTTTTTTTTTGTACTGTGAACACTTTGTTATTATATTAATAGATTTTTATGGCGATATTTTTTTTTTGTTTGCTTGATTCTGTTCAGTAGGTGTTGCTGCTGGCTTTACTATATTTGTCACTTGTTGCAGATTTTTTCTCACAATCGTGCAAAAAAAAATCTAGTTACAGTGTTTAGTTAAGTCTTTTTATGGTTCAAACTAGAGGTGTGGTTGTTGGTTGGCTGTTGGCTGTTGGCTGACTTTTAAATACAAATTTTAAACTGATATTTGAATGAAATAATTTAAGTAACGGCCAGACAATATTCAATTAAAATTGAAATTAAAATTATAGAAATATTTAGTTCCTTTTAAGTGAACAACTTTTGAAGTGAAACAAAAGTATTTGAGAAATCTTAAAGAGAAGAATTTTTATGAATTGAAAAGTAAAATTTAAATTGGATTTAAATTCTTTTAGACAAATACTTTGATTAAAAGTTAAAGTTAAGAAATATGTTACTAAAGAAAAAAAAATACCGAAGCAATAAATTCAAAATAAAGTATGTGTACACTGCAGCTAAATTTATTTCTAAAACTAACGGCTTGTCCCACGATGTCAGCAGAAATTTTTTGATCGAATAATCTCTGTCCAGACTTGCAATATTTGCCAATATGGACGAGGACATACTTTTATTGAAAACAGCAACAAATTTTCTAATGTTCTTGTTGTTTGCAATACAAGTTGCCAATAGAACGTTTGCTGGTGACATCGTGGGACAGGCCGTAAAACAAAATTTTATAAATAATTTTAATAAAAATTTATTTTAATATTTGATTTTTATTTGTCAACAAAATGCATCTAGAAGTGCTAAACCAACAACAAATAAAGTTTTTAAATTTCATTAAGAATTTCAATACAGTCTTACATACAAAAATATCATACATGCATGCATTTTATATATCGAGCCTTATTTTCGATTTTATCGTAAGCGACAAAAATTAAATTTTTCAGGAGAAGGTTTTTTTGAAATATTCAAATTTGTTTTTGTACGTAAATTGTCGCTTACGATAAAATTGTACAGCCTGTGTCTTAAAAGTTATCAACAATTTTGCCATTTTGATAATTCTAAACTATGGGTAGGCCCATAAAATTTTAATTTCAATAAAAAAAAGTCTATTTCCGATAACATGTCGCTTACGATAAAATCGAAAAAGGGCTCGATATTGTTAACTTAATATTGTTTTCTTTTTTTTTAAATCGAGATTTTTTGCATTTTTCGATACATTATACATATCGCACCTTATCAACAAGAGGGTATTAACTAAAAATTTTAAAATGTTCAGTAGAGACGAAAAACTGTTTGTGGTTAGATTACAAGAGAATTTGAAAATCCGAATCCATAGTAGTAATTAAATTTCATTTGAAAATATATTTGCATTGTTTTTATTTCAAAATGTTGGAATTCTTGGGAAAAAACTCTGTTTTGAGTTAATACCATTTTTCTGAATTTTCTCGATATTTTTTTTTTGTATTATTTTGAAATACGACGCTTTAGTTGAAATTTAAATGAAAGTTTCAAAATATATTTTTCAACAAAACAGTATCAACTCAAAATACAACAGAATTTAAATAAAACAATTGAATTATTTTTAACTTGAATAAAAGCTCAAATCAAAATAATACCTTTTTTATGAAAATATAAGATACATTTCTGTGTCCACTTTTGTACTAACTCAAAATAATACCTTTTTGATTATATAAAGGTAGTCACTACACTATCACAAAAATGGTCTCAAATGTGGTTTTCGAGGTGAAAGAGTAATCGGAATACGTTGAAATTTTTACAGTAGATAGATATTGATGTTGTTAGTTGATTTCTTGCAAAAAGTGAAATTTCAAAAATTTTGAGTTAATACCCTCTTGTTGATAAGGTGCGATATGTTCTTCTATCGAAATATACAAAAAAAAATCGATTTCAAAAAAAAAATAATGAGTTAAAGTCTTTCCATATTGTTAATTACTACAGACTTTTCGTATGTTTGTGTATATTTCCCACTTCGTTCCTAATTGGCTTTAATACCAAAAATAACATTAACAGAACAGCCAGCCCCTTTCATTAAATCCTTTATGGCTCACCTTCATTCTTCATTCAAGATCACATTTATGCAAATTTTCCCATGTTTTTCCACATTCTCTCAATGATTTGTAGTAACACATTTTCACACCAGCACACAGTTTCACACCAATCCACACAAACACACACTCAAACTGTGAACAGCACATAATTAGTTTAACAAAATTTTCCCACACTTTCAGGCAACAATAATAAAAAGTGTTACAAATTCATAGAGCAGAGCAAAGCAAAAATTCCCTAAATATTGAACTTTCATAAAATTCATAAGGAACGAACAACTGGAGTTAAACTAACATACAAATTGTGCCAATAAAGCAATAAAAAGAAGAAAACAACTCTTGAAAAATTAAAAACAGGAATGTGTTAAAAGATTTTTGAGGTCATGGTGATTTTCTTTCTATTTTTGTAGAAAAGAAAAATGTTCAAGGATTTTCCCCTCATACCCTTAAAAACATTATTGACACTCATGTACTATTAAATTTTATGTAGAATTTATTAGTGTATATAAGCAAGATAAAAGAATTTCAACCAGACTTGTAAATGATGGACTAAAAGTCTTAATACCGGTATTCATAAACGTTTGTTAAAGTTAATGTTGGTTTAACATGCGAAATTTGTTTAAAAACAACCGGTTTAAAGTATACTTTAAATTTAATAACCATTTATGAGTACTGCAATTAGTAGAGGGACTATTAGGAAAAGCATATTTAATTTAAAATGCAATACAAGTTCCCTGACAATCTTTTTTAATACGCGTAGTAGCAATGTTTGTATCTTATATTTGATATAATTTTGTGCCTTATCTACTTCAGCGAAGAACTTTAGGACATTCAAATTTGTTTTTTTGCAGAGCAGTGATGCATTTCCGAATATTAAATTAATTTTATATTGGGCCTTATTACGAGTGTCGTATTACGACTTCGGCTACGACTGTTTTGTGCTAGACTAAAGGCTCAGTTACCCGACTGTAATGTAAAGTAACAGCAACAGTAGGAAACAGCTGATCTATATTGTTATGTGAAAAGTAATGCAAATGGTTATAGAGATGTAATGTAACGTAACCTACTTCTCATATAAAAATATCGATCAGCTGTTTCCTACGTTACTTTTACATTACATTACCGTCGGGTAAAGGCTCAGTTACCCGACTGTAATGTAAAGTAACTGCAACAGTAGGAAACAGCTGATCGATATTGTTATGTGAAAAGTAATGAAAATGGTTATGGAGATGTAATGTAACATAACCTACTTTTCATATAAAAATATCGATCAGCTGTTTCCTACATTACTTTTACATTACATTACCGTCGGGTAACTGAGCCTTAAAGAACATTGCAACATTTTTTCTTTAATCTTGTACAAAATCGTCGTAGTCGAAATACGACACTCGTAATTAGGCCCATTCATTTCCTCAAAGCACACGGTCAACTTGAGTAGAAACTTATTTGTAAACGACTGACTGGCTGGCTAGTGGAAACAGGGCAATATTATGGATTATGTTCTTTATCATATGTACATATTTAGCTTGTTAGAGTCAATATACGGCCCTGTTCCGTAAACAGATAGATTTGAAATCGCACAATTTTAGTAAACTAACTTCGACAATAGGAATATTTTTTAGATTTTTTTCAATATTTTTATTATATGTGACCTTCACCGAGAAAAGGGAACTAGTGTGTGAAAATGAAGTTTTGAGAAAAACGCATTTAAAAAATAAAATTTTAATGTTTTTCTCATTTTTATCGATTTTGAAACACACCCGTTTTTGACACACCAGGTCCCTTTTCTCGGCGAAGGTCACATATACATAGATTCCCAAATAGCATACCTGAAAGTAAATTATCGTCTGCAGGACAATATTAATTTTTTGAAAACGAGAAATTTACTCGGATTCGGTTTACAGAACACTGCCGATAGAATTTTAACGAATGTATTCCCGGCCACTTTTGCTGACATCAGATTCGGTGGAGTTGAAGTTCATATAATATCATAAGACTTATTTATAATGGGAGTAGCCGCGCCTACTTTTCTATGAATAAGATTAGCTCAGGGTGTCGTGCGCCAAAATTCGTAAAAATCGGTCAATTAGAAAATTGTGAAAAATAGTATTAAATTTGCAAGAGCGTAGTAGGCCCGCCCACTTTTAAGCACTTTTTTGTAATATCAAGATTCCAAAGTTTTTCCAATTTCTGTGGGAATTGGACTTATAGAAGTAAAAATAAATCAGATTAAATTTTAAGGGGAGTAGCCCAGCCCAATTTTCAAAGAGCAAAACTTGTATCACTTTCAGCCCTCAAGACACTTGCCAAGTTTCCTAGGAATCTTCAAAGTAAAAGCACATGAAATACAGTATGTATTAAATTTTATTGGGCGTGGCCCTGTCCTGCTTTTTGAGCACGATGCCATATAATTTAGGAGCCCAAAGTTTTGGACGGCAAGTTTCTTTGCAATCGACTTAGTTGTAGTACATATGTACATATGTATAATATAAGTCAACATTTTAATGGGTGTGGCCACGCCCATTTCTTTAAGCACTTTATTGTGTCATTCTGGGAGCCCGAAGTGTTTGCCAAGTTTATCGGCAATTCAATAGATATAGAAACATGTAATGTAATGCACAATTTTAAATGGGTGTGACCACGCCCACTCTACTAAAACCAAGAAGGCGTCACTTTTAAAGCTTAGGCTATGTGCCAAATTTTATAAGAATCGGTGAAGCTTAAGCAAGTCGAATATAATATGCACATGTAAAATTTTAGTGGGCGTGATCCAGCATACAAATTTAAATACAGGAAGTTATGTCATTACAAGAGTTAAAGGTGTGTCTAAAGGCAATTAGTTTTCTTAGGAATCAAATATGTAAAATAAAAGGAAAAAATTAAATAAGCGTAGTACCGCAAAGAGGCCAAATGGAAGCAATACCCTTCCGGCCAAAAAAATACTAAGGGCCTGTTTCTCTAAATGCGAACGATAGATTCGATCGAACATTCATATTAAAAACAAAAATAAATGACTGAAATTTGTTTTTGTTTCTAATATTAATATTCGATCGAATCTATCGTTCGCATTTAGAGAAACGTGGGGTAATTTGTTAAATCGGACTTTAAATGCCGACAGACATTAAAACTATCAAATCTGCTTTTCAGCAGAACCGGGATTAAATGACACAAAAATTAGAAAAAAGAAAAAATTAATAGACCTTATCAATTTGTTTTATAAATTTAATTTAATTAAACTTCATACATAAATTCTTAATTTTTTCGCCCTGAATTTATTAAAATCATTAAGAAACCTGATCACAAAAATTCCAAAAAAAAAGAACTGCAACGTTTTCAAATAATATTTTATAAATAACTTCTTCGCCTTGGTTTGTATTTCTTATTGGGTGATTTAGTTTTATGTTGTTTAAATGGTGGTGGCATTATTGTGTACTTCTGCCTGCCATGGACCATAAAATTTTCTCTCTGCCTCAAAGTCACGTATTGATCACATATTTTTTCTCCTTTATTTTATTTTATTTTTTTTTTTTTGGGTGCAAAAAGTCGAACTTTTTACAATTTAATGATGCCTTTTTTCGGCATCTGGACAAAAATACAAGCAAAAAAAAACATCATCATTGACAATGAGTTTGCATATGATTTAATTTTAGGTTGACTTTTTACTTCGTGTTAAAGGTTAAATTTTGTATTATTGGTTTGTTGTATCTGGTGAGTTTTGTCTTTAAGACGTGTGCACATTTCAATATCAAAATAATAAAAAAGAAAAGTAAAGCACGAATAGAAAAAATTTAAAACTTCCGGTTACATGATATACAAAAATAAAAACTGCCTGCATGATTTATTTGACAAGTAACATCAAAAACATTAACATGACGCGCCTTAAATTTGGTTAAAAATGGTGCAAAACTATTACATACGAGTGCATGCAAACATGGCAAATGTTGTAACAATAGGAAATTCTGAATATTGAAATGCAATTTTAGAAGAAGTACAGGATTGTAACATTTAGGACACGTGCATACACACATTTACATATGTATGTAAATTAATATGTATGTATGTTTGCCAAAAAGTACCTGTTATGAAAAGTGTTTCATAAAAAGTACTTTTTACAAAAACTTATTTTATAAAAACAAAAATTATAAAAAATACCTTTAAAAATACGTTTTATAAAAATTAACTTACATAAAAAGTCCCTGTTGTAAAAAGTACCTTTTATAAAAATTACCTTTTGTCAAAATTTCCTTTTGTAAAAAGTATCTTTTGTGAAAAGTACGTTTCATAAAAATTACCTTTTGAAAAAAGTAGGTTTCATAAAAAGAACATTTTGTAAAAAGTACGTTTTGTAAATTGTACCTTTTGTAAATTGTACCTTTTGTAAATTGTACTTTTTGCAAATTGTGCCTTTTGCAAATTGTAACTTTTGTAAAAAGTACCTTTTATAAATTGCAGATTTTGTAAATTGTACTTGTTGTAAAAAGTGTTTTTTTTGTAAATTGTACCTTTTGTAAAAAGTACTTTTTGTAAATTGTACATTTTAAAAAAGTACCTTAAAAATATAAAAAATATTATTTAAAAAGTATAATTTTTTTAAAAGTTTATTTTTATAAAAAGTACCTCTTATGGAGCGCACTATATAAAAAAGTACTTTTTCTAAAGCACCATTTATTAAAACCTGCTTTGTAGTAAAAAACCCCTTTGGTAAAAAGTATCTTTTATAAAAAATATTACCAAAAAAAGAATCTTTTATAAAAAGTGTCTTATATAAAAAGCACTTTTTTATGAAAAGTACCTTACGCACGATTTTAAAAAGTAACTTTTAAAAAAAGTATTCTTTCAAAAGCACCGTTTATAAAAATCTACTTTGTTAAAATAACCTACATATTATCAAAATTATATTTCGCAAAAAATACCCTTGTGTAATAAGTGCATTTTATAAAAAGTACCTTTTGTAAAAAGTGCGTTCTATAGAAAGTACCTTTTGTAAAAAGTGCATTTTATAAAAAGTTAATTTTGTAAAACTAGCAGTTTATAAAAAGTACATTTAATAAAAAGTACCTTTTATAAAAAGTACATTTCGAAAAAATTACCTTTAATAAAAAATTCCTTTTGTAAAAAGTATTTTTTTAAGTAACTTATGAAAACCACATTTGGTAGTATGAATAAAAAATAGTATTTGCTTTTTACTTAAAAATTTGTTTAAAAAAACAAAAAACACACACATATTTGGGTTTTGAAACAAATTTTTAAGTAAAAAGCAAATACTTTTTTTATTCATATTACCCATTGTACGTCATATAAAAAGTTCCTGTTATAAAATGTACACTATATGAAAAAATACCTCCTATAACACGTATGTACTTAAAAAAAGTACTTTTTATAAGTACTTTTAGAAAAGGCACCTTTTATAAAAAGTAAATTTTACAAAAGTACCTGTTATAAAAAATAATTTTTACGAAAAGTACCTTTTATGAAAAGTAATTTTTACAAAAGGTACTTTCTGTGAAACTACAAATTTTATAATAGGTACATTTTACAAAAGCTGCATTTGATAAAAAGTACCTTTCGCAAAAAAATTAATTATTCATAAAAAGTACTTTTTTTATTAAAAGTACCTTTATAAGCACCCTATATTAAAAATAATTTTTCTTAAATAGTTTTCATGAAAAAGAAACTATTTTGATAAGGCCCAAACCCCTTTTTGCCAATTTCACAATCCAAACAGAACGAACGCGCCCAAGTTAACAAATTTCTTTATTATTATCTTCTTGTGAAAGTAAAAGTTTTTTTTCCTTTACTCCTTCCTCCTTTCGATTCGCGTCATAAATAAAACTTAAATTTCTTATTTGTCTCCGCTTTTGGCTGCAAATTATTTATGGTGCTATTATTTTTATTCAACTGTCAAACTAAATGCGTATTTAAGAAAGCATAATCTTAAATAAACATGAAATCAATAAAAGAAATTGTGCTTGTAAATAAATTTTAATGTAACTCTCTGCAAAAAAAAAAATGCAAAACGCTTAACAAATAAATAACTATAATCGTCCAATAACTGTCAAAAATTCCCAACGAAATTATTATTGTATAAGTCACATTATGCACAAGGATATTGTAAGGGTCGTGCGTCAGTTGAAATTATTTTTTATTAATTTTTTTTTTTATTTTCAAAATAAAATTCGATTTAATTTCAGCTACAAATCATAAACTTCTTTTAAGTGTGTGAAGTGCACACTAGTTCGCCAACATCGATTTCACAAATTCGAGAATCGGAAAAAAAGAAATTTGAAAATTAACTTTTACTTACAATTAGAATCACTTGCCATTGTGTTACTTGTAGTCTTATATAAATTAATAGCTGAGGTTGGTTGGTTTTCTTAAAAGGCGTATACTTGGAGGAGTGTCAGCTGTGTTTTTTTTTTAATTTTTAGGTAAAATTTAAACAAAATTCTGACCCACATTTCACATAATAGGCCTGTATAAAAATAAACAGCATACAAAACAAGTGAAATTGTAATTTTTTATTTATTTTTTGTTCTTTCCTACA
Source organism: Tachina lurida (assembly GCA_944452675.1). Classification (NCBI taxonomy): domain Eukaryota; kingdom Metazoa; phylum Arthropoda; class Insecta; order Diptera; family Tachinidae; genus Tachina; species Tachina lurida. Next base: position 10,029,561 of record OX101754.1, on the reverse strand, counting down.
CACATTTTTAATTTATTTATAAACGTCAATATGTAATGCAATGTATTGATTATGATGATCACCTTTAAAATAGTCAGCAACAGCGTGAACACGCAGAAAAGAAAATCAGGTCAAAAAATTACGATCTCATATGTGAACTACATTATCATCAGCAGTGCACAGTTAAAAAACAGGCACACAACTCATACGCAAGTTATTTTCAATTTAAGGCTTCGAATGCACTCACCAAACGTAAAAAAATAATGAATAATGATTGTCAACTCTTTTTATATTATTATTTTATTTATTATTTTTTGGAAAGTCTTCCTTTTTAGTTCTTCTTCGTTTTTTTTTTTAATTATTGATTATGAAGCAGCTTGTATGGACATTTCTTGCCTTGCAGGCAATCTTGACAAATTATTTTTTGATTAATATACTTACATACATACATACCTACATATTTTTTAAAATTAAATTATTAATTAATTATGTATAGATGGTCTTTTGACGTTATTAAGTGACAAAATATTTAATCATTTCAATTTGTTGCCTAATTTCCAATGAAATTAATGGTGACATTTACATGGTTTGAAATGCAACTAACTTCACTCTTAAGGGACATTTTATTGATTAATTGAGAATTCTTAAGTGTACAAATATATTTGCTTGGGTGCTTGCAAAAACTGCTCTTATTTTATATTTTATATAAAATATTTTGAAAACACTTCTCATTATTAAGAACTTCCTTACAAGTCTCATCTTAAAAATGAAAAAGAAAATACCTGTCATATTCTGTGTTAATAAATTCGGAAAGTTTATAATTTTAAGCTGCTTTAATTTTTTAACAACAAAAACATTAAGAAAAAGAAGACAGCATGAAAACGAGGTCAGTGCTGCCAACTATTTACAACAACAAAACAGATTGTATTAAACAGTGTGCACGTGTGTGCTTTTGTGTGTACATGTGTGTGTGTGTGTACTACTAAACAATTGAGAAAAAATGCACTGTACTCTTGCAGGCAGCAGCAACAAAACAGACGACCTTAACGGTACATATTGAAGTTTACGTTTTTATTTTGGTTATTATTTCTTTTTTTGTTGCTTTATCAAAATAAAAACAAGGAACATGGCAGCATGTAGGTACATATATGTACATACATACATGCTTATGTATGTATTAAAAGAAATGAAACAAAATAAAAAAAACATATGCAGCACTGTGGGGCGGTAGATAGAAAATAAATAAGTAAAATAAATGTTAATACATTTATAAGTTCATTTGGGGTAAATATGGTCAACCAGCCGAATGCAAAGAAATTGGTTAATACACAAATTGAAGCCGAGAGATGTTGAAAGCAGGGTGACCGATGACATTTTTCAAAAAGTGGCAACAAATTGGGGATTTGTCAAAAAAAAGGGGCAAAATTTAAATAAAACGAGAAAACTACTCTAAACTTTTTATTTTTAATGTATTTCTATATGATTCACTATAAAAAAAAAGTGGCAAGGCTGTCGAAAAAGTGGCAATTTGCCACTTTAGTCGGTCAAACGGTCACGCTGGTTGAAAGACGATTTTTCATCTGTCTGAATTTGGTGGGACTAAAAGGGTCCCATCTGTTAAGACGGTTCACAATTTCGTGCGAAATTCTGTCAAACTACATATGTACATGTAAAAGTACTTGGCATAAAATATTTGCGAAATAAGAATAATAAAATTAGTAGGTACCTACTCTGTTCGTATTGCGAAAAACACGTAAAATGTATCTGGCAGCATGTTTTTCCATGCAAAATGTTTCAACTGCTAAACAACATGGGCAGTACTTTTTTCGCACGAAATTTTAATTAATGTTGCTGCATACATTCAAACACAATAGAAAATTAACTTTACTTACACCCCTTTTACACACGGAAAGTTTACTTTGCAAAGTCTTAATTCAGCTGGGAGAAAGACAGAAGAAGTAATACTATCCCTTTCTCTCTTTCTCCCAGCTGAATTCAGACTTTGCAAAGTAAACTTTCCGTGTGCATTGCATTAAGATTAACCGCAAAAAATCGGGTTCGATGGCGATCGGCTGTTATTGGCGCCCTATGCTCCAATGGGAGTTAAAGGAACTTATACGAGTATGTATGTACATATGTATATAAAATAAAAAAGTAGCCTTTTGGAGAGAATGTATTTTTTCATTATTTGATTAATTTTGAAAAACATGATTACTATTTTTAACCCCCGACCAAAAATAGGGATGTTATTAGTCTGTAGTGCGTGTCGGTGTATATTTTTGTATGTCCGAGTCCACGTACAGGCCAAAGGGCTGAACCGATTTTTTTTATTTATTTTTTCTGTTTAAAAGGTCACTTGATCAAGAGGGTTCTTAGCTATGTTTGAAGAAAAACGGTCCAGCCGTTTTGAAGGTATCACATCTTTTCTAGATATATACGAGGTTTTTAAAATTTTAAATTTTTTTTATGTATAAAATAAAAACGTTCAAGAAAATATAAACTTTTGATAAATGAAATTACTTAACACTTCATTTTTGCCGACAGCCAGGCGGCACTTGTTGCGCTAAGATTGACTTCAATCCTCCTCCATTTAATGCTGAGTATACAATTGAAATTTTATTTGTTGTCATTTTCACAATGTGTGCAATGCCGTTCACATTATGTTTTCTGTTCGTAACGCAGCACCACACAATGAAAAATATCTGAAATGACAAACGTTGCCACTTTTACACACTATTGCGATGTCACAAAATCCCATAATGTGTAGTCAGCATAAGAATGTGCTTTCCAGACTTTGTCGGCCGGAGTGCTATTTGACAAATTTAAAAATAATATACTCAAACACTACTCGTATCATGATCACTAAATGTGATCATGTTTCCACGAAAAACGCATAGAATGAATTGTAAACAAATAAAAATTGGAGTCGCGGTATTGATGGGCCTCAGGTCGATCGCCAGACTTACTAGTAGGCATTCTGTCGCAGTCTTCAAGAACAGAGAACAATTTACGCCATTTGATATCGAAGGAAATTAAAAATATTTCCATTTAAACTCTATTGAAATATGTATGTATTTTGAAATTTCGATCAATATCCAATGCCGTAATTTGCAGGAAGAGACATGTTCTCACCTGCTGTGAAAGTGTCGCGCATTGCACACTACGCGATAAAAAATTTTAGGAAAAAACATACTAGATGGACGTCTGATTCTAGACGTATCACGGATTCGAATAGCTGACCTCATACTTTACCTCAACTCAATGGTGTGAACTGAGTACGACTTATAAAATTGGATTCAAACCTTTTTCATAGGTTAAGACTCTGACGAGCATAGTGTAGATCTGGAGATAAGCAACTAACCATTTCCACAAAAATAAAACTATTTTTTTTCATAAGTATGTATGTATGTATCAGTAATTATGTACGAAACCCCCCCCCCCTCCATTTTATTTTGTCAATTTATTTCCAATATACATAATTTACATATGTATGAAAGTATGTTTACATGCATACATAAAATTTCTTAAACATTTTATTCTTGTAAACATGTTTATATAAATGTTGCTTTGCTGTTACCGTTTAACATGTATACACAACATCATGTTATTGCAATGTTAACCAAGAGCTGTTAATGTTCTTTACATCGCGTTTTTTATTATTGCAAATATTCAAACGATTTGGTTAAAAGAAAATGTTATTGGTCAAAAACATTTTACATGCAGTACGCAACTGCACATTGTTTAAAGCGCCTCACAAATTAATTGGAAAAACGCATATAAATTGTTTTGTAAGCATTATGTGGGTGAAGAGATCTAGTATTAAAAATTTCTTATATTGTGTATCTTTAAGGGAAGAATTTTTTCTGGCTTCTATGTATGTATGTAGTATGTATAAGTTTAAGTTTTTTTTGCGGAAAAAATAGTAAATCGCGCCGTTTTGCTATTTCATTATACTTATTCTTGTCCTTTTTCATTATTCATGCAACCAAAATAGATGATTATTGTTGCAGCATCTCTATTATTGCGTTTTTCTGTTGCTTATTTTTTTTTAGTAAATTAAATGCATTTATTTTTTTATAATGCTTAGACGGGTGCTACATACATATGTACATAGTTGTAGCTGTTGTATTGTTGTGGATCGTATTACGCTGAATTATTACATCGAATAGATCAAAACGTAACGTTTACAGCAGCTAAATGCATACATATGTACACATGATTGTATGTACATATGTATGTATGTATGTGCGAGAGCCAAGCTGTAATATTATTCTTAAAGAGATGTTTATCAGGTTTATATCTTGTTTTTTTTTCTTCTATGATTTAAAAAGAAAATTGTAATGTATAAGATTTTGTAGCTGGTAATTGTATTAAACCTAAGACGTGATTTTGTAGACTTTTAAAGAAATGTATGCGCATGCAAACATATGTATGTATGTATGTATATGCGGGCAGTGGTGGACATAAGTTTCGCACACTTGATACCTTTTTGTTTAGATTACTTTGTTGCAAAACAATTTTTTTATTTTTTATTTATTTTCTTTATAAAATATTGCTAGGCAAACTCTTTGTACAGTAATTTAGGGAAAAAAATTTATTTATGGTAGAATATTATAAAAGCAGAATAAAGCCAAAGGAATGAGTTTAATAAAGTTAACATGGATGCACCCATCAGGGCTGTCAGATATGGCGATTTCTCGCCAAACGTGTCGATTTTGCAACTTGTTTGGCGTCCAATTATTTGGTTTTGCGACATGGCAATTTTTCTGGCGATAAATAAATTTTTTGACGATTTTTATGGCTATTTGTTTCAGGAATAGTTTAAAATACATACATACATATTTAAATAAATCATACCAAAACACGTTTTGATTTTGATGATATTTCTTAAATTAATTATAGTCATTAAAGCGCTTTGAATTTGGATGAGAAAAACTTGCAAGAAAATAATTTTTTGGCGATTTTCTGATAAATTTTTTATAAAAATTTATATTAGAAAAAGTGTTATATAAAAACCAATTTATTAAGAAAAACTACATAAAACTGATTTTTGGCGACTTTTAAAATTAATTTGGCGAAATAGGTCGGAAAAAATCTGACAACGTTGGCACCTATATGTTTCCGAAAAAAAATTTTCCATTGAAATATTTTGATTTCTCTCTTATTATGGTAGAAAGAGAGAGACAGAAATGAAATCTTTCTTCTTCGTTCTTTATTTGGTTTGGTTCGGTCCTAAACAAAGTGATAAACCCAACTTTAAGTTATTCAAAATTATTAATTAACATTAATACATCAATACATTAATACATCAATACATTAACACATAAATGCATAAATATATAAATATACAATTATGCAAAGATATAAATGAACATTATGAATACACAGGCTTTATTAACCCTACGTCTACACCTGATATATTTTTATCATGACAAATGTCAAATTCCATATAGAAAAAAGAGCTAACATAAAAAAAAATTCAATATAAAGTTTGACTTTTGTTATGATAAAAATATATCAGGTGTAGACGTGGGGTAATGTACATATCCCTCATTTACACAAAAACCCAGTTTGCCAGAAATCAAGTATTAAATTTACATAAAACTTAATGGAAAAAGATAATTTTATTTTTCTTTCAATAGTTGGAGTAAACAAGATATTTGTATGAAATTTTTACACAATGTGAAGAACGATATGAGGATTAATTCTGCATCACTAATTCAAAAATTCCATTTTTTGACTTATGACATTGTTTGAGTAAATGAGCGATATGTAGCATTGCAATAGGCTTTTTTTTATTACCTAACCCTAATCCAGCGATACACTCATATAATTTTAATTATGGTCATAATATGCGCTCAATGCCAGACACCACCACATACAATTACCATTGTTAAAATAAAGAACGGATAACTTAAAGGAAGGGCCACGGTCACGCGCCAAATCTTGAAAAAAAAATAAACAACTCTTAGGAAAAAATTTCATACCGTTACAGGTACAATTTGGTAAAATTACAAAATTTTTAACAAAAAAAAAATATTGAATTAATAAAAAAACACAAAAGTTTTTTAAATCGTAAATTAAAAAAAAAATAATTATAATCATGGAAATAATAAAACTTTGAAAATAAATCTTTATTTTTTTTTTTTTTTTGTTTAACAAGAAACGTAAAACAGTTTAAGCCAATAATAATTCCATTGAATGAATAACAATAACCATAATAATGCAATTAAAATGTCATTTCCACTTTAAAGGAAACAAAGAAAATGCAACAATAACAACAAAGTATGTGTTAGGCATACAAAATGCAACAATACCCAGCTAGCTTTTTCGATCGCAGAAGAGTCTATTGTGAATCGTCAGCAGAGCATTTTCAATCGCAAACGAGCTCGCTCATATTTTAATCGTGGAAGACTATTCGTGTACAAGGGCCGCAGCAGCTGCTTTTATTAGACGCAAATGCAATCATTTGAGATTTATCTAGAGATCATCATACAATTTTTTTTTTTTGAAGATCATTGCGAATCGTATAAGGCTCTTCAACGTTAATCTTATGTGAGTCATTGGCAGAGTTGTAAAGGAATCATTGATAATGATTTGGGGAATCGTGCAATACTTAGTATGCTTTTTATTTTGCAAGTTAAATATGAAAAAAAATACTACATTTTTTAGTACTTATTACACAGAGAAAACAGTGCCTACTGAATACCTCATAAAATAGAACAAAATTAATAAAAATCTCTATGGTTTTTTTTTTCAATATGGAAATCTTATTAATTTCATAGGGAAACCCTTTTTGAAAAAATCAAGAAGAAATCTTCTAGTTTTTATTAGGTTATCTTATTGATTTTTTCAATAAAGTTTTCTTCTTGGCTTTATTAGGCGACCTCATAAAAATTAAAAAAAGTGAGTCTTTATTCTCTGTACTTATGTATTTTCATTTAAATTCTATACCATATACATATTTATGTATGTATGTAGTATATTGTAGATGTTATTTATTTATACATACATACATATTATGTTATATTCTTAACTAACTTACTCACCAAGTATTGAACCAACAAATTTCTGACTGATAGACAAGCACTATAACCAATACGCTAACAAGCAGCCTGGATAAGCATTGAAATTATTGTGCAAACATTCTTATACAAAAATGAAAAAGATCATGAAAAAAATTGTCTCTTATGTCTATTTATAGATATGAAATAACAAGACACCTCATAAAATCAAAATTTCCTTATTAAAAATATCAATAAGATGCTTTACACATAATCATATAGGTACCTACTAAAATCAATAAGAAAACCTTATTGGAAAAATCAATAAGATAGCCTAATAAAATCAAGAAGAAAAACCTTTTTAAAAAAATCAATAAGGCAACCTAATAAAATCAATAAGAAATCTCTATAGTTTACAATTTATAAGAAAACCTAATAGAATCAAGAAGTTTGTCTCTATGGATTGTTTTTTGGTGCCAAAAATAACGGAAACTGACTAAAAAAAAGCTGTGAATAATAAGATTTCTTCTTGATTTTATGTGGTTTTCTTCTTGATAAAATTAATAAAATTTACCACATAAAAACAATAAGGAATCTCTATGAAAAAATCTTCGCTTCATTCTGCTGGGATACCCCTTAGCCTAAAAACGTTTCATAGAGATTCTATGAGGCAGTTTTTTCTCTGTGTATTAAAAAAAAACTTTTTTATTCAAAACTCAAATGAAAGCATCAGCGAACTAATGAAGCAAAAAATAACAATCTATAACAGTAAATATGAAAATAAAAAGAACGAAACATATTTCAGATAAGTGTATCGTCGATTAAACATTGCAAGATTTATAAGAGAGAATTAAACAGAAATGCTACAATATCACTCTCCAAATAATCAGCAGAAGATTCGCCTATTAAACAGCTCTTGGCTAGCTGGGTAACCACAAAATCTAGACACAAGCATGTGTGTATGTATGTGTGTGTGCGTGTGAGTGTGTTTCTCACTAACAATGACACCTAAATGTGTTGAAATTCCTTGTCGGAAAATCAGTAGTCAATTACAAAAGTAATTAACTTATAGTTAACTTTTCTTATACTAACTAAAAGCTAACTACAATGTGATCCAGTCCCTGTATTCTGTAAGTCGCTAAAGCTAAATATCTATAGCTAAAAATCAATTAAGTCTAATTTTCGATTTTCGGATACGAATGCAGTTTTCAAACGTGTATTGCTAAATCAGGCAATGACTTAAAAATGTAGTTCGCCGAAATTTGCGTGTTTTATGTCATCGCCAAAAGTTTTTAATTTATATTTTGTTCTGTTCAGTACTTTAGTGATATAATTTAGCCCTAGCTTTAGCTACTTACAGACTACAAGGCTGAACTTACCCAAAATCAATTCTTAGTTGAGTACGTAATATTTTGCTGTTATTATTTTAGATGGTACCTTAGCTGGGCGGTAGCGCGTTGACAGCAACATTTTTTTATAAATTTACTGACTACCAAGTGACTTAAATAAAGTCAACTTTAAGTTAGTTGAAAAGTAGCGCATAGTGGGACAATTTACTATCGCCTAGGACATCGCAACGTTAAAATAGTTAGCTGTTGCCATTGGAAAGTAATCCAAGTGTCTTGGCAGTCAGTACTAGTTGCGAAATAGTTAGCTTAAAGTTAACTTAATTTCCTACAGGGTTATGTTGTATGTGTGTGTGTATGGTTTTTTATCTTCAATTTGACCAAGTTTCTGGTGCCTAAAATGTTGTGTCTGGAACAGGTTCAAAGGTATTTATTTGGACCCTGCAGAGCAGAGAGAGTTAGAGGATTAAAATGTTTTGCTAAAATATTTATTTTAGGATTTTACATAAAAATTATGAACATCTTGCATGCCTCGTTACTAAGTACTTAAATAATCTTTAAAGCATTACAAGTTCTGACTGGTTTTTGGTGTTTAGATTAAAATTCGAGCTTTGCTTTTAGAACTTACTTATTGCAGAATCTTATGGCAAACTTTTCTGTAGAAGAATTTTAATCTATTTTATATTCTATTAAAGGGGTACTTAAGTGATCACTTTTTTCGATTAGGGTATAAAAAAAACTACATGCGGAGAAGAGTTCGAGGCTTAAAATATTACACAAAAATGTTCTGGAACACTTTCTTTACCTAAAGTGCAATGGTTTCTTAACCATGCACCATACCTAAGTGATAAATGAGGGGAACAGGGTGTTAAACCCTGTTTAAAATAGTTTCGGGCCTAAAAAATTACAAAACTCCGTTAATCGTGTGTGCAAAATTTTAACATCTCCTCTTCAGTAATCTGTCATTAGAAACTTCTATTTTTTATTTTTTGTTATACCGTGTTATTTTTATCATTGCTGATCGTGTTTCGATTGTAGATGTACTTCTGTTTCTACTGATTTTGATTTTCTTTTTTTTTTATTCTTATTAATGCATATCTACTAAAACGCATAGCCGCTGATTGCTTAACAACAGGAAATCATAAAATTACCATTAAAATATAACACCAGCAGCTAAGAAAGAAAATTAATTAAACCACAGTGGCAAACAAGATCAGCCTCATGAGATCAGTGCTACATACACAATATCTATGGATTATGGAAGTAGTACAACTAACATTTTCTAATGAACACAGGAATTAAATGTCGAATGTAGATTTATTAGAAAATACCAGTTTAAATGAATCCTTCTAAATTCTTAATGTTTTTTTTTTTTTGCTCACTGTAATCCGTACAATAAATCTAACACTTGCTACCTGTTGTATAGACATTGGGTTTTTTTTTTTTTTTTTTGATTAACCAAGGCTGAGCAAATAGATTTAGTTTGGTTGCCCCCCCTTTTCGGGAACAACACAACACTGTCAATAATCAATAAAGAAAATAGATATAAATAAAAAAAGGTGCTGCGGAAAAAGTCTATAGATGCGTTTGACTTAACTCCTAAATGGCCGACCGACCAAATGTCATGGAAGACGATTGTTTTTGTAAACTTAATGCATGTTGTGATCTTTAATAACTTCAACAAAAATAAAGGCGCAAGGCTTCATTAATTAGAGATAGAGAGGGGGAGAGAGAGATAGAGAGATATGACAACAAAGTTGTTAACTGGGAAATAATGAGGGTTTGCTAACTTTGTGTGTTTGTTGTAACGCGTCAAGTGCACAAGTCAAACAGTTTTGATACACAACAGCATGACATGTTGCTGGCTACAGAGACAGTCTTATATGTATGTACAACATTTTTTATTTTTTTATTTGTTGTTCAAGGTTTATTTGGCAGCGGCTGTCTTCAAACGAAACTACATATTATATTTTTTTATTACATACATATGGGCATTTCCATATCAGCGTACGTGACATTTGCACGCCTACAAAGTGGAATAGATTCTGAAAAAATAGAGGTAACTCAAAAATATTTTGTTGATATGTTCCATTCAGGGCGTACTATATGCGAAAAAAAAATTATTACACTTGGAACCCTGTTGTCCAAAATATCAAGGGAAATAAGGGCATAGCGTACGTGACATAAAACGGAACTGATATCAAAGTGCATGTAAAAGTATACGAAAATCTGCGAATTGTGAAGTTTTTTTTTTCTTGTTTTAAATTTCTTACACGAAGCCAACTATTTTTCCTTTATTATCAGTAATTTTGAAATAAAAAAGACTTTTGGCTGATTTTATAATGAATGAACTTTAATAGCGTACGTGACATAGCGTACGTGACGGATTTTTCTCTTATAATATTCTTAAGTAAAAAAATTTTTTTTTAATCTGTGGAAATAAATAATAATGGCTTGAGTCGAAATTTTGTGTTTTGAGATATTATGGGTTTTGTCTAAAATAAATTGTGTTTGGTTTTTATATAAAATTTTTAGATACCGAAAAAAATGCACATTTATTTATAACAAAACTGTTAATTTTATAAAAAAAAAGAAACGATTTTATTATTAGTTATTATTCGTTGTTTTTTAGTTAAGATGTTATGAAAAAATCCATTTGGCAGAAAAATAAAAACTAAAGTGAACTTATTATATTGAAAGGCAAAATAGTTTTTATTGATAGTAAGTCGAGATAAGTGCTTTAGGTTAAATTGAAAAATGCGGAAAACCTGAAATAAGATAATTTTTTAACAGTTTAGGTGCTGGTATGAAAATCACTCAAAAATATGAGTGCTTTCCATACAAATTTTATACTCAAGTCAACCGTCTGCGTTGTAGAAACAGGGAGTTAGTTAAATATAACTCCCTGTTTCTACAACCCAGGAGTCGACTTGAGTATAAAATTTACATGGAAAGCACTCATTTTCTTGAGTGACTTTCATACAAATTTTCTAGACGGGTCGTTATTATTGAGTTATTGAACTCAAGTGTATACAAGTTTTGATGCTCAAATATTTTAATATTGATGTAGGTACCTTACAAAAATTAAGTTGAGTTAAGATGTTATGGCTTATGTATTATTTTCCAAGAAGATTTAAGTTAAAATATAAATGGGTATAGTTTAAATGATAGATCTTGAAGAAGAGAATAAGAATATATAATAAAATGAAAAAGCACTTATGTCAACTTAAGCCATTATTATATATTGCCACAGAAATTTATGCATACAAAAACTTAAAAACAAAACAAAAATATGTATTCAGTGAAAATAGCAATAAAACAAGAAAGAGTCAACTTCATTTCTTACTACATACTGTTTACTTGGGCGCTGAGTTTTTGCCGCCATCTTATACAGGCATGTTCTGGAAATCACAATTTTTCAAATCACTTGTGATTTTAAAATCACAATTGTGATTTGATGGTGTTCTGAATATCACAAAATTTTTAAATTTTCTGTTTTACATTTAAAAATAGAAGAAAACAGCTGACGTTTTGTTTTGTAAATTTTGTAAATATCACAAATGTAAATCACAAAGCAAATAACAACATTTTTGCAAAATTAAGAGTTTTAAATTGTTTCATAATTTCATAAATTCTTTCGTAGAAAATTGCTCATTTTACTATAAAAATCAATAAAGAAGATATTAAGTTATTCATTTAATTAATCTATTGAGAATTTCAAAATAAAGTGATTGAAAAAATAACCAGGTGATTTCAAATCGGCAGGCATTTAGGTGACCGATTTAAAATCACAAAAATTCAAAAAGTTATGTGTGCAGAACACCTTTCTTGTATTTTTAATTCACTTTCACAAAAAGTGATTTTCAGAACATGCCTGATAATTATCAAGTTAACGCTGATACATTTAATTGCAATTTTAATACTTACAATAGCGTACGTGACAAGCTTTAAATGCTTATATCATTTTTATTACACTAAATTGAGAAAAAATTTTGAACAATATTTATTTGCGACAATTATCCTGCTTTGAACTTTTATTTTGAAACAGTTGCGACCGGTCAAATTCAAATGATATAGACAAATGCGGTTTTTGCCCCGCGTACGTGACATTAGAATAGCATCCAAAGCAAACCAAAAAAATACCGCTTATCGAACTCTAAATTTTCTCTTTCCTCATGGATCTTGTTTATTGTTGTTGTAACATTAATTTTAAAGTATAATTGTAATGTTACAATTACCTGAATCGAGTCGCTAGTTAAGAAAAAAATAGGTGATTGCAATTTCTTAACATTAATCAAAGAGATGGTCAGTTTAAACTGCTATTTTTGCTCTTGAAAAATTTTTATAAGCTATTAATATCTCTGCATAGTAAAATTTGAGTAATTTTTTCCTCTTTGACATATTTTAAAAAAAATTTCAAGGTTTTTTAATTTTTCAGTCGTGGTTGTCATTTTCATGGAAATGCCCATATGTATATTAGATCCATACCTTTTCTTTTTTCAAATGCTTGTTTGTGCAGTGTTGACATGTTGATATTTGTTACAAATAGGCAACAATAAAACCTTTTTTTTCATGAACTCAGAAATGGTAAAACAAATTTTAAAGAAAGTGACTCACATGCAACACACTCACACACACACACAAAACTGCAATCAATGCAAACACAATACATACATATTTATTTAGTATATGATAGAAATGCATCGACTACAAATAATTGCTTAGCAAATATTTGTTATTTTAATAATAAAGAGTTCTTAAAAGGATTTTTTTTTTATTTCAAAACTCTAAGCGTCAATTCTAGATAATTATTAAGTTATTCGTAGCATAAATAAATAATTGAGTTGGAAAATTTATACCTTCAAGTGTTGTGTTGTTTTTTTTTTCAAAAATAAATATTTGATTTATTTCAAAGCTCGAAACCGCTGAATTTTTGTAACGCTTGAAAACACTGAGATTACATAATTTAAAAGGACCTAGGCTAACAAATAACACTGAGCAACACGTAAAAAGTAATAAAAGTTGTAAGAAACGAACAAATTTAAATTTAGATTCCCCTGCCCTCACCCACACACTCTCATAAAAAAACCATTTAAACTTTGCCCTTTTAAGCCTAAGATGTATTCAGAAATTTTATAATGAACAAAGTTAATGTCTGAGTTTTATTTTAAGGGGGTTGAGATTCCCCTGCCCACACCCGCCCTCATAAAAAACCCCATTTAAACTTTGCCCTTTTAAGCCTAAGTTGTATTCAGAACTTTTATATCAAATGCAAAGAGGAACATTTTTCTGGGACATTTTAACCCTCTAGCTCCTCCCTGTATGGGTCCTTTTCGTTCTTTATAAAAAGGGGTCAAAGAAATAGCCTTAAAAAAGGATATATGTAGCATGTTAAAATGTTCTATGAAAATATTCCCCACGAAATTTTGTTATAAGTCTGTGAATAGAATAAAGATTAAAATTAAAATTAAACGCCATAACTTGAAAGACGTTGAAAGGTTAATTTTATGCTTGTATTTTGGCTAAACAAGGTCTTCGACAGTTTTATGTAAAATCTTACGGGAAACATTTTGATGGAACATGGTGGCATGGAATTCTTTACTGTTTGTGTGGAGAAAGGGGCAACAGGTATATAAAGGGTTAAATTACTCACGAAATATACTGCATAAAATTACACTTTAAAATATTGAATACATAGCAAGGCCCAAAATTTAACTTGAACACCAGCATTTAGTCAAAATTTTTAACACGTTTGAGGGTTAATTTCTTAGCTACTAATCCTTGCACACTAGCTACAGGAAGTGCTCAGCTGTTTTATGTAAAATTCTGCTAGGAAAATTTTCGTAGAACATTTTAACCCTCTAACTATTTTCCGTATGGCTCATTTCTGTCCCAATATTGAGTTAAAATTTGAATTCCGTTTGAGGGTTAATCAATTAGGCAATTAAAAAGCTTTCAGCAGTTCTATGTAAAATTTTGCAACGAACATTTTTGTGGAACATTTTAACTCTCTACATATTCGTGGAACATTTTAACCCTGTAACTGTTCTCCGTGTGGCTCATTTTTGTCCCAACGTTGAGACAAAATTTAAAACACATTTCAGGTTTAATCTATTAATACTTGCGGTTTTGGGTATGATATATACTCAGCAGTTTTATGTAAAATTCTGCGTGGAAAATTTGCGTGGAACATTTTAACCCTCTAACTATTCTCCCTATGGGTATTTTTTTGTCGCAGAGTTTAATCAAAATTTGAAACTCGTTTGAGGGCTAATCAATTAATATTTGCTGTTTGGGTATGAAATATTTTCAGCAGTTTTATGTAAAGTTCTGCGGGGAACATTTTTACAGCAAAGGCGACCAGCATTTTACTTAACACCAGAAATTGTACAAAATTGTAAACACGTTCGAGGGTTAATTTCGTATCTATTAACATTTGTATTTAAGATATAAGAAGTGTTCAGTAGTTTTATGTGGAACATATTAACCCTCGTAACTATTCTCGGTATAGGTCTTTATTTGTCCCAAAGTTAAGTAAAAATTTAAAACAAGTTTTAGGGTTAAACAATTAATACTCGCGTTTCGGGTATAAGAAGTCTTCAGCAGTTTTAAGATTTTAGAATACGTAGATGTATTCTCCGTATGGGTCTTTATTGTCCTTGTTAGAAATGGGGGCTCAAAAGTGCCCTTAAACAAAAATATAAAGGTCTCAAACACCACAATAATATTGGGCATAAAATTTCACTTTACATTTGTGAAGACAACAAAGCCCAACATTCAACTTGAAAATCAGAATTTGGTGAAAACTTCAAACATGTATAAGGGTTAATCTCGTATCTACGAATACTTGCATTTTAGCTACAAGAAGTGTTGAATAGTTTAGGTTAGCAGGCTGCTGGTAAGGAAGGGTGAAATTTAGAGTCCAGCTCACTTGGGTCCAATACAATAGTCCCTTTGTGGTACTTGTGTGGTGAAGAGAAGATAGTGAGAGAGGGTGCTAGGGAAGCAGGGATAATGATAGAGAAGGCAGGTGGTGAAGGAAGAGATAGAGCAAAGCTTCGTCCTTTTACAACTCTGCTTATTTTTTGCACGCTTATTTGCAGCGTTGCAGCGCCTCTGGTGGTAATGAGGCATATTAAATTTTGAAGCTGTGCTTAGTAGCAATTTTATTATTATTTTACTTCACCGATGATTCTGCTACACAATACCGACGAAGGAAGGCGCTCTGATGTTACATTAGGATTAGCATCCGCGAAAGCTGGTGTAGTTTTAGTGACCAGTGTCATATGCCTGCATCACTGGAACTTTTCCCACAACTTTTCCCATAACAACAAAGGACACTAATGTACATTAGAAAAATGCGTGGTGTTGTTATTTTAATGACTGTCGGAGACAGGGTTTGAACCCAGGACCTTCGGTTTTGTAGTGCTAACTACTTCAGCACCCTTAAACGGGAATATCGAAATAAAAACTAATATAAATCTTTTAATTCTACAAAGCCCGAATTTTAAACAAATAGCCAGAATTTTAAATTGCGCTCACTATCGTATACAATCGCGCGATTTACTAAATAATACAACCCTGATCTGATGAATTGTTATTGTCTTTTGAAAATTTTCATAGACTTCATAATACTCGTACCAGGGTTGTATTTTTGTTTAGTAAATCGTGCGATTGTGTAGCATATCGTATGACAGCCTTTAATAGTGCGTTTACATTTGAGCAAAATTTTGCTGCATTTCGGGCAAAATCTAATAGATTTCTCATACATCTCATCTCGTTGCTAGATTTTGTCGAAATCTACTTCAAATCTAGTAGAACTTAATGATGTAACTACGGTTTTTACTTTTGAAATTTGTACTAAAAAGAAAGTATCTGTTTTTAAAAAGGTGTATGAATTAGCTATACTGCAGTTGCTTGGTTGTAGTTTAGGAAAATGTTCGGTTAATGGGTTTTGTTTTGGATAAGAAATCATGATAAATGTCAAAAACAACTTGATGTGAACGGTATAGATTTTCATAAAGATTTTCATTGGAATCTGCTGGATTTCGTACAGGTGTAAATTTTCTATAAGGGTTAAATAATTTAGAAAATTATGTAATTAACTGGTTTCATATTTCACCAACTTGAAAATTTTTTTTCTTTTTTTGGTTGATACTATTTTTTTTGCTTTTTGTAGTTTGAGACAAAAAACTATGGAAATTTTTTTCCGTTTTAAAAAATCGAGGAGGCTATAAATTCGTTTGAAAGACTCCAAACATGCGAATGACCTTGACTATTTTAGTTATAAAGATGTTAAAGGAAAAAACTAGTTAAAGCTTAAACAATAACTATTGTTACATCATGTTTTATAAACTCTGCAACTCATATCCAAGTTATGATTTTAGTCAAAAGCCTTCGATTATTTTAACACAAACATTTTTATGCTGTATTTCGTTACATTTCTTTTTTCTCATGTTTTTATTGTTTTTAGAGATATTTTTTATTTAGTAGAGGATTTTTAGCTGCTGCTGTTTATCTTTTTCAATGTAACAAAATAAAAGTTTTTATATAAATTTTATTAAAAGAAAAACAACAAAAAACGTATGTGTATGATTTTAAGATTAATCATCTGACAGCTACAGCAGCTACTGGATTTTTTTACACAACAAGTTGATTCTATTTTTTTCATTTCATTTCTTTCTTTTGTGTGTGTGTTTAATGCTTTAAATTTATTTAAAAGAAACTCTTGCCTTAAAGTTACGAGCTAGAGATAAAGAAAAGCAAGGTACTCGTAGTCAAGTAGTTAAGTTGCTTGGCGTTTGGATTTCTGGCTGGTTTTAGTAGTTCATCGTTTCTTGCCCCTTTTGTTAATGGCTAGAGATAAAACTGAAGCGATTTTATTCTTCAAGGCAAAATAAAATGTTAACCCTCAAATGGCTGATGAGAGAATTAAAATAAATACATCTTATAAATTTTATTAAAGATAAAAAAGGGTGGCAACCTTACATACATAAATTAAATGCCGTTATACGCCAATTTCCCACGTTTCTTCATCTCTTATAGGAAAGAAATAATGAAGTTTATATGTCTCTTATAACTGACCCCTTAAGACCTCTTTTAAGCTTCATTAGGTTTAAATTTACAATTTTATAGAACTTTAGATTTTTTTTATCAGCTTTTTGCCATTTTTTCCATTATTTGTATTTATTTATGCAATCTATCTTTAAAGCCTTTAATTACCAAGTATTTATAACTGCATAGCTAGCTGGTGCTTTTTTTCTCATCTCCTTTTACATCTCCACATACTAGAATTCGCTTGAAAGCATTTAAAAAAAATTGCATAAACACTTTTGCAAAATAGTCCGTCCGTCCATCCGTCCGTCCGGTTGTTTGTCTCCCATATTAGTTTAATCTGGAAATGCAGTCTGAATAGTGCAAATCACAGTTTAAAGTCTAACTAGTGGTCATTAACATTGTAAATAGCGCTGCTGCATAAAAAGTCTAAAGACTTAAATCTGGATATACATACATACAGTTACTCACAAATATATTTTGCTTATGTAAATCTCAACAAATTTGCAAAAAGAATGCTATATAAAAATGTCTTCTTTGAAAAATTCATGTTTATTTTTTTGCATATTAAATAGGAAAAGTCTTAACTACAAATATTTTAATTAAAATTTAAAAACAAAAAATTATTTTATGAAATTTTTAAAAAAGAATGAAAAAAATCGCTTATTCTTCAGGTCACAAAAGTATTTTGCTTTTTGAATTCTTTACACAGATTTTTTCATTATTAAAGCAGCGTATTATGTTTTAATGTTTTGTGTGATATTCATTGTTAGATATGACCACTTGCAGACGTCCTAGCATAGATTCCACTAAATTTCAGAAATTTTTAAGTACTTTTTTTATACATTTCTTCTTCCTATACTCGTCCTAAGCACACTTTTGATAAAATGCTATTTTCCCGGATTTTTTTTCCAAATAAGCCCAAAGTTTTTCAATAGGACTCATGTCGAGACTTTGTGGTTTTATTGGCATATGTTTGGTATTATAAAATAGCCATAATTTAATGTCCAGGGATATATGTTTTAGGTCGTTGTCATGTTGAAAGTAATACCCATTGATATATTGATCCATTTGTTCAGCACTGGCATGTAGGTTTTCTCTAATAATGGACAACTATAGATGTTTATCCATTGTGCTTTATATAAACACCAACTTTCCTACTCCTAGTGCCGACGTACAGCCCCACACCATGAGAGAACCATCACCATGTTTTACTGTTGGCCTTATATTCTTAATAGTTAGTGATTTATTTGGCTTGCGCCGCACCATAAGCTGTCTATCTGACCCAAAAATTATAAATTTACTTTCGTTGCTAAATATTATCGTGTTCCCAAAATTAGAAGTCTGAAATTTATGTAGTTCAGCATATAACTAACGCTTCTGTCTATTAACTTCCGAAATCAAAGTATTTTTCTAGCTACGCTGTCGTTAGTATTGTTGGTTCTTAGAACTTTACGGATGGACTTGCCACATAGGTGTGTCTGTAGTATGCCCGTAGGGTCCCCTTTAGCATTTCTTTAAGATTTGGAACATATAAATGGTGGTTTTTCCTATTTTTTTAATAGTTTTTCTTGTGTTTCTCACCGTTAACAACTTTCCTCGACTTTTTCGTGGAATATTTTCAATATATTTTCGCTCTTTTGCACCTTTAAAAGTATTTGCTCTTGTTTGTCTACATCGACTAAACATATCACAAACATATTGGATTGATTTGTTCTATTATACAGATATAGAACGATCTTATTCGCATATCAATTTAATTCCTTTACTTTAGGCATTTTTTTAAACAAAAACTTCACATGTTCCACTCAATAAAAAAAGATTGGAACCATTTATGACAAAACAAAGCATAACAATTGCTATTACAAACGAATAGCAAAAAAAAAAAACAGATGTAACAACACAAATATTTAAGAAATAACGGGAACGCTAAAAGAAGCAAAATACTTTTGTGATGTTGAAATTGCGTAGTTGATACAAGAAAAGGCAAAAAAAGTATAACAATTAAATTCAAAGTTGTTTTTTATTTTATTTTCCATTCTATAGGCTTTGCTTTCTCAGTTACAAAAGAAATAAATTTAACATGTTGCCTAAATTTTCTATTTTTAATAAATTTATTAAACTTTTTTGCGTAAAGAATGTAGGCAAAATATATTTGAGAGTAACTGTACATATGTAGATAGAGAAGGGGAGGGCCTGGAACGACATAATGATGCACCCTTTTTAGCTGTTGTTATGTGCGTACAAGCGAAAGTACATGTAGTGATTATGAATTATAAAGCTAAATTGCAGCAGTAAGTTTTATTAGCTTTACAAAAAATAAAATAAAAGAAAAAAGCGGAAAGACAAAAACTTTGTGTTGCCATATTTAAGTTTAAAAAAAGTTTGCCCATAAAAAATTTTTCAAATTGACATTTTTAAATTAAATTATTGAAATACATTTTAAAATTAAATTCAAATTGAAAATAGTCAAAGTTAGTGAATATATACGCTAGGGACGTATTTTTGGGGCCGTTTTCACAACCTTCCGTTAGTTAAAGATAGGATTTTGTCTGCCCGAACAATGGCTCTGCATTATAAAACCTTCATTTATTCCTTTTTTTTATCCATTAACGTTCCTTTTCATAATGTACGAGTATGGTTAAAAGATAACAGAGACTTTAACGGCAAGTTTTGTATGAAGAACTTGCAGTTAAAGTTGTTAAAAATAAAATTTGAAGCATTTGTGTGAATGAAAAAAATCTAATATACTTTTGTTTTCTCATCACTTTCCTACACAATCGCACGATTTCTGAAGAAGTACAACCCTGGTCTAACTCTATCATGCCAGGGTTGTATTTTCTCAAAAGCCGTCCGATTGTGTAGGAAAGTGAATCCTAGGCTTAAGTTATCATTCAAAATTGAAACCATTTAATCTCTTTCAATTTCAATCTCCGATTGGCCAATAGCATATTGTGCATTCCTTTTAATTGTTTCGGTCAAAATGAAATATACATAGGTCGATAAGTAACAACTTCTTTTGGCCAGTTTTGAATAATATGGACAGCAACGGCAAGTGTTTTTTTCTAACTTTAAAGAGGAGTAACACTCAGGCAATGAGTGCCTACTACTATTACTAGGTGTTATCTTCGTTAGGAAAGGGATATTGATAGAGCAGACAGGTAGTGAAGGAAGAGATAGAGGAAAGCTTCATTCTTTTGCAACTCTGCTTTTTGCACGTTTTTTATACTTATACAGTGTTGCAGCGCCTCTGGTGTCAGTGAGGCGTATTAAATTTTTGGAGGTGTATTTAGTAGCCATTTTATTGGAAATTTACTACAACAACTGATACAAATGGTGCATTAGTGTCCCTTTGTATCAGTTTCATCAGAAAAATACATGGCGTTGCTATTTAATGACTGACAGAACCGAGCTCGAACCCAGGACCTTCGGTTTTGTAGTCAGCGTGCTAACTAATGTATTTGTTGTTAGTTAAGCTCGTCTATAAGCATTTCGCTGCTTTAGTAACACATTACTTCAAACACAATTCAAAAAGCTTACAACATCCCAATCCTTATAGACAAACTCTCAATAGATAATTGAGAACTACTTGATTGTGGTAGCTTTGTAATTCTCAATAAAGGCTGGTACTCTGTTCGAAGTTGTGAAACATTTTCAGTGCTATTGACTATTTCGCGTGAAAAATTTTACATGTACTAAATGTAGCCCAACTCGCGGTTTTTTTTTAATAAATTTCTCGCTTTTATGCGAAAAAAGCACTGCTCATGTTTTTTTCGCAGCTAAACTAAAATGATGCCAGACTAATTTTGCATGGAAAGACATGATTTTCCGTGTTTTTCACACCAACGGAGTACTACTCTTGCGAATTTATTTCGCAAATATTTCATACCAAATACCTTTATGTGTAGTTTGACAGCATTTCGCACGAAATTGTGAACAGAGTACCAGGCTTAACATATTGACAGTTTGTCTATAAGGATTGAGGTTATGGAAACTTTTTTGAGTTGTTGTCTACTGATGTGTTGCTTGAGCAGCAACGAAATCTATACGTGCTTAACCAACAACAAATAATTTTTTTTTTGCATAAAAATTTCTAAATTAATTTTGTTTGTCAGTTATTAAATTTTATTTATTGAAAATACTGTTTACACGTTGCATTTACAATATTGAAGCACATTTTCTCTATCCCGTTAAGACTTATAACTAATAAATTATCTGGCATCACTGGCCACTCTAATTCTACTGCAAGACATTTATGCAATTTTTTTTGCATCGAGTGCATATTCTTGTTTATCATTATTATCACAAAAAATGTTTATGTGTACGTACATATGTACGAATATGTGCGTATGTATGTATTTTTCTTTACACAAAAAAAAAAAATAAATGCAGTTGTGCATTTAATCTTAATCATGCCTGTTTAGAATTTTTAATATTTCACTCATTCTCAAACACAGACAAACAAACTATGTACATAATTAAATTGCATATCATTAAAGGCATTCCATTCTTCTTTACATCTTTCTCTCTCTCTCTCTCTGTCCTGCAGTCTTTCTTACACATCAAAAAGCGAGAATAAATAATGCTTTACTGCCAATGACTTAGTGACTGATATAATGAAAAAAAATGTCACATTTATTTAAATGACACCACAACGACAATGTGTTAATATTTAGAAAAATGCATTAAGAGGCAAAATATAACTGTAAATTTTACTTTGAGCAAATGCTTAAGTGTGTATTTATGATTTTTTTTTAATGTAATTGTTGTTACTGACCAAGTACGTGGCCATGCCATTTAATTTGGTGTGTTTGAGTAATTTTATTAGCTGTAAACATAATTTCTTTGATTTCTTTCGTTGCTATTGTGCATGCATTCACACATACTACATACATACATACATACATATGTAAGGTAAGTGTTGATTTTGGTGCGGGTTTTATTGCATACATTAAGTGCACTTTAAACAAGGTGTCATATTAAATTCATTTTAATTTTTTCTTTTCTTTTTAAATTATGTACATAATTTCATTGAAAATATATTTTTTATAATATTTCTTGTAATTTTATGTTTTTCAATTCTTATTAATTTAGAGAAACGTGCTTAGAAGAGTGTCAGTTTTTTTTAAACTAATAATTATAATAAATTTTTATTATACACCTTTGAGGGTATTTTACAAAGAGTTATGTTAATACTGTTTTAAAATTGATATAAATAAATGTAATAAATATACATGCGTGTGTATTTATGTACATACATAAACATATTTTAAATGTTAATTACACGTAAGGAATTTTAATATAAAGTCATGGGAAATTTTAAAAGAAATTTTAGAAGAAAAAAAAATTTTAAAAGAAAGATTTTTTGTTCAATATATTTTCTAAATTAATCCGGTGTTAATGTTTTAAAAAATGTATTGCAGGTGGGGGGAGGAGGGAGCGATAAAGTGGTTTCCATGATGTTGTTCACAAATATGGCAACTCTGTTATTACTTATGTACATATATATGTTTAATTATTCTATTTGTTACTTTAATATGAGTCGAATAGCGCCGGAATAGAGGTGAAAAAAAGCTCTCACTGGCGTGTAGCAGTGAAAAGCCTAGATTTTCGTATCAATCATAATTAAATAAATATTAAAGAATTTTTTTTTTTCGAATTGAAGATAATTTGAAAAATTCAAGTGATATTTTTTAAAAAATTAATGAGACTGATTACGTTGACTACGCCTAATACTAGATTAATGAAGACTTGAACGTTTTTCTTTAATTTAATACCAGTTGCGGAAACTAACACTGAGTTCGATTTTAATTAATTTTATTTAGCTGTTATCGAACTGTTCCTAGTATACATTTTATCATTATTTCTGGCATGTTCTGACACTCGCATATCGCATAACATTTGCGATTGTGACTTGAACTCGCAAGAGAGGTGTTCTGCAAATCGCAATCGCAAGACTTTTGGCGAGTTCAAATCGCCAGAGTATACTGAAGTGAGCTAATGAATTTGGCCTAAACCAAACTTTAAAGAAACATTAAAATGGTTAATAAATGAAATTAAATATGTTTTCTTTTTATTTTAATCAAAAATTGTAATAGTTTCTTAAAAGTTTTATTATAAAATTTAAATTTATAAAATGTTTTCTTGTTTTGTTCATTTTGTCTTTGCATTGTTTCAACAAACAGTTGACCTAAATCAATATGGCAAGACCCAAGCAAAACGCATGAGTTACAGAAGATGCTTGGTGACTTGCAACTTACGTGCGATTTGAAAACCATGCGAGTGTCAATTTAGAAAATAAATTTTTGCAGTATCGAATACCAAAAACTGGCACTGTTTATTAACATGGGTTATCGTTTGTTAAACAAATTTTTTATTGAACTAAACATTTTCCAACCGATTCATTTTCTGGATGTGTGTGAACTTGTTACAAAAATTACTTCATCTTGTAATTTATTCAAAGTTGCTAGTTGGTTTGCCTAATAAGGTAACGAATTCACTTATCGCTGTGGAAAATAGTGCAAAGACATTTAATCCTGCTATATGGTTAGCCTATTGCTTGGCCTGTTCCGAGAAATATGTAGGTCATTTGCAAAATTTTTGCTTTAGTAAAACGATTATTTTATGTCCTGTAACGCATGTGCTGGCCTTATGCCGGAAAACAGGTTTTCAGTAAACATGCTATCCAATGGGATCGCCAAATAATCAATTATCATATGACCAGTGTTGCAAAAAAATATTTTTTTTATTAAAAATCTTTCTGTGTTATTTTATTGAACAAGAATAAGTTAAAATTTATTTTGTTCCCAGGGAACTATTAAACGTAAGGCTAAATAACACAAAATATGTACTGTATAGAATATGTGTAAGATTATTATGAAGCAAATCAGTAGAATAGTCAAAAGACTCCTCAATAATATATTAAAAGTCCCAAAAGTCACATTTTTAAAAATCTTATTTTTATCTAAGAAATCTTTTCGGTCGTTTTTTCATGTCTAAAAACTTCAAAAATAAGATAAATCTTCAGATATGGTAACACTGATCATGGCTCCAAAGTAGTAATATTATCCCTTGTTTAATTTTTTTAAATACGAAATTTTTACATAATTTTTTATGAAAATTTTATTTACAAATTTTCCATTTTTGGTAGTATGAAAATTAAATAGCTTGTGAATTTTAAAAGAAAATATATTTATTATACCTGATTGAATAAATTTGTGATTTATAAAAAATTTACACGCTTTGATTTAAATTTTAATACCTCTAACTTGCTGGGTTGTCAAATTCTTCAAGTTTGTGCCTTAAGTCTTCTGTTTCAAATTGCAATATATTTTGCTGCAGTTGTTATCTCTTTCTCTCTCTCTTTCGTATTTACCTTAAAAATTTGTAATATATAGGTTTGCGTCTTAAGTCTTTTGCACCTTTAATTACCGTTACATTGAATTATGTTGTCATTTCAGTGTTGCTCTTTTTTTAAGTTTTTAAAAGAGCTTGTGTCTTAAGTCTTTTGTTTTGTAAAGCAGTTCTTATTTTAACATGATAAAATTTTTGTTTTTTGTTAATTTTATTAAAAAAAAAACAAATATTATTTTACTTTTAATTTTTTTATAATAAATTTATTTAACATAAATTTTAAATTAGTTTTTACCGGTAACGTTGGTGTTTTTTTGTCTTAAAAGTTTTTTAAGTAATTTTTTTTATTAAATTTATGTAAAATTTTTCTTTAAGACAGGTTTGTTTGTTTGCTATCCTTTTCTTACCAAGTAATAGTTAATGCTGCAGAAAAAAAATCGAACATGTTTAAATTACCTTAACAATACACAAAAGTAAAAAAATACTATAAAAAAAACCAGTTAGAAGTTGGATTAGAAAAATCACAGACAAATATTTGCTAACCTGGCCTGCAGCAGAAAACTCTGTGCACACACAGAGCTTTTTGTTTTTGTAAATTATACAAGAAGTCACACAACTATACCAAACATTTGACACAAGAAAGACCGTTAGAATTGAGATTAGCGAAAACATGAAATATAATGAGACTTGGCCAGCTCATAATGATGCGAGTATTTTTCCCTCTATTATATTTCCCTACATGCTTTTGAATTTAGGGAAATATATTTTATATATATATATATATATATATATATATATATATACTTGTAAATGAAATATGATATTAATACATTTTATTATATTTTCCAGTTTCCTCTTTATATGTTTTACTTGTGAAAATGTTATGGCTTATTTATGGTATGGCTCACTTTAGTTGTCAATGTAATTAGTAATGTAATTTTTTTCTTGTTTTCCCAGTAAAATATTAGTGCGCTGGATAAATGGCAAACTAAGTTTGTTTTGTTTTTTTTAACTGTCAAAAACATATTGTTATGACATGACAGGTGTCATATAAATACAGCTGTTTTGTGCTAAAGTTAACGAAACGTTTTATGTCATGTAATGACAGTAGCTTAATTAAAAGTATTATATAGATTCATATACATACATATATACATTTATTTTTTTATACTATACTCTCTATGTTGCTATTAAAATATAATTATTAGAAATGTTTAGCTTCATAAAAATGTTTTTTTTTCGACACTAATGAAAATTTATTAAATTAAAGAAGCTTGCTTTTATGAATAACGAATGGTGGAGATTATTTTCTATATAATTTTCTAGGCTTAAAGTATAATAAAGTAACAATAGTTTGAAATTTACTTAAAAAAAGTAGAAAAAATCAATCAATTTCTTTTTTTTAGAAAATCTGTTTGGTTTCCTTATTTAAGTGTCATCTTTTCAAAATTAATTACAATTTAATTTAAATATTTTCAACGCTTTTTTTTAGAAAAAAAGGTTATTCTGAGAGATCTTTTTAATTAACTTTTCACCATTTCTTTTTTCAGCTGCTTTGTATGAATGTTTGTGTTTGTTTAATGCTGTGTTGAGCTTTAAAAAACTGTTAAGAATATGATTGACAGTTTAACGCTGTGTTAACATCAGACAAGAAGTTTCTTACTTGCTTTTTTTTCTCTCAAATATACAAAAAAAATTGTGGACTTTTGTTATAATTACACACTAAATCGAATTTGTGTGCAGACAGTGGTTGATTTATAAAGAAATCACAAAATAATATTATAACATACTTATAAAAATTCTAAAATTAAAGTAAACATATAGTATATAGGTAAACTGGACAGATTATGCCATCCAAGGATGGCGCTGCATGACTAAGAATTTCTTTTATAGTTAATAACTTCATAATTTTGTTTAGCTGGAGATATTTTCTATGTCTAATAATTTAATTAATAGCTGGGGTTTGTCATTATATTCCTTGATGAAGAAATACCCCTTATCGTGATTGCCGTATTTCAAATTTTTTTTTGTAATAGATTAAAGAAGACTTCCACAGTTTTTCTTTAATCTAGTACCAAACTATCGTAGTCGTATTTGGAATACGCCAACCACGATAAAGCAGAACATAATATTTTGAGATCAATTTCTAAAACAATTAACTACTCCCATCTCTGTTCATAAAATATATCAGTGCAAACTAAAGTTAGATTAGCAACTGCATTTTCCAAAATGCCAAAATATAAGCTTGTGATGTGTCTAAAACAAATAACTACTCCCATGTCTGTTCATAAAATGCAACACTGAAAACTAAAGTTAGATTGACAGGTACATTTCTTTGTTGAAAAACATAAGTTTTTGCAATAAATTTCTAAATCAATTAACCACTCCCATTTCTGTTCATAAAATACAATACTGTAAACTAAATTTTCATCGAGAGCTGAATTTTAATAAATGAAAAAATTTCGGTTTTACTAAAATTTCCAGAAGAATTAACTACTGCCGTCTCTGTTCATAAAATATACAATACTGTAAACTAAAATTGCAGCTGCATCTGCCTTGGTTACAAAAACATAAGCTTTAGAGATAAATTTTTAAATTAATTAACTACTCCCATTTCTGTTCATAAAATACAAACACTGTAAACTAAAATTACATTAACCGCTGAATTTTCCTTGCTGAAAAAACACGCTTTTGAGATAAATTTTTAAATTAATTAACTACTCCCATCTCTGTTCATAAAATACAAACACTGTAAACTAAAACTACATTAACAGCTGCATTTTCCTTTATGAAAAAAAAATATGTATAAGCTTTTGAGATAAATTTCTATAACGATTAACTACTCCCATCTTGATGAAGAAAAATATAAGTTGTAAGATGGATTTTAACTACTCCCATCCCTGTCCATAAAAGTCTTAATATTCACTCTCTTTAGTCTCTCTTAAAAACTTGCCCCGTGTAAATGGGGTCGAGTGCATATCTATCTCTTGGATTTATTCTCTAGAACTGCTTTAAGAGAATAAAAATTCTTGTTTTTTTTAAATTGCTACTGTCACACACCCAATCCATTTGAAGGCCAAAAACCTCACAATACTAATGATAAACATCCCCAGAGATCGAAAAACTTTTTGCATCTCCCTTTTTAATAGAAAAAAATTTTTTCTATCTGTAAGCTCTTTCTAGTTAACCCAACATTCTTATGCGTTTTTTTTTTATAAAAGAAAAAAAAATAAAAAAAAATTACTTTGAGTTTAAAGCATGAATTTTTTCCATTGATTGCGTTACATGATCAATGTCAATGCAGTGACCTTTTGTTAGATAACATTTTTTTTCTTCTTTTTCTTACTTTTTCTTATAAACAATTTGCTGCTTAAAACTAAAAAAGAAGAAGTCTGTTAAGAAATACATTTTAAATAACTTAAACGTTGTAGAAGCAACAACAAAGGAATTACAAAACAATAATAACAATTTGAAAATAATAATAATGAAAGAAGAAGAATAACAACAACAACAGCAACATCATAATTATGATTATCGGCAACATTATTATCATAAACTACATAACATACACGATCAGCAGTAATGGAATTTTTGTAAGAAATTTACAACAACAAAACATATAGCAAAGATGTTGTAACGTTTTCCTTTCATGTGGCATGTTTAGAAATGATGCATTCAACAAATGTCCGGCATTTATATAGAAATTTTTTTTTTGGTTTATGTTTGCTTGATTATTGCACAATATGTTTGTAATGAGATTTTTTTGTGCCTCTTCTAATGTAAAAATTTTTTGGGTGAAATTTTTTGAAAAGATTTGTGTTCAGTCTTGTAGTTATCTTCTTC
This sequence comes from Tachina lurida, assembly GCA_944452675.1. NCBI lineage: Eukaryota > Metazoa > Arthropoda > Insecta > Diptera > Tachinidae > Tachina > Tachina lurida. The sequence continues at coordinate 10,000,982 of OX101754.1, read as the reverse complement.
TTTTTTTTCTATGATTATTATAATTTCGTAATTGTTTTCTTTTTCTTTTTAGTGGGTACATATTAATGGATAAAATTCCCCCAACTTCTTTGTTATTTATGTACAATTGAAAATTTTAAAGATTGCTGAAAAGTTATTTCTCAAGTGTCAGAATATTAGACAGTTAATGAAAGAGTTTGTGTATAGTTTCTCTTTTTTTTCGGTAATGCTAAGAAAAATAGAGGAATTTAATTTAATTTTTATAGCAGAGATTTCAAACAAATTATGGTGATTTTTAAATCGGAGAAAGCATCATTCAAAACTTTTGTTACTTCTTACTGTTTCAAAAATATAAAATATCCATGAAAGTTTTAAGTTAAGTGACGCAGAAAACTTGCCTTGTATAAACACAAAAGCCAATTCAAAAGAGAATCATAAAAAATTTTATAAACAAAACATGCCTGTGTTTAGGTAATATTTCTTGTATCCCTCAAACGTACCACCTTGTCAATGTAATTTTAGTTTATAGTGTTGTATTTGATGGACAGAGATGGGAGTAGTTGAGTGTTTTAGAAACTCATCTTACAACTGATATTTTTCTTCATCAAGGAAAATGACGTTGTTACTGTTAGCTTTTTTACAGTGTTGTATTTTATAAACAGAGATGGGAGTACTTAATCGTTATAGAAATTTATCTCAAAAGCTTATAAGTACATATTTGTTTCATCAAGCAAAATGCAGCTGTTAATATAACTTTGGTTTACAGTGTGGTATTTTATGAACAGAGATGGGAGTAGTTAATTAATTTAATAATTTATCTCAAAAGCGTGCTTTTTCACCAAGAGAAATTCAGATGCTAATGTAATTTTAGTTTACAGAGGCGGGAGTAGTTAATTGTTTTATAAATTTATCTCAAAAGCTTATGTTTTTTACCAAGGCAGATGCAGCTGTAATAAGTTCAGTGCAAGTCGCTGGATACTTTTATTATATTATTATCAAAAGCATTCATTTCAATCACACATATCCTAAACTCATTTATCTAAGAAACATCGTTTTTAACAATTAATTTATTTTATCATTTTATTTTATACAATTTTTAAATGAAAGAATTAAAAGTTTAGACGCTTCAATAGACTTTAAAAATATGCCCTAAAAAGTCGGGACACAAAAAGCTTAATGACTAAAACCATAAATAAGTAAATATATTTGCCTTAAACCTGGCAACACTGTTGTATATAAGATCACTTACTGCCCTATTTTAAACCACATTTTGTGACCATAGCAATAACTTAATAACATTTGGATAGAATTATAAATTGTGTCAAAATGTTTGTTCAGTTTCATTGGAATATATACAGTAAAAGGAAAAACGTGATAAAAACGTAAAAAAACCAAGGGGCGTGGCTCTCCTCCCACTTTTTCACCCACATAAAATTATGGCGTTAAAAGAGCTCAAGGTGTTTGTCCAGTTTCATATGAATCGATTGAATATAAAAAAAACATAACATTAAATACTAAGGGGCGTAACCCTGCGCCCACTTTTTTCATAAACATGTGATCGTTACTTTGCAAGCGAACTAGGGGTTTTTCCAGTTTCATCGGAATCTATTGAATAGAAAGAAGCACCTGAAATACAATATTAAATAATAAAGGGCGTGGCTCTCCCACTTTTTCGCATACATGAGATTGTGTTACTATAAGCACCCAAGTTTTGGATGAATCTAATAAATAGAAGCTCGTTAAATGTAATAAATTCAGTAAAGTGCGACTTTGACTCGCACACGAAGGGTTCCGTACCGCGCTTGTTTCTTTTTGGCGATTTTTTCGGTTTTTGAATTTTTTTTTTTTAGTTTAGGCGTTTTTTTCGTTTTGCCGATTTTTTGGATTTTTTTTTTTTTTTGCTTAATTTTATATTTTAATTTCAGAGATTTTTTCGGTTTTTGGGGTTTTTTTTAAATATTTTTTGCGACCCTGTTTTTTTTTTGATATTTTTTTGCATTCAAGCGATTTATTTTATTTTTTGTGATATTAATCCTTTTTAACTTTGGCGATTTTTCGTTTCGGCATTTTTTTGTGGGATTTTTTAGTTTTAGCGCTTTTTTATGCCGAACCCTAAAAAAGTAAGATTAAGTAGGCGTGGCAGCGCCCACTTTTTTTTAGCGAAAATTTTTGTTACTGTACGCACCCAAGCTTTGAGAAAAGTTTCATGCGAAGGAGATAGATAAGAGTACAAGAAATAAAATATTAAATTTCAAAGGCCATGACCCACCCACTTTCTCCCACTTTCTTAAACTCAAAATTACGGCAACACAACCAACCAAAGTGTGTGCGGAATATCGTAAGAAGCGGTTGAGTAGAATTACTTAAAATATAGCACTTAATTTTTAATGGGCGTCTCGCCGCCCACTTTTCAAAAAGACAGCCTCTGTGATTTCAGGTGTCAAAAATTTGTGCAAACTTTCTTAAGTAAAATATAATAATAAAAAGTACAACCGACTTAAAAATGTCCTTCGATGTAGCTCTGAAAATCTTTGAAACTAAAAAAAATGTTCCACTCTGGGAACTAGAAATAATTATTGGTCTTTATTAATCCAAATACCGGACTGAATGAATTTAATTGGAGGCACGATTAGCCGCCAAACGCTCCATTGCGTCAAGCATTTTTTTGCCTTTTAAAATTCCTTGGAAATCTCTATAGTTGGGCTTAATGGCAACATTTGTTGTTGTTTTGGTGTGATTGCAACATGAAAGAAAAACAAAAGCATAACAATAATAATAGTCGCAGAAATAACAAGAGACAAATGTCATATTGACAGCTCAGCTATCATGTAAACAATGTAAAAGAAAGAAATCAAACAAACAAATACTAAGAATAAAAACTGTTTTTGTTGTTGTTGTTGCTGCTACCCATAATGATGCTGCTGCTGCTTTAAGTTTTTTTTATAACTCTTGATTTTTTCTATTTATATTTATTTATTTATAAATATTTTATCTGTTGTTTTCTTTTAATTTATTTTCAAATAGAGGTCTTGTCGCTGGCTCCAATCTGCAACATTGTAAACAATAACAGTTGTAACAAGCATAAATAATTGCTGAGTAAGATTGGCTTTGGAAATTTTAGGTTGAAAAGTAGCAAAAAGCGAAAATTAGACCCTGAATCGGCAAAAAAAAAGAAAAACAAAAAGGCAAAATAAACTAAAAAAAATTAAGAAAGAAGCATTTGGGACATGTTTAACTTAAATGACTTTGAAGTCAGACAATTGTTTTTAAAAAGTATAGATGAGAGCTGGTAGGTAATTGAGCTGCAGTGAAACTGTGAACTTATGAGGGAACTGCACTTGTTTTAAGAAGGTCATTTAACATAATCAATATACATATTGCACAATTGGAGTCCAAGTAGCTTTTTTATGGAAAACTTTAGTTTTGTCTTTTGTGACAAATTGGCTCTAAACGGATTTCGTCATCTCCATATATTATAATTCATTTCATTAGAAGAGCTCAAGAAACTTTCCTGAAAATTTTGTGTTTTCTTGCACTTACGATAATTTCACCCTGAGGGGTCTATCTGAAGCTCCGCCATATAAGTATATTTTCATACATATATATATGTGTATATGTATAAATGTATATTTCGAGCTCAAGAAACTTTTCTTGGAAAATTTGTGCTATGTAGCTTATACAATTTGGTACCAAAGTGTCCTCACTACCCGCATAATTAAGGTATTAAATGAAAGAGGAGGGCAGGAGAGGCCTTTTCCTGAAATTTTTTTGGTTTTTGACGCTTCAGATAATTTGGCCTCAAAAGGTTTAAAGAATGATCAAGATGTTTTTGGAAATATTTTACTTTGATCTTAAAGACAATTTGATGCTAAGGGGTGTGTCTATATTTGGCGCTATAGCCAATGCATTATTTCCAAAAAAAATAAAAAATTATGTTATGGCAGGCCTTGAAGCCAACTACAATTTGGCTGGCAACAGTATATCTTCAACACTATGCTATGCATTGTTGCTAGGAGCTAAAAAACCTCTAAGGAAAAATTATATTCGTCGACAAGGGTCTATATTACTTCTTTTATTGCATAATTAAAACTCAATAAATGTTGCTGAAAAGTTTTAGTTATGCCGCTTACGATAATTTCGCTCCAAGGGGTCTATGCTATTTCCATAATTAATGTATTGCATAAAGTAGGGCTCAAGGGAGGTTTTTCTAAAAATTTTATATTTTGGCACTTAGGCTATTTTCGATTCAAGGAGTCATTTTACACCCTTTTATCAATGTGTTGCATAGTTACGGGTCAATAAAAGTTTTTCTAAAAAAAATATTTTTTACCACTTAGGATAATCTCGAGCCAAGGGGTATATCTTACTTCATTTATCAGTAGAGATCAAGAAATTTTTTTCTGATCAGTATTTGTCATGCCAGGTCCAATACATTTCCATAACTATGTATTTTAAGGCCGGTCGATTTGTATGGAGGCAAAGAAATCGCTCAAATTACAAGGAAAATCGTATTCTGGGGATCAAAATAAGAAACTTTGCCGAAGGAACCATACCTCTAAAATGTATTTTGATGTCCCGACTTTTGATCCAAAGGGTCAAATTTTGAAAAATCTTACTTTGACCCATTTAGATTTCCTCAATCGAGTCAAAATGTATGACCGACCCCCACTAATTTGGGTCCTTGTGGAACCACCCCTGTTGGGTTCCCGATACAAAATTTTGTGATTTTTTGAAATATTTGTATGGGGAACTCTAAATGAGTCAAAGTGAGATTTTTCCCTTCAAGAAAATTTTACCCTTCGGATCAAAAGTCGGGACATCAAAATACATTTTAGAGGTATGGTTCCTTCGGCAAAGTGTCTTATTTTGATCCCCAGAATACGATTTTCCTTGTAATTTGAGCGATTTTTAAATCGACCCGCCCTAATGTATGTATTACATTAGTAGGGCTCAAGGAAGCTTTTTCTAAAAATTTTATGTATTGGCACTTGCGCTAATTTCGATTCCAGGGTTCATTTTACACCCTTTGTTGCATGATTATGGATAAAGAATTTTTTTATAAAAATTGTACATATTTTGGCACTTCAAGCCAAGGGGTAATTTTCCATAATTATCACCCAAAAAACTTTTTCTTGAAAATTTTTTATTAAGTCGCTTACGATAATGTAACACCTAGGGGATGTCAACATTTACCACTTTAACAAATCTTTCTTCTGAAAATTTTAGATTTTGACTCTTGTGATAATTGCGTGCCTCAGTTAATTCTTATTATAAATCTGGCGCAACAAATATTTCTTCTACAAAAATTTTTTGTTTGGCTTTTATGTTTATTTGGAGGCAAGGGGTCGTTAGACACAACTTGAATTTTTTGTTTGTTTCATATACATAAACGTTTCTTAATTAACACGATTTCTTAAAAAAAATCTACAACTATCCCAACATTTTTTAAATAAAATGCATTAAACAATTTTAATTCTTTTTTTAATATTTAAAAATGTTGCATACTTTTTTATAAAATAATAATTACCACATGCTTACTTAAGTCGTTATGTAAAACAACTGGGGAGAGAGAGCTTAAAAACATAATAGCAACAATACTTAACATAACTTTTTTTAGTGGGAGCTTGTAATTAAATAAACACCAATGATGTTTAACAACAAAACTAATAAAACAAAAAACAACACACACACACACACACAATCTGTACTAAAAAAAAATTAAACTGTTTTGCTACCCATTATTGCAGTTAATGTTGGTAATTAATTACCAACAACACGATGGGTAGAATTGTGTAAAATTAAGAAAACTGCATTAAACGAAGACAACAATAACAACAACAACAACAATAACAACAAAGGTTTAAATAGTTAATGAATTGGTTCAAAGCCCGCATTTCGCACAGCAGGAATGAACATTATAAAGTTGAGGATTATAATAAAAGAAAACATACCCGAGTATTAACGATTATACATACAAGTATGCTGTTTTGTTAAATTAAAGCTTTAAAGCTCTTCCATCATACACAAACAAACTAAAATGGGCTTATGTAATGTTATTGTTATTATTAATTTCAAGACAGAATACAAAGGAAAAAAAAATTAGAGCAATTAAATATTAATGAAACGAAAGCGTTGGTGTGAAACTTACAAGCAGTTTTAATTTAACAGGCGAAATATCAGAAAATCTGGGAATTAAAAGATTTAAGAATTTTACACTTAGAGAAAAAAAGCTTTACTTGTTTAACAGGGGAATTGTATATGCCAAAAAAACATATTTATTTTATGGCAGAGGATAATTTTCGTCCAATTTTTTGGGTTAAATTACTTTGTCAAATAAAGAGTTTTGAGAGTGGCAATGCATGCGGTAAACACATAGACCAGTAGTGCAATTCAGTCATTTTTAACGAGCCGACAATTGTAATTTTTGTCGCTTGCAATAACGATTGTGTGATTCTGTAACTTCTTTTCAACGATACATATTATGTAGTTGGTATTTTCTGTTGATTTTTATCGATAGAATTAACAGCACATAAATTATTATCGCTTAAATAACGACACAGCTGACATTAAACTACAGCGAATATCGTTAAAAATGGTGCTAAATAGCAAATTCGATAAATTTTCGTTATAATTATTTTAAGGATGCGATTATTGTTAAAAAGAGTTAGTGAATCGCACTACAGAGAAGGCTACACAACAACACGACTATCGATTGCTACAGCTAGAGTAAAGAGTTGGTGAATCGCACTACAGAGAAGGCTACACAACAACACGACTATCGATTGCTACAGCTGTTGCTGAGTTGACAATCCTTAAGCGAATGATATTCGGCTTTTTCCGGAGCGTAGATACGATTGTCATGAATAATGTATTAAAAGACAATTATCACAATATTTCAGGCCATCGCTCGCTCAATCTGCAACTACGCTGTGTTCAATCCATTCCCAATATCATGCCACTTGCCGCAGCATCCTAACCACAAAAACCTTAGCGTAACGCTATATTCGGAGTTTGTATCCCCTTTTCTAAACCGTAATAAATGCTTCCCACCTTGTAGCGTTACGTAATATGTACATAGCCCCCTACACAGCATCCGGAAAAACTTTCGTATATACATATGAATATACACATGAATATTCCCCCTTATTGTGAATGGTGTCGTCGACGTCACATCAAGACAACAGTAAAAATTGTCACTTGTCTACTCTTTGTCGACAACAATTGACTACTATTAACATGCTCCATTAATTTACAAAGCCTTAAAGATTAATAAGAGATGTTCAATAAGCGCCAATTGTTGCCGATACACTTGAGACACTTGGAATAATTTTTCTTTAAAAATATTTTTTTTTTATCAATTTCGACGATTTACCACAATATTAAGATTTTATTTTATAAATATGTGGATAACTAAAAAACGAGTTATTTAAAAAAAAATAAAAATTGCGGTAATTGCTTCTTAACGGGAAGTTGGTCTCAGAAAATTACCACATTATAGTCAGATTATTTCTCTGCGTGTAAATATAAAACTCCCCATGGATATTTTGTTATTTATTTTATACTTTTGTTATTTGACACTAATTCAAAGCAACTGTTTTATAGCAAAAGTGACTTCATATATAAGATATTTGCTTCTTTTGTTTATTATTGACAAATTATTTTATATTTACTTTGATAAATTTGTTTTAATTAACAAATGTTTCAATGGATTTTTTTTTATTTTTCTTTGTGTTGTTTTATTTATTTTTTTTATCTTATTAAAAGATTTCAAATGAATGTTTTTATAATTTCGTGTCTTTTTGTTTTTATTTGTTTATTTTTATCTGAATACAATTTTCTAACAATATGTACGTATGAGTATAAAAAAAATTTATACGTTATATAAACGTACATACAAATGTAAATTAAGATGCGCTTAATAACTGTAAAAGCAACATTTCTTTTAAATAATTTATTGACTATTTTGTATGTTAAATGCAAATGAAGCTGCATGTAACAAAATGTGTAACAATTGCATAATAGCAATGAATCAAACAATTAGGTGTTCCCATCTCTGTCTGATTTCAGGTGATCAGCTGATTTTTCCTGCTGCTCTCTTTCTCTCTGTTTACGGCAAAGGCTACCATTGTTTAACATAATGTAACCTAGAGTAACAGCAGTTTTTGATATCATGAGATGAGCAAGAGAGGGAGCTAGCAAAACATTATCTACACATAATCTCAAAAGTGGCTGAACAAAAGTTGAAACGTGTGAACCGGATCTTAAATCAATTAACTTAAAGTAACGTTAGACAGAAGCAAATTATAAAAAAAATATGGAAAGTAATCAAAATTTAGGCTACTGGTATCATAGACTAGGTTTTTTGTTACCAAAGAAAGAAAAATACAAACGAATTCGAGCTATAACCGCCGAAAGAGCTTAAACGACACATTTTTTATCTCGTGTTTTTTACGAAAATCGATTACTTACGATCGCAAATGATCGATTTTTGTGCGAAAATTATGCTTGTCGCTTAAGGCTTTTTACGGTTATGGCACGAATTGATAACCGCCTCCTCTTTTGAACTCGATTAAAAATAGGAGTTTCTCAATTCGGTTGTATTTTTTTCATAATTCTAACTTCATAGCTCTCGTTGCAGTGTCATTTGTTTTAGCTCTACTGCTCACCAATAGATTTTTATGAAAATGTTCTTACATGTAAGGCTATTGCAATAACATAATCTGGTGTTTGTAAAAGTGGGTGGTGGTACGTCCCTAAAAATTAACTGAAATATTTGATGTACTCCTAATTAGCTGATTGTTACAGAGCTTGGTACACCGCTTTAAACTCTTGTAATCACAAGAGATCGTGTTTGAAAAAGGGGGCTGCACTACGCCCTCCAAATTTTGATATTAAATTGTGTGTAGAATCCTATCACACTTCTCAGACTCTTATAATGACACAATCTTGCATTTGAAGAAGTGGGCCCAGCCATGCCTATTTAGGATTTAGTGATAGTGTTTCAGGTACTTCCACTCAACTAATTCTTACGAAACTTTTCACACATCTTGAGCTCTTGTAATAACACGACTTTGAAAAATGGGCGGGGCCATGCCCATTAAAATTTATATATATTAATTATTATAAAATAAATAATTTTTATTTATATTATATACTCCTCCACCTATTTATCCAACACTTTGCAAACGTCTTGAGATCTTGTCATAACCCGGCCTTATGCCTACAAAGTGGGCGGGGCTATCTATGCTCACTAAAATTTTGTTTTAGATTTTATATACTTTTAATAAAGTAATTTTAGCAAAAAATTTTAAAAAATTGTAGGCGGGGCCACACCCATTAATTTAAAATGCTTTATATACTTCTGTCCAAAAGATTTCTAAAAAGGAAAATGTTGTACAAGTCTGGAATAAGAAAAAAGAACATAAATAAATCAAATAAATATTGTCAGTGTTGCCAGCTCTTATTTTCAGCTATTTTAAAAAGTTCCATGAAAAAAATTAATCAACTAATAAAAAAAATAGCCGCTAATAATATAAAAATAAAATGATTGTTAAAAAAATAACGAACTCAAAAGTCATAATTTTTGTCCACCTCTTTGGAACCGAATCCGAATAGATTTGTGGGTTGAGACATATCATGATGTTTTATTAAATTTTTATTTTTGTATTTTATTTACTGTATTTTAATTTTTAGTGTTTTTTTGAGTCAGTTTAAATATTATCTGGAAAAAAATTTGCTTATGTAAACGTTTTGAAAAATTTTATTTTCTCTCAATAATTACTTATTCTGACTTGAGTTTAACTGGGCGGAGAAGTTTAGCTAAACCTAGATTTTTAATCAATTAATCTAGCGTTAAATAATGATGTCTGGCCACTGGCTATTTTAAACTTACTTTAAACTTAAATTTTTAAAGCATGAACTACGGCTTATGTCACCAAAAATTTGCTGCTTGAAGTTGTGAAATATTTTTTTTTTATAATTTTACTTTATGAATATTTTAGCAGGAGGCATGAAAACTTTGTATTGAAACTTTCAGGCGAAATTGTTATTAAAAATAAAGTGCCATTAAAGATGCACTACAAGTGCTAGTAGATAGAAAAGTTTATGTTTTTTTTTCTTTCATATACATATACATACATATATATGTACTCGTATGTATATTATGATATTTGCATTTGAGTTAAACAGCTTTGAAAGCTCTTACAAGCAAGCATTGTTTTTGCCGAGATCTGATTGGCTGTTGTGCTCTCATCGGTGTGAAAGCACAAAGCTTTTTTGTAAAAGCTTGCAGCTGGTAATTCGTAAGAGAAAAAAATTTATAAAATCTTTTTGAATATTCTATATTACGAGCATAAAAATTAAGTGCCACATCGCACTTAAGTGTCATACTTAATCGACTTAAGCGTTTATTCATAAGACGCACCAAAATTTAGTTTACTTGTCATTTCTTTAAAGCTCATGTTTGAAACTTTTCTCATGACCTCCCGAGGGGGAATATTTTCATTAAACAAAAAAGTATTTCAGAATAAGATCTTGTATAAAATGAATCGTATATTAGTTTTTTTTATAACACATGCACACATTTGAAAGTTATTTATTACAACAATGACATGAAGAAAATTTCAAAGTTTTTATGGTCAAAGCGAGTTACAAAAAAATAATGCAATATTGTATCAATGTTGTCAATAATGACAAGACAGAATTTTGATGAAAAAAAAAACAAATATTCCAAAAAAAAAAAGCTTTACTCGTTTGTTCTGTAATATTGACACACACTGACATACATGAATACATATGTACATATGTTTATACAGCAAAGTATCATTCGATGCAGCAACCAGTCCACAAGTTTTTGTTTTCAATTTATATAAAAGGGCTTAACGATAATGGTCAAATTAAGTTTTTCTTTTATGAAATCAAAGACAGACTACTGACTCACTCGCTGAAAGAAAAATTAGAAAAAATCTTGGGAATCTAAACATGCATATAATGTTAGTTTTGTTCACTTTTTGAGGCTTTTTAAACAAGTCTTGAAAAAAATCAATAAAAAGTCAATTGAAACAAACATTTACCCCCGTATTCATAAAAAAATAAAATACCTACATTTCAAATTCGTTTCAAATTTTATGAATGTGGGGGTTAACATTTATCTAGGAAATAATAAAAAAAAATAATTTTTATCAATATTTTTCTTTTATAAACTAATGTTCTCTTTTATATATTTTTATTTCTTTTTAGGTAAGTCTTCAAAATTCTTTGCATCAAACTGCTTAAAATCCATCTCCCCGGTGAGTTGTTTATTTAAATATTTAAATGTCTTCCTTCAGCTGCCTGCACGTTTTTTTTTTTTGTTCAAAAATTTTTATCACACTATTCTTTTGCTTAAATAAACTTCCTTTAGTCTAAGCAAATATTTAAAATAAAAAACTCAAATCTCTTTTGATCTAGAGTTCTAATAAAAACAAACAACAACTTCAGTCACTTACTTCCTTGCAAACTCTCTCATACACACGCTTGAACACACACACACACGCACGCACACCTTATCTACCCACATTGCGTGTGCCAAAACGTCAATATTGTGAAAAATTTATTACGTTCACTTTTATCGCATAAATAAGTGAACAAAGTAAAAGAAAATAAAAATAAAAACTAAATCACACACTATAAACACAAAAAAATTAAAAAAAAAAAAAAGTAAAAACTGTGAAAAACAAATTCTTGCCAGAAAGGAAGACTTAAAAAGGCGCAAAAGCAAGCGTACGCCCTTTTTAAGTGCAGTAAGTGCAAGATTCCATTAAAACACTAGGCAAAAAAAAGTGAAAAAACTAAACAACAAATAATGGTTAATTTAAATAACTAAATCGAAAAGATCTAGCCCAACCTGTCTGCCTTTAATTTAATTTTTTTCAGTGTATTTATTCCTGCTTGCGTGTTACGATCTTAAATACAAGATTCTGTTCTTCCCTTTAATTTGTTTCTCCTTTCTAACGCTCCTTTTAAGTAACGCAGAAACACTAGAAAAATAAATAGCTAAAGCACAATACAATATTATTTCGTACTCGTATAATTTCAACATTAAAAAAGAAAAGGACCTTAACTAAAATGTACGACAAGTAAACATTTCATTGGTTAACGAAGGCATTGCCATAATGCCTTTATTATGGCGTCTAAAAGCTAAATACCAGAAAACTTTAGCACAAAAATACAAAATAAAAAGCAAAAAGATCTTTTGGCCCAAGTTTAAAGCTGCAACTTGTGTTTGCTATTTGCTCAGTTGCTGAAAAAGGTTTGGTTTAAGTAAAAAAATTCAAATACCAATTTGAAAATTTCAGTGTCATAACTAAGAATTTTTTTAAATATTTTCCTCGCCAAAAAATGTTTCCAAAAAAAGTTAGTTATGTGCTTTAAAACAACCTTTTTTTTCAATCTAAATTTTATTAACCACGCCAAAAAAAATTGAAGTCTTAAATCTATATACATACATGCATATGTATATATTATATTTTTTCGCCTCTGCATATTTTATTCACCACACGTTCGAAAAGCAAAATCACTCCAAGTAAACTTCACATATCTCTTAAATTTAATATAAAAGCTTTTCACCTCAAATTAAAAAAAAATTTATTGCAATATTTATTCACCACACCAAAAAAGTTTCCCTCACCAATAAAATTTGTCCTAAAAAAATACGCACACAGCTTTTTTAAATTTTATTAATTAAAATTAAATCTTAACCCCCATATTCATAAAATTTAAAATGAATTTGAAATATATTTTATTTAAAATTTTTTATACAAAATTTTTTTAAAAATGGATTTCAAACTTACGCTCTGGCCCACGATGTCACCAGAAATCGTTCGATCGACAACTTGTATTGCAAACAACAATAACTTTAGAAAATTTGTTGTTGTTTGCAATACAAGTTGTCGATCGAACGACTTCTCGTGACATCGTGGGCCAGGCCGTTATTTTATTTTTTTAAGAATATGGGGGTAAATCTTTATATATAACATATTTTTTCACATCTATATATTTTATTCACCACAAATTTTTGAACGTTTGAAAAGCTTAATCCCCCCGAGCAAACTTCACATTTCGCTTATACTATCTAACATACCCGCTTTTCATCCCAAATTTGTTTCTAAAAAAAATTTGCTTACAGTTTTTTCTCCTCTGTATAAAAACTGTTTCCACCTTTAATATTTATTCACCACATTAAAAAAAACAGTATTAAAACACTGCACGGCTTCTCTCATGCCTGTATAAAACATTTTACTCACCACTTAAAAATGTTTCAAAAAAAGACGCACTTGCTTTATTCAACATAATTTTTTTTTAAGTTGTATAACCAAAAAAGTTTTACTTTTTTCAAATAAAGTTTTTTCACTTCAATATTTGGTTTCACCACAAATGTCGGCCGTTGGAAAAGTAAAATTTTTTCACATCTAGTTATCTTTACGCTTTACACTCATTTCTAAAATTTGAGCACCAGCCAAAAAGGTTTTGTCTCCAGGAAACTTGAATTTTTTTAATTTTACACGTGAATCTATTTTTGTAAAATTTTAACTCCAGCACAAATATCTGCTCACCGAAAAATATTATTCTGCCAAGAAAAATCGTTCTCAGTGATGCCAACTCTTGGATCATCAAAAGCATTGTGAGAGCATATAAAAATAGGTTAAAAAAGGGTAAAAAATTGCGTGTTAAAAAGCACTAAACTAAATATTCTCTGTTATTTATGTTTTATATAAATAAATATTCTCTGTTCCTTATGTTTTATATAAATAAATCTTTATTTTTTGTTTTACTATGACATATTAAATCGCTATACCGTACATTTTTTTTTAATTACCTCAAATGCATACGAGGGCGGTTCGGAAACTTCTTAGCCTAGCACAAAAAGCGCGGTATAAACAGAAAAAAGTTAAGTGTTTTGGAAACTTCCATCTCTGCTATGAACACATGTTAAATATTGTTTCGATCTGGCAACTCCTTCATATAGAAACATCTGTTCACAAAAGACGCATCCGCGATTTTTTAACAATGGAAAAATTAGAAATGCGTGGTGTCATTAAATATTTACATAAAAAAGGTTTATCGGGACAAGAAATTCATAATGATATGGTGAATGTGTTAGGTGAACGCGCTCCTTCATATGCAACAGTAAAAAATTGGGTTGCTGAATTTAAACGTGGTCGTACAAGCATTGAAGATGAACCACGTAGTGGACGTCCGAAAACAGCAACAACAACAGAAATTGTAGCCAAAGTGAATGATATGGTATTAATTGATCGACGAATAAAAGTGCGTGAAATAGCTAATATCATGGGCATCTCAAATGATCGAGTCCATTTAATTTTGCATGAAGAACTACAGATGAAAAAGCTTTCTGCAAGATGGGTGCCGCATTTGTTAACAGTCGACCAAAAGCGCATAAGAATGAACATTTCTCAAGCTTGTTCGGATCGTTTTAAGCGAAATAAAATGGATTTTAAGCGTCGTTTCATAGTTGTTGATGAGACATGGATCCACCACTATACTCCAGAGACAAAAGAACAATCCAAACAATGGACTGAAGCTGGAGGAAGTGCCCCAAAGAAGGCAAAAACAATTCAATCGGCTGGTAAGGTTATGACAACGGGTTTTTGGGACTTCAAAGGTATTTTATTGATTGACTATCTGCAAAAGGGTAAAACAATAAATTCAGAGCACTATTGCAACCTTTTGAATCAATTAAATGTACAAATTCGAGAAAAACGTCCTGGCTTACAACACAAAAAAATAATTTTTCATCAAGACAACGCACCAGCGCACAAGAGTGTTTTAACAATGGCTAAAATCAACGAATTAAAGCACGAGTTGCTTGACCACCCACCTTATTCTCCTGATTTGGCTCCTAGTGACTTTTGCCTGTTCCCAAATCTAAAAAAATTCCTTGCTGGCAAGCGTTTTACCTCAAATGAAGATGCAATTACAGTTGTAAACCACTATTTTGAAGACCTTGAGGAAAACTATTTTAATCAAGGGATAGAATTGCTAGAAAAGCGTTGGACTAAGTGTATTGAAGTTTCAGGAGATTATATTGAAAAATAAAAATATTTTTGAAAAACTAACTATTTTTTATTGATAGGCTAAGAAGTTTCCGAACCGCCCTCGTAGTGCCTTGAACTCACCTTTTGCTGGTCTAAGCCACCTTTTGAACTCTCGATAATTGTTCCAAGCTTTTTCTTAAAGAAAATCATAAGTTAATAAGATTTAACAAACAATTAATGCAAACTTACTCTATAGAAAAATATTTAATTTCATAAGAACTAAGACACTTTTTTGTTATTTCTAAAATTTGCACAAGTAACAAATCCATGTTTTCTAAGGCTATGTTCAGACGGCAACATGAACCACTTGGTTCGCTCTCTGAACCACGATTGCGAACCCTGGTGTTCAGACGACACCATTCGTGGTTCGATTTGACAAATATTTTTGATGCAGTGATGCCAACTTAGAACTTTTCGTGCTGGATTTAATCCGTTTCCAGTCACTCAAAACGCGGAAAAAACACGAAAATCTAGCAATTTTTATAATTATCAGGCCTGTCACAGAAATCATTTCATTTCATTTTCGAAATTGTTTTGATTACGAATTTTTATTTCGATCGATTTTGTTTTACCTTCTTCAGATTTCGATCGATTTGTTCATTCCGAAAAAACGTCAATTCGATTGTTTTCAATTTAAATGTGGCAATATTGGGCAACAAAAAAAACACATTGTTGCTCGTATTAGAAGATCAACAAAATACCAAAGGATAAATTTTTTTTATTGAAGTGAACCAAATTAAAAAAATTATACATTCATTGTCTGCAATTGCAATAACTGCAATTTTGGATGCCCAGAGCGGTCAAGATTTTGCCGAAAAATTGCTTCATATCCACTTTCATATCCAAACGTAGTGTATGTGTTAAAGTTTTATATAATTTTATTTTAAGGAATAGAATATTTCAGTTTTTATGATGATGCATTTTTTCCTTAAGACTTGAGAAAATATCTTAAATATGTAAAAAAAATTAAATAAAACAAACATATTTTAAATAAACGGTTGAAAAAAATTTTTCTTTGTTGAAATAAAGTTTCAAACTGATTTTTGTACTTTCACATAGTGAAAATTACAATTCAGAGCATTATTCATCGAGCAAATTCTTCGTTTTTCGTTTTCTGCAGAACCTAATTACGGAAATGAAATTATTTCTATCGAATTTGGTTTCAGCCCTTTAGCCCCTTTTTACTTTTTGTTCAATATGGCTAGATTTTAGTCTTTGTGAACTTCCTTTAATTTAGCAATATCGACTTTTAACTCATTTTTATTTTGTTAGTTTACCAATTTAAACAAGAAGAATAATATAGAATAATCTTCTATTTCTTCGAATTTTTTGTGATTTGAAAGATATTCAGTATATCCTAAGAACATGATAATGTATGTTTTTGAAAGAGCAAAATATTGAAATTTTGTATGTATGTACTTATGTAAACATAGATACATACATATGCATATATACTTCTATTATGTATATATGTAGGTACACTATTTATATCTACCTTATTAAAATGTAATATGAAATGTAATATCTCTAGCTAATGTACTTATGTACTCGTATGTATTGATCTTATGATAGGTACATATTAATTTTTAATAAATTACTTAACAAAATTTTTTGATGCTTTGATTTAAAACAGAAAAATTTTAAAACTAGCTCCTTTTCGCGCTTATTCAAAAAATTTTACTTTATTTTGCGCTAAATGCATATTTTTTCAATTTGGCGCTTTTTCAAAAAAATTTTACGCGCTTTGAGTATCAAAAGTTGGCATCACTGTTTTCATGTATATACATACATGCATACATATATACGTGAATAGTTGATACGCGTTTTATATTCTGTGTTATTTGCTTTTTTACAGTAGTTTATCTAAATTAAGCAACAATAATTAATAAAATGTGTTCTAATATTATTAATTCATACTCGCAATAGTTTTTTGTGTGTTTTTTTGTTTAAAAATGTGTATGTGTATGTATGTACTCATTTTATTTTGATAGCTAGTTCAGATAAATTAGCGATAATTTGTTATCAAAACTAGCGATGATAGCAATTTCTTCATGGTTCGCAGCTAGGTTCAAAATGAACCAAGTTGGTTCGCTCTCAAAAATTTGTATGGCGAACCATGTTGATTCAATCAAGGTTCGACCGCGAACCGTGAATGGGAGAGCGAACCTCGATAATTGCTGTCCGTGTGAACATACTATAAATGTATTCGCTCATGCGAAGTAAAATCGTTGCTCAACAAATTAATAAAAAAATGTCTTATAAGGAATTAAAAAAATTTATTGAGAAAAGTCGAAACGTTTGCTTCTTTGCTTTGTTTAAGTTGTAAAAATTTTGATTATTGAAAAATCACTAAAGAGCGCTGCGAAAAATTGTAAAAAGCACTGAAATGGGTATTTAATAAAGTTTCGGGTACTTAGAAAAGAAAAAAAGCACCAAAAAAATACCCGAAAAGCACCAAAATGGTAACGCTGATCGTTCTTTTATTTTAATACAATATTCTCACCTTTATTCGCCTCAAAAGTTTATTCACCACCTCAAAAGAAATTGTGTATTTTTATATTTTTTTATTGTTATAATTTTAAATGTTTTTTTTTTTTACAATTTTGTATATCTATTGTTAGAAACAAAGTTTTGACAGCTGGAAAAACGAAATATTTCCAGTTTACATAGAACTCTACTACAAAAAAATTCTTTTCCACACCACAAACCATTATTCACCACATAAAAATATTTGGAAAAAATCCCCCGTAAGACATAGTTTTTCCACCTCTACCACAAACCAAAAGAAAATTCTCCAAATATACGAGTAATAAATAAATACATACATACATATCTGAATCAAACAGTTTTTCATTAGTAATTAGTGGTTACGCTTTTTTGGGCACATGGCACACAAGAAATGCCAGATGTAAACTCAGCCCTATTACTTGCTATTAGTTGAAATTGTTTCCCGGGAAAAATTTCTCACAAACTTTTATTATTTTATTTAATTACCCTCAAAATTTGTCAAATTAAGTATCTGTACAGTTTCAACAACTTTTATTCAGATCATAATGAATAATGCTAGTGTTTGCCTCAAAAATTTATTTACCCAAAAAGATCGTTAGAAGCGAACATTTATTTACAGTAGTCTCCAGTTAACTGACTTACCCGCTGAATAGATTCGAACAAAATGCAACTTTGTGGTTGAAAGAAATATGTATGTATGTAAATAAATAATTGCATAAAAAATTATTCATTTTCGAAAAAAAAATTACTTAAGCGGAAATTACTGTATATATAAAATGACTTAGATCTTAAATTTTATTCCTCACAATGAATTTACTATTTACTAATTTGTTTCTCCAAGAGCTTAAGAGCTCCCCCTCTCCTTTCCCTTCTCTGCTATAAACTCAAGACTTTGCAAATTAAACTTGGCGTGTGTGGAAAACCCGTCTAATAGATAAACAAAACAGCCCAATCATGAACAAAAATTCCGCTCGAGTTTTTTCACTTTTCCCTTTTCTCCTTTATGATGAATTTGTTTTTTCCCTGTTTTTACCAAAAAAAAAAAACTCCCCGGGGAAAAAGTAGGTATTATGAACGCAATGGAACTTGCTTTTTTCACTAAAATTCTTTCCCTTGCAAAACATATATAATACTCCATGAAAACGAAATTTATATACATAAACTTGTATTTTATAGTTCTTTTATGTGAAAAAAACACAAATAATGCCCAAATAAATCATTTATAAAATTATTTTTCACATATTTTTTCAATTTGGTGAATTTTAATCATTTTATTTACTCACTCTCTCTCTCTCTCAAAAAAAAAAAAAAAAAAAATGTCAACAAACAAGCAAAAAAACGAGCTTCGTAATCAGCGATGCCAATTTAGCGCCTTTTGCGCTAGTTTTAGCGCGTTTTAACTATGCCAAACGCGATTTTTTTCGTCTTAGCGCGTTTAATAAAAAAAGCGCTAAATTAGCGCGTTTTGATTAGTCGAAAATATCATTTGAGTTCAATATCTTTTTACTTGTTTGTATAAATTTAACAAAATTTAACTTTTTGTTTAAATTCGTTACTGATTCAGATGTTGCAAATACAGTGTTTAGAATTAAAAACGCATTTTAATATTGTAAATGGCAAATATTTGAAATTTTACAGTTAAAAATATGTACTCGTACTCGTGACCCCAAAAATGTATATAACTTATTAAGCATCTTTCTATTCTTTTTGTATGTACTTCAAAAAGCATTTGAATCGCAACACTATTCGACAATTTATATAAGTTGTTACAAAGTTTGACAAATAAAATTAAAATCAAAACTAAGAATTTCGAATATTTGGAAGGCGAGACTGACTCCGTATTAAATGATTTTAGTTATTTATTATATAATTTCGAAGAAACAATATGTACGTTTTATTCGAACTTTATATAAATATTCAGAACAAATTTAAGTGTGTATAAACTTATTAAGTAGCTATAGCTACAGTTGCTTAAAAATTAAGTAGGTTTACGTTTCGAATAAAATATACCTAATATTGCATAATCTGAAAAAGAGTTACTTAAAAATTAATTGTACTCGTATTTACTAATACATACATCGACCTTTATTAAAATTTAATTTAGCGCGTAGGAAAATAGCGCGTTTTGACTATAAATTGTTGATAATGCTGTAACTTAGCGCGTTCTAGCGCGTTTTGAGAAGAGGTATAGCGCGTTTGGGTTATAAATAGTTGGCATCGCTGTTCGTAATGCGGTGATGCCACGTATTACTCTTTTTTGTTCCCAAGGAATTTAGGATTGGAGGAATGTTTTCTCAAAAAATTATTCTAATTAAAATTTTTTTAATATTTAAATTTTTATATTTTGCAAAATTAAAAATTATTCCAGCAAATACATTTTTTCACCAGATGCTGTTAAGATGGCCTTCGCTGAAAATAAAGTGCTTAAAATTCGTTTTAATACGCCAATTTTTGTTTTAGCTATTTTAGATCTATCAAGGTTTAATTTTCTTTTTGTTTGCTGTTGTTGTTGCTGTTGCTGTCGTTCCTGTCTGTTTTAAGGAAGCTATGTGGCCTTTGCATTCCCTTGGCTAAAGCTTATCAGTTTTGTAATTTTTTATAGTTTTCTGCTTAACTTCATTTCATGTTTGAATTTTTATAAATTCAATTTTATTTTTATTTAAACGTAAAAAACTCAGCTTGATGTTGGAACTAAAAATAACTACATACTACTGGACTGCAGCAGCTGCTGATGTTGCTGATGTTGCTTTGCTGTTGCTGTTGCTGTTGCTGTTGCTGTTGCTGTTGCTGCTGCTTTTAATGTTTTGCGATCCCTTGTTGTTGTCGCTGCTGTGCCCCCCAATTCTTTTACTTGTTGCATTCTTAAGACCAAAAATGTTTTACAATGTTTTAGAGCATGTTCTTTGCCAGCCAGTCAACCGTTCAAAACCAACCAACATTCAACTTATCTTGGCCTTTGTGCAGCTCCTCGCATAGATTGTCTCTTTGTTTTTATAACATTTTCAATATTATTTAAGTCTGGTTGTTGTTGTTTTCTTATTTTCTTCGGCTTATTTCTGTTGCTGTTTAGTACGTACGCCAGGGATCTTTCTGGACAGATGCTATTAAATTGATAGCACTTTGGCAGTCAAGCCAACAACAACAACAACAAACAGGCCATACTCGGCTGCTGAAGCAGCAGCAGCAGCAGCAGCAACAACTGCATGCAGCCTTCGTAGAGATATGTGCCCTTTTGTTCACAATACTTTGAAATGTGCATTATTTTTATTTTTCATTCCTCTTAATGTTGCTCCTTTTTTTTTCTTGGCATACTGGAAGGAAAAAATAAATAAATAAAGAGGCTAGATGGACAACAATGTTGTTTTATTTGTTTGTTGATCGTTATGGGTTTTAAGAGACATTTATAGAAAAATTACAACAACAATGAGAATACAACAGCATGTTTATTTAAGGAAGAAGAATAAATGGTCAACAACATTAAAAACATAAAAATACGTTATAAAATCATACGAATGCATAAAGCTAAATTTAAGCAGCAGGCCAGCAAAGCAGTTGTATGTATCGTAACGATTTTTTAAAGGAATTTTCTTGCTGCTTTTTTTCTTCCTTTTTCTATAAGAAAATTTATTTTAAATTTTTTTATAGCTTCTTCTGCCTCTTGCTTAAACATCCATTTATTATTTAATCAGTTTTCTTAAAGATTAGAAAGAACTTGATGGCAAATTTTCGTTAAGGCTAAAATATACAAATTTCACAATTCATTTGTTCGAAATTGAATACTTAGTTCAAATCCTCAAGCTTGGTTTTGAACTTAAGAAAACAAATTGGAAATGAATTTTTCTAAAATGGAGACAAAAATGGAGCAAAGATGGGAATTTTGCTAAACCCAAAATATGTCTCAAAATTCATTTGTTCGAAATTCCAAGCTTAGTTCGAAATTTCGAACTTGATTTGAAAATGAATTTGGCTAAAATGGAAACACATCAAAGCTAAAAATTATTTACTTTATTTTGGAAATCCTAAAATATGTCACAAAATTCAATTGTTCGAAATTCTAGGCCTAGTTCCAAATATGGAAGTTCATTTTGAACCTTACAAATTAAGATGGAAATTAATTTGGCCAAAATGGAAAATAATGAAAGATCAAAATATGTTATTTCAATTTGGAAAGCCTAAAATATATCTTAAAATTCACTTGTTCGAAATTCTACGCTCAGTTCGAAATTTCGAACTTAGCTTTGAACATTAGTATGTAAAATTTAAATAAATTTTGCAAAAATTAAACAACATCTAAGATTGAAACTAGCCATTTATAATGCATATTTCGAATTTTCGGGTTTAGTTCGAAATTTCGAAATTGATTTTAAAATATAAAATATGAACCAAATTTTTGGAAAAAATGGCTAAACATCAAGGATCAGAATTGGTATGCTTGAAAATTAAATTATCAGGGCAATTATGAATAAAATTCGCGAGAAATTTCTCCCTTTTCCAATTAGAATTTTATACTTTCCCTATTACTTCCTATTAGTTGGAATTGTTCCCCGGGAAAAATTTCTCGCGGAATTTTAAAAATAATGGCTTAGTTCGAAATTTCGAACTTTAATTTTATACGTTAGGTATGTAAAATTGGAATAAATTTTACAAAACTTTAAAACATTAAAGATTGAATAAAAACATTTATAATTTTGCTAAATCTCACACTTAGTTTGAAATTTCGAATTTGCTTTAAAAAGAACAACATCAAAGATCGAAGCACGACGTTTATTAATTATTTGTTCGAAATTTCGAAGTTAATTAAAATAAATTAAAAAAAAAATTAAAACATCAAAGTGCGAAATTTTTTGTTTATGCTCGAACTTTCGAAGATACAACCTTAACCTCAATTTGCACTTTTTAAAAACATCAAACAGCGAAATTTTTATTTACATACATATGTTCGAATTTTCGGAGTTAAAACCTTAACCCTAATTTTCACTGTTCTTCACTTAAATAGAATCTATTTATTGCAATTGCTTGAAGTATTTACGCAAAATATTAGATTCTAAATCTAGACTTATTTTCGAACTTTCGAAATACATATGTATTTATTCAAAGACATTCATATATATGTTCTACTTACATATGTATTTAGAAAATATATTTTTGACTTTAATTTTAAAGATTAAATTAATGCTAGCCTCTCAGTCCATAGGTCGTGGGTTCGATTCCCGTCATAGACCCTGGGTGTTTTCTGCAGACAAGCTAATCGCTTCGCGGGTTGTGTTTGTTAAAAAAAAAGATTAAAAAAAAATTTCCTTATATTTTTATATGTTCGAAATTTCGAACTTCGGTTTTAGCTGTTAAATTTAAGTTAAATGTAACTATAAGAAATAGTTCTTGTAAAATTTCAAAAATATAAGTATGTTCGAAATTTCGAACATAATTTCGAATTTTCGAACATAATTTCGAATTTTCGAAATCAGCTGAAATAATAATTCTGAAGCCTTAATATCATAAAATTGCATACTTTATCTAAATTGTTACTATTTTCATGTGTTTATTTTATTTCGAAATCTTCCATTGGAGCAATTGCTTTGATGTTGTATTAGTGCTACGAGTATATTACAAAGTTTTAAGCTAGATCTTAAAAGGAATATTTTTCTTTAACAATTTTTTTTATTTTTAATTCGTACGAATTTTGAGCAAATCGTGTAAAAAATGTTTGTTTAAAGTTTCGAAAAATTAAATTTAAATTAAAACAAAAAGTACTTGATTAAAATACGAGTACTACAATTTTTACTATTTGTCATCGATAAGACAGAAAAGTATCAGGAATGTTTTAACAAGTGTGAAAAATATTGTTGTGCCGGTATTCCCATCCTTGATAGGAATTCATGTCTTATCCAGCTTATCCTGTTTAAAGATTGACTTGAAATTTTTTGAAAGTCCTTAATTTTTGCATCCTTGAGAAATTTAAATTAGTTATTATTATTTTTATTTAAAGAACTTCATTTTTAATTAATTTTTATTTATAAAAAAACACTTTCAATTTATCTTCATTTATTGATTTTTATTGCATAGAAATTTTATCACAATTCAACAAAAAAATCATTAACTGAAAAATTTTTTTTTTCACATTATTATATTGTTTCTAGTTTTGTTATTAATTAATTAGGGAAAGATAAATTAAATAACAAAAGACCTGTTCCATAAAGTTATTTACTTTGAAGTGAGAAAAAAATATATGTTTGTTTTAGACAAATGAGTTTGGTGTTTATTAATAAACCACAAACCAAGATAAGTAATAAATTAAGCTTAGCGCACAAACAACATTTAACAAATTCAAAAAGAACCAACCAAGCCTTTTTAGTATTCAGTTAAAACAAAATTAAGGTTTAAAGTAAAGATTAGCCAACATAAGCATCTTAACTGTTATTAGTCTTTGAAGTCTTTTTGCAATATAAATCAAGTAGATTTGTGTTTTCAGAGAACTAGAAAATTTTTCATATCACGTTCTTGGGTTATTATTGTTTTCAACTTTAAGATCTAGAGAGAGATCTTTCTCTATCTTCCGGCTTGTTCGTTTCTAAAATAGGGTCAACTTTTTTTGCACTTTCCTTGGCAAGCGAATAAGTCTACTTTTAACTAGTAAATGCAAATATATAAGGAGAGTACTTGGGATTTTAAAGCCATATAAATAATTTCATAAATGATTACGCTAAATAATTTCTTGGTTTTAAAACAAACTAAAATTTACATCTAAAAAACCCAATTTTGTATGTTTCGAGTTTAAACTTAGTTTCATTCTCTAGTTAGCTAATCCGAAAATTAATTAAATCTGAAATTGATTGCATTTGATATTTTTGAATGGCAACATGAACTTTTCAGTATTACCATACGTAGAACAAAATAAGTGGTGGCAACACTTACTTAGCAAATGTCAGAATCAACACACTTCGATTTTTTTTGTATATAACAAAAATAAATTTCTTCAGTTAAATATTTACAAGTAAAAGATTTTGTGTTCAAGGAAATATATAAAAAAAATTAAGAAACACAAAAATTTTATATTAACAGATTTTTTAAAATATTTTTTAAACATTTTATTTTTTTCTTTGAAAAGTGGTATATTTTACAATTATGTATTTTTCCCTTATTAAATATAATTGTCACTTAGAAGGCAAAATCTTGAAAAAAAAAATAAAAACTAATTTAATCTCCAAACTCGAACTTAATTTAAGTTGCTCTACTTGTTTTAAAAAACTTGGGTTCACAACTAGGCTAGAGGTTGTTTTGCTTAAACCAGGCTTAACTTTAATTTCTCGCAGCACAAATAATCTGCATATCCTTAATGAAGCAAAACTAAACAGTTGCTCTACAACCTGCAGATCTTCTATTTAGTACTTGCTGAAACCCTTAGGGTTCATGGCTACGCTATAGCTTATATTTTTCTTAAATCCTGCTCAATTTAGCTTTTCCAAATGAAAATGTTAACTATGGCTTTTTTTCGAATGATTGCTAAAAATTCCTTAAAATTCTTGGTATGCTTTTAAAATCCCCTCAAAATCTTTTAATCACACAAATACTTTCTAAAATTTGAAGTTCGTGTCTGTGCTTTAATTAATTTTTATTATTGCTCGTTTAAACTTTTTCTTCATTTTATTTAAATTTCAACTTCCTTATTAGCAAAAATATTTGCAAAAAACTAAAAATGTTTACAACAAAATTAACATGTCGTTTTATGTTTGTCGTCTTAAGGTCTGTTTATCTGTTTGTCCATTTGTCTTATGAGTGTGTGTAGGTACATATGTATATATTTTAATACAGTCCAATAAAAATTACTCTAAATTAAGAAATCATTGTGAATTGGGAAAAACAATCGTAAAAACGTGTCATTTTCATTTACAAAAAAGATACAAATGTTTAGTTACGCTTTAAGTTTAAATTGGAATTAGTTGGATATTTTTTTTGTTGTATTTCTTTTTTGTAAAAGGAAAGAAGAGCGAGTAGTTTAAGTTTAACAGATGGTTGGTAATTAAAACAAATTAGGAGAAAATAGGGGAAAGTTTTAGCACTTATATTTTTCCAATTTTTTTTTCTAAAATTTTTTGATTTGCACATGGAGAATTTTTTAGAAATTCTTTAAGAAATAAACTCATAATAAAAAAATATTACAATCGATTACCTATTACAAAAACAAATTTACAATACAAGTTTTCGATTGAATGTTTTCCGTCGAAATCGTTGACCAGACCAGGGGTCTAATCGTTACCTTTCCATAACGAGCTGATTCGATCACGTTTTTTCAGTCGCTCTGGAATAATGTAATAATATGGCTCGATATCGAATGGTATAATCGCAAACTGACAAAACGTGATCGAATCAGCTCGTTGTCCAAAGCGACGATTATACCCCTGAATAGGATTTCAGTACGTTCACATATGTCATAATCCGTAAATGGTATTTTTATATGACGAGTTGTACGTTCACGGATGTGATGATTTAACTCCAGAGTTGCCAGATTTTTTCCGACCTATTTCCTCAAGTTGATTTTAAAAATCGCCAAAATCATTTTTATATAGCTTTTCTTAATATATATTTGATAATAATTTTGTTTTTATATAACACTTTTTTTAACTACTTCAGCCAACGCCACCCTGGACCAGACCGTTAAGATTTTTAGTTATAAGTTTTATTTATCTTTTTATAGGGTTCTTGTTAAGTCTACCTACCTATTGCTGCTGCTTTAGTGTGTTACTTAATTGTTAGCTGAAGCTATTAAACATGTTTAAACGTTGTTATTAGGTTTGTATTTTCCTTGTGGACTTCGGCCATTTAAAACTTATGTTTGTTTCAACTTGTGCTTTAGTTGCCTGTTTGTGAAGTAATTGTCTTGGCTGTTGTCATTGTCGCTCACTTACCATTTAGATATGCATACATATACTCTTGTTTTAATACATCTCATTCATTGTTAATTGTTTCTTTTTTTTCATTTCTGTTTAAAGTTGTTAACATCCTACTTAAATGGCTTAATTAATGTTTGAGAAGAAAAAAAAAATATGTATGCATGTTAAATGTTAAATGAAATAAAACTAAAACTAAATTTGTGCATTTTAAAATAACGGCTGCTGTGTTAAGTTTAAGATCTTGAAATCACTTATTTTTTTTTTAGTCAGACAAAAGAGACATAGAAAACATAAAAAAATATGTCAAGACGTGCGCCAGCCAGCCAGCCAGCCAGATCACGCCCACTAGGTTTTCTAAGGGCTATCTACTCGTAAATATGTCTTTGCTTATATTTTATGTTAACTTTATTTAAATTTTGCTGGTTTTTTTTTTTAAAGCTATTTTTGTTTATTATTATTAGTATTTAAAAAATCCATTTATTTAACAACTTTATGGGCATTAAAACGCCTTCTTTATGTCTTAAATCAATAAAATTAATAGGCCAGTAAAAATTGATGGGAATTTAAACGAAATTTTATTGAACATTATTGCAATGGTTTGTTGTGATTGTTAGGAAATATTCAATGATTATGATTTAAACATACATATGTATGTGACCTTGAAGACAAATTCAAGGTTTTTACGCAAAGTACAAAAGCAGCTAATGAGTAGAGTCTCGGGGGATGAAAATTAATATTAATTTGACATACATATGTTTAACGCAATTAACAATTATCAGATGCCAAGATTTCAATATTAAATAAAGTCCATTAAAATTGCTTTCAAAGCTGTAAGCAATTTCAATAAAAATAAAAACGAAAATTTTTGAAGAGATAAAATGTACGCATATATCTTTAAATTTAGTCAAATACACTAGAAAGCCTTATTTTAGCAGTAAAATAATAAAAACTAGTTTAATTTGAAAAATGTAGCTTTTCATCTCTGCATGGGATATTAATAAGTGCCAATTTTCCAGGCCTGCCTCAAGAAATTTATTGAGGGGAATTTGTTTTTTTTTTTCTATTAGCCTAAATTCACCTTATCCAGTTCAAACACTTTATAAGACTGGGTTTACACACAGCAATTTTTCTTAAGCAAACTGTTAGTGTCAGCGATGTCAGATATGGCGATTTATCGCCAAGCATCTTAATTTTTGATTTGGCAAAATGGTGATTTTTCCGGCGATAAATAAATTTGTTGGCGATTTTTATGGTTATTTTTTTTTTTAACAAAATTGAACTTCAAAATTTTGTTCAATTTATAATTTCATTATATATATTCTCATCTCGCTCCCATAAACTCAACTTAATTGTTTTGGAGACGGCACAGACATCATAAACTCCTGGTATTCAAGTACAAATGCAAATTTCATCGGTGCCACCATCAAATATTTCACATTTATAGAAATAAAAATACTCTTTTAAAATACATGTACATTAGGGCGGGTCGATTTGTATGGAGGCAAAAAAAATCGCACAAATTATAAGAAAATCGTATTCTAGGGATCAGAATAAGAAACTTTGCCGGAGGAACCACGCCTCTAAAATGTATTTTGATGTCCCGACTTTTGATCCGAAGGGTCAAATTTTGAAAAATCTCACTTTGACACATTGAGAGTCAAAATGTATGACCGAGCCCCACTAATTTTGGAGGGCCTACCCACCTATGCCACCACCCCTGGGGGTTCCCATACAAACATTAGTGATTTTTTGAAATATTTGTATGGTAACCCCCCAGGGGTGGGTCCAGAGGGTGTGCCACTGGCATAGGTGGATCGGCCCTCCAAAATTAGTGGGGCTCGGTCATACATTTTGACTCGATTGGGGAACTCTAAATGGGTCAAAGTGAGATTTTTCAAAATTTGACCCTTCAAGAAAATTTTACACTTCGGATCAAAAGTCGGGACATCAAAATGCATTTTATTTTGATCCCTAGAATACGATTTTCCTTGTAATTTGTGCGATTTTTAAATCGACCCGTCCTAATGTACATACTTGTATTACGTAAAAGTATAAACATTTCTCAACTTCCTTACATGCATTTAGGGATGTTTTTCATACATCATACATTCAACATTTTGGAATATACTGGCAACACCATATTCGCTCAAAACAATCAGCATAGACAACAACCATTCTCATACTCGTACACTAAGGAAAAAAACGTGCTAAAACCAAGATTTTACGATCGAAATGAAATCATTTCAATCTTAATAGCCTGTTAAATGCGGAAATTCTTTATTGAAGAATAAAATCTTAATTTGTTTATTTAAAATTTTAATCTCGAATAAAATCTCATTTTAAGATCGAATTCAAGATTTTGTTCTTAAGAAAAATTTTAAATTAAGATCATATTCCTAAAAATTTAAGAATATAATCTTCAAATTAAGACTACGTTCTAAATTAAGAGTTTATGCTTAAATTTGAATCGTCAATCTTGCTGACTTAAATTTTGATAGTAATTTTTCTCTTAGTGTATAAGCTTGTGTATGCTATCCTTGATATTTTGAAGTCGGTAGCTTGCTGTGGTGAATGTGTTTAATGCATATGCTTTTCAACTTTTTTTTCTTCAAGGTGAAATTTTTCATAATATGTATTGAAAATTTTATTATTTTTTATTTTACTCTTTTAACAAATTGATAAAATTCTTTAGATATCTTTTGAACAAAATTAATACATTAGAAAATACAAAATCATGTTTCTTCACTTATCTGGAACAGGATTTCTAACCTCAAAAAACAATTTCCGTTGACATGCATAAAGAATTTTTTAATTTTATTTAATAAAACAATAACGCAAACATAATAATGAGAAGAAGAAAAAATAATAATAATAATAATTTTTAACAATAATAAGTCTGTCTAATAAGGATGGGCAGCAAAAACTTAAAAAAAAAATAACTAAATAGAAATTTATATATATATTTATCTGTTGAAATAAAAACAAATGAAGTTTTTTTTTAAACACTATGCAAGCATATGACAACACTTTAAGTGAGTCATTTAGAAAAAAGAAGAGAAAAAAAAACAGCAAACACACTTAAAACAAGGTCGTCCAAGGCGAAAGATAATGAAGCAATCAAAGCAGAAACTATTGAAAATATTCCATAATATGAGTACATATTGATTGCAAAGTTTTTTTTTTAACTGAAATAAAAATAAAGTTCTTTGATAACCCCTTAGGCCCCAAGAATCGCAAACCGGAATCGTGAGAATATTTTAGAAAACAAATAACATTTTTCAGCGAGCGTGCGTACGGTAGCATTTTTAACTGTCAAAAAAAAGGAGTTTTTTTCGTAATAAAAAATTTTTTAAATATTTCTAATTAATTTTTTTAAAGGAGAAAAAAATATTTTTTAAGTGTTTTTTTGCCTTAGGGCAAAATATGAATTCATTATTATAACTTTGTTTGTTTTTTCATATTTTGTTATTTTACAATTGAGAAAAAGTGATTAGTCACAGCGCTGACATGTTCGATAATAAGCAATCGAATAGGAGAAGCTGTGCAAAAGATTGATGTAAACTTAATTAAAAAAAATAAATAAATAAAAAGTGTGTAAAAATTCCAACAATCAAATATTGCCAAAGAAACAGTACAAACTCACAGCCAGGGTTACCATATTTTACGAATTTCTAGCACAGAAAAATTTATAGGGGTGATTTATATATCAAAAACAAAGTAACAACTAGAGTTACCAGATTTTTAATTCTTCTAACAAAAACATTAATTTTTTATATATGTTTCAAAAATAAATAAAATAAACATCAGGCTTGTTTTGCTGCAAAACAAAAAACAAAACGTTAAAGTAATAACAAGAGTTGCCAGATTTGCAGGATTTGACGATTTGGTTTCGATAATTTTTAAATTATCAAATTTACTAAATGATTTTTGCACCATCCACAATGAAAAAACTGGACAGCAGCAACCAGAGCAAAAAGTGTTTTAAGCGACAAAAAATGTTTCGTTAAAATTTTTACTGCAAACGAAAATAAGGACAAAGTAACAAACAATGTTGCCGGATTCCATGATTTTTTGTTGACGATTTTTAAGTAAAAAAGTTGTTGATGTTTTTTTTTTTTGGAAAGCGAAAATGGAATGGATTTTTGTTGGCAACTGTTACAGGAAATGACAATAAGAACAAAATAACAAACAGGGTTGCCGGATTCAATGATTTGATGTTGATGATTTTTAAGTCAAAAATTTCTATTGATATTTTTTTTTTGTAAAGCTGTAATACAAATAATGCTTCAAGTTGCCAGATTTAACTTAATTTTTATGACTTTTGAGGCAAGTGAAAATCAGTGTTACCACATTGGTGACGCTTTCATGCTGACGGCCATTGAGTCAAAGCAAGCTCTATTCACGATTTTTAATAAACTACAAAAGAACAGCCAAAGTTGCCGGTTTCGGTTTTGCCGATTTCATGCAGATGACTTTCCGAATCAAAAAATTTTGTATTTAAAATCTTAACGGAAAAACGAAAAAAAAATGCCAAGTGATTACCAGAGTTGCCAGATCACTTGTATGATGCTTGAACAAAAAATTTCAGTTGATATTTTTGTTCCTGCAAAAAAATTGCGGACAATGTTGCCAAGAGTCACAATTTAATTATGAAAAATTCATAAGCCCAAAAAATTATTATTCAGTTTGATATTTTATTATTTTTTTTTGCTGTAAAACAAAAATATTAAAGTCAATGTTGCCAGATTTGGCAACTTAATGTTGGTAACTTTTGAAACGAACAAACTTCAAACTATAATTTTTTTCCTTAAATTAAAAAATTGGCGATGACAGCCAGAGTTGCCAGCTTAGGAAACTTAATTTTCCAGCTAAAAAGAATTTTTCAGGTGATATTTATGGCAAGCCTAATTAAGCAATCATATTGAAAGCCATATCTTGAGTTAGGGTAAAAATTTTAGTAGTTTTCGAAACTAAATTTATATGTTTATCTGTTTTTACAGAAGTTTTCCATTTATCTGTTTTTACATAAGCTTTGATACATTCTTATTGCCGGTTAATGCTAACATATGTAAATTACTCATGGTACCATCTCTAATATAGAAGAGCTTAGATAGAATCTTAAGTAACATTAAGCCAACAACAATTAACTTCGTTTGTTTTTTTTTTTTTTTTTGTTTTTTCAAATTGTATGCCTTCAACCAACTGTTGCATTTACATATGTACATAGTTCAATTACCATAAAAACCTTATAATTCTGTTCAAGTCAAGGAAATAAAAACTCGAGATTTAAGAAAAAAAACTTAAAACCAAAACGAAATTCTTTTACAGCCATTTTTCGCATGTCATTCATTTAATTTACTTTTTTTCCATGTACATTTGGTGTTGTTGCCATTAATTTTTACATTTTCCTTTAACAAGTTTTGATGAAGAAAAAAATTAGGGCTTTGCAAACAAGCGCACACAACTAACCAACAATTTCTCCCCCATTTCTTTAAGGTTTCTTTTTATTGTATTTTTTTTGAAAAATGGTCACGATTTATCATGTATCTCTTTACTACCAAAAGTAAGAAGAAGAAAACACGGAAGACCTTAAAAAATTTTTAGTTGCAATGGAAAAAGTTGAATACTCGTACACCAGTAAAAAAAAGCTAATGGACCAACATTCAAAGTCTAACTGAGTTTGCAGCAATTGTTAGGTTTTTTATAATTTCTTTTTTTTTTTTTTTTTGGAAAAATTAACTTTATTTTCTTTGAATATTGCAATCAAAACTGAAGATGAGTCTGGAAATTAATTGGGTTTAACATTGAGTTTCCTTTTTTCTTTTTTGTTATTGACAATGGCCCTTAAAAAATAATGAACTTTTTAATGGATAATAGAAGCTTTTTTCAGGCAGCTAAAATTAAACTACATATATTTCCCAAATTTGTAATGTTCGTTTCACGTATTCATGCAAGGCGAAAGTAAAGGAAAATCGAATTGCGTTTTAAGCGTGTGAAATTGTCACTTAGAAGTAACAAAAATATAGCTCTTTATCAGATGTTGCTTATTGTCGTATAGAGATAAGGAAAATAAATGACGTCCTATAGTTTAACTTGATACAAATTTTGATAAGAACTGCAAGAAATTTTAAAAAATATGTTTCAAATGATTTTCCAATAATAATTTCAAAATATGTATGTATATAAATCAATTATTTGTTTATTTTTATAATCAAACTTTAATTCATAACATTATAAATCTCATTATTTTTGTAACTTAATTTATCTATTGTAGATTACAAATTATAAATTACATAATTATAATACATACATACATACATACAATATTTTGTAGGTCTTATTTCTTTCTTTCTTCTCTTTTTTTTTGGAAACTGTTATAACATCTGCTTTTTAGACAATCAATGCAACAAACCTTTATTAAGGCCTGTTTTTTTAAGGAAACAAATCGTGATAAAACGATAATTTCTTTTGTAAAGCATAACTTCACTTTCGTTTACATCAACAAGAGAGCAACACTAAACTACCAAATAGCCACAAAGACTTACATATTTTAAAGCTAACAAAATAAAAGTGGCAATAAACATTGTTTCTTTTTTCTTTCTTGCACTCATACAATTTTTTTTTCCATTTATAAAATGAAAACAAGCCCACGCAAAATTATTATTGAAAAAAAAGTAAAGGTGTCTGTCTAATGTAGTGCGCTTGAATTTAATTTTCAATATGAAACTTGCCAACTTTTTGTGCATATTTCAATCAATCTTAGTTTGTGTATTGTTGCTATTACTACCAAATTGTTGTTTCATTGTTAAGTTATTTATATTTGCACTTTATGTGATTAATTTCGCATTTGTTAAAATTAAATAGATTAAAAAAAATAAAATGTTTTATTTTTTGTTCAACTAAAAAAATTTTACAAATATTTTTAGTTCCTTCCTTGTTTGATTATTACTTTAATATATAGTTATTTAAAGTGAAAAAAAAAAATATTAATTTTAGTTCCTTGTTAGCGTTTAGTGCAAATATATAATTTAATAAAAATTATATTTAATACCAAATTTGCAGTTAACCAGCCCTGTTTATTAAGCAATACTGCTGCGCCTTTATTACATGTGTGGCAACACTGCTTGGTTACTGTTGTTTTGTTTTTGTGTTCTCAGCTCTAGTTTAATTAAAAGAAATTTCTCAATTCATTACGGTTAATTAAATCCAGTCAAAGTTGCCACTGTGTCAAGAAGAAAGAAAGTCGTTAAATTTGAAAATTACAAATTAAACAAATCAAACCTAATATTTACGAACAAATATAATTTTTTTTATAGGTACATGTTTATATTTTGTCAATTATTTTTTTTCGCTTCCTTTAATTAACTTGTTTGTAACTTTTTTTTTAATAGTACTTAAGGTCTTCATATCAAGTAATCAACTTATTTATAGATTATTTTTTATTGCCGTCAGACAATCACAATAAAAATGTTAATAAACTGATTATAATTTATGGCAAATACTAGACCATCAACAGCAACCAACACACAACAACATTGTACATATTGTAGATTATAATGGGCAAGTTAATGAAATAAATTCTTGCAAAACAACAGAGAAAATCGCGGCATGAACAATAAATTAGATTTGCTGTCTCCAGATTTGGCGCTGCATTACATACATACGAGTACTTATACATACATACATTCATATCTATGTATGTATGTATGTATGTACATATATGTAGTAAACAGTTGTTGCAGCAATTGTAATAATATGGAAATATTTGTGGTAATGCCAAAAGCAATAAGAACATAAAATTGTAAAATAGATTCATAATTATAGGATTTTATACATACAAAGAAAAATTAATATCGATAATGAGGTAAAATAAAAAAAAAATGTATTTTACCCTGAAGAAGAAAGAAGCAGAAAATATTGCTAAAGTATGGTTTTTATTCCATTTTGGGGTATATATGTACATATATAAAAAAGACAACGATTGAACTTTGAAGTAATCATGCCTTTCAACTCATTCTTTACTTAAACTTCTTTCTAATCAGAAAGAAAATTTCGATTTTATAGCAAGTTTCTTAAAACTGCTAATAAATTTAAAGTAGCATAAACATTTTATTTAACTTAATTTTAAAACTTTGCTTTTAAGCATTTAAAACTATTTGTTTTTTTTCTTCTAATTTTTATAAGATTAATAACTTTATTTCAATCATTATTATTTTCATTTAACCTTGTTCGAAATTTAACTTCACATTAATGCATGCGATTTGAACATTTTTAAATATGGTGTTCAAATCAATTTTGACATATTGACCATTTTTCAAAATGTCAAAATCTGGAAAACCCTAAAAAAATAAACATTTCATTAACTATTGAAATAGATCATTTTAAATTTTAAAAACTTACACAAGCGGGCGACACTTGTTATATACATACATAAATAAATATGTATCTTAAACTTTGTAATGGAAAATAAAATTACCTAATAATAAAATAGTTAAATAAATCATGTAGCCCATCCCATAGGTATCTGTTTATATTACCAAACCAACAACATCAAGCTGTTACAATCGGTTTCTGAGCTGCGATTGTAAGTTGTGTGTTATTTTTATTATGTTTTTTTAACAATTTATAACACAAACCTCTAAGGCTTTTCTCTCTCTCTATTTTATTTTTTGCAATTGATTTAAATTATAATAATGCTATATTTGTTGTCTCTATAGGGGGATAAAAAACTGTCTTAAGCTTGTTAAATATTCTTAAGTCGCTTTAAAAGTGTATACATATGTATATACATATATTTTGTTAAGATTTTTGAAGCCGTTTCCCAGCCAAGGTGTGTCTTCCTTGTGGCTTTAATCAAACTTAAATAACGACAAAAACACCTTCAATTTATGAGATCTAGTAGGACTTTCTAAAGTTTTTTTTTTTATAGGAAAGAAGGTTCTTTAACTGTGTTTTAAGGCTGTTAAAACATAAATTAACATACCACCTCCTAAAGCTTATAACAGAGCATTGTTGTATTTTTTTTTTTATTTATCTACTTTCAAGTTAATTGGTATGGTGGGCAGTGTGACCAGATTTTAAAATAATATTAAGCTAAATCACGTTTGAAAAAAAGCTAAAATAAGCTAAAAAGTTACATTTTAGGCTAGAAAATAAAGCTAAACTTTTTTCCACTTCTTTGATCACTTTTCAATAGTTTCTTATTGCTAAACTAACGTTAAATATTACACAAACATATTTTTTTATTATACTTATAGAATATTTGCTTAATGAAATTATTTATTAATTATTATATTTTAGATTTAATGAAGAACAAAACAAAAACTTCCCCAAAATAATCTTAAAAAGTTTTTAAAAATGTAAAAACATTTATATTAAAATACGAAAGCTTTTTAAGTGAATTAATGCTATTTAAGGCAAAGCATGGATCACACTATCTGCGCAATGTACCGAGTTTCGTCAGATCAGTGATATAAAGTCATAAGTAAAGATTTTGCTCTAATTTATCGACTACTTGAAATACAAGGACATAATTGCGCCACACTGCATTGGTAATAAGCCCATATGGACTTATTCCAGAATTAATTGAGTAATAATGCCATTTTGGCTTATTACTTATGACTTTATTGAGGTGGCCCGACGAAAATCGGTACATAGTGCTATCCAGGCTTAAGGCTATTTCAGGTTTTTGTTTTAAGTTAATTGATGCCGCTGAATGAACGTTCAACTCAAGTCAAATAATTTTATACCCAAAAAACTCAAAGTGTTTTGACTAGGGATGTAACGAATGTTCGCATTCGCTTTCGCATTCGCAAATAATTCGCTTACTTTTGCTATTTGCATTCGCTTTTGCATTCGCTAAAATGTTTGCAAATATTTCAAGCGAATACTAAAGACAAAAAAAATTTGTACTTCCTTACGAAAATAGTTTACGATGAACAAACATCAAAAAGACGAAAATTATTTTAAACCAGCATGAAAAAGATTCATGTACTTACATGTAAAACTTTAATATTTTAGCGGAAAACTTTTCTATCAATAAGTTCTCATAAGTATCAAAATGAATCCAAAATCCAGTGGTGTTTGGAAATATTTTTCAGTTTTGAAAAAGAAAAGACAGTGTTTGATTTGCGCGAAAATATTGTCTGCTTAAGACTAGTCTGTTCAAACTTTTGAACACCATTCATTACTTCGTACAACAATATTAACTAGTCCTTGTTTGTTGTAAATTCCACGCGAAACAAGTGCCACTGATATTATTTCTTATGAAAACTTAAAATGTTGAAGATATATTTCATATGTTTTTCCCAAGATGAACAGAGTACTACTTCTGCAAGATTTTTTCAGGAAAAATGCAATCCAAGTTTTCTTCATATGTATTTAGCAGCATTTCACATGAAATGTTGAACAGAGTACCAGGCTTTAGGACCAAAGTATGAATGGGTGTATTGCCTAACATTGTGTAAACTTATTTTTAATTATTATCTAGACTTACTCTTAAAAAAATTTATATGCATGTGATATTTTAACGAATTGTAATATTTGCATTCGCTTTCGCAAAAATTAAATTGTGTTATTCGCATTCGCATTCGCTAAACTGGTATTCGTTACATCCCTAGTTTTGACCACTAATATGAATTTAACTTTTTCCATTGGAATTCTAACCATTCTGCCATTATCTACTATTTTTCTTCTTTCCATTTCTGTTATAAAATTTTCGTAAAATTTACATTTTGTATTTCTTGTAAACTATTTTACAATGCTAAAAAATTATAATTTTTATAAGTTGTTTATGTTTTTAATATATTTTTAGAGAACACGCAATTTAGACTAAAAAAAGGCTAAAAAAGCTAAATGAGTTTTTAAAAAAAGCTAAAAAATAAGCTAAGAGCTAAATGAAAATTTTAAGGCTAAATCTGAAACAAATAAGCTAAATTTAGCTCAAAATAAGCTAATATGGTCACGCTGATGGTGGGAAACACCTTCTTGAAAGTATGTAAAGGGTGTTTTTTTTAGAGGTATAGAACTTCGAATTGAAATAAAACACAAGAAAATCGTTTTAATGTCCATCAATTTGGCTTTATTGGAAGAATAATTTTATGCCATTAATGTTTAAATATGATTTCGGGCATGTGACCGCCGCGGCTGGCTCGAATAAAGCCAATTCTACAGGTCCAATTTTCAACCACTTTTTCGAGCATATGGGGCCGTATGTTGGCAATAACGCCACGAATGTTGGCTTCCAAGTCCCCTAACGTTTCTGGTTTGTTGGCGTAGACGAGCGACTTCACATATCCCCAAAGAAAATAATCCAATGGTGTCAAATCACACGATCTTGGTGGCCAATTAACAGGTCCATTCCGCGAAATTATGCGCTCATCGAATGTTTCCTTCAATAAATCGATTGTGACTTGCGCTGTGTGGCATATAGCGCCGTCTTGTTGGAACCACAACTCATCCACATTCAAAATCTTCAAAATCTTCCATAAAGTTGATGGACAAAGCTCCAATTGCTGTGCACGGTGGCGAATCGATTCATTCGGGTCCTCTTCAACACTTTGCTCTACAGCGGCAATTGTTTCTTCGGTGCGCACTGTTCGACGTCTCTGCGGATGCGTATTATCACATAGAGTAAACGTAGTGCGAAAACGATCCATGGTTAACCGAATTATTTGCTCTGATGGACGATTATGTCGACCATAAAATGGACGGAGCTTGCGGTAAACTTCGCGAACTGAACCATTATTTTCGAAATAAATTTGCACGATTTGCAAGCGTTGTTCTTTTGTCAACCTGTTCATGATGAAATGGCAAACCAAACTAAATATTAATCACTTGACAGCTGACAAAATGGCCGCCAGTTAAAAAAGTGATGCCAACTTAAAGTTCTATACCTCAATAAAAAACACCCTTTAGTTGACAAGTAAACAAATAAAAATGTTAAGGTTAAGTAACGGTGTTAGCAGCAAAAATAAGGAAAATTTAACATTTTTATTTTTCTTACAAACAAAAATAATTTGGAACTGATAAACGAGATCATTTCAGTAGACTTTTAGCAGCGAAAGCCTCATTATTACAATTGTTTTAACTAAAATTTTTTATGTTTAATTAGATTTTTCCAGGGTAAAATGTTAAAAAAAAAGGATCAATATTTTGTTTATAAAAAAAAGTTATATATAAACTTCCTCAATTTTTTTATTTAACACTCTCATATATTGATTCAACTGCTTGTTTTAAAGAAAAACTGATTTTTTAAACAAAAAACTGCACGACTGCTCCACGGTTTAAAAACTCTAATAATAACAG
The DNA here is from genome assembly GCA_944452675.1 of Tachina lurida. Lineage (NCBI taxonomy): Eukaryota > Metazoa > Arthropoda > Insecta > Diptera > Tachinidae > Tachina > Tachina lurida. Next base: position 9,962,206 of record OX101754.1, on the reverse strand, counting down.
ATAAATCTGCACACTTGGCAACGCTGCTTGTAAGTCTCTTTTTCAAGCTATAACCGTATGTACGACACTCACACTGGAATGACATGCAAGAACAGACATAATATTGCCAGATTTATCGTAATTTCAAAGTTGCATTTTTTTTAGAAAATAAATTAAAATTGTTCAATCGAATTGAATTAATTTTAATAGATTGTAATTTTCTACTTGGTCATTTTTGAAACTCTTGCTATTTCTGATTTTCAATTCAAAATAACCAAACATTTTTTTAAAATAATCATCAGCAAAAATCTAAAGAAACCCATAATTTCCATTAGTGAGTACATATGTATGTACATACTTTTTTAATGTAAGCTTTATGATAATAATAAATTTACAGTTGTATTATTAAATTAAATTTTTAATCCTTTATTATAATTTTATTAAGGAATTATCACAAACTTTTGGAAGACTTTGAAGCAAAACTAAAAGAAAAAAACAATAAGAAAATAATCAATTTCTAAAAACTTTCACTGGCCACTTTTTACCATAAATAATTCTTTATATTAAACTTAAAACAAAAAGAAGATACATATTATTTTCACTTGTATGCCAAACGATGAGACAGACACACACACAGACCATAGAAAATCGATAATTTAATTCAATAAACAATTATGTGTTTTTTGTTACTTTATTGTTATTGTTTTGCTTCCTCTTCTTTTTAATGGAAAATAAATTATTTGTACAATCAGAGCGCGTTCGGTTATTCTTTAATTAAAATCTTAAATTTATTTACAAAAAAAATATACAGCATGTGTGGCCATATCGTTTTAACAGAGAAATTTCTCGTTAATTTATTGTTGTCACTTTAATAACGCAGTTTTGACGCATTTCGTTTTTATTTTTGTTTTATATATTAATTTTTCTTTCTTCAATATGTTGATTTTTACTTGTGATATTTTTTTTCGTTTGTTAAGAATTTATTATTTATAGCTTATTTAAATAAATATATTTTCTTGTCTTTGTCGCTTGTTTAGAAGTTTGCCGCCGCTTAAGTAAAGTTATCAATAACAGCAGCTCTCTATCTTGAGCTGTCTCTAGTTTAGTATCTGTGTATAATACGAGTATGGCCTGTGTGGTGGCAATGCCTGTGTTGCTGTGATTTTATATGTACATATACATATTCTGTATTTATTGCAATTTTATTAATGTGCAGCTACATATATGCATATGTGTGCATGCAAGTACATATAAATTTTAATTTAAATATTTCTATTTTGATTGATTTATTGAGGAAAACTCATAAATCACTAAAATGCATTTCAAATAATTTTTTATTAATGATTAATTTGCATCAAGAACTAACTGCTGCATAATATTACAAGAAGTCTTGGGAAAAATAAATAAACAGAACTTAAAATTAAACAAGGTTCTGAAAAATATTAAAAAGGAACGTCTAACTATTGTTTACACGTGTGCTAATAATTTTTGTTAACAGTTAACTAGTCGTTGACAACTTGAAGTATACAAGCAGAAGGAAATTAAGTTGGTTTTAAGTGTTGCCATACTGAGATTTTTTTTTACATAATGTATTCCTTTCTCACCAGCTGACTTATGATATCCAACTGTCAAAGGGCGTTTAAAAGATGTGAGAGCTTTGTATCTATTATGGCAATAAAAATAACATCTTGTTGGCTAAATCTGAAGCATAGACAGTTAAAAAAAGGTTTCAAAATTTTAAGTTTGTTTTTATAATGTTCTTAACTGCAATTATTAACAAAATCGTTTAAATATAAATTGCTCTTGAAGTATGCATTAGCATCTAATGCTAAAAAAAAATTAAAAAAAAAATTCTAGCTAATCTATACCGCTAATGAAATATAATATACAATTACATGAGCGCTTACTTTAAGGTTTAACTGCAAAGAGCGCAAGAACAAGACAAGAATTTGGCCAAAAGACCTTCTAAAAGTAAAAGAAAAAAACCTTAACGAGAAACACTTCATTTTATCAACCTAAATTGAATGAAACTAATTGTTAGAGAAAATGAATTCCTTTAAAAAAAACACATTTCAATTTAAACAGCTGTTTTTTTTAAGTACAAAAATTTAAATGTAAAGCAATTTCCATGACTTGTTAACGTTTATTTTTTTTTTCGTTTGAATTTTTAGACAACTTAATAAATATTAACCTTATTGTAACCACAATTGTTGTTGTTGTTGTTGTTGTTGTTGTTGTTGTTGTTGTTGTTGTTGTTGCCTCTAATATGCCAAACATTTTTTAAAAGTGTTACAAAGGTACTTTATGGTTAAAAGATCATTAAACTATTAAGTGTGCTAAACTTTGAATTTTAGATTTAGTTTATAGGGGCTTTTTGTTTCAATAGTTTATAAAAGATAAGTTGCTTTTTTCTCAATAACAATGGTTAATAAATTTTAAATATGTTTTAATATATTTTTGATAGTTTTGAAAATTATTAGAGATTTTATACACATATATATTTTTTTTTTAATCTCAATCTTTAATTGAAAATAATCGTTAAATTTTATGGTTGCTTTTAAAAACAAATAATCATAAATAAATGCCAACATAAATTCGAATAAATGGTCAAAAAAAATTTTAAATTTTAAAAAACAATAAAAATGGCCTTAATATTTTTTTTGTTTGTGATAATAAAATATATAAAATATTTAAAACAATTTATATGCTTATTGTAAGCCACAAGCCTATTGTAAATGTATTTGAAACAGTAAATTAAATATTAATAATGTATCTAGAGTTGCAGAGAAATTTAATTGAAATATATATGTATATTAAAGTTTTTAACGGGCATAAGATCATATTTCAAAATCAATCAATCTCTTAGTTTTTCTTAAAAAGCGATAATAAAGTTTACGATAATTAGCTGTTTCAAGGTGAAATGTAGACGGTTACTTAAAGAAAACAATTAAACACTTAAAAAGCTTTCAACTACTTTTATTGAATAGTAAAAAAATCCCAAACAGTCAGTAAGCATTTAATTCAAAATTTTTTGTTTGTTTTTCTAAAATGAAAATGGTTACTCTTACGAGTAACCGGTACATTTTTCACTGTATGAAGAATAAAATTGTTTAAAACAGCATCAAACTATTGAAAACACTTATGCAAAGCGTTTTGCAAATTTTTAATTTTTAAATGAATACCGGTTACTTACCTACTTTGAAACAGTAAATTATACATATATTAATAATGAGCTTAGAGTTGCAAAGCAATTTAACTGAAATATTTCTATTTCTATTCTTCGTTTAGTCCTAGTTTTTTTCTTAAAAGCAATAATAATACTTACAATAACCGCAAATTATCTATTTAAGGTGAAATGTAAACGGTTACTTAAATAAATAAATAACCACTTAAAAAGCTATCGAGCACTTTTATTAAATAGTAAAAAATCATAGGTATTCATTAACCATTTTATTTAACATTTTTTTTTCATATATTGTTAAAAATATAATAGATTACTCCAAAAAGTAACTGGTACTTTTTTAGTATGCGAAATTCAAAATGGTTCAAAACAGCATTAAATGATTGAAAAAACTTATGCAAAGCACTTTTTCAAACCATAGGCAAAATAATAACCGGTTACTTAAGAAACTAGACAGAAAACTGCCCTAAAACTGTTATAAAAACCAGCAAAAATCAAAAGGAACTAATAAAAAAATTGAAAAAAATGTGGCATTACATGCATAGGCAAAATGATAACCGGTTACTTAAAAAACTATCCGGTAAACTGCCCTAAAGCCTTTATAAAAATGAGCAAAGTTCATTAGAAACTAATAAACAAACAGAAAAAAATCTGGCATTACATGCATAGCTTTATTTTTAAGCTAAAAATTAATCGGTTACTTAATTTAGTGCAATTATCAGTAATAATAAATTATATACATACATATGTATGTATTTATATTTCCCTGGAATGAAAGAGATTTAAATGAAAAATTACTTTAAAGAAGTTGGTAATTTGATTTGGTTTGAGATGCATACTAAAAGAGTAACCGGTTACCTTTTTTAAAGCAAGTCTGTTTAAAAATTAAATAATTGCAAATAATGTCAGTTGTTAATATGTCTTAGTTTTCATACATGGTTATTCAAAAGCTTGTGTACATATACATATGTATTTGTTTAATGGTTATTAAGGAAATAACCGGTTACTTTTTTTCAAATCAAGTCAATTTGCAAACTAATATATACCTTCAAATCAAAGCCATTGTTAATATTTCAGTTATTTAATACATACGTATGTATATGTAATTTCTATATATACCACTGCAACGCTTTTTAGTTTTATTACAAAAATTTATTTTATTTATAACAAAAACTATCTATGCATTTAAATAAACCCTTCTTTTCTGTCTGTTACAAATCAAAGTCATAAATTTTCCATTAAGATTTGTAACTAAATAAAATTCCCCACCATTCAAAATCAATTTTCTCGCCTGGTTAATGTTTATATTAAAAACTAAACTTTTATGAAATATTATTTTAAAATACATACATATGTTTGTATGTACATACATATGTATGTATTTATATTTTTTTTTAATTTATTCACGCGTCATCCATACTTTTTATAACACTTCAGTGCATAAAGTGTTATGTTTTCACAGCAATTGGGTGTATAATTTGATTAACATAATTTCCCAACACATTAAACACCTCGTTAAAAAGTAGTGTTATTGATAAATCAAAAAACAAATTGTCACATTTCTTACATACATATGTACATATGTAAACAAAAGTATGCTTTCAAAAAATTTTCGTAAAAGCAGTTCCCATCGCTTAAAAATCATTCGATTAATAAAAAAAACCACATGAAGAAAATTGTCATATTTTTAATAAGTGACATTTGTTGCTGGATTTTGTATTTGCTTTACATTAAGGTGTTTACATGTGTGCAACTATCATCCATAAAAACAACAAATGCAACAACAAAATGTAAACAAATTTTTTCATTGCTCAAAGTCAAATGATCTTAGAACTCACACCAAAACTCACGCTTACATACATATACACTGAGCAACAAAAGAAACTTTACACTGCCTCCCAAACTTTTGTTTGAGGTGAAGAAAAAAAGAGTAGGTATTTACTGCTTAGAGACAGTCTCAATTGGAAAAAAAAATTAATATACATACACACATAGATTTTATGTTTGGAGGTATCACAACAGAGCTTACCGACGACCTAGGACTGACCATAAGTGGAATGGCATGCAGTTTCTAAGCCACTGCAGACGTTTTCAGCATTCGTTTTATTTTGTGGGTTTCGTCGAATTTTTGATATTTATATACATACATACACATAAGCGTATTTTGTTACATACATACATACATACATACATACATACACATTTGCATATGTATGTATGTATGTTGTTATTGAAAATGTATGCCAGCACACTTTTCTTATAAAAAAGTTTACTGTCTCACAGCACACTTTTTTATAGAGAACACTGATAAGTCACAGCACACTTTTTTATAGAAAACCCTGATAAATCACAGCACACTTTTCTTATAGAGAACACTGATAAGTCACAGCACACTTTTTTTATAGAAAACTCTGATAAATCACAGCACACTTTTCTTATAGAAAACTCTGATAAATCACAGCACACTTTTCTTGTAGAAAAGTCTGATAAATCACAGCAGCAGAAAACTCTGATAAGTCACAACACACTTTTCTTATAGAAAACGGCGATAAATCACGGCAAAATTTTCTTATAGAAAGCTGTGATAAATCACAGCACACTTTCTTTTATAGAAAACTCTGATAAATCACAGCACACTTTTCTTATAGAAAACTCTGATAATCCACAGCACACTTTTCTTATAGAAAACTCTGATAAGTCACAGCACATTTTTCTTATAGAAAACTCTGATAATTCACAGCACACTTTTTTTTAGAAAACTGTGATAAATCACAACACACTTTCTTTTATAGAAAACTCTGATAAATCACAGCACACTTTTCTTATAGAAAACTCTGATAATCCACAGCACACTTTTCTTATAGAGAACACTGATAAGCCACAGCACACTTTTCTTATAGAAAACTCTGATAAGTCACAGCACACTTTTCTTTAAGAAAACTGTGATAAGTCACAGCACACTTTTCTTATAGAAAACTGTGATAAATCACGGCAAAATTTTCTTATAGAAAACTGTGATAAATCACAGCACACTTTCTTTTATAGAAAACTCTGATAAATCACAGCACACTTTTCTTATAGAAAACTCTGATAATCCACAGCACACTTTTCTTATAGAGAACACTGATAAGTCACAGCACATTTTTCTCATTGGAAACTCTGCTAAGTCACAGCACACTTTCGTTATAGAAAAGTCTGGTTAATTAAATAACGTTATTACAATATCTTACGGAAAGAAAACTTTACACATATGAATAAGTTTGCGTTGTAAACATTTACTTGACAAACTGTAGTTAATTGCTTAATTTATTTTTTTTTTTTTTTTAATATTATTATTAAGCATTGAAATTATATTGTTTGCTGTTCTTTGATTAATTAGTCATTCATTGTAGTGTTCAATTTACATGGTTCATTTACCAAAACATTCCTTCATCACTCTTATTGCTCAATATCACTCGTTTTTTGTTACATTTATAAAATTGAGAGAAAGAGTGAGCAAGAGCATAATTTTTAATCAAAAGTTAGTTCATTGTGGTAGTGGCTCACTTGGCAAAAGAAAAAAATAAAACCTGCTTGTTAAATACATTTCGAAGGCCTGTTGATTAAGCCAACGTTCAGTTCAGTCTTATTTTAGTGATCGATTGAATTGGTTGTTTGGGGTCTCAGTGCGGGTAAAGAGTGGACTTGAAGTGAAAAAAAACGAACTTCATATAGCAAAAAGAAAGATAAAGCTAATTCTTAGCTAAAATTATTAAGCAACCAGAATACAACATATGGACTTATAAAACTCAATAACTAAAGCAAAAAGTAATAAAAACTCATTATCAAATAAATATTTAACAGCCACAAAAAAAAATTCTGCTATTTTTTTCAAGTTTTTGTGAAAAATACAAAATCAAATTAAGTGTGTGGAAAAATAAATTTTATTTTTAAAGTGATAAAAACACCAAAAAATTAAAAAAATTTAATAAAAGAAAAAGTATTTGAAACTATAAAAAAACAGATTTGTTTAGTATAAAAAGTGAAATTTTGTTAAAGTCGTTTTTATTTTCTGCTCTTAACTTTTTTTTCATGCTGTAACGTTTTCTATTGTTCAACTTGATGTGGATTAATTTTTGCAAATATTTACATTTTAAGGTAAAGAAAAGCAAGCAACTAATTTAATTCTTTTATAGCTTAATAATAAAGATTTTAAGATCTTAAATTATTGTGTTTTTTAATGCAAATTAAAAATATGCGTGTGAAGTTCACACTAATTTTTTTTCAATTGAATTCTTTGTTGAAACATTTCTTGGTAAAAAGAGTGAGGGGGAGTTTTAAACCGAAAGTTTTAATGAATTATGTATCCACATCTACCAAAAAAAAAAAAAAATACCAATTCTTTATGACAAAGTTAAAATAAAAGTGAAACTGTAAGAAATCAAATTGAAAAGTTAAATTCAGCTTTTTTGTATGAATGGAATAATTTAAATAATTAATGAAGCAAAAGTAAAAGTTTTATTTAAAATAAAAACAACATTTTGGAACTTTCAGCATAGTGAAATAAAAAGTTTTAAAATATCCATTATATAAATTTGGGAAAATTGTTGTTGTAAAAAAAAATTAAAAGAATTTGAAGAAATCTACTGCTTCAAATTTTTCGAAATTTTAAAAATTTCTAGACAAATTTTAAATAAAGATTAACATCATAAAGAAAAGAAACTGAAAAAAAACGAAGCTTAATCTTTTGCTTTGTTGTTTCTTTACAAATTGTCAGACGGAAATTCTTTTCCATTTGCTACAAAATTTCATTAAATTTCTAAAATGTATTCCAAACTCTTACAAATGCTATGAAAAAGTAGTAATTGCTTCGAATTTTTGTAGCGAACGACACGAAAAAAAAACATTTGTTGCCCAGCTGTTCGGCCGCACTGGTTTGCTGGCGTATGTACCGGCTAAAGCCTCAGTTACCCGACTGTAATGTACATAACTGCAACGTATGAAACAGCTGATCGATATTTTTATATGAAAAGTAGGTTACGTTACACTACATCTCTATAACCATTTGCATTACTTTTCACATAACAATATCGATCAGCTGTTTCCTACTGTTGCAGTTACTTTACATTACCGTCGGGTAATTGAGCCTTAAGGCTTGTCGTATTGGGGTGGTTCTTGCCGACCCATCTGAACAAGCAGCTACAAAAAATATTATACCACAAAAAAATTTAAATATAAAATAAAGAAGGAAACCTGAAGCAATAAAGCCTTTCCTTATTACAATGCCCAAAACTTCCCACATTCTCCACCAAGAATGAATGGATCTGGCCTTCTGTTAAGGGGAGGTTGCGGCTTGGATAGTAAAAATTCAGTCGGGACGGTGTAGCAAGTATATCAAAGCTCTTCTAGCTCAGGAGAGATCCTTGGCTACGCGCTTCTCCTCGACTAGTGATATGCAAGGAAATATCATCCCTTTAGAGGCCAATAAACATCTCAGCAAGATTTCAAATTTCGGCTATTAGAAAAAATAACCAGCTACTGGTTTAGAAGAAAAATCCTAAAAACAAATTTTTTTTATATGTACTCGGTAAAATACATAAAAAGAAATTAATTAAAGTTCGAAATTATTGTTTAAAATAATTTCTGCAAAAAATGTTTTTTTAAATCTGAAATCTCTGAAAATTTTAAAAGATTTACTTAAAATATCAATGACAAGTTTAAACCATTTTACATAACCAAAAAAACTATATGATTATTAAATGTTATTTAAAAAAAGTAACCGGTTACTAATTGTTATTGGCTTGCCGAATGTTAACGCTTAACTTTATGTTAAACAAAAAACTTGATATAACCAAAAAAGTAAAGGGCAATGAAACTTTTTAAGAAAAGTAACCGGTTACTTTTTGTTATAAATTAAACATTTAGCTTGCCGAATACTAAACGGTTACATTACGTTAAAAATAAATAATAAAAAAAAAATTATGGTACAATTTCAAACGGATAACCGGTTAATTTCAAAGAAATGTTGCTTCTGTACGCGAAAGCTCAACTAAATCAATATAATGTGCCGATTATTGGCCGATCAGTACAAGCATATGGGCATTTCTTCGAAAAATTAAAATTTTTTGTCACGTTCGACCGCAACTTAATAACCTTGTATTTCTGAACAATGTGACTAAATTTTTCATAAAATTTTACCTAACGTAGAGCTGATGACGCCCTACACAAATGCATAAAGAAGTAAAAAAAGTTTCGTTTTCTTTGAAAAAAAACAAGCATATTTGCTTGGTGTCGAACGCGACAAAAATTAGACTTTTCTGGAAAAATATCCATATACATATGTATGTATGTACATTCACAGATTGCTAGCGCAAATTGTTTAGGAGCTAATTGGTTCTAACTCTGGTTACTTCCTTTTATTTAAATGCATTTAATATTTTAAAATGTTTGCATGTTCTTTTTTTTCAGTTTATAAAGTAACCGGTTATTTAACAAGACAATTGTTAGCTTTGTGCTAGGAAACTGTTCAGAGCTTAGATCATAATAAAACATTTAAAATAGGAAAACCTGAAAGTGCACTAGAATCATCAAAAATGATTTAAGATGGTTACTTAACATTTATTAGCAACAAGCATTTTAATATCTAGTTATCCAGAACAGTTTTTTAAATAGGTTTTAGTTGCTAGAAAAGTGTTTTTATAGGTTTTCAGCAAGTGGTTACTTGAAAAAGTAACCGGTTACTTAATGTTATAAATGGTTACTTTGCTGTAATTTAAGCTAAAAACTACATATTTTCTCTTAGCTTAAAAAGTATTTTATAAGAACTAAAGAAAAATTATAAATGTATGCTTAATGCCCACAATTTCACAATTCGTCCAGAAAAAAAACGTGTTGTGGAAAAGTTTAATAAAGTTTTCGACTTAATAAAAATGATTTATTTGATTAAGCGCATACATATGTATGTATGTATGTATGTATATGTATGTAGTACATATATTTTTTTTTAATTGCAGTTAAAAGTTAAGTAACCTTATGTAAATACTCTCCACTTATTATTTAACCACTTGTAGTTTATTTAAAAATCACTTGTTATGGAATTTTCACTACAATTCAAATTGTATTCCTCAATATTTTATTTAAAAAAATTGGTTATCGCTACTTTTTTTTTTGTTTGTTTTATATGCACAAAAACTATAACTGCTTAAAATGTAAATTTTTTTTAAACAAAACTTACATATGGGTGATTCCATTCTGGCGTTACATGCCATTTGCACGACAAAAGGTTGAAAAAAATTATTGAAATTATGTTTGAAAAAATTTTTTTCTTACATTTGAAAACTGAATAAATAGGTCTATATTCAGTGAAAAAATGCTAACAATCAAACCCAAGGATTTCAAGATATTCGCAAAATATGACCTGGCGTTACGTTGCAAAAAACAGAAGTGGGGTTTGGCTTGACTAACAAAATTGCTTAACTCTGCGAATTGGCCAAGTATTTTTAGACAAAACTTTTTTGTTAGGACTTGGACTGATATACATTTATTTTCCAAGGTCCTAGATTTAAAAAATCTTTTTCCCTTTTTTTTCTGTTAGCCTTAGTATCTGGCGTGGCGTCACTTAAATTTCCAGTTGATATTTTTTTTGGTTAAAATTAATAAAAAGGTATACAGAAGTGTAAGAAAACTATATTTGCTATATATATATATATACATACTTATTAGCTTTACTCGAGTCTCCGTTCACGTTGTATATTGGAAAATATACTTATGTTTATTATGAATGTTTTGTTAATTGTTGGTCGTCGATAAAAGCGATGAAAAAGTTAAAAAACAGAATAAAACCCGGTTTTAAGACTGGTTAAACAATCCAACCAGCCCAAAAATATATTTTCCGAAAAATATCAGTACCATATACAAAAAAAAAAAACCGGTTCCGAACCGGATACAAAAAAATTTGCTTTGTTTGACGCAGGTAAATTAGCTTTTTATTAGTTAAGGAATTTAAAAATCGGTTTAGTGGTTTGGAAGTGAAAGCGAAGAAAACAAACGAACAAACTCAACACCAAAATGTTAAGTAAATTTCAAATAAATATTGTACTATGCCAAAAAAAAAAATAATCACAATCTGGCGTTACGTTGCACACTTTTGAAAATTAACATTATATTAAATATTTGTTTTATAAAGGATTTTTTTATTATTATCACATAAGCTAATAACAATTTGTTAACATGCAACATTTCACGCAATTGCGATCGTCAACGTAGAGATAATGAAAATAAATGATACTTTTCCTGGCGTTACGTTACATTGAAATATCATTTTAAGAAAAACTAAATTTTACCGTTAATTGATATATAATGGTTTTCTTTTCATTTGTCTATGATTAGTTGTTGTTGTAGCAATAGTTTTGTAATAAAATTATTACTGTACAATTGCTGCTAGATGTATAAAAAGTAAAGAGAAAATGCTCCTGAAATTAAGTAAAACTCACCAAAACGAGAATTCTAACTTTGTACCCTGTTATTTCGCCATCAGAACTAAGGAAAGCCTCGAACTCTTAAATTTAGTTAATATTCAATATTTCTCATTTATAATACAAGAAAACAAATCTGTTGGTGAACTTTAAATTTATCCGTCATGGTGGACTTTTTTTTGGAAGTGCCCATACATATACTACATACATATGTGCATATATTACATACATATTTTGTTAGTATGTTTGGGCCGCTTTTGGGTTTTTCCTGCCGTCATCGACGTCGTTGTCGATACGCCTCAGTAACTACATTGTTGCAGCACACAAGACCACTTTAAGTGGTAAATATGTATGTATGTATTTAGTTGAAAAATATTTGTAAAAAAGAATAACAGCAAACAAAACAAGACATTAAGACAAAGAAGAAAAAACCAAACTTCATAACCAAATAAAATGACCGGTGGTAGACGATATATGTAGCATGAATGAGTATATTACCCAAAAAAAGCTACTGTTTACCAAACCATAACCAAAATTGTAGAAGGAAAAAATATAAAAATTGTGTACATCTTCCTATTTCTACACAGCTAAAGTACTTGTTAAGCAAAAGTAAAACAAATGAAGAAACAAAAATTACAAACCAAAAATAATAAAAACTCTTCACAGAGTGTTAATAGTGAAATTGTTATTTCTGGAAAGAATGCGATTTTTATTGCAGTTGTTGTTTTATGTCTCGATTTTTTACATTTCTACATAATATATACATACATATGTACATATGTATGCCCATATGTATACATCATATAATACAATTGTTAAAGAAACGAGTACCCACAACTAACCACATCATCAGTGCAATCCATCGTCATTGCCATCAACGACAACAGCAGCAGCAGCAGCAACAGCAGATCACAGATTGAAATGCATTTCATACTTTATACTTGTTAAAACAAAAGCTAAACACTTGGAAAAAGAAGTTTTGCTGTAGCTGTTGTTTTTGTTCTTGTTGGTTTCTGAATTCAGTTATTTTTATTGTTAATTTTTAAATTTTTTTTTTTTTTAATTTTTTATACTGTTTTGTAGTCTGAGAATTCTGAATGAATCTTTGCTGCCTATTTTTTGCTTATATGTATTTTTTTTCTGCGTTGCTCATTTATTTTACTTTAGAAAAAATCCAGCTTGTTTCTTTTTAGTCACACTCACATTCCTGAGAATCAGAAAACTCCAACCAAATCAAAAAGAAGGCAAAAATAACAAAAAAAAAATGCCTCAAAAAAAAGAAAGAATTAACTCCATATATGGCACTTCTTCGGTCATAACATTTTGCATATGGTTTTAATAGGAACATGCTATACATACTACATATCGTTTCCTCTGTGAAATATTCTTTCTTCTCCTTAAATTATAGAGCGGCAAAAGTAAATAAAAATGAATATCTTTAGTATGGGAATGATAATTTCTTTATGTGTATAATGAATGATAAGGTTAACAACAATAACACATACACACAAAATTTAAAAGGCTAATTTTCAATTTACTAATCTCAAGTATAGATGAAATCGACATCTTGGGAGGAACAAAAAGGTCATTCCACCACCAACTCCTTCAGAAATTCATACCACAAAAGGAAGTTTTCCAAAAAAAATACATATTAGCAAGCTTACACCCATAATTAAAAAATATCACTACGCCAAGAACCAATAAGCTCACTTGGGAGCATTGTTGCCATTTTAACATTTTCACTGCTGGACTTAGCACATTATTTCGTAAAAAACCATTAAAATTTCAAATTTACAATCTAGCATTTTATATTTCTATTGTAGAACATTTAAACATAAATTTTTTAACCGATTTATCACGCTCCCATTATAAATTTCTGGCAACACTGCTTGAAAGCAAATGTAAATCAATCATGAATAAAAAAAAAACAACAGGACCGTTATTTTATTTTCTGCTTGTGACGTAGACATAGAATATGTATGTGTTGTAAACAAAGTGCATACATTATTGTGTGTGGAATATGCTCTCTCTCTCTCACACACACACTTTTTACAACAAACACCCATTTGTATTCTATGATGACGTACATATGTACATAGATGCGCAGTAGAAAATTTTTTTGTACGGCTGATTCAGGTTTTTTTTATTCATGTAAATCAATTACAAAACTCAGCCTTGGGAAACACTTATCGGAAATAAGTGAAATATAAAATATCTCAATTTTTATTAGCAAAATTTTGTGAATATGTATATTTATTTTAATATTCAAGTAAAAAAAGAGCTTCCAAGAAAGTCAATAAGATCCCCAACTTTTGATTTATTTCTAGTGATTTTTACATCCGGTTTTTATTGCAAGAACTTCTTTTTTTTTATAACTATTCAGAGAATCCGAAGTTATTTTCATGGTGTTAAGTAAATTTAATAAGAGCAAAACACAGAGGGGAAAAAAGTGGTTGAAAAATAACGAACTCCAGACGATTTGGTATCAAAATTGAGTTAATTCCGTTTGTGCTTACCTTAAAAACATTTTTTTAGGACAAATCGGTATCTTTTTTTCATCAACTGTTCTTCTATTGATAACACACTATTCTTATTTTTTTTACCAGTCGTTCTTATTTTGTTACCAATCGTTCTTGTTTTGATACCTTACCCTTGATTTGATAACAGATCTTTGTTAATTTATTAACTAATGGTTATTTTTGATAAATTTGTTCAAGATTTCACTACCATTCGTTTTTGCTATATTAACTTTATAGTACGAGTATTTTTGTACGGTTTGTTCTTGATTTGATAACACATTAAGCTTGATTTAAAACCGAAAGTTAACAAAATATTGTTCACGATTCATTCTCAATTTGATAACAACCGTTAAACATTTTAGAGCGCCTTTTCTCCCTCTTTGAAAGAATTAATTTTTCGTTACTATTATCCCAGTCGATACTACGTGACAATAAAACGAATATAAGGCTGAGTTTACATCTCGCATTTGCCAAAAAAAAAAGCGTAACCACTATTACTAATGAAAAACTGTTTGATTCAGACACGTACATATTTATTAAGTTAAACAGTTTCATGCATAACTTATATACAATTTTATAGAATCCAACATGATTGGAAACTGTTTAAATCAATAAATACATATCTGAATCAATTAGTTTTTCATTAGTAATTAGTGGTTACGATTTCTTTGGCACATGTCACACAGATGTAAACCCGGCCTAAGCGACTTCTCGGTTTTCTGACGGTTGCGCGAAGTAATAAACATTTCCCTGTTCATATGTTAAACAAGCATGTATTACATGGGCTTCATTATTTAGATCAACTTGTAGACCATATACATATGTAACTTTATTTTAAACTGAAGTTTTTATGCGCTTTTATTATCTGTTAAAATATGTACACACATATACCTACTTTCTCTGCAATTTTTACTTTTAATACTTTCTACTATTAAGATTTCTTCAAAATCTTTATTCTTAACATGCCCGACATCATCCCCTCTCCTCGGCTTCATTTACACTCTATATTGCACTTAAGTATATAAGTACATAAACATTTACATACATATATGTATATGTACATATGTACATAAATATGTACCTATGCATCTACATACATACGTTTTTCAGTTTGCATTTAAAATTCCTTTTTTGCCACAAAAATCGATTACTTTACAGTTTATTTCAAAAGAATTTGTGTCAATTTAATGATAATCTTCATTTAAAATAATTTAATTTTAAACTCGTACTTATCAGCATATTTATTTTTATTTTTGCAAAAAACCTTTTCAGAATTTTAAATAACTTCTTGGACATATTTTTAACAAAAAAAAATTTAAAATTTATTATTATATTGCAAAATAAAAAATTTATTTGCACAAATTTATACATACCTATATTTTGTTATTTGTACCAATTTAAAATGCTAAACAAGCAAATAGTGATAAATGAAAATACAAAAACAAAACCTACTAACTGCAAATGTCTCGATATGTGACAAGAATTTGCAAATGTCAACACTTGACAAAAATTTTTAAAACGGCAAAAAGTCGTTAAAAGCTAAAATAAAAAATATTGCAAAAAAAAGAAGAAGGTAAATTCCATTAAACCTTATAACACAAATTTAGAGCATAAAAAAACCAAAACCCCAGAAAAACAAAACAAGAAAATGCAAACTTTTGTGGCCTTAAGAAACTTACGAAATTTATTAAACATGCTGTAACGTGGCACCCTTTATTTAATTTAAAGCAAAACAACCTCCTGTTAACACCTACTACATCACTATCACAATGTTTTCATCTTTTTGGCAACACTAGAGACAACAACAAAGAACTGGAGGAATATAAAGAAACTGTATTATTATTGCTGGTGTTGTTATTATTGTTGCAGTTTACTCATCGTGTGTGGTTGATTACTCATGTTTTTGCCAGTGAGTGTGCAAGTGCATCTTTGTGTGCATATTGTTGTTGTTGCTGATATGAAAATATGTACTAGTATGCATGTAGTTGCCAGACTTGTAGTTTTTTTTTTCACAGAAGATTAGCAAAGTGATAAATATGTACGTAGTATATATTTTGTGACACGTTTCAAACTTTGCTATGATTATTTTAAAGCGAGTAAGATTCTTTTGGTATTTTTTTTTTGACATGGTCATTCATTATTATCAGTGTTGCCACGTCTTGAAAATAAAAAGCTAAAGCGAATTAAAAAAAGATGGAATACGGTTGACTTTTTCAAGCAAAAGGCGCTGGAAAATCAAAACATTTTTGGAATAATTTAAAAAAATCAAAATTTTTGACAAAAATATCTCTATAACCATGTAAGATGAATATCTAGTGATATTCATCTGAGTTTTTCAAGTCCGAAAAACTAAACGAATCTTTAAATTCAAATTTACAATAACCTTTAGAGCTATTAAAATAAAATGCTTTTTGGAAATTTTTCCTCAACGATATTTCGCGAACGAAGCAATAAATTTTAGTAAAATTTGCAACCGTCGACAATATGTATTTTATGATGAGATTAAGAACTGATTAAATTTTTTGTTAGAGGAAAGACTTTTTGTCTAAGAGTTTATTTTCGAAAATTCTCAAAATCTGCGGAATCGAAGATCAATGTGTTTAAAATACTTTAATATGGACATCGTCATTAAAATAGTCAGAATAGATTCTAATGACCTCAAAACGTTAGAGTTTTGAGAGTAAAACATCGTGGTGTACTTATTATTTTGACCATATGTGTAAATCAGAAGAAAAACGTGAAGTCACACTGGTTCGTACCGATTTTTTGTGTTTTTTTTTAATATTACTGCAAAAATTAATATTTTGCCTTACATTTCAAATTTCAGTCCTACTGTGCATACATTTTTTTCCTTGTAAAATTTTATTTAATTGATCAGTTATAGAATTTCATAAAATGATAAATATATAAATTTAATTGAACTAGAATGAATTTTAACCGGGAATAATTTCTTAAACGGGCTTAAGTTCAGAATTTTCAATTCTTATAGAAATAAATATTTTTATTATATGTATAAGGTAATTTTAGACTTTCGCAAGAAGAAATGCCGACATTTTTCTGTGCCGCTACGCATTTCATCAGCATCCATGTACATATGTATGTACATATGTATATCTGTCTACTGGGGTAGATATTGACAATCACATTAATCACATTAATTCTATAAGAACTGAACTTAAGCCCGATTAAAAAATTATTTCTGATTAAATTTCATAAAATTTTATACCTCGTTCATAAAATCTTGCTAATTTTCTACTGCGAAACTAACGACTTTATTTCGATTCCATCTGGCATCTCTAGAGGTAGACGTTTGTTTTTCATGTGTATTGTTTCAGTGTGTACAATACTGTTATTTTATTTTATTGAAAAAGCGTTTTTCGGGTTTTTAATATAAAATGAAGTATGTAAGTATGTATGTATTTATGTATATTTCATTAGCCCCATTCACAATATTGTGCAAATGGTCTTGCATCGTAACAGGTGCAAAATGGTATAGTATATTGATACTCACCACTTAACAATTACTAGTGGTGAGTATCAATATACTATACCATTTTGTACATGCTATGATGCAAGACCATTTGCACAAGATTGTGAATTGAGCTATTGTAATTTTCGACTTTTGTAAGGTTTTTTCTTTGATGTTTTGTTGTATACTTCGGCATATTTATATGTATATATATATTTTTAGGTTGTGCATTAACGGCCTGGCCCACGATGTCACGAGAAATCGTTCGATCGATAACTTGTATTGCAAACAACAACAAATTTTCTAAAGTTATTGTTGTTTGCAATACAAGTTGTCGATCGAACGATGTCTAGTGACATCGTGGGACAGGCCGTAAGTTTTTTTTACGGAAAAGGAACTCACTAAGGCATGACATGATACAATATTTTATTAATAATTTATTATTAATTAAAACTTCTTGCAAATATTATATGCAATTAAAGGTTTTTCTCTTAATTTAAAGAAGAATAAATTGGACTTTGGGAATACTCTTAATAAAAAAAGTTTTAATTCTCTTTTTTTCCATTCCACTTTTTCTAGTGTCAGGTTATCTAGAATTATAAAATGTTAAAAAACACCTTAAAAACTATCATAATATCTAAACTTTAATCAGAAATATTTTTTCTTTCATTTTTCTTATATTAAATTCTTTACGTTGACGTCATATAAAAACAAATAAGTTCTAATTGTTTTCATGTTTTCAAAACACATTTAACTAAATTTTAAGGCAAAAACTAATTTTTATTTGCATTAGAGTAGAATAGAGTAGATACGTATGTACATATGTATGTATGTACATAGAAAAAATAGTTTAAATTCTTAACATTTATTAACACAAGCCAGTGACCGGAATATTTAAAATGTATCTCGCTATTCAATATAATGCCGAAAAAGTATCTTTGATCATAGTAATAATAATTTTTTTAACTAAATAATTTTGTTTCTTCTTATTTTAAATAATCATATTCTCGAAATAATTTTGTTTACACCCAAAATAGTCGGAGCCCCCTGCTGCTTTTCAAGATTAGCACTTTAAATTTAAGAATATACTTATGTATGGCTGTATGTATGTATGTATGTATGTACGTAAGTATGTACACATAGTATATGTAATTGCATGTAGCTGTGTATATTTATGGCCATTTTTTGCTTTTCATTTAAAAAAAAAAGAGCAGTAATTATAATAACTTCACGTTTAAAATCAAAAATATCCCATGGAGAGAAGTTGCAAAAACGTACACATTGAAGATACATACATATGTATTAGGGATGTAACGAATGTTCGCATTCGCTTTCGCATTCGCAAATAATTCGCTTACTTTTGCTATTTGCATTCGTTTTGCATTCGCTAAAATGTATGCGAATATTTCAAGCGAATACTAAAGACAAAAAAAATTGTACTTTTACGAAAATAGTTTACGATGAACGAACGTCAAAAAGACGAAAATGATTTTATGTAAAGCCTTAAGATTTTAGCAGAAAACTTTTCTATCAATAAGTTCTTATAAGTATCAAAATGAAACTAAAATCCAGCGGAGTTTGGAAATATTTTTCAGTTTTGAAAAAGAAAAGACAGTGTTTGATTTGCGTGAAAATATTTTCTTCTTAAGACTAGCCTGTTCAAAATTTTGAACACCATTCATTACTTCGTACAACAAATTTCAAATCCAAACAATATTAACTAGTCCTTGTTTGTTGTAAATTCCACGCGAAACAAGTGCCACTCATATCATTTCTCATGAAAACTTAAAATGTTGAAGATACATTTCATATGTTTGTCCCAAGATGAACAGAGTACTACTTCTACAAGATTTTTTCAGGATAAGTTCATTAAAAGTTTTCTTCCTATGTATTTTGACAGCATTTCACATTAAATGTTGAACAGTGTAAATTTATTTTTAATCATTATCTTTACTTACTCTTGTATAAATTTATTTGCATGTGATATTTTAACGAATTGTAATATTTGCATTCGCTTTCGCAAATATTAAAATGTATTATTCGCTATCGCATTCTTATTCGCTAAACTGCTATTCGTTACATCCCTAATATGTATCTATAAAAAAAATATGTACATATTTCCATTTAACCCTAGTAGACACTGTTTGGCCAAAAATGCTTGTTTAGGTGGAAAATTATGCAATTGATGCACAGAAAGTAAGAACAAATAGAATTTGCAATTCCCAAAAAAAATTTGCAAAATCCCACAAATGGGATTTTTTCAGTATTTTTGCTTATGTGGCCCTGTGGCTGAGTGGTAGCGATGCTAGCCTGGGTTCGATTCCCACCATAGACCCTGGGTGTTTTCCGCAGACAAGCTAATCGCTTTGGGTTTGTGTTCGTTCATTAAAAATTAAAAAAGAAATTAAAAATTCTTATGTTTCGCCGGGCTTAGATAATATTTTTGGAAATATTTAAAAACATATTATGTCCTAAGGTGACGTGATGAATTTTTTGGTTCCAGCTTTGGAATTTTACAAAAAAGGCGTTAAATTTGATATTTATAACAAAAATAGGCATATTTCGAAACGAAAATTTTGAACAAAATTTTTTTTAATCAGAAATAATTTCTTAATCGGGCTTTTAAGTTGAGTAATTTCAATTCTTATTGTATGAAATATTTCAATTAATTAATATGAGTTTCTAAATAATTAATAAAAATATTTAATTTCACAATAAGAATTAAATTACTGAACTTATCACCGATTAAGAAATTATTTCTGATTAAAATTCACTACAGTTCAATTAAATCTAAAAATGTCGCACAAAATTTTTTATTGTAATATTTTTTATATTATTTTACCTTTTGAAAATGTAAAAATATGGAGTTGGTATTTTGACAAAAAAAAATTTTTTTAATAGCAAAATAATTCAGCCAGTTTTTCTGCAAAAACTGCGAAAAATCGAATTTTTAAAAATTTTTAATTTAAATTGCGTGTATGACTTTTAGATATGCTTTTGATACCAATTTTTTATATGTTACAAATTTTGTTTTTAATTCATAATAAGTTTAATTTGTCTAAATCGAACAAGATTTGACTTTTCCATTAGCAGAACAGTGTACCAAGGTTGGTAAAAAAAAGCCAAAATTGTAATTTCTTTTTCTCGAATATTTCCTAAACTCTAAGCGAACTTTTTTTTAGCTCTTGGATAGAAAGAAAAACCACAAGCAAAAAAATATTTTATCAAATCAAAAACATCAGTAGAGCAGCTTTTTTAATTTAATGTTAATGTCTCTTGACATAATTAGCGAGTTAGGTCTAAATTCACAAACTATAGTTAACTACCGTTTTTCCTTATCGATTTCATTGGTTAAACCACCTTCATTAGTTAACTAAGGACTGTGAATTTGAGCCTTAATGAAAACTTCGTTTATTATCTCTGGATAGTGCAAGTTTTCATTAATCTCTTAACCCCTAAAAGCCCATTAAAACAATTTCGTTACAAATACTAAACTAAAGCAAAATTAGATCGTAGTGTCGCATCGCTCACTGTCTTCCACTAGAAGCAGCCCGTTTAGCATTTTCTTATTTATAAATATTATGTGAACTTTATTGTTATAATACATACATATTTAAATTGATATTTAAAATTCATACTTTTTTATTTGAAAAGTTTATCAAACATTTTTAACCTTTTAAAAATTTAAGATTAATTACTTGTCTTAAAATCATAAAATAAAAATGTAAGCACAACATAGGATTTGTTGTTTTTATTTCTTAACAATTTCAGTTTTGATATTATTATTATTTTTTTTTTTTTTTTCTTCTATCAAAAAAAAAATTTATTTAGCAATTTTATTTAAGGCAAACAAAATGAATATAATAACACTGCACGGTTTGATTAATTGTTGAATTTTCAATCGTTAGAAATTTGTTTTTTTTTTTTTTCAAAAAAAACAGTGTTTGGTTTTTTCTCAATATTAGAAGATCTTGGGAATTGGCAATTGGCAATACATACATACATACATACACATATATACATAGGTACCCTGCAGGAAATGCGAGTAGTGAAATTGTAGTGATATACTAGTGACATTGTCACTAGTACTACTGACCAGGTGTACCCCAGCCAATGTAATCATCTATTGACATTTAACATTAGCTTGTCATTGAAAATCCACCAGTAGACTGTAGCACTACTGACGAATTAATTCTTTTGGGACCACATGGCGACATTGTCACCAAAGATTCACTAGTAAATTTTAGAGGCTCTAGTCTACAATATCGATATTTCCTCGCTCAATGTCAATAGTAAAATTGTAGAGATTTACTAGTGACATTGTCAATAGCACTACTGACCAGGTGTACCCCAGCCAATGTAATCGCCTATTGACATATAACAAAGGATTGTCATTGAAAATCCACCAGTAGACTTTAGCACTATTGACGAGGTAGTTCTGTTATGGCAATGTAGAGACATTTGAACCAAAGATTCAAAGTGACCTTAAACAAAATTATATTATTCAACTAAAAACATTTGTTAAAAATTGATACAGCCAATCAAAAGTGGCAGCGGCTAGCCGACGATCGGCTCGCAAGTCTGGTATTGACTGCACAGCATAATAAAAAAAGAAAACAAACTATGTACGCGTCCGTTGACAATGTCACCAGAAATACACTAGAACTGTTATCTCTAACGTATCTATATTCGCGCATAAAGGAAAGTTGTCGACATTTTAACTAGTGAAACTGTCGCTAGAGAAAAGAGTGTTGACGAAGAGACATATAGTTCTAGGCTGACTAGAGGGTAGGTATATGTATGTATGTATGTATGTACATACAAATGTCTGTATAACATGTTTAGCTCATAGAAAAAGTTGTGAAACATTAAAACAGTTGCATGATCTTAATTTCAGCTTAAAAGTCTATTAAGCGACTTCTAATGAAAAAACCAAAAATTATTAATTGGATTTTAATAAATTTTAATTAATCGTTTAGGCTTTCTAAAAACATTATCATCATCATACTGACGTTATTTTAAATTATTAACTGTAAAAAATTTTAAAAATTTGTTAAATATTTCAAGCGAGGATGAAACTACTTTTCCCATAAAGTTTGTTAACCTTCTGTTTTTACAAAAAATAAAAATAAATCATGGACAGACTAGGTAAATATGTAATTGAGGAAATTAGTTTAATTAAATGACTCAAATAAATGTTGCAAAAACAATTACTAATTATATATGTAGCTCTAAGCTGGGAATCGAACCCACTTAACCCATATACATACTTATACCAGCAAAGAAACCACTAGTGGGGCGCGGCAAAAATTCATTTTACATTCAATATAACGACATGGCATTTTTTTTTATATACATACTTTCACAAATAGTGGATTAAAAAATTTTGTTTTTTGATAATTGTTAAATCTGACCTAGAGCAACTAATTGTTGACATCATGTAAACAATGTAAAATTGCCAAAAAAAACGCTAAATTTTTTTCATATTGTGTGCCCACATACATACATACATCTTTATGTATGTACGTATGTATATGCGATGATTTTGCATGCATTCTTAATATTTTTTGTAGCCGTATCAGCTATTTACATTATGTAAACAATGTAAAATTACCCAAAAAAAACTAAATTTTTTCATA
Organism: Tachina lurida; assembly: GCA_944452675.1. Taxonomy (NCBI): domain Eukaryota; kingdom Metazoa; phylum Arthropoda; class Insecta; order Diptera; family Tachinidae; genus Tachina; species Tachina lurida. The sequence goes on along the minus strand of OX101754.1, from coordinate 9,938,966 downwards.
TTGTGTTCACACATACATACATATATTTGATTGATTTCGCATGTATTCTTAATTTTTTTGTTGCTTTACCAGCTATTTACATGGTGTAAACAATGTAAAAAATAGGCTAATTAGTACAAGTAATTGAAATATATCTGTTTCTCAAGCTTGTTTGTTGCTTTTTCCGTTTTTTCTTTATTTTTACCCATTGTTTACATCATGTAAAATGTACAAATTTGCTTATAAACCAGCAAAGAAGCCACTAGGGGGCACGGATGCACCGAAAATTTAGTGTATATTCAATATAACCAGATTGCATTTCATTTTGTTTTTTAATAGTTGTTAAATCTGACCAAAAGCAACTAATTGTTGACATCATGTAAACAATGTAAAATTGCCAAAAAAAAAAGCTAAATTTTTTTCATATTGTGTGCACACATACATACATATATTTGATTGATTTCGCATGTATTCTTAATTTTTTTGTTGCTTTACCATCTATCTACATGGTGTAAACAATGTAAAAAGTAGGCTAATTAGTGCAAGTAATTGAAATATATGTGTTTCTCAAGCTCGTTTGTTGATTTTTCGGCTTTTTTTATGTTTACCCATTGTTTACATCATGTAAAATATACAAATTTGCTTATAAACCAGCAAAGAAGTCACTAGTGGGGCACGGATGCACCGAAAATTAAGTGTACATTCAATATAACCAGATTGCATTTCAAACAGTAGATTAAAAAAAATTAATAATCTGACCAAAAGCAACTAATTATTGACATCATGTAAAATTACCTTAAAAACTAAATATTTTTCATATCGTGTGCATGCATACATATATGAGTTGATTTTGCTGTTATTCCTAATTTTCCCGTTGCCATATCAGCTATTTACGCGGTGTAAACAATGTAAATAATAAGCTAATTAGTGAAAGCTATTGAAATACATCTGTTTCATAAGTTTGATTATAAAATTGGTGTTTTTTTCTTTAAATGTTTACCCATTGTTTACATCATGTAAAAAATACAAATTCGCCTATAAACCAGCAAAAAAGCCACTAGTTGACTTTCCATGTATTCTTAATTTTCTTGTTGCATGGTGTAAACAATGTAAAGAATAGGCTAAGTAGTGTTAGCAATAAATTGGTTCTTTTTCCCTTTTTTTTTAATTTTTACCCATTGTTTACATCATGCAAAAAATACAAATATGCTTATAAATCATATCAAACTGTTTTTCATGAATTATACTTCAGACCATATATTTTACGTATTCAATACGTCTAAATAAATATTTTTGACATTATGTAGATAATGTAGAAATAGTGTAAACTAGTTAAAAAAAACTTGAATTGTCTTATACTTCATGTGTTTTGTTATATTTCAAGTTCTTTTCTTTTTTTTAATTATTTACATCATGTAAACAATAAATAAAAGATTTTACCTTTATACATTTTTACATATGTATGTAACAAATATTTTTATCTAATTTTTCGTCCTTTTTTTTGTGAAAATTAAACTATTTTTCCGAGCTTTTGGTCAGTTCTTAAATTCTTGTATTTATTATTACGATATTTCGTAAACCTTCGGTTTACTTCTTCAGGATATAGTATATTGTATATAGTATATTGTATACAATTGTATACAATTGTATTGTATACAATATACTATATCCTGAAGGAAGTAAACCGAAGGTTTACGAAATATCGTTATAATAAATACAAGAATTTAAGAACTGACCTAAAGCTCGGAAAAATAGTTTAATATGTATGTAACTAAAATATGTAGGAATTTTTTTATTTAAACTTTTAACAAATTTTTTTGGTATATTGTAAATTTTTTTTCAATAATGTTAAAAACTGAAATAAACAATTTTTAATTTTTATTCCCTTGTAAATTACATATTTTACAGGTAAATTAAGTTAATGCTATAAAATTTTCCATTCTTAGCATTTTTATCTGTTTAATTAATTATTGACATGGTGTAAATAACCTAAAGAGAAAGTAATGCTTTGTGAATAATTGAAATATTATGTGTGTACATACATATTTATATCGGCTTGTAATGCTGGTTCATAAAATTTCACCTTGAAAAAAATCGACTCCTTGTTTACATCATGTAAAAACTATTAAGTAATTTTAATAATCTAAGAAGCTTGTTTAATTCCAGCTCATTTCTTATTTATTACCACACAACTACATCAAGTAAATAGTTGCTGATGTCATGTCAAATATATAGAAATAGTGTAAAATATTTAAAAATTAATTTTATTACATTATTCTTGTGTAAAATGATATTTTTACACAATATCGATCATGAAAATTCTTAAATTTTACCAAATAACTACATCAAGTTGATGTCATGTCAAGTATGTATGTATGTATATACAAATAGTGTAAAATATTTTAAAAATTAATTTTATTACACTATTTTTGATTAATATTATATTTTTACACCAGATACTAATTGTTTACATCATGTAAATAGTTGTAGAAATTAAAAATAAATATCAAGCACTTTACAAAACTTGTTAATCAAGACTATTGACATGTTTTAGCAATTCTTTACATCAGGTAAAGAATGTAAAGTTTGGTGTAAAAAATGTTAAAAATTATAAAAAATTGCTTTAAATAGGTTCTTAAGCATTATTTGATTATAAAATTTATTTGGGGATTTTACATCATGTAAACAATGCAATTAATGAATGTAATGTGTTCAAAAAAACATAAATTAACAGTTTTAAGAACTTTGTTGTTGCTTTTTATAGTTATTGACCTTGTATAGATAAATTGGGGAGTAGTGTAAGCATTTTTTTTTTTAATTTGTACTGTTGTCTGTCTGATTCTAAAAGGTCTCATGGAGGACGTAGAATATCTTTGTAAAACTAAATATTTGAAATATATGTTATAATTGTTAAACAGCCAGGTATATGTATGTAACCCTTGACGATTCAACAAATTTGTTCCTTTTTAAAAATTTCAATTATTTTTTGGTTGAATTTTTGGTTTTTATAAAATGGCAAGAAAGAAACTAACAAACAACAGAAAATGTGCATTTAATGTTTCAAATATCTTTATAAACAGGTAAATTATACCGCAAAAGACAGACAGAGATAGAAATAAAGACCAACATATAGGCGGCATTTAGCGTTTGAAGTGTTTTTTTTTTCTTTGCGGAAAGAAATACCGCGCTTACAAGACATTCCCCATTAATTGTCAATATACAACATGCAGTGTTTGATCATCCAAAAGCTTCTTGCTTTCCGTGAAAAGCATTGCCATCATCATCATCATCATCATTATCATCCTCCTCGTTTATGAAACAAAAAGGGGAAAAAAACACAAGGAATGGCAAAAGAAAAGAAAAATATCTACTTATAAAAAGGGTTATTAAATGTTACGCACTTTGTTATTTTATTTTTATGTTATTAACACATTTTTTTTCGCAAACAAAAAATATTTGTGGCTGTAAATTATCTTTAAAATAAATAACAAGCGTATTAGTGTATTTTAACAATTTGCTTAATAGCTTCTTAAGATAATTTTATTGCAGTTTTTGTCGAAAAAAAAACATTTCCAGGAACACAAAGAAAGAACAAGTAAATTTCAAGAGTAAACAGCAGCCATTTATTTATGGTGGGTAAACAAAAAGAATTTCCGTATTAATTACCCTGCAAGTAATTATGTATGTGAAAGAAGTAGAGAATGTAACATTTTATATGAGTTTTTATCTTCAAAGCATGCATACATATAAATTTAGTAAAAATATCATAAATTGTTTAATCTGTTGGAAGTAGCAGCAAATACTTTTTTTTTGCTAAATAAAATAAAATTAAATAGATTTCCCATTTACATGGCTGCCTTTGTTAATTGTTTGTTTTCATTTCTTTTGGAAAATGTAAAAAAAAATTAATTACGTTAAAAATTGGTCTCTCATACAGTTATAGAAATTGTTTACACAGCGTAAACAATGTAAAATATTTATAAAAATTTTTTTTCTAGCGTTATTATTTATTTGTTTTTTTCACTTTTTGTTGCTTAATTCTTAATTTTTAAAATATTTAGAATTTGTTTACCTCATGAGGTAAAAAATTTATCTTTAATGCCCAGAAATTGTTTACACCAGTTAGATAATAAAAAAGTATTAGGTATTAAAAACAATTTCTTTTCACTGTCTAAATAAATGAAATATTCTTGAAAATATTTAAAAATTAATAGTTTACATTATTTACATGTTGTAACAATTTTTTGTGTATTGAAAATATTTGTAGAAAATGTTTAAAGATTTTTTTTAACATTTTATAAATATATTAACACCTTAACATCTATTTACCTCGGGTAAAAAATATATTTCATGCTCATAGAATTTGTTTACATAATGTAAATAATGAAAAATACTAAATCGAAATATTTTCTAAATATTGTTTGGTAGTTTTTTTTGGTATGTTCTGCATTTTGTCATATTTTACTGATTGTTTACATTGCGTAAAACCACTATTTTAAGCACTTAAACACTGTTTTTAGTCATGTTAACATTTCCACGCATTTTAAATATTGTCAAATGTTACAATATTTTTCTAGTTTTTTAGATTGTGTAAAGAAATTTTGAAATGAAGTAAAATTACAAAAAAAAAATAATTTTTAGTTTTATTTCTGTTTTGTCTAAGCAAACAAAAATTGTTTACTCATGTAAACAATGTAAAGTAGACATTTCTAGGAATTTTAAACATTTTCAAATATTTTTGTAACGTCTTGTAAATTTTACAATTTTTTCTAGTTATTTACATTGTGTAAAGAATTTGTGCAATGAAGTAAAATTGCAAAAAAAAAATTATTTTCTGCTCATTTTCTGTTTTTTTTATTTTACCAATTACTTACATTAGGTAGAACTCTCTTTTAAGCACTCAAAATTTTGTTTACTCATGTAAACAATTTAAAGCAGACATTTCCATGGATTATGCAATATTGTCAATGAGTTTTGTCAAGCCTTGTAAATATAACACTAGAAAGATCATTTACATGGTGTATACAATTTTTAAAATTAAGTTAAATTAAAAAAATAATTTTTCTGCCCATTTTCTATTTTTTTTTCATATTTTACTAATTGTTTACATTGTGTAAAACTCTCCTTTAGGCACTTAAATACTGTTTTTACTTATGTAAACAATGCAAGCTACAAATTTGCATATAGTTTAAACATTGTCAAAGATTTTATTGACGTCTTGTAAATGTTAAAATTTGTTTTCTAGCTATTTACATTGTGTAAAGAATTTGGTAAAATTACAAAAAAGATTTATTTTCTGCTCATTTTCTGTTTTGTAATATTTAACTAATTGTTTACACTGCGCAAAACTCTCTTTTAAGCACTCTAAATTTTTTACTTATGTAAACAATGAAAGCAAAAATTTCTATGCATTTTACAATATTGTCAATGAGTTTTGTCAAGGCTTGTAAATATTAAAATATTTTTCTACTGATTTACATTGTGTAAACTATTTTTAAAATGAAGTAAAATTAAAAAAAAACTAATTTTTCTGCTCATTTTCTGTTTTTTCATATTTTACTAATTGCTTACATATGGTAAAACTCCCTTTCAAGCACTCAAAATTTTTTTACTCATGTAAACAATGTAAAGCAGACATTTCTATGCATTTTGCAATATTGTAAGTAAGTTTTGTGAATTCTTTTAGATTTTACATGATTCTTCTGGTTGTTTACATTGTGTAAAGAATTTTTGAAATAAAGTAAATAATGGAAAGTAAAAATTTTTTGTTTATATGGGGTTTAATACATAAAAGGCGCATATTTTCTGGTGTAAATTACATCCTCCTTGAAGAACTAAGTACGTTACAGTTCAAAATAAAACAAATAATTTTTGCATGTAAATGCCTTAGTTTTTTCCTTCTGTGAAATATCGAAATTTCGAGTTACGCCTTTCTTACAATCAACCGGTAAATTTTTAGCTGTTGTGTAAAATAAAGTACATCCGATGTTACATTCGTTAAATAACAGTAGTTTATTTTTACTTTTTTATTTATTTGTATTGAGTTTAATAATAATGTAAGGAAATTTTAAATTTTATCCTGGCAGTTTTTTTTCAGCTCCAAATGGGTTAAATAAATTTTTAATGATGTTGCGATTTCAGTTAATTTTTTTTTTATTTATGTAGGTAGGTGTTTGCTAATTGTTTACATGATGTAAATAATGTAAAGAACTAAGTTAAGCTATTTAGTAATTACATTGAGTCCTTTCCTAGTTATCTCAACGATTTCGCTGCAATTTGCCTGAAAACATTTTAATTCTAGTGGCAACATTGTGCGTATTTTGAGCAGTGTTACCAATTCGCAAAACTTATTTAAGCCGCCAAAAAAGTAAACAAATTTATATATTCTTGATATCTTTGATCTCGTTTTTTTTTTCTTTTAAATTTTGAAATAATTTTTAGATTTAAATGAGGCGACCTCCCGGCTTGCGTTATTTATTTTACTTACTCAACATTTGTATATAAAGCTTAGAAATAATATTATTTAAACATTGCCGTAATTAATATTTTTAAGCTCTAGATTTTTATCAATTCTTGCAAGAAAAATTAATTTAAATATTTGTTACTTTTAAATTTTGATGATTTTTTGTTTGTTCTACTGCTTCTGTCAACTTTTTTTTTAATTAGTTTAAATTCCTAAGAAAAAAAATTTGTAATAACTCTAGCGTTATAAAGTTTTTTTTACGAGCCATGAAATACTTTTCTTTTTTTACATGTGGCTGTGGAGCACACAGATAGATGTAAGTTAACAAGCTCTTATCGTCCATTATTTAGCTGAAAGCCATAAAAAAGCCTGCCTGCACTTGATAAACACACTTTGTGTAAAAAATTTTTCCCACATCCTTTTAAGATTGTAAAAAAAAAGTAAACGTTCTCATCATTTGATACGAGTAGAAATTATGTATTTGAAATTGTTGTTGTATAAAGAGTGTGACTCATACATGAGTTATAATTTAAACATTTAATTTCACTTTAACTTAAGCCAAGATATTATTAACCGTTTAGAAGCGCGATGATCTTGAAACTTTTTCTTGTTTTCTGTTGTTTTTTTTTTTTCAAAGCCATTTTGATTGGTGGTACGAGTAGCATTTGGCTTGTGAATCTGGCCATTTAAGCCTGTTTAAGCAATCAAACCAATCTTGTTTGTGTTTTTGTAGGATTTCCATGTTGTGAAAAAAAGTGTATTCTCAGGATTTGAGTTAATAATGCAGCAGCAGTGCTGGTGTTTTTGTTCCCAGACAAATTCTTGTCGCCTTTTTTTAATTTTATTGTAGTTTTAAAACTTTTTTTTCTTTCTTTCTTTTTATAATTGTGTTGCACAAGCTCCTTTAAAGAAGCAATGTAAGCAATTTCCGCTAAACATTAAAACTGCATCTTTGAGAATAAAAAAAAATATATTTATACATACCTACATATAAAATATTAAAACATATAAAAAGTAACGGAAGTATTTTGTCAAGGATGGGTTTTCATAAATAAAGAGAGAGAGAGAGAGAGATAGAGAGAGAAAAAAAATGCATTTTCAATAAAGAATATAAAATAAAATATTTATTACATACAGCGATTAAAAGCGAAGCAAGAGGAAAAGGAACTTTAATTCATGCGAATGTTAAAACGCTGCTAATAAGGAAAAGTAAAAAAAAAAAAGATGCAGTTGGACATCACTTAGAAAAATGTTGCCAACTGGAATGTTGATTGGAACAAGCAGGTTGTTAGCACAGAGTTAATTAATCCATCAGTTAACTTATAATCATCATTAAATTTCAGTATTAGAAATTGCTGGCATTTACATACTTAGTTGAACTGTCACCATTTGAACACGCAAGGCCTGCAATTAAAATGGCAGCTACTGCGAGCAAAAGCCGCTATAAATCCAGCAGCTTTAATTGACTAAATCGTGTCAGCTTATAAAGTAAAATTTGGCAATTTTTAGAAAATTAAGATTTTGAATTCAATTTCTATTGAAGTTAAATCTATGCTAAAATTAAAAATTTTCAAACCTGGTTTCAAAGATTAATAATTTTTCATATTTTTTTCTTCAAATTGTAATGTATCCTGCTTAAAGAACACTTTTTGCTGAATTTCGAAAAATCGCAATTAATTTCGAATACATTTTAATAATAATATATTTATAATAATATATTTTTTTCGAAAAATTACTTCAAAATTTGGCAGTTTTCAGTTTTTCAAGCTTTATATTTTGATTTATTCTAATTTCGAAACTCTAAGTTTCTAAGTTGTACATATTTTCGAATCTCTAAACTCTATTTAAAATAGCCAAATAATATTATTTCAGTACCAAGTTTCGAAATTCAATAAAATCATGATTATAAGTTTTGAAATTGTCTTTATATCATAATTTCAATTATTTTCGATCTTCGAAGTTAATTTCGAATTTTCGCTACATAAAAAGTTTACACTTTTACAGAAATTTATGAATTGTTTGAGACTTAAATAAATAATTTAATAAAAATTAGACAAACAAATTCAACTAAAAACTAAAATTCGAAATTGATTCAGGTATTATTAGAACACTTGGACTTTTTAATTGCTATAAATCCTGTAGGCTTTTTTTACTACGAAAATTACTTAAAAACTTAACAGTTTGCAATTTTCCAATTTTTTGTTTTGATTTATTGTATAAATTACATACACATTTTAGAATTACATATAAAAATAATATACCTATTTTCAGCAAGAATTTTCGAAATTACCTAAAACTATGTATTATATGTCTTGAAACTGTTATTGGCTTGTAATTTTAATTATTTTCGAATTTCGAAGTTAAGTTCGAATTTTCGAAAATTAAAAATTTTACACTTTTACAGTGAGTTAGGCCATATTTTGAGACTTCTAAATAAATAAAATTTGATGAAAATTAGAAGAATAAAAAATTCGAACTTGTTTCAGGAACTAGAAGTTGCAAAAATATGGGTTCTTAAAAAAATTTTATTGTATTAAAGAAATTTTTTTATGATAAAGCTATTTTTTAGATTTGAAAGCTTTTTGAACAATGTATATCTATTTTTAATTATAATGGTTGTAGCACACAAAATCGCAAAAGTATTTTATATAAAATACGATTTCAAAAATGTTTCATGTATGCAATTATTAAGTATTAATCTTAATTTTTAATTGTTTTAAAAAAACTGTAAGCAGAAAGATCTTGGCCAGTCTTGTATGACATGCCTAATTACTTTTTGCGCATTTTGTCATAAAAAGTGGTAATTAATTTTTTTTTTGCATTCATTTCATTATTCCCAAACTTCAACTTTCCAGCTGCCGTTCATTTCATTGGCCGTGTTTCAAATACACATGCCTGCATTTAACGGCCATTAATGCAGAAGATGGCGTGGTGTGGTTTGGTGTTAATTTTCGTTGTGTGTTTCGCTTGTTGCACCTGTCCTTTTAGCCCCAGTAGTAGACGTTTTTAATACACTTGATGGGATTTTAAGGTTAATTTGTTTTAGTTTATATGTCATACATTTAAAAAAAAAGATGACTTTTATTCGTTGCCAAAGAGCAAAAGAACTTTTTTTTTTTTTCTTTTTAAGCAAAAGTTAAACCCAAAAAAAGCACTTAAGCTATGCAGCTCAAGCGTTACTTAAATTCATCTTCTGGGGCTTCTTTTTTTTTTTTTTTTTTGGTATTGTAGATGGAAAAGAAGAAGATAAAGTAAATTATGTGAGTGATTTTACCTCTGTGACTTTACAAAACTCACAATGCACACAAAACAAATTTTATTAATTAAGGCAAACGCCAAAAAGAAAAAACGAAAAAAAAAATGTAAACCTTTGTTTCTTAAAATGAGAGTGAAACGCACGCACCGCACCGCACCACCGAAGTGAACAAACCAGCAAAAAACTAATTCACAAAAAAGAAGTACCATGTCATTAAAGTCATACAATTAACTTGCATAAAGTAAAGCCGTAGTAAAACAAATAACGGTAGTACGAAGGTTCAGGTGTTATTAATTTTAAAGTTTAAAAAAAAAATAAAAGATACATGCATGCATAGATAAATATAAATTACTCTTTTTATTTGTAATTTAATGTGTGTTTTTTAAGAGTTCTTAAATACGAGTAAGTACGTTCAAGTGCCAAGTTCATGGTCTAAATAGTTGGTTGAAAACAGCTCATCATATCAACTTCAAGGCTGACTAATCTTTAACCTTTGCATTTTGGAATTTTTTACGGTTTTTTTTTTTATTTAAAAATCATTTCTTATCTCTTAATAACTTTTTCTTTTTTAAGAATAGTTTCAAAAAGCAAATAAATAACAAATTTAATTTCCATTTTTTATTACTATTATACCTATGACTAATAATAAAACGTCCACAGTTAGTCTATTCCATATTAAGATTAGATAAGGATTTTTATAATTAGTTGAATGTCAATTGTATTGACAGTTGTATTGAAAATAATTGCAAAAACACTTTATGAGATTATTTAATCAATAATAAAAAGAAAACATTATACGCTTTTGTGAAAAGCTTTCTAACAAAAAATTTATAAATTGTATTTAAAGTGCAAGTAATTCTCAGGGAATGACATTGTCATGACTTCTAAAGTATTCAGAAGAATTTTGATACTTTTTGTTTGAGGTCGTAAAACTTATTACGTTTGTATATCGTGCCATAAACACTAAAATAGCTTAAGCGACATAATTTTCGAACCTCATTTTTTGACCAAAATCGATTATTTGCGATCGTAAAAAAAAAAACGAAGTCCATAAAATGTGTCGTTTAAGCTATTTTAGCGGTTATGGCTCGATATTGCGATTTTCAATCACATATTAAGAGTCTTACTATAAGCATATGAAGGTTTTTAGGTTATTTCAAAAACTTTTGGGTTAAAGTGTACTGATGAGTTTCATAAGGAGCAAAGATATCGTGCCATAACCGCCAAAAAAGCTTAAGATACATACTTTTCGAAATTCATTTTTTTAGCTTAAAACTATTATTTGCATCATAAATATTCGATTTTCGTCAAAAAAAACCAAGTCCAAAATATATGATAAGAGTTTAGACGTTGCTTAACAAAAAAAGCAAAAGTTCCTAATACATGAAAGGCCCAACCCCCATATTTATAAAAAATAAATAAAATGTTTGAAATCCATTTTAAGAAAATTTTGTATGAAAAATTTTAAATAAAATATCGTATGCGCCGCCAATTCGGCGAATGGGCTGAAGCGCAAATTGATATTGATTTTGAATTTCCATACAAAATTTTATTTTCCGATAAATCCCATTTTTGGTTGAATGGTTACGTAAATAAACATAATTGTCGCATTTGGATTGAGGAGAATCCACAAGCTTTTGTCGAAACACCATTACATCCACAGAAAATTACTGTTTGGTGCGCTTTATGGGCTGGCGGAGTCATTGACCCATATGTCTTCAAAAACGATGATGGTCAGAATGTTACTGTCAATCGTGAACGGTATAGGAACATGATTCGAAGTTTTTTCGTACCTCAATTAGCTGGCATTAATCTTGCTCAAGGAAACTTTTGACGAAAAAATAATTTCACGAAATGGCCCAATGAATTGGCCCCCAAGATCGTGTGATTTAAACCCATTGGATTATTTTCTTTGGGGTTATGTAAAGTCACTTGTGTACGTAGATAAACCACAAACAATTGAACACCTGGAAATCAACATTCGAAGAGTTATCGCAAATGCTGCGAAAAGTTTGTGAAAATTGGTGTTCCAGATTGCGCCTTGTACTTCTTAACGATTAAACAGAATAAGTCCGCAACTTCAGGAAAAATCGCTGTCAGATTAACAAAGCTCATAATAAAATCTACGGCAGTAACCAGGGCTGTCAGATATGGCGATTCCTCGCCAAACGAGGCGATTTTTCAACTTGTTCGGCGTCTAAATTTTTGGTTTGGTGACATGGCGATTTTTCTGGCGATAAATAAATTTGTTGACGATTTTTGTGGCTATTTTTTAACAAAATTTAATTTCAAAATTTATATAATTCAAGAAAATTAGTTTGTTTGAAGGAATTTAAAAAGTTTAAAATCAATAAATCTTCACAAAACTCCTCTTCTGCAAGAAATCAAAGCAACTTGATTTTGATGATTTTTCTTATATTTATTTTGAATTTGGATGAGAAAAATTTACAAAAAATAATTTTTGGCGACTTTATTTCTACTTTTGGCGATTTTCTGCAAAAATTTCTATACGATTATTTTATAAAAATTTAAAATAAAAAAAGTGTTATATAAAATCAAGTTTATTATCAAATTGTTATTAAGAAAAACTACATTAAATAGATTTTGGCGACTTTTGGCGATTTTTAGAATCAATTTGGCGAAATAGGTCAGAAAAAATCTGACAACTCTGGCAGTAACTTCAAATGCTCTCTAATTTTTGTTTTATTTTCTTTTGTGCTTATCTTTCTTTGCAGTTTTGTTTACAAAATTTATGAAATTTATTGAAAGTAGCATTGTTGAGAGAATGAGTCTTTATATATGAGAGCATAAGAAAAAACGTTGCCAAAATAAAATAGATTCTAGAAATGTGTTTATGCCGGAATTCTGTTTGCTTGAGTAGCAACGTTATACATCTAGACATGAGTAGCCAACAACAAATTAAAATTTTTAAATTGTTGATAATATTAATAATTTTAAAATCTGTTATTTTGTAAGTAAGCGTAAATTTGCGTAATCATGATTACGAGTCCAGCCTAAATTAGAGCCTCAAGCGTGGCGTTAGCAGCAGGGTACGCATTTAAACGTATAAAATATTATTTGAATGTACTGAAAATATGTACCCTGCTGCTAACGCCACGCTTGAGGCTCTAATTTAGGTTGGACTCTAAATGCAACTCACGAGAAAGTGTAAAAAGCTTTGATTTTGGAAATTTAATTTATTCCCCTTATCGGGGAAAGGTTGCAATGAGTTTATTCACGCGAAACTTTGCTTTTTTCCCATTCAAAATACCCAAGTTTCACTTGAACAAACTTTTCGTATTTTATTACCGATGGGAGCCATTATCTTATTCGTGAAAAAATGAAAACTGCGAGCTGAGTAAATTTTATATATTTACTTAAAAGTGAATTAACGTGAGCTAAATAATTTCAGCCATGGATAACATAATTTATTTTTCTTTAGCGTGAATGATCGTATCATACAAGCTTAAAGCGTATCAAAATGTATACGAATTAATTCAGCAACCCGAATTGCTTAAGCAGCAACGAAATGCATCCAGACTTGTTCAACTAAACAACAAAACAAAATTTTTTATTGTTTATTTATTTAAAATAATAGGAGATTAATTCACAACAAAATTTTTTTAAATAAATTTAAAATAAAAATTTCTCTTTTAGCCCTGTGTAGAATCAATATAAAAAAATTAAGGAAAAACTGCTTCTTAATCCAGTGTAAAATAGTTTATTGATTTTTCCTAGTATGGCAACAGTACATATGATTTACGGCACTTCGTTATTTCCTCTTCTACTGCTATTATTTTAAATACAGTATGGCACCACTGCATATGACTTACGGCACTACTTTATTTCTTCTTCTACTTCTATTATTTTAAATACAGCTGTAAGCAACAGCCATAGACTTTAGTCTTGCATTTAATCACACTTTGTTGCTTAAATATTTAAAATTTAATTTGCAAGCGTTATCTGACTTAAAATTTATTTAACAAATAAATGTTGTTTACAGTTTAAATGTAATCTTAGGAAATTATCTCAAAATTATGGTATTAAGAAAAAAAACAGTTCTCGCAATTTTCCCAAAAAAAAAAAATTATCAAACTAATAATTATGTATCTTAAAATTATATAAATTATAAATTTCCATTTATGTATGTCAAGCTAATTTTTTTTTTTACTTAAAAAGAAATCAAAGAAAAATGGCTTTAATTGTCAAGACCTCAAGTTGTTAAACGATGATGGCTTACATTTTCTGTTATACATACATATAATTTGTATTTTGTAAATGACGTTAATTTTATATTATTTTTTCATCATTATTGTCGTTATTTACTTTTAAAACAGATTTCGCAAAATGATGAAAATAAAATAAAATTTTGCCTTTTGTTTTCTTCTTTTGTTTCGCTAATACTACAAAAAAAAAATAATCATATTGAAATGGAATATAATGAAAAACAAAAAATATATAAATAAAAAAAATGGAAATGTATATTAAAATATAAAAAAACAGATTAAATTAAAAAAAACTGTTGCAATAAACCCAAAAGAATTTCAGGGTGAAACAGAGTTTTACAGCTAAAGTTTTATTTTAATTTTTTTTTAATATTAAATTCAACTTCAGCAAACTGCGCTACGCAATTAAAAATAAAACAGGCTTAATTTAGGCCCAAAAATTGACTTCTCAATTAAGTTTCATTTACCTTTAACTGCCACTTAAGCACCGAATTCATTTTTTCAGTACAAAGTTGAGAGACATTCAAATTTTCAACCTTGTGTACTTAAATCACACTTAAGTTTTACGAGCATACCATATGTTATTGTGCTTGTGTGTGTTTATTGAAAACATGTACATGAACATCATGTGATCGTAATAAAAAGAATTCCGTTTAATTTTCATAAATATATAACATATACAATATATAGTTTCATATCAAGGAAAAATAAATTAAAAAAAGAATTCTGATGCTCTTTTTGTTTCATAAAATGTGTTTTTATGCAAATTTTAGTTTTCCTCATTTTGATAACCTAACTTTTTTATTTATCATAAGCAGCTGTTGTTTAAAAAGCCTTCCATAATACTGGGAAATTTTGTAGTGCTGCCGTACTTTGAACGTAATTTGATAAGAACTTTAATTAACCACTGAAAAAATTAAACTACATTTAAGGGCCACTTAAATTTAAGTGGCATTTCGCTAAATGCCATATAATTGGGAAGTCAATTATTGGGCCTTCATCTCATTGCATTAACAACACACATGATGAAATCTAAAAACAAAACAAACTCTCTTGCAGTGTTGCCATGACTAAGGAAAATTTCTCGTTAGAGATATAATGGCTTGATGAGCTTTTATTATTTTTTAAAACTAAATTTAATGTTTAACATTTATTAAAAAAAATTTTAATAATGACAAGAAACCAAAAAAAAATTAAATTCTGCTCAGCAGAATGTTTTCTCATTCGTAACCGCGTATTTCTTAATGCCGCTTCTTCCCACATCCAAAATATCTTCCGGTTGACAGTTCTTGGTTTGATTTGTTTTTTCATAAAGAAAACGTTAAAAGTTGTTGCTAAAACTAAGCACGTGTCCCATAAAGCTGGTTCTTATAAAATAAAAAAAACTACTCAGAAAACGTTAAAATATGTAGTACAGTCGAACTTCCATAACTCGAATCACCAAAAAAAACTTCGACTTACGGAGACTTCGAGTTAGAGAAGTTCGGGTTATGGAAGTTCGACTGTATATTCAAAAATTTGATTTTTGCTTAGAAAAAATTTGAAAACGAGTGCCATTAGAAAAGAAAAATTTAAATCGGTCCATTCTATTTCAATAATTTTTTATTAAATAAGAAGAATTTTTGTTTGTTGTTGGTTAAGTATTTCTAAATGTATGCATTTCATTTCTGGAAATCAAACCCTCAACCAAAAACTTTTAAATTCCCAACAAACATTTTGATTTGATTTTGAATATTCTCTCATTTTGTGTGCATACGCAATTTTCAATAAAATCTTTGACATTTTTTTCGATAAACATGATTTTTTTTCAGATTTTTCTAAGAATTTGTTGGTTAAGGTATACTGCTGAATTTCTTAAGCAGAAACAAAATGCATATATGTAAAAAGTATATCTCCCACAATTTTATTAGCAATTATTTGGCTTGTCAAAAATTATCTTTTCAAAAAATATATTCTCAATTAATGGAAGAAAAGTTTTAAAATTGGGTATAATATATTTTCAAAGAGTTGTGTCAACTGAAAGTAAAATTTTCTACTAAAAATCTTTAACAGTAGTAACCTTAGAAACGTGATTTTCAAACCTTAGTTTTTCCATATAAACCCCTTTGGCGATTTTCGCACTCAACCAAGATTATTTTCTGGGGTTTTTTAAAGTACTTTTTCCATTTTTAACGATTTTTTTCAGCTTGTTTTGAATATTTGTCTTCGTTTGTAATTTTTTTATTTTAACGTACTTTTTTTAATAATTTTAACAGCGGGTTTTTACCAATTTTGTGATTTTTTTCCATGTCAGCGGTTTTAATCATTTCGTCGATTTTTTTCCATTTTGGCCATATATTCCGTGTTGACGTTTTTCTATAATTTTGTGATTTTTTCCTTTCTGGCAATTGGGCACATAAAAAAATTTCTACTAAAATCTTAGTATTAGAAAACAATTTGATAAAATAACCAAACCGGCAACGCTGTTGTCTTGTAATCCTGAGATTAGCGCAAAGCCGATGGACAATTTTTAGCGACGGCAATTTAAGCTGCTTTGACGGGCAAACTAGTTATTTTTTAAATTTTGTAGAAATAAAAATTACGCAAACGAAAACTATTACAACATATGTAAATACATACAATTGAAAATTTATTGAAAAATGACGCAAAATGATTTTTAGCCTACCCTCTGCAACTAACGCCCACATTCATTAGAACTTCTGAAGGAAAAAAAAATTAATTTCAAATGAAACTTCTTCAAAACCTACTCTTTTTTTCTTAACACTAAATTTAATTGAAAATTCCAAGTATTTTTAAAGTATGCAAACCAGTTAGCTTAAAAATTGTGAAAAATAAAATACTCGTAACATCCATATTTATGTTGCAAAATCAATAAGACAAAGTTTAATTTATTTATCACAAAATATGTTAATTCTTCCATATAAAATTATTTTTCAACTGTCAGTTGAGTCGACGTTAACAAATTTGTCAAAAAAAAAAAAAAAGAACTACTTGAGATTTTTTCTTTCCCAATCAATTGTGTTGTTGTGGTGTTGCTAATCAAGATTTTGGCTGCTTTTTAGTAACGAAACACTTTTATAAATGTTTAAACAAATTGTTTTTTAAAAACACTGTCATTTAAGAACATTTTTGTCTAGCTGCCTGTCTGTCCATCTGTCTTAACTCTTGTGAGTTAATGGTCATTTGTTATGTGAAAAATAAAACCAAATTATTTTTAGGTTCTGGCCAATGAACGTTACACGACGAATTATAAATGTTGGTGTTGTTGAATTGTGGTTTAAGGTTCAAATAAATTTTCGATTTGTCAAATGTGATTTGTTTATTTAACTCTATTGCAACGCACGCCTGCCCACTAAAACACAATATGTCAAAAACAAATTTTATTTTGTTTGTTTCGCAAATCAGCAGTTTAGAATTTTAATTTTCTTGGCTGTGACCCCAAACAGTGGTTGGGGCTATTAATTGACATTTTTGCTGCCGTTGTGTTCACTGGTGGTGGGTTTTCAAAAATGTTCTGTTACAAAAAGTCAGAAGGGACGCAGGATAAAACAATTTATTTACACTCAATTGACATTTTTCTGTTTATTAAATAAAAAAAAATATCTGCTTATAAAGGCATAAATAAATTCTAATCTCAAAGATTAATTGTTGACAAGTTAAAAAGTGTTGTAATAAAATCAAATGACAAGACAAGTCCTGATTAATTTAAGACAACCAAAAGAGAGAGAAATATTTTTGAAGTTACAAACGATAAAGAACCAGATTAAAAGAGAAAGAAGCCACTCAATTCACTTTTATTTTATTTTTTATAAATAAAGTTTTTTCTCTTATTTAAAAAACATAAAATTTATATTAAAATTATGGCGTCTGAAAGTTGTGCTAGAGCCCTATAAAAACTTTAAATTTACCTCTACTACTGAATCTTATACTAAATTTCTAAGCCTAAAGTATGTTGTCAAACAAGTTTTCTCCTGAACTGCAAAACGTTGTTTCTTTATGTATCAAATTAAAAACTCTAATACTTGGTCTTATACTCAGTTTATAAACATGAAATAAGTCGTCATTATATTTTTTATCTTATATTTATTCTTATAATCAGTCTGCAAATATGAAGTTTGTTGTTTTTGTCGTCGGAAATGATTTCTCCAGAACTACTTTGGTCATTGCATATACAATTGATAACCTTTGTACATTGTCATACTCACTCTTATACTCAATTTATCAATACAAAATTTGGCATCAAAAATGTTTTCCCCAAACTGCAATAATATACATACATATATACATATTTAGAATTATTATACAACCTAATACCCACTCTTATACTCAACTTATACTAAGCATAAAACTTATCGCCAGACATTTTTCCCGCAGAACTACAAAAATGTAATGCTTTGTTCCTTAAATAATTAAAATGTGTAGCTCTTATACAATCTAACTCTTATGCATAGTTTATAGCAAAATTCTTTACTTTTATTGTCTCAAACTGTTTCCTCAGAACTATAATAACTAAAAATTTTATTTACACACAAAATATATAACTCTTATATGACGTAATACTCACTCTTATACTCAAATTTAAACATAAAATTGGTCAACAGAAACTTTTATCGCTGAAGCTAAAAATAAAATAAAAGATTTCTTGATTAAACATAAAATTTATAACTCTTATACGATATTATACTTTCTCTTATACGTTAATTATAACAACATTTTATTTTTGTCGTTTGAAATATTTTTCGCCAAATATATTGTATACAAATCATAACTTTATGCTTAACATTTATATCCTAGAACTCTTATACGATCTAATAATTTCTAACATATAGAACTAAACAAAAGCAGCAAATGGCGAAAATGGCTTAAAATTTTTTATCAAGCTGGTTCTTAACTACATATGTACATATTTATTATCACACTACATAAATTAAAAAAAACACATACATATATACTACATATTTGGGGTTTTAAAACAAATTTTTAAGTAAGAAGCTAATAATTTTTTTATTCACACTACCCATTCTCCCTACAAGTGTTTGATATATTTTTAATTTTTTTATTAAAAAAATCTCTTATAAATATTTCATTTACTTTTTCTCTTTCTCTCTCATTTTCTCTTTTATTTATTCACTTACATATATGTCAAACAGACTATTTCCATAATTCCTATTATTTGTAATCAAAATCCCCTTTTGGTCCAAAATGCTTTGTGTTAAAAATATACGAAATCCTTTAAGTGTCTTCCTGAACTAACCAAATTTTGTATGTTTTCTGCTTTTCGTTCACCAAACACCTCTCACTCCTTGTGTTTGCACGTGTGTGTGTGTATGTGTCTGGAATTATAATTGCAGATCTTGAACAGAGACATTTAAACAAAATGGAGAACGGCCTGCATGTAGTGCCACAAACAACACCCATTATTGTCAGTAGTGATTACCTTACCACACTTACATCACCGCCAACCTATTCACGTCTACCGCCGGATGGCCATGAGTTTCCACCAAACTTCTCGGAACCTTTAATTATGCCAACAGCAACAGCCGCAGCCAATATGATGAAGACAACCAGCCTTTTGCAAAGTGTTACCACAACCACCCAAGGAGCGCCAGGCCTCAACAACAGCAACACTGTCTACACCGAAAAGCTGTACGCAGCTTCAGCGGTGGGTCAAACAATGGTGGCTAGTACTAGGACCACACATGTAACCAGTACCACAAACAATGGTGTTACTCAGACTGTAGTGGAAGTAGAAAAACAAAAGTCCGCACCTATTGTAATCGAACAGGAAATCAACGTTCCCCCGCCATTGCCTAAAACCACGCCACCGCCCACAGTGCCGCGCAAGATGTATCGCCAGGACTTAGTGGTAAATGTGGAGGATACACGAGGCGTTCCAACTCTCATACAAGCTAATGCACCAACCAAATTGATCATAGACACCAGGCACAGTCGTTCTACGCAAAATCTCTCGAGTGGCAACAGTAGTGGCAGTTCCACTCCTACAGCACAAAAACTAGAAGCTCCCTCGTATGACTCCACTAACGGCAGTAGTGGTAGCAGCGATTATAAACGTTCCTTAAGTGCTCCACGCAGATCCAGTGATTGGCGCAAAGATGAGAAGAGTGAGAAGAGTGTACGTGATAAAATTGCCATGTTTTCGCATGACGAGGCCATCTCACCTGCGGATGTGATCAGCAGCAAACCTATAAATTTTCCCCGTTCCATGAACTCAACAAAACCCCTAAACTTAAGTACAGAAAACCTCTTAGACTCCTCCTCCTCCACACCGCGCTATTCTCTCCACGCTAGCAATTTGCATAAAAGTCGTGCGATGAGCGTGGAGAATTTGAATGATGTCTCGAGACACTATCAACTAGCCAAACAGCTGCCTGCGCATCAAGGCTATTCCGATTCTATGCATTCCCTAAATACCTTGGCTACAGATTACAATCAAAATTACGCCTCTTTGCCCCGGCGTCATGCTTCCTCGCAGCATTTGGATCGCCGCATTAGCTTTTCGGGTCAGCCTGCATTTGTGCCCGATGAGGCCTCACGCAAAGCTGCTATCACCAATATTCTGGAGCAGAGACGTCGTAGTTTGTCTAAACTAAGAGGCCTAGTTATACCTGAGAGACCTCATATACCTATTTCGACTTTGGAACCCATTTTGGATTTACCGGAAATTAAAAGTCGTGACAGCGAGCAAGTAAAAACCTCTGGAAATTCATCTTCTACAGATTCCACCGACAGCGGTGTGGGCTCAGTGACAGGCTCTTATCTCACAGTACCAAGGCCTGCCAAAAGAACCGATTTAGGCATGACTAACTCTGGCCATGTGAACACGGCTTTGAGGCCTTTAAATATAAGTACGCACAGTAATACTATTAATATAGCCAACAATAGAGGTTATATCAGCCAAACACCAAATCATAGGCACTTACTGCAGCAGCATCAGCAGCACTACCTGCACCAGCCTGTTCCCTTAGTTTCTCAAAGACGTTTGGATACCCTGAATACCGTGCCACCAGCCAAACCGCCCCGAACTTCATTGGCCACTACACCGACTAGACAGTTCCTGCATGAAGAAAGCGATTCTTGCGATTCGGTGTTTTCTTCGCGCATTTCTTCTCCTCCCATGTCGCCCTGCGTACCCCAGGTGCCAGAGAAATTCGCCTTGACACGCACACTATCCTCCGAAACCAACACTTCCATCGCCAGTTCCACCACATCTACTTTGACTTCAGGCTCTGGCTCTCAGGCCAGCTGTTCTTCTGTGGGCAGTACCCCTACCGTAGATCTAAGCCGAAGAGTTTTGAAATCTGGTTCCAATGATTCAGCGACCAACCGCAAAAATATTTTGGCCTCCGCCAAATGTCGCAATGGCCGCGGTGATACTTCAGCGTTAATGCGCAATCGTGCTTATGACGATGAAGACAGCACAGATGGTTATGACGAGGATGAGGTGAGAAGACATCATAAAACTAAGCCCCGCTCCTCAATAGTATCCACTAGCAGCAGCTCCTTGATAACCCTGCCCTCAAAGGCAGCTTCTCCCACAGCTCCCATCAACTACAAGTTGGTGAACAAAAGCGATCAGAGTTTGGTGGACAAAGTTATCAATGTGGCAGCTTATGTTGAGATTACCTCCGATACTGACGACAGCAGTCGCAGGTCAGCCGATAGCAGTTCTCCTTTGAAGATTAGTGCCATGTTTATCGATGAGGAACGCAAGCAAAGCTTTAAAGCTGACCCCACACAAAAAGCTTGTACAAAACCCAAAATCCAAAACATAGTGCCAGCTAAAGTAGTGGCCCCCATTAGTTCACAACCCGTACAACCCCTTAGTCCCCAAAGAGCCGTTGAGGCACCTTCACTTAAAAAATCTAGCGAAACTAATGAGCTGTCCCAATGGATGCATGTGGAGGTGGCCAAAGCCAAGGTGCTGCACAAAACACCAGAAAGATCCCTGAAACCGGTGCGTGAAAAATTTGAGAACAACACCACCAGCACAAAAACTACTTACACAAGTTTGAGCAGCAAGACTACTCCCAAAATTAGCACAGCCGAGATCAGAGAGAAATTCGAGCGTACAGCTGCTTTAGCTCAAAACAATAATGTTTCTCCCACTGTTTCTTCCTCCAGTCTACTCAATGTCAAGTCACAAATTAAAGGTAACTATCATGAGAGATTTTCTTCCTTGGACTCGATAGCCTCGTCGTCGTCGGGCGTTAGTTCCACCACACAAAATGTATCCTCGACTCAGGAGAATACCACCGAATTTGGTAGTTTCTCTTCGCTTGGCAGCAATCAGAGTTTGATTACTGCTCAAGATATTCAGCAAATAATTGAAGAAGCTGATCCTCCCTTAAAAACTCCCGAAGCCTTTATTATTGTCTTGCAAAGAGATACACCGGAGTCAAGTATAGGCATCACCTTGGCCGGAGGATCCGATTATGAAGCCAAGGAAATAACGGTGAGTGGAGCATATATATTTTAAAAGATTTTTAAAATGAAACTGATGTATTCATTTCCTTCGTTCGTTCCTTTTAGATACACAAAATTTTAGCAAATACCCCAGCGGCTAAAGATGGTCGTTTGAAGAAAGGTGATCGTATATTGGCCGTAAACGGCATGAGTATGCGCAGCTTAACACACAGAGAATCAATCACGGTGCTTAAGGTATTTATTAACAACAATAATTTTTTAATGGAGCTATTTTGTGGAAGGAAAAGAAAACTCGCTATTTATATACATATTTTGTAAAGCAGCAGCAGTTGCATCCTAAGCAAATTTGTTTGCCCTTTCCCAGGCGACTAAAGAAATGTTATGTTCGTGTTAAGAAGTGAAAGGTTATTTGAAAGAAGAATTCAAGCATTTAAAGTGATATATATTGTGAAATTATACCGGAGTTTTTTTCACTTTCGTGTTATAAATTCAAGGAAGTTTATTTTGTAAAAAGAAAATTTTTAGTGCCAAAGTGTTTGATTGTCTTGCCAGGCAATCAAACTTAGTCTAATATAATATAGTTAATGCAAGTCAGCTTTGGCATACAAGTTTCTACCTTAAGGTAGTTCCTTGGGTGTTGCGAATTACAGAAAAGACACCCAGGTCTGCTATAAGCTCTCAAAGTATCTGTTGTCTAATAGAGATAAGCACTACCGGTTACTACTCTACTGTATCCAATCGACTCTTAAAGCAGTTCTTGTGGGATATAGATATGTATACGAGAGGATATCAGAACTATTTCGAAGTGCCCACCCCCTTTTAAACGTTTCTATACACGACTTTCAAAAGTCAAGAGCTCTTCAGTACTAACGGAAAGAGATCTTTAGTTCTCATGAAAACGAGAATTTGAAGGTTGATGTTTTTTATACATACCTTTTCTCGTTTTTCAGTCAAGGCTCCACAAGGTAGGAATCATCGAACACAATCACTACTGGTCTTGGTTGGTTGATTGGTTTAAGTGGAATCGTAAGATTCCGTTTTGATAAATACCACTCTACTAGTCCGAGCTCTAACACATTGAAATTGTCTGGATTCTTGGCGGGATCCAGTGATCAGTCATACTAGATCCAACTCGTTACATTGAGGTACCACATGAGGGAACCCATACCAATCCTTGATACCTCCGATAGGTCTTCTAGTATGTATTTTGCTAGAAATTTGCATTGGGTAGTGTGTAATACTGAGCACTCGTAGATCAGATGAGAAACTGTATCTTTGTCCTGTTCTTGACAACTGTGACAAAATATCATGTCTATCGATTGCCCAGTGGCCCTTCAATACCCACGACCACCCGAGATATGCTCTTGATCTAGTTGCTTACTATTTGTTCCGTACATTTATCGTGCGAGCATGGCCTTACACATACTCAAACTAATCCCCCTGTCTTCTGCTTTCTGCAGATAGTGTTTGAGGATATTATTTTTCATGGTGCTAAATGACACTGGGATTGGACAATGCATTAGAGGTGTCCATAATAGACTCCGCCCTGGGTAGTTTGTTTACTCGCTAATTGCCGATGAAATTACTATACGCAGGGGTAAACTGTGGGGCTGATGAATTTGTGAGAATTGGGTCAACCTTACAGGTTCCACTGTATAAGCGCAAGACTTGGGAAGCCACAATTAAGAGGTGGGTCACAATAAATGATTGCATGATCACCAGACAATTATTTAAAAAATACGATTTCTTTGAAAAGAAAGAAAAATACGGTTTCTTTGATTTAAAGAAATATAAAACAAATCCCGCTTTTAGTGTCTGTATTGTCTTAAGGGTTAAGGGCTGAATGCAATGACTTTAGAACGGTTTCTGTGTCATGTTTTGGTCACCATGAGCGCTCTTGAGTTCAGGTAACTTTGTGATGCTGTCAGGGTTGAACTGAAATGGGTTAGGTTAGTTTAGGGAGGGTGATGTTGTAAGACATCTCCACTCAGAGACCCAGTTTGGTTCATTGTGACTCCCTGCTATTATTATTATTATCTGCAATGGCAGATAATATGCTCAATGGTGTCTGGTTCCTCTTCATGCTCGCACATCCTACAGAAATCTGGAGTGTCAGTTTCCCAAATGCAACGGATTAGCAGGCTAA
The DNA here is from genome assembly GCA_944452675.1 of Tachina lurida. Lineage (NCBI taxonomy): Eukaryota > Metazoa > Arthropoda > Insecta > Diptera > Tachinidae > Tachina > Tachina lurida. Next base: position 9,914,451 of record OX101754.1, on the reverse strand, counting down.
TATTGAGCTCAGGTTGGTTATATAGTGGAGAATACATATGTATATGCAGAGTCTCCGTGGTATCACAATAGACCAGATGGGTCTAAGTAAATCCGAAATACTGACTGACACCTTTAGCTAACCTAACCCAGAGAAGAGTAGTGTCGATTTGGCGACTAAGTTTGGATAGTACATCCTTACATTGATTAAATGAAATTGAGGAGTTTTCAAGTAAATCTTAGACCAAAAAGTGCTGCTTGGCTGTCAGAGAAAAATGACGATTTTCCTTCCGAGCAGTTCTTTCGCACAGTATATTAGCTGCCTCCCATATGGCAGTATTTCAGCCTGAAATTCCAATGCACCATCGGGATCAATGATCATTTGAGAAAACTCTACAACACAACCCCACAGATTATTCTTGATCCGTGGGTGGTGTTATAATCATTTATAATGTCGCCCTTTTTCCATTGCTTCCTGGATGGTAGAAGGATTTTGAAAGTTCTATGAAAGTCCGTTTTGGGTACCGCATAATCTAAGGCTTTCCTTAGTTCTGGAGGTAGCCGACTTAAGATTTTGGCATGTACGCAAGTTATTGATCTCCACGAGCCAAATGATGCCAATCTTGCAGCACTGCTTATAGCTGTTGCTGTTGTATGCAGGTCTATAAGAATAATGTGTACATACTATAGCATTTAGGGCTTGCGAACCACTCGTATATAAGCCAGAAGGTCTGCACACAGTTAGAAAGAGCGATAGAGAATGAACATAACAAAACCAGTTACGTAAATTTCTCTCTCTCTCTCTCTCTCTTAAACGTCTTAAAAGGATAATTGTAAGTAGTTTGATTTTTTGGATACTCTTACTCTCGCTCATTAGTATACCACATACCGTCTGCACTACTAGGAAGTAGTCAAGTAAAGAAATAGTTATTTAGCTTAAACTACAAGTATGGTATTTCTATCTGCCGCTACGACAGTTTTGTAATAAACTAAAGAACATTGCAACATTTTTTCTTTTTCTAGTGTAAAATTGTCGTAGTCGAAGTCGAAATACGATACTCGTAATAAGGCCCATTATCTGTTATATAAGTAGCTGTAAGAAAGTCTTATTAGTGAGTTCGTTTAATAATAAAAGTTGAAAAAGTTATTATGTGTATACATTTAGTGACATATATATGTGCAATCTGTTAAAAACAAGTTGGCTAAAAACGAATGTAAATAGTTGTTAAAAAAAAGAGGCCTTAAAGAAAGTAAATAGTTATTGTCATGCCCTCTAGGTAGAGTGAAATTTTAAAGACCTTATGTGTAAGCGAGTGTGGTAAGTAAGTAGTTGCCTCAAATAACAGTGCCATGTTAAAGTAATGCGTCGAAATGCGAAAGTAGTAATAGCCATAGAGAGTTTATTGGCATTTTAACCCATTACTTTGTCATCAAAGTTTTTGCTAGGTAGTTCATCAAATAATGTACATGTATACACGTTGTTTGAGGTTTCGCGAGCTCCTACTAAAAGTAACTTGAGGCTAGTGTAGCACCTCCATAGTTTTAGAGATATTTTCACTGATTTCTCTTTGCAGACCCCACGTCCTGAGGTTATTTTAGTGGTAACACGCTCCGAATCCGTAGTGGTCAAAACCTTAAGCAAAAAGCGTTCCTCGTTGGGTTCTCTATCCAGTCTCAACGAGAAACCCTGTGAGATTGATTACGAAAAGAAGCGTAGTTATCACAAGGCCTCACGTTCTTTAGATCTCGATCTAGATGTGATATCTAGCGAGGATCCCCCGACTACAAGTCCCTCAAAAGGCAGTTCGTCTGCCAATACACCATCTAGCACTAGTTCGAGCAGCCGCAGCAGCCCACAGCCATTGACCACAGAAGCCGCTACCTTGGCCAGTATTAGAGCTAGACGCCAGTTGTCTAGACCCGATGTTAGCAAGATTTCCACCAGTGAATTATTGGAGAGAGCACAAGAGACGCGCAATGCTTTGCAAGCCGAAATTAGAGCGCAAGGTAAGAGGGAGTAAAAGTTATTTTTAATTTAGATCAGGCAAACTCTTATGAATATTTTACATACAAATGATATATAAAATTGCCAAATAATAAGAGAGCAATGCATTTATTGCTTTTTAGATAGTTTTTATTATGAACAAACAGTGTGTTTTGCTGTGATCAAGTTGGCAGCACTGGCTTTGAGGATGCCTGATTTAGACTGGACTTACACCATGAAATTAGTTGCATGACACTTTTTGTCTATATCAATAGAAGAAGCAAATTAAATGCTTGCAAGATTCATGCTATGCCAGTTTTTCTATATCGTTCTTATTTATTTATAAAAAATAAAAAGTCTCATGCAATAAATTTCTTTGAAATTTCATTAAAAATTTCATTATTTAAATTCTTTAAAAGTGAATAAATATTTTTGTAAGGAAACTTGTTTATCATATATGTATAATTGGTTTTTCTCTTTTTTTCTTAGAAGAATCTACTCCCAATGGTGCTCGCTGTGTGGAAATCGTCAAGGACAGTTGTGGTTTGGGTTTTTCGATCGAAGGCGGATTTGATTCTCCTTTAGGCAATAGACCTTTAATAGTTAAGAAGGTGTTTATGGGTGAGTTTTGCAAGCCATTGATCCCTCAAAGCTAATTCACTAATGCTGAAAATGTTTCAAAATTTTCTTTTGCCTAAAGGTGGAGCTGCCCAAAAAACTGGCCAAGTGCGTAACGGTGATGAGATTCTAAGCATTAATGGCAGTTCAACTGCCAAAATGACGCGTGTGGATGCCTGGAATTATATGAAACAATTACCTTTAGGTCCTGTTAAAATAATATTTGCTTAATTATAAACGATTTTCAAAAACTTTATTTTATATATACATAATTTAGTTTTTAAATTTATCTTTATTATTATTATTATTATTATTTTTGCTTATTTTTACAAATTTACTTAGAAAGTAATTGATGAAAATAAAGTTAACAAACTTGGTAGATAATGTAAAAACATAATATAAAATAATCTTGCCATTAAAAAAAAAGATTAACATACATATTTTACAAAAATCCTACAAATAATCTTTTTAAAAAAATGAAACTAAGTTTTATTTTTTTTTTTATTATTATTATTTATAAAATGGTTGAATTCATTTCATGAATTTGAAGTAATTTTTTTTAAATATTAACGGCATTTAATATAAAGTTGTCTTTAGGTTTAACAAACAAACAAAAAAATGTGTGCAATGTAAATTTTCCATTTGTTACTAAAACTTTTCTAAGTACTTAAAAAACTAAAGTTAAAAAATGTTAACGAAAAATTTAATATTTTTTTTTATTGAGAATCTTGATGGTTTTAATTTTAAAATGATTAATTAATGAAGATTTTTAAGTTGAGATTGAGACAAATTTCTAAATAAAAATTAAAAAATAATAATATTAATAAAAACTACATATTTTTAAATTATCAAAATCAAAAAAAGAGACAATCACTCTTATTCCAGTTGTCAACTTCAACGTAACGTCAATCCAATACCAAAAAATATTGGGCGGAAAACAAGTGACTGCTATTGACAGGCTCCTGCTATTTCCTAGACCTTAGGCAACAGAAATAGCAATAACAATAACACAAACTTATTCCCTAGAGCGAGTATAACAAGCCTCAATTTTTTTGGTATTGTATTGACTTGACGTCGATGTTGACAACTGGAATAAGGGTGAATAATATAAAAAGACAAGAAACTTTTATTTATATGTATAGTGTTTTAATTTGTAAGGTGAATTTTGAGTAAGAATTGATAGCAAAAATTATTTTCCACCTGTTTCCACAACACGGGCGGGCGGTCGACTTGAGTAGAATTTAATGAAAAGCTTTACTCCCAGTTTATAGAAGACAATTAAAAATTCTCAAAAAAAAAAAATACATTGAAAACAAAAACAAAGCTCTCATTTGTTTTTGTCTTCAATATAAATAAATAGACAGACGAGAATTTTTACTTGTCTTCTATAAACTGGCAGTTAATTTCTTTTTAGTGATTTTCATACAAAATGTTTCTAGACAAGTCGTCGTCTGTCTGTCTATCTGTCTGCCTGACTTGTGGCAACATGATGCTTTTTTTAATTTCTGTTAAATTTTTTTTTTAATATTTATAATTTGATACAATTTTTTTTTTTTTAATTTATTGGAAAATTTATTTCAAATGTTTTTTTTTAATTATTTCTTAAAAAATAGTTTGTTTTTTTTTGAAAAATTTTAATTTCAATTGGTTATAAAAAAAGTTATTCCAAAAGAAAACTCAAATCAATTCAATTATTTGTTGGTATTTAATTTAAAAATTAAAAAAAAAATTGTTTGTTTTTAATATTTTTAAGAGCCATATCTCACGACTTTTTCGCAATTGCATCACTGTACACCATGCAAAGGCCAACGATGCAAACCCTAAAATTAATTTGATTTTATTAAGTTCTATTTAAATTTTCATTATTTAACCATTTATAAAAAAAGTGCTCTAACTTTGCATTTATTATCAAAACAAGGCAAGCAAAAAAAAAAAATACAAGCAAATCTTCTAACAAAATGTGTATATTATTTTCATTAATTATATTTTTTATGCAGTGCTTTTTTTAATAACTTGTATACCATAAAATTGTGTTTTATTTATATGTTAAAACAAATACACAAACAAACGATATAATATGATTACTACATAAATGACTTTATGAAACTTACAAATTCTAATAATATCGTATACATTTAAAAATAATAAATAAATTGCTATAAAAATAAACAATTTATATTATATAGTATATACATATACCCAATAAAAACTTATATATCGAGAGAAAAAAATAAAGTAGTGTTTATTATATTGAGTTACTCTGAATGCATATCAGTGGTCTCTATATTTTCTTGCAACCAAAATAAAAATTAATTGCCAGTTTATAGTAAGACAAGTAAATATTCTGCTCTGTTAATTTATATTGAAAACTATAACAAAGCACGCAAATTTGTTTTTATTTTCAATAGATATACACAAACGAGATTCTATAAACTGGAAGTAATTCCCCTATTGTTGTTCTCAACTCAACTCAGTTTTATGAGCGTTATTGAACTTGTGACTGGCAATACCGATGTAAAAGTTGGATTGACTCTCAGACTACCAAACAGAGTTGAGTTGAGAACGGCAATTGGATTATGAGTTTTCCTCTGTCATTTAAGCAATTTTAATACTCTACTTAATCATCTTAAGAGTGTTTTAAATATTTTCCAATTAATAAGTAACCAAGTCCCGGTTCACACACACACAACATTTGTTGCTCAACTCGTAATTCAGCTTTAAGAAAGACGGAGAAGGGAATTACGACTTGATCAACAAAAGTTGAAGTGTGTGAAATGGGACCAACCTTCCCTTCTATGCATAGCAAAAACAATCGTCTTGAAGTCCCTTAAGTTTCAATTAAAAGTGCCATAACCACCAAACTTATTGGCAAAACTGTATTTTATTATAACCAATTTAATATAGCTGACTCGCCATAATTATAGATAAATTGCCATATCGCCAACTTCAACAACAGTTGAAGTGCGTGAAACAGGACCAATCTTCCCTGCTATGCATAGCTAAAACAATCGTCTTCAAGCCCTTACTAGCAGTCTCCACTAGCCATGAACTTAGCATGGGCATCATGTCGGACATCGCAAATGGCTAATGGAGACCGCTCATGTCCAACTTTCGTCCATGCTCTGACATATGTCTGAGCAACAATGTTCGCCATGAGATTCTCAGTCCGCAACCATTTGCAATAGAAAGAAAAGAGACAGAACAAAAGTGGTAAATATGCCATCATTATTGCACTAGCGAAAAATACTTTGATATGCCTGAACATGGACATCACAAGTATTCACCGCAACAAAGAAGTTTATGATTTTTTCACAGTTGCTCTGCCGGCGTCATGTTCCATTCATGTCCAAGTCGAGGGCTAGTGGAGACGTAGGGTTAAGGATCAATTAAAAGTGCCATAACCACAACCATACAAAACAGGTGTTCAAACCAAGCTTATGGGAAACACTATATTATTATAATCAATGTAATATAGCTGACTCGCCATAATTATAGATAACTTGCCATAACACCATAGCCATAATTATAACCATAGAAACCAATTGAAATTTGGTTTTTCGCCGCAACCATAAACAGCTGCTTGCTGCTTGTACATATTTGTTGTTGCACTTTTGAAATGAATAAACAAATAAAAACAAACAGCTGCTTATGGTTATGGCAGCCACTAAAAGAAGAAGCAAATATCTGCCCATAATTATGAAAGTGGTGTAACATACCGTTTGCAGATGCCACTATAGTGGCATTTCAAAAATCCCAATACACACGATTTTTGTGTGAGTGAAAATTTGACAGTTGCATTAACACAAAGGGATCATTGTATTGGACCCAAGTGAGCTGGACTCTAAATTTCACCCTTCCTTACCAGCAACCTGCTAACTAGTGCTGGGATACTATCGATATTTTCGGCTATCGATATATATCGATAGATCAGATTTCACTATCGATACTATCGATATTACTATCGACTGAATGTCTGTACATGAGAAAGAAAAATATAACTAATTTTTCATCAGGTTACATGTATTTATTGAAAGTTTATAGCCTTATGTTTATTTTAATATGTATGAATGTATCTACGAGCTTTAATTTGGGAGACAGTTTTCCAAAAGTTGTGCTGATGTCAGTTAAAAAATTTTTATAACATCTCACGTTTTCAAAACTGCATTTTAAATAATATCGATATCGATATTTTTTCCTATCGATATTTTCGATGTTTGAAAACTATCGATAGTACTATCGATAGTATCCCAGCACTACTGCTAACATGCCATTAAATGTCAAAACGAAGAAAAGTGATGCAAATTTATTGAATTACTGTGAAATTGAAATTTCATTCTGGGCCCCAATGTTACATTCGTGAACGTACAACTCGTCACATAAAAATACATTTTTCGTATTATAGCATAAATGAACGTACTATTACGAAATAAAATTTGATATTACGGCGTGATCTTATAACTGAACGTGCAATTTTTTACGACCTGTCTGCTATCCGTTAAGAAAAATTCAATAGGAGTGGAGTGTATGCAAACATTTATTCAAATTTCATAAAAAATGTAAGTAAACTAAAATTTTAGTGAATAAGTTAAATTTTTATAGCATTATTATGTTTCTAGGATTAATTGTAATAAATTGAATCCAACGCCAAAAAAAAAAAAGTAATGGCAGAGTTAATGAATGAACACCAAAACTTGATCAAAAATTTGCTTCCAAATTACGTGAAAGGAAAAGCTGCAGCCAAGCTGTTAAAAGAACCGATTCTTTTAAATTTAATTCATCCGGGACACATAAAAAAATGTTCTCTTACAAGCGCATTTTTAAACCCTTAAGAGCCAATGGATTACTCCAATCCCTTAACTGCCTGCGTATTATTTTTTCATCATCTTCACTATCACTTGAACTTTTGTAAATATGTAAAAATTAATAATGGATGTAATAAAATAAAATAGTTCCGCTTCTATAACATTAGCATTTGTAAATTCTAGTTAGATTTTTAATTATATTGACATTTCCACAACTATTGTAAATTGATTGTACTATTGTTGTTGTGTTGTGAAAGTTAAAAAGTATTGTGAATTTTAAGAAAAATTACGATCCGTTTGCCAGTGCGTTCATGCGATTAACGTGTTACTTAATTATTTTGAGTTCGATTGGTGATACGACAGCGGATGTGACGTTTCGCGCACTGTGTCTATTCATCGCTTGCGATAACGAGCTGATTCGATCATGTTTTTTCTGCTTGAGATTATTCCATTCGCGACCGAAAAATTTATCGAAAGCGACGATTATACCCTTGGTTTTGCTTTAAATCGAAATATATTTCATTTTCCATTTTATTCTATGACAATGAGGGAAAAAATATTTGATTGAAAACGAAAAATTTGAGAATTGTTATTTATGCTCTCATTAAAAAATATACGCTGAAAAAATATTTAATTTACCCCCTGTTTCTCTAAATGCGAACGATAGATTCGATCGAATATTAATATTAGAAACAAAAACAAATTTCAGTTTTTTGTTTTTGTTTTTAATATAAATGTTCGATCGAATCTATCGTTCGCATTTAGAGAAACAGGCCCTTAGTTTAATATATTATTTAATCCTACACATAGTTAAAAATTAAACTAAATTTAGCTAATATTATTAAATTCACATAAATTATACATATATTTACCAAAATTTTTTCAACTTTTATTAGGTTTGAGAATCCTTATCCTTAAAATAAGGATTTTCCTACTGAATTCCAGTAAAAAGAGATTTGGCGCCATATGACGGACTTAAGTAATTAAATGTTACTACATTGTGTGTAAATTTTCTTTAATGTGGGCAAGGAATTGTAAATTTAGACTTTTGACAGAAGAATCATGTGCATTTTCTAATGAAATTATTTAATATATGTAATCATCTTGCTAATTCGTTAATCAATTTTTATAATCATAATGATTATTATATTAAATTTGAAGAATGCATATGATTTTAAGTAAATTGACAAATTGATCATGTTATATAGATAAGTGAGTCTCTTAAAAAAATTGTTATTGGAAAATTCTCAATTGAAAACTCATTGACTACATGAAGAAAATAATTAAAATGTATTAAAATTTATTCTTGCAAAAGTCTAAATTCTTTGAAATTTAGTACATGAAGTCCAAAATTGGTTGCAATATAGCGCAGTATGTTTTTTTACTGGAATTCACTAAAAAAATTATTTTACGTACCACCCAGTCCATTAAGTTTTAACGCAAAATAGCTTTCAAATTTTTTTCGAGTTCATGTGTTAAGTCTTTTGTGATTTTCCCTTGTACAGTATGAACACAAACACTGAAAGACTTAAGGTATACGCACCAAAGAGGATGTTCACCATTGAATTGAACTTTTTGCTCATTCGTGGACTCACTAAACAGAAATCAATAATGCAAAATTTCTTTACTTATTTTAAAAACTTTATCAAGAAATAAAAAAATATGTACTTGCTTAGAACATTCTTAACAAGGATGAAAAATATTTTAAATTCATTACTAGGATGTTAAATACGATTTTTGAATACGAAAATGATTCTGGGTTGACTGACATACAGCAATTTTGATTGGTAAACTTTTGAGAAAGATTTGATAATGAATGGGGCGCCCGGCGCCGTCATATTTTTCTCTCTCGTCCATAAACTAAAAATTTGTTCAGCTAGAATTTCTGTATGTGAAACCAGCCAGTGAGAGCAAAAACATTTAAATCTAGGCTAATGTTCCTTTAATTCTGTAGAACAACATAAAGTAAAAATTGGAATTATCGAAAATGACAGTTTTTCGTTACTCTACGTCTACACCTGATATATTTTTATCATGACAAATGTCAAATTCTATACATAAAAAAGAGCTAACATAAAAAAAAATTATTTTTTAATATAAAATTTGACTTTTGTTATGATAAAAATATATCATGTGTAGACGTAGGGTTACCTATAAAATTTCTGAAAACACTGAATATCAACCATCGATAGACATACATACATACATATTTCTCATATCTGTCAATTTTCAAATTATAACGTATGTTTGTATGTATATTAAAAAAATCAATTTCTGTAATTTTCAACTCTGGCTACCAAAGAGGTTGTTGTCTTTACTAAGCATTTTGCTGAGGCTGAATTTCTCTGTTCATTCAACAGCTATTTCCTCTGTGTTTATTCATGTTTTTAACAGTTGTTGCCAGATGATCTAAAAAAAATTTAAAGTATACAAATGCACCACATTTTTAAGGGTATTCTAGATATTTTTATTTTCTGGTTTAAAACCCGGCATATGTTTTGTGTTATGTTCATGGTTTACTCTACAATACTTTTTTTTATACAAGTATTTAAAACTATGGAAAACATAACATATTAAAAAATTGTTAATCATTCATATTTAAAATACATAATTAAATTAAGTACTAAGGAAGTGGACAATTAACAAGACAATAATGATAAAAGTATACAATAAAAGTGTTCATTTGATTCACATTAAAAATAGTTTAAAACGAAATCTTAAGAGAAACTAAAAGCTTAAAATATATATATACATACATACATATGTATATGTATGTACAATGTACATATGTATATTAAAGAATTAGTTTTTGATTAAATTAAGTCATTTGATTAAGTAAAATAGGCAAAAAGGAGGGAAACTAAGTTCAAAAGGCTTTAAAAAAACACAAAACATGAATAAAATTAAACAATGTTTATAAGAAAAATTATCTACTAAACTATATCAACGTCCTCGATTTCATCTTTGATCGTGATGGGCAATAATTGAGTCCAGGGAGAATTGTTGTGTTGTGCACTAGAGCCGTGCTGAGTGGTAAATGCTTTTCCAGGGTTAGAAGGCGTAGTAGAATGTACATTAGATGATATTACTGCGGCAGAAGGATTTTGTATAGTGGTCGATACAGTGGCAGGACTTGGTGAAGGCGGCTTAGTTAAAGATAGATTTCTTAAGGCTGCTGGGGGTGGGCATGTTACCTTTGTTATCGTTATTTTTGGAGTGGAAGACATTAGTTTAGCTGCAGCACTGCTGGGTCCATTATTGTTATTATTTGATCTGGCATTTGGGGTATGACTTCTTAAGGAATTTTGTAAGAAACCATTTACCTTTTGTAACTCTGATTCATTTAAATTGGCTATATTATTGATTAAACTGCGTGCAGTCGAGGAGTTAACTGTCAAAACAGTCTGACGCACTTGTGTTTGAGAAGAAATTGGGGTCGAGTAATTATAATTACCTTGAGAGCTAGACATGCTATTGTTATTTATGCTAACGGTGGCTTTGCTGTCCAATTTGTTGTGCTCGATATTGGGAAAATCATGGGAATTTTCAAATACTTCCTCTAAAGTTTGATATATTTTTCGTTTGAAAACAATTTTTTGTCTAGTATTCATGAGTGCCATGTCTGGTAATAAAGCTTCCAAGAAGCGTACATCGTTTTCATTGGATGCGTGAGAAGATTGTGAGAGTTTAAAACGCTTGTTATCCAAGGTTTCAGTTTCTAAATGCATGGGTCTTTTCAAACCGTTTTGATTCAACATATGGGTTGTGACTCTATTATTATGTTCGGTCTCTGCTTCCATTTGCGACTGGGATTCTTCTGGAAAACTAAAATCGTTTTCTGCATCACTATTAGTAGTAAATTCGGTTTGAGGTTCAAAAACTCCACTGGATTCAAAAGTGTTGTTGTTGTTGTTGTTGTTGTTGTTGTTGTTGTTGTTGTTGTTGTTATTGCTGTTGTTATTATTGTTGCGTAATGGTTTTTGATATCGAATATCCGGCTGAATGCGTATATCCGGATTTAATGCCTCAAATGCTGATTTTATATTAGCTGTAACATCTTGAAAGTCTTCCTCCTCTTCAGCTGGCTCCTCTCCTTCATCGTCGTCTTCTTCGGCTGCATCATCTTCTCCATTTTCTTCATCTTTAATGCCTCCTCCTGCACTTCCCACTTCTTGCGTTTCATCATATTCATCTCTTTTATCACGTCCCTCCATCATCGGTTTAACCAGAAATGAAAGTTCTTTATGTAAATAATAGGGCTTGACCCTATTTGGGCCGCTGTGGGTTTTATAAATGTTAATAGAACGGGCAAACGCAGCTCGAATATTTCGCCAACGTTCCTTGCAAGAAGCGACTGTAATAAAAATAAAGAAGGAAAATGAAAAAAGCAAGGCATTGAAATTCAAATGCTGACGATTAGCAGTTTCAATTGAAACTGCTTGGTTCACACACATCAAGTTAAGATTTTGTATAAAGTAAAAAATGAAGCAAGAAAAGGTCAAGGCTGCAAAGTAAAATTATCTTAAATTATTTGTCTCGAAAATGATAGTTACTTAGAATTTGGGGTCTCCTTCTTTTACATATTTTGCTTATATTGATGATTTTTTAACATTTATGTATGAATAGGGTGAAAGGTAAAAGATTAAATAAATTCTCATATACATATCGCTCATTTACTCAAAGAACGTCATAACTAAAAAAATGGAATTTTTGAGTTAGTGATGCAGAATTAATTCTCATATCGTTCTTCATATTGTGTAAAAATTTTATACAAATATCTTTTTAATTAACTCTTGAGATAAAAATATAATTTTTATTTTTTTTTTAACTTTCATCTCGTTTTCTGGCAAACTGGTTTTTTTGAGTTATGACGTATGAGTAAATGAGGGATATAGATTCTTATTTTAGGAGCTAAATTTAAGTAATGAAAATTTTTTTAACCAGTTTTGTCTATTGGGCTATGCATACTTACTTACATACATACATATGTATGTATGTAATTAATTATGCACCTTGAAATCGGAAAAGATTTCATACATATGTATTTTGACTGGCCTGTGATAGATCTCGAGAGTTTTGTTCTCGGGGTATGTCGAATAGCGGCTTCGCATACTCGTAGATAGGATAAAGTAAATAATTTTTTGCTTATTCTTTAAGTTAATTCCAACGGTTTCCTCTAACTGAATTAATTGTTCTATTTAATCAAAGCTATTTAAATTTCGAGTATTGAGATATTTTTTTTTTCATAAGTTTTTCTTAACCCAATCAATATTGTATCCAAATTAAGTTTTCCTACAAATTTTATTTGTAAATTTTTAATCAGATATCTTTATTTAACATTTTTGTAAATTTTAGATAATTTTGTAGTTTTGGCAGTGTAAAATTAAACCGTAACTACCGGCAACACTGGCATTAACGCAAATAAAAACAAACAAGTATTCTCTTATGTATAATGCATTACATACATACATATGTGTGTATGTATGTGTGTATGCGAGTGAGTGTGATTCATTATCATCACATCGGCGATTGAAAAGAACAAAAAGAAAAATGCAGCAATAATAGAAAAGAAAACACAGATATTAGAAAAAGTATAATAAAAAAACTTCTTGAGAAAAAACCATCATTCAAGTTTATGCAAATAAAAGAAAGAGCATCAACGAATTGAGAGTTTATTTCTTCACTCTTCTGATTTGTCTATAAAACTGATAAGAGTAGCATTACTAATGAGTTTCATAAAGAATTGTATTGTAAACACACACATGCATACATACATAGATATGTTGGCATCCATGTATATAGGTTGGAAAGGGGCTTGCAGGGGAGACTTAAATAAATTCATACGTATATATTAATGTGTGGTAGGCAGTACATAGTAATATTTTATTTTGCTTACCTGAATCATTACATTCTCTGGCAATTTTACACCATGATTTATCCAATATATGCTTCTTGGCATAATTATGATGATTACGATCATACATCCAGGGACATTTGCGTACCAAACGACACAATTTTGCATTCGCCTGATACGCTATAGTACGCTGTTCAGCCGCTGCATCTGCTATTAAAACGGGCAGCACATTGGCAGTAGCTGATGTTGCTGATGTATTGCTATTGCTACTCGTTGCTGTTGGAAATGATGTTGCAGTGCTGGACTGTAATGCTGCCATTAAGGTATTATTTGTGGAAGATGTTGTTTGGTTTTCATTGGTGTTGGGATTGTTATTGTTGCTGCAGCTGGAAGGCTGTCGTTTTAGTGGCATGTTTGTAGCTTCTTTTTTACGTTAATGTCAATTTGAGCAGTTTTTTTCTTTATCACAGTTTTATGTGTGGGATTTTAAGCACTATTTTTTAACTTTGAGGTTAAAATTGTTTAATTTGATAGGTAGGAGTGATTTATTAGTTTGTCAAATGTTTACATTTTTATAAAAATGGCAATAGGTAAGTACATAATGTATGTACGTTATTTAATAGGTATGTACCTATTTATATTTTTTGTTCACAAAATTCTATAATAGATTTTAAAAACATTGTCACTTACATAGATAGGTAGGTATGTACCTATTTCAATTTAAAAGATTTCACAAGTGAGGTGTTTGCAAAATACCTTTTTAGCTATATGGGCAATTTCACAGAATGTCACGTACGAAGTCACGTACCTTGACCATTCAATGAAGCTTGTATTTCAGATCAATGCGGTTATATTTTTCCATATAGGTATTTTACTAAAGGTAGATCTACTTACGCTCCTCAAAAGTGCATGAAGAAATAAAGAAAATTTTCAATTTTCTCTGAAATACCTACAAGCTGAATTGATTGGTCAACGTACGTGACATCGTACGTGACATTCTGTTGAATTGTCCATATGTAGCTCGTTTATTTAAGAAATGGAATTTTTGAGTAAATAAAAATTAATTAATCCTCATATCTCTATTCATAAGCGATTGTGGGTTCTCGGCTCAAGACTTTCCATAAAATAATTTTGATTTACAAACTTCCCCAAGACTTTTTTCTAATCATTTAAGAATTAAACAAAATTTTGTGACCACAGCTGTCGTCGATACATAACATTTTAGTGGTTGTTAGTATGTATGTATATGTAGGTATATGTAATATAATTGAAATGTAATAATTAAACTAAAAATTTACGGGCAGGCTTCGGTATAACGAATCTCGCTTTAATGAAAATCCTATACCTATACATAAAGAAAGAATTTTGCGATATAACGAATTTGAAAATATTGCTCATTTACTCAAAAAGTGTCATAACTCAAAAAATGGGATTTTTGAGTTAATGATACAGGGGGGGGGGGGGTTATTATGCAATCCGAATCAAACGGAAATGTGTTCGAATTGCAATGTTAAGGTTTTTGTTTCAAACTGGACTAAGATATCGGTTTTTATAATCAGTAAAATATTCCCCATAGCGTAGTGCCTGTCAAATTTTTAGTCAAAAAAGTTATATGTCTAATGTACTGCCTGCATAAAAAACAAACATTCACTTGGTAGTATAAAAATGTTTGTATAGTTAATTCTAGTTTTATTGCACGTGCGTTTTACCACTAAATTCTAAACAAACTCTTGCAGACGACATATCGCTCATTTACTTCAACAGTGTCATAACTCAAAAAACGCATTTTTTTAGTTAATAATGCAACACAATTCGGCATTTTGAATTTTATCTTGTGCACAAATTTCATATAGGTAAATAGCTTTTACTAACACCTCGTGGGAGAATGTAGTAAATTGAAAACTTTAAACGCGTTTTCTGCAAAACTAGTTTTTTGAGTTGTGACACTATTGAAGTAAATATATATGTACATGTCGTTACCTTAATATAGAAAGGCCCTAACTCATTACTTTTTTGGAAATCGAGTAGGTATTTCTTTTGTAGGTATTTCGAGTAATAAATCGATAGGTGGTGTAAACTGGCCATCGAAGTTATGAGATTTAACACTGTTTTTGTGAAGTTTTTTTAAGTCACAGGTCTATGCGAAAAAGTCAAAACCCATGGCATCAATCAAATTCAGCCTGATTTAAATGCCAGTGTCATGGAAAATTTGACATTTCGGATGCGCTTTCAACATAACTTTAAGCCGCCGCCGATGCATGAGGCTATCATCGGCTCTAAATTACATCCGGCTAATTGTTTTTTGTAGTGATAAATTTTTACATTTTACAAATTATACATATCGAGCCCTTTTTTAGATTTTATCGTAAGCGACACATTATCGAAAATTCACTTTTTTATTGAAATTAAAATTTTATGGGCCTACCTACGGGCTGTACAATTTTATCGTAAGCGACAATTTACGTACAAAAACATATGTATTTGAATATTTTAAAAAAACCTACGCCTGAAAATTTTAATTTTTCTCGCTTACGATTAAATCGAAAATAAGGCTGGATATGTTCTTTTTTCTCTGGCCTAATGGCCTTTCAAACGAATAAAGAATTTCGATGATAGGTATCTCACACATTATGTAGGTATTTGTTTTTTCAATCCTCTTCAAAAAAGGAGGAGGTTGTCAATTCTTTTAGTTTAAACAGCTTAATGAAACATCCCATAGGTACATACATACCTACATATCTACTAAACACAATGAAGCAAATTTATAAGTAGTATGTACATCATGTTCATATTGTAGTGCTCTTTATATATCACCATTACTGTTCATCACCACATTATTATTAACAAAACACACCACATACATACATACATATGTACATACATGAACACGAAATAACTGATATACATACGCACATTGATACGTACGAAAACGTTGCCAACAATAATAAAGTGAAAACAAACAGTTTTATGTTAAACTCTCGGCCGCAAGGAATTATCCACCACATTGTCCAAAATGTAAATGTATTTATCATAACAAAATAATAATAAACAACATTTTTTTCCAACAACTACAATATGTATAATTCCACGGTTTATAAGATACACACATGTTTTTGGCTTCAATTCTTTTGATTTAACAATTATTTTTCTTAATCATCATCTGTTAAGTTGTAGTTGTTGTTGTTATTGTTGTTAATTAGCTTTATGAATGCTTGTTTAATGATATTTGTTGCTAATATGTACATATTGTTGCTTTGAATGTAAATAACATATGGATGCAGATGTATGTATGTATGTATGTATATGTATATGAAACAAAAACTATTACATTGATACATAAATATGTAATAAACCTTACGCTACTAGGTACATATATTGATCACTAAGCACTGATTTTGTTTTTGTATTATTATTATCTGTTTCTTTAGTTTTTTGCTTCTTTCAAACACATCACACAGTTACAAAGAAATAAACTTAAAAAAAGCAAGAATAAAAAACCAGCAACACTTAATAAACAACACCACACTAAATTATACTTCTACTCCATGCGAGAGCCAAGAATTAACTAAAAATCGAAGTTGTTTTTGTTGCTCGTTAAATGGAAATCAAACAAATATAAAATTAGTGCTATTGTGTAGAAATATCGTGTAATAAAGCTCGTCACACTCTCGTCCACACAATCATCAACAACATCACACGCTCTCTTATGAAATAAATATCAATTGTTGCTCTTGTCTACAAAAAAAAAAAATTATTCCGCGCTCACTCTTAACAAAAACCACTCACTGATAATTTTGTTTGTAATTGGGTGTGCGTCAGGCATGGAAAACTAAGATTTCGAAATGAGGCGTGAAATTGGAAATACGAACTAATAAAAAATCTAAAAGATGGTCAAATTTAAGGTTAGGAATTAAGTTGACTTAAAAACACCATTTTTTTTGACAAATTCAGTGTTATTAATACCAATGTAAAGTAGAAATATGGAAATTAATAATGAAATATGATGTCGGGCAAACATCCACGCCTAGCACGTCGGCAGACGTTCGTTCTTTTCACAAAATTTTGAAACACGTTTTGCAACAAAGCTTAGCTTATCTCGTCAATGCAACGCCGAATTTAATTTGTCGAGCATCACAGTTGTTTCTGGTTTGTTCACGTAAACCCTGTCTTTCAAATGGGCCCAGAAAAAATAATCCAGCGGCGTTAAATCACAAGAACGAGCCAGCCAATCAAGATTGACAATTTGCGAAATTACACGACCGCGAAATTTCTCATGCAATAACTGAATTGTTTGGCCGGCTGTGTGGCTTGTGGCGCAGTCTTGCTGAAACCAAAGGTCACTGAAGTCAACATTAGCCAATTGTGGCCACAAAAAATTCGAGTGGATTTTGTGAGCACCATATACGACAATTTTGTTTGTTAATTAAAAATGGGCCTCATCACTACAGATGATTTTGTTGAAAAATTCGTTTTTTTTTCATTCAGTTCTTCAAACAGCCAATTTTTCCCATTAAAATTCTTTGTTTAAGAGTGTAGCGTTCCATGCTTACATTTTCCCAACCTTTTACTAAATAAATGTCAAAGGATGACAGCTCAATTCTTGACATTTCATAATTTGACAGTCAATTTACTTCCTAATCTCAAATTTGACCACCCCTTATAAAATAAAAATTGGAAACAAATGATGACAACAAACTGCTGCAGCTTTTGAGGGACTTGGATTGCGAAGCTGTCTCTGAATATTTAAAGAGTAAGTAAAAAATATGGAGTGTGCGTGTCGTTTTTAACAAGTCTTGATTCTAGGTCAAAAATGTTAATTTTTTAAATAGTCCAATGTAACTTATTTCGCTAGAAAGTCAGATTTACAGCTGAACACTTAAACGGAACTTAGCTCTACAACAATGTAATAGAATATTAGTAGCAAGTGTGATGCAAGTAGCGTTTTGGTTAAAAATAAAATAAACGAAATAACATAGTAGCAAGCCAAGTAACCTATATATATGTATTTTAGAACTTAACTAGGATTGTTCTATTCTAAAAGACTCCATCGAGTTTCCAATTTCTCATACGGTGCTGTTCTTTAAACCGAATCCGAATAAATTTTTACATAGTCTTACTCGGTTTTAAATTAAAAAACATACCTGATCTAATATGCTATTGTGCCAATAAATCACTATAGAAACATAAAAAACTATTGAAATTTACAAGTTGAGGTCCTTTATAACCAAATTACATACAGTTTTATAAATTCAAGCAGGAACCGTAACGGTTTTAAGTTTTATTTAAAAAATTACTTTGGAATCATTATTTCTTGGGTTTTATTTATTCATCAGAAAATAAAAGTTAGTTCTTGAGTTTTATTTATTTTTCACAAAATAAAAGTTATTTCTTGAATAGAAAATAGCAGCTACTTTTTGATTTTGGTTTTCTGAGGAATAAATAAAAATCAAGAATAAAACCCTGATTATTCTTTACTTTATGTTGCTTTTCTGTGTTGTGTCGTTCTGCTTATAAATTTGAATACTTGCTTTTTCTGTAGTAACTTCTCAGCTGTTCGGTCAGCCAAAGGGTAACAGTTTTCCACTAAAGTCATGAGTTTTGCATTGTCCATTGCTATGTTTTTTTATAAAGAGAAGTAACACTCAAGCAATGAATGCCTACTACTATTACTAGGTGTTATCTTCTTTAGGAAAGGGATAATGATAGAAAAGACAGGTGGTGAAGGAAGAGAAAGTACACCCGGTTATAGCTTTGCTGCTTAGTTATATAAAACAAATTGCATGTGTGTGAAATAACAATGCAATAGAATTATATTATATGTTGATGTCAAATTCTCTGCAAATATTTCAAAACGTTTCCATTTATTTCCCATTATTTTCTTTTCTAGCGGCGTACGATTAAATTAATGTATTGCTTTTGGCCGGTGATGGCTGTTAGCCGGCTTACAAGAGATCGGCTGTGTTCTCTGGTTTTTGCTCATGTGCAAAAACAAATTGAGCAATCGTTTTCATTGTTTTTGTTTTGATTTTGTTTTACTCACTTCAAAAAACGAAACAAAGGGAAACCAAACAATTTGTTTCGTTTATTGTCGTACTGTGCTTTTAAGTACAAAGAAACCAAAACAAAAATAAATTTATAACTGTAATAGTGTCGATTATTTTTGTTACGAAAATCAAGTCCTAACTTCTGTATCGCTCAATAAATAGCAAAGCCTGTATAATTATGAAGATAAACTATTTGTATCAATAAAAACAATTGTTCTGTCAAAGTTTTAGAGCAGGACATTTTCAATGCTTAATTTTGTTATTTAAATGTGATTTAATTTTTAACAGCTGAGTTTGACGTTCCAATATTTTATTTAGAAGGTCACAAAATCGAGTAATTTGTGGAACACCAAAAAGACATTTACATGTTTTTGAAAATATATACATATTGTATACATATGTATGTATTAGTGATGCACGAATATTGGTATTCGTATTCGAATTGTCAAATACTCGGCCATTTTTGGATATTCGTATTCGCCAAATTCAGGCGAATACGAACTCGAATATTTTTCCAAACAAATTAGATAAATAAATGCATAAATCCTAAATGAAATTTAAATAAATATTCGTATTCGCGAATATCAAAAACTGACATTCGTTACATCACTAGTATGTATTATTCCGTTTACAGAACAGACGCTATAGTAAAGGTAGAATTAGTAAAATCGTATCGTGAGGTTGCGTGTCAGCTGACAAAAGCCGTACCCTATGCAATGCGTGTTACTACTTATAAAATATGTGGTGGTAGCACTGCTGACGCAAAAATCTACAGAAAACAGATTTTTCTGTAGCGAATGTCAAAAAAGCCGCATTCAAAGCCAGACAAAAAAAAAATTGCTGTGCAAACTGTTACAGTTTCTATAACTATTACACAAAGCTGAACGATACAGCAAGCTGTAAAGTAGAACGATACGATTTTACTAATTCTACCTTCTACCGGCCTTCAGATACATACTTTTGCTTTAGTTTCCCATCCCTGCTATGAATGACATCAATTCAGAATACGACCAGGCTAAAAGTGACTGTCTTTTCTTGTTCGTTTTCTATTCTCTCTTCGTATTTATCGTGTTGGTCATTAAAAATCTGCTTGTTGCTGCTTTTTGGTATGTTGTTGGTTTATTTTTATGTAGTATCATCGTTGATGAAATTTTTAATATCACATAAACTCACTCATTTAAAGCAAAGAAATACATAAGCCTATAATTTATAATTAAATAACCATACATACCTACATAGACGTCGAATCAATAGAATGTATAGTATATACATTTGTATATAAATATGTATGGCTGTAGTTGTGATTAATAAGAGTGTTAAAAGTTTTTAATTAACATAAGAGAATAGAGATAAGTTTTATTAAATGAGTATAAAATATACTTGCATATGTGTGTGTGTATGTAAGTACAGTGTTGTATGTGTATAAAAGAGTTTCAAAGAAATATTATTAAAAAAACAAGATCATTCGTATTTCACAATTTTGTGATTGTAATAAAAAAGAAACGCAATTAAAAAAATATACATAAAGGAAATTTAATACAATATCTGGAGTTTAAAACTAAAACTTAAAATAGGTATGTACCTATACAACTGTTAAATAGGATAAAGTACATAGGTACATAGATAAATATCTACATATCGATGATCTCAAGTAGAAAGGCCCTAACTCAAATAATTGTAACTTTACAGGAGAAGGTAAAACATAATAGAAACTGTAATATATACATATGTATGTACCTATTCATAATGTAAATTTTTTTTTGTAAAAGTACTTGTAAAAGCGTTATTTTTTTAGATGTATACCTATGTACCTATGTAGTTTTTTTATACATACCTAATCTAAAAACTGCAAAGTTAAAAGTGAACTTGTGATAAAGGAGTGTTCCATGTTTTGGGAAAAAGCGCGGATCCCCATCGTGTTATTCCTCCCCCCCTGGTATCCGCGCATATAGATATGTACATATGTATGTATATGTATATATATATATGTATTTACATATCGCTCATTTACTCAATAACGTCATAACTCAAAAAACCAGTTTGCCAGAAAACGCGTTTTAAGTTTTGAATTTACATACCTACAACAGAAAATTTATTTTTCTCCCAAGAAGTGAGTCAACGAGATATTTGTATGAAATTTTTACACAATATGTAGAACGATATGAGTACTAATTAATTAATGGGTTTTTTGAGTTATGCCGTTCTTTCAGTAAATGAGCGATAGGTATGTACATATGTATGGATGTGTGCATAATTGTAATTTTTTGTCACTTCTATCAACAAGTGTGTTATGTATGCATGCAAGTATATACTTATATATGTACCTACATATGCATGTACTTACACCTGCTATAAAGATATCTGAAACCATATTTTATGTACATACATACATATCTATGTGTGCATAAAACATATGTATATGAAAGTATGAAGGTTTGTATGGATGTGTGTTATTACTTATGTATGTATGTATCACTGCTGCTGCTTTTGTTAGGTGTTACATAAACACGTTTATTATCATTCACCGCTATGTTGTTGCAGTTATAATTATGTAAATAAATGCTAGCACACATGCTTACATACATATCTAGATAAGTATGTACATACATATGTATGTAGATGTGTATACAGTACATTATGTTTACTTTGTTTTTTAATATGTTGCTTAAAAGTATTTCTTCCAAGTTGCTACTTGTTGCTCTTAAACTCATTTATTCTCTTACCAGTAGAAGAGATATGATTATTCACTAGCTTGCATACATACATACATATATATATGTATATATATATATATATATATATGCAAACCCACCACGTACATAGTTAACACGTACATAGTTAACAACTTTTGCTTCTGAAACGTGGAATTATACAGTGTTGTATCTTTTGTTACTGCATGATATATCATTATCATGTTAGGGTGATTAAGGTGTTGCCATACATTTTTTAACCGACTTCAAAAAAAGAAGGATGTTAACAATTCGTCTCTATATTTTTTTTTAGGTGTGTAGGTTCATAACTCGGTGCATTTTAGATCGATTGTAAACATTTTTTTGTTGTCTGAGAGGGTATAGCTTCCCATTTGAAAAAAGTGGGCGGGTACACGCCCACAACTTTTAGATTTGATTTTGTGATCTTCTACTCAATTGATTGCTGCGAAACCTAGCAAACATCTTTGGTTCTTGTAATTACAAAATTTTTAAGTTGAAAAAATAGGCGGGGCTACGCCCATTAAAATGTATTACACGTATGTATGTATTACACGTGGTTCTACTTAACCGATTTTTACGAAACTTGGCACACACCTTGAGCTCTAAAATTAACACAATATTCTTTTAAAAAAATGGGCGGGGTCACGCCCATTAAAATTTTATATTCTATTTCACCGATTTTTACGAAACTTGGCACACACCCTAAGCTTTAATTAAGGCACAAAATTGCGTTCAAAAAAGTGGGCGGGGCACGCCTATTAAATTTTAGTATAATATTTCATGTGCTTGTACTTAACAAATATTTACGAAACTTGGCACACACCTTGAACTCTTAAAAATACACAATCTTGTTTTAAAAAAGGGGGCGTAGCCACGCCCCATAAAATTTAATACTATATTTCACGTGTTTTTACTTAATCGATTTTTACGAAACTGGACCATATTTTAAGCACTAAAAAGCTACAAATAATATAGATATAGTTAAATAAAATATTTTTATATATGTACATATGTATGTTACCTACAGTGCCGTTTGAAGTTGGTGCCAGTAATACTGGTACTAAACACATAGGAACATGCCCGGTAAAAATAAAACTGCAAGTAATTTTTATGTACATATGTATGTGCTTAGTTACCAAAATGTTGCAGGCACCAACTTCAAACGGCACTGTAGGTAACATATATAAAAATCTTTTATTTAACTAGATCTATATTATTTGTAGCTTTTTAGTGCTTATTTTTGAAGTCGGTTTAATTTTTTTTTTAAGTTTTATTCTTCCATTTATTTACTTATGGAATCCTTGAGTATTTGCGTTACCGTTTTTTTTTACTTTATTTAAACCACAAAAATCATATAGTATAGCTAAATCCACAACAAGCGTTTTGCTCCAAATTAATAGGTATGTAAGTAATTAGGGGTTGTTCGAAAACCAATCACTAGACGGAAAATTATAGATAACAATTATAGATATAACAATTAATTGTTTCAGTTGTTTGTCTTGTCAACAGTGTTGTTTAGCGTTTGTTTTAGAATATTTTGCTGTAGTAAAGCATTTGAAAAATGTCTCATGTCTTGAAAGTTCTTATAAATGGTCTTGCGCAGGACTTTAATATGTACATATTTTTAAATTTTGCTCTCTATGAAATGTCGTAATTTTATCCCTCTTCACATTTAATTACTGATAAGGATAAGTCCATTATCACATTTTAGGCCCCTATTATGATTTACAACTAAATGGATAGTTGAGTTGTACATAGTTTCCAAGTTTGTATTATGGATTACAATTTCTTTCACCATGAGACAACTGCTTTTTATCAGTTGTATGAACCTATTTTGGTTTTTATTTCGAGTGTTGTATTAGTTTTGCTTCATTATTCCAGACGCCAACCAATCCATTTTTAACCAATATTATTGCCGTGTTCCTAAAACCTGAAATCTAAAAAAAAAAATACAAGACCAAAACTAAAAATATTTTCAAAAAACATAGCATAGATCAGTACCTTTCCTTTTCGAGCATTGTTTTGAATACAACTAAAATTAGTTGTAATTCAGAATAGGTACCAAAAAACAGTTAAGTTGTTTTAAAGTTAAGTTGTTACAATTTCAACTAACTTAGTTGAGTTGTAAACCGTAATAGGGGCATTAATTATTCTATTTTTTAAATCAACATTGTGCTATAATTAAAAAAAATTAAATTTACTATATAGTGATTTGAAAAATGTGATTTTCAGAACATGCCTGTTAAACAGCTAGCAGGCTCTTAATAAAATCCTGTAATGAACGATATGTACATACATGATTTCGCTCATTTACTCAAAACTAAAAAGCAAAAAATTCCTAACAAATAATTGGCAATCGACTTTTTATAATTCAGGTCTACTGTGTAATTCAAAAAGAACGAAAATGCTTTCGAATTCGTATGTTTATAACATGTAAATTCGAAAGCATTTTCTTTCGTTTCGAATTGCGTAGTAGACCCCCAGATTTGTTTGACCAACATATGTACATCAGTACGAAATACAATCAGAGTTCCGCCAACAAAAAAAAAAGCGATTTTATTGAGAAAATCAAAAAGGAAAAATAATTGGCCAATTACGTAATTTACGAGTAACATCCTCTAAAATTATGAAAATGTCAGTTAAGGCGTTTCAGGTGATGATACACATACACAAGACAGTGATAACTCAGAAATGCAATCTTTTTTTATGGTATAAACATATCATAGAAATATCTTGGAAACTCACCTCTTGAGAGCAGCAAAAAAACCTATGTATATAAACTTAATTTAGTTCAGAATGGCTCCGAAAGTAAACGCCTTTAACTTCAGCCCCAAAATTAAACGATCCCTTTGTGTTTACTTTAGTTATAGTCAGCGTGACCGTTTGACCGACTAAAGTGGCAAATTGCCACTTTTTCGACTGCCTTGCCCCTCTTTTTGACTGCCTTGCCACTTTTTTCACCCCTTTTTTTAGAGTGAATTATATAAAAATACATTAAAAATAAAAAGTTTAATGTAGTTTTCTCGTTTTTTTTTAATTTTGCCCTTTTTGTTTGATAAACCCCCTTTTGGTGTCACTTTTTGAAAAATGTCATCGGTCACCCTGGTTATACTGGGTTCATACACGACAATTTTAGTTCAGCAACTTATGAATACAATGAGAAGAGGGGAGGGATCCATCATATTTTCCTCTCTCGCCCATGAACTAAAAAGCTGTTCAACTAAAATTAACGTATGTGAACCCCGGGACTTACAAAATCAGTTAATTCTGTTTACCCAAGAAATAAAAATTCAAGCTTGTACTTTGTTTAATTATGCTAAATACATACATATCGTCGGTTGATAATTTAAATGTCGTATGTGGATTTTGTGCGGTTTTGAGTTAAGATCGATTTCTTAGGGTTTCCGACCTGATCTTTCATTTGGCGTAATCAGTTTTTCGATACCTCATACGGTTTTTGAGATATGGAGTGTTGAGTTTGTCGTATGTGGCACTTGCTGATACAATTTTCAAACTTAAAACTCAATTTACTCGAAACTATCAAAATCCACATACGACAATTAAATTATCAATCGACGATATACATACATACATATGTACTTTTAAAAATCTTATAATTTTAACATTAATGATACTGATTGTACTTTTTTACTTCATTTAGTTATTACAAGTTAAAATACATAAAACTAATGACTTAAGGTGTTGATTTTTCTCAGACTTAAAATACAAAAATAAAAAATAAACTAAAGTTAATGTGTACAGTGTACACATACGGCCCTATGTATAAGCCAAAATTGGCATGAAGTTAGCATAAGTGGCAAAATTGAACATGATCTTAAGGAGTTTTGCCATGAAACTTCACATTAAAAATCATACTAGGACTTAGAGGTCTATTAAAATTAGGTAACGCGACCATTTTTAATGTCAAATTATATGGAGGAACTCGTTAACACCTAATTCAATTTCGTCACTTATGCTAACTTCATGCCAATTTTTGCTTATACATAGGGCCGATAATATTTACATAAAATCATACTAAGACATTGATTGCAACAATTTTAAACTAAAATCGTCAATTGGCTTCGGGTTCTTCTTTGACATTTTGCGATGGTAGCACCACATTGGCGTTAGATAAGCGTCCTCGTATCATATTAGCTGATGATCTTGTGGTGGCACCGATTTTCGCTATGGGTACTGAACCCAATGAAGGTGTGGCACATGAAGAAAGTACGGTAGATGAAATACTGGCGGAGCGTGCCGGGGTTGAGTTGGTCATGCTGGTAGTGGGTTCTTGCAAAAGATTATTAAGTCTTCGTAAAATGCTCAAGTCTGAGGAATTTACCGCTAGTATTGGCGATGTTGAGGGCGAGGATGAGGCATTGTTCGTTTGAGGTAATTGATTGTTGGTGGTTGAAGATGCTTGCGTTGAGTTGTCAAATATTTCACCCAGAACTTCATAAATGCGCCTTTTGAAGATTATTTTTTGACGGAAATCCATAGCTTTCATTTCTGGTAATAAGCCTTGCAGGAATATGCCATCATAATCATGTGGGGGCATTATATCCGATGGCTTTAATGAATACATATAAAATTATAATAATACATTTTCATTATGTACATAAAATTTGTATTTAAAAAATTTACCTTGGTATCGGGAAAATTATCTGAGGCATAACAGTTATCCTTAACTCTTAATCTCTTTTTGGGGGGAGCACAAGCAAAATTTATAGAATCCCTTCTTATAGTTTGAATTTCCGTGTTATTATCCTGTTCAATTTGTACCACTGGGGGATTAAGTTCAGATACTTCCGGTGCGTCCTCAACTGGTATAATATTAATTGGTGACTGCTGTTGTGCTGGTGGCTGTTGTACAGAATCATTTTGTTGAGTTTCCTGTTCCATTTCTTGTGTATTTTTTGATGTTGCATCGCTAGCTACACTGCTACTGCGTTCCTCTGGATTATATTGAGATTTATCTTCCATTTCCTCGTGCATAACGGCAGCATAACTATCAACAGACTCATCACAAATATTGGTTTTGGGCGTCTCTCCGTTGCGTGGTGAAGTGTAGAAAGAATTAGTGCCATTAAACGAATTAGAAGCCGATCTGCGAGAAACTGGTATGCCTGGAGTGATGTGCATCGCTAAGAATTGTAGCTCCTCGTGGAGATAGTAAGGTTTGGTACGATTGGCACTGGCGGGGATTTTATTGACATTTATAGAACGTGCATAGGACGTTCGTATGTTACGCCAACGTTCTTTGCAGGATGAAACTTAAATTGGAATAATAGTGATTAAACAGGGCCATACAATGTGTATTTATATAAATGTACATACATATCGCTCATTTACTCGAAGAACGTCATAACTCAAAAACTTGAATTTTTCAGTTAATGATGCAGAATTAATCCTAATATCGTTCTTCATATAAATATCTTGTTTACTCAACTCTTGAAAGCAAAATAAAATCTTATTTTTCTATTAAGTTGTGTGTAAATAGAAAACAAACTAGTTTTTTGAATTATTACGTTCTTTGAGTAAATGAGCGATATGTACTTTGTGCGTGAGTGCATGCATATTAGCTATATTTTTCTATTGTGGAGTACCCATTCAGATACATATGTACATATGTCTCTAGGACTTTATTCTGCAAAACGAAATGCTAAGATTTACCTCTTTTAGACACGGAAAGTTTACTTTGCAAAGACTTAATTTAGTCGGGAGAATGACAGAAAGAGATAGTATTCCTCCCTCTGTCTTTCACACTGCTGAATTAAGACTTTGCAAAGTAAACTTTCCGTGTCTAAAAGGGGTAATTGTTTTCGTTCATACACGGACATTTTATTTGAGCAACTTTTGAGTTTACGTAAGAGAGATAGAAAATGGGAGTCATCATTCTCTCTCTCCCATGCAAAATTTTGCTCAACTAAAATTGCGGTGTGTGAACCCAGTCTAATCGTTGTGAAATTTGATATGGGGAAAAATGTGAATTACAAAAACAGAACAAAGGTATACAAAATTTGTCAGCGAAGTCGAAATAGGTACAACTCTCGTAATCAGGCCCATTATACCTAGGTATTTTTATTTTGTTTTATCAAACTACTTAACCAGATGAAGAAGTTGTATTTGGACAGAATGGGTATTCTAAGGCTAAGAATCTAAGCGAAGAAGTTGTATTTGGACAGAATGGGTATTCTAAGGCTAAGAATCTAAGCATGCGGTCCAAAGTAGTTAGCGATTGGATTCAAAGCAAAAATTTCAGACAATGCAATGGCCAGCACAAATACCAGACTTCAGTTCACTGAACAACATTTGTGGGTATTGTTAAAAAACCTCCTGCGCAGCACCACGACAAATTTAAATGAACTTTTATGCCGTTTCCAAACAGAATCGACAAATATTCCAAACGTAGCATCAAGAGTTTGGTCGCAAGCATGCCTAGACGCATTAACAGCGTAATTAAAGCAAAACTGGTTTAAATAAAATTCTTATTAATTTTTTTTTGAAGGGAGCAATCGTGATACATTAATACAGGTAGACGCGAATCTAGAACAAGTGTACAACAAATGAAACAACAGTGATTATTATTGCTGTTTTATGATGAAAACTGTCAAAAATTCAAGAGAAAACAAGATGCATGTACTTGCATTTTCTCTTGGCTTTGCAAATTTTGTTTGTATTAGTACAGTTTTAATAGGCACTGTGCGCGTTTGTTGGTAAAACATAAACAACATTTGGCAGATCACATCACGAAACAAGCAAAACAGCTGGCGCTTCGCGTTTACCTGCATAAATGTATCATGGGTGCAATTTTCATAAAATTTACTCATTGTTTCATGAAATCAATGTAATCAAATGACTATTTTAACATTGCGATGTCCTAGGCGGTAGTCAATGGTCTCACTCTGCATTACTTTCAGCTAACTTAAAATTGACTTTTTTAAACCACCTGGTAGTCAGTAAATTAAAAAATTTTTTTTGGGGTTCGAACATGTAAAATCACACGTTGTGTACTCAATGCGCTACCACTCGGCTAAGGTACTAACTAAAATAACAACAGCAAAATGTTAATAAAAAACTGAAATGAGTTTCAAAGTAGCTGAGAATAAATTTGTTGATTCTCATCAAATTCGATTACGTACCTACTCAACTTAAGAATTAATTTTGGGTTTGTTCTGGATGACATTGCAGTTAGCTTTTAGTCAGTCTATAAAAAGTTAACTATAAGTTAACTATTTTTGTAGTCAACCACACATTCTCCGACAGGGTATCTATGTACACACATACATGCATATCTATATGTGTACATATCCGTCATTTACTTGAACAACGTCATAAATAAAAAACATGTTTTACAGAAAACAAGTTTAAAGTTTTCAATTTACACACAACTCAGTGGAAAAAGAAAATCAATTTTTTCTCTTTTACACAATGTGAAGAACGATATAAAGATAAATTAAACTCAAAAATCGATTTTTTTTTAGATTTTGATGTTCAAGTAAATCTGCCATTTGATTGTCAAAACCAAATGTTATACCCTTTTTAGACACGCAAGGTTTACTTTGCAAAGTCTAAAGGCCGGGGCAAAATGTATCCGTCATGCGTTAAACTTCGCCTTTTTCAACTGACAGCTAAGTTGAAATACCTACATGGTTTCTTATGAGGTCGGTTACATTCAGTACGTGTCCGTCAACGCAAAGTACAAAATTTGTGCAACTTTCAAGTTTTTGCGTACGTTGAGTAGTTTGACAGATATTGGTTGGTTTTTTGGTATGTTCTGATTTAGATTTTTGTGTTTTGTGACAGCAAAAATAAAATTGAACAAAAGAAATAAACGAAATGAATACCTACAAAAAGTTGAATTTAATAAATAAAATAGAGAATCGACCTATAGATTCTATAGTATAGAAGCAGTTCAAATGCTTCCGTCAATAAAGTACTCATTGTGCCAATATTCTCCGTCGTTGCGTTAATGTCAGTTGAAAAAGGCGAAGTTTAACGTATGACGGATTCATTGTGCCCCCGCCTGTAATTCAGCTGTGTGAAACACACAGGTAGGAATATTATCTCTTTGTCTTTCTCCCAGCTGAATTAAAATTGCAAAGAAAATTTTCCCCGTTTTAAAGGGGTATTACTGTACTTGAATACCAAAAGGATCGAAGCAATTTGTGCAAAAATCGTTTGAAATTGCGAAAACCCATAAAATCTGCCAAAGGTACTGACAACACTGTTCATCTTGCTAAGAATATGTTCAACAAATCACCGTTATGGAGGGTAGTTGCTCTGTTGTAGTTGTTTCTGTTGCAGTTGAAATTGCGCTCACTGTGAGTGAGTAAAATCAAACTTTTTTCTCTTCTGCCCGAACACACACACACACTCACCCATAAGCAAATAAATGTTAGCAAAGCAAGTAAAGATAAACCTTCTACACCCCACCATTTTTAAAAAGAAATGTTGCCCCCTTGTTGTAATGGTATGTATGTATGCATATGTATGTAAGAGACAACAAAACAATGGGCAAAGTCAAAAAATGCTTCATACATTTTGTTATGGTCGTTTTACTTGGAACAGCAAAGTTTTTTCTTCAATAGCTAGGGTATGTACATATGTATGTATGTATGTGTGCGTGTAGTAGGTAATTTTTTTTATTAATACTCACCTGAATCCTTCATTTCTATGGCGATTTTTATCCAAGCCTGTTCAACAACATCTTTTTTCAAATAGTGTAGATGCGAGCGATCATACATGCAGGGATATTTTTCAACCAATCGACAAATTTTTGCATTGATGTTATAATGATCGGGTTTTGTTGTATCGGACATGACGCAACAACAAATTGCTCAAAAGCAAAAAAAAATCAATAACTTTTTGTTAAACAAATGTATGTACTTTATCGTCAACAACAATGTGTTGTTTTTATTGCTTCTCTATTGTTGTTGTAGTTGTATATTTTAGTTTATAAAATAATTTTCTTCATTAGTATTTTTGCCGCGTTAAAAATATATTGCAAACACTCTCCTTGAACAGCAAACAACAGACTGAATGAAGAGCTCACACTCTACGCTCTCTATTCGCGGTACAACAAACAAACAACATCATCATCACCATGACCATCATCGTCATCATCAATACACAACAAAATCGTCAAGGCAGGCAGACAGACATGCCAGACGAGGCAGCAAAACACTATGCTGCTGTTGTTATTATTGTTATTTGTAGTGCTGATGATGTTGTTGTTGTTTTACTTATTTTTTTTTTTATATGCCGAATACCACAGAAATACATAACAAAATTAACGTACATACACACAACACACTCACAAAATACTACACAATGCCGTTGTCGTCATCATCTGCAATAACAAAAACAACAACAATAGCGGTAGCAGGCAAAGTTGAAAACATGTAAAGTGTGGTTGGTCTGTTCGCTGTAGGGTTTAAATAATATTGTTGTTGTCGTCGCCGTTGCTGTGTTTTTGTTATTGTATCTTTTTTTTAATTCTGTTGTTGCCGTAGTTTTTGTTGTGACGATAGCAACCTTATACTGCACAGTGGGACTGCTTGCATAAAAGTTAATGGCCAGAAATGCAATATTTTTTGAGTTACGCAATAAAAGATGTAAATGGATTTCGCCAATTTTATAACTGTAAAATTTACTTTAATTAACAGAAAATTCTACATCATTTTATGCGAAATAATACATATTTACATATGATATGTAGTATGTATTTCATATTGAGTAAACGGCCCTAAAGTCGGCACGCATCAAAAATTAAGAGCTAAGTCCTTTTTATAAGGCCTTAAGGTGACGATATGTGTGTAACAGAGTTTAAAATTTTTCATGTAGGTATGAGCATTGAAAGTTATAATTATTGAAATTTCTCATACAGCAAAAATCAAATGCATACAAAAAACACTAACACACACAGCTATGTATACGCATAAATTTTTATGCCGGATGAATTAGACTCGTGTGTTCTTAAAAGAATAAAAATTGTGCAGCATAAAAATTTGTTATTCATATATGAGAGGGAATGAATTAGCTTGTTTTCATTGATGTTATTTCTTTTTTTCAAGGTTGGCAAACGGTATCGTAAAAATACCGATACCGATTCAAATACCGCTATAATTAGATACCGGTATCGTTACCGATACCGAAATCCATTTCGGTTAGAAAATACCGGTATCCAGACTACCGTTTACGTCTATACCGGTACGTACCGGTATACCGATTCCGGCCAAAAAATAAATGATAATTGAGTCTTAGTTTTATTATGTATTACAACTTTTTTCACCATGAGACATTTTGGTTTTTATTTCAACCATTGCATTCGTTTTGCTTTATTATTCCAGAAGCCAACCAATCCCATTTGTCAGCCAATATTATTGCCACGTTTATAAAACATAGAATCTCAAGAAAAAGAGCAAAGCCAGAACTAAAAATATTTAAAATGTTTTGTATAGATACTATGGTTTCAAAAAACATACCATAGATAAAAACCTGTGTTTTTCTAGCATTTATTCGAAGACAACTTAAATAAGTTTTTATTCAGAATACCAAAAGTTAAGTTGTTTTAGTTTCAATCCAACTTAGTTGAGCTGTAAACCGTAATATGGTCAAAAATTGCAAAAATATATATCAATTAGCTTTCTTTCTTTGGCTTAGAGAAAAAACTTCCAAACTTTTATATTTGAAGTTAAAGATTCCTCTCTTGAGGTGAAGAAAAGTGCCTGCTTTAAATTTTTAAATGTTAATTGTACAAGAAGATTAATTTCTTTGTTTTTAAGTTGACTGAAGGAATATTGTATATTCTTCGAATTGAAATATTCCAATATTCGTTTCGTCTGAATTTGGCGAGAAAGTTATAAACAATATGGGTCCAGTACAAAAATATTGCCTAAGAACGTGTCCAAAGTATAAAAGTGTCGAAAAAAAACCCAAAAATTATATTTGGTGAAAAATACAGACATATATTTGAAATTTACTGAAACAAGATATACATATGTACATGTTTGGTTCAAAAGGCCTTAGTCTCTTCTTTCTGTATCCGTTTATAAATTTAAAATCGGTTGATATTTAACTTAGTTAGAAGTTGATAAGTGTCTACGCGTACGAAAAAGCGGTTTTTTACCCGTAAAGGCTGGTACTCTGTTCGAAGTTGAGAAAAATTTTCAGTGCAATTGGTTATTTCGCGTGAAAAATTTTACATGTACTAAATGTAGCTGAACTCGCGGTTGTTTTAATAAATTTCTCGCTTTTTTTTGCTTGAAAGTATGCAACATTGCTAAAATTCCGTGCGAATAAAGCACTGCTCATGTTGTTTCCCAGCTAAACTAAAATGATACCGGATTAATTTTGCATGGAAAGACATGATTTTCCGTGTTTTTCACACCAAGAACAGAGTATTACTCTTGCGAATTTATTTCGCAAATATTTCATACCAAATACATACTTTTATATGTAGTTTGACAGCATTTCGCACGAAATTGTGAACAGAGTACCAGGCTTAACTCAAGATTTTGGAGAGTCTGGAAAATTTTTATACTCGACAATACCTAGCAGAAAAATAGTAACACTTCGCAGGTATTTCGATTTCATTAAAATTTGTCACACAGTATAATTTATCAGAATAGACTTTATCTATGTAAAGTTTGAACTGCAGTCTCCTTGTTTCACTTTTTTAATAAATTATTGTTTAGGAATAGTATAAAATCATATATAGAAACAAATAAGTTTATATGCTTTTATACATACATATGTTAATGTAAAAATACTTCTTTTTGGAAGTAATTTAATAAAAAAAAGTTTTTTTGCTATGTCCACTGCCTGAAATAATAAATTTGTCAGTAATATCGGTATACCGGTATTATAAACTCGATAACGGTATGTACCGGTAATACCGATACCGAAATAAAAAAAATACCGATACCGCTACCGATACCGAAATTTAAAAAATAATTGTACCGGTATCAATACCGATACCGTTATTTGTTTCGGTTTCCAACCTTGCTTTTTTTCATTAATGTATGTGAATGTTTTTATGCGGCCCCTACACGTTGAAACTTGTTAAACAATTTGATTAAGTTGTACAATCAATTGCTACGTTAGAGATCTGGTTGACCAACGGTTGAAGAAAGAATACAAACATTTTGATTTTCATTCAACTGACGCCCAACTTAGCTATCGAATTGGTCCTTGTGATGACGATCTATTCTTTCGTTTGTCATTTTCATTCAGACGTTTTGTAAGCAATACCGTGCAATGTAAACAATAAGTGTGAAAACGAAAAAAAAAACAATGCGCAATTTTATTAAAGAATGTAAAACATTTTACTGTATATCTTCTATTGATCTTCTTTTTCTGCTATCAAAGATTTATTTATGGCCAGTAGAGCTATAAAAATCGGAACTCGTGTTTGTTGACTCTATAAAAAAAAATCTCTTAATAAAGTTTGATAAAAAAATTGTTTAAAAAATTGCAGCGTATGCAGTGATCGGTCAACTGGTATATGCAACTCAATTGTACGACCAGTTTGCAACGTCTAGGGGCCCCATTATTATATTTTTCATGTTCTTGTAGGCGGAGGTAGTAAAATATATGGTCGGCTTAGAGTATAAACCTGCTAACTCACTTCAACCAAATTTTACAGGAGAGACAAAATAATGTTAACATTTTCTATATATACATAGCATAAGAAATTATGTACAGACTTTCAAATTAACACTAAAATTTCAACCAGTCGATGCGGCATCTCTTTCTCTTTTGAACGGCATTAAAATGTCATATGTTATAAAATGTGGATTTACCAGGCTTACACTCTAAGCGGACGATCTTTTATGTATACATATATGTATGTATGTATTATATATAAAAGTGAAGATAAATTTGTAAAATATTGATTAAAATAGAGAAACTGACGCTTTTTCAGATGGAGGATTGTTTTCAAATTTTATTATTTTCGTGATATGTAAATTTTTTTTCTGGTTCTAGCCATTTTTTACATATCGTCGGTTGGTTTCTGGTTTGCGGCACAGTATATTCAAAATACATTATGTCTGAAGCAAACGAGAAACCAACCGACGGTAGGTTTTTTCTTTGGACCAATTATGAAAAATTGCGTTATTTATGATAAATTAACAAAATTCTTACATATTTATGAACAATTTAATGAAAACAATTTTTAAACAAAACGAACATATTTTCTATACGGTCGAAAAATATGAATGAAAAAGTATTGGAAATTTTAAAACGTTCATATTCCTTCTCATGAATGAAAATGAGTGAGCATTTCGGTACTCTGGTATTTATGCTTGTATGTAGGCAATACAAAATTTTCTGTTTTGAGTATGTACCTTCCTATATATGTACCAAACTGTCCCACTGTGTACACTTTTAATGATATAGAGAAATACAAACATACTTACATTTATATACATATGTATATGTACATCGTACCATACACACTCGCATCTACAAAAAAAAAAATAGTTATATGAACAACAACAATAAAAAAAACTCACCAACAGCAGCAGGCAGCCAACATATAATAGACTGCTGGCTCGGCTCAAGTAGTTCAAAAACAAACAACAAATAGCTAGGCAAGCAAGCCAGCCAGACAACAACAGATTTTTAACGAAACCCAACAACGACGATGACGACGACAACGATAATAATTCCAGCAACTAACAACAGCAGCTGTACATTTGAAGAAAGAAAAAAAAAAGACCGAACACAATAATCATTTAAAATTTAAATCACCACCACCAGCTACACACTGTACCCAAACGCACACATTTAAATATCTTTATTTGCAACATCATTATGATGATTTTTATTTTGAAACACTCAGCAGAAATCGGTGTTGCCAACAGCGTTACCATTTGTCAAGTTTTCCCTTTTTTTGGAAGTTTTTTGAGATGTCAAAAAGTTTTTTGAAAATATAAAGTTTTTTCAAGTTTTTTTATAAATATGTCCATAATTGAACTTTTGCAGTATATTGAATGAAAATATTAAGTAATGTTTGTATGCAATAAAACGATCTTATATTTTCTCACTCCCTTATTACTGCAACAGTGTCTAAAGGCTCAGTTAGCCTAACTATTTTCATTACTTTTCACATAATAATATCGATCAGCTGTTTTCTTTCAAAATTTTGGTACTTTTGTAGAAAAAAAGTTTTTGTTTTGGAAAAAAAGTTTATTTTTCTCAGATTTAGGAAGTTTTTTAAAAAATATATATGGTAACGCTGGCTGCCAACACCGTTTGTGGTTGATGAATTTAACAACAACAAAGAACAAAAATAATTTGCTAACGGAAATATGTACCATACATATGCACATATGTATGTGTGTATGTATGTATGTATTACCAAAAACGAAAATGATTTAGTAATTTTTCCCTCAATTTTTGGAAAAGACAACAACAGCAACTGTTGTAACCCAAAACAAAATATTATCCCAGAAGAAAACGAAAAAACTACCACCTATTGTTCTCTTTCTCTTCAATACACCATTATTTTCATACAATATTTATGTAGACGTTGTTGTTGTTGCTGCAGCAACTATTTTGTCGCAACTACCTGCTGCTGCTGGCTTGTGTTGTCAATTTCGTTCTACGATGTGAAATATTTACTCATGTACAATGGGCTTTATGTGCACATCCATACATACATATATATGTATGTATGTATGTGTATGTGTATGTTTGGATAATTGTTAATTTGTTTCTTCTTTTTTTCAAATAGCAGCTGTTATTGAAGAATTGTTTTAACCCTTTCAGTATATTGTATCCATATGGATACACGCATTTTTAAAGTTGTTTTGTAAGACCCAGGACATATAATTAACTTGAACTTTTATTGAATACATTAACTTAAGTTCTTTTCTTTTATTTAAATAAAATTTTATTTCGCATTGTTTTGTTTTTTAATAAAAATTGTAGGTTTTTAAAAAACTTATTTTTATTAATTTTTTTTTTATCAAAAAGTTGGTTTAATATTCCACCTATTTTGTCAACCAATACAAATTTTTTCTCTCATTTTATGTCATAAATACACAGAAAACCTTTTCCCTCAGCATTTTGCATCAATATTTTTTTATTAAAATAATTATAAAAGCTGTGGGATTTTTTTCAAAACTCGTGTATCCATATGGATACAAATTTTAGTTGTGGGTATGCTTTAATGTAAACTTTGTATAGAAAAGTAGAACAGTGTTTTTAATGTTTTTATGGTAGATTTGTACAGAATTAGTAACATAATTGACAATTTTACAAAAAAAGTATATAAAAGATATATTAAGGCCATATACGGCAGGAAACCCATAAAATGGACATTTTATGTAGCACCAGAGGAATGACTTACAACTTTCGGCTGAAGCAGAGGAAAAGTTCTTACTGCTTTCTGAGTTTTTGCCATATAGTTACACAACTTTCAAGAAATATTCCTGAGCAAAACAACCACACAAGTTATTTTAAAAATTAATGTATAACTTTAAGTTTGTGAACTTACATCAAAAAGGGATCTGGATCCCAGGAAGAGTTAAAGAAAATAGATTTGTTAAAATTTACCTAAAGTTGGAAAAGAATTCAAAACAGAAGGTCGTGGAAACTTCGACTACCGCATAAAAATATCAGACAATATGTATCTGCTAAGATAGCTTAATGAAGGAATTGCGCAACTAGTTTCTACTATACAGGGCCATAAACCTCTGGATGTACTGGATAGATTTTGTGGTGAACAGAAGAAAAATGTAGATATTTCGAAACCAAACATAGTTGCACTATCGAAAAAATAGACAAACTGGATTTTATTCTATCATTGTATAGAATTTCCATCATATATGGAAAGTGGGGTTTAAAAATGTTTGATAATTTTATTGATTTTTGGTGAACTAACAATAAGAAATGCATGGACTTGCTGGGTTTACGTAATAACGTTGTACATGGGCGGATTTACGTAATCCATTACGATTTCACCGAAATCAACATTGGCCGGAAAATATTGCAGATACAAACGTGAAGGATGCGAGTGATAAACGCGACTCAAAAGTGATATGCTTTAAGGCGTATTATTATAAAGAAATTATTGGTTTTTCATTTAGGTAATTGCATGATTCAATATCAATTGAAGTTTAATCGATTTTGAATTTCTTAATTTGACAGCTACATATATTATGAAGTTGTTTGCTTTCAACTTTTTTAGATTATTACTGCCTTATTCCTAAAAAGTAATTTTGTTTAATAAAATGTTTATAAAACAAATTTTGTATGAAAAACTGCTTTGTAAAAAAATCAAAAATATCTTTAAGAATAAGGGCCTTACTAATTAATTACATTCTGCAGAAATGTTCACTTACGTAAGTAAAAAAGTTGAAAAACTAATATATATTTAAATATAAACGAACATAAAATCAAAGAATTTTTCTATACCATTAAGTAAATTTGTATCCATATGGATACATTCCAAAAAGCAGCTTTGGAGTTGCAAATTTGTAAAAAAAATGATTGATTATTGTTTCTAAGACCAATAGTAGCAAAAATCCAAAAAATTAGATTTTTTGGACCATTCAGTTAAAACTTGTAGCGAAAGGGTTAAGTAAATTAAAGGTGTATTTGTGTACCTACAAATGTATGTATGGATTTGTGTGTATTTATGTATGTATGTAGTTGGCCTTTTTTGTTATTACATATTTATATAGTGAATTTTAAAATCCCAAACAACATCATGAAAAGACGAGGCAGAAAATCCTGCATGTTGCTGGTGGCTTGGGTGCAAAAACAAACAAGATCAATTTGTTATTGTTGGGAGTTTTATGTACCTATTTCCATTAACATGAGAACGACGACTGGGATTAACACAATTTAGTTTAAAACTCGACTTTTCAGAAAATACAACTCTGTAACTCGCTAAAGCTAAACTTAAATTCGATCGATTTACATAACTGTAAAATTTCGGCCCGATTATACCTATGTAAGCATGTATTTATAAGAAATTGCGTGATTTAGCAATACACGTTTAGAAATTTTTTCCGTAGCCGATTTTTAGCGACAAAGATTTAGCTTTAGCGAATTACAGAATACGGGGGCTGATCTAATGAGTTGTTATTGTGTGTGAAAGTTTTCAGAAACTCTATTAGAGCAGTAGTGCGATTCACTAACTTTTTTTTAAACAATAATCGGTTTAAAATAATTATAACGAAAATTTATCGAATTTGCTATTCAGTAACATTTTTAACGATATTCGCTGTAGGTTCATGCCAGCTGTGTCGTTATTGAAGCGACAATAATTTATGTGCTGTTAATTTTATCGACAAAAATCAACAGAAAATATCAGCTGTATTCTATCGGTAAAAAGAAGTTACAGAATCACACCATCGTTATTGCAAGCGACAAAATGTGTAGACAAAAATTGCGATTGCCGGATCGTTAAAAGTTACTGAATCGAACCACAGGGTTACATTTTCTCAAAAGTCGAACGAGTATGTAGCATAAAGAGTACCAACGTTAAATATGTTATACCTACATAGGTACATACTTACATAGTTTTCATAGCCCTTAAAATTTGACACGTTCTTAGGCAGTATTTTTGTACCGGAAAAAGTATAATTAATTCCGAGTAACTCCCAGGTTTATTTAATAAATTGCCTAGAAATTCAATGAGTTATTAAACATTTTATTAAGGGTGGTTATAAATTTTAAGGGTCGAAAATAGTACACTGACAATAACAATAACGCAAAATTGTCGATCACAATTTTAGGAAAAGGGAACACATTTCACGCGAACTTTTATTCCCGATAACGGTAAATAAATCGATGATTGTTGTCACCATATTTAGCTCCAGTCTGGTGAAGCTATTACCAATGTCATCCATATTTTCTAACAAAAATTCTTTTTTTAAGAAATAAGGTTCAATGATGCAACCAGTGTGTAAGCCACACCACTGATATTTTTTCTTTATTTGATGCGAGGTCATAGGGCCTGTTGTGAATAATGACTTAGGGCCCTTCTATATTAAGGTAACGATATGAATGTATAAAAAACTTCAATACATAACCCAAAAAGAACAAAAAGAAGTCTCTAGGAGGATGTCTAGCAGGAGTCTC
This sequence comes from Tachina lurida, assembly GCA_944452675.1. NCBI lineage: Eukaryota > Metazoa > Arthropoda > Insecta > Diptera > Tachinidae > Tachina > Tachina lurida. The sequence goes on along the minus strand of OX101754.1, from coordinate 9,874,358 downwards.
ACTGTTATGCATTGTGCGATAATATACATAAATAATAATTATCTTAAAAAATTATTAGCATAGTTGTGGTACATAATATTCATATGTGCACATTTTGGGAATCGTTGTTGAGTACATTGTGAACAGGCTCTTAAAAGAATGAATTATTTTAGGAACATAAGCATATTTAACAGCGTCTATTTCCTGATATTAACTCTGATATGATATGAGAGAACGTCGGCAGAATAAGCAGAAAAATATATTTATATTAATATGTATGTAGGGGAAAACGTACTATTGAAAATATCATAATATTTCATAATTATCATGCAGGCGTACAATAAACATATTCGTTTATTGTAATAGTAAGGTGTGTTTCATAAAAATTTTGGTATTTCCTTAATAAATCCTGTATAATTAAAACATTTCAGCAATATTTACATATTATGAAAACAATATTATAATATCTGATATAATACTAATATTGCAGTCCACACGTAATATGATTCTCTCTGCTATGAAATTTGACGTTTGCTGATAGAAATATATTTGCTATTATATCAGGTATAGACGCTATGTTACCCAACGTCTACACCTGATATATTTTTATCATAACAAATGTCAAATTCCATATAGAAAAAAAATTTAACATAAAAATATATATTTTTCAATATAAACTTTGGCTTTTGTTATGGTAAAAATATATCAGGTCTAGACGTAGGGTTAGGCACATTAAAATGAAATAAATGTGCCTTGAGCTTATCTATAGATATCGTACTTTTTAACTACATGACATGTGAAGGCGTAGTTGTTTATAGTCAGGCAAAAATATATTTGCCAAAAATACTGTTAACATCACCGACATGTGGATTTAATCAATTTACGATTGTTTGTTTTGCACCCCCGCTTTGCATAATTTACTTTGCATATATTTTAAATATACGCAATGTACGAATACTATGTATTTTTACTTTCAATTCCATTACACTTTTTGCATAATTCTTTTCTTTTTATTAATAACTTACCGTTAAGCAACTTCAGAATTAGACCTTAAATAATATTAATTTAAGCATGCAAATTATGTGGAAATAAACGTTTAGGCTGAAAATCGTATCCTAATATGTATTTTTTTAACATCTGCGTGCTTAAATTAAATATGTATATCTTTTCAGTAGATTTGTTTAATTAATAACTAAGAAAAAATTTTATTTTGCGAATATATAATTCAATTGAAACGATAAAAAAGGAAAATATACACAAACTTTTAATGAAAATTATACAAATGGTATGTAAATATATTTATACATACGTGCGGAAAAAACATTCAGCGAATTAATCCTGAACTCAGTCATCTATGGGTTCAGGTTTGACATGTATTGGATTGACTAGCAAGGGATCCAAATCATCGGCTTCAACTGTTCCAGCTGTTTGTAATATGGGTACATCTTCACGTTGTTTTGCAGTATCAAACTTTTCGCATACAGAACCTTCAGAAGTCTCTGCAGATAAAACGGGAAGTTTTCTATCTTGAACATTTGTCGTAGATAATACTTCCGATTTTGAATCACTGGTCCACGAAACATTTTGAGTGTTTGCTGACGTTTGAGAATTTATTGCTTTAGCATTAAGGCTGATAGGCTTTGAGATTTGTATTTGCGAAGTGCTCTGCTCCTCATTAGTTGTTGCGGTAAAAGTTTTTGATGCGATAACTGATGAATCGGGTGAAGACGGAACTGGTTTTTCACCCGCCAAAGGGCCGCAAATCGAATAACGCCTTTGAGCAATTTGTGGTGCTGCGCGAACTGCTTGAACTCGTTTTGTGGCGATATTAGCAGATGGTGGCATCATAGAAGTGATCGGCAACTTAGTCGTCATGACTTTAGAAGTCGTGCTACTTGTTGGTTGGACTGGTGTTGTATTACTTGTTTTTTGGGTGTATGTAGGTGTGATAGCTTTTGTTTTCGGTAGCATTTTGAAAAAACCACTGGTAGAGCTTAGAATACGGTTGGCCGGATGCACATTTTTGAAAATTGTTTGACCATTTATGGCGCTGTTCGTATTATTGAAGCTTGGGGAGTGGCTACTGTTATTCGCTGGGCTTGAGGTTTGGCTTGTGCTCATTGCGGGTTTATAATTCAAGGCCCGTATATTAATGCTGGATATGTTTTTGTTCATTCTAGTCGAATCTTGTACAGCTTTATTAGACGACACAAACATAGTAGCCATTCCGGAATCCTTTTTTGTTTCTTGCATATTTTTACACTGTATTTGATTTCCGTTCGGGTTAACCATTTTCGGAAATATGCGATAGATACGCTTCTTATCACCATCACGCGTTACAATAGTACTGCCACTCGAACCGGAAACTCTGACCACCTTCTGTAGTATGCGACGTGGCAAGCTTGGAACAATATCTTCATTTGTTGCTTTAGGGGTTTCGTTAGTTTTAGCTTTTATTTCATCCCAAGAACGCGGTAAGGGAGCATCTTCTTCATCGTCAAGATTATCAATGAAAAACTGCAAATCTTCATCATCAAGAGGTGGACTTGCAGGAGGAGAAGTTGCTTTTGCTTTGGGAGAATTACCAACAATTGGTAAAGGCATCTTAACTGCCGGTTTGCTTTGAACAGGCGTGGAAGTTTTAAACTTTTCTTTGGCGTCCATGATTTCTGGGGTGCTTTTCGCTACATGTACCAATGAAACTAATTCGCGCATTAAACGCATTTCTCCAACTGTAGTATTTGCAACACATGATGCCGCTTTCGGAGGTAATGGTAGAGCTTCACCGTTGTTAGGAAAGTCGGTGGCATCGTCCAAAACTTCTAACATTGATTGATAAATTTTACGTTTAAAATTCATTTTTTGCCTAGCATTCATTTTATGTAGTTGGGTATTAATTGATTTTGTAAAACTTTCATCAAGATCTGACGAACTCGATTCACATTGTGTACCAAATTCTCTAGTATTCTTTGGGTCTGTGCTGGTGTGACGATCAATCATTTTACCGCTAACAAATTCCACCTTGTTTTCAGCCAAATTTATCTTTAATTTGTCCACTCTTACTTTTAACGATTTATTCTGCAACTGTGATTTGATACTATGTTTGTCACTTTTGCGAGAGCGTTTTACCTCCGGTTCTTCTTCCGTCAACTCATCAATTACCTCAGGATCTAAGGGTCGTTTACAAGATCGCTTATAGCTTAAACGTTTTTCATCGAAATCATCCGAAAAGGCTCTGTTTGCTTCTAAGCTTTCGTCACCAAACTCATTGATAATAAATACTCCATTTTTATCGGTGTGTTCAACATGATCATTCGATTCGTCAGCACTCGTTGTCTGGCTGCTAATACTTTTAATATCGTCCTCGTCATAAACACTTCCGAATTTCGTGTCATTTAAACTACTTCTATCCCCATAACCTTTTGGCAATGAATCACTGATGGAGGAATTTGTTTCATCGTTGAATACTGCCTCTGAATTTCGTGGAGGATTTGGTGTAGATCCTATTAGAAATTTTAGATGATCGTGCAAATAATATTTATTTCGACGATTTACACCATCGAAAAAGCATCTTCGCAGGGACTTCCAACGATTTTTGCAATATTCGACTATTAAGAAGTTAAATAAAATAAAGGGGATGTAATCTAATTTTTAAGGATTTTTTTTATTATTTGTGAAATCAAGTCTAAAGAGATGTTAGATAATGTTCTTAATAATATTCATTCTACGATTTTTGAATTTGATTAAAATGTGTCATTTCTTTGGATTAATCTTACGACTAATTCACAAGAAAGTCCAGTAGAATTCTGTCTTACCAGAAAGAAACTACATCTCAGAAGAAAGGAAACTCTAAAAAATACAGTTGCTGCTTAAAGTACAACTGTCATCGAACCGATAGTATTATTTTCTGAACATTTCCAAAATAATTGGACCAACATTTGTGTGTACTTTTTATCCACAGTATAACACTTTTTGGGCATTTTAAGGATGCATTTCTTAGAAAAAAAAGAGAATTTAATCATATTTATAAAGTATATTGTGTAAGGAAGATATGTGATCTTAATGCTGTAATCAGTTTTCTTACTAAATTTTTGATTTTATAACGAGAGAAAATAAAGGAATTATGTTAACGATATATATTTCTCTCTCATACAATTCAAAACTTATACAAGAAATATGTTTGTTTGTGAATCAGGAATAATTTTATTTTAGTGTTTCCTATTTGCTACTAAAGGAGGAAAAATATTATTTATCTTATTATTTTTTATCCCTTTCCAGATAACTCTGCATATATGTCTCTATACGAATATGCAATTACTTCAAAAGTCTGAACACTTTTAATTCTCTGTCAGACTACCCTTTGAATACAACCATGGTTTGTTTTGGTACTCAACAAACAGCAGCTGTGCTCTACAGTGGCTTTTAAACCTTGTATTAACCAGATGTTTTCAAACTGCAAGAACAAGCAAGTATCTTCACAGTTAAAGAAGCGGTGTAAGGTTTTGTGAAGAACAGCGTGACCGTTTGACCGACTAAAGTGCCTTGCCACTTTTTGTCCCCCCTTTTTTTATGGTGAGTTATATAAAAATACATCAAAAATAAAAAGTTTAGTGCAAGGCGAATTCAGTATCAGGTGACCTTATTAGCCCGGCTGATTATCAGCTGTTGATGCCAAATTGAGCATTTTGAACCAAAATGTCAAAATTTGCTTAGAAATCTTTCGACAGATTGGTTTTGTAGCATAGCAAACTACGTGTTGTTTTTTGTGTTGTAAAATTGTTGTAGGGACGAGTTCACCTGATACTGAATTCTCCTTGGTTTAGTGTAGTTTACTGTTTTTTTTTTAATTTTGCCCCTTTTTTTTTGATAAATCTCTTATTAGGTGCCACTTTTTGAAAAATGTCATCGGTCACCCTGGTGAAGAAGTTACACACACAAAATATCAAAGAAAAAGTAGGGCAACAACAAGCACAGCGTACATAAATACCAAACACCAATGGAAGACGGTAAGTCCAATATTACTTATTTATTTTTAATAATTTTAAAGGTTGTACGTAAAGAAAAAACATTTACCTGTTTCATTACATTCTTTGGCAACCACTAGCCAAGCATTTATACATTCAGGCGATGCAGATTTATTTACGGATTTTATATCGTAAAGGCATTTGTACTTCTTTATAGCAGCACACAATTTAACACTAGATTCATAATGAGGCTTTGCAGTTTCTATGTCCGACGTATTTGGTTCTTTTCTAAACATTGCTTTCAAATTCAATAGTTTTTCAAGTACAATATTTTGTATAAATTGTTATTGTTGGTCTTCTATATAACCAATCCTGGTGGAAAAATTACACACGCTCACTTGACACCGGGGAGAAAAAACACAAACTTTTTCTTAACTTCTCAGCAACTGACAAGCCTGTATAGTGAAAAAAGTGGCATCAATAAATTTTTTTCGCAGAGATGCCACATGATTATTATTTTTCGAACAAGAAGAAGCATATAAAAATGCTGCCATTTGAAAGGGCCAATGTTTACATAACTCTCATTTACACAAAAACCGTCATAACTCAAAAAACCAGTTTGCAAGAAAACGCGTTTGAAGTTTTCAATTTACACACTTACTTACTTTTCTTTAGTAACTATTGGTAACCTGGTTTGTACAGAAAGTCTGTAAAACTTTCATTATAATCCAAACACTTATGTATATAAATACTTATGTACATATAATAGAAAAAAAATTTTTTTGATTACATCATTTTAATTATGATATGGCAACATATTTTGTAATTAAGTGTGGCAACATTGTTAGCGTCGTTATCTTTTTGTTCTACATGGCAGCTTTGTTCAAAATGCTGCCATATTTCATTTAAGTGCTGCATTTAGTTGACCTCATTTTAGAATTCGGGATTTGTGATTTGTTAGGTGGCTAATATCAACTTTATTCTCAAATTACTTGTTTTGATATATGAACTTGCAGTCGGTTGTTGTGGAGTAACCTTGGCAGCCTTGTTTATATAGAAACATGACAGTCTGCATGTTTTACGATTTATATTATAAATGTAAATATTTATGTGTGCATATAAATATGTACATATGTAGGTACGTATAATTTTATGGTATAACAAACAAGTTTAAATCTCTCAGCCAGGTGTAGATGTGTATTTTAGTATTTTGTATGTACATATTTTTTCATTCTCTTTTACTTCCTATTAATAGTGGAATTCGTCTGTTACAAAAAGCGCTGAAGCATGCATATAATTTTAAGAAAATGGTTTTTCTTTCTCATATACATATATTTAAAATGTCATACTTCAAGTAAATGTGAATTTTTTTAATTGTTCGTTCATGTTGCCATATGTTTATTAAGTATTGTACACGCATCCATATAAATACTTATTTTGTATGGCAACATATTTTGTAATTAAATGTGGTAGCATTGCTAGCAGCTTATCTTTTCGTTCCACATGGCAACTTTTTTTCCAGTGCTGCCATATCTCATTCGTGTTCTTCAATTTCCCCTTAAATTTAATGGTATAATAAACAAGTTAAAATCTCTCGGCCAGGTAGATGTGTATTTGGTTTTTTGTTTGCCAATTTTTTCATTCTCTTTTATTTCTTATTAATAATTTGTCCGTTACAAAAAGTGCTGTTGTTTTTCTATAGTCGTGAATGTTCAGATAGTTTAAGTTTGTTAATATAGCAAGAATATAATTGTAAAACAAGAATGTTTTTTATTTATCATATCGCTCATATGTATTCAATCAGTCATAACTAAAAAAATGGAATTTTTTAGTTAATATGCAAAATTAATCCTCGTTCTTCATAGTGCCGGTCCAGACTTGCAATTTTTGTTGCAGCAATTATTGAATATGTGTGAGAGTGTTGAAATAGAAATATATACTTTTTGTATTCCTCTCTCGCTCTTTTGCACTAAAAAATAAAAAGTTGCTGCAACAAAAATTGCAAGTCCGGACTGGGACATATTGTGTAAAAATTTCATAAAAATATTTTTGAGTCTAATTTGTACTTCGAAACGAATGCAAATGTTTTCGAATTTTAATGTTAACAATATACATATTCGAAAGCATTTTCGTTCGTTTTGAATTAAAGAGTAGACCCCTTGATACTCAACTCTTGAAAGCAAAATAAAATTTTCTTTTTCCTTTAAGTTGCGTGACAAATTAATTGAAAACTTTAAACTCGTTTTCTTTTCGAGTTATGATGTTGTTTGAGTAAATATCATACTTCAAATAAATATGAAATTTTCTTAATTATTTCTGTGGCTAAAAGGAAAAAGTGCTGAAGTCGAGATAAGCTAATTTTGAGTTAATGGTACCTCCGTAATCTGTGTATTCTAAAGTAGCCCTGCTCACAATCGCAATTAATTTGTGTGATTTTTCAGGAAGTTATAGAACTATGGGTAGCGACTTATCCGTTTTAGACTTCTAATAACAGCTTAATTTAGGTTATACTTTGATATATTTCAACTTAAATGTATTACCTATAGTGTGTAGAACGATGTTTGCTTAAAAAAATAAAGGTTAACAGAGAATTTCCAAATTTAACTATAAAAAAAATAAATTTTAGAAAATCAACTTGAAAGTTTAAAAGTGCTCTCCTGCAAAACAGTAAAATATGAGTTAAACACTTTTTCCTTATTGCCACAGATTTGATCATGTTGCTTTGTGTATATTAAAGTATTGTGTACACATCTGTGAATATGTTTGTGTGGCATGGCAACATATTTTGCAATTGAATGTGGCAGCATTGCTAGCACCTTATCTTTTTGTTCGATATGGCAACTTTATTTCTAATGCTGCCATATCTCATTCGTGTTCTTCAATTATGCCTTAAATTTGCTTGTGGGCTTTCATGGCTGTAAATATCTTCATCGTTGAAAAGAAAAAAGTTTCTTGTACAAAACAACGTTGCCCGTTGTAACTTCATTACACGGCTTTCATACACACGCAAAGTGTGTGTAAATTTCTCTGTTTTTTTTTGTCATTTAATACCAAGTGTTGCCGGACAATTAAAACAAAACACGAGAATATAACCATATTTATTGCTTGTTTCCTACCAGAAATTGCAAAACTAATTGAATTGTACAACTAATGCCAATTTAGGTATCATTTAGTTAAAGTTTGCCAAATTGATATATAAAAAATTAAAATTTTATTATTTTGTCTTAACCAGATTGTAATTTTAAATAACAAGTTCTGACACTTGTATCTAATTTATTATTATTTATATATATTTTTTTGGTAATTAAAATGTTACACATAAATTTAGTATGTATATATGTATGTATGTCAAATTAATGGTAAACATTTTATAAAATATAAGAGTATTTACCATAAAGGAGCATAAAAATATAAAAAATACTAAAATTGCCATGCATTTTATGGCGAATATTTTTTAGTTTATTTTTCTTTGCTAATTAAATTTCTTTTGCTTTTTTCTGTCATTTTGGTTAATGTCATTGTTTGGTTGTTATGGGGTTTAGTCACGTTTTATATTTAAGTGCCAGCAACAACACATAACTTAAATTAACCGTTAAAGGTTACCATGTAATGTAAGTAAATATTTTTTTATATTATGACAAACAATCGTTTACAAATTGCAATACAGTGGGAACCAAGGTACATATTGCTCATTTGCTTGAACAGCGTCATAATTAAAAAAGCTAATTTTACAGAAAAACGTGTTTTCAATTTACACACAACTTAATGGAAAAAGAAAATTTTAATTTTCTTTCAAGAGTTGAGTGTTAAAAATATTTGTAGAAAATTTTTACATAATATGAAAATTAATTCTTCAGAAATCAAATTTTATATTTTTATATTTTTTTTATAAACCAAAAAATTTGTTTATGAATACGGCAGATATCACCTTTAGTACGACAGTATGTTAATTACTATACCGTGGCATAACCGCCAAAAAAGCTTAAGCGACAAAATCTTAATTTTTTTTTACCAAAATCGATTACTTGCTATCGTAAATAATCGGTTTTCGTAAAAAAAAACTAGCTCCGAAAACTTTGTCGGTTAAGCTTTTTTTTGGCGGTTATGGCTCGATATGTTGTCGAGTTAGGGCTAGAGTTTTTCTTTTCCCGCACTTTTTTAATTCCCGGGAAATCGGGATTCGTTTTTAAATTTCCCGGGATCCCAGGAATTCCCGTTCGAAGCAAATAACTTGAATTTGTTTTTTAATTTAAAAAGTATATTTTATTTGAAATTCACTTCAACGAAATCGAACTTACAAAAACTAAAAAATCAACAAAAACGAACAAAAAGTAAATAAAATATAAAAAGGTACATTCATGGTGTAATTATACAGGTGACTGCGTAAGGATTTCTTATACAAAAATACGGCAACCATAGCTATGTAAAGAACCGAAGAATGTCAAAAGCACAAAAATAATTGTACCAAATCCAAAACAAAGTCATGTTTTACACTTGGCAGTTTTTCTTGAAGCAGTTCTCTTCAATTCTCTTTTAAAACTGCCCATTTGTTTACACTCAGACGGTTTCTTGTTCAATTTTCGTATTGTTTTAATGCAGCGAATGAAATAACAAAACAGAATTGAAGTAACTTTTCTGTACAGGCAAGTCAGTACCCCTCTTCTTTCTTCTTTCCTTTCTCTCCTATAAACTCAGACTTGCTTCAAGTAAAACTGCCGAGTGTAAAACATGACAAAACGAAGTTTTTGACATTCGTTAGCTACAAAGCACATAGAGAAAAAAATTATCAGCTGAAGTAACGCTGCCACCTGTTCAAATACACCTTGGGTACATTCATTTACGTACTATTGTCAAACGAAAAAATGAAGATATTTTAATTTGATTATTACTTGACAGTGTTATTATAGTGGTATTTGCCGTCCCGGGAAATCCCGTGAAAAACACTAGTTAGGTATTTTCTATATTAAGGCAACGATATGTATGTATGTTTGTATAGTTTTTCTAGGAAATAGTTATAGTTATAGTTCACTTTGATCACATTTCTATTGGAGATGATTTTTTCCACCAATAATTGAAACACGTTTGATGGTTTTCTGTGTTTCTCTCGAATAAATTTTTTTTGTTGCTGCCAAAAACGTGGGAATGGAAAATTGAAATTAATTTTTTAGTTTTGCTCATAAAAAATTAAGATGTCATTTTTTTTATCTTTTTAAACATTTTAATAGTTTTAAATAATTTACTATGACCTAAATGAGCAAAAAAAATGCTAAAAGGCATTATTTTTTTTTTAGTTTTTGGTCTTTAAATCGTTTTCAGCACACTGCTGATAGACATTATCAGAGTTGTTTGTTTCTTTCGTTGTTGGTTGCAACATCTTTTTCTGTGGCAATAAAAATAGATAAATAAACCGCAAGCAAAACCATTCATATCTGCTGCAAACAATTCATTTTTGCTATTTTTTTTTTTGCCTCTAATGTTCCATCTCCTCGTCAATGAAAACGCTAAGCATTTATTTAAGTCGTGTAAAAATCCTCCAAAGCAACAGCAACATCAAAAACAACAACACCAATAACCAAGGAAAGCAATAAAATGTGTTACACAACTAACATAAAAATTAAAAAAAAATAAATAAAAAACTAAATTAAACAAAGTTTGTAGAAATCATTATTTTGTGGTTTTCAATTCTTTATTGCAGCTGTTTAAGTCGTTGTTGTTGTTTTTGATGATGATGTTGTTGCTGTTGCAATAAAATAGTCGTATATTGAAGATGATCCTAAGCTGCTGATGTAAACGCTCGACTCACGACTATTGATGGTGGGTCACGCACAGCCACATACATATTTCGCAAAGTTTTATTAACGAACAAATTAAGCCAAAAATTTTAATTGGCAACAGCACTTTACCGCACAATTAACGACGTCTCGAAACAGGAAAGAACTTTAAGATGCCAACTTATTAAGCTTAGAATAAAGACAAACATTATTTGAACGTTTTGTTTGGCAACTAATTCTGTGGTCACAAGCGATAACAGCTTAAGTCAAAAATCAAAGTTTTGAGAAAAACGCTTTTGACGTACCTACATATCGTCGCCTAAAATCCAAAAGGCCGTAAGTACACTTTTTACTATTTTACAGGTGAAGCAAAAAACTTCATAAATTTAAGACTATTTATATGTTAGGTGCCAAATTGAATAATGAATAAAATCGGTATTTTTGAACATATGTGAGTACAATTTTAAGAAAATATGTATTTTGGTTAATCACATCATAATCAATCAAAAAGTCTATTTTGAATTTTTTGGTGGTTACGCCCTTTTGGATTTTAGGTTACGATATGAAGTTTCTTTTTTCGAAAATCATTTTGTCATAAAGTAAAGTTTATCTACTAAATTAACAAATACACCCAAGATTTTATGAAAATTTAGTATTTAGTATAATTTTTTTCGCTTATTACAAACTTTATTTCACTTTGTTAAGACTTTGATGAAAATTGTTTTTTTTATATCGTTAGAGACCTGAGGATTTCTTCGTTTTTAGAGTTTTGTAGCATATACATACATGTAACTCAATTTTGTCTTAAGTCGACTTATGCTGTTAATGCTTTTAAGTACAGAATTATGTCATACATTACAGCAGCTATGTATGTAAAGTTTGTTAGATAATATTGCATTAAGACAAAGAAAGTTAAATTTGCAAAGTTTTGATTTTATAGACGAAAGATGAGAAGATATTAAACAGGAGGAGGGAGGAGGGTTGATGGGAGTACAGACTTTCTGGTACTCACAACTTCTGTTTGTTCTTTGGTGATGGGATTGTACCTTTTTAACCCCCGATCAAAAAAAAAAAGCAGTGTTATAAGTTTGTATTGTGTGTCTGTGCATCTGTGTGGATGTACGCGTCCACGTATAGATCAAACTGCTGGACTAATTTTGATTTAGTTTCTGTTTGAAAGGTGATTTGACCGATAGTGTTCTTAGCTGTGTTTGAAGAAAATCGGTCCAGCCGTTTAGAAATATATCGCATCTTTCCTATATATGTATCTATATGGGGGTTCTTAAAATTTTTTTAATATATTTTACATATTTTTATGTTTGTTTTTTGTTCAGAACTTAGTTCTTTTTTTAATTAAATTGGAAAAATAGCTGTCGTTTGCCCCTAGGAAAAATAAATGGATGGCCACGACCGATTAAAAACTTTCATTCAATTCGATATTACAAAATTTGGCACGCCCAAACGCTTGAACATTTTTGTTGTTTTCGGTTAAATTTTATATCTTGCGAATTTCTGCTCAGAAAACTTCTAGGAAACTGCAGATATCTGAAATTCTTGCGATGTCATAATATTGCATTACAAAAGTGGGCGGGTGTAAGCCCTTGTAACCAACCGATTTATACGAAACTTTGTACAGAATTTGGGTCCTTATACACAAGCTTGCATTCAGAAAAATGGGCGAGTGTTACGCCCATTAAAATGTAGTGTTTATGTAGTAAGTATTTATTTTCAACCTTATTTTACAAAACGCTGAACTCCCTTGCTACACGTATGATGTAAATTTGAACTGTTAAAAGAAGTGTACATAATACTTGTGGGAAAAAGGAATCATCACTGTTGTAAGTCGAGATAAGCTAGTTTTGAGTTATTCACACCACTTTAATGTTTCAAAACAAGTTCAATAAAAATAAAAATACCGCGCACTCTGTTTCGAAGTAAAAGGTCACAAATAAAGAAAAAAAAAACTATTTTCGAACATGTGTACGGCCTTATGTATAATCAAAAACGGCATGAAGTTAGCATAAGTGCCAAAATTGAACATGGTCTTAACGTATTTTTCCATACAATTTTACATTAAACATCATGCTAGGATGTAATCGTGTGTTAGAAGCAATCAAAGTTTTTAAAAAATAAAAATAATATATGGCAGCACTCACTCTTTCACACTCAGTGAGTTGAGTTTTTACAGTTAGCGGTTTAAGCACGTGTTTATAAATAACGAGCTCAGCAGTGTTATAAAAAAAATTTGGAATTTTTAAAATTTTTAACTTATCAGCGAGTTGAGTTGAGTAAATATTGAATAATCTAAATCTGCAAATAATTGCACCGTGTTTATGTTTTCCAAAATGGTTTCTCAAAGTGAAGCGCCTCGACGCTTTTGAGAAGTATAGTGTAATTTTGCCTGTACGCTTGAATAACAAAGATGTCACCGTTTAGAATTATCATTTGCAGACCCCCCATCCTCAAACTATTGAAACAGAAAACAAAAAATTTCGTAATTATGTTCATATGTTTGTATATTTCGATAGAAGAACATTCCAATTCCATTTCCAAAAAAATAATGGGTTAATATGTATGTACATTAGGTATGTAACTTTTTTTGCGAAAAAGTTTAATTGTTATTTCAATACCTCAATAGATACTCGTATTAAAGTAAAAATTGCCTTCACGTTATGAATTCTATTTCCCGGTGTTGAAATAGAGAGTAACTAAAATATAAAAATTATTTTAAATACTGCCATCAAAAGTGTTCTAACTCCAAACTTCATCGCATTTGATGCGAAACCTTTTTTTAACGATTGTGTAAAAGTAAAAAATAAATTATTCTTATTTTTTCATGGACTATTCAAATTTTGATAATTGCAAAAAATTGCCAAAAGTTATGGCCCTAATGCATATACATACATACATGTAGCAAATATATATGCATGTTAAATGCCATAAGCGCATCTGTTGATTAAAAATATATATTTTTTTATTATTAAATATACATACATGCATATCGTTACCTTAATATAGAAAGGCCCTAACTCATTATTTTTTTTGAAATCGGGATTTTTGCATTTTTCGATACTTTTCTATCCAAATATACAAAGAATTCGATTTAAAAAAATTAATGAGTTAGGGCCTTTATATATTAAGGTAGCGATATGCAAAGTATGTACGTACTTATGTATTTATGCACAGTTGCCCAGCCGGAAAAAGAAGGAGTACGGATGCCTTCTAGAAGGACTCCCTTGGAATGTTTAAGGCCTGTTTGTTCCATTCCGTACTCATATGATTTTTACACACTTATTCATTGCAGAGTATGCCATCTGTTTCTCTGAAATTTATTCAAACTAATGGGCCTTGTTGTGGTTGGCATATTTCGATTTCGGCTATGACATTTTGGAGCTAGATTAGAGAAAAAATGTTGTGTTGTTCTTTAATCTATTACAAAAACGTCGCTGCCGAAGTAGAAATATGCCAACCATGATGAGAATGGCTTTTAAAAGACCTTCCAGAAAATGGTTGAAAACAGTCCTTAAGCGTAGTATTCAAGGTCAAAATGCATGACCAGCATTATAATAATATAAGTGAAATTTTGTCTATATGGGTCACACCGACGATACTTGAAGCAAAACCAAAATTTTTTGATTTTTCGCACATTCATGTCTGCAAAACCAAAATAGAAAGATAAGGTGCTTAAATCAGCAGCTCTACCTGCAAATTCTATAAGTTTTTATAAGTAGTTTGACAATTGGGTTGCACTTAGCTTATATATCGATGGCTTAATATAAGAAAGGCGGAAGCCAAATTTTCGATATTTTATAGGAGAAGCAAAAAACTGAAGAAAAATTAAAGCATTTGCATGCAGAAGTAATATTTTAAGTTGCCATAAGTCCTTGATTTTGAACTGTAACGTACTAAGATCTTCAAGGAAGATGCAATTATACGTTATTTCCCAGAAAACGTTAAAAACGCGATTTCGAATAAAATTTAGATACGCTCTTTTTATATTAAGCCATCGATATATATCGTTACTTTAATATGGAAATGCCCTAACTCATTATTTTTTGTATATTTCGATAGAATATTTAATGTATTGAAAAATGCAAAAAATCTCGATTTCAAAAAAAATGAGTTAGGGTCTTTCTATATTAAGGTAACGATATGTATATTGTGTGAACTTACTGTGCAATGCATGCTAGTGTATGTTGAGATCTTAATGCACACAATACATGCATGACCAGCATTATAATAATATTAGTGAAATTTTGTCTGTATGGGTCACACCGACGATGCTTGAAGCTAAATCTAAAATGCATGCCACACAATCATACGAAGATAAAGCTACTCAAATCAGTATGTTATACAAATAACTGTCAAATTCTATACGTTAAAAGCTTTTGTATGTAGTTTGACAATTCGGTTGCACTTAGCTTGTAACAAGATGATATTAATTTATCATTCAATGCAGGTATGTGTATGCAGAGACCTTCACGCACACGTACATGCATTATGCTTGTGTCATGCATTTTGATCGTGAATACTGCGCTTTAGAATAAGAACTTTTCTTAAGATAAATTATATATCTATTTTCTTTGTATATATGTTTTTCCAACACTTGTTTATGGGGCATTCTTTAGCAGTTTGATAAGAATAGTATGTAATTGAATAAAAAAAAAATTCCTAAGCAGACCTTTAATAAGGCCTGAACTAAGCAGGTCTTCTGAGTTTTCCCGCTGGGTCGTTAGCGTGTATAATTTCAACATTATGGCATTTAATATACTCAATGCTTAAGCCTGAGCTCTTTAACGAAAATAAAAAAAATTAAATGAAAAACGATTAAAAGCTTGATTTTTTAATTGCATTTTCTATAATTCTTTTTTTTTTTTCAATAAAAAAAATTGCAAATACTAAATCTGTTTGGTAGTTATGTATGTAGTAGCTGCTGTTGAAGTTTATTTGTATTTCGTATTTTAACAGCAGGGCAGGCTTGGCATTGCAAATCGAGTTTTTGCATGTATATGTGCGTGTGTGTGTGTGTGTATGTGCATGAGTGTGAGTATGGCAACACTCCTTTTTTTAACACACCATTTGACATTTCATGAAGATTATCAGAAAATACGATTGTTTTGTTTTTAATTTTTTTCTTTTATTTTTCCTTTGATTGCATACATTTTATGTTTTGTTTTATAATTAACAAAGTTATTAAAACTTGATTGAGTTTTAATATTAAAAATTTTAATATTAATTTAAATTTCATTTCAAATTTTAATTATTTTTTATTGAAGGCTAAAGTTTAAACACAAATGAAGCAAGTGATATATGTACATATGTATGTATTGAAAAATGTCTTCTATTTTAGCATAAAATTAAATTTAAAGAAGTGTACATATCGCTAATTTACTAGAATATGACGTGGTAGTAAAAAACTATTAAATATAGAAATGTAGCCCTTACAGAGCCATTAACATCGGTATACAAAATGTTATGATCGGACTAAAAATGGCGATACATTGAACAAAATACTAAAAGGGCGGTATTTGTAGGCGTGGAAAAAAAATAAAAAATAAATTTTTGGAATTGTTTTTACATTATCTTTAATCCTAGGGGGTGACTGGCAAATTTTTTTTATGGAAGGCCAACCACTCTAATGTACATATTTAAAAAATTCACACTGAACACCAATATAAGTCAATGTATGGTAAAATATCTCAAAATCGTGGTGTTTAAGGTCTTAAACATGAACGAGGCGTTAAACACGTTTAAAAACACATAGTATTATACTGCCGATTTAATAAAGCGAAATGAATAATAATTAATTTCAAATTAACATACAGGATTTTATGTCTGTTAACACGATAAAGGTTAGCTAATGGGCTTAGAGCAGGTAAATTTGGGTGAAATGAAAAAATAGGATTTGTATTGCTAGTCCAAATAAAAATAGGAGGAGATTTAGTATGTATTCACACATCAATAAGAAAGTATCATAGGGACTTTCTTTGTATTTTTTAATGGGCTGTGAAAAGGAAAAGTGTGTTGTGACACTGTAGACAGTTTTACGAGTTCTATGGTACATACATACATAGGTCCTTTTATCAGTAAAAT
This sequence comes from Tachina lurida, assembly GCA_944452675.1. Taxonomy (NCBI): domain Eukaryota; kingdom Metazoa; phylum Arthropoda; class Insecta; order Diptera; family Tachinidae; genus Tachina; species Tachina lurida. The sequence continues at coordinate 9,857,551 of OX101754.1, read as the reverse complement.
ATTTTATTTTTTTGAATTTAGTAATTGAATACAAAATAAGTTTTTTTTTGCGTCAGCGCATGCTATAGATTTTACTATAAGAACATTGTGCTGTGACACAGTAAATGTTTCTATAAAAAAGTGTGCTGAGACACAGTTGACGTTTTCTATAGAAAAAGTGTGCTGTGACATTATGGCGTATTCTATAAGAAAAAAGGTGCTGTCGACTATAAAAATTCAAATAACAAAAATTTTAAATGTTACCAATAGTAAAGTTCTGAGTTGCTAAATATGACATCTCTGAAGTAGGTTGTCAATGCTCACATAGAATAAAATATTCCTGCTATAAATAACTTTAATTGAAAATAAAACCAAAAATCAATTAAAAATGTAATTGAGTCAATTAAACTTTTTAATTAATTAAATTTTTAAACAAAAGTTTAATTGACATAAAAACATTTTTAATTGATTTTTGGTGTTACTTTCAATTGAAGTTGTTTATTGCAGGAATATTTTTGTTCTGCATGAGAAGATTCAATTTTCCACAACTTGCAACTCCTGTTGTTTTTGGGAAACCTTAGACATACAGTATGTACATGTGTAATTGTATCGTGCTTTGATTTTCTATTTTTTGCTTAAAAAATCTATAAATTTGTTACTTCCCCTTACCAATTCAATTTATAAATTAACATTTATCTTAAGAAAATATGTACTTTTTATATTCTTGCAACAGCTTTATTTTATTTTTCCAATTTTTTGTTGTTGTTTTCCTGTTTGAAAAGTAAAAGTTTTCTGCTCTAATAAGGAATCGATACTGGTAGTTTGAAAAAATATATAAAATGAAACTAATTTTTATTTTTTAAATTATCCTTCTTAAGAGACATTTGTTTCTTCCTAACTCTTGCTTTGACAACTGGCAGCTTCTCCCCAACAATCATTGGAGAATTCAATTTAATCTTTTTGCAAAAGTTTCATTTACAACCACAATTAGTAAGTTTAGCGTTTATCTTTTCTTTTGTCTTCTTGCAATTAGTCTTAATGTCCTTTTTCTTCTATTTGCAACAAAGTACTGAACAAATTGTGGCACTTGTATTTTATTGAGCAGAGAAATTTTAACATCCTCCCCTTAATTTTGCAAACACAAAAAGTTTGCATCAAAGTTTTCTGGGTGATCATTTAAAAGGGGAGAAAAAAAAATAAAATCAATTGCAGTAATTCTTTGTTTTTTTGTTTTTAATTATTATCGAAGTCGTTGCTCAGAAATCGGATAAGGCCATGAAATACCCAGATAGCATTTTGTATCATAATCCAATCGTTTCCGAATCAGCTTGACGGGAAAAATAACCGTATATGAGCTCATTTTTCGATCATAAATGATACTCCCGTTGTGAGAAAATGGTACCCTACAGATGAATCATACCAAAGAATCAGTTATGATACGATTTGCTGATTATTTTTGAGCAATTTTCATATTAAATCATTTAAATCACCTTTTTGCGTTTTGCATGATGTTCCTCTATTTTCAAGAAATCATTATTTGATCATATAGATGAATCATAAGTGAATCCTCTTTCAATCGCCCAAGTGATAAATCACTTTTTAATCATCAAAAGCGATCTGTAGAGAATCATATAAGATATTTCTGTCAAAAATTATCACCCAAATGCTAGCTGGGTATGGATGCATTCAATGGCATAAAGATTTGCTTGTGTGTGTGTGTGTGTGAGTGTGTTTAAGTGTTGCCTGTTCGCTTTCTGAGCTCCCTGTATTTATTTGCAACGCGATAAACATCTTTTTGAAAATGACAGTCATAAATTTTATGAGATTTTTTTGGTGTCATTGTTAGTTAAGCTTGTTTCTTGAATGAAAGAAACCTTTAAGAATAAAAAATAAAAAAAAGACACCAAAATGTTACTTGAAAATAAAATAAAAACATTTTAAGTTCGCTTGGCATAAATAGATAGATCTGGTATTTACATTTATTTTATCGCTATTGCAAAAGACATAGAGACAAAAACGTTTTAATGCTTCTTGTCTTTTTTAACCTTGGTTGCAATAACATGACTTAAATATAAAACACACAAAGTTGCAATACTGCCGCACATTTTTTGTATTCTATACATAGATGCATGCATTCATACAGACGTACATATGTATGTACATACATACATACATACATATGTAAGTATGTATGCAATTTGCTGTCCGTTGTATTTAAGCAAAATTAGTTGGTTGTAAGCACACGCTAATAAAAAAAAAACGCTTGCAACTACTTTGCTTGTAAATTTATTTGACTCTCATACACTTGCATAGAGTACTTAACACTCATACAGTGAACATAATTAAGTTGCACGCACACACATCCATATGCAGAGATTCAAAATAAACGTGGGCACTGTGTAACGAAATTGGAAAATAAAATTTGCAATCATAGAGAATGCTGTCATAAAATATTTATATGTACCTCTAACCAAATACCATACCAAAAAAAATATATTAAAAGTAACATAAAGTATGGCAACTTTTATAAATTCTGCCAAGTGGTCCCACTGTGAAACGTTGATAGAATTTTTAAACACAATTTTCTTCATTTAGTTGGCCGTTGCTAACTAAAGACATGGAAGTTTTGCGTTGCAAATATTTACAACCCACGCTTTGACTCTAAATTATTTTGTTGCTGTTGCTGTTGTTGTTGCTGTAAATGTTAAAGAACAGCAAATAAGCAGCAGCATTTCAAAAACAAACAAACAAACAAACAACAATTGCAACGGCAAAAAAATATTACAGGAATAAAATCATACAAAAGAAAAAATAAATATGGTTGATTCATTTATTGTCCAAGATGGGAAGGTCAGCCAAGTTTTTCAAATGAATTAAACTAAAATACATACATACATACATACATACATATATACATACATACATATCGTTCATTCACTCAAACAGCGCCATAACTCCAAAAAAACTAGTTTGCCAGAAAACGAGTTTAAAGTTTTCAATTTACACACAACTTAATGGAAAAGGAAAATTTTATTTCGATTTCAAGAGTTGAGTAAACAAGATATTCGTATGAAATTTTTACACAATATCAAGAACTATATGAGAATTAATTCTGCATCATTAACTAAAAAATTCTATTTTTTGAGTTATGACGTTCTTTTAGTATATGAGCGATGTGTAGGTACCCTGCAGAAAATGCGAATAGTGAAATTGTAGTGATTTACTGGTGACATTGTCAGTAGTACTACTGACCAGGTGTATCCCAGCCAATGTAATTATCTATTGACATTTAACATTAGCTTGTCATTGAAAATCCACCACTAGACTGTAGCAATACAGTCGATATTTCCTCGCTCCATATCAATAGTAAAATTGTAGTGATTTACTAGTGACATTGTCAATAGTACAACTGAATAGTTGTACCGCAGCCAATGTAATTGCCTATTGACATATAACATAGGGTTGTCATTGAAAATCTACTAGTAGACTTTAGCACTATTCATTTACGACCATATGGAGACATTTGAACTAAAGAATCACTAGTACATTTTAGTGACCTTCGTTTACAATTTAATAAAGGTTGAGCCAACAAACTTAAATACATAAATACCTACATACATATGTACGTAAGTTTTTAACATTATTGCATAGCATAATAAAAAAGAAAAACAAACTATTGGCAATATCAACAGAAATACATTAGAACTGTTGTCTCTAACGTATCTCTACTCGCGCATAAAAGGAAAATTTTCGACATTTCAACTAGTGCAATTGTCGCTAGAGAAAAGAGTGTTGACATAGAGACATATGGCACTAGGCTGGCTGGAGGGTACATACATATGTATGTATGTATGTATGTATGTACGTATGTATGCATGAATTTGTATGAAATAAAGGTGTAATTTATAAAAATTGGAACTACACCGATAATTTATACGCTTAAGCTATGTACACACGGTTGTCAGATCTTACAATATTGTTAGATCTGGCAATGTGCTGACATTGTACTGACAATCAAAAATTGCAAGTGTATGGCAGATTGACAGTTCACACGGTTGTATCAAATTTGTCAGGAAATCTTAAAATTTATTGCTAGATGATTGTATGACAATAAAATCAGCTGACAAAATCGTCAGCAAAAAAATTGTAAGTTCCCACGGTTGTCATATGCAAAAATTGCCAGACATTATTATGCGTTGCCAGACTCAAAGCGCTTGTTAGAAATTGTTAAATATCAATCGTTTGTGGTGGTGTTAAATGTAAAAAGTGAAAATATTAATTATTATGGACCATAAAGAAGCAACTGCAATGATTTTGGCTGCATATATTTTATTAAATATATTTTCTTTAAAATCAAGCGTGTACAGTGTTGCCCATAGAAATAATTCTCTTACAATGACGCCATTGTCAGATGCACGAACTTCGCGCATCTGACAATATTAAAATGTCTGACAAATAGCTGGCAATAATTTTACAATGTGTTCACACGATTGTAAGATGTCTGACAATTTGTTGTCAGCTGCTAGTCTTGCAATGGACTGACAATGATTTTTCTGACAACGACGTCTCACAAAAATTGCCAGTTCACACGGTTGTAAGAAATTTTGAGCACATTTTACTGGCTATATTGTAAGATCTGACAACCGTCTGTACATAGCTTTAGACGTTTAAAAAGTCTTGAAGTAAAAAATTGGCAACGCGTGTGTTTAAATGTTGTCTTAAATTAATTATTTTGATAAGTAAGAGCACAAAAACCTAAAATAAAACTATGATACATACACCTAAATAGTACCCATAATATGTTTTTAAGTGCCTTAGAGTTAGAAGTTGGTAACGCGAATATATAAATTTTGACCGAAAACGCACCAATTTTGATATAAACTAATTTCATACGCAAACAAATACATTTCGGCTAATAGTTGGCAACGCAAACATATATTTCTTTTCGATTTGGCAATGCAAAGCTGAAAAGTGGCAAAAATAAAGAAATTGGCAATAATGTAGTCAGTGAAATAATTGCTTGTCAACTATAAATATATCTAGTTGAAAGTTGATATATGAAGAAACTTAGCGATTGGCAACGCTAATTTGCTAGCACCCAAATGTTGCCAATCAAATATATTGCATTTTAAATCTGCTGAGGAAAAAAGCCAACTTGAAACAGACTGCCATTATTTAGCAGAATTGATATTGTGATAAATAGTGGAAATTCAGAGGAAGTTGGCAACTCAATTAAATTTTTTTAAACTCTTTTCATGAAAAGATTTGAAACGTATGCGTATATGTATGTATATAGTACATGCCCTTGTCTTTATACATTTTCTGAGAGGAAATCTATTTTCAGCTTTTGATTTGGCAATGCGAAGCGGAAATATGGCAATAATAGAGAAATTGGAAAAAATGTATTCACTGAAATAATTGTTTGCCAACTATAAATATGATTGAAATTTATTAAATGAATAAACTTAGCGATTGGCAACGCTTATTTGTTGAGACAAAATTTAAATGCATGAATATGCTCGACATTTTTTTTTTGGTGGACATTCCCGCTGTTGATTTTATTTTATTTTCAATACTATTTTTAAGTTTATGTTCAACATGATTTTATTTGTTTAGTTTTTCATTTTTCTTTGGTGTTTTACTGCGTTTCTAGTTTTCTCCTTTTGCATTCAAGCAAGCAAGTCGTATTTATATATCTGAGATTTAGTTTTTTTTAACTTGGTGTGTTTGAGTTTTTGTGTCCATTTTTGTTTGTTTTTGTTGTTATAATAAAGGCAATAGAAACCGTCAATAAATTGCCATGATTTTGTGCTAATGAACCATTTAATGCGGACAAACTAAACAAAACGCCCATATTAAGTATAATCGGAATTATATAAGACAACAAAAAAATGCGAGAATACACTTTAAAGGAATTTTTTAAACAAAAGTAAAAAATATTAGAAACAAAACTAATATATAGAAACATCTATGATTTTACCTTATAACCAATTAAGACAAATGCTAAAAAAATAACCTTAAGTAAAATCAATCTGGAAGAAGATGCTTATATGTATCTATTACATCTTTAAGCGGAAGTGCACACTTACCTTTTTGGTCAAAACTTCCATAAAATGTGGCCAATCTATGTATTTAAGGGGATTTAATTACATACACTGAATTGAAATTTGCTAGGTCAAAGTAGTTGTTAATACTATTATTTTTAATTCCTTTTTTTTAAACTTTATCAGAAAATAATATTTACGTTACTTTAAGCACATACATATCGAGCCATAACCGCCAAAAAAACCTAACCGACACATTTTTGGACCTCGTTTTTGACGACAATCCATAATTTACAATCGCAAATAATTGATTTTGGTGAAAAAATTAAGTTCAAAAACTGTCGCTAAGCTTTTTTGGTGGTTATGTCACGATATAGTAAAGCTCGTTCTTTTACTTAACTAAAAATTTTCCAATTATCTCTTGGCTGCAATGTTTTATTTTCCAACAGATCACAAAATTTATTTTCTTTTAGCCAATCTTACTTGCAACATAATTAAGTTTAACAATTTATTACAAAATTTATAACATTTTTCTAACACAAATAAACAAAACAAAAAATGCCATTAATATTCTTTGAAAATTTAGAAATACTAAAAGTACTCAGCCATGTTACAAAGTCATTTGGCATTGTTTTTTATTGTTGCTGCTGCTGTTGTTGTTGTTGGTGCAGTTGAAGAAAATATAGGTTGTAATAAACTTAAATACACTTATGTATGTATGTATGTATAGTGAACTAAATAATTAAGGTAACTAAACTGCACAAACTTCTAACATTTCTATGTTTCGTATGTTTTATGTGTATATACATACATATGTATATATGTGTGTGTTGCAGTCAATTAACAGTTTTATGTGCAAAAGAGCAAAAAGAAAAAAATATTAGGGAAAAACTTGAAGTCTTGTCCGAATACAGTGAGCAACAATTCAAAGTGCAATTGAAGTTTCATTTTAATTAAATCGAACGGAGCTAAGGACAAATTTCACCAATTCTATATAAATATCATTTCATATTTAAATAGAGTTGTTGAAATTGGTCCTTCAGTGCAAATTTGTAAACGAATTTTTGAAGGATTTTTTTTTTAAATTTATAAGGCCCTTATTATGTGCAACTTTCGATCTTCGACTGTAGTCGAAAGTACCGATCGAACGAATTTTTTTTGATGCTCATAATATGAATTGAACTTTCGTTTTTCGATGTTCGATAGCCGGCGAAGATCGAAAATCGAATGCAATTCATAACAAGGGCCTTATAAATAAATAAAAAATTCCTTAAAAATTTCGGTTTAAAATTAGCACTGAAAAATTCTTTTAAAAACCTTCCCTGAAAAATTCTTCTAAAAATGTTCTAGCTATAAAGGGCCATTTATATATAAGGTAACGCTCCAGGCAGTGGGATTTTTTACGGTTTAGAAAAATTATGTTGACGAGGGGGGGGGAGGGGGTGGGGATGTGGTATAAAAACTCTGAAAATAGCGTTAAGTAATATGTGAATAGCCCTTTATCTATTCTTCTATTTTTCTTTAATTTATAAAGATCAACTTGGATTGATTACGGAATGGGATATACTTCATTTTGCAGCTGTTTTAATATATTATTTTAATTTCCACTAATTCATTTTTGTATTGAAAACCCCGGTAAGGGTTCTCTGGAGGTTTTGCATCTTGTCGACAAACTAAGCATGATAGGATGTACTTAATTTTTACGATATTTTATCTTTTTATTGTAATCTATTCTCAAAATCCAGCAATAATCCATTCTTTTATAATAACGGTTTCATGAGAACTCTAAAAATTGCCATTTGTGCAAATGGGCAAATATGCGAGACTTGTTTCATGAAGCCCCTTTGACTTTTTTAAGTCAATTTGAATGAAATGTCAAAAATATTAATTTAATAAAAATAACGCAAGAAAATTTCAAGCAGTTTTTAATTGCAATTCATATTTATATATTTCTTTACAAATTAAAAAGTGTGTGTGTATGTCGAAAAATGCGTAAAGGAAGCCAAAAGCACCAAGAAGTTTTTGTTTACAAAATGCACAATTGCACGGCTTAAGTTTACGAGTTAATATTATTGGGCAAACTTAACAGGTTTGTGTAAATAAATTTCTATAAAATTTTTGGCATTTTATTTACGAGAGTGTAGAAATTCACAATTGCACAGTTTGCTAGACTTTTGAACATTCTCATGAAAACCCTTAATATATTTTTTTAAATTTAGAAAACACCGAGTACTGTTTTTTAAGTTATTTTATGCCATTATTGTTATCTAGTTTCATCACCTAGCAACAATTCGTTCTTCACTATTTTAGAACACCCCCTACTAGAGAGTCAGTACTAGGATCTTACAACAAACTAAGATATCTAGATTACGGAATGGGACATACTTAATTTTTAACCTATTTTGTCCTACTAAAGTAATCTATTCTCAAATCATCCATTCTTCAACTAAAAGAAATTCTTTTAAAATTTTTGAGAACAGCCATTACTGTATATTATACTGTAATTTATATTTTTCTTCTGTTAAAAAAAATTTTGTTTTGCTTCATTACTTGAGAACACCGAGTACTGATTAAATCAATTGTAGTACTACTACTACTGTGATTTATATTTTTCTTCTATTAAAGAAAAATTTTTCTGCTTCATTACTTGAGAACTTGGTTAAATCATTTGTAACTTTGGTCTTTTATTTATCTATTTTTTTGCTTCTTTAAATTGTCTCTTCCATTTATTTTTTTATAAAATTGTATTGTTTTGAAATTTCTTATTTATACATACTACATACATATGTATGTATATTACTTTGCAAATATCTTAAGATTTTTTCTATTCTTAAACGTTTTTCTTTGAAATCTGTAAAATTAGCTTTCTTTTGAAGAAAAAAATCCACATTTCTCCTTAAATACAAAGTTAGTTCTTCCATACACTGTATTTTCAAGTGCCTATAAATATACTACAATTTTTGTAAAACACATTTCCGTTTCCCTTGTCAATCGTTCTATTACTGTAACTACAATTACAACTACACAAACAAAGCACACCATTCATTACAAAACAAACACTGCACTAACACTAATACATGCTCACACACGTATACGCTATCACTCTCTATGAAATAAAAGTCATTGCTTAAATGGCGAGAGTGAGTGGGAGTACGTAGGGGGTGTGTAAATACATATGTGTGCAAAAACAAGTGTGTGAGGGAGGGCAAGTGTGGTGCTGTATGCACGTACATATGTACATATACATATGTATGTATGTGAGGTTAAGTACATTTGTTTGTAAGTTTATTAGAGAAAGTGCAGACTAAAAGTGCAAATATTTCCCATATTGGTGTTACTTAATAACAAAGTTACAACGAGTAACGAGTAAAGGAGAGACTATGGGCATACAATTTATGAATGTCTGTATAATTTTTTGTTTGTTTGCCATAGCCTTAACACCAATAGCCATATAGACTACCAAACATGTTTCCGCATATTTTCAAACACACACACAAAAACACACACACATTTGCTTACTCATTTACCCATACAAAAAACAACTTGAAACATACGTTTATTGAGAGAAACGAATGGTTTTAAACACCAAAGTAACTTTTGGTACTAGAGTAACAGCAATCCAAGTTGTAAAAATATTCCAGCTGTGTTAACAAGGTTTTATTTCCAAATGATTACACACTCTGCTGCTAGTCTCTTCGTTCGTTAAACTTAAACACTTTATTTTCTTTATGTGCCATAGAAAATATCCATACATTTTTAAAGGTATTTTTATTTTATATATTGTACTTATTCATTCATTTTAACTTAAATATTTTTCTGTTAGCTATTTGCTTACAAATTGTTTCTTATAAAAAATTTAAATAGCAGAAAATCTTGAGAAAAGAAAACTTGTTAAAGTTTTGTGGAAGATTTATCACTTACTTTATTTTGAGCACAAATTATTTTACTTCGTTCGTACTGCAAATAAGCAAAATTGTTTCTTAAAAATTTTAATAAATAAATAAATAAAAAAAGTTGCAATGGAACATTTCAGTATAAAACTTGGCATTATAAAAAAAGATATGAAATAAAGTTATAAAATTATGAAATTTCATATACATATGTAATTCTTAACTTCTCTTTGTTGTTTTCCAATTTTCTTCAATGATTTATTAATAAAATTTTCTGCAATTTTTTTTTTAAATTCTATTGTTAATATTTATTTTATTGTTCTGTTATTTGTTGAATACAATTTCTTTTGTATTTGTTATTGTAACATTGTAATGAGTTATTTATAATTTGCTAATGTTTAATTTGTGTTCTTATTCTCTATTATTATTTTATCTTTGGCGAAGAATTCATTAGTTGTGGTTTGATAAGTTCAGCCGTGGGGAAATTAAAGTGGCCACGTGCTGAAATGAACTTAAAATCCAATTGATTACCTATTTTTTATATATTTTTTATGGGCACTTATGAGACTGTTTATTTTATGCTTTTTGCATAATTTAATTTTTTTTTTGTTATTGCTAAAAAAACATTCAATAAAATAGTGTTAAATGCTTCCGTTTAATTTATGGCAGCAATAGTTAGTTAGTAGGGAAAAAATATAAACCCTGTGGTTTTAAGTGTTCAAGGTTGAGAGCCTGTCAGAGATAAAATTATAAATAAAATATGTTAGTTTTTTAAAATTCTGATATATTGCTAATTTACTTCAAAAACGCCATAACATTAAAAAATTTAGTTTTCATAAAATATAATGAAATAAAAAAATAATAATAATAAAACAAAAATTAAAAAAAAACATTTATATAAATATTTTGTGTACTCGGCTCTTGAGAGAAAAATGAAATGTTCTTAAATTTAAAGTTTTAAACTCGTTTTCTGTTGAGTTATGACGCTGTAACAGTAAATGAGTTATATGTATGTAAATACATTTCCAATATTTAATTACTAAACATATTATGCATAAATATTTTCGAGCTCAATTAAACATTTGCAATGATGAATTGCACAAAAATCGTTTAAATTTATATTAAAATAATAATAAAAAGCAGCAAAACATTAAAGCCAAATTTTCATACATACTTTTGTTGAAACAAATTTTGTCAAAAGTAAAAAAAAACTTTTAGTCGTTTAATTAATAATAAGATAAATTATACGAATAATTTTAGTTTATAATCGAATAATTTAATCAACTAAACAAATAGTTTAATCGAACAATCATATAATTTAAATTTTTTTAACTTAATAATTAAATCCATTAACTAAATAATATTAATTAATCGAATAATTCAATGCATTATGCCAATATTTAAACCGATTAACCGAATGATGTTTTTTAAAACATTTTATCATTGCAAGCCAATTTTTATACGTTGCTAAAAAAAATTGAATCGTCAAATGAATAGTGCGATAAAATATCCAAATAATTTTAACTAATAATCGAATAATCGGAAAATTTTAATTGTTTATTTTAATAATTTATTGGATTAATCACATAATATTGTTTAATAGAATAATTCAAGGCATTATTCAAATATTTAAACCAATTAACCGAATGATTTTTAAAACATTTTAACATAAGCCAATTTGCATTAAAAAAAATTAATCATTTAATAAATGGCTTAATAAATTATCGAAATAATTTCAGTGAATAATCGAACAATCGAATAATTTAATAAAATAATCGAATACTTTAACGGTATAGTCGAATAGCCTTAATTGCTAAATTTGATAATTTCATAGACTAATGAAATAACACTGATTATTCGAATGATTCAATGTATTATTCAAATACATTAACCGAATGATTTAAAAAAAATTTTAACACTAAACTAATTTTCATACTTTGCTAAATGTTGAAAAAAAGATCGTTTCATAAATCATGTGATACGTTATTCGAGTAATTATAACGAATAATTGAAAAATTTAATCGAATAATTTTTATTGTTTAATTAATTCAATCGAATAATTCAGTGCATTATTCAAATATTTAAACCGATTAATCGAATGGTTCTTAAAACAAAACTATAAGACATTCAATTTTGTCTCTTAAAAAAATTTGAAGTTTGATTTTAAAATTTATAAATTCCAGAAATGTTTAATATTTTACTGCACGATGTGATAAATTGCCTGGAGAATATAAACGATTATTCGAATAATATAATCGAATAATGTTATTGATAAATCGAATATGTACTTCATATGTTTAATTTGATATTTTAATCGATTAATCAAATAATATTGATTAATCGAATAATTCAATGCACTATTCAAATATTTAAACCGATTAATCGAATGATTTATATGAAATTATAATATTTTCATATATTTCTTAAAAAAATTAAAAAAATTTGATTTTGAAATTAAACCCCATGTTCATAAAAAAATAAAATTACTTTGAAATTCATTTTAGGAAAATTTTTTATAAAAAATTTTAAATAAAATACATTTCAAATTAATTTTAAATTTTATGAATATGGGAGAAAAAATTTAGAGAATTTTTAATATTTTAATGAATAATGTGATAAATTATCTTAATAATTTTTGCGATTAATCGAATTTTATTGATAAATCGAATGCATACTTCAATTGTTTAATTTGATAATTTAATCGATTTATCAAATAATATTCATTAATCGAATAATTCAGAGCATTAATCGAACGATTTTAAATAAAACAGTTTTTGACCAAAGTGAAGTTAAAACCTTAGCTGCATAATCTCTGATATAGATTAATTGAATAATTTTAAAGATTAATCGAATAATTTAAACGATTAAACGACATAATTTATTGTTCTATTAACTAATCCGTTATTCGAGTCATAGAATGGCATAACCAATGTTTTAAGTGACGAATCCAATAACTTAATAAATCTTAGGTATGATTTAATCAATTAATAAAATACGGACCTGTTCTGAAAATCACGGGTATTTCAAAAACAAGCTATTAATAACTCAGTTGTTAGTGGACTTTTATTGTATTTTAAGTTCTTGTCATGTATAATAGAATATTTTATTCCAACTTCCATTGCTATAAATCGTGAAATTTACAAAAGATGTGATTTAGCTTTTACCAATTTTTTTGAACTCACCGTGATTTGACATGTCGTGATTTGCATTACAGGCCCGATAATTTGCTTAGCTCTTCGAATAATATAATCGTTTGTTTGACTAATTTAGTCGAATAATATAATAAATTGATCAAACAGTTTTACTTATTATGCGAATATTTTAATCGATTAACAAAAGAATTTAATTTAATTTAATCGTATGATTTGAATTAATTAATCGGATAGTTTGTATAATTTATGAACGAATGAATTGAACAACTTGTTTGTTTACAAAATTTTGTAATCCCACATGTTGCATAATGCATATTGCAACTTGTGAAATTTGTTAAAGTTACGAAAAATATTTTGAAAAAAATTTTTGAATAAATTTTTATATTAATTTAATTTAATAAAAAAGTTACGACTTACGATGTTTTCGTATGTTTCCATTCCACAACCAGAAAGTATTGCCACATGTTGCATATTGCAACTTGTGAAAATGTTAAATTTAGGAAGAAAATTTTTAGAAACACAAAATTATTGAATATTTTTTTTTATTAATTTAATTTAATAAAAATTTTACGATATTTTCACATGTTTCTATACACTAGTTGATATTTTCAATTAAGAATTCAATTCATTCAATTGCACTTTTAATTACTTCATTTACGGCCATTTTCACAATGTACAATTAAAAGCTAACAGAGACTTTAACGACAACTTTTGTATGAAGAACTGTCAGTTAAAGTTCACGTTAACTCTTAACCATACATTGTGAAAAGAGACTTTAATGGAGAAACGTTATTAATATTATCTATTAATTTTTTTATTGATATTCCAAAATTTTAATTGATACTAAAAAAAATTTAATAGTGCGTTTTTCTATGTCTAACTCCTTGTTTCCACAACACGGACGTTCGACATGAATAGAAAATTTGTATGAAAAGCACTAATTTTTTTGAGCGATTTAAAAAAAAAAATTTAGACGAGTCGTTTCGACTTGTGTAAAAAACTAATTATTTTAGTAAAACATTTAAATTTTTGTGGTTTGTTTTTGCTAAGCAAGAATATATTTTTGATAAATTAATCGAATAGAAATATTTTTATTCGAATAAATATTAATTATTAGCATTTAAGTGTGCTATTCGGTTTCATGTATTAATCATTAAATAAGTATTAAAATTTACTTATGAAACAGTTTTTTTATTCGCCCTCGCATCTTTCAATCACATGCTTTCTTTATTCGATGACTTTATTCTAATGAGTTATTCTTTGTCAATGACAAAAAAATAAATTGATTTTTTAATCCGATTTGTTGGGCTTATGCTTGCAGTAGTATTAGAATATTTTTCAAATGAAATTATTTTCTTTGGAGAATTAATATAAGATGGCTTTGATTTTAAAAAAATCTTAAGTACTTAAAAGTTATGAAATTCCTCTAAACTTCTGGCTCCCTCTTCTTGGTATTTGGCAACTTCAACTTAAAGACGACGTGAACTTAAATCGTTTTGTCATTGTCATTTAATCTTTTTATATTAAAAAAAAAGAAATTGCTATGACATTATTACAAAAACTTAAAAAAAATACTTCTTTATTGGCTTTAATAAACAAGTGGCAGAAAATCACTTTTGCTAGTTGGTATTTTATTGTTAAGAAACTTTTCAACGCTTCTTTGCAGCTGTTTTGGCACATATTTCTTTACTTTTATTACTTTCCTTTAGACGATGATGCTATGTACCTCATTGGTGTCATGTTTGCTTGTGTTCCTCACATCATTAATGTCAAATTCAATTATACCAAATGAGATTTGTGAAGAGCTCATAACATAAAAGGCAGTCATTTAGAGTCAAGTCTTAGTTTAGTTAGAAATTTTTATATTTTCCATTGCCATTCTTTATTTTATTAATAGAAGAATAAAAAATAAATGGGGAAAAGAAGATGTAAAAAATATTTTCTACTTTTTTTCTTTAGCTATATATTCTTCTTTGATTGAATATTTTTAATCGTTAGATTTAGTGGCCAATGGGGAAATAGCAAAAAAAAAAGCGAAATTTTTGTTTAATAAAAAAAAAAAGAATTATGTAGACGCGATTACAAACTTTATTTCTGTGAAAATGATTTTTATTATTTTATTTAAAAGATTTATTTAAAAAAAGTACATATACTAAAAAGAATGAAGAATGATTCTATTCATTATTAAATTATTTAAGTAGTTTTTCATTTCCATTCTTAAGCTGAATTTTTCTACATATTCGCTCGCTTTACGGAAAATTTTGGTTTGTACAATTTCTTATATCGAGTTCGATAAATTTTTTGTGCCAAAAACTACAATTCCTTACCTTAAAATAGATATGCCCTAACTAATTTTTTTGTTGAAAATTTTCGGTTTTTTTCTAAGTTCTATCGAAATATACAAAAAACTCGATGCCAAAAAAAAAAAAATTCATTAGGGGGTTTCTATATTAAGGTAACGATATGTAGTTTTTTCTAGAAACAAAAAAAAATTCGACTTAAAATCTACGTAAACAAGGTTAATGTAATAATTTTCGGCAAAGATTTTGCTTTATATGTGTTTCATATGTGTTTCATGTTAATTCAATACGTTTTACAGTAATCTTCAAAGAAAATTTTCCTTTTGAAATAACTTTATTTCATTTTGATTTAACTTTCACTTACTTATAAATCAAAATGAAGAATCATGCTGAATCAAAGTTATTTCAAGTGGCAACAACGTGAATTCGATTTCTGAAATAACACGGAGAACCATTTGAATCAAAGTTTTTTTTTTATAAAGAATTTAATTTAATGAAGTCATTTTGTTTTATATAATTATTTAACTTACGTTTGTATACTGGCACAGGCATCAGAAAAGTGTTTGTACGTATATAATTGGCTTCCCCAGCCAAGATTTGAACTCAGAACTCAACGCTGCACCCACAACAACCTTAAATATTCTTTAGATACACATTAAATATATACCATCATGAATAAAATCTTAATTGATCATTTAACATAAAATTTATTTGAAAAGTTATCGTTAAAAAAAATATAAACTACTTTGACTTGTCTCCAGGATTCGAATATGCGATCCTCCAACTACAAGACTAGCATTTGAAATCAAAATTTTTTTACATGGTGATTTTACATTGGTATTTTTTTCTGTGTGTATAAAATCAATTTTTGTTCAGGGCAAAATTTTTAGTGATACAAATAGGTAAATTCATCTTCAGGGGGCATTCTCGATATCGATCAAAGGAGTTTATATGATTAGAACAGATTGCTGCGAAGAAAAAGTAAGTGTTCAGCTCACTTGGTCCCAAATAGTAGGTCAATTTGTGTTACTTGAGAGTAGGAAAGAGATAGTGCAAGTTCAGATGGTGAAGTGACAGATAGATTGAGGGAAGAGCAGCTTAATTATGTTATTGTGTGTTTTCTTAATTTTTATAGCATCGTTGCAAGGCCTCTGGTGTTAAGTAGGAGTATTACTTTAAGCTATATGGCCCTTTTATTAGTTATTAAAATTCACTAATGATTCATTGCTGCCAATATCGCTCAAGGAGGGCGCTAGGATATGCATTAGCATAGACTCTAAATCATTTCAGAAAAATCTATGATGGCTTTATCGTTCCATAAGCGCCAAAAAAGCTTAAGCTTCATAATTCTGGAACTTAATTTTTCCACCAATATCGATAATTTTCGCAAAAACAGAAGTCCAAAAACTTTATCGGTTAAGCTGGGATTGAACTCGGGATTTCAGAGACTGTCATTTGATTTTTAGTCGATGCACTAACTACTGCAGCCAATATCATCTTCCAAGGAATTTATAATTTTCGTTGGTGTGTAATGTTGGAATTCTTCCCCAGGTGTTCAAATTGTTTTAAAAAATTTTAAACAACTATTTATACAATTTGACCGCAAAAAAAAACTTTAAACCCTTAAAGATCTTAAATGGTCATTCAAAATGAAAAATCATTAGAGAAACCTTAAGATGATTTTCAAATACCTGTCGTATGATACCCATTTTAATATAGTTCGCCGACTTTTAATTATTTTCGTATTGACAAAATGGCGTCTGTTGGCCGCCATATTGAATTTTGGCTACTGTCATATTTTTAGTGACACTCCTGTGATTAAGACAAATCAGCCCACTAGTTCGGTTGATATATATTCGCGCATACATACATATGTACATACACACATACATATATAAGCTGATAAACACAATACCCTTCTTTGCTTCGAGCTGTAAGGTAAAAGAAATACTTCCCTAATTGTAATTTTAGTTTTTATTGCACCAATCTCAAATCGAATATATATATGAAAAAATAATATAATTTTTTTCATTTGAATTTCATCCCAAAAACTTCCCTGTTTCGAAATGTCAGCAGCTTATGTTTGCAACAAATTATTTTAAAGTATTTGCATGTTTCACACAATGTCACTTAGAAATTGAAACAAAAACTTTCAATACCGTGCAACAAAAACAAAAGCATAGACAAAAAACATTTCAACAGTCATGTACAGATGTGACACACGTAACTTCAAACATTGTGGTTTTATGATACGAACGTGTATCTCTACAGGATGTGAATAAGAAAGACTCTGTTACAAAATCTCTATTTATAGCAAGACATGATAGAGGAAATATAAAAGTTTTTTGTAGCAAATAACTAGCAGCTGTAAAAAGAAAATAAAAGCAAGCGAGGATAAAAAGGATTACTGGGCTAAAGAGAAGATTTTGAAATGGCTTCGAAATTGAAAGTTTAAATTGAAAATGTATAACAAAATGACAAGCACGTTTTGTCTCTGTGAAATCATGTTGACAGGTGATATTTTTGTAATTCCTAGTTTGATAGTCAAATAGCTTAAATGGGGTTAATCATAAGTTAGTAGAATAATTTAGATTTTGATTTCAGTTATTCGAGTTGAATAATTCGAGTTAAATAGTTAATTTGATAACTATTAAAGAAATACTGGGCTCACTTATTATTGTCAAGTTGCGAGTCACTATTTTGATTATGTACAATTGCTTAGTTCACAACAATTTGTATCGTCTATTTTGTATCAAATACATTTTTTGTTTATTTGTTTGTGAACAGCCAGCGTGTATCGTAGCAGCTTGTATCTTGTATTGTTGGGCAAAAGGAGAACAATATACATACAAATACTCTCTGAGAGTATATACAGATAATCTCTGAGTATCGTATTAAATACGACATATTCAAAACATGTGAAATAAAAGTGTATATGTATCATATTTTTATGAAAATTACCAACAACAAATTTTACACTAACTATTGTATTTAATGTTATAATACATTCGATACAACGATACAAAAGTTTCTGTGAACTAGCAAATTATTGTCGCCATAAAACATATTTTAACACTAAATAAATTCTTTTACATTCGCCATTTATTTCTAAACACATACAAAATTCTGTTGTTTAGAAAGAATTATATTTATTTTGCCTTAAACTCCTGTTTGCTCTACTAAAAGTTGACAGTGTCATGGCAATTATTTAACACACATACGCATAATGAACTATCATTGACACACATACACACACGCACACACACACACACACACACACATACACAGACGCACACGTACACACACACACACACAAATTCAATTCTCACTTTGTTTATAGCGTGAAAATTGCTCCTGTGCATCTACTAACACTAATACAAATAATACTGATTTAACTGTAATTCTTATTGAACAGCAGCCGCCATAACGCAAACGTGAGCTTTGAAAGTGCAGCGTAAATACTTAAAACAAAGAGAGCAAGTGTTGACAAAAATACGTAAAAGCAATTGAGCATGAAAAAGCATGATTATTCATGATAATCTTAATATGCATTTCATTGATTTTTATTGAGTATCAGTTTTTTTTTTTTTTATTGTTAATACTAATTTTTATCAGTGTTTTTCTATGAAATAGTTTCTGGTATTTACGTTTATTTATGTATGTATGGAGATCGTAAACAAATCGTTGGTATTTGACAACAAATGTTTGCAATGACATCCGTTTGATTGCGTATACACAAGCATAATTGTGTGTGTGTGTGTTTGCTGACTGTTTATGCGGTTTTAAAATTTGTCAAAAATGTTCTGCTAAAATGCAACAATAATAACAAACAAATTTGACACTGGTACAAAATACCACAACATTCATTGCAATTAAATTACATATACAGTTTTATTTTAAAGAAAATTTTGTCAACAGATATTCTGTTAACAGTGGGAAGCAAAAGTAGTAGTTTGGTGGGTTTCGAAATTCGGTTTTTTTGAATTTTGTATATTTGAGTCGATATATTTTTTTTATGTTGGTTAAAAATTATTATAGATGCTTTAGGTTTATATGCAATATATTATATTAATAAGAACCGGTTAGTATCCGGTTTAAAACCGGTTACGAAAACCGATTATTCGGTTATTAAAACGGTTAATTTAAAATTATTCACTTCATAAATTTTTTCAGTTAATTTCAATAGTATTCATTAGTAAAAACCGGTTAAAATCCGGATATCGAAAAAGTTACTTGCAAGTTATAAGTAAGAACCGGGTACTAACCGGTTACAAAAACCGATTAATCGCTTATAATTTTATTTCATGCATTTTTTTACATAATGGGCAATAATATAAAGTACTGAAACCGGTTGATATCCAATTCCTAAAAACGATTAATCGATCAGAAAATAAAATTATTTGCTTATGAAATTATTTCAGTTAAATGTAGTAATTTTCGCTAGTAAGACCCGGTTTTCGGTTATTAAATCGACTTATGAACTTACTTAATTATTGTAGCTTATATACCATCATTTTCGCTAATAAGAACTGATTAAAATCCCATTCCTAGAACCGATTAATATATTATTAAATCGATTTCTGTGCTCCATAAATTATTTTAGTTTACACGCATTATTATTTACTATTAAAAACCGGTTAAAACTTGTTAGCTAAGGCCGATTAATCGGTTGGAAAACCAATTAATTCCCTTAAAATGCTTTATAAAATGATTGAGAATGCTTATTTAATATATAATTACTTTTTCCTGATAGTATGCTCATTTACTTAAACAACGTCATAACTGAAAAATTCGCTTTTTGAGTGTATAATCTAAAGTCCTGCACAAGTGCATTTATAAGACCTTTCAAGACATGAGAGATTTTTCAAATGCTTTACTACAGCGAAATATTCTAAAACAAGCGCTAAACAACAATGTTGGCAAGACATTTGTTTCAGTTGTTTGTTTTGCCAACAGTGTTGTTTAGCGTTTGTTTTAGAATATTTCGCTGTAGTAAAGCATTTGAAAAATCTCTCATGTCTTGAAAGGTCTTATAAATGGTCTTGTGCAGGACATTATTATGTACCCGTTTAAGCCCGTTTACGCAGTGAAAGTATTAAATTAAAAAAATATATATGAATATATAAAAATTATTTAAAATTATTCAACCTTCATACGTAAATAACGATTAAACTTTATTGTATTCGATTAATCGGAGTGATATTTTATGTTAACTGATTAATTGCAGTTGAATAGTTTAATCGGTATTTATTATAAAGTTTTAAGAAATATTTTAAATATATTTTTGAAAAATTTTTTATTGGGTTTTAAATCGAATAATTAATTTGTTAACCAATTTTTATTCGGGATATCCTGTCAATGAAAATAAATGGTTTTATTAAAAGATTTTAAATTCTATACATATGCTTACATTTTGATTGTCGGTAAAAAAATATTGTTGGGGCGAAACGAATAAAAAATTCGATTATTCTTTTATTCGGTTAATTAATATAAAATTACTAGTGATTGAAGTTAGAAAAATATGTGAGTTTGCTGAATTTGTTTTACAAATTTTTTATTTTATGCCTGCCACTGCTTCTGCTCTGTTGTTGTTTTATTTGAATCTAAATAATTGCTCCAATTTGTATGTATTATTTGGGTATAAAATTCTGAGGTAAAACTAAATATTGAATGTCAGTAATTGCAAATTGCGAATAATTAAAGCAATACACAAATTTGAAAAGGAAATGTTGTCGGGCGCACAGTACATGAAAATTAAAACCTTTTATATGCAACCAATAACAACAATAACAACCAGAAAAACCAAAGCCAAACTAATGAAAATTAACGAAACACCACCGCAAAATTTTGGCCTTTCGAAAACAGGAAGGAAACTTATAAACCGGATATTCACAGTAGAGGATTTAAACAATAAATATTGTTTAAGTGCATTTGAAGTTAATAAAAGTAGCAGCAGCAAACACGCACACGCACACACACACGCACACATAATTTTATTAATTAATTATCGGAGCATAAATATAATAAACATTTTTAATGAATGCAGAATAAATTTGGAGAATTAAAAGAAATTTTTTGAAATTTAAACTTGTTATAATAAACTTAGCGATTTCATTGTTTGCTAAGTTTTTAACTTTTACTTCCTGATTAAAGTGAAAACAAAGGCAACGAAACTTGCTTGTTTGCTTTACAAAAATCAAAAAAAAAATCTAATTTTATTGTTTAGAAAACTACAAACTTAAATAAAAAAGTTTGCTGCTCGAACATGTTTTGTGTGAAAAACAGTTTGTTGGTTTACTGCCACCCTTAAACCTAAAGCTCCTCACACGGCTTAACAATTCATGAAGAGTTTGGTGACTCTAAAGAAGAAAGCCAAAAGTCTGTGTAAATACAAATGTGTGTGTGTGTATGTGTACTCGTATATTATTTGTAAAACTGAACTGCAACAATTTTCCACTTAAACATGTCAGCACATATCATCTTCTTTGCCTGGGAGTTCAACAGATTCAGTATTATTTCCGCTTCTTGCAGCTCTTTATACTGTGAAAAGAAAATATTTTAAATATTTAACACTCTGATCAAGAAGTTTGTAGTGAGAAAAGTTGTTTTTTTTCTCTGCATGGAATTTTTATACATGACACACTTATGCATTAAACAGAAAAATAAATTAAAAATAATCATAAGTAATAAAGGACAGGGGAGAGAGAAAAAAATATATGAAAAACTTACTTGATGTCTTAATAAAAGGCATGATTAAATTAAATATTAAGTTTTAATATTTTTTTATATATTTTATAAAGATTAAAACTAATTTAAACTTTTATACGATTTTTATATATACGAGTATTTTTTATTTATTTAAAAAGTGTAATGCTTTGAACTGTTTAAAATAAATTGGTAAAGTTAAATAAATAACATCAAATTAATTGAAATAGACGCAAGGGATATATTCACCCTTATTCCAGTTGACGACATCGACGTCACTTTAACACAATACCGAAAAATTGGGGCTTGTTTACTAGCTATTGAGAACAATTTTATGCTACTGACAAACTATTTCCGTTCCCTAAGGTCTAGAAAATGGGATATACCTGGCAACAGGAGTAAGTTGTTTTCGACAACGCGTACACAAGCACCAATTTGTTGCTGTTGTGTTAAAGTGACTTGGATATCGACAACTGAAATAGGAGTGATGACGTACTTAAGCTTTTACAATAGCTAAAGTATCTCCACTTAATTATAATTTAAACTCTTAAGTGCATTTTTTACTTTTCGTATTTTTTCGTGCCAACACGACAGGATCCTAACACGACGCACGAAATCAGATTTTCTGCTACAATCACTTCATGTCGAGGTGTACATGTTCGTGTTACGAAAACAACACGACACCCGCCCATCTCTATTATCCATTATAACAAGCAAATCAATGAGCAAACGTTTACGAAACGTTTTTTCTCGAAACAATTCAATGTTGTTTTCTTTTCTAGCTGTGTACGTTTCAAATGAAGTATATTTAGTGTTAAAAAGCAACAACAAAACAACACTCATTGTTGCAATCGTTATCATTGCGTTTGTTGGGCTCTGATATTTTCTCACTGAAAGGATTAGAATAAAAGGATAGCAAACGTTTCCTTTCTGATACGACCCGACCACGCACAAAATTAGATTTTCTATCACCAGCTCTTCGTGTTTAGTCGTACGTATTTGTGGCACAAAAAGAACCGACACGCGCCCATCTCTATTCCCCATTACAATAAGCAAATCAATCAGCAAACGTTTACGAAACGTTTTTCCTCGAAACAATTCAATGCTGTTCTCTTTCCCAGCTGTGTACACTTCAAATGAAGTATATTTTGTCTTCAAAAGCAAAAACAAAACAAAACAAAACTAAATGTTGCAATCGTTATCAATGCGTTTGCTTGGCTTTTATTTTTTTCTCACTAAAAAGCTTAGAATAAAACGAAAACAAACGTTTCCATCTGCTTATTTTCGTACCCTGAGCATGATGCAGAATTTTTGTTTTTATTTTAGAATTTAAAGTTCTGGTGCACGAGTATTCAAAGGGTTGCAGTAGGAGTTTTATGGCGAATAGAGGACAAGAAAAAAACCACGCGAAGAATAGTTAGAAGTTTGGAATGTTTCACACATACAAAAACTTCAACTTAAAATCTACGTAAACAAATATAAATTTAACCTTTTTTGGCAATGATTTCGCTTTATATGTGTTTCATGTTGATCTAACATTATTTTTAGCAGCGGAAACTAAACCTAATGTAACATCAGAGCGCTCTCCTCCTTCGTCGTTATTGTGTAGCAGTTTCATCGTCGAAGTAAAATAACCAATAAAAAGGCTACTAAACACAGATTAGAAAATTTAATACGCCTCATTAACACTAGAGGCGCTGCAACACAGCATTATAAAAAAGAGCAAAATAAGAAAAAATCAGACCTCCAAAAGAACGAAGCCCTCCTCTGTATCTTCTTTTCTATCACTGCCCCTTTCCTAAAGAATGTATCACCTAGTAAAAGTAGTAGGGATTCATTGCCTGAGTGTTACATCTCTTAAAAAAAATGATTTGATATTCCCGTACTGTTAAATCAAACTGAAGAATCATGTTGCATTAAAGTTATTTCAAATTGAAAAACGTAAATTCGGTACTGAAATAATACCAAGAAACTATGTTGAATCAAAGTTATTTCAAGTTGAAACAACATGAATTTAATTTTATAAGCTCATTTGAAGATATTTTTTTTACGGCTTTATAAAACGAGTAAAAACGAGCCATAAGGAGAACATTTACGGGGTTAAAATATTTCACAAAAATCGTCGGTTGATAATTTAAATGTCGTATGTGGATTTTTTGCGGTTTTGAGTTAAGATCAATTCCTTAGGGCTTCCGACCTGATCAATCAGTTTTTCGATACCTCATACGGTTTTGGAGATATGGAGTGTTGAGTTTGTCGTATGTGGCACTTGCTGTGATACAATTTTCAAACTTAAAACTCAATTTACTCGAAACTATCAAAATCCACATACGACAATTAAATTATCAATCGACGAAATGTTTCTCGTAAGATTTTACACAAAAACTCTGAGTACCTGTTATACTTAAAATTAATTTTTACTGCGCCATAACAATTAGAAAAGGTTTGGGTGGGATTTCAAATTTTTTTCTAATAGCTTTAGCCATAAACTTCCAAAATTTTGAGACAAGTATACATATGTACATATATTTTTTGTCTATCAGTATCATTCGTTAGCACTATGTTATTTTGGAAAAGGTTTTCTTTTGTTGTCTATTGTTGTTATTCTGGTAGAAATCAAAAAACAAATTCCCGCTGAGTGCCTTTACGGTGGGACGTCCTATATGTGCCACCATTTAATATATCAATTACTTATTTCTCTTGAATATTTTTAATTACATTTTATTTTCTTTAACTCCAAAATTAATATCAATCATATGCCTGAATGCTTTGCAATTGTCGTGTTCTGTGGCAATAAGAAAAAAATGCTTAAGTCATAATTTACTGTTTTGCATAAGAGCATTTTTAATATTTCAAAACGATGTTCAGAAATTTATTTCTTTTTGGGAAATTCCCTTTATTTTTTTTAAGCAAACATCGCTCTACACACTATAAGTAATACATTTAAGTTGACATATACCAAAGTATAACGTAAATTAACTGCCTGTTTTCAATATAAATAAGCGAAATAAAATTTCTTGTTGAGATTTTGACCAAGGATACTTTCGAATAAGCAAATTGCGGAGGTAACATTAACTCAAAATCAGCTTATCGCGACTTAGGCACTTTTTCCTATTTGCCACAGATTTATTTAAAGTTTGCCTATATTTTCTTATTAATTGCCTTTACTCGCAATAAAATTTATACTTTAGTCATGCCAGATTTTTGTCCTTGCTGTTGTAGTTAAAGTGAAAGAAAAATTAAAAAAAAAATCAGTCCAAGTGCTTTCGTTTATCTGCCCTACTTATTGTTACTCGAGCAATAAATGAATGATTATTTCCGTTTCCCGTTTGCTGCATTAACAACTGTTTTCCCCATAAAGCATTGTGGTTGTAGCTGCTGTCTTGTTAGGCATCCTGTACAGGATCCTTATTGACTGAATGTAATAAAATAATTTTCCACTTTTATTGTTAAATGCCAAATGGTTGTGGAGTACACTTGAACTGAAAGGAAAGCAAAAAAAAAAAAAAGAAAACCGCTGGTAATTTCAATGAAAATCAACGACTACAAAAGCAAAAAAAAAAAAAAACAAAAAGCGAAATGAACATTAAATTGCAATTTGCTGTCAGTTGAAATGCAAACAATTTAAATGAAGTGGAAAATACTTTGCTCGTTTTTCTTATTATTGTAAACAATGTGGAAAATTATCAGATAAATAGCAAATGGTTAAATAGTAATTTTTCGTAAGAATATATGTTACATATGCATGTCTTTGCTTTTATATCAAAAGTTATTTAATTTTCATAAAAGAATAAGAGTTAAAATAAGCAAAATAAACTGGGCGGAAATCCTTTGAAGTTTTGCTTTTAATTAGTAAAAAACAAACAAAAAAATAATATTTTTTTGGCTTAAATAAAATTTTACATACATATAAATTGTTTATAGCTTAAATTATGTTTTAAACACATCGACCGCAGCAGGCTGCACAACAACACGAATTCTAAGATATATCGCTTTACAGCCGATTAGTATGAAGATTTTCAGTTCCCTCTGCATGCTTGCTGTTGCTAGTTTCAAAAACAATTTTAATTGATAAAATTTATTTATCCAAATCTAATTCCTTTTTAATCTCTAAGTCTTCTTTCATTTCTTTTTTTTTTGTATTAAAAAAACAAAAACCCTTTCAAAATATTGCAAATTTCTATAATAAATTTCATTAAAAGTTCTCTTAGCAGAAAGTTACAACTCTTACATGAAGGCATTTTGCAAAGCGATGGAAATAGCAGGCAGCACAAAAGTGAAAGTTTTCTATATTCAGCCTGCATGCTGTAGCCAACTGTAGCTTAAACATGAATGAGCATGATTTGAACATGCCCTTACAAAATACAACAAATAACATTTACAAAATAATTTTCTGACAAGAAAAGTTTATTTTTTTAATAAGTTTGTTCAAGTTGTTGTACCTTTTTGTTTTTTTGTCGGGTAAGGTGGTGGGGGGGGGTCGGTGGAAAGAGGCGAGAGGCAAAAACTAAACTTTTATCAAAATATCAAAGAAACAAAAGTTTGAAATGAAATTTTTAAATTGTATAATACTACAATCAGCAAAAGAGGCCATTTTAAAATGAAAACCTGAAAGTAGCAGCAGAACTGTTAAACAATTTTCAACAAATCCTGTTTTTTTTAAACATTCCAAATAAATTTGAAGAGAAAAAACTAGCGCTTCAGTTTGAAAGGAAATTTTGTTTTAAACATAATAACTTTAAGGAATTCAATTATTATATTTTCTATATAATCTTAAAGCTTAATGAATAGACTTCAAAAAAAAAAGAATAACAGCCTTCCAATGAGCTAGAATACCCGTCAATCAGCGCTTCTGTGTGAGTGTGGTATATGCTTGTCGCTTAAAAGCAGACGTAGAAACAAACACGTCAATTACAATTTGTATTTTGACCTTGTATCTTTCGTATCAAAGCGTGTTCGTCCGCGCACTTCTCCATAATTAACAAGAATCACAAAGAAACTGATATTTTTTTTTTGTCAATCAGAGTTGAAGACGATGAAACAACAATCAGCTGTCAAATTAAAAAAATTAAAACTTTTTGATTTTAATCAACCACAGCCGAAAAACCACGCCTGCAATTTTACAACGGTATGATTGATGAGTTTATTTGAAGGTCTCCGGGACACTTTATAGTGCAACAATGTTGTGTTTAAAAGAGGGCGCACGCAGGGCCCAATAAACTAATGACGTGTTATTTTCTAAAGTAAACAAATTCCGTGCTCATTGTTAAATAATAATTTATGAAGGGGAAGCGCTCAAGACCAGGGATCATTTCCTTTCTTTAATAAAAACGTTAAATAGTAGTTTTTCTTTAGATTAAAAATAAAAAAAAATATTCACTTTTATAAGTACTGCGGAAAAAATAATGTGATAATTCCGCAATTGCGGAAGAATATTGCAGCCACGGAATAAATATAAAATTTTGTTTTTGCATAAAAAAATGCTTTCCGCTATCGCGAAACGGAGTGAATAATCAGACTCCTTATTATGTGTACAGTGTGAAAAAAACATGTGACATTTTAGGACATATTAGGTTATTGCACTCTACGAAATATACGAAGCTGTGCACAAAAAATCAAAGAAAAGTGTTGTAGCCAGAAAAAAACATGTTAAATTTTAGGAGATATTACCTTATTTCACTCTACGTAATATACGAAGTTGTGTACAAAAAATAAAAGTCCTAAATCAAAGAAATGTCGTGTTCAGTAAAAAAAACATGTGTCATTTTACGAGATATTACGTTTTTTCACTTTACGAAAGTCTTTTGTAAAATGTACTAAATATACGAAGATTCTTTATTTAAAAAATAAAAGTTCTAAAAACTATTACAAATCGTTTTAAAACTCACGTGGATTTAACATTTTATATTCAACACAGAAAATTTTGTTTTTTAATTTAATTTTTTGTTTGAGGTTAGATAGGATCTTATTATGCTTATGCACGTAATTCTCAATAACATTGTGAGAGTTTTTCTATAAACATATAAAGGTTTTGCATTTTTTTCAAGAAATTTTTTATTGAAGTTCTCCAATGAATTTCTTAAGCAGAAACGAAATGCATTAGATATACATATGTGCTTAACCAACAACAAACAAAAATTCTTCATATTAATATATTTTAGACTTAGGTCAAATAAATATTCTTTAAACTTTTTTTCATTTTCAAATTATTGACTCAGTAAAAAAACTTTGAATCGCATACGAAGGGTTTTTTGGTTATTTTTTTTTTTTCATTTTAGCGATTTATTTTGTTTTTGGTGATACATATTTTTCATTTTAGTGCTTTTCTCATTTTGGCGATTTTTTGATTCGGCATTTTTTTAATTTTGCGATTTTTTTAGTTCTAGCGTTTTTGAAAATATTGCGGGTTTTTTCAAAATTTTATTTTCAGTGTATGTATTACCCACCTGCCAGTGCCTGTCTGAAAATATATTTTTTAGTTCTTTAAAATACAGAAAAAAATTTTAATTTATGTGCATATCCTTCAGATAATTTTGTATTTAATCAAAAGCTAATCACATTGAAATATATTTCTCAAAAACGTTTCAAACTTTGTTAAAAACGAAAAACAAACTGAAAATTTTGTAAACTCCTTTGCAGTTTCTTACTCGTATTTTTAAAGTTAAAAAATTATCAAACATTTAGCTGTGATAAAAAATTTTATATAAATTTTATTTATCTAATAGACTTAAATCATTTCATGCAGTAGTAAATTAAAAATCCAACAAATTATTCAACAGACAGTTAAGAAGGTACGAGTATGTTAAGCCTTAATCCGTTTAAGGTTTTATATCTTTGAAATAATCTTTGAATTGATGGCAACTGTGATTTTTATAACTTAATAAAAAAAAAACACAGAACACAAGAGAAGAAAAAGGCCACCAAATTTAAAATTAATAAAAAAAGCTGCTGCATTTGGTGGTGGCATTATGCCCCTTAAACGTACGAATAATATAAAATTTATTTTTGCCCACCAAGGTTAATTGTAAGTCTAATTTATGCTTCTTTTTTCTATATTTTTTTTTTTTTTTATAAACAACCAGCAAGCAAAATGTGTTGCATTTTTAGCTTTGACCATACTTTTTTTATTTACTTCTGCTGGTTTGTTTCATTTCTGTTAAGTCGTCTGTCGCTTTGGCTGTTTAGTTAATTGAAAGACATGTTAAATGCAATTTTATTGTGGTGTGCGGTGCAACCCACTAAAAATGCCCGCCAAAAAAATACATCACATGCAAGAGTATTTAAAGCGTTCAATTTGCAGTTAGTATGGCCGACATGTTAAACGCTTGTTGTGCTGCAAACGGCCGTAGAATTTTTGGTTTTGGAATAAAAATAAAACACCACATACAACGTCCGTCTAACAACTGCTTAACAATGTTTAACATGATCTACAAGGCTCTTGTGGTTAATTTTCCTCTTTCTCTTCTTTTCATTTCTTGTTGTGGGCAACATTTGGCTTAAATGTTTTTGTTTTATTTATTTATTTTTTCTTATATTTTGGTATTTTAGCCAAATTCAAGAGTTTGTTTAGCAGCAGTAGATGCAATAAATTTGCCAAATTCATTTCATTGCTTTGAATACACTCGTAAAAAGCAAATGTACGAAATGATCGTAATCTGAAAATATTATGATCGTAATTGTTGCGTAGACACAGAAAAAAATATACTAATGTAAAATCACCATGCAAAAATGTTGATTTGTTAGAGATTATGCTATCTTATTAATTGCACTACGCTTACCACGATGTTTCAACTCTTAGAGAAAAGCTGATTGACAGTGTTACGCCGCAATCTTCTTATAGAAAAGATTGCTGACTATGTCATGGCACACTCTTCATGTCAAAAAAATGGTGGTAGCACACTCTTCTTATAGGAAAGTTTAATGACAGCTATCGCAAAATTTTCTTATAGAAAACATGGTTGTCTATGTGATGGCACACTATGCTTTTTTGAGCTTGAAAAACTGCTGGAAATATCCAAACAGTTTAACCCCCAGTTTCCACAATGCACAGTCGCGTGAAATAAAAAAAAAAAAATAATAATAAAAATTTTCTAGACGATTCGTCTGCCTGACTTGTGGAAACAGGATATAAATGTTTCGAAAGATATCGTTGTCAAAAATTTTGATTTTTTTAAATTAGTTTAAAAATCTATGGATTTTTCAGGGCTTTGAGTTTGAAATTGCTTTTTTCTTCGAGTGTAGAATTCATTTTATTTTATAAATAGTTGAAGAAAATTAAGAAAACTATTGTAAAGAAATGTTGTTAAAGTTATGCAAGAAATTTAGTTTGAAATTCATCGTTTAGCAAACTCCACAAATTGGGAAATATTGATGGGATTTTGTTTGTGCTTTATGTATGCGAATGTCAAGCATTGTTTTAACGACCGAACTGGAAATATTCCAGTTCCATTTAAACATATCGAGCCCTAAAAAGCTTAACCGACACATTATTTGGACTTCGTTTTTTTTTGACGAAAATCGATTGTTTACAACCGCTAATAATCGATTTTGGTCAAAAAATAAAGTTCGAAAATTATGTCGCTTAAGATTTTTTGGCGGGTATGGGAGGATGTGTTATTGTTTCCTTTCCCGCACCAAAAGTGGTGGCCTATTTTATCTAAAAAAACACTCGCTAGCTTATATTCTATTTGCTCTTAAAGTCAACGCTGAGAGCAGGAGGTTCATGAAAACTCTTCAAGTTTCAAAATATTTGAAAAAAAAAAACTTATTTCCACTGATAACACAAAAGGTTCTTAAGCTTTCAAGGAGAGAATTTTTTATTTATTTTTTTTTTATATCGTTGAGTTAAATTTTTTTTGCATTATTGACCTTTGGCGCGACTTGAAACGGTTCACATCATGCTTCAAAGATCTTTTCCAATTTTCTAAAGTTTCTTATTTTTTATTTATTCCTATTTAAAGGTGAAAACCAAGCAGCGCAGCATAATAAAGGAGATCGTTGTTGTGTTGCAGTGTTGGCACAAATAACCAAGAATGATTTTCTTGCTGAAGGCAAAGAGGATGAAAAAAAACAATCAATGGCTGAAAGCTACACTACTTGGACTGAATGGTACTTAAGTTGTTAGAGAAGCAGCAGAGTGTGTTTACACTGGCATTGGAAAAAAAAGGTATTTGGAAAAGAATTATTTTTATAAAAATTTAAAGATATTTGCGGCTTTATATTTAAAAAAGTATTTTGTATCTATAAAAAAGTTTTATAAAACAAATTTTCATAAAAAATTCTTTTTATAAATCTTTTATAAACCTAAATATTTTTTTAAGAACAAAGTTAAAATTAAACGCCAGGATTTAATATCAAGAAATTCAGCAATGAGAAGAAAAATTTTTTCGAGAAAATATTTACTACTGTCTTATTCATGAAAAATATTTTTGTTTTATAAAAGGTTTATGAAACAAATTTTGTATGAAAAACTTGGGGCAAATTACGGCATTCGATATCGATCGAAATTCCAAAATATTTCAGTAGAGTTTAAATGGAAATATTTTAAATTTCGTTCGATATTGAATGCCACAATTCGATCCAATTTTATAAATCTTTTATAAAACAAAATATTTTTTATGAATAAGGCTGTTAAAATTATACGCCAGTACTTTATTTCAAGAAATTTATCAATGAGAAAACTGGGTCAAATTACGGCATTAGATATCGTTCAAAATTCCATAATATTTCAATATGGTTTAAATGGAAACATTTTTAAATTTAGGTCGATTCCGAATGCCAGAATTTGAACTTTTTATAAATCAAAAATATTTTTCATGAATAAGACATTTAATGGGCTTAATTACGAGTGTCGTATTTCGACTACGCCTACGACGATTTTGAGCTAAATTAAAGAAAAAGTGTTGCAATATTCTTGAGTCTAGTACATAATCGTAGTCGAAATCGTAATACGATACTCGTACTCACAATAAGGCCCAATATTTTGAAACAAATGTATATATTTTTTAATTTATTTTACCGAATAATTAATTATTGGTAATTCGAGCTCGTATTTAATATTGATTGGGCAGCGGCCTTTCAAAGTATTAAATAATATAAGGGTGACCTTTATTTTATTTATAGAAATTTGCGATGCATATTTTTTCGGAACATTTCAACCTTTTAAGGGTACTTTTGCCCCCTTTTTTCTAAAGGAGCAAAAATTTAATTTTGAAAAATTTCGGACAATGCAAATTAATTAATTAAATTTTCGAGCTATGCAAAGATTTATAGTAAAATTGTATGGCAAACAAATTTCTGCAATAGTTGAACCCCCTTTATCGTTAGCTGAGATGCAAAATCACATAACTACACTTTTTGAGACAGAAAAAAGCAAACAAAATTATTCCAGTGACTAAAATAAAATTTCTTTATTTTCATTTTTAATTCGATTGATTGTTCTACTAAAGGTTTGAAAATTTGTAGGGACATTGTTTTGGGTAAGATTTTGAATTTTTTATTAAATGGTTTCTCGTTTCAGCGGGCGATATATGCCTTCTTAAAACAATATTTTTATACTTTTTTCTTAAAGTCATATAAAATACCCATACCAAATGGAGTTGGAAAGCTAACATTTTCTACAAAAATGTTCCTGGGAAGATTTTATATAAAAGTGTTGACTGAGTACATTCCTTGCATGCGTTAAGTGCAAATATATCATTTCCCCTGCCGAAACACTCCTTTTTTTGCCTGTTCTTACAGAAACGCTCCTGACTACGTGGTAGAATCTTATTTTGTTGCATAATGTAACTTTTAGTAAAGAATTTTACTAAATTTTATTTTGTATCATTCAAAAACTAATTGAGCTCTTATCTCTCTAAAAATAAGGGCAAAACTTCTTGCCCTGTCAAAGAAAAGAGAGAGTTCTCAAGATTTTAAAAATTTATAGTTTCTTAAATAATACCGCTAAAAAGTTTTCTACGAGTAACTTAAAAAAGAAAGAAACATTTTGCACTTTTTTTTAGAAAAGAAAACGGCATAAGTTTCTCTTAAATTTTTTTCAAAACTAAAGAAAAAACTCGTCTATAAGTTTAATTTCTTAAGAAAATTTTGTATCTTTGTATGTGCAGACGGTTGTCAGATCTTACAATATTGTCAGACATTTTATTATCGCTTGAACTTTATGCATCTGACAATGGCGTCACTGTAATAGAATTCTTTCTATAGGCAAAACAGTACACGCTTGATTTAAAAGACAAAAGAAGATAGGTGTCTTAGGACACCTGGGTATAGCTATGCTGCTTAGCTATACAAAACTAACTTAATGTGTTAAACAACAATACAATAAAACTATAAAATTCTAAACGTTTCCATTTATTTCCCATTGTTTTCTTTTCTAGTGGCGTACGATTAAATTAATGTATTGTTTGTGACCGGCGGCGACTGGTAGCCGGCTTACAACCCATCGGGTGTGCTCTCTGGTTTGTGCTCATTTGCAAAAACAATACAAACACAAATTGAGCAATCCTTCTCATTGTTTTTGTTTCACTCACTTCAAGGAACGAAACAAAACAAAATGAAATAATTTGTTTCGTTTATTTTCTTAATCTGGTTTTGAGTACAAAGAAATCAAAACAAAAATAAATTTATAACTGTAATAGTGTCGATTATTTTTGTTACGAAAATCATATCCTAGCTCCTGTGTCGTGAAATAAATAGCATAGCTATAAAAAGAAAGTGCAAAAATGTAACAAAATATATGCAGCCAAAATCATTGCAATTGCTTCTTTATGGCCCATAATAATTTATATTTTGACTTTTTAAATTTAACACAACCACAAATGATTGATTAAATACGAGTATTTAACAATTTCTTACAAATGATTTGAGTCTGGCAACGCATATCAACAGATCTGGCAATTTCTGCATATGACAACAGTGTGAACTGACAATTTTTTGAGTGAAATTTTTGTCAGATAAGTTTATTGTCATGCAATAAATTGTAAGATTTTCTAACAAATTTGATACGAGTACAACCTTGTGAACTGACAATCTACCTTGTGCTGGCAATTTTTGATTGCCAATTCATTGTCAGCAAACTGCCAGACCTGACAATTGTCTGTACATAGCTTTACGAGTAGACTTACAACAAATTGTGGCGAAATATCTTTAGAAATGTTTCTTTAAAAAAACTCTATTTCTCCTATTTCCTTACGCTAGTGTGACTAACGTTGTGCCATTGATACCATTTAATTTTGAATTTCCCTCAAATGTAAGAGTTACTTTGTCTACCTTGGTTTCATAGTTTATTTTTTTTATTTTTTTATTTTTTATTTTTTTTTGGTTTTCTTATTCAATTGCGAATATCTTCAAAGTGTCTGTAAGTTTTCTTCTTTTCTTATTTGGCCATTCAGCTAAATAAAAGCAAGTATTTTATTTTTTTTTATTTTTCGATATGAAGTTTTTAGTTTTTGTTAAAGAAACGTGCATTATGTCTCTTTATCACCCCCACAGTATCTAACATCTAATGCCTTGCAACACACACACCTATGTAGTACCTCTTCTATCTCGGCCGTCTTTTTCTCTCCCTCTTTATCACTTTTAGGCTGAAGTTGGAATCAAACCACCAAGTAAATTGAAGAAGTTGGTGGCTTAAGTTGACTGTTTGTTTGTTAGTTAGTTAGTCGGTTTGGTTCCTTTTCTGTTTTAGATAAAAACAATGACAGACAATCTTTTGGAAGGTATTTTTTCATTTGGCTTATTAAAAGAGAAAAAGTACACTGTTAGTAAAAAAAAGAGGTTTACATTTCAATAAAATCTGCTGCAACAGATGGCACAAAGAAGGCTGATGGAATGCGTACCGAATATTGATTTTGTTTCTTCCAGTAGTCTATTTCTGATTTAAAAAATATAGGCGCATATTCATAGTCAAAACAAAGTATACTTTAAGAATTTAAAATCAGTGTAACCTTACAAAATACTGTTCCAAAGTTATAATATAAAGGTCGGAAAGCATTCCGTTTTTATTTATACTCGTATTGGCACGCCTCTATTTACATTATTTATCTCTCAGTGCATGTTACTTTTTCCATTGATTGCATTGATACCCTTTCAACTAACCTTTTATTCCTATTAACTCTTATTTCTTGAGTTGTTGCTCAGATCATTTTTATTTCATTCACAGTTTAATTTCTTTCTCTCATTTGAACCCTAAAACTTCTCGTCCTACATTGTTGCTTTATAAAATCACCAAAAACAATAGAAAAAAATAAAAATAAAAGTCGTATGAAAAAAGGTAGAATTTTGAAATGTACTCGTAACCAACCATCCTGAGGTTCTTTTGAAATTGTTAGTTTTTCAATTGAACTTAAAAAGCAGCAAGAAACTCTGCAAGAACAGTAAAGCCATCATGTTGCAAAACTCCTCTAATAATTCTTTCGGCTGAAAGATAGATAATCAATTGTTGTAAAACTCTAACAACAGCCCACTCTTTCCTCTTTCCTCTTTCCTCTCGTTGTATCTTACACTCCTGGGCACACACGAGCAGCAGCTGTAAGATTATTTATTATTTTCTTCAGTCAATTTCTATTGTTTTGCCTGCATCAGTTTATGGCCAACAATTATGTTTTCCTCGCTTTGGTGTTGGCCAATGTACATACTCGTATATTTAAAGCCATTGTTTAAACTTAAAGTTGGTAACGTAAAGTTTTTAGTATCCATCTTATGTAAATACAAAAACTGACAGAGTGACTGTTAGTGGGAATATTAATAATTTTGTTGCCATTTCTGGGAAGGCGAAAGATACAATATTTTACTGGAATTTGCAAAAAAAAATTTAATAATATTGAAGGCGTTGTGTTGTTTGTTTGGTGAGTGTTTTTCTTTGTAAAATCAACAACAAAGTTAGAATTTTCATTAAAAAAAATTTTTTTGTCTAGCATGTTAAATGTACTTTAGAGTAGCATTTAGAAATGTGAGTTATAACATTATATTAAAAAAAAAATAAAAATGGCTTCATAGGCTTACCTTTCTTTAAAAAAAATCTAAAGCTCTCTTCTAGAAGATTTGTTCGAATTTATGGCATTTTTTTATATACACAGCATTTTCTTCTTAAGGTAAATTTTAAAGGCCTTATTTACATGAAATAATTTTGATTTATAAAAGATTTCTAAAACAGATTTCCATAAAAATTTGGTTTTATGAAGCCTTTATAAAACATATGTATGTAATTATTTTTTATGAATAAGTCAGTAAATAAATCTTAAAGATTTGTTATATAGATTTTTCAGTTTAATCTTTGAGCTGTCCTATAAAATTTAAGGGCTGCGTCACGGTACACTTTTCTTATAGAAATCGATGACTATTTCACAGCACACTTTTCTAGTCGACTACAAGAAAGTAGACTTTCATCACAGCATATTTTCGACTGTGTAATCACAGCACACTTTTCTTATAAAAAAATCGACTTTATCATCACTGCACACTTTTCTTATTGAAAAGTCGACTACGTTCTCACAGCATAATTTTTTGTATAGAAAAGTCGACTATATCATCAGAGCACACTTTTCTTATAGGAAAGTCGACTGTGTCATCACAGCACCCTTTTCTTATAAAAAATCTATTTTATCATCTTATAGAAAAGTGGACTGTGTAATCACAACACACTTTTCTTATAAAAAATCGACTTTATCATCACTGCACACTTTTCTTATAGAAAAGTGGATTGTGTAATAACAGCACACTTTTCTTATAGAAAAGTCGACTGCGTTCTCACAGTAGACTTTTTTGTGTATAAAAGTAGACTATATCATCAGAGCACACTTTTTGGTATATAAAATTCAACTGTGTAATCACAGCACACTTTATCATCACAGCACACTTTACCATCACAGCACACTTTGTTTTAGAAAGGTCAACAATGTCATCAGAGCATACTTTTCTTATAGAAAAGTCGACTGTGTCAGTACCGCCCACTTTTCCCATAGAAAAGTCTACTGTGTCATCACAGCACACTTTTTCTTATAGAAAAGTCAACTGTGTCATCATAGTACACTTTTGTTATAGAAAAGTCGAATGTCACATCACATCACACTTTTCTTATGGAAAAGTTGACTGTCTCCTCAAAGCACATTTTTTTGTTTATTTGTATAAAAAATTCGACTGTCGTCACACCATAGTTTTCTTATAGAAACGTCCAGTGTCATCACAGTACACTGTTCTTATAAAAAAGTTGACTTTGTCATCAATCACATTACACTTTTATTATAGGAAAATCGACTGTGTTATTAAAGCACACTTTTCTTACAGAAAAGTCGACTGAGTCATCACAGCATACTTTTTGTATAGAAAAGTCGAGTGTATCAGCAAAGCACACTTTACTTATAGAAAAGAGGACTGTATAGCACACTTTTGTTATATAAAATTTGATTCTATCACAGCACACTTTTTTTATGATAAAATCCAATGTGACATTACGGCACACTTTTCTCATAGAAAAGTCGACCCTGACATCACATCACACTTTTCTTAAAGAAAAGTCATCACAGCACACTTTTCTTAAAGAATAGTAATCACAGCAGACTTTTCCTATAGAAAACGTGTACATACCCCTTTTGTCTTCTAGAGTACACCTAATGTGTCTCAGCACACTTTACATATATAGAAAACATCCACTGATGCCGACTTTTCTTATAATTTTTGTGATTTTAGTTTATCAAAATTCATCTCTTAAATAAGTTTTTTTAAGTCTTTTGTCTCTTTTTGAATTTTGCTCTGTTAGTTAGTTTTGATTTTGATATTAATATATTTTTTTTATTTCTGCAAATCGTGCCTCATTTCTGCATTTCCTAGGAAGTTTTACAAAGTGATTTATTTTATGTTGCCAACTAGAATATTTTGCTACAAAATATATTTTTTTTAATGCTTGTAACTTCACAAAATGTAACCAAGTGTGGCTGTTGTAACAACGTGCGCAAACATGTACACTGATTTCCATCTATTAACTCTGAGATTTTTTTCCTTTTCATCAACCAAAAATCTTCACTACTTACATACATATGTACATACGTCTTGCAGCATTAAATAATAATGGTCTTTTCCTTTGCGAAGTCAGTCCTGTGGTTTATTTCATTGGCTAAATTGTTCAGTATGCAATTGAATGCAGCTTGTCTGGTATTTTTTAGTGATTTTAACTTTGTGTTGCTTTCCTGGTACCACGAGACGTTTTTTTCTCCTGCTTTTTTTTTTTGATTTTGTTTGTGATGTAATTTCCATTTTTGGCCTTTAGGTTTTTTTTTTTTAGCTTAAAATATGTAAATGTGAAAAGTAAGCTTGTAATTCTTAATGCCTTTTTTCCCCATTCTACTCTTTATATGAACGTTTTACTTCTTGCCAAGTTGTTGCTTGGTTTCTTTCTTTGTTTCGTTTTGTTTGCAAGCTTGGTATAGAAAAAAAAGGGAAGTCATTGAATTTAGATTCCATGAAAGAAAATTCTCCTCCTTGAGGGGTCTTTAGAAAAGAAATCTGTTCTTCTTTTTCATTGTTTCAAAAATAAGCTAAACTGAAATGAAGAGAAAAGAATGAGGGAAAATGTGGTTTAGAAAGCCTGGAAGCCACTGAAAAACATGAATTTTTTAAGCACTCCTTGACATTAAGGTTGGCATTAAACAAAAACATACATACTCGTACATAGTTTGTCTGGCAAGTGGCAATAGAACAGCGAAACATTCATACAAAACATTTTCAAAAACATTTAAATCGTGCCCAAAAGATCGTTACTTTGCAAAAACGACTAACAAAAACACACATGCAAAAATTCACTTCACATCAAGGCAAAAAAAAAATTGTTTCCAAATATTTTTATTTTACGACTATATCGCGCCATAACCGCCAAAAAACTTAAGCGACAAAATTTTCGAACTTAATTTTTTGACCGAAATCGATTATTTGCGATAGTCGATTTTCGTCAAAAAAAAAAACGAAGTCCAAAAACTGTGTCGCTTAAGCTATTTTAGCGGTTATGGCTCGATATATGTACATATATTTTAATAACGACTAACAAACAAACTTTTATGAAACAAAAGCATTCATACGATAACATAAAAGAAGGTTATCGATAACACAAATGTGAAATTTTGAAAAATATGCTTAGTCCAGTGACAAAATCTAAAAGAAATTGTCTGAATTAGAGAAAGTTTGTAGAAATTATAGTTTATTTAACATATCGAGCCCTTTTGTCGAGACAAAAATTAAAGTTTTCAGGAAAAGGTTTTTTATAATATTCTTTTACATACATATCCTAAAAGTTATCAAAAATTTTTTTATTTTGATAATTCTAAACAATAAAAAATTTAATTTTTTACTACATATCGCTTACGATTAAATATAAAATAGAGCGCTATGTGAAACATATGTGCGTGTGCATTAGAGATGAGCGATCCCGCGATTTTTTAATAATGTTGTTCATAGTGAAGGAGATTTGTAAATTAATGTTCTTTTTAACGGCGAAAATGAGGCTCGATTTATTAGAAAAGTTGCACAAATTTATCGATTTTTTAATCATAATATGAAATGTATCGATAACAGAAAGATAAGTCTTTTTCTTGTTATCGCCGTATTTTCCTATTATCGATACATGTACATACATATGTATTATTGCTAACAAATTCAAAAGTTTTCAAACTGTTTCAACAAATATTGTAGCACGTACATTTTGAATGTTTATAAAAAATATTTTCGACGTAATATTTTATCTAAAAAGTTATCGAGATTTTTTTGCATATTAATGAGTCGATAGCAAAGTGACGTTCAGATCACTGTAGAGTTTACCAGGCTTATATCCTTGCTATCAGCGAAAATGCCACTGTAATGACCCTAGAATCCCAACTCCTAAGAACTAAGAACAGCACTCATCTATCGATCATCTTTAAACGAGACAGCAGAACAATTTAAAAATAATATCATCAGGATACTGGGGCATAGACGCCTTTGGAGAAATTCTAGGGCAATAATTGCGACAATATGCAGGTTTATTCTTACTTTAGTGCGAACTCAGGCTGAGAAAGGAACAAATAGAATAAGATCCAAAAAAAAACGGAATTAGCGCTTTTTGATAGAAATAGGACACAAATCTCGGTTTTAGTGTCAGTGGTGACGTGGATAGATATTGTATCATAGGCAGGCGTGCACAGAGGTTAAGGGTTGAAACAATGATTGCTATCGGAGAAAACAATCATATGTACCTGGATTCCGGAACTTTTATTACGATAATCGTATCGCTATAATAAATACATATAACGAAAATTTCTCGACTTTGCTATTCAGTAACATATTTTAACCATATTCGTTAAAAGTGAAGTAAAAAAAAGTAAAATAACAAGCTCAAATTCATTTAGCTTTTCCTTAATTCCTCTTCATGCTTTTCGCTTATTTTGACATTTTGTATGCAGGGATGCCACATGATTAATTAAATTAAATGGCGTGTAAAACAAAGATGTAAACTATCGCAAAAAAAAAAAGAAATTACAGAATCACATTGTTGTTACCGCAAACGAATAAATATTACGATTTTCGGTTCGCAAAAAGTTACTGAATGCAGGTACTGGACTGTCAAGGTCACCTGGTATGAATTTATCTTGGGAAAATTTATTTATCCGTAAAAAAGTTTTGTCTGTTATAAAATCAAAAATTACTTTGAACAATTTAAAAAAAATTTCTTAATGACTCGATGCCACAAAAGTTATCAGGTCTTAAGTTTTTCTTCATCAAGTTGCTTAATTTTCAGATCGGACTCATTATATGTCTCCCTTTCAATTCATTTTCAATTAACATCAAAATGTCAATCAGCAATTTTCTTTTAATCTTCTACACAATTTTGTTAAAAGCACATACACCATCATAAACACACACACACACACACACACACACATACACATCTGATGAACATTTTACAAGCATTTGCTTCATTTTCTATTTGAGAATTAATGACAGTTTTTCCGTCACATTCCCTTTAATTTAACAGGATTTTATGATTTTTTTTGAAAGGGTCATCGTGCTGTAGTTTAATGATAAAATGCGGCAGTATATGGAGGGATGGATGCTTTTGTTCAGTTCGATGACTCATCATTATTGTTAAAATCAAGTGTTTGTGAAATAATCAAAGAAGAACTTTTTAATTTGTATCAAAGTCAAATATTCATCAAAATTATTTCCTTTTGTTATAATTAAAGGGTGAGGAGGAAATTTAGTTTTCCTTCGTTTGTTAGTTTAGTGGCGACAATGTTTTGAGAAAGGGGGAGGACAGTGACAGATGTATTGGGGTCTCTCACTAAATAACAAAGTCGTTAAAACAAATAGAAAGCTCAACATTTTCTTCCTTCCTCCCTCTGCCTGTAATTAACTACAGTGACAGCATAAAGACAACTATTTGAAATTAATTTTGTATAAATGTCAATCATGTAATGTTTAACTGTTATCCATTTTCCATTTGCTAAAACTGTTTATATTCAGATTGACTATTTAGCAGTTGTCCTGTTCCTGCATTCAGGACTGCTTCATCAAAAATATATTCATTTATTTGTGCA
This sequence comes from Tachina lurida, assembly GCA_944452675.1. NCBI lineage: Eukaryota > Metazoa > Arthropoda > Insecta > Diptera > Tachinidae > Tachina > Tachina lurida. Next base: position 9,815,922 of record OX101754.1, on the reverse strand, counting down.
GAACACAGTCACACTGACAACTGTATATTTAAATGTCCATAAACTTAATGGGATTTATTTAAAACAAGGCAAATATTATGTTTAATTTTCAACATTTTTCTCTCTGTCTTTCTGTTTGCTTTTATTAGCCCAACTCATAATAAATTCATTAAAGTATTTGTCTTATTTAGAAAAGCATCATGAAGAAAACGCTTTGTTTTACTTCAAACTCTTGCCGAAATTTACAGCTTTTCCGCTAAATTATCATCATAAATATTTTATTTTTAATATGTTTAATTTTATTTGTTTCTTCCTTCCATTTCGTTTGCCACGAAAAACTGACCGACAAACATGCAATTTGTTGTTCCGCGAGAAGTCAGAGGAAAACAGGCTTCAGTTCATCTGCATCTTCTTCTTCTCTGGACCACAGAAATGAGTTGAAGTAAAGCAAAAAAAAACTTTAAATGAAATTTATGCAAATCTATAAAGTATTAAAAACATGAAAGTCCGTTCTTCATTTATCCTCAACAACATGAAGTTTGTTTGCTTGTTGTTGGTGTTGCTGTTTTCGGTTTTCGTTTTAATTTACGCATAAGAATTTATTTTGCCAGTTTAAGGGTAATATACTGTAAATTGCAGAGTAGATATTCTCTGTGAGTAGTTAAAATTAGTTTCAAGTTGTTTCTTTTATATTTTTTTTGAGGAAAAAGTATTTTAATAAGTTTTTAACACGCCTTTTAAACATAAAATATATTTATAATTGCTTTTTTGTAAACGTTGCTACTCATCGTGGAGTAACAATGAATTATGGAAGAAGAATTGAATACAGCATTTGCGTGGAACATAAAGGAAACTCACAGTTTATATTTTTTGGAAATTTATCAAATAAATTAAATAATTTTTGGTTATCGGCTATACATACTACATATCGAATCTTATTTTCGATTTAATCGTAAGCGACAAAAATTAAAGTTTTCAGGAGAAGGTTTATTTTAGGTCCTTTCTATATTAAGGTAACGATTAACATACATACATAATAAAGCTAAATAAAACCACTATATTTCCCCATAAAAATAAACTCGAATATTTATGAACGCACAAAATCCTTCTACTTAGCGACTATCGATTAACTGGCAACTCTAAAGCGTTTAGATTCCCTCCAAACTGTTTGCACTTTATTTCATTCTCAAAAAATTTTCGCAAGTTACGCATCAAATATTGTGTTCCTCTATTAAAAAATAATTTTTAAATGTTAAAAAGTGTTAAAATACCTCGAAATTTGTGAATAAGTGTAGCTAAATGTTTTTAATTAATAACCTGAATATAAAATTATTAATGAAATTGTCAAGAATATCATTAAATTAAAGGAAAAAGGTATGTAAATGTAAAGAAAAAATTTACTATAAATGAAAGTGTTTGATACACTTTGCTATAAATAATCTCCATATTGCTGATTTTATGCAGTGTTGTTGTTGTTTCTATGCATATAGCATGTTGTTGTTATTTGTGTTTTCTGCAACAGAAAAAAACCGCAACATACAATTAGTGTTACCGTTGAACAAAAAGAAATGCTATTGGAAAAGTGATCATTGCAATTACCATACAAAATTAATTCAAGAACTCTCGTTCTTTATATAGTGCATTACTTTTAAATTGCCTTTTCAGTAGGGGTTTTTTATTGTTTTTTTTTAATTATTCCTTTGATCGTTACTTTAAAAATATATATTAACAAAAAATCGTCTAAAGTTTTTTATTTGAGACGTATGTCATATTTCCCACCTGCGAAAGAAAACAAATTTTCATATTTTATTGTTGTTTTCAATACTAAATTTTAAGTCGAACGTTTTCTTTCGCAGGTGGGAAATAGGCCATTAATATATTTTAATTAAACAATCAAATTTATAACAAAAAGGGACATTTCTAAAGTGGCAGAAACGCATAACACCAACCAAAAAGCCACTTACGGTAACTCTGTGTGCAAGTGCATGTTGTTTGAAGAAAAAATAAATAAAAATAAAAAAGTGCAATTAGGTGATCTTAAGAAAAAATTATATTAAAGAGTAGTTTTGTTAAAAATCAATTAAAAGGCTTTAAATAATTTAGTTTATATTGTAATACAGAGCAATACTCTTGCAAGAAAAATACTTAAGTATGTATCGCAGTACACACAGAAGGTTTCAGTCAGACGAATGTCTTGTCCACAATTCAGGGTAGGTGCCCTCCACACGTATAATCATAAGAAGTGCATATTATTCCTCCCTAAATTGACGTACATTTTACCACACCATGTCTAATCAGTTACATAATATGTATGTATGTGCCCTTAATTATGAAAGTGGTATAAGTCATGTGTATTTTTGCTTCGAAATATTAAATGAATCTAAAAAAAACTTCAATTAATATTGAATAAATGTTATACATTTTCATATAAACCGGGACTAGAACAGCTCTAAATTAAAATATTGCATAATTTAAAAAGATTTTTTGATTTGTTCAAATGCAATCTATTAAACATCTCGACCAAAAAAATATATGAGTTAGACCACTTTCATAATTAAGGGCACATATGTATGTATGTAGTAATGTCCTGCAAAAGACCATTTATAAGACCTTTCAAGACATGAGAGATTTTTCGAATGCTTTGCTACAGCGAAATATTCTAAAACAAACGCTAAACAACACTGTTGGCCAGATTTTTTTTCAGTTGTTTCTCTTCCAAACAGTGTTGTTTAGCGTTTCTTTTAGAATATTTCGCTGCAGCAAAGCATTCGAAAATTTCTCATGTCTTGAAAGGTCTTATAATTGGTCTTGTGCAGGACTTTAGTATGTAGTACCTGTATACATAAGTACATACATATATGTATGTCCATACACACATGTGTATGTATGTGTATCAGAATTCAGAGGTACAGGATGAGCTCGCTGCAACAAATCGTTATCAATAACAATCCAGGCTTATTATTTATTACGATGCCGTATTTGATAAATTTAAAGGTAAGTGAGAAATTAAGTTTTTATTTATTTACATACATACATACAGTGAACAAAGAAAAAACTTGTACAGCAAACGCTCCGCTCTTCTAATCAAAATATCTCTGTTGCTTTGTAAGATTTTAAGATAAAACCAAAAGCGATTTCAAGGAAAATTAATCAGCTTTCTATGAAAATCTTTAATTTTATTAACAAATTTATTTTAATGCGAAAAAAATAACCTAAAATATAATAACACTATTTTCCAGAGCCAAAAAAAAACTTGTACACTAACTCTTCTTTCAGGAAGGAGCTATGAAATAAGGAATACACTTAAAATTAGTACTAAATGTGGCCACGTCTAGCATCTAATAGATTATTTTCATAGAATGAACTGGGTTTTCGGTAATTTTGGGAGCTATATGGTCCAATATGCCCTGGAGAGCACTTTTGAGTTAATTTTTACACATAATCTACAGCTCGCGTAATTTTTTGTTCACATACGCCCACAGAATTTCATTTGTACTGAGGCCAAAGATCTAGGGAGGATGTGCCTGCATTTTTTTTCCATTGAATGGAAGCCATTCTCTTATTATTGAAGACGAAAGTTTCGGGTATTTAACTCTAACTAATCAATAGTCTCCACTTACATTTAATTTGGCAGCTAACTGTGCTAAATTATCTCTTAGTATTTTTAAATAATTCATTTTATTTATTGTACGTTCTATAAAAACCGGATTTCATACACCACTCGATCCCATTGAGCCCCATACCATCATATTACACCCCCCATGCTTCACCGTGTTATTCAGGTTTTTATCACTAATGCTGGAATTCCTCTTCGCCACAAAAATCTACAACGATAACATCCAAATATATTAAATTTGGATTCAGCAGTGTCCCAAAAGTCATCATAGTGATTAATATAATCTTTCTTTGCGTGGCAAAGAAAAGCTCCAGCCTTAACGATAATAACCTGAATAACACGGTGAAGCATGGGGGGTGTAATATGATGGTATGGGGCCCAATGGGATCGAGTGGTGTATGAAATCGGGTTTTTATAGAACGTACAATAAATAAAATGAATTATTTAAACATACTAAGAGATAATTTAGCACAGTTAGCTGCCAAATTAAATGTAAGTGGAGACTATTGATTAGTTAGAGTTAAATACCCGAAACTTTCGTCTTCAATAATAAGAGAATGGCTTCCATTCAATGGAAAAAAATTGCAGGCACATCCTCCCTAGATCCTTGGCCTTAGTACAAATGAAATTCTGTGGGCGTATGTGAACAAAAAATTACGCGAGCTGTAGATTATGTGTAAAAATTAACTCAAAAGTGCTCTCCAGGGCATATTGGACCATATAGCTCCCAAAATTACCGAAAACCCAGTTCATTCTATGAAAATAATCTATTAGATGCTAGACGTGGCCACATTTAGTACTAATTTTAAGTTTATTCCTTATTTCATAGCTCCTTCCTGAAAGAAGAGTTAGTGTACAAGTTTTTTTTTGGCTCTGGAAAATAGTCTTATTATATTTTAGGTTATTTTTTTCGCATTAAAATAAATTTGTTAATAAAATTAAAGATTTTCATAGAAAGCTGATTAATTTTCCTTGGAATCGCTTTTGGTTTTATCTTAAAATCTTACAAAGCAACAGAGATATTTTGATTAGAAGAGCGGAGCGTTTGCTGTACAAGTTTTTTCTTTGTTCACTGTAGGTACATGCATACATATCGTAATCTTAAATGCAAACGGACGTAACTAAGGCCGGGTTTACATCGGTGTGCCAAATGCCACACAATCGTAAAAAAGCGTAACCAACTAATTACTAATGAAAAACTGTTTGATTCAGACATGTATTTATTAAGTTAAATACTTCCATACATAACTAATAGACAATTTTATAGAACCCAACATGAGTGGAAACTGTCTAAATCAATAAATGTGTACCATGTCTGAATCAAACAGTTTTTCATTAGTAATTAGTTGGTTACGCTTTTTTGGGCAAATGACACACAAGATATGCCAGATGTAAACTCAGCCTAACGCTTTTATATTTTTTACAGGAAAAAACGTTTCAAAATCAATAATAATAAAGTGTTCTTGAAATGTTCTTCGAAATTTACTTGTAGTATGGATACTTATATATATGTTTTTAACCAGTTATTTCCTTTTTAGATATATTTAAGCTTTTATGATAGTTACGTTTTTGCAATAAAAAATAGATACATTCGTATTTACGTCCTTCTGAATTTCTTTAATAAAGTCGTCATTTTTGCGTGAACATGTAAGTTGATAAAATGGACCATAATCAATCCAAAACTCTATTTCGAATTTTGGTTTAGTTAGGTCAGTTTGCATTTAAGGTGACGACCTTAATATAGGGTTGTTATCGTGTAATTTGTAAAAAGAGGACAGCAGAGTGGAAAACCCCGTACATTTGCTTATAAAAGTAGGACTTAAAAATAGAAATAAATTCATATCGATGGTTTTGCGTAAAATGGGTCAATCTTGCACCATTTTACTTATAATATTGGATAGTTTTACACAATACCATCGATATGCTTACATTAAATATATGTATATTGTATATAATTGAGTGACTTAAAAAATACAACTCTGAGCTTACGAATTGTTAATTTTACATACAGTTTGAAATTTTTCATAAAGTCCATCATAACAGGGGCTGTATTTTTTCAAAAATCACCTCTGCCTTTGCAGATCATTATCGTCATAAAATTTTCGATAACTCAATTATTTTCCTTAAGCAATTTTCGACTGCTTTAAGAAACCGAAAATAAGGCTCGATATGAAGATAATATAAATCGACAAATCTCAGTTATCTATAAATTTTCCTTATGAAATTTTCTTTAGTTATCAGTTATGGAACATATACTTCCTTTATAATTTAATATTTTAATTTTTGATGGAAACGATTTTCAATATCGGCATTTTTTCAAGAACTCTTTCGTTAACTGACATACAGCGGAGGTTTTGTTCGACATATCCTAATTTCCATTACATTATAGTTCAACAGGATAAGTTTCAACTATCGTTTGACTATCTTTCCAATATCTATTGTTATTTCATACTTTTACACTGTGCGCATCCTTACTAAATAGGTAAATTAAATACAAATTAAAATGAAACATGTTTGTATGTTTTCTTTACTTACCTCCAACTTCTTGTAATGCCATTATATTGCTAAAAAAAAGTATACAAATATAAACATACATACCCAGCAAAAAATTAACATACAAATCTTTAGCTACATCATTGATAAACTCAGCTCCAAGTAGTTCTATTTCTGGTGAAACATCAATGAATTTAACACATGGTTGCCAAAGCACCGGAGAGATCCAAATATCTGGATGTTATGGGCTTAAAAAGATGTCTAGAACAGTTTTCGATATAAACAACAGCTGTAGAATATTAAATTCAGTACCTGTAGTGATTGGTATGCAATGAAAGTGGTAAATATTTGGAACTAGTTCTGACTTTTTTTTTGCTGGGATATGTATGTAATATTCTTTTTTCATTTTGTTGAAAAAAAATTCATTATTAAAAATTAAACAAATAAGAGTTGAAATTGTTAAAATAAAAAAATTGTGTAATAAAATACTTGTTTGCTGAATGTGAACAGAACTCCTGCTGCGTTTAAGCAAATACGGTTTTAATTTTCCACTTTAGTAGGGGAATAATTTTCAAACCAACACTTGTTGATCTTGAGCACAGGACAAGAAATTATTGTATTTTTATTGTTTTCTGATATCTAATTGTACGATTTAAATGTTTAATGCAGACAAAAAGCAAATAATTTAAATAATTTCTGGTAACACTTTAAAAGTAGGAATTTATAAAGATTTTATTTTTAAGTTTTTTTCTTTATTTGTATGGTTTATATTAATATTTTGTTTTATTTTATTTTAATTGTAGAATATTGCTGGGAGACCACCAAATGTGTCGTAATTCCTCTCAATTAAGTTTCACATTTAAAGCTTCCGTATACGAAACTACTGAAAACCAACAATGCCCTCCAAAGTGTGTCCCTAGACAGCATGCACCAACATTTCTCAACAATTTATGCCATTAACTCATGCTTTCATATTTTAAATTTTGCAAAAAAAAAATTAAAATCTACCTGCAGCTTAATTGTTTGCATGTTCTGGCCAAGATTGCAGCCAGCAAAAGCACTTGTGACACTATCGGGATTTCACATGCACACACAACACACAGAGTGTGTCCTCGCAACCACACATCGATTTATGGTTAACTTCCAGGCCATATATATTAAGGATTTTAAGCTTAATATTTTATATATGTACATATGTACATGTATGTTTTCTCAGCTTTAATCTCTACGAGCACATAAAAGTTCAGTTTTTATAGCGATTACAGGCAAGTGGAAAAAAGAAGAACAAAACATAAGATATGCACATATAAACTGCACCACGGCAGGCAGGTGGTATCAGCTGCAATTTCAATTAAAATTGTATCATAAAATGTGTTTAAAAAAGAAAGAAGTGCTTAAAAAAATGAACACTTAATCAACAATTATGGAATATAGAATAAAATAAAATGTATAAAAATAAAAAGTTGATGGAAAAAGGCAGTCCAAAGAAGCAGTTAAGTAATGTTCAGCATCGATGTTAGTGCAACTGTAGGGTTAGTTATATACGATCAAATGTAAGTTCATATTTCCATAAGACATTACAAATGTTCTTATATCCCAACTATTCTTATTCTCCTTTTAGTGAGTGCTTGTACAACTGGGCGTAATCTGCTATTAAATTTTGAACTGATCTCTTCCAAAGAAATTCAAAATCGAGCTTGCCAAAATCTCTTGCGTTTCTCGAGATATTGTAGAAGAAAGTTTACTTTAAACGCTCTTTAAATTGTAATGATTTTAGTCATATGGCTCGAATATTGCCTTAACAACTGGCAACGCAAGTGAAATCAAATTTAAATCTCCAGCTTGGCAACTGAAATCAAAATGTAAACAAAGCTGCAAAAATATAAGAAATATGAGTTCTAAAAATAAAATTATGAACTAGAACTACTTATAAAATTATATACGTTATATGTACATATAACGAAGTGGATTAGTGCAGTGGAACTACATAATTTCCGATGAAGAGAAGGAAGTACAAAATGTGGTATACTTTCAAAATCCTTAACAATTACCGCCTTCACTGTGAGTAAATATTATGCATTATAAAATGATTTTTAAAATTAAATGAACTACAATGAATTTTTAATCAGGAATAATTTCTTTATCGGGCTTAAGCCAAGTATTTTCAATTCTTATTGAATGAAATATTTTTATTGATTAATGTGATTGAAGAAGAAAAAGTAAACTAGACATTTTAGCTGATGAAGTGCGTGACTGCACAGAAAAATTCCGGTATTTCCCCCATCTAAAAGGTCTAGTTTAATTTTTCTTCTCTTTAGAAAATCACATTAATTAATATAAATATTTCATTCAATAAGCATTGAAAATACCGAACTTAAAGTCCGATTAAGAAATTATTCCTGATTAAGAATTTTTTGTTTGTTTTGTTGGTTAAGCAACGTTTATATGCATTTCGCTCCTGCTTAAGAAACTCTTCAGTAAACTTCAACAAAAAAAAAAAAAAACAAACAACAATTCTGAATACATTAAAGGCTGACTGTCAAATAAGTGACCCTAATTGCGAGAGTCGTATTTCGATTAAGAAGATTTTGTAACGGGTGATTTTTTAAGAGCTTTCTTTCATACAATTTAGAGAAATGTATAAAATCTTTATTTAAGTCGGTAGAACGATAAATGTCGACCGCGGCTAGGCCTGAAATGTTTCATACGCTGGATCCAATTTTGGCATACTCTCTCCCCAACATATCGACCGGTATCTCACGAATACATTCTTCAATATTATCTTCCAATGCGTCAATCATTGCGGGCTCGTCTTTATTGACATGAGCCTTAACATAGCCGCACAAAAAATAGTCTAAAAGCGTTAAATAACTTGATCTAGGGGGCAATTGACCGGTCCCAAACGTGATATCAACTGTTCACCGAACTCGCCTCTCAATTGGGCCATTGTTTCGCGTTTTGTGCGACATGTGCCACCGTCCTGCTGAAACCACATGTCAGCCAAGTCCAGCTTTTGGATAATTCACGGTCTTCAACAGCACTTGCGGATATAGCTGCGATATTTTGAGCAGGTTAGCTAGCATTGAGAGTCGCTAAAATTTTTTCTGTATCTTTACTTCTGCATTTTTCTTTTATTTCAGATGCGCTATACCAAAAAGGTTTCAATGTGGCCGGTTGGGTTGACTCGTAGTCTAATTGTTAAAGAGGGCAAAGTGACGGGTTTCTATGATGGCTGGATTGTTGATATGCCTTGTTTTGATGTGTGCCTTAAATTTTTACATGACTGTCCAAATGCAAAAATGCTATGAAGAAGACGGATTCCTGAAGAGTTTAGCTCCTTTCAATAATACTGAAATAGAATTATTAGCCAATAATTTTACAGAGGTAAGTGTGCAAATTTTTTTTCGGAATTGGAACAGTAGCCAATTTTAATATCTTTATAAAAAATGCAAACGGCTCTATTTAATTAACATTTTCAAAATTTTACAGCAAAATCAAAAAACTCGCCGTTCTTTTAACAACGAACAACTCTTTAAAAAAAACTTTTTTATGCCAATAAAACGCGGTTTATTTAACACACACATAGAGCGGGTTGCATTTTTTTATCGATATGTAAGTTAATTTTTACATATTTATCTGTGCTTAAAAGCGATAGCAGTATAAGTCGACTTGAGACAAAATCATAAAAAATATATGCTACAAAATTCTATAAACGAAACCTCCTTATTTACGTGAAATCTCTAAGTCTCTAACGAAGTTTATTATAAAGATAAAGGGTGGCCAAATTTAAGGTTAGGAAGTAAATTGCCTTTTAAAAACACACTCTTTTTTTCTGACAAATTCAGTTTTATTGATACCAATGTAAAGTAGAAATATGGGAATTAATAACGGAATATGATTTCGAGCATATGTGCACCACTAGCACGTTACGGCAGACGTCCGCTATGTTCACAAAGTCTTGAACCGCATTTTGCAACAAAGTTTCGCTTATCTCATAAATGCAGCGCCGAATTTGATCTTTCAAGCGTGAGTTGTTTCTGGTTCACGTAAGCCCGGCCTTCACGGTGATGGCATTTCCTTGCTCGTTTTTAAATAAATACGGGCCGATGATGCCGCTTGACTACAAAACGCACCATGGGGTCACTTTCTTTGGATGTAATGGTTTTTCGAGGACTGTTTGTAGATTTTGTGATACCCATATGTGGCAATTTTGTTTGTTTACATAACCGCGTAATTGGAAATGGGCCTCATCACTAAAGATGATTTTGTTGAAAAATGCGTTGTTTTCGTTTCATCATTTTGATAGCAAATTTTCACTATTAAAATTCTTTGTTCAAGAGTATAGCATTCCATACTTAAAATTTCCCAACTTTTTACTATATAAATATCAAATGATGGCAGCTCAATTCTTGGCATTACATAATTTAGCAGCCAATTTGCTTCCTAACCTCAAATTTGACCATCCTTTATAAAATAAAAAGTGGAAACAAATGACGACCACAAACTGCTCCAGCTTCTGATGGACTTGGATTGAGCAGCTCTCTCTCTGAAAAAAATATGTTTTTTTTTTTAAATCGAGTGTGCGTATCATTTTTAACAAGTCTTGTTTCACACACAACAATTTTAGTTGAGCAGGTTTTTAGTTCATAGGCGAGAGAAGAAAATATATGATAGTTTCCATCTTCATTATATTCTCTTTCATCTTCCAAAGTTGTTAAGCTAAATTTTCGTCTGTAAACCCTGTATAATTGCTTCTGCTGCCGTGTTTGCGCAAATAATATAAAACAAAGTACTTAATTATGTATGTAGCTTTTTGCTAAGTGGTGTCAATTAAAAATTAATCGTACTTTGTTAAAGTTCATGTTAAAATTATGAAAAGGTTCGTAAAGGATTTATTTATATGTTAATCTGTAGTTGCACTAACAAACAAAACAAAATTTAAGATATATGACAAATACAAATTTCGTGGAATAAAATTATTTGTATTTTTACCCCCATATTCATAAAATTTAACGAGAATTTGAAATGTATTTGATTTAAAATTTTTCATACAAAATTTTCCTAAAATGGATTTAAAATTCATTTTATTTTTTTGTGAATATGGGGGTTAAAACATTATTTAATATTCACAAGATTTATTTATGTTATTATTGTTTTTATAAACAAAAATCCGCCGCAAGTATTTGCATATGTAAACACAGACTTAGCACCCCTGTTTTTGTAAAGTTCTTATTAGTAAGTCATCTGGCATCTCCTTTACACGAACAGAGAATACTGAACACAGAAATCACAACAAAAATAAAAATAAATTTATAATTGCAATAGTGTCGATTATTTAAAAAATAGTAATAGGTATGAAAACCTTGTGCATACGCATGCCTCATGAGTTCTGATTGAATAATTATTTTCATTTGCTCAACTCGCTGTAAGACCGGACTCAGAAATATGTTATCGCTCTAGGTGACCAAAAACCCCTAGCTTCTTAATGACATAGTTTCTCGGCTTTAGTTGAGAGCTAAACAGATAATTATTTATTGGTGACAAAGTGGCAGTAGGTAGTATGGTGCTGGTCAAATGCCTATTACTATTTAGTAAAAAATCATTCAATAAACTGCTGAGAAAAAATATTAAATATCAAAAAAAAAAATAAGAAATGTCTTCAAGAAGTTAAAAAAAGGCCAAATATTCGAACCAAAAATAAAAATATAAACAGACCTAAAGCTTGAATAAAGTTTAATTGAACATGAAAATGTATAAAAATTAGATAAAAAATATTGAACTAGGTAAATTTAAAAACTAGTATTTTAACATTCTACCATCACAATTTTTTGCCAACAATGTACTCGCTTTTGGTCTTCGAATGGAGTTTCGTGAAAAGCTTTTCAAGCGAAATAAACTACAGGTAATGTAACAAATATGCACATACTTTATATATATTTATATGTACTAGATTATGTATACTAAGTTGTGTTTCATTTTTTTGACCGGGTGCAGTCAAGTTAATAATTAATTAATAATGTTAAACTTAAATTGCAACAATTCCCAGAAAAATACTCGTTATATATACTTGTGTTTTAACACTCTATTCTTGCTCCTGTTTTCTTAAAGATCTTAATAGTAAGTCATCTTTCTTTGCACGAACAAAGAAAAATAAAGAAAACTCAAACTAAAAAATGTAAACAAAGCAATCAAAGCAAAAATAATTTATAACTGCAATAGTGACGATTATTTTTTTTTCTTCTAAAATTACGTCCTATAGCTACTATGTCTGTATTAAAGAGCATAGCTCTAAAATAGCAATAGTTACGAAAATCTTCTGCATATGCATGCCTCATGAGTTCTGATTGAATAATTATTTTCATTTGCTCAACTCGCTGTAAGACCGGACTCAGAAATATGTTATCGCTCTAGGTGACCAAAAACCCCTAGCTTCTTAATGACATAGTTTCTCTTAGAGCACTGATGGGGTTACACTTTTGGAGCGATGACGACTATAAATATAATCAACTTAGAAACGTGGGCTTTAGTTGAGAGCAAAACAAATAATTATTTATTGATGACAAAGAGGCAGTATCGTGCATTTTATTTAGTAAAAAATCATTCAATAAACTGCTAAAAAACCTAAACACTTAAATTTAAAAATTAGCATTTTTTTCTTCATTAGAGCAGAAATTTTAGACTCATTTAATATAAACTTTATTATTATTTTTACATTATAGTTGTTATTTAGCATTCTTTCATAATATTTTTTTTACCAACACTGTTCGCAATACAATTAATAATGTTGAAACTTAAATTGTAACAATTTCAAAAAAAAAAACTAATTATATAACTTGACTGCACTTGGCCAAAAGTACTTGTGTGGCAACACTCTATTCTAGCTGCTCTGGTTTTTTTAAGTTCTTATTTTAAGTGCTCTGGCATCTCCTTTGCACGAGCAGAGAAAAAGAAAGAAAACTCAAAGTAAAAAATGTAAACAAAGCAGTCAAAACAAAAATAAATTATAACTGTAATGGTGGCGATTATTTTTTGTACGAAAATACTTCCTATAGCAGCTCCTACGTCTGATTTAATAAAATATTAATAGGTACGAAAACCTTGTGCATACGCATGCCTCATGAGTTCTGATTGAATAATTATTTTCATTTGCTCAACTCGCTGTAAGACCGGACTCAGAAATATGTTATCGCTCTAGGTGACCAAAAACCCCTAGCTTCTTAATGACATAGTTTCTCCTAGAGCACTGATGGGGTTACACTTTTGGAGCGATGACGAATATAAATATAATCAACTTAGAAACGTGGGCTTTAGTTGAGAGCAAAATAGATAATTATTTATTGATGACAAAGTGGCAGTAGGTAGTATGGTGCTGTTATTTGACCTATTATTATTTAGTTACAAATCATTCAATAAACTGCTAGGACAAGTAAGGTAAGTTTAAATTTTATACTCAGCATTCTATCATCACAATTTTTTGCCAACACTGTTCGCAATACATATAACAGAGCGACGTAAGAGAAGCAATACTCGCTCTTCATCTTCGTGTGGAGTTTCGTGAAAAGCTTTTCAAGTGAAATAAACTACAGGTAATGTAACAAATATATAATAATAATTAATTAATAATATTAAACTTAAATTGTAACAATTCCAAAAAAATACTAATTAGTAACGCTAAGCGTTGACAAAATTTATAAAGGAAAAATGTACATTACGAAAAGAAATTACTTAAGAAAATTTGTCCACGCTTTGGGTTTCCTTTTTTTATTACAATGGACCCAATTGGATCTCTGAGTGGAGGTGCGGTATAGCGCAACCCTTCCTAACCTAGAGTTTCGTTTTACAAAATAAGGACCTATGTTTTTCGACTTATGCTGTTATCGCTTGTGACCATGAACATGAAAGGTAATTTTATTTAATACAGGTACTTGTTTATAGAAATACTTTTTATAAAATCTACTTCTTACTAAAGGTACTTTTTTATAAAAAATTAATTTATCATAACTTATTGTTGCTTCTAATAAACGTTATTGTCTTTACAACTTCTTATAGATTTTAACTTGGCATACACCGACCAAAAGGAATAATCCAGTTAGATAAAATGATAATACGACGTTAATTCAAACTTGCAAAACAAAATAATTTAAAAGATCCACCATAAATTATTAATACATATACATAATCATTAATTTTTCAAATAATTGTTAAGAAACATATACAAAAATAAAAAGAGAAACCAAAAATCAATTTGTAACTAATTGCTAAAGAATTATTCTCTTCCGAAAAATATCAGCTGAAATAAAACCAAGAAACAAGTGTAGTTAGTCAAATATTTATGCACAAAAGTTTATAAGCTTTATTAATATATATTATTAATATTTAATTATACATATTTTCTAATTATTTTATTTGTATGTTGTATGTTTTACTGGCTTTATTTAATTTTTAATTATACATATTTTCTAATTTTATTTTATTTGTACATAAATTGATGAACTTAATTAGTTATTGTAAGAAATGCTAAAATACTTAACTGAAAAACTGTATTACTGTTTAAAATCGAAGTATTTTCAATAATTAAATTAATTTAAAACCAAATGATATAATCAATTCCATACAATTGTACAATAAATATAATAATTATAACAAAAAATAAAAATTAAAAATTCGAACCCATGAGAGTTTCATGAAACTTACATGGGAAGAAATTCCCAAAAAAAAATGTATTTTTCTTCGAATAAAAATATGAGATGCACCGCAAGTAAGTAACGTATGCTAGAGCTTTCAGTTAGTTCATATTAAAAATATGAATACTATAGATTTACTGGCCTTGTGTTAACTGTTTTTGGTCTAAAACTCTCTTGCGTTTGTTGCTCCAGGTGTCCTCTTTCACCCAATACCAATTTCATGCTAATCGGTCCATTGGTTACCGAGTTATAGGCCTTTTTCTAAAAAGTACGAAAAAGTAAAAAAAAGAAAAACACGGCAACACTGGTAAAACATGCGGACAGCGCCATCTTTTGTTCGGTAGATTTTTTTTTCTTAAAAAAAATTTTCTCTCAACCAATAGATGGCGCTATCCGAATATGTGACCAGTGTTGCCGTGTTGCTAGGATTTTCCTATTTTTTAATTTTCAGAAAAAGACCTATAACTCGGTAACCAATGGACCGTTTAGCATAAAATTGGTATTGGGTGAAAGAGGACATCTGGAGCAACAAACGCAAACGAGTTTTAGACCAAAAACAGCAACAACAACATAAGATTTGTCATATTTCCATAATTATCTTCTACCTGCAAAATCTTCCATTTATGTTGTTGTTTTTGGCCTAAAACTTGTTTGTGTTTGTTGCTCTAAATGTCCTCTTTCACCCAATGCCAATTTTATGCTAAACGGTCCATTGGTTACCGAGTTATAGGTCTTTTTCTGAAAATTAAAAAATAGGAAAATCCTAGCAACACGGCAACACTGGTCACATATTCGGATAGCGCCATCTATTGGTTGAGAGAAAATTTTTTTTAAGAAAAAAAAATCTACCGAACAAAAGATGGCGCTGTCCGCATGTTTTACCAGTGTTGCCGTGTTTTTCTTTTTTTTACTTTTTCGTACTTTTTAGAAAAAGGCCTATAACTCGGTAACCAATGGACCGATTAGCATAAAATTGGCATTGGGTGAAAGAGGACATCTGGAGCTACAAACGTAAGGAAGTTTTAGACCAAAAACAGCTACAACAACATGAGACTTTTCATATTTCCATAATTATCTTCTACCTGCAAAATCTTCTATTGTTGTTGCTGTTTTTGGCCTAAAACTCGTTTGCGTTTGTTGCTCCAGATGTCCTCTTTCACCCAATGCCAATTTTATGCTAATCGGTCCATTGGTTACCGAGTTATAGGCCTTTTTCTAAAAAAGTACGAAAAAGTAAAAAAAAAAAACACGGCAACACTGGTAAAACATGCGGACAGCGCCATCTTTTGTTCGGTAGATTTTTTTTTCTTAAAAAAAATTTTCTCTCAACCAATAGATGGCGCTATCCGAATATGTGACCAGTGTTGCCGTGTTGCTAGGATTTTCCAATTTTTTAATTTTCAGAAAAAGACCTATAACTCGGTAACCAATGGACCGTTTAGCATAAAATTGGTATTGGGTGAAAGAGGACATCTGGAGCAACAAACGCAAACGAGTTTTAGACCAAAAACAGCAACAACAACATAAGATTTGTCATATTTCCATAATTATCTTCTACCTGCAAAATCTTCCATTTATGTTGTTGTTTTTGGCCTAAAACTTGTTTGTGTTTGTTGCTCTAAATGTCCTCTTTCACCCAATACCAATTTTATGCTAAACGGTCCATTCGTTACCGAGTTATAGGTCTTTTTCTGAATATTAAAAAATAGGAAAATCCTAGCAACACGGCAACACTGGTCACATATTCGGATAGCGCCATCTATTGGTTGAGAGAAAATTTTTTTTAAGAAAAAAAAATCTACCGAACAAAAGATGGCGCTGTCCGCGTGTTTTACCAGTGTTGCCGTGTTTTTCTTTTTTTTACTTTTTCGTACTTTTTAGAAAAAGGCCTATAACTCGGTAACCAATGGACCGATTAGCATAAAATAGGCATTGGGTGAAAGAGGACATCTGGAGCTACAAACGTAAGGAAGTTTTAGACCAAAAACAGCTACAACAACATGAGACTTTTCATATTTCCATAATTATCTTCTACCTGCAAAATCTTCTATTGTTGTTGCTGTTTTTGGCCTAAAACTCGTTTGCGTTTGTTGCTCCAGATGTCCTCTTTCACCCAATGCCAATTTTATGCTAATCGGTCCATTGGTTACCGAGTTATAGGCCTTTTTCTAAAAAAGTACGAAAAAGTAAAAAAAAAAAAACACGGCAACACTGGTAAAACATGCGGACAGCGCCATCTTTTGTTCGGTAGATTTTTTTTTCTTAAAAAAAATTTTCTCTCAACCAATAGATGGCGCTATCCGAATATGTGACCAGTGTTGCCGTGTTGCTAGGATTTTCCTATTTTTTAATTTTCAGAAAAAGACCTATAACTCGGTAACCAATGGACCGTTTAGCATAAAATTGGTATTGGGTGAAAGAGGACATCTGGAGCAACAAACGCAAACGAGTTTTAGACCAAAAACAGCAACAACAACATAAGATTTGTCATATTTCCATAATTATCTTCTACCTGCAAAATCTTCCATTTATGTTGTTGTTTTTGGCCTAAAACTTGTTTGTGTTTGTTGCTCTAAATGTCCTCTTTCACCCAATACCAATTTTATGCTAAACGGTCCATTGGTTACCGAGTTATAGGTCTTTTTCTGAAAATTAAAAAATAGGAAAATCCTAGCAACACGGCAACACTGGTCACATATTCGGATAGCGCCATCTATTGGTTGAGAGAAAATTTTTTTTAAGAAAAAAAAATCTACCGAACAAAAGATGGCGCTGTCCGCATGTTTTACCAGTGTTGCCGTGTTTTTCTTTTTTTTACTTTTTCGTACTTTTTAGAAAAAGGCCTATAACTCGGTAACCAATGGACCGATTAGCATAAAATTGGCATTGGGTGAAAGAGGACATCTGGAGCTACAAACGTAAGGAAGTTTTAGACCAAAAACAGCTACAACAACATGAGACTTTTCATATTTCCATAATTATCTTCTACCTGCAAAATCTTCTATTGTTGTTGCTGTTTTCGGCCTAAAACTCGTTTGCGTTTGTTGCTCCAGATGTCCTCTTTCACCCAATGCCAATTTTATGCTAATCGGTCCATTGGTTACCGAGTTATAGGCCTTTTTCTAAAAAAGTACGAAAAAGTAAAAAAAAAAACACGGCAACACTGGTAAAACATGCGGACAGCGCCATCTTTTGTTCGGTAGATTTTTTTTCTTAAAAAAAATTTTCTCTCAACCAATAGATGGCGCTATCCGAATATGTGACCAGTGTTGCCGTGTTGCTAGGATTTTCCTATTTTTTAATTTTCAGAAAAAGACCTATAACTCGGTAACCAATGGACCGTTTAGCATAAAATTGGTATTGGGTGAAAGAGGACATCTGGAGCAACAAACGCAAACGAGTTTTAGACCAAAAACAGCAACAACAACATAAGATTTGTCATATTTCCATAATTATCTTCTACCTGCAAAATCTTCCATTTATGTTGTTGTTTTTGGCCTAAAACTTGTTTGTGTTTGTTGCTCTAAATGTCCTCTTTCACCCAATACCAATTTTATGCTAAACGGTCCATTGGTTACCGAGTTATAGGTCTTTTTCTGAAAATTAAAAAATAGGAAAATCCTAGCAACACGGCAACACTGGTCACATATTCGGATAGCGCCATCTATTGGTTGAGAGAAAATTTTTTTTAAGAAAAAAAAATCTACCGAACAAAAGATGGCGCTGTCCGCATGTTTTACCAGTGTTGCCGTGTTTTTTTTTTTACTTTTTCGTACTTTTTTAGAAAAAGGCCTATAACTCGGTAACCAATGGACCGATTAGCATAAAATTGGCATTGGGTGAAAGAGGACATCTGGAGCAACAAACGCAAACGAGTTTTAGGCCAAAAACAGCAACAACAATAGAAGATTTTGCAGGTAGAAGATAATTATGGAAATATGAAAAGTCTCATGTTGTTGTAGCTGTTTTTGGTCTAAAACTTCCTTACGTTTGTAGCTCCAGATGTCCTCTTTCACCCAATGCCAATTTTATGCTAATCGGTCCATTGGTTACCGAGTTATAGGCCTTTTTCTAAAAAGTAAAAAAAAGAAAAACACGGCAACACTGGTAAAACATGCGGACAGCGCCATCTTTTGTTCGGTAGATTTTTTTTTCTTAAAAAAAATTTTCTCTCAACCAATAGATGGCGCTATCCGAATATGTGACCAGTGTTGCCGTGTTGCTAGGATTTTCCTATTTTTTAATTTTCAGAAAAAGACCTATAACTCGGTAACCAATGGACCGTTTAGCATAAAATTGGCATTGGGTGAAAGAGGACATTTAGAGCAACAAACACAAACAAGTTTTAGGCCAAAAACAACAACATAAATGGAAGATTTTGCAGGTAGAAGATAATTATGGAAATATGACAAATCTTATGTTGTTGTTGCTGTTTTTGGTCTAAAACTCGTTTGCGTTTGTTGCTCCAGATGTCCTCTTTCACCCAATACCAATTTTATGCTAAACGGTCCATTGGTTACCGAGTTATAGGTCTTTTTCTGAAAATTAAAAAATAGGAAAATCCTAGCAACACGGCAACACTGGTCACATATTCGGATAGCGCCATCTATTGGTTGAGAGAAAATTTTTTTTAAGAAAAAAAAATCTACCGAACAAAAGATGGCGCTGTCCGCATGTTTTACCAGTGTTGCCGTGTTTTTTTTTTTTTACTTTTTCGTACTTTTTTAGAAAAAGGCCTATAACTCGGTAACCAATGGACCGATTAGCATAAAATTAGCATTGGGTGAAAGAGGACATCTGGAGCAACAAACGCAAACGAGTTTTAGGCCGAAAACAGCAACAACAATAGAAGATTTTGCAGGTAGAAGATAATTATGGAAATATGAAAAGTCTCATGTTGTTGTAGCTGTTTTTGGTCTAAAAGTTCCTTACGTTTGTAGCTCCAGATGTCCTCTTTCACCCAATGCCAATTTTATGCTAATCGGTCCATTGGTTACCGAGTTATAGGCCTTTTTCTAAAAAGTACGAAAAAGTAAAAAAAGAAAAACACGGCAACACTGGTAAAACATGCGGACAGCGCCATCTTTTGTTCGGTAGATTTTTTTTCTTAAAAAAAATTTTCTCTCAACCAATAGATGGCGCTATCCGAATATGTGACCAGTGTTGCCGTGTTGCTAGGATTTTCCTATTTTTTAATTTTCAGAAAAAGACCTATAACTCGGTAACCAATGGACCGTTTAGCATAAAATTGGTATTGGGTGAAAGAGGACATTTAGAGCAACAAACACAAACAAGTTTTAGACCAAAAACAACAACATAAATGGAAGATTTTGCAGGTAGAAGATAATTATGGAAATATGACAAATCTTATGTTGTTGTTGCTGTTTTTGGTCTAAAACTCGTTTGCGTTTGTTGCTCTAAATGTCCTCTTTCACCCAATACCAATTTTATGCTAAACGGTCCATTGGTTACCGAGTTATAGGTCTTTTTCTGAAAATTAAAAAATAGGAAAATCCTAGCAACACGGCAACACTGGTCACATATTCGGATAGCGCCATCTATTGGTTGAGAGAAAATTTTTTTTAAGAAAAAAAAATCTACCGAACAAAAGATGGCGCTGTCCGCATGTTTTACCAGTGTTGCCGTGTTTTTTTTTTTTACTTTTTCGTACTTTTTTAGAAAAAGGCCTATAACTCGGTAACCAATGGACCGATTAGCATAAAATTGGCATTGGGTAAAAGAGAACATCTGGAGCAACAAACGCAAACGAGTTTTAGGCCGAAAACAGCAACAACAATAGAAGATTTTGCAGGTAGAAGATAATTATGGAAATATGAAAAGTCTCATGTTGTTGTAGCTGTTTTTGGTCTAAAAGTTCCTTACGTTTGTAGCTCCAGATGTCCTCTTTCACCCAATGCCAATTTTATGCTAATCGGTCCATTGGTTACCGAGTTATAGGCCTTTTTCTAAAAAGTACGAAAAAGTAAAAAAAAGAAAAACACGGCAACACTGGTAAAACATGCGGACAGCGCCATCTTTTGTTCGGTAGATTTTTTTTTCTTAAAAAAAATTTTCTCTCAACCAATAGATGGCGCTATCCGAATATGTGACCAGTGTTGCCGTGTTGCTAGGATTTTCCTATTTTTTAATTTTCAGAAAAAGACCTATAACTCGGTAACCAATGGACTGTTTAGCATAAAATTGGTATTGGGTGAAAGAGGACATTTAGAGCAACAAACACAAACAAGTTTTAGGCCAAAAACAACAACATAAATGGAAGATTTTGCAGGTAGAAGATAATTATGGAAATATGACAAATCTTATGTTGTTGTTGCTGTTTTTGGTCTAAAACTCGTTTGCGTTTGTTGCTCCAGATGTCCTCTTTCACCCAATACCAATTTTATGCTAAACGGTCCATTGGTTACCGAGTTATAGGTCTTTTTCTGAAAATTAAAAAATAGGAAAATCCTAGCAACACGGCAACACTGGTCACATATTCGGATAGCGCCATCTATTGGTTGAGAGAAAATTTTTTTTAAGAAAAAAAAATCTACCGAACAAAAGATGGCGCTGTCCGCATGTTTTACCAGTGTTGCCGTGTTTTTCTTTTTTTTACTTTTTCGTACTTTTTTAGAAAAAGGCCTATAACTCGGTAACCAATGGACCGATTAGCATGAAATTGGTATTGGGTGAAAGAGGACACCTGGAGCAACAAACGCAAGAGTTTTAGACCAAAAACAGTTAACACAAGGCCAGTAAATCTATAGTATTCATATTTTTAATATGAACTAACTGAAAGCTCTAGCATACGTTACTTACTTGCGGTGCATCTCATATTTTTATTCGAAGAAAAAGACATTTTTTTTTGGGAATTTCTTCCCATGTAAGTTTCATGAAACTCTCATGGGTTCGAATTTTTAATTTTTATTTTTTGTTATAATTATTATATTTATTGTACAATTGTATGGAATTGATTATATCATTTGGTTTTAAATTAATTTAATTATTGAAAATACTTCGATTTTAAACAGTAATACAGTTTTTCAGTTAAGTATTTTAGCATTTCTTACAATAACTAATTAAGTTCATCAATTTATGTACAAATAAAATAAAATTAGAAAATATGTATAATTAAAAATTAAATAAAGCCAGTAAAACATACAACATACAAATAAAATAATTAGAAAATATGTATAATTAAATATTAATAATATATATTAATAAAGCTTATAAACTTTTGTGCATAAATATTTGACTAACTACACTTGTTTCTTGGTTTTATTTCAGCTATTTTTCGGAAGAGAATAATTCTTTAGCAATTAGTTACAAATTGATTTTTGGTTTCTCTTTTTATTTTTGTATATGTTTCTTAACAATTATTTAAAAAATTAATGATTACCTTACATGATTAGTATATGTATTAATAATTTATGGTGGATCTTTTAAATTATTTTGTTTTGCAAGTTTGAATTAACGTCGTATTATCATTTTATCTAACTGGATTATTCCTTTTGGTCGGTGTATGCCAAGTTAAAATCTATAAGAAGTTGTAAAGACAATAACGTTTATTAGAAGCAACAATAAGTTATGATAAATTAATTTTTTATAAAAAAGTACCTTTAGTAAGAAGTAGATTTTATAAAAAGTATTTCTATAAACAAGTACCTGTATTAAATAAAATTACCTTTCATGTTCATGGTCACAAGCGATAACAGCATAAGTCGAAAAACATAGGTCCTTATTTTGTAAAACGAAACTCTAGGTTAGGAAGGGTTGTGCTATACCGCACCTCCACTCAGAGATCCAATTGGGGCCATTGTAATAAAAAAAAGGAAACCCAAAGCGTGGACAAATTTTCTTAAGTAATTTCTTTTCGTAATGTACATTTTTCCTTTATAAATTTTGTCAACGCTTAGCGTTACTAATTAGTATTTTTTTGGAATTGTTACAATTTAAGTTTAATATTATTAATTAATTATTATTATATATTTGTTACATTACCTGTAGTTTATTTCACTTGAAAAGCTTTTCACGAAACTCCACACGAAGATGAAGAGCGAGTATTGCTTCTCTTACGTCGCTCTGTTATATGTATTGCGAACAGTGTTGGCAAAAAATTGTGATGATAGAATGCTGAGTATAAAATTTAAACTTACCTTACTTGTCCTAGCAGTTTATTGAATGATTTGTAACTAAATAATAATAGGTCAAATAACAGCACCATACTACCTACTGCCACTTTGTCATCAATAAATAATTATCTATTTTGCTCTCAACTAAAGCCCACGTTTCTAAGTTGATTATATTTATATTCGTCATCGCTCCAAAAGTGTAACCCCATCAGTGCTCTAGGAGAAACTATGTCATTAAGAAGCTAGGGGTTTTTGGTCACCTAGAGCGATAACATATTTCTGAGTCCGGTCTTACAGCGAGTTGAGCAAATGAAAATAATTATTCAATCAGAACTCATGAGGCATGCGTATGCACAAGGTTTTCGTACCTATTAATATTTTATTAAATCAGACGTAGGAGCTGCTATAGGAAGTATTTTCGTACAAAAAATAATCGCCACCATTACAGTTATAATTTATTTTTGTTTTGACTGCTTTGTTTACATTTTTTACTTTGAGTTTTCTTTCTTTTTCTCTGCTCGTGCAAAGGAGATGCCAGAGCACTTAAAATAAGAACTTAAAAAAACCAGAGCAGCTAGAATAGAGTGTTGCCACACAAGTACTTTTGGCCAAGTGCAGTCAAGTTATATAATTAGTTTTTTTTTTTTGAAATTGTTACAATTTAAGTTTCAACATTATTAATTGTATTGCGAACAGTGTTGGTAAAAAAAATATTATGAAAGAATGCTAAATAACAACTATAATGTAAAAATAATAATAAAGTTTATATTAAATGAGTCTAAAATTTCTGCTCTAATGAAGAAAAAAATGCTAATTTTTAAATTTAAGTGTTTAGGTTTTTTAGCAGTTTATTGAATGATTTTTTACTAAATAAAATGCACGATACTGCCTCTTTGTCATCAATAAATAATTATTTGTTTTGCTCTCAACTAAAGCCCACGTTTCTAAGTTGATTATATTTATAGTCGTCATCGCTCCAAAAGTGTAACCCCATCAGTGCTCTAGGAGAAACTATGTCATTAAGAAGCTAGGGGTTTTTGGTCACCTAGAGCGATAACATATTTCTGAGTCCGGTCTTACAGCGAGTTGAGCAAATGAAAATAATTATTCAATCAGAACTCATGAGGCATGCATATGCAGAAGATTTTCGTAACTATTGCTATTTTAGAGCTATGCTCTTTAATACAGACATAGTAGCTATAGGACGTAATTTTAGAAGAAAAAAAAATAATCGTCACTATTGCAGTTATAAATTATTTTTGCTTTGATTGCTTTGTTTACATTTTTTAGTTTGAGTTTTCTTTATTTTTCTTTGTTCGTGCAAAGAAAGATGACTTACTATTAAGATCTTTAAGAAAACAGGAGCAAGAATAGAGTGTTAAAACACAAGTATATATAACGAGTATTTTTCTGGGAATTGTTGCAATTTAAGTTTAACATTATTAATTAATTATTAACTTGACTGCACCCGGTCAAAAAAATGAAACACAATTTAGTATACATAATCTAGTACATATAAATATATATAAAGTATGTGCATATTTGTTACATTACCTGTAGTTTATTTCGCTTGAAAAGCTTTTCACGAAACTCCATTCGAAGACCAAAAGCGAGTACATTGTTGGCAAAAAATTGTGATGGTAGAATGTTAAAATACTAGTTTTTAAATTTACCTAGTTCAATATTTTTTATCTAATTTTTATACATTTTCATGTTCAATTAAACTTTATTCAAGCTTTAGGTCTGTTTATATTTTTATTTTTGGTTCGAATATTTGGCCTTTTTTTAACTTCTTGAAGACATTTCTTATTTTTTTTTTGATATTTAATATTTTTTCTCAGCAGTTTATTGAATGATTTTTTACTAAATAGTAATAGGCATTTGACCAGCACCATACTACCTACTGCCACTTTGTCACCAATAAATAATTATCTGTTTAGCTCTCAACTAAAGCCGACGTTTCTAAGCTGATTATATTTATAGTCGTCATCGCTCCAAAAGTGTAACCCCATCAGTGCTCTAAGAGAAACTATGTCATTAAGAAGCTAGGGGTTTTTGGTCACCTAGAGCGATAACATATTTCTGAGTCCGGTCTTACAGCGAGTTGAGCAAATGAAAATAATTATTCAATCAGAACTCATGAGGCATGCATATGCAGAAGGTTTTCGTAACTATTACTATTTTAGAGCTATGCTCTTTAATACAGACATAGAGCTATAGGACGTAATTTTAGAAGAAAAAAAAAATAATCGTCACTATTGCAGTTATAAATTATTTTTGCTTTGATTGCTTTGTTTACATTTTTTAGTTTGAGTTTTCTTTCTTTTTCTCTGCTCGTGCAAAGGAGATGCCAGAGCACTTAAAATAAGAACTTAAAAAAACCAGAGCAGCTAGAATAGAGTGTTGCCACACAAGTACTTTTGGCCAAGTGCAGTCAAGTTATATAATTAGTTTTTTTTTTTTGAAATTGTTACAATTTAAGTTTCAACATTATTAATTAATTATTAACTTGTATTGCGAACAGTGTTGGTAAAAAAAATATTATGAAAGAATGCTAAATAACAACTATAATGTAAAAATAATAATAAAGTTTATATTAAATGAGTCTAAAATTTCTGCTCTAATGAAGAAAAAAATGCTAATTTTTAAATTTAAGTGTTTAGGTTTTTTAGCAGTTTATTGAATGATTTTTTACTAAATAAAATGCACGATACTGCCTCTTTGTCATCAATAAATAATTATTTGTTTTGCTCTCAACTAAAGCCCACGTTTCTAAGTTGATTATATTTATAGTCGTCATCGCTCCAAAAGTGTAACCCCATCAGTGCTCTAGGAGAAACTATGTCATTAAGAAGCTAGGGGTTTTTGGTCACCTAGAGCGATAACATATTTCTGAGTCCGGTCTTACAGCGAGTTGAGCAAATGAAAATAATTATTCAATCAGAACTCATGAGGCATGCATATGCAGAAGATTTTCGTAACTATTGCTATTTTAGAGCTATGCTCTTTAATACAGACATAGTAGCTATAGGACGTAATTTTAGAAGAAAAAAAAATAATCGTCACTATTGCAGTTATAAATTATTTTTGCTTTGATTGCTTTGTTTACATTTTTTAGTTTGAGTTTTCTTTATTTTTCTTTGTTCTTGCAAAGAAAGATGACTTACTATTAAGATCTTTAAGAAAACAGGAGCAAGAATAGAGTGTTAAAACACAAGTATATATAACGAGTATTTTTCTGGGAATTGTTGCAATTTAAGTTTAACATTATTAATTAATTATTAACTTGACTGCACCCGGTCAAAAAAATGAAACACAATTTAGTATACATAATCTAGTACATATAAATATATATAAAGTATGTGCATATTTGTTACATTACCTGTAGTTTATTTCGCTTGAAAAGCTTTTCACGAAACTCCATTCGAAGACCAAAAGCGAGTACATTGTTGGCAAAAAATTGTGATGGTAGAATGTTAAAATACTAGTTTTTAAATTTACCTAGTTCAATATTTTTTATCTAATTTTTATACATTTTCATGTTCAATTAAACTTTATTCAAGCTTTAGGTCTGTTTATATTTTTATTTTTGGTTCGAATATTTGGCCTTTTTTTAACTTCTTGAAGACATTTCTTATTTTTTTTTTGATATTTAATATTTTTTCTCAGCAGTTTATTGAATGATTTTTTACTAAATAGTAATAGGCATTTGACCAGCACCATACTACCTACTGCCACTTTGTCACCAATAAATAATTATCTGTTTAGCTCTCAACTAAAGCCGACGTTTCTAAGCTGATTATATTTATAGTCGTCATCGCTCCAAAAGTGTAACCCCATCAGTGCTCTAAGAGAAACTATGTCATTAAGAAGCTAGGGGTTTTTGGTCACCTAGAGCGATAACATATTTCTGAGTCCGGTCTTACAGCGAGTTGAGCAAATGAAAATAATTATTCAATCAGAACTCATGAGGCATGCATATGCAGAAGGTTTTCGTAACTATTACTATTTTAGAGCTATGCTCTTTAATACAGACATAGAGCTATAGGACGTAATTTTAGAAGAAAAAAAAAATAATCGTCACTATTGCAGTTATAAATTATTTTTGCTTTGATTGCTTTGTTTACATTTTTTAGTTTGAGTTTTCTTTCTTTTTCTCTGCTCGTGCAAAGGAGATGCCAGAGCACTTAAAATAAGAACTTAAAAAAACCAGAGCAGCTAGAATAGAGTGTTGCCACACAAGTACTTTTGGCCAAGTGCAGTCAAGTTATATAATTAGTTTTTTTTTTTTGAAATTGTTACAATTTAAGTTTCAACATTATTAATTAATTATTAACTTGTATTGCGAACAGTGTTGGTAAAAAAAATATTATGAAAGAATGCTAAATAACAACTATAATGTAAAAATAATAATAAAGTTTATATTAAATATTAAATGAGTCTAAAATTTCTGCTCTAATGAAGAAAAAAATGCTAATTTTTAAATTTAAGTGTTTAGGTTTTTTTTTAGCAGTTTATTGAATGATTTTTTACTAAATAAAATGCACGATACTGCCTCTTTGTCATCAATAAATAATTATTTGTTTTGCTCTCAACTAAAGCCCACGTTTCTAAGTTGATTATATTTATAGTCGTCATCGCTCCAAAAGTGTAACCCCATCAGTGCTCTAGGAGAAACTATGTCATTAAGAAGCTAGGGGTTTTTGGTCACCTAGAGCGATAACATATTTCTGAGTCCGGTCTTACAGCGAGTTGAGCAAATGAAAATAATTATTCAATCAGAACTCATGAGGCATGCATATGCAGAAGGTTTTCGTAACTATTACTATTTTAGAGCTATGCTCTTTAATACAGACATAGAGCTATAGGACGTAATTTTAGAAGAAAAAAAAATAATCGTCACTATTGCAGTTATAAATTATTTTTGCTTTGATTGCTTTGTTTACATTTTTTAGTTTGAGTTTTCTTTATTTTTCTCTGTTCGTGCAAAGAAAGATGACTTACTATTAAGATCTTTAAGAAAACAGGAGCAAGAATAGAGTGTTGCCACACAAGTATATATAACGAGTATTTTTCTGGGAATTGTTGCAATTTAAGTTTAACATTATTAATTAATTAGTAACTTGACTGCAGCCGGTGAAAAAAGTGTCAAACATAATTTAGTATACATAATCTAGTACATATAAATATATATTAAGTATGTGCATAATTGTTACATTACCTGTAGTTTATTCCACGTGAAAGGCTTTTCAAGAAACTCCATGCGAAGACCAAGAGCGAGCACATTGTTGGCAAATAATTATGATGAAAGAATGCTAAATGAGTGTAAAATTTCTGCTCCCTAGCATAAAAGAAAAACTAATTTTTCATTAAAATAACTTTTAATACAACATATATGTAAGATGACATGAAAATAAATGAGGAAAATATTAAAAAATAAAACAGAAAAACAGTTTTTATTTTTATATTTCAAAATTTTTTTTTCGTAAAATTCACGAAACTTTTGTTTTAAATTTTTTTTGAGAAACATGCCTTAAACGTTAAAGTTTTTTTTTTGTAACTTACAATACGTTTTTACGATTTTAGTGTATTTGAAAAAGAATATATGTATATATATTTTTTTAATTTAAATGGCAGTTTGTATTTAAATTTTTAAACAATTTATTGTTAAGAGTTGTAGGTTAAATAAAAAATTATTATTTTTTTTTTACTTAAATATAAATTTAGTTATGTTATAGTTTAATTTACATACATATTTATTTATATTATTTATTATAGTTATTTTGTTACATGAACTTAATTTTAAGAGTTTTAAACATAAAATATTTATAATAAAAATGACTATAACGTCATAAAATCAATTGTGGGTGGTTGGTTGGAGGCTGATTTCAAAATAAAACGAAATAATATTTGAGGAAATTAATTTTTTTTATACATATATTTATTTAGAACTCTCATTTGAATATTTTTAAAATCATAATTAAGACTCTTGATTACTTTCAATCGTGTGCTTTTTTATTTGAAGAGAATTTAAGTTTTTTTATAAAATTTTTGGCAGCTTAGAATTTTTAGTCGTATTTAAAAGTTATTAACAGCTGTAAAAAATTTTTGAAAATTAATTTTTTTTTATTTGAAGATTTTAATGCTTTTATACAGTATATGCTTTTATATTGTATAGAGCATAAGATATCATTTCTGAAAATGAATAAAACGTCTGCAGGACCATTATTACTTTTAATAATGATTTGAAAAATGTGATTTTCGTTATTCAATCATTATTGCAAGCGACAAAATGTATAGAAAAAAATTACGATTGTTAAAAGTTACTGCATCGCACTACTGATAGTAATTTTTTTTTAGCTTTTTTAATGCAAGTTGTGGCATTTTTCTATTCCAAATTTTTAAAAAATATTTAGATTTTTTTTATTATTTTCCTCAAATTTTATTTTGTTCCTCTTTATTTCCTACTTTAGAAAATTTCAACAAAAAAAAAATTACAACGAATTTACATTATGTATAAAACTTCTTCATTAGATTGGTTACACGAAACCTTTTTCTATTTGTTTTAAGGCGGCGCTAGAAACTAGAGTGACATATAGGAAAAATGGCTTATTATATGAGAGTCTGTACAACACTCTAGGCGAATTTTTTAATCTCATTTGCTGCCCCATCCGGCGCTTGCTCCTAATGACAAATAAAAAAAGTTTGGTAGAACTAATTTTATGAAAAATTTTATAATAAAAATATTCACTATTATACTTACATATGTATACATATGTTTGTATTTTTTTTTTCAAAAATTTCTTAAAGCAAAAGCTTAACACCTTAGAGTTGAGTTTTCTTATTAAAGTTTTTTT
Organism: Tachina lurida; assembly: GCA_944452675.1. Classification (NCBI taxonomy): domain Eukaryota; kingdom Metazoa; phylum Arthropoda; class Insecta; order Diptera; family Tachinidae; genus Tachina; species Tachina lurida. The sequence goes on along the minus strand of OX101754.1, from coordinate 9,786,161 downwards.
TTCCAACTTAAAATAAAATTTCTCAAAATTTCTGGCTATACTTAGTAAATTTTTTTAGCACATGGAGGAGGAAGTATGTGATTTTATTATTATTATTATCATTGATTTTTTGAAAAGCATAAACTTAAGCAGAAATTTCAGCAAAATTATAAAAAAAAAACATTAAGTGATACATATTAAATAAAATTGAATTTAGCATGAATTTTAAGCAGCAATAAATTTCTTAAACGGGTTTAAGAAGGTTCAGTATTTTTAGTTCTACACTTTAATAAAAATTATTTTATTCCATAAGAATTGAAAATACTGAACTGAAAACAATAAGATTCTTAAACAAAATTTTTTAAAAGCAAATTGAATCTGATAGCAACGATTTATGTATAAAAAAATAAACTTCGTGTTAAGTACCTAGTGTCAAAACAACAATTATCAACAAATTTAAGACAAATTATATTTCATAAAAAAAAAATTGAAAATAAAAAAAGAAAAAAATACATATTTAGAAATTGTGCACTAAAATTTTCTGAGAACATTTTTTTTGGCAGGAGGTAGCAATATTTTGTAAAATAAAAGCCACAATCAATATGAAGTCTCAGTTTTAAAACGATTCTTATTTTAATTAATGTTATTCTTTTACAACTATTTTATTTAACTTAAAATGTAGGGCACATGTAAAGCTTTGTTACTTATGAATGTAAATTAAAAAAAAATAAAAAATATATACATAAATACATATGTATGTGTATTTTCAAGCGACCGAGATACAAAAATTTAAGAAAATTTCCGCTTAAATAAACTTTCTTAGAAAAATATATTTGCTCAATTCACAAGCTCGCCTTAAAGTCGTATTCTTTGTCTAATCGTCTAAAATTGCACTGGGCAACAGTAAAAAATCCACAAGGTCTTTACAGTATAGGTTCGATAGCACTGCCAAAGGGCAGTAAAACCCTATATGTACTCAGTTTGGCGATTTTGGTGACCAATTTTTTTTACCAAATAAATTTTGTTAAGATCTTATGCCAAAAAAAAAAAATAATATCTTCGTGCATTTTTTATAGCTATGCTATTTATTTCACGATACAGCAGCTAGGACGTGATTTTGGTAACAAAAATAATCGACACTGTTGCAGTTATAAATTTATGTTTGTTTTGAATTCTTTGTACTTAAAACCAGAGTACGAAAATAAACAAAACAAATTGTTTGATTTTGTTTTGTTTCGTTCTTTGAAGTGAGTGAAATAAAAATAAAACAAAAACAATGAGAAGGATTGCTCAATTTGTTTTTGTATTGTTTTTGCACATGAGCACAAACCAGAGAACACATCTAATCGGTAAACAATACAATAATTTAATCGTACGCCGCTAGAAAAGAAAATAATGAGAAATAAATGGAAACGTTTTGAAATATGTATATGCGGCGAATTTGACATCATCATATCGTGCCATAACCGCCAAAATAGCTTACGCGACGTAATTTTTGAACCTCATTTTTTGACCAAAATCGATTATTTGCGATCGTAAATAGTCGATTTTCGTAAAAAAAAACGAAGTCCAAAAAATGTGTCGCTTAAGCTATTTTATCGGTTATGGCTCGATATAATATCATTTTATTCTATCGCTATTTAATACATTAGGTTTGTTTTATATAGCTAATGCCCGTAATTTCTACATACAGATAATTTACCTATGGTTCTTACCTACGAGTTTGGCTTATAAAATTTAACTTGCACGATAGATATCTCTACACTAATAGATATCCATGGAACGGGCATAAGCAGCATAGCTATAACCGGGTGTCCTGATAAATCTCTCTTCTTTTTTTCTTTCTTTGAGGCTACATGACATTTAAGCTGTATGTCAATGACTCACAATCCATTGAAGCCCTCAAAGATGGAATCCGGGAAGTCATCGAGGACATACAGCTGCAAATTTACGAATTGCTGACAGAAAATTTCACGAAAAGAATATGGTCCTTCCTGCTGGAGTTCTTGATGTCTAGCAGTCTAAATTATTGCGCCAAGACATGTTCAGATTATATTGATATGTTCACTAAAGTTGTTTAACTTTACCGTAGTAGCTACAACTTTGTCAAATATTGTTAGCAAAACATCAGGAGTCTCTGGAAGTTACACCTCTTTTCCACAGGCAAAGTTTACTTTGCAAAGTCTTAATTCAGCTGTGTGAAAGACAGAAGTAATAGTACAGTCTCTTTCTTCTGTCTTTCTCCCAGCTGAATTAAGACTTTGCAAATTAAACTTTCCATGTGGAAAAGGGGTGTTATTTTTAAAAAGGTAAAAAAAATGTTTCCTATTAATTTTGAAAAAAAAGTGCACGTAGATATTATTTTTTTGGCATAAGATGTTAACAACAATTGTTTGTTAGACTCTTAGCTACATTATTGCCATATATAGTTTAGAGCTATTAACAAGTCTGAATAAGCTGTTGCGCAAAACCTGAAGACAATATTTTTTGAAGCCGCACTGATTTTCAAAATCCTTTTAGACAAAAAAAAAAAAAAAACTTGGACATTAAAATCGCCAAACTGAGTATAAGGTCTTACTACCCTTTAGTAGTGCTATCGAACCTATACTGTCCAGTCCGTGTGTTTTTCTAAAAAAAAGTATTTATTTGCTGCATAGTGTTATACAATATTGCATTTTTGTTGTTAGTAATGCGAGTATTCATTACAAAAGTGTATTCTAATTATACAATTGAATTTTATATGTTTTGCAAATAGTTACATACATATATTAAGGCCAGGTCTGGGAATATTTTACATGTCATTTTAATTCTTAAAAATCGTTTAAATATTTCTGCGAAAATAAATTCTTCTTAATGATATACATATACTATATACTCAATTCACTCCAATTTAATTTCCAAACTATTTAAATCAAAATTGCTTATCGCATTAAAATAAAGATTCCCATACCTGGTTTAATGTCATGCCATCAAATGAAATGAACTGCAACTTTAATTTATGACAAATGTAATTTTTTTTTAACACGATAGACCATATGACTCGAGTTCGTGAATTGAACAATTACTTCTTTCAAATAATAAAAATAATTTTGACAATTTGCTGCTAGTGTAAACGACCAAACACAACGCTACATACATATGTATGTATGTATCATAAAATTAGTAAATATAAATATACTGTAAACTATGTTATACTTGAATTTTGTCTGCAAATCGTTAAAAGCCTGTCTGTCCACTGTGCAGGTTAAAATTTCAACTAAATTATTCTTAACACTCATACCTAGCACTTACTTAAAATTTATTAATTTAATTAATAATTTCGACCCCTTTGTGCCAAACTAACTCAAAAGCTCAAACCAAAATTTTGTAAAAAAAAAACATTTTTCTTATAATAAAATATTTTCACATTAAATATCGCTCAATGACGTGAACAACATCATAACTCCTACAAAAAATTTACAAAAAGGAGTTTAAAGTTTTAAATTTACAGAAAACTTAATGGAACAAGAATTATTATTTTTCTCTCAAGAGTTGAGAAAACAAAATATTTGTATGAATAAAAAATAAATAATTATTAAATAAAAAAAAAATTTAATTTTGTGAGTTATGACATTGTTTAAGTAAATGTAATGTGCCCTTAACACTAAGAAGGCTTTAAGTCATAAATTTGTATTATTTGCAAACCATTAAATAAAAATTAAACAAATAAATTTAAACATATCGCTCCTTTAGTGCAACATAGTCATATCTTAAAAATGTGCGTTTTTATTTTAAAGTTATTTATCAATGCAGAAAATTCGTTAAATGATACATATTTAGGGCCAATTTCACCAATTATATTTAACAGCCTGTTTGTAGAACACGACTCGTCGATAATAATAACTCTAAAATGTTAGCATTATTTTTGTTTTTGGGGTTTTAGAACACGAGTGTTGGACGATTTTTATTAAAAAACGTATTAGATGTCAGTTTATTTGGGTGTTTGTACAAGACGATTTGACTCACCATAAATAAACGTCAAGGTGGGCGATTAAAAAGTTCTAGTCGTGTTTAAAAAAAGTGAACCAAACCAAACAAACCAATAAAAATTTATAACAAAACAAAAAAAATTAATTAATTTCCAACAAGAAAAAGGTAAGTAAACTTTAATATTAAATTAGGATTGTTCTCGTTTTGGTTGTTTAAATTTTTAGCTCAAAACAACGGGGGGTCAACTCTGTATTTCGAAGCGAAAGAAAGCTTTCGAATGTTATTATGTATGTTATTAACATTACAAATTCGAAAGCATTTGCTCTCGTTTCGAATTACAGAGTAGACCCCCAGGGCTGCAGTTTAACAAGGTTTACATCTACGTTTAGATTGTGAAATTCTCATAGCAACTCCAGGTAGCATTGTGGATGTTTTGGAAAATCTTTACTTGGCTTTACATCAATGTATAAACATATATGTATGTATGCATGTATAGCTCCAAATCCTCAATCAAATGGCAATGGCACTACAGGACAGGTAATAATTCCGAGCAAGTCGTGCCAGCTACTGCAGCAGAAGAAAATAGTGAAAAGGGTGAACGAAAGAAAAAGAAGAAAAACAGAAATAATGCTTAACACTGTGCAATAGTGAAAAATCAACACGATTCTGGCATTTGTCTTCACATAGGAAGCAGACCCCTGATTATAAACGAAATTCTACAAAAGAATTGCAAAAAAACACAGTTACGGAGTGAGACGCAAAACTTTCAAGGTATATATGTATGTATCTTGAAATATTCTTTTCCCGCGGTCCTATTATGTAATTCGATACGAAAGAAAACACTTTCGAACGTCTAAAAATAATACTTGATTAGTATAAAGCATTTAAACTCTACCCACGCCTCCTCCTACATATATGCGCCCAAGTGAGTACTTGATGTCCTTCACGTTCCAGCTCTTTATATTCCAAATATTTTAGGTCGTCTAGTTGACCCACAATTAAGTTTTCATCCACTACCGCAATCACATCTTCATAATTGTTAACAGGTTTATTAGAATACGTAGGTTTAGCAGGCTGCTGGTGAAGAATGAAAATTTAGGAGGTCAAGCTCAATTGGGTCCAATACGATGATCCCTTTGTGCTGTAGCATACGTAGAAATGGAAATATTTTCGGTCAGAAAGTCTTCGTTGTCAAATATTTTTTCCATGAACTCATCGCAAACGTCGTCCGTCGTTAGATCGTTGTATACATCTAGTAAATTGAGGCTGATTTACTATAATTGTATCATATGCGTTAAAAGTAGAGCTTTGCGCTTAAAGCCCGCACCGCGTTCCAAGCATTCGTAAGGCTTCTTATCGCTGTGCACGAAATGATGGGCGTTGCGATTATTACGACTATTAAATTGTTTGCCACAAACTTCACAGGCGTGTGGCTTTTTACAGCCGAGTATTAACATATCTTTCTTGTAGTGCTCTGGATAGACAAATCCCGATTCACATATTTCGCACTTATGCGGTCGTTCGCCTGTATGAATGGCCTGCATATGATAATCTAGCAAACGTTTGCGCTTAAAAGATCTCAAAAATATTTCACATTTGTGTAATTTTTCATTCAAATGTGTCGATTTTTTGTGAGTGGCCAAATTGGTACGCTGAGCAAATACCAGGGGACAGAATTCGAACTTAAATGGCTTTTCGCCGGTGTGAGTGCGTTCATGATCATTATCTCGAATTTCTGGTCGGCGAACAAATGATTTGCCACAAATACGACAAAGAAAAGGCCTCTGGCACGAATGCACCACTTTGTGAACTTGCAAGCTACGCTGTGTGGCAAAGGCACACAACGCATTCGAAAGCTCTCACCGAGCCATGCAGTTTTTTGTGTTGATTATGGTTTTGCTGATTCAAGAAACATATCTGGCATTTGGATCGCATTTGTATGGACGCGGTCTGTCTTTATGGATTTTCATATGTATATACAGTCTATATTTTCAAGCAAAATCTTTGGAACATTCAGGCACAACTTTAATTCACATTTTTTAAAACAAAATAAAAAACAAACAGGCTGTAAAAATATCAATTCATGTTTAAAAGTTGTTTTTCATTAAAGAAATAAAATAAAATATATGAAAAACAACTTTTAAATATGAAATGATATTTAAATATAGTTGGTGAAATTGGGCCCTTAATATTGTATAAAAATTTCATATAAATGATTTGTAAGTCTGTATGAAGGAAATTTTTATATATCGAGCCATGACCGCTAAAAAAGCTTAAGCGACACATTTTTTGGACTTCGTTTTTTTTGACGAAAATTGATTATTTATTGGCCAATAATCGATTTTGGTCAAAAACTTAAGTTCGAAAATTATGGCATTTCAGAGGGTCTACTCTGTATTTCCAAACGAAAGAAAATGTTTTCGGATTTGTATGTTATTAACATGACAATACGAAAGCATTTGCTTTCGTTTCGAATTATAGAGCTTTTTTGGCGGTTACGGCACGATATTTTCAATAGATTTAAAACTTTTTAAAATTATTTTCTGCAAAATTAAATTTTTGAAGTTATAACTATGTTGCAATAAATTAAATTTAAGATTAGAAAGTAAATTGGCTTAAAAAGTCTTTTTTTTAACAAATTCAGTTTTATTGATACCAATGTACAGTAGAAATATGGGAATAAATAATGAAATATAGGTTAGGTTAGGTTAGCAGGCTGATGGTTAGGAAGGGTGAAATTTCGAGTCCATTACAATGATCCCTTTGTGCTACCTGTGAGTTGAAGAAAATATAGTGAGAGGGTGATATGGAAGGCAAAGTGACAGAGAAGACAAACTCCTTTTTGCAAGTTTTTTTTTCAGGCAGCATTGCAGCGCCTCTGGTGCCAATGAGGCGTTTTAAAACTTCGAAACTGTCTTTAGTAGCCATTTTATTGTTTTTATTTTTATTCGCCGATGATTCTGCTACACAATACCGACGAAGGAGGGCACTCTGAAGTTACATTAGCATTAGTATCCGCTAAAACCCGTGCAGTGACCAGTGTCTATGCCTTCACCACTTGAACTTTCTTTCAACAAATGATACAAAGGGACACTAATGCACATCAGAAAAATTTGTGGTATTGTTATTTAATGTATTTTTTGGTGACTGGGATCGAACCTAGGACTTTCGGTTTAGCAGTCAACATGTTAACTACTTAAGGCAAGAATAAGGGGTACGGACAAATGTTCACCTCTAGCACGTCGGCAGACGTCCGTTCTTTTCACAAAGCTTCGCTTATCTCTTCAATGCAGTGCTGAATTTCACCTTTCGGAGCGTCAGTAGTTGTTTCTGGTTTGTTCGCGTAAACCCAGACTTTCAAATTAAAACTCACAAATTTCACAATTAAAATTCTTTGTTGCATGGTTAAAATTTCTCAACTTTTTACTAAATAAATGGCAAAGGATAACAGCTCAATTCTTGACATTTCATCCTTTGTCAGCCAATTTACTTGCTAACCTCAAATTTGCTCAACCTTTATATCAAAACTAATAAAGTTCTTTATAAAAATTTTAGTTGATTTCTTTTTTATATAAAAACTTTTAAATATCTCGCAATAAAAAATATTATGACTCAAAGCACTTTCAATAGTTCTGGGCACCAGCAGGAAATACATACATATGTAGTTTAGTTTTTTTTTTTGTAATTATTATTTGTTTTGAGGTTTTGTTAATTAAAAAAAAAAATACTTATCGACAAATTGGCTCAAAAAGGTCTCTTTAATCATGCGAGTTCCTTAACGACTATAGCTAAAAAAAAATATACATAAAATAACAAAAGAGATTAAAAGGGTTAAAAGGACTCTTGGGTGGAATATAAAAAAATTAAATTCAAATTTTCACTGTGGAGCAAAGCAATTGTTTTTTAATTTCACTATTTCATTAAACCGTAAATATTTATTGTAAAACGAATTGTATGTAATTAATATGAATTAAACATACATACGTATCGTTACCTTAATAAAGAAAGGCTTGAACTCATTAGATCATCAGATGTTCTTCTATTGAAATATACAAGGATCTCGCTTTCGAAAAAGTAATTAGTTAGAGCCTTTCTATATTAAGGTAACGATATGTATGTAACTACGTTTTACAATTTACAGATTTAGTGCCTGTTTCACGATAACGAAAGAAAACTTTCGACTTATAATTTAAGCGCTTTCAAATAAGGCCCAAATAGGAAAATTAAATAAGGGCCTATAAAATTAAAAATTTGTTAATTAGGCTTTATTTCATCTTGAGTTTGGTTTCATTGACTTTTTTAATTTGGCTTTATTTCATTTACAGTGGATGCTTTTTTCAAGAATTTTCTCTTGAGCCTTATTTAATTTTTTTCGGTTTTATCTTATTGGGGCTTATTTCATTTCTTATTTGGGGGTTATTTCCGTGGGCCTTATTTTATATCGCCATAATTTATATTGAAAATAAAAACAAATTTTAATATTTTATTGTTGTTTTTAATATTTCTATATATATTTTCAGTGGAAAGCCGAAACTTTCGATATCGTGAAACAGGCCATCAATTCCGCTTTTGTACACTGAACATACTCGTAATCTATGCAAGATTTCTCCTTTGGTAAAAGTAAATATTACGAAATAAATTTTGATAATTTTTTTAAAAAAATTTTAAAATTAAAATTACGAAATTCTTTCATTGTTGAAATCTGCTGACGAGTTGCATGAGCCCGGAATATAATTCAATTTTTGCTAAACCAAAAGAACAAGCAAAAATTACATATACATTTTTTTAGAAGTCTTCAGTTTTCAATACTTAAAATATTTATTTCCCATACTCACAAACTTTCGTATACATATTTAGCCTTATCATGAATTCCACATGTGAAAATTTTCGAATCGAATTTTTCGTTCTCTGGATTTTAATTTCGTATAATCAATTCTAATAAAATAAAAAACTTTCATATTTCCACTTTTTCCAACATATAATCATTGTGAATAATTTTCTTTATAAATTGTCAAAATATTTCGCAATCGTATGAAGTTTTTTGATACCAATTGTTCACACGTTCGGAAATTTTCATGTGAAATTTTATTTATGATAAGCCTGATTATGTATTACGATAATTTCGTAAAGCGAAATAACGAAATATTATACAAAATGTTGCATGTTTTTTTTCAGTGTATGCAATGCAGGGGTTTAATCTACAGGCTGTGTGTTTCAATACTCAATATTTTTAATTAAATTTTTTACAAAAAGCACGATATTTTCGCTTGTACGAATTATCGCCCAAGTGCAAAACGCCTGAAAAACAAAAATGTAGAATTGTCCAAAAATTCTTGTAAAGAAAAATTGGGTAATTGTTCATTGACTTTGGGCGACGCAACATTTTTAGATATTTATTTGTTCATAATGAATAATTGTCAACTTTTAAAAACTGATAAAAAACAAAAAAAAAATTTTTTTTTTGGCGATTATTTATTTCGAATTCGGGTGATTGTACGTAATGAACAAACACTTCAAAACTTAGGGAGATTATTCATTTTACACTTTTGGGTTATTCTTCACTTTTTTTGGGCGATGGCGAACTGTTTTTGTTTATATTTCACAATGACTGACGACTAATTACCCAACGATTTGCCCTAGTTTACACTATGGAAGTCTTATTGCTAAGCTGATTAGTTTGTTAGGAAAGAGAGACGAGGGGAAAAGAAACTTATCTGTTCCCCTCGTCTCTCTCTCTCCTACAAACTAATCAGCTTAGCAATAAGACTTGCATAGTGTAAATTAGGACTTTGGGTGTTCCTTCATCTAGCTGTTTCCGGCGATTTGCACCTGAGCGATAATTCGTACAGCCGATTTTTTTTTCAATTTTTTTTTTGTTACTTCCACCTTCCTCCTCTCTTCTCCTTAACCCCTTTAAAATCCCTAATTTTGGTTTGTTTAAAACTTAAATATCTACACTTAAAGAGTTTCTTGTTTTAGATAACATAAACAAACAAAAAATTATTTTCTTTTTTTGAGCACTCAATTGCTTTATGTTGTGGTCACATTTTGACTTCGTTATCATGTTTTTTGTTTTATATTTATACACTTATTATGAACATCACTTTTGAAACGTTTTAGCAAAAAAAAAAAAAAAAAAAAAAAAACAAATCTTATTTTAATAGTTTTTTGTTTGTTTTAAATTTCAAGGTATCGTCCTAAGTAAAACTAAAAAAATAATAAAAATGCAAACTTACACATACGCCTGCCCCCGTGTTCTGGTCTCTTTGCCCTGCAGCCGTTCCACAAAATTACGCCAACTCACCACCGTCTTACTCGAGTACAGCCACACGCTTGAGGTAACACCCACCAGCATTGAACACAAATACTTCACCATATATATCTGAAATATCGGCCTTGATGCCGTACCATCTGCTCGGGGCAGAGGACAAGGTATTGAGAATGGTTTGCAGATGTCACGATGCCACTGCACCATCCATTCATCAAAATTGTAGTATTCATAGAACAAGCAGCCCAAATAGCCAAGGGCTGGCAAAATAAATAATCCCGAAAAGAAACCGATGCGCATCATTAATCTCTCCAATTTGTCAGTCCTTTTGCCATCCGTCTTCATAACAGTGCGTATGCGAAAGAGTGAAATGAAACCGGCCAGCAGGAAGAGTGCACCAATTGACAAATAAATGCACAGGGGTATAATCAGAAATACACCCAGAGAGTGCGTATCCAGTTGACCAACAAAACACACGCCCGAGAGGATGTCACCTGTGTAAAAAGAGTCAGGGAAATTAGTTTTTTTTTAAATAAAATCTTTCCCTAACAGAAAAAATTAAATTACATGGCGGTTGGTAAATGACGAGATTTTGAGATAACAACCCAGCATAAAAATTAAAAAAAAATGTAATCGGGTTTGGAATGAAGCATTTTTGGAGGAAGCAGCTCTTCCCTCTACTGGATTACCAACTTAATAAGGCACTGACACACTAAAATAACCGATTCTTTATTAATCTTTTTTTACTTTGTTTATTTGACAAGATGTTCATGTAATTTAATAAAACTAAAATAATCAAGATTCTCCTCAATCGACTTGTACATAATTTTTTCTTTTATATAATGTGATTTTTAAGCGAGTAAGTAAGTCATTGTATGGCAAATCGTCGGTTGATAATTTAAATGTCGTATGTGGTTTTGAGTTAAGATCGATTCCGACCTGATCTTTCATTTGGCGTAATCAGTTTTTTGATACCTCAACACTCCATACCTCGGTTTTCGAGATATGGAGTGTTGAGTTTGTCGTATGTGGCACTTGCTGATACAATTTTCAAACTTAAAACTCAATTTACTCGAAACTATCAAAATTCACATACGACAATTAAAATATCAATCGACGAAATAGCTTTGACGGTAATGCCAAACTTTTTGTTGGGATATTAATATACAGTGTAGTTCGGTTATAACGAACTTCGAGGTAGCGGGCATTTTTCATTGTCGACAACGTTCGACTTCTCACACATTTACATTCAAAACAAAAACAATTTTTGAAATTTTGTTTTTTTGTTGTGTTTTGTAAAAAGTGTGCGACATCTTTTTTTTAAACATTAAAAAAAACTTCAACTTTTTCTTAAAAATCTTAATGAAAACTAAGAACTACTTTTATAATATTTAAAGGTAAAACTTTATGTTTCATTTTCATACAAAAAACAGCTTGAAATAAATTTTTAAATAGTAAACTTTAAAAAAGTCTAATTAATTTTCCATCGTAAGCTGAGAATTTTATTAATCTTTTTCACAGAAGAAATTGAAGAAAACAAAATTATATATTTACCCCTATTCTGTATTTCGAGTCGAATCGAAATTTTCTTTCTCCCTTTGGCAACGTTGGTATTCAGCATTTCGTTCCGTAACATTTCGATTGTGTGAACTCGGGTATTACGATCATACGCTACGATTTTGTAAGTAGTTAATTTAGTTTACGGAGCGTCTTTCGATTTTTTTGTGTTTGTTTCAAAAAAGTGATTAACTGCTAGTTTATAGAAGACAAGTAAAAGTTCTCGTCTGCTTATTTATATTGAAAACGAAAACAAAAAGCGCTCAAATTTGTTTTTCGGCCCTGTTCTGTAAACCGAATCGATTTGAAATCGCACATTGTAGAAAATTAACTCCGACAATAGAAATATTTTTTCAGATTATATAAAATTTTTTTATTATATAAATTCTCAAATATCAGATTTGAAAGAAAATTATAGTGTATAATTTTAAAAACGGCCATGTCACAGACTTCAATTCCGTTCCGAATCGGAATTCAATCCACCTCAAGATGTCAAGTCTGGACACACCTGAAAAATTCCGTATTTTAGTTTTCTTTTTTAGACATAATTTCCTAAAAAAAAAAATGGAGTGGATTAAATTCCGTTTCCGAACGGACATGGCCGTTAATTTATTGAAAACGAGAAATTTACTCGGATTCGGTTTACAGAACAGGGCCGTTGGTTTTCAGACAGACGAGCATTTTTACTTGTCTTCTATAAACTGGCAGTATGTTTCTGTTTCCACAACCCAGACGTTCGGTCGTCTTGAGTAGAAAATTTATATGAAAAGCACTAATTTTTTTAGTGTTTTTTATACAAAATTTCATAACGAGTCGACGACGACTGTCCGACTTGTGGAAACAGGAGGTAATTGAAAAAAAATTAAGTATTAAATGCAATATCGTGCTATAATCGCCAAAAAAAAAAGCTTAAGCGACATAATTTTTTGACCAAAATCGATTATTTGCGATCGTAAATAGTGCATTTTCGTTAAAAAAAACGAAGTCTAAAAAATGTGTCGCTTAAGCTATTTTGGCGGCTATGGCTCGATCAGTTCTAAGTATGTACAGATTTTAATCAGGAATAATTTCCTAATAGGGTTTAAGTTCAGTATTTCCAATTCCTTATGAATGAAATGAAGAGAAGAAAAAATAAACTACTAGACCTTTTAGCTGGGGGAAATACCGGAATTTTTCTGTGCAGCCATGCACTTCATCAGCACCCATGTCTGTCTACTTCGGTAGAGATTGTTATTAACATCAGCTATTTAACGCGAATTTTTAATTAAATGGAATATGAGAAATTATCATATTAAATTAAATAGCTGATTATAATGACAATCTTTACCGAAGTAGATAGACATGGTTAGGTTAGGTTAGGTTAGCAGGCTGCTGGCAAGGAAGGGTGAAATTTAGAGTCCAGCTCACTTGGATCCAATACAATGATCCCTTTGTGCTACCTGTTAGTTGAAGAGAAGATAGTGAGAGAGGGTGATAGGGAAGGGATAGTGATAGAGAGGACAGGTGGTGAAGGAAGAGATAGAGGAAATCTTTATTATTTTACAACTCTGCTCTTTGCACGCTTTTTGATAATGAAGTGCTGCAGCGCCATCTGGTGTCAAATTAGGCGTACTAAATTTTGAAGCTGTGTTTAGTAGCCATTTTATTGGTTTTTACTTCGCCGATGATTCTGCTACACAACGAAGGAGGGCGCTCTGATATTACATTAGGATTAGTATCAGATGAAGCCGGTATGGGTTAGTGAACAGTGACTATGCCTTCATCAAATGAACTTTCCTACAACAGCTGATACAAAGGGACACTAATGCACATCGGAAAAAGGCATGGTGTTGTTACTTAACGACTGTTGGATAGCGGTGTCGAACCCAGGACCTTGCGGTTTTGTAGTAAACGCCAATGCCACCCTCAAATGTTTGGGCGAGAAGGAAGAAATTTAGGGAAACAAACCACAGTACATTTTTCTTATACAAATATTTCAATATCGATTTATTTGCCTTTAAAATATAAGTATTTGAAGAGGTAAAATCTTTTAAATAAAATTCATCACTTCACTTTGCGAATATCGATAGATTTCAGCTGTATATGTGTGTCGCTCTCAATACAATCGAGAAGTGTAAATACATACTTTAATACATATATCTTTTTCCCATACAAAAGGTTAAATAAAGCTGATAATCAGGGCTATTATGAATAAAATTCCGCGTGAAATTTCTCGCTTTTCCAATTACAATTTTTTGTTTTGTTATTTGCTATTAGTTGGAATTTTTCCCTGGGAAAAATTTCACGTGCAACTTTATTCATGATAGCCCTGATTACTTCTCTTAATTTGTATTAAAAAGTATCGTGTTTTTATTTAAATTTCTTTTCATATTTTGCACTAAAACAGTTGGTCCTTCGATTAGTTCTTAACTGAATGCAGGAACGTCATCGAAACGCAGAATGGGCCTGATTATAATTTCATTAAATCAACCATTGAGGAAATACAACAAGAGTTTCATTAGCAAGCAGAAGTCTGTTTAACACTAATAATTAAAATTAATGTATTTTTAATGTCCAAAAAAAAAAAGTTAATGAACTTGTTTTGGATTTGCCTAAAAATCAAATTGAATTTAAACCAGTTTGAATAAATGAGCTTAAATTTAAGGTTAATAGTATTTTTGTCTGTTTTTTTTTTGAGTTATTGGCTTTTAATTAATTCCAAAACATTTAAGCAGACGTTTGTCATTTTTTATTCGCTGAAGACAGCAAAGTTCTTTATTCATTTACCAGCAGATGAAGATAATAAAAATGTTTTATTATAGTTTATTTAAATAAATACAAAAGAGATAAATTAAAGCTTCCCCCTCGCTCACGCAGTTCTTTGAAAGCCGCTGAGATTTTGCTTTCCGTTGATCAAACACAGAATGTCGTCATGTAATGAAGATCATCACCAGCACCAGCATCATCATCATCAGGGTTTTAATGCCTTCTGTAATCAGCGGTGTTGTTTGTTTTTACTAGTTTTTAAGTTTATTTGCTTTTTCCTCCTTTCGTTTTCTTTTTTTTATCATTTTAGAGTAAATTAAGCCATATTTTTTTTCTTCGAAAATAAATCTCTGTGTCTTTCTGTCTTACAGTCAGTTTAAATGTTGGCTGGGTTTTGTGTTGGTTGCGCGCCAACACTCGTGTTACAATTGCTCTGCTTTAATTTTTTGTTGTTGCGTCTTTTTTTCATTCTTCAAACTGGTTTCATGTTCAGTAATAAACATTAATTTTCTTCTAACAATTGTCATGGTTAATGAAGAGTTTTAAACTCACAGATAAAAGATCTTTTAAGCTTGATAATAACCGCCACATAACACAAGCACATAGAAAAATTCCAAAGTTATATAATGATTTTATTGTTATTTCTAAGAATAATGGCAAAAATCTTTTCTTTTTTTTTTTGTAGTGAAATATAAGGCTACTTACTGGTTTAATATTTCGCAAAGTTATTAGAAAAAGTTTTGTCAAGTTCGTTCGTAAAATAAAGGGGTCATTGTGCAGTAATGTTGAGATATCGTGTCGCAAAATAATTGTCTGTAATCAAGTATTTTTTTTTTGCAGCTGCATAACACTTTTATAAACGTAAGTTTAAAATAATGAAACTATAAAGTTTTTGAATTAAGAAACATTTTTAATAGCCAGCACAGCTGTTTTAATTTTAACTTTTAAGCCCAAATCGCATCTAATAGTGAATTTCGAAAATTCGAATTTAAACTTCTAAATTCTAATTTACACTATGCAAGTGTTATTGCTAAGCTGAAATTGAAATTCCTCAACAATTTTTGAGGAATTTCAAAAATTTTCTTCCCCTCGTCACTCTCTCACGCACAAACTAAGCAGTTTACCAATAAGACTTGCATAGTGTAAACTAGGACTTATACTCGTATATATTATAACTTACCCCCTTATTTTGAACTTTCTAACAAACAAACAAAATTATAACAAATGACAATTTTTACATGTTAAGCAATGTAAAAATTGTCATTTGTTATAATTTTTATTTTGTCACAGAGCTTAGAATACGGGTGTTATACTGAATTTCGAACTTGTAAAAAATAATGCAAAATATATATGTATTTCAGTATACAACGCGAACACACTAACTTTATAAAATAGGCTCGATAAATATATAATTTTATTTTAAAGTTTCGAAAATGCATGTTTAAGTACTAATTTCTAATTTTCAAATTGTTGTAACATAGTTCCTTCACTGCGGTGAAGAGTAATAATATTACGCATTGCATCCGCTGCAGATATCACTTCCTTTCGAAATTTAGTAACAATTTTGAATTTAAAAATTTAGTATTAATTTCGAATTTTCGGAGCTTAGTACTATTTTCAGAATTTAGTTCAAATTTCGTATTTAGTACTAATTTCGAATTTAGTTATAATTTCGAATTTAGTACTAATTTCGAATTTTAGAGACTTAGTACTAATTTTCGAAATTCAATCCTAATTTCGAATTTTAGAAATTTAGTATTAATTTAGAATTTTGGAAATTTAGTACTAATTTCAATTTTTCGAAATTTCATATTAAGTGTCAAATTTTTGAAATTAAGTATTACATATAAAACTTTCGAAATTAAGTACTGCTGTAAATTTCGAATTTCCGAAATAAATAATTAAATGTCGAATTTTCTAGATTTAGTAATAATTTTCGAAATTTAGTCCCAATTTCGAATTTTGGAAATTAACGGCCTGTCCCACGATATCACTAGAAATTGTTCGATCGACAACTTGTATTGCAAACAACAATAACATTAAAAAAATTTTTGTTGTTTTCAATATATGAAGTATTCAATCGAGCGATTTCTGGTGACATCGTGGGACAGGCCGTAAGTATTAATTTCGAATTTTGGAAATTTAGTATTAATTTCGAATTTTGGAAATTTAGTATTAATTTCGAATTTTGGAAATTTAGTATTAATTTCGAATTTTGGAAATTTAGTACTAATTTCAATTTTTTGAAATTTCATATTAAGTTTAGAATTTTTGAAATTCGCTATTTAATTTCACGTTCTTGAAATTAAATAATAAATTTGTAAATTTCGAAATTAAGTATTAAATTTCTAATTTTCGAAATATGTAAATTATTAAATTTCGAATTTTTGAAATATGGTATTAAATTTCGAGATTTTGAAATTAAGTATTAAATTTAAAATTTTCGAAATTAAGTATTAAATTTCGAATTTTCGAAATTAGATGAACACCAACAGAAACATCTAGGTTTATTAGCTGGAAGTTCAAAGCACAGATTTACTACCAGGCGCTACCTGATTAGTGTCTGATTAGAGTAAAAACAACAACGATTTTGTGCACCGGGCTATGACTTTTGGTAATCCTGCTTCTTATATAGCTTCATAACAAAATCTTTTTTTTTTTTTTGCTTTCAAAAATTTCACTGTTTAAATTGTACATTTCTTTATTTAAGCCACTGCTTACGATATTAAACTTCTTGGGGCAAATATTTTATTTTTATACAAATTTTCTAGAAGAATCTTGAAACTATAATTTCTTTTCTACAAACTTTAAATTAGATTGCAGTTGAGAATTTAGCACTGCAAAATAAAAAAAGTAAATATTAATGAAGTTTTCGAGTTCAATTTAGCAAAGAAACTCACAAACAATTCTCTATTATTTTATCAAAAGCCAGCATAATTATGTGGGAGTATGTTTAAGGACTGCCTCGTAGACTAACTCTTGGTTGTTTTTGTGTTAACAACTTTACACCTATTTCAGTTTATTAAGAATGCCACAAAAAACTAACCAGTAACTTTCTTTTTTTTTTTTGTTACTGTTGACAAACCCTTGAGGGCCACACGTCGCCTCGCACAAACTCACACACAAATAGCAGCACAAGAAGTGTGTGCATGTGTGTCCTTATGAAAAAATAGTAAGAAAATCAACAGGACTATAAAAGCAACAACAAATACTACATACTTAAAAAAATATCTCGTAGTACTCGTATCTACCAAACTTAACAAACTTTAGCAACATTAATTATTTTGCATATGAAAGATATTTCTAGGAATGTATGGCGGCAAAAAGTGGGCGTGTAGATGTTTGCTGCTGCTGTAAAATACAAGAGCAGCATCAAATGGTACGAAGGTGTCTGTATATGTATGTATGTATGTATGTGTGTTAATGTTAACACACTAGAAACAAGTACTGAAAGTAGAAAAACTGAAGTAGAAAAACTGAAGTAGAAAAACTGTTTAAATACACGCTATAAATTCATCTTTAAAGCTGGAGAATTTTGTCACAAATGTAAATGTTAGAGGGCGAATATAAATAAGATGTTTGCTTAGGAGTCATTACGCCTAACTATCTCACTTAGAGCTATTACCCTGGCTACAGAATGTAGAAAATTATATTTATAATAGTTACATATATACTATATAACAATTTAAACACTACATGATTCTTCTTTTTGATTTAAAAGTAAAGGAGGAATATTAAATCAACATGAAATAAAGTTATTTCAAAAGGAAAAAAAAAATTCTTTGAAGGTTACTGTAAATCATGTTGAATTAACATTTTTTTTAATCTAGAGTCAAAATGTCGTAGTCCGAGTCGAAATACTCCCAACCACGATAGTTAATTAATTTTTAAGGATTTTTTTTTGCTACGCAATGCACAAATACTGTTGCATTAAATTTAACTTAAATTTTTTGTACATTTATTGCCAAGTTTAAATACATTGTATACACACCCATACATACACACATCCATATGTGTGTATGAATATATGTACTGTTTTTATATTTCTACTTATAATTTTATCAAGTTCCCAACATGTCACACCAGTTATCCTTTCTTACATGTATGAAATATTTATAAGCCAAAAAGTAACAAAAAAAAAAAGAAGAAATATAATTTAGTGAGCAAAGGAGTTCAGGCAGCAACTGCTTGACATTATGAAATGATGATTCGTGGCCGTGCACGAATGTGTATGTGTGCGTAGTTTCCTGTGTCAGTGTTTTAAGTTTTTCTCGCATGCACAGCTTTACAAAATATCCTTTAAACTCGTGCTCAAGTTTTTAACAATCCCCATATATACATACATACATATGTATGTAAGTGTGTAAGAGTTGGTAGAAGGACACAAAAAATATATATATTTTTTTCTATTAAATTATGTCAAACAAGTTGTTAAGGACTCCTTTAATACACAGAGATAAATTGTTATAGTAAGTTTTTTTTCTTTTGCTATTTTCAAGCAAAACATAATAATTATTTTCTATGCAGAAGTAAATTATCTTTGAATTTCACATAGTTATTGTAACGAAAAATTTTATGAAAATTTTCTATATTACTTATGTACAACATGTCTACATATAATTTTCAAGAGATGTGAATTTTCTTTTGTGTGCATTACAAAGAATGCTATTCTATTCATAACAATTTGAAAACTTAGTTATTTTGCTAACAAACAGTTTGTCTGCGATGTGTGTGCACAAGCAATATTATTGCTTTTAACATGGTAACAAAGATTCTTGCCAACCATGCAAAAATTTTGATTTGACATCACATTAAAACAAGTTGAATTAAAGTTTAAATTGTGATGTTATATATTTACTGCATTATTCATAAAAAATAATAATAATTATTCAAATTTTGTACGAAAATCTGTTTTATAAATCTCTCATAAATTAAAAATATTTTTTGTGAATTATACCTTTACCAACATATGCAAAAATGAGAACATGTGCATGAAGTGTACGTTAAAACAACATTTCCATACACTTGAAGCACACGTTATCTTTTTTTTTGCATATGAGAGTTAGTGTTTGTCTAAAAAATATTTAAGGTTGTTGTGGCTACAACGGTAAGCGCGTTGACTACCACATGATGAGTTCCGAGTTCAAATCTTGGATGCACACAAACATTTTTCTGATGCCTGTTGCAATATACATACATACACACGTAAGTTAAATAATTAATAAAATCAATGACTAAATTAAATTCATGTTGTTTCAACTCGAAATAACTTTGATTCAACTGGAAATAACTTTCATTCAACATTATTCTTCATTTTGATTTAACAGTACGGGAATATTAAAACTGCATGAAATCAAGCTGTTTCAAAATGAAAAATTTAATTAGAAAATTACTGTAAATCATGTTGAATTATTATTTATTTATTTATAACATTAGGAGATAATTGCAAATTATAAACTAATGATAAAACGGCCATGGTTACAGGCCGAAAAAGGTTAAATAAACCTTGTTTAAGTAGATTTTGAGTTGAACATTTTTCAGTGTGAACAAGTTGCAAAAATTTTACAACATTCATGTATAACCACAGAGAAAACAGTGCCTACTAAATACCTCATAAAATATAACAAAACTAATAAGAAATCTCTATGTTTTTTTTTTCAATAAGGAAATCTTATTAATTTCATAGAGAAAACCTTTTTGAAAAAATCAAGAAGAAATCTTGCAGTTTTTATGAGGTTATCTTATTGATTTTTTCAATAAAAAAATAAAAAAAAATTGCGTCTTTATTCTCTGTATTTATGTATTTTAATTTAAATTCTATACCCATATGTATGTATGTAGTGTATTTTGTACATGTTATTTATAGCAAAGTCCCGGTTCACACGTTTCAACTTTTGTTGCTCAACTCGTAATTCAGCTGTAAGAAAGACGGAGACGGAAATGCAAGAATCTCTTTTTTTCTTACAGCTGAATTACGAGTTGGGCAACAAAAGTTGAAACGTGTGAACCGGGTGTAACTTACTCACCAAGTATTGAACCAGCAAACTTCAACCTGATAGACAAGCACTCTACCCAATATGCTAACAAGCAGCCTGAATAACCATTGAAATTATTGTGCAAACATTCTTATACAAAAGTGAAAAAGATCATGAAAAAATTGTCTCTATGTCTATTTATAGAAACGTCATAAAATCAAGAAGATTTCCTTATAAAAAAAATTAATAAGATGCTTTACACATAATCATATAGGAATCTACTAAAATCAAGAAGAAAACCTTATTGAAAAAACCAAAAGGGCAACCTAATAAAATCAATAAGAAATCCCTATAGTTTACAATTTATAAGAAAACCTAATAGAATCAAGAAGTTTTTCTCTATGGATTGTTTTTTGGTGGCAAAAAATAACGGAAATTGAGTAAAAAAAGTTGTGAATAATAAGATTTCTTCTTGATTTTATGTGGTTTTCTTCTTGATAAAATTAATAAGATTTACCACATAAAAACAATAAGGAATCTCTATGAAAAAATCGTCGCTTCTTTCTGCTGGGATGCCCCTTAGCTAAAAACCGTTCATAGAGAAAATCTTCTTGATTCTATGAGGCAGTTTTTTCTCTGTGACTGAAATGTAATATTTTTTCTTGGTCTGAGGGTCTATTTCACCAACTTATTTAAATAACAATTTATATTTAAAAGTAATTTTAATTTTTAATATAAAAATTAATGAATTGATATTCAAATAGAATTGGTGAAATCGGCCCTTAATAATATTGCATTTAAAACATAATTGTAGCTTTAATTTTCTTTCCCCCTGTTTGTAGTGCACACTCTCACTCTTGAATCCTTTAATTGCATGTAAACGAGTTTATTTTACATTCCCATATAATTTATATGTATGTTCTACATACATGCATTCATGTAAAGTGTCTCTTTTGTCCGTCCCACAGCATTAACAAAATGAACCTCTGTGTGTAAGTTGTCATACTTTGGTTTTGTGTTGCAAGTAACTCAACTGAAACGAACTGAACTGAACTGAAGTGAGATTTAAATGTAACATAGCACAACAAGGTAAGAAATGGATATTTCAATTAGTTTTGCATATACATTCATTCATATATCATTTGCAAATTATAGAGAAATACATAGGCCCCTATTATGAGCAAATTTCGATCTTCGACTGTAGTCGAAAGTACTGATCGAACGAAATGTCATTTGGTATTATGACGAGCATTCGACAAAGAATGTCGTTATTGTGAATAAAATCGACAAAAAATAGATTATAATTCTTGTTTGTGTACTTAAAAATAAAACTTGTTTAACATATAGATTTTCAAAAAAAATTTCTTATTAAAAAAATCATCGAAAGCTAAATTCTGTTCGATAGAAAATTCGTTGCTCAGCGAAATTTTCGATGCTCATAATATGAATTTAACATTCGATTTTCGATGTTCGATACCCAGCGAAGATCGAAAATCGAATGCAACTCATAATAGGGCCTATATTCTTCATAATTTGTGATACAAAATTTCAAGCTAAATTATTTCGTAAAATACTTAAGGCAGGGGTGGACAAGTACAAGAGATACTCTACAAGAAGACAGAAACTGAAGGCTCAATGTATTTTGCAAATCATTCTTTACCTCAAAAACGCTTTTGAAAGGGAAATTAAAGCAAAATTAAATAAATTTTTAGTGAAATTAAACACTTTCTAATAAACACTAAGCAACGAATTTAGACTTTTTTTTTTTTTTTTTTTTTTTTTTTAATAAAGAGAAGTAACACTCAGGCAATTAATGCCTACTACTATTACTAGGTGTTACCTTCTTTAGGAAAGGGATAGTGATAGAGAAGACAGGTGGTGAAGGAAGAGATAGAGGAGAGCTTCATTCTTTTACAACTCTGCTTTTTTTTTTTTTTGCACGCTTTTTGATAATGCAGTTTTTGCTGCGCCATCTGGTGTCAAATGAGGCGTATTAAATTTTTGAAGCTGTGTTTTGTAGCCATTTTATTGATTATTTTACTTCGCCGATGATTCTGCTACACAACGAAGGAGGGCGCTCTGATGTTACATTAGGATTAGTATCTGCTGAAGTCGGTATAGTTCAGTGACCAGTGACTACGCCTTCATCACTTGAACTTTCCTGCAACAACTGATACGAAGGGACACTAATGCACATCAGAAAAATGCGTGGTGTTGTTATTCAATGACTGTTGGATACAGGGATTGAACCCAGGACCTTCGGTTTTGTAGTCAACGTGCTAACTACTTCAGCCAACGCCACCCTCAAACTTTTAAAAAAACATACGGACTGGATAATATATTAAGGTTCGATAGTACCAACAAAATAGGTAATAAAACTCTATACTCAGTTTTGCAATTTTGGTGACCGAAAACTTCGACAATCAGTACGCCCTTAAAAAAAAATGGTGTCAGCAGTTTTTGGCCAGCAGAGCTAATTCAGACTTGGTCATAGCGCAAAAGTCTCAGTTACCGGACTGTAATGTAAAGTAACTGCAACGTAGGAAGCAGCTGATAGATAGTTTTGTATAAAAAGTTGGTTACGTTACATTACATCCATGATACAATAATATAAAGGTACAACCGTTCTCTCTTTTCGTCGCCATATTAACCTTCTGACGTTTGTGCCGACAATTTTTTACTCTCAAAATTAATGCTACCTTATTAATTATTGAAAAATATTGAAGAATATGTATTTAAATTATAATTATAAAAAAAATTTACATCAGCATAAACAATTGAAGGGAAATTACTAACGGAAAAGCCTCTGAATCAAGGGTGGGACTTTCCCTTCGTACTACTCTGGCTTATTGCTTTACATCAGGTGCGTCCAAGTCATATGCACAATGTGCAAACTTTTTTAAAAGAGCTGTTGAGCTTTCACACCGACGAGAGAACAATTGCCAATCAGATCTCGGCGAGAACAATGCTTCTTAATTTGCAAGGAAACAACAGCACACTTAACAGCTTTCAAAGCTGTTTGCCTCAAATACAATCATCAGAGTATGCCTGCTTAGAGCCTAAAATTATAAGCAAAAGGCCACCCGCGGGCACTTCGTTATGCTCTGTTTTAAACATACATATGTATGTATATATAAACGAATAAACGTATCATGGGTTCTAAGCACTCATTGGAAGGATGAGCAGTTTTGCTAAATGTTAGCCCATGCTCGTCAATGACACGCCTGTGTTAAAATCATGCGTTCTGCACCTAAATTGAACCAATTCATTAGCAATAGAACCCTTGCATTAACTATTTCTTTTGCATGTCTTTTTTTGTTCAGATTATTCAGATGTAGCCCATCAAAAAGCATTAATTCTTACTGTAAGCTGCAATAAATTTGCACACGAAGTGTATGTAAATGTGTATTATATGCATAAAACACGCTCATCCATTCTACATCATATTATACACATGCATATTTCGTTATCCACGTATCCAATTAATACAACATTTAAAAAAATGTTTATTAAACCATAATTTCTAAACTTAAAATTACACATTTCCAAAAACATTCCTAAAAAAAGTTCCCCGTAATTTCATGTGGCAACGTTTTCCTCTCTCTTTACAAAAAAACAGCAATCAAACAATTTTGGTAAAAGTCAAAATTAATTTTATACGTCAAATGTGGTTGTACCTTTATATTATTGTATCATGATTACATCTATGTATATAATCATTTTCATTACTTTTCACATAACAATATCGATCAGCTGTTTCCTACTGTTGCAGTTACTTAACATTACAGTCGGGTAACTGAGCCTTAAGGGTGAGTTTACATCTGGCATTTAATGTGTGACATGTTCCAAAAAAAATCATAACCACTAATTACTAATGAAAAACGGTTTGATTCAGACACGTATTTATTAAGTTAAACAGTTTCATACATAACTAATAGACAATTTTATAGAATCCAACATGATTGGAAACGGTTTAAATCAATAACAATAACATGTCTGAATCAAAGGGTTTTTCATCAGTAATTAGTGGTTACGCTTTCTTGGGCACATGGCACACAGATGTAAAGCCGGCCTAAGAGTCTATTGAATAAATCTTATCGAGAATTTTACGCTAAAAAAATTATTACAGTATCAAGTTCACGATCCTTCAACTAGAAATAACTTTGAATCAACATTTCATCAACATTTAAACTTAACAGTACTGGAATGTAGAATCAACATGAAATACGGTTATTTCAAAAGGAATTTATTTTTCTTGAAGATTACTGTAAATCATGCGGAATTAAAATGAAACACATATGAAGCAATATCCTTGCTGAAAACTTTTAAGTTTTCGTAGATTTTAATATTTTTTTGAAGTTTTAGTTTTTGGAAAAACTTTTTTACCATAAAGTTTTGCGGATCTTTGCTGATATTCCTTATTATCTTTATATCATCGCTAAATTTTCTAAATCGCCGAATTGCACCTGCTTATTTTACAATAACAACCAGAACATTACAAAATGCAAAAGCGACAAAAAATTGTTTTGAATAAAAGGAAAATAAAATTTTTGTTTTTTTTTTTGTTTTCAATTCAAAGAAACTATAAATTCAAAACTGAAAAACGTGCATAAAAACGAAAGACAATCATTTCCAGTAATAATGGTTCAAGAAATGATTCCGTCCAAGTGGAAAAATGAAAATTATATACAAGAAAAAAAAATAAAACATTTTTAAATGCAAAAACCGACAAGATAATGAAAAAAAAAACATCACAAAAAGTTCCAAAGAAAAGAAACTAAAGTGCCAGGAAAGACAAACTGCAGAAGGAAGAAAGAAAAAAACTTGTTTGCAATTTCGTGGCCAATTTTGTGTCAACCACTGGCCAAGACACTGAATGGGAAAAGAAAAAGCAAAAAATAAAACAAAATTAAGAAAAATAACATTGCAAGGAAAAAGAGAAAAAATGCTGAATGCAACAGTTAAAGTTTTCTGGTTCTGCTTTTGCAGAATGAATGTCAATTGTTTTTGCAATGACTCTGGGCTTTTTTCTTGCACCGTTGGCTTCGGCTGCGGTGTTGCTCGCCGGCCACTCGGCTGTTACGTTCGCCTGCCTGCAATATCTTGTCTTGTTTTTACTGTTTGCTGCAACTAAACTGCTGCTGCAACACTGATGACAATAAATGGTATGTTGCATATGCGTGTTGCAATGCTGTTTTTATGTTTTATTATTTAAAGAAAATTGCACACAAAACTTTAACAATTTTTCTTTTTACTCTTATTTAATATAAAAAAAATAGAAATAAAAAACTTACACACTATGGCTTAGTTTTAGCTCGAGTGCTCGTACATATAAAATGCCTTGATGAAGAGAGTTTAAAAGAAGAACCAACAACGTACATGCATACATACATACGTTGTACATATTTATTATGTGATGTGTTGCATATGATAAGCAGACGAACTGCTTCTGATGAAGTGCAGACAGCCCACAAATGACTTTTTAAAGGTTTGAAGAAAATGTATGATCTTTTTTTTTGCTGTTTCCTTAATTTTATTTTCATTTAAACACTTAATGAGTTTGAGGGATTAATGTAAAAAATGCAACAACAAAAAAAAAACCCAAGGTGGAAATAAAATATGTGATAAGCGGAGTGCTAAAAGCAACAGAGTTGCTCTTAATCAGTTTGAAGGATCGTGAAAATAAACAAAGTAATTAATTTTATTATCTTAAATGAAAGGAAAACGTGTTGTATGTAATCAATCAAAGAGATTGGTTAATATTTAAGAGGGATTTATCTATTTGCAACATGTGCCACTTCTGCTTCATGTATTGAAGGATTTAATTAAATAAGTATTCATATTAACAATATTGCATTTATGTATATTTTAAAATTTAAATGCATTAATAATTATAATTAGATATAATTATAACTGCTCAATTCACAACCTATTGCAGGTGTCGTAGTTCGTACAAACATTGTTGCTAATTTCTATGTAAACATTTGTTTATATAAAAATGTTTTTATTGAAATTACCAACAACTCATTAACGAACTACGACTCCTACAATAGGTTGTGAATTGGGCAAATATTTTCTGTAATATTTACTCAACTCACAAGCTATTGCCGGAGTTCTGGGTCGTACATTAACAATATTGCTTATAAACAAATGTTTATAAGGAAATTAACAACAACATTTATACGACCTACGACTCCGTAAATAGTTAGTTAATTTAGCAAATTATTTTTTCTGCAAAGTTATAGTCAAATAAAAATGATTTTGAAATTTACTCGTAAGTGTGGCAGGAATACATCCTTCTTTAAAAAAATTAAAATAAAAATACCTTTTTCAAAAATAATGAGATTTCCAACAGAAATTTAAAGCATATCATTTGTAAAGACATTATTTTCTAAAAAAAAGATATGCTTATTAAAAATTAAAATTTTATTAAAATTTAAAAAGAATAGAAATACTACTTTTTTAGGAGAAATATTTTCATTACATTTGGAAGTATGTATAAGTATAAAATTTTCAAGTATAAAAATTTCTTTCTTTCTTCAAAATTAAAAAAGTACTAAAAATGCTACTTTTTCTTAAAAGGCAATGGGCCCTATTATGAGCAAATTTCGATCTTCGACTGTAGTCGAAAGTACTGATCGAAAGAAATGTCATTTGGTATTACGACGAGCATTCGACAAAGAATGTCGTTATTGTGAATAAAATCGACAAAAAATAGATTATAATTCTTGTTTGTGTACTTAAAAATAAAACTTGTTTAAAATTTAGATTTTCAAAAAAAATTTCTTATTAAAAAAATGCATCGAAAGCTAAATTCTGTTCGATAGAAAATTCGTTGCTCAGCGAAATTTTCGATGCTCATAATATGAATTTTTCGATGTTCGATACCCAGCGAAGATCGAAAATCGAATGCAACTCATAATAGGGCCTAATATATACATTAGAGTGGCCGTTAGTTGTATAGAGGATTTTTTTCTTGATTTCTTTTATTCTCACCCCCATTCAAAAATGGGCTTTAAGGCCAACTTTGATGGGCCGACGCACCCCCTAAAACACAACTTATCGGTATGAAATTTTTTTGTATTTTTTTTTTACCTAAAACTGAACCGATTTGGGTGGTGAGAGTAGAAGAAAAAAAAAAACGGCCACCCTAATATACACACATATACATATGTATATGGACATTTCTCCAAGAAATTCCACTTTTTTTTCGCGTGTGACAGCAAGAAATTAACCTTGTATTTCTGAACAACGTGACTCGATTTTTCTTGAAATTTTAATTAACGTAGAGCTGCTGACGGCCTACACAAATATATAAATAAGTACAAAAAAAAGTTTCGTTTTCCTTGAACAAAACAAGCATATTTTCTGGTGTCGCACGCTACAAAAAGTTGACATTCCTGTGGAACTGCCCCCCATATGTATATTCTTATTTCTAGTTTTAATAAATTAAGCCCTCATATCTATGCAAACTTTATTATACTTTATTTTAGCTACAATAAATTTATTGTTTTTTTAGTACCAAATGTACTACTTTTTTTTTTATCTCAAATATGAACTCGAAATAATTTACTTATAAAAAAAAACAAATACATAAAACATATAAAAATCCATTAGATGTATAAATTTCAATCCCTTGTTCAAATTATAAGGTTTTTGTTTTAAAAAAGTACTAAAAATACCTTTTCTCAATAATAATAATAAGTAATATTTTTTTTTTGTTTGAAATTTATTTGCAGTTTTTGAAAGTCCTGAGCATAAGATAAGAGGTTTGTGACTGTTTAAAATTTGTGTGGTTGAAGTCTACTGACGATTTGTTACAGCAACAATGAAATGCATATAGACAATGCACAGTGGCGTGAAATAAAAAAAAATAGTAAAAAGTCCGCAACTTTTGAACTAGTGAACCGATTTCGATGAAACTAACTGTTTTGGAAAGAAGAAGTTTTCAACTTTTGGGAAAGTATATTTGGAGGCACCCTGTTGTAAGACAACAAACAAATCGTCAGTAGACTTCAACCACACAAATTTTGAACAGTCACAAACCTCTTATCTTATGCTCAGGACTTTCAAAAACTATTTGAGAATTAACAAATAATATTTTTAGGGTTCCGTACACCAAAGGTGAAAATGGAACCCTATTGTTTTCGCTACGCTGTCCGTCTGTCCGTCACAGTGTATTTTCTCGAGAACCGTAAGAGCTACGGACCTGAAATTTGGACAGAGTGTGTAGAACCTTGGCCGCTACAACAACAAATACATGAGAGTTGGAAATTAAAGGGTGTGCCAAAACGAGCAACGAAAAATGTTAAAATCCCATGTAATATACATACAATTGTATGTATATGTACTTGAAATTTGTAAAGTTAGTGTATTTTTATACAGACTACAACAATTAACACTAAAATTTAAAAAAATTTTAATTAAAGGGTGTACCATCAGTTAATGTAATTTCGACTATATAATTTTGATAACTTGCTGTATCTTGGAAACCGTAAGAGCAAACTTCTTGAAATTTTCATAAACGGTAAAACAAATAAATCTCAAAGTTATAAAATCGCCAAACCGAAAAAAAATCGCCAAAATCAAAAAAAATCGCCAAAACGAAAAAAAGCACCAAATTAAAAAAAAATTCTAAATCGAAAATAAATCGCGGAAAACCGGAAAAATCGCCAAAATAAAAAAATCGCCAAATTTAAAAAAATCGCCAAAATGAAAAAATCACCGAAATGAAAAAAATCGCCAAAATTTAAAAAATCGCCAAAACGTGAAAAAAACGAAAAATAATCAAAAAAAATTATTTCAGCTGAAAAAACGTAAACAAACACTGTATTAAAAAAATGCTCAAAGCCCAACGTACGGAACCCTTCGTGCGCGAGTCAAAGTCGCACTTTACTGAATTTATTTTAAATCACAAAAGAAAAATAATCGTACAAAATTTCATAAAGATCGGTAAAGCCTTTTCGGAGGAGTTCAATTACAAACACTCTGCCACGAGAATTTTATATACATACATACATACATACACATATAGAAGATGATAATACAGTACTCAGGTAATACGGTGCTAGGGTATTACGGTACCTCTCAATGTATAATTCTCGTTCTTATCTGTCGTTTAAAATGCTACTCAAACGAGAATAGACCAGGGGCCAAATTACGGCACTCGTTATGGAACGAAATTAAGAAAAATTTTAATAGAGTTTATATGGAACTATTTTTAAATTTCGAATGGTATTAAATGCCGTAATTTGCCCCCAGAATATTTTTAGTTAAAGAATAATACCCGTAATAAAAAAATTTCATTAAATTGGAATATTTTTAAAAAACGTACTACTATTTCAAAAATGTCAACACATAATAAAAGATTACATTTGAACAAATCGTAAAATATTTTTATATTATGCAACATTTTAATTTAGAGTTGTTTAAGTTTAATTAAGATTTATTTAATATTTCCAAGCAAAAATGCACATGACTTAGACCACTTTCATAATTAAGGGCATATAAATATGAACATATGTAACTGATTAGACACAGTGTGATAAAATGTACGTCTATTTAGGCAGGAATAATATGCACTTCTTGTGATTATACGTATGGAGGGCACCTACACTGAATTGTGGACAAGACATTCGTCTGACTGCAACCTTCTGTGTGTACTGCGATACATACTTATGTAAGTATTTTTCTTGCAAGAGTATTGCTCTGTATTACATCCCTTACAAGAATCGTAAAATTAATTCACAATATAAACTAAATTCTTTAAAGCCTTTTAATTGATTTTTAACAAAACTACTCTTTAATATAATTTTTTCTTAAGATCACCTAATTGCACTTTCTTATACATATTTCATTTTTTTTCTTCAAACAACATGCACTTGCACACAGAGTTACCGTAAGTGGCTTTTTAGTTGGTGTTGTTATGCGTTTCTGCCACTTTATAAATGTCCCTTTTTGTTAAAAATTTGATTTTTTAATTAAAATATATGAATGGCCTATTTCCCACCTGCGAAAGAAAACGTTCGACTTAAAATTTATATTGAAAACAACAATAAAATATGAAAATTTGTTTTTTGTTTTCAATATAAATTTTAAGTCGAACGTTTTCTTTCGCAGGTGGGAAATATGACATATGTACGTCTCAAATAAAAAACTTTAGACGATTTTTTGTTAATATGTATATATTTTTAAAGTAACGATCAAAGGAATAATTAAAAAAAACCCTACTGAAAAGGCAATTTAAAAGTAATGCACTATATAAAGAACGAGAGTTCTTGAATTAATTTTGTATGGTAATTGCAATGATCACTTTTCCAATAGCATTTCTTTTTGTTCAACGGTAACACTGATTGTATGTTGCTGTTTTTTTTCTGTTGCAGAAAACACAAATAACAACAACATGCTATATGCATAGAAACAACAACAACACTGCATAAAATCAGCAATATGGAGATTATTTATAGCAAAGTGTATCAAACACTTTCATTTATAGTAAATTTTTTCTTTACATTTACATACCTTTTTCCTTTAATTTAATGATATTCTTGACAATTTCATTAATAATTTTATATTCAGGTTATTAATTAAACATTTAGCTACACTTATTCACAAATTTCGAGGTATTTTAACACTTTTTAACATTTAAAAATTATTTTTTAATAGAGGAACACAATATTCGATGCGTAACTTGCGAAAATTTTTTGAGAATGAAATAAAGTGCAAACAGTTTGGAGGGAATCTAAACGCTTTAGAGTTGCCAGTTAATCGATAGTCGCTAAGTAGAAGGATTTTGTGCGTTCATAAATATCCGAGTTTATTTTTATGGGGAAATATAGTGGTTTTATTTAGCTTTATTATGTATGTATGTTAATCGTTACCTTAATATAGAAAGGACCTAAAATAAACCTTCTCCTGAAAACTTTAATTTTTGTCGCTTACGATTAAATCGAAAATAAGATTCGATATGTAGTATGTATAGCCGATAACCAAAAATGATTTAATTTATTTGATAAATTTCCAAAAAATATAAACTGTGAGTTTCATTTATGTTCCACGCAAATGCTGTATTCAATTCTTCTTCCATAATTCATTGTTACTCCACGATGAGTAGCAACGTTTACAAAAAAGCAATTATAAATATATTTTATGTTTAAAAGTCGTGTTAAAAACTTATTAAAATACTTTTTCCTCAAAAAAAATATAAAAGAAACAACTTGAAACTAATTTTAACTACTCACAGAGAATATCTACTCTGCAATTTACAGTCTATTACCCTTAAACTGGCAAAAATAAATTCTTATGCGTAAATTAAAACGAAAACCGAAAACAGCAACACCAATAACAAGCAAACAAACTTTATGTTGTTGAGGATAAATGAAGAACGGACTTTCATGTTTTTAATACTTTATAGATTTGCATCAAGGCCTATTTATCAGGTCAACGCAACTCTACAAAAACACAGCAATACAAAAAACAACTTTATGTTTAAGTTGTCAGAAACACACACAAACATGAACTAAAGTATATGGTGCAAATAACTTTTGACAGCTCAAACAAGAAAACAAACCTTAAAAACAAAAATCATCGTGAGAGTTGCGTTGACCTGATAAATAGGCCTTGATTTGCATAAATTTCATTTAAAGTTTTTTTTTTTCTTTATTTCAACTCATTTCTATGGACCAGAGAAGAAGAAGATGCAGATGAACTGAAGCCTTTTTTCCTCTGACTTCTCTTGGAACAACAAATTGCATGTTTGCCGGTCAGTTTTTCGTGGCAAACGAAATGGAAGGAAGAAACAAATAAAATAAAACATATTAAAAATAAAATATTTATGAGGATAATTTAGCGGAAAAGCTGTATATTTCGGCAAGAGTTTGAAGTAAAACAAAGCGTTTTCATCATGATGCTTTTCTAAATAAGACAAATACTTTAATGATTTTATTATAAGTTGGGCTAATAAAAGCAAACAGAAAGACAGAGAGAAAAATGTTGAAAATTAAACATAATATTTGCCTTGTTTTAAATAAATCCTGAATGCAGGAACAGGACAACTGCTAAATAGTCAATCTGTATATAAACAGTTTTAGCAAATGGAAAATGGATAACAGTTAAACATTACATGATTGACATTTATACAAAATTAATTTCAAATAGTTGTCTTTATGCTGTCACTGTATTTAATTACAGTCAGAGGGAGGAAAGAAGAAAATGTTGAGCTTTCTATTTGTTTTAACGACTTTGTTATTTAGTGAGAGCCCCCAATACATCTGTCACTGTCCTCCCCCTTTCTCAAAACATTGTCGCCACTAAACTAACAAACGAAGGAAAACTAAATTTCCTCCTCACCCTTTAATTATAGCAAAAGGAAATAATTTTGATGAATTTTTTTTGGTCAAACAAATTAATTTAATTTTAAACTACAAGCCAAACTATTATCTTTTAATGCATTAAATGTACTAAGTTTTTTTTTCTCTTAAATCTTATTTATTCACAGTTTAATTTAATTGAAAACTGATATGTTTATTGCTTATAAATTCTATTTTTAAATAAATATTTATTTCTTCCTGCTGTTTATTTGAATTTTTTTATAAGCCTTTGTAATCGTAGCTCTGAACTTTTGTGTTTATATTTAGTAAATTTTTTTTTTATTAATTTGTTGATTAACTCTTTTTTATATTAAATTTGTTCTCAATTTTATTTTTATATGTGCATATGTTTTTTTATTGTTCAAATATAAATATTTATACGCTGCAGCGCTGTTGTCATATTGTTTTTTCAATTACGAGTATAAAGAGTTTATACATAACAGAGAAGCGCAATGAGTAGTGAAAAAGTGAGTAGAGTTGAATCATGAATTATAATTTCTTGCACTTATGCGCACTCATACTTTTGAAATGTTGTCTATGAATTATATTCACTCGAAATTTTGAAGTGCGCATCGAACTCATACTTAGCAATATTTATGACGTTGTTGATTTCGACTCTGCTTAACTCAATGCCTATGGACAATGCAAAATAAGTATGATTCACAATGCAAACTTACGAGTAGCATACGAACATTAAAGTTCTCATTATTAGGTTATCTGTTTCTCTCGCTTTTTTTCCTTTTTTTTTTTTGCAGAAATTGAAAAACAATCCCTATTTACTGCTATTGTATACTACTTGCAAACTCTTTAATGACTAAACTTTTAAATAAACATACATGCATGAGTTGAGTGAGCTGAATCAATGTGAGTAGTATAAGTATTTCCCTGAAATTATAAATCAAACTGAGATGATTTACATATGAGTGTGAGTGTGGTATGACTATGATGTTGACGTCGCATTCATATTTATTTCAACCTATACTTATAAATCAATGTCATGGTGAGTATGCGTAAATCCGAGTAGTTGATTTTAAATGATGTCTACTCACTTATATTTAAAATTTTATGAGTCAGTATGAATAGCGAAAATGTGAAGCATTGCCAATCTCTGATACATACTTTGAGTTCACTATTCATTTAGTTGCAGTGAAAAAAAAAAATTAACTTTTATGAGTTTCAATAGAAAATATCGAATTATGGATGGCTTTTATGCCCTTAATTTGCTTCATTTATGAGCGTTTGTATGTATTTTTATTCCAGTAATTTATTATGACTGACAGACAGACTTTTTTTCTTAGTACATAATGGTTTTTTAATTTTTCGTTTTCCCTTGCAGCTGATTTTTTTGTCTGTTATCAATTAATTCTGTCGTTGGTGTTTTATTTGCACCAACCGAAAATATGTTTTTAGTTGGGATTTTTTTATCGATAAAATAAACAAAAATAAGGGAAAAAAGAGTCAAATCCAAAGTGATAATGTGGAACCGACTTTGATGTGGCAGTTTTACAGTCTGTTTTATTAGTTTTTGTTTAAACAAAAAAAAACTTGTGTGTGTGTTGCAGTGTGTGGCATGTTTAAGTTTTTATGGCGTAAAAATATATGAGTATTCAACTAGAAAATAAATATTTATAATTTAATGTTTACTTTTTAAGGTTGAAATATAATTTTTTTTAACAACAAAAAAAAAACAGTTTTTCAATTATATGGAAGATTAAACAAAACTAAAAAAAAATCAGCTGTAGTAAAATATGTACACAGAAAAAATATACAATGTAAAATCACCATGCAAAAATTTTGATTTCAAATCATATTAAATTTACAAGAAACAATATCTTGTGTGTTAGTGTTTATTTGCTTTGTTCATAGCTGCAATACACTGTTGTGCTTAGTTGTGTGACTTATAGTTGGAGGGCCGCAGGTTGGATTCCTGGAGACAAGTCAAAGTAGCTTCGCAGTTTGTATTTTTTTTAACTATATTTTTTCTAATAAATTTTATGTTAAATGATCAGTTAAATAAGGTTGAATTAAAGCTTTATTCATGATGGTATATATTTTGTGTGTATCTACGCGATGCGCTCCTAGTTCAAATCATGCCCGGGGAAGCCAATTATATATGTACGTACACAAATTTTTCTGTGCTGCGATTAAGTAACTTTTAACGATCCGACAATCGTAATTTTTGCCTATACATTTTGTGGCTGCAAGAACGACTGTGTGATTCTGTAACTTCTTTTTAACGATAGTACTCAGCTGATATTTTGTGTTGATTTTTGTCGATAAAATTAACAGCACATAAATTATTGTCGCTTAAATAACGACACAGCTGACATTAACCTACAGCGAATATCGTTAAAAATGTTACTGAATAGCAAATTCGATTAATTTTCGTTATAATTGTCTTAACGATGCGATTATCGGTAAAAAAAGTTATTGAATCGCACTACTGATGTCTGTGTATATAATTAATAAAATCAATGTCTAAATTAAATTAAATTGGGTCTCCGAGTGGAGGTGCGGTAAAGCACCGCCCTTCCTAATCTAACCAACTTGAAAAAACTTTTGTTCAACATGCTTATTTGTGGTATTTCAGTATCGAATTTACTTGAAATAACTTTCATTCAAAATGATTCTTCATTTTGATTTTAATAGTACGTAAATCTTAAATCAACATGTAATAAAGTTATTTCAAAATGAAAAATTAATCTTTGAAGATTACTTTAAAAATCATGTTAGATTAGCATGAAGCAAAATCATTGCCGAAAAAGGTTAAATTAACCTTGTTTACGTAGATTTTAAGTTGAAATTTTTCAGTGTGTATGTGTATGTGTGCATTTATTGAAGGCTATACCTTCACAGGGCCATTAAAATTACGATATAAAATATTATCGAATTTTTGACAAATATCTAATAGTTAAAGAAAAGTAGTTATCACATTTCAAGGTTATAAATTTAAAGGCTTACTTAACCCACTTAACGTTCCTTATACATAAAAGTTTGAAAGGCAGCATCAAGTTTCTTAAATAATATTGAATTTTTTTCGACAAAAGTTGCTTTTTCCCTCAAAAATATTTTCTAACTTATTTTTATTTAAATTTTTTTTTTTATAATTTAAATTTAATGATGTTATCCTAATTCTCTAAACTAGGTATAATTTCGTAATAATTTTTTTTTCACTTTAATGACTTAAACCGCCCAAATATATCATTATCATAAATAATAATTAAAGCTTTTAGCTTGGTATCTAATTTTAACACTAATTTGTTGATAATTAAAAACAAAATAATTTTTGGGAAATCTCATATCTCATCATGTTAAAAATAATAAAACCAACCAACCAACTTTGCCGCTAAAAGCGTCAAGGGAACAAGATTATTAAGTTTTGTACACACTGGTTTCTACTTTTTTCTTTCTTTTTTCATTTTTCAAAGAAACATGAAACATAATTTATATAAATTAAAGCAAAACAACAATCTTAAACAAGGTCATTATTTTGGGTCATAATTAGTGTGATAATTATGTTAACAAATTTTAAAGCCCGTCTTTTTGTAGAAAATTTTACGAAATAGAAAAACCGCAAGACAACAACCGCAGTTTGTTACGCTTTATGTTACTCAGAAAAAATAGCCCTTTTTTGATTTATAATAATATGTTTAATAGTTGTTTGAAGGCTTATATTCATAAAAAATAAATCAAAATGTATTTGAAATCTATTTTAAGAAAATTTTATAAAAATAATTCTGCCAAGAAAAAACCAACTTCAACGCAAAGATTTGATAGAACATTTTCGAAAAAAAAATTATGGGATCAAACAGGAAGTAAAATCTTTCAAAAACAAATTGCTAAGTTTCGCAGCAATAAAAAAAAAGAATTTTTTACAATCGGTCTAAAATGTACCGAATTCAAAAGTAACGATGTCAAAAAAGAAATACCGACAAATACCGATAACCTCCTCCTTTTTTTGAAGTCGCTTAAAATTTTTTAAATAAAATACATTTCAAGCTTATTTTAAATTTTGTTCTTTTTTATATCAAAAAACCTGCAAACTGGGTTTCTGTTAAGGCCAGTACTGATTTTTTTTATGTGATGATGTGTTATTTAGAAGAACCGGTTTTTAGTTTTTTCTTTGTCCAACAGGTTTTCGATTTTTTTAATCAAAATCTATTATCTGTTCTCAGGTTTTCTGTAAAGCCAGTCTTGATGTTTTTGCTTATAAAATTTTTCTAGTTTTTCTATTAGCAACGAGGTTTCGGGATCTTCAAGGTTTTCAGTTTTTTTTACATAAGAAAACAGGATTTAAATTTTTTTTTATAAAAAAACC
This sequence comes from Tachina lurida, assembly GCA_944452675.1. Lineage (NCBI taxonomy): Eukaryota > Metazoa > Arthropoda > Insecta > Diptera > Tachinidae > Tachina > Tachina lurida. The sequence continues at coordinate 9,748,982 of OX101754.1, read as the reverse complement.
TGTTCTCAGGTTTTCTGCGAATCCAGTCTTCGATTTTTTTTTGCTTATAAGCATTTTCCAGTTTTTCTACTAGAAACAAGGTTTCAGGTTCTTTAATCAAGGCCCGGCTTTTAGAAAATCGGGTTTAAATTTTTTACATAAGAAAACAGGTTTTAAATTTTTTGACAAAAAACCGGGTTTTTATACAAAAAACCTTTTTTCAGATTTTTTACAAATCCATTCTTTGATTTTTTTGCGTATTAATTTTTTCTAGTTTTTCTATTAGAAAAACAAGGCTTTCAGTTTTTTAGCATAAGTAACCCGGTTTTAAATTTTTTGATAAAAAAAAACCGGTTTATTATACCAAAAATCTGTTCTCAGGTTTTCTGCGAAACCAGTCTTCGATTTTTTTGCGTATAAATTTGGTCGCTTTTCTATTAGAAACAAGGTTTTAATTTTTTTTACACAAGAAACCCGGTTTTTAACTTTTTACACAAGAAAACAGGATTTAAATTTTTGTTAAAAACCCGGGTTTTTAGACAAAAATCCTGTTCTCAGGTTTTCTGTGAAGCCAGTCTTTGTTTTTTTTTTGCTTATAAAACTTTTCCAGTTTTTCTATTAGAAACAAGGTTGTAGGTTCTTCAATCAAGGCACGGCTTTTAGTTTTTTACATAAGAAAACCAATTGTAAATTTTTTACACAAGAAATCAGGTTTTAAGTTCTTTGACAAAATCCGGGTTTTTGAAGACAGTCTTTGATTTTTTTGCTTACAAGTTCTTTACAGTTTTTCTATTAGAAACAAGGTTTTAGGTTCTTCAATCAAGGCCCGCCCGGCTTTCAGTTTTTATTACATAATTTACATTTTTTAAATTTTTTACATAAGAAACCCGGTTCAAATTTTTTTTTATAAAAAACCGGTTTTAAATTTCTTAGCACAAAAACAACCTGTTTTTGTTCGGACGGTTTTCAGTTTTCCACTGCTTAAAATTTTGTTAAAATCAAATTATTCGTTCCATAGATATCGTTGAGGATAATTTTCGGAAAGAGCTTTATAAATTTATCAGCCATGTTCTGTACCTACACCGAATCCGAGTAAATTTCTCGTTTTCAAAAAATAAACAATGAGCACATTGGTGTGTTTTAAATCATACATACTAAATTATTTTAAGATATGATATTTGAAGCTCTAAAAAATATAAAACTACAAAAAAGACTGAACAAAATTCGCTATTAGTGGATTTAATTTTTCTAAATCGAACGTTTTTAAATCGAATCGATTTACAGAACAGGCAGCTATAACTGCAAAAATTTTTGCCAAATTAATTTTTAATATTAAGTTTTTAATTACTAAAGCGTATTACTCTGTTCACAATTTCGTGCGAAATGCTGCCAAACTACATATAAAAGTCTTTGGTATAAAATATTTGCGAAATAAATTCGCAAGAGTAGTACTCTGTTCTTGGTGTGAAAAACACGGAAAATCATGTCTTTCCATGCAAAATTAATCTGGCATCATTTTAGTTTAGCTGCGAAACAACATGAGCAGTACTTTTTTCGCACGGAATTTTAACAATGTTGCATACTTTCAAGCAATAAAAGCGAGAAATTTATTTAAAAAACCGCGAGTTGGGCTACATTTAGTACATGTCAAATTTTTCACGCGAAATAACGAATGGCACTGAAAATTTTTCACAACTTCGAACAGAGTACCATGCTTAAGAATGGAATGGAAAGCTTTGAGCTTGAAATGAGCAGGAAGCTGCAAGAGTGGTCTGCAAAAGGTCAATCGTGTTCCATAATTTTTTATGTATAAATCGTTCACGTGACACTTGTTGTTTATATCATCAATTTTTCAGCCACAATTCAATTTTCAATTTTAGTAACAATAACTTTTGATATACATACATACATACATACATATCGACCGATAACCGCCAAAAAAAGATTAACCGACACATTTTTCGCATAAATTTTTTTTTTTGACAAAAATCGATTTTGGTCAAAAAATTAAATTCGAAAATTATGTCGCTTAAGCTTTTTTTGGCGGTTAATTTTTTGTTAGGTAAATGGTTTTTCATTTAAGCTTACGATATGCACTCGTATAATATTTTTCAGCTTTTTTAAATAAACTTTTAATGACATTTTTATTTAGTAGGTATTTAGCTTACACACAACCTACTTTTTCCTTAACTATTTAATTAAAGATGCACTCACTTATCTAACATCTATGTACATACATAAATATTTTTATCTAAATTTTTAATTAACAAATGTGTGTCAAAAATTCTTATACAAAGTACCTCAGTTTTTCTATTTGTTTAAGCATAAAGCGGACGGAAATCACTAAGTACCTTCATTTTATTTAATTTTTTCTTCTATTTGACTCTTTCAAAAGTTTATGATGCTTGTTGATTTGTGATTTTTTTTATGCTTCCTCCAATAAAAAAATAATATTTTCTTAACAATTTTTTGCTTCTTCTAACGTTTGTTTGTTTGTTTGTTTGTTTTTTTCTTCTTTGATGTTTTTTTTTTTTAGTTAGCAATTGCAAGCGAGGAGCAACATTTTTGTGTTGACAATTACTTGGTGTTTTCATCATCAAGCTTTAACGTCTTGTTGTTGTTGTTGCTGTTGTTGCTGCTGTTGCCGTTTTCATTTAAACTTTATGTTTATGATGTTGTTCTTCTGTTGAACATTAGTATTTATCAAACAAACAACCAGCAACAAACAACAAGGAAAAAAAAAGAGCCAAGAAAGACAGTTTACATTCCGTTTTATGGTTGTTTGCTTAGTTTTTATTTTATTTTATTTTCATTTTTATAGTCTGCTTTTTATGATGGTTTTTTTCTTTCTTCTCAGCATATGCAAAATAAGCGAATATGTTTATTATAGGTTTTTAATGTAAAATTTCAAGTTAACATATATGTATATAAAAACGTTTATGTCACAGATAATCGTACATATGTATGTGCAAAATTTTATTTCCAAGTATTTGCTGCATATGAACAGTGGGCTCGCTGGCTGGCTGAGTTTGAGCGCAATGTACATGAATATGTTGCACTTGTATTTATAAAAATATGTATTTGCCATAAAATTGAGTCATATCTCTTGATATTCAGATAAGCTTCATCAATTAAACACCAGCAATTGCTCAAAATTTAAACCCGTTTAAGGGTTAATTTCGTATTCATTCTCAATTTTATTCTGGGAAATATTTCCCATGAACAAAAACTTGTGAACAAAATTAGAGAATAGTATACTGACACAATAACAACGCAAACATTGGCGATCACAATTTTAGGGAAAGCGAACACATTTCACATGAACTTTTATTTAATTTTATTTAAGCGAAAACCTGCGGGGAAAATTTTTGTGGAACACTAACTTTTTAACGATCCCCGCTATGGTCTTTTTCTGTCCCTTACCTAGAAAGTGGTCATATAGGCAGCACTGGCAGTCGTAAACATGTTCTAGAAAAATACTTGCCATTCTATTCTATTGTAAATATTTAATTTAGAAAACGTATGGGTCGCTTATGTATGGCACTTGTCAACTGGCAACCCAACTATAATTAAAAATAGTATTACATATGTCTGGCAAATTCTTCCAGTTGCCTGAAAGCCATACCACAAAACAACAGAAGTGTCACGAGACGAAAGATAAGGGTATTTTTCTGTTTGTCTCGTTTTCACTCAAATTTTGTCGTGCAATAAAATTACAACGTTTTTTATTAGCTGTGTTAATTGGTAAGTAGTAATACACTACAGTATCAAATACACTATAGTTTTTTCTTTTTTCCACGAATTTTAAAAAACCTGATTGCGTTTTTTATCTGTCAAAAATTCTCATGCCCATACAATTTGCATGAAGCAAACCGTATGATAATTTATTGTTCTCATCGTATGATAATTTATTGTTGTTAAAAATAAAAATTATATAAAAAAAAATTTTGATGAAAAGTTGATATAAAAAAAGCGGTAAATTTACCCACGAAAATCTTTTAAGTGAATTAAAATTAGACTTCAAGGACGTTTATGGTAATGTTCAATAAAGGGCAATATAAATTATAGTTCGCCGCTGCACTTCTCCTGCAAGATTCAATCAGACGTGCCATGCCATAATGAAATAGCCATAACCAGTGCCAAAACCATAAATATATTTACTTCATTTATTGGTGCTGTCTGGTATAACCATACGAAACAGCTGTTCGAACGAAAGTTATGGGCAACACTGTACTTGATTTTAGGTGACTAGACACAGAAACAGCTGTTTATGTTTTCAACAACAGATATGTCTAACCACCAAACAGCTGTTTATGGTTGCGACGATATACCAAAGTTCAATTGGTTTCTATGATTACAGCTATGGCGTTATGTCAAGTCAACTATAATCAAATAAAGTGTTGCCCATAAGTCTGGCTCGAACAGCTGTTTCGTATAGTTGTGGTACGTTTAATTGAACCTTCATTAACGACAAAGAAACTGATTTTTTTTTGTCAAGCTGGAGATGATCAAACAATCAGCCGTCAAATAAAAATATCAAAACAAGCATTTGTACGCTCACATATTTTCTCTCAAGCAACTAGGACTATAGCCGTTTCCAACATACAAGAGCATCTTTACTTCGTTTATGCAAACAACTAAAATACGCTACATCTTAAAATAAAAAAGTACATGCGTATCAAACGCATTGACTCTTTCCCATACTTTCGGTCTGAGTATGTTTACACTCAGGCTTTGGATGTTTCACGGAAAACAAGAAATACGCTGATACTCCGGATATTTCTTCATCATTCGTCACAGTATACATACATTTGTGTATATAAAATGGAATGGAAAATGTGTGGGATGTGTGTGTGTGTGTGGATGTTTGAAAACGCTCTTTATGTGTGTATATAAAATAGCCCTGTATATACGCAGGTGTAGCCGATTAATAGTCAGAGTATTTTTATAATCATGCGCGTAGTTAGTTACTGTCGTTGTTATGCGTAATTTGAAAAATGTGTATAAACATAGTTTTTGGATGTTTATAGTTATACGTATTCGGTTTATTGTATATGAGCGTGTTTTTTAGCTGTACGCATTCACGGTTGTTTGACGACCGAAAATCAAAGAGTACTTAAGACGATACCTTTGTCATTCCCTGGTCTGGATTCAATTCGTTTCATATATTAATCTTAGATTATTTATTTTTTTCTTTATAATTTTCTTACTTTTGTTCCACTGTTTGATATAATTTAACCTTCTGACTCCTACGAAAAATTGCAAATACTTTTAAATGTACTTATGTACATAATATTTTTTTTTTAATTTTTGCTTAAATAAACAAATATTGCAAAGAGCTCTTGGTTGCTTTGGTACATGTAGTATGTTGTTGTCATATTGTCGTTGTTGTTGTGTTGTTGTTATTGTTGTGTTGGTTTAGCAAGTTGTTGCAAAATCTTATAGATTTGTGCATGTTTTAGGCAAATTTTTTTTCTTCTTTTTCCTCCATTAATGTTGTTGACATTTTTGGTTGTAGTTGTCAAAATACTTAAATGTTGTACAGCCGTTTGTTTTTGTGTTGTCGTTATTTATGTTGTTGCTGTCTTATGCTAGCTAAAGTTAATAGTGCGTATGTTGCGACAACAACAGCAGCAGCAACTACATTGTTTAAAAGTTCCTTTTTTCTCTTTTTCGGTTTTGCTACCAAGAAATATGGCTTGTTTTAGACAATGACTAAAACAGAATATGCCATGGCAAAAATTTAACAAAAAGAAACACATAAGGCAAATGAAAAATATGAATATGACATTTAAAAAAAAATTCCCTCTATTACAGACAGCCTGGTTGGTATATGACGTCAAATTGTTTGGTTTGTTGGCCACCAAGAAAGTTTTTTTTTAGAAAATATTTTCAGCTTCCTGTTTTGCTATTTTTGGACTGAAAAAAAAAACATATTTTTACATCTGTGGGAAGGAATGTTTCACAAACAGCAGCCAAACTCCTTAAAAAAATAGTCGAAGAAAAATTGTGTTTTCACTCGAGCGATTGTTGTTACAAAACAAAAATAGGAGAAAAAAAAAGAGTTGAAAAATAAACGCAGTTATAATGTTAATCTAAAAAAAAACTAAACTAATCATACATTAAGCGAATACAAATTAAAAATGCTCCCTTGGGAACCATTTGAAAACTATTTGTTACACTGCTGTTTAAGGCTTGCTGCAGCAGCAATACAATTCTCCATAGCGAAACTAAACAACTTGAATAATAATCGACATTAAGTCATGATGTTTTGCTTTAAAATTTTCTACCTTTCTTCCCAAGCAAATAAATCTCTGGGGCATAAGAAATGCTATCAAATAAATTACTTTAAAATGATACGATAAAATTTTGTATTCATACAGCAAGTCTACGACGAAAAGGCGAAAACGATTTTGCAAACACCAAAGTTTGCACAACAAAAATTAAAAAATTAATGGAAAGAAATAGCCAATATGTGAATTATTTATAAAAAGTTTCTGAATTTCATTAACAAATATTTCGCTGTTAGTTATAAAATCTTTGAAAAAATCTGGCTTTAAGCAGAAATTAATCAAAATTTACTTAAAAAAGAAGTCGCCATAAAATTTTTTCTGGCTTTAAAGTTTGTTAAAATAAATTTATAAAAGTACACAACTTGCAATGGCTGTTAAAAATTCAACAAAATGTGACAGTAGTCTAGTAAGAGATCATCAGTTAACTGGATTTAACAAGTTACTAACATGGAAATACATAAAGTCACAGAATTATCAAACTATCCTCGTATATTTCGTCAATGTTGACTGTGAAGAAACTTTTCCACCAGCAGTTATGCCACAAAATTTGTTGATTTAATTTTAGTTTTCTTACAACTTATTTGCAAAACTAAAATGTGATTTTTTCATTTAAATACTTTTCTTCAATTTGTCTGAACAAATCTCAATTTATCTCATTATCTCTGAAGCGCAAATAAAAGAAAAAATAAAATTCTAACTTTGAACTTTAACAAAAGTAGGAAAACTTTTATTAAGAAAAAAATAAAAAATAAACTAAAAACTTTTGTCCTATATTTATTTTTTTATTTTAACAATAAGCTTTATTCTTTTTCTTTATAACTACTTGTGCAGCTTATGATCCAACTAATAAAGTGAAACGAGTATATCCCCCGAAAAGTACTTTTTAACTAGTTTCGAGGAGAAAGAAAATCTCTGTTAGAACAACTTTTTTTATTTTAACCAAAGTAACTAGTTGTTGTTGTTGTTGTGGTTGTTTAACTAAACAACCAAGTCAGCCAACTACAATTATGGCTGTAAATAATGTGGAATAGAAAATATGAAAATGTGTGCAAGGAAATACTCTAAAGTATTCCAAGTTTGCACTCTAGGGAAATTCACGCAAATCTAAATGCACTAGAGCATTTTCTTAATGTTTGGTGTTTTGTGGGAGTGTGTATAGAGCAAAACTTAAATGAGCAGCTAAAATGTAGTTAATGTTTAGAAACGCTACAGTGGGCAAAGCGAATGAAATGTACACAAGTAAGTAGAGTTCTAAATTTACAATTTTGTAAAGTATTGCTTAAGCTTTATGACTCCATTATAGATGGCAAACGAACTACGACAACATTGCCAACTGGCAACGCCACTGAAATTAAAATTAATATTATGTAGGGCAACTTTTTTCAGTTGCCTAAAAGTTATCGAAAATAAGAAATCAGTCTGCAAATTACGGCTTTCGGTATCGAACAAATTTTCATACAATTTTAATTGTGTTTTTATAGAAATTTCGATCGATAGCGACTGCCGCAACTTGCCCCCCAGAAATTGATTTTTATTTCTGCGCGAATAAATTAAAAGCAAAAAATAAAAATCCAAAATTTTAAAATCATTCGAGTTTAGAAAAATCTAGTAGTTCAGAACAATAAAAAAGGTTTGATTGGCTACGTTGTCCGATGTTTCTTTGCACAAGCTTTTTTTCTTTAAAAATGCAACAATAATTATTATTCTCGGTCCCTGGTTTTTAAAGATTAATAAAAGATTTCTTCGCTTTCTTGTGAGTACAGCTGCTGCAAGTCGACTTAAACAAAAATATTAAAAATTTAGTGTAACTTTGTTCACATGATATTTTACTTGTCTGAGAGTAAAGCTATTCCAAGTCGAAACTTTGTTCACATCATTTACATAAACTTGAGCTTATTTTCTTCTTTTATTTTATTTTATATTTTATTTATTTTTTTATGTTACTACGAAACCTTTAACACAATAATGTCGACTTCCTTTAATTTCTACTTTAAATAAAACCATTCCATTTTTTTTTGTTTTATTCGAATTTGTATTTTCTTGTGGTTAATGATGCCTTAAGACCATAAAAGGCCAACAACAAACAAATTGGCGTAAAGAAAAAGTTCATTTTATTTAAGCTGTTTTTGGTTTCATACTGATAAAAAATAACAAGCGCGCTATTGAAAGCAAATAAGAATAAAATATGAAATGAGCTTAGAACTTAAAATAAAAAATAAAAAAACTTTAGACATGGCCATAATTTTAAAGGAAAATAAAATCTTTTTTTTTTTTTTTTTTGCTAATCTTTTTCGAAGAATTTACTCAATCAGCATCAGGAAAAGGGGAAAATCAATATTTTGATTTTAAATTATGGCAAAAAGGAAATAAGCAAAATACTAATGAGGTTTACACAGTTAAAGAAAACAAAAAAAAAAAAAAAACTAAACAAATTGTGTTAAAAATTATAGAGCGTTCTAAGAAAACGTTCGTTTGACAATTTATACTGAAAATTAAAACAAATTTTTAATGTTAAACTTAAATTGTAACAATTCCCACAAAAAAACCCAAATTATTAAATTGGCTCATCCGGTCAAAAATAATTGTCTGGCAACACTCTATTCCTGCTAAGACAATGAATAGCTGTTGTTTTTGTTTTTTATTTACATTTATTTTCTTTACATACTTCTTACAACCAGTGCTGTCAGATACGGCGATTTCTCACCAAACGTGGCGATTTTTTTTTTTAACTTGTTTGGCATCGCAAGTTTTTGGTTATGGTTACTTTTTTAAAATAAAATTGAACTTCAAAGTTTTTGTAACTCAGGAAAATTAGTTTGTTGCAGGAGTAGTTTAAAAAAATAAATGCCACCAAAACTCTTCTGCAAGAAATTAAAACAACTCGATTTTGATAATTTGCTATATGCATTTGGAATTTAGATGATAAAAATTTACAAAAAATAATTTTTGGCGATTTCATTTATATTTTCGGCGATTTTCTGCAACATTTTTATACGATTATTTGGAACCGATTTTGTGAGTCTTGGAGCATGCTCGAGCAGAACAGACCGAGCGAAAGTATTTTTCATGAAAATGTTCCGCTTTCTGCTCAAAGAAAATAACACTGTGCTACAAAAGTTGAGAAAAAAAATATTCAGGGATTCTAATGTACCAATTCTGTTTTGTTGGAGTCCATGGATGACGAAAATATCGTTGGTTTTTTTAGGTCACTTCATAAAGTGATTTTATAACGGTAAATGTAGTGAAAAACGGGGTTTCTTAGCTTTTCAGTTTTAAACAGTTGTAACTTCTTTGTTTCCCAACGGATTTCTTTTAACTTTTCGTTGGTTAAAAGGCTCGAATATTATCTTTCAATAAAGGTATATTTTTTGTAAATCGACTAAGAAATGGCTAAGTTACAGTCGTTGAAGTGTACAAAAAATCCATTAAAAAGTATTCTTTTGTAAGTTGTAAGCAACTTATAGCCTGAGGAAAACAAAATAATACTTTTTTAATTGGTTTTTTGTACACTTCAACGACTGTAACTTAGCCATTTCTTAGTCGATTTACAAAAAATATATCTTTATTGAAAGATAATATTCAATTCTTTTCACCAACGAAAAGTTAAAAGAAATCCGTTGGGAAACAAAGAAGTTACAACTGAAAATCTAAGAAACCCCGTTTTTCACTACATTTACCGTTATAAAATCAGTTTATGAAGTGACCAAAAAAAACCAACGGTATTTTCGTCATCCATGGACTCCAACAAAATAGAATTGGTACATTAGAATCCCTGAATATTTTTTGTGTATCACAGTGTAATTAAACAAAAATGTAAATTTAACAAAAAAAAAAAAGGGCTAATTAAAATCCTAAACGCCCAAAACTGCTTGATTATTTTTCTTTCCCATAAAAAATATTAATTTTTGTTTTTTTTTTAATTCCCAGATTTCTAATTTGAATTTTTATGGCCACTAAACACAAATGTTGGCATAAATAAAAGATTCATAGAATTAACCATAAATTATTAAATATGTATGTTAATGCAATACACCACAAGTATATAATTTAATTTTAAAATGCATTTATAATATTCTTTTTTAATAACTTGTCAAAAATTGGAAAGTTAAAGGCCGACAAAATTTTTATTTCAAGTCAGCAGCTCTTCTTTTTCCTGCTTTCTTCTTTTGTGTTGTTGCGTTAATTTATTATTGTTGTTAATTGTTGTGTTGGCTGGCTGGTCATCATGTTTTATTAAGCCTGGCTTTTAGTAACCAATTGTTTAATTATTTTCTTTTCTTTTTTTTTTTTCTTCTTAACCCTACCCGTTTTGTTTTCTTTTATGTTCATAATTTTATGGCGGCTCAACGTTAGTGGAGAAATGTGTGAAAATTAATAGATAAGAAAAATGTGTGTTTTATATCTTCTAACAATTTTAGACGGCCCAAGAAGAAGAACTTAATAAAAAGCAATAGCTAAAAAATTTAAAACCACAAGTTAAAATGAACTAAAATTAAATGAAATAAGTGAGGAAAATTAGTGGCTTCTAAATGGCAGTAATAGACATAATATGATGATATTGTTAATTGATATTGTGCCTCTCACTCACCCACAACAAGCGTAAATATTCTTTACATACATACTATATACATATATACCATCATGATTTAAACTTTAATTCAACATAATTTAATATCATTTCAAATCAAAATTTTAGCATGTTGATTTTACATTGGTATTTTTTTTTTGGTGTGTAAATATGTAAAACTTTTCTGTTTACAGATTTACATTAAGACTGTTTTCTTCGTGACCATTTTGACGTTTATATATTGATATCTTAATATGAAAAGGGTGTATCTCAATTTTTTTCGAAATCGCGTTTTTAATGTTTTCTAAGCGACAACGTATAATTGCATCCTCCTTGAAGATCTTAGTATGTTACACTTCAAAATCAAGGACTTAGGGCAACTTTAAAAACTATTTCTGCATGTAAATACTTTATTTTTTCTTCAGTTTTTGTTTCTCCTATAAAATATCGAAAATTCGAGTTACACTTTTTAGGGTTCCGTACACCAAAGGTGAAAATGGAACCCTATTGTTTTCGCTACGCTGTCCGTCTGTCCGTCACAGGGTATTTTCTGGAGAACCGTAAGAGCTACGGACCTGAAATTTGGACAGTGTGTAGACCCTTGGCCGCTACAACAACAAATACATGAGAGTTGGAAATTAAAGGGTGTGCCAAAACGAGCAACGAAAAATCTTAAAATCCCATGTAATATACATACAATTGTATGTATTAGGGATGTAACGAATACCAGTTTAGCGAATGCGAATGCGAAAACGAATAATACATTTTAATTTTTGCGAAAGCGAATGCGAATGCGAAAGCGAATGCAAATATTACAATACGTTAAAAAAATCACATGAAAATAAATTTATCTAAGAACACTAAATTGTGTTGTATACATTATTGACCTGCACAAGACCATTTATAAGACCTTTCAAGACATGCGACATTTTTTAAACGCTTTACTACAGCGAAATACTCTAAAATAAACGCTAAACAACACTGTTGGCAATATTTTTTTTGAGTTATTTGTCTTGCCAACAATGTTTTTTAGCGTTTGTTTTAGAAGATTTCGCTGTAGTAAAGCATTTAAAAAATGTCGGATGTCTTGAAATGTCTTATAAATAGTCTTGTGCAGGACTTTAGTATACATAGATCTACTTGAGTCTTGAATTCAGCAAATATTTATTAATTTATTAGAAATAAAAATTGTTAAACTGAAAGAAATGAAATCATATTAAAATAAGTATAGATAATAATTAAAAATAAATTTACAAAATGTTAGGCAATCAACCCATTCGTACTTTAGCCCTAAGTTCAATATTTCCTGTAAAATGCTACCAAAATACATATTAAGAAAAATTGGAATGAATTGTTCATGAACATTTTTTCCAGAAGTAGTACTCTGTTCATCTTGGGAAAAACATATGAAATATATCTTCAACATTTTAAGTTTTCGTGCGAAATAATATCAGTGGCACTTGATTCGCAAAAAATTTACAACAAAGAAGGATTAGTTAATATTTTTGCATTTAAAATTTTTTTAACGTAGTAATGATGTGCTTACCATTTTTCAAAAGTTTTAACAGTTTTTTCTTTTTCAAAAACAGGAAAATATTTCAAATATTTTTGTCTTTAGTATTCGCTTTAAATATTCGCATACATTTTAAAATCGCCAAAATCAAAAAAAAATCGCCAAAACGAAAAAAAAGCACCAAATTAAAAAAAATTTCTAAATCGAAAATAAATCGCGGAAAACCGGAAAAATCGCCAAAATGAAAAAATCGTCAAAATGAAAAATAAAATCGCCAAAATGAAAAAATCGCCAAAATTAAAAAAAATCGCCAAAATTAAAAAAATTGCCAAAATAAAAAAAAATCGCCAGAATGAAAAAAATCGCAAAAAAAAAATAAGCAAAATGAAAAAAATCGCCAAAATTAAAAAAAAAATCGCCAAAATTTAAAAAATCGCCAAAACGAGAAAAAAGCGAAAAACAATAAAAAAAATAGTTCAGCTGAAAAAACGTATCAATCACTGTATTAAAAAAAATGCTCAAAGCCCAACGTACGGAACCCTTCGTGCGCGAGTCAAAGTCGCACTTTACTGAATTTATTTTATATTAAGCCATGTACATGCTGAGAGTACGGAAAAGGCAAATAGAGATGCCAAAAATCCCCTCGAATTTTCACTTCGCGCCTTTTGTTTTATCTCTCAAGCTTCTTAACATATCTCATCAAACCAGAAAAGTTTGCCTATAAGGGCAAGCAGAAAATTGCGTCCAAGTGACAATAGACGGTTGTTTACCCTCCAAAATGCCATATGAGCTATCAAGGACACAAACCACGAGTAAACGATACACCAGCTGTTGTGAATCACGCAGTTTAAAGTAAAAAAATTTTCATGAAAATTCATGAAATTTGTTGCACGAAACTTTTTTTTTTTTATATTTGCTAATAGCAGCCCTACAATAGGAAGATTTATAAAAAAAAATTGTAAAGCACGAATTTCTGCTGGATTTTTGGCAAACTCGTTTGATTCGATTCTTCACGACTGCTTTTCACAAATAAAAAAATTCTTCGTGCAACTTATTGACATGAAAAATTTCTTTAATGTAAATTCAGATTATGCAACTTATTTATATCTTTCTTCAACATCGCCCTCATTATTATCTCTTCATTATCGATATTTAATGTTGTTTACAAAAATAATTCCACCTAATCAGGGTATTCTTTTATAAAATAGAATTCAAAATTTTTCGTTAGTTTTTCAATGTGTGTGTGTGTGTGTGTGTCTTTTTGATTTTCTTTGGTGCACAACGTGAATAAAATAACAATCAGGAAAAAGAAAAAATAACAAATTAAAGGAACAAAAAATTAAGTTATTGTCAGTGACATAGTTTAAACACTTGAAATTCTGGGTGGGGGAAGTCCCCCTCTTTATTGTCTTCGAAACACATACATACATATCGATTGCTTGCCGCAACACAAGAAACCAGTCTCAAGTGTTTATTTGTTTGTTTACTTGGTTATTTTGCAAGATTGTGCTGCTCCGCCAACAACCGCACAACAGCACACTTAAGCCCCCATACATACCCAATAACACTCGTACAAGCATCTCCTACATCTCCACCAAAAATCTTTGGAACACATAACAAAGCATCCACAGAAACCAGTAACAAGTTAAGGGGAAGGGGAAAGGGAAAATGGAAAAGGGGGGAGGGAATAAAATAAAAACACAAACACACACTGAATAGTTTAGCCATGAATTTGTAGTTTTTTTTTTGTTTGGTTTGAAAAAGACTTCAAGGCTTCGAAAAGAACCACAAGAACCAAAATAAAGCATAAGAAACCAATTGTGGTTGAGTAAAAGCAGAAAACAAAAAAAAACGTCATTTATTTGGAGCAAAAAGTGTTTGAAAATTTTTATTCCGGAATATGTTTATTAAACATAAGAGGAGCAAATAGTCTGTCAGCCAGCCAAACGGACAGTCAGTAGTAGAGTCATGTTTACTTGACTGGGCAGAGGGATGTGTGGGGGGAGAGAGGAAATTTTAGTTAAACTATACCCACTTATTATTTTGTATGGCATACAAAATATATGAAAGACTAGACTGGTTTGTTTCGTAATCACGATTGTCGCCTAAAGTATTAAAATAAGTGTACGCGAGTTCTAAATTATACTACTGAGAGGCGTTAAAGTCATATTGCATAAATCAGGTACAGGGTACAGGGCTGTTTCTGTCGACAGGCGAACTGCTTCGTGCTTCACTTTTGTTATACTCGTAAGAGGTTTTCCAATAGGGACTTTAGATATTTGACAGCTGATAACGGCCATATTGTTGTAGCTATGCACATCTGTCAAATTGGCTGTCATTTAAGCAATCTGTTTTGCCAGATCATCACGGACGGATAATTATAAAATACAGGAGGCTAAATTACATATGTAATCCAAAACGAACGCAAATGTGTTCGAATTGTAATGTTAATAACAAACAAATTCGAAAATTTTTCTTTTCGAATGGAATTACATACTAATCCCCCAGGGTTGTCAGGTTTTTTCCGACCTATGTATTTCGCCAAATTCATGTCAAAAATCGCCAAAATCAATTATATGTAGTTTCTTCTTAACATACATATCGTTAACTTAATACGAAATAGGGCCTTTTCGTATTTCTCATATTTTTCATAGTTTACAAGGGGAGGAAAAAACTAAATAAAAAAAGATGCAATATTGATAAAAAATTTTTTTAAACGCAATTTTTATTAAAAACACTTTGCAAATTTAGTGTTATATTAGTTTTATTAATTTCTAGTAATCTATCTAGTAATGGTCTATCGAAATATGTAAAAATATTGATTTCAAAAAAATTATGAGTTGGGGCCTTTTCGTATTAAGTTAACGATATATATAGTGAGACATTTTTAGATTTAATTGAAGTGTAGTGAATTTTTTTTCTTCTCTTCTTTAGAAATCACATTAATTAATAAAATATTTCATTCAATAAGAATTGAAATTACTGAACACTTATTTTAATGTAAATTTTTTTAAAATAATCATATAAAAATTTAGCAGAAAATCCCCAAAAAGTAGAAACAAAATCGTAAAAGTTATTTCTTGTAAATTTTTCTCATCCAAATACAAAAGTTACTATAATTGATAATAAAAAAAATAATCAAAATCAAATTGTTTTAATTTATTGCGAAAGAGCTTTCGCAGGATTTATTTTTGAAACTATTTATTTGAAGTTCAATTTGTTCAAGAACTAACTAGCCATAAAAATTGCCAACAAATTTACTTATCGGCAGAAAAATCGCCATGTCGCCAAATCAAAAATTTAGTCGAAAAATCGCCACGTTTGACAACCCTGTCATAATAATTGAAAAGCGCAGAGGAAAAGGACCCTTTCAGATTAGACAACTTTAATTGCGCAAGTATAATTTTCATTTTTATTTATTTTCTTTTGAACTTGCTTTTATGTTCATATTCAGCAACTTTGTTAAGCAAGTTTAATTTTCTTATGCTCGAATTTTCTTAATTTGTTGACATTTTGTTTCATTTCTGTATTCATTGTGAATTGTGAAAGTGCTTTTAAATTTGGTGTATACAATGGAAGTTGAAGAAAAAAATAATTTAGTTAAAGATATACTTGAATATATGTACATAATTGCCAAGTACAAGCAAGTCTGTACTCAAATCTAAGTAATTCTTTCCCCTTCAAACCGACCTTTCCTCACACACCTGCAAACACAAGACTTGCGCAAGTAAAGTTGCCTAATCTGAAAGGGGCCTATAAAAGAACTAAATTAGATAGAAAAGTCGATCAGTTTCGTTATATTTATTATAGCGATATAATCTAGTAATAAAAGTTACTGAATGTCAGCACTGGTATTCTACTCTGATCGGGCAAGCTTCTGAGCGCTTTGCCTATATTACGGCTGCGTTTATTTTTCATTCAAGGAAAAACAAATAGTTATATTAATACCCAAACTTATTGGCAATATAAAATTTCTTATTAAATTTCTATTGCTGATCCCCCTGCTATTTAGAATAGAAAGAATATTTTCCCGGTAACAAATGATTTAGAACACCTTCATTATTTTACAACTCTGATCTTTGCTCTATTGTTATTGTTTAATAGCTGATTTTTATAACTAGATAATCTCTGCCTGAGGACTAATAAATCAGATAATACTTAAATGCTGGTTTAGTTGAACCTAACTTAAATTTATATGCGCAGTGGTGTCCTAGAAAATTCATTAAGCCCGGTATACTTTTATTTTAGCCTTTACTTTCATCCATTTAAAGACCATTTTTTATATCAAAATAAATATATTTTTTATTTACTTACAACGAAATCAAGCGTCTCTATTCGAATTTGCAACTATTTTATTTTCCACCACATAAATAAAAAAAAACTCTTTGTGAACTTTATTTTGATTTTGGTCTCATTGAAAGAATCTATATGGTAAAAAAAATCTATAAATTGGCATTTAATTTCTAATACTTTTATTTCTGCTAGACAATTTATTAGAAACTTCATTCACCCTTATTCCAGTTGTCAATATCGACGTCACGTCAATACGGTTCCAAACAAATTGGGATTTGCCTGCTCGCTCTCGAGAAGAATTTTGTTTTATTTATGTTCTCTATGGTCTATAACAAGGGTGCCCAAGCCCTATGCTCTTGGTGCTCATTTGTTTTTGTAAATGCTCTTAATATAGGCTGTGTGTTTCAATACTCACAGCATTCACTCAGCACTAGCAATACGAAATACACATACACACATGCAGCACTCAGCACACCTATCGGAAATTTGGCTAACTTTAAGCTAACTATTTCGCAACTAGTACTGACTGACACTTGGATTACCTTGCAATGTAATCAACTGACTATTTTAACATTGCGATGTCCTAGGCGGTAGTCAATTGTCTCACTCTGCACTACTCTCGGTTAACTTAAAGTTGACTTTTTTAAATCACCTGGTAGTCAGTAAATTAAAAAAAAAATTCTGGGGTTTGAACGCGCTACCACTCGGCTAAGCTGCCATCTAAAATAACAACAGCAAAATGTTAATATAAAACTGAAATGAGTTTTAAAGTAGCTGAGAATAAATTTGTTGGCTCTCATCAAATTCGATTACGTACTCAACTTAAGAATTAATTTTGGGTTTGTTCTAGATGACTTTGCAGCTAGCTTTTAGTCAGTCTAAGAAAAGCTAACTATAAGTTAACTATTTTTGTAGCCAACCACACATTCTCCGACAGGGATTATAGTGCTATAGCAATACGAAATACACAAACAACTTTGTCTTAATAGTTTTTTTTTATCATTCTTCACTGTATACACGCAATTGCAAAGCAACAACACTTTTTCTTTTTTCTTTGTATGTATTGGTTTTAACAACAAAAAATATTATATAAAAATTAGTTTTTCTTTAAATGCATTGGTGTTTACTCTTCCATAAGGAACTTTTGGGCACCCCTGGTCTATAAGATACTCGTAGCATGAGCCTGTCAATAGTAGTGAGTTGTTTTTGATAACGCGTAGACAAGACCCAATTTATTGGTATTGTATTGACATGTCGTCGATGTTGACAAATGTAATAAGGGTGAATGGCGCAGAAATTAGTTAAATGCTTGGCGAAGGCAAACATAGAGTGTAAGAAAACAGACCGGTAAAGATCTGGAGAAAAAGTAGAGGCCTAGAAAAAAGTTCTTTCAACTCGAAGTTTGGCAAAGTTTTCCGCAGTCCCTTGGGCCCCAAAAAAAAAAAAAAAAAATACGAAAATATAAAAGACAAAAAATCAAACTATGAAAAAATCGTTTTATTTTATTTTAAGCAAAACAATTTGCTCGTACAATTTCTTAATACAATAAATGATTAAAATAAAGCCCAGTGGTCGAAATCATATGGTCTGTTTTGGTCGTTTAAACGCCCAAATTTAGGTGCTTAAAGATGGTTTAAACACTGTACTGGTTTAAACACATTTTAAACCAAAAATAGAGATTAACTTGCACTGACTTATTAGCCGTAATGCCGGCCATACACTACGCAAGTTCACTGCACAAGTCTGGCACTGTACAGTGCGTTTGTGTAGTGTATGGGGGTGGTTGTGCTATTTAAGCAGTGAACTGAGTAAATATCAAAATTATTTTGATATTTGCTCAAGTTTGAAAACTGTACAGTGAACTTGTGCAGTGAATGCTGCAAAAGCTCAGTTGTTTAGTGATTTTTTAAGAGTTCACAACAAGAAATGAGCGCAGAAAAAATATTCTGGACAGAGTTCCTAGAAATATACAAATAATCACCAGCATTCAGGCATATTCTGAAAATCACATTTTTCAAATCACTAGTGATTTTAAAAGTAATAATGATCATGCAGATATTTGTTTGCTCTTTTTTTTAATTTTTCTATTGTATAACAGCATCAAATATCATATCTGAAAGAAATTTATCGTATATGATTTTAAAAACGTCTACAGTACCATTATTACTTTTAAAATCACTGGTGATTTGAAAAATTTGATTTTCAGAACATGCCTGATTATGGCGAATTAAAATAAAAAATGCACACTTCACTTGTATAGTGTGTGTCACAAGCTTAATTTACGCAGTCTCAGACTTGAGCAATGTATGGCCGGCATAAATAGGTAAGACAGGCATGAATGCGGATTAAATAGTACGTGCTAGGAAGGAAAATTCGGCATTTCCCCAACCACTCTTCTTAAGAAAACTACAATAATTAGAAACAAGGATTGAAGAAAAAAAAAATACTTAACTTCAGCCCAACTAAGAAATTATTCCTTGAATTAAATTTGAAGGCAGTTCGAGTAGAATTAAAATAATAAATAAACCTCCTATTTCCATAAATCGCAGGCAGTCGACTCGCCTCTAAAATTTGTATGAAAATCATTCAGAAAAATTAAGAGCTTGTAATATAACTTTTTGAGTAGCAAAGTTATATGACAAGTCGCGTGTCTGTGGATTGTGGAAGCGAGAGAGGGTTAAATAAAAATCAATTTTATAACTTAAATTTTTTCTCTCTTCAATTTCAACTGAAATCTCCAGTTTTTTGCTTGTGGGTTAATTTCAACAGCGGTGTGGGTTTTATTGTAATCATTAAAATTTATTTAAAAAAATTTCGTTTAAAAGATTTATTTTTGTAAATCAAAGCAAAATAATGAATGACAAAGTTTATCAAATAATTCCATAATTTACGAGCGTATTTTAATGAAAATTTATTATAAAACCAAGAACTTTTAAGAAAACTGTTCCCTTTCTTTTCTGCAGTTGCTTCTTTATTTTTTTTTTTAGCTAAAAATTAAAAGATTTTTATCTTTGGACAAAAAAAAACCGACATATTTTTAATGCAAAGCAAATAAAGGAAGATGCTGCTTGCTACTCTTTTCATTGGAACTCATTTTTTTCTTGTATTTGTAGTTAAATAAATTTTATCATGTTTTTAAAGATTTATATCAACTGGAGCGGCAAGAGTGACAGAGTATGCAATGAATGGGAAGGAAAACTGGGAAGGCGATCTTAATGGCTGCAAGTAGTTAAGAAAATAGACAGAAGGAGACAGCCATCACAAAAAAAAACAGAATGAAGAAGAAATATAGAAAAACGTCCTTTTTAAGGTTGCAGAAGCTTCTTTTTTTTAACAAAACACGTTAAATCCAGTAGAAAATAAAGCTACAAATTTGTTTCAGTGCAATTCGAAACTTGCTGTGCAGGTTATCTTTCCTTTGCAATTTTGTCAAGCCTTTGAAATAATTTCTTTGCAGTGTTTGCTGCTGCTGCATTGTTGAACATGCTTTTGCTGTCTTGTATGTATAAAACCCTTATTTTTGCAGGTTAGTGTTCTAAGGAGTTAATTAAACAACGTCTTTTTTTTTTGTTTTCTTAACTATAACTCATACTACACAAGAAGTGCTTGCTGGTATTAACTTGTGGAAGTCAAAAAAAAAAAAAAGAAGATACAAATGCAATTTCCTCCTTTTGTTCAGCAAATCTATGGCCACATCGTCTGTCTATACTTTAAAATAATTGTTTAACTCCCCTTTTTTAATGCTTTGTAAATATAGTAATTTAATACCTTATTTTTTTTTAATTGCAAAAATAAACTAAATTGAACAAAGAGAAGATTTTTAATGATCTTGATATGAAAAGCTATTATCATTGTAAAGATTAAAATCGAAAGATATAAAAGTTTAAAGCTTTAATAAAATTAAAAAATAAAAACTTTAGCATGAGACATTATTCAACAAGCAGTTAGAACTAGAACTAGAATTAACTTCCCCCCGAAACTAAACTTTGTACCACCACTAGATTATTTGATTATTTGCTATAAACCAGGGAGAATTGAAGCCATATATGGGCGATTCCACCCAGCACATTCCATTAACTATTTTTAATTCAGAAACATAATTTCCAACTAATTTTTTTCTTTTACTAAATAAATAACTAATGATGAGCTTGAAGTCTTAAGTTAAAAATGGATATTTTTTTATGGCAACACCCATATGTTAAATCTGTTAATTTTATTTTAAATCATAGAGCTTTTAATAAAATAAAAAAAATAATAGCTTTAATAAGCAAAACTAAAGGAGATAGATAATTCCCTGAAATAATAAAATTTAACAACTTCACTTTATGACTTTAAAAACTAAAAATTCCACTTTAGCCGGCTTTAAAATTATTTTTATGTGAAATCTAATAAAGTAATAAAAGTAAACAATATTGAATTAATCACATCTTATCAAACACGAAATAAATTGCGAATACTTTCATCAAAGAAGGATACAAATAAAAATCAAACCATTCACACACACAAAGTGTGCTGTGGCGCACAATCAAAATTTTTATAAAGAAAAGTGTGCTGTGGCGCACAAACAACTTTTCTATAAAGAAAAGTGTGCTGTGGCGCACAAACAACTTTTCTATAAAAAAAGTGTGCTGTGGCGCACAAACAACTTTTCTATAAAGAAAAGTGTGCTGTGGCGCACAAACAACTTTTCTATAAAGAAAAGTGTGCTGTGGCGCACACAAACAACTTTTCTATAAAGAAAAGTGTGCTGTGGGCATACAAACAACTTTTCTATAAAGAAAAGTGTGCTGTGGCGCACAAACAACTTTTCTATAAAGAAAAGTATGCTGTGGCACACAATCAACTTTTCTATAAAGAAAAGTGTGCTGTGGCACACAATCAACTTTTCTATAAAGAAAAGTGTGCTGTGGCACACAATCAACTTTTCTATAAAGAAAAGTATGCTGTGGCACACAATCATTTTTTCTAGAAAGAAAAGTGTGCTGTAGCGCACACAAATAACTTTTCTATAAAGAAAAGTGTGTTGAGGCACACAATCATCTTTTCTATAAAGAAAAGTGTGCTGTGTTGCACAAACAATCAAGTTTTCTATGAAGAAAAGTGTGCTGCGTTACAGGAAAAAATAAATGGATTAACCAAAAAGGAATTTTCAATCAAAGTTTTTGACAATAAAAATTTCTCAGAAATAATTTCTTAATCAGGCTTAAGTTCAGTAATTTCAATTCTTACCGAATGAAATATTTTTATTAATTAATGTGAGTTTCTAATAAAGTCTAGTTTAATTTTTCTTCTCTTCTTTAGAAACTCACATTAATTAATAAAAATATTTCATTCGGTATGAATTGAAATTACTGAACTTAAGCCTGATTAAGAAATGATTTCTGATTAAAATTCACTACAGTTCAATTAAATCTAAGAAATCTCTAAATAAAAATTTCTCTCAGATCAGTTAAAAATAGTGAAATAATATTTTAACTTGTGTATGTATAAGGTGTCCCAAAATTAACGCAATATTTTAATTAAATAGAAATCATACTTTTTTTTACTCTTTCAGATTATTAAGTTGTTTGTGTTCTATCGTGTCAGCTGTTGAATTTTTTTTTTACAAAAATGGCGATAAATTAAAATCTTGCGTTAATTTTGGGACACCCTATATTTCGCCTACATTTACTAAATTTCAATTTATTGACATCTGAATTTTATTTAATCGAACCAAAGTTGGTGGATTTCCTTTTCTCACGCATGCCTGATGACGTGAGTGTGTTAAATTATTGCACAATATCATCATGTCGTTCATTGGCTGCTGCTGCTGATGTCTGTTTGAATTTGTTTGTATTTTAAATAATAAATCAACTAATTAGATAAAGCCCACCTTCGGTAAAGGTTTTCAATTACAAGTACACAGTGGCACAGATTTTATTTTTCGTTTGCAATTTTCCAAGCCGCAATTATTCAAAAATTATTATAAAACCGAAATCAAATCGAACACGTTTCTTGGCAATATTTATTTGTAATATGCAAATTGGTGTTTGTTGAGCTGCTTTTTCTATCTTGTTGCTGAACTCTACTACAATATTTCTTTTCAATTTATAAGCAGAAAACATAATATTTTATTAATAAATCATTTTTAATGATTTATCAAAAAAAAAAAAAAACTGAAACAAATCTGCAGTCAAACAACTTCAATTAAAGCTGGAAAATAAATTATGTACTGGATGGAGAAAAAAAACTACAAACGCAGACAATTTTCCAAAAAAAGAAAAATACATATAAATTTGTAATTGTTCAAACTACTTTTATTTTCAGCACATAAATCAGTGTTTCAGTATTTACGATTATTTATTCAGTTTTTTTTCTTTGCGATTTGAGGTCTTAAACTCTTAAATTATTGCTGTCATTTGATTTGGAACCAAAATCTATTACGAGTACATACAGTTCTTAGCAAACAAATGTATACAGAAAAAATAATGTATAAAAGACAGACAGACATATGTATACTTTTCCACATTTATAAAAAATTATTTAAATAAAATTCGTATCTTACGACTTAAATTAACTTGTAGCGAGAAAATGTTTGTTACAAAAATATATTGTAAGTAGGAATTAGTTAGACGGAAGGACAGACAAGCACACATGCGCAATATAACGCCACAAATCCATACAAGCACAGCCATATAAAAAAAGGCTGTCAAATGAGGGACAGATGCATTCTAATAACAAAATACATCAAATTTGTTTTTATTATATTAAGTCATAAGAACTAAGATACGAGTACTACTAATTGGTTCATAAAGATACCTAACTATTTTTTATTATGAAAAAATTAATTTAACATTAATATTTTATAAAAAAAATCGTTAAAGAACAAATAAAAAAGTACTAAAATACTACCTTTTTGGAAATATTTGAAATTACGATAATTTAATGTACTTAAGCCATTTTCTAATTCTAAAGCAACACTATCACGAATTAAAAAATAATTATATAAGCACATCAATTTTAGTAAAGGTAGTAAAATACTACTTTTTGTAAAAAAAAAAATACTACCTTTTTGTAAATGTAAAATAAAAATGTACTTCGACTTCTAAAGCAACACTATAACGAATTCAAAATATAAAAGTTTACGTAAAGGTACTAAAATACTACTTTTTGTAAAAAATACTACCTTTTTGTAAAAACTTAAAATTACGACAACATCAAGTACTTTATAACGCCACTTTCGTATTCTAAAGCAACACTATAACAAATTTCAAAAATAAATGTATAAACACATGAATTTTAGAAAAGGTAGTAAAATACAATTTTTTGTAAAAATATACTACCTTTTTTGTGAAGTATTGAAAAAGCGATAATATAATGTGCTTCATAACGCCATTTTCGAATTCTAAAGCAACACTATATCGAATTCAAAAAATTAACTTTTAGTAAATGTAATATCCTGCAGGAAATGGAACTGACACAAGACTAGCCACGTAACCGCTACCCAAGTGATAGGGACCAGTGCGAGTTCTAACACTTCCTATGAAGTGGACCAGTCACTTTTACATGGGGATGGCCTAAGATGGGGTTAATTGATACTTTGTATACGCCTTTTGACTTGTCACTGAACTATCCCACAGGGACATATTCGGTGTAGAATAATATAAATTATTTAATAACAAAAATTAAAAAAACCCCCGATATATCTAGAAAAGATGTCATATCTTCTAAGTGGCTGGACTGATTTTCTTCAAACATAACTAAGAACCCTCTCGATCAAGTCACCTTTCAAACAGAAAAAACTAAATCAAAATCGGGCCATCCGTTTGGTCTGTCCGTGAACACGGACAGACACACAGATACACTGACACACACTACAAACTTATAACACCCCTTTTTTTTGTGTCTTTCCGACACATAACTGTAACAATGAACACTTATAATTTTTGTTTTTATTGTTACAAATTGAATTATAATTTATTTTTGAGCAGATATTTTTTGGTATTTGGATATTTCAAAAGTATAAACACCTGCTAAGCTTAGATTAATATCACAATAAAAAACCTGCTAAGATTAGATTAATATCGTAAGTATAGTTACGGGACTGGTTCGAGAGTGACTTGGTGGTATCATTGCAGGGAACAATGAATCCAACCACATCGAACCTGATCAGTGTCGTTTACTATAATACTAGACCAAGTCCCAATTAAATTGACAAAAGATCAAGACGATACATCACGATAATGGTGAATATGTAACCATTTACAGGATATGTCCTCACACTGCACTATACACAATTCCCTACTTTTCGTAACACTCTCATTTTCTTCAGGGTATATACATACATATAAATGTCATTCCGGCATTTATTTACGAAAACTTGCACTTTTTTATTATTTTTATTTTTCAATTAAATTTTTTTTAACTTTCAGTTTTTGATTCATAAATATTAATTTTAACCTTTTAATTACAAAATATCGCATAGCGAATGAAGACACAAAGCATAAAATTAAAATATGTATGTACGTGAAATTAATGCCACTACGAAATAAATATTATAGCAGACACAGGCTAGGTGTGAGCGAGACGTTAGAATTCGCAATTATCTTCCGTCTCGTGACATCTCTGTGTACTTTGTGTTCCACATTACCCACTCGACCATAGGCTAACTCATATTTCAAAAGTATAAATATGTACCAGTTAAGCTTAGGTTAATATCTAAGTATAGTTACGGGACTTGTTCCAGTGTGACTTGACGGTCCATTTATATCGATTCATTGTCTTTCCCAACCAAGTCTTTCTTATATGTATATATACTAAACCACAAAAAAAAAATATTCGTAATAGATAATACATGACCTAGCAGAGTCTTTCTTATATAGATATACTAAACAAAAAAAATATTCGTAGTACATATAATATATAAAATTCGTAATAGTGCTCTATGGAACTATATATGAACTAATGGAGAATAAAAGTAAACGAACAAAAATGTGTTCAGGTAAAATTTACTCTATGAAGAAAGAGATACTTGTTCCCAACTTGTTCCTCAACATAATACACCTTGATCGACGGCTTACATGGAAACACCACATTGGCTCTAGCTAACACAAATGAAACTTAAATTAACTCAGATACATTAGCTGATTAACAAGTAGAAATTCAATGCTCAGTCTAGATGGTAAAACTTTTTTATATAATTTTGAAACTTTTATGGTGCTACGGAATTAAGTTACGGGTAACCTGAGCTGACATCCTGCTTTTGAAATTTTCAATCTCTTATTAGATTTTTGTTAAAATGTAAGTAATGAAAATTCAATCCAAATATTTTTCCAAGTGTAGTTATTGCTTAACTATCCAAATCACTGTGTGCTTCGTTACACCCGTTTTGAGATGAAGTGTCACGCTTGTAGTGCAGCTAATTTGTAGAATATAATTCTCGTTATTAACATGTCATGCAGAGTTTCAAAATTATCACTGCATTATTTTCTGTCAGAATCGGCGGAATTTCATGTTTGTGCTTGTGTAGATTTATAACCCTTGACACAAACCTTGCGCTTTAACAGAGCTCTATTAGTGTCTTAACAGAGCTCTGTTAAGACACTAATAATAATGCATTTCGAAAGGACTTTTGCAGTAAATGAGGCAACCGAGATGGAAAAAAGTAATGAAGATTTATAGACAAGGTGCTCCTCCTTTATTATTGCCCATGAATCTATTTCTGAATTTGAACTAAATATTGCCAAGTTTTCAAATTGGCATTTTCTGAAGGATACGCACTTTTTTTTGGGAGTCAATGGCAGCCGATAATATTGGTCATAGATAAATGTCAAAGTGTTTCTCTAAAAACGTGCATACTCAGAATTAACACTCCCACTTTCGCAAGTCATAGGACGAGTGTACGCTTGGTTCAATTGTCACCAAATTTTCTGCAGGGATACTACTTAAAAAAAAAAATACTACCTTTTTGTAAAAACTTACAACTTACGACAACATCAAGTACTTTATAACGCTTTTTCGTATTCTAAAGCAACACTATAACAAATATAAAAAGTAAATGTATAAGCACATGAATTTAGTAAAATACTACTTTTTGTAAAAAAATACTACCTTTTTGTAAAAAAAGGTCGCTTGAAAAAGCGATAATATAATGTGTTTCATAACTCCATTTTCGTATTCTAAAGCAACACTACAGCGAATTCAAAATATCGACATGAAATTTTAGACAAGGTAGTAAAATACTACTTTTTAAAAATAGTTTTAATCGTTTAAAATAACAAAAAACGAGTTAAATAATACCATATAAGAATTTCGAGGCAGGAGTGCTTACAAAATTCATAAAGTAAGCCATAAAAATGTAAAAGGTAGTAAAATACTACTTTTTCTTAAATACTTGAGATCTTGTTAACATAAATTATAAATTTACAAATAATATTTATGTAGAAACTTCAACCTTTTTTATTCACGAATTTAAAAAGTAAATACATACATACAAAATGTGAAATTTTTCAAAAGGTAGTAAGATACTACCTTTTTGTAAAAACTTTCAATATCGAGAAAATTAAATATGTAGTAAATAAAAATATTGGGAAGCTTTCTGTTAACTGTTTCGAAAATCAAAGGCTGCAAAAATTTCAAATTTTGAAAAGTGTAGTAGAATACTACTTTTTTGCAAAGATTTAAATCAGCGAAAATAAACAAAATATGAGCTAAATAATAGCCCAATTCACAATCTTGTGCAAATGGTCTTGCATCGTAGCATGTGCAAGACCATTTGCACAAGATTGTGAATTGGGCTAATGTTATTTAAGAAAATCAAGGCACTGCAAATTACAAAAAAGTAAATCGTAAAAAATTTAAATTTTTTAAAAAGGTAGTAAAATACCACTTTTTCTTAACTACTACAAATCTTTTTAAAATAAATTCTATAATTAAAAATAATATTCAGAAACTTCAAACCTTGTGTTATTCATGAAATTAAATAGTAAAAGCATAAAAAATTTTAAATTTTTCAAAAGGTAGTAAAATACTACTTTTTGTAAAAAATTTAAATCTTGGAAAAAAAATATAACAGTTCTACATATGTATATGTATGTATGCGAACATAAACTGCCGTGCTATTCATGACTTATGATATATCAAAAAAAAGGTACTAAAATACTACTTTTTGTAAAAAAATAACTGCAAATCACGGAATATATTATAATAAAATAATGCTATCTAAGACTTTTGAACCCTAGATTTTTTTTAAATTTTTGAGGGTGGCGTTGGCTGAAGTAGTTAGCACGTTGACTACAAAACCGAAGGTCCTGGGTTCAATCCCTGTATCCGACAGTCATTAAATAACAACACCACGCATTTTTCTGATGTGCATTAGTGTCCCTTTGTGTCAGTTGTTGTAGGAAAGTTCAAGTGATGAAGGCATAGTCACTGGTCACTGAACTATACCGACTTCAGCAGATACTAATCCTAATGTGACATCAGGGCGCCCTCCTTCGTTGTGTAGCAAAAATCATCGGCGAAGTAAAATAATCAATAAAGTGGCTACAAGACACAGCTTCAAAAAATTAATACGCCTCATTTAACATCAGAGAGGCGCTGCAACACTGCATTATTAAAAACGTGCGAAAAAGCAGAGTTGTAAAAGAATGAAGCTTTCCTCTATCTCTTCCTTCACCACCTGTCTTCTCTCTCACTATCCCTTTCCTAAAGAAGGTAACACCTAGTAATAGTAGTAGGCATTAATTGCCTGAGTGTTACTTCTCTTTTAAAAAAAAAAAAAAAAAAAAAAAAAAAAATTAAATAAATAAAATATCCAGTATGGAAATGCAATTTTGAAAAAAGTAGTGAAATACTACTTTTTTGAAGAAAAAAAAAATAATTTTAAGATAAATTATATAACAACCAAAAACTGTCAACTTGAAATTTTCAGAATAAATTTTAATATTAGGAGCTTTCTAAAAAGGTAGTAAAATACTACGTTTTGGAAGAAAACTTCAAATCAAGAAATGTACATAGTACGTATAAAAATAATGAAAACCAAGAATGTTGAACCATTGCTTTTTTTTTAATTTAAAAATTAAAAAAATAAAATATGTAGTAAGAATGTTAAAAAAAGGTAGTGAAATACTACTTAAAAAGGTAGTAAAATACTATTTTTGATTTTTTGACATAAACAAGTCTCCTAAAAGGATTTAGAGTTAATTAAGCCATCGTGATAATGTTGAACACATTTTTAAAATAATACTTTAGAAAGTTTGAAAGAAGAAAGAAACTTCTTACGAATAACATTAACCTTCAATTATTAGTTTCAGCGTTGCTAAAAATTGGTCTTTAACTACTTTTTGGTAAAAATTCTACTACAGACTTACTGTAATAAAAATTTGGCAACTTTTAATATAAAAATAATTTTATTTTAAAAATAGTAGTATTTCACGACTGTTTTAAAAAAATTTCGAATTTTTAAATTAAAAAGTAAATTTTTTTTCAATAAGACAATTTTTTGCACATTTTTGAATGAGATTTTTCCCCTGAAGATTTTATTTTTTTTTTTAAATTATTTTACAATACTTTGATTCCCGACTGTTCTATAGTTATAAAGCAAAGTTGTATTCTTGTTTTCTATTTGGCGTTAGACATGCATTAATTTATTATGCAATTGTTACGGTCTTTTAAAAATAAAATTTTAGCCCATTTTATTGCTTGTAGAGAAATAAATATAGAAAATAAAAAAACAAACAGACGATTCCATATAAAAAAGACACACTTATGTATGCAAATACTTGATCAGTTTTTATACATTTGCTAAGTTTCCTTTCCATCCTCTTGGCACTCCTTTATACTCGCACATTTAAAATTTACATCTCCCGAAAAAAGAAAAGCTGATTTCTATCTGCGAATACCAAACATCGCATGCGTGAGTGCGTGCGTGTGCATGTTATTAGTTGGAAAAGAGGTGGAAATGTTTAGCAGCAACATTTCCAGGAGATCGTGTAGTGTTAGTTGCCAAATCTTTTTTTGTTCGTTTTCCTGAGATGCCAGCCAACATGACTATAAATCCTTTTTCTTTTTGTTTTTTCTTGGCTTGCAACAAACTACGAAATCCGTTAATAAATAAAAGCTAATAGATATTCCATAAGTTAAAAATGGATAATTTTGGAATATTTAATGTGTTAAATTATTCCTGGGTATGTAAGATTTTTTTTATATGACATTTTGGCAAATTGCTTTGAACCAAAAAATGGGGGAAAACAATTTAACGGTTAAAGCAAAAAGTAGTACGAGTAACATATGGCGGCAGGAACTTTATCTATTTTTTTTACCAGGCTTAATAAGAAAAATGTATGTTAATAAAAAGCAAATAATAAATTTTGTAAAATACGGTCTTATAGATAGAAGAAGTGTGTCATTTTTAACTTTGAGCAGAAATATGAGATGTTCCAATTTTTTTGCATGCTGCATGCCATGGTTTTATTTTCCTAGTTAACGAGTTTTCTTAAGAAGATTTCTATCGTCACCTAAATAAATTAAAATTTTTTTTCTTTATAAGGAACTTTAAATTGTTGCCTTAAATGGCCATAAATCTGCTTAAGCTTTAAAGAGATTAATTGCTTTAAATTTTTCTTAAGAGTTTTTCGTAAAAAGAAAGAAAGTAGTTTAAGAAATAAATTGTGGCAGCTGAAAAAAATAAATTAAACTTTCTAATTTATTTGCACGCAATCTGGCAGATTTCAATTGAAATCTTCTTCAAAATCTATAGCGTTTACACCAAGTTGATTTGGCATTTATCAAGATTTCGTATCCAAAACAAAAACCATTAAGTGAAAATTTTCCTAGACCACAACCAAACAACTGCAATGTAGCGAATTCACACACCTTTGTAAATACAGCGCTTGATTTCTTGGTAAAATTTTGAAAAAATAAAACAAGTTCTACTAAAATTTTAAGCAAATTTCGCCAATTTGTTTTGAATGGTAAATCTACTCGAAATCTACCTGGGGTAGAATCTTAGCTTTCGATAACCAGCTGATTCAATCATGTTTTTTCAGTTTGAGATTATGGCATTGAGATATCGAACCATATTATTACATTGTTCGATAGCGTATGCCATAATCTCAACCCGATAAAACGTGATCGAATCAGCTCGTTATCGAAAGCGACGATTAGACCCAGTCTTTGCTCGAAATCTTTCAAGTCCTAAATTTTGCTTATATGTACATAAACGCACTATAAAAGGTAGTGGAAGTACACCTCCAGCTTCCCTTTTTAGGTTTCCGTACAGCAAAGGTGAATGGGAACCCTTTTGTTTTCACTACGATGTACGTCCGTCCGTCTTTCTGTCACAGGCTATTTTCTCGAGAATCGTAAGAGCTAAAGACCTGAAATTTTCACCGAATGTGTAAAACTTTGACCGCTACAACAAAAAAAAACAGACACTTGAAATTTTCAAAGTTAGTGAGTGTATTTTTATGCAGACTACACCAACTAACAATGAAATTTAAAAAAAATCAAAATTAAAGGGCATTCTATCATTTAATGTAATTTTGACAAGTTGCCTGTATCTTGGAAACCGTAAGAGGCAAACTCTTGAAATTAACGCTGAGACTAAAAAATCCCAAAATAAAAAATATCACAAAATCTAAAAAATATCCAAAAAAATCGCCAAAACGAAAAAAGCGCCAAAACTAAAAAAAACCAAATCTAAAGAAACTCACTGAAACTAATACAAATGACCAAGAACCGAAAAAATCGCCAAAACGAAACTAAAATAACGCCAAAACCGAAAAAATATCGCCAAAAGTAAATAAATAGCTCAAACAAAAAAAAAAAAAAAGCGTCTGTATTGTAAACAAAACAAAACCAAAAACAAAGCCAAAACTGAAAAAATCGCCGAAAACGGAAACAAATCGGCAAAACGAAAACAGGCACTAAAACTAAAATAAAATCAAAAAGTTTGCAGACATGTTTAAAATCATACACGATAATTTTCTTTGATATATGATATTTGTGAATCTATGTATATGTATAATAACAATTTAAAAAATATCTAAAAAATATTTCTATTCTCAGAGTTAGTTTTCTAAAATTGTGCGATTTCAAATTGATCTGTTTACAGAACAGGGCCGAATGCTTCAAGAAATAAAAAACGACAAAAACGATAAAAAAAGTTTGCAAAACTAAGAAAAAGCGCCAAATCTAAAACAATCGCTAAAACTAAAATAAATCACTAAAAACCGAAAATATGGCCAAAACGAAAAAAAAAACGCTACAACTAAAAACGCCAAAACTGATCAAATTATATAAACGAAAAAAGCGAAAAAAAAAAACTAAAAAAAGCGCCAAAAACCGAAAATTTACTAAAAAAAAACGTTACAAAAACCTAAAAACCGGTTACTTAATTTTTTTGAATGTCTACATCAGATAAGATATCGAATTATATACTCTTAAGCTCGCATACGACTATATAGTATTATAAAGGGTGTTTTTTTAGAGGTATAGAACTTCGAATTGAAATAAAACACAAGAAAATCGTTTTAATGTCCATCAATTTGGCTTTATTGGAAGGATAATTTTATGCCATTAATGTTTAAATATGATTTCGGGCATGTGGCCGCCGCGGCTGGCTCGAATAAAGCCAATTCTACAGGTCCAATTTTCAACCATTTTTTCGAGCATATGGGGCCGTATGTTGGCAATAACGCCACGAATTTTGGCTTCCAAGTCCCCTAACGTTTCTGGTTTGTTGGCGTAGACGAGCGACTTCACATATCCCCAAAGAAAATAATTGACATGGCCAATTGACATGTCCATTCCGCGAAATTATGCGCTCATCGAATGTTTCCTTCAATAAATCGATTGTGACGTGCGCTGTGTGGCATGTAGCGCCGTCTTGTTGGAACCACAACTCATCCACATTCAAAATCTTCAAAATCTTCCATAAAGTTGATGGACAAAGCTCCAATTGCTGTGCACGGTGGCGAATCGATTCATTCGGGTCCTCTTCAACACTTTGCTCTACAGCGGCAATTGTTTCTTCGGTGCGCACTGTTCGACGTCTCTGCCGATGCGTATTATCACATAGAGTAAACGTAGTGCGAAAACGATCCATGGTTAACCGAATTAATTGCTCTGATGGACGATTATGTCGACCATAAAATGGACGGAGCTTGCGGTAAACTTCGCGAACTGAACCATTATTTTCGAAATAAATTTGCACGATTTGCAAGCGTTGTTCTTTTGTCAACCTGTTCATGATGAAATGGCAAACCAAACTAAATATTAATCACTTGACAGCTGACAAAATGGCCGCCAGTTAAAAAAGTGATGCCAACTTAAAGTTCTATACCTCAATAAAAAACACCCTTTATATATACAGTAGAGCAGGTCGATTTAAAAATAGCACAAATTACAAGGAAAATCGTATTCTAGGAATGAAAATAAGAAACTTTGCCGAAGGAACTATAACTCTAAAATGTATTTTGATGTCCCGACTTTTGATCCGAAGGGTAAAATTTTCTTGAAGGGTCAAATTTTGAAAAATCACACTTTGACTCATTTAGAGTTCCTCAATCGAGTCAAAATTTATGACCGACCACCACTAATTTTGGAGGGCTGACCCACCTATGCCATACAAATATTTCAAAATATGCAATAAAGGAGCGATATGAATTTAAAAATAATACCAAACTGTTAAGTTTTTTATTTTAAATACATATGTATGTATGTACAAGTAGGAAGCTTTTACCACTATAATAAGCTTAAAAGTAACTTAATATTTTAGGCTGCTTTAACACACATTTTATGCTGACTTGAGCACAAGAAATCTAACGCACAAACACACCCAAAAATGAAGGCAAAAAAAAAAGTAAAAAATAAAACATCATCATCGTCATGCCTAATAGAATTTTTATGTTAGAAAGGTATTGCCATGGCTATTTACAATATACATACATATATAAGACTTTAAGGATTTTTTAATTAAATTTTGTGTTGACAAAAGCTGAAGGCAGGCAGGCCAAGCCAACAGTTAAACAAACAGGCCAGTGCAGTCCAATCCAGTCGATTCAGTATGTTGACCAGCCATCCAGCCATTTAAGTTAAGTCAAGTCACATTTTGCAGCCATGAAATCAGGTCACATTTGACTTAAATTGGTTAAGAAGCTTATAAAAGTGACAGAGTGTTAGACAAATGGAGACATACCGCAACGTACAACTCATACATGGATGAACAGAGACTCACATACAAATGATTGTTTCATAAATAAGTCTTACCCCAGACAAACAAAAAAAAAAAAACTCAAGTATGTAACAACATTTTTTTTAGGGCCAAGCGTTAGAAAGAAAAATACTCGTAATACATAAAAAAGCTCTTTGAAAATGTAATAAATTCAAAATGAATGATCATTTGGAAAATGAGATTTTCTGAAACATAAGCAAACGTACATATGCAGTTCCTTAGACATACTTAAGTATATGCTTATGTGCATACATCTGTGGAATACATTTGTTCAACACTCGATAATTTGTCTTGATTTTTACTTGACAAACCCACAAACGCCAAACACTTGTAGTGAAATATTGCAACACTAATTATTCCATGTTTCTTTCGCAGTTGTACGAGTAAGTAATCCGTATTCAAACTCCTGGTGTAAATGATGATGCATGTGGAACTTTCAACGTGTTTCTTTTATTTTATGTCTGTTAAAGGTAACGGAATACTTTGTCTTTGTCTTTTGGTTTCTTTCTTTTTATTTTATTTTTCTTTTTTTTTTTGCCATTCCATTATGGTTTCCATATTTGTGGTTTCTTTTCATTAGATTCCTGGTATAATTAATATGTTCATGCTAAAGATGTCTGTTTCTCCATCTACAATGTGTCTGTCTGTCCGTCCGTCCGTCCGTCTGTCTGTCTGTCTTCGCTTATGTTGTAAGGCACTCGTTATTTTTTCAAAGAAATAAAAAAAACTACTCGTACGTGTAAAATGTGGGTTTGTTCTTTTTCTAAATAGTTTTTGGAAAATGTACATTCGTCTTGTTTAAAGACAGTGATGAAAAGCTATGGAGGGCACAAGATTTTCCAAAATGAATGAAGAAAAAATATGCCAGCGGCAAAGGCAAAAATTAAAAAAAAAACGCTCAAGCCACGTCGCAACACTCGGTTTAATGAAAAAAGCATTTCAATCAACTGAAAAGAAATATTACTAAAAATGTAAAGTTACAAAAAACTGCACTTGAGAATACTTTAGACTGCCAGACACCAAGAACGCCAGCAGAAAAGGGGACCATATTCTTCTCTTGAAATTTTCCGTCATTAATTCCCACATTTGCAGTTGTATATCCCCGATAACTTCAAGAATTCCATCTATGAGGGCTTCAATGGATGGTGGGCCATTGGCTTAGAGCTTATCTACGTGAAGTAGGCCCACAGAAAAAACGTCTAAAGATGTTTCTTAAAGAAGCTAACACCTGGTAATAGTAGTAGATATCAGAGACCAGCAATGAGTAGTGAAAAAGTGAGCAGAGTTGAATCTTCACTTATAATTTCTTGTACTTATGCGCACTCATACTTATTGCAATGTTGTCTATGAATCATATTCACCAGAGCTGGGTCCAACTCGTTCAGTCGTTCATTTTAGACATAAACCTATGATCAAACCCATGTAATTTAAATGGGTTTGATCAAAGGTTTGTGTCAAAAATGAACGAGTTGGGCCCAGCTCTAATATTCACTTGAAAGTTTAAAGTGTCAATCGAACTCATACTTAACAACATTTATGATGTTGTTGATTTCGACTCTCCTTAACTCAATGCCTATTAGACTTGTGTCCAACAGTTCTTTTTGAACTAGTTTGAGAGCGTTTGAATCAAAAGTTGTTTCAAACCCATTTAATTTACATTGATGTTTTTGGCCGAACTTGTGTCCAACTGAACGAACTAGTTCAAAAAGAACTGTTGGACACAAGTCTAATGCCTATGGACGATGCAAAATAAGTATGATTCACATTGCGAACTTCGCATACAAACATTAAAGTTCTCATTTATTTTGTTTTTTTGCAGGAATTTACAAACAACTCTTTTTACTACTATTGTATACTACTTGCAAACTGTTTAATGTCTGAGTTTTTAAATAAACATACATGCATGAGTTGAGTGAGCTGAATCAATGTGAGTAGTATAAGTATTTTCTTGAAATTAGAAATCAAACTGAGGTGATTTATGAGTGTGAGTGCGGTATGACTATGATGTCGACGTCGCATTCATATTTATTTCAACCTATACTTATAAATCAATGTCATGGTGACTATGCGTAAATCAGAGTAGTTGATTTTAAATGATGTCTACTCACTTATATATAAAATTTCATTAGTCAGTATTAATAGCAAAAAAAAAACGATTCATTGCCGATCACTGGTTGTAATTGCAGTGGATCTTCTTGAAACTTTCAAGCTCATGTTGAATTGAGCGTTTATAACATAAAGAAATGCTTCTTAAAATAAAGCAATAAGTATTTGGGAACATATTCTGCTACAAATTTACCTGCGGTCATTTAAAGAGAGTATAGCGGACCTGTCTCTGAAGACCCCATCTTGCAACTCATTGTAGATGGTCTGAGGCCTTCACTTTCATTTTATTTTCAACTAAACAGTGTTACACTTCACTTTTTCTTAACTTTCCTTTTTTAAATGAAATTTTTTGCATTGTCAATGTTGCCACTTTTTCACAAGATTTTGCGAAAGTAATAGAGAGTACCAAATTGGCATCTCATCGCATTTAGCTTTCGCATTGTAATTTATAAGCATAAAAATTCGAAAGCTTTTTCTTTCGTTTCGTCTTACACAGTAGACCCCCAGATTTAACCTATCCTGACTTCTTTTGTGGGTTTATTTAAGAAACAAAGATTATGCCAACGAACCTCGAAACACTGACGCGATCAAGTAGAAGAATTCGTGCACAGGGGATCTACTCTGTAATTCGAAACGAAAGAAAATGCCTTCGAATGTACATGTTATAAGCATACAAATTCGAAAGCATTTTCTTTGGTTTCGAATTACAGAGTAGACCCCCAGATCACCGCTAGAGTACCCGAGCTGTTCGAGAAGTTAAGGAATATATAGCCCAATATCGCTACCCTGCTATACCCTGCCGTAGCCAACGAAGGCGTCCATTTGTTAAATTCCTCCAAATATGTATATAGAAAATTAACAAACTAAATAAAAGTATCACACATACGGCAGGAAATTGGTTCTCTTTTTGAAGCGTTAAAATATTTACACAGAACTGGTTCACACACATAAAGTTTACCTGTAAAAAGTCTGTATTTTATAATGAGAAAGAAAACGAGAAGTATATAGGTAATGATATTTCTTTCTCATGTCTCTCATACAAAATCAAAACTTGCGCAAAACAATTTAAAATGCATGAACACGGTCATAA
This sequence comes from Tachina lurida, assembly GCA_944452675.1. Lineage (NCBI taxonomy): Eukaryota > Metazoa > Arthropoda > Insecta > Diptera > Tachinidae > Tachina > Tachina lurida. Next base: position 9,711,926 of record OX101754.1, on the reverse strand, counting down.
CGAACTTGTATATCACATTTTTCTTAAATTTATCTTAAAACTTACCAAAATAAAGAATATAAGGTTTATAACAGAAACGAACATACCTGAAAAGAAAACAAAAAAGAAAATAAGTTTAAGTTTACGACTGTATTAATATTAAATTAAAAAATATATCAAAAACTGAGAAATTTTTTAAATAAAAAAGAAGAGAGGTGTCTTAGGACACCCGGTTATTAGCTATGCTGCTTAGCTATATAAAATAAACTTAATGTGTTAAATAACAATGCAATAAAATTATATTATATGATGATGTCAAATTCGCCGCAAATATTTCAAAATGTTTCCATTTATTTCCCATTATTTTCTTTTCTAGCGGCGTACGATTAAATTAATGTATTGTTTATAGCTGGCGGCGGCTGTTATCCGGCTTGCAGCCGATCGACTGTGTTCTTTGGTTTGTGCTCATATGCAAAAACAAAACAAATTGAGCAATCGTTCTCATTTTTTTTTTTGTTTTGTTTCACTAACTTCAAAGAACGAAACAATACAAAATCAAACAATTTGGTTTGTTCATTTTCGTACTCTGCTTTTGAGTAAAAAGAAATCAAAACAAAAATAAATTTATAACAGTAATAGTGTCGATTATTTTTGTTACGAAAATCATATCCTAACTCCTGTATCTAGCCGTAAATAGCAAAGCTATAAGAAAAGCGAGTGAAAATGTTTAATTTTGACGGACCTTATATTAACTATTATAACACAAAATAATGGGCATTAACAAAAAGAAAAAATATCGAGATGTTGTTTTATCCATTAAAAAATATCGTAGTTGAAGCCGAAATACGCCAACTATGATAAGGGCAAACATCCTATGAATGAGAATTTGTATAGGAGAAATTATATTCGAATTCATTCTTTTAACTCACTGCTTTTCGCTTATTTCATCTAACTTTTACATATGAGTGAATATTGGGAATGTTAAAATTCTTGTAACCAATTGCTAATACGTCTGCTGTATTTCAACATCATCTACACAATGCGGCATCAGCCGCTTTAAATGTCTTCAAATATTTCTTACCGGTTTCTTCTTTCTTTCTTTCTTTCCTTCTTTGGCAAACTAGCGCTCCTTGCACATTCAGACCTAAAAATTAAACCCAACTTGAACTAATTTATTTCAATCATGTGAAAAATTTGCAAAAAGGCCAACAACACGCGTCATGGTAAACTTTTGCATAAAAATTTCTAGAAAATCGAGCAGATAAATTGAACATTAGAAAAGCTTAAGATAACAACAAAATTACTAACGTCGTCATCTGCATCATCATCATGATACACACATTTTTTTTTTTTTTTTGCTGTTTGTAAAACTGGTGGGACGTTACGTTTGCAATTCTAGCCTGATACAAATGTATTTCAATGAATCAAATCTAATGAAAGTTGGCGTGCGAAAAGTGTTGAACAAGAACACGTTCAATTTTTCTTTTTGTATTTTCTTTTCTTGCCATTTTCTTTTAAGCGTTTGTTTTTGTGTTTAAACATGACTTTTCATAATAAAATGATTAATAATTAAATGTTCAAATAACATGCGGATCATCCATTAACTGGAGCTGCTGTACCAAACTGAATGTCTTGAGAATTATTATTATTTTTTTTCATATTTTTTATCAAAAGAAATATTGTTTCAGTTTGTCTTAAGTGTAACATGAAAAATTGTCTTAATGTACTCGTAGTTAAGCTAAAATTATCAGATTTATTTTGTTAATCCAACGGAAATACACTTTTGAAGAAAAAAGGGGAAAATAAGATAAAGTTAAGTTGATGTGGTGTTTATAAATATTATAAATTAGAGTTTATTTTAACGGAAAACAAAACTATTTAAAATCGGTAAAAGTATTTTTTATTGTGAAAAATACGGAACTCCTAATCCGTAAACTAGAATCCCAAATTTTATATTGAAATGAAATGCATTAATTTATAAGAAATTTTTAAATCACATAGCACATTTCAAGTTTCTTTTACTTTAAAACAAAATTTAGAAAATTCCCAAGAAAATTTCCAAAATCCCCAAAAATACCATTCTTTAATACATCTCATTTTAGGGGATAACAAGTTCTTTTTACCGATCTGAAATACATATTCCACCGGCATTTTAATAATCCAGACAATTCCTGCATATTTAGTAGGAGAAATAAGCATCTAATCTCAACAACTTAGATTATTTTTTTTTTGGGATTGTTACATAAAAACCTTTAAACCATTTTTTTAATTTAATTAAACTTCACGTGGAATGCAGAACACATCCGTATATTTTTTTATACTTGCTATACGTATGACTTTTGCAAACAACACAAGATAATTGAAATTCTTATTTATTTTTTTCAAAAATCCCAGAAAATGTCTTCGTTTAATAAATTAAATTTTTAAACGATTGAATTATAGTTGTTTGAAAGTGTAAAACTAATAATACCAAAAAACTTAAATTCCCAGATTTTTAAAAAATTCCCGGAAAATTTCTTAATTTTAAGAACTAATCTTTTTTTTTAAATCAAGTACATTTTGTGGTATATTATAAATACTATTAAAGTGTTTTAAGCCCTTCGATCTATGTATGTATGTGCACAAAAGAAAAAGGTAAATTCCTAGTTTTTTTTTCGAAAATCCCAAAAAATTTCTTCCCATTAAAAACGATATTTTTTTTTTCAAGACTGAAGTATTTTTTGATGCATATAAATACTATTAAAATGTTTAAAGATCTAACATCTACATAGACATATGTACAAGAGAAAAAAATAAATTCCTATTTTTTTCCAAAATCTCAGGAAATTTTTTCATATAAAAAAACTCAGATTCAAAGATTTTGATGCATATTAGGACTGCTAAAATATTTGAAAACCATACAAATATACATACATAAGAAAATTGGAAATTCCTAGCTTTTACGAAAATCCCAGAAGATTCCTCAATTACAAGGGTTGAGTTTTTAAAACAAATAAATACGCTTTGTTGCATATTAAGACCATTTAGATGTTTTAAAAGCCTTCATCATATATGTATATAATAGAGAAAACTTGGAATTCCCAGCTTTTTTTTTTAATCCCAGAAAATATTTTTATTTTGAAAACTATTATGTTTTCACGTTTAAATACGTTTTGTTGCATTTTAACACTATCTAAACGTTTCCAGCCCTTATTAGGTCTATATGTGCAAAAACTATATAATTCCTAGTATCTTTTTAAAATCCCGGAAACTCTATCCTATGTACAATGTACTACATTTTTTTATATTTTTAAGATCACAGAAGATTTCTCCAGTTTAAAAAGTTCAGTTTTTGTCCAGCCTAGCATATTAAAATTTAAGGGCAACTTAGGTAGACTTTACATTTAAATTTATTAGAAATTCCTAGCAAACATTTTGGAAATCCCTCCAAAATGCTAATTTTAGAATTTATTTTTCAACTGAAGATTTGTACAACATTTTAGGCTCCTCATTCACTAGATATGTGAACTAAACTTTTTGCTTTTATTAATAAATTTTCCAAATATATTTATTATCCTTTCGCTTTAAGCGAAATTTTGCTTGCATTTCACTTTATGTTGCAGCAGCAAAAATCATTAATTTTTAATGCCTTAATTGACCTATTTCTTGACCATTGACAATAATTTCTAGCATATGAAAGTTTAACGACAAACATTTCTGTTAATGTGAGTGTATGTATGGGATGGGATGGGATGGGATGATGAGAGAATTTGCATGTGTGTTGTATGTGTCAATAAATTGCCGGTAATTGCTTTAATAAATGCTTCGAAAACGCCCATTCAAATAACAAATTAATGATGGCCTGGCCAAAATTAAATGGCAAAACTGTTGTTTCATTACCAAAATAGCCAGAGCAGAGCGCAAGCAAGATATAAAATTTAATATGAAAATTTAATTTTTTTTTATATTGCTATCCGTTGTTTTACGATAATTTTCTATTAAGTTTTTGTCTTTTTAGTTCTGTTTTAAGTATTTCATCGGAATTAATTGAAAATTCATTTTTAGACTATATTGATGAAGTTTTTTAATCAATTGACAATCACTCATTTTTAATTAAAAATCAACAGTAAAAAGAAAATAATAATAAATAAAGGCAAGAGCAAAGAAACTGCAGCAAACTCATAGAAAAAGTACTATAAGAAAAAGTACCTCAATAAATATGTATGTATACACATGTTATATATTTTTTTAATTTCTAAAAAATTAATAAAAACTACTTGATCCTAATTAAGAAATTAAGCCTTGAACATAAAGCCATTTATGGAATATATACATATGTACATACATCTATAAAGTACTTTTTGCAATCTCCCTTTTTAGTCGCCAAATTAGGTAAATACGTACCAAGTTTATCTTCTCTCCTAAGCCTTTCATACATCAAATACCAGTATTTGTTGCATTGTTTGGACAACTAAGAAGCAAAACTGCAACACCAGCATCTTCTTGTAGCCTCAAATGACAATATCCTAACAAAGCAACGTAGAAATAAATAAATAAAATGAAGAAAATACAACATTATAAATGTACCATCCAACCAATCAACTTTAAACAAGTTTTTCAGGTTGAATTGCTGCTGGCCGGATCGGTCTGTCCTCTTCTATATATTGTTCGCCAACAGTATGAATGTTGGCCAAAGTCAATAGAAAAAGGAGTTTAATGTTTATGCTGGATGCATCAGCATCAGCAGCAGCATTAAAATTATTGTACAACTAACAACAACTACTACAACTTCTTTAACAGCTTTTCCACATGTCTTGGATAATTTAAGCACACACAATTCCTAAAACTTCCATCAAATAATGTGACATTAACATCATGAAAATCATCATCATCATCATCATCATCTTCCTGATGGTCGCTATTTTCGTGCACGTTTGCAAATGTGTCGTCCATCAATTTGTTGCTCAGACTATTGGAAACGTATGAGAAAGATTATTATTGAAGCTGGATAATCGCAACAATTGCAAAAAGCATTTTCTTCTTTTTTTTTTTTTTGGGGGGGGGGGGGGTGGAATTTATTGTATTGGGTTATATAAAATGTTTTGGAAATTTTTTATATTCGTTTCGAAAGATAATGCAGCACAATGAACCGATTAAAGTTGTTTGATTTTAAAAGTTGAAAAAATTTTAAATATACTTGAAATAATTATATAATATTTTCTTCATATTTATAACGTAAAAATTAAAAAAAAAATTTAAACCTTTTCAATTTTGAAAATTTTATTCGATTAAATTTTCAGAATAAAAAAAATATTGTAGAAATTCCCAAAATTAAAACACTAATTAAAAAAAATATATTTGTTAAAGGACATTACTAATTTCAATATAAAATTTATATAAAGTATTTACAAATTTAATTTAAAAAATTTCAAAAAGGAAGAAAATTTTAATCGATTAAATTTTTAGAACAAAAAAAAAATATATTTGATGTTTTAATGCCATTAAATTGGCAAAAGAAATTAAAAAAAAAGCAGTGCTAATGTTGAATTTAAAAATTATAGAAATATTTAAAAATTTCATTTAAAAATTTTCAAAATGGAAAAAATTATATTCGAATAAATTTTTCAGGTTAACAAAATTATGTTTGATATTTAATGACATTAAATTAGCACGAAAAATTCAAATACTGTGCTAATGTTGAATATAAAATTTATTTAAATATTTTAATTTTTCTTCGATTAGTGGTGGAAGCGATTAATCGGGATGTAACCAGAGAAATTTTTTTCAACCCAAAAGGCCAACTCTAGTTGATTACTCTATTAATCGGTTATTCGATTAATCTGTTATTCGATTAAAGATTTTATCATACATTAAAAAATAAGGCAGACAATTTAGTAAAAGCATATGAAAAACAAAATTTATGATATAATATGAATATTGCTAATATTCTTCTATGTTTATATTCGATTACATAACACTGTGTAACAATTAAAATTTTACGACATAATTTGCTGACGAATGATTCTGGCAGAGGACAAGTTATATGTTAATTTTAAAATAAAGTTTTAATAAATATATAAAATTTCCTTTATACACACATCAACAAAACTTTTATTCGAATAAAGTTTTCGAATAATATTCTTGCTATTGACATTTAATGCCATTGAGTTAGCACAAAGAATAATTAAATGACAGTGTTAGTATTGAATTTAAAATTTATTCGGTTAATATTTTTTTCATTATTAAGTTTTTTATAAAAGCCAAATTCTGACTCAGTTTCTTATTCTGACTAATCAGTTATTCGATTAATCGTTCATTCGGTTAAAATTTATTCGATTAAAATTTTTACCAAAGAATAAAAAATGAAAGCAGACAATTTAGTAAAAGCATTTGAAAAACAAATTTTATGGTATACAAGTTATTCGACTCAATTTTGTTCGATTAAAGTGTTTACCAAACAAGAAATGAAGACAGATGTCCCTTCAAAGTTTTCAAACCTTTATCATAAAAACCGGCTAAACTAAAAATGAAAATTAAAAAAATGTTAAATATAATAAATATAATTTTAAATAAAAGTATAAGAATTCTTTTAATTTGAAAACTTTTATTCGCATAAAATTTCCCAATATCGAGAATAAAATTGAGCAAACGTTCTGTCAAAATTAAATTTTATGTTCTGAAAGCCATGCTCCATTATACTGAGTACTCATTTAATCGGTTCTTCGATTAATCGTTCATTCGATTAAATTTTATTCGATTGAAATTTTTACCAAACAATAAAAAATTAAGACAGAAATTTTAGAAAAGGCATTTCAAAAACAAATTTTGTATATAGTACATGTTAATATTTTCTTATGTTTGTATTCGATTAAATAGCACTGTGCAACAAAATCAAAATTTTCCGGAGTAACACGAAATGATTGATTGTCTTCAAAAGACAATAAAAATTCTTCAGATCAGAGTTGTATTGCTTCGTAAGTCGTGCGATTGTGTAGGATAGTCATGGATTTAACGAGTGTTTCTGCATTAACGTTTTTAAAGTTTACGAGTGAACCTATTACAATAGCTCGGTACGCTTAGACATGAGCGTTATAAATTTTTTCTGGGAAGAGTTAAGACTGAATAACAACCCTGCAAAGTCTATCATTCATCCCTTCACCAGGGGTAAGACACTACTACGAAATAGTAGAGATACAAGAGATATTTTTCGGTCACAGTGCCCTATGTTCCCCGTACAATTTAAACAATTCATTCATTCAAGACTCGGTTGGTTTTGCGAGTTTGAATCTGGGATACGCCTTGAAAGCTTAACAGTTAAAAAGAAATATAGAAATTAATTTATGTATTTTTATTTCTTTCCACAATTTCATTTAACTCGTTTGCCATATGTACAAACTGCTGCTTAATATTGCAAACACATTTAAGATCTTTCCAGAAATTCATCATCAAGCAATTGTTGATTCAATATTCTCAATTTTAATCACGCAAAAATTATCATTTTGTTCAGGCTTTTTAGAGTTGTGAATTTTTTTTTCTTAATTTTATATTCAATTTTGCCCCCTTCTTTTTGTTTCAATTATATTTCAATAATTTCAAATACTCGTACCGACACAAAAAAAGTATTTTTTCAATCAATTTTTAAGCTTTTCGAATCAATTTTCTATGCTTGATTTTATTTTAATATGTAAAATAGAAGGGAGAAAGAGAGAGACAGAGAGAGGGGATAGTATCAGGTGTGATATTTTTCTTATACAGGGCTGATGGGATTTTATATTAAAATCTGCTTTGTTTTTTGTAAATAAGAAAATTAGAGATAAAAAAGCAGGAAAAAAAGAATGACGAATTGGATACGCCGCTTATTAAAATTACATCTAAAAAAATAAATAAAAAAATATTGAAAAAAAAGCAAATAAAATCTTTTGTAGAGTTGATTGAAAATTTACTGCAGTTCCCTTTTTGCATTGTATATAGATAGACCAGCAAACATTTTTATGGCTGATCGTAGAGCGAGCTGAGGCAAGAGCCAAAAAAAATTAGATTTTTCCTAAGTGGGAAGACGAGATTTCAGGGAAATAGTTCCCAGGGAATTTGTTTTTTTTTAGAACATAAAGTTCTCTTATTCTAAACACATGGCGATGAAAATAAAAAGTGAGAGAGATTTTCGAATTTTCAAAGTCAGCTGATCACAGAATGAACTAGGGTAGGAGACAAATGAAAGAATTCCCAGGGAATTAATTTTTTTCTCGAGAATAAAATCCTAAATATATGACAACGAAAATAAAAAGTGAGTGATATTTTCGAATTTTCGAAGTCAACTATTCCCCTTACTGTGGCGATTTTGCGGCGAATGTCAGGTGTTTTGTACCACGATAAGGAGGATTTTATTTCCAGTTGTTTTATTGTATCTGAAAGATTGCAATTGAGTTATTAAAACAGGGGAATAATGAATGAAAATGTAATTCAGTCTATTAAACATTTGTTTAAAAATTTAATGCAATTAAAAGTTTCATTGACCCAATAAAATTATTAATTGATTTTTTTTTTCAATTAAACGGAAGATTTGTTTCTGTATAAAATTGAGAACTAATAAGAGGATATTTGTTGAAGCTGCAAGACATTAATTTTGCTTCCCATGTGATGCAGAACAGTGTTAGACGAATTATGTATGTTATGAGATATTGATGGAGGATGACATTATTTATATTTCGTAAGCTTAATATTGTTCGAAATATTATAAACTAAATTAGATTTACTTACTAAAAAGGTCTTAATTTCTATATTTATTAGTGCTGTTAATTATATGTGTTTTATGTTTATTCGAATAAAATTTCATGATTTTTTTTGTTCGATCAGACGAATAATAATTTACAGCTTTTGTGCGAATATTCGAACCAACAACCAGTAAAAAAAATGTATTCGAATAATTTTTATTCGAATGATAACACTAATATTTATACAACAAGTATTCGGCAATGACAACGTACAAATATATCGCTCATTTACTCAAACAACCAGTTTGCCAGAAAACGAGTTTGAAGTTTCCAATTTATGCACAACTTAATGGAAAAGGAAAATTTTATTTTTCTCTCAAGATTTGAGCAAACAAGATATTTGTATGAAATTTTTACACAATATGAAGAACGATAAAAGGATTAGCTCTGCATTACTAGCTCAAAAATTTCAGTTTTTGAGTTAAGACGTTCTTTAAGTAAATGAGCGATATGTTAGAAAAATTTGTGCTCCAGCTTTTGAACTTTTTTAAACCAGACTTTCCTTTAAACACTTTTTAAAGCTTTTGCTTTTGAATGATTATTCTAGTTGGCAGGGATTAGCTATCTTGAGATAAGCGGTTGTATCCACTGCTACGTTCAGTGTTTTATTATAATGTATCATAATTTTATTTTTATGCGAATTCCATTTGAAACTTTTATTTCAGCTTTTTGTTCACGTATTCGTAATTTTAAGACATACGCTGTTATTGCTGCAAACTACTTTTTGAACAAAATAAAACTAAAGTAATACAAAACAGCAAAACAAATCTTTTCTTTGGCAACTTTTCTAAAAATTGAAAAATTTTACTACAAATTGTTTGCTGGGTTGCCCATTTTTCTTTGCTCGTTCGTTAACAATTTGTTGTTCATTGATATTGTATCTCATAAAATAATGATGTATGGTTATGTCTTCACTTTTGTTTTTCTTTCCTTTTCCCCAACTACGAGTATTTTTGTATAATATTGTTTTTTTTCTACAGATTTATGATTTTATTGCAGATGTTATGGATTTTTATTATTTCTCTGCTTTAGTTCAATATTTTTTTTTGTGCTCCATAGGATTTCGTTCATAATGGACGACCAGAGACACACACAATCTTTAACTGGTTGGAGTTTATTTAATTCACTATTTTATGATTATTTTTTTCTTTCTTGCTGTTATTGGTGAATTAAAAATATAAATGAAAAAAAAAGACGATGAGAAGGCATGATGAAAATGAGGAAAGGAAAGGAAAATCAGGAGAAGTGCATTTAATATTTTATAGTTTATTGGCATAAATGTGTTTGCTGGCTGAAATGAATGGAGGATGGATGTCTTTAAACAAGTTGGAAGGGACAAAAAAGCGTTATTGCTGCTTTTAGCTTTTTCTTTTCTGTAAGCTTCACTTGTTGATTTTAGCATAAAGTTTTTTAGGTATGAGTTCTTAATATTGAAAATACACAAAACAAGAAATTTACATTATTTATGGCTTCACAATGGACTTTTATGAATTTTCTCTTTCATTCCAGCCATTTTTCTTATACATATACATATATTTATGTACGTATTTTAAAATTGATATTCGAAAAAGCAGAGTATTATCTTTTTTCCTTAAGAATGAAAAATAAATTATATTTTTCGCCACTTAATTGATGTGTTATTCGTTAACAACAAAAATATTATAACAAAAACCTGCCGGAATTACAAAAGAGGAATCCTTAATGCCTTCAAAAGAAAAAAAAAAATAGAAGCAATTTCAATCTTATTTATAATGTTTAAATTGCATGACAATCGTAAATCACCATCATCCTTCACTTTATTATCAATGAATTTAGCTTGAACAGGAAAAAAACAAATTTGAACTTTTGAACGAAGAGAGCTTGAGAGAATACAAAATGAAAAGATTAAATAAAAAGCGCCGCTTGCGGAACAATATAAAGGGAAAAATATTAAATAACCACACAATTAACCCTCTAAGGAGAAAAACATCTTGCAAGAAAAAAAAAAACAATAAATTACTGTAGATTAAGCTCCAAGTTCACAGTCTATAGTTAACTAACGATTTTTCTTATCAATTTCATTGGTTAAACCACCTTCATTAATTAACTAAGGACTGTGGATTTTAGCCTAAGGTCCAAATTCATACCCCCTTATGCAAAAACTATTTTTAAACTTAAAGTTGGTTTAACAAACGAATTTTGTATGGCAAAAACGGTTTTAAAGCATGCTTTAACTTTAACAATTGTTTTTGCATAAGGACAATAGTCTATAGTTAACTAACGGCCGTGGTTTAACTAACGATTTTTCTTATCAATTTCATTGGTTAAATCACCTTCATTAGTTTACTAAAGACTGTGAATTTTAGCCTAAGGTCTAAATTCACAGTCTTTAGTTAACTAACGCCCGTGTATGCATTTGTATAAAAAGCCGATTGAAGTTTGGCACTCTGTTGCCACTTTGAGCGACTATACTTTAGAGCCAGCCTACGCAAAATAGCACCAGAGTGTCGAACATTAATCGGCTTCTTATACAAGTGAATACACATACGCAAATACATTACTCTCGTGTTTCTCTCGGTGGCCAGCTCTGATTTCGAGGCAACAGTTCGTAAAAAAATTTCATTACTGATAACTATTTTAATAAAAATTAGCATATATGTGACGCGCAAAATAGAAAGGGACCTAAGGGTAAAAACCGGTTTTGTTCACGAGAGCCAGTTTAAAGATTTAAATACGTGTATCTTTGGTGTACCATCACTGAGCGTGTTGGTATTGGTCTCATTTGAAAGCGACACATCTCATGACGCCAGGAACGTGTTGGCCAACCTTGGAAACGCACTTAGGTCGTCCCTACCTCTTGTTTTGTGTAGTTGGTTTTCACTGTTTTCTACCTAGCGCACTGTTTCCATGAGTTTGATATCAATTTTGCTCGCATTTTTTCGAATTCAGGTTTATTTTCTGAAATTATTAATTGTGAATTTATAATAAATACTCATTTATAATTCTTTTAAATCGCGAATATCACTCTGTTAGTACGAAAATTTTTTCACATAACCTTAGAATCGTCGACTTCAATTTCATAAAACGCGCATATCTCTGGGAGGGGTCGGTCTCATTCGATGCTCAGATGTTGTCCACATCAAAAAAAAAAAAAAAAAAGTGAAAATTGATTTTTTTACCCTTAGGTCGATTTTTATATGCGCTGTCACATATAGTTATTTTTTTTTTGCGTGACTATCGCGTGAGCGTGACTTGGCATGATCTTTAACCTTTGTGGTCATATGCTCAAGAATAAATATAAGATATATTGAGTAAAAGCAATATTTTTTTCGCTAGCAATTACTACGGGTGAACGTGAATGAAAAGTTAAGTCACTTTCTCATCCCTGTTATGAATTAATGAATTAATAGAACTAGAAGATTTGTATTACATTTAATAATAATACTTGCTATATTCAGGAAATTGTACGCCCGTTTAAAAATATCGCTTATTACATACAGCTGAAGAAATTTTAAAAAGAGTAATCGTTAAGCGATTAATCTGGGAAGAACCGATTAAAATTACATATATTTACATTTTTCAATATATTTTAGTATTAAGGACATATTTTTTGATGTCGAATTATTTAAAAAAAAAGTTTATAGTTAAATCATTATTCGTTTAATCGATTATTCGGTTAAACAATTAAGCGATTAATCGATTATTCGTTTGATAACTTTAGCTGAAATTTGATATTTTTACACGATTCCAGCTAAATCACTTACAAATTTAATCATTTATAAGGTTAAGAGAATTCTGTTTCATTTAAATTCAATTCTTTTATTAAATTAAATGAATTTTTTTTTTGTTTCAATTTAAACTGCATTTGCAATTTTCAACGTTTAAGGTTTAAAATTGCAAGCACAGTGAATTGAAAATTCTCATCATATCGAAATTGCTTACAGATGTTTGCCATAAAAATGCTCTTTATTCTAAACATGAAAATTAAAACCAGATCTGTTACAGAACGAAACTAAAAATAAAGAATTGCAAATAATAAAAAAATAAAATAAAATCTAAAATAAACAACTGAAAGGCAATATGTACAATGGACAAAAACAGAAACTGTTGAAACGAGAGCAAAATACTAAATAATATTTTATTATTCTTCATTCTGCCATTCACACATAAAAATTTATGATGATGATTTATTATTTAATAGTTTGAAGGAAAAAATATAAATATAAATAAAAAATTTAACAAAAATCTGCCACAGATCTGGCTGGAACTCACTCGGTCGTTCGGTGTCTGTCTGCTGAGCACAACAATTGTTTTATCAAAAAAAAAAATATATAAAATAATAAAAAAATAAATAAATAAAAAAATAATATTGATAGTTATGCATGACTATACAATTGAAAAACACGCTGGCTGGCTGACTGGCTGAATGAATGGCTTGTTGCATCAACAACGAAATTCAATCTTGCAATTAATACATTGAAAGCGAATTTGTGTGTTGATTTTTTTTCCTCAGTTCATCTCTTAGTTGTCTTCCTGATGAATTGCAGATTGTAAAAGTTGTATATCGCAACAACAACAACAACAACAAAAAAAAAAACTGCACAATTGCAACTCATCAGATTTTTACAAGAGTATTGTCATTATATTTATATTGTTTTAGTTGAGCGGTAACCATAAATTTATAAGCAATGTGTGATTGAGAGGGTTTTTGTTTTTATTTTTGTCTCATTTTTTGTGTGTGCAAAAGAAAAATAAATGAAGTGAAGTGAGGTGCAATCATGTGGATGTTGCAAGTATTCGTATAAAAAATTTAAAAGCGTGATGAATTATTGTAGAAACCAAAAGCTGATATTCGACTATTTATGTATGTATGTATTCTTTTACAACAATGCAATATAAATCGATAAAAAATATTACGCCAGCATATAAATAAATAACTAATTGAGTAATATATCGTACCTTAACCGCCAAAAGAGCTTAAGCGGCATAATTTTTTTACGAAAATCTATTATTTACGATCGTAGGTAGTCAGTCAACTTTCGTCAAAAAGTTTTGGCGGTTATGGCTCGATATTATTTTTAAACAAATTTGCCTTCTCCTTTCCAAAGTAATCGAGCAAATAATTTCAAGCTGCCATATATTTCAACTTGATGATTACATTATCATACTCGTATATTTTAAAGAAGGTATATATTATACACATATACTAGAAGTGAGCGCAAGCCATGAAAAAGTGCACAGTAGTGTATTTTTTTGCAAGAGCGCATATTGTTCTGTAGTGGTGATCGTAATTGAGTGCAAAGCAAAAATAGAGAACAAGGCAACAAAAAGCACACAAAACCGTTGTACAACAGTTGAATAGATAGTTGTGTCAAGTGTACACTTCATAGTGCACCTGGCATACTTCAGTTCACAAACTCAAAATTTCATAAAATATTAATAAGGTACGCTATCGAATGCCATAATCTCAAACTGAAAAAAGTGATCGAATCAGCTGGTTATCAAAAACGTTTTAGTATTCTCATAGAATCAAGAGTACTAAAAAGAGAGAACAATTCAATAATGTACATTATGAAGATTAAGCAAGCAAACAGTTTGTGCTCAGCTCTAATATATACATTAGAGTGGCCGTTTTATTTTTATTTCTTATATTCTCTTCCCCCACAAATCGGTTCAGTTTTATGTAAGAAAAAAATATACAAAAAAATTTATAGTGATAAGATCTGTTTTAGGCGGTGCGTACGCCCCTCAAAGTTGGCCTTCAATCCCATTCTCGTATTCTATTTCAATTTAACAATTTTTAGGGCTGGTTAATAACTCCTAGAATTTTTGAATTTTCCGCTGGTTATTTGAAACGGCAACCTGCTTCAGTCAACAGTAAAATGACTCCTATCAAAATTTTAACAACCTGCACTATTTAAGCTCCGTACACAACAGGTCACCAGGGGGTGGTCTAGTCGTCGCTTTCGATAACGATATTATGTCATTCGCTATCGAACAACGTAATAATATGGTACGCTATCGAATGCCATAATCTCAAACTGAAAAAGTGATCGAATCAGCTGGTTATCAAAAAACGACGATTAGACCCCAGTTTTAGTGTTCTCATAGAATTAAGAGCACAATTCAATAATGTACATCATGAAGACTAAGCAAGCAAACAGTTTGTGCTCAGCTCTAATATACACATTAGAGTGGCCGTTTTATTTTATTTGATATATTCTCTTCCCCCACAAATCGGTTCAGTTTTATGTAAGAAAAAAATATACAAAAAAATTTATAGTGATAAGATCTGTTTTAGGCTGTGCGTACGCCCCTCAAAGTTGGCCTTCAATCCCATTCTCGTATTCTATTTCAATTTAACAATTTTTAGGGCTGGTTAATAACTCCTAGAATTTTTGAATTTCCCGCTGGTTATTTGAAACGGCAACCTGCTTCAGTCAACAGTAAAATGACTCCTGTCAAAATTTTAACAACCTGCACTATTTAAGCTCCGTACACGCGGTAACCAGTGCCCCATTTCTGTAACTTGTGAGAAGTTCTCGCATCGACAAAAATTAAATAATTATATTGGTTGTCCTATTTTATACAGGGTTACTCACGTAAATCTTATATAAACTTACAACAAATATTAACAAATACAGTTTTTTCCTTACTCACCCTGTGTTTCAAAGGATGATAACAATTTATTCGACTCGAAAAGTTCTCACATTCCTTACAGAAACGAGGCACTGGGGTCTAATCGTCGCTTTCAATAACAAGCTGATTCGATCACGTTTTTTCAGTTTGAGATTATGTCATTCGCTATCGAACAACGTAATAATATGCTACGATATCGTATGCCATAATCTCAAACTGAAAAAAAAGTGATCATTTGAAAAAAAAATTCATTTGAAAAAAAAGTGATCATTTGAAAAAAAAATTCATTTGGAATTTAAATTTCTGTATTTCTTATTATTAAACTTAAATTTGTTTGATTTTCAATTATATTTTAAGCTTTACAAATCTTCTTGCCGTTTTTTACATTCACTGTGAACTGACAGCGGAAAAAAATTTTCTCGGAAGACTTACGAAAGCAAATTACCTTACGAGAGGAATATAAATTTCATGGAAACAAAAATTCCACTTGTTATTCACAATAGGGGCCGATTGTCAACAAAAAAAAATTGCCACATCACGCAGTGGTCTTATGCAATCAAGGCGAATTTACATCAGGTGATCTTAATTTACCAGCTGACATAACTGCTCTGCTGTCAAATCAACGCAAAACGTTATGAAATATTCAGACTGCACGAAATTTGTTAATGTAACAAATTTACAAGGCGAATATGCAGAGTTGCAAGTCGAGACCACCTGGTATCAATTCGCCTTGTATGCAATTGTCATATCTGTAGTTAGGCATTGCCAGACTTAAAGAATATGATGGAAATTGTCAATTATTAGTCATTTGTGCTAGTGTTAAATGTAAAAAAGTGGAAATACAATTATTATGGACCATAAAGAAGCAGTTTTAGTGATTTACAGTGCAAATTTTTTATTGTAATTTTTTACATTCGTTTTGCTTTGAAAACAGCTGTTTGCAGTATTGCCAATAGAAAGAATTACCTGACAGTGATGCCAGATGATGCTTCGCACATCCGACAATAATAAAATGTCTGCCGAAAAACTTACAAAATTATAATTTCACCGAAATGTGTTTACACGATTGTAAGTTAGTTGTCTGTTACAGATTTGGTGCAATACGAGTAGAGGACTCATGGCGAAGATTTTTAAGGAATATTTTAAGCCGTTATATCCCATTTTAACGGTACTTTGTTCCACTTTTTTTTTTGGTTACAAACTATAAAGAGAAGAATTAGAAGATAAAAAGCTTGCACAAAAATATTTTTTGTAAAATTTTACACAAAATTGTTGAATCCAAAATATCAACGTAACATGGTCCCCTAAACCGATCGAATATAATTATTTTATTTATCGAGAGAAGAGACTTCAATTGCCCTCATCATGAGCCAATATAAAGCTTCAAGAGGTAAACTTTCACCATATTTTTTAATGCGTACTGCCCAGAATCAGTCATTAGAACTTTAGTTATTTTGCATAAAATAAAAATTAATTTGGTGTATATTTTCTTTGATGTTTTTTGTTGCTTTCCTCTGCTGTTAAGCAATAAAACTATTTTACTTTTTTGAATACTATTTTTAAAAGTGGCGAAGGAGAAAACTCTTTTTAAAAACTAATTAAATTTAATTACAAAATTTATGCATAACAAATGCAAATAAAAGATTTAAAACAGAAAAACAGAAATGAATGCATCCATCTTTTGTAAAACAGATGCTTGAAAGGCAACAAAAAAAACTTCTCTGCTTTCAATGTGCCAGAAATGATATTCGCCAGACAATAAAGGGCGATAAATGCAGCAATTTACAGAGTTTTTAATGACACATAACGATGAGCGGCACACAAAATAAGCTTTGATGTTTTGAAAGTGTTAAGTTTTAAATTATTTTTAAGAAATAAACTTCAATAAAATTCAAAGAAAAATTTAATACAGAGGAATTTTTCCAAAGTTAGGAGACTCGTGACAAAAAGACAAACTCAAAGTACGAAACAATATGGGGTTATCTGCTGAAACAACCAGAGTCTCTCCTACGAACCCCCCCCCCCACCCTACCCCGGCTACACCAGTACGCTTATTAAAAAAGTACTTTGAATTTTTTTTAAGTTAGTCAAAATTTTCTTTCTTTTCTTTCTTTAAAATCCATAAAAATATACATATAACAACACCTTACTTTGTTCATTCCTGGTAATGAGCACTGATTACCATTTCCATTACCTGGTAATCAGTGCAAAATTTAAATTGAATTAATATGAGGACACCTTCACAATTTGACTGCAATATTATGAATCTCATTAGCATGAAAACCATTAAGTTAAAAATTAAAGTGTACCAGAGAACTGGATGAGTTGATTCACTTTGGCTTGTCCAATCAAATTTACAATGCTTTTGTCTTGTTTTTTAGCATGATTATATAATAATGATGTTGCTTGCAGTGTTAACTCTCTAACAACTGACTGTCATTAACTAAACTCCTGTTTTTTAAGTACTGTTTGCCAAAAGTAAATAAAAACTTCTTACTGTTGTTTGATTGTTTTGCATAATAATCAAATTACTCACAAAAGCATGTTGGATAGATAAAGTCTTAGGTTAATAAAACCTTGCGTATATGTTTTCGATAATTTTTAAAATAAATTTATACAACTTTTGAAAAGTGTTTTATGAAAATTTAACATAGGAATAAGGGTTTTCAAAAAGTATTCAAAACAATCTGAGCAAACAAACTGATTCACTGTTTTTGTGAATCATACGAGTATTTCTAAGTTAAGTGCTAGATAAATATTAATTTTTCAGAAAAACAAAATTATGCCGTTTGATTCGTAATCATGCAGATCTCTGGTGTGCACTAGTGGCAACGTTTGTCACTGCTTTTGTGAATCATACGAGTATGAATAAATAGAAATTGCAAGCAATGGCATGCATTCATTAACAATAATCTTGTGAATATGAATCATGCTTTAGCAACTTTCATTTTTTTTAATATTAAGTGCTAGATAAATATGCATTTTTTCAGAAAAACAAAATTATGCCGTTTGATTCGTAATCATGCAGATCTCTGGTGTGTACTAGTGACAAAGTTTATCATTTCCGATATTTTAAGTTGTGTGGCACTGCTTTCCATATACAACAAAAAAAAAAACGTACGAGTAATGTGAACGGCGTTGCACACATTTTGAAAATGACACCACAAAAATAAAATAAAAAATAGTTTTAAAAATTGTTTGTTTTGGAAATTACTATAGCCTTCAAGAAGTATAAAAATATATATGAGAACACCTTACTTTGTTCATTGAACTAATTACCATTTCCATTACCTGGTAATGACTGCAAAAATAAAAACTAAAATTGAAGCTCCTTACGACTATCATTTTCCAAATAAAATTAATTACATTCCAGAAATTTATTATTCGACATATTGTCATAATTCTACGAGTATTATAAGTAAAATTTATTTGCTGGTGGTTAAGCATTGTCTATATAC
This sequence comes from Tachina lurida, assembly GCA_944452675.1. Classification (NCBI taxonomy): domain Eukaryota; kingdom Metazoa; phylum Arthropoda; class Insecta; order Diptera; family Tachinidae; genus Tachina; species Tachina lurida. The sequence goes on along the minus strand of OX101754.1, from coordinate 9,693,121 downwards.
ATTTCATTGTTGCTTTAACAAATCGTCAGTAGACTTCAACCGCACATTTTGAAGTCACAAAACCTCTTATCTTATGCACAGACTTTCAAAAACCATTTGATAATTCACAAATAATAATATTTTTGAAAATCGCAAAAGAAAAGCATAGTAACTAATACAACAATGAAATGCATATAGACAATGCTTACAACACCAGCAAATAAATTTCACTGATAATAGAAAATTCTTTACTGTAGAAAATATCAAGTATATTAATGATATTTCTTTTTTTAATTAAAAATTTGTATAAAAAATTATAAACAAAAAAAATCAATGATTAATTAAAAATGAATTAATCGGGCCCAGGCCAGAAAAGGTTCAATCGACAATTTGTTTTGAAAACAAATAATAAAAAAAAAAAGAAATTTTGTTTTTTTTTTAATGTCCATCCAACGTTTTCTTTGGTCATCGTGGAACGGGGTGTTAGTGTTTTAAGTGAAACTCTATTACTCTGCTAACGAACTCTTTAAACAAACATACAGACATGTAAATCTCAGCTGGTTTTTCTTTTCTTTCTTCTTTGTAACTCCAGCCATCAATCAGTGAGTGTGACCTTTCATACATTGCACGGTAGCATGTCAAATTATTTTACAATAATTAATGGGAATGGAAATAAAATAAAATATGGAAAGCAATCACTGAAATAAAAAAACTTTCAACTTTTATTTCCAACTGAAATGAAGAATGACAAAAAAGAAACATTATAAACTGGCCCGACTGCAACTGTGGTTGCAACAATGAAACACGAGAAATTGTGCAAAAAAGACAAATAAATTTTTATTTATTATATTTTTATATGTTTAATTGACGACACACTACGGTGAACTTTTATAACGAAACGAGTGAGTAAAAAATGACTGCTCAAGTTAGTCAGCCAGTCAGCCACTCACACGACGTTTAATGCGCTTTCAATAAAAACAATGAATTGCAAAAAAATGATTTAGAAAAATATTAATAAAATAAACTAGAGGAAAAAAAAACTAGAGTAAGTGGTGTCTGTGAAAAGTCGGTGTAGGTGTTGGAAATCAAGCGGCTAATGAAATGGAAATTGAGACACAGGGAAAGGAAATAATACTAAAGGAAATGTTGCAAAAATAAAACGAAGAAAATTAGCAAGAGAAAATCAGAAAATCGAAAGAAAAATGAAAGTTTATATTTAATTGAAATGTTATCTAAAGGCAGCTGAACTTTAATTGAATTAACAAGGGAAACAAGTGGAATAGAGTCACTACTTTCACCTTTACCAGGTAATGAGGGGTCATTATACATATATAATACAGTAATGTAATGTATCTTCAACAAATAGAAGCACACACCCGCCACCACTATTCGACTCACAGCGAGAAACAAAAAAGAAGAGAGGTGTCTTGGGACACCCGGTTATAGCTATGCTGCCTAGTTATATAAAACAAATTTCATGAGTGAAATAACAAAGCAATAAAATGATATTATAAGATGATGTCAAATTCTCTGCAAATATTTCAAAACGTTTCCATTTATTTCCCATTATTTTCTTTTCTAGCGGCGTACGATTAATTATTGTACTGCTTGTGGCTTGTGGCCGGTGGCGGTTGTTCTCTAGTTTGTGCTCATGTGAAAAAACAAAAACGAATTGGGCAATTCCTTTCATTTTTTTGTTTGTTTTGTCCTAATTTACACTCAGCAAGTCTTATTGCTAAGCTGATTAGTTTTTTAGGAAAGAGAGACGAGGGGAAAAGAAACTTTGATGTTCCCCTCATCTTTCTCTCCCACAAACTAATCAGCTTAGCAATAAGACTTGCTGAGTGTAAATTAGGACTTTGTTTTTGTTTCGCTCACTTCAAAGAACGAAACAAAACAAAATCTAACAATTTGTTTCGTTTATTTTCGTTCTCTGATTTTGAGTACAAAGAAATCAAAACAAAAATAAATTTATAACTGTAATAGTGTCGATTATTTTTGTTACGAAAATCACATCCCTACTCCTGTATCGCGCAATAAATAGCATAGCTATAATAAATAATTTTTTAACCGACTTCATTGAATTTTTTATTTATTTTTTAATTTTGATATATTTATTGATTTGGATAAAATATATAATTGTTAAGAAAGGTTTCTTTTTCAAGATCAGTTATATAATTTATAAATTCTAATAATTTTTTTTTCTTATAATACGACCAGCAATCACGGGATGACCCATGATGAGCACATAGTCAATATTTGCCCACCGAAATTACCCAATTAATTTTTATGAAATTCAAAATTTCTATTACATTTGAGTTTAAAAAACACACTGGTTTAATATTTTTTATATTTTTCAAATAGGACAAAGAGCAGAGCAGGGGGCAATTTTCGCCCCTCTAAAACTATTAAACTGATTTATATAAAATTCAAAATGTTAGATCCATTTGAGTCTACAAAAAACACACAGGCTTAATATCAATAGGACAAAAAGCGGAGCAGTGGGGCAATTTTTGCTTCTCGGAAATATAAAATTCTAAACATAGATAGATATATATCTGAAGTAGGACCAAGAATTCCAAAGGGGGCAGTTTTCGGTCCTCTCAACTATTCAACTGATTTATTTAAAATTCAAAATGTTAGATCCATTTGAGTTTAAAAAAAAAAACAAAGGCTTAATATCTTTCAAAATAGGACAAAAAACGGAACAGTGGGGCAATTTTTGCCCCTTTGAAACTATACAACTGATTTAAATAAAATTCAGAGCATAGATAGATCTGTATCTAAAGTAGCTCCAAGAATTGGAAAGGGGACAATTTCTGCTTAAGCGGGTTGTGATACGCCCATACGAACGAAATATCTTATACCTTGAAAGCTTTAGGAGTTAGGGTATTCAAATTTTGTATGGACTCTTTTGAGAGAAAGGTGCAAAGTAATTCAAAATATTGATAGAATAAGACAGGGGAAGGGGTACCGCCATACAAAATAATTAATAATAGCAAGAGTCTTAAAGTTGTGTATGGTCTTTCAATACGACTCGACAAAATTCTTAAATTAAAAAAATACATTTTAATGAATGTTAGCGGTATGCGCATTTAAAAAATATTTTTTACCGTGTACCATACAATTACATACATACATACATACATACATTACTTACTTTACTATGTCTTTGCATTAAAAAAAATATGTGTCTAAAAGCCTCTCATCCACTTAAAACCTTTTAAACATTTTCTTAACACTTTTCCGAAATTACTTTAAAATACTTGTTGTGTGCCAGCCTCTGTCTTCTTCCTGACTACAAGTACATAAATATTTTGCTGCTGCACTTAAATATTTTTGTTAAATACTCAACGACTACACAAACACACACACAACTTCTTCCATTTTACATTTTTTTTTTTTTTTTTTTTTTTTTTTTTTTAAGAGAAGTAACACTCAGGCAATTAATGCCTACTACTATTACTAGGTGTTACCTTCTTTAGGAAAGGGATAGTGAGAGAGAAGACAGGTGGTGAAGGAAGAGATAGAGGAAAGCTTCATTCTTTTACAACTCTGCTTTTTCGCACGTTTTGAATAATGCAGTGTTGCAGCGCCTCTCTGATGTTAAATGAGGCGTATTAATTTTTTGAAGCTGTGTCTTGTAGCCATTTTATTGATTATTTTACTTCGCCAATGATTTTGCTACACAACGAAGGAGGGCGCTCTGATGTTACATTAGGATTAGTATCTGCTGAAGTCGGTATAGTTCAGTGACCAGTGACTATGCCTTCATCACTTGAACTTTCCTACAACAACTGACACAAAGGGACACTAATGCACATCAGAAAAATGCGTGGTGTTGTTATTTAATGACTGTCGAATACAGGGATTGAACCCAGGACCTTCGGTTTTGTAGTCAACGTGCTAACTACTTCAGCCAACGCCACCCTCATTTGTATTGTACTTTTCTTTTCTTGCAGCAAAATAATGTCGCATTGCGTTCCCGTGTCCAAGTAAGAATTAAACATAAAACTGCCTGCTTTCTTTCATTCCTGGCAAACTCTTTAGTGCTGAAGTAATAGGAAAAGAATAGTGGCAGCAACTAGGAGCAAAAACAACAATAACTAAATCATTAAATTTGCATGAGGCAAGTTGCATTTGCAACTAACTACTGTTGTGCAGCAGCGCTCAACTCATACTTGAGCCAAATTTCAGTAAAAAAAATATTGTTCTTGCTTTTGTGTTAATGCAATTTTCATTGTTCGAATGAAATTTGTGGCTTTTATTTTATAAAAGGCCTTCTTCTTCTTCTTTTTAATATAAATACATAAGTATTAAATATTTATGTATTGTAAAATGATGACCTCAAGGTAATGAGAAATTCTTTTAGAGAATTAGGAAAAATAATTTCAAACAGTCTTGTTGAACAATATGTAAAGCCTTATTGGCAGTTGAGCCCTATTCAGTACCAATTTGGCCTCCTGATTAGTTTCGAAAATTATGTATCCTACCATTTAATTAAATAATTCTTTCTGACAAAAAAAAAAAAAAAAAAAAAACGACTTCAATGCAAAGATCTGATAGAAGAAAAGAAGAAGTACATGAAGTATAAAATTAAATTTTAATGGGCGTGCTTTCGCCCATTTTTAAATGCAAGATTATTTATTTTTCAGGGCTTAGGCTGTGTGTTAAGTTTTGTAAAAATCGAGAAAGTAGAACCGCGTAAAATAGAATATTAAATTTTAATGGTCGTGACTCCGCCCATTTTTTAAATAAAAGATTTTGTCTATTTTAGAGCAAAATTTGTGTGGTAAGTTTCGTGAAAATCGGTTAAGTAGAACCGCGTGAAATATTATAATGAATTTTAATGGGCGTAACACCGCCCATTTGTTTAACTTTCAAATTGTGTAATTACAAGAAGCAAAAGTGTTTGCTATATAAAACTATATAAACTATATAAAACTTTATTAAAAAATTGTGGGCGTGTCCCCGCCCACTTTTTTTACAATAGGGACCAATGGGAAGCCATAACCTCTCAGACAACATAAATTTTTTTACAATCGGTCTAAAATGTATCCAGTTATAAAGTAACACACCTAAAAAAATAGAGACGAATTGTTAACCTCCTCCTTTTTTAGAAGTCGGTTAAAAATTAGATGGCAAGACTCGCTAGTTCTTTCGCTGCTGTAACGTTAAAGCATTCCTTAAACCAGCTTTCTCAAACGAAATTCCCACGTTAAACAAACGTTAATTTTAACGATCGTTTAAGACAGTGATTCACTATTCTACACAATCGTGCGACTTTTAAGAAAATATAACCCTGGTATGATGGAGTTTCGGAAATATTAAAATAAATAAATAATCATATGCCAGGTGGAAAAGGTATAAAACTTTCGATATAAAATTGCAATACACAGCTGCTAGAAACAACGTTAATAAACATATAAGACTTGCTAAAACCGAATATTATTCCACACGATTCAGTACTGCAGTTGATTCTCGACAAACCTGGAATACTATTCGCGAAATAGGTATTGGCAAGCAGTTGAACAACATAGACATAAATGTAGATGCAAACATGCTTAATAAAACATTCACTAAAGCTCCTGTGATCCAAGCAAATCCGTTGTTTTATAATTTTTCCTCATCCGCCACAAATGTAGATAATGATGTAAACGATAATTATTTTAAATTTTCATGTATATCACAATTTGAGGTTATGTCTACGTGTTCGCTAATAAAATCAAACGCAGTGGGAACTGACAACTTACATCCTAAATTTATGAGAATACTTATGCCTCTAATTCTCCCATACGTCACTCACCTTTTAAACAATATTATTACGTCTTCTACGTTTCCTTCAAATTGGAAACATGCAAAAATTATTCCTTTACCCAAAGAAAATGGTGAATACAGACCAATAGCCATCTTATGCTTTCTTTCGAAAATACTGGAAAAAATTTTGTATAAGCAAATGATTTCATATATAAATATCAACAACATGCTTTTTGTTAAACAATCTGGTTTCCGCGAAAGTCATAGCTGCGTTACGGCTCTTGTTGAAGTAGGTGAACACATACGGCAGGGTTTGGAGAATGGGAACATAAATTTCTTGGTACTTCTTGACCACTCCAAGGCATTTGACACGGTAGACCATGCCACATTAATTAACAAATTAAAACACTTTTTTAGATTTTCAGCTACATCAGTTAAACTTATTTCATCATACCTTTCAAATCGAACACAATCGGTTCTTGCAAATAATATTTGGTCAGACAAATTAACACTTAAAAGGGGAGTGCCTCAGGGCTCTATCTTAGGTCCGCTTTTATTTTCAATATATGCAAATGACTTGCCAAAAATTCTTTCAAAGTGTAATATCCACCTTTATGCAGATGACATACAACTTACTTTAAGTATCGCAGCTGAAAACATTGCCACAGGTATCTCACAGTTAAATCATGAATTAAATCAAATTTATATCTGGGCTAATGCAAATGGGCTCTGTTTGAATCCTAAAAAATCTAAATGTATTGTAATCTGTAAAAAAGCTATAGATCCTTGTATTTCTGGGGATATCGTTTTAAATGGTGAGAAAATTGAAATCGTTAAGAGGGCAAAAAATTTAGGAATAGTTTTTAATAACCATTTAACTTGGACAGATCATGTAAACTCACTGGTTGGTCAATCGTATTTTAAGTTACGAGCGCTCTGGTCTACACAATACTTTACACCTATCAGAATTAGAATCTTGCTTGCCAAGACATATTTGGTTCCTTCCTTATTGTATGGATGTGAATTATTTGCAAACTGCGACTCTGTTAGTCGAAGAAAATTAAATGTTTTATTTAACAATATTATACGGTATGTGTATGGATTGAGAAGATCTGATCATGTTTCCTCTGTTTCTAAGAACCTTTATGGTGTAAGCTTCGATAGCCTGTTAAAAATCCGCACTCTGGTTTTTCTGCATAAAATAATACACACTCAAACTCCCAAATACATTTTTGAAAATATACGTTTTTGTCAATCGCCACGAAACCGAAACATTATAATACCTCGACATCAATACCTGGTCTCCGAATGGCAGTTTTATGTGCATGCCGCTAGACTTTGGAATAATCTTCCACTATGTCAGCAAATGAACAGCAACGCTAATAGTTTCAAAAGATTTGTAGTTAACTCTTTTAAATAAAAATGTGTAGGTAATTCTTTTATATTATATTATGTGCAATCTTCTAATATACATACATACATATACATTTGTTTTTTAATTATATTTTTTATATATTTTTATTAATTAACTCCTAATTCGAATGTAATAATTACAAATGCTTTTAATTTTTTATTTTTTTTTTTACCAAATCCGTTTCTGTACTGTAAATATAAGATTAACTCTTGTTGTACAGGAAATTAACCAATAAGTAAATAAATAAATAAATAAATAAATAAATAAATATTTCAAAAGACAATCAGGTCAGTTCTGTAAATCGCTCGCATTGAAATCGCCTAATTTCGAGGAGAGAGCTAAGTTAAAAAGCAGATTTTAAATACGTTAGGATATTTTATACGAACTTATCTTCGAATGGAAATCGCACGATTTCAAAACGTGCGGTTTACAGAACACCCCTGAATAACAATTAATGAGATCAGGGTTGTAGGTTTTCGTAAACATTGGTTATCAAAATTATATTTTTTTTTTAAATTTACAAATCGGTTATCGATAACTTTTTTAAAAATCGTTTATAGATGATTAGCTAAAAATCTATGACCACGATAATTATGATAATTATCTAAAAATAAAATATGTATAAGAATTAATCATCGATACACTTTTATAGAAAAAAAGTAATTCTTAAAACTTAATAATCGATAATTTTCATAAAAATCTAGCTATAAGTCTCTTATAGCTAATATAAGAGACTTATTTTCGATTTTATCGTAAGCGAGTAATAAAATTAAGTTTTTCAAGAGAAGGTTTTTTTTTAAATATTTAAATATCGAGCCTTATTTTCGATTTTATCGTAAGCGACAAAAATTCAATTTTTCAGGAGAAGGTTTTCTAAAATATCGAGCCTTTTTTTTCGATTGTATCGTAAGCGACATGTTATCGAAAATGTACTTTTTTATTGAATTTAAAATTTTATGGGCCTACCCATGATTTAGAATTATCAAAATGGCAAACTTTTTGATAACTTTTAAGATATAGACTGTACAATTTTATCGTAAGCGACAATTTACGTACAAAAACATATTTGAATATTTTAAAAAAAAACCTTCTCCTGAAAAATTTAATTTTTGTCGCTTACGATAAAATCGAAAATAAGGCTCGATATTGAAATATGTTTTTGAACATAAATTGTCGCTTACGATAAAATTTTACAGAACGTATTTTAAAAGTTATCAAAAATGTTGACATTTTGATAATGCTAAACTATGGGTAGGCCCATAAAATTTTAATTTCGATAAAAAAAGTATATTTTCGATAACATCGAAAAAAAGGCTCGATATATTTTGAATTTTTTTAACAGTTATCGATAACTAGAAACAACTTGTAATAAAAATTTCCGATATTTAAAAAAAAATCTACATAATTTTTTTCAAATATTATGAAAATCGATTATTTTTATAAAAGCTACAAAAATAGGCTTACAATAATTTTTTTATATTTTTAAAAATCTTTTATTCATAATTTTGCACAAAATTCTATCGAGAACAGCTACAGATTTTCCAAAAAAAAAAAAAATAATTAAATACTCTGTTATCGATAACTTTCATTTTATCAGAACTTTCTTTAAACATTTTCTAAATTAACATCATTTATTCGGGTTTTTTTCTAACAAAACAACATCGATAACAATTCGCTATCGTTCATTTGTTAATAGCAAATTAAATGATCAAACAGAATTGCGGCATAAACACATTTTCCATTCCACAATTGGCACAAAAAAGTACATCGAGAAAGCAGTCGAGAGATAGAATCTATTTTATTTTGACAGCGTTTTTTCTTATGTTCTCACATATAAATTAATATTCTCTCAACAATGCTACCATACTTTCAATAAATTTCATACATTTTGTGAACAAAATTACAAAGAAATATAAGCACAAAAGAAAATGAAACAAAAATTAGAGAGCATTTGAAGTTACTATCGTAGTTTTTATTATGGGCTTTGTTAATTTGACAGCGATTTTTCCTGAAGTTGCGGACTTATTCTGTTTAATCATTAAGGGCTAATAAATCAGTCAAAGTTTAAACGCTGGTTTAGTTAAACTAAACTCAAATTTATATGTAGTTTAAACTCAAAGTGAACCATACCTTATGTGTAGTTTAAAAAATAATATTGTGACAGCACTAGAATAAATGTCAAAAGACAGCTGTTTTGCAGCAATCCTATCAATTCTTTGTAAGTTAAGAAATTTTAATTAAAGGTCGCCAAATTTTACTGAGAAACGAATTATATTTATGAATGGCGTAGTGGAATAGTATAAAACAATAATAGAGTGTAAGAAAACAAGTAGAAAATTAACTGAAGAAAAAGTAGAAGCTTGGAAAAAATGTTACTGCTCCTTTAATGCAAAACATATGGTCTGTAAGTTAAAAAACCATATGGACTGTATTGGTAGTTTAAACGCCCAATTTTATGCGTTTACAGATGGTTTAAATACTGTATTGATTTATAAATTTGCTAGTTTAAACACATTTTAAACCAAAAATAGAGATTAACTTGAACTGATTTATTAGCCCTAACGAATGATATTGTTTCATTTTTAGAAAATTTTTGTTTTTAAACATTTATGCTGACAACACATCTGGCATTTCTTGTGGTGTCATTTTCAAAATGTGTGCAACGCCGTTCCCATTACTTTTTTATATGGAAAACAATGCCGCACAACGAATAATTTTTGGAATGACAATCGTTGCCACTAGCACACACTATGGCGTTGCCACAAAATGTTATAGTGTGTACTCGGCATAAGAAATCGATAAATTAAAAAAAAGTTTTCAATTATCGAAAAAATTACATAACACTTTCGATAACATTCGATTATCCTTGATCTTCTTCTCATAACTATCGATAACAATTAATTTTTTTAAACCACAAATGATCGATTTTTCCACAAGTTTCAGTTAACCAATTTGTTTGAGAAAACAACAATCTTTCTCATAATGTAACATTGTGTACAAACACATTTTTCCTGAATAAATCGTTCATTAAACTCTCTTTAGATGTCTGAAATGTGTTTGTTGGCTTTGGCATTTTCTTTTCTTTGTAAATACAAACAACCAACAAAAATGTTTTCTTGTTGACTAGAATTTTGCATATTTTCATAATGTCTTTTGGCATTTTTTTGTGTCTTTATGTATGGATGTATCTCCAAGTGTATTCTTGGAGCCAAAAACAAACACACACACACACACACACTTCCAAATTTAAAAGGAACTGAAATCTCATCCTGAAAACAGGCCGTTTTCTTTTGTGGGTAACAAAGCATTAAAAAGGCATTGTTCTTTTAAATTTTTTGTTTAAGGAATTTTAACGATGTTAGAGAAATAAAAAAAAATGTATTTTAAACAAAAAATAAAAAAATATTTAAATGGAAGTCAAAGCGCGAAACTTAAATAGTGTGTAGCAGAGAAGTTTCCTTTTTTTTCTTTTTGGTTTGTTAAGATTTAAACTGGGGTTTTGTAGCTTATTTTTGGAATACATACATATGTATATTTAAAATGTTTGTATGTATGTATTTGTCTACAAAGGCCGCATGTTGCAGCACCTTCAATTTCAGTTAGAAAAAAAAATCCGCCAAAGATTTATGACTTTATTGTTTCAGCACACACTAAATATGTACATGGGCATCATTAGAAGTGAAAAAAATGGTTTGTTGGAAAGAGCCAAGTGTCGAAAGATTGTATTAGTATGAAACAGTAATAATTAAAGGGAAAAAATACTAAAGAAACAAATTTTAGAGTGGGGTCTTTGGCAAAAAAACTCTAACTCTTATTCAGAATGAAAATAAAAACACTGAAAGTTATTTATTAGTTAGTTATTGGAAGTATCGTTTATTTTTTCAGCCACTAGTAGATAATTCTTTTCGTTAGTCAGTTATCCAAATTCCATCTATAATTGTTTTTAAAAAAAGTTCCGCTATATGATAGTTAGTTATCGGTGACTTTCTTACGATAAGCCTCAGTTATCGGAAATATTCTTTAGACAATTTTCTAAAACTGCCAGTTATCAGTTTTTGTCGTTAGAAAATTTTCTGTTATCATAAATTTTCGATAACTGTCGGTCTGTTATAAGTAATTTTCTTTAGAAAATTTTCGATAACTGTCTGTTATCGTAAATTTTCGGTAACTGTCTGTCTATTATAAGTAATTTTCTTTAGAAAATTTTCGATAACTGTCTGTTATCTTTAATTTTTTTTTAAATTTTTTTCGATAACTGTTTGTTATCAATAATTTTATTTAAAAATGTTTCGTTAACCATCTGCTATCAGTTACTTTCTCTAGAAAATATACGATAACACTCTGTTATCAGTAATTCTCTATGCAAACTTTTCGATAACTGTTGTCCCTTGTCACTAAATATCTTTTAAAAGTTTTCGGAAAGTTTCGTTAACACCAGAAAATATTCGATAACTGTCTGTTATTAATAATTTTATGTAGAAGTTTCGATAGTTATGAGTGACTTTCTAAAGAAATTTCTATACAAACTGTCAGTTATCGGTAATAAGTTCTTTAATTTTCGATAACAGACAGTTCAATAGTCACTTTCTTTAGAAAATATACGATAACACTCTGTTATCAAAATTTTCGATAACAGCCATCCGTTATCACTAAATATTTTTAAAAGTTTTCGGAAATTTTCGTTAACAGTAATTTTCTTCAGAAAATATTCCATAACTGTCTGTTATTAGTAATTTTATTTAGAAAAGTTTCGATAGTTACTCGTATCAGTGACTTTCTTTAGAAATTTCTACACAAGCTGTAGTTATCGGTAATTAGTTTTTTTTCGATAACTGCGAGTTTAATAGTCACTTTCTTTAGAAAAATTTTGATAACAAATATAGCACAATTATCTTCAGAAAATGTTCGATAGCTATCTGTTGAACATTTTTCGATAACACTCTGTTATTAGAGATTCTTTATAAAAAATTTTCGATGAATGTCTGTTATCCGTAATTTTTTTTAGAAAATTTTCGATAACTGTATTATGAGTAATTTTCTTTAAACATATGACGTTATCGTTATATATCGTTATATTATTAAACATATGACGTTATCGTTTGTTATCAGTAATTTTGTTTGTTAATTTGCGAGAGCTGTCTGTTTTCTTTGGAAAATTTTCGATAACTGTCTGTTATCCGTAATTTTCTTTAAAGAAGTTTTGAAAACACTCTGTTATCTGTAATTCTTAATAGACAATTTTTACTAACTGCCTGTTAAAAACACTAATATTCTTTGAAAAATTTTGCGATAACTCTCTGTTGACATTAACCTTATTTAGACTATTTTTGATCACTGTCATTTATCATATAATTTTTTTTCAGACATTTTCGATAACTGTCACTAATGAGTAAATTCTTTTGTCAGTAATTGGAAATTTTCTGTGGACAATTTTCTGCAACTGTCAGGTTACCCGTATTTTTTGTAAATTTTCGATAGCTATCAGTTATCGAGATTTTTTTGTGGTAACTTTTCGTTAACCGTCTTTAAGGAATTTTTTACAGCTGTCAGACGTCAGTCATTTTCGTTAGAAAATTTTCCATAAGTATCCGTTATCAGCAATTTTCTTCAAACAAAGGGCCTTTTATCGTGTTTGGCGTATTTCGACTTCGACTACGTCATTTTGTCCTAGATTAAAGAAAAAATGTTGCCATGTTCTTCAATCTATTACAAAAACGTCGTAGTCGCAGTCGAAATACGCCAACCACGATACGGGGGAATATTTCAATAATAATCAATTATTTTCTATCAAAAAAAAAATTCCGAAATATATCGAGCCCTTTTTTAGATTTTATCGTAAGCGACATGTTATCGGAAATAGACTTTTTTATTGAAATTAAAATTTTACGGGCCTACACATAGTTTAGAGTTATCGAAATGGCAAAATTGTTGATAACTTTTAAGGTACAGGCTGTATAATTTTATCGTAAGCGACAATTTACGTACAAAAACAAATTTGAATATTTTAAACAACCTTCTCCTGAAAAATTTAATTTTTGTCGCTTACGATAAAATCGAAAATAAGGCTCGATATATAAGTTCCTTTCACTCCAATTGCAGCATAGGGCGCAAAAAAAATTCGAAAGTTGGTATTTATCTATAAGTTGATTTAAAAAGTTATCGATAATAGATGTCAGTTGTCGGTAATTTCATATGAAAATGGTTTATAACTGCTAGTGATTAGTAATTTCCTTCGATAAGTGTTAGTTATCGATAATTTTTCTAATGATTCTTTCAATGTATGCTAGTTATGGAAAGTATTCTTTAGAAAATTTTGTATAATTTCCGCTGGAAGTTTTTCGATAACTGTCAATTATAGCTAATTTTGTCCGATAACAGTCACTTGTTACTGAGGGCAATTATGAATAAAATTCCCCGAGAAATTTTTCCCGGGGAACAATTCCAACTAATGGCAAATGATAGGGAAAATAAAAAATTCTAATTGGAAAAGGGAGAAATTTCCCTCGGAATTTTATTCATAATTGCCCTGACTATTTTTTTAAGCGACTTCAAAAAAGGAGGAGGTTATCAATTGGTCTATATTTTTTTTTGGCGGTATTACCTCAAAACTCGATAATTTTGGAGCGATTGTAAAAATTATTTTGTTTTGTCTGAGAGGGTATAGCTTCCCATTGGTCCCATTGTAAAAAAGGGCACAGGGACACGCCCACATTTTTTATTTGAGTGCTGCGAAACCTAGCAAACACCTTTGGTTCTTGTAATTATACAATTTTTTGAATTGCTAAGAATGGGCGGGGCTACGCCCATTTAAAATTTATGCTTATAGTTCACGTGGTTCTACTTAATCGATTTTTCACAAAACTTATCACACACCTTGAGCTCAAAAAAAATAGGCGCAATCTGCCATTTGAAAAAATGGGCGTAGTCAGGCCCATTAAAATTTAATATTTTATTTAAGTGGTTATACTGTAAAGATTTTTACAAAACTTAACACACTGAGCTCTGAGAAGCACAAAAACTTGCGTTTAAAAAATATGCGAAGGCAGGCCCCTTAAATTTTATTTTAATATTTCACATACTTGTTCTTATCTTCTTCTATCAGATCTTTGCATTGAAGTCGCTTTTTTTTGGCAGAATTATTTTAAGAGAAATTTTTTGACCACACCGTAAGTCGTCGTTAAATTGTTTGTAAAATAATTTCGATTACCGGCGCTCTACTTCTGTAATGCGAAACGAATACAAAACTACTTTCGAATTTGTATGTTAATTGCATGCCACTTCGAAAGCATTTTCTTTCACTTCGAATTACAGAGTAGACTCCCCCGGATGTTTTGTCTTTAAAAAGGTAATTTTTACACAAAATATTGAAGTAGTTTAAAATTACATAATTTTCACTCACCCCCTTTTTTATGCAATATTTGTTTGTTAAAATTATTTTCTGGAAATTGGAGTACATACCTGCAATAAAAAGAAAATAAAATTATATTAAAGGGTTTTATTAAAAATATGTATAAATGTAAATAAAACAAGTTGTAGTAATAAGCCTGGTAGAAATTTGTAAAACGTGTTAACCCGTGTTATGACACCTAATTTTTATAAAAGAAAAAATACATTTTTAAGCATTAAGTTGAAAGCAAACAAAACCACTTCTTAAGGAAAATTAATAAATAAATTATGAGTTTTCAATCACAAGAATAAATTTTTATTTTTTTTACAAAACCAATAAAAAAAACTGTGTATGTACATTAACGGCCTGGCCCACGAGGTCGACAAGAAATTTTCTATCGCTTACTTGTATTGAAAACAAAAACAAATTTTCTTATTTTATTGTTGTTTTCAATACAAGTTGTCGATCGAAAGTTTCTTGTCGACATCGTGGGACAGGCTGTAAAACTCAATACAAGAAGTCTTTTAAACCTATTTGATCTTGTAAATACATCAGATGAAGCAGGCACAAACATTAATTAAAAAAAATATCCAACAAAAATTATGCCCCAACACGCAACTTTTTACACGAAAAAAAATTGTTGATTTTTACACAAAAAAATTGTATTTAATGGTTTAAACGGCAGAAAAATAAACAAAAAGGCAAAAAAAAAAAAAATAAAGAGTTAAAGTGATAAAAAACAAAGATCAAACAAGATCAAGAACAAAAAACTATACAGAAAATAGAAATAAACTTTAATAGCCAATCAATAAATAAAAAACCAACAACACAAGCAAACTACGGGAAAATTTATTATATTGTATTAAGAAGAAAAAAAGAAACTCTAATGTAATTGCTTTGAGGCGATACCGCCAATATAACAAGGGGTTTGTTTCATTTTTCTATTTAACCAGAAAAAGAAGAATTAAACAAATAAAACGTTTTGTTTACAAGATACTCGTAAATTATCAAAGCAAATAAAGAATGGGCGGAATAAAAATTTTAAGGAAATTAAAAAATAAAAAAAATTCAAATAAAAACTTTCAACTTAAGAATTTTCATAGTCAGGGCTATCAGAATTCCACGAGAAATTTTTCCAAGGGATACTCACAGCCCTGAGTATTTAGTTGCTGTCGTAAAATATCTACGAGTACATATTTTTAAATATGAAATATTGTGTTCGCTTATAAATTTTATTTCATTTTATTTCTATAGTAATTTTACGTCTCTGTCTGGCCCACTCAAAATTTATGCCATAAATCACCCAGCATCCATTAATTTTAAATGAACCGGTAATAGAGTTTGAAAAGGAAAAAGAGAAAAATTAAGCAGATTAGTTAAACATAATTAAGACGTTTAAATTTCACCCGCATGTTCTTCCAATGAGCACAAACAAGTTTGATTAAATAAAAACACGTTCTGCTGGCCTTACACAGAAAACACCTCTTCGAATTGAATTGAAACATTTTTGATTTTAAAATTTAATCTTTAAAGTCCAATAATTGACTACTCATTTAGCTAACTGCCACTTAAATTTAAGTTGCACTTAAATGTAGTTTAATTTTTTCAGTGGTTACTTAAAGCTCTTATCAAATTGCATTGAAAGTACGGCAGCACTAAAAAATTTCCCAGTATTATAGAAGACTTTTCAAACAACAGCTGTTTATCAGAAATAATTAAGGGTCAATTTCACTAACCTTATTTCAATATCAATTCATATTTAAATGTCGATTTTGATTAATTTTTGTATGAGAAAATGACATTTAAATATGAATTGATATTTAAATAAGTTGGTAAGATCGGCCCTAAGTTAGGTTATCAAAATTTAGAAAAGTAAAATTGCATAAAAACACATTTTATGAAACAAAAAGAGCATCAGAATGCATTTTTCTATTTATTTTTTCATGATATGAAACTATATTTTGTATATGTTAGAAATTTATGAAAATTAAATTAAATTCTTTTTAATTCAACCACATGATGTTCATTCACCTCAGTTGGAAAAGTCTTTAAGACATCTTTGACGACGGTTACAAGACAATGGTAAGTAGTAGAAGACATATTGAAGACATCTCCATACAAATCGTCGATGAAATTTTCATACAAATGGAGGCAAGGTCATACAAGACGGGATGAGCGACAATATCGCTCAGATTGTCGTCAACACGGCTTTATTGAAGACAAAATACTTTTGCTCAGATTGTCCTCAACAAAGTCTAATTGAATTCGTTATGTAGCAGAATCATCGACGAAGTAAAATAATCAATAAAATGGCTGCAAAACACAGCTTCAAAAATTTAATACGCCTCATTTGACACCAGATGGCGCAGCAACACTGCAATATCAAAACGTGCAAAAAAGCAGAGTTGTAAAAGAATGAAGCTTTCCTCTATCTCTCCCTTCACCACCTGTCTTCTCTATCACTATCCCTTTTCTAAAGAAGGTAACACCTAGTAATAGTAGTAGGCATTAATTGCCTGAGTGTTACTTCTCTTCATAAAAAAAAAAAAATAAAAAATTGAAGACAAAACTAATGACACTGTCCCTCAGATTGTCGTCAACAAAGTTTTATTGAGGACAAAACCTGTGACATTGTCGCTCAGTTAGTTATGAACGACGATTTCCTCTAAATTGACGATTTGAAAAGCTAATCGACAGGCGACATGTCATATGTACATTAATTGTCGAAGACAATATCGTCTGCGACGATTTGGCCAACTGGGATGCATGGTATGCTCGTAAAACTCAAGTAGGATTTAAATATATGTATATACAAGATTGGGCATTTAAGTTTCATTTAAATGGTTTTCAACTTTGTACTGAGAAAAAAAATGAATTCGTTACTTAAATGGCATTTAAAGATAAATGACACTTAATTGAGAAGTCAATTATTGGGCCTAAGTATTTTATAATTTATGTTTGTATTCATAATATAGAAATGCCCTAACTCATTATTTTCTTAAACGAGTTTTTTTTTGTCTATTTCAATAGAAAAACATCTTATGTATAAAAAATATTTAAAATATCTCGGTTTCCAAAACATTACTTAGGGCCTTTTCAATATTAAGGTAACGATATGCATACATATTTATCTATATGTAAGTATATATATTTTTTATTAGTTACATTTAAATGCATGAAAAACAAACAAATCATACATACATATCGTCACCCAAAATTCAAAAGGCCGTAAGTACACATTTTACTTTTTTAGAGGAGAAGCAAAAAGCTTTATAAATTTAATAGTATTTATTTGTAATAAGCCAAATTGAATAATGAATAATAATAATAATAATAATAATAATAATAATAATAATAATAATAATAATCGCCCTTATTCCAGTTGTCGACATCGACGTCACTTTAACACAATACCAAAAAATTGGAGCTTGTTTACTCGCTCTCGAGAACAATTTTGTACTACTGGCAATCTATTTCCGTTCCCTAAGGTCTAGAAAATAGCATAAACATACCAACAGGAGTCAGTTGATTTCGACAACGGGTACACAGCCCCAATTTTTTGGTATTGTGTTAAAGTCACGTCGATGTCGACAACTGGAATAGGGGTGAATAATTTTTGAACATATCCCTCATTTACTTCAATTCAAAAAAAAAACCAGTTTTGTAGAAAACGCGTTTTAAGTTTAAGTTTAAATTTTAAGACATGAAAAAGTATTCTTCTCTCAGGAGCTGATGGTGCAATCTATTTATATGAAGTTTTTACACATTATTCTGCATTATAAACTCAAAAAATTTGTTTTTAGAGTTATGACACTATTGAAGTAAACGAGGGATATGTGAGTAAAATTTTAACGAAAAATGTTTTTTTTTTTGGTTAATCACATCATAATCAATCAAAAAGTATATTTTGAATTTCTTTTGGTTGTTACGGCTTTTAAGATGTTAGCTGACGATATATTAAATAAACCATAATCATAAAATAAAAACATAAAGAAAATTAAGAGCCATAAAAATATTTTTGAAAACTCCAAGTCTTTTTCGGCCTTAAAATCTCTAGTGGGGGGTTTTTTTTAAATAAATTTTCAATTGTGTGTATTTTATGGATTTTCATCATCATAAAAATAAAACAAAAAGATTTTATATTTTTTTAATACGAGTATGTAAATGTATGCATGAGTGTATTACAACAATAACTACGATATTAATAACACCCTCATAAAAAAATAACTTTCTTTAAAATAGACAAAATAACTCTCAGCCTGGGTATGCATACCCAGTAGTTCGGAAAATTAATCATGACTCCAATTTAAAGCTTGAACTAATTCCAGTGCAATTTCAAACTTGAAAGAAAACTTAAAAAAAAAAACGTTTCTCCAGTTGTCTATCCGCAAAGTCGTTGGCAACAATTTTTAAGTTGGTAATTTTTTGTCCTCAGGGCTGCCAGATAGAATTAAAGAAAAATCATTGAAATCCCGAATAGTCGATTATTCATATAAAGCTGCCATTTTAAAAAATAGTCAACTTTAAAGAATAAAGTCAAATTGTCAGTTTGCAATTTTCGGCACCAAAAATCGCCAAAATGACAATAAATCATCAAATCTGGCATCTCGGATGATCTTTAACATATGGTTGAGGACATGTTTGTTAAGAAAATTGTGAAATTAGTCGTGTATAAGGAGTTGTTAAAGCAAAACTAAAGAAAATATGTAGGTTTTGCTGCAAGAGAGTTATAGCACAAAAAAAATTTTACAGAAAACAATTTCGAAAATTTGAATTTAATGACAACTTAATGCTAATCACCTTTATTCCAGTTGTCGACATCGACTTCACTTTAATACAATACCCAAAAATTGGGGCTTGTGTAGCCGTTGTCGAAAACAACTGACTCCTGTTGGCAGGTTTATGGTATTTTCTAGACCTTAGGCAACAGAAATAGATTGTCAATAGGAGAAAATTGTTCTCGAGAGCGAATAAACAAGCCCCAATTTTTTTGGTACTGTATTGACGTGACGTCGATATCGACAACTGGAATAAGGGTGAATGTAATTTTCATTCGGTGAGATACAAAATATTTGTAACAAAAAAAAAAACCAGTTTATTCAATTATGACTCTCTTTCAGCAAACGCCTCGGGCAAGTAGATCATTAGTAGAGCTACCTCTACGAAAACCATACTGGAGGTCGTTAAAGGCCATGACTATGACTATCACTATTCTACAAAATCGCACGATTTACTAAAAAATACAACCCTGATCTGATTAATTGTTATTGAATTTGGAACATTTTCATAAGACTTCATCATACCAGGGTTGTATTTTCGAGTAAATCCTGCGATTTTGTGGTATTGCGTATCAAGCCCTTAAATAAGCTTTCTGGTCTTTAGATACCTCACAAGATGAAAGTTTGCCATACTTCCATCACTTTGGAAAGTGCAGAACATATTGCGATGAGGCAGCAATTTTCAGGGATATTAATTAGCCCCCAGCACATTAGTAACTCAACAGCATGATACAATGTGCTGGTGTTCAATACTTTTAATATATATAATATTGCAAGAAACATTTTGAGCCTCTAACTCTTCTCCATAGGGATAATTTTTAACCATTCCAACAAGGAGGTCTAAAATTCTCCTTAAAAGGACATATAATGGCTGGAAATGTTGAACAGAAATATCCGTAATTAAATTCTACTTTAGATACTTGAATACACCAACACTTCAAAATAATTTTCAGCTTGAATTTTAGGCATAGAATGCGTTCAGCAATAATAATAATACGAGAAACATTATCATGGAACGTTTTAACGGCCCAACACTTGTCTATCGGGCATATTCTGTATTCCACGTGAAATTAAAACGTGCGAAATTGCCAAAGAATTGTTGTTGGAAATACGGCATTTATAACAACAATGCTATGGCAATTCCGAACGATTTAATTCCACGTGGAATACCGAACATGCACGTACACTATGGAGCAAAAGTGAACACTTAAAAATTATGATTTCATATGTTATTTTTTATAAGAAAAAGTGTTACATTTTGTTAGAAACTATCATGAATGTAGGCATTGTCACTGTGTGTGGAATATAAAAATAATAATCATCAACAACAACAACGCATATTTTATGCATGGTTGTAAAATACTGGAAAAAAGCAATAGTGTTCACTTTTGCACTCATTACAATTTTCTAATTTCAGCAAAGAACCGTTATATTTTTTTACGCAGTTTGTGGCTGGGCTGCTGTAAATAGTTCAATAATGTCTTTTTTGTTTTCGTCTACCGTAGTGAGTGGTTTGTTTTTAATAGTTTTATAAATATGAAGCCGGCTAACAACAAAATTATTGCTGAAGTAGAAAAACGTATTCAAATGGGTAAATCAACATGAGAAGTTGCAAAAGAATTAAAGATTTCACAATTTTATGTGATGAAAATAAAAAAAATTAAAATGTATGTATCCAAAACTGCAAAACTGGTCGTCCACGAAGTATAAATATAAGTGATCGAAGACATATAGCACGAATCTTGATAACCGGGAGAGCTAAAACACCAAAAGAGGCAGGAAAAGCCATCCAGTGTGAAGCAAATATATTGACTGTGAGTCGTGCGCTCAGAGACGTAGGTTGTTTCACGCCAAAAAAAACCTAAAAAGCCAAAGTAATCAATTAAAAATATTAAAGTTCGTCAAGCGTTTGCCAGACATCACCAACACTGAACTATTGGTGATTGGAAACGTGTTCTTTGGTCAGATGAGAACAAAATAAACCGCTTCAACCCGGATGGTGTTAATTATTTCTGGTCAAATACGAAAAAAAGCCACCCTGAAACATTAGGTGATTGAGACGGTAAAACACGGTTGGGGATCAATAATGATTTGGGGATGTTTTTCACAGTTTGGTGTAGGTCCACTAGCTTTGGTGGAAGGTATAATGAATAAGTAAGTATACCTTAATATTATTTATGAAAATTTACCAGTTGCAATGGGTCAAATGGATTTTGCTAAAGAGGATATTACCTTCCAGCAGGATAATGACCCGAAGCACACTTCAAAACTTGTGCGAAATTGGCTAGAAAAGGAAAAGTTTCGCACAATGAAGTGGCCACCTGAAAGCCCAGATCTGAATCCAACCGAAAATTTATGGTAGATTGTGAAAAGTCGACTGGGAAACTTTGAAATATCCCCAATCCGCGTGAAGGAGCTTTTGGGAGAGAGTTCAGGACATTTGGAGCAGTATACCTCTCGAAACATGCCAAAATTGAGCAAAAAGCGTGCCAAAACGTATAGCGGCAGTGTTAAAGAGTAAAGGAGGCTTCACAAAACATTAATTGGCGTTTTGTCTCATATTAAATGGAATAATTGTTAAGAGTGCAAAACTGAACACTATACAATTTAAAATAAAATTTATTGTTAAGACTGAACTTGTTATTTTTATTTTTGTTTTTGTGTACAAATATTTTCTTCTGTTGTTTAGCTCTTAAATGAACTACATTAATTTTTTTACATTATAAATAAATATATGAAATTTAATTGAAATCATTAATGAGACTTTTAAGTGTTCACTTTTGCTCCATAGTGTATATGTCTTTTTAGGGTTCCGTGCACCAAAGGTGAAGAGAACCCTAACAGGCTGTTTTCTAACAGGCTGTTCTCTCGAAAAAAAAAAACTTTGGCCGCTTCAACAAATATATGACAGTTAAAAATTAAACGATACGTGTTGAAATCCTAATCTTATATGTGACAGCGCATAGAGAAAGGGACCTAAGGGTAAAAAAAAATCAATTTTCACTTCTTTTTTTTTTTTTTTTGATGTGGACAACATCTAAGCATCGAATGAGACCGATCCCATACCCCAAAAGTGTTCCCTCCCAGAGATATGCGCGTTTTATGAAATTGAAGTCGACGATTCTAAGGTTATGTGAAAAAAAAATGTGAAATATTATAGTTCACAATTAATAATTTCAGAAAATAAACCTGATGTAGCGTGTTCTAACTATCACTACGACTAACATTGCGTAGTAAACATTTAAAGTCAACTTGACCGCAATATACATAACATCCAATGGCATTGAAATTATTTTTGCGCTGGACATTTGACACTCATGCAAATGCATTCGACAGACTGCAACGTAAATATGTATTTTGTACAAATGATATTTGACACTCACCAGTCTGATCGAAGGCAGCAGCATAATGCATTTGAATGAATCATAATTAATAACCACATGTGTTTATATAATAAATATAAACAATACAAAATCCATGTTTTCCAAATTTCTTATGAGACACACGCCGCACGCCTACCGTGGGAAACTAAAAGGCACAATTTGCTTAGTAAGCATATACCTTTTCTTTTCCCTCTTATGTTAAGATAGGTTAAGCTTTATTCTCATAACTAGTATATAAGACAATGTATTTTTATTTTAAAATTAATGAATAAACAACTTTCTTGTGAGCTCCTTGCTGAGCTCTAATAATTAAAGTTTACTTCATTAAAGGCATTCATCTGCCTTCAACTATTTTGAGCCAGTGAAGTTTATTAGCGCCGGCACCCTCGGGCAGGTAGACAGTAGGAAATTTTTAAAATTATTTGCAATCATAATTATTATACTGAATTCGAAAAAACGCGAGCAAAATTGATATCAAACTCCTGGAAACAGCGCGCGTATAAAACAGTAAAAACCAACTACACAAAACAAGAGGTAGGGACGAACTACTATTTTCGGTTCGCAAGAAGTTACCGAATCCAGGTACAGAAGTAAAAAGTTCGCAAAAACAAACTAAAAGCTCGACCAAACGAAAAAAAAAACGCCAAAACTAAAAAATCGTCAAAACTAAAAAAAACGCCAAAGCTAAAAAAATCGCCATAATCAAAAACACTTTGCGTGGGAGTCAAAGTCATACTTTACTAAATTTATTGATTTGTACCTTGCGCAAAAAATTGTCATCCTTATTAAACTGGTATTAAAGGGATTAAAATGTGATACAAAAGTATTTGTCATTTGATATCATTTTTTATAAAATACTAGCTGACCCCGGTCCGCGTTGCTTGCCCTAAGCAAACATTAGTGTTGTATATGGCATTGGTGGTACAATATGAAAATTGAATTTTGCCCACGAATAAACTAAATATTGCGCCATCTGCCGGACGAACTTCAAACTACACAGAAACGCTCCTCACGCCCCATAGAGCATGTATATAAAGTTTGGTCGAAATCGGTGCAGTAGTTCTTGAGTTACGGTGCAAAAACACAAAAAAACTAAAAATTGCGCCATCTGTCGGACGAATCACTATTTCTGAAAGGGGCGTAGCATTTACCGGGGTAGAATATATATAAAAACATGCGCCGGTCTTTTACAAATATTTTGTGGGGTGGAATGCGAAAATCTGTTGGGGCATTGAAGAGTTCACCCCTAACAAATAAACGTGTTTTTGATTTTTATATATAAATATTAAGATTATAAACTATATATAACTTAAAAAAAAAGAAATTTGATATTAAGCAGCGTGATTGCAATTATGCATATTAATATTACCTTCAGAACTGCTGGGCTCTAAAGTAAACAAACCACATACACACACAGGCAAACACACATACACACACAGGCAAACACATACACACACACACACCCACCCATCCCACCTTTTTCAATTATTCAATAAACTTTTTGATCTTCAGTTTATTTTTTTTTTATTTGAACAATTTTGAATATTTCATAGATAGTGTGTTTTGCTGTTGTTTGAAAGATTGCTATGCAAATGTTTGTAATTTATTTTGATTATTGTTTGTTTTTGTGAAAGAGTTTGTATTTTTCTATTTTTTTTTTAAATTTAACATTTCAATGTGTGTTTTAAGTGCAAGCAACTATACATAAAACTATCTATTGATATGTATTGCTTTGCTTTGCTCTTGTTGTTGTTGTTGTGAAGAGTTCAAAACTTTTAATCAAAAACAAATTCAGAACAATAACGTCGATTATAATAAAACTTAAATAAAATCTATAAAATATTTATATCTTTATTCTAACAATAGACACGGGAAACGAGCGAGACCGGCCAAAGACTGCCATCATAATAAATTTTATATTGAAATGCAAAAGTTTGTTCAAAAAGTTTTTACATAAATAAAATGGAATAATACAGGCAGTATGTATGTATGTATGTATATGAAGTTTAAGGATTATACTCAGCCTTAAAGTCAACACGTTTTGAATAAATTTATGGTCCAAATAAAAAATCACAACAATATAAACTTTTTTTTTTGCAATTCGTGGTCGTGTTTGAAAAAAAGTACAATAAGAAATTAATTACAAAAATTGCTTAGCTCTAAAAAAATAGTTTTGAAAAAGTTTTAACGATTTATTTCTTTTAATCTATTCAGAATCGGTTGATAAAGTTAAAGCATTTCTCATACAAAATTAAGCATATTAAGCCATTAGGAAGACCATTGAAAATCTCTTTTTAAAAAGTAAAAATTTTTTCGTTTTTATTTTAAAAAATGCCTGCATTTTATTGAAATTATCGAATTGGTACAACAGGTGATTTACAACAAAACAAAAACAACATGGCTTTGCAAAAGCGTTTTTTTAAAACATTCCTTTAAAAAAAAATTAATTTTTAAAAAAGTGCTTAAGTATTTCAAAAGTACATTTTCAAAACCACTTTAAAGAAAAAACTTTTGGAAAAAGTAATATTTAGAAAAGTATATTTTTAACACCTGACAAAAAAAAGGGGTGTTATATGTACGTTTGCAGTATGTGTCTGTGTATCTAAGCATCGGTGTATGTGTGTGTCTGTACGTGGACTCGTACAGACACACAGACACACACGGCTGGATCGATTTTGATTTAGTTTTTTTCTGTTTGAAAGGTGACTTTATCGAGAATGTTCTTAATAACTATGTTTATAAGATACCACATCTTTTCTAGATATATTCGGGGGTTTTTAAAATTTTTAATTTTTTTAATTAAAAAAGTATTTTATGCAAAAGTACTTTCTTAAAAAAAGTAATTTTTCAAAAGCACTTTTTTTAATACATTTATTTTAAAAAAAGTAAATTTTTAAAAGAGTACATTAAAAAAAACATTTTTCTAACAAGTACCCTTTTTATGTATTTAAGTAACATTTACAAAAGTACCTTTCCAAAAGCACTTCTTCAAAAAATTACGATTTAGAAATAGTCCTTTTTAAAACGGTACCTTAAAAAATTTATCTTTTTAAAAAAGTGTCTTTTTTCAAATGCATAGCTTTAAAAAATACCTTTTACAAAAGTACATTTAACAAAAGTACCTTTTAAATGTATCTTTAATAAAAGTACCTTTAACAAAAGTATCTTGAACAAAAGTACCTTTAACAAATATACATACATTTAACAAAAACACCTTGAACTAAAGTACCTTAAAAAATTTATCTTTTTAATAAAAGTGCCTTTTTTCAAATATTTACATACCTTTAAAAAATACCTTTTTTAAAAGTACCTTTTACAAACGTACATTTAACAAAAGTACCTTTTAAATGTATATTTAATATAAGTAACTTTAACAAAAGTACCTTTGACAAAAGTTCCTTTAACAAAAAATACCTTTGACACAAGTACTTTTTACATAAGTACGTTTAACAAAAGTACCTTGAACAAAAGTACCTTTAACATATATACATTTGACAAAAGTACCTTGAATAAAAGTACCTTTAAAAAAAGTACCTTTTACAAAAATATCTTTAACAAAAGTACCTTTTACAAAAGTACCTTTTTACAACAGTACCTTTTACAAAAGTGCCTTTTTATGAAAGTACCTTTTACAAAAGTACATTTTAAAAAAGTACCTTTTACCAAAGTTCATTTTAAAAAAGTACCTTTTGCAAAAGTATCTTCAACAAAAGTTCCTTTTGCAAAAGTTACTTTAACAAAAGTACCTTTTACAAGAGTACCTTTAACAAAAGTATGTAC
Organism: Tachina lurida; assembly: GCA_944452675.1. Lineage (NCBI taxonomy): Eukaryota > Metazoa > Arthropoda > Insecta > Diptera > Tachinidae > Tachina > Tachina lurida. Next base: position 9,666,643 of record OX101754.1, on the reverse strand, counting down.
CTTTTACAAAGGTACCTTTAACAAAAGTAGCTTTAACAAAACTACCTTTAACAAAAGTACGTTTAACAAAAGTACCTTGAACAAAAGTACCTTTAACAAATATACATTTAACAAAAGTATCTTGAACAAAAGTACCTTTAAAAAAAGTATCTTTAGCAAAAGTACCTTTTACAAAAGTACCTTTAACAAAGGTATCTTTAACAAAAGTACCGTTTACAAAAGTACCTTTTTATAAAAGTACCTTTTACAAGTGCCTTTTTATAAAAGTACCTTTTACAAAAGTACCTGTTACAAAAGAACATTTTAAAAAACTACCTTTTACAAAAGTACCTTTTGCAAAAGTATCTTCAACAAAAGTTCCTTTTGCAAAAGTAACTTTAACAAAAGTACCTTTGACAAAAGTATGTACCTTTTACAAAAGTACCTTTAAAAAAAGTACCTTTAACAAAACTACCTTTGACAAAAGTACATTTTTTAAAATTACCTTTTTATAAAAGTACCTTTTACAAAAGTATCTCTAACAAAAGTACCTCCTACAAAAGTACCTTCAACAAAGGTACCCTTAACAAAAGTACCTTTTACAAAAGGACCCTTAACAAAAGTACCTTTTGCAAAAGTACGTTTAACAAAAGTACTTTTTACAAAAGTACTTTTCACAAAACTACCTTTAACAAAAGTACCTTCTTATAAAAGTACCTTTTCAAAAGCAATTTTTCAAAAACTAAATTTTAAAAAATTTATCGTTTTAAAATTGTATAGATTAAAGAAATTATCTCTTAGAATATTTTTTTAAAAAAGTTCCTTTGGAAAAAATTCTTTTTATCAGTTCATTTGAAAACTTGAATTATTAAAGTCAGTCATTCTGAAAAGATACTCAATTTTCTCAGAGTTAAATTTAAAAATTTAAATAAAATTTTGTATTTGATTTTGAAGCACTGTGCACGATGATAAATTGTTTGGAGCCGAATTTTCATCAATTTATTTGTGATAATGAGCAGTTAGAATAAACTTTTTCGCTAAGTTTTCATATTTATTATTCGATTTGATTTGGTGTGTTTGCCACATAAATTATGGACCTGCCAACATTGAGTATTCAATTCAAAAGTTTAAACAAGTGGCAGGCAATATGCTTTAGGAGTCAATTATAATTATGGTGTAATTTAATAGGCATTAAATACTGTAGAGAGAGAGAGCGAGAGAGAGAGAGAGAGAGAGAGACCGAGAGAGGCTGGTGTGATTGAGTGGAAGAGGGGTGGCGAAAGGCGGTCAATTGCCAAGCAAAAACTTAAAAAAATTTATGAAGCAAAATGCTTATAAAACATTTTGCTGATTTAAACGTTTTTTGTTTTTTATCACTTTATTTAAACGTTTTAAAATTTGCCTTTGGCATTAAAATGTTATTTTTCTTAATTTCTAACTAATACGGTTTCTTTTTTTTTTTAATTATGTTTGAATATTGTTTTACACTTTTGAAGTAATTTTTCGACAGCAAAATCCACTCAAACAAAAATGTTTCAATTTGTGTGAAAAAAAAAACCCGTAGATGGTAATTGGTTATTTGTTGTCTGTGGGGTTCTGTTACCGCGAACAAAACATTTTATGGTTTAAACTTTAAAGCGAGTGCCAAACATTTCTTGTTGCTGCTTGTCAAGTGTTGAGTGGCAAACAGTTTTAGTGAAAGAAAATAATAAAATATGTTAAGGAATAACTTTAAGGTCCAAATTCACAGTCTATAGTTAACTAACGAATTTTCTTATCAATTTCATTAGTTAAACCAGTTTCATTAGTTAACTAAAGACTGAGAATTTGAGCCTAAGGTCCAAGTTTATAGTCTATAGTTAACTAACGGTTTTTTTTATCGATTTCATTGGTTAAACCACCTTCATTAGTTAACTAAAGAATGTGAATTTGAGCCTAAGTCAGCTAAAGCAAATCTTTAAAGAGTTTTGGGTGAAAAAAGGTCAAATATTTTCTAAACTCTAGTTGGTTTTCTTTATTTTAAAGCAGATTTTTTAAAGAAAATTTTCTGGTTTTCTGTGAGAAAAGATTCGGAAAACGAAAAACGGTTTAAAAGTTAAGTTGAAATTTTTTAAATATTTTTTTTTTAATTAATTCTTTGGTCACTTTACTTTTGTAACTACTTATTTATTACAAATACATACATATCGTGCCATAAACGCCAAAAAGGCTTAAGTGATATAATTTTCGAACTTAATTTTTTTACCAAAATCAATTATTTGCGATCGTAATACACGATTTTTGTCAATAAAAATAAGGAAAAAAAATGTTTTGGTTACGCTTTTTTGGTGGTTATGCCTCGATATATTATTTATGTTTCAAAGTCTTACACAATTTTCTGCAAGTGTTTGACACTTGTTCATTCTAGTTCATTCAAATGAGTGAGTGTATGTTTTTTAGCCACAATTTTTTAATTAGTCTACTATTTTTTGCAAAACTAAAGGCAAGGGAAATGCGAGCAGCAGGAATTTGTTGTTCTTGTAATGCAGCTCTTGTAAAACAACATAATTAAATGACACCTTAAAAAAATGTAACTTGCATATGCAGACAGACAGTCCACCAACCAACCAACTGCTTCAAATTAAATCAAATTTTTTGACAAATGTCAGCACAGACCACAAGATAACGAGAGACAGAAAACAACATGTACTTTCGAAATTTTATTAACAGGTTTTTGGTAGTTTTTTTTTTCTAAATTAACCAGCCTCTGGCTGTTTAACACTGTTAAACACTGTTGAAGTGTTATTGTTGTAAAAGTAATTAAAAATCGTTCACATCATTAAAACTTTAAAACGTTATTCTTTAATGAACTTTAAATTTTGGAGTGCTAATTTTTACTGAGATCATTAAGAAAATGTTGAAAAATTGTTTGCCTGCAGCAGAGTGCACAAACTTACCCTCAAGTATTATTGCCACCATCATCAGCATCATCATCATCGTCATTGTCCTTATCAACTTCGTTATTATTATGAAACCACTTTATAATGCTTTGTTCCATAAAAAAATAGATTTGAATTTTATCTTAATGGACTCTGAAAACTTAAGACAGTTTCTAATAACGTAGTTTATTGACAAGACTTTTTTTTTTTTGGTTTTAGAAATTTCAAAACTTTTTCCTTTATTTTGTTACTCGTGCTGTGCTGGGTGTGATAGGTGTTCAAACTTTTGTTTGTGTTGAAAGTACAGGTAGGTTTTGTGCAAAAATGTTTTTTGTATGAACTGTGAGCCTTTGAAAAAGTTAAAGGACTTGGGAATCATATTAATATTAGAGCATAGAAGCGCATCAGTTGCTTAAATTCAAGAACAAGTTAAGGTAATTTAAAAATATATTGGAAAGGCGCAAGTAATGAAAACAGGTTTGTGGAAATGGTTAAATTCCGATTTGACGAATTATTTATGTTGCCTTCAGTTCTATAAACATCAGCGTTTTAGACATATTTATCAATCAATAAATTTACATTATCAATTAGTACTTTAGTTTCAAGTTCACTATAATTCGATTCGAAGGACCACAAACAAGTATTGATTAAGCTTGAAGAGCCATAAGTAAGATCACAGCTACGCGTCGCTATAACTACCTTCTCAAGGAGTGCAGCTTAAAGTACAGACCGTGGTCAATGTTTCTAAGCCCACAACCAAACTGCAAAGCTACTTTTACTTGTCTGCGGAAACACACACAGTCTCCGTCAGGAATCGAATCTGCGAGCCCCCCAACTACTAGACTAGCATATTGCATATAACTCAAGAGGGCACACTCTTGACTTTTTAGTCGTCTATGGAAATGGGTGAGGGCAACTGACTCTAGAGGCCTGCATGACAAAGGAGATCCAACCCTAAACAGAAGTGTTACGTGATCCGTGCCTATCGGATCTTGGCAGTCAATGTTAAAGGGCTTTATTATAACGGAGCCTTGTTTATAACTGCTCACTTAAGCAAGTAGACGAATACCCCACCACGTGACCTTGGGCTGACGTGGTGGATCCCAAGTCCCCATCCCTTCGCTACTGGAGGGATCAAACAAACAAACACCGACCTTAACTGACGATGCAGCACTAGAACGGTAGAAAAGGCGACAGGGTTACAACAAGGTTGAACGAGTTCCCTCACTGTATATAACAACCAGTCCTCATCGCACTACTCTTGCGTTTACATTGGATATGCTTCTAGACCTGCTACCATTGCATTTAGTAGGCAATCCATCTTCGTTGAATTTTTATATGCAGCGGAAATGGTATCGGCGACTTCAGAATACTTGACACAAACCTTATCAATGGAGGATTGTCCAAACCTCCACTGTTCTAATTCATGAATGTCTCTATAGCATCTGGATGCCACCTTGAGAAGCGTAGGGCAATGGTTCCCAAGTAGAAGAAGAGGTATTGAATTTTATATGGATGACTCCAAAACTCAAGTGGGTGTGGATTACGAAGTTTAGTCAGGGACATTAGGTCTTCGTATTGCAAAGCGAATTCTGGATTAGGGCAGATTTGTAGGGAGTGATTGTCACTTAAACAACCCTAGTTAATATATAGACTGATGATCGAGCCGCTATCAAGGTCCTAGAATCCCCGCTTCTAAGAACAACGCCAGCCCTCGACTGCCAATCATCTGTAAACAAATTGGCAGAGCTGTTTAATATTAACATTATCCGGATCACGAGGCATAGAGGTTCTCAGGGAAACTCTAGGACGCATGATCCTGCAAGAGTTGGTACAACTTTACAGATTTCGCTGGATATGGAATGTGTTACATACTCTCATGCAAACTCAGAACTTAAGCGCGGGACTGAGAAAAAACAAACAGAACCTGGGCCACAAGAAATGACTGGACGATCACCAGGCAGTTATGGACTCACCTACATAAAACAAAAACACGATTTCTTTAATTTCAAGAAATAATAAGCAAATCTGAGTTTAACTGCCCCTGTTGAACGGACACTGTCACATTGGTAGGCATGCACAAAGTAAAGTTTTGAGTACAATGAATTTTTTTCGCAGTTCCCAAGATATTGACGAAGAAGAAAACGTAGAACATTATTTTCGAAAGACCGATAATGGCCACCATGGGTAGCTCTTGAGTTCAAGGAAGTTGCCAGGATGGAACTGCAATGTGTTAGCAGCTTTATATTGAGCTCTGTATGGTCCGATGGTGAATAGTACGCTCAAACAGTCTCTGTGACATAACAATGAACCAAAAGGATCTAAGTGAGTACGGGAGTATGACTGCCACAATTACCTTACCTAACCTAAGGTAACACACAGATCATTTGGAAGACCATAGACAGCATTAAAAAATTCGTAGTAGAAGTCCATAAGAAAAACCTCAATTGTTTCAAAGTGCCAAAGAAATTTGATTCCAAGAACCTTAAGGAGGTCCCTAACCTGATTCGAAGGATTTAAAGGGCTAAAATTCCCCATGAAACACCAAGAACATGGCCAAAATCGGCACGAAGGGCTTAAAAGAAATCTCAATTTTGGTTTGAAGGACCATAAGAAAAAACTCCATGAATTGGTGCGAAAATAAACCAAAAGATCTTCAAATCGGTTCAAAATACGAGTATTACAGGCAGGACTACAATTGGTTCAGAGGGCCATAAAAAACATGCTAAAAGTTACTTCGCAAAACCCCAACAAAAACCGCAATTCGGTTGGAAGGACTATGTAAATAAAGGGTGTTTTTTAGAGGTATAGAACTTCGAATTGAAATAAAACACAAGAAAATCGTTTTAATGTCCATCAATTTGGCTTTATTGGAAGGATAATTTTATGCCATTAATGTTTAAATATGATTTCGGGCATGTGGCCGCCGCGCCTGGCTCGAATAAAGCCAATTCTACAGGTCCAATTTTCAACCACTTTTTCGAGCATATGGGGCCGTATGTTGGCAATAACGCCACGAATGTTGGCTTCCAAGTCCCCTAACGTTTCTGGTTTGTTGGCGTAGACGAGCGACTTCACATATCCCCAAAGAAAATAATCCAATGGTGTCAAATCACACGATCTTGGTGGCCAATTGACAGGTCCATTCCGCGAAATTATGCGCTCATCGAATGTTTCCTTCAATAAATCGATTGTGACGTGTGCTGTGTGGCATGTAGCGCCGTCTTGTTGGAACCACAACTCATCCACATTCAAAATCTTCAAAATCTTCCATAAAGTTGATGGACAAAGCTCCAATTGCTCCTCTTCAACACTTTGCTCTACAGCGGCAATTGTTTCTTCGGTGCGCACTGTTCGACGTCTCTGCGGATGCGTATTATCACATAGAGTAAACGTAGTGCGAAAACGATCCATGGTTAACCGAATTAATTGCTCTGATGGACGATTATGTCGACCATAAAATGGACGGAGCTTGCGGTAAACTTCGCGAACTGAACCATTATTTTCGAAATAAATTTGCACGATTTGCAAGCGTTGTTCTTTTGTCAACCTGTTCATGATGAAATGGCAAACCAAACTAAATATTAATCACTTGACAGCTGACAAAATGGCCGCCAGTTAAAAAAGTGATGCCAACTTAAAGTTCTATACCTCAATAAAAAACACCCTTTATAAGAAATGTCACAATTCAATTTTAAAGGCCAGTAACAAGGTCAAAGTTAGTTTGGAGAGCCATAGACAAGTCTACAACTTGGCTGGAAGGACCATAAATTCCATAATTTGCTTATACGGAATATTAGCATGAGTACAATTGGTTCTAAAGTGTAGAAAAAAAGGCGATACAATTAATTTGGTTGGAAGGACTATGCATAAGAAATGCCAAAATTGAGTTTAAAGGGCCATGATGAAGGCCAGAGTTAGTTAGGAGGCTATAATTTGGCTTAAAGGTCCAAGTATATAAAAACCGATACATTTAATTTGGTTGGAAGGACTATGTACAAGAAAGGCCACAATTCAGTTTTATGAGTCATGAACAAAGTCAGAGTTAATTTGGAGGAAATAGTTTGACCCGAAGGACCAAGTTTATAAAAGCGATACATTTAAATTGGTTGAAAGGACTATGCATAAGAAAGGCCACAATTCAGTTTTAAGAGCGATGGAAACAAGGTCAGAGTTAATTTGGAGAGCCATAGACAAGGTTATAATTTGGCTGGAAGGACCATAAATTCCACTATTTAAGACGAACTACTAGCAAATGAACAATTGGTTTGCAAGTGTTATAAAAAACGATACAAATTGTATATCAAATATCACAGCCTAAAAGCCAAACTCTTCATCAGCATTATTCGTGCTGGAATGTATATTTTGGGCCTGATAGCAACTTATTGTATGTAACAAATGGCCTTTTGACTCAATTACATAAATGTATGTAAGTGCTAACATTATATCTAATTGAATACCAACATGAACTAAAACACTTTTATCTTAAAGTTTGATAGAAAAAAGTTGTGTAAATATATAAATACATACATATATCTTAAGACGACATGGCACATAAAACAATTGTCATCAATTTAATCTTGTTATTTTCAGCTCACAAGCACGTAAAGGAAAACAGATACTCATATGTACATACATACAACCACTTATGAATGCTACCCTACAGTTCTGAAGACAGGTTTCTTAGAGCTGGAAAAAATTAAGTAATTGGATATGCAAAGGTTACAAATGCAAGAACAAATAGCGCTACCAAAATAGGCAATTGATTGAATCAAATTTTGAATTTAATTAACTTCTTAATTATTAAAAAGTTAATTCAAATGCTTCAATATTAATTGGCCAATTCACAAAGTGCTATATTGTGTCATATTGTCATAATTTACTAAACTTTTTGTTTGAAAGCAAAAAAAAATACATTGAAACAATTTAAAATATAATTATAACAATATGAAATAATAGAAAACTTTGTGAATGGTGTACATACAATTGTAAATTTTATTAATTTTTAATTGATGCAGCAAAATCTTTAATCAAATATTAATTTAAGAAGTGTGGGTGGACCTTCCTGCTTATGCTGGCCCTCCTCATTTGGTCTTCTCTTGCCTCATAAAGGCATAAAATAATTGAATCGTTTTATGGCTAAATCTTTATAAACTTCCAGGGCTGCTGGGATTCTTTGCACCGCTCGCGCACGTACTTGCATTTATGTACATACATGCATATCGTTACCTTAATATAAAAAGGCCCCGTTTCGAATTTTTTTTTAAATCGAGTTTTTTGTATATTGCGATGGAAGAACATTTAACGCATCGAAAAATGCAAAAATCTCAATTTCAAAAAAATTACCGAGTTGGGGTCTTTCTATATTAAGGTAACGATATGTATGAGTAACTTTCAACATATACATAAATATGTACATAAGTATTCCTCTTTCCTGTTTTTCAGCACTCCGTGATATATATTTTTTTCCTGAAATTTTTTTTATTTTTTTCTCTGAATCATGAGCATTTCTTAGAAAAATAAACAATATCCTTTTTAGCCATCCTTGATGGTCTGTTAAATTTTATGTCTGGCAGACGTCTGACGCCAAAGAGATTTCTTCAGAAAACAATTTTTTCTCACACAAGAGCATGCAAAAAAGGGTTTCGTTTTCACCAAGATGATGCTCATGAAAATGTCACAAGAAATGGGAAAGGGAAGGGATGAGGGCGAAAATGCATCCTTAGCACAAGACATAAGGCAAAAAAAAACCTAAATTGTGTTTGAAAATACATTGTTATGTTTGCGTCTACTAAAAATGATGCCTCAATTGGGAATACATGTTTATTAAATTAAAAAAAAAATCCAAAAGTTTGCCTTTAAAATTTCCAGCTAATATTGTTGGCAAAAGAATAATAAAGTTTTTAGGTTTACGTGATTTTAAGGAGAATTATTTAAGGGCGCATTTTTTAGCAACCACTTTTTTTTGGCAGAAACAAAACACCAACGAAAGGCAAATCGCAGGCAGATATTTTTCGGCCAACGGCGCCAGATGTTTCTTGTTGCGGCTCTAGAAGTTTCGTTGTACATTTTGAAAATTTTTTTTACAAAAAGCATTTTAAAGACGCTGCGGCTTGCCAAGTTTTTATTTTTTTTTTTAATAAAAGTGTTTCAGTATTTTTATAAGCTGAATGAAACGACCATCAGCAAGGCGTTTGTTAGCCGCCTTACTATGAATTTATATATGTTTTATAGATTGATTAAAGTCCATAGGGGTTTCTCATCTAAAAATTTTTTCTAATAAAATCATAAGCTTCTGAGGTTTTGCAACCACTTAAAGAATTTTTGTTTGCAGAAACAAAACACAGACGAAAGACAAATCGCTATCAGATTTTTAAAGCCAACGGCGCCATGAATTCCAGGATATTGTTTTTTTTTTTTTTTGGAAGTTTTTTTGTGAAAAGGATTTCCAAAATGCTTTGGTTAATATCAAACCTTGTTTGCCTAAGTTTTTATTTATTTTTTAATAAAGCTGTTTTAGTGTTTATATAAGCTGAACGAATCCTATAGACGAACCACAAGGTTTCTTAGCCGCCCCACTAGTTATAATTTTTATATGTTTTATAGATTAATTAAGGTGCACAGGCGTTTATGCTCTAAAAATATTTTGTAATGAAATCATAAGACTTCTGAATACACTTTGATGGCTGGCATTCGCAGAATTTCCTTAATAGACGGCCATAATTGTCATTCAGTTAAGGCGGGCTCAGATCTCTCAACAGAAAAAAATTCTGTTGTTTGCTTTGGAGATTTTTAAATTCTTATTTACGTAAAAAAAATTGTGATTTCTTGCCAATAATTGTAGCAATTGAATATAATTCAAACACAATCCTGTAAATCTTATAATTATTGAAATTTCCAACCATCAAGGGAGGATTTTTGGTTTCATCATCATCATCATCATATCATCATTATTATTATTATTTGCTTTATCATCATGCGTAGATATTGATTTCAAATGCATATGAAACTTTAATCTATAATTATTTGTTATGAACCAACCAACCACCACCCATTGTGCAAGAAAATAAATAATAAATAAACCTGATTGGTATTATTGTTTATGATAAATGAAGAGTTTAAAACTGCTACTTGGGGATTAAGTCTTAACAGTAATTTGATACTAATAACAACAATTTGCTATATAACAAATGAAGAATATACTATACAAATATAAAAGATTTATTACAAAAAAAAAAAAAAATAAAAGAATAGTTCTTAACATTTTAAAACACATTCAAAATGACTTTGAGATAAGAAATACAATCATTTTAAAACAAAAATAGTTTAAGGAAATAATTTTAAGAAAAAAAAATTATTTTAAAATGCATTTCTTTCTAATATTTAATATCTTCTTAAAGTATTAATTACATTATAGAAAAGCAAAATAGTCCTAAAATATTTTGGCAAATAATTTGATTATCTAAATTAGTTCCAGAATAAAATGGTTAACAATTTTAATACTTGCTGTTAGCAGCATTAAATTAAATAATAAAAAAAAATGTGTCCCAAAAATTTTTGGGACAATTTGATATATGTTGGAGAGCTGCAAAATTACAATAATAATAGCACACACTTCAAAACACTTTCCTAAAAATAAAATTGTACCGATTTATCGCCTTTAGTTTAAAAAAAACATGTCCCAAACATAAAATATGTAATAAATAATTATAAATAAATTCTCAATACAATTAAGTTTTAATAAAATTTTAAATTTTTTCGCCATTTTTATATGATGTAGTACATAGTACATAATTATGTATGTAATTTAACTGTCCCAAAATATTTGAGACACAACTTAAAAGAAAGAAAAAATTGTTATGTAAAACCTAATGCCATTTTTTCTTTTATATTTTAGCGCAAGACAATTTCAAAATTTTGAGTAAAAAATGTATGTCCCAAAAATTTGGGACACATTTTTTCTCAAAATTGTCAGATCAAAATGGCGAATATTTTAAAAATGCATTCAAAACTTAATTGTATAGAAAATTTATTTACAATTACTTTTTAAATATTTTACGTTTGGGACATGTTTTTTTTTTAAATAAAGGCGATAAAGCGATAAAATTTTATTTTTTGAAAAGCTTTTTGAATTGTGTGCTATTATTATTATAATTTGCATATGTCCAATATATTTCAAAATGTCCCAAATATTTGACAAAAATAAAAATTAAGGTCCCAAAATGTTTAGTCATGTGAAAAAAATTTATATTTTAACTAAAAAATTACAAATTCCCAGTAGAGACAAGATTTTCCATTCAGCCCCTTTACAGGAACAAGCGCGATATGCCAATAAGAATTTAGAGGAACAGGCGCGATATGCGAATAAGAATTTTGGGAAATAAATCTGTTTTTTTTTCTTTTTATACAATTTAGCCAACCTTAAGCATTCAGTTTTCATTTGTTTAAGATGAAAATTTAAAGTTTTAGAAAATTGAATGGGCCAAAAGAAATTTGGGACATGTCAAAAAGCTAAGGATACTGAAATATCAGTAAATTACGTTTCCAGGCATGAAAATATTTTGATTTAATGATTATCTTTACAGGAAAAAAATGTCCCAATTATTTTGGGACAAGTGTAACAAATAGAAAAATAGCACAATATGCCACTGGAGGAAAGTAAATCATGATTGGCTTAATTTTTAACCCAAAAAAAAAAATAACGTGTGCTTGAAGTGTACTTTAAAACAAAATTTCCATACAAAATCCGGTTTTAACGACAGCAGACGTTATTTTTTGCATACGGAGGTAAGAAGAAGAGTAAAAATTTCAGACGAATTTTAATTCAATGAATAAGTTTTTTTTAAGCAAGTTTTTTAGTTCTGTGGTAAATGAAGAACATTTTTTAATTAATAAAATTTTGTTTATACAAAATTGAAGCGCTTTAACAGTGACCTGATTTGTGACATGTTATCTATTTGGACAGAGTTGCTTTAAAATAACTGGTTTTTTACAAAAAAAAAATAGATAGGAATAGACCACAAGAGTTAATTGTCATTCTTGATTAGAACGTAACTTCTCTTTAGGAGTATTTAAGATTTGTTGTCCTCTTTTCTAATTTTAAATTCAGTTGATTTATTCTTAGTGTAATAAAACCGATTTCTGCCACCTTTTTATCTTCAATTTTTCACTATAATCGAAAGTAAATATAAATAATTTTTCTCACTATAAAAAATAATTGATTTTCGTTGCTGCCTTTTGCAAACTACTGATCATTATCTACATAGTTTTTCCTCCAAGTAATTAAAAAATAAGTTGTGAATAACTTTTTTAAGACATGAGATTAAATAAATACAAAATAAAAAAAGCTTTCAAGCAAAACGTTAAACAATTTTTGAGGCAAGTCAGTTTTAAAGTAACTATTTTTTTATACATACATATATACAATAAATCCAAAAGATTTTCTTTTCATGCTCAATTAAATGCTTAAACGAAAGACTGCAAATTGTTGAGAAACGAAAAAAATTTATGATATTTTAGAAATAACTACTTTGTGACAAAATTATGACTCGAAGTCATAAAATGTGTAAAATACACAACAATTTAACTCAAAGCTACACAAAAGTGTTGGAAAAAGAACTGGCTAAAGACAATATTTGAAACCAAACAACATTAAATAAATCAACACCCATATAGAGAGTTTATTAAGACATTAATGGTATTTTTAAGCTCGATAAAATTTGTTTTTTTTTTTCTATATTCATAAATAATTGTAGTTGTTTTACTTTATTTTTTTTTATCATTTAGCATTTTACAGAAAAAATGGTGATTTTAAAATGTTTTAAAAACGTTAATGAAAAATATTATTTATGAACTTAATAATACCAGAAATACATATTTAACTACTCGTATGTCTCGCAGTGAATGGTGCAATTAAACGATAAACTAAGAAAAAAAACTTTTATTAATTGGTAAATAATAACAATCAAAAAAGGCAATAAAGTTAAATGACTTGTTGAAATTCTTGTGTTAAAACCTCAATTATGTTAAGTAAAACATGTAATATATAGTTAGAATTTAATTTTAAGGCCGTTACTAGATTTTTTATTTTGTCCCAAAAATTTTGGGACAAAATATTTTTCATAATCGTGAAATGGTTAGTTCATTAAGCAGCAAATCTGTTAAAAACTGTCAAACTTATATGAAAATTCAATTTAGAAAGTAAACTGCGTCCCTCAAATTGTCCCAAAATATTTTAGATTCCTTTTTTTATATTAAATCCAATTGAAATTCCTCATATATTAATAAGTTCACATTGTTATATTCACACCTAGACAATTTTTTTTAATTAACCTTCCCAAATTTTTTTTGGGACAATTATTTTCATTAATTTCTTTTATTAAAACACGTTATTGGATATTTACTTCAATAAGAATTTTCATTATTATAATATTTTCATTTCGTCCGTTCCAAAACTTTTGGGACAGTCTACATTTTTCCAATTTTAGCCAAAAATATATTTCTTTGATCAAACAATAAAGATTATAAGTAAATTCCTAGTTACAGCGATTTGTTGCTTTTAAAACTGTCCCAAAAAAAATTGGAGTTCGCTTTTTATATTCAGGCTTATCATAAATAAATTTTCAACATGGAAATTTCCGAACGTGTGAACAATTGGTATCAAAAAACTTTGTACTATTGCAAAATATTTTGACAATTTATGAAGAAAATTATTCACAAAGATTTGTCTATTGGAAAAAGTGGAAATATGTAAGTTTATAATTTCATGGGAATTGATGATACGAACCTAAAATCCATGTGAACAAAAAATTTCATTCGGAAATTTTCACATGTGGAATTCATGATAAGGCTGATTAAGTCCAATTTTAATTTCGCATATATTAATAAGCTCATATTATTATATTCACAGCAAGACATTATTTTCTTTTAAATTTACCTTCTAGCCCGTTAAAAAAAATTTGGGACACTTTTTTTATTTTTTCAAATGTTGTTAAAACTGGTTATTGGATATTTAATTTACTTCAACAAGAATTATCATTGTTAGTACTACTTTAATTTTTTAGTGATTTGGTAATCCGTCCCAAAATATTTGGGACAATAATTTTTTTTTTTAATTTCAGCAAAAAAATTTTTTTTTTATTAACCAGTTAAGATCATTATTAAATTCTTGGTCATAGTGATTTGTTGCTTTTAACCCTGTCCCAAAAAAAAAGTAGATTTCACTTTTTATATTAAGACCAATTTTAATTTCGCGTATATAAATAAGCTCGTATTATTATAATCCATTTTTTCAACTTTACATTCTAGCCGGTTCCAAAAAAGGTTTGGGACAATTATTTTTTCTTTCTTAATTTTATTAAACAACGTTTTTGCATATTTACTTCAATACGAATTTTTATTATTATTATAATTTTTATTTTCTAGTGATTTTGGCAATTTTAAGCCTGTCCCAAAACGTTTGGGACAATCCCCGTTATTGCGAATGGCGTCGTCGACGTCACATAAAGACGACAGTAAAAATTGTCACTTGTCTACTCTCTGTCGACAAGACTTGACTACTACTCACATTCTACATTAATTTACAAAGCCTTAGAGATTAGTAAGAGATTGTCAATAACAGCCAATTGTTGCCGATAAAAACTAGACAAGTGACAATATTTAATGTCGTCTTGATGTGACGTCGACGACGCCATTCACAATAAGAGGGAATATATTTTGTTTAAATTTTAGTAAAAAAAATTTTTTTTTTAATAATCAGTTAAGGTCATAATAAAGTTTTTAGTTGCAGAGATTTGTTGCTTTTAAGCCTGTCCCAAAAAATTTGAAATTACGAAAATATAAATAAATTTATTTGTTCGGCTATTTGCTTTAGCAGTTGACCAGGTTTAAATTTTTAGTTAAAGAAATGTGTTGTCTTTAAGCTTGTGCCAAAAATTTTTGGGACAATTTGTTACATTTTTTCAAGAAATGGGCTGAAATAAAGTCTAACATTTAAAAACTTTTCTGCTCCAAAAACTTTTGAGGCAGACTTTCTTCGTAAAATGTGATTTTTTTTGTTCCTAAGACTATTATCTGCTGAAATGTATTTAAATTAACATTAATTTCGAAATAACATCTGGCCTTTTTCCTATGTGCGTATTTTCATTTTAAATTTGCGTTTAATTTCCTTCTTTCTTTATTCGTTTATTACTATTGCTGTTGTTATCATTAAATTAACTTCCTTTAAATACTCTTGCCTTGTTTTCCATAAATAAAATAGCAGGCATTGAGCCTGCCACATGTTGCAAAAATATATGAAGAAGAAAAAAAAACATGAAAAGCCTGTTGTTATCTTAAACTCACCCTCATGCCAAAAAAAATTTTTTACCTCAAAAGAAAATATGAAGGAAAAGAAAAACCTTAAAGGAAACAACCAACAACAACAACAGCAACAACAAACAAGCCCGCACACATGAGACGATTATAAAATATATCTTTTGCTTGGAAATTATTGCTTTTTTCCATACACAAAATTTTATTAACTTCAGCAAAATGTGTGCCAGGGAAAACACAACAGCTTTGAAAAGTAATATTTATGATATTTTATATATGTACATCTTATTTAGGTAACGCCTACGATGAAAGCATTAAAATATCCAAATGTGTAGAATGAGGAAAACTCACGCATCAATGATGCTGAAAATCAGTACAGTTGATAACAAAAGTTGGGCAATTATGTGTATAAATATAGTCGTATAATAAAAGATTATATTTTCAGAGGTTTTTATATCTGTAATAAGTTTTTTATAATTCTGCGACAAGTGCTGCTAAAGTGTCTCTTAACTTTTGTGTATTACTGTAGGTGTATTAATATTAAGGACTTGAGAAAAAAAAAGCTTTTTTCCTTACATTTAAACAATTTTTCGTCTGCTTTAAACAATTTATAAAACCTCGGGCTAAATTAATTAAAGAGCAGGCAAACACCAAAAACTTTGAAAACAAATTTGTATTTAAGCCACTTTTGCAGACAAGATTTTCTCTTTTATTCTCCAGCTTTCATTTAAGCTATGAAGTTTTTAAGACTGAAGCTGTTTTCTTATTTGTTGAGAAAAAAAAGTCACTTAACTTTCCCTCCATAGAAAACTTTTCATTGTGCTTATTTCCTGTTAAATCAATTGAAACAAACATTTTCTTTTCTTTTACAATAAATTCCCCCCAACCTAATAAATCCAATGTACCATAAAGACACCATAAGTACCCTGCCTGCTCTTTAGTATATATTTCTAAAAGCTTTAATTCAAACAAATTTATAACTATTTTTAGTTATCAACTCCCCTTTTGCTTTGCTACACTAATGCAAGACAATACAATACAAAACAAAAAACAAGAAAATGGAATTTATCCACTTAATCTTTCTTCTAGGCCCAATCAACTTTAATATTAAAAGTCTATTGAAAAGTCTCAGCTGAAATATTTTTTCAAAAATCATCCACTTTCTTTTTTCCCTAGAACTGATTCAAGTGAATTTGAAAGAAAAAATAATTCAATCTTCAAAAAAAAAAAAAAAATATATATATATATATATGTATAAGTAAAAATGAGAGGGCGGCTTTCTTAGATTTCAATTGTCTACACTAAATGAAAGCGGAAGGTGGTTGATAAATAATATTTTCAATCTTCTTTTCAAAATTAATAAAATAAGATTTTATTAAATGGAATGCAATAAGTTACAGACAGTTGTAGCCAAAAATTTAACGAAATTTACAAAAAGTGGAGGAAAATCTGTACCCATAAAAAACACGTTCCGCAATATAAAATTAAATTAATTAAATTTTATTTCATTTACCATTGATTTTATTTATTGCTTGCAAAAAATTTAAAGTTTCAATGAAACCAGTTTTTATTAAAATTGATTTTCCTATCTATCAATTTTCAATTGCTTGTAAAAACAATGAAAGTTTCCATAACTTTGAAAAATATTCGGCTTAAACCGAAAAAACAACTTTAATTTTTTTTTAATTTTACGCCTAAAAATAAATAATTTTGTGTTCCAAAATTTTTGGGACGGCCTAAAACTACAGTTAATTCGATTAAAATCATGCTAGAATATCAATAAATTAAATCATTAAATCATTGATCCAAAATTTTAAGGGAAAAATAGTTGTCCCAAAACATTTGGGACAAATAAAAACATATCAAAATATTTTCAAAAGAACGTTTTGAAGATAAGCAGCAGTAATTTTTTGAATTTTACACAATATTCCATAACTAAAGATGTATTTTAGGAGTCAAAAAAATTGGCTTTGTCCCAAAAACCTAACTTTCTTTTTTGCATAATCATGAGAAATTCAGTTGATTAAGCAAACAATTTTTTCTCAACGGCAGTCTATGCATTAAAAAATTTTTGTTTACGATGGAAATTGTCCCAAAATTTTTGGAATCTTTTTTTCTATGAATTCCAATTCAATATTCGAATCTGTTTTTAAGGTCATATTTTATATTCACAGCTAACTTTGTTTGTTTGTTGTTTTTTGCCTTGTATACAGTCCCAAAAAATTTTGGGACTATTAATTTTTTTAAATTTACTAAAATAGATTTTGTGATATTTATTTCAAAAAGATTTTTTATTAATTTATTTTAATTTTTTATTAACTTCGTCTTTTAGTGGTTTGTTAATTTTAAGACTGTCCCAAAAACATTTTAGAAGTCAAAATAAATCATCTTTGTCTCAAAACGTAATCCTCATATTTATATAAACTTATGTAGATTTGAAATACTTTAGATATCGAAAATTTTTTTTTAAACTGTTATGAAAAATGTTTTGTCTCGAAATTTTTTAAAAAAACATCAACTTGAAAAAGGGTTCGTAGATTCACTTTTGAAAATCGAATTGTTTTTTTATTTTTATAAAACTTTAAATATACTTTAAATTACTTTTGTATAAAAAACTTTTTGTACATTGTCAAATTCAATTTTACACCAAAATCTAGGGTCTAAATGTCGCTTTCGATAGGATAACGAGCTGATTCGATCACGTTTTCTCAGTTTGAGATTATGGCCTTCGTTAGCGTACAATTTAATAATATGGTTCGATATCGAATGCCATAATCTGAAACTGAAACACGTGATCGAATCAGCAGGTTAGCGAAAGCGAAGTTTAGACCCCTGCCGGCAAATTATAGTGATATCGAGCGAAATTTCAAAATATTTCGATGAAATTAATACGGAAATATTTCAAAATTTCGATGGATATTGAATTCTGCAAATTGTTTAGGAAGAAAAACTATTTAATTATAAAATTAAAAACAAGGTCCAAAAGTTTTTGGGACAAAAAAAATTGAAAATTTTTTCTACCAAGAATTTTTTTAAAGTCTAAAATGGATTTATCCATTTCTTTGGGTTTCTAAAATGTTAAAAGGTTTTGTCACAAAGTATAAGCGATTTCCACAAATTTCGTGAGGTAATTTTGGGACAACTTTCTATAATTAAAAATTAAAAAAACAATATGCTTCTAATTTGATTTCCGTTTAAGTTTTTCTTGTAAGAAATTACAAAAATAAAAAGCTCGAATCTGAATCTAAGAATCCTATATCCGAAATTTAAATTATTGAAAATAATTGTTAGTGCTTTTGGGAAATTTTTATAATTAAGTTTAACACTTTGTTAAAGCACTAGTTAGCCCACATTATTACTTTAAAACATATTTTACAGCATATTTTTTACTCAATAATCAATTTCAATGTATTTTTAGTAAGAAACATATTTTAATTTTAACAATTTGGGACATTTAATGGGTTACGGCCCTCTTTGTCGGAGTTAAAAGGAAAAAATATATACGTTCATATACATATACATATGTACATGCATAGAAAATGTTAAAAATAATCGGTATTTAAAATTCTGGAAAAAAAGTTTTCCCAAATATTTTGGGACATGCAGACTTTCTCTAAACTTCGATAATTGGTATTGAAGCTATATATTTTCCAAGGAAAATTTTTTTTATTCGCTTTTTTATTCTTCAAATGTTTTTGGGACAAACTTTTCTATACATTTTAAGGTTTTTTCTCTTAGCTATGTGCAAATATTTCTTATTTAGGGTATGAAACTGTAATTTGTTAAAAATTCTGTGTCCTAAAATATTTTGGGAGAACAAATTTCATGGATTTTTTTTTAACGAAATTTGTAGGAAGGTATTAAAAAATATCTTTCCAGATAGTAAAAATTGTGTCCCAAAATATTTTGGTAAATATTTTACCTGCTTTTCGAAATTACATACATACATATGTATGTGTTATTAAGAATGTAAGATAAAAAAATATTTTGAGTTACAAAATATTTTTGGGATAAAAATTTGTTTAATGAATTTTATTTTCGAATATTTTGTAGGCATATGATATTACACAATATGCTCTTATGTAAAATACCTCAAGCACTTTCCTTGTACTTCAAAATATTCTAGACATTTGATTCTTCTAGTTAAAGACTTAATTTGTTTTCTTTATGCAAATCACATACTCTGACAACGTCAAAATTCTTGTTAAATTTTCTTTTTTGCAGTGTTAATAAACAGTCTTAATATGGCAAAGCTTGTTAAGACATACATAAATATGATGAGAAAGAATAAGAAGAAAAAATCGTATGCTTGAGCTGCGAAATATCGCAGTCAACCGGCAAAAAAATAATGTAATACACCCACTTTAAAAATATTTAGAAGGGAAAAGAGCGAGCAGCAGTCGTTTTCACGAAAAAAAGTAATACTTTTGTTTTTTTAATTATTGGCTTTATTAGAAGGTATAAGTAACGAAAATTGAATTGTCTTTAAAACAAAGAAAGTATGTAAACAAGAAAGTAGAAGAATAAATATTAAAAATTCGTCACGCTTTCTTAAAGGCGAAAGAAATATTGGGAATTAATAATGACTGATTTGTTGTCAAAGCAAATAACGAGAAGAAACAAAAAACTAATTGAATTTTGAATAAGCAAGAGAGCTGATGTCACGACTAGGCGCTACAAACGTTGGCATGTTGAGAGTTCAGGCTACAGGAAGTGTACAGAAACAGCTTGGCTATTATTTTTATGATATTAATTTTCTTATTTTTGTGGCTTTAATAGTTTAAAAGAATTTAGTTAAGTTTGTGAAGCATTTATTAAAATGTTATAATTTTTTTCATGTTGGTAACATTATTCTGGTTGAAGTTTACTCATGATTTGGCAAAGCACCAATGAAATGCATCTAGACATGCTTAACTACCAGTAAATAAATTTCAATTAAAATTAATTATTCTGGAAGCTTTGTGTTGAGTTTAAACAGGGCAATGCAGCCGTTGAGCAGTCGCAGTCAGTCGACTTGAGTATTGTGTGCGAACGTAACGTCGTGGTATTCATGGAATGAATTATTTAACATTGTATGTTTATTTAAAAACTCTGAATATCTCCCAGTAAAAAAAGACACTCCAAAAAAGTCATGAAAATGTAGAGTTTGCGATCTGGAAGTAGTGCAAATTTCGATCCGATCTAATGATTTTTACATAGGGTTGTCATTGCAAGAAGTTCTCTTTTTCGCTGCCTGGTCACGGAATTGGAAGCGATTTTAAGAAAAATTTCCTTTTTTGTGTTCTATGATAATATTTTCGTCTAGGAAAAATGGCTAATAGTTACCTATTTTAACAATTAGTTTCTTTTTATAGGAATTTAAGCGCGAAGCAGTAATTGAATGCAAATAACATTAAAATTTTAGACCAAAATTAGTTCATAAGTTTCTTCAAAAAATCTATTTTTTAAAAATTCTGGTGAGTAATTTCTAAAACTAGAGAGGAATTACAAGGTTTTGTATGACTAAAATAAACTTCTACTTGATTTTCTACTAACTATCGGCAAATTAAAAATATAGATTTTTTGGAAGCAATGAAAATGTACTTCCTTTAGAATGACTTCCAATTTTTTTTACTGGGCTGTGTTGAATAAATAAACACCCATATTTGCCTGCGAGAATTTTGTACTAGATTTAAAGAAACTTACACAAGTTTTCTTTAATTTAGGACAAATTTCTCGTAGACGAATATTAGTCTAGACATGCGCAATATGGCCGAAAGTGTCTAATTTGATAAGAATTGTACATTTGGGTCGTTTTGTTTAAATGCAAATTTTGGAAACTACAAAATCGTCGTTTTTAAAAGGTAAACACGTAATAAGTGAGAATTATTACAAGAGCAAAATACTCTGTGGATTTTTTAGGAGATACCTGGGGTCTACTCTGTAATTCGAAACGAAAGAAAATGCTTTCGAATTTGCACATAATTATCATACAAGTTCGAAAGTATTTTCTTTCCTTTCGAATTACAGAGTAGATCTTTTAGAAATTCGTGCTCAGCAGGAAAAGTTTATGCGAGAGACAACGCTAAGTCCACCCCGCTTTCTTCCCTTATAAAAGGGAGTTTGTCAGTGTTAAAAAATAGAGAAATATTTTTCTATTACAAATGAGTAATTCTGCTGCTACCCTCGTACAACTTTTTTTTTTTTAACAATAAAATATTTACCAACTGACTCATTTAAAAAAAAATATATTCAATTTATTTTACATTTCCCCCTCCGCTCTTTTGTTTTTTTTTTTTAAATAATTTCCTGCACAAACTGCTAAAAGCAAATTTTGACCATTTGATTTTTAAACGAAAAGAAAAAACAAACAAGACAAAATCGTGAGAGTCTTAAAAATTCTTGTCACGTTTTCTTTAGTTTTTCAAATGTTTGTTTGTAGTTGAGCCGTGTACTTAGTTTTAAAATGTCTATTTAAAGTTTTCGTTAAGGAAAAAGTGTTAAATAAAACTTTAACGCTTTGCAGTAACTCTGTGTGGCTTAAATGTCAGTTAAAATTTATAGTTTTTCTATTTACTATATACTACAAAAGATGTTTAATTGTAGGATTTTTTTTTTGTATTTATGTTTGTTTGTGAGACTCACCTTCAACTTTAGCTAGAGCCAGCACCGATATGGTTTGTAGAGCTGGTATAGCCCAGGCAACAAGATGAAATAGATGTGATTTATTTTCAATGGCTTCGTGACCCCATTTCAGACCAGCAGCCAAAAACCAAGCAAATGCCAAACATGACCACCAGGCAAATGCAGCCATACAACAAAAATATAAAGCCATGAAGAGAACTGTACAAGCTGTTGACTGGCGATGACCCTAAAATAATGAAAATAAGCAGCGGAAGAAAGAAAATAAATAATAATAATAATAAGCAAATTGCATTTAATGAGAAATTATTACTAATTTATTTACCTGTGTTATGGTCGACATCATTTGTAATCTGCCCAATCGGACGGGTGGTGGGAAAGGTTCGCGACAGGATACCGAATCTCCAGCACCCAAACCGGCCACATAAGCACACCCCACCACCAAATAACAAATGGCCAAGAATACTATGGCTCTCTCGGGATAGCGAAAACGTGAGGAATCAATAAGAAAGGTGAGGACCTAAAAAAAAAGAAATAAAGAATTAAATAACTTTGCCAAATAAACTTTTGTAGCCCATAAATTTTGTTTGGCAATAAAAGTATCCAGGAGAGATACTAGACAAAATAGATTTTATACTTTTCTGTAAAAAAAAATATTTTTAAAGCCTGTTCAAAGGTAATTTTTTAAGGTGAATATCGTTACCTTAATATAGAAAGGGCCTAAAACTCATTATTTTTTTTAAAGCGAGATTTTTTGCATTTCTCGATACATTAGATGTTCTTCTATCCAAATATACAGAAAACTAGATTTCAAAATAATAATGAGTTAGGACCTTTCTTAAGGTAACGATAAATGACTCAAAAGCTACTTTGGAAAATCAGCTTAAAAGAGAAACATCACTTAATTATGAAACTAATCGTACTCCACCTAATTTGAAACCTTCTTCAAAAAGGAAGGAAGTAAGGAAGGAGTTTACCAATTCGGTTGTATTTTTATGTTTTTTTTTTTGCTTCAAAACTGGTTTTATTAATGCTACTTCTGTCTGAGTTGCTATAGCTGTAGTTGAGTGGTAGTGTTAAAAAAAGTGGGCAAGCTCACGTCCATTTAAATTTAACATTTTAATTCAATCCCACACACCTCAGGCACCGGTGATGACATAATTTAAGCTTTCAAAAAGTGGGCGGGAGGGCTCACGCCTCTTAATGTTACATCTAAAATTTTCAGTATTTATACCCAAGGATTTTTACGAAACTTATTAAAAAAATGCTTCTGTCTGAAGTGCTATAGCTGTCGTTTGGTCCTACATATTGTTAAAAATGTGGGCAAACTCACGCCCACATAAATTTAAAATTTTATTTCATGTAATTTTGCTCAATCATTCATTATAAAACTTACAAATATTTTAAGCAACTATTACGACATAAGTTAGGGTTTCAAAAAGTGGGCGGAAGGGACCACGCCTCTTAACGTAATATCTAAAATTTTAAGTACTATAACCATTCGATTTTTATGAAACTTGGCAGACACCTTTACGGATTGTAATAAAATCACAATTGCGTATTTGAAAAAGTGGGCGGGGCCACACCCCAGTAAAATTTAATCTATATTTCAAGTAAATTATATACCTTAGGATATCGCAATAGCTTAGAAGTGTGCCGGAAAAAGTGGGCGGGCCACACCCCTTTATAATTAAATTTACATTTCAAATATTTATATTTAAATAATTCTTATGATCCTTATCACATACTTTGGAATATCGCAATAACTTAAAATTGTGCTGGAAAAAGTAGGTGGGGCCACGCCCCTTATAAGTTAATATTTATATTTAAAGTATTTGTGTTTGAAGTTTCATAAGAAATAAATTCTAAACACACGTTACGCTCCCGCAATGCAGCAATATGGTATTTCAAAAAAAATTGGCAAGGCCACGCCCCTTAAAACTTAATCTACATATACATATTCCAAGTGTTTTTGTTAAAATTATTTTTATGAAACTTGGGTGATACCTTATACCTTTTTTTTTGTCTTAAGTCACATATTTTCTAACTTATAAGAGACATGGAAACACATCTAAGGAAATTATTTCTTAGGCTTAGCTCAAAATGCTTTATCCGGCAAATATGGGATAATTTAAAAAAAAATAACAAGCCTCAGAAGTTTCTTTGAGGGCGATCAACTTTGGCCCACTGTAACTCCTATCCAGCTTAAGTCAGAAGGCTTTCAACACATGTGTTATTTATAAAGCCTAAATCCTCCTCTAAGGATGTTCGAAGTTTCATATAAATTCATTCAGTAGTTTAGAAATGTCTTAAAATGTAATCTACATATGGGCATTTCCACAGGAACGTCAACTTTTTGTAGCGTACGACACCAGGCAAATATGCTTGTTTTTTTTAAGAAATCTTATTTATATATTTGTGTAGGCCGTTAGCAGCTCTAGGTTAAGTAAAATTTTAAGAAAAATCGAGTCACGTTGTTCAGAAATACAAGGTTAATTGCTTTGCTGTCGCACGCGACACACAAGCGGAATTTCTCGGAGAAATGCCCATATACATATTTCAAGTATTTCTGTTAAAATTATTCTTATGAAACTTGGCTTATAGCTCAGGATATCGCAATGACTTAATATGATATTGGAAAAGGTGTGGCAGAGGTGGGCGGAGTCACGCCCCTTTATATTTAATATAGTTTTTCAAGTACTTCTACTCAATCGATTCTTCGAAAACTTTGCGAACATCTTGGGAAATTTTAATGACAAAATTTCGTGTTTGAAAAATTGGGCGGGGTTACGCCCACTAAAATTTAATACTATCTTTAACATACTAATACTCAATTAATTCTCACGAAACTGGATACATATGTTGAGCACTTGTAAATACACGTTATAAAATTTTTAAAAGTGGGCAGAGTTACGCCCACTACAACTTAATGCTATCTTTAACATACTGATACTCAATTAATTCTCACGAAACTGGACACACATGTGGAGCACTTGCAAATACACATTATGGAATTTGGAAAATTGGGCAAGGTTACGCCCACTAAAACTTAATACTATCTTTAACATACTGTTGCTAAGTTAGTTCAAACGAGCCTGGGCACACATATTGCACATTAAATAATTTTAAAAAGTGGGCGGAACCACGCCCCTTAAGATTCAACATAAGATTTCCCGTAGTCTTAGCTAAACGATTTCTACAAAACTTTGCACACATTCCATATAAAAAATAGGATGTCGGTCGGTCGTTTTGGATATATCAGCAGACTTGCCATATTGAGTTTTTTCATATTAGCAAGTTTAGGGATTTTAAATTATATACAAAAATTATTTGAAGTGCCACTCCCACACATAAACTATATTGTTTTCAAAGTACATCATTAAGATGAAACGATTTGTAGATACATGTTTTAATTTTTTTTTAATTTATTACATTTAGTTCGAGGCAACACACAGAATTCGAGTGAATTTGTATAAACATTTCAATGTAGGTATAGAGAGAAAAACAGATGCAAATAAAAATTGTAAGAGTAAAAGGTCTGTGCAAAATGTGACTTTAAGAAAAACACTTGAATTTGGCCATTTTCAATATAACTCATAATGTATTTGCATGCCTTTACAGTAAAAAAAAGAGGAAAAAGTACCTACAAAAGGTCATTTAAGGAAATATTTTACCCAGCAACCCTTGGGAGATTTCTTCTATTTTGTTTTCTCTTCATCTTAAAATTTCCAACGATTTCTCATTAATCTTTTTGCCAATGACAAATGAT
The DNA here is from genome assembly GCA_944452675.1 of Tachina lurida. Lineage (NCBI taxonomy): Eukaryota > Metazoa > Arthropoda > Insecta > Diptera > Tachinidae > Tachina > Tachina lurida. Next base: position 9,641,044 of record OX101754.1, on the reverse strand, counting down.
GTTGTCCAAATAGTACATATTGTTAAGGAACTGTTTTCTCGTTTGGCTCGAAGCATATTAAAGGCAACACACACAGACAGCACCATCAAGTAAAACAGCAATAAGTATAATTTTGACAAATTGTTGAATATTTTTCACAGGCATGCAAGAGCAACGAAAAAAATCGTCTTACTAAACAATATGTTTTTTATGGAAAAAAAAACTCCCACAAATGTTATGGACAGAGGAAAGAGAAACTTTAAGGCATTATGAAAATGATTTTCAAACTTTATTTGAGGAGGGAAAGACGGACGGACAGACATACCTACGCACAGATAATTTACATGAAATGGAAAAGTGTAAATTTTATTAAAGGCGTATTGCAATGGACATAAACGCTAAAAAGAGGCGGTCAAAAATAAATTTTGTTTAGAAAAAAAAAACAAAATTAACAAGTCTTTACAAAAATATATTAAAATAGAATAAATTTGTAAAATAAACACTAATTTTATTTTTTATTTTATACTAATAAGCCTCAAGAATCGAACTTTATGCTATGCGAACTAGAGATGGGCGCGTGTCGTATATTTCCAACACGGCACGAACCAAACACGAATACCAACCAAGATGTTCAAACACGTATGAAAAACGCACGCGAAAAATTTTCTCTACACGAAATCAAATTGAATAACAAAAAAAAAACATTTTTATATGCAAATAGATCATTAAAAATTAAAAATAAAAAACGAAAAAAATCGCCAAAAATCTAAAATAGCGCAAAAAACCAACAAATCGCTAAAACTAAAATAAATCGCTAAAGACCGAAAAAATCGCCATAACCGAAAAAAAACGCAAAAAATCCCAAAAACTAAAAAACGCCAAAACTAAGAAAAATCGCCTAAATTAAAAAACCGCCAAAAAACCGAAAAAAAGTTTACTTGCGAGTACTTAAAATCTTTTAAAAAAAATGTCTACATCAGTGGTGCGAATCAGTAACTTTTAACGATCCGACAAACGTAGTTTTTATCTATACATTTTGTCGCTTGCAATAACGATTGTGTGATTCTGTAACTTATTTTTAACGATAGTACGCATCTAATATTTTCCTGTGCCTGTAGTGCGATTCGCTAACTTTTTTTTAATGATTATCGCATCGTTAAAATAATTAACTATAACGAAAATTTATCGAATTTGCTATTCAGTAACATTTTTAACGATATTCGCTGTATGTTAATGACAGTTGTGTCGTTATTTAAGCGACAATAATTTATGTGCTGTTAATTTTATCGACAAAAATCAACAGAAAATATCAGCTGCGTACTATCGGTAAAAAGAAGTTGCAGAATCACACAATCGTTATTGCAAGCGATAAAATGTATAGGCCTAATTTTCACACATTTCCCTAAGAAACCGCTTCTATGTCAACGATTTATGTTACACTGCTATGTTCTATTTAAGGCATCTTTCTTCAAGCTCTTTGCAGGGTTAATGGCTTCTGATGGCTTCAGAGTTCCTAGTCTGAGTTTACAAACATTTTCGGCTGCAGCCATTTAAAGCGTTTTTGTGCCTTAAGCTCTCGGCTTTCAAACGTTTTTGTTTTAAACTACATGATTTTATTATTAAATTTTTTTACTCAACATCATAAAAACCATTCAAAGCTCACTAGCCCAGTTATAATTTTGAACTCTTTATAAATTATATTTTTTCACAACCATTTTTCGTTAAGAAAATTTTCTTAATAACTCTTTTTTTGCAGTTGCTTGGCTAGATTTTTATTGCTTTTATGTAAATTTAATTTTTTCCTTCGCTCTGCTAAGTGGGTGTAGTTTTCTGTTGAATTTTTTTTTTTTTTTTTTTTTTTTGATATCAAGAGAATTTGCATAAATGCGTAGTTTAAATAAATTATGCACAACGCAAAAATTGTTCAAAAGTAAAAGCACAATAAATAAAAAAAATACTTGTAAATTCGCATATGAAGTAGAACTGCGGTGTATGTACGTAGCCCCCTCTTGCAAACAGACACTAAAAGTTTAGCTAAAATAAATGAGCTTTCAAGAGATGTTATGACAGCTGTCACAGTTCGAGATTTAATTATCATTAAACCATAAATTAACAAGGAAACAACACCTACGCTTGACAACTGCACCAGCAAACGAAAAGTAATACACAATAAAATTTATATTAAAAAAAAATAGTTTTAGCAAGGGAATGACATTATTAAAAACAGTGACAAAACATAAATCAGCTGCACAAAAGCTTAAAAAAATAAATTTCATTTAAATTTAATAAATTTCACAAAAGTTAATAAGTAGTCGAGATTTATAAAATATTTTTTAAATTTTATAATAAAACTTAAAGCTTTAACAAATTGAGAACGATGTTTAACTTTTTCTTCATCTATGTATGGACTTTTTTTATTTTTTCGTAAAATTAATGCCATCGAAAATTTCGTAATTTTTGACTTCATTTCCTTGGTATTTTCCCTAACAAAGAACTTATTTCATGCTCATTATGAAAGCCTAAATTTGCACATGGGAACGTGCAGAGTTAGAAACTAAAACATCAACATCTCATACATAATCCTTGGCGTCAACATTATAAATTCATCATAATGAAAGGAAGCAGCAAAAAAAGCATTTTTGAGAGATAGAGAATATACCAGCAAAATGTCTTAATAGAAAAAGTTAAACGAGGAATTGAAAAATCCTTGATGTCCGAAAGCTTTTTAATATAATAAAAATTAAAGCTTTAATAGTCAAACATTTTCTAAAACCTTCTAGCTTGAGAAACACAGTATTTTTGTTTCAAAAGTGAAAGCTTTCAAGCCTTCTACATTTCTATCAGTTTGATTTCAATATAGAGCTTTTTCCAAGAGCTTTAAGTTCTTGATGATATTTTGCCATTTTTAAGCCTTCTAGGTTGAGGATCTTTCTTATAGTGTTTTCACACTGACTTGGTTTTAATAAAAGTTGGTTTTAATGTTAAAACCAACTGTTAAAACCTGGTTTTACCATACAAATTGTTTTTGTTAAATCCAACTTAAAACCATTTCTGAATTGGTTTTATTTTGGTTTTATGAAATGCAACCCTGTTTTCGCTGTGGTAAATTCAGTGCTGCCAAGTTAAAATGACCGGCAGCAGCTGATAATGTTTATGTCAGTGAATAACAAGAGATGTCGCTTGAAAGACTTTCCACTTAAAAATGGATGCAGCAGCAACAATAAGTAAAAAATTATGGAAAAATAAGAGGTTTTTGGAAGAAAAGCAACAAAAATATTTTCATTGACCTCTAGAAAGTGAAAATAAACGGTATGACATATCGATCCACCGATAAAAGTTGTATTTTGTAATTTATTTGGGCATTTTTTATATACCATAACTTGATTTCCAAGCACTTCTTCACTTTGTATTACTAGTTCCATAATTTTAAAATATTAATTTACAAAATATAAAATAATTTCCATTTTAGAGCACATCGTAAAGTTTCTTAGTTTTTCATACAAACAAAAACAGTTGTACAGTTTGTCAAATAAGTGTTATAAAAAGCAGAAAAAAATACAACAACAAACACACGCATTTCCGCAGGAGATTTATTTTATTTTGAGCAAAGTTATTAGACAGTCTGTGAGTAACAACCTGAATTTAACAAACTTGCAGTGTGAATGCAAAATCAGCTGTTTATGGTTTTAACGTTAAAACTAGGTTTTCACTTGCAGTGTGAAAACACTACTACACAGTATTTTTTTTTTTAATTAAAGCTTTAAAGCATTTTAAAATTAAATCATATTTTGTACTAGAAAATTGTATTTCAATATAGAGCTTTTTCTAACAGCCTTACTTAAATATGAGATAAGACCTGTATTAGGAGTTAATATAAAAAATATTCACAGCTTTTAATAAAAAAATCTTCAGAGCTTTTGATAAAAAAAATTATATTAAAAGTTTTTCATTACTTAAAAGCTTAAATGATATAAAATTTTCTAAAATGCAATATAATACAAAAATACAAGTTTTCTTTACAAATATGCTGCTTTTAAACGAGCTTAAAACATTCTTAAAATATTTAAAGTGTGGTTTTCTTAGCCCGATAGAAGTTACAAAAGGGTCTATTGTCAAACAACCTGTAATACTGCGCTCACTTTTTGACGTGTGTGATCAGTATACTCTGGCTAATCATCATGAATAGATTGAAGCTTGAACAACGCTACCAAATTATCCACATTTACTTCGAAAATCAGTCATCAATTCGAGCAACTTATAGACTATAATGCCGTAATTTTTTTTAAGCTTAACAACAGCTACGTCCAAACACACATACTCTGACAATTGCATTTGAGGTAAACAGCTTTGAAAGCTCTTAAATTTGTTCTTGTTTCTTTGCAAATTAACAGCAAGCATTATTGTCATCGAGATATGATTCGTTGTTGTGCTTTCGTGTGTAAAAGCACAAAAGTTCTTTTGAAAAAGTTTGCACATTGTGAGGTATGTGGCTTCTTTACAAGTTTCACAACTTATTTTCCATCATAAAAAGCTTTCGAATGTTTTGTATGTTATTTAATTTTTTATTTGAAAAGGTCTTTGCAGTATTTAAAAAAAAGATTGTATTTTGATATTCAGAAAGCTTTTTCAGACTTTGAAAATATTTTGCAATTAAATATAAATATGTTTAATTTTTTCAACTTATTTAACAATAAAAATTTTTAAAAGCTTTCTTATTTTGAAAAGCTTATTTTTATCATAAAAAGCTTTCGAATGTTTTATATGTTATTTAATTTTTTATTTAATAAAGTCTGGAATATTAAAAAAAATATGGTATTTTGATATTCAAGAAGCTTTATTTCAAGCTCTGAATATCTTTTGCATTAAAAAATAATTTTTTTTTAATTTTTTTAACATTAAAAATTTGTTAAAAGCTTTTTTATATTTTAAAAGCTTTACAATTTTCGAAAGCTTATTTGCTCCATAAAAAGCTTTCGAATTAATTTTTTTAATTAAAAAGGTATTTGTAATGTTTAAACAGAGATTGTATTTTGATATTCAGAAAGCTTTTAAAGCTTGTTATAATTTTGAGTCTTTTGTGTTGAAATAATTTTTTAACATTTTTTTAACATTAACAATTGTTAAAAGCTTTCTTATTTTTTAAAAGCTTAAGAAATTTCAAAAGCTTAATTGCAAATTATTTATATCTTATTTATTTTTTATTCAAAAACTTCTGCAATGCTTAAAGAATATTTTGATATTAAAAAAATTTCAAAAGCTTTTTCGAAACTTAAAATCTATTGCATTGAAATAAAATGTGTTTAAATTTTTTTTTTCAACACTAACAATTGTTAAAAGCTTTGGTATTTTTAAAAGCTTTAAAATTTTGGGAAAGCTTATTTTGCCTCATAAAAAGCTTTCGAATGTTTAATAACTTATTAATTTTTTATTTAAAAAGGCCTTTGCAATGTTTAATAGCTTTTTTTATATTTTCCATATGAAAAGCTTTTGCACTTTTTTACAGAAAATTAAAAAAAAAATTAACATTTGTCACTTCCTTAAAATCTTAGCATGTCAACCCTTGTTACAGATAATGTAGTGCATACTTGACACAATTTGCTGGGCTGGACAACGACATTTAATCTACATAACCCCTCCATATGCCCCCAACAAATGCAGTTGATAAGTGAACATGAACTTTTTGCTCTATAAAAGCTGTTTGACTTTTTGGGTGTAACAAACAATTGATGCTGTTGACAAATGAAGTTTTAATGATGTGATGTGTTGAGCTGTTATGTGGTTTTTGGCTGGTGTGAAATGATAAAATTCTTCGCAATTCGTAAAATTTTAAGCAAATATTTACAAACAACAGAAAATATCATGTGGATACATACGAGTACATACACATCTTTTGTAACTATGCAATTTTTCATGCAACAATTTGCATGCAATTTTTTTATTTCAATAAATGCGTTGACGCAGAAAGAGTTTTTTGTTTAGCTATAAATGTGTAATTATTATTTGAACAGTAGCTTTTAGTATTTATTTTTCTTTGTGAATGGACTGTTTTATTTGTTGCAGGAATTACAAGGAAAAAATTGTAAAAGTCTAAAATGTTTTATTTGCTGTAAATTATGTGAAGAATTATAATTTAAATCACGTTTTCTTTCATTCACATTCACTGCATTAATCATCAGTCATCGTATAACGATGAAGCAGTAGTCGTCATACTTTCGGTTTTTGCCTTTACACATTCTGAAAGCTTTTAAGCATTTCATTTACAGGCCATCTCCCTTAAATGGTTCTCTAAGTGGTCATAATGCTTGTTCATATTTTAACTTTATAGTAATGCATTGTTACCATGTCTATGACATGATATTTTCATTTGAATTTGCTCTTGCCACTCTTTTCGCAGTTGTTCTCGTCAGTTATCTGTATGAACTAAATCAGAGTGTAGCATTTGAATTTGTTATTTCAATTTAAAAGTACATGTATATATAATTTTCCTTATGCAACAAATTTTATTTTATGGTTACACACACTAGTGCAATTTTTTTTTTTTTTTTAATATAAGACGTAATAATCTAAATTTAAAGTGGCTGTCATTGGCAAAGAGCGCTTTTAGTAAAAGCAAACATGATAACTTTATAATAAATTTTAATATGTATTTGCAATTTAATAGTGGATGCAAAAAATACTACAAGCATAAAAAATATGGAATGTTTTATATTCTGTAACTTTTTTAGTTGACATTTACAAAAATAAAAACTTGGTAGTGCATGCCAGAATTTTTAAAAGCAATAAATATTTTTGTTTGAAAAATAAAATAAAAGTTAAGACAACTTTGTTATTTGTTTATTATCATTTGAGAGTTACTAATAGCGAGTATTAAAAACTGAGCAAAGCTTTAAATATAATGCTTTACAACAACTTGTTTAATTCAAGAATTTTACATAAAAAAATTTAATAAGGAATAATTTCTTAATCGGGCTTTAAGCTCAGTATTTTCAATTCTTACTGAATGAAATATTTTTATTAATGTCAGTTTCTATGTCCAAACACACATACACTGATATTTGCATTTGAGGTAAACAGCTTTGAAAGCTCTTAAATTTGTTCTTGTTTCTTTGCAAAGTAAGAGCAAGCATTGCTGTCTCATCGGTGTGAAAGCACAAAAAGCTCTTTATAAAAGTTTGCACATTGTGCATATGGCGTGGAGGTGGCTGTTATAAAGCAAAGATGAAAAATTAAACTAGACTTTTTAGCTCTGGAAAATACCGGCATTTTTCTGTACAGCCACTCACTTCATTAGCACCATGACAGTCTGTAACACATCAATCATGATCTTAACCAATCTTTTATCGTAAAGAAATACAAAGCTTTTTATTCAAATTTTTTTAGATGTTTTCTAAGTTTTGAGATGTCAGAAGCTAAAGAAAACTGAACTAAGATTTTAAAATATTTGATTAAAAAAAACTAGCGAAATGCTTTAAAAGAGCTTTAGATAGAAATATAAAAAAGCTGTCTAACATCACAATTTTGAAAAATAATTGTAACTGCTAAAAATTTTAATTTTAACACAATTTTATACATTTATACTTAAAAAAAATTTTAGAGCTTTTTAGGAAGAAAAAAAGCTTTTATCATATAAATATATTACAAAGCTTTTTGCAAATTTTTTACATGTTTTCTTAATATAAAAAAAAGAAAAAAATCCTAATAAGACATTTTGATTTGAAATGCTTTTAGAACTCTCATTTTTGCAATGAAAGCTTTTTTATGTCGAAAAGCATTTAAAATTAAAATGGTTTACTAAGCTTTTTTGATATTTAAAAAGAGATAATTTTTCTTTTGCAACTAAAGCTTTTTTATGTTGAAAACCATTTCAAATCAAAATTGTTTACTAAGTTTTTTTTCAGCTTTTAATATTTTAAAACTTTTTATATTAAGAAAACATTGGAAAAAATTTGCTAAAAGGCTTTGCCAATTTAAATGGCTTCATAAGGTTTTTTGATATTTGAAAAATATGTAAATATTTTTTGCAATTATAGTTTTTTTTTTTGGATATTGAAGATTTATTTACTTGAGGATCTTGAGCTAATGCACTCTCCTATCACCCTAATTCATATATGCAACGAATCATACCAACCATGTAATAATATGTATGTATCTACATATGAACATATACTAAATGTACATAAGTATGTACGTGTACTCATGATTTGAGTGTAACTATGTAAATGAGATCGTAATTGCACAAAATCTGGTGAAATGCTTTACAAGAACCACGATTAAATGAAGAATTTAACACAAAAAAATCCAAATTTTGTAAAATCATTTTAAATAAAAAAGTTTTTTATTAAAGATTTAAGCTTTTTATGCCTAAAGAATTTTACATAAAAAATTCTAAACTTTTTAAATCATTTTAATTAAAACAGCTTTTTTATAAAAGCTTTACAAAAAAAGCTTTTTATGCAAAAAAAAAACGTTTAAAGTTGCCTCAATATAAAGAGTTTTGAGATACGAAAAGTATGAAAAAAGCTTTTTACATAAAAGCTTTTATAATAGAACATTTTTAAAAAGCTTTTAATAGATTTTTTTATTTTTCTTGGTATAAAAAAGGGTTTGAGGCACCAAAAGCTTAGACAGCCATTCTGCGAAAGGAGTACAAAGCTTACAATTAAAGCTTTTTCATATTGAAATTTAGGATCATGAGCTAAATAATGTATTTTATGTTCTTTTTTAATTTTTAAAGTTTAAGTGGGCTATTAGAATAATTACACATTGGGCCAGTTTGTAAATGCATCACTGCACTGCAAATGGAAATTTAAATGTTTTAAAAATGCTTCGCTGACGTAGATAACGCAAAAAAGATTATCAGCTAAATTGTAGAGCATTTTAAATTAAAATTTTCTCGTATGATGCAGGAAAGGCCCTTTAGCACTACTATTCTAAATTCACTAGATCATGCTCGTACCAATCACGTGCGCTCAAGACATTTCAAAAGCTTTTACTCAAGCGGAAAGCTTTATTTTATATTTAATTTTTATTTTTGTTTTTATTTTAAATTAATCTTAAGAAACTTACCGTAAATAAACAACTTGCAACACAAACAGCCGCCCAAGAGCCCACCCAGTATCTAAGAACGGTACGTTCTTTTTCGGGAAAAAACATGGCGTGACAAGGTGCACCACAATCTCGTTTATCCTAAAAAAAAATAAGAAAATAAAAATAAAATTTTATGTAATTACTTGGTAGATACATATGTATACACTATTAAAATAAAACGTATTTATCTAAACGTGGCAATTAATGCACGCTCACACATTCTTTTACAGCAATTTACAAATAGTTAATAATTCTATTCATGATACACACACATGAGTGTACTTACATATCATGCAGACAAAAAATTCCTATAGTAATATTATATTCAATTACCACAAAAGAAACAGAGGTAAAATAATACTTCAGTTACAAAATGAAAAAAAAAGAAACCCAAAATTAAAGTTTTGATTACTTTTTCCCTTTTCATCATATATGTACACACGCTACAAAGAAAGCGAAACGTTCTAAAAATAAAATCAACCAAATCCTTGCACACGCACACACAGGTATGAATTTGAAAACAAACATACATACATACACAAACACCCTCCAAGCCCCATTATTCACATCCTGCTACGGAATTTTATACATGCCGTAATGTATGCTACAATTGTTAAAATTCTAAAAATAAATTCAGTAAAGTGCGACTTTGACTCGCGCACGAAGGGTTCCGTACGTTGGCTTTGAGCATTTTTTTTTAATAGTGTTGTTTTTACGTTTTTTCAGCTGAAATAATTTTTTTTTTATTATTTTTCGCTTTTTTCTCGTTTTGGCGATTTTTTTTTAATTTTGGCAATTTTTTTTCATTCTGGCGATTTTTTTCATTTTGGCGATTTTTTTTCATTTTGGCGATTTTTCTAATTTTGGCGATTTTTCTAATTTTGGCGATTTTTTGCGATTTATTTTCGATTTAGAATTTTTTTTTAATTTGGTGCTTTTTTTCGTTTTGGCGATTTTTTTTTATTTTGGCGATTTTTTTCGGTTTGGCGATTTTATAATTTTGAGATTTTTTTGATTTACCGGTTTTGAAAATTTCAAGAAGTTTGCTCTTAAGGTTTCCAAGATACAGCAAGTTATCAAAATTACATAGTCGAAATTACATTAACTGATGGTACACCCTTTAATTAAAATTTTTTAAATTTTAGTGTTAATTGTTGTAGTGTGTATAAAAATTCACTAACTTTACAAATTTCAAGTGCATATACATACAATTGTATGTATATTACATGAGATTTTAACATTTTTCGTTGCTCGTTTTGGCACACCCTTTAATTTCCAACTCTCATGTATTTGTTGTTGTAGCGGCCAAGGGTCTACACACTGTGTCCAAATTTCAGGTCCGTAGCTCTTACGGTTCTCGAGAAAATACCCTGTGACGGACAGACGGACGGACGGACAGACGGACAGACGGCCAGACGGACAGCGTAGCGAAAACAATAGGGTTCCATTTCACCTTTGGTGTACGGAACCCTAAAAAGTGAGTTTGTGTATGTAAATAACGGTGTGTATTTTGGTAAACAAGTGCTTTAACAGGAGTTACATACATATGTACATACATACTCCTCACTCACTTGCACACTCGCTACGCTCTCTTTGTACATTTGTGTCTCCCTCAAGGCAAATATCAAATGCTTGTACATACATACATAATTTAAACGAAATATTGGAAAGAAAAGCAGCTCATTAAAATTTTAAAATGTTCCTACTCATTCAATTTTAAATCAAAAGGAAACATGAAGATGTTTTACACAGAATAACAAATTTCTTCTTCTTAGCACAAAGGAGATGCGTTAAATAAGAAAGGAAAAGTAATGCGTGAGAGAACATGAGTCTATAAAAGGCAAATTTCAAATTAAAAATATGTATATATTTACTCTCCTCCCCTCCTCTCCCACCATTATAAACCTTAACCAAGGAAGTAAGAGCTTTGATGAACAAGCTACACAGGCTACGTGCTGCTAGTGAAGGTTGGAAAAGTAATTTTTAAAGAGATTAACATAAAGATATCAAATACAAACTGATTGAAAGAATTTCCTTAATGGAGTAAATAACATAAAAGGATTGCTTTCAATAATATTGAAATTAAAAGTCTCCTTTTAAAATTTAAGTGTTGCCATTAACGCAAAAATACGTATAAAGGGTGATCGATCTATTTAGTGATTTCAAAACTGTTGGTGTGGCAAGGCTGTCGTCAGCTGTTAAATATCTTTCAGCTGAAGTATCCGGTCTATTATATTATTTATTTAGTGTAAATTTTGCCATTTACGCATATGGATCGTTTAACTTATTGCAAAAATTTAGAGTTGAAGTCTACTGAAGAGTTTTTTGAGCAGAAACGAAATGGATATCGTTAGTTGAAATGCAAAATCACTTAACTACACTTTTTAAAATTTTATAGGGGGAGAGAGGGAAAAATACTAAACCAAATTATTCCAGTGTTTGAAGTAAAGTTTCTTTATTTTATTTTTTATATAAAAAGAAGTAACACTCAGGCAACGAATGCCTACTACTATTACTAGATGTTACCTTCTTTAGGAAAGGAATAGTGATAGAGAAGACTGGTGGTGAACAACTTTGCTTTTTTGCACGTTTTTTTATAATGCACTTCAGCGCCTCTGGTGTCAATGAGGCGTATTAAATTTTGAAGCTGCATTTAGTAGCCATTTTATTGGTTATTTTATTTCGCCGATGATTCTGCTGCACAATACCGACGAAGGAGGGCGCTCTGATATAACATTAAAATTCGTATGTGCTGAAGTCGGAATAGTTCAGTGACCAGTGAATATGCCTTCATCACTTGAACTTTCCTACAACAACTGCTATAAAGGGACACTAATGCACATTAGAAAAATGCGTGGTGTTGTCATTCGATGCCTGTTGGATACCGGGCTCGAACCCAGGGGTCTACTCTGTAATGTATTGTTAATAGCACACAAATTCGAAAGCATTTTCTTTCGTTTCGAAATACAGAGTACCCCCCCCCCCACGACCTTCGGTTTTGTAGTCAACGTGCTAACTACTTCAGCCAACGCCACCCTCATTATGCCTATCGATGTAATACCCAATAATTAATTTAAAAAGCGATTTTGAATATATTTTTGTTAGTTAAGTGGTTCTGTATTTCAGCTAACAACACTTTGGTGTTCTTATCTGTTATCATAGGTAATAAAAAATTAAATTTTAATGGGCGTTCCTCCGCCCATTTTTTTTAATGCAAGATTGTATGTTTTTCAGAGCGTGTTAAGTTTTGTAAAAAACCGGTAAAGTAGAAGCACTTAAAATAGTATATCAAATTTTAAATTCCGTGACTCCGCCTATTTTTTTAATGGAAGATTGTGTCTATTTTAGAGCTCAAGGTGTGTGGTAAGTTTCGTAAAAATCAGTCAAGTAGAAACACGTAAAATATAATAATACATTTTAATGGGCGTAGCCCCGCCCATTTTTTCAACTTTAAAAGGGTGTACATAATAACAAGAAGCAAAGGTGTTTGTTAGGTTTTGCAGCAATCAAACAAGTAGAATATCATAAAATCAAATTAAAAACTTTGTGGACATGACCTAGGCCACTCTTTTACAATGGGACCAATGGAAAGCTATACCCAGAAAAAAAGAATTCTCACAATCGGTTTAAAATGTACCAAGGTATGAAGTAACACACACCCCCCCCCTCCCATAAGAAAATAAAGACCTATTGTTAACCTCCTACATTTTTCAAGTCGGTTAAAAAAAAGTTTTTTTTTTTAAATAAATTAATGCCCCTTTTCGACAATTGTGAATTGTCTCGTATTGTCTATGCACGGAAAAAAGTCGCAGTTTGATTCTTTAACACGCTGTTTCTATAACCCGAGCAGTAAACTAGTCTAAATCTCTCAAAAAATGTGTGCTTTTTAACCAGGTGCGCAACCCAAAGAAGGGTATTGTGGTTATCAGCCTATGTATGTATGTATGCGTGTTCCTATGCGGGACTATATAAACCGAACGCGTCGACTGACTTTCATAATTCATACTAAAGATATGTCAGTTCTCAAAATTCAATATGGCGCCAACAGACGCCATTTTGTAAATACAGTCAAATCCCTATAATTCGCAATCGCAAGGGACCGGCCATTTTTTACGATTTTCGATTTAGCGGGGTTTCTATTTAACGGGGTTAAAATAAAATAAATACGAATTAACGGGGGTTTCACTAAAACTATAAAAAATGAACATAAAAAACAATTGTCAAAAATAAAATACAAAATAAATAAAATAAATACATAAAGTAAAATAGCAAATTTATTTACTTAGCGTAAAATACGAGTAATTTTAATAGCAAACAAAAAACAATAAAATAAAAATAAAACTGACAAATTCATTTCATCATTCTTTCCATGTTTTTGTTGTTTTTATTACGAATTATAAGTGGTAGTTAGCAAACAATTACGATTTATAAGAGGTAAAGAAGATTTTATTTGAAAAAAAAATTACGAATTAGCGAGGGGACCAAAATGTATGGACATTTTACGAATTAACGAGATTTTTTCAAGGGACCGACAGTTTATTACGAATTGTCGGGATTTGACTGTACGAAAAAAATAAAAAATCGGCGCACTAAATCAAACTGGGTATCATTCGACAGGTATTTTAAAATCATTTTTAGGTTTCTCTTAGGATTTTTCATTTCAAATGACCATTTAGGATATTTAACGGTTCAAAGTTAGTCCCAGTCGGGTTTTTTGATTATTTTTTTTATAAATACTAGTAATTGTTGTTTATATAAATTTTCTACTCAAGTGACCGTTCATCCGCGTTGTGGAAACACCTGGCAAGACAATTATTATTTATTGTCTATGCTAGGAGGTTCGTGTATATGCTTCAATATTATTGTACAATAATTTATATTGTGCAATAGAATTGCCTGTGTGTATATTATATTGGCATATGGCACAATATAATATATAGATAAAATCAAAAGTCTTTTAACACAAAATTGTACAATAATTATTTCCAGTTACATCAATCACTAAACATTATTTTTCTATTTTTTTTTTAAATTACTTAATTAAAAATTATTTTGTTTTGTTCAGGAAAAAATTTTAAACTAAACGAGCTTTTGTTTATATTACATATATTTTAAGAAATATTGCGCCATATATTTTTTTGTAATATTGTGCAATTTATTGAATGTTCTTTGCCTAGCTCTTTCATTATTTTAGTTAAATTTTATTTTTCTAATTTTCATCAACAAATTCCCTAAACAATTACTAGCAGCGCGAATAATTAGTGGGCCAATACGGCAAAGTGTTTGAGCTGAAAAAATTTTCTGAAATAAAATATACACAACAAACTTAAAAGTTTTACAAACAAGTGTTTTAAAAAAAATTGCTTCAACTAAAAAATGTATGACACCACAAAAAATGGTACATCTTTTTTTTTTGTTGCAAATTTTGCTTTTTTCACACTAGAAATTTACGATTCTTGTTATTTTTTTTGCAGCAGTTGTTACTTTTTTCACTTTCCTTTCACAAGAGTGCATAATGACCCTAAAAGTGTCATGAATGCATTTAAGCATGCTGTTGTTGTCATTCATTCGACTATCAGACAAAAAAGAAAAAAAAAAGCAACAAGAGGACATGAATAAAAATAAAAGCAAAATGTGAAAGGAAAAAGTGTTCTAGAGCACAAATAATAAGCAAAGTGCAATATAGAGATAAAGAGGCAGTTCAAGAATTATTTAACTTAAAAAAAAAATAAATAAAAGCTGGGGTCTAATCGTCACTTTCGATACCGAGCTGATTCGATCACGTTTTTCAGTTTGACATTATGGCATTCTCTATCGATTAATGTAATAATATGGTTTGATATCGAATGCCATAATCTCAACCTGAAAAAACGTGATTGTATCAGCTCGTTATCGAAAGTGACGATTAGACCCCTGGTTTAAAACGAGACCATATTCATATATTATCTATTATAGACTTTGTAAAGGTCTGCTAAGACCTTTTAGCTGTAAGCGAAGGAATTGTATCAAGTTCGAATTGAACTTTTTTTTGCGATTAAAACATCAAGTGAAGTGAGTGAGTGAGTGTTCACTAGAGATCGACCGAAGGCGTTTTTTTTGGCCGAAGCCGAGGCCGAACTTCGGCTAAAATCCTAAACTTCGGCCAAAACCGAAGCCGAATGTTTTAAATTTTAAAAATGATACTTGTTTTATATGAATTAAGAAAAAAGTTTCCTTTTTTGAGATCACTGAAATAGCTGTAATATCTATTGGATGCATAACAAGAAAAATAAAACTATTTTGCAATTTCTAGATTGCTTTTTCAAAGCAACCCTTTCAAAACGTTAAACACAATAGAAACTGTCGGCGAGCAACGGCCAAAGTTAATGTTATTTTTCAAGCTTGGAATGAAAAATATTCGGCTTCGGCTAATCGGCCGATTTTTGCCATAGGCCGAATGTTGGCCGATTACCAATTTTTGGCCGAAGCCGAAGCCGATTAATCGGTCGAACTCTAGTGTTTACTATTTAATATAGGAAATCTGTTACCAGCCTCGTATAAATACGAAGCACTTACGAATGCAAACATACATAAATGCATTTTTGCAAATTCGTTGATGTGTGATGAAACTTAAATGTTGCCTCCATATTTTTTTTCTTTCTTACTTTTCTTGTTGTTGTTGTTATTTTTGCCCCAACAACAATCACTTTGGGTCTAATGCTGTTCTTAGCCCGCAAGTTGGATTCTTCTTCAGAGCATATTTTTTCGCCTTTGAAGCATTCATATGCATGCATGTGCATGCGCAAGTATGAATGTGTGTGTTTGTGCGTGCTTGTGTTAGTAGTCGTGTCGGTTTTGTGTTTTGGAGTACAACAAGTATGTAAGTGCTGGTTGCATTTTATTTGACAAGTTGTTTTTAGTGTTTTTGCTCCTTGTTTGTTACTTTTGCCTCTTAATGTTATTGTTTTCATTGCTTCTAAAGAACAAAATAAAATAATAAAAAAAATAACCATGTACATAAATAAAACGCACAACTAGAAGAGGAATTCAAGCCCCAAAGGGACTTGCTTTTCGTTTTTTTTTTTTTGTTCTTTTATGATTTGACGACTGTCGATTGTGATGTGTTGAATGTTAAACGTGCGTGCTGCACAACAAAAATTTGTTGCTGCCACATTCAAAGCGTCAAAAGCAGGGTTGATTTTTGTCGTTTGCACACACACACACACACATACATGTATGGGTTTTTGTTTCAAGCCGCCATGTTGCCAAATTTCAGGTTTTATTACGAAAAACAGATTTTGTGGCAAAAGGAAATTATTGGCATACGAATTTATAACAAAACAATATGGTTTTTGTTTGAGTGTGGAAATATGTATGTATGTATGTATGCCTTTTGCCACAGTTTACTAACAAGTGTCAATAAATAAGTTTAAAAAACATACATAATACATAATTAAGTGATCATAAAGACACACGGCTTCTTTTAAAGCGGAAATACTATGGAAACAGGCTTTAAAATGTATAATAGGTGATGAATGTAAGGCTTGATTCAGGATATACAAACATGCATAAATAAATATTCACAAACATATTTATATACTCGTATGCACACAACTTGCATCAATCATCTCATTTTGAACTTAATATGAATTTTTTTTTTAATTTTTCAAAACTTTAAAGTTTGAACACAGTTTTCTTCTCCTGAAGAAAAAATTTAAATAAGAAACACTCAAAATTACATCGGAGTTTTGATTAAGTTTTATTTTATTTTTTCTAAAATCAAAGTCAGAAAAAAGTTTCGAAGTTAACTTTAGATGTTTCGTTCGAGCTTAATCAGCATAGCAATAAGACTTGCATAGTGTAAACTAGGACAAAGGAAGTAATGTTTGTATGTGGTACAAAATGTCATTTAAAGATGAAAGCAATGACTTCCAAGATTGAAAAATAAGTTAAAGCAAAGTAATTTTGATACGAATCTGTAACAATAAAACTCTAAAAACTTTTTGGTATGTTTTATACACATTCGAAGTTAAGTTCGAAATTTCGAAAATAAATTCGAAATTTCGAAATTGCTCTAAAGTCAAATGTAACATCATTATTCTTGTATATATACTTAAATAAAATATTTTTTATCAACAATATTTACTACAAGGATTATGAAGATTCGAAACTAGGTTAAACCAACGTATATTAGTTATTTTGAATCGAAACTGAAACTATAAAACTTTAAAAAAAATTTGCTGTGTTTTATAAACTTTCGAACTTAAGTTCGAAATTTCGAAATTAACTTAAAATTTTCGAAATTGCTCCAAAGTCAAATATAAAACATCATGATAAACAAATTTTGCTAGATTTGCGACAAACTGCGAAAAACACAAAAATTAAAGCCAATACTATACATATGTATGTACATATATAGTATGTATGTACATAAAGGGTGTTTTTATAGAGCGACACAAGTTTAAATCATAATAAAACAAGGAAATATATTTTTAATATCAATGAAACGGTCTTTATTGGAAAGAAAATGAATGTTTAAATATGATTTCTGCCATGTGGCCGCCTCGGCTGGCGCGTAGAAGACGCAATCTGGAACACCAATTATCAACAACTTTTCGCAACAGTTGCGGCCGTATTTCGCCGATAACTCTTCGAATGTTGATTTCCAGGGGTTCAATTGCTTGTGATTTATTGACTAAGACAAGTGACTTGACATGACACGATCTTGGTGGCCAATTAATTGGGCCATTACGTGAAATTATTTTTTCTTCAAAAGTTTCTTTGAGTTAGTCAATTGTAGCGCCCGCTGTTGCTTTGGCATGTGGCTCCGTCCTGTTGGAACCACATATCAGCAAAATTAATGCCACGTAAATGAGGTAAGAAAAAATTTCGAATCATGTTCCTATACCGTTCACCATTGACAGTAACATTCTGACCATTATCGTTTTTTAAGACATATGGGCCAATGACTCCGCCAGCCCATAAAGCGTATAAACACTAATTTTCTGTAAATGTAGTGGTGTTTCGACAAAAGCTCACTCCAAATGCAATAATTCTGCTTATTTACGTACCCACCCAACCAGAAATGGGCTTCATCGGGAAATAAAATTTTGAATGGAAATTCAAAATCAATATCAATTTGTCCTTCAGCCCATTCGCCGAATTGGCGGCTCAGACGATGGTCGTTTGTCTTTAATTCCTGCACAAGTTGAATCTTGTAAGCTTTTAAGCGTCTCACGGAATCTACATTATCAGCAGGGCAAGTTTTTTGTGGCACGAGGACTGCTTCCAAATGGTTGCCAAAAACCTCTGTCAAATAAAAAATTTTTCTAGGTTACAAAAAAGGCATTTTATTTTAAGGTGGAATAAAAATGGCTTTTAATGTCAATAATTGAAGAAATTGCTAAAATGACAAATATGGCATATGCCACAAAAAACTTGCCCTGATTATCAGTAACAGTAAATGTGGTCCGAAAACGATCTATTGTTCTTCGAATTAGCCGCTCTAAAGGACGATTACGTATGCCATAAAATGGAAGAAGTGCACGATGAGTTTGACGAATAGAACAATTATTTTGATTAAAAATTTCAACAATTTGCACGCATTGCTCTGGTGTAAGTCGATGCATAATGAAAGTTCAAAGCAAACTAAACAAAAAGCAACTATCAGCTGTTAAATGGGTGCTCAAATAAAGCAGTGGTGCCAACTGAAAATTGTGATACTCTAAAACAACACGCTTTACTAAGAAGATACTCGTATGTTGCAAATTTTTCCAGTTTAAAGGTCAAAACTAGCCCAATTGGGTCCTAGTTGTTCCCGTTGTGTTACGAAAGAGCGTAATTTTTATTAAAAAAAATTAATAAGCTTAACGATAAGAATTTCGAAAATTTTAAAATCGAAATTTCGAATTTCCCAAATTTCTATCCATACTAATGCAAACAATTTCAATAGTTCTTAGTGAATTTCGAATTTTTCGAACAGTAAGTGAGGCTAATGAAAATCTGAATTTGAATTCAAAGTTCAGCAGAAGATTTGATTTAGAAACTTAGTAAAAAAAAATACACCAACAATTTAAAAATTAATATTAAATTTTTTTTTTTTTGAATTAAATTTCGAATTTCGTAAGTGAGAAAAATAATATAAAATTTTCTATGAATTTTTCCCTTTACTTTTCAATGGTTTTTTAAAAATTAAAAAATTTTAGAACAATGGAAGAAGATATGGCTACGGCAAGCCGATACAATTTTTATAAACTTATGGAGTGTTGTTTGATTTGTGGAAATGTAATCTACTAAATATTTCGAAACAATAAATATGTGACTTAGAGCACTTTCATAATTATGGGCACATATCGAGCTATAACCGCAAAAAAAAGCTAAATTAAGCGGCATAAATTTTAAACCTGGGGGTCTACTGTGTAATTCGAAACGAAAGAAATTGCTTTCGAATTTGTAAATTCGAAAGTATTTCCTTTCGTTTCAAGTAGAGCACCTGGTTTTTTTTTTTTGACGAAAATCGATTATTTACGATCGCAGATAATCGATTTTCATAAAAAATGAGCTTCGAAAGTTATGTCGCTTAAGCTTCTATGGCGATTATGACACGATACACAGAGAAAAAAGTGCCTCATAGAATTAATAAGATTTTCTCTATGAAACGTTTTTTGGCTAAGGGGTATCCCAGCAGAATTTATTTTTTATTGAAAAAATCAATAAGATAACCTTATAAAAACTACAAGATTTCTTCTTGATTTTTTCAAAAAGGTGTTCTCTATGAAATTAATAAGATTTCCTTATTGAATAAAAACCATAGAGATTTCTTATTAATTTTGTTCTATTTTATGAGGTATTTATTAGGCACTGTTTTCTTGGTGTAGCCACTGTATTCTCTGTGTGTGTGACCTATAACTTTTTCATATTAAAATTATTTTTTTTTTCCCCTTAATTTTGTTATTTTTTTTTTTTATTTATTTTAATGTTGCTATTTTGGCTCCATTTTATGGGTTGGTTTCTACATAATTCTTTTTTTATTTATAAAATTTTCTCATGTGCAACTTAAAACTGAGAGAAAAAAGCCTATAAATCTGCTAAATTATGATTTGTTTGCTTTTTATATTTTGCTACATAACAACAACAACAACTAGAAATAAAATTATATAAAATTATTATGTCAAATTGTTTTCTAAAGTTAGCAAATGATAAATTATTTAATTTCAAGACACGCAAAGTTTCCGCATACATATGTACACATAAATTATTATGCTACGAACAACAACCAAACAAACAACATCATCATCATCTTCTTCCTCATAAACTTCATTATCTAATTTAACATCAAAGTGCATGCTGACTAAAGAGTCATTTTGTAAGGGAGAAGGATGGCAGCCACGCTTGATTTTGCATACAACAATTCGAAAATGTGGCCTGGCCAAAAGCTTCTGCATTAAAAGTTTATAAATTTTTTTTTTTTTTTTTTAAATTTCCTACTAAACAATTTTTGAGATTCTCTAGAAACCAACCCATATGTTGGCTAACAAAAAATAAAAGATAAACCGTTAAAACTAGTCGTCGTCGTGGCTTAAAACGTTAAGCATTTTCCTTATTTTCAGTTGTCTAGCGAATCAAACAAAAACACGAGATTAGGAAAAAAAACTTTTTTTTTGCTAAATTTGGTAGACAGTGATTTTTTGTTTAGACAATTTATTTCTTAAAAAAAACTTAAAATTAAAATGTTGTTTGCAAAATTCAAATAGACAGGCATGTGTTTGAAAAAAACACCCAACAGTCGCACAAAATCTCCACTTGTTGCTTAATCAAAGAATCAAAGAAAATGCAATTGTTTTTTAAATTTTTTTCTAAGCAAATGCTTAAGTAGTCAACATTTTTCTTGGCAATTTAACTGTCGTCTGTCTGTGGGCTTAACATTTTATATTTAAAGAATTAAAATAATAATAAAAAAAAAACACTCCTTTAAATAAATTAAAAAGCTTGCGCCCATTTCTTTGAATTTCCGGGCCATGGTCTTCGTCTTCTTCTATATGCGCTTTTGTGTGTGTAAACATCAAGTATGAAAATATTTATAAATTAATTTCTCCTTTTTCTTTTCATATTTTTTTAATGATTTTAAGGATTAAATTTTAATTAGGATTTTTTTAGGTTTATTGTTTGTTTCCTTCATTTCTTTACTGTTAATGGTTTTCATTTAAATTTATTTTTTTCTTGGCAAATGATGTATTAAAATCCGTAATGACAGCACTTTGGACTGGCTGTTGATATATATTTAGGTCAATGAAAAGGAAAATGTGATAAAAAAAACCAGTACAAAATTAGGAATTTTTATGAGGAAATTTATTATAGCAGTTTGTTAAATTAATATAAAGGACAATTTTTAAAAATTCCCATTAGTTTCAAATTTTAAATTTACACCCTGTCTCACGATGTCGAAAGAAAACGTTCGCTCGATTAATTATATTGAAAACAAAACCAAATTTTCTCATTTCACACTTTACTTTCCATGCAAAATGTCTAGCGAATGTTTTCTGTCGACATCGTGAGACAGACAAACAACGAAACAAAATTTTCGAACGATAATTCTCACGATAAAATAAGAAAAATGGTTTTGTTTTAAATCGATCGAACAATAAAATGTGCTCAGTATAAATCAATGAATCATGAATGATGCATCAGCCATTTGTTTCAGACAAAATGTTTCGTCTAAAACGAATGAATGCAGCTTTAAGAAACGGAAGTTCACTTTCGTTTTAAAAAAACGGCAAGTTATCAGGTTCACATTTGTTTTCAAATAATTTTTCAATCGGCCCTATTCTGTAAACCGATCGATTTGAAAGCTCACGATTTTAGCAAAACTAACTCCAACATAAGAAATATTTTTTTAGATTTTTTAAAATTATATATATATTATGCAGATTCCCAAATATCAGAAAGAAAGAAAGAAAATTATCGTGTATAATTTTAGACACGTCTGCAGGAGCATTATTAATTTTTTTGAAAACGAGAAATTTACTCGGATTCGGTTTACAGAATCCAAGTAACTTTCGAAGAACAGTTTAAAGGTTAAATAAGACCACATGGGAAAAAGAATTTTCTCTGGCATTGAAATTCGAAATAACATTGGAAAACTGGTATGAAATGATCTCAATAATTTGAAAAATATTTCAGAACTCGAAAAGCACTTAAATGGAAACTTTTTATAGAACTTTCGAATTAAGATATTTACTAAAATTCAAAAACTTTTACGTTGTTTTGTTCCACTGTTAAAATGTTTTATATACTCAAAGCAAAATTATAAATTAAAAAAAAAAAAAAAAGAATACTACCATACATTAAAAATCACAAGAAAATATGTAGTCTCGTGCATACTCGTATTATGTGCTCCAAATTCCATATTGTGTTTGAATTAAAAAAAAATTAAACGAATTTAATCAAGTTCGAGTTTTCGAACAGTAATTGAGTTGCAATTTTGCTAAATTCTGACTACGAAAATTTTCAGGCTTCAGACATCGTTTTAGCAGACACATGAATAAATTGTGTTTAAACAGCAACAACTCACAAAATACAAAAATTGAGCGTTCGAAACTAAGTTCGAATTAATTGCTCCAAATTACATATTACGTACGAATTAAAAAAAATTTTACACGAATTTTCTAAGTAATCAAATGACCTAAAACTGTAGGTGGCAAAATTTGTTCTGCGAAGGGAGTAAAACTAAGTTTTCTTTCTGAGTTGCAATTTTCCTGAATTCGAGCAGAATTTTCGACTTCGAAATTTTCAAGCTGGAAATTTTTTAGCAGAAACGTAAATAAATTATGTTTGAATAGCAACAACATGTCTAAAATTTATATATGTAGTATAAAAATTAAGTATTCGAAATTAATTTCGAATTTTCGATCATAACTTCGAGTTTTGAAAGTAAGTCCAAATTTTCGAAATAAGTTCATAGCATCATATTTCAAGCAAATTTATAATGATAAAAATAGTTTTGTACATATTAAGTGCACCGAGTTCAATATTATGTTCGAATTTAAAAAATTTTACACAAATTTTTTAAGTGATCAAATGACTTAAAACTGTAGGTGGCAAAATTTGTTCTCCAAACTGAGAATAAAACTAAATTTTCGGAGTTGCAATTTTTCTGAATTCGAGCAAAATTTCCGACTTAAAAATTTTTAAAATGGAAGTTTTTTAGCAGAAACTTAAAAAAATTATGTTTGCATAACACAAACCAGCCTAAAACTTATGAAATGTAAAAATAAAGTGTTCGAAATTACTTTCGAATTTTCGAATATATCATCGAATTTTGAAAGTAAGTCTAAATTTTCGAAATAAGTTCAAAGCACCATATTTCGCATACGTAAATCAAAATTTTGCATCACAATTATAATGTGACAAGCAAATTAAATGAAAAAAGGAATGAGAATTATAAGCAAATTTATTAGGTTAAAAAACGTCAATAAGCTTTAGAGCACGCCATTACAAATATCCTGAAATTTTGTTTAGTGCAGAAAAATGAAATTTGCTATCAAATTTCGAATTTTCGAAAATTCGAAATTAAGTTCGAAAATTCGAAATAAGCTTAAAACATCAAATTTTTTAATGCTTTAAATTGTTTCCAAAAAATGTTTACGACATCTACTGATTGTTTTCAGACTTTTTTTTTTTTTTTGTTCATTTGCACAATGTTCTTGGTGTTTGCTGCAAAGCCTTAAGCAAATTTTCATTTTACTTTTATAAAAGTAAAGAAAGGTATAATGAAATAGATTTATTAGGTTTGAAAATGGCGACAACGCCATTAAAAAGGCCATGAAACTTGTTTAGTTAAAAAAAATAAAATTTTATATCAAGTTCGAATTTTCGAAATTGAGTTCGAAAATTCGAAATAAGCTCAAAGCATAAAATTGCTTTAAATTGTTGTCTTAAAGCCGTTTACCACTTCAACTGACTGTTTTCCGACTTTTTGTTTCTGTATTCATTTGCACAATGTTTGTGGTATTCGCAGCAAGGCCTTAAGCAAATTTTCATTTTGCTTTTATATAAATCATATCGATAAGGGAAATATGTACGTATATATGTATATATGTATGTATGTATATATTTTGTTATTTTAATTACAACAAAACCATTATGGTTTCCACTTCACCTCTACGTTTTACTTAAAAAGACTTCTAAGATTTTGTCTGAAAACTGCAACAAATTTGTGGAAATTTTTTTAGCCTTAAATCTTAAAGGCAAAATATTTTCTGATATTGTACTTGCTTTTGTTGCTTATGAAAAGATTTTTGCGGGTTTTTCTGTTTGAAGCATAAGAATTTTTTTTTGGTTTCAGTTTCAGAATACAAAACAATAGAGTTTTAGTTTAACAACAAAACTAAACAGCAGACCATTTTTAACCACATCAATGAAAGATAAAAATCCATTGTTTCTGTTGCCACAAAAAGTATGAACAGAGTAAAAAAAAAAAAACAACACAGTAATAAAATAAAATGAAAACCAAACGATAAATAATTGTGCCCAAAGGCCGACAACATAAAAAGAGTGCTTTTCATTTCATTTTTTTTTTCTTGCTACGTCTTCTTTCTTTTTGTTTTGTGGCAGCTACAAAATGTTAAATTAATGAATGAATGAATAACTAAACTGATGGATGTGGCAGAGAAGGATGATCCAAAAGATATTGACTTTAAAACTGATTTTTAATGTAGAGAAGGACCAACCAGCCAACCAACCAACCAACACTTAAACGACAACTTAAGATAGATTTTATACATTGATTGCTTGCTGCAGCATGCACGTTCAGGCAAGCCAACAGTCTAATCGTTTGTTGCTTCGACAACGTGTGGCATCCTTTTGCAAAAGCCACAGAGCTTTA
Source organism: Tachina lurida (assembly GCA_944452675.1). Classification (NCBI taxonomy): domain Eukaryota; kingdom Metazoa; phylum Arthropoda; class Insecta; order Diptera; family Tachinidae; genus Tachina; species Tachina lurida. Next base: position 9,616,116 of record OX101754.1, on the reverse strand, counting down.
ATGATAATTTCGTTGTACATACCATTTCGGCAGTTCCTCCTTTCGGGGCAGCAACAGTATTTATTTTATTTATGTTTTTTAAACTGATTTAATTTATTAAATATAAGAACTGCCTGCCAACCTTCAAACTCTTTTGCAATAGGCAAGCAAAGCAAACAATACAATGATGACTTTTGTTGCCAACAACATAACATCAACAATATAACATCATAAAGATAAAAGTTTAGTGTTGTCCAGGATTCATTCTTTTGTTTTTTAAATGCCTTTTGATTTTAATGTTTCTTCTTTATCTCTCTTGGGGGAGTTGCTCAACATCATTATCATGAGTGAGCTTTGGCAAGTTAAGGCAGATACAAACATATTTACAACTACACTACGATGTTATAATATGCCTTTAAGTATCCAGCAGACCCAAGCGAAGGTTAACGTTTTGTTGGTTAAATCCCATTTGTACATCCTTACAACGCAGGCAGACATGTTGCAACAGCTCTCAGGGGTTGTTGCTGTTTTAACCATGAAATTTTTTCATTTCTTTTATTTTTTTTTTTTGCTTCTAAATTTGATTGTTGCCTTTGGGGTTGGTCCAACTTACAAACACAGACTCACCTACAAAACAGATGCAGCCTGTAACGCACATATGTACATAAATAGCCTTACAGGTCTGGTTTCTCAAACATGTTTGTGTGTTTTGGTTTTGCTTTTGCTTTTCGTGAGCCCGTTCGACAAATGATGATGATGGGAGGAGGTTGGATTGTACTGTCCTTCATATCTTACACTACAGCACCGAAATTAATGGCTGTACTTAAATTATGAAATGATTAAATAATGAAGCAGGTCTTAAAAGCTTAAAATAAGTTAAGCAGTAGTTGTAATAAATTTTTTTCCACGAAAACAAAATAAAAACATTAAGAAAAGTTGGAAGAAAGAAAGGAAGCAAGAGCCAAGAATGTATGTATGTATTGCCAACTGCAGTAGAAGTTATGTCTAAAAAAAATATTTTTTGTAAGCAAGTTCGAGTATTTGAATCTCGTAACATTTTTAATGTTACTACAATAAATCTCAGTTTAGAATAAATTTTTATAATAATTTTAATTCGCAAAACATATATATTATTAAATATTTGAAATCAATTGAAAACATAATAATAATAATCTATTTAAGCTACATAACATATTTATAAATCATATTCGGGCTTGATAAACAATTTAATTAACAAAAAAAAATTTTAAAAAATTTTTAAAATAAACCAAATAAATTTCGAAGACAAGTTCGAATTTCTTAAACAATGTTAAATCTAAAATTTAAATGAGTTAAATATATAAAAGTATTTTTTCGTAAATTTTTTGTGTTATTTTTGATGTACATTAGAATATGTATTTAAAATACTTACATATAACCTATTTCCCACCTGCGAATGAAAACGTTCGACTTAAAATTTATATTGAAAACAAAAACAAATTTACATATTTTATTGTTTTCAATATAAATTTTAAGTCGAACGTTTTCTTTCGCAGGTGGGAAATAGGCCATTAAATGTTGAGCAAAAAATTAAATTTCAAAGTGCAGAAGCTTAAAAATTTAATTTCTTTAAAATTTGGAATTTCGAAATTATCTTCGAATTTTCGAAGTTTGCAGAAATTCGAAGCTCTACGAATTAAAATGAAATAAACCAGGCTATGGTAATTTTCTAGTAATTTTTAAGCTTTGTAGCATGAAATTTTTTACATAAGTATAAATATTTTTATAATTTCTGCCAATTTTCGAATATTCATAATTTTAATTTTAACGAAAAAGTAATATATTAATATTTTTTTATTTTTGAGATTTATGTAAAAATTAGAATTTCGAAACAATGTTCGAATTTTCAAACTACATAGAAAATCAAAATTCCATGCACTATTATTATGGAGTAAAGCAGGAAATACATACATATGTATGTATATATTATATTTATGTATATTTTTAAAAAGTTTTCAGCTTTCTAACTTTGAAAATTCAAATATTTGAAGAATAAGGTTTATCTTGTAGTTTAGGGAAAAAAATTATTGAAATCATTTTTCTTGTAATGGCAAACTCTTTCAATTTAAAGATTTTCGAATATCTAAAACGGCTAAATTTTAAAGAAAAAAGTAATATTTTTGTATTTAAACAATTGCAATAGTTGAAAATTTAATTTATGTAAAAAACATTATGATTTCAAAGTTATGTTCGAATTTTCGAACTCGGCAGAAAATTTACATTTAGCACCATATAATCATGATGTAAAACAGTTAATTTTACTTTTCTAAAAATTTCAATTTTAGTTTTCAAATTTTTTTTAATTGTATTTTTTATATCTGCAAACTCTACGATTTTCGAATATTTAAAACTCTTTAAATTTGAAAGAAAAACTGCATTTCTTGTAGTTTAACCAAATTTTCTAGCTGAAAGTCAAATTAATGTGAAAAATTATAATTTCGAAATTATGTTCGAATTTTCGAACTCGTAGGAAATTTTAAATTTCACACAATTTAATCAAGTTAAGGAATTTATTTCACTTTTCTAACAATTTTGAAGCTTTAGAACTTTGAAATTGACAGAATTATATATAAAAATTGTATTTTTTGTTATATCCGTGAACTCTACGATTTTCGAACACTTAAAACGCTTAAATTTTAAGGAAAAATTTTATTTTTTAATAGTTTAATCAAATATGCCAGCTAAAAGTAAAATTTATAATATGTTCGAATTTTCGAACTCGGCGGAAAATTTCAATTTCGCACTATTTAATCAAGTAAAGCAAAATATTTCACTTTTCTAAAAAATTTTAAGCTTTCGAATTTCGAAAATTTCCAAATTATATACAAAAGTTGTATAGTTTTAAAGTTTTGCTAACTTTTATTAAAGAACAAATAATTATTTTTGTTGTTTTAAGAAAATGGGCTAGTTGAAAATTAAATTTATATGAAAAATGGTGATTTTAAATATATGTATGTTCGAATTTTCGAACTCTGCCGAATATTTTAATTCTATATATTTTTAGCAAATAAACCAGGTTATTTTTAATTCTAGCAAATTTCAAGCTTACGAATTTCAAACTAGTTAGATATTTGTTATATTATTTTTGTTGAAATGAAAACCTCTCACTATGTGTAATGATGATAAAGGATTTGAACTTGGCTTTACCAAGGTTGTATTTTCTTCTACATAAATATTAGTTTTTTTTTTGAGTTTTGCAAAAACTTTACTTCTTTAAACTATTATTTTTTTTTGCTTGTCTCTCAAAGCTTTTGAAAATTGCAGACCACTAAATTAGACGCCTTCTTTTAAAGCATTTCCCCTCCCAGCATTCACTAGAAACTGTCAACACTTTATAAATGTTTTAAGCGATAGTTTTTGTTCATCACAAACATGTATTTAAGCTACGAACGAATAAAAACAAATTGAAAAACTAGGAAAGAAATTATAGAGCTGCCATTGTATGAACAATTTTATTGCCGCAATATTTAACAATAAAATTGTAGAGCACGTTAGTACGAGTATATAAAGTAGATAGATATTTTGCCATCAACAGATAACAACTGAAGATCTTAAATAATTAATCAAACAGAAACAAGGAATGTACGAGGAGTATGTATGCTGGCATAAAAAGAACAACACAGGATGTTACATAAAAGCTAAATTCTTAAAGCAATATTAGTGGGAATAGTTAGAATGAATGCGAAGCAGGTAAATAGAAGAGAGGGGCATATTCGAAGTCTTTTAGAATATCAATTAATTTGCAACAATTATGCATCTTTAAATTATCGATTTTCTCCCAAACACACAATCACTCACTTGAAGAATCATATTACAGCCGGTTTCCATAACCCAAGACGATCGATCTGAGTAGAAAACTTAATTAAAATTAACTAATTTTTTTTTTAAGTGATTTCCATAAAATTTTTTTAGAAGAGTCTCGACTGCCTGGCTTGTGGCAACAGGGGCTTAAAGATACAAATGTCTAATAAAGAAAACTGATAGATGTATATTTGTGGGAAAACATGAACAACTTGTTTGGGAGATAACTTTTTTTTTGGCACCTGCTTGTATGCACCTCTGAGCGTGTTTCCAGAGTATTTAAGTAGAGCAAACAGTTGAAAAAAAATTTAGGAAAATTCAACACTGAAACAATTCTTTTTGCTAATTTTTAAACAAAATTATTTCTAAAAAAATTTAATTTAAAATATTTTACTTAAGAAATTTGTTTGAAGTTGTTATTTTGTTGTACATGGTCCTTCGAAGCGAATTTTTTCACTATTGCTGCCTACCACCAGGCGCTATGCAAAAATAGCCGGCACTATAACTGAACTTTCATAAAATTCGCTAACAAATATTGTATATCTATTACCAATAAAAATTTTAATTCTGTAATAATTATAGCAATCATGTTGGTCTGTCAGAAATTATTTTTGTTGGCCTTTTCTTGTTTTTTTTTTCTCTTTCTTCTTTCTTCAACTAAACACACAACTTGTCTATAAATAACTAATAAAAGAAAACTACCTCATGCTGTGTAAATAAACACAAGGAAGAAACTATTTCTAAATCATCTATGAAAGACAAATCTTTATGAGATGTTAAAAGATACAGTTTAAATATGTATTCCAAGGCAAGCATACAACAAAACTTAAACAATTGCCACAACAGCTGGGGACATGTGTTGTTTGGAACACACATTTTGCTCGTAATTTATACTCTTTTTTTTTAATTTTTTTTATTAGAACTTGTTTGGCTAAATGTATTAGTTTTTTTTTTAGACTTTTTTCAACTGACCATAACATTTTGTTCATTTTGTTTTTCTTTTAGAAATTTTTAGTTTATTTTTTTCAATAAAGAATATTTGTGTAATCATTGTCCATGACTAAGATATTTAAGTTCGTTAGAAATATGAAATCAGAAAATTACGTGTAGTAAAGCAAACCAACATTTCCTTACATTCAAAATATGTGTGCACATCACAGTGAAGTGATGGCCACCAAGAGGTGTTTTGTTCTTTTAATCTAAAATACTCGTAGTTTAAATAAACTAAATCAGTCTGTGGCATTTTTAAAATAAAGACATTAACTGATCTCTAAACTACTTACTAAATGAAGTAAAATAAAGACTTCAATGGAACACTCTTAATAAGATTTAAAAAGAGTCATCAATTATTATTTATTGCTACAAAGATATTGAGACTAAGGTATTGTGTTGACTATATCATTAGTTGGAAGCAAACAGTTTCAAAGAAGGTCTTTAACAAACTTTCTTTACATGCTAGAGAAAATAAGATCTTAAATTTAAATACAAAAAAATAGTAGACGTGCCATACATACATTTTCTTTATAATTTCTATTATACCGTCTGATTTTGTCTAATTGGGTTACATAAATTTTGTTTTGCTTCCGCCCATCTACAGTCGAATACGCTTTAGCGCAACACGCTTTACTGAAAAAGATCGGATTACTGCAAGCGATACAAATCCCCGCACTGATTTTAAATGCAGCTAGTCTTATTCACTTCGCTTTACTGAAAATATCGTATTACTGAAAATCAAAAGCAAGCCCACAACTACTTCGCTTTAGTGGAAAAAATAAACAATGACAATTTATTCATTAGAAATCGATTGCATAACTTAAGGCTGAAAAAACTGTGCATATGTTTTGTCCGTTAAAAAATTAAATGGCAAAATGTATTTGCTCTTACGTACTTTATTGTATTTTTGTATTATATTGTAAATGCAAGTGGCTAGACATTTTCGAGGAATTCGTGAAAAATTTCAACAACAAAATGTGCACTTATGCATGTGTATGGTGTGTATTAAGTTAATTATTAAGTTAAGTTAGTTATTAAGTTTAATACAAAAAATTTTGTTTTACTGATTTTAAGCAGTACGCTTAACTGTAAAAAATTTCACTAATCCGAACTACGTTTTAGAGAAAAAATCGGATAACTGAAAAGAAAAATTGGGTTTTGGTTATTTCCAGTAAAGCGGAGTCGACTGATATGTATCTATTGAAAAGCTAACATCTTCTTTATGGTCCTTCGCAACTACAGGGATGTAAATGTTAGTTAGAGAACGGCTAAAATCAAGTGAAAAGCGGAAAAATCAAAATCGACGTCATCCTTAGACTTAAAGTAAAAAATTCTTGAAAAGCTAAAAAAAAACTTCAGCTCACCCATTTACTAAAAAACCGCATAACTGCAAAAATTCGTTTTCATAGAAATACATATCTTGTTTACTCAACTCTTGGGAGAAAAATTACATTTCTTCTCCCATTAAGTTGTGTGTAAGTTCAAAACTTTAAACTCGTTTTCTGGCAAACTACTTTTTATGAGTTAAAACGTTATTTGAGTAAATTATTCTTATGTTTTTCCCCACCATAAGCTTTTAATTTTCTATTTTGTAACTAATCGAACCTTTGAACTTTTAAAAGATATTTTTTCCATATTATGTTGCTGTGGCAAAACTAAAAATACCACAAAATTCTTTACGCCATAGAGACTTTGAAAATGTTTTGCAAAGCGTATTTAAAAATATATATACATATATATGTATATATATTATTGTATAAAGAGTGGCATTTAAAACCACAAAGGTATAAATTACAGAGATTTTTTTCTTTTACACAATAATTCTAAATACAAATTATCATGCCATTGTAGGACTTCTCTTGCAGGCATTTAACGTTTAGCAGTAAGAAAAAATATTGAAGATTAACTTTAAATGCATTTGAGACAATTTGCAAATAAAATTAGAAAAAGAGTAGTAAAGATTTAAGTTGGAAATAATATTCAAATGGAGGCAGCATAGAAAATGCACTAGATTAAAACTAAACTACCACCAGGGTGTTTATGATTCCAAGCTCTTGAAACTAAATAACAGCAGAGCAAGTTGGAAGCCATGCTTATATTTGTAAGGAAGTCGCGGTGGATGTCACCGAATCTAAACTATATTGCATTCTTCTGGTCTACTTATGATGCTTGTCAATGGTCCTTCGAAGCGCCATATGGAGTTTATAGCAACTTCATCGACAACGCAAGGAATACCATCAACTTCGAACCTATTAGAAGGACGGAAAACAATCAAAACAAATTCAAAATGGAAATTATTTTCTTATTCAGGAAATAAACTTGCTTGTAGCATTTCTAGTGAGATAAATTATAAACAGAACTTTTTTCATTATTTAGCAAATTCGAACTTCTTGATACTAAATAACAGCAGAGCAGGACTTAGATTTGTAAGAAACTAACAGTGGATGTTATAATTGCATTCTTCTGATCTACTTATGATACTTGTCAATGGTCCTTCGAACCGTCATGTGAAGTTTACATCAAAGTTATCGATGACGCAATGAATACCATTAACTTCGAAGGACCAATAACACTCCCAAAATGCTAATTCCGGTCTTATGCAGGATTTAAAATTGCTCGTACGGTGAGATTTTTTTAATTATAAACATTATTATTATTTCATTATATCGTGGCATAACCGCCAAAAAAGCTTAAGCGACATAATTTTCGAAATTAATTCTTTGACCAAAATCGATCATTTGCGATGGTAAATATGTAATCGATTTTCGTACTTATTTATTTAAAATAAACTTATGGCGCCTACCAAGATAAATAAATAACAAGGTCTTAAACCTTTTTATTTGATTTCTAGCCACCACTTTATAATCAATCGCAAGTAACATGCAGGCAATATTTAATAATAGATAATTGTAAAATGGCAAAAGCAAAACCTTCAAAACACAACAAGACACCATGACCGGCCATCGCTGATATTTAAAAAAAACTACGAATACGATTATATTATTAACAAAAAACTTATAATGATTTAAGGATTAAAATTAAATAAAAAACACTATTAAATTTTAAATAACCATTCCCGCTAAACTGCCAGCAAAAAAAAACATTTTTTTATCAGCCATTTTTTTTCAAACGACTTGTGGAAACACAAGATTAAAAGAACATATTGTAATTTGTGATAAAAAAAAAGTTTGAATAATGACCTTATTTATATTGTTCCTTTGCCATGTAAAGAGGCAAAGGAGCTTATCTGTGTTTGGGAAATAATAATAATAAAACAGAAATTATAAAACACTAAAAACTAAAAGTCTGTAGCCTGCGCTCTCTACACACATTTGGCGTAATTATCAGCCAGTAGTTTTGTTTTTATTTTTATTTTATTTTTGTTTTGCTGCAACAAACCCTTGTGTGTGCCACACAATTTATTTATTTTTATTTGTGTATTTTAACAATTTCTTATTCAGTTGTTTCTTTTTTTTTTGTCGTAATAAATGCAAAATCATTTGTAAATTTCATAGCAAAAGCTTTTTGTGTGTTGTATGCTTCTTTTATTTTTTTGCTGCTTAACATGGTTGAATGCATCTCCATGCTTCGAGTTTTGTTTTCCTGTATTCATGTTTTTTTTGGTTTGCTTTACGAGTGCAAATGCAACATTTATCGCTGTATTTAACTCTTGTGTGCGGTAACAGCGAATGTAATATAATCAGCTTTAATACCAAAGATATTTTACACAATAAAGATGCGCCATATAGCGGGTATTTATAATACAAACAAGTTAAATGAAAAAATGGTCCTTCGAGCCCTAATTGTGTTTATTCATTAGCAATCTAATTAATCTGTTTCTGTTGTGCAGCAGCTAATGCTATAACAAAAAACCACTTTAACAACTTTATATAAAAAAAGGCCGAATAACTATTTGTATGCATAAATAGGAAAGTAAACAAATTCGAGAACAGTTTTTTTCGATTCGAATTGCAGAGTACATAAATTTTGTTTAATATTAAAAGATTTTCCGTATCCAAATGTTGTTAAACATTTTTGAGCGAACTACGAATAATCGTTCAAATACTTTACTTTATTTCGAACAACAGACATCACAAAATATGGTCCTGAGAACCCAAAAGAATATTATTATAAAAAAGCTTGTAATCAACAGAAATTTAAATTTCAGAGATTCTAACTTACTTTTGTGAATAACTGTTTTTCTATAAAGGAAAGGAAATTCTAAAACATTTTTTTTCGATTCGAATTTTTTTCAGTTTTGGAAAAAAAGTTTAAATTTATAATTTTACAAAAAATTCATTTGAAAATAAATGTGTTTTATACTTAAAAAATGTTCAATATACAAATTTTGTTCAACATGTTTGCAAACTATGAATATTTATTCAAATATATTATTTATAAAAGATGTAAGTCTTTACTTCGAACAATAGGCATTATAAAATATGGTCCTGCGAACCCAAAAAAAATATTATACTAACATGCTTCTGCGATCAACAGAAAATTAAATATCAGATATTCTAAATTACTTTTGTTAATAATTATTTCAATATTTAAGAAACAAAAAAACAATTCTAAAGCATTTTATTCGATTCGAATTACAGAGTAAAATGCCACATTTAGTAAGTTTTGGCAAAAAAAAAATTATATATAAAAATTTTGTTACAATTGTTTGCAAACTACGAATATTTGTTCAAATATGTTATTTAGAAGATAAGCAAATATCATAAAATATGGTCCTACGAACCCAAATAAACACTACAATAAAACACTTCTTGCAAAATTAACTTAACTACATTTACTAAAAATCATATAAATATTATAAATCTTATTACTCGTATCAAGCATGTTCTGAAAACCACATTTTTTCAAATCACATCACATGATTTTAAAAGTAATAATTGCCCTGCAGATATTGTGTGCACTTTTTTTTTAATTTTTCCTTCGTTTGTCTGGAGATATTTGTCTGATAGAAATTTATCGTATATGATTTTAAAAATGTCTGCAGCACCATTATTACTTTTAAAATCACGTGTGATTTTTGAAAAATGTGATTTTCAGAACATGCCTGTGTATATCGAAAATAATTAAATTTAATCAATTTCAATACTAAAGGAAACACATATTCATAAAATATATTTTTCGATCATGAAAAGGTTTTATATGGAAATCTTTTCTGTGACTGGGTTCACTTAGAGGAATTTTTGTTAAGCAACTTTTGAGTTTTTTTGATAATGAAGAGAGGGGACATCACATTTTTTCTACAAACCATGAACTAAAAACTTGCTCAGGCAAAATTGCCATGTGTGAAGTTCTCAAAAGTTTAGTCATTAAGAAAAACAAACGAATGAACTTGAAATGTAATAAATAGGAAAGGCTGTGATATATCCATATCCTCAACTAAGACGCAATTTAATTTTATTCAATTAAATTTTTATAAATTCCGTGTTATTTCATCAAAATATTCGCTTTAAAAAAGAAGCCAATTCTAAGCGAAGAAAAATAGCGATTTTATTTATTTTATTACATTGGAAAATTTTTTATTGAATATCTAAATATTTTCCATTTTTACATGTTTTTTCATCATCCTGTAAAATGATGAAAATATTCGGTAAGTCGTTTTACATTTCAGGTAGCGATATACTACATAATCGTTTAGAAAAATTTTTGAAAAGCCTACAACTGCCTGTAGTGTTGATTTTTTGCAAAAAAAAAAATATAAGGAATTACAAGATAGTGTGTCACACAGTTTTTATCTAACAACAGATTGTGGTTCGAAGGACCAATTTCAAATTTAACCCTTTTACCATAAATTCCTAAAAATTATCTCTGAAAAAAATCGCTCTTTTTTACTTTTGAGTCCTAGACATTTTACAAAAGAAAAAAAATCTTGTAAAAACACATTTTTACACTCACACCGCCACAACATGGGCGGTCATGAAAAGCACTCGTTTTTTTTGAGACGAGCCGCCTGCCTGAGTTGCGGAAACAGGGTATTAATGTTTTAAAATGCTACGCAATTATCTAATAAAATAAATTAGGTGCTTTTTATTTAATAGCACGTTATCAACATTGCTTTACGTGCTGAAACACAAACACTAAACAAATTCATTGGAATGTTATTCTTTTTATTTTTTCATTTCCACTGCACTTACTCCAACAGCCCAACAGAAGATAAATATGTGGCAATTTTTTATTTTCCTGCTGCATACATTTCACATAGTGCACAAAAGCACATCCTCCTTTTTGGTTTGCTTGAAATGAGTTACTGCAGAAATATTGCAGAAACAGAAAAATTCGCTAAAATGTTAAATTTGTTAACACCGTTAATGGCGGAGACTCAACACATGATGTTAATTTTTAAAATGACACAAATACATATAATATGATATAATATATTTTATGCTAAGCGGGAAACAAGCAAATAAATAATAATCAAAGAAAAAGAGATTAATTGAAATTTCAAGATATATCGGTGTAATTTGGGAAGCATGTTTTGCAGTGAAAGACAAGTACAAATAATTTTGGCTCGAAGGACCATGATTTTTTGAAATTGTAATTTTAAACCATTTATGTAAGTCAATATAATAGACTCTATATTTAGTGCTAGAAAATGCAAAAAAAAGATCATACGAAAACATAAAATTATTATGGATTTTTTATGCAGGATTTCATATTAAATTCTTAAATTTGTTAACAGTTTTATTGACTTCTTTTTTTTAGCTGCTGTTACGAAAAAATTATTTTCGCTTTGCTTGTTCAATGGTTTGAAAATATACAGCTTAGACGACAATTTAATCCATTAGATTTTATGTTCTGATTTTTACGAATAGAAAAAATATTTTTTTCTTGCTTTCAACTAAATCTAAACACCAACAAACATACAAACTACTCGTATGTATATAAATGCCAACAAACTGTAAACAAAAAATTTACTGCCAAAAATGGCAATGAAGGCATCAGCGCTATAGACACTCAAACCTACTTTAGAATTTAAAAGCAAGTAAGAAACAAAAAAAAAAATATAAAAAAGATCTGGGTGTGTAGATGTGAGAATTTGTTTCGAATAAAAGCTATTTCGCTTTCTTTTTTTGCCATCAGTTTTTCTACTTCAATATGATTTTCCATAAAAAAATTCTTTCCTGCAGGCTGACAGCAAAAAAAATATGCTGGAAAAAATTTACTCCAAAAAAAAATTAAACTACAGCTTAAATAAGAACTTGAAGCTATTGCAGGTAACAAATAGTTAATTTACATCATGACATTTTTGTTGAAATTCGAATAAATTTTGTAGCATGAAATTGTATCGTGTTTTGCTAAAAGAAAGCGAGAGAGACAGAGAGAAAACATGGCTTAGAATAAATCCCTTGAGCTTCATCCGATTTGCTTCTCCACGTTACTTGCTACATCATGCATGGAAATGAACACGGTGTGGTTTGGGTAAAAGACTGACGTATGTCATGATATGGTATGATATAATGGGTGTTTTTTATTGAGGTATAGAACTTTAAGTTGGCATCACTTTTTTAACTGGCGGCCATTTTGTCAGCTGTCAAGTGATTAATATTTAGTTTGGTTTGCCATTTCATCATGAACAGGTTGACAAAAGAACAACGCTTGCAAATCGTGCAAATTTATTTCGAAAATAATGGTTCAGTTCGCGAAGTTTACCGCAAGCTCCGTCCATTTTATGGTCGACATAATCGTCCATCAGAGCAATTAATTCGGTTAACCATGGATCGTTTTCGCACTACGTTTACTCTATGTGATAATACGCATCCGCAGAGACGTCGAACAGTGCGCACCGAAGAAACAATTGCCGCTGTAGAGCAAAGTGTTGAAGAGGACCCGAATGAATCGATTCGCCACCGTGCACAGCAATTGGAGCTTTGTCCATCAACTTTATGGAAGATTTTGAATGTGGATGAGTTGTGGTTCGAACAAGACGGCGCTACATGCCACACAGCACACGTCACAATCGATTTATTGAAGGAAACATTCGATGAGCGCATAATTTCGCGGAATGGACCTGTCAATTGGCCACCAAGATCGTGTGATTTGACACCATTCGATTATTTTCTTTGGGGATATGTGAAGTCGCTCGTCTACGCCAACAAACCAGAAACGTTAGGGGACTTGGAAGCCAACATTCGTGGCGTTATTGCCAACATACGGCCCCATATGCTCGAAAAAGTGGTTGAAAATTGGACCTGTAGAATTGGCTTTATTCGAGCCAGCCGCGGCGGCCACATACCCGAAATCATATTTAAACATTAATGGCATAAAATGATCCTTCCAATAAAGCCAAATTGATGGACATTAAAACGATTTTCTTGTGTTTTATTTCAATTCGAAGTTCTATACCTCTAAAAAAACACCCTGTAGAAGTAAGAACGCTTGGAATTATCACAGCTACAAAAGTCCAGGGGTCTAATCGTCGCTTTAGATAACGAGTTTGGGATTATGGCATTCGATATCGAACCATATTATTACATTGTTCGATAGCTAATGCCATAATCTAAAACTGAAAAAACGTGTTCAAAACAGCTCGAAAGCGACAATTAGACCCCAGATATTCAAGCATGGAGCAAATTAATACAGTCGATATCGATCATAATTTCAAGAGTTTTTTTTCTAAGTCCGCTAGAACTTTAAATTTGAAAAAAAATATCACAAAAAATTTTATTTCATTCCAAGAATCTAATTATTCAAAAGAATAATAGATTTTACCGTTTTTTTTTCGCAATTTACTTAAAATCTTGAGAGTGGATTAGCCAAGCCGATTCGAGGCCACATTGTTCAGCTTGTATGGGCGCTAACAATAAAAGTGGACGCACCATGCCCGTTTTTTTCTACAAACCTTTTGTTATGCATAAACATTATCCCTAACAATTTTTTTTTAATAAGAGAAGTTTACACTTGGGCAATGAGTGCTAGGTGTTACCTTCTTTTAGGAAAGGGATAGTGATAGAGAAGGCAGAGATAGAGGAAAGCTTCATTATTTTGCAACTCTGCTATTTGCACGTTTTCTTACAGCTCCTCTGGTGTCAATGAGGCGAATTAAATTTTTAAAACTGTGCAGCTTAGTAGCCATTTCATTGGTAATTTTACTTCGCCGACGATTGTGCTACACAACGAAGGAGGGCGCTGTGAAGTTATATTAGGATTAGCGTCTGCTGAAGCCGGTGTAGTTCAGTGACCAGTGTCTATGCCTTCATCACTTGGACTCTCCTACAACTAATACACATGGACACTAATGCACATCAGAAAACTGCTTGGTGTTGTTATTTAAGGATTGTAGGAGACCCGGCTCGAACCCAGGATCTTCGGTTTTCTAGTCAACGTGCTAAAGGTCACACTGTTTAGTATAGCAGTGATTTTAGGAAACCCAATCCTTTTCATTAAGAAGACAATATAGTTTCAAACCGCATACAATTCAACTCTTTGGAATGATGCAAAATATAGTCGAAGATGGAACTTTAAGAGTTGTTTTTTTTAACTTTTACTATGACTTTCTCTAAGCATAAAATCAGCGGGTCTCCTCTGTAATTCGAAACGAAAAAAATCCTTTCGAATTAGTGTTTTATAAGATACAAATTCGAAGAAATATTTGCCTTCTTTTAAAAAAATTTTCTTTGGAAAATACGTTTTCTTTTTTAGCTACAAGAACCAACCAATCACATATTTTCTGTGGTGAAATGGTTGTGTGTGCCTTATTAGTCAGCCACCAAGTTAAACAAATATTGAATAAGATTTTCACATTAAAATCAGCCATGGAATTAATTAATACATCATGTAACTAGTTAAATATCTATAATCTATTAAATGTGCAACACAACACAACACCACATAATACATACTACTCGTTGTATGTACTCGTATTCTGCAACAATGTTCACAGAAAGTACGAACAATAGACGCAAAGAGATTGGCATGCATGCAGCTTATCTCATTCAGTTTTAAAACACACAATAAGGAACGCTGAACGTGCATTCAGAAGAAGAAAACCTTAAATGCCATAATCTAGACAAAAGATTTTGCTACACGTTGCAGCAAGAGGTGCATAAGTAACATTCATAAAGACACATACACAAGTATGAAATTGAAATCTTTGAAATTGTATATTTACTTTTCCTCTTCGTCGAGATGTTGCATTGTACTCGTCGTACTCGTGTACATGGAGCGCTACACATTTCGATGTATTATTATTACAAGTTTAAGTTTATTGTGTTACACATGTAAGCGAAGACAAAGAAGTGCAATGAACACTCACGTTCTTATTGTCTGTATTAGTTTGACTTCGCGTAAAAGACAAAAAGCATGAGTACTTTATGATGGCATGGCGCAACCCAATAAACTTTCTAGAGTCCTTAAATCTTACAACTTTTTGAAATATGGCTGAATCGAAGGAAAAGAAAAGGAGTAGTTCTCGATATTAAGCAACGGCTTTCTTCCCCAGTCGCTCAGCTAACCGAGGAGTGCATGCCAAGCTCTTTCATATACGAGCAGAGACCAATAGTAGTAGTCCTCAGGACACCCAGTTCCTTTATCACAAAAAGGCTCTGATCTCTAATGTAAGATCGTGTAGTTTATGTATTTCTCTTACTCTCTTTTAAAACTTTCGCTCGCTCTCTTGCACTTTTGCAACATTTCACTGGTTTATTTATATTTTCCCTCTTGTTATTTTATTCAATTTAAAATACACATGTTTAATATTAAAAACAAAAACTCGATATCTTTAGCAAATAAGGCGTTACGAATGCTTCGCATTAAAAGGAAAGGAAATACATACTTTTTTCTGCTGCAAGTATTCCAACTGCAGCAAGCAACACAAGCACAACAGAAGTTTTACTTAAACGAAATTGTAGCAAATAAAATAAGGCAAAGAACGAGTCAAAAGTTACACAATCTAAAAATAAATTTTACAATGTGTCTTGAAATGTGGTCACTAAAATGCAGCGAAGAAAAAAATGATCTGGAAACTTGATGTTTATGCGCACAGCTTGAGGTCTGGTTTTTTTATTTTTTTTCTTTGCAGACCGTTTTTGCTGCAGTGCTCTTTCGCCAATGGATGGAAGCCCTTTTCATGCTTCTATTTTTTTATAATTTTATTGCTTCTTTTAAGTCGAGTTACAATTGTATGGTATTTGTTAAAAAGTGATGCACTGCAACGAATGTCAATTTGTGAAATGACTGCAAACATTTTCCTGGGGTTCAATAACTACATTCAGGAGTATAATCTAAAAACATTTCTAGATCTCACCGAAGACCTTTAGCTATCGTTGAAGTCATTAAATAAGATTAAAATAAAATTGATTGAGAACTCTCTCCTACAAAGAGTTTCCTTAAGACAATACAAATCCCAAGAATTGCAATTGCATTAGAAGGTCCTAAGGAAAGTTGGCTCAGAGCTTTCTTTCACACAAAGTCCAGAGCATGTTGGTGTTTGGCGCTTTCTTGAGACCATACAGATTCTAAAATAAGAGATTACATTAAAAGATTCTAGAAAAGTAGACGAGAACTTTCTCTCTCAAAGTCCAGAGCATGTTGGTGGTGTTTGGCATTTCCTTCAGACAGTACAAATCCCTAAATAAGCGATTCCATTAGAAGGTTCTGGTATAACTAGATGTTCTGCCATGCGTTCGATCTGGGCGATTGTTCCCTAATGACTCAAACCAGACGCGCTCGCAAGTTCCTTTTCAAGATTATAAGTGATTCAGTCCTAACTCTCTTCGTCCTAATTTACAATCAGCAAGTCTTATTGGTAAGATGATTAGTTTTTTAGGACAGAGAGAGACGAGAGGAAAAGAAACGTTTATGTTCCCTTCGTCTCTCTCTCTCTCTCTCTCTCTCCAACAAAACAGCTTAGCAATAAGACTTGCTTAGAGTAAATTACGACTTCAGTAGGATCTTAAGGAACACTAGATTAGGTTAGGTTAGGAAGGATGATGCTATAACACACCTCCACTAGGACACCCAGTTGGGTCCATTGTGATTTCCTTCTATTGACACCAGTTAATAATTTCTAAACCCTATTTGTATCCATATTAACCTGCTGAATATCCATGATGAAACCCCTGATATCCATTCAGTTTACACTTGTCGATATCACTAATGCTTGCATGGAATGCCGAGCTCACTTTTAAATTTTCCGCTGTTCCAAGTTTATGCAGTAAACTTTCCAATGCCTCGTGAAAGAGCATTGGATTTTCCCGGCTTTGAAAGGGCGTAAGTTTTGCATTCCATTCTTTGAGGATGTAGACTGCCTGCAGGAAATATTTGTGCCTAATCAATTGAACTGCATGAGAAACCATCATCTTTAGAGCCTGGTAGGAATGTAGGATGCAAATAGTCCTCTAGGAATTTAACCTAACCAAACATCTTATCCAAGATCTTCAAAGAACTCACTTGTAGCGTGATGTATAAAAAAAATTCCTTTCAGTTTGTTTAGTATATTTTCAGTCCAATCGTGCGTTGTTTCACAATGATGTTACGGTCGCCAATTGTTTGAATTGCATGAGGTACCATCATCGTCAGAGCTTGGTAGGAATGTAGGCTACTCCTCTAGGAAGATAACCTAACCAAACCTGCTATCCAAGATCTTTTAAGAACTCACTTGTAGTGGGAAGTATACAAAAATTCCCTTCAGTTTGAGCAGTAAATATTTCAATAAATTCTCAAGCGAATCGTAGGTTGTTTTACAATGGTGTTACGGTCTAATGTCCTATAAGCGACAGTGTCCTCTAATTAACTTTAGACGTATGGCGTATCTTTTGGCGCCACAATCGCAGAACATCTTATTCGCAGGGATGCATGTGTGTTTTGAAATACAAATTACTTGTGCAGGATGTCATATCAAAGAATTAACACCATTTCAAACCATATTCAAAAATAAGACCCTGAAAGCGATATGAAATGATATCAGCATAGATCACAGAGCTTATATTAGCTGACCTGAGTGCGAATAGAAATATAGCTTAGAGTGATTACATCCTTTTAGCAAATAAGAATTTCTTGTTGCCAATTGGCAACCGAACTGAGGTTTGCGTGCAATTTATAAACGACCGATTAGTAAGCATGGCTATTCGAGACGTCCTTAGGTCCTTATCGCTGTCTAAACTCACTTTACTGAAAGCTGTAGTCCTTGTTCAAGAAACTTCTACACAAGGTAAACTTCTCCCACCACCAGCTGCCACTCCAATTGGCCCCCACCTACCTACCACTTAAACCTTCTTCAACTTCAATTAGACTATGTATGTATGTGTATGTCTTGTTACCAATTATCACTGACACTTTTCCTTTTCGATTTTTAAAATACGTATAGTACTTTTCATCCAAGTACATTCACATCTCTCTAACAATTTACTAACTATCATTTGCTACTATTCCTTTCCCCTTCTTCTTATTAACAAAAATACATGTGTTTCAGTGCTGACGGTTTCAAATCGCCAACTTTATATTTTAGCATTTGGAGTTCGAAACGACGACCAAATGATTTTTGTTAGTTCTTTAACAATCATTCCTTCTGTTTTGTAATTCTTGGCGCTTTACTTTGTTATACGAATGAACGAGCACATGGTCGGTCTGTCAGTTGGTTGGTTTCTGTTGTCTGTCGTCTGTCGTCGTGTCCCCAGCAGTTTTCGAAAAACATTTTGCTTTAGTTAAAATGTGTGTAAAGTTGATAATCAAAGCAATTCCCTCATACTCTCTCTGATGTTGCGGACATGTTGGTTGTCTTTATTTTTTGCTTTCATTAGTTCTTACGGCTGTTTTTTCTTCTTCTCTATTTTCTTTACTGCTGTTTCGTAAAAGAAAAATATAAGTTTATTATGTTTGTTGTTGTCCCTTTTTTTAAGACTTCCCTTGTGATGGCTTCAGGTTTTTTTTCTGTGCTCGTTTTTCTTCTTATTACTTTTACAACAACACTAGTTGTTGGTTAACTTTAGTTAATGGTTAAACAACAACAAAATAGGCTTAAGATGGCTGCTGGAACTACAGCAGCAAAACAACCAAGGCGAATGCAAACAAGAATTAGATACACAATGATCCAGGTGTGGAAAGTTGGATACGATTTAGTAAAACAATCTAAATCCAAAATATCGGTGCATGTTATTGATTTGTTTGGAGTGGGAGTGTAATTAAACCCGTAATTTCAGGCAGAAGTGTAATATCCCAACAAATAGGTTTCTGCAAAACGTTCAAAAAATGTCATGACCTCGAAAGTCTTTGTTTTAAAGTGTTTTTCCGTGATGCGCAAATAGAAGACGGATAATCTCTTAAGTTAGACGAATATCCACAGTTTCATTAAAATGTTCATGGTATCTCTCATAGATTGATTTTGTGTATTCGCTTATTATTGAATTTTAAGGAAAGAGTTACGATTTCAGAATATTTTAATGTTTTGAAAGAAAATTACCAGAGGAGCTGCAACATTGCATTATTAAAAAAATGCAAAAAGCAGAGTTGTAAAAAGAATGAAGTTTTCCTCTATCTTTTCCTGCACCACATGTCTTCTCTATTACTATATGCCATTCTTAAAAGAAGGTAACACTTAGAAATAGTATTAGGCATTCCTTGCATGAGTGATATTTCTTAAAAAAAAAATTCCAGCATCACCGGAAACCACTCTTGAATAAGGGAACTCTGCTGTTTCTCTTGTTACGAAATAGACTTAAATCTAAATCTATTTCACATATTAGTATAGAAGTCCTTCAATTTTTTTCGTAGTGCAGCTCGAGATACTGGTAGCAGCCCTACATCGGAGAATGGGATATGAAGACGTTGGGAGTCAGAAAGCTAACATGACCCTAGGAGGTGCGACATGTCTGAGATTAGCGTTCATAAGTAGCTTTCGCCCTTATCTCATGCCCGGTTAGCTTCAGCATACACCATCGCAACTATGAGTCCCTACTACAGAGTAGCATATGATTTGCAAGGTAAACATATGTTGCAATCTTTGTACAAAGTGACTCGTAACTGTGAGCAAGTAATTTCCGAGGTGCTTGGAACCATATAAACTCATACTGCTTAAGAGGCTTATATATGGCTTAGTGCGGAGGATTAGACAAACAAAATCAACTCTACTCAATTGTAGACAACTCAACCAATATTAAAACCATACGCTTCCATCAGAAAGCTGTCCCCGGCTGATCGCGTGCGGTCAATCACTGGCAATGGAATGGTCGTTCAAATCCCTTTTCCCAACGATTTTGGTAGCAACTACTGCAACTACCTTACCTCACCAATCCTCCGATGCCACGTAGGGAGTTCAAAAGAAGTCCTCAAACGGACACCATTAGAGGCCAACTTTCCGAAAGCAAGCAGAATGAAGTCTCGTATGCACGGTGGCGCCATAATTGCACAATCGATCAAACCTCCGTTTACCAGTAAGAAATCACTAGTCACACTTCGAAGTTCTACTTCAAGTACTTCCCTTCTTTTATCTTTTAAATTTAGATTAGTTTGGTTATGTTAGGGTCAGAATGCCGCTTCACTTAGACCTCTCTGTTACATTCTGATACCACGTAGACTCTGCTTATGCGAAGTCCCCACCGTTTATCCAACCAGAGCTCAATATAAAGCGACTAATACGTGATAGTTTAACCGTGGTAACGTCAGAAAGTTCCCGGTACTTAAGAGCGGCCATTCTCTTATTTGCTTGTCTAGGACAGTGACACAGAAAATGTTCTACATTTTCCTCTTCATCGAGGTTTTGCCAGGTACGTTAAGTCATTATGTTCGAACTTCGAACTTTAATCTTTGTGCATGCCTGTCTATGATGAAGATATTGTCCGGTTAGCACGGGCAATAGAATAGAGAGTTATTTCCTATTTCTTGAAATCCAAGAAGCTAGGGCGATTTGATTTAGGCAGTCATGTACTAGAGGACCTCAGATTTATTTGAGATTGAGTTGAGTGACCTTATCAGATATCTCAACGGGTTGGAGGATCTAGTACCTATCACCGTATCCGAAAACTTAGATACGGTTCTAAATAGCTTGCCACCGACGAGTGGAGTGTTCTTTTCAAAAAGGTATCATTTAGATTCTACTTGAATGCCTGCTCACGTAAACCAACCATCGAACCAACGAACGAGCCAACCAACCAACCAGGGCGAATTGAAGTGACGCTCCAATTCTTCCAGACTTGCGGACAAGCCTATATTTTCTTTTATAATACTTGTTATTATATACGTTGCCATGTCATTTCATGGCTTGGTCATACAACTTCTTAGTTTAATCAGCCAAAGTCTGGCAAACGCTGAGAACCCTTTAAGCCAGATATCACAACTTCAACGTGTATTAAATGGTAGATAGGGAGTGGAGTGAAAGCCAAAGAATTCCATTGGCTGTACTGGGTGTCCCTAATATATTCCGCCCTACAGTTCTAATTATCGAAATAATTATGCTACAATTTGAAACGTTCGGAATAAAAATACATCATAAAAATATCATGTAAAGATAAATTTAAATGTAAGTAGCAGAGACAAGAACTAACAAATTTTAGCGGAGCCCATTTTTAACCATTTAAAAGTCCTAGTAAAATCAATACTTACTATTTCGTAGCCGAAATTTAGGTACAGGGAGCGGGACTATACTCACTAATTAATAGAAAATATAAACCGAGATATAGTTAATGAAATTGTAAAAACAAATAAAGAAAGAAACTTAGTTCTAATAAAGGTACTCTTTTGGAAGGTTAAGTGTTCATTTTGGAAAGCACAAGAATTCGTCAGGTATTCCACTATATAGAAATAGTACTTCTGATTGCTCTTTAAAGAGCAGATTTAGTAATATTTCTGAAACAAATTGTTTACTTTCGAATAATTACTAAAAACCTAAATACATCACTCAATTATAGAATACGCACATTCTAAAATTATTATAATTATAAGAATAAACTTTGGGTACAATTTCAAAATTTGTATTTTCCATGCCTGATATGTTTCAAAAAGGTAAGCGAGAGCTGAGAGGTGTAAAAGGCAGTAGTGAAAAAAGAGAGTTATGCTGGGGTTCAGATATGCGTGTACGTGTTGCCAAAGCAATAATTGGTTTGTGTGTGTGTGTGTGTGTGTGTGTGTGTATCAGTCTGTGTCTTTATTTGACTGTCTGGCAATGATTCCCTATTATTTTTATTGGCAATTTTGTCTTTTTTCTTGTTGTTTTTGTTGTTGTTGTTTTAATTTGTTGTAAACTTGTACCAGCAGCAGCAGAGTTGTGCATGTGCCATCTTCGATTTTATCATTTACAATTGTAAAAATTTTAATTAAATTAAAGATTTTTTTTGCACCATATCTTTGGCATTTAGCAAATACAATCTTAACTCTTGCTTTTCTACTTGTTCTGCGACGTTTTGTTTTTTCATTCATGCAATTTCACACAAATTACAAGAGTGCAAGATAATGAGAGGTTATGCGATGATGATAATGATGACGATGATGAGTTTGTTAAAGGAGCTGTTGTTGCCCTGTCATTGCTCTTAATAGGGTAAATAATAATATTTCAATTGAATACAATGATATTTGAAAATGAAAAAATTTGGTTTTTTTAAATTGAAAAAAAAAAAATATTTATAAAACAAGTTTTTAATTAAAATCTTTTTATTTAAAATTTTACGAGAGTTTTAAGTTAAGAAGGACCATAGTATGACAGTTTAATTCGCTCACGAAACTAGTATGTACCTGTAGTGCGATTCACTAGCTTTTTTTAACGATAATCACATCGTTATAATCACCCTTAATCGAGTTGTCAACATCGATGTCACGTCAATACAAAACCAAAAACCAGGGGTTGTCTATCCGTTGTAGACAACAACTGACAGCTGTTGACAGGATCATTCAGTTTTCTGGACCTTAGCGAACAGAAATAGACTGTCAACAGCAAAAAATTGTACTTTAGAGCGAGTACACAAGCCCCAATATTTTGGTATTCTATTGACGTGACGTCCATGTCGACAACTGGAATAAAGGTGAATAATTACAACGACAATTTATGGAATTTGCTATTCAATAACATTTTTAACGATATTATTCGCTGTAGGTTAATGTCAACTGTGTCGTTATTTAAACGACAATAATTTATGTGCCGTTAATTTTATCGACAAAAATCAACAGAAAATATCAGCTGCGTACTATCGTTAATAAGAATTTACAGAATCACACAATCGTTATTGCAAGCGACAAAATGTGAAAATAAAAATTACAATTGTCGGATCGTTAAAAGTTACTGAATCGCACCACTGGATTCAGTAACTTTTTGCGAACCGAAAATCGTAATATTTAACGATATATTTATTCGTTTACCGTAACGATAATGTGATTTTGTAGTTTCTTTTTAACGAAAGTGTACATCTGTAGTGCGATTCACTACCTTTTTTTTAACAATAATCGTATCGTTAAGATAATTTTAAAGAAAATTTATCGAATTTACTATTCAGTAACATTTTTAACGATATTCGCTGTAGGTTAATGTCAGCTGTGTCGTTATTTAAGCGACAATAATTTATGTGCTGTTAATTTTATCGACAAAAATCAAAAGAAAATATCAGCTGCGTACTATCGTTAAAAAGTAGTTACAAAATCACACAATCGTTATTGCAAGCAAGAAAATATATAGACAAAAATTACGATTGTCGGATCGTTAAAAGTTAGTGAATCGCACCAGTGTATTTTACTCACTATTTAACTGTATATACTCGTAGTGTGGAAGATGAAGTAAAGAAAAACTAAATGAATTTGAACTTGTGATTTTACTTTTTTCACTTCAATAGACAGCGAATGTCATTACAATATATTACTGAATAGCAAAGTCGATAATAAAAATAAAAGTTAGTGAATCCAGGTACAGGGGTCAAGCGAAATTTTCATATAAACACAATTAAAATTGTATGAAAATTTGTACGATATCGAATGCCGTAATTTTGCGTACAAATTATATGTAGAACTGAGAACTATTGTTAAAAGAAATTCTCGTGTACAGTGTTTAGAGAATGCCTGCTCTAACCTCACAATAGGCCAAAAAAAACTAAGCAATCTAATTGTAAACTAACATTCCGAATTTGGAAACCTTAAGCCAAATACGCACACACACACACATTAATGAATCAGTGCAAAAGTGGTGTAACCCCAAACTATTTAATTGCTTAATTGCTCTATTACTTTGTTATATGGTGCCATCAACGCAAAAAAAGCTTAAGCGACACAATTTTCGTACTTCATTTTTTGACGAAAATCTATTATCTACGATCGTAAATAATCGATTTTCGTAAAAAAACGAAGTTCATATATATGTCGCTTAAGCTTTTTTTTGGCGGTTATTATTATCGATATTATGTTCTTTGCAGCTCCGTTTGCTTTTGAATAAAAAAAAATTTGGCTTACTCCAATTGTTTTTTTATAGTTGCTAACGGTAAAGCAGCAATTAAAAAAATGTAGGATAACCCACTTTTGCGCTAAAGGCCTCCAATATTGAATTGAATTCGTTAAACTTCTCATTAATACAACATTTTTCGCTTTAAGTTTAATTTAAATCTTTCCGCTGATTTTTTAAGACATGCATTACTTATCCAAAGAGATTTCCTGTTGAAATTATGCAAGAAGATTATTTTAGTTGTATAAAATTTAAAAAAAGATGTTCACATCTGTTTTTTGTCAGGCATACACTAGATTATAATTCGAATATCGAAATAATATCTTTGCACACACAGCCAAGAACAATTTCACTTTAAAAATAAACTTTAAAATAAAAGAAAATAAAAACTCTTCAAATGACCTAGTGGAGCAGCACATTATTTTATTTTATTTTATCTAACTGTTGGAGTCGAATAAAATATGTTAATCATGAAAGTCATTGCGAGCGAGAAACAGTTATAAAAACTACAACAACACAACAACAACTAGACATATTCAAATCGTTGCCACCACCCCGATAATGAACCATGACAACGGCCAGCCGATACCAGCTTGTAATTTTCAAACGCCCGTCTCGAGTATGAAACACACACCGTTTGGCCCAACTACTCCCAACCGTTAGAATGACTTAACAAAACAACATCTACAAAGATTTTTTGTTTGTTTTTTTCATTAGATACTCGTATTTTACCTGCGATACTCATTTATTGTTGCTGTAAAGGTATCTATCTATCTAGCTTATAAGTTTTTAATAAAAACGAAACAACAAAAAAATTATGATAATATTTCAACAGCATCTGAGACAGCTACTGGTGTTGGAGTTTTTTTTTTTCATTTGATTATTTTGTTTTTAGCTCTGGCGATTCTCATTATGACAAGGTTGCAGCTAAACAAACTAATTACTCCTTAATTAGTTAGTGCAAGTTTTTATATAATCCAGTAAGCAGGAAATTAAAGAATATGAGCGCTAGTAAAGAGCCAGGAAGGGCACAACATATTTAAGAGAAACCAGAAGTAAATAAACAAAGAAGAACCAATTTTTCTCAGTGTACGCGCATATTGTTAACATTTTGTACTAAAATTTCATGAAAAAGAAAATGAATTAAATTACAGTATTGGTTTATACCAAGGACTTATAATTCTATATTCTTTGATAAGTTAAAAATAATACTCCCCCTCCCCCCAAAATTTTATATATGGAGCCATTACCGCCAAAAAAAAGCTTAACTGACACATTTTTTTGAACCCGATTTTTTAACGTAAATCTATTATTTACGATCGCAAATTATCGATTTTGGTCAAAAATTTAAGTTCGAAAATTACGTCGCTTAAGCTTCCTTTGGCGGCTATGGCACGATATGACGTGGACTAGAAGCTACGTTAGCAATAATTTAAATTCAGAAACTGCTGAAAACCACTGCACTGTGGAAAATCGCTGGTAAAAGCGATGTGGACAATTGATGCGGAAAGTTGCAATTTTGCGGAAAAACGGCGAAGATGAAAGACTATCCGCTTTGCTGGGTCAAAAATTATGCCAAACTCCAGATATTACAGTGGAAGAGTCTTTGGGACCAGAACAATCAAAAAAGCTTTAAGACGCTAACACACAGAAGAAAAAATAAAATACCAATGTTAGTTCAACATGGAAAAATTTTGATTTGAAATCATAATAAATTTATTAGAAATAATATGTGACCCGATCTATGAAAAGGTGGCTTATGACTCAAAAACAAAATTTCGAGAAATCAGCTGTTAAAGATAAACAATGCATTTCGTCAGTTTCTCGGTAGTTGTTCTCCTTCGTTCTATTTTTGTTGGTCTTTTCCGTTATAAACTAGTGAAGTTATGAGGGGGAAAAAACTGTGTACAGTTGTTGTTGTTAAAATGTCATTTATTTCTAATTGCTCCTTTTCCACTCTAGAAAATGTTGACGTGAATACCTATAATATCTGTCGATGAAGAATTTTCAATAAAATTCTGTTTTTCTTTCATTTGTGCTCTTCATTCTCTAAATTTTTAGTACACTTCTAAGCAAGTTAGGACTTTCTACTTTTCACCATGTTAAAGAAGAGCGTCTCAAAAACTATCCGAACCCAAAAAAAAAAAAGTGAAAAATAATTTTTTTGAGTCATAAGCCACCTTTTCATAGACCGGGTCGCATATGTTGTTTAAGTGTGTTGCAGTTTATTTGCTTTGTTCATATGGGCATTTGCACAGGAATGTCAAGTTTTTGTAGCGTGCGACACCAAGCAAATATGCTTGTTTTTTTCAGAGAAAACTAAACTTTTTTTTACTTATGCCTTAAGCAGCTCTAGGTTAGGTAAAATTTTGAGAAAGATTGAGTCACGTTGCTCAAAAATACAAGGTTAATTTCTAGCTGTCGCACGCGACAAAAAGCCTATATGTAGGTACAATACACTTCTGTGACCATTTGTGTGACTTGTTCTTGTTTTGTTGTTGCTTGTTCTGAAGTTCGTCTTGTATAAACAGCCCAGAAACTTTGCATTACCAGCGAAAACTTCCTAATGCTAGCTATGTAGTTGAGCGTTCAAATGACTGTCACGTTTTCTTGTAGAGTTGTTGTTTTGGAAAGAGTTTGCTATTATTGTACAGTGATATCGATTAAACACTTGTTTATGGTCCTTCGAATCACATATTGTCACCTGAAATCCAAAAGGCCGTAACAATCAAACAATTCAAAATATACTTTTTGACTGAGATGATGTGATTAACCAAAATACATCTTGCCTTAAAATTTTACTCACATATGTTCAAAAACACCCACTTTATTTATTATTCAATTTGGCACCTAAAAAACAAATAGTCTTAACTGCCTGCCTCACGATGTCGATAAGAAATTTTCTTTCGCTTATTTATATTGAACACAATTTGTTTGCGATAACGATAACATACAAATTTGATTTGTCTTCCTTCTAAGCCTGAGCTGCCCAAAGTAGCACCAGAGCGCCGAATATCAATCGGTTCTTATATAAATGAAAGCAAATACATTTCTCTCTTGTTTCTCTCGGTGGCCAGCTCTGTTCTAATCGAATTGCACCGTAAGTCCCTTGGTATAGCAAATCCTTTACAATGTACTACAAATGTTCTTTAAACATTGGGCAATAAAATCAAAGAGAAATTGGCGAAAACGCAGTTCTTTATGGTCCTTCGAACTGGATACAACTCGTAACTACACAACCCGTCCTGTCTGTATTACAGCAACAACAAGGGCAGTATACGATTAAGTACTAAAGCTACAAATTTATATTTATATACGAGCATAAAAAAAATTAGCTGAATTTATTATGTTTTAAATTTTGTTTGTAATTTTTATTGAGTAGAAATCAAACATCTTTTTATAGTTGATCTTAACTCCAACCCACACGTACATATTTGATTACATTTTAGGCATAAATTTGTTTCGTTTCTTTAAAAAAAAATTCGACTTATTTTTATGTTTCATCAGCATTAACATTTAAAAAAAAAGTTTTTTACGACTTAAGCGCCATAAATGTCAGACGAAGTTCTAGAGTTCTCAAAACTGTAAAAAAACTGTCTACACAAAAATGTTGCGGCTTATATTTTTTTCCCCCGTTTTCTTCCACAAGTTTTGCATGTTTCTCTAGGGAAGACAGACATCACGCATATACTCGTATGAACAAAAACGAAAACCCAACAGACTTGTACAACAAATAGATTTTACTACTTTTGGGGCCAAAACTGAAATGAATTGGGACGGCTGGAAGGAAATTGTTGTTGAAGGAACGGTTTAATCCAAGATGATATTTATTATTGTGTCCCATAAAGTGTGCAATTTTATAGCAGCATCGCAGCAAAACAAAAAAAAGAGGTACAACAACACAGCAAATTACTAAAATGTCAAATGCTAAACACACATCAGTTTAATTGGAAGGAATGTGACATTAGGAAAAGGTTTTTCAGTCAGACGAACCAACGAATTTTTTTCTATCTCACATCTCATAGAATCTAGCGAAATTTCAACAGTTTTACCTTATTTAACTCCATTTCTATTGTTTGTCAAAATCACTAAATAATTTATTTTCGTAGTTGAATCTAGGCCAACAAGTTGTTGTGTTACCATGACAAGAGAACTTTTTTTTGTATGTTTGAGTTTATACTTCTTTTTCCCCATAAGTTTTTTAACCCAAATAGTCATAATTCTTTATAATAAAATTTGATTGCATGACATTTTCTACTATCACCAGTCGTTTAGCTCTTTTTCCTTGTTAATAAATAATTCTTGCATTTCCTTACATTTTTTACATAAAATGATTTATTGAAGTTGCGGTCATGTAAAAAAAAAAGAAACAAACAAACAGGTAAGAGGCGCAAAGGAAGCTTTTGTGTGTTAGAAATTTTGCTGTGTGTTGGCTTGTTTTTAATTATCTCAGACAAGTTACAAAAAACTGAGACGTATAATATATAAATAATATATAAATAAATTTTGTTTTGGAATTAAGGTTTCCTTTCCCAAACTAATTTCCAAACGCATTTTGCAGTTGGCTGATTGTAACAGAAACTAGGGAAGGTGGGAGCAGGGAAACTAATTTAATTATAGTTGTGGATAACTGTTCTACATACGAAAATGTATCGATAACATTTCTTTAAAACAAATACTCGTATAATGCAAAAAGTTATATCGAATAAATCGTAAGGTTATGGATAACTTTCCAACAAAAAAGAAAAGTTATCGACAACTTTTCTATATAAAAGTAAAGTTAGCGGTAACTTTTAAATAGAAAAATTAAGTTATCGTCAACTTTTCTATATAAAAATAAAGTTATCGACAACTTTCTTAAATGAAAGTAAGGATATCGATAAATTTTCTATAGAAAAATAAAGTTATCGATATTTTTTTTCAGCTATCAGTAAAGCTATCGATAAATTTTCTACAAAGTAAGGCTATCGATAACTTTTCTATATAAAAGTGAAGATATCGCTAACTTGTCTACATAAAAGTGAAGTTATCGAGAACTTCTATATAATTACTTTTTTACAGAAAAGTAAAGTTATCGTTAACTTTTTTACATAAAAGTGAAGTTATCAATCACTTTTATTTATAAAATAGCAGTTATCGATAACTTTTCTATAAAAATGTGATGTCATCGATAACTTTTCTATATAAAAGTAAGATCATCAATAAATATAAATAAAGGTTCTCGACAGCTTTTCTATCGTAAAGTTAATTTATCGAAAACTTTTATACAAAAAGTTAAGTTATTGACAAATTTTCTATAGAAAAGAAAAGTTATTGACAAATTTTCTATAAAAAAGAAAAGTTATTGATAACTTTTCTATAGAAATTAAAACTATCGATAACTTTTCTACATAAAAGTGAAGTTATCGCTAACTTGTCTACATAAAAGTGAAGTTATCGAGAACTTCTATATAAAAGTGAAGTTAGCAATAACTTTTCAATATAAAAGACAAGCTATCGGGAACTTTTCTGTATAAAAGTGAAGTTATCGAGATCTTTCCAATATGAAAGTGAAGTTATCGATAACTTTTCTTTATAAAAGTGCAGTTATCGATAACTTTCTATATAAAAGTGAACCTATCGAAAACTTGTTCTATATAAAAGTGAAGTTATCGATAACTTTTTCTATATAAAAGTGAAGTAATCGATAACTTTTCTATATAAAAGTGAAGTTATCTCACACTTTTTTTTTATAGAATAGCAGTTATCGATAACTTGTCTATATAAAAGTGAGATCATCAATAACTTTTTTATATAATAGAGAGGTTATCGATAGCTTTTCTATAGAAAAGTAAAATTATCGAAAACTTTTATATGAAAAGGATCATTTTCTATAGAAAATTTAAGTTACGACAACTTTTCTGTACAAAAATGAAGTTATCGATAACTTTATTGTATAAGAGTGAAGTTATCGATAGCTTTTTTGCATAAGAGTGAAGTAATCGAGAACTTTTTCTATATAAAAGTGAAGTTATCGATAACTTTTTATAGAAAATTAAGGTTATTGTAAAGCCATTGATTATTTATCGATTAAAAATGTGAAGCCATCGATGAATTTTCTATATAGAAGCAAAGATATCGATAACTTTTCTACAGAAAGGTAAGGTTAGCGGTATACTTACTAAAGCTAAGTTGTTATCGATACTTTTTCTATAGAAAAATAAGGAAATTGATAACTTTTTTATGTCAAATAAAGTTATCGATTACTTTTCTTTAGAAAAGTAAAATTATCGATAACTTTTATATAAAAAATAATGTTATGGATCATTTGTCTATGGAAAAGTAGTTACCGATAACTTTTTTATAAAAAATATAAAGCTATCGATAACTTATTTATATAAAAGTAAAGTTATCGATAATTTTCTATAGAAAAGTTAAGGTATCCATAATTTAAAAAAAAAAATCGGAACCTTGTCTTTAGCAAAGTATAGGTTAGAAACAACTTTTCTACAGGAGATAACTTGACTTTTCTATTGATATTGGTTCTATAGCTATCGATAAGTATTCTATATAAAGGAAAATCATATACAACTTTTTTGTAGGTATGGTAAAGTTATCGATAACTTTTCTATACAAAACGTAAGTTATTAATAAATTTACTGTAGATAAGTAATGTTATCGATAGCTTTTTGAAATTAAGGCCAAGTTATCGATGGCTTTTCTATAAAAAAAATAAAGTTATCGATAACTTTGCCATGGAAAAAAATAAGAATCTTTGGTATAGAAAAGTAAAGTTAGTGACAACTTTTCTACGGAGGATAACTGTACACTTCTATCGATATTTTTTCTCCAGTTATCGATATTTTTCCTATATAAAAAAAATAAAACTATGTATAACTTTTCTGTTGATATGGAAAGTTAAGTTTATTGCTAAATTTTCCCTCAAGGCTTACTTTACTTTTTATATTTTTCCAACTTCCAGCCTTGGCTACACTTCCCTTCAAATCATATTCGATAAGCTCTAATACAACGGTTCTCAAATGGGGGTCCCCGGACCCCTAGGGGTCCGTATGAAAATTCTAAGGGATCCGCGAAGAGCTAAACAAATATTGTTATGATTCCTCAAAAGTTAATATTAATAAGATTTAGTAATATGGCTTTTGTATAATAAATGTAAAACGTATATTTCGCATTGCGGTAGGCCGTGCTACTATTAAAATTTCTGAAGGGGTACCCGAAGAAAGAGCTTGTGAGAACCTCTGCTCTAATAGAACTAAAAAATTATGATGACCATCATTTCTCTCATATTTTTCCATCATTTGATTAATTTCACATTTTTGGTTTCATCTTACTAGTTGGTTGGCATGGCTAATGGCCTTTTTTTTTGAAGAAGTCTTCGCGCTATTTTCATTTGTGTTGTGTGTCCACTTTTCCGACACGACGGTAGCAGCGATGGGTGCCACTAATGTTATTTACAGTTTACGATAGATAATCTAATTTAAATTGTTATTAATCTTAGAAAAAGAACATTAATTTTTTTCTGGCTGTCGTTCAAACGATCTTATTGCGGTTTGTTTTCTATATTCTTAGCTCTTGTTTAATTACTCTGGCGGACGGACATTTCAAGCCAAGGATGAATGGATGGATGACCGGCCTTAGAGAACTGGTTAGAAAATATGTTTGAGAAACTGAGTCACCTGTGTGAAACTTGATTTTTTAAACGAATTTATTTGCTCAATATTTTAAGCTAAATATGAATTAAGTTTTCTTTTTATTTTTTATTTTTTTTCTTAATGTTCTTTTTGTTTTCGCAGAAATTATCTTTTGCCGTGCGTCTAAACTATATGTAATTTAATGTTTTTCTTAAAGTGTCAATTAAGAGAAAGTCTGTTATGGAAAAATTGCACGCAAGTGTTTGTCGTTGTCGTTGCATTGAAGGCCGTTGTTTAATCTACGAGTATGTAATAACAGCCAAGAGGTTGGTCTTTTTTTTTTTTTTTTTTGAGAAATAAAAAATTTTAAAAAACAGAGTTGATAATAACTTTAAAATTTAAGAAATTAATACTTTTAAGAATAATCGTATTAAAGGTTGGAAAAAGTGCGAATTTTAGTTAATTTTTTTCAAGCAACGGCTAAAGATTTCTCCAGCCCACAAGAGCAAAAAAGAAATCATTAAGCCATTAAATCAAGTGCTATTAACACCTCTAAGACAAGCAGTGAAAAGTAAAATGCAGTTAAAGCTCGAGCTGGTTTTTGTCACAATTATAAGCAAGTTGAGTTCCTTTTTATGTTTTTTTTTTATAATAAAATTATATTTTCTAGCAACTCTTGCAGCACATTGTCTCATATTCACTACACGTACGTTTCTTTTAAATTTTCTTGTGACATTAAAAGCAGTCATCTAACATTTATTTTATTTTTATTTTTTTAATAAAAAACATGACCGAAAACAAGGTGTAAAAACTATTTAGTTTAAAGAGATCAAATGCGTCAAAATCTGTTACATTTAAGATGAAAAAAAAAATATGTGTGGTGTTGGAAACATTATATGAAGTAGAAAGAAATCTATCCGCATAAAACGTGAATGAATGTGACATGATTGGATGAAAAATTAGGTGTATCTAATAAATGCAATTTGTACAAAAAACAAATATTTTTAAATGAAATATTTGTGTGATTTAGTGTTATGTTATGTTATGTTGTTAAATATGACTGTGGAATGCTATAAAGAAGCCTTTGTAAATAATCACAAGGATCACTTAAAAGCTTGTAAAGAAGGGGAAGCCAACACACAATAATTTTCCTGAAGCCTTTGCCCAATACACACAATAAGGGCAAGTTATTAAATAATTAATAAAATACAATGACTACATTTAAATTAAATTCATATTGTTTCAACTTGAAATAGCTTTGATTCAACATGGTTCTTCGTGCTATTGCAGTATTGAATTTACTTTGTTCCAACTTGAAATAACTTTGATTCAACATGATTCTTCATTTTGATTATAGCAATACTTTAATGTTAGTTAAATCAATATGAAATAAAAAAGTTATTTCAAAACTAAAAATTTTATTTGAAGATTACTGAAAATCATGTTGAATTAACATGAAACAATTAAGAATTACAGTCACTGCCGTAAAATGTTAAATTAATCTTATTTACGTAGATTTTAATGTAAAACTTTTCGGTGTAAAGTCACGAAATGATCGCGCCAAAATGTTCTCGCGCACGTACACTCACTCACGCTGAATTTTTTTTATACATTCGTTAACACACACGATCAAGTGATTGAAAGAACAATTTAGGTTAGATTAGGTTAGGAAGGGTGGTGCTATACCGCACCACCACTCGGAGACCAAATTGGGTGCATTGTGATTCCCATTTGTTGCCCAGAAAAAGTAATAGTTACCCCCCCCCTCCCCTTTATTTGTAGCCAGAAGTGATCCTATTATCCGTCATTGAAACACCGAATTCCCATGATGAAGCCCCTGATGTCCTCTAGTTTACACTTCCCGTCCATACTTTCATGGCAACGTCTGCTCAGCCATCTAAGCCTATGATGTTGCAGCTTCGGGGAGTGACAGATAATATGTTCAATGGTTTCTGGTTCCTCTTCATCCCCGCACATCCAACAAAAATATGGAGTGCCAGTTTCCCAAATGCTGGTTCTTGCTCTGACCGAGCAGTGACCTGTCAACGCGCCTTCCTATTCATGTCCAGTGGCAGTTTGGATTTTCCTGTGTCAAGTTTTGGCCACAAACCCCTCGAGAGTCTACAATCAAAACAAACAACAATTTACTCACAATCATTCGTAACCATGCCTGGTTCAGCGCGACTCACGTGAGTGAAACAGCGATTTACTCACGATCATGCAAGAAAACGCATTATCAAAGTGATCGTGCATCTAATAGTTTCGATAAAAAAAATTTCAAATGAAGGAGAGTAAGAATTATCAGCATACTGTATATGTAAATAAATATTTATTTATTTAAGATCGATCTTTGAGATACTTCAGCATTTTTTAAACACTTAAATATCTTGAAAACATTTTAGTATTTTGAGGTACTCAGGGGTTGCCTACAAGAGCTTGAAATAATTCCAGATACTTCCTCTATCCCTCAACCAAAAAGCTACAAGATAAACTGAATTTTTAGTGCCATCTAGACATTTAAGTATCCAATTAGTTATGCTTTATAGATACTCATACAACTCTATAAAGTTTTTATCTCTGGTACCTCAAAATAATATTTTAATTAATACGGCAGACCCTTAATTTTATTGAAGTAGTATTTTTTATAAATGCCATGATATTTTTGAGATATAAAAAACCTAATTGGATACATTTAAATCTCTTAGCTGGTTTTAGTTAGTATCCTTTGGATACGTTTGAATTTTAAAATGCATTAGAAATTCGTTTACGACTTTTTATTGACTTTTAGATAGTCTCATGTCATTAACAAAATTTTAATGCCTTCGAAATACTTATTTATTTTATATTAACTATTTTATCATCTTAAAAGCTTTTTACTAACGCTTTCAGCATCATCTCATAAATATGTATTTTAACTAATAAATATGTATGTGCATTATAATAAAAAAAAATTAAGTGCCAAATATATGATTTAGCATAATATTTCACAGTTTTAGAATATCAGAGAGTTATTTGTTGTTGAATATTCTTTAGTATTCACAAATCAGTTATAACTGGTTTCTCATAACAACTTAAATAAGTCAAAAAGCACTAAAAATATCTAACAGATGTCCCTCTAACTTCACACTTTCTTTCAGTATAATAGTGTTCTGAGAATCTTTTCCCTATCCCTTATTCCAATTATTATTGGCAACTTTTCAGCTGAAATAAAACATCTGGAAGGGAACCAGCTGATTGCCAAGGGTTAAATAATTTGTCCCTTCTTTTTTTTATTATAGAGAGATTACGAGGATTTTATATATTCAGGAATTATTTTCCAAGAAACATTTAGGTTTCGAACTGTCGTGAATTTTATTAAAGGAATAATTTTTTAATTATGCTCAACTGCAGGGGGCAAATCACGGCATTCGATACGACACGTAATTTAAAAATATTTCCATATAAACTCTATTGAAATATTTTTAAATTACGATTCGTATCGAATGCCGTGATTTGCCCCCCGTATTTTTTCAATTCCTTTTTCAGGCAGAAAAATTTTTATTACTAACTACTGTCGTTTCCTATAGAAAGTAAGAAAATTGAAATTAGACTGGTTGGGGTAACTTAAAATTTTTTTATATCCACTTGTACAGAAACAGGATAAGAACAGCAGCTTTGAAGCATGAAGTTTTATTGAAATGGAATATGAGAAATGGTTCGTTCGCAGATAAAAAATATTCCTGCAATAAACAACTTTAATTGAAAATAAAATAAAAAATCAATTAAAAATGTAATTAGAGTCAATAAAACTTTATAATTAATACAATTTTTAAATAAAAGTTTAATTGACTTAAATAAATTTTTAATTGATTTTTGGTTTTATTTTCAATTAAAGTTGTTTATTGCAGGAATATTTTTTTCTGTGTTGACTTACCCTGAATTAATTAAATTTTTCATTAATGTGTTTTATTTACGCTGATCTATTTATGATTAAAATTTCATCAAAATTGGTTAGATAATTTCGGAGGGGCAGTAATTCTCCCTATGCCCCCCCCTGTTGGTCCTTGGAGGCGAAATGAAGGGAGATCAGCGTACTGACGTTAAAATGAATTTGTTTTTCTTTTGTGTAATATACATATCTCTTCTAAAATTATAATAAATATTTTTTAAGAATAGGGTGTTTACCGCCGCCTGTACCCTATCCTAAGCACTTTAGTGGAACCTTATATAGCCTATTAGCCGTTAGGAGGCTCCATTCTTCAATTTGTAGAAAAAAAATTTTTAAATCGGACCGACAGTTCCGGAAATTACCTCTTACAAACATACTAACTTTTCAGCTTTATAATATTGGAGTAGTATTAAAAATGTTCATGATGTCGAACGTGACCGTCGAACATGTTATTTCAAGTGAAAGAAAATCAAAATATAATATATTTTTGTTTTCATTAGTTAAATTTTGAACAATTTTTGGTTTTGAAGATAATTGCACAAAAAAAAACAAAGCATTCGCATGTGACAGAAACTGAAGTTGTTTTTGCGGCCAATGTTTAAAACGCTGATTTCAGCTAAACTTGAAGCAATATTTTATATGTGACTAATTTTAGAATCTTGTGTAGTAATTTATCTTTAAAATGGTTTTGATTTTATTCAAAAATGATTTAGGGCTTGGCCCACGATATCGAAAACGTTCGACTTGTCGCACACTTACATTTGAAACAACAACAAAATATTAAAATTTTTATTTTGTTTTTAATGTATGTATGTAAGTGTGCGACAAGTCGAACGTTGTCGACATCG
This sequence comes from Tachina lurida, assembly GCA_944452675.1. Taxonomy (NCBI): domain Eukaryota; kingdom Metazoa; phylum Arthropoda; class Insecta; order Diptera; family Tachinidae; genus Tachina; species Tachina lurida. The sequence continues at coordinate 9,579,534 of OX101754.1, read as the reverse complement.
TGGGTTTCGCACTTATATATTTTCTTCAATTCAATTTCAATCACGGTCGCACGTGACATTTTTTTCTATCATGATATTTATATTGTTTCTGTTGTTTATATTACGAAATTATAAATTAAGGGCTTCTGCCGGCTTTGTCTCTTTACTTCTGTAGTCATTCCGCCTTTTCTTTTCAATCATTTAATTTTTTGCTTCAACCAACTCTTTCTAATTTTTCCTCGCATTTCACATTACATATTTTCCTTATTTTTAACCGACTTCAAAAAAAGGAGGAGTTTAACAATTCGTCTCTATTTTTCTTTTTTTGGGTGTTACTTCACTACTCGGTACATTTTACACCGATTGTAAAAATTCTTTTTTTGTCTGAAAGGGTATAGCTACCCATTGGTCACATTGTAAAAAAAAAGTGGGCGGGGATACAATTTTTTAAATTTAATTTTATCATATTCTACTGATTTGATTGCTGCAAAACCTATAAAACACCTTTGGTTCTTGCAATTACACAATTTTAAAGTGGAAAAAATGGGCGGGGTTACGCCCATTAAAATTTATTATAGCATTTCAAGCAGTTCTACTTAACCGACTTTTAGGAAACTTACCACACATCTTGAGCTCTAAAATAGACACAATCATCATTTTATAAAATGGGCGGAGTCATGCCCTTTAAAATTTCTAGTTCTACTTTACCGATTTTTACAAAACTTAAGACGCACCCTGAGCTCTGAAAACACACAATCTTGCATTTAATGGCGGAGGCACGCCCATTAAAATTTAATTTTATATTTCACGTACTTCTTCTATCAGATCTTTGCATTGAAGAAGTCGGTTTGTTTTGGCGGAAATAATTATTTGATTAATAATTTTCAATTATCTAAATTAAAGAAATATTTTTTTAATAAAAAAAAATTTTTTTTAAATAAAAAATATTTTTTATTAATTTAGATAAGAGAAAAATTTAGTTAAGATGAAATGTTATTGCAAAATTTAAATAATATGTATTTCTTGTTAATAAAAAATATATTTTTTAAGTTTTACACTTTCGATGTCGCACGTGACCAGCTTTATGTATTGGGTATATTCTGTATTCTACGAGAAATCAAAATATGCGGAATCGCCATAGAATTGTTGTTGGAAATATGTAGATATTTATAACAATATAGCTACGGAAATTCCGAACGATTGAATTTCACGTGGAATACAGAACATACCCGTATATCTCTCATTAAGTTTTTTTTAGGGTTCCGTACACCAAAGGTGAAAATGGAACCCTATTGTTTTCGCTACGCTGTCCGTCTGTCTGTCCGTCACAGGGTATTTTCTCGAGAACCGTAAGAGCTACGGACCTGAAATTCGAACACAGTGTGTAGACCCTTGGCCGCTACAACAACAAATACATGAGAGTTGGAAATTAAAGGGTGTGCCAAAACGAGCAACGAAAAATTTTAAAATCCCATGTAATATACATACAATTGTATGTATATGCACTTGAAATTTGTAAAGTTAGTGTATTTTTATACAGACTACAACAATTAACACTAAAATTTAAAAAAATTTTAATTAGAGGGTGTACCATCAGTTAATGTAATTTTGACTATGTAATTTTGATAACTTGCTGGATCTTGGAAACCGTAAGAGCAAACTTCTTGAAATTTTCAAAACCGGTAAAACAAAAAAATCTAAAAATTATAAAATCGCCAAACCAAAAAAAAATCGCCAAAATAAAAAAAAAATCGCCAAAAGGAAAAAAAGCACCAAATTAAAAAAAATTTCCAAATCGAAAATAAATCGCGGAAAACCGGAAAAATCGCCAAAATAAAAAAATCGCCAAAATGAAAAAAATCGCCAAAATTTAAAAAATCGCCAAAACGAGAAAAAAGCGAAAAATAATCAAAATAAAATTATTTCAGCTGAAAAAACGTAAAAAACACTGTATTAAAAAAATGATCAAAGCCCAACATACGGAACCCTTCGTGCGCGAGTCAAATTCGCACTTTACTGAATTTATTTTAATTTGAATTGCATTAAATATGTCTGTTTCTATTAAATATTTGATGAGCTTTCTGCATGTACTTTCGACGTACTGATAACGTGAGTTGTTTTTCAATGTCGCACGTGACATAGAAATATGCAGTTACAGTTATAGTTATTTGCTATCGCATAGTTTTTTATGCATTATTTTTTGTCTCTTTGTACCCTCAGAAAAATTTTAGAGAGCAAAAAAGTTAATGGATAATGTCCCTCTTTGAAAAAAGTTGCGCTTTAGTGAATTTAGTGAAATGGCTTGTGTATAATTTTTTTTATATTAGTTAAGTTTAATTAATTCTCTACGAAAATATGATAACTTTTAATTAATTTTTTTTTGGGGTCGTTAAACCGTTCGGTGGAAATACCCATATGCAATTATTGAGCCTTTTTTCTGGAACAGATTTTAGATTTTTCTTCAGATTTCTTATTTATATTTGAAGATTTTGGAAACAGTTTTATATTTCCTGGGTGATTATTAATTTTACTACTCTTAAAAACAGTTACTATTGAAAATCGTGCCCTTGAATGCAATTTCCTATTGTTTTTTATTTCCACTGTTTGCATTTTTTTCACATTCCCTATAACATATCAATTTTTTCATTTATAAAGTCTTAACAAAATGAATCGTTTAAATTTTTTTTATTGCTTAAGCCCCTGTTGTTAAGCTTAAGTCAAATACTTAATTCCTCTCAATTTATTTAATTGGTAATACAATCCTTTTTAGCCAACTTCCCCTCCCTCCTTTATTACAATTTAGCAGACATTTTTTGCAACAAATTTAATTTTTGTGACAACTTTATTTCGAAACATTTGTTTCGCTTACGATTCGCTATATTAACGTTTTCTTTTTATTTTTTTATTTTTTTCATTTTCTTCTTATGCTTTTAAGTTTAAGACAATCATGTTCAAATTTTTAAGTAGCTTGTTGATAAATGTCTACAAGGTTGTTATTTAAAATATCGATGTGTCTTGTTATGTTTGTTAATTTTTTATGGTTCTTACTGTTCAGTCTAGGCACTTATTCAAGTGATTTTCATTCACCCCCAGTAAGTAAATATGTAGTTGGTTCCATGGGGGCACAGAATAAAAATTAAAAAATAAAATTTATACCCACTATCGACGATTGCTGTGACAATTTGTAACACTTTTAACACAGAGTCAGTCGTATTGCAAATTGTCACGAAAAAAATACGACAAACTCATACGTAAAGTCGAATGTTGAAATCAACATTTGAATTAGGGTGCAGGCTTTGATTTTTTGGCTTTTTGCTTGAAATCAAAAATTTATAATGAAAATAAAATAACAAATACGATTTTATAATTTAAATGGCATTAAATGGTGGTTAATTAAATATTTAAAATTTATAAAAACTTGTCAAGAGTTTTGGGCTACTGTATTTTTTTTTTTTTAGATATTTTATGTCCGTTAAAAACAAACCTACACACTTGAATTAAAAGTTTGATCAAACTAAATAACTGACTATTTATTTGTTTTTAAGTAAATAAAGTAGAGAAATAAAATTTCTAAAAAAAATATTTAGTCAAAACAACTTGACATTTTAATAAGTTGCAAAGAATTTGGATTGTGGTGGTGCATCAATATCCTTATAAGTCAAGCATGGCCAAAACTCCCCGAACTCTTCTACTTCTTCTCAACTTGTACGTAAAATCATTTTGCAAGACTTCTGACTGCTACAACAACAATTATGATAGTTAAAAATTAATGGGTGTTCTAAAGCGAGCAAACGAAAAATATTGAAATTCTAATGAAATATACAGAAAATTATAAATATAACACTTGAAATTTACAAAGTTGATCCTAATTTACACTAAGCAAGTCTTGTTGCTAAGCTGATTAATTTGTTGGAGAGAGAGAGAGACGAGATCAGAAACGTTTCTTTTTTCCCTCGTCCGTCTCTCCCAAAAAAAGTAATCAGCTTAGCAATAAGACTTGCTTAGTCCTAATTTACACTATGCAAGTCTTATTGCTAAGCTGATTAGTTTGTGGGAGAGAGAGAGACGAGGGAAACTGAAACGTTTCTTTTCCCCTCGTGTCTCTCTCCTAAAAAAACTAATCAGCCTAGCAATAAGACTTGCATAGTGTAAATTAGGACTTAGTGTAAATTAGGACTTAGGGTATTTTTATGTAGACTTCACCAACTGACACTGAAATTTCAAAAATTAAAATTAAAGGGAATTCTATCAGTTAATGTAATTTTGACAACTTGCTGTATTTTGAAAACCGTAAGAAGCAAGCTCTTAGAAGCAAACTCTTGAAATTTTCAAAAACGCTAAAACTAAAAAACCGCCAAAACGAAAAAAGCGCCAAAAATAAAAAAAATAATTAAAAGTAAAATAAAATGCCAAAAACAAAAAAACGCAAAAAATAAAAAACCCCAAAAACCGAAAAAATTCCTAAAATAAAAAAAGCGCCAAAACTAAAAAAAAAATCGCTAAGAGTAAAATAAATTGCAAAAAACCGAAAAAATTGCAAAAACCAAAAAAAAACTACAAAATTAAAAAACGCCAAAAACCGAAAAAAATCTCTACAACGAAAAAATTGCCAAAAACAAAAACGAAAAAATTAAAGTAAATCGCCAAAAACCGAAAAAAAATAGATAAAAACAGACGCCAACCGACAGATTTTTTGGACCTGGTGTTTTTACAATAGCTACAAGTAAAATAAATCGCCAAACAACGAAGAAAATCGTCAAAAGCAAAAAAGCTCAAAAAAAATGACTGTATAAGCTGCAATCATACGCATGACTATAAAAATACTCTGAGTATTAATAGGCTACATATGGAGCCGTAACCACCAAAAAAAAAAGCTCAACCGACTGATTTTTTGGACCTCGTTTTTTTACGAAAATCGATTATTTTCGATAGCAAGTGACATATTTTGGCCGAAAAATAAAGTTCGAAAATTATGTCGCTTAAGCCTTTTTTGACGGTTATGGCACGATATGCATCTATACAGGGCTATTTCATTTAAAGCATATTTTCAAACAGCCAAGAAAACACACACCCACACATTTTCCATTTTATATATACAAATGTATATATACGGTGGCGAGTGCTAAATAAATATCCCGAGTAACACGCGTATATTTTTTTTTGTCCGGCTAAATAACCATACTATGAGTATAAGCATACTCCGAAGTATGGGAGAGAGAGAGAGAGAGTCAATACGCTTGATGCATGCGTGCCTTTTTGTTGTAGCTAATTTTAGTTTTTCGCATAAACGAAGTAGAGATGCTCTTGTGTGCTGGAATCGGCTATAGTCGCAGTTGCTTGAAAGAAAATATGTATGGGAGAGTACAAATTGTTTGCCCTACAATTATGATTATACGGAGTTATGTACTAAAATTTAGACTATTTACTTAAGTTTTTTTTTCAGTACTCATTGTCATTGTCAGTCTACTGATGAGTCGATTAAGCAGGAACGAAATGTTGCTTAACCAACACAAGAAGTAAAAATCTTTAAATTTTCAAAATAATAAAATATTATTGAGCTGGCTTAAGATAGCGACAAAAAACGTTTCATTGACGACTTGCATAAAAAACAACAATAAAACAAGAGAATTTCTTTTGTTTTCCACATACTCGTAATACAATACATATTTGGCCGATCTGCCGACATTGTGGGGCAGGTTGGCTAGAATTAAATTTTCACAACGGTCGACTTGAGCAAAAAATTTATATGCATTTTTTTTGGCGTGATTTTCATACAAATTTTCTAGACGTATCGCCTGCCTGACTTGTGGAATTATGGTATTAATTCTAAGTTTGTTGAATATAGTTTTATAATAAATAATTCTGTAAAAAAACAACTTCGATGCAAAAGTCTGGGGTCTAATCGTCGCTTTCGATAACGAGCTGATTCGATAAAATTTTTCAGTTGGAAATTATGACATTCGCTATCGAACAATGTAATAATATGGTTCGATATCGCATCTCAAACTGAAAATGCGTGATCTAATCAGCTCGTTATCGAAAGCGACGATTAGACCTCTGATAAAACATTTTCGAAAACATAAATAAAATAGAACTACGTAAAATGAAATATTAAATTTTAATGGGCGTGATTCCACCCATTTTTTTTTAATGGAAGATTGTGTCTATTTAAGAGCGCAAGGTGTGTGTTAAGTATCGTAAAAATCTGTTAAGTAGAACCACATGAAATATAATAATAAATTTTAATGGGCGTAGGCCCCGCCCATTTTTTAATTTTAAAATTTTTAATTACAAGAACCAAAGGTGTTTGCTAGGTTTTGCAGCAATCAAATTAATAAAATAATCATAAAATCAATTTGAAAAAAATGTGGGCGTGTCGCAGCCTACTTTTTTACAATGGGACCAATCGGAAGCTTATACTCTCTCTGACAAAAAAGAATTTTTACAAGCGGTCTAAAATGCGCTGAGTTATGAAGTAACAATGTCGAAAAAAAATATAGACGAATCGATAACCTCCTTTTTTTTTTTTTTGAAGCCGGTTAAAAATATCTTGCTTTACAGATAAAAATCCAAGGTGTTTGCTAAATTTTGACTCTGACTGTATAACAAACTAGGTATTATATTTCCAAGCATGTCACAGTGGTTGCGCCCATACGACAAAAATAAAAAAATAAAATTTTCTATATTGGGTTTGTAGCGAAATAAATAGTCGCTAATGTCATCAAATTTCTCTCTTCTGAATTTGTTTTGATAATTTCTAACGGTAATTTTTAGATGCAAACAATTAAAATGCGATTTTATATAGAAGTAGAAAGTTGATTAAGCGACATTGAAAACAAAGTGAATATTAAATTGTTAAAATATCTTTAATTAAAGTGCAAAATTAAATTAATCAAAATGGAAATTAATGTGAATGGTATTGGTATTATTTTTAAAAAATAATAACTTAATAAACTGTGTTGTAGTTTTTGTAAAGTACTAATTTTTAAGAAGTGTTTTAATTAACAATATTTGATATTCTTTGTTAAAAATACTTAGAGTTTTAGTTAGTTTCCCAATGAAAGCCAAAGACAAAATGGGTTTGTAAATATTGACACACATCTATAGTTAAAAATTATGTTTAATTCAAGTGCAGTTTTTTGCAGGTTTTTTCTATATATTCAATATACTAGCTCAACCTCCAAGTTTATTGTGTTCTATTGTATTCTAAAATTTGTTGTGTATCTCGTTTGATTTAATAAGAATGACATTTTTGTTGTTATTGATAGTTATTTTTTTCTCTATTCGATATAATAGAAACATCCCGTCAATGCATATTTTCACGAATGACAATTTTCGCGCTTTGGTGCTCTAAGAAGGGTTCATATTCGGCGAAATCACAGCAAGTTTATGATGAAATAATCAAATTAATTAATTTTGAGTGCGAAGAAGGCGCGTTTTGTGAATTACTGAAATGTGTACAATATTTATGTAAAAGAATTGTTGACATTTGGAAAAAGAATCACCGCTTAAAATCAGACGTTTTGAAAAATCATTCAGATTGGTTAGCTAAAAAAGAGGTTGTTTCTTTAAAACCGAAAAACGTATCTAGGTCACCTAAAGAACAAGTATTAAAAGCGAATAAACGTGGTCGCCCTTCATCTGATTTCTCAAGTTCCTCAAAAAGAACAAAACAACGAAGAATAGCAAAGTTGGCAGAAACCGATGCAACGGCAGCGGATACCTTACGTGGCTTATGTTCAGAACCAAATCAAGGTTGTTCGGAATCAAATGCCGCTGAAGTTCTTGCATTAATAATTGACACAAATTTAACCAAGCAACAGTATTGGCATATTCGAAATTTTGTAAACTCTAAGGTTTCCTTCAGTTTATTCCCTAGTTACGAAAAGGTATTGAGGGAAAAGAAAAAAAGTTATCCAAATTCAAAATATATCGCCGTGAGTGAATCCAAAGCTGAAGTAGATTTACAAAATTTGCTTGACCATACAGCTTCACGTATTTTAGATTTACAATTTGAAGTCTGCAAAGACGAACCTGGTATTAATATAAACAACATTGTTTTGATAGGAAAATGGGGCTTTGATGGTAGCTCCGGTTATAATGAGTATAAACAACGTTTTAATAGCAATACTCTACAGGACAACAGTTTATTTGTAACGTCTTATGTACCCCTTCAATTAGTGACAAAATCTGCTAAGCCTGAAGATGCAAAAATAATATGGAAAAACCCTCGGCCGTCGTCAACTCGGTATTGTAGACCGATTCGATTTCAATTTAAAAAAGAAACATCCGAAGTTTGTATTGCAGAAAGAGATTATTTCAAGCTGAAAATTGATATGCTGAAACACACAGAGTATCCTAAATTTGAAAAGAAAATATATGTTGAGCACAAGTTGCAACTGACTATGGTCGATGGCAAAGTGTGCAACTCATTAAGCCAAACGTCATCTGCCAAATGTTATATATGTAAAGCAAATCCGAAAGAGATGAATGATATAGAAGCATGTTTACAAAAAGTGGTGCATAAAGAAAATTATGAGTTTGGATTGTCACCCTTACATTCATATATTCGCTTTTTTGAGTATTTCATTCATGTTGCTTATAGATTGGATCTAAAAAAATGGCAAATTAGATCAACAGATGACAAGAATAAATTTATGGATAGGAAAAGGGAAATTCAAAGCAAATTTAGATCCGAGATGGGTTTGTTAGTTGACAGACCTAGACCAGGGGGTAGCGGCACGTCTAACGATGGCAACACCGCAAGACGTTTTTTTAACAATCCTGGTTTGGCTGCTAAGATAACTGGCGTTGATGAAGGGCTCATAACCAGATGTGCAGTATTGCTGCAGGCTATGACATCAGGCTACAAAATAAACATCGACAAATTTAAAATATTTGCACTTGATACAGCTAAATCTCTTGTAGAGAAATACCCTTGGTTCTATCTCCCACCTTCAGTACACAAGATTCTTTTACTCGCTTCCGCCGTAATTGAAGACGCCATAGTTTCAATTGGAGAGCTTTCAGAGGAAGCTGCAGAAGCGAAAAATAAAGACATTAAAAGATATAGGTTACAACACACACGAAAGATTTCTAGAATTGCAACAAACACGGATTTACTAAATATATTATTGCTTAGTTCGGATCCATTCATTTCAGGTCAACGAAAATTACCACGTAAAAAGAAAAGTACGCTACTAAAATCTACAATTGAATTGTTGCAAGAGTAGCTTTTTTATATTTTTGATATTTATTTGAAAACAATAAAAGTCTAAATTTAATTTGCGGAGAAATATGTATTTCCATGAAGGGATAAAATATAATTAAAATCTATCTATTATAAAAAAAATGTAAAAAATGGGCGGTAGAGGCAAGTGACCACGCCCATTTTTTCAGAATATTGTGGTTATTATATCCGAAATATACTGTGCAAATTTCAACACTATATCTTTAATATAACTATTTTTGTCGCTCTTCCCCATATAAGTGCAACCACTGTGCATGTATTCAAAACTGCATTTTTTTTTTTGCAAAGAAGACAAGAAATATCCGCAAAATAAAAATTCAAAAAAAGTTCTCCAGAAAAACGGGATTTGGAAATGATACTCACTCATATACATGTTCCATGCAGCCATGTACATATATATCAAAAATTACTTTTAACCTACTGTTTTCGAACATATAAAATTTGCAATAAAGTCATAAATCTTTTTTAATGCCTGCCCGCGTTTGTGTGTACAACAAAGTAATTCAAGAATATTAATTAAAATTAACATTTTTCTTGAACAGAAAACATGCTTAAAAGTCTTGTTAAAAACCCTTCTTTTTCGCAAAAGCCATAACGTAAAACAGCAAACGATGACAATTTATTTTACAAAAAAAAAAAATATAGAAAAAAGAGAACAGCAGCAAAAAAGACTTATTTGGCGCATGCGTGCAAGTTTTTTTCTTCTTTCTCTAGAAATGAGAACATGTTCTACTGAAATATAGTTCATGGTATGGAGCATAATGCATAATGTAACAAGCCCTTGGCTAAAAGAGAGAGAGAAAGAACTCAATTGTAAAACATTCTTAAGAATGTTAAGGCTCTTTGCCTTACATGGGCTTAGGCTTAACTGGGCCGGGTTGTACTTGCTGCACCAACCAGTCTTGTTTTAAAACTCAAAAGCTCCTTATTTTGTATTTCTGGGCAACAAGTTAGTTTTCTTTTCATTTCATCTTGAAATTACTTATGAAGAAGAGCCGGACGGACTTGAGAGTGTTTAGCATATGTATGCTTTCATGAATTTGCACTCTTTGTTGCAAATGGAATTTATGGCCAACAAAATACTCTCGTAATTCCAAATTAAGACTTTGCAACAATTGAGTGGGGCAATAGCTTTCAAGCCAACTAAAGATAAGCCCATAAATTATGTTTAGTCATGTTCGATTGTGTGAGTTTATGAAGCAGCTTTTCCAGCAACAGTTTAAAATTAAATACATATTTACATGCACATTTACAATTGCTCACACCGTTAACTCACTCCCTTCCCTGCTTTTTATTAATATTATGTGGCATTTCTCAATTTAAATTGCTGCTGCTGCTTTTGCATTAATATTTCCTATTTATATGCACTCAATAACATTTCTAATGCATAAATATTTTATCAATCAATTTCTTTTTCAAATACACTATTAATCCCAGCACTTTGCCATCGGTATGTTTAACAGCCCCTTTCGTTCGTTTGGCCACCATACAAACAAAAAATATTAATACCTAGATAAGAGTGCCTGCAAAGATTCAAACGAATTTATTATAATCTACAAACCATTAACGGCTTATGGTGATGGATTTATCATGTTCATAACGATAATGGTAATGATCAGATAATGGCTCTATTCATGTGTCTATTTCACACACAGCTTAACAATTTAAAAAAGCGGGATTTAAAGGGAAATGTTTTTTTATTATTAAGCACATATTTCGTTTTAAGTGAAAAGCCAAAGAAAAAACCTAACTATCAATTAACAGTTTACTCCAAAACATTTAGGTATTTTAGTAATTGTCGGTTTTACCGAGACATGAACAAGGCTTTTTTAATTCTATTTTTATGTGTGTATTTTTGGCAAAATTCTGCCATACATATGTACATACTAAATCAATTGTGTGTTTTTATATCCTTCAACAAAAATTATATCTATGGGTTTCTCATTCAATACTCATATGCGATCCCATAAAGTATATCGTTACCTTAATATAGAAACACCCTAACTCATTATTTTTTTTTTTCAAATCGAGTTTTTTGCATAATATAACGAAATATGCAAAAAACAACTAGATTTAAAAAAATGAGTTAAGTCATTTCGATATTAAGGTAACGATATATATTCTAGGTCCTTATTAAAAGGGCGCGTCGCATAAGCAATGTGTGTCTGTCCATCTGTCCTTACGTGAAATCAATTTACCCAAACCCCCAGAAAAGTCAGAGACTTCTTTAGTCTACTGATGTGTGAAAATTTTTCCATAAATAATATTGAAAATCAGCAAAATCAAAATAATAGTTCCAGGGCTGGAAAATTGAACCTTTTTTTATGTATATATTTTATCAATTAAACAAATGTTATATTTTAGCAAGAAATAAATTGATATTTAAAATCAGCAAAATCAAAATAATAGTTCCAGAGCTGGAAAACTGAAACTTTTTTTTATATTGTACATATTTTATCAATTAAACAATTTCATATTTTAGCAAGAAATAAATTGATGTTGAAAATCAGAAAAATTAAAATAATAGTTCCAGGGCTGGAAAACAAATTTTTTTTACATATAAAGGGTGTTTTTTTTTAGAGGTATAGAACTTCGAATTGAAATAAAACACAAGAAAATCGTTTTAATGTCCATCAATTTGGCTTTATTGGAAGGATAATTTTATGCCATTAATGTTTAAATATAATTTCGGGCATGTGGCCGCCGCGGCTGGCTCGAATAAAGCCAATTCTTCAGGTCCAATTTTCAACCACTTTTTCGAGCATATGGGGCCGTATGTTGGCAATAACGCCACGAATGTTGGCTTCCAAGTCCCCTAACGTTTCTGGTTTGTTGGCGTAGACGAGCGACTTCACATATCCCCAAAGAAAATAATCCAATGGTGTCAAATCACACGATCTTGGTGGCCAATTGACAGGTTCGTTCCGCGAAATTATGCGCTCATCGAATGTTTCCTTCAATAAATCGATTGTGACGTGCGCTGTGTGGCATGTAGCGCCGTCTTGTTGGAACCACAACTCATCCATATTCAAAATCTTCAAAATCTTCCATAAAGTTGATGGACAAAGCTCCAATTGCTGTGCACGGTGGCGAATCGATTCATTCGGGTCCTCTTCAACACTTTGCTCTACAGCGGCAATTGTTTCTTCGGTGCGCACTGTTCGACGTCTCTGCGGATGCGTATTATCACATAGAGTAAACGTAGTGCGAAAACGATCCATGGTTAACCGAATTAATTGCTCTGATGGACGATTATGTCGACCATAAAATGGACGGAGCTTGCGGTAAACTTCGCGAACTGAACCATTATTTTCGAAATAAATTTGCACGATTTGCAAGCGTTGTTCTTTTGTCAACCTGTTCATGATGAAATGGCAAACCAAACTAAATATTAATCACTTGACAGCTGACAAAATGGCCGCCAGTTAAAAAAGTGATGCCAACTTAAAGTTATATACCTCAATAAAAAACACCCTTTATCTTATCAACTAAACAAATTCTATATTTTAGCAAGAAATAAATTGATAATGAAAATCTGCAAAATCAAATTTTATTGGTTAAACAAATTTTATTGGTTAAACAAATTTTATACTCGTATATTCCAAAAAAATAGACTGATAATGAAAATTAGCCAAATGAAAAAGATGGTGCCAGGGCTGGAATTTTTAAACTTTTTTTTTTGCATATTTTATGAATTAAACAAATTTTATATTTTCGAAAAAAATATAAATATAAAAGATGGTGGCAGGGCTGGAAAATTTAAACTTTTTTTAAATATATTTCCTTAATTAAAAATACATATTTTATATTTTAGAAAGATGTACTATTGGTATTGAAAATCAGCAAAATCAAAATAAAAGTTCCATGACTGGAAAACCGAAAGTTTTTTTTTAACATTTTATTAATTAAACAAATTTTATATTTTCGAGAACAATAGATTGATACTAAAACCAGCCAAATCAAAAAGATGGTGCCAGGGCTGGGAAATTGAAACTTTTTGTACATACAGTAGACGCTCGTGAATTAGAACCACTTTCTTCCTGGGCTAGTTCTAATTTTCGAGAAGTTTTAATTTCTAAAGGATTTTTTTTAATAAAAACCATCATAAAAAGTGTATCTTCGTTTAGAAAATACACGAAAAATACTTCCACATAGCTTTTTTTAATTTTATTTGCATAAAACGAACAAAAAACATACTATTTCATTACAATTCATCACAGTTTAAAGAAACTTTAAGCTAAATAAAAGCTATAAAAACAATTCAGTTCAGTGTTAAAAGCAAAAATAAATAAAAACCATCTGAAATTAGAACTGAAGATTCCAATTTTAGAGCATGCATGCAATGTATTAAAAGCGATAGCTCTAATTTCCGAAGCATCCGGCTTCCCGAGAGTTCTAATTTACGAGCGTCTACTGTAAAAGTAACTTAGCTAGATCTAATTTTATTTTCTTTGTGAATTAACGCCTTGTTCCACGATGTCGACAGAAAACGTGCGCTCGAAAACATTCATTGAAAGCGAAAATAAAATCAGACAACTTGTTTTTTTTTTTTTTTAATTTTAACTAATCGATCGAAAGTTTTCTGTGGGCCTAAATATATTTTATATTTAGGAAAGAAAGTAATTGTAAAAAGGTTGTCAGATTTTATAGTCATATTTTGATTTTATAATGAAAAAGTAAATGGCAGGTATACAAAACGTATACATTACTTTCTCTCTCACACACACACAAAATCAAAACTTAATCATGTAAAACGGCGCACTATGAGCCGTTTGCATAAATTGAGCTGCTAAAAAAAATATGTGTAATTGTTTAAGGTTGCCTTTAGGTGTTTGAAAACAGAAAATGTTTGAACTGGCTGGCTCACGATGTGGAACGGAAACTTTCGATTGACATCTTGTATTGAAAACAACAATAGGAAAATTTGTTTTCATTTTCATTATAAGTAATCGATCGAATGTTTTTTTTTGTCGACATTTTGGAACAGGCCGTAATTTTTCTTATAACAATTTTGATACAATTAAGGACGTTTTGAAGTATTCTGCAGAGCAAATTTTAAATATAAAATCAAATTAAGAGCCAATTTCACCAACTTATTTAAATATCAATTCATATTTAAGTAATTTTTCCATACAAAAATTAATGAAAATCGACATTTAAATATGAATTGATATTTAAATAGAGTTGGTGAAATTGGCCCTAAGTATCATTATGGATACTTATTTTATTCAGTTTTCGCTGTCGGTAATAATATGGCAAAGGCTTAAAACATTGAAGTTACTTTAGATGTGGTTGAATAAATTGCCATCGGAGAGGGCTGATCTCTCCTAAAGTCTTCTCTATTTAGTTTCTGTTCATTTATTAAAAAAAAAATAGAAAATATTAATAACTAGAATTTTCCCATTCGCATCCAAAACTAAACTGAAAAATCTGCTGTAAACTGCCCTATGCAAAGTTTATCAAAAATACCAAAAGTACAAATTTTTACCCGTTTTAGCCAAATTTCCTCCAAGTCCATTAAGTTGTTTTTAACGCGAAAAGTGGACAAACATCTAAACACACAAACTTTCAAATGTATAATATATGTAAGTAGGATTTAAACAATTTTTTCAAGCGCCAGGTACAGAATAAAATACACATGGGCATTTCCAAGAGAAAATCGACTTTTTGTCACGTGCGACAGCAGGCAATTGAGCTTGTATTTCAGAACAATGTGACTCGATTTTTCTTAAAGTTTTACCTAGTGTAGAGCTGCTGACATTCTACACAAAAATATTAAGAATTAAAAAAAAGTTTCGTTTTATTTGAAAAAAAAAAGAAGCATATTTTTCTGGTGTCGCATCCTACAAAAAGTTGACATTCCAGTGGAAATGCCTATATTCAAGTGGTCGAAAAGAACCCATAGGTTACTATAAATTGCAAGAGAGGAAACAATAAATGAACAAATTTTCTTTCACAAAACAAATACATATCGTCAGCCCATTATTGGTTTGACCCACCGACCATTTTTTTTTTAAATGAGTTAGGTATGGGGTATATGTATGTATGTATATATTTTGAATATTCCCTTTCTGAATCTAAAACAGGTTTTGCGAAATTAGTTATGGTTTCCGAAATATTTGGCATTAATTTTGCTCCATATCAACTATTTTAAGGTTTAATAAATATTGTTTTGACGTTTTTCTCCATTCTGACTTTTTGGCGTATGCTCCAAACCAATAATGAGCTGACGATATGTACTTATCTTTTATTTTTCAAATGGAGTTTTTTTTTGCATATTTCGGTAAATGAACCTTGATTTGAGAATAATAATGAGTTAGGGCGTTTCTAAATTAAGGTAACGATATGTATGTATGTATATATTCCATGCGTATGTCGATGAAGGGTATATAAGATTCGGCTCTGCCGATTATAGCACCCTTAACTCTAAAACATTTCCTCCCTCATTGACTACACGAAAAAAATTATCTTTGAATAAACAAGTTTTATAG
The DNA here is from genome assembly GCA_944452675.1 of Tachina lurida. Classification (NCBI taxonomy): domain Eukaryota; kingdom Metazoa; phylum Arthropoda; class Insecta; order Diptera; family Tachinidae; genus Tachina; species Tachina lurida. The sequence continues at coordinate 9,563,814 of OX101754.1, read as the reverse complement.
AACTCATAACGCACTAAAGATAGGCCCTATTAAAAAGTTTGCTATTTATTTATGTATGTACAAGGATGAAAAACGTTCAACAGAAGGTGCCAAGAAAATTAATCACTGTCTGGATTTTTCCACAATTCTTGATAAATGTACTGACTTAAAAAGCCTTTATATAAATTTGAAAAATGTTTTCACTAATTATTTACAAATTGAAAGTATCAACAGGTATTAATTGGATTTTTTTAGGCACATCATAATGACTACACTAGGATTATTTATTTAAAATATTTATGCACACAGAGTGTTTCCGTTTCAGGATTCTTTGCATCATCTCTCATACATTTCGTTGTTTTATTAATATCCCTTGAGTAATAAAAAACATGACTTACTATAATGAAAAATATTTAAGAGATTTTTTGCCTGGCATTAAAAACAGGTCAGCTATAAATGTTGCACAATAGTGGTGCATACAGGTAAAAGTATGCGATAAGTTATTACTAAAGAAACATTAGAAAGAAAGGTGGTTGTTTTCAAGGATTTTTTTTTTTTTTAAGCGAAAAGTAAATAAACAAAACATCCTTAAAGCGATGAAATCCGTGTTTTTGTAACTTTTTAGCACAAATTGTGAATAAATACGATATTAGCCCTGTTATGAATTACATATCGTCACCTTAAATGCAAACGGACGTAACTACACTTTTATATTTTTTACAGGAGAAACAAAAAACGTTTCAAAGTAAATAATAATAAAATGTTCTTGAAAATGTTCTTCGAAATTTACTTGTAGCATGGATACTGATATGTTTTTAACAATTTATTTCCTTTTTATATATATTTAAGATTTTATGTTAGTTACGTTCTTCACAATAAAAAATAGATGCATTCGCAATTACGTCCATTTAAATTTCTTTAATAAAGTCGCCACTTTTGATCGCAGAGGTCTAAATATTTGCGTGATCATGTAGTTTGATAAAATGAACAATAATCAATCAAAAACTCGATTTCGAATTTTTATGTAGTTACGTCCGTTTGCATTTTAAGTGACGATATACATTTTTGACTTATTTCTAATGTTTGAGAGTAATTTCGTACTTGTATGTATTCTGCGGCTTACAGTAGAATTTTATGGCTAATATTATTAACAAGTGAAAATTTAAAAAATCAAAAACATTCGAAGTAGAGATGGGCCGCGTGTCGAATTTTTCTAACACGACACGAGCACGAATACCAAGCCGCTCAACACTTACGAATCACGCACGCGAAAAATGTTGTCAACACGACACTGCACAACACGCACGAAAAAATTGAAAATCAGAAAATTTAATTGATTTTTTTCACGAGTCGCTTTTCAAAATATTGGCACTGCCAGCTGATACCACCTGCCACCACAACTAATACTATCGGTTTACGTAGAGAGCTTTAAGCTTCAGAGGGCCATACAATATCAACAAATATACTGGTGAAGTGTGTTTGACGATACAAAAAAATAAATTTTTTCTCTACTGGAAATTCATGCATTTAAAATCGTTTCGTGTTTTTCTTGTCAATTTTGCTCAACTCTAAACGACCCGAACACGCACGAAATCAGATTTTTTGTCACGAGCACTTTGTGTTGGGTAGTGCGTGTTCGTGTCACGAAAAAAACACGACACGCGCCCATCTCTAAATCGAAATGATAAAATAATAAGAGAAGCCTAAGATGATTTTCATATACCTTTGGCGCCTATTGGCCGCCATATTGAATTTTGGATAGGATTAAGACAAAGCTATTGACACCAGAATCATCAAAAATTGCCTTGGGTCGTACAATGCTGATAAACACAATAGGCTGATATCGATATCGAAGAAATTTTCATACAATTTTGATTGTGTTTGTATGGAGATTTCGATCCATATCGAATTGAATTTTCTCCCTGTAATATTACCTAAAGTGATGTTGTGTGAGTTTGGATCCCTGATAAATATTTTTGTAGAAAATTTTTTTTGTTCGCTTTTTCGAACGAGATAAAAATAGCCACGCAGAAAATGTTAAAGAACTAAAATGTTGCACAGAAATTTTCCTCGTAAGATTTTACAGAAAAGTATTAAAAAACACTATCGGCCTGGCCCACGATGTCACGAGAAATCGTTCGATCGACAACTTGTATTGCAAACAACAACAAATTGTTTAAAGTTATTGTTGTTTGCAATACAAGTTGTCGATCGAACGATGTCTGGTGACATCGTGGGCCAGGCCGTATATCTAAACTGCAAGACTTTCATGACCTCCTAGGTCCGAATAATCATAATAACTTGGTGATATATAATAATCAGCTGTTTGACCCTCGTCATTTTTTTTTTTGTACAGTGTAATTAAAGAGAGCCGTGACATTAAATTACAAATTTAATCTTAAAAACATACAAATTTATAGAAATTTAGTGAAGCAAGATTTTTAAAAGATTTTCATTGATTTCAAAACTTATAAGAAAAATTAAAAAATTTAAAAAACCCACCAATATATCGAGAAAATATGTGATATCTTCTAAACGGCTGGACGGTTTTTCTTAAAACATAGCTAAGAACCCTCTCGATCAAGTCACCTTTCAAACAGAAAAAATCTAAATCAAAATCGGTCCAGCCGTTTAGTCTGTACGTGGGTGGACACGGACAGACACACACTACAAACTTATAACACTTCTTTCTTTAGTCGAATGTTTAAAAAGGAAAATTATGAATCTATTTAAGTACAGCGGTAGTAGATATTACATCGTAATGCAATACAATTAAATTAAGTGATAACAAAAATTAAAAATTTTAAAAACCCCCCGATATATCTAGAGAAGATGTTATATCTCCTAAACGGCTGGACCGATTTTCTTCAAACATAGCTAAGAACCATCTCGACCAAGTCACCTATCAAACAGAAAAAATCAAAATCGGTCTAGGCGTTTGGTCTGTACGTGGATACGGACAGACTCACAGATACACAGACACACACTACAAACTTATAACACCCCTTTTTTTTGGTTGGGGGCTAAAAATAACAAAAATGACAATTGAAGGTTAGCCGCGAATAACGTTTGAAGTGACAAAATAATAATTTTTCAGGAGAGCCAATAAACGTATTTTGAAGCAAGATTGCTTTTTTCGTTTAATTTTTTTTAGCTTATCGAAAATAATGATAACTAGCATTAGCTTTTCTTTTTGTATCTCTGCTACATTTATCAATTATTTTCGACAATTTCGTTTCCATGATTTTATTAGTTACTTACAAAGTTTTGCACTGACTGACCGATTTGAAATTGTATTTTGACGGCGATAAGATACATAATTTTGAATGGTTTTATATTTGAACAACGCAAGAGAGTTATCTTAATGGTAATCTTTGAAAAAACTTGTTTTTTAAAAATTGTCTTTTACAACGTTATTCGCGGCTGTGCTTCAATTATTAACAACTTCAGTTTGCTTTTGCATTCGCCGACGGCAAGTGTAAATGTGAAAAAAATCTTCAAAGAATGGGATCAGACGTAAATTGAACATTTTTTATATCAAAAGTTAAAGTGTGATAAGCTTGTTTACCAACACATGGCGCTTATTTATTTTTTTTCTTCTCATAAACATAAATTATTTTACATCAAAGTAAAAAAACTAGACAAACAAATACATAGGTATTAATTTTCTTCCAAATTTTTTTTAATTTAGTAGCAGGCTTATTTATAAAAATTATTAAGGCTTTATAAAGGGTTTTTAAAATAGTTTTCCAATACAAAAATTTGATTATTAAGCCTTAATAATTTTTATAAATAACCCTGATAAATTATTAAGACTTTATAAAGGCTTTTTAAGAGAAATTTCGTATGAAAATTTGTTTCAAAAGCCCTTTAGAAAGCCTTAATAAGTTTTATAAATAAGGCTGTAGTTTTTTTTGCATCATAAATAATTCTCAAATTCCTTAACAAGAAGAAGTATTAAAGACTTTGCTACAAAAAGTGTTCTCGGTAGCAAAACGCAGCATGCGATATCCAGAAAATTTCAAAATATGTATTCCATTTCAACTTTATTCAAATATGCATGTATTTTAAAATTTTGGTCGATATCAAATCCCTTGGAATAAAATAATCTTCAATCATAAAATCCAATAAATTTAAGATCACTAAAAACATTTACACAAATTGTTGAAACTTAGACAAAACAAGTAGGTACAATATTATTTTTCTTATATTTCTCAAAACAGATCCTAAATTAGGATTCTTAATAGGTCCCAAAAGAACTGGTTCTTGCGGATTTAGTAGCCTCATGAACCGAACCTAAAACCATCCTCAAGCCATCCATGTACATAATTTTGCAATTCAAAACTTCTATTTTTCTATGGTAAACAAAATAAAATGCTTCGAACTAAAGACAAGCAACAATTTCTTAAATTTCTCAACTATGTACTTTCGAGAAGAAAAAAATTCCTATTATAAATTACATTCATATGTAGTACATATCGTTGCCTTAATATAGAAGGGCCCTCACTCTTTATTTTTTGGAAATCGAGATTTTTGCATTAGATGCTTTTCTATCGAAATATACAAAAAACTCGATTTCAAAAAAATAATGACTTAGGGCCTTTCTATATTAAGGTAACGATATGTGTATATACATATGTACATATATGTAAATTTTTACCATTTATGTAGAACTTTAAATGTGCAACTCACCTTTCCGCCTACTTTCAACCCATAGCCCATGCCTTGTGGAGTTTTCAATTGCACCGGACACACGAAACCAATATCACGATGTGGACTATCAAGGCCCGCATAATTTTTACGCGTTGTTACTTTAGGCGCAATGCGTGTCGGTGAGGGTGTCGACGAAGTCGTATTCTCAGCCACACACAATGCCTCACCTCCATGAATAGGAAATTTTGAGCACTCTAAGTTTTCCGGCCAATTAAAATTATACGTTTTCATTAGGGTCTCACAAATTCTGGCCGATTCACATAGCGAACGACACGGTGGTATGGGCTGCTCTAAAATAGTGCACACAGGCACATACAAAGAGCATAAGAATAGTTGCAAGTCCGGAGAGCAGCCAATTTTCACCAGAGGAGCAAATTGATGAACTTCAAGGCCGGCCTCTTCCTGCTTGGTATGGCCTATAAGATTAGGCATAATGGTCATATTGTAGGGTATATTTTTGCATATAGATATTGTAATGGCTTCACAGCGATTGTGATGGGGAAACGCATCGCTTGACAGGGAAGAAGAACCGAACACCTCTCCCGAACTAGAAGTTCGATAATAAGGATTACTGGTTTCCAAAGCGGACGACTGATCGTAACGATGCACAGCCGTACATAAATTTATAAAAACGACAATGGCACCCAGTTGTAAAAGCAGGGAACAAGTAATTTTGACACAATCAGCCATTTTGAACATTTCACTTTTAAACACTTTTTTTCCCTGTAATTTTTAAGATCTTATTTAATACTTATGTACTCGTAGTATGTATAAAAAAATTGTTACACTTGTTTGATTTTGCTCTTTGATTTAATCCAAAGGCTTCATTTTGCTCCCTTTTTGCATTTCTTCTTTAACTATTTCCTTTTTAGACTCTTTTTGAATTCTGCTTTCCTTTGTAATTCTTTTGCACTTGTTTTTTAATTCTCTGAAACTTCTTTGTTAACTTTGAGGAATTTCTTCTTAAAGATTTTCTTCCCAAATAATTTCTTTTATTTTATATTAATTTCATTATTTAGCTCCCTCCGACGGCATTTTTAATTTATCTATAAGATTTTTTTATTACTTTTCTTTGTTGTTCACTTTAACAAAAGCACCGTAATCCATTAAAAGTGTAGGAAAGAACGACCGTAAAACAAATTCGTTTGTATGTATTTTTTTTTATTTTTTAATATTTCAACTAACGTAATTTATCCGTTCAATTAAGAAGACATCCACACGCATTGAGACCCGCTGACAGACTGAAAACAGCGTTCAAATAATCAACAACAAAACAAGTTTCATCACTAAAATTCACGCACACAACTGCCCGACGTACGAAGTGCAATAAGTAAAGCAACAACAACAACCACTCAAACACATTATAAACGGCATGTGTTTATTAAACCCTCACTAACTTCTGTTTATGAAGGTGGTGGTGTTTAATGTTTGTTTACTAAAATTTACAAGGCTGAATAAAGAGCTGCAGCAAAATAACTGAGAGAGAGTGCATTCAGTTTATTTATTTAGTGAGATGTTAATACAAGGTTAACAGTGCTGTAAATGTTTTTTTCTGTTGCTGTAAACAACATATAATGTTCATGTTCTTATTGAAAATGTTATGAAGCAATAACATAACATATCAATGTTGTGCTGCACAACAGGAAGGATTTATGTTAGAGAGAAGCTATTTAAAGGAAATGCTGAAGGCCTAAAATTTTTATTTTAACATGATTCATTACAAATAACAGCAATAAATTATTTATTCATGTTAGTCCTTCCAATCGTTAAAAAATTTAAAATTTTTTGTTGGCACTTTGTGAGGGCCACGCATATTGATGTATAGCTTCTAGTTTTTAATAGATAACCCAGCGAGCATGTATAAGATTATTTCACCAAACTGAGTCTTTTTCGACTACCTTACATGATCAAAAACTGGTGTCTAATCGTCGCATTCTAAAGCGAGCTGATTCGATCACGTTTTTTTTTTTAATTTGAGATTATGGCATTCGATATCGAACAAAATTATTACATTGTTCGATAGCGAACGCCATGATCTCAAACTAAAAAACATGATCGAATCAGCTCGTTATCGAAAACGACGATTACACCCCTGATTAATCAGTTCTGCGCTTAAAATAAGATTACCAGAATTGTTTAGAAAGTGATTTGTTTAAAAAACAAAATGTACAGAATGTGCGTAATCATCAATTGAATGCGCATATGCTCGAAATGTGACTGTTTGGAGCATTGTTTCCTTTGCTGTTGCTAATGCTTATGAGGAGAATATTTTGTGTACAGAGTTTTATGAGTTCTATAAATTTATGCTCATTTACGTCAGGAAGCCCGTGCAGTAAAGTGATTTAAATTTGTGATTGAGTTAATGTATATAAAAATTTAAAACCAAAAAAGTATTGTTAGCTAAAAAATTAAAAGATTGGCAAAAAGAGAAGCCAATATTGAATCAGGGTTAACAAGCAACAATAACAGTTTTCACGATTATTGTGAAAGTTATTCTTATTGAGAAAATTAAATTTCCTTTGGTAGTGAAGAAAATAAGACTGATTTGTGTCAAAAAAAATATATATTCGAATATGATCAATAATTTCATAAGATGCTGACTGGAAAAATTTACTCAATTTCATTTTCAAAAATTAAAAAAAAAACGAGAACACTACACTAAGCTTTTTATTTTTAATGTATTTTTATATAACTCACCTTAAAAAAAAGGAGGAAAAAAGTGGCAAGGAAGTCGAAAATGTGGAATCGATATATCGAAAAAGTGGCAATTTGCCACTTTAGTCGGTCAAACGGTCACGCTGTCTCTAGTACAGTTTGTTAAACACTGAACCAGTGATGCCATTAGGATACGAAAGATACATTTTTCGTATCTTTTGATGACTTCAGGTACCATGTATAATCCTGAAATTTTTCGTATCTTTTGAATCTGTACGTAAAATGTACAGAAATTTTTTTATAACATCCCAATTGAATTTGAATGAATTTGTTTTGATAGCATCCAAAGATAGTTACATATATTTAATTTGAAGTTGGCTTACTGTAATTTTAAAAATTACATACATACTAGTATTTATGACTTAAATAAATATAAATATATGAACTTATGCCAGCCATGCACTACACAAGTTCAGTGCTCAAGTCTGGCAATGCGTAAACTAAGCTTGTGACACACACTATACAAGTAACCTGTGCAGTTTTTATTTTAAAGCTAAGGTGAAGAAGACAACATGTTCAAATACTGCTCTATTTTATTAATTGCTGTGGCAATTAAAAAAAACGAAAAGAAAGAAAAAAAACGCGGGTGTAGTGTAAAAAGTGGTACATGAATCGTGAAAAATTAGGACAGAAGAACTGAGAATCTGAGCGTTTGCAACATACTCTACACAAGTTGACTGTATAGTTTTCAAACTTGAGCAAATATTAAAATCGTTTTGATATTTACTAAGTTCACTACGTAAATAGTACAACCACCCCAATACACTACACAAACGCACAGTGGCAGACTTGTGCAGTGAATTTGTGTAGTGTATGGCTGACATTGCATGAACTCATTTTCATTACAATATTCATTAAATATGAAATAAAAATGTGATGTTGATAAACGTTAAACGTTAAAAATGGATTTTCAAACTTTTTCCAAAATGTATCTTTTTGTGAAAAAATGTATCTTTTTAGAAACTAAAATGCAACTTTCTCGAAATTTCACTGGCAACACTGCACTGAACATTCTGTTAAATACTCCTAAATCAAAGCACTTAACAACTTTTACATTGAAATTCACTGTTATTGACAGTATGTTATCAAAGAGAGTATTTAACAAATTCAGCAGTTATTAATTCAAATGGAAAAAAACTTGAACATCTTGTTTTGCCGGCTTTTGTTTTTACTTTTTGTGCATATGGGGAAATGTTTCTTTTCTTGTTTTTGTTTTTTTACTCTGTCGCATGAAGTAGAAAAACGAAACAACAATTTATGTGTTGGTGTTATTGTAATCTCATTGTTTTCTTTACAATTTTATTTTATTTATTTTTATTTTTTATTCTTTTCCACACATTCACAACATAATCAAGGCCTAACAATAGACCATAATCATGCATAATATAATAATGAAGTTGATATTAAGCAGCATTATGAAGGTTTTTGTGGTGGCACGAAACAAAATATGAAAAAAAAAAGAAACGATTGGTAAATGGAAACAATTATGAGGCAGCATTCAACAACCCATAGGCTACATCTACAGTGTAGATTCTACACTATTGAACAACACTCTATCATTTGATTTATTTAGAAATACATACTAGTAACCCGTCACACATCCTTAGAAAAAAAGTATAAAAATTTATCTCAGCAAAATTTGTTCAATAACAAATCGAACATTTGTTAAGACACAAATATTAACGCTTAAAAAACCAAGAACGAAATATGTACATATGTATATTGATGTAAATATGTACATATGTAAGTATGTACATACATACATACATACATATGTACGTATGCATCTATGTATGTACATATGTATGTACATATGGATTTAAAAATACAAGATACATATGTACACATGTAAGCAACTATTATTACATCCAAGGTCAATAGGAAAAACAACTGTTATCTCCACTGTTAGAGGGTCTGTTAGAGCAAAATTTAATTACAATAACATAACTGTTAAACTTTCCAATAACATAATGATGAAACACAATACGACTGTAACTTTTTTTTGCTTTGAAAAACTTCATACGATAGTGAAATATTTTGACAATTTATAAAGAAAACTAAAGGCTCAGTTAAGGCTCAGTTACCCGACTGTAATGTAAAGTAACAGCAACAGTAGGAAACAGCTGATCGATATTGTTATGTGAAAAGTAATGAAAATGATTATTGAGATGTAATGTAACGTAACCAACTTTTCATATAAAAATATCGATCAGCTGTTTCCTACGTTGCAGTTACATTACATTACGGTCGGGTAACTGAGCCTTTACCCGACCCATGACCCATTTGTGTTACCCAAAGGAGGAGCTAAGGAGTAGAGAAGATGTACTGAGAGATAAAAGAAGACAAGTGTTTTAGGGTTGAACTGGATGAAGAGAGGGAACAACCATCCGCATATTAATGAATGATTATGAGTTTCACGTCCATATTCGATATTTCCGAAATGTATCTTAAACACCTGATGCGACGGCGACGGCTTTCCAGAGCAGGATAGAATATTTTTAACCCGAATTTTTCAACATAAATACATCCACCGATCCAACCTCTCTTCTCCTCTCTTGGAGGAGTCCTCAGCATCATCAACTTCAGGGTTATAATTGACTTTGACATCTTCTTCCTTTGAATCTAAGCCCAGAAGAGTGTCTCCCATCTATTTGAACTCAGAAGCGTTTGATGTTCAACAATTATTCTGGGATTTTTGCGCCCCATTCAGGTGAAATTTAAACGCACCTGTCACTATGAGTTTGTGATTAAACTCGTTCTTTTCTAGTCACAATTCTTGAAAATGTCGACTATATTGTTTCATTTGGGTTTTAACTCGTGAGCTAATTGAATAATATATGGGAAAAGGTATAACTTATGTAACTTTCTTTGCAAGGACTGCCTGGATAGACGTCACCGCCCGCTGAAAACGTCAGTTGGCAGAAGTTTCACACTGCACAAGGATACACTGCATACACAAAAAAATTTTTCGGTTTTATTTTTATTGTTCGAACTTCATTTGTTTCTATATTTATGATTTAATTAGGCTAAAGTTTATACCGCTTTGACAGCCACATTACACGTGAGAATTTAATTTTAAGTTGGCTTACTGTAATTTTAAAAATTACATACATACTAGTATTTATGACTTAAATAAATATAAATATATGAACTTATGCCAGCCATGCACTACACAAGTTCAGTGCTCAAGTCTGGCAATGCGTAAACTAAGCTTGTGACACACACTATACAAGTAACCTGTGCAGTTTTTATTTTAAAGCTAAGGTGAAGAAGACAACATGTTCAAATACTGCTCTATTTTATTAATTGCTGTGGCAATTAAAAAAAACGAAAAGAAAGAAAAAAAACGCGGGTGTAGTGTAAAAAGTGGTACATGAATCGTGAAAAATTAGGACAGAAGAACTGAGAATCTGAGCGTTTGCAACATACTCTACACAAGTTGACTGTATAGTTTTCAAACTTGAGCAAATATTAAAATCGTTTTGATATTTACTAAGTTCACTACGTAAATAGTACAACCACCCCAATACACTACACAAACGCACAGTGGCAGACTTGTGCAGTGAATTTGTGTAGTGTATGGCTGACATTGCATGAACTCATTTTCATTACAATATTCATTAAATATGAAATAAAAATGTGATGTTGATAAACGTTAAACGTTAAAAATGGATTTTCAAACTTTTTCCAAAATGTATCTTTTTGTGAAAAAATGTATCTTTTTAGAAACTAAAATGCAACTTTCTCGAAATTTCACTGGCAACACTGCACTGAACATTCTGTTAAATACTCCTAAATCAAAGCACTTAACAACTTTTACATTGAAATTCACTGTTATTGACAGTATGTTATCAAAGAGAGTATTTAACAAATTCAGCAGTTATTAATTCAAATGGAAAAAAACTTGAACATCTTGTTTTGCCGGCTTTTGTTTTTACTTTTTGTGCATATGGGGAAATGTTTCTTTTCTTGTTTTTGTTTTTTTACTCTGTCGCATGAAGTAGAAAAACGAAACAACAATTTATGTGTTGGTGTTATTGTAATCTCATTGTTTTCTTTACAATTTTATTTTATTTATTTTTATTTTTTATTCTTTTCCACACATTCACAACATAATCAAGGCCTAACAATAGACCATAATCATGCATAATATAATAATGAAGTTGATATTAAGCAGCATTATGAAGGTTTTTGTGGTGGCACGAAACAAAATATGAAAAAAAAAAGAAACGATTGGTAAATGGAAACAATTATGAGGCAGCATTCAACAACCCATAGGCTACATCTACAGTGTAGATTCTACACTATTGAACAACACTCTATCATTTGATTTATTTAGAAATACATACTAGTAACCCGTCACACATCCTTAGAAAAAAAGTATAAAAATTTATCTCAGCAAAATTTGTTCAATAACAAATCGAACATTTGTTAAGACACAAATATTAACGCTTAAAAAACCAAGAACGAAATATGTACATATGTATATTGATGTAAATATGTACATATGTAAGTATGTACATACATACATACATACATATGTACGTATGCATCTATGTATGTACATATGTATGTACATATGGATTTAAAAATACAAGATACATATGTACACATGTAAGCAACTATTATTACATCCAAGGTCAATAGGAAAAACAACTGTTATCTCCACTGTTAGAGGGTCTGTTAGAGCAAAATTTAATTACAATAACATAACTGTTAAACTTTCCAATAACATAATGATGAAACACAATACGACTGTAACTTTTTTTTGCTTTGAAAAACTTCATACGATAGTGAAATATTTTGACAATTTATAAAGAAAACTAAAGGCTCAGTTAAGGCTCAGTTACCCGACTGTAATGTAAAGTAACAGCAACAGTAGGAAACAGCTGATCGATATTGTTATGTGAAAAGTAATGAAAATGATTATTGAGATGTAATGTAACGTAACCAACTTTTCATATAAAAATATCGATCAGCTGTTTCCTACGTTGCAGTTACATTACATTACGGTCGGGTAACTGAGCCTTTACCCGACCCATGACCCATTTGTGTTACCCAAAGGAGGAGCTAAGGAGTAGAGAAGATGTACTGAGAGATAAAAGAAGACAAGTGTTTTAGGGTTGAACTGGATGAAGAGAGGGAACAACCATCCGCATATTAATGAATGATTATGAGTTTCACGTCCATATTCGATATTTCCGAAATGTATCTTAAACACCTGATGCGACGGCGACGGCTTTCCAGAGCAGGATAGAATATTTTTAACCCGAATTTTTCAACATAAATACATCCACCGATCCAACCTCTCTTCTCCTCTCTTGGAGGAGTCCTCAGCATCATCAACTTCAGGGTTATAATTGACTTTGACATCTTCTTCCTTTGAATCTAAGCCCAGAAGAGTGTCTCCCATCTATTTGAACTCAGAAGCGTTTGATGTTCAACAATTATTCTGGGATTTTTGCGCCCCATTCAGGTGAAATTTAAACGCACCTGTCACTATGAGTTTGTGATTAAACTCGTTCTTTTCTAGTCACAATTCTTGAAAATGTCGACTATATTGTTTCATTTGGGTTTTAACTCGTGAGCTAATTGAATAATATATGGGAAAAGGTATAACTTATGTAACTTTCTTTGCAAGGACTGCCTGGATAGACGTCACCGCCCGCTGAAAACGTCAGTTGGCAGAAGTTTCACACTGCACAAGGATACACTGCATACACAAAAAAATTTTTCGGTTTTATTTTTATTGTTCGAACTTCATTTGTTTCTATATTTATGATTTAATTAGGCTAAAGTTTATACCGCTTTGACAGCCACATTACACGTGAGAATTATTAATGAACAAATAACACCAAAGTTAAATGTAAATATTCTGACGTACATTTAGCCGAACGGAACAACTAGCTGTTTTCGAAGGTCACTACACCTTCATCATCAGCTTTCAGCAAATTGTAATACGATTAATCAAAACAATTCACATATTCCATTTGCAATAAAAAACTGACATCACACTCAGTGGACCAAATAGAAAAGGAACGCTGATGATGAAGGTGCAGTGGCATTTGAAAACAGCTAGTTGTTCCGTTCTACTACGTGTTTGTCAAAATATTTACAATTAACTTTGGTGCTATTTGTTCATTAATAATTATCACATGTAATTTGGCCTTCAAAGAGGTACGAACTTTAGGCTAATCTAGTCATATACATAAAAAATTTATTCACTTATTAAATCATAACATTACTTATTCGCACAGAACGGTGTTTAGTCATTTAAAAAATGTATGTGCTTTTGTCTCTTGCAAACAATGATGGTGACAAAAACTTTTTGAATAATTATAGACTTACAACTTATTTTGTTGTAAGTTAAAAATCGTAGTAGCAAATATGGCTATTGCGCAATTTTTTAAGCTCAAACGAGCGTACGATATATATTTAGATATTTGTCATAAATTAAAATGAACATAAATCGACTTACTTTGTTATTCATGGGGGAGCTGCAGATATATGTATGTAACACTTTGACTATCATAACATGTGTTATAAAACACTCCTCCTGCTGAATATTGAATATGATTGTGTGTAATTGTTGTCCACAAACTCTAAAAAGATAAAAAAAATTAGCTTAGATTAGAAAGAATTTTTTTAAATGAGCTTAAGAGAAGCTACAAACTTTAACTATTAAAATAATCACCCTTATTCCAATTGCCGACATCGATGTCACTTTAACACAATACCAATAAATTGAGGCCTGTGTACCCGTTTTCGAAAACAACTGACTGCTGTTGACCGATTTATTCTATTTTCTAGACCTTAGGGAACGGAAATAGATTGTCAGTAGCACAAAATTGTTCTCGAGAACGAGTAAACAAGCCCCAATTTTTTGGTATTGTGTTAAAGTGACGTCGATGTCGACAACTGGATTAAGGGTGAATATATATGCCATTTTAAAGTTTTAACAATATTAGGTATTTTTAATCAGAAATAATTTCTTAATCAGGCTTGAGTTCAGTAATTTCAATTCTTATGAATGAAATATTTTTTTTTTTTATTAATTAATGTGAGTATCTAAAGAATAGAAGAAAAATTAAACTAGACACTATTAGCTGGGGGAAATACCGATATTTTTCTGTGCAGCCACGCACTTCATCAGCACCCATGTCTATCTACTGGGGTAGAGATTATTATTAACATCAGCTATTAAACTTAAATTTCTATGAAATGGAATATGAGAATTGATTGTGTATACAATTATTGATTTGCCTTTGGCAAACACATTTGTAAGTATCACTATTCATTTTCTGTTTTTCCATTTTCTATTTAGGTTAGCACGAAGTTATATCACTCTACCTATGTATGTTTAACTATTCTTACTTATCTTTTACGATCATCACATTAATTATTCCTTACTTATTCGATGCACCATCGGTACATACATATAAGTATTATTGTAAGGAATAATTAATGTGATGATCGTAAAAGATAAGTAAGAATAGTTAAACTCTGCTCTCCTGCGTCAGTATTCTGTAGCAGAATCATTGGCGAAAAGTAAAATAACTAATAAAATGGCTACTAAGCTACACAGCTTCAAAAATTTAATGCACCTCATTGACACCAGAGGCGCTGCAAAAGAGCAGTTGTAAAATAATGAAGTTTTCATCTATCTCTTCCTTCACCACCTGTCTGCTCTATCACTATTCCCTCCAGAGAAACAAGCCGCTTAAAAAAGTCAGCGGCGGCGGCTTATAAGCCGGCTGACATTGACAGCCGCTGGTTTTTATTTTGATAAGATTTTTTTCAACATATTTCTATAAAAAAAATTCATAATTTGTATGATGTGGTAAAAATTTGCCACTACAAAAACAATTAGCCGTCTGCAATTTTGAGCCGAGGATTGCCATATGCATCGGCGGCGGCTTGAAGTCACGTTGAAAGTCGGCGGCGGCTCTTGAGCCGATCGGCTTGTTTCTCTGATCCCTTCCCTATCACCCTCTCTAACTATTTCTCTTCCAACTCACAGGTAGCACAAAGGGATCATTGTATTGAAACCAAGTGTCCTGGACTCTAAATTCCAGCCATCCTTACCAGCAATCTGCTAGCCTACATTTTGAAAATCTGAAAAAATTTGTTGTGATTTTTTTTTTTGCTTTTGAAAACTTCATACGATACTGAAATATTTTGACAACTTATGAAGAAAACTTAGTCCCGGTTCACACGTTTCAAATATTGTTGCTTAACTCATAATTCAGCTGTAAGAAAGACGGAGGACCACACAAATACAAATATCTCTTTTTTTCTTACAGCTGACTTACGAGTTGATCAACAAAAGTTTGAAGTGTGTGAACCGGCACTAAATATTCACAAAATATATCTGTCGGAAGGAAGGTGGAAATGTGTATGTTTTTAATTTTTATGCAATATATGTATGATATGGAATTAAAATCCATGTGCACGAAATATTATATTCGGAAATTTTCACCTGTTCTAAACACTAATTAAAATAAGAAAAAATTAAACATTTAAAAAACCCCCCAATATATATATACAGTGGAATCTCCCTTATCGGACACTTCCTATAGGCGGACACCCCCTTTAGACGGACACTTTTGAGAGGTCCCGGCATTTAAATGTTTAGTTTTCTCTTGACCGGACAGTCCCCTTGTACGGACACATTTCAATGGTCCCTTCAGTGTCCGCTGAAGAGAGATTCCACTGTATAGATAAGATGTGATATCTTCTAAGCGGGTGGACCGATTTTCATAAAACCATCTCGATCAAGTCACCTTTAAAAACAATTAAATCAAAATCTGTTCAGCCGTTTGGTCTGTACGTGGACTAGGATAGACACACAGGTACAAACTTCTTATAACTATAACACCCCTTGTTTTTGGTGGGGGATTAAAAAAATTAAAAATTTTCAATTTAGCACCCCCATAACTCGACAAATATAGATTATACAAAAAATATTTCGCACGCCCACTCATATCTACTACAAGTATAGTTATGCCAAATATCAAGAAATTCCGACAAACAAAATGTTTGCCTTGTCCTATGGGCCTTTTCGTAAATGCATCACTGCGCTGCAAATAAATATCATATGTGGGTTAAAAACACGGCTGCTACTCAACAAGATTATCAGCGAACTTGTGTATTGCATTCGAAATAAAAGTTTGCTCTTATGATGCAGAGCAGTGATGCGTTTACGAACAGGCCATATTACTTCTCTTTAAAAAAAATTCCAGTAATTTCTTCAGAGAACCTGAAGTTCTTGCTACAAACATTCTATTTTTAATTTATGTGATTATTAATGATTAAAATTCCTTAATATTTATGCTGTCCAAATACCAATTATCTTATTTCTTATTCTTGGCCTACTATTTGCTATTTTCCCCATCTTCCATATCTACTTATGTATGTATATAATTTAGACTTTTAGGAGTTTAGCCATTCGTATGAATGTTTGTCGAGTCGTAA
Source organism: Tachina lurida (assembly GCA_944452675.1). NCBI lineage: Eukaryota > Metazoa > Arthropoda > Insecta > Diptera > Tachinidae > Tachina > Tachina lurida. The sequence goes on along the minus strand of OX101754.1, from coordinate 9,546,933 downwards.
CTTTATTTCAGCTCATTTCCCTGCTCAATCTTTCGTTAATGCCAAACTTTTTTTAATTATTCTGCTGCATTAATTCCGTATTTATATTCATGATTAGACTAATACTGTGTTGCCACCGCACACAAACACATCAGTTAAGTATTAACATTAATGTTACACATACATGCTTATGTATATATTGTATGTATGTATGGATGTATGTATGTGTGTATGTAATATATCACAAAAAACATTTGCTCAGAACACTACTTCCTTTTCCTTTAATTTTCCCAAACAAATAGGGAATGAAGTTTTTTTTTCTTGTTTTTTTCTTTCTACTCATATATTCTTGTTAAATCATTGCGACTGTTTTAGGCTTAATTTCACCGACATTTCGACACATCAAGCAGCACACGAGCACATTTATTTGTACACATATTCCTTTAAATGCTTAAAGCTGGTTAAGCTGGCTTGTCTTGAAAGCTTAAAGGCAGGAACGAATATAATATGTTGATATGTTTGCTGCGTGTGTTTGTCATCAGTGAGTTCTTCTCGTTCGCTTCGTGTGTTTGCGCATTCATTTGTAATCGGGCGTTAATTACTAAACATTAACGCCAGGATATGTTTAAGAATATGCTTAAGGATATGTCAATGTTTTGAGTATCACAATAACGTAACAACAACAACAAAAACATCCGTTTCAAATAAATTTTTAATTTTTTTAATTTAGCATTCTGATGATACGAGTAGGCAGGGTAATTAAAAGGCTTAAGGACAAGAACGCATACATATATGTATATTATATACATATGGATGTACATACACCTGCATGGATACAACTCTCATTTACTTCAATAATGTCATAACTCCAAAAAAAAACTAGTTTGAAAGAAAACGAGTAAAACGTTAAATATCAGAGAATGACAATAAGTACTCAAAAAAAATATATACAGTCGAACTTCCATAACTCGAGTCACCATTATCCCAAAAAAAAAAAACTTCGACTTACGGAGACTTCGAGTTACAGAATTGTATGTGATTTGTTCTTTCAACGCTACTGCCAACCAAACTAGTTCGAGTTATGGAAGTTCGACTGTATATAAAGTAACAAATCCTAATTTTAGCGACTGCGTATACTCACATATTTTCTCTCAATCAACTGCAACTATAGCCGATTCCAACATAAAAGAGTATATCTACTTCTAACTAAAATATGCTACAACTACAAATAAAAAGGTGCAAGCGCACTGACTCTCTCTCTCTCTCTTATACTTATAGCCAGAGTATGCTTATACTCACAGTAGGGATATTTACTTGGACAAAACAAATATACGTATGATACTCGGGATATTTATTCATCACTCGCCACCGTATACATACATACAATTGTGTATATAAAATGGAGCGGAAAATGTATGGGTGTTTGAAAACATCCCAACGGGAAAAATAAGTAGTAAAGATGTCTTCTAGAAGGCCTATGTACCCTTTATTTGGGATGCACAGGCATGATCGGTCCATTCCACACTCGTATCCTTTTTACACGCGTTGTCATTCCGGTGTAGATCTTCCGCTTTCGCTTCTTTCGCCAGCGATTTTGGAAGATCTTCAAATTAAAGGATTTTGCTTTTGCTTTGGTAAAAAAAACCACACCTCCCTTCTCATAGACGGGAATGTGGTAGGTGTATCTTATCTTTTATGCGAAATAGTCCAGTTTAGCAGTTGGATAAAAATAGTAATTGAATACAAAATGCCTAAGTCCCAGTTCACACTAGTTCAAGTCTTATTGCTCAACTTATCACTTTTTCTTCTTTGAACTTTCATCGGCGTCCACACGATTCAAGTCTTATTTTTCAGCCTATATTTTTTATGCATGTGCTTTTTTAACATTACGAATGGGAAAGTAAAACGTATTGACAGTACATGAAGCTGAGTACTCGTTTCTTTTCCCCTCATCTCTCTCTCTCTCCTACATACTAATCAGTTTAGCAATAAGTCTTGCATTGTGTAAACTAGGACTTAAAAAGGTCTGATGTAAGAGGGTCCTCTGAGTTTTACCGCTGGCATGCTTTAAGTGTGTGTGTAAATAAAATAGCCCTGTATATACGTGTGTGTAGCCGATTAATACTCAGAGTATTTTTATAGTCATGAGTATAATTGTAGCTCATACACTTTATAAATTTAAGGTATACAAGTTTATGCTGCCTAATTTAAAAAATGTGTATGAACATAGTTCTTGGTTGTTTATAGTTATACGTATTCGGTTTAAAGTTAATTCGTGAGTTAGAGTATGAGAATTTTTTTTTATTTTTAGCTGTAGGCATTCATACTTGTTTGACGGCCAATACTAAAAGAGTACTTAAAACGATACTTTTGTCATTCTCTGATAGATATGCCTGACCACTGTGTATCAGGATTTTCTTGCAAAAAGCGACAATATCTAAATTGTATTACGATATGTTTAAATTTTCCTTCTCATTTGTAAATAATTTTTGATTTGTTATGCCAACTACTGCTTTAGACTCAAAAACTGTTTGACATGCAGTGTCATTGAAGTTGATTCATATAAATCAATATAAATCAATCTCAGCCATACTTTATTTCCAATTGCACGAAAAATATGCAAACAGTGCAAAAAAATAAAATATTGTTTTACACACTCGTTTGGTTAGAACATAAATTTTATGGCCAAAGATATACCACACACATACATATATGTAAATATTTATGGCAACTTCTCTCTATAAATCATCATAATGAAAAGTTTCTCTTATGTTCTTTATTATTACTTTGATTTAAACTAAATCCATTTGTTATTGTAATATTATGGCAGAAGAAGTTTTTCATGTCTTTGAAAAGCAGCAGAGGTAAGAAAAATCTAAAATTTGTGTAGTGCTTTTCTAACACCATAATTTATGAAAATTTTTTTTAAAGACTTAAAAAAATACATTAAAGAGCTTAAAAGTTTAAGTGCAGGAGAGTTACTTGAAAAGCTGAGGTTGTAATACTTTATAAATTTTGCCAAGCTAAAATTTACACTCAAAGATAAATGATAGTAAAAAGTTACAAGCAAAGGCAGCTGAACGTCTGCGAATTATTTTACAGGTTGCTTGGAAAAAGGATTCAAAGTACGGTCTATAAAAATTTTAAATCGCTTCTACTGAACCGACTCTTATAAAGCTTTAATTTTATATTTTTAGTGTAGTTTTCTCGAAGCCTTTCTCTCACTCAAAAATGCAGTAGTACAGTAAAATGGTTACTAATTCTGATTTATGGCTGCTATTAACGCGAGAGACGAAATATCCGGCTTTTATACTTAATTTTTTTCTGTTAATGTAAAACCATTTTTATTTCCCTTTAAAATTGTACAACAATTTGTAGCGCCAAATCCTTGTAACTAATTTAAACAATTCACACGAAATTCCCATTTAAGTTCAGCACAATTTGTTAGCAGAGTTTTATACTCTTTTATTGATTACTTAGCTAAATGTTTAGTTTACGCACTTCCAATACAACATGATGTTGTTGTCGTTATTTAAAAAGGATGAAAAAAAAACTAATAAATTTACACAAGTTTATTTAGCGAGTTTCCTCAACGTGCTTGGCTTGTCGAAACCAGGCCAAATGAAGAAAAAAAAAAAAATGGAAAAAACAATCCTTGGAGTCTAATCAACAGTTAATTAATTGGCACGTATTCCTTAAGTAAACAACAAACTTTTTGTTTAAAAATGTTTTAAATTTTTTTTTGGCAAATAACTGAACTCTCATCTAGCAGCACTTGTTCTGAAATACAAATGAAATTATTAAACCTGATTGTGTGTGTGTGTGTGTTCAATTGCTGTTTAGTAAATTTACACGACACGTTAATAATAAATATAAGAAAATTAACACACAAAATATCCTTATTATCCTTTTTCAACATTAACCTTTTAAATGGTCAAGCCATTAAAACAATGTTTCAAAACAATGTATGTATTAAAAAAAGGCCAAAAAAATATTTGAAAAAGGACAACCAAATCTCCCCCTAAACTCCGGTCTTAGGCCGACAAAAATAAAAAAAAACTCCTACGAAATCCTTAAAATTAATCGATATTCGTAATTCGAAAAAGGACTAAATGCCTTAAACCATGTACACACATCCATACCCACCTCCAGGTCTTATAAATATTTACTAAAAGCTTGAGCATAAAGTTATTTTTGTATAAAAATTTTTTCCAAAACTTTAAAGTGCGTTGTAGGCCTCCATTAAACTCTTGGTATAAAATGCATGCGAAAAAAGGAAACCAAACCAACCAAAAAGCACATCCCACCTCCCCGCACACAAAAATCTATACAAAAGCCTTAACATTCTACATACGGACATATTTAAAATTCCATTGAATACTCAGTTGTAGCGTACCGTACGGCAAGAAAATAACTTTAACCTAAAGCTCACAAAGGGAAATCCTTAGGCAAGGAGTTTCAAGGAATGCTAAACTAAAACATTTTTTTATACCCTGCAGTACATGTAAATGAAATGGTGACATGGAAAGCTAGCGCTTTACAATAAAAGGATATCTTTAGAAAGGGTTGTCATTGCCTTATTTATAAAAAGAGGACAGCAGAGGGGAAAAACCAGGATGTAAAAGCGAAACAAATGTCCTTAAAAAGTAGGACTTTGCCGGGCGCTAATTTTTTCCGAGGACAGAGAACCCAAAAAGAGGACAGTGTCCGGGAAAAAGAGAACGGATAACAACCCTATCTTAAGATAACCTATAAATAAATTATGATTTCATTTATAAAGAAAAAAATTATTGGAAAAAACAATTTTTTTAAACAAAATTTATCGATAGGAAAATTAAAAAAAAAATTATTTACATTTTTTTTTTTCAAAAAAAAAAAAAAAAAATTCGATCACAAAATGTTTTTAAAGAAAATTTATCGATAACAAAATTTTTCCAAAATTTTATCGGTTACAAAGTTTTCAAGCAAACTTTATCGTTAACAAAATTTTTTAAAGAACATTTAACGATAACATTTTTGCTAAAGAAAATTTATGGATAACGAAATTTAAACAAAATTCATCGACAACAAAAAAGTTTAAAGAAAATTTATCGATAACAAAAATTTTTAAAAGAAAATTTATCAACAATATTTTTTCAAAGAAAATTTATCATAACAAAATAAGAAAAAAATCATCGATAAGAAATTTTTGCAAGGAAAATTCATTGATAACAAAAATTGATCGATAACAAATTTGTTCAAAGAAAATTTATCGATAGAAAAAATTTGTAAAAAAAAATTATCGATAAAATTGTTTCATAGAAAATTTATCGATAACAAAATTTTTTGAAAGAATATTTATCGATCAAAAAAATTTTCAAACGAAACTTATCGATAGCAATTTTATACAGAAATTTTATCGATAGCACAATTTCTTCAAAGAAACTTTAACCATAATAAAATAATTTCTAAGAAAATTAGTCGATAGTGAAATTTGTTTTAAGAAAATTTATTGATAACAAAATTTTTTGAAATAAAATTTATCAATAACAAAAATTTTTCAAACAAAATTTGTCGATAACAAATTTTTTTCCAAACAAAATTTATCGATAACGAAATTTTTTCAAAGAAATATAATCCATAGAAAATTTTTTTCAATAAAAATTTATTTAACAAAAATTTATCTATAACATATTAAAAACAAATTATCGATAAAAAATTTTTCAAAATAAAATTTGTCGTTAAAATTTTTATACTAAATAAGCCATGAACACGTTAACAATATGTTTCTGGAACGCAAACGGCATTCGACAACATAAAAATGAACTTGAGCACTTCCTCACGGAAAAAAATATTGATATAATGTTAGTATCTGAGACTCATTTGACTTCGAGAAGTCTTTTTAAAATTTATGGCTACACTATATATGATACAAAGGACCCTAGAGGAAGGGCTTGCGGTGGATCAGCAATTCTAATAAAGTCAAGACTCAAGCACTATGTTCTTGATAACATTTGTGAAGAATACCTACAAGCAACAAATATTGGCATTGAAAGTTTTTGTTCAAATTTCGTTATATCATCAATTTACTCCCCTCCCAGATTTTCAATCACTGAGAATCAATATGAGGATTTCTACAAATCTCTTGGACCTTGTTTTGTAGCAGCTGGAGACTACAATGCGAAACATACGTTCTGGGGTTCGCGCCTTGTTACACCCAGAGGTCGAGCATTGTTCAACACTATTTCAAAAATGGGCTTGGATGTCATTTCGAGTGGGGAGCCCACTTATTGGCCTACTGACATACAAAAAATTCCGGACGTTATAGATTTTGGCGTCATAAAAAATATCTCTAGGGATTTAATTCAAGTTCAAGCTTCTCTTGATCTCTCGTCCGATCACTCCCCGACGATCATCACAATTTGTAGCCCATTAAGAAGTAACTTACCTGACCCATATGTGAAGATGATCAATCGTGTAAATTGGCTGGGGTTCAAAAAATATCTCAGCAGTCATTGTACGGAAAACATTACGCTTAGAACACCCGATGATATTGAATCGAACATTGCCAATCTCAGCGAGAATATTAAACAGGCTGCTGAACATGCCACTATCTCCCATCCGCAGATTGGGTTTAATAAAATTTATTCTACAGACATTGAACGTCTCGTACGTGAAAAAAGAAGGGCTAGAAGGGAATGGCAACAGCACAGATCACCACAAAATAAAATCAGATTTAAAGAGTGCACTAAACGACTCCAAGAGTTGCTTGCATCTGAAAAAATTGCATCTCTTAAAAATTATCTGGAGGGTCTTGATGTTACACCGGCGTCTAATTACTCCTTGTGGCGCGCTGCCAGAAAGCTTAAAACACCCGTTGAGTATAAGCCACCTCTACGCACATCTACCGGAGGTTGGGCAAGAAGCGATACTGAAAAAGGTAAAATATTTGCTGAGCACTTAAAATCCGTTTTTACGCCAAATATATGTACTGGTGTTGCTGATTTGCCGAATATAGTCGCTCTACCCCCTCAACACATAAAGTTTAAGACGCGTGATTTACAAAAATTAATTGCCGAACTCAACCCGAAGAAAGCTCCGGGTATTGATGGAATTAGTAATCAGATGCTGATGAACTTGCCTCGTATTGCAATGAGAAACCTGTTATTCATATTTAATGCTATCTTACGACTGGAGTATTATCCACACAACTGGAAACTTGCCAAGGTTAAAATGATTCCAAAGCCGGGCAAAGATATAACAAAGGCTGAGTCATATAGGCCAATAAGTCTACTATCTACAATGTCAAAGCTTTTCGAAAAATTGCTCAAAACAAAATTGTCCCCAATTCTAATTAGTAGTGGGTGCATACCAGACCATCAATTTGGTTTTAGAAGTCAGCATAGCACCATTGAACAAACTCACAGATTAGTTCAATTTATAAGAAGAACTTTTGAGGGAAAAAAGTATTGTTCTGCGCTGTTTATTGACGTTTCCCAGGCATTTGATAAAGTGTGGCATGAAGGCGTTATTTTAAAATTGAAGACTTACTTACCAATAAACATTTTAAATCTTTTGGAAAGTTACATTATTTCCCGTAAGTTCACTGTTGCGGAAGGAGACTTTACAAGTAGGCCTGAAACAATTTCATCTGGTGTGCCACAGGGGAGTATACTGGGACCAGTTTTATATTTAATTTATACTTGTGATATGCCTGTGAGCAGTAGTATCCATACTTCCACATTTGCCGACGATACAGCCTGCCTTAGTATGCATGAAAACCCTGATGAGGCATCCCGCAAACTCCAGGAACACATTAGCCAGATGGAGCTTTGGTTAAACTTATGGAGAATCAAGGTAAATGAACAAAAGTGTGTTCAAGTAACATTTACTTTACGAAGAGATACTTGTTCCCCCATTCGGATTAACAATCAAGTTGTTTCTCAACATTCACATGTGAAATATCTTGGTATACACCTTGATCGACGACTTACATGGAAACACCACATTGATTCTAAGTTAACTCAAATGAAACTTAAACTAACTCAGGTACATTGGCTGATTGGTCGAAATTCAACACTTAGCCTAGACTGTAAACTTTTAATATACAAGTCGCTTTTAAAGCCAATATGGTGCTACGGAATTCAACTATGGGGCACTGCTTCAGCTTCAAATGTAGAGAAAATTCAACGCAGGCAAAATAAAATTTTACGCATGATAACATCGGCTCCATGGTACATCAAAAATTCAAATATACATCGTGATTTGAATATGCCACTAGTGACTGAAGAAATTGCAAAATACGCTGACAAATATTTAACAAAACTCGAGTCACATCCTAATCCGCTTGCCCGTAATATTTTGAACTTTACTGGACACATCCGCCTAAAAAAGAGGGACACAATGGCTCTTATTCACAGCACTCCAGATGGGACTTCTTGAAAATACTTTTATTTTTTTTTCCTTTTGATTGTCACTACTTACATATGTATTATATATAACTACTACTAAGCTTATGTCCGACATTGGTCGGGCCTAATTATATTTTTTAGATTTAAGATTTGAATACTTATTGTTAGTTCATATATGAAGATACAATAAATAAAAATTCATGCATAAAAAAGAAAAAAAAAAAGTTAAAATTTTTTTTCAAAAAAATTTATCGATGACAAATTTTTTCCAAAGAAAATTTATCGATAACAAAATTTTGTCTAAATAAATTTATCGATAGTTAAATTTTTTACATAAAATTCATCCAAAGAAAATTATCGATAGCAAACATTTTTCAAAGGAATTTTATCGATAACAGAATTTTTTCAAAGAAAATGAATCGATAAGAAAATTTTTTAAACAACAGTTACCGATAATAAATTTTTTTCGATGAAAATTTATTCATATCAAAATGTTTTTCAAACAAGCTTATCGATAACAAAATTTTTTCCAATAAAATATATTGCGATAGCAAAATTTGTTCAAAGAAAATTTATCGATAGGAAAATTTGTTCCAAATAAAATGTATCGATAAAAAATGTTTCAAAGAAAATTGATCCAAAAGATATTTGTTATCGCAAAATTTAAAGAAAAAATTCTTTTTCAAAGAAATTTTATTAATAACAAAATTAAAAACAAATTTTACGGTAACAAAACATTTCTAAAGAAAGTGTATCGATAGTAAAATTTTTTCAAAGAAAATTTATCGACATCAAAAGTTTTTCACTGAGAATGTATTGACAGCAAAATCTTTTGAAAGAAAATTTATCGATAACAAAATTTTTTTCATAGAAAGTTTATCGATAACAAAATTGTTTAATGAAAATTTATCGATTGAAAAATGTTTTTAATGAAAATTTATCGATTGAAAAAGTTTTTTCAAAGAAAATTCATTGATAGTAAAATTTTTTTAAAGAAAATTTATCAATAACAAAATTTTTGTAAGAAAAATTTATAGATAACAAAAATTTTCAAAAGAATATTCATCGATAGCAAAATTTTTTATGAAAAATTTATCGATAACAAAATTTTTTCAAAGAGTATTTATCGATAACAAAATTTTTTTAATGAAAATTATCGATAAAATTATTTTCAAAGAAAATGTATCTCTAACAAAAATTTGTGCAAAGTAAATTTATCGATAACAAAATTTGTTCAAAGAAATTTTATTAATAACAAAATTAAAAAAAAATTTACGGTAACAAAACTTTTCTAAAGTGAATTGGTAGTAGAATTTTTTCAAAGAAAATTTATCGACACCAAAAAATTTTCACTGAGAATGTATTGATAGCAAAATTTTTACAAATAATATTTATCGATAACAAAACTTTTTCATAAAAAGTTAATCGATAACAAAATTTGTTTAATGAAAATTTATTGATTGAAAAATTAAAAAAAAAAAATTATCGATAGAAAATTTTTTGTAAAGAAAATTTATCGATAACAAACATTTTTCAAAAGAAAATTCATAGATAACAAATTTTTTTCAAAGAAAATTCGTCAATAACAAAATTATTTCAAAGAAAATTTATCAATAACAAAATTTTCTGATAGAAAGTTTATCGATAACAAAATTTGTTTAATGAAAATTTATGGATTGAAAAATTTTGTAATGAAAATTGATCGATTGAAAATGTTTTTTTAAAGAAAATTCATGGATTGCAAAATTTTTTTAAAGAAAATTTATCGATAACAAAATTTTTTCAAGAAACATTTATCGCTAACAAAATATTTTCAAAGATTTATCAATAGCAAAATTTTTTTAATAAAGATTTATCGATAAAAAATTTTTCAAAGAAAATTTATCGATAACAATATTTTTTTTTATAAAAATTTATCGATAAAAATTTTTTCAAAGAAAATTTATCGCTAACAAAAATTTTTTCAAAGTAAATTTATCGATAACAAAATTGTTTCAAAGAAATTTTATCGATAATTAAAAAAAAAAATCGATAAAATTATTTTAAAGAAAATTTATAGATAAAAATTTTTTAAAAAAAAATTACCAAATAAAATTTTTTTTTTAAATTGTTTGGATAACAAAATGTTATTACACAAAATTTGTTTGAGAAAACTAAATTTTTGTAAGGAATATGTGTGACAGGAATTAACTATGGAACTTATTTATCGTTGCATACATTGTCTTCTTATGGAATTTCGTAAACAATTTATCGCATCTTATTGTTGACGAACTTTTCAACTTTCATAAACTATTTTTTATGCAAAAGTAGCACACAAAAGGATCAAAACTTAAGTTAAATATGGGATAAATGAGAAGTAGATGCGTATTAAGTAAGCATCCTTTGGGGAGAAAAGGTTTGTTTGGCTGGTGCGAAGGAATTAAGGAGAAAAGTACATGGGGACAGACTTCTGTTGTTTGCATTAAAACAACCCTTGTTGTTTATTGCTTTGGAATATAGAAAAAAAAATCCTCTTCCTGAATACTCCTCTGAAGAAGTCAGCAGTTAGCTACCTTTGCTACGTTTATTTTTGTTTGTTGTTCGATTAGAAAATGAAACGTGGGGGGAATAAGAGGCCTGAGGGGTTATGAATTTCTTAGTCTATACACGTTTTCCTTATGATTTTTAAGCATATTTTTTTTTGGAGGAAAAAATACTTTGTGTGACTTTTGTTTGGGAGCTAAAGAAAAATAAATAAATTTATAAATTTAACACATGATTCGTGCGTGCGTGCGTGCGTGCGTTCATGTGGCTGTGGGTGCTTAAATACAACTTTAACTTCCGTTTAAGAGTTTTTCTTTTAATATCGTTAGCAAAAAAGAAAACTATGTTCTTTGTTGGTTGGTGAAATAAAATAATAATAAAATCTTTTCCTTTAAGAATGGAGGAAGCACTAAAATCTAAAATGCAAATCAGTCATGCATAAAAATAGAAAATTATGTTGTCACTTTAAGAAAACTAAAACACTTACGAGAGGAAAAGTGTAAAGTCATTCCTACAAATACGAGCGAGTATGTATAAAATATATAAAAAAAAAGGTTAGACCAATAAAAATTTATTGTTTCACATTTATTTTTGTTGAATTTTCGGTCCCACGTGCCATATCACCGGTTTGTGTTTGCCCTCTTTTGCATTTGGAATTTAAATCCCTTCTTATTTATTTCCATTTCCTTTAAGACATGACCTTCCTCCTCCTCCTCTTACTCGCTTGCAATTTAAATAAGGAAACACCAGCACAAAAAGTAACACCAAAAGAAAACAAAAATCACTTTAAATTGTTAAATATACAAGAAATTTTACTCTACAGAAATTGTTGGGAGGAGGCGTGTGTGAGTCTCACAAATCAAATTGATTGTTGAACACACTCGACCAAACAAACAATTCCGCTTCAGCCCAAATAAGTGAATGAAGGAAAAAAAATGACTTTCTGACTGACTTGTCGGTGTTGTGTGTAATTTTTCTATTTTTTTTTTTTTTGTGTCATGTCATCAACTAAACAAAAGTCCAGGGGTAAATAAGAAAATACGAAAATTGTTTATTTGCCAGGCAGCACAAAAACCAAAAAAAAAAAAAAAAAAAATGGTAAGAAAGAACTTTTTATCAGCAAAAGGAAATTGCTGATATCTGAGAATTAATACAAGAAATATTTACAAAAGTTTTTGTGTAATTGGAGCAAAAGCCAAGTAAAGAAATAATAATTAACAATTTGTGCGTGTTACTCTTAAATATTTGCAAAATGCTGAGCAAGGATCAAACTTAAAGGATAAGCATAAGGATAAAATTTAAGGACATACGAGTGCATTGGCAAAAGCCAAAAGCTCTGTCGCGCGCAAGCAAAAAAATTTACAAAGAAGTTTTAAAAACTAAATTAAACAAATAATCAGTAAAATAAGAAGAAAATATTTCTTTTTCGGAAAGCTTTAAACTGATATATATATTGGAGAAGAAAAATTCGATAAATTTACTACACGCTTGACAAGTTAGCTGCAAATTCTCTGCAGCAAATTATCGATAAATTTCCTGTAAGACAAATATTTTGAGAATAACTTTTCTATAAAAAGGAGACAATAGTATACCCCCCTTCTATTTCATATCACATATCTTATCATATACTCGTAGATTACACGAAAGAGAAAAGTTCTTGCCAACTTTTCAAGAGAGCAGAAAAGTCATCGATCAACTTAAAAAAAATGGAGTTATCAATTCTCTTTAGAAAAAGGAATTTAGTTGACTTTTTTTTAGAAAAAAAATTTATAAACGCGCAAACTTTTTATAGAGAAACCAGCTGTTAATAATTTTTTTTATGGAATTTTATCTTAAAAAGCAGTCATAAGCAGAAAAGTTATCGAGAAGTTCTTTGTATGATACAAAAATTATCGATAGCTCCCTCAAAACAAACGAATAATTTCCCTATATATATATATAAAAAGAGAAAAAAGACAAATAATTTATAAGGAAATGCTAAAGCTTTTTGATAGGGAATTATAAAATTAAAGTTATCCATAACTTTTTTATAAAAAATAAATTTTTTAATAAAAATATAAATGTTAACAATATTTTTTGCCGTAAAAAATCCAAAATTTATAGATAACTTGTTCATCACAATTTTATATTTTTGATGTTTCATCAAAAAAAATTTCTATAAAAAATTCAACAAAAAAAATCAAGTTGTCGCTAAAGTTTTCACAAAAATTAGAATTTATAAATATATTTTTAATAAAAATGTTAAAGGTTGCAGTCAATTTATTTAAAAAAATAAACTTATCAACAATTTTTGGTAAAAACCTCAAAGTTAAAGATAAATTTTGTATAAAAAATGATGGTTATCGAATATTTTTTTTTTAACACAAGTATGTTTCAAAAATAAAGTTTTCGAGAAGTTTTTGTTCAAAAATTCATTTAAAATAATTAATTTTAATAAATTCATTTTAAATAAAATTGGATAAATTTTTCTTAGAAAAGAAATATTTTTTCATACAAAATGTTAAAGTTATCGATAACTTTTCCATATAAAATTAAAGTTATCATTGATTTAAGCGAGTTATCATTATCGATTTTCGGAAGAAGGGAATAGAATATTTTTTTTAACAAAAGTATGATTTAAAAATAAAGCTGTCGAGAAGTTTCTGTTAAAAAATTCATTTAACGAATTTTTTTAAAATTCGATAAATTTTTTTAAAACTCGATAAATTTTTTTAGAAAGCAATGTATGTAAGGCTTTTTTTTTTTAAATTTAAATTTATCGATAGCTTTTCCATATAAAATTAAATTAATCGATGAAATAAATGGCACCTTGCAATTTTTTTCCTACAGAAAATTAAAAAAAAAATATGTTATCAAAATAACAAACTATCGAAAATTTTTTTTGTAAAAAACTCATATGTACAATTTTCTAATAATGCAAAGTTATCGATAAACCTTTCATAAAAAATTTCAAGTTAAACGTAAATTATCGATGATTTAAAAAATTCAAGTTATCGATAACTTTTCCCATATAAAATTTAATTTATCGATCATTCAAAAGAACTATCCCGGCCCGGCCGAAAGGAAGCACAGCTGAATGCTACCGCGCGCGTCCTCAGGTTGCGGATAGTGGAAAGCTCCGTATATGCGGACTAACTGCTAAAATAGTCGCGGAGAATCAGCGGTTCCGAGTGGAGAGTCTCAGAGGCTATTGCCAGAGACACTGTTCCCCATGTTACAGGCGGCTAAAAGCGGTCGTCGGATCTTGCAACAAGTGGCTCTATACAAACGTGATATAAAGGGTCTAAGCCATCCCGATTGGAGGCCATGCTGGCAGCTCCAGTTCCAGGATCGGCTGCGGTAGCCCAATCAGCTGCTCATCTTAAACCACCTGATTACCGAAACCTCACAAAAAAAGGGCCTATTACTTGTTATAGGAACTAAAGGATCTAATATATATATATATATAATATATATATATAATTATCGATTTACGAAATAAGAGAACCTTCACATTTTTTATGGATAATTAAAAAAATTATGTAATCGATAAGTTGTTCATTTAAAAATCGCAACTATCGAATATTTTTTTAATAACCCAGATACAATTTTCTACTAATTCAAAGTTATCGACAATATTTTCATAAAAAATTTTAAGTTGAAAAATTTCCATAAGAATTTTTGGTTTTTAGAAAAATTTAAATTAGTTTTTTTATAAAAAGTTAAGATTTTTTGTTTTTTAGAAAATTATAAAAGATGTGGTTGGATTTTTATTTATAGAAAAGAAATAAAAAGTTTGACATAGAAGGGTTATAGATAACTTGTTCATATAAAACTAAAGTTATCGATAATTTTTAATACAAAAAATTTCGATTAGATAGATTCAAGATATCGATTCATATTTAAGTTATCGATAACTATTTCGTAAGAATTTTAGTTTCTAAAAAAATTTGTTTTCATTAAAAAAATTTAACTTTTCTCTATTTTTTTAGGGAAATATAAAATATGTGGATGGGTTGTGGATAACTTTTTCACATAAAGCTGAAGTTATAGAAAATTTTTGATAAAATAATTTAAACTATCGATAACAGTTCAATAAGAAATTCGATAAATGTTCTGTAAGAATTTGAAATTTATCGATAACTTTTCACGGTAAATACTTTGTCAATAACTTTTTTTTTTCATAAAAAGGAAAGTTAACGGAGATTTTTTAAAAAAATCTAAAGTAAACAACAATTTGCTGTGTATTAGAGTTCGACCGATTAATCGGCTTCGGCTTCGGCCTTCGGCCAAAAGTTGGTAATCGGCCAACATTCGGCCTACGGCAAAAATCGGCCGATTAGCCGAAGCCGAATATTTTTCATTCCAAGCTTGAAAAATAACATTATTTTTGGTCGTTGCTCGCCGATAGTTTGTATTGTGTTTAACGTTTTGAAAGGGTTGCTTTGAAATACAACCCTGTTGCTTTCTATTTTCTTTTACTTGGACGTTCTTGTGAGTGATCATATGAAAAAGCAATCTAGAAATTGCAAAATAGTTTTATTTTTCTTGTTATGTATCCAATAGATATTACAGCTATTTCAGTGATCTCAAAAAAGCAAACTTTTTTCTTAATTCATATAAAACAAGTATCATTTTTAAAATTTAAAACATTCGGCTTCGGCTTCGGTTTTGGCCGAAGTTTCGGATTTTAGCCGAAGTTCGGCTTCGGCTTCGGCTTCGGCCAAAAAAAGCGCCTTCGGTCGATCTCTACTGTGTATCTACAAAAGGTTATCGATAATTTTTTGTTTAGAGAGGAACAGCACTAAGTTGTTTTATCTACGAAACTTGTTTATTTTCTTAGTGCTGTTCTCGCATTTTCCCTTTGGCATAGAACCTTTAACTTTCATCATTTTCATTTAATATATTAAATGGTGAGAGTTTGCGTTTATTTACAATTTAAGTTTAATTTAATAATTTACAAATATGATAATTTTTTATTAATGTTCTTTTTCGCCTTGTTGCTGCTTGCTATTGATGTTATTGTTTCAGTTTTATTTTATTATATTTAATTTCCCCCAACGATAAAAATTCTGTTCATAATTTATGCATTATTTACATACTGGCAATTAATTTTTTTCTGTTTCTTTTTTTTCTCTAGAGCACGATAAGAACTCACATACTTATATACACAAAAGCCGTGACTGAGAACTAAAGAATTCACCTGTACAATGGGTGAGTATTATTCTTTAATAAAATTATTTAGAATATCAAGAAAGAAACAAAAAAAAGACCGTAGAAAATCGGTTTATTAGATAAAACTTATTATTAAGATTTTTTATGCAAGCATTTTTTATATTTACAAGGCCACTGATCTTACTCTGGGCTGTTTGCAACTCCCCTTTCTTGCTTTGATTTTATAACTGCCCCTCTCTTCGGCAAGCAACTCTTTAGACTATCAATCAATTGTAACGAGTACCCAGAAACAGAATATAACAAAAACAAAAGAACCATAACAATTGCATACATGCAACAGCAACAACAATTGCTCCATGCACAACTTATTACATGGCAAACAACCCATCACATCCAACCCCAAAGCCAAGGCAATACAAAACAACTGCATCGACAGTAACAGCAACAGCAGCAGCAGCAGAAAAGGAATGTTGGAATCATCTGCAAACAAACGCCGAAAGGAGAAAACAAACAAAAAAAAAACACAACAAATCCAGAGTTTAACTATAATTTATGGTAAAATGACTCGCAACAGAGTTGTGTGCCAAAACAACACTCAGGAAATGGCGGTTTTAACTCATGAACATGTGTGCACGTGCTTGTCTATAACAGCTTGTGTGTGCATGCGTGTGCATGACTGTGCATGTGTGTCTCTGTTTGCCAATATCCCAAATAGTCTGGTAACTCCATTTAGCAGGTGTTTGCTGTAACCTTTTCTTTGCATTTGCCCTCTGGCTTGCGGATATAAAAATGTAATTTTGTGGATATTGGACAATTTCAAATAGTCCACGAGCGCGCTATTTAAAACGTATGTACATATGTGTGTTAGTGTTTTGGAATTTTTCACTTTGTTTTATACTCGCTTCTTCAGCATAATGTTGATGTTGGTCAAATGGCAAATGGAGGAATGTCCGTCCGTCTGCATGAAATAATTTTTCTCTCCATTCCCCATAGACGCATAAATTATAGAGGACACTATATCACACGCAAACACTCATTTCTACAGGTGAATTAAATCCACTAAACAAACACCCTACGAAATTCATTCAAATCCCAAAACAGAAAATGAAAAAAAATACAACTGAATTCGAAAGTGTGTTTCCTATTTACAACACGCAGCCACCAACCAGCCTTTTGTTTTGTAGGGATTTAAAGGTTCGAAATGTGACAAAATAAAACAAATAAAGAAAGTATGGCCCGTAGTATAGATTTTCCTTTTCATTGAATATGAACACATGATTGAATAAATTTTTTATGCAATGTCTGCAATAAATAAAACACAAAATAAAAATGTGGCAAGAAGAGCAAATCAACATTGAAACAAGTAACTACGAGTACCAACAACTACAGCTGCAACTAACAATGTGTTTAAAAATTTGTGAAAAAATATTTTTTTAAGCATGAAAGCCCTCTAGCACGACATACTCGTACAAGGCAACTTAAAATAGACGAAGAATATGTTTCAAATAGTGAAGAAAATATTAAAAAAAGCAAATATTCCACATGAATTTATACAAAGCTTCAAAGTTATCGATAACAAAACTTTATTCACATAAAATATATTAATAAAAACTCGTTCTCATTAAGTTAAAATCAATTATTTTTTCTTTTTGTAGATAAGCGGTCGATAATCGGAATTTTCGATAACCTGATTAACGATAAATCGATTTTTTTTATAGAAAAATTCAATATAAAACTTTATCTACAGCAATATTAGCGATCACATTGCTGTTCTATAGCAACGATATCGATAATTTTACTTTGATTTTCTACCGAAGTATCGATAACTTTAGTTTGATAGAGAAAAGTTGTCAATAGCTGAAATTTCTTATAGATAACTTCACTTATAGAAAAATTACAGGTAACTTCACTGTTCTACGGAAAAATCGTCGATAACTCACTTTTCTGTACAATGATAACTTTTGTTAATTTGTCTATACAAAAGTTATCGTTAACTTATTTTGTCTATACAAAAGTTATCATTAACTTTACTTTTCTATGGAAATGTAATTGCTAAATTAAATTTTCTGTTCAAAAGTTATAGACAACTTAATTTATTTTTAAATAAAAGTTATCGATAACTTTGCTTTTTAACACAAAAGTTGTCTATAGCATTAATTTTGAACAGAAAAGTTATCGATAGCATTCCTTCTTAATAGAAAAGTTATTGATATCACTCTCTTTTAATAGAAAAGTTATCGATATCATACCTTTTTAATAGAAAAGTTATCGAAAACATTGATTTTATACAGAAAAGTTATCGATAACTTTACTTTTTTTTAGAAAAGTTACCGACAATTTTACTAATTTCTTTAGAAAAATTATCGATAACTTTTTTGCATAGAATAATTAAAGATAACTTGTCTATTGAAAAGTAAAGTTATCGATAACTTTTCCATATAAAAGTATAGTTGTCGATAACTGTGATTTTCTTTAGAAAAGTTATCGATACCTATACTTTTATATGGAAAAAATCACAGTTATATTATACAAATTAAAGTTATCGATAACTTTTCTATTAAAAAGTAATGCTATCGATAAATTTTATTTCAAAATGAATTAGCTTATTTATGTTCAGTAATTTCAATTCTTCTGAATGAAATATTTATATTAATTAATGTGAGTTTCTAAAGAAGAGAAGAAAAATTAAACTAGACTTTATTAGCTTATCGATAATTTTTATACAGAAAATTTAACTTATTTATTTTTAAATAAAACTTATCGATATCACTGGCTTTTAATAAAAAAAATTATCGATAACCTTAATTTTTTATAAGAAAAGTTACCCATAATTATAGATTTCGAAAAGTTATCGAGAACTTTATTTTTCTATAGAATAATTAACGATAACTTTTCCCGAGAAGAGCACAGCAATCGATAACTTTTTTATAAGAGCTTTAGTTTTCTATAGAAAAGCTATCGATAACTCTACTTTTAGATCGAAAATTTATCTACCACAAAAAATTTATAAATTTTTTCTATAAACAAGTTATCGATAGATTTACTTTTCTGCAGAAAAGTTATCGATAATTTTCCATTGAAAAGTTAACGATAACTTTACTGTTCTATGCAAAAGGTTATCGATAGCTACTTTTCTATAGAAAAGTTTTCGATAACTTCATTCTACAATAGAAAATCTTTTCTTTTGAAAAACGAGTGGAAAGCACCTTTCGTATTTTTGTATCCTGTGCCTCTTCTTACAAAATAATAAATTATGTAATTTACAGCAAGTGAACAAACTCGCACACCATGACACAACAAGAGCTATTGCACAGATTTTTATTGTCGTTCGACGGATACTTTTCTACTTTTTTACATTCGCTTAAGCAATTCCTTATCCTTATGCCACCAACCATGTTCGCAGGTATTGAGGATATACGACACCGTAGAAAGTGTATTTAATCAAAGGTATACCGTATACGTATGAATGTATATATTTTACTTCAATGGGGGATTGTCTCATTCACATTCTTTTCTCTTTTGCCATCATTATGGTTATATGAATTTTTCTTATTTTCTCTTTTTGCCATTATGCCTTCTTCTAATCATCGTTTTAATCTTTATTAACGGTGTGAGAGTTTGGCAGACCATATACTATTTTCATTTTTATTAATCCTTGTAGATGAAGCTGTTTAAAAAATTGCACCGATTTTGCTTTCAATGGGATCTGGTGTGATTGTGCTTGTTGCCTGTTCTTGTTGAGTTCTTTACCACACATGTTTTCACACAACTAATGCAACACGCGTTACATTTTTCTTTTGGTATAAAAATATTTCACTAGGACAAAACCTGCTTCCAGGTTTATAGAAATAATTATTGGAAAGTGACATGAGCGATTTCACAGGTGAAGACATCGATAAATGGCAATCATATAATTCTCATTATTTTGTATAGAAAGAAAGTAAATGCAAGTAAATTTACTCAGTAAAAGCTCTGAAAGAAAGGCTATCGATAACTTTTCTAAGGAAATGTAAAGTTATCGATATTAATACATAAAACTAAAGTTATAGATAACTTTTCTGTAGTAAATAATCGATAATTTGTCTATAGAAAAGTAAGGTTATCGATAAGTTTATAAAAATATTAAATTATCGAAAGCTTTTCTCTAAAAATATTAAATTATCGAAAGCTTTTCTATAGAAAAGTTAGTTATCGATAACTTTTCTATAGAAAAGTTAAGTTCTCGATAACTTTTCTATAGAAAAGTAAGTTCTCGATAACTTTTCTATAGAAAAGTAAGTTCTCGATAACTTTTCTATAGAAAAGTAAGTTCTCGATAACTTTTCTATAGAAAAGTAAAGTTCTCGATAACTTTTTTATAGAAAAGTAAAGTTCTCGATAACTTTTCTATAGAAAAGTAAAGTTCTCGATAACTTTTCTATAGAAAAGTAAAGTTCTCGATAACTTTTCTATAGAAAAGTTAAATTCTTTCTATAGAAAAGTAAAGTTATTCCATAGCTTATCTTTAGATAACTAAAGTTATCGATAAATTTTCTGTAAAAAGAAGTAGTTATCGATAACTTTTCTGTAAAAAATTAAAGTTATCGATAAGTTTTCTTAAGAAAGATAAAGTTATCGATCACTTTTCTGTAAAAAAAATAAATTTATCGATAAGTTTTCTAAGGAAAGATAAAGTTATCGATAACTTTTCTATAGAAAAGTAAAATTAACGATAAATTTTGTATGAAAAACTAAAGTCGCTTAGTTTTCTATTGAAAAGTACAGTTGCATATAACTTTTCTATACAAAAATAAGGCTTTCGATAACTTTTCTATTAAAAAATAAAGTTATAAATAACTTTAAAACTATTAAAAAAACTTGTTTACAAAGGCGTAAAATTGTCGATAACTTTTCTATAGAAAATTAAAATCATCTGCAGCTTTTCTATAGAGAACTAGCATTATCGAAAAATTTTCTGTAGAAAAGTTAAGTAATCAAGAACCCATCTACTCGTACCTCAAGTTATCAATAACTGTTTCATAAAAATTATAGACGTCGATATTTTTTTAAGTACATAAAGTTGTCGATAACCGCTCTATAAAAAAGTAAAGTTAGCTATAATTATTTTTATAAAAAATTTAAGCTTTTCTACGAACAACTGAAATAAGAAATAACTATTTTCGCGTAAATTTAAGTTAACGATAACTTTTCTATAGAAAAGTGAAGTAATCAATAATTGTCTTTGAAAAAGTTAAGTTATCGATAGCTTTTCTATGTATAAAAGAATATTTATATTTCATAAAAAAGGAAAGCTATCTACAACTTTTCTTTATAGTACTCGTAGTAAATTTATCGATAAATTTTCCTTCGAATATTGAAGTCTACAGGCAGCTAAATTTATCTATTGAATACTTAAATTATCGATATTTTTTAAAGAAAAAGCTTTTCTATACATTCAAAAGTACTCGTGCCAAAAAGCAGATGTTGGCAAATTAAATACTATGGAATCGATAACTTTTCCAGTGAAAACTAAAGAGATGATAATATAATCCGTCTGTAAACTTTAAAAATTTTGGTGCAACATTTGTGATTTAGAGATGTGAAAGAGAATTTATCGAAGTTAGCTCTTTTTTCAAAGATTGCCATAATCACAATAATTTTATTGTTAAAAGCATTTCATGTCTTACTTCACTGCAAATCATGTCATGTTCATGTCACCCAAAACTTTAATGATAAGACATATCATTCACATTGTTCTAGTTTTTTTTTAGCAAATTGCTTTCGAAAACAATCTGACAATTTTTGTAATAAATTGTTTGCAATTAAAATTTAACACCAAAACTATTTCAATTTAATTAAAAATTTCGTTTCAATTTTCATTGCCTCTTTTCTTTCTCCTACTTCCTAAGAGTCAAAAGTTTAAAGTATTTCCTCATTTATATAAATTAACACACATGATACTCATACACGAGAGTACAATAACGGACGGGCACCTACCAGGAGGCAGGCAGGCAGTGAAAAGCAACCAACCAACCAGCTGGAATAGAACTGCTTGCTTGAGTATTTGTTTCCATAGTGATAGAATATAACATGCTATCGCTTTTTTGCCATCTTCTAGCTTTTCAGAGTTCTTAAACGACAAAATACACATTCAACTTGCTCGTCGTCGTATGTCAATGTCAAATGAACCGCTTTAATACAAGTGCTCCCGCAAGATTTTGTCTATAAAACCAAACCACAGGAATAAAACTGTGCATTTTTATTTCATAGAACACCTTTTAATGTCATGAGATACAGAAGCGAGGAAGAAGACTGAAAAGGAATACAAAGTCATAAACTAATAACACCAGGAGTGGAAATGCAAACCCAGAAACGACAAAATTGCAACAAAGCTAATGCACAGACATACATACATACATACATATGAACATATAAGTGTGTGTGTACATAAATTTAAGTTTATGTTATAACCGCAAATTTAATGTTGGATTAAAACAAAAAAAAAAATTTATAATAAATAAGACCAACTAAAAAGTTTTCATATAAAAAAAATACGACATGAAATTTAATTAATTCATAAAAATGAGATAACTTTTCTAAAGAAAAGCAAAGTTATCGATAACTTTCCTATAGAAAAGCAAAGTTATCGATAACTTTTCTATAGAAAATTAAAGTTATCGATCACTTTTCTATGGGAAAGGAAAGTTATCGATAATTTTTCTATGGATAAGTAAAGTTATCGATAAATTTTTCTATAGAAAAGTAGTTATCGATTATTTTTTTATAGAAAAATAAAATTATCGATGACTTTGCTATAAAAAAGTAATTATTGATACATTTTCTATTGAAAAGTAGTTGTCGATAACTTTTCTATAGAAAAGTGGTGTTATCCATAACTTTTCTGTAGGAAAGTAGTGCTATTGATAACTTTTCTATAGATAATTAGAGTTATCGATAACTTTACTATTGATAATTAGTGTTATGGATAACTTTTTTATAGAAAATTAGAGTTATCGATAACTTTACTATAATAATTAGTTATCGATAATTTTACTATAGATAATTAGAGTTATCGATATCTTTACTATTGATAATTAGAGTTATCGATATCTTTTCTATAGAAGATTAGAGGTATCGATAACTTTTCTATAGAAAAGTAAAGTTATGGATAACTTTTCCATAGAAAAGTAAAGTTATGGATAACTTTTCCATAGAAAATTAAAGTTATCGATAACTTTTCTGTAGAAAATTAAAGTTATCGATAGCTCTTCTATATAAAATTGAAGTTATCTATAACCTTATAATCGTTATATCGAGCCTTATTTTCGTAAGCGACATGTAATCGAAAATAGACTTTTTTAATTGAAATTACAATTTTATGCCACAATCTTTGATAAGTTTTAACATACGGGCTGTAAAATTTTATCGTAAGCGACAATTTGCGTACAAAAGCATATAGCGCCATATTTTTGATTTTATCCTAAGCGACATGTTATCGAAAATTGACTTTTTTTTATTGAAATTAAGATATTATGGGCCTATCCATAGTTTAGAATTATCAAAATGCCAAAATTGTTGATAACTTTTAAGATACAGGCTGAACAATTTTATCGTAAGCGACAATTTACGTACAAAAATATATTTGAAAATTTAAAAAAAAAACTTCTCCTGAAAACTTTAATTTTTGTCCTTTGCGATAAAATCAGAAATAAGGCTCGATATGTGAATAATAACTTGAAATAAAGTTGGTCCCATTTTATTCCACAAGATACGAACGATTGATTCACAGTTCTTCTAATTTTTATTGAATATGCAACATGCAACAAAACTTCTGGTATTGGAAATGACAAGGAATTTTTATGTGCAGTGGTCAAACAGCCTGTTTGTTGCAAGCTGCATAATAGATATGTACGTGTACTATTTCAAAAACTATGATGCATAAAAAAACATACTCGTACATACAAATCTTCATTTGGATATCAGCTTCGGCCAGGAAGATGATGACGACGCTGATATTTGGCGCATTTTACATTTTTTTCAACATGCAACTGCTTTCATTTTTGCAATAATCTTAAATTCTATAAAAAATTTTTGTGTGTGTGTGTTAATTTGTCTGTCTGTCAGCCAGTTTCTTGTGGCTTAAATAAGTAAAACCCGAAACCAACCAGTTTACATTTATAATTTTTTCTTTTTCGGCTGTAAAAAATGTGTTAGTTGGCGGTTACTTGAAGCATTAAAGTGTTCCTTTTGTGAATGGCTGTCGTCTTGATGGTGTTGCAACATTTCCTAATTCCTTCTTTACTCATACACATATTTTATTGTGCGAAAGCTGAGGTGAAAACCGTTTCAAGATTACTTAATTATTAAGAATGGCCTGAATGGCGCATTCACACTTTGTAACTGAAAGTTGTCAGTCAGCCCTGGTAAAGTCTTGCAATTTCATTTCATTAAGTTTTTCTTCAACGTTTTTTTGATTTTGATGTGTGTTTAATCTTATTAGAAGTTTTTTTTAGTGTAAAAATGCGTGCAGTATTAAAATAGTTTAAATTAGTTGGAACTGACAGCGACAAGTGCTTGATGATGTGCTTAAATCAGGCATAGAAAATAGAGGTTTTAAAATTAATTGGTTGGTTAAATAGATAAATAAAAGCAGAGGCAAGAAGTTAAGCTGACTTGGCAGACTTTCTGTAAAACTCCTTTTTTATTTAATTCATTAAACCAATATTTGCTTAAAAAGTTATCTATCAATACACCCAACCGAATAGAATATATTCACTTTTTCATAAAAAAGCTACCGATAGAAACATTTTAATAAAAGATTACCGATAAATTTTGTTTCTTACCGAAGAGTTATCGATAACATTTGTTTTATATAGAAAAAATATCTATAACTTTACTTTTCTATAGAGAAGTTATCGATAAATTTACATTATATAGAAAAGTTAGCGATAACTTTACGTTTCTATAGAAAAGTTAACGATAACTTTACGTTTCTTCTATAGAAGTTATCGATAAACTTACTTTTCTATAAAAAAGTTATCGATAAATTTACTTCACTATAGAAAAGATATCCATAATTATAGTTTTCTATAGAAAAGTTATCGATAAATTTACTTTTTTTTTAAAGTTACCGATTAATTTACTTTACTTAACTTTACTTTTCTATAGAAAAGTTATCGATAACTTTACTTTTCTATAGAAAAGTTATCGATAACTTTACTTTCTATAGAAAAGTTATCGAGAACTTTACTTTTCTGTAGAAAAGTTATCGATAACTTTACTTTTCTATAGAAAAGTTATCGATAACTTTACTTTTCTATTTAAAAGTTATCGATAACTTTACTTTATATATTTATGGATAAATTTACTTTAATAATTACGTCTAACTATTCTTTTCTATAGAAGAGTTATCGATAATTTTACTTTTCTATAGAAAAACTATCGATAACTTTACTTTTCTATAGAAAAGTTATCGATAACTTTACTTTTCTATAGAAAAGTTATCCATAACTTTACTTTTTTAGAGAAAAGTTATCCATAATAGTTATGGTATAGTTATTTTTTTATAGAAAAGTTAAAGATGAGTAAGCTCATCTATAGAAAATTGATCAATATCTTTGCTTTTCTATAGAAAAAATTATCGATATTTTTGCTTTTCTATAGAAAAATTTTCGATATCTTTGAATTTCTACAGAGATGAATTTTCTATATAAAAGTTAGAGATAATTTGTCTTTTCTAAAGAAATGTCTAACATATTTTTGCTCTTCTATAGAAATATTATAAATATTTTTGTTTTTATATAGAAAAGTAACAACTTTTTTTTATAGTAAATTAATCAATAATCTTAGATTTTTATAGAAAATACATGGATAGCCTAAGTTATCGATAACTTAACTTTTATTTTTTATCACTTTCTTTGCAGAAAATTATTTATATTTTATTATAGTTACTTCTAGAAGAAGTTATACATAAATTAAGAAGACTTTTGTTTCACTTTAATTCAGCAAGTTGATTTATTTCCTTTAATTCAAACACATTTAAAGTTCTGACATTTTTTCCAGCCCATAAAGCTAGAAATGAGAAGCGCATATAATATCTTAAATCACAAAATTGTCCACAATTACAAATTTAGTTTATATTTGAACAATTAGTAAGAAAGATAAACGTAAAAAAATTAAATTTAAATGTTACATTTTTTCAAATCACAAGTCCTCAAATCACAAGTCATATCTCTAAGACTTGAAGGCAAACGCGTACAAATCGTTTTAAGGCATTTGGCATGGGAATGGTTGGTGAGTGAGCAAGAGAGAGCGAGAGGAGTGAGCCGATGCATATGTATGGAAACTATTATTAAAGTGGCAAAGTATTTAATTCTTAAATCATTGCGATTGCATGTAACTGAAAATTTATAATGGCATTTTTTCTTTTATTCGTTCTGGCCGGCCGGCCAACCCAGTGTTAGAAAATGTCTTCTCTAATGGACCCGGCTTCATTGCCCGTGTGCGCGCCTTAATCATTTTCTAATGGATGTAGTTGTTGTGTTTTTTTTTCTTTCTTCTCTTTTGCTCATTCTTGGCTTAATAGAGACATTAAAGTCCAGTACATGACATCTTCAAGTGGCGATTTTGTACACGGCAAGTATGTGTTTTATTTTATTTTTCCTTTTTATTATTTTTATTATATTTTTCCTTTAGAATCTAATAATGTGGATGTAGTAGATTTAAATACATGAATACCAACCAACCAGTATGTACTTTTAATATTATATATGAGTACAAGAAAATGCTAGTTATTTTGGATCACCAAACATAAAGTATCCGTATAACCCAGCAAATTGTTGAAAATTTAAATGGATTTATTCCAAATAAAAAAAAAAGATGATCTGAGAGTTTTAAGAGTTTAGGAAGTGTTGTGTTTGCAACTTTAAAAGTTTGTTTGTAAGAATTTATTAGATTGAAAACGTTACTGCTGCCAAATATATCACTGGGTTAAAAACTCCACTACTATTCGCCTGCATATTTGGTTGTTACAACTTAAATTAAACATCTAGGAAGTGTATACAATAAAGAACCTTGTTTGTGTCTAACTATAGTTTTCTGCTTTTTCTTCTTTTTTTTTGTTAGTTCACAGTAGAATTATGTTGTAATAATTAGATACAATACGGAAAATTTGTTTCTTTTTATGCAAACAAAAAAAGCAACAGACTAGATAAAGTTTGCCATAAACCGAATACAAAGTTAACAAGTTGCTTCTTTGGCTGTGTTAATGATTTTAACACACCATCAAAAAAGAATGTTAAAGATCAACCATACGTAATAATTCATTTTCGCCCCAGCAAATTTTTTGAGGAATTGTTACTTGTGAACGCGTGTAATAAAATCCTGCTGAGTCTTTTTCTTTCTTTGCGCTGTATAGTTGATATGGAAAAGAGAAAAATAAACATTAAATTAAATTAAAATCAATAAGAAACAAAAAACTATGAAGATTTTCAGGATAGTAATGGGAAAATTGTGTTGGAAAATTAAACACACGAACTTCCCTGTGAGAGTTTCAGTAAGAGGTTATTAAGTCAGAAACCCAGGAAGAGAATTATGTAGATGAACAAGTAACAGCCAAAACGAAATTAGAGCGTCAAGCGTTACGAAAGCAGCGGGGTACATATTTACAGTACATTTAAACATATCAAATATTATACTTTGAATGTACTGAGCATACGTAGCAGAGAATGTCATATGTAAGTATCGTTGTAATTGCTCTTTGAGTATTGGCCGTGAAATGCGTACAGCTAAAAATAATAAAAAAAAACAACCTCATATGCCTGCCAACACACGCATTAATTTCAAACCGAATACGTATAACTATAAACATCCAACAACTATGTTTATACACATTTTTAAAATTAGGCAGCCCAAACGACTATAATTAAAATTTATAGAGTGCAGGAGCTACAATTGTACGCATGAGTATAAAAGTACTCCAGAGTACTAATCGGCTATACATGCGTACATACAGGGCTATTTTATTTACACACACATACAGCATCCCAGCGGCAAAACTCAGAAGACCTTCTGCAGCAGGCCTTATTAAAGGTCTGCTTAGGAATTTTTTTGATTCAATTACTATTTTTATCCAACTGCTAAACTCCACCCTTTCGCATAAAAGATAAGATACATGTTCCACATTCCCTTCTATGAGAAGGGAGAAGAGGACTATCATTTTTTTTTTTACCACAGCAAAAGCAAAATCCATTAATTTGAAGGTCTTTCAAAATCGCCGGAAAAAGAAGCGAGAACGGAAAGCCTGATCCGCAATGAGAACACATGAAGAAAAGATGTGAGCATGGAATGGACCGAGCAGACCTTGTGCATCCAAGGTATCCTTACTCCTTCTTTTTTTCCCTGGGATGTCTTCAAACAGCCCCAGACACAGTTACGCATTTTCCATTCCATTTTATACACACAAATGTGATCGAATCAGCTCGCTATCGAAAGCGACGATTGAACGATATAGCTTCAAACTGAAAAACCTGAGGTCTAATCGTCGATTTCGATAGCGAGCTGATTCCATCACGTTTTTTATTTTGAGATTATGGCATTCGATATCGAACAGTATAATAATATAGTTCGATATTGAATGAAATAATCTCAAACTGAAAAACGTGATCGAATCAGCTCTCTATCGAAAGCGACGATTAGACCCCTGGTTTATGTGTTACATGAGTGTAATGGCTCCTCCTGTCGTCAACTTAACCTAACCTAACCTAACAATAACATTCGACAGGTATTTGAAAATTATATTTTGGTTTCTCTTTTTTCATTTAGAATCTTTAACAGTTTAAATTAGCCTGAATCAATGTGATCCAAGAAAATGTTTTGCATAATCTTATCTGCTTGCATTATGGTACAAACCACAATAGATATTAGGGCATTTCCAACTCGTTAAGGAGCTTTAAAACTCAGATTATTAATGAACATTTAGAACTCTAGTTTTTTCTTCATAATTTAAATACCAATTTGACATTTATTGCTATTGAAATTTCCCCTAGAAATAAAAACTGCTTTATTTCACAAGATTCCATAACTGCTTTCAGTTGCTCTTGTTAAGATCACACAAAAACTAATAAATATAAATAAAAAGCAGCATTTAACGTTTTGCAACATTGTTACACTTATGAACAGAAGAAAAAACTAAACTTTCAGTTATTCCCCCTCATTTCCTTGGTGGAATGCTCTAACGTTCTATTAAACTTGTTAAGACACTTTGTTTTAGAAATTGATATAAATGCGATCATAAAATATGTTAAATATCAATTTCAACTAGAGCCATAACTGAAACTTGTCTTAATAAAATTTTATATTGTAAATTGATTAAAAACTATCAACATGTACTTCAGCGCCTCCTTTACGAGACAACAAAGATCTTATATAAATATGTATGTATGTTCATGTGCCTGATGTTTGTAGTAATGTGCTGTTTTATTCCTAAACTTAACGAGACTTTGTTTCTTTTTTCTTTTTTTTTCTTTGCTACATTAGGAACATTGTGTTTTTTGTGTTCAAGAGTTTGTGGTATTGTGACTTCTTTACAACTTTACAAAAAAAAAAATGTGTACGGCTTAAGAAAGCAAGAAAGAACCTACTGGAGAAGCTGATGAATTTCAAAAAGTAAAAACACAATCACTTACTAATTGCTGGAGTTAAACATTTTTCATATGGCCATTGCAAAACATATACTTATGAACATCCTTCTTCTTTTCTTTGGTAAGAACAACGAGTACGAGTATGTATGGCAAAAGGTTGTTTAATTTTTTTTTCTCTTGCGCCCAGTAGCTGTGGTTAAGTCAGGTGTTCACGTTTTTAGATTTGCTGGTACATGTGTGTATACGTACCTGTGGAAGCAGGCGAATATTGTTCCTGATGTTGTTGTTGCTGTTAAGCATGTCTACGTGACAAGCTACTGTGACGTTTTAATCATACGCATAATTCATATTACAACAGGAGGGATACATCAGTAGTAATACTGGTTTCAAGTACACACATTCGAGTACATGACAAATTAACTTGAATATTTAACAAGATACAAACACAATAAAGTCGTCATTTAGCGTTAAGCGACAAATCAAGAATTCAGCCTTTAAACACATTTTCAATTTAGGGCTGACTTCCAAAACCTATCAATACAAAGTTTGTATACTCTTCGTGTATAGATTATAAGTTGCGAAACATTGTAACCGACAAATTAAGAATTCGGCCTTTAAACACATTCTCATTTTATCGCTGACTTCCTAAACGTATCAATACAAAGTTTGTATACTTTTCGTTTATAGATACAAAGTTGCGAAACATTGTAACAGGCAAAGCAAGACTTTCAAAACGTATCAATACAAAGTTTGTATACTTTTCGTGTATAGATACAAAGTAGCGAAACATTGTAACCGACAAAGCAAGAATTCGGCATTTAAACACATTCTCAAATCAGGGCTGACTTCCAAAACGTATCAACACAAAGTTTGTATACTTTTTGCATGCGGTATTTATATCGTGTATAGATACAAAGTTACGCAACATTCTAACCATAAGCATCAGCTGTGAAAGCTCTATGAGCTAATTGATTGTTTGCTGCCTTCTTAATACTTGTCGACGACGTTTGGAAAGGGCGTGCATTGCCAATGTTTTGTACTGCGAAGTTATGAAACACTACACTTTGTGCGAACACAAATCATTTGACGTTTTTGAAGTCAGCCTTTGGTCTTATTGGAACACAAAAAAAATGTCCCCCAATAAACACGCTTAATTAAAAAAAAACCAGGACAGCCGCTTATAGCTATGCTGCTTATATAGTTATATAAACCAAATTTCATATATGAAATAACAATGCAAAAAAATTATATTATATGCGGGAATTAAAATAGAATTGTTGTTGGAAATACATATGTATGTATTTATAACAACCATACTATAGAAATTTCGAACTATTTAACTTCACGTGGAATACAGAACATACCCGATGATGATGTCAAATTCTCTGCAAATATTTCAAAACATTTCCTTTTATTTCCCATTACTATTTTCTTTTCTAGCGGCGTACGATTAAACTAATACATATATTGTTTGTGGCCGGCGGCGGCTGTTAGCCGACTTACAGCCCATCGGCTGTGTTCTCTGGATTGTGCTCATGTGCAAAAACAAATTGAGCAATACTTCTCATTGTTTTTGTTTCAATCACTTCAAAGAACGAAAGAAAACAAAATCAAACAATTTGTTTCGTTCATTTTCCTACTCTGCTTTTAAGTAAAAAGAAATCAAAACAAAAGTAAATTTATAACTATAATAGTGTCAATTATTTTTGTTACGAAAATCACATATTAACTCCTGTATCCCGCAATAAATAGCATAGCTATAAAAATGTACTTGAGTCAATTAAAGTTTTGTTTAAAAATTTTACTTAAAAGTTTAATATACTCAATAAAGTTTTAAATTGATTTTTGTTTTTTTTTTTAATTAAACGTGTTTGTTGCAGGAAAAGTTTTTCCTGTGAAATCAACTTTTATTTTTTAGCAATTTAATTTTGCCTAAACTATAAAAACCAGAAATTCACATCTAAACATTTTACAGCTACTTTACTTAATGCAGTTCATCGCTCTAATTCCAACTAAGCTGCCTCTAATCTAACATCAGCTTCCCAACATTGCCAATGTGTGCACTCATGTGCAGTTGACACGTTTCCATACAGTTTGACTAAAATAACAATTACCTCTTAATGCTCATTATTCATTTTGTCTTTCGCGTAGACTTCTTAGTTGCATAACAGTACTTGTTGATTCTGTAAAATATTTAGCTCAAGGCATTGTTGTCTTCAGATACCGAGTAGTTTTTCTTCTCCTTATATTCTTCCTTACTTGTAGTCATTATTATTAGTGGTATTGACAAATAGTCTAGGCTAACAAAAATTAGCATTTCATACAGAGCACTTACTTATTGCCGGCTGATATGTCTATAAAGACATTTATCAAAATTTGATTGGAAATTAGAAAAGCGGATCAAATTAAGATAATTTTAAAATTCATATGTTCAAGAAGTGCAAAAGTTGATGTAAAACATGTCTGTATGCACTTGGAAGGAAGAATAACTAGTTTTATAAATATATAATATGTACTTTTATTTTCGCTATAATTTGTTATCATTTCCTTGATGTTATAAAAACAAAATTATTGAAAAATCAATTAACTTGTGGTTATAGCAATTGAAAAATTTTCAAACTAATGGAAATTAAAATCTTCCAAATATAAAAAAATATATAACGCTACAATTAACTGTGTTTAATAAATTCTTCAACAAGCGATTGGAACTCGCTGATTCATTCAGTTAATTTTTTTAGAAGTTCACAATTATTCTTCAGACACTTTATTACATCCAACCATAATTCATGGCAAAAATCGTATAACTGAAGAAAATCGTCAAAATGGCCACAAATTTTGAAAAATGGAAATATTAAATGTGATTGTGCAATTATTCTGTGCATTCGAATATAAGTTCGAATATTTTTATCTCCTAAAAAATTCACAAAATACTAGCTATCATTTATAAATATTATAAGCTGATTAACGTAATGCCTGAGAGTAAGGTCACTCGAAAGACTTTAAAACAAAACTGTTGTAATAACATTTGTTTTCGAGTTATGTTCGAATTATTCTATTTCGAATTATTTTAATGTCAAATTAAGTTTTTAGCTAACGCAGACGTTGAAAGATTTCTTTTTTATTAGGTTTACAGCTACATATACGAATTTCAAAATTTTCGAACTTAATTTCGAAAAAAAAAAATTATTTTAATTCACTTTTCTTTTTTTCTGATTTTTAACAGTTTAATAGTTATCGAATATTTATATTGTATGGTTTTCAATGTTCGAAAATTTCAAATCTTTGAAAAATTCAATAAAAGTTATTTCCCTTATATCTGTTTAATATCATGTTCAAAAAAAATTAATTTAAAAACTCTTTCGAAAATTCGAACTTAACTTTAAAAATTTCTATCTTTCTAAAAAACTCAAAATATAAAGTTTTTCTTTCTGCGACAAATTTATCTGCGTAATAATTTTTGTAATAAATAAAAAGAAATTACAAATAATTTTATATAAACTGAAATTATAAAATTAGAAATTACTTACAATTTAGATAATTCGAACAAAATTTCGATGTTTTTTAAAGTTAAACATTTTTTACATAATAGTAAATTCGAAAACTGCATTTATAAAGATAAGAGATTCTTACATACCAGAAATTTCGAACAAAATTGAGAAAAATAAAGTTCAAAATTTACTAAAGATTTTTTCAAGTTTAAAATTTTTTAGTTAAAAGAAAATTCGAATATATTTTTTTAGTACAGGTAATTTTTCCAATAATTTTTTTTGAAATGTACACACACGAATTATTAAAGATATTTCAAAAACCCGAGAACTTAATTTCGATATCTTAAGCGAATTGAAATTAAATCCTATTGAAAATTTTTTACGCATATTATAAGTATAATTATTTCCCTTAATTTTAAAGTTCGTGGTTAGTATTGAAAACAGTGAAATTGAATTCGAACTCGAATATTATTTCGAAAATATTTTTTTTTTGGTAAAAACTGAAATAACTTTTGAAAATTTCGAAAAAAAAACTAGTTAGTCACTTTTCTTTTTCTTATTTTCTAAATTTTAATAGTTTAATGGTTTTCGAATATGCATATTGTATGATTTTCAGTGTTCGAAAACTTAAATCTTCGAAAAATTCAATAAAAGTTCTTTCCTTTATATATCTTTGATGTCATAATCAAAAATAATTCATTTAGAAGCTCGGTCGAAAATTCGAACTTAACTTCGAAAAATTTCAATCTTTCTAAAAAACTCAAAATATCGAGTTTTTCCTTCTGAGTAATAATTTTTATAATAAATAAAAAGAATAAACAAATAATTTTACATATTTTAAAGATTTGACCGAAATTTCGAAAAATCTAATTTCTTTCAAAAGTTTTCAAATCAAAAAATTTATAAAATAAGTATGACTGCTCTTTAACTATTTTAATTTAAAATACATAAATAAGTTTTTATATTTTTCTTTCGAATTAAATTCTTTTTTTTATTTTTCTTGCCATGTCCAAGATAATATCATCATCAATCAGGATGTGATAGTGGATTTTTTTTTTCAATTTTCTTGAATTATTTTGCTCTTTTACGAACCTTTCTTACTTGCAGTAATATTTTTCAATAAGAATTACTAATTGACATTTTGCTTTATTAAAATTCTTGCATTATTATTATGCCTCCGATGTTTCACTATTGATTTATTTTTGTTTCCTTTATGCGTTTCTCTTGTGTATTTTTTTTCCAGCTCATATTCATAAGCAATTACGGAATAATCTTTCAATTTCAATGAATTGGATCCTCATGTATATTTTTTCTCAGCACTACACACAGAATTGAGCTGATTTAAATGAATGACATCAGCATTTAAAAATAATGTGCACAAATTTTCTGCCAAAAATGGGCCACAAGTATAAAACAAGGGGGCCATGGGGGATCAGAAATATAGTTTTTTTCAAGGTATTAAGTCAGATTCATTTTAAGAAATAGAGAAAAGACTTCATAAAGTACTTATATTGAGTGGAGTTATAGAAAATAGATGCTTTGTCTTCGAACATTGACAATGTATACCCTTTCAAAACGTCGTCGAGAAGTTCTAAGAACCTCGCAAACTAGCAATCAGCGCATCGCTTTCACAGCTGATGCTTATGGTTACAATGTTTCACAACTTTGTATCTATACACGATATAATACCCCTTTTAGACACGCAAAGTTTACATTGCAAAGTTTTAATTCAGCTGTGTGAAAGTCAGATAGAAGAATACTATCCCTTTCTGTCTTTCTCCCAGCTGAGTTAAAACTTTGCAAAGTAAACTTTCCGTGTCTAAAAGGGGTATAAGCACCGCATCCGAAAAGTATACAAACTTTGTTTTTATACGTTTAGGAAGTCAGCTATGGTTTTTTGCAATGAATCATTGCTCTGAAATTGTCTTTGTTGATTTTAGAATAAAGTATGTGCCTCTTGTTGGCCACCAACTTATTAAGCCAGGTTGCAACATGTACATATAGCCCACAGGCAACAGAATGAATTTGATCAAAGTTGACACTTGTTTTTATACATACACGTAAGCATTGTCATCGTCATCAACCACTGAATGAAGAATGAGCTGGGGAAACGCGTTGATAGTGGAAAAAAAGAAAACGCAAACATCCACCACACAACATTTATTTCAACAACATCAATTTAACTTTGCAGCCAAGATGAGATGTGATCATCAACGTTGCTGTAGTATTGTTGCAACTTCATCATAAATACTTGTACGAACGAGTGCAACATTATTTTCACATTTCAGCACAAACATAAATAAGCAAATAGAGAGAGGGGAGGCTTCAAGCCATAACCGGATATATTGGAACGTATGTACGCTTCCACCTAACAACAGAGTTTTTACGTTGGTGTTTTCATTACCTGTCTGTCTTTCTTTTTTCTTTATTTCTTCTTTTGAATTTCCAATTTAAAATCAATTTACTTTGCATGTCAAAAGCATAAATATCTAACATGCCGTCAATGTTATAGCACTTCGAGGAATTGAACACGAGCACATACTTATTTATAGATTGTGCAAATACAGCAAACTGATGATATTGAAGATGCATTTGAATCTATTTATCTGGTTGTATAAAGTATTTGACTTACAACCAATCGAGCTGTGTGCAACACTTGAATCTTGCCGGTTAATCATGCAATTGTCAAACACTGACTTGCAACGCTGCTAGGCTACATTGCTACATACATGCTTCTTCTCATTTTTATTTTTGTTTTTGTTGTTGTTGTTGTTGTTGTTGTTGTTGTTTCTATTGCCTTTTCTATTGTAGTAGAGAGGATTATTCATCATGTATCTGTGTGCTGTTTTGTGTTTGATTGGGATGACATTATTGCTTAGTTTGTGTGGCATATGTTGCAGGCAATAATTGACGCAATATGTGGAAGCTACAAAATAAAAATTGCAACGAATTGCTGTTGCACGAACATACGAGTATGTACATACATGTATGATTTATTTCCATATAAAATATTAAGTAGCTAAGCTGCACTCACTCATGACTCCTGCATAGAATTTAACTGGAAAGGTGGAGGCATTTTATTTTTATTTATAAAATTGAAATGTAAATGATGACAAAAAGATTATGAAAGGAAGTGGAAAGATATTGTGAAAAAGATTGCAAGTTATTTTATTCAAGCACGAATTAATTATAGAGGTTTAAGGCAGCATATCAATAATAAAAATAAATATTCTTTGTGGCATATTTTCATTTCACTTTTTAGATACGAGTAAAGTAAAAATTTCGACAAATGTATGTATCTAAGAAATTTATAAAACAAAACCAACTAGAATTTTCTAAGACGCTATTAACCCTACGTCTCCACTAGCCATCGGCATGGACATAACATGAACATGACGCCGGCAGAGCAACTGTGAAAAATTCATCAACTTCTTTGTTGTGGTGAATACGTGCGATATCCATGTTCACGCATATCAAAGTATTTTGCGCTAGTGCAATAAGGATGGAATATTTACCAATTTTATTCTGTCTCTTTTATTTCTATTGCAAATGATTGTGAACTGAGAATCTCATGGCGAACATTGTTACTCAGACATACATATGTTCGGGCATCCATGTCAAAGCATGGACCAATGTTTGACATGAGCGGTCTCCATTAGCCCTTTGCAATGTCCGACATGATGCCTATACCAAGTTCATGGCTAGTGGAGACCGCTAGTAAGGCACCAAAAATTAATTTACAGCCAAAATATAATTTTCGAACTTAAACTAAAATTTTCGAACATGCTTAATCTAACAAATTAATCTAAATGAAGCAACTTTTAATAATAAATAATTATTTTGTATTACTTTTCAGCTTAAAAATTCATTTTCGAAATCAAGTTCGATTTTGCGCTAATTAGTAAAACCATTTGTAATATTTTAAAAACGCAAATAACGTTTTTGTGGGAGTAGATTTTTAGCTTAAAAAAAATATGGTATTCGAAATCAGTTCAGATTTTTCGTAAATGATTTCACATAAAAAAAGCATTTAAATAAAACCGACTGTAAAAGACCAATATTCGACTTGACATACGTAAAGGAGGTGAATGTGTGAAAGTATATTACAATTTGTAGCTAAAAAAATATTTTTCGAATTTCGAAAATTCAGTTTGTCGACATGCAATACAAATTTAATTTAAAATATTTTGGTTGCAAATTTGGTTATATTTCGTTCATTCCTAAAAAATAAATGTATGTATATCAGAATAAAATTAAATAAAACGTTTTTGAAGCACTATCTATGAAAAATTTATTTTTCGTGGAAGTTAATTTGGCTTTTCCGGCGGATTTATAAACAAAATGAACTGGAATATTTTTTAAGACTCTGCTGAGGCACCAAAAATCATTTTATAGCCCCAAAATAATTTTCGAAATTAAATGAAATTTTTCGAACATGTGTGAATCTAAGAAATTATGTATTATGAAAAAAAAAATCAATAAAAAATCCATGTGTTTAGTAATAAATATTCAAATTGTAGTAGTTTCACTTTTTAATTAAAATAAAAACTATTTTCGAAATTAGATTTGCTTTTCCAAACAAGTTTTCAAATACAGAATTTACTGGTCGAATGCTTTGAAAGCATTAATAAACGTTTTATAAATCAACCAAATGTTTTTTAGACGCCGCTGAAGCACCAAAAATCATTTGATCGCCTAACAATAATTTTCGAAATTAAATAAACTTTTTTGAACATGTGAGATCGAAGAAATTGTTATAAAAAAGATCAAGAGAATCTACATATCTTTCAAAAACTATTAATAATACACATTATTAAGGATGAATCACATAAAATTTTTCGAACATGCGCGATGTAAGAAAATATTCCAAAAAGAATCAATAAAAAACAAGTAAAAAAATATTAAATTAAGTACTTAATTTGCAGTAGTTTATTTCACTTTTTAATTATAAGAAAAACTATTTTCGAAATGATGTTTGATTTTCTGAACAAGTTTTGAAACAAAAAATTTACTATAGTACTAGTACTACTCGAATGCTTTGAAATCATTAATAAATACACTCTTTATAAATCAACCAGAATGTTTTTAAGACGCTACTAAAGCACCAAAAAATAATTTTCGAAATTAAATAAAATTTTTCGAACATGTGTGATCTAAGAAATTATTCTAAAGCAATAAAAAATTGTTAACAATAAATATTTAATTTTCAGTAGTTTATTTCACTTTTTGGTTCAAAACAATTTTCGAAATTAAATAAAATTTTTCGAAAAATTCCGTTTCCGAACAGAATTGAACTCTGTGACATGGCTAATAATATGCATACGATATTTTTCAATAGGTTTTAATTTCAGTTCGCTTAAGATATCGAAATTAGAAATTAAGTTCTCGGGTTGTCAAGATATCTTTAATAATTCGTATACATTTACAAAATATTTGTAAAAAAAATTCTTAAAAAAATTTGCTAAAAACTAGAAAAATATTATGTTCGAATTTTCGGAATTCCTTTCGAATTTGCTTTTCAGCAATAAATTTGTAATTTGAAAAAAATGTTTAGTATATTTTCAATTTTATATTTTATTAGAAATTTTTCCGAATTTTCTAATAATTAAGGATCTATTAAGTAAAAAATGTTTAACTTAGAAAAAATTCGAAATTTTGTTCGAATTTTATAAAATATAAGGAATTGCTAATTTTATAATTTCAGTTTACCAAATCATTAATAAAAATTTCCTTTACTAAAAAATATTATGTTCGATTTTTTGAAGTACTTTTCGAATCTACTATTAAGTAAAACAATTTCGAATCGGAAATGTTAGGAATTTCTAATTTTATAAATTCAGTTGCAGTTCTTTTCGAATTCACAATTAAAGCCTAGTACTCTGTTCGAAGTTGCGAAAACTTTTCAGCGAGTTTGATTATTTCGCGTGAAAAATTCGACATGTACCAAATGTAGCCCAACTCGTGGTTTTTTTTATAAATTTCTCGCTTTTAATGCTTGAAAGTATGCAACATTGTTCAAATTTCGTGCGAAAAAAGTACTGATCATTTTGTTTCGCAGCTGAAATTAAAATGATGTCACGAGTCATTTATCATGGAAAAACATGCTGCCAGATAGATTTTACGTGTTTTTCGCAATAAGAACATAGTACTACTTTTTCGAATTTACGAGTATTTCGCAAATATTTCATAGCAAATACTTTTACATGTAGTTTGACATTATTTCGCACGAAATTACGAACAGAGTACAAGGCTTAAGAAATTTTTAAGTTGAAAAAAAAAATCAAAATTTTGTTCGAATTATCTGAAATGTAAAAAATTTGCTAAATTTTTGATATCATGTATATTTAAATTAATTTTTATATTATATCTTTTTCTATGTGGGGCATAATACAAATGTTAATTGGCTTTTGACATTTCTTTTTATTTTAAGTTTTTTTTTCTACTCTTGTGGTGCCAATTATAATAAATTTGATTTTTAACCTTAAGCTATAGATCCTAAAAAAATAAAATATGTGCATACATATCTAAAATGTATGCTGACAGAATAAAAAAAATATACAAATGTACATAAAAATCTGCAAATGGCTTTTGAATATAATAAAAAGATGAAATTAAACAGCTCCAGGCTTTAATTTGCATTTTAGGCTACATTTTTTTTATTTATTTTGGAACTGCAGGAGAACTTTGCAAAAGGCAATGATAACAACTAAACACAAGTTTTGTTAAAAAAAAACTCTCAGTGATAGGAGATGATGCAATATAAAAGATTATTTGCCTACAACACAAAATGGTCCATTATATTAATGCAATTTAACAATTTGGCCAGCTTTTTTTTTCACTTTTTTACTTTGTTCCTGTGTCTACAAAAAAAATCAAGTTGAGATAAAAAGTTTGAAGTGAAAAAGGAAACAAAATCCTCCAGCAGTTAAAATGTGTTATGTTGATGTTGCCAAGATAACATATGTTGGACATGATGTTAAACTTAAGGTTGGACAAGAAATAAAGCAAAAAAATAAAAATAAAAATCTGTCTTTACACAATTGTATTCCCAAGTCAGTGTAAGCGGTTTAAAACTTCTAAAATGCTTAAGTATACGGTAGCGAACTTGACAAGCATTTAAAATGTGCTTTTGTTTGGGTTTTATTCTTGTTGCCCAGAAATTGAGAGAAACGGTTTCAAAGAGGTCTACTTGCAACAGCATAAATCGCCTTTAAGTTTATTTCATCAGCAGGTTTAAAGCTTAAACTCGCTGTGCAGAACTCAGTCAATATTTTTTGCATTTTATCTTTGCTGCTGCAAT
Organism: Tachina lurida; assembly: GCA_944452675.1. Classification (NCBI taxonomy): domain Eukaryota; kingdom Metazoa; phylum Arthropoda; class Insecta; order Diptera; family Tachinidae; genus Tachina; species Tachina lurida. The sequence continues at coordinate 9,506,480 of OX101754.1, read as the reverse complement.
TTAAGAATATGCAACGCCTTTTGCTACCTTAAGGCGGCCAACTTGATAGTATCATATCAAAAGCCAGGCAGACTTGTGTCGTTTAAACAACAAAAAATCACTGGCAAAAATTTACGAGACCAACAGAAATTAAAGAGCAGCACCACCACAACCTACAAATTCATTGTTATATGTACATATGTACTTCGGACAAAACTTTCTTTAGCGAGCAAAAGTTACCTTAAAGTCAAATTTTTATATGTACGAGTATTTTGTGTTTGCTTGCGCTGCCACAGACGACTGGACGGCCGATGATTGGCAGTTAAAAGCTCCGATTACATTTAAAATAACATTTTACGCAATTAAGTTGCCAACAAGTTTAAAATTATGCAATTATGGCCTTTGAGAAATTACTGCTAAATTACACAAGTAGAGAGAACAGAAGAAGACGACTGACTACCTCAAACATGTAAAAACATGAAATGCAAACACTTTTCAAGATGATGATGATCAAGGAAGGCTTTTTGTATACAAAGAGTAGCTGCGGCAGTCCAATAACTAATTTTTTTCTCTAGCTCTGAAAATTGTGAATATCTAAAAATGTGTGTTTACATTTTAATCACTTCATAATATTGCTTTTTAAAGCTTTTTTTTAATATTTATGTATTTTATAAGAAGCACAGCTGTTTTTGGCATTTTTATTTTATAGAGCTTAACAAAAGGCGAATTGACACCAGGTGATCTCGATTCAGCATATGGTGACAGTTGTTAGTTTCTTTTGTGTCAAATCAAATTAAAACGTTACCAGCTGACAATCAGCTGTTAACTTCTCTTGTGTCAAATCAAGGCAAAACGTTCGGAAATTTTCTGACAGCAGTTGTTTTTACACTAACAACTATACAAGGTGAATATACAGAGCTGCAAATCAAGACCACCTATCAAGGTCCCTTATTAAACCCTCTCTCTGCTTAATTCAAAAAGAGATAATTTTTCTCAATAATTTTAAATTCAAATTAAGCATGAAACACATAAGCCGCAGCATTCTGCCAACTACAATCTGTCAAAAATTGAATACACACCTTTATATGAAAGCGATTACTACACGACCATTTATTTCGCTGACGCCAGTTTAGGCTAATTTCTATTTTTGTAAGCGACACTGAGCAAATTTAGCGCTGTCATAATACGACAATTTAAAATTACTGGATAGTAATTAACAGAAAGAACATCTCAAGATTTCTATAAAGAAATATACTGATTCGTTTTTAAAGATTTCAAGATTTCTATAAAGAAATATATTGTTTCGTTTTTAAATTTTTACATAAGCACATCTTAAATAGTATAGAGGGAAGATCTGGTCCAAAGACCGGCACTGTTTCACCTGACGGATCCTTTTTGTACATTTTAAATAAGTTATTTTGATGTTATTCATGAGAAATATTTGAAATTGGCTATTCACATATTACGCGTAACGCACGAGAGGATTTTAAGGATTTGTCATGGTTTAGAAAATTTGTTTCGTTTCGAATTACAGAGTAGACCCCCTGAAAATTTTATAAAAAGCGTCAAAGGGGAAGGGCGTATAAAAACTCCGCAAATAGTGGCTCCACTGGAAAATGTATTTAAATTTCAATATCTGGTGCTTATGATGTTGCTGTCGTTGTCAATATAATTAAATAGCTGACTACACGGCGACAATAGCAGTCAATAGCACTCGCAGTCGTGTTGTTGTGTAGCCTGCTGTGGCTTATGTGTTTAAAGTGCCCCGTAGACGGTCAAATAAACTCATCAATCACATAGTTATTTCGTTGCGACCTGTTGTCGGCCCCGATTTATGAAAATCAAAATGTTTATTTTTTTTTGAGTTGACCGGCTCCAACTCCGATTGACGAAAAAAAACTAATTGGCTTTGTGACGTCATGGAGAATGGATCGAGCGAATGAAAAAAAAATATATTTTTCTTTTAGCTAGTTTTATTATTATTGTTCGAACTTCATTTGTTTTTTTTTGCCCACCCTGTATATGCACTGATTGACGGGTTTATTTGATTGTGTCCAGGGCCCGCAAAGCATTATACTTAAAGTTGAGAACTATTAATTTTTGGTCATGCCCGATTTAAATTTAACATTCAGCGTATTTTGCAGAAAACATCACAGTGAAGTTTGCTGCAATTGTATGTAAAACCGGGGCTACTTTGTCAAACGAAATTGTTTTACGATGATCATTAAAAAAGGCAAACAAGAGGAAAATTATATGTATAGTAAACGATTTCATTTCTTATACCAACAATAGCAAAGAATTCTTTTAATTTAAATTTAAATGAAAGGTAAGCATAATTTGCAACAAAAGTTAACATAGTATGTATGTATGTGTATTTGCCTATTGTTGCAGGCCTGCTGTTGTTTTAACAATAAAAGTAACAGCTAACAACAGATTTTTAAACAAGACTCAGCCACACGGAGACACACATACACTAGACTCAAACTACAAATTAAAAATTACACTATCTACTGGCCTGATACTGGTAAACCGATAAACCCGGTCTCTGTGCAGTTAATTGTGATATTTATTAGATTTTAATAACAAACTATAGTGTATTTCTTTTCAAGCTTTACAAAAAAACAAGACAATTTCAATGATGACATGGTAGAAGAATCCTTTTTTTGTTGTGCTGCTGGCTGTCTGTCCATTGATTACATTATTCATATATGGCTACTAGCCAGCATTTTCTCTATGGCAAAAAAAAAAAAAATGCTAATTAACATGTTTAAAAAAAATGCCTTATTATACGGACAGAGACAGACAGACACTCGTTTATGCTGCAGCAGAGTTCCTTTAATTTTCTTTTTTATAATTCACTGGAAACATTTAACAAATGAAATGAGTTCATTAAATATGTTAATTAGAAACCTTTAAATAACATTTGATTAAACTGATATGCATAAATAAAATGCAAAGGTATTCAAAAAGATCAAGAAAAAGTAACGAAGCTTAAAAGGATAATGTAAAAACAGCAAAATAAAAAGGAGAATTATTTAATATATAGGTTAGGTTAGGTTAGCAGGCTGCTGGTACGGAAGGGTGAAATTTAGAGTCCAACTCACTTGGGTCCAATACAATGATTATTTTGTGCTATCTGTTAGTGAGAGAGGGTTATAGGAAGGCATGGTGATAGAGCAGACAGGTGGTGAAGGAAGAGATAGAGAAAAGCTTCATTCATTTTACAACTCTGCTTTTTGCACGTTTTCGATAATGCAATGTTGGCAGCGCCTTCTGGTATCAAATGAGGCTGTGTTTAGTAGCCATTTGTTGGTTATTTTACTTCGCCGATGATTCTGCTACACAACGAAGGAGGGATTAGTATCCGATGAAGTCGGTATAGTTTTTAGTGCCTTATGTCTGCATCACTAGAACTTTTCCCACAACAACTGATACAAAGGACACTAATGTACATCAGAAAAATGCGTGGTGTTCTTATTTTTAATGACTATTGGATACCGGGCTCGAACCCAGGACCTTTGGTTTTGTAGTCAACGTGCTAACTACTTCAGCCAACGCCACCCTCATTTAATATATAAATTTAAACCAAATTTATATCGAAAACTGAACTAGATTTTTTCAGAGACTACAATAGGCTTGCCAGACGGTTTTGATTTGGCTGGATTGTCAAGCTTTTACAAGGCTTGTCAAGATTCAAGCTTAAAAGCTATTTGTCAAGCTAAAAATTAATTTAAATATATCTTAGGTCTTCGATATGGTGATTGTGTAACTATAAATAATGTTGCAATAGCTGCAACATTAATAAGTGACGAGAAGTATTTTCCACCTCTACACATCACGATTTGGCAACACTGGTAACTTGATTTACAAGCGAACAGCTGATGGAATTATATTAAATCATATTGTATTGCCACACATATGTAACTTTAAAAATATATAAATGCCTTTGCAACTTTTTTTTTTTAATTAAATATAATTTTTGTTAAAAACCATTGAGTTTCTATTTTTTTATTGTTTTAAAAATATTTTAAATTATTGTCAAGCTTTTTTTGCTAATCAAGAATTTGTTCCTTGAATGCCAAGATTTTTCAATGTTTGGGTCTGGCAAGCCTAGACTACAATAAAATATTTGCTCAATTTCAACAAAAACATTCCCCCTTATTGTGAATGGCGTCGTAGACGTTCCATCAAGACGACAGTAAATATTGTCATTTGTCTACTATTTGTCGGCAACAATTGGCTCTTATTGACAGTCTCTTACTAATCTCTAAGGCTTTGTAAATTAATATAGCATGTTAAAAGTAGTCAATTCTTGTCGACAAAGAGTATACAAGTGACAATTTTTAATGTCGTCATGATGTGACGACAACGACGCCATTCGCAATAAGGGGGAATCCCCCCAAGAACGTTTGTAAGAACAACACTCCTACAATAGGTTGTCAATCGAACAATTATGTTCCTAAATTATTATTTTATATATTTGGTAAAATATTTCTGATTAAAAATCTACATTGAAAATGTTTGATGAGGGGTAAAGCTAATGCAGATCATAAGGATAACGATGCCCAAAAAAATGCCTAAAACTACTAGAAAGAGCTTTTAAATTAAAATTTCATTTAAACAAATGAGAAGTCTAACAAATATCAAGAACACAATTATCTGAAACAAGAACACAGTCATCAATTTGCATGTGCTTTTATTTTCTTACTTTGCCATTATTACATTACAATTATTTTATTTATGTTTTGTTTACTTCCTTTGAATTGCAGAAATGATTTATTTCTCTTATAACGAACTTCGTCTATGATGAGAGCAAAATTCACTAGTGTCTCCAAGTATTTTATAATCAAATTCTACCGCGCAATGTATTTTCTAACTAACTAATCAAAAACAACTTCGAAACGAACACAAACCAGCCATTTCCATGTACTATTAGCAGAGTTTTCCTTGCTCCAATCAATATGGTAAATTTTCTAATTTTTTAATTAGAAAATCAGCATTAATTTAAAATGCATGACAGATACAAGAAGCTTAAAGAATTTCAATCAAATAAAGCAAATGAAATGAAATGAAATGATGCAGAAAGATGCAGAGTTTTTAATGACAATTGAAAGTTAACTTTTAAATCGAGATTGAAGAAAACAAGAATATGTATGTTCATATCGTTACTTTAATATAGAAAGGCTCTATACAACTGCTTATTTTTTGAAATCGAGTTTTTTTATATTTCGATAGAAAGACATTTAAAGTGTCGAAAAATATAAAAATCTCGATTTAAAAATTATAATGAGTTAGAGGCTTTCTATGTTAAGGTAACGATATGTATGTATGCATCTGCTTACATACGTGTTTAATATACATTACTGAGGTAAAATAAATTATCGTGACTTCTTAATTTGCTATTGAGCGTTTTCCTAACACTTCCAAACACGCACAAACTTATTGGAAATTCTAAAATAATTTTTGTTTTTGACAAATTTTGTAGCAGAGATTAACCAACAAACCACCAGCAACATCATCTATCTATCTGTATTTCATTTCGTTCTATTGAAATGGCAGAGGAAGACATTACAAATAATTAATTAGCCCCGAGTAGCATTAAAAAAAAGTGTTTAAATAGTTGATTGTTTAGGCCCAGCCTCTTAGAATGGGCGTCAAGAGGCATTAGAAACAGCATTCGAAGAAAACTTGCGCACAACTTAAGCGGAAATGTAATTAACACTACTTTCTTCGAATTGATAAATGGACACCAGCTAAAAGTAGGCAAATTCACATGGTCAAACAAATTCATTTTAATTAGAAAAATGCAAATGCTTTTTGTTGTTTTTTGTTTTTTTTTTGCCAACTGAGACAGAAGATGATTGGGGAAATTCAATAACGTTTAATGGTTGTTTGGCAACGAATATTGAAAAATCGTTTTTCGATAATGATGTTAACTTTCCAGTCGTTTTCTATTCAGCTTTTGGATTTAGTTTTGTGTTTTCTTTCTTTTTCATTAAAATACTAGTAGTTCTAATATTACAGCAACAAAGCGATACACCTGACTAACAAAAATTTGAAAAAATGAGGGGGACCGTAATCTTATAGAAATCACTGAAGTGAAAATTTTATATACAAAAAGAAAAATTAAATAGCAAAATAGTCATTAAAATAATAAAAAAAACTGACTGCGACCAACATTGAACCACTAAATATCCTAGTAGGTAATTCGAAATGAAAAATCATAACAGAAACCTAAAGATGTTTTTTAAATATAGCTGTCTATTTCAATGTCAACATTTGCATGTCGTGAACGATTCAGCAGAGAGAGCAATTAAACTTATAACGGACTGCAATCGCTCTTTGACCTACGATGAGGAAGATATGTAAGCAGGTCCAATAGCCCTTTCAGTCGCGGAAAGTTTACTTTGCAAAGTCTTAATTCAGCTGAGTGAAAGACAGAAAGAGATAGTATTTCTCCCTCTGTCTTTCACACAGCTGATTTAAGACTTTGCAAAGTAAACTTTCCGTATCTAAAAGGGGTATTACTTCAAATTGTTGAGCACATCATCAATTATAACCACCTCATAACAAATTCGATCTCATAAAATAACAAAAAACCGCACTATAAATTAATTATCCAGTATCATTTTTAAATTAAATCAAAAAATTTTTATACAGTGTGGGCCAAAAGTCACGCCTGTGTGTAATAGTTGAATATCTTTTTTGTTTATTATTATTTTTTGTTGTTTTTTTAGATATTATTCATCGAATCGTGTTACACCACCATGCAAAATTTAACGAACGAGCAACGAACCAAAGTGTTAGAATTTTACTTAAGACCGAATTATCTCAAGAAATTCAGAATTCAATTGGCAAATTTTCTATGGGGTTATCTCAAAGAACGATTGTATTTTAAGAAGCCCCAAACTATAAAGCAACTAAAGCACAACACTGAAGATGAAATCAGGGCAATAGATCCTGAAATTTCAGTTATGCAAAACGCCTTTTTAAGAGCCCAATTCTGCAAGAGTCCAATTGTATAAAATTTAGATCGTACAAAGCCAATATTATGTATATTTAAAAAAAAAAAACAATAAAAAATAATAAACAAAAAAGTTATTAAATTTTTACACTCTGGCGTGACTTTTGATCCACCCTATATATAATAATTAAACCACTTTTTTTAAATTGCGTAACATTTTCGATTTAATTATGATTTTGATACCAATTTTTTTTTCTAATGTTACAAATTTTGTTCCTTATTCATGAGCTTCCTTTTCTAAATCGAGAAGCTTTGACTTCTCCATTAGCAGAACAGTGGACAAAGGTGGATAAAAAAAGCCAACATTTTGATTTTTTTCTCAAATGTTTTCTAAACTTAAGCGAAACCCCATAAATGTAGTTCTTGGATAGAAAAAGGAAATCCACTTGCAAAAAATCTTTTTTATGAGCTCAAAAACACATCAGCTTACGTAATTAGGGGCTTTGGGGCTCCGCTCCCTTTAAAGATATATAGATATATATTCCAAATTCCAGGCTTAAGCTTTGTGGCACCTCCTCAAATGATGTATGAAATTTCATAACAATCGGAAACAGCAGAATTATTTAAATTTTTTTATTTAAATTCCCACTGAGTATCGGGTACTTTAGGCCCCACTAGGCACCAGAAGGCACCGTCGTATCGAGGTAAAAAATTACGACCGTATTTATGGCAGCAAACCTTATATTTTAGACTGCGCACATATTAAGATTTGAAAAATAATAACAAATCCCATACAAGCTGCAACCAGTCTAATGCCCACCCGTTGTCGAAAACAACTATTTTCCAGTTCTTAGGGAACAGAAATGGATTATTAATAGCAAAAAAATTTTTCTCGAGAGCGTGTAGACAAACTCCCAATTTGTTGGTATTCCCTCGAATGCATCACCCGATTTTAGTCAAATTGGCAGCAAACGCCGTTTCTTTTTGAACTGATTAGATTTTGATATTGATCGGCTTAATAGTTAAAAATTTGTTTTAAAAAACCCGTTTTGTGATTCAGTATCTTGAGCTCCATCCACATCTTTCGACTGCAGCAAATTTGCTTTACCCTTTCTTAAGAGCATATATTTATAATGAGCCTACTTAACACCAGAGGCGCTGCAACGATGCTATAAAAATTAACTAAATGCACAATATGAGGGTTGCATAAACCAATAAATCTTCTTTGTATATATTCTATATGTATGTATGTATATCTGTCACAAAGGTACCTGTTATTTGAACCCAAATGAGCTGACGTAAGCTACATTCTATTCTCTGTAATCTGTCAGACCTAACCTTATCTAGACTTCATATAAATTCATCACCGAAGGAACGAAGAGTTTTGCAGAAAATGAGTTCAAAAGTTTTCAATTTAATGAAAATATTGCAAAAATTTTTTTCTCTTCAAACGCGATATGACGAATTATTCTGCATTTTTAACCACAAAAAGAGATTTGTAGAGATATACATATATACATAGCGATATATTATTAATCAATCAAATCAATGTAATTAATATTTTAAAAATAAAATAAAATTTTTGCAAACTTTATTTGGGGTATCAATCACCGATCTTTATGTCTGTATCTACTTTGTCATTGGGGTAGAAGAAAAATAGATTTCAATTGAAAAGTAACAAGTTTTTATTTTCATTTATTTTCTTCCCTTCCTAATTAAAAATCCAGCTGTATAATTTTCAATCATGTACTTGCAACGTACAGCTGTTATATTGCATCAACAACGAACGACTTTGCGCCTTTTGCTAAAAACAATTGCTGCAATGGCAGGCAAAAGCAACCTTAAAACCTTCACATCCATATGTACATACAAATGTATGTATGTACATATGTATGTGCATACGAATAAAACAACACTTTTGTTAAACATTATGAGAAATTATAGTTTGGTGTTGGTCAAACGATCGTTAAGTTTGTTTAATGGCCACATTGAACACTTCTCTTCCAGACATTTTAATTTTTCAAACTGGTTCCAGTTTATCTGTTACCACCACAACCCATAAGTCATAAACTTTTATGACTAATAATTATGCCAAAACGACAAGTTTATTATTAAATATTTTTTTCTTCCCATAACATCTAGTGGGGCTCCTTCAAACAGGAATGAGGCAAAAAAAAAAAAAAACTAATTAGAAAATTTCAATTTATTTTTAAAGGTTTGTTGGTAAAAAAAATAAATAAAAAATAATTCAATTGCAGTAATTACAGAATATTCAAGAACAAAAAGCTTAAGCTGATTATTTTTTCTTTTCAATTTCCTTTAATATTAGCCTTTAGCTAATTTGTTTTAATTACATATTTAAATTTCCTTATATGAAATCTTTGTTTGTTTGATGTTTAAAAATAATCATTGATGTTCATCGTTCATCCACAATTTGATAATATTTTCGTGTCTGCAGCTAAAATTAGCTGTTGTCACAGTCATTATCTTCAAAAACTTCTCAACTTAATTCTGTACTTATTCTTGTATAAATATAATTTCTTTAAAGCGGGTGAAAAGTTAGTAAAAATTTGCATAAATAATTTGAAACCGGTTTCTTGAGAAATTCGAACATAAAATTGCATAATATATATTTAAAAAAAAAACGGATACTAATGGGCCACTTAAATGTCGGTTATTTTAAAAATAATTTCAAGCTGTAGAGTATAAAAACCGTTGGACTGCCAGTGAAGCAATATAGTTCTACAACTGTTAAGACTTTGGCAACATGAAAGTATTACTCGCTTTAGGTAAGAGTCCTTGCATTGAAATATTAAAAATTTTAAACAAAACCTATAAATTTTATTATATTTAAGCTCTTTTGTGCTTCCTGCAAGCCAATGCTGATCAGGTTAGCAAGGAAGGTCCCAAAGTGGAGCAGCCAAATCAAGCAGATCAAACTAATAAACATGAGCTTCATGCTGCTCTCATCCATGTGTCAGATCACCAAGCACATAACACACATGCAAATTCAAACAAGGAACAACATGTTGCTGCGGAGCATGTGAAGCCCACCGTTAAGGTTCAACACTCTCACTCCGAACCTTCTAAAGTATCTGTAGAAATACCTCCGAATGTACAGCAAATTGTTACCCAAGTCTCACAACATATACCACAAGTTGTCTCACAACATGTTGCAAGTCATCAACGACGCGTGGTACGTGCTATTAAGAACCGCTTGGCCTGGCAAACTATGCAAGCGAATGCTGCAGAGAATCCTGGTAAATGTGAATTCATGTGCAACCAACAGGATTTAACAGTATGCGGCCACAATGGACGTTGTTATTGGGAATTTGAAAGCCAATGTGATCTCAGCACTTATAATTGTTTGAATACGGACAAAAGTAAAGGCTAAGTTATATTATGATTTTAGTTAATGAAAGTTTTTTCTTTATCTTTCAAGTTTTCGAAATTGTGGACTTTGCCAAATGCCAGGATGTCAGTGCAGCCAAGTGCTATCGCGGTGATATGTAGATCAGTAAATAAAATAGGATATATGGTAGAGGAACCCGAAAAACCTTTTGAATTAATACTATATTGTATTACTTAGAATAATCTAATAAAGAACTTATTAAAAAAAATATTTCTGATTTATAAGAGATTAATAAAACAGTTTTCCATAAAAAAATAGTTTTATAAACGCTTTATAAAACAAAATTATTTTTTATGAATAAGGAAGTAAATATATAAAAGTAAAGTAAACAAAAATTTCTTAATATACGGGACCTGTTCTGCAAATCACGACATGTCAAATCACTGTGATTTCAAATAATTAATAAAAGCTAAATCATTGCTTTTGTAAATTTCACGTTTGGAATAAAATATTCTATTATACATGACAAAAATTTAAAATACAAGAAAAACTCACTAACAAGTCAGATAGATATTAATAGTTTGTTTTTGAAATCATCGTGATTTTCAGAACAGGCCCGATATTGGCAATTTTAAACTCTTTCGCTGCCTTAATATAGAATGGATTTAACTCAATATTTATTTTATCGAGTTTTTGTATATTTCTATGGAAGAACATCTAATGTATCGAAAATTGTGAAAATCTCAATATCAAACAAATAATTCGTTAGGGCCTTTCTATATTAAGGTAACGATATGTATGTATATATGCGTATAATAAATTTATGATCCTTAAACCATGTAAGTTGAGACTTAAAACCTCAAAACTAAACATTCTATTTAGTCGAAAAAAATTTATATTTAAGTAGAATAAAAATAAAAACACAAAACATAACCACCACTTTTTTCTGAAGTCGGTTGAAATAAAAACTAACAACACCTATATGTATGTGACAAGTCACATCTAGTTTTGACGGTTCGAAGAACATTAATCTACCTGGCAATGTTTTCTTTTCTAAGCAAGATCCTAAACAAAGGGGAAATCTTAAAGTACATCATTGCTATTTTAAAAAGATTAAAGGCCGGGGTACATAGAATCATTTGTATGTTGTTATACTTCGCCTAATCCAAATACAGGGACTCCTGTATGTTATTCTGAAAAAAAGGGCGAAAACCAAAAAGTGGACGGAGAAATTATTTGTATGTGGGAAAATGTTAATAAGATTTGTTCGGTGGACTCTGAGCTAAATTATTGCCATATATGTAAGTATAGTTAAGCGCTATCACCAAGTCTGAATTAGCTGTTGGCACAAAACTGACAAAACGATTTTTTTAGGGCCTGCTGATTTTAGAAATATTGCAAGCAACACCCATCAAAAAGTGTTCACCAAAATAGTTAAACTGAGGGTTTTACTACACTTTGGTAGTAAAATCGAATCTATGTACATATATATACTTTCAAGCCCGAGTGATTTCTGCACTGGATTCTTGATAAAATGTTGATTTCTTAAATAATATATTTATTTTATAATTTACATAATAGAAATACATATATCATTACCTTAATATACAAAGGCCCGTCATTATTTTTTTGAAATCGAGTTTTTTGCATATTTCGATAGAACATCTATCTATTGTATCGAAAAATGCAAAAATTCTGATTAAAAAAAAAAATAATAAGTTAATTTAATTTCCTACTTACTTTTAAAATTTATCAAAAACAGCAACGTAATAAATAATAAGCCAGTATTGTTGTTGATAACTATTTGTTGCAGGGAGCTCATATTGCACCTCTGAATGCCGATGTACTACATACAAATGGATGTGTGTACTCGTATGTACATAGTTATGTATGCAGGTACCACTTAAGTGATTAGATACGGGGTGATACAATGCACGTCTATTTAGAAAGGAATAATATCCATCTTATTGTTACACATATGTAAGTGTGGAGGGCACCTAACCTGAATTGTGGTCAAGTCATTGGTTTGTTTGTAACCATATGTGTGTAGTGCGATATGTTTCTTGCTAGAGTATTATTCTGTATTACATCCCTTACAAGAATCTTAAAATTAATTCACATTAGATATAAACAAATTTCTTTAAAGTCATTTAATTAATTGTTAACAAAACTACTCTTTAATATCATTTTTCTTATGTTCACCTAGTTCTGCTTTCACACAATTCCTTTTTTTTCTTCAATAACAAATCTTAACATGCACTTGCGCACAGAGTTACCGTTGCTAGTTTTTTGGTTGGTGTTTTTATTCCTTCCTGCCACTTTATAAATGTCCCTTTTTTAATGAATTTCATCTTTTAATTTAAATATATTAAATCTCAAATAAAAAACATATCGTCAACAGAGGTATAATAAAAAATACCCTACTGAAAAGACAATTTAAAAGCAATATTCACTATAAAAATCGAAAGTTTTTAATTAATTTTGTGTGGTAATTGCTATGATGATCACTTTTCCAATAGCATTTCTTTCTGTTCAACGGTAACGCTACATGTATTTCTCGAGTTTTTTTCTGTTGCCGAAAACACAAATAACAACAACATGCTCCATGCATTGAAACAACAACAACACGGCATAAAATCAGCAATATGGAGATTATTTATAGCAAAGTGTATCAAACACTTTGATTTATAGTAAATTGTGTTTTTACATTTACATACCTTTTTCCTTTATTTTATTAATATTATTCATAATTTCTTTAACAATTTTATATTCAGGTTATTAATTACACATTTAGCTACACTTATTCACACATTTTAAGGTATTTTTACACTTTCAAACATTTAAAAATTATTTTTTAATAGAGGAACACAGAATTTGATGCGTAACTTGAGAAGATTTCGTGAGAATGAAATAAAGTGCAATTTGGAGGGAATTTAAACGAGTTAGAGTTGCCATCTCTCGATAATCGCTCAGTAAAAGGGTTTTGTGGGTTCATAAACATAAGGGAACAGAATACAATACGGGTTTATTTTTAGAGGGAAGTTAGGGGTTTTATTTAGCTTTATTATATATGTTAATCGTTACCTTAATATAGAAAGCCCCTCATTATTTTTTGAACTCGAATTTTTTTATATTTCTATAGAATATGTAAGGTATTGAAAAATGCAAAAATCTCGATTTCAAAAATATATTGATTTAGGGCCTTTCTATATTACGTTAATGATATTAATTAAGCAAGTTTTAGATAGCAAATATTTAAAATTTAAATTTTTTCGAGATGTACCTAATTTTTTCATGAAATTTCATGAATTTCGTTGCACGAAACTTTTTATATTTGCTAATTGCAGCGCTGTATAAGATAATTTTATATAAAAAACGTAGACGTAGAATGAATCTCCAATGCAATTTTGGCAAATTTTTTGATATGAGTTGCTCCTCCAGGCCTCCTATGAACAAATGGAAAATTTTCATGCAACTAATTTCATGAAAAAAATCTTAATGTAAATTAGATATAGGTATAAGCCTTTAAATTTCATGTACAAGCGCACATGCTCGAAAATATATTTTTTTCGACATAGCCAAAATAGCTGGGGGCAAATTACGGCATACGATACGATTCGAAATTTAAAAATATTTCCATTTAAACTCTATTGAAATATTTCGTAATTTCGTTCGATAACGAGTGCCGTAATTTGGCCCCTGCATGAAGGTATGGGCTTCATATGCAATTTTTTATCTTATTGTCTAACTAATGCATGAATGATAGCCGTAGAAACTGTGTAGTCTGTACTAAGTTTGTAAAACTAAATATTATACGTCAATATTTTAAATTTTTAAATAAGAAGAAATTAAGAGTCGGAGAACAAAAGGTTCGCTTTTGCTCAATTTCGACACAAGATTATAACAAACGCTTCTGCATTATCTGCAAAAACTAATTTTTTTATATATTTATGTTTTAATAAATGATTAATATGTACTCGTATTGCAGAGAACAATTTAGTATATTACTTTCGCTTTTAAAATAGTTGAACTTTAATTTTTCGCAAGATTCCTTCCCTTTTCCTTTACGCAATAACCCTTTCGTTGCAAAATTGTCAACGGTAACGCTGTTTGCATGTTGGTCTTTTTGTATTGCCGAAAACACAAATAACAACAATATGGAACATGCATAGAAACAACAACACTGCATAAAATCAGCAATATGGAGATTATTTATAGCAAAGTGTATTAAACACTTTGATTTATAGTACATTGTTTTTTTACATTTACATACCTTTTTCCTTTATTTTAATGATATTCTTCATAATTTCTTTAACAATTTTATATTCAGATTATTAATTATACATTTAGCTACACTTATTCACAAATTTCAAGGTATTTTAACACTTTTTAACATTTAAAAATTATTTTTTTAATAGAGGAACACTAAATTTGATGCGTAACTTGAGAAGATTTCGTGAGAATGAAATAAAGTGCAGTTTGGAGGGAATTTAAACGAGTTAGAGTTGCCATCTCTCGATAATCACTCAGTAAAAGGGTTTTGTGGGTTCATAAACATAAGGGAACAGAATACAATACGGGTTTATTTTTAGAGGGAAATTAGGGGTTTTATTTGGCTTTATTATATATGTTAATCGTTACCTTAATATAGAAAGCCCCTCATTATTTTTTTGAACTCGAATTTTTTTATATTTCTATAGAACATGTAAGGTATTGAAAAATGCAGAAGTCTCGATTTCAAAAATATATTGATTTAGGGCCTTTCTATATTACGTTAATGATATTAATTAAGCAAGTTTTAGAGAGCAAATATTTAAAATTTTAATTTTTTCGAGATGTACCTAATTTAATTTAAGCATTTTTTCATGAAATTTCATGAATTTCGTTGCACGAAACTTTTTATATTTGCTAATTGCAGCGCTTTATAAGATAATTCTATATAAAAAACGTAGACGTAGAATGAATCTCCAATGCAATTTTGGCAAATTTTTTGATATGAGTTGCTCCTCCAGGCCTCCTATGAACAAATGGAAAATTTTCATGCAACTAATTTCATGAAAAAAATCTTACATGTAAATTAGATATAGGTATAAGCCTTTAAATTTCATGTACAAGCGCACATGCTCGAAAATATATTTTTTTCGACATTGTCAAAAGACCTGTGGACAAATTACGGCATACGATACGATTAGAAATTTAAAAATTTTTCCATGTAAACTCTATTGAAATATATCGTAATTTCGTTCGATAACGAGTGCCGTAATTTGGCCCCTGCATGAAGGTATGGTCTTCATATGCAATTTTTTATCTTATTGTCTAACTAATGCATGAACGATAGCCGTAGAAGCTGTGTAGTCTGTACTAAGTTTGTAAAACTAAATATTATACGTCAATATTTTAAATTTTTAAATAAGAAGAAATTAAGTCGGAGAACAAAAGGTTCGTTTTTGCTCAATTTCGACACAAGATTATAACAAATGCTTCTGCATTATCTGCAAAAACTAATTTTTTTATATATTTATGTTTTAATAAATGATTAATATGTACTCGTATTGCAGAGAACAATTTAGTATATTACTTTCGCTTTTAAAATAGTTGAACTTTAATTTTTCGCAAGATTCCTTCCCTTTTCCTTTACGCAATAACCCTTTCGTTGCAAAATTGTCAACGGTAACGCTGTTTGCATGGTCTTTTTGTATTGCCGAAAACACAAATAACAACAATATGGAACATGCATAGAAACAACAACAACACTGCATAAAATCAGCAATATGGAGATTATTTATAGCAAAGTGTATCAAACACTTTGATTTATAGTAAATTTTATCTTTACATTTACATACCTTTTTCCTTTATTTTAATGATATTCTTCATAATTTCTTTAAGAATTTTATATTCAGGTTATTAATTATACATTTAGCTACACTTATTCACACATTTTAAGGTATTTTTACACTTTCAAACATTTAAAAATTATTTTTTAATAGAGGAACATAGAATTTGATGCGTAACTTGAGAAGATTTCGTGAGAATGAAATAAAGTGCAATTTGGAGGGAATTTAAACGAGTTAGAGTTGCCATCTCTCGATAATCACTCAGTAATGCTATGTTTAGACGACGAGTTGAATCACCTGCTTCGCTCTCTGAATCATGTTTATGAATCATGCTGTTTAGACTATGCATTCGCGCTTCGTGTGCAGCGTGCCAATTTAGTGCTTTTCGTACTAGATTTAGAGTTTTTTAATTTATAACAGTGCGGAATTTTTCAAATTGTTGCTTAAAAAAAAGGCACTAAATTGGTGCTTTTCACCTTTGATTTTAGTGCGTTTTACATATCTACTAAATATTAATTTGTGAAAGTGTGGTGGAAAATAAGAAATTTTCACTTTTCAAAAACTATCTGCGTTCACCCCTTTTAGACATGCAAAGTTTCCTTTGCAGAATGTTAATTCAGCTGGGTGAAATACGAAGGAAGAAAAACTTTATCTTTCATAGTGAGAAAAAAGAATATATTTCTAGTAATTACAGTTATAAAATAACTTAATTACAACAATAATCTAATTACTAACCACTGAGGGAAGCAATGTATTGCTTTCTTGATAACGAAAGCTTTCAAAAATGCTTCTGAAAAGTACTAACGTAAGGCTCTCTAACAAAGTGGACAAAAGTAAAAAAAAATGTAAACCAGTAACTTTTGCATCTGAGTACATAAAAACTACACATTATTACTTCTGTAAAATGAATTAGTAAAGCAAAAAATGAATGGCTTTTTGGAAACTGAATGCATTGCTTCTAGCTGGCTTACAAAAATTCTTCTGGGAAGCGGTAATTTTTGCTGGGATTGTGAAATTGAAGAAATAGAACGAATTATCAGAAATTTAAGGATACATAAATTGACAAATTTGCTCAGAACTGATTAATTTTGGATTGAAGTTTATAATTATAGAAATTCAAATAATCATAATCCATTTCTAATACTGCCAATATTTTCTCTAAGACTATTAACATTACCATGTTCAAATGTTGAAGTAGAAATAACTTTTAGCGCTTATAACTTTTTTAAAAGTTAAAAATACAATAATGATTTTATAAATCAAATTGTTTGATTCATATAAAATACGGTCTAAAAGGAAAAGGCTTATGTTGTTCAGTAACTCGTTTCTGTAATTCTCGCATCGTAAAATTTCTCACATGAAGTGTGAAACACAAAATTCCATCGTTTCTCGATTTGTGAAAAAAGTGTGTCTGTATTTGAATGTGAAAACAGACAACACTGAATCTGTTTTTACTGGAATATTTCCAGTAATCGAGTGTCAAATGAAAACAAAAGTCACAAAAAAATATTATTTCAATAACAAAAAAATAATAATTTTCAAGAAAAATAAAATTGAATAATGAACATGAATATAAAGTGAATGTAAAATGCTTGAAATAAGTTTTTTCTAGCAACTGTCTCTATTATAGAAAATTCCAAAAAAAAAAAATTCAAAATAAATATAATCATATCGAATCGTTAATAATAATTTTAGTTCAACAATTCGTTGCATATCTTTTCAACTAGTTTATTTTTCATATTTTCACACACAAATTCAAAAATTCACATGTTTTTGTACAATTTAAAATCCGAGAATTGCGAGAAACTATTCACAAAATATTGTTACAGAAACACTTTTTCTCACATCGTTCCAATAATTGCTGGAAATTTGTTTAAATGACAGATAGTTCTCGCAAAGTAACGATACAGAAACACTTATGTGAGAAAAGCCATTATGTGTTTCAATTTACACTGTTTCCACGATTCCCTTGTTTCATGCGGGAAATTTTACGATGCGAGAAATACAGAAACGAGCTACAGAATGTAACATACTGAACTATGTTCATGTAAAAATTAATTCAGATGAAACACCTAAAATCTAATTGTTTTTTTAATACACCATAATTGCAGTATCTTGCGAAATGAACTTCAATTATTTTCCTACTCATGTTCTACTTATACGCAAAATCGAAATATGGCTCGATATAATTGAAATTATTACAAAAACCTATGAAATTTAGTAAATTTAAAATTGTAGTTAGCTTAAATTTTTAATTTCTACTCATTCAATACATATATATAATTAGCCATGTGGGCTTTCTGTGTATTGAAAATAAATAGATAAATATAAAAATATAAATAAAAAATATATTGCATTTAGTGCTTTTTTATGAACACACAGTGATTTTTGCTCTGAAAAAGTTGGCATCATTGTTCGCGTGGCATTTTTTTTATGTATATTCACACATTCATACGTATCATACGCACGTGTATACATGCATACATACTTACATAAATTCGATTCAAGTAAAATCTTGTTTTTGAAGGCATCTCTATATTTTCTTCTTATTTTTCCTTTTTATATTATTCATAACTTAATTAAATTTATTTATATTAAACTCACATCTATGTTTTTTTGGCTTGTTTTCATTTGTTTACAAACACACACATACACATATACCTATTTTGTTTTGATAGCTAGTTCAGATAAAGTGGCGATTAACTGCGATAAAAGTTAGAGAAGATACCAATTTTACGTGCTTCGCAAGTAGATTCATATTGAATCTACTTGATTCGCTCTCATAATTTTGTATGGCGAAGCAAGTGGATTCGGTCATGATTGGGGCGTGAAGCATGAATAGAGAGCGAAGCACGTACCGTCTAAACATAGTATAAAAGGGTTTTGTGGGTTCATAAACATAAGAGAACAGAATACAATACGGGTTTATTTTTAGAGGAAAGTTAAGGTGAATTCACCCATTGTTTCGGAACAAAAGTTTTGTTTGGAGAAAATTTTTTTTACTGAGAGTTTTTTGCAAGACGATTCATCCATTTCGAACATTTTGTCTGGAAAATCAAAGCTACCATATGAAACACGTGTGTAAACGATGAGATTTAATTTTGCAAGTTGCAGCACAGCGGCAAATGATTACAATTTGCTGTGTCATACACATCTTTTTAATTGTTTACTGCAGTGGTTTCGTTCAACTCCATACATTGGATATGTTTTTCTTAATTTTTCTTTACTTCTATTGTAATAAATACAAGTACACTCTGTGCTTTTATTATTCATATAACATGATGTGGCAGCTCAGTTCAACTTTGGCTGAAAAATTAAAAAAGTTGGCAGCTCAGTTCGATTTTGTCCGGACAAAAATTAAAATTAAACCAATTCAACTAGAAAATGTTCCGAACAAAATTTGTTCTCTTCTTCTCTCTCTCTCAAAAAGAGAAACGTCAAACTACATATAAAAAAATTTTGTCCGGACAAAAATTTTGTTCCGAAACAATGGGTGAATCCAGCTTTAGGGGTTTTATTTAGCTTTATTATATATGTTAATCGTTACCTTAATATAGAAAGCCCCTTATTATTTTTTTGAACTCGAATTTTTTTATATTTCTATAGAACATGTAAGGTATTGAAAAATGCAAAAATCTCGATTTCAAAAATATATTGATTTAGGGCCTTTCTATATTGCGTTAATGATATTAATTAAGCAAGTTTTAGAGAGCAAATATTTAAAATTTTAATTTTTTCGAGATGTACCTAATTTAATTTAAGCATTTTTTCATGAAATTTCATGAATTTCGTTGCACGAAACTTTTTATATTTGCTAATTGCAGCGCTTTATAAGATAATTTTATATAAAAAACGTAGACGTAGAATGAATCTCCAATGCAATTTTGGCAAATTTTTTGATATGAGTTGCTCATCCAGGCCTCCTATGAACAAATGGAAAATTTTCATGCAACTAATTTCATGAAAAAAATCTTAATGTAAATTAGATATAGGTATAAATAAGCCTTTAAATTTCATGTACAAGCGCACATGCTCGAAAATATATTTTTTTCGACATAGCCAAAATAGCTGGGGGCAAATTACGGCATACGATACGATTCGAAATTTAAAAATATTTCCATTCAAACTCTATTGAAATATTTCGTAATTTCGTTCGATAACGAGTGCCGTAATTTGGCCCCTGCATGAAGGTATGGGCTTCATATGCAATTTTTTATCTTATTGTCTAACTAATGCATGAACGATAGCCGTAGAAGCTGTGTAGTCTGTACTAAGTTTGTAAAACTAAATATTATACGTGAATATTTTAAATTTTTAAATAAGAAGAAATTAAGAGTCGGAGAACAAAAGGTTCGTTTTTGCTCAATTTCGACACAAGATTATAACAAATGCTTCTGCATTATCTGCAAAAACTAATTTTTTATATATTTATGTTTTAATAAATGATTAATATGTACTCGTATTGCAGAGAACAATTTAGTATATTACTTTCGCTTTTAAAATAGTTTAACTTTATTTTTCGCAAGATTCCTTCCCTTTTCCTTTACGCAATTACCCTTTCGTTGCAAAATTGTCAACGGTAACGCTGTTTGCATGGTCTTTTTGTATTGCCGAAAACACAAATAACAACAATATGGAACATGCATAGAAACAACAACAACACTGCATAAAATCAGCAATATGGAGATTATTTATAGCAAAGTGTATTAAACACTTTGATTTATAGTAAATTGTTTTTTTACATTTACATACCTTTTTCCTTTATTTTAATGATATTCTTCATAATTTCTTTAACAATTTTATATTCAGGTTATTAATTATACATTTAGCTACACTTATTCACACATTTTAAGGTATTTTTACACTTTTAAACATTTAAAAATCATTTTTTAATAGAGCAACACAGAATTTGATGCGTAACTTGCGAAAAAATTTTGAGAATGAAATAAAATGCAAACAGTTTGGTGGGAGTCTAAACGATTTAGAGTTGCCAGTTAATCGATAGTCGCTAAGTAGAAGGGTTTTGTGGGATCATAAATCTCTCGGGAAATATGAAATCAAATAATATGTAAAAAACAAACTTGATTAAATTTGTTGTAAGAAAGAAATGCATATTCAATTTATTGTTTGTGCAACTATTTTACTAATATTATTTTTAATATTTATTTCGATTTCTTGTCACAGAGTGCTTGAGCATGAAATGGTTGTTGCCATGATGTTAGTTTTAAATTACATATTTTTTTATTACTTAAATCATTTCACTTTCGTCACACTTGGCCAGCCAATGCATTTGACATCTGTCATCTTTGGTGGCGGAAAATTTTCCCTTGGAATGTTTACAGTTGTAGGTCTCCAAAATGCATTGATTGGGGAATTCGTGCAAGCACAAGCCATTCGTGGCACAAATGGGTTCAAATTCGAATTTAGTGCACAATAAATCACAGGGACCAATAGTAGACGACACCGATGTGGAAGAGTCTGAAGATTTAACAGCTGGATTTTTTGTAGCTGGAACTTGTTGAACTGTAACCGGCGGGGCAGTTGTCGTTTCGACCTTTACCACCGATCTCATGGAGCGATGTGAGTCCATTTTATGGCCCATGGTAAGCTTTCTCTGACCCCACATCTGTTTCATCATATTCATATTAGTGTGCTTGCCCGTGTGGTGTTTCATACTTACGTTATCTGCAGAAGGAACAGCACGTGTTTTGCGTTGCATTTCTTTTTCCATTAAAGATTTAGTTATGCTGGTCATTTCTACTTTAGTGGGCTGAGCGGTTGTCTTAACTCTCTCCTCCTCTGCGTCTATTTTATGTACATGACCCTTAGCAACTTCTACTACTTGGGCGGGAATTTCAGTTTTTGGGTTATCTTTTAAAGGACTTAATGTAGATGGTGGTGGGGGCGCGGCTAGAGCCTCGCTAGGCACAGGTACCATAACTTGATGGGCGACACCTTGAGGCACTTTGGCTGCTTGGCATATTAGCACAACTTGAAAAAAAAAATTTCAAAGATATTTAATTTGTGCATAATATTCAACATTTCAAAACTCTTACCTGCCGCAAATATCACAAAGGACTTCATTGTGTTATGGCTAAGAGCACAGACAACTTACTGAATGTTTTAGACTGCAAGCATCAAAGGTTTTATACTTCTTCTTTTGGATGAAAATAATTTCTGGCTGCTTTAAGCAGACGTACATAAATAATTATTCCATTATTGGCTTCTTAACAGTTTAAAGTGACGTCAATATTTATTTATTACCCTTATGCTGGAACTTCTTTTAAAAACCAAACTGCTTTGCACTTTAAATATGTTTATAAATCTTTTGATAAATTTATTTATGGATTTTATTTGTTTCTTAATTTAAAAATTTTTTTTAATGAAAAAGTTATTTTTATTTAGTATTATTAACGTTAACATTTCTCTTAATTTTTGTTTGTTTGTTTGTTTTGCCTTTATGTTAATTAGTGTTTGGTATTTTACAATTATTTTTAATTTTCTTTTAAATGCTCCTTAGAATATGCTTTGATTTTCTTGTAATACAAACAGCTGTTTTTTTTTTAATTTTAAGGCTGTTGCTTAAGGCGTTTTCAAATATAATTCGTTATCAAATTTACTTCATGTGAAATTTTTACATTAAAATGTGTATGTTTGTATATTTATACAATAACACTTATTTACTAAAAACGAGAAAAAAAATTAAGTTTTTAATTTTCTTATAAAAAAAAATTCACCTTCGTCGATTGTCCTTCTGTTAACGCAAATTTTTTCTTTAATAAAAAATTAATTCTATCGGATATGTTAGAAAAACTAATATTAAAAATCAATTAAAAAAATTAATTATCGCATAAATTTTAATTTAAAAAGACAATGCCAAGCTTTCCAGAATTTTAATAGCCCTACTTGTAGTTTTTTAAGCTTTTACTGAAAATTTTTTTTTAATACGAACTGTATATAATAAATCACTTATCACAAGCCTTTTATGCGCTTAAAGCTTCCAAGAATAGTGCATTAAAGCTTTAAGCGAAAACTTAATTTAGAGTAAAAAAATTCAAGGCTGGGTTTTTTTATAAAAAAATTCCAATTCATAATTGCTTTTAAACTGCTAACCAACACACTGCGCAAGGCCTGCACTATTTTGCAAAGCCATTGAAAGCTCTGAGCCTTTGACCAATTTTTCCTACATTTTGTTGTTGTAATTTAAATTTTTTTCATATA
The DNA here is from genome assembly GCA_944452675.1 of Tachina lurida. Lineage (NCBI taxonomy): Eukaryota > Metazoa > Arthropoda > Insecta > Diptera > Tachinidae > Tachina > Tachina lurida. Next base: position 9,483,130 of record OX101754.1, on the reverse strand, counting down.
AAACTTGTCAACGCTTAAGTCTGGCACTCACTATACTACGTAATTGTTCGACTTTTGAGTAAATGTAACTCTGGTTGTCTACTGTGTAATTCGAACCGAATTAAAAAGCTTTCGAATTTGTATGTTAACAGCACGCAAATTGGAAGGTATTTTCTTTCGTTTCGAATTACAGATTAGACTCCCTGATTTAATGAATTTTCATTGTGTTTTGAAAATTTTCATAAGCTCCATTAGATTAGATGTGGGAAAGCTTTTATTTTCATATGATGTGCATATTATTATTTTTTCAGCCAATCTAAAGTTTTTTTAATATTACGTTATACATTTTTAAATTATTGAGCAGACCAAGATTTGCTATTTATTAGCTTTCTCACTGGTAATATAAATTTAATAAATATAGGCAATTAAAAAAAAGCTTTATCATTCCAGTATTTCATAACACAAATTTAAAGATGGACATTTATTTATGATTTGATTAGGCTAAAGTTCGTATCTCTCTGTAAGCCAATTTAATTTAAAATCTTTTTTATGCTTCTTCTTGTTCTAAGGAAAATGTTATCCTTAGAAAGCTTTAATAAACAAAAGCTGTTAAGTAGAATAAGTTTTTTATTCAAGCTTATTCCCCTTTGTTCTACTTAATTCTAAGCTCGAAGTATTTTTTTTATATTTTTATTGAGTCTACAAATAAATAAATTTTTAGAAGAGCTTTTTGAAGGGAGAACAATTATTTACAAAAGTTTGCGAAAAAAAACTTTTGGATATACAAAAAAAAAAAATAAGGCTTACTTACAATACCTAATGGGTGGAAAGACTTGACATTAATATGTAAACGGTGATTAAATAAAATTATAGATATCGTTGGCTAAAATGCAAAAAGGCGTAATTAACAAAAATATAATTTTACAGGAGAAAAAAAACCAAACAATTTGCAGTTAAAATCTCCTTGCTTTTTGTTAATAAAAGCGTAATTTTGGATAAAAGAAGTGTAAAATTCATAATAATCAATAAAAAACTTGATTTTGAATTTTTTGCCAGTTAAGCCTTTTTGCATTTTAGCTAACGATATATTTCTTTTGAGAACATCTTTCTTAAAAAAACACAAATTGAGAAAATCTTTCTTTTTTCAAGTCGATTAAAAAAAAAATGGTCAACTAAAATATTAAAAAAATAATTTTTAATTAACGCTTTCGCATAGTTAAAGCTTTTGAAGACTTGCACTGTGCTTTAAGTTTTGAACAAATTTCAGAAACGAAATAAATAAGAAGAGAAATAATAAAGTATTACAGCCGTATTCCAAAAAAAAATATTTTGAGCTTGAAGTGCACGTTAAAACAAAATTTCCATAAAAATTTTTGCCAAAAGAACACTTGAAGTTCAAATTAATTTTTTTTTTAATACGGCCGTTAAAGTTTTTGTAAAATAAAATGATATACATACATACATGTAATCAAATTTATTTTATTAAAAAATTATTTATAATTATTTAAAATTAGTAATTTTTTTTTAAGTTAAGTTTAGTTATTTTCTTCACATGTACATACATATAATTAATAATTTAAGTTTATGACTAAATTAGTGTAAAAGGCTTTTTAAAACGTATTTTACAGGATTTTTTGTTTGAATAAAATTTTTGCAGAAAGTCCTAAAAATCTTGAATCATAAAAATCAGAAATAATTTAAAGACTACATTAATTTAAATTAAATTTTCTGTTTTAAAAATTTTATTGAATTTTTGTTGTTTGAAAATGTATTTTTTGATATAGAGCTTTTGATTATGAATATGCAACTTAATAGCAGTAAAGAGGTGAGTGTGATTTATTGCTTTTTTTTAACAATTGTATGAGAGCTTTTGTTTTCAAATAAATAAATTTAATTAAGACGTTCACAATTTTATAAATAAAATTCTTTTACATAAAACATTTTCTATATAAATATTTATGTAATATATTGATTAAATTGTTTACAATTTCAGCCGCTTAATTAGACTTTTAGTTAAACTAAACTTGAATGGACAACAAAGCTTAACTTTACATATGTATATGAAGCTTTTGGGACATTTAAACTAACATTATTAAGCTACGATTACGGGGATAACTAAACCAATTTTGAACGGATTGGTAGTCTACTTTGTAATTCGAAATAAAAACAAAAAGAAAAAGCTTTCGAATTTGCATCTTCTTTTGTTTCGAATTGCTACATTGGACTCCCTGTATTTTGTTAAATTTTAACTACTATTGCTTAAAAAAAAATTTGTAATAAAATATATATTTCTTGTAGTATGTATTTGATTTTACTCAGTTTTTGTTTTTGTTTTTGTTCTTGTTAAATTTAAATTGGCCTTAAAAAATTAAGTTAATTTTATGCAATATGAATAAGTATTATTTGTTATTATTTATGGCTTTAACTTCCAATAATTGAGGACATTTTTCAACAATATTTAATAATATTGTATCGATATAATGTTTAAGGCGGGTGTTTTCTTCCTCTTTTTCCTGGAAGGCTTGTTGTAACTAAAATATGAAAAAAAACAACAAAAAAATAAAAAAAAACTCCATTTTCATAATCTTGAAATAAAATTTAACAATTATTTTATTTAAATTAAAAAAAAAAAATAAAAACCTTCACCTTTTAAACTTAAAAAAAGCTTTAAGCTTTCGAAGGACCCCAAAAACAAATATTAGTAAGAGTGTGGGAGAAAGTATTAAAACAACCAAAAAAAATGTATTGTTATGAAATTTGTGTTGTAGGTGTGACCCAATGAAATACAAATTAACTTAAACCTTATTTTGCTATTTAGCAAAATAAACTCCCAAAATTACCAATTAATATTATGACACTTAATTTATTTGAATTTTTGTTTTTTATTACCTGACTTAAGGATGCTAATGTGGCTGAATCCACAGAATCCTGTTATATAATTTACATAGAAAGAAAAAAAAAACAATACACAATTGATGAGTATAGCACGAAAAAATTAAAAAAATTGGCACAAAAAATTATTAAAAAAAAAACAAATAAAATGGTTAGAAAAAGCTTTGGCACAAAAGCTACTAGCATAGAAAAAAAAGATTAGCAATTTTAATACATATTTTAAAAGTATTAAACTTTGAAAATTTTTTGCAAACAAAAAAATTATTAAAGCTTTTAAGCTTGCTAAAAGCTTTTGTAAAAATTAGCATGCAAAAGCTTATGTGAGCCATGCTTTTTAACCTATGTTCCTCATAGGAATTGAAGGGTATAATATATACTATACATATATGATCTTTACAGCTTTTTAAAGATTCAGAAAAAAGGTTTTGCGAGCTTTAGCACAGTAAAGCTTTAAATAAAAATTAGATAAATATACAATAAAGCACATGCAAATATGTATTTTGAAACTTTTTTCAGCAGCCAAAGCTTTCAAAAAGAAAGCTTTCATTCAGTTTAACAAAGCTTTTAAGATCAAATATTTTTAAACTTACAAGTTACTTTTAAGCTTAGAACTTTCAAATTAATTTTCTATCAAGCAGTTTTTCAAAACGTCTTAGCTTTTAGCTTTAATAGCTTTTGTGCAAAAAAAAAACCTTTTAATTTATTTTTAAGCCTCTTGGTTACACAATCATAAAATAAAACAAAGCAAAAAAAAACAGCCATAAATATATTGCATTTTAATGGAAAAAAGTATGCGAATGAATTTATTTACTAAAGGTGCTTTCATATGCTTCGAGACAAACGCACAATTCTTAATAAAAAGCGCCACAAGCATTAAAAAGTTCTTAAAGCTTTAAGCATTATATTTCTATATAAAAGCTACGTACAAGTCATATACTTAATGTGAGAGCTTTTGCAAAAGAGCTTTGCGCTTTCACACCGCCGAGAGCAGAAAAGCCAATCAGATCTCGGCAACAAAAATGCTTGTGCTTACTTTGCAAGGAAACTAGAACAAATTGTAAAAGCTTTCAAAGCAAATGACAGAGTATATGTCTTTGGATGTAGCTGCTATATAAGCATGCAAAGCAAATGCATTATGTCCTACAAAATAGTTAAATGAGGAAGATGTAAATTTCAAAACGTATACAAACAGAGCGAGCTTTAAGCTTTTTCTAAAGCAACTTTTTCAGTAGAATAATTTTATTTTGTTTGGGCGTAGCTGGTTTAAAGCTTAAAATAAACCCAAGGCGAATTCATACCAGATGAACTTAGTGTAAAATTTCCAGCTGTCAAAAAATTTCGGAACGTTATGCTTGATTTGATACCAGAGAGGTTAGCAGCTGATCATCATCATCAGCTCAAACGAGATCAGCTGGTATGAAATCGCCTGGGAAGTCCCAGTAATATCTGTTGAGACAAAACCAGGGGGCAAATTACGGCATTCGATACGATTCGAAATTTAAAAATATTCCATATAAACTCTGTTAAAATATTTCGTAATTTCGTTCGATAACGAGGGTCGTAATTTGCACCCAGGTATAAAAAAAAAATAAGCTTTTGTTTAATAGTAATTAAACACGAATAGAGCTTTTTCCTTAGTTAAAACATAAAGCTTTCTTTTATAATACATCAAGCTTTCTTTGAATTTATAAAAAACATGCAACTCAAAAACTAACTCATACATTAAGAAGCTTTCAAACTTTTTTTGCGTACAACAAGTTTTTGGGTGTTATAACAAAGTTCAAAGCGCTAAAGTTAACTTTAAAGGTGCTTTTTAAAAAGTGCATTTGTTTTACTGACAAAGAAAATAGAAAATAAAACCTTATTGTTAAAAAAAAAACTCACCTGAGCTTGTGACATTTCTTCCAATTCTTGGGCCAAACTGTTTAAGGTGCCATTTAGCAAATGGCGGCCCTCCTCTAGGTCACGTGTTAAAACCGCTGCTTGCAGTTCCTCATTCTGTTCTTCCAAAGCTGTTTAGGAAAGCAAAAAAAAATTATTTAGTTTTTTTTTTAACTTATGTAATGAAATTACTCGTAATAGCAAACAACCTTTATTCTTTTGGCGCATTTCCTCCAGCTCTTGATGCAGCTCTTCTAGTCTTATAGATTCAGGCGAGGTTGTGGGCATAGCTGGTCCCGTTTCAGCTCTTAAACGCTCTAGTTCTTTGCTTAACTCCAGCATTAGTTCCTCTGAAGTCTTTTTGTCTTTTTCATATTTGCGCTCTTTTTGCAAAGCCTCATCGAGATCTTGCTGTAGGCCCACTATTTGATCTCTGGCCAATTCGAATTTCTCCTCAGTGCGATGCAAGTCATTGGCCTGCTTGTCGCATAAAACGCGCAAGCGCTGATTCTCTTCACGCAAGGCATTCGCTTCGATTTCAATGGTTTTGATTTTGATTTGACAATTTTCATTTTGTAGAGTAGCTTCCCGTTCAACGCGGGCCAAAAGTTCCCGGTGGCGTTTCTGTTCTTCGGCTAAACGATCCTCAGCGCGAAACTCGGCCTAAGGAAAATTTAAAACAAATGAGTAAAAGATTTTCATTATCCAAAAGCAAAAAAAAATTTACTTCTCTAAACTGTTCCTCCAGCATGTGATAGCGAGCCTGTAGTACCGCATATTCAGTTTTTGTTCGTGAAGTCAGATCTTCTACCGTACTCTTGGTGTCCGTTAAATCTGTGACCTGACGCTGCAGCAATTCCAGCTGTAAATTAAATTGAAAGAGAAAAAATAAATTAAATAAAAAGATCAAAAACTTTAAAATTCTAAAAAAAAAATTATAAGTATGATGTACTAACACAATTATTTTTTAAATACAAAATATCTTTTAGCACATCCTCCACCACACTGTCAGCCATGGAGCTTTTTACAAACATTTGTCCGTCCGTTTTATTTTTACATAAACTACTTGAACTTAAATTCAACTCAAATTTCCTTAACCAACAAAAAGTTATTACACGTTCAACAATATTTTTATTTAACTTTAATTAGCATGTTCATGCCACTTGCCACTTGATTGAAAACATTGCATTGCGAAATGTATGTAAAAATTATCCACGCGTTAGTCGGCCACTCTATTAGATTCATTTTCGTTTAACTGTGCAACAATATCTCAGAAGTTGGAATATGGAAAATATATTCAAACGAAGGCGTTAATTATTTGCATCTCTTCCTTTAAGTGTTGGTGTTTCAGTTGTATGCATCTTTCAAATGCACTTTGTTGCTTTTTTTTAAATATACATATGTACATAATACAATATGTACATATGTATGTATGTATGTATGTATCTACAGCTGTTTATCGGTTCAAAAATTCCATTAATAATACATCTTTTTAACTCTCTTAACGTTAAAACAAAAAAACAAAAAAAAATGAGCAATTTGCTGGCTCTCTTCGTTTTTGCGCTGTTAACGAACAAACTTAAAACTTTTGTGATAAGAAAAATGTTTCATTCAATACAGGGTCATGACTACAATTTAAACGAAATGCTGATAAAGTTGGATGGTTGTTAGTCAATAACACAAAGTCAATAAAAAATATGGCTCACAGTCTGCACATTTCTACATTAACCCCAGCTTATGGCCTAAACTAGCCCACAGTGATAAGAAAAGTGGGCAGTACTTAATGCCAAAAAAATTTACGTCCTGTCCCACGATGTCACCAGACATCGATCTATCGACAACTTGTACTGCAAACTATAAAAAATTTTCTAGTGTTATTGTTTTTTGCACTACAAGTTGTCGATCGAACGATTTCTGGTGACATCGTGGGACGACAGTCCGTTAATATTGAATTTTGCACATATTTCGAGGTTTTTGTAATGACAGTCCCCGCCTTTTAGCACTTAATATTATGTAATATTTCACATAGTTCTTGAAAAACTTGGATCATACGCTTGGGCGCTTATAATATCGCACCCTCGTGTTTGCAAAAGTGGGCGGTATACGCCCTTTAAAATTTAATATTTAATTTAGTTTTGTGTTTTCTATACTTTAAGTACACTTTGGACTCTTTTCTTAGCACGGGCTTGAATTTACAAAAAGTGGGCGGAGTCACGCCCATTAATATTTAACTCAACATTTTATAAAATTCTGCCTAAGCTGTTCTTACGGCACTTTTTACATGCTTTTTCCTTTTGCAAAGTCATAATTTTAGTTATGAAACGTGGGCGGGGCTACGCCCATCAAAATTAAATTTTTTTTTATTTCACATGGTACTTTTATACAACCGGTTCGTTTGCACTCACATAGGGATTTAAAAATGACATAAATTTGATATAATAATAAGAAGAAATAATGTTTTGAAAAGTGGGCGGGGTTACGCCCATCAAAATTTATTTATTTTTTATTTCACATGGTACTTTTAGACATTGGGATTTAAAAATTACACAAATTTGGGATAAGAAGAAGAAGGAGAAGAAGAAGTAATGTTATGATCAGTGTTGCCAGATTTGGGTTTTTTTTAAGTTATTTTAAGAAGTGCAATGAAAATGAAAATGAAAATTTTTCTTAAATAAGTTCACTTAAAATAAAAGTTTTCTTTAAAAAAATTAGCAGACTTGAAAATAAGCAGCAAAAAATTAAATGCATATAACAATTTTATAAAAAATAATTCTTATAGAATATTTTCAAAAAAAAAAAAAAAATATGTGACAAACTGGAAAAATTTTTATTTTAAATCTGTTGGTTAAAAAGAAGTACGTGATATATAAAATTAATTTTTAATGGGCGTGCCTCCACCCATTTTCTTAAAAGCAAGATTGTGTGTTTTTCAGAGCTCAAGTTTTGTAAAAATCGCTAAAGTCGGACCACTTAAAATAAAATATTAAATTTTAATGGGCGTGACTCCGCCCATTTTTTAAATTAAAGATTGTCCCCTTATGCAAAAACGATTGTTAAACTTAAAGTTGGTTTAACAAACGAATTTTTTATGGCTAAACCGATTTTAAAGCATGCTTTAACTTTAACAATCGTTTTTGCATAAGGGCATGTGTCTATTTTAGAGCTCAAGGTGAGTGATAAGTTTCGTACAAATCGGTTAAGTAAAACCACGTGAAATATAAGAATAAGTTTTAATGGGCGTAGCCCCACCCAATTTTTCAATTCTAAAATTTTATAATTACAAGAAACCACAAGGGTTTGCTAGATTTCGCAGCAATAAAATAAGTAGAATATTATAAAATCAAATAAAAAAATTGTGGTCATGTCCCCCCCCCACACACCCCAAAGAAACATTTCTTTTACAATGGGACCAATTGGAAGCTTTACCTCTCAGACAAAAAGAAGAATTTTTGCAATCGGTCTAAAATGTATCGAGTAATGAAGTAACAATGTCAAAAAGAAAAAAATACATACGAATTGAAGTCCGTTAAAATTAATTCAAAAGACTTCAAAAATAATAATGAATCCCTGTTCCTTAGTCTCCCTAAAAATCAAGAACGGCTTGCATGATTTGAATAATTTTATTTCTTTTGTTTCTTTTAATACAGAGTCGGTTTAAAAAGAAAACTAATAAAGTAGGAGCCAAAGTTGGCCAGGGGAAAGTATCTGCCCTACAAAACTATTCCACCGATTTTTTATAATCTGCATGGAAATGATTTCATTTATTTTAAAACCTAGGGCCAAGAGGGTGCATTGGGAACCTCTCCGAAACTATTCAAACGATTTTTATAAAATTAAAAGCAGAAATACATCTGTCTTTAAAAGACACACAGGCTTTTTATTTGTTATAAAATATGCAGAGGGGCAGGGGGCAATTTATGCCCCTGCAAAACTATTCAATAGATTTTTATGAAATTCAAACCATAAATACATTTGTTTATAAAAAATACACCGGTTTGATTTGATTTTTTTAATCTAGGACCAAGAGGGATCATAGGGGGCAATTTCTGCCTCTCCGAAACTATTCAACTTATTTTAATGAAAATTAAAACATAAGATAGATGATATGCGTCCAAAAGGACTCACAGAATTTTTATTTTAAGGCAGATATCCAAGCACAAGGTTTCCAGTTTTTCCGATTTTTGGACATTTTGAAAATTTTCTCAATTTCACGAGTTTTTCCATATATGATGATTTTTATGTATTAAAGTGTCTTTGAAGAGATTAGGAAGAACAATTAATCTTTGAGAAATATTTTAATAAAAGTGAAATATTTGAAAGTGACTCTACTGAAATATTTATTTATAGTTGAATATCAGCTGCTTTTTATGTTGCTGACTACACAGCGATGAAAGCAGTCAACAGACTTTGCAGTCGAGTATTTGTGTTGACATATTTCTATGGGAAATTTGTCAAATAAACCTTAATTATATTTCTTATGAATACGGCAGTTAAAATGTGTACTTATATCAGGTAAAAATATGAAATAAGAATAAATTTATGAGGGCAATTGTGAATAAAATTCCGCGAGAAATTTTTCCCGGGGAACAATTCCAACTAATAGCAAGTAATAGGGAAAACAAAAAATTCTAATTGGAAAAGGTAGAAATTTCCTGCGGAATTTTATTCAGAATTGCCCTGTATTTCTTTATATGAATTTCAAGATGTTCTTATTGTTAAATAATAAACAATAATTTTAAGTAACGTATCATTAATTTCACATTTTGTGTCACTTAAAAAAAATAATAAAAATTAGCCTAAGCTGGCTGGGGCGAGAAAAGTGGTCGTGTAGCCCTGTAGCTCTTAAGGCGTCAAAGTAATCGTTTTCATATCAAAGTGTGTATGCTATTATTGAAAAAAATGGTAGTCGGTAGCCTGCTGTTTTCTATGTGTTTAATGCGTGAACATGAAGCGATTTTTTTCACATAATCTAAACAACCTGTTTTCCATTAAGAAACTTTAAAGTAAATATTGTTCGATAATTCATTATTTTTTTATATGTACATATCTCCATCTCATGTCATTCTGATGGCAAAAGTTGTGTGTGGGCTGAAAGAATTAATTTATTTATTTTTATGAAAGCGGGTGTAAACTAGCAAATATGTATGTAGTATGTGTGTAACTATGAAAACAAATGAATTTATGGATTATGAACAGCTGAAAAAACGATAAGAGTCACTTGAGTAACAAACTATAAACTTATAAAATAGCATCGAATGGTTTTGGGAAGGTACGAAAACTTTTTAATGAGTTTTATAAAGAATTTTTGTTTGTTAATGGTTAAGCAAGTTTATATAATTTTTTTTCCTGCTTAAGAATTTCATCAGTAGATTTCAAGCAAAAAATTCTTTAAAAAAGCTGTAAAACTTCATTGCTTTGCATGGGGGCCTTTCAATTTCTTTCAATTTGTATTAAACTCACACTTTTTTTAAACCAACACAATCAAACTTTTTAAATTGAAAACTAGATTGCTTTCAAATTCACCTATCCATTTATATGGCAATTTAATTTTCAACTTGAACAGCTGGTCCACAGCACACATTGATTGAAGCTACAAATTTGAGTTGTTTCTTCGTCGATGGCATTTAAAGAATGAAATTGATTATCAATTTGTGTCACAGCTATCAATTCCAAGGAATTTTGACACACATTGTGATGTGTGATGAAATTGAAAGCGATTTATTGAACGTGTGGCTGCAGCCTTAACTATAGAAATACTTTAAAAATGTTATTGAGAATTATGTACAACAAAAAAAAAAAATTTTTTTATTCTTATTATACGATTAGGCTAAAGTTTGTAATCGCTTTGTAAGTCAAATTACATGTGATAAGTTTTATGGAACATATAACACCAAAGTTACATAATTGTAAATAATCTGACAAACACCAGCATAACGGAACAACATGCTGTTTTCTGAGGCCGCCACAACTTTATCATCAGAGTTCATGTGTTTGGTTTACTGTGTGTAGTGTAGGGTTGCCAGACGGTCTTGATTTGGCTGGATTGTCAAGCATGTTCAAGGATTGTCAAGATTCAAGCTTAAAAGCTATTTATCAAGCTAAAAATTTATTTAAATATACAGTCGAACTACCATAACTCGAATCACCATTATCCCAAGAAAAACTTCGACTTACGGAGACTTCGAGTAACAGAATTGTATGTTGGCTACTGCCAACCAAATTAGTTCGAGTTAGAGAAAATTCGAGTTAGAGAAGTTCGAGTTATGGAAGTTCGACTGTATCCTTGGTTTATTTCGACATGCTGATTGTATAACTATAAATAATGTTGCAATAGCTGCAAGTGTCGAGAAGTATTTTCCACCTTTACACAACATCACTACTTGGCAGCACTGGTGACTTGACATTATAAGCGACCAGCTGATGAAATTATATTGTATTTCGACACATAATTTATAAATATACATATGTATGTATATGGCCTTGCAACTATTTTTTTAATAAATATATTTTTTGTTAAAAACCATTGAGTTTTTGTTGCTTTAAAAATATTTTAAATTATTGTCAAGCTTTTTTTGCAAATCAAGAATTTTTTCCTTGAATGTTAAGATTTTTCACTGTTTGTGTCTGGCAAGCCTAGTGTAGCGTCACTAGATAAAAAACTAAGGCTTATAACATACACATTTTGCAATGCAAATGGAATATGAGAATTGTTTTGATTAATCGTATTAGAAATTTGCTGAAAGCTTTTTTGTAATAAAAGCTTAATTTTACCATCTCTAACAGCCTGTTTTTCGAAAACATAAGCCCTTTCGTTTTTATGTTTCATTTATAAACGATAACGTTTAAAATTTGATTTTTATAAAACATTTTCTAAAGCTTTAGTTTTGACATAAAAAGAGCTTTTTAGTTATAACCAAAAATATAAACTCAAAAAATTATTACAGTGAAAGAATAAAAAAAATAAAATCTATTAAACAAATTCGATGAAAAATTTTAAATAAAATTCATTTTAAATTTATTTTAAATTTTATGAAAAAGTCATTCACATTTTCTCGTTAATTTAATTTTTTTGTAACTTAAAGAAAAAAAATATGTAGACCGATTATTAATTAATTTTACATAAGAAATTTTATGAGTGTGTAAAACTGAAAGCTCTTTTGTTGTGACTCACATGAAAATTAATAAATGCTACCAAAACGTAAACATGATTTCATTCGTTATTTTAACGAACGTACATATATACTTATTCATTTTCGAAAAACAGGCTGTAAGTTTACAACAGTCTTGCCAAACAAACAAACGACAAGTTCTTATACTAATTATTTAGTTCATTTTTGTTCTACATATTTAAGACAAACTTTTTTGATTAGACGTGCGTTAAGTGTGTACAAGATTTCCTCAAAATCAAATAAGATATAACAAATACTTCGGTATTATTAACTCCAAAAAACGCATATTTTGAGATATGACTATGTGGCAGTAAAACAACGATATGTATGTATGTGAATTGTCGTTTAAAAGCTTTTTCTGTTAAATTTAAGTAATTTCCTAATTATATGTTTATTTAAAAAAATGTAATTTTAAATGTATGTAATTAAATTTTAATCGCTATTTATGGACATAATTTCTTTTAATGAAGCTCATGTACATAAAAAGATCATTGCCTTCTTCTGCATTCGGTGTAGTTGGTTTATTTTCCATTTTATTGTAGTATTTCTTTGCTGGAATTTTTATGACAAAAAAGCTACTGCTTTAAAAAATGCACTTACAAATGAATACACAAGTGCATACACATACATACATACACACATACATATGTTCATGTATGTGTGTGTGAACATAATTCACTCTTTTTTTTAATAAAACAATACATTTTTTTTGTATACAAATACCAATTTAAATAAAACGTGATCATTAAATTTTTTTCAATCCATATTTTATTTTTGGCTCATAGAAAAATCTCACCACGAACAACAACAAAAACAACCATAAAACCCCAACACCAACACCAACACCAAGAGATGATTGAAACAAAAAAAAACCGTTAACAACTAATCGAAAGAGAGGAGGGAATTATTACATAAAAAATTCCCACCATTGGAAAAACAAATCGAAATTACTGAAATTTTCTTTGCAAAAACAACAACAATAAGCACAATTTAAACACGTTTTTGGTACTTTTTATTGTATTGACGACTTCGTCTCTTATTTAACGGACTTTTTAAACGAACATAAACAATTGTATCACAACAACAGCAACGTTGAAATCAAGGCGAAAAAACATGGCGTTAAATAATTGAATGTTTGTGATATGTAAGTAGGTATGTATGTATGTATGAAGAAGAAGACACTTAAAACATTTGTTGTTTATCAATCGATATAATGACGATAATTGTAAATTGTAATAATGAAAGAATGGAAAAATATAAAATATGTATATAAAAATAATGAACCATCGATCGCGAACGTCACCGAACAAAAAACACTGCGACGTTGAACGGAGCACAACTGAAATCAACAAATTAAATTATTTAAACAAGGCAAATTTAGTGTTTGCATTTAGTTTGTGTTCTCTCTTTTTGGGTGGTTTTGTATCTAAATATGTACATATGTATGTATGTATGTATGTACATATGTGTGCATTTGTAAATAGTGGTATGTACACAAGTAAATACAACGTCATATACATTCATACATATCGTTACCTTAATATAGAAAGGCCCTAAACTCATTATTTTTTTGAAATCGAGTTTTTTATATATTTCGTTAGAAGAACATCTAATTTGTCAAAAAATGCAAAAATCTCAATTAGGTCCTTTCTATATTAAGGTAACGATATGTACATACATACATACATACATATGTATGTGCATTTTTAGTTTTTTGTGTGTGTTTATTTTACTTGTTATTCACATGTTGGCAAGCGACTGGCTAAACGAAAATATCAAATAGACAATTTACATCACTGGCTAAAACAAAAAAAAAAAAAAATAAACCAAATGGTCCCAAAAAAAACCGAAACACTTTAAAATAGAATTAAATTTAGCATGCAAAAATATGGTTTCAAAAGTCCAATGAACATTTTGGGGCACATGTATAGTATGTATGTATGTATGTATGTATGTAAAAATACGTACATACATACATATTTACATATGCACATCATTACACACAGGTACTCGTACAATAAAGTCTATCGAGAAAATTTGGGCGAAATTTTTGGAAAAGTAGCAGCATACTTTTCTTATAGCAAACAACGGCATGACAGCACACTTTTCATATAGAAAAGTTCGACTGCATCACAGCACACTTTTCTTAGAGAAAACAATGGCTGTTTCACTGTACACTTTTCTTATAGAAAACTGCAGCTGTATCACAGCACACTTTTACTCAAACGTCGGCTCTATCACAGCACACTTTTATTATAGACAACGACAGCTGTGTCACAGCACACTTTTCTTATAGACAACAGCGGCTGTATCACAACACACTTTACTTATAGAATACAACCGCTGTATCACAGCGCACTTTTCTTAGAGAAGACAATGGCTGTATCACAGCACACTTTACTTATATAAAACAACCGCTGTATCACAGCACACTTTTCTTAGAGTAGTCTTCGAATGTGTCGTGGCACATTTTATTTATAAGAGTCGACTGTTTCACAGCACACTTTTCTTATAGAAAACAACAGCTATGTCACAGAACACTTGTTTTATAGCAAACTAGGGCGGGGTCACAGCATACTTTTCTTATAGAAAACAACAGCTGTGTCACAGCACACTTTCCTTAGAGAAAACTGACCGTGTCCCAGCAAACTTTTTTATTATAGCAAACGTAGACTGTGTCACAGCAAACTTAAAGAAAACACGACTGGGTCACAGCACACTTTTTTTATAGATTTTAGAGAAACCGTCAATTGTGCCACGGCATAGTTTTCTTATAGAAAACAACGGCTGTGTCAGAGCACACTTTTCTTAGAGAAAACTGACCGTGTCCCAGCAAACTTTTTTATTATAGCAAACGTAGAATGTGTCAGAGTAAACTTAAAGAAAACACGACTGGGTCACAGCACACTTTTTTTATAGTTTTTAGAAAAACAGTCAACTGTGTCACAGCATACTGTGTCCCAGCACACTTTTCTTATATAAACAGTCAACTGTATGACAGCACACTTTTTTATGAAAAGAGTCAACAGCACACTTTTCTTATAGAAAACGTCGATTGTATCACAGCACACTTATCTCATAAAAAATCTCCTTACTTATAGAAAACGTTGACTGTCTTAACGTTGACTGTCTCACAGCAAACGTTTGTTACAGGAAAGTTGACTGTGGGACAGTAGATAGTAGTATGCTACTGTTTTTATAAAAAAGATGGTTGACTGTTTCACGGCATGCTTTTCCACTTGCATAAATATTTTTTATTATTCTGTAGCTGGTGATTGTTTACGTGGCTGCCTACTACACGCAGGCATTCAAGTAGAATCTAGATGATTCCTTTTTTGAAATGCTGCTGATTATTTCAAAGTAAATTTAAAGTTAATGGAGAATGTGTTGGAGCATAAAGGACGTATGCGTTTTACGAATTTGAAAAGAATTTTCAATATTTGAAAATATATTCAGCTGTTTTTAGACTCGTAAACATTTTGCAGCTACAATGTCAAATGATTCAAATTGATACTCCATATCGTGGTTGAGGTATTTCGAGTTCGACTACAACGTTTTGGTACTAAATTAAAGGACATCACATTTTTGGTTTAGTCTAGTGCTTTCCAAATCACTGCTCACCTGTACTTGGCAGTTCTGAATTTTACGCATACATTTTAAGTAAAATTGAAAACTGTTCTCTTAACAAAAGTGGCCTCGGGCCCTGTTTTGAACATCACTGCTATATCGCAACTCTGGTAAATGTACGTAACCGAACAGTTTAACATTTTACTTAAAGTTTTAATTTTATAGTTTAAAATTTTACATAGAAGAGTCTCCTCGTGGTGGGTGGCGTATTTTTTTACGACTATTTCGTTCTAAACTAAATCAAAATGTGATGTCCTGTTGCTGGAAAGTTTAATGTAAGAACAAAAAGTTATGTAAATTATAATCTGTAAAACTATTAAACTATCAAGTTTAACTGCTTTGAAAATTTTTCAAAAAAATAAAATATATGTATTTTTACATGTACAAATTTTTGTTTATTTTAACGAAAACATTTTGCTGGGTTATTCGGGGGCATCAAAACTATTCGCCTGCTGTCTGCATACCGAATAGTTGTCTTTATTTTAGAATAAAATTTAGAATTTTATTTTTGAGATTTTTTCTTTAGAACAAAATTTCTTTAAATTTTTTTTCGGCCTAAAATTGGCCAGTGAGCAGCCAAATATTTACACACACCAAAAATGAAAGAGAATGCCAAAAATTGTGTATTATAAAACAAATAAAAAACAACTACATATTTATTAAAATCACAAAACAATGTGCTTGTTTTAATTTTAACATATGCATGAGAAAAAATAAAAATAAAAGGAAATGTAAAGATATTATATCATATAGAATATTTGACGATTATAAGCACAAAACACAATGGAGGCGTTAAGCGACAAATTGTGTGATATAAGAATTAAAATTGCTCACTGCATAGCAAGTTTAAAACTATAAATGGAAGAAATGAAAAAAATAAATAATATAAATTTTTATAATTTAATTTTTTATGTTTTTTCAAAAAAAAAAAGCTCCAACATAAATTTTATTATTCAATATTTTGCAGCCGTAAGTCAAACAAACAGAGAACTGCATATTTTTATTTGCCTTTGTAATTTCATTTCCATTTTTTCCGAGTTGGCACAATTTGCATATATATCGCTCATTTACTTCAACAGTGTCATAACTCAAAAAATTCGTTTTTTAAGCTAATGATGCAAAATAATTCGCCATTTCGTATTTTATCTGGTGTAAAAATTTCATATAAATGCCTTGTACTACCACCTCGTGAGAGAAGAATATTTTTCATGTCTTCATTGCGTTTGTATGTAAATTGAAAACTTAAAATGTCTTTTCTGCAAAACTAGTTTTTTTTTTAGTTGTGACACTATTGAAGTAAATGAGCGATATGTATTTATTGTCTTTTTTATATTTAATAGTAATTTCATGCAATTTCCAAATTTTCAAATAGATAAATTAATTTACTTACGTCTCTTTTCACAATGTATGGTTAAGAGTTAACGTGAACTTTAACTGACAGTTGTTCTTCATACAAAACTTGCCGTTAAAGTCTCTGTTATCTTTTAAACGTTCGTTCGTATGTCAAAAAATGTACTGTAAAATGTGTGCTGACATCTGAGAGAGAATCAAATTACAAGCGGCGAAAACAATCAGCTGGGCTGTCGAGGACACCTGATACAAATTCGCCTTGAAATTTTCTAAACAAACATTTTACAGACAAGAGCATATATTGTAATGCAGAAACATAAAAGAAGACTTTGAAAAGGTAAGAGTTAAATAACTAAAACTTGACAAGTTCAAACAAATGGTCAGTTAAAAAAAAATCCAACAAATATATTTATGTATATATAGGAGAAGCACGCTAGTGTTCTTTATATTTAAACAAAATCAAATACAATCAATCTTTGTGCTATTTTTATCAGTTGTAAAAAAAAATTATTAAATTCTTTTTTTTACGGAAACATGTGGCAAACACATTTTGCCGAGTTTATTGCGAGCCATTGGAAAATTTTGCCCTAAAAATTGTTTTTATGACAAAGTGTTCTGAAAGCCGACAATATTTTTAAAGCTAAAATGCTAATTGAATTTTGTTTTTTTTTCCAAGCAAAATAAACAATTGTAAGCGATATAAATAGCAACATTTATAAAATATTTCCAATGTGAAATTTACAGCAGACGAATGATATCACCAAGACTAGATTATTTACAGAAATGTTTGATTTAATTAGGGAGGCTCCTAAGCAATTTACATAATGGGTAGTATGAATAAAAAAAAGTATTTGCTTTTTACTTAAAAATTTGTTTAAAAACACAAAAAACACATACATATTTGTGGTTTTGAAACAAATTTTTAAGTAAAAAGTAAATACTTTTTTTATTCATATTACCCAATATATAGAATGTCGTGTCGTAACCGCCTAAAACAAGCTTAAGCGACATAATTTTCGAACTTAATTTTTTTTACCAAAATCGAAATAATCGATTTTCGTAAAAAAACGAAGTCCAAAAATTTGTCGTTTAAGGTTTTTTTTGGCGGTTATGGCTCGATGTGATACGTTTTAAATTATATGCAACATTTATGTATATGTTTCAGCAACATTTTCCTAAGTTTAAAAACAATAATTTGCTTAAACATTGTATTAGCAACATTTTGTGTTGCTTGATAGCAGAAAAGTTTAAAATACCTAATACCACTTTAGCAACATATGAAAAATGTTGCTTAATCCAGCAAGCTTAAGCTTAAAATAATCATAATTTGCTTAAACACTGTATTAGCAACATTTTGTGTTGCTTGACAGAAACAAAGTTTAAAATGCTTGTTTCTGAAGCCGTAATACTTCTTTAGCAACATATGCGAAATGTTGCTAATTTGTGAATAATAATTACAGATAAAAAAAAAAATCATAACAATTTATTTCGAAAATGTTGCTGGGAGCTTTTGAAAAAGTTAGCAACATAAAAAACAATAGAGAATAATTGAAAAAACACAAAAAAAAAACAATTTTATAAAATATAATAAAAAAAACTAAAACATAATAAAGTAGAATAGGAATAGAATAGAAAAAAAATAGCATGGAATGGAATAAAATCAAATTTGTGAAAAATGTTGAGCAACATTGATTATTTCGTACGAAAAATTTTTTATATGTGAAAAATATTAACTATACCTTATTTTTTGTTTAAATTTTTTGTGTTTATAACAACATCCCATGAGTTTATTCTAACTGGGATGCGAAACAAGAGTCACTCATATTATTTCGCATGAAAACTTAAAATGTTGCAGATACATTTCATGTTTTTTTTCTCGAGATTAACAGAGTAATACTGCTGCAATATTTTTTTAATGAACGATTTATGCCAATTTTTTTATAAACATTTTGACAGTATTTCAAGCGAATGTTTAAAATTCATGACACTAAAATAAAATAAATAAATTTTTAAATTTTTAAAAATATAAAAATTTTGTTGAAGAGCATGCATGTTATATTAAAAAAATGTTGACAAGCCAATTACAATTTTTAATTTTTATTCCTAAGCAACATCTTCAATTTCTTTAGCAACATTTCTCATTTTATATTTATAGTTTACTACTCTGTTTAAATGTTGAGCAACATTGATTATTTCGTGCGGAAAATTTGACGTGGAAGGCCTGGTACTTACTCTGTTTGAAGTTGTGAAAAATTTTCAGCAACATTGATTATTTCGCGTGACAAATTTGACACGCAACAAGTGATTCCCATATTACTATTTCGGAAAAACTGTTAAAAAAATTATCGACTTTTGCAAACAAAAACATCAGCTGTCAATATTTCGCCCTAAATAAATGCCAGTCACATTATTTCGCAGATGGCAAGAAAATGTTGCCAGATACATTTCATATAACTTTTGCAATATTATTTCATGAGTATTTCATGTAAAATTTTTTTGTATGAATTATGTCAACATTTCGCGTGAAATTTTGAACAGAGTACCAGGCTTAAACAATTTTAACAAAGCTCTACAATTTCTTATGTTTGCAAAAACATCCCATAAGCCCATGTTGTTAAAACTTGGGTGCGAAACAAGAGTGACTCATATTATTTCCCATGAAAACTTAAAATGTTGCAGATACATTTAATACGTTTTTTTCCACGGTTATCTGAGTACTACAGCTGCAACATTTTTTCATGAAAAAATTATGATGCAAGAAATTTTGTTTACATTTATTTTTTAAATGTTAAATACTGAGAAATATATAAAAATTTGTTGCAAAGCATATCAATACATGCAAATGTTGACAAGCCAGTTAAAATTTTGAAAATATGCTTGTTTTATTATGGAAAAGTTGAGGCAACATTTTCGAACTTTCTAAATTAATATCGAATAAGCGAAAACTGTTGAGCAACATTGATTTTTCCAATTGCAAAAAAATTTATATTGCTATATTTCTCGGTTTTATTGCTTGAAAGTATGCAACATTGTTTAAAATTCCGTGCGACAAAATTTGTGCTCATGTTGTTTCGCAGCTGAAAGAAAAATGTTGCCAGAAACATTTTGCAGGGGAAAAACATGCTGCCAGATACATTTTACGTGCTTTTCGCAATAAGAACAGAGTACTACTTTCGCGAATCTATTTCTCAAATATTTTACACGAAAAAGTATTTGACAGAATTTCGCACGAAATTGTAAACAGAGTGCCAGACTTAAGTAATTTAACAATTTTTTGTTTGTTTTTTTTTTTTGAGTCCAACTAATGCTAAACTAAATTTATATTCTTAAATACCATTTCACTTAAACAAGATTACCCTCATTGATGGTTCAAATGGAAAAATTAAAATAGAAACAATAGATACGAGTACAAACAACAAAAAATATAAGCAACAAACTTACATTTTCAGTTTCCGGTTGGTAATAAATTTTTGCTGATAAAACTAATAATGGAAACAAAAAAGAAAACTCTTTTTGCTTTTACTCGTATTGCTAGTTTTTTCCCCACAATTTATTAAGGTTAAGTCTGTGCAACATTATTACGAGCAACACTTTACAGAATAATCAATAACTTGTAGTGTTGTTATCTTTGCATCCCTATGCAAAAACAACAAAAAAACAGATCTACTCAAATACTAAATTGGAAAAACTAATCAATTTGAAGTAGTTTCCACTTAAGCATTTTTAAATTTAACTGGGTGATGTGGAGATGAGAAAATCTCAATTAAAAACTAATTAAAAAGAGCTTAGAAACTTTAATTTTATTATTAAAATTATCTTGAAAAAAATGAAGATATGAGAAAAAATATATTTTTTATATGTATAAAAAAAAGGAGGTCAATATGAGGCTTAAGACGAGTAGAAATAGAAAAAAGTGAAATTTATTAAATAAGTTTTTGTTTTATCAGAAAGAACGTTTTGTTTCTGTATTTCCGTTACAAATTATGATAAAATTATAAATTGTAACAAAAGAGTAAATAAATTAAAACAAAAATAATAATTCTGCAAAGCAGGATTATTTTTTGAAAAAAAAAAAAATAAAAATAATTGAAAAATGTGATTTAGTCAACATGTTGCATAATGCTTTGCAACATATCGAGCCATAACTGCCACGTAAATAGTGGATTTTCGTAAAAAAAAAACGAAGTGCAAAAATATGCTATCCTTAAGCTATTTTAGTGGTTATGGCTCGATATGCATGTGTATATAACATAGTTACCATAACAGCAACATTACATAATGTTAAGCAACATTTCAAAAAGCTTAGCAACATATTTTTTTTAATTTTTTTTAGATTTTAAAACATTAAAAAAAACTACATTAAAGAGTCATATAAATTCAGCAATATTTAATAATGTTAAGCAACATTTCATAATGCTTAGCAACATTAATATTTTTTTTTAATTGCATTTTTGTTAGTTTGTTTAGATTTTAAAACATTTTTATTAAAAAAAAAAACTAACATTAAAAAGTCATATAATCAAGCAACATAGTTCCCCTAACAGCAACATTTCGTAATGTTAAGCAACATTTCATAAAACTTTAATAATTAATTTTTATTTTCTTAACTTTTTTAAGTTGTTAAAGCATTTTTTATTAAAAAATAAAACAAACATTAAAGAGTCATATAATCAAGCAACATAGTTCCCCTACCATCAGCATTTAATAATGTTAAGCAACATTTCGTAATGCTTAGCAACATTAATAATTCTTTTTAATTATTTTATTTTAATTTTTTAGATTTTAAAGCATGTTTTATAAAAAAACGAATATTAAACAGTCATATAATCAAGCAACATAGTTCCCCTACCAGTAAACATTTAATAATGTTAAGCAACATTTCGTAATGCTTAGCAACATTAATAATTCTTTTTAATTGCATATTTTTTTTACCTTTTTTTAGATTTTAAAACATTTTTATTACAAAGAAAAAACAAACATTAAGGAGCCATATAATCAAGCAACATAGTTCCCCTTCCAGCAACATTTAATAATGTTAAGCAACATTTGGTAATTTTTAGCAACATTAATAGTTCTCTTTAATTACATATTTTTAGGGTTTCGCACACCAAAGGTAAAAAGAACCGTAAGAGCTATGGGCCTGAAATTTGGACACAGTGTGTAGACATTTGGCCGCTACAACAACAAATACATGAGAGTTGAAAATTAAAGGGTGTTCCAAAACGAGCAAAGAAAAATGTTAAAATCTCATGTGATATATATACAATTGTATGTATATACACTTGAATTTTGTAAGGTTAGTGTATTTTTATACAGACTACAACAATTAACACTAAAATTTAAAATAATTTTAATTAAAGGGTGTACCATCAGTTAATGTAATTTTGACTATGTAATTTTGACAACTTGTTGTATCTTGGAACCGTAAGAGCAAACTTCTTGAAATTTTCAAAAACGGTAAAACAAAAAAATCCCAAAATTATAAAATCGCCAAACCGAAAAAAAATCGCCAAACCGAAAAAAAAATCGCCAAAACAAAAAAAAACGCCAAAGCGAAAAACAGCACCAAATTAAAAAAATTTTTCAAAATGAAAATAAATCGCGGAAAATCTGAAAAATCGCCAAAATTTAAAAATCGCCAAAATGAAAAAATCGCCAAAAATGAAAAAGAAATCGCCAAAATGAAAAAAAAATCGCCAAACCGAAAAAAAATCGCCAAAACAAAAAAAAAAACGCCAAAGCGAAAAACAGCACCAAATTAAAAAAATTTTCTAAAATGAAAATAAATCGCGGAAAATCTGAAAAATCGCCAAAATTTAAAAATCGCCAAAATTTAAAAATCGCCAAAATGAAAAAATCGCCAAAACTGAAAAAGAAATCGCCAAACCGAAAAAAAAATCGCCAAACCGAAAAAAAATCGCCAAAACAAAAAAAAAAACGCCAAAGCGAAAAACAGCACCAAATTAAAAAAATTTTCTAAAATGAAAATAAATCGCGAAAAATCTGAAAATCGCCAAAATTTAAAAATCGCCAAAATGAAAAAATCGCCAAAAATGAAAAAGAAATCGCCAAAATGAAAAAAAATCGCCAAAATGAAAAAAATCGCCAAAAATTAAAAAAAAACGCCAAAATTAAAAAAATCGCCAAAACGAGAAAAAAGCTAAATATAAACAAAAAAAAAATTATTTCAGCTGAAAAAACGTCAAAAACTTAAAAAAAACGCTGTATTAAAAACTGCTCAAGGCCCAACGTACGGAACCCTTCGTGCGCGGGTCAAAGTCGCACTTTACTGAATTTATTTTTACTTTTTTTAGATTTTAAAACATTGTTATTAAAAAAACAAACATTAAAGAGCCATATAATCAGGCAACATTTCATAATGTTAAGCAACATTTCATAATGTTTAGCAACTTCAATAATTCCTTTTAATTATTTTTTTTTATTTTTTTAAATTTTAAAACATTTTTTATTAAAAAAAAAACAAACATTAAAGAGCCAATAAATATTTTGTTGCCTGTATTGTATTTAAATTTTTGAAAAATGTTGGCCATTAGCCAACTTTAGGCTAATTAAAATAAAAAAATATAAATATTTATTTCTTTACACGATTTTATTATTTTAAACAACATAAACACATTTTTTACACAATTGCCATGCCCGTCAATTTGTTGTTCGGGGAAGAAAAATCAATATATATTGATTACTTTTTTTCTCTTAATTACTGGCACACTAATAATAGCACAACTATACTCACGTCATCGTCTTCGTCCGCAGTAGTATTATGCATGATAAATTGCTTATTTTTAATTTATAAAATCGATAATAAAAATCTTTTTTTTTAAATAAAGTACATATTTCGTAAATTTTTTGTAATATTTGTAATAATTCACATGCAAATTCTGGTCGTTAACTAAATGTTTAAAAATGTGACCATAACATTTTATATGTCAATATTTCGTGTACGAGAGTACGTTTGATTTGCTTTACGTTGTCTCTATCTTCTGTTCGAGTTATAAATGTGAATACAATAGAAAATTCCAGCCAAATGAAAATCTATTATATCGCCACTTAACTGAGAAAATTAACTAAATACATTTTTGTGTTCATATGTACTATAAATGGCGTTAAACTAATGTATAGTTTAAAATAAATATTGGAAAAATATTTAAATAAATTGTCTGGATTTGAAGATGATTTCACTTAAAAAAAAAAAAAAATACTAACAATAGGAAGTACTAGAATATTTAAGGTAATTGTGGAAAATGTTTGCTAGACTTAATAATTTTGCCAGCTACTGTTAGAGAATTTCTAAAGCAATTATTGCTTCAATTTATTAATTATTAACGAGATGGGGGTATGACATGCATAGTGGAAACAAATATACAAGCAAATGTCTAATTTAATCAAAATGACATTTTAACTTTTTGAGAAAATTAAAGCAAAACAGACTGTGAAACAAAGTTTTGGAATAATTTTGAAAAAAAAAATGATTTGAAAATATAATAAAAATTATAATGAAAATTTAAAAGATATAATAATAAGTACATAGCTGTTAAGTAATGATTACTAATCGTAATGATTACTAATTTGATTACTTTTTTTTTAGAGGTGAAGTAATGATTAAATTACGATTATATTCAGTTTCGTACTTAGTAATCGTGATTACGATTACTAATAATGGAAAAGTAATCTGAATTACTTAAAATTACTAAAAATAATCAAAAAGAATTAAAAGTAATCAAAAAGTAATCCGACTACTTTCAAAGATTACTTTTGATCCTTAATTAATAATCAAAAAGAATCAAAAGTAATTCTTAGAAGTAATCGGATTATTTTTTGACTACTTTTGATTCTTTTTGATTATTTTTAGTAATTTTAAGTAATTCAGATTACTTTTCGATTATCAGTAATCATAATCAATTATTTATCAGCAATTCTTTTAAAGGCAATTATATAATCATTACGATTCTTTTTAAAATGTAATCTAATCGATTACTAATCGTAATCGAAATTTAACAGCTCTGAATAAGTATAAAAAAATATGCTTCAGGGATATTTAAATGTGATTTATTTTCATTTATTATATCGTCACTTAAAAGGCAAAAAGACTTAACTGACAAAAAAAAAATTCAAATTCGTATTTTTAAAAAAATATTGGGTATTATATTGAAACACATGTTCCACTTTAAATAATTTTGTTTAGTTTTGTCTCTCTCCTATAAAATTAAAAAAAAGTGAAGTTACATGATTTTGCATTTCAGCTAACGATATATTATTTTATATGTCGTTTTCAGAACAAGTTTTTTTTAACAAATTATATAAGAATACCGAAATATATTTATTTAACACTCAAGATATCGAGCCATAACCGCTAAAATAGCTCAAGCGAGACATTTTTTGGACTTCGTTTTTTTGACGAAAATCGACTATTTACGATCGCAAGTATTCGATTTTGGTCAAAAAATGAAGTTCGAATATTATGTCGCTTAAGCTATTTTGGCGGTTATGGGACGATATTATGCATAAAAAATATTTTGTTTTATCAAGTGTTTTATAAAACTCTTATAAATCAAAAATATTTTTTTATGTATAAGTCCTGCAGTCTTTACGTCTAGTTTCCACAATGCAAGCAAGCGACTTGTCTAGAAAAAATATGTGTATATAAAAAACATTTAAAATTTTTTATTAGTGATTCCTATAAAAAATTTTGTAGACAAAACACTTGCTTTAAAGCATATTTTAACATATTTGTTGTAAATTTTTTTTTTGCAAAATACCATAAAATACATATACATAACAAGGCTTTTTTATAAATCTTTATAAATATTTTTATATTAATTTTTTTGTTAAACTTCCTTCATAAAACAAAAATATGCACTTTAAGCAAAATAAGCAAAAATATGCTTTGGGCATATGAGCAAATATAGTTAAAAGTTACGTTTTAGTAACTCAAACATGTTATTTTACATACTTAAGCAAACAAAAATCTTCAATTTAACAAAGCATATTTTTGCATATTTTTCAAATTTCATAAAACATATTTTTGCATATTCAGTCTAAAATGCATATTTTTGTGGGAACCAGAAAGTTTATTAAAAAATTAAGTTATTGCCAAGAAAAAAAAAATCTATAAGGATTTACAAAAAAAAAAACATGCATATGCATAAATATGCTTCGGGCATATTAGTGAATATGTTGGATTTATTAACCGAAATATGTATAAGTATATACATAATTTTTTTAAACATATTTCGTAACAAAAATTCTCCAATTTAACTAAGTATATTTATGCATCTTCGGCATAAAATAAAAAATCTATAAGATATGCATAAATATGCAAAAATATGCACTTGCCATATGGGCATATAAAGTTGTGTCAAACAAAACATTCTTTTACATATGTAACAAAAAAATTCTTCAATTTAAGAAAGCATATTTTTGCATATTTTTAAAATTTTATAAAATCATATTTTTGCATATTTTTCAAATTTTATAAAATCATATTTTTGCATATTTTTCACATTTCATAAAGCTTATTTTTGCATATTTAGTCTAAGACACATATTTTTATATTAAACAGAAAACTTAGCAGAAAATCATTAAGCTATTGCTAAGAAATAAAATATGAAATCTCTAAAAATATATTAAAATAAAACTTGCATATGCATAAATAGCTTTGGGAATATTTATAAATACATAGGTCCTTTATTACCAAAAACATAAATTTTTGTATTTCGAAACAAAAATTCTTAAATTTAATAACGCATATTATTGCATATTTAATATCGAATATGTACAATATGCATAATATGCATAAATATGCTTTTGGCATATATCCAAATATGTTAAAGGGCTATGTTTTATTACAATACAACATATCGCTTTACACTCTTAGTAAACAACATATCGCTTTACACTCCTAGTAAAAAAATTGTTTAATTAAGCAGAGCATATTTTTGCATATTTCTCATAAAATGCTTATTTTTGTGACATAATGAAATCAACTAATAATATAATAATATAAATCTTTACAAACATTTCAAAAATACCACTACATATGATAAGTCATATAAAATATATAAAAAAAGCATATTTCGGCATATTTTGCATATTAAGTGCATATTTTTATCATATTTGTACGTGGAAGGCTGAAATTTAATTAATTCCAGAGTGAAACAAATTAAGAGAAAGTTGCAAATAATAGTCATTTATATTCCTAAGCTGTGTACTTTCGTCAAAGGATCCTTTAGCAGTTTCGGGCGATCCTTTAGCAGCGCATTTTGTTAATTTTTAAGCGATTACATAAAAGTAAGAAATTCTCAATTCAGTTAAATTTTTTTCGTTTTTTTTACTTTTGTTGTTGGCTAAGTTGATTTTTTTTTTATTTGTATGAGAGGATACAGAAAAAAGGGAAGTGAAGGGGTAGGGGAACGCCCATTAAAACTTAATACTTTATTTAATGTGTTTATACATAAACAAATTTCCATAAAACTTTGCATACATCTTACGACCTCATTATTACATAATAAAGAGATTGAAAAAATGGTCATGGTTACGCCCATTAAATTTTTAAAATAGTTTTTCAGTTTCTTCGACTAAATCGGTTCTAACAAAACCTTGCTTCACCATTTAATTTTCTTTCATGCTACAATTATGTATTTAAAAATGTGGGCCACTCCCCTTAAAATTTAATGTAAAATTTTGCGTAATTTTACCCCAATTGATTCCTAGGAAACTAGAACTACGTCGAACTACTACGTCCCTCAAAAAATTATATTATCGGCCTGTCCCACGATGTCACCAGAAATCGTTCGATCGACAAGACAACTTGTATTGCAAACAACAATAACATTAGAAAATTTGTTGTTGTTTTCAATATAAGTCCTAATTTACACTCAGCAACTTTTACTGCTAAGCTGATTAGCTTTTTAGGAGAGAGAGAGACGAGGCGAAAAGAAACGTTTATGTTCCCCTCGCCCCCCTCTCTCTCTCTCTCCTACAAACTAATCAGCTTAGCAATAAGACTTGCTTAGTGTAAATTAGGACTGAGTATTCGATCGAATGATTTCTGGTGACATGGTGGAACAGGCCGTATATTTTAGGTACTTCCATTTAAGCGATTTTTAAGAAATTTCAAACTCATCCTGAGCCTTTATAATGATACTATCTTGAATACAGAAAATTTGGCGGGGCCACACCCATTAAAATTGAATAGGAGTCTTCATATTTTTGTAGCCAATTGATGCCTACTGAGCTGGGGGTAATCCTTTGTCTCTTATCAAGATACAATTTTATGTTTTAAAAAAAGGGGCAGGGTCACGCGCCTTGAAATTAAATACGTGTAATATTTAAAGTACTTTTACCCAACCGATTGCAAATGAATTTCATAGATTTTTTGAAAAAAAGGCATATTTTGCTTAAAAAGCTTATTTCGATTAAAAAGCTTATTTCGCTTAAAAAGCTTATTTCGCTTAAAAAGCTTATTTTGCTTACTAAGCATATCTTTAATTATCTTAAACACAAAACGATACTGCCAGCAGTTTATTATAAATATGGTCTATTTTCCCTGCATTTTAGCAACTTTATGTTTGATATTTGCTTTAAAACTATTTCAAAATTAATTTTCAAAAATTTGTATATGTATAAATAAATATATATGTATGTATATAAATGTGTTTGTATGTATGTATTGGCTTACTTGTTCATTCAAATTCTCACACATTTCCAAACTGATGCCATTCATTTTGCTATTGTTGCTATTATTATTGTTGGTCTCACTTAAAGCCGCCGTCTTCTCTTCGTAATCACAGATTAATTTGTTTTTGAAATTTTTTAAATTTTCCAATTTAAAACCGTTTGTATTTGTATTGTTTGTTTTGTTATTGCATTTATTCGTTAGACTTTCGTAATTTATAATTTTATTATTATTACACTCCGTATCCACTAGTTTATTATCGATAAATATCAACGAATTGGGGCCGGATGGCACAATATCATCAAAATCGCCCGGATTTAAGCTTAGAAATGTCTCTTGATCAATAAGTATGGGCTGTTTGCCGTAGTTGGTGTCGTAGCCACAGCCCAAAGAGTATGCGGAGTTACTGATCGAGTTTGTATGATTGAAATTTAAATTTAAATCTTCGAGACTTTCATTCGATAGTTTGTGACTAGATGAGCGATCGCCGAACTGTAGTGTGTTATTTAAAGTGGACTTTTTATTGCTTTCTGACGTTGAAGATGTTGAGGATGCAGATGTTGTTGGACCGACAAATTCAAATTGCCCGGCCCACATATCATAGGCCAAATCGATGCTATCCGGTTGGCTGGCGGGTTGACTACTCATGATTTAATTGAGAGTTTTTGGGGGGATGATATTTTTGAGTATTTGTAAGAGAGTTGGTTTTTTTAAGGCACTTGGTTTTACTGACGCAGGAAGACTTTTTTTGAAGGAGATTCTTTTTTTTTATTTAATATTTACATTTTTAAAAAAACAAATTTAATTTTTAAGAGCTTGATTTTTCTGCTAAATTTTAAAAGAGAATTAATTTGTTTTGAAAATCGATTTCATTTTGTACATTTGCAACACAATTTTATTTATTTTTTATTTTATATTATTTAATTTAATTTTATTTAATTTTGTTTTATTTTATATTTTATTTATTTTATTTAATTTAATTTAATTTAATTTAAATTTATTTTATTTTATTTTATTTAATTTAATTTAATTTAATTTAATTTTATTTTGTTTAGTTTTATTTTATATTTAATTTTTATTATTTTATTTTATTTTATTTTGTTTAATTTAATTTTATTTTATTTAATTTAATTTAAATTTATTTTTTTTTATTTTGTTTTATTTAATTTAATTTTGTTTTATTTAATTTAATTTAATTTAATT
Source organism: Tachina lurida (assembly GCA_944452675.1). Classification (NCBI taxonomy): domain Eukaryota; kingdom Metazoa; phylum Arthropoda; class Insecta; order Diptera; family Tachinidae; genus Tachina; species Tachina lurida. The sequence goes on along the minus strand of OX101754.1, from coordinate 9,453,334 downwards.
TTATTTTATTTTGTTTTATTTAATTTAATGTAATTTAATTTAATTTTATTTTGTTTAGTTTTATTTTATATTTAATTTTTATTATTTTATTTTATTTTGTTTAATTTAATTTTATTTTATTTTGTTTTATTTAATTTAATTTAATTTAATTTTATTTTATATTATTTTGTTTTGTTTTGTTTTGTTTTGTTTTATTTTATTTTGTTTTATTTTATTTTATTTTATTTTATTTTCTTTTCTTTTCTTTTTTTTATTTAATTTTATTTTAGTTTTATTTTATTTTATTTTATTTAATTTTTTATTTTTTTTTTATATTTTATTTGTTTATATCTTTTATTTTTATTTTTGCTATAAAGTTAGTCATTTTTCACGTTAAATTTCTGCATGTAATTAATTGAATTGAGTTTGACTAAAACGATTGCTTCAAATTTCTTTTAGGGTATCTATTCAAATATTTTGAAAAAAGATATACATAACTTTTCCCATTTTTATTCTATGCTAGGCTTTAAAGTGTACACCATTTTTATATTTGCCAATCCATAATGTCTAAAAATTGATTTCAAACACAACTTCAAGCTAAATACCAAAAATTTATTACAGCATATTTTTGCATATTTATGCATATAAGCATATTTTCTTAGCTAAATCGCCCAAAACTTGAATTCTTTGTAACATTTTGTTTTAAAAATTCTATAAAAGCTGAACTATTATACATTTTTTACAACTCTTTTGGAAAATTAAAATTTATGAAAAATTTTGTTTTTCTTCAAATTAAATGATAAGAAAAATAATTTGTTTTCAAATTCAATTTTGCTTGACGTCTTTTTACTTTTAGTCATATATATTAAAAATTTGATTTTTAATAAAATTAAATTGTTAAAAATTTTATTTTTCGTCGAATTAAATGAAAAGAAAAAATAATTTGATTTTAAAATTAATTTAGCTCGACATCTATTTTACTTTAAGTCATATGTATATGTATACGTCCCAGAAATAATTTAAAAGAATAATAATAAGTAAAATTTATAAAAAATTTAAGAGCATATTTTTGCATATTTCTGCATATATACTGCATATTTCTGCCTCAATAGCCATGCAACTTAAACTATATTTCACGCATTTTTAAAATATTGATTTAAAGCTATTTAATATAATTTTTTCATAAACCTTTAAGAAAATTAAAATTTATTAAAAATTTAGTTTTTCTTCAAATTCAATAAAGAATAATAATTTGTTTTCAAATTTAACTTTGCTTAAGATATTTTGCTTTTAATTATATATAAGTGCCAAAAATCACTAAAAAATAATAATTATGTAGTAAAACTATAAAAAAAATATCAGAGCATATTTTTGCATATTTCTGCATATAAAGCATGTTTCTACTTCAATAGCCATAAAACTTGAGTTATATTTCTCATTTTTTGACAAATAATTATTAAAAATAATTGTTTCATAAGCCTATTTACCCTATTAGAAAATAAAAATTTATTAAAAATTTTATTTTTCTTCAAATTGAATGAAAAGAAAAATAATTTATTATTAAAATTTATTTAGCTCAACATCTCTTTTACTTTAAGTCATATGTATGTATAGACATCCCAGAAATAATTTAAAAGAATAATAATTATTAAAATTAAAAAAAAAAATTATGGTGCATATTTTTGCATATTTCTGCATATAACCACATTTCTGCCTGAATGTCCATGAAATTTGTATTAAATTACACGTTTGCTAAGAAATAATACTTTTTAACCAATGACGAATATGTTTCATAGGCATTTTAGAAAATGAATATATATGCAAAACTAGTTTTTTCTATAAATTCTATAAAATAACTTCAATTTCACTTGTCATATTTTACTTTTATTTTAATTAAGTCCTAAAAATGATAATAACTAGTAAAAGTAGAAAAAATTTTAAGATCATATTTTTGCATATTTCTGCATATAATTATATATCTGCCTCAATAGCTATAAAACTTGTATCACATTTCTCGTTCTTTTTTTTTTAACAATAATTTGCATAGACCTTTTTGTAAATTAAAATTTATGCAAAATTTTACATTTCGTAAAATTAAATTTAAAAAAATATTAAAATATTGCTTTCAAGTTCAGTTTTAATTTATAAATTTTATTGTAAGTTATAAAGGTTTTACAAATCATTTAAAAATGTAAATAGGTAAAATTTAAAAAAAAATTTGAGAGCATATTTTTGCATATTTCTTTATATTAGCATATTTTTGTTAAAGTCAACTTAATACTTGTAGTATAGCTGGCATTTTTAGCAATTATCAATTGTTTTTATGCATTTTCGAAATATGTACAAATATTTTTTTTTTTTCAAAACTTTTGTTAAGCAAACAAATGCATATTTATGCATATTTTACTTGTATATGTACTTGTATGTATGCATGTGTTTGGAAATAAAAAACAAATAAAGTTATTACTTGAAGTTGCAATGATTTTAATAACAAAGGCTTAAAAAAACTAACAACAAATGTTGCGTACATCACAAATTTGGAAAAGTTGTCAGGTACGTTTTAAATCTTGGGGGTATTTTTTTCATTGAAATAATTTAAATATATATTTTCACTTATTGTAAAATATTCAAATTATTGACTTTCAAAATGTTCAATTTGTTTACAATTTGTAATATGACAAATAACAAATAATAATTGAATTGAAGGCAGCAATGATGAGATGCGAACAGGTGCTCCCAAAAATGAAAAGACATTTAATTAACAGAAAGATAAAAAGCATCTGTTATATAACAAGTAAATAATTTTTTTTGAGTCCATCTTATTGCTATTGTGAAGTAATTTATTCAACTTTATTGTATTTTAGGAAATCAAAATTCAATAAAAATATTACAAACTTTTTAAACTTTAGCTACCACGGCTCAATTAACTATTTGAATATTTTAAAATATTTAATAAAAACGAAATAAGAAATTAGCATAAAACTGTGCATTTGTATAAAATGTCTTTCAATTTATCTATTTACAATATTAAAAAACTTCTTTTACATGTAAAACTATTAAAACTCATCGAATTATTTAGAGCATATTTTTGCATATTCTATTGTATTAAAAAAATTTTCTAAGAACTTATTCTGTCAAAGAAAATAAAAAATTCAGTTTCTCCATGTAATTTTTCTCACATTCTTATTGTGAATCATTTGACTGGGCTTACACACGGAAATGTTTGTTCAGCAACTATTACGAGAGAGAGAGAGAGAGAGCAAAATATGAGGGCTTAAGCCCTAAATGCATTTTTTAAGATTTCTTTCTGGTATTGCAGTGCAATATTGATTTTAAGTGCATTTAGCAAGTGAAAGTAGCAGCTTCTGGAGAATATTTTTATAGATCATTTTAAGTTTTTATAAGGATATTTTTTCACCCTCTTTTTGTGAAGTGCACAAAAAAATACCCATTCCAGGAAGTGCCAAATAAAGGTTTAAAATGTTCTAGAAAACTATTCCTCACAAGATTGTTTCTTAAGTGCTGAATACTTCTTGAGCCAAAATTTAACACAGTCATGGTCTTGTAGGTCGATTCACTAGAAAAACAAGCCAAAAGGACGCGGGACACACAGGCATCGTAGTTTCTTTTTAAACTACAACCAAGAGGGACAAGAGGGACAATTTCGCCTCTCCGAAACGGTGCTACCAATTTTGATGAAATTCAAAACATTTGGAGACACTTCTGCATGCAAAAGGACAACGCATACTTCACATATTTTTATATATTACAACTAGGTCCAATAGGGGCCAATTTCTCCCCTCCGAAACTCTACAACCGATGTTGATACAATTCAAACCATATGTAAATAAATCTGCATGTAAGAGAACATACATGTTTTATATTTTTATACATTAACATTAGGACCAAGAGGGGGCAATTTTGCCCCTCCGAAATTATATAACCGATTTTTAAGAAATTTAAAACGTATCTGGATACATCTATATGTAGAAAGACAATACATGGTTTATATATTTTTATATATTAGAAGTAGGGCCAAGAGGGGGAAATTTTGCCTCTCCGATACTATATAACCGATTTACACGAAATTCCAAACATATGTATATACATCTGCATCTAAGAGGACACACATTTTTCATATTTTTGTTTTTATATATTAAAACTAGGACCAAGAGGGGCCAATTTCACCCCTCCGAAACTATGCAACCGATTTTGATGAAATTTAAAGTAAATGTGTATACATCTGCAAGTAAGAGGACACAAACATGTTTCATATATTTTTATATATTAAAACTAGGACCAAGAGGGGAAAATTTCGTCTCTCCCAAAATTTCCAAATATTAAAACAACGATTGATAGATCTGCATGCCAGAGGACACACATGCTTCATATGTTTTTATATATTAGAACTAGGACCAAGAGGGCAACATTTTGCCCCTCCGAAACTATCCAACTGATTTGAATGAAATTTAAAGCATATGTAGATACATCTGCGTATAAGAGGACACACATGCTTTATATATTTTTATTATTAAAACTAGGACCAAGAGGGGGGCAATTTTGCCTCTCTCAAAATATCCAAATATTAAAACAACGATTGATACATCTCCAAGTAAGATGACACACATGCTTCATTTATTTTTATATATTAGAACTAGGACCAAGAGGGGGCAATTTCGCTTCTCCGAAACTATCCAACTGATTTGAATGAAATTTAAAATATAAATAGATTTGAGTCTAAAATTAAACAAAAACTATAGAATTTGTTTAAACTTGCATCGAGAGTATAGCAGAGGGCGATTTCTGTCTGTCCGAAACTATACAATCGATTTTGATGAATCCAAGAGGATACAGAGACTGTATATTTTAAGGCCCATGATTCGATAGGAGTTAAGCGGACAGAAGAAAGTAATAAAGAAGAAGATATTTTAAGGCAGACAATTACACAGGATTTCGAGTATTCACGATTTTTTTTCATTTTGGAGATTTTTTGCAATTTCACGGGTTTTGCCCTAAATGGTGATATTTTTGTATTAAAACATCTTTGAATAGTTTCGGAATTGCAGTTGAACTTTGAAATATTTAACAGTGCAAGGGAACTCTATAAGCGATTTTATTTTAATTTTTATTTTTACTCTAAAAATTAATGCCGAGCGAGCAATTCCGCGGTCATATCTGCTTTACGAATTTAATTTATGACATGTCCATTGATAATTACTGCATGATTTTTGTTTAGTCCTCTTATTATAAACGAAACATGATGTCATTATTAAATAAAATATAATTTTGTTTTTCATTTTTGATTACCTTAAAAATTGTTTAGATTACAAAATATTTCTTTTTTTATCTATTTCTTTAATGCGACAAGTAACAAGAAAATATTGACCATAATTACGTTTGAATAATAACACACTATTGTAGGCGGTGGTCTCAGGTAAATTTCATTTAGTTATTTTTGCTTTTTTCAACTATTATTTTACAGTTATGGACAGACCAGACCACCAGATGCACTTAAGTGCAAAAGCCAAGAAAGATGTGGAAGGAATTAAGCTAAAACTGCACTGAATGGGTTGATATTACAAATGTCTAATTTAAATTTCTGCTTCGTTGCCTTGAAGTCTAGTTATTAAATTAAAATATAAAAAAATAGAAATTCAAAACCCACCACAGAAATTTCAAAAAGCACACGTGAGGATTATTAAAATACAAGGAAGTTTTTTCTTTCTGCTAAATTTTATAAAAAAAATTATTATAAATATTGGCAGTTAACTGCATTACATATGTGCAATTGCAACAAACGGATCCGTTAAAAAAAAACTTGAAATTTTTATTTTTGGCCAGAAAAAAAATATTTACTTGTTATCAAAAAATTTACCCGCCACTTGATGACAGTTCAGGTAAAAAAAAACTTAGTGCATTGCCAAAAATGCAATAAAAAATATGTACATACATATTTACTTATTCATGAGCCTGCCTGCACTGTGTTGTGCATGTTGCAAGTGAAAGTTGTAGGTTGTTTTCGTTATTAGACACAATGACAATACTTGCTCGTACCATAACATTTCTCAAATTGTGGTAAAATCATAATAATGTTTTTTTTTCTATTTATCAAAAATAATTATGAATTGAATAGTCATTATAAGCATGTACAATTTTAAGTTACAATAATGTTGAACACAATTTTCAAATACTTTGTTGTGTCTTTAATTATTGAAGGCCATTATGGCTGCTTTCAAGTTTGTTTTACTTTCAACACTTTCATAACACTTTTTCCCACCGGGTGACATGACAGTTTGTCATGCAAACGAAATGCAATTCAATATAATTTTCTGCGGTTTAATAACGCCAAAGTAATAAAATATTAAATAGTGATAATTTGCTTCACATTTTTAAATGATTTTTTTTTCGTTAAAATTGATAGCTGAAGTAATTAATATCAATTTGATGTAATTGGAAAAGTGTAAAGAGTTCAAATAACTTTAAAAATTATTTAAATTTGTCATAAATATAGCGTATAATGGTAAAGAAATACCACAACAACAACAAACTGAAAATTGTGGGAAAAACCCAAACAAAATTTCAAAAATATTTATGCATCTCACAACCTGTTGTATGAGTTGTAGGTTGTATATACATTAGTGGTAATTCTTATGTAAAAAATTGTTTTAGAAAAAAAAAATCACAAACCACAAGAAAATAAACAAAATTTAAACAAATAGATACAATTAAAAATTGTATAAAATATTTATTTCATTATTTTATTTTTTATTTAACGCGTGTCAAAGTTGATACGAATTTTTTGAATTGTGCTAGCCGCAGCGAAATTCATCTATACTTGCTAAACCAACAATAAATAATTTTTTTAAATTCCATAAATATTTGCCATTAATAATAAATAAAATTAAAAAAAAAAAAATTATGCGAAAATTTTTTTATTAAAAAATTTTAAATTGTCAATTGCTAAATTTTTTTTCTTGTAAATTTGGATGCTAGAACACATACTAGATATTAATTTGTATTTTCTAAATTTCAACTTAAGCAGTTGTATTGTGTTTTAACAGCAGAACTCACAAGAAAACGATTCGTGGGCCAGAACATACATGAATATTTTACTCAAAATGCTTGATATTGTAAGTGTCAAAGTAAGCGGGGAACTTTCACCGCCCCTTTTTTTTAATATATTCAGATGTACACTTAAAAAAAGGCCCATACAAGTGCATATAATCAGCCTTATTTATAAAAATTATTAAGGCTTAATAAAGGGTTTATAAGACAGATTTTCATACAAACGGCTTTATTTATAAAAATTATTATGTGATTTATAAAGGGTTTTTGAAATAAATTTTCATAAAATTTTTTTCTTATAAAGTCTTAATAACTTTTATAAATAAGGCTGAAAATGTTTCTTATTAAGCCTTTATAAAGACTTAATAATTTTTATAAATAAGGTCTAATGTACATATTTAGCAGCTACATACTGTTATGTAATTAACAGGGCTCTGTTATGCTGGAAATTCTGGTTTATGTCTCTGCTAAATCAAATCGAATTTATCTCTACACACATAAAAAAATGTAATTCTGTTGCACAGTGTAATTTAGCATAATTGACTAACTTGTTTGTTTAAATTATTTTAATTGCTTAAGTTCAAGGTCTTCAAAAAAAAATTATTATCATCATAATTGCCTTTAGAAATGGAGAAAGAACTAAACAAACAGACAATAAAGCAGGCGTAAGCATTGATAATTGATAAGAATTTAAATACCAAATACGTTTTCTTCTAAACACATACATAATTCTTTCTCTTTGGGCGAACCAGTTTCAATACATGCACTTGAAAAAAACTTTTCGTTTGATTTCTAGTTTCTTTTCCCTTTAACTTGCAAAATACTATAAAATTATATTAAAGTTTCACTTTTATTTGTATTTTTTTTTCTTTGTGTTTTGTTAAGTTAATTTATGCTGCTAAGTAATACAGCTACAGATAGATATAGCTTTTAATTATAGAAATTATTAAATGGAATGGAAATAGAAAAAGAAATAATAATGTTCAAATGCAAGAAAAAAATAAATAAAATAAATAATTTGAATACAATACAATTTTATAAATGCAAATTCAAATTGCAACTCATACATTAATTGTTCATAGATATTTGGAAATTTCTCTGGCAAAATAAAATCACGAAAGAATACTTAACATTTAAAAAAAAATATCTACACACATACATACTTAAGCATGTATAATATACATACATATACATATACTCGTGTAAAATGCATACATAAGTAATTAATTAATAAACATTTTAAATAGCACAGAGTTTAAAGACTTTTTGAAGTTTGAAGACTTTTAAAGGACTGATTTTCTTCTGAATAATTTAATTATTTTTTTTTGCACAATCATATGAAACCTAAGCCAAAATAAAAATCTTCTAACGACTGCTCCAGGACACCCAAAATAAATATATGTACTTGCATCGTCTGCAAATGGATGATGGAAAATTGTTGGAAATGAAAGCAAACGCCTTCACAAGAAAAGTACATCAGTCAACATTTGAGCGCTCTATGCCTCCCTCATTATGGGTATTTTTTATACCTATCGTAAAAAGGGGTCAAATAAGCACCCTTAAGCGGGCACATAAAGGGTTAGTCTTCTACAAAAATATTTGGCAGGACATTCTACTACCACCCTCCAATTAGACTCACAATCGAATGTCAGCTTAAGTTAAAGATTTAGGTCAAAACTTAAATTAACCCTAAGACGTATTTTCAGTTTCGACTTATTGCTGGTGTTAATTTTAAATTTAAAGCTAAGTTGTATTCCGAAAAACAGAATTTTGAGGAAAATATTTTTGTGAAATAGTTTAACCCACTATGTCCCCGTTTAAGGGCTCTTCTTTGACCCCTTTTTGCGAAAGTGGCAAAAAAGACCCATACACAAAAGAGTTAAAGGGTTAAAATGTTCCACAAAAATATTTTCCAAGACATTCAACTATAAACAAGCCTATGGTCCGAAAAATTCAACTTAAATTATAGATTTAAATCAGAACTTAAATTAACCCTAAAACGTATTTTAAGCTTTAATTTATTTTATAATGTTTAGGTTGAATTTAGAGCTAAGCTGTATTTAGAGACTTAAAGTATAATTATACGGCGAATATTTTTGTAGAATACTTTAACCCTTTATATCCTCGTTTAAAGGTACTTATTTGCCCTTTTTTTAAAAAGGACTAAAAAGACCCATACAGAAAAGAGTTAAAGGGTTAATATGTTCTGTAAAAATATTTTCCTGGACAATCTACTATAAGTCTTTAAACAAGCCTATAGTTCGAAAAATTCAACCTAAATTATAGATTTAAGTCAGAACTTAAATTAACCCTAAAACGTATTTTAAGCTTTGATTTATTTTATAATGTTTAGGTTGAATTTAGAGCTAAGCTGTATTTAGAGACTTAAAGTAGAATTGTGTGGCGTATATTTTTTGGAATACTCTAACCCTTTATATCCCCGTTTAGAGGTACTTATTTGACCCTTTTGTAAAAAACGGCTAAAAAGACCCATACAGAGAAGAGTTAAAGGGTTAATATGTTCTGCAAAAATATTTGCCTCGACAATCTACTATAAGTCTTCAAATAAGCCTACAAACGAAATTAAACTTAAATTACAGATTTAGGTCAAAACTTAAATTAACCCTAAAACGTATTTTCTTTTTTTTTACATATTTCCATTGTTTCGGTTGAATTTAGAGCTTAGGTGTATTCAGAGTTTTAAAGTAGAATTTTATGGCAAAAATGGTTGTGGAATACTTTAACCCGTTATGGGCCCGTTTAAGTGCCTAGTGTTATGTCCCACAAACTGTGCGTGCTTTGGCATCACCACCAAACACGGAGACAACAAACACCATTTGCAATCATCGATTCCAACTTGTTTCTTTGTTAGTTTTTTTTTTCAATAAAGTTCAACATCTTTTACAAATAGTTCAATTTCTTCAAGCCTTAAAACATTATTTTTATTTGTTTTCGCTCCAAAAGATAAATATTCCCCCAGACAATGTTTACGGCAAGTGGAATGATGTTAAAACTGCTTTAGTCTAGATAAGCATAAAATAAATAAATAGAAGAAAATTTCTTTGTGCTGATTTCAAAACAATGAACTGCAAATTATAGAAAACGGCCATCTCTACTCCTCTAACACAATGTACGAGTATGTATGACTAAATAAATTGTCTTGGCCCCCAAGACAATTTAATTATGAAAAGTGATCTAATATTTGTTTTTTTTTCTAGGCAGTCTTTAATTTAAATTAAAAATTTTCTTCACAATATTATTGTACGCTCATAAAAAATCTAATAATTTTCAAAATGGATGATTCAATTCTGAAGAAAAAAAAAATAAAATTCAAGGAAAAAATTATTTAAAATGATCGCAAGTAAAAACATGCATTTGAATGTATGTGTTATATTTATTGTTGTTGTATCCCTAAGAAAAGAAATTGAAAAAAAAAAAATTAAATGAATCAGTTGAAAATCGACACATCGTCTTCATGAAATAGGTATATAATAGAGCAAAAAAGTAAAATATATTGAACCCAAACCGGGCATCACTGTCATCGTCATAACTTGGAATAATTGAGTGGCGGCCATTTATTTTAATTTATATAAATTTTATTTTTTGCTTGGTTTAATTAAAACATGTGGAACGGCATATAGAACTGAGTCATTAATAAAAAAAATTAAATAACAAGTATATAAAGAATTTCTAAGAAACAATTAGCACAAACGGAAAAATAAATGGAATGCCTTCAAAATTTTATAAAATTTTCAAAGCATATTTTTGCATATTTCAGCATATGTGAAATTTACACCCAAAAATTATGAATTTCTAGCTAATTGTTAACAATTTCTTGCTTATTTTAAACATGAATAGCTAGTCTGGCTTAAAAACAATATCTGAGCATATTTAAAGATTAGAGCATATTCTGGCATATTTCCGTATATGTGAATATTATGCCACAAAATTATGATTCTCAAGCGAATTGTGGACAAAAAAGTAAAATTTCTTGCTTACTTTAAACATAAATAGCTAACAAAACAATATATGTGTATATTTATTTAAAGATTAGACCATATTTTGGCATATTTCAGCATATGTGAATATTATGCCCAAAAATTATGTTTTTCTAGCGAATTGATTGCACAAAAAAATACAGATTCTTGCTTATTTTAAACACTAATAGCTAGTTTGGCTTAAAAACAATGACGGAGTATATTTTAAGATTAGAGCATATTTTGGCATATTTCAGCATATGTGAATATTATGCCCAAAAATTATGTTTTTCTAGCGAATTGATTGCACAAAAAAATACAGATTCTTTAAACACTAATAGCTAGTCTGGCTTAAAAACAATGTCTGAGTATATTTTAAAATTAGAGCATATTTTTGCATATTTCACCATATGAGAATATTAAGCCCAAAAATTATGTTTCTCTAGCGAATTGTGGACAAAAGATAGAATTCATTGCTTTATTTAAACCTAATTAGCTAAATATATTTTAAGTTTTGCTGAAAAACATTAACTGAGCGTATTTAAATATTAGAGCATATTTTGGCATATTTGGGGGCACATTTTTAGATTTTCGTTGAAGTTTTATGAAACAGCATTGAATTGCAAGATTATGTCTTATTTTGATTGATTTTTAAAACGATTCCACTTCAAGTTATCATAAAATCGTTGCAGCATATTTTAGCATATTTCAGCATATACGAATATTTTACATATATTTATGGGCATTTACACAGAAAAACTTAATTTTCCAACAAAATTTCATTATAAAAAAAAACTATTTGTTTTAAGACTTGCTTTAGAAGAAATTCGAATCATTTTGCTCTTTAAAAGCATATTTTAGCTTATTTTTATATCAAGTCAAATATTATAAAAAAAAAATTATGAATTTCTCTTATATTTTAACAAATTGTGCAATAACTATGCATTAAAATTACAGGAAAATATTATAGCATATTTTTGCATATTTCAGCATATGTACATATATGAATAAACAGTTAAAAACCATGATTTTTGAGCAAATTCAAAATTAAATTTTTTTCGCAAATTTCCAGCATAAAAAGTTATTTATATTTGTTTTAAAATTGTTTTTAAACTTGTTGAATTTTTTTCTTTAAGAATATTTGTTATCATATCTGACCTTCTCTTAGAAAAGGGACATAGTGTGTCAAAAAAAAACAGGTGTGTGTCAAAATCGATAAAAATGAGAAAAAACATTAAAATTTTATTTTTGAAATGCGTTTTTCTCAAAACTTTATTTTTACACACTATGTACCTTTTCTCGGAGAAGGTCACATATGTATTTAAAAAAATTATGCAAGGCGTTTTTCTAAGAAAAAACGTAGTTATCGATAGCTTTTCCATATAAAATTCAAGTTATCGATGACTTAAAAGAACTATCATTATCGATTTACAAAATAAGGGAACCTTGTACTTTTTTTTCTATAGAAAATTAAAAAAAAAAAATAAGTAATCGATAACTTTTTTATTTAAAAATCAAAACTATGGAATATGGCATATTTTTGCATATCATATAAAATTTCATAATATATGCCTATTTAACAAAAATATGAGTTTCCCAGCATATTTTTAAGATTTTATACATAAGATTGGCTGTTTTTTTTCCAAAAACAAGTTTAAAACGTGTATCCGAACTTTTTGCTTTTAAAGCATATTTTGGCTTATTTAGCATATTTTCATGTCTCGGTATATATGACACTTATTTAAAAATTGTCTTTATGATTTTCCTCAATTTTTAGTACAATCTAGCAGAAAATTGCAATCAAAATATTAGGGCATATTTTTGCATATTTTGGCATATTTCAGAATATGTATTCGAATATTGGCACGAAAACTTGGATTTTTCAGTTGGTTTGCATCCAAATTAGATATTCTTCCTTGTTACATACATACATATGTATGTATGTATGTGTATAAATAATAATATGATTTGTTTCAAAAACTGGTTTAATATCTTTTGCTTTTAATGCAAATTTTAGCATATTTCCATATTTGCGCAAAACTAAAAGCGTTGGCTACTTTTGCATTAAATTTGCACAGAAATGCACTAGAATTGTTAATATTTCTGCTTATTTAGCATATACACATATATATTAAAGCAAAAAATATGTAATTTTTTTGGAAAAAAATTATATTTAGGTAGAAAAAAATTTAAAAAATTCTCTAATTTAAAAAGAAATGCACAAAAAACTTTTGCACCAATTAATATTTTTAATTAAGAGTTTCATTGATTCCATTAAATTTTTAATTGCTTCCGTTAATTCGAGCGGAAAAACTTACAGCCTGGCTTGCGATGTCGACAAGAAAAATTTCTATCGCTTACTTAGTGCCGGTCCAGACTTGCAATTTTTGTTGCAGCAACTTTTTATTTTTTTAGTGCAAAAGAGCGAGAGAGGAATACCAAAAGTATATATTTCTATTTCAACACTATCACACACATATGCAAGAATTGCTGCAACAAAAATTGCAAGTCTGCACTGGGACTTATATTGAAAACTAAAACAAATTTTCTTATTTTGTTTTTTTTTTTAAATATAAGTAAGCGATAGAAACTTTCTTGTCGTTATTGTGGGAGGTTAATTAATTGATTTTATTAAATTGTTGACTGGTGAAAGAAAATTTAATTAGTTTTTCAATTGATATTACAAAATTTTTCTGTATAACTACTTATACATATGTATATATTTTTAAGCTTTTTGTTTCTCATTTTTGGAGAATATTAAAAATTATTTTAAATTAACGAATTCTAGGGAGCATATTTTTGCATATTTTGCACATAAATTTTATATATTTTTTTATTCTTGTACATATTTTCCATCTCAAACATTTTATATTGCTTAATTTTTTAGCACAAACTTGTTGTGACAGCCAAGTCAAAAAATACTTGATGGAAAAAGCTTCTATTAATTTCGTAAAAAATGAAAAACTGAAAAATTTAAAAAAAATTCTAATAAACTTGAAATTAGTTTTCCAAGAACATTAAAAAAGCATATTTCTTAATGGCCGCGTTTTGGTTTAATAATAATTTAAAAATTTTCAGTTTAATGCAATTTTTGCTTAATTTTGTTGTTTTAATGTTTAATTTAAGTTCTTGAGCTAAAGCGCTATATCGCATGCACAACTTAATAGAAAAAAAAACAATTAGATGCTTGATTCAAGATTTTGTTGAATTATTCTTTGCAACAAAAAGAATTGCAACAATTGCAAAGACCACTCGTGGCAGCAAAAATAAACAGCAATAGTGCACAGAGCTTTGCTTAAGTATAAGTGTAAGAGCCTGGCTTTTTAACTATTGAATTTAAGCCAAAGAAAAAACACGTTAGTTGGCTGGTTGGTTGCTGGTTGCTTGCTTGCTTCAAAAGAAAAACTAGAATATAATCATGTTTAGGTAATAATAAACTCTTAAGGGTACAACTACAACAATAATGCTTGTTTCTTACTTCAAAAAACTATTAAACAAAAGAAGATAAATTTTTTATATATTTTTTTTCTCTAAAAAAGCATAATTTAACGCTTCATGGCTTTTGGACAAGAAAACCCAAAACATGCTGGAATCAAGAAAAACAATTTAAAAAATATGCACTGGGATGTGCCCCTGTTGCAGCCAACCAACCAACCAACCAACCAGCCAGCCAGCAACTATTTAAAAGGTGTAATAAGATTCAAAATTGTATTTTAATACGTTTTTGGTTATTGTTTTTTCATAATATTCCCCCCACCATAAAAAACAATATTCTTTTAAAATGTCTACTTTATATTATACATTTCTTTATACTTGGCCAATTTGAAAGTATTAAATAAAGAACTTTCTAATGCAAAAGGCGGAAGTCATGAGCTGAACATAAAAGAATACAAAGCTGGAGATGAATTGTGGGGCGATATAATATGATTTTTTTTTTTAAATTTTATATACATCTACATATATGTATGTGCAGTCACGTGGATTTGTAATAAAAGAAAATAATAATTTCTTTCAACAATTTATAGCACACAAGTCTTTAAAGCGGCAAATTTTAATTTACAAAAGAGATTTTTTTGAAAGGGTAAACTCAATAAAATGTTGCTTGTGGTGATTAAAGTGAGAAATGGGAACTAAAGGCAGGCATCTTTGCAGGGAAAAAATTTTAATAAAAATAAATAACAATTAAAAAATTAATTAAAAAAATTAATAACAGCAATTAAATCTTTACACTTGAATTGATTAAAGCAAACAAAAATGTATTTGAATCATTAAACTTTTAACAAAATCAATAAAAATTTTAATTGAATTAATCAAACTTAATAACAGCAATTTAACTATGATTTTAATTAAGTCAATTAAACGTTTGATTAAATTAATTACATCATGAATTAAATCAATTAAACTTTTAAGTGAATCATTTAAACTGTCAATTGAATCAATTAAACTTTTAATTTAATCAATTACAAGTCTTAATTTAAGCTATTACTTTACGATACTTTAGCTATTCAGTCGATGCGTGACGAAATTTTATTCGATACGATAGCGCGCTAGCACGTCTAATATACTAATGACAAATATTATAATACTATAGTATTGAAAAATATTTTCAATGTCAAACAACAAATCATTTCAAGACATTATGCAATTTTTTTAAGGCAAACACACAATATATAAATAATATATTATTGAAGAGAAATTCAAGTTTTCCAAAAAATATTTGAAATATAATGATTAATGCACTTATATCTTATATTATAATTTTGATTTTTTTAGAAAATATTTTTTTTTATTAAAAATGCCTCGAAATCAGGGACATAACAGTTATAAGAGAAATGACTAAAAGGTTATATTTAACAATTAAAATTGATGAATTTAAATATTGGTTATAATCAACAATTATAGTAAGATATATTTCATTTTGGTTATTGTAACCAATTAAAGTGAGAAATATTTTTTTTTGGTTACGAATAACTATTATAGCAACCAAAAATTTTTTTGGGTTACCAATAACTATTATCTAAAGAATTTTAATTTTTTGGTTATTGCTACACTGAGAAAATTAAAAGCTTTAAAATCAAAGAAAAAACGTCTTTGTAAAATTGTAACGAAAATATCTTTGTTAGAAGGAAAAAATCCTTGCATCAATGATTTATTCTTTAAACAAGCAAATGGTGCGTCTTCAACACAAACGACTAAAATTCTTTGAAGCTTAATCAAAGAAATTATCTTTTCCGTAAAGATAAAATATTTGCTACAACGATTAATTTCTTTGCTAATAAGGGATTGAAAAACGTATTTAAAATTAAAGACTTTTCTTTGTTTTTTTAAAGCTAAGCATCCTTGCTACAAAGACAAAGTCTGTAACTTTAAAGAATTTTGTCTTCAATGCATAAGTGAACATTTTTGCTTGTTCACACATGTTGGCTTGCAACGGTTAACAAGAGCGGTTAAAAAAAATAAAGATGAAAGTCTGTATGTTTAAAGAATTTAGTCTTCAAAGTTAAATTTTTTTACGTTTATGTAAAAAATAAAAAGAATTGTTTTCGTGGTTGTCATTAATTGTAAGTCAGTCGATAGGAACGCTCAATTGTGCATGTGCGCCTTGTCTTTTTTTCTTCTTTTTCGTCAAGTGATTTAATATGTAATTTTAATATAAATTGAAGTGTTGTGTTTTTTTTAAATATATTATAATAACAATATAAAATATATAATAATAACAATATAAAAAAAATAAAATAAAAAAACGATCTATCGTCGTGGCAGCGCTTGACCTTTGTCAATATACTTATAACTATTAGTAGGTGAAAAGTGAACTATGTATATGAACTATTTTTTATTTTTATTGTATTAAACTTAAATAAAAAAATGTATTATAACTCTTTTAACATTAAAAAGTCTAGAGTCAGTATTAAAGTCAAAGTCTAAAAATGTTGTTAGATTTTAATTAGTTAAGTAAAGTTATGCTGTATATGAACTATTTTTTTATTTTTATTACATTAAACTGAAATAAAAAATTTTTATAAAACTGCTGTGTTTGGTTTCATTAAATATTTTATTTTGCAGAAAAATTTTAATTTTTTAAAACATTTCTATAGCAGATTTCAAAGAAAATTGCCTTTGTTCCTACATATCAGTCTTGAGTATTTCAAAGAATTATTTCGTTGAATTTAATTGCATTTCTTTGTAATAATGTTAAAATTACGTCTTTGTTACAATGAAAATTGTACTTAAAATCAAAAATTCAAGTCTTAAGACTAACGAATGAAAGTCTTTGTGCCAAAATACTTTTTCCTTAGTTTAAGGACTTTTTTAAGTGTTTCCAAAGACGTAAATCCTTGCCACAAGATTTTAAGTCTTCGATTTTAAGTATATATTTCATGGAATCTAAAGAACTTTGCGCCTTTCCGGTAAAGTTGTTTTGTCTTTGGGCACAATCTGACCAATAAAAGTCTTTGCAACAAAGTGTATTTTCTTTGATTTTACGATTTAATTTTCTCAGTGTACCTAAAATACGATACTTTTAGGTCCAAAGATACAAAATAATATTTAATACGAAAATGCAAAAATATGATAAAATTATTCAACAGCTTCTATCTGTATCCGAAAACTATTTGCGAATTTTTGTAATTTTTGCAATATGTGAAAGAACATTTTTTTCGAGCATTTATCCTTTTAAAATTAAGGGGTTTAGTATTTATTTGCAAATTTTAGTAAGTTTTGCTTATCAGGTAATTTTTAATAAATCTTATTGCTTTTGCGCACAATTTTTATAAATTAGGGGTGACTCAACAAACTTACGTTATTGTCTGATAGTATTATTTTTTTTTACAGTTTTTCCCTTTTTATACATAGTTCTGCCGACTCTTAATTAATATCACACTTTGCTATCATTTTGATGTTAGCAAGTTATTGCAAGTTTTCGTAATTTTTGCGAATCTTGTATGCATTTTTATAAGTTTGGCAATTTTTCCCATTTTTTGGAATTTGTATTTGTAAGTAATTTTAGGGCTTGTTGGCTATTTTGCAATTTATAGCGGATTTTCTCTAATATCGCAATAAAAGTGATTGTTCGCAATTCTCTATTTTCATTTGCAGTTTTAACTATTTTTAATAAGTGTCAGACTTTGATATCTTGTTGATGTTACCAAGATTTTGCGAATTTTTGGCATTCCTTACAATTTTAAGGGGTTTTAATAAATTCTATCGCATTTTTTCAATTATGAAATTATTCGCGAATTTTCGCAGTTTTTTGCAAATGAGATTGTTTTTGATTCTTAAAATCCACTGAGTTTTTTTGTTTACAGTTTTTGCGGTTTTGGAAGTTTTTTTTAACATATTCACATTTTTAGCAAATTATCGCAAGTTCTTGCCGATTTTGGCGGTCTATATAATTTGTTTTGGGAGAGTTTTTCGATTATTTTAATCCCTTGGAAATTAGTATATTTTTTGCAATATGTAATGTTTTTAGTAGAAATTTGCGAAAAAGAAAAGTAAAAGCAAAATAATTCGTTTAAATACCTGAATAATTTTATTATGAATTGATAAATATTTCTTATAAAACTGCGTGTTTTGTCAATTTTGCTAAAGATGTTTAAATTTTTTGTCCTGCATACCCCTTACAAATGCATCTTATACATCTAAAATGCCATATTTCAGGTAGCAATAATTGATACTTAAGTAACCAAAAAATTTAAATTCTTTAGACAATTGTTATTGGTAACCAAAAAATTTTTTTGGTTGCCATAATAGTTATTCGTAACCAAAAAAAAATATTTCTCACTTAAATTGGTTACAATAACCAAAATAAAATATCTCTTACGATAATGGTTAAAAATAACCCAAACCAAATAAAACACATATTACAGTAACCTTTTCATTTAAAATAAAACAATAACAATTATTTTCGGTCCCTGCTCGAAATTGATAATTTTGTTAGTGAAGAAGGAATTGCTAATGCCTTTATTGATACAATACGATTGATATTTGTTAAAAATAATATTTTTTTTAGATAAATATTTATTTATTTATTGTTCTTATATCTTTGTTGTTTCCGAAAAAAATTAAAAATTTTTTAATTTTTAATCTTTTGGTTGTTTTGCTGGGCAAATATTTGTTGGCTGTTTTATTTATTTGATATTTTTTTTATTGCACTGGCATTATGAATCATTATCTTTTCGCCCTATTTTTTCTGCTGCTTTTTTATACACAAAAATTTATGTACATACATGTGCACATTGTTATAATTTTTTATTTAAATTTCCTAAAAAAAAATTTTTCTCACTTTGATATTTTTGCAAATAATTTAAATACACTTTGGTGCATATAATTAATTCTATCCTTTTTAATCAGCACAAATTTCTATTCAATAAATTAAATACTTATTAATATTATGTATTGTAGAAAATTTATTGGTAAATTTTTCTTAATTTTTTTTTTCTTGTTTATTTAAACAATTCTTTCAGCAAATTTCACACTTAACACACTGGTCACGTTTAATCAATGAAAATGCGATCTCGCAAACTAAATTCACGGACAACAGTACAACTACTCACGAACCCCCTGCTAGCACCGAACAAATAAGCAGCACACAGCAAATGACAAAAATGGAGGAAAATTGTTCTCACAAAAAAAAAATAAAGAACGATCATAAAATATACACACCAACATGTACTTAGAGACCCACTGCGAATAATACCCATAGCTGGAAAGAACAACAACGCTAAAATAAGTGCAGACTTGAATAAAAACGAATATAAAACGGAGAGCAGCAGAAATTCACAACACCATTAACCAGGAATCGAAAAGACTTGAAACATAATTAATCAAATGTTCCACAAAATTCGCCAAAAACCTAAGCTTACGCTGCACAATGGGACGTAAGGCAAAAATAATGGTGAGAAATCTACATATGCTGATATAGTGGAAAAAAGTTAACCTTTCAGAAAATTGTTTTTAGACACTAGGCTAGGCTACAGCATACCAAAGTTGGTCAACTCGGGTTGGAAAACTTGAGGAAACTGTTGCAACACTGTTTTATTTGTCTTTTAAAGTGTAAAAAATTTATAAAGTTTCATGGAATCGGATGAGTAGAAGTAAATATAATTTAATATCAACCTTTCAAGGGCGTGACCCGCTTACTTTTCTAAAAGCAAGATTGATCCTTTTTCAGATCCCAGGATGTGAGCAAAGTTTCGTAAAAGACGGACGGCTTGAAGGCAACTTTGAGGGGCGGACGCACCCCCTAAAACACAATTTATCGCTATGAAATTTTTTTATGTATTTTTTCTACATAAAACTGATCCGATTTGGGGAGAGAGAATATAAGAAATAAAAAAAAACGGTCACTCTAATGTACTAATGCCAATCGGGACTGACTTTCCGAATTCCGGGATTTCGAAAAATCAAATCACGGGATTTCGGGATTTTTCGGAATCCCAAAAATTTTTAAGATTCAGGGATTTTTCGGGACTCTAGGTTTTTTGAAGATTGAAAGCTAAATATATGCTATATTTAGGTATTAGAGGTTCACAACCAAAAAGTTTTATAATTCATTTTGTATTACATAGTTAAATATAATTACCTTATATACTTGAATATAACAAAAATATTTGTTATTCATAAAAAAGTAAAATTAAAAAATAAAATTAATTGTTTTAATATTAATGCCCGTAATTTCTACACACAGGTAATTTACCTAAGGTTTGTACCCAAGAGTTTGCCTTATAAAATTCAACTTACACGATAGATATCTAGGCACCAATAGATATCTACTTGTAGAAATTACGGACATAAAACAAACAAAACTTAGCAAATAATTTCGGGATTGACTGAATCCCGAAAATACCGGGATTAAAAAAATTTAAATCCCGGGATTCGGGATTCAATGAATCGGGATTTCGGGATTGGCATCCCTAGTACATACATACATACATACATATATACACAAAAGTAATATTAAAATATTTTTAATTAATTAATTTTTTATCAATTATTAAAATTTTGTAATATCAACTAAAAAATTAATTAAATTTTGCCTATTAAGTTTATTAAGTTTTTCCATGCGAATTAATTAAAGCAATTAAAAATTTAATTGAATCAATTAAATTCTTGATTAAGAATTTTAATTAATGAACAATTTTTTTTTGTTATGTACTACATATGTACATATGTATGTACATATATTACCCAAGTATGTATGTACTTCCATAATTCTGAGCACATAAATTCTCTACTAAATGTATGCATGTATAGGAAGTTTTAATATCTTTATACCTCTGCTTTTTTTAATTCTCTAACATCCTCTTATAAATTATAAAGAAAATGAAAAAATATACATATGTATGTATGTATGTATATTTAATGCTCGTTACAAATGAAATAATTTCTGTACACATTCTTTTGTAGGAGTTTACTTTAATAACGAAATAAACATAGAGCAAATGCAAAAAAAAAAAAAAAGAAATCTGTATTAATTCTTAGAAAAATCAACTAATTTTTTGCCCCCACCTCCCACAAAAGATCAAAGTTTACACCAAAATACTGAAATAAATAATAAAAAAAAAACAAACAACTTAATAAAGCAAGAGAGAGCCTATCGAACAATCACCTAATCAAATTTCATTAACAGTAAAAAAAATTATAAATTTGATAACAAAATAATAACAAAAAAAAAACACTCTTTTAATTTCCTTTTTTAAGAATCGTACCAACAACAATAATCCCTTGTAAACAAATTAACGGTATATCGTTGGGTGGTATTGATAAACACTCTGACACGCACACTAATGCAAAGCATTCGAATATTTATGTACACACACATAAACTGAATCATGCGGCCGTATGGACTCGTGCATTTAAAAGTACACCAACAACAATAACAATTAATTTACTCGTACCATATGTTTGTTTGATTTAATATTGATATGTTTACATTTGCTGAAACAGCAACAAAGATAGCAAAATGCAATAAATGCATACGCACATGCATATACACACACATGCATACATACTGGCATACAAATGTTTAATTTTGTCTTTGTGTTATCATATGATATTATTTGATATTTTTGTATGTACCAGTGATGAAAATTTTTTTACTCTAAAATTAAAAAAAAAACCACTAAAAAGGGTAATTTTGAGATCTAAAAAGCGTAAAAATCACTAACGTGAAAAACGAGTGATGATCCAAACGAGTGAAGTTTAATATTTTCTAAGCTATTCTCAACATCTTTAATGCAATATATCAGACGAAAAATGTATGCTTTACACTGTCAGCATAAATACACCAAGTTTTTATTAAAGTAATTTTAAGAAATCACAAATTTCTTAAAAGCACTAACGCTTCAAATTTGGCGTTTTGAGTCTTCAAAAGCTGTTAGTTACATATTCCTATGCTCTGTTCCTCTAAATGCGAACAATAGATTCAATCGAACATTTACATATATTAATTTATTATTTATATTACTTCCGATATTAATATTCGATCGAATCTATCGTTCAAATTTTCAAATAAAATAAAATGAAGTTTATAAATCGAAACCATCAAATATAAATGATTTAAAACAGATTCAATCCGACTTCAACTCTGTAGGCAGTCATGAACAACTTTTTTATTAAGATGCCACACATGCGTTATAAAAATGATAGTGAATAGATTTCATCTTAATATATCACGATATAGGGTGGCGGAATTGCCAATATTATGAAGTTTTCTTTCAAAATTTGATTATTTTTTTACTTTTAAGGAAAATACTCAAGCAAAGTGAATAGTCCCTTTCATATAAATTTTCTAGACGAATTAAACGGTTGGATTAGCTGAACTCTAATCAGAAAAAAATATTTCTCCAATCAACACCTTTAATTGAAAAAAAAAAACCAAAAATCAATTAAATATTTAAGTATGGCAATTAATCTTTTTAATTAATAAAATTTTTAAATAATTAATTTTTAAACAAATTTAGAAATAAATTTTTAATTAAACTTTTAATCAATTAAATTTTTAAGCAAAAGTTTAATTAACTCAATTAAATTTTTAGTATTGAGCAAAATTTTTTCTACATATTTTATATTTTTCAAGATGAACTCCACTTATGAAACTGTTTATTTCTTTATTTTTTTTTTGCAATTACCATATCCATCAATTTTATTTTACATTTTATTTTATATTTATTTAAATATATGTATTATGAATACTTCTTTCTTATTTGAGGAGGAACATAAAAAAGCATATAAATCTGAATTTTTAAGATTCTATTTCTTTTCATATTATATAATCATTTTCATAAAACATTCAAATGATGTATAATTCAATAATAAAAATAAAAATTACAACATTTCTCATACATATGAAATTATCGCTTGAGTCGACTCAAGAAAATTTTGCTTTATTATGCTGTATTATATTCTAGTTGAAAGTTGCAGTGGTTACAATGCAATATATGTATGTAAATAATTTATCAGACGAAAGTAGAATCATGCGATAGAGCCCTTTAATATCTTAGCGTTAACATCGAAACTTTCGAAAATCACCACTTTGCTCAAATCGACTTAATTAATTGTTCCAGTTTCCCTCAAATACATATATTCCATGGATTTTAATTGAATTCAAGTCTTTAAAAAAAATTTAAAGTGTATTTATTGCCTTTTATTTTTATTTTTTTTTTATTTGATTTAACTCTAAAATTCTCAATTCAATTAATATTTTATTTTAATACTTAAAACACACCATTTTTTTAATTCGAAATAAGAAATGGGATTTTTAAATTTTATTGTAAATTGAAATTTAACAGGAATCTATAATAATCCCTTTGTTACAAAAAAAAATCACTATTTCACTTTCTCTCAATACCGACCGGCTCATGTAGTGTCCACAAATAATGCATTTTTAATTTTATAATTGTATTTGTTATGGGGAAGCCGAAAAAAATAAATTAAATAATTGCTCGGAACGATATAATCCCTAAAATGCAGCAACAATAACAACATTATTTGAATTTAAAACCGAAACGCGTAACGGTAAAGAAAATAACAATTAACGCACACACACACACATGCACGAACGAACGCACTTCATACGAAAGGGAAACGTTGTGAAATGGAACAAAAATTATTGATAAATTTCCCAACAAGTTTACATAAATAAAAGCTAACAAGCGGATAATTGTTTTTTTATTTTAATTTTCTTTAACACAAAATAAAAATATGTATTTTGCGGGGTTTAGAGAAAGAGTTGTTAACTCGTCAAACGTCGAAAGCGATCTAAAGGCAGGGAAACAAATTAAAACCATAAAAATAATACCATGAATAGTAAAAAAACAACAACAACTAAAAACAACATGAAAATCTATGGTTTTCATAAATAAGCTAAAGTTGGAAACAAACAACAATAACAACCAGTCATGCAGCCAGCGTATATTTGTATGTGTGTGTGTGTGCAACTACCACAAACACACACACATACATGGGCCATAACTGCAATTTTTATTAGCAACAACAACAACAACAACAACAACAACAACAACAACAACAACAACAACAACAACAACAATAAAAAAGTAAATAAATAAAACAACACCTTAAGCCAAAAGCAAAACAAAAACTCAGCAAAAGAGGGAGAGAGTGGGTTGTATTGGGGGTTTTAAAGAAGAGAAACATGTTTTAGTTTAAGTTTTATTATTTTTTTCATTATTTTCTGTTTATTGCTAGATACGAGGGCTGTACTAATTGAACTAAACTATAAATAATGATAAATGAATAATTTTTTTAACAAACTTTACTTTATAGCTTGCCCAGGCTGCCGCGAAATAATGTAATTTCGTGATTTCAACCGAAATAAATTTTAAATTAAGTAATTTCCTTTATATATTGATATATGTACGAGTATCACAAATTAAATAATTTTACTTAATTTCTAGGAAATCAACATGAAACTACAATGGACAACGTTGGTTTTGTATAAAAAAAAAACATTTTTTAACCATGAAGATATTTAAAAAAATTAGAAAAAAGAAAAAATTGAAAGCGTCAATTTGGTAAGGAAAAAATATTTTTAGATTCAATAAAAAATAAAGTACGTGAATATTCTTGTCAACATGCAACTGTCAGTTGACTCCTGTTAAATTTCATTAAGCAGCAGACTGCCGCGTGATTTCAGAAGAAAATGGAGAGAAGCGAATTTCGTAATTTCATCAAGCATTATTTCTTGCATAGCTAAATCCAAAACTAAAAAATTGATAAATACTATCGGGACTCTTCACCATCAATTTCAATAGTACACAGACAATTGAAAAAAATTCCCGATATGGTATAGGGGATTGGAAGTGGCAGAAATTGTGGAAACCATACACATATCACATGGCTCAGTAGTTTAAATTTTTAATGATCACTTGGGTATGAGTATCGACCACAAACGCAAAAGTGTCACACAATGTAAAAAATGTGGTTCTAAATAAAAAAGTTTGGCGACCACTGTTGTACCAATTTTGTAGTCTTTGTTGATATATCGTCGGTTGGTTTCTGGTTTGCGGCACAGTATATTCAAAATAAATTATGTCAGCAGCAAACCAGAAACCAACCGACGATATGTCTACTGAGTTGTACTTTCATCATCCTGGAAGTTTAAATACACCGAAAGCGTATAAATGGAACGCGAAATACATCATACATGTAGTTTTTTAACAAAAAGTCTTCTAATAAAATGTTTAATAACACAGCCAATTTCGTCGGAATTTTTTAAAACAAACCTGCAAATTACTCTTAATAAATTATGTTTTATAAATAAAGTTATAACCAGTATGGTTTCAGTACAAAAATACTACCTAAGAACGAGTCCAAAGTATAAAAGTGTCGATAAAACCGAAAAAATTATATTTGTGAAAAAATACAGACATATATCTGAAATTCACTGAAGAAGTACATATATATATATATATATCGAAAGGTTTTAGTCTCTTTATTTCTATATCTGTTTATAAATTTAAAATCGGTTGATATTTGACTTAGTTAGAGGTTGATAAGTGCCTAAGGGTACGAAAAACCGATTTTTTAAACGTAATTCCACATTTTGGAGGTGTTTGGAAAATTTCAAATACAGATTGTTGTTATACTCGACAATATCTACCACAAAAAATAGTAACACGTCCCAAGTATTTCGATTTCATCAAAATTTGTCATACAGTGTAATTTTCAAACCGCCTTCGTATGCCTATTCTAGTGTTGGTACTTGTATTTACTTGTTTATTTATTTTTTTTTGTCTAAATTAATGAATGAAATACTTTAAATAAACCAGCCGGCATTTCATGTATATAATTTTTTTTTGGAAGATGAGAACTTTAATAAAGTTTTTAAATAAATTTTTTTATTTGCTTAGAAATTATGTATGTGTGTGTATGTACGTACATATTTATTAAGATAATTTTTAACTCATTTTGCAAAAATTAAGAAATATATTTTTTTTTTGTTTTTTTTATGTACAGACATGCAGATGTAAGTCAATATTTAGTTAAACCAGTAGCACAAAACCATAACAACCGCTTGCATTCACACATAAATAGTATCAGTGTACATCCATCCATACATACAAAAAATAATATGGTTATAACTTCATAAACTGAAATGATGCCAGCTGAAAAAATGTCGTTTGCCTTGCAAAAATCATGTAGTTGTGAAAATCGAACGAATATGTTTATTTTTCTTCATGTTTAAAGGGGGAAAGTTACATCAGCATAAGAAAGAAAATCGCACACTAAACATAAACACAGTACTGGTATTCATAAACTAGTATTATTAAAGTTAAAATAGGCTTTAAAACGGTTTTCGCATGTTAAATCAAACCATGCAAAGGCTCACAGTTAAAAAAAAGCTTTTCGATCATTTTAAAAATTAACAATAATATTGATAACCAAATCTTATCAAAATAAATGTTTTGCGAATAATAAATTGCTATGGCGTAAATAGGTTAATATTTTAATTGCTCAGCTACGTATGCATATAAAAAATAGCAAAAATTAAAATTTATAATGCCAACAAAATAAAAAATTTAAAGCCATTCCCTTCTAAAATTTCTTTTTTATCATAATTAATGATTACTATAATTAACTCAAGATTTGTATTAGGAACTTTCTTAGCTGGGCATACTTCCCCTCATACACGAGAAATAAGAACACAGCAATGATACCCCCAATGTTGTCTATTATTGTTCTCTTTTTTTTAGCTTAAAATAGCAAAACGGCCAACAGCAGTAACAACAATTTATTTGTAGTTTTTTTTGTTGTTGTTGCAAAAACTAAGATCTTAAACAGCACAAAAAAATAGAGAAGAAAACAAATAAGAAATAATACATTTAACAAATATTTGTTCTAACACAGCTGACAAAAAAAAAAAGATTAAAGCTTGTTTCATTCTGCTCTACTGTCTTTTTTTAGCTTAATTTTGCTGTAGTTGTAAAGGTGTTTTTTCCTTCTAGAATGTCAATATGTATTTAGCAGATAAACAGCAGTTGGCTCAACGAAGAGTGAAAAAACGTGGGTTTTCGCCATAGTTTTTTGTCATGGTAACAGAAATATGTAAAACGAACAACACAGAACTGTTTTTTTTTTCTACGCAAATGAAGGGTGTTTGAGCCAAATTATATAACAAATAATTGGTGGCCAAAATAACCAAGATTAGCAATATTATTTGTTTACATTGATTGGTGTTAAAAATAATCCTCTTTTGTGTACTCACTTTTTTTATTAAGGGTTTGGCTTTTTGGTTTAAATTAGGTAATTTTACACGTACCTGAAAAGAAATACAAAAATATATGATATAAAAACTAAAATAAATTTATCAAAAAATAGTTTAAGTAGATATTTTACTAGTTTTTAAGAATATTTTCTAAGATCCAATTCCAAAAATTTTATTCGAATACATTACATACATATTTGTATTTGACTAAAATTTATTCAAATAAAACCATTCGCATAAATTTGTTACGAATAAAAGTAAGCAAAAAAAATATTCGAATAATTTTATTCGAATAATTTCATTCGAATACTTTCATTCGAATAGCATTCACAAAATATTCAATATTCTTGCTAACAAGAAGTAAAGCAAGCAAAAAAAAATTTTTAGTACAAAAGTATTCGAATAATTTTATTCGAATAGCATTTACAAAATATTCAAATAAACTATTCGGACAAACAAAAATAAAAATTAAACGAATAATCTTACCAAAAAAAGTTCGAGTAAATATTTTTTATTTAAATATCAGATGGAGTATTCGAATAATTTTTATTCGAATAAAAATCATTAAAATTAACCTATACACACAATTTATTGAATAAACACAAATAATCGAATAATTTTAATCGAGTAAATTTTATTCGAAAATATGCAAATTATTTATATAAAACCGTTTGAGTATTTGTTTGCGAAACAAATTTCTTCGAATAATCTTTTTAAGTCTACATATAATCGAATAATTTTACTTTGGTTAAATATCAATTCTAATACCTTTTTAATTAAAAATTATTCGTATAATTTCATTAGGAAAATCTTATTCTATTTTGTTTTTCTTTTGTACTTGCAAACACACAATTACACACATGTTCTAATTTAGACCACCGGGCGATCCTAGTTTATATAGCTAAATCGATTGTGTATAAAATTATTGAAATAATTTTTAAATAACACCTATTCGAACTATTTGTTGGATTCGGGTACAATAAATCGCACTAATTTTTGTAAATGATATTTATTTAAACAATTTTCAATAATTCTAATAATTTTTACCAATATTTTATTCGAATAATTTTTCTTCACATATTTTTTTGGAAGCATGAATTTTCATATAATATTTCTCGACTTATTCGAATAATTTGTTTTTTTTTTACAATTTTTTTTATTAATTTTTATTCAAGTAATTTTTGTTAGAATATTTTTTTTTAATTTTTATTCGAATAATTTTTTTTCGCTTATTTTTTGGAAGATTTTTCGACTTATTTTTATTTTTTTACATATTTTAGTACATATAAGATATTTTCGATTAATTTTTATTCAAGTAATTTTTGAACGAATAATCTTTGTCTGATTTTTTTTTAAATTTTGATTTTTTCGATTAGTCTTTATTCGATTAATTTTTGTAGGAATAAATTTTAATACAAGATTTTTCTCGATTAAAATGTCTACGATTAATTTTTATTTGAATACTTTTTATTATCATCTTTTTTTAAGCATACATTTTTATACAAGATTTTTCGACTTATTTTTATTCAAGTAATTTTTACTCGAATAATTTTTATTCACAAATTTTAGTATTCGTTTTTCGATACATTTTTATTCAAGTAATTTTTGTGGAGTAATTTTTTTTTAATAATTTTTTCTGCATATTTTTTTTGGAAACATTTGATTTTTATTCGAATAATTTTTATTCGCATATTTTTTGGAAGCATATATTTTAATATAAGATTTTTCGATCAAGAATTTTCGATTAATTTTTATACGATTAATTTTTTTCACATATTTTTTGGAAGCATACATTTTAGTATAATATTTTTCGGTGAAGAATTTTTGATTAATTTTTATTGGATTAGTTTTTTTCACATATTTTTTGGAAGCATACATATGAAAAATAAAGCAAGTCGTTAACAAGAAAAATAACTATGAAGGTATTTAACATAAATGATAGATTGCATTAATTTCTTTTCACACATAATGAGCTCGTAGGACCAATTTTCACTTAATCACTTTCAAGCATAATTTTTTATATATGGCCTTCTGGCAAATGTTATCTTGAGAAAAATCTACCCTACATTTAAGTATCATATTTTAAATTGTTTCTTTGTATTTGCTTTTGCTCGAACTTTTCTTAAAAAAAAATCCAATTGCAGCCAAATATGGAAAGAAATCACTCATGTATGTTAGATTTTAATTTACATTTGGTGAAATAGACATACATACATACATACATACATACATACATAATTAGGGTGTGTTGTGCATGTGTGTTAATAAGAAAATTTCCATTTTTAGTTTTTATCTATTCAAATAAAGCGTACGAACGAGATGAAAACTTATGCTAAAATAAGCATAAAGTAATTTGAAAGCAAAAAAAAAAAAAAATTAACAATAATGATAACGATGTTTACAAAAATTCAAATTTCTAACAATTAGATTCCCAAGCTCTAGTAAAACAGATTTTCTGCAACATTAAAAATTAAAACAATCAAAAAGAAACTATTAAATGAGTTAAGACTGAAAAATAAATAAAAAACAGCAACAAAAAATTACTCAACTTGCTTTAAGAAAGAAAAAAATCTTGAAATACATCTGTTTTTTGCACAACAGTTGAAAAAATAAAATAAAAAACTTCTAAATAGATTTCAAATTCAAATTTATTGTAACTGTTAAGAGTTGCCACAAAACCATATATGTTTTTTTTATTTCCCTCTCCCTCTCTCTCTTTGCATTGTTATTTCCCACCATATTTTTTTTCGTAGCATAACAAAAGAAACCAATTTGTTTTGAAGCTTTTAAGTTTGGTCTACAAGTTGTCTGCATTTAAAAACACACTAATTTTTTTTAAAAGATTGTTGTTGTTGTTTTTTTTTAAGTACCAAAATTATAAGATTTTTCTCCCCGACTTTTGCAATTGCTTACATAATTGTAATTTGTTAAAGTGGAAATGTGCTCACAGCATGTGTTTGAGAAAACTATTAGAGAGGTAAAGTAAAATATGTACATACATACAAACATGTACATATATTTACAATAAATAGTGTTTTGGGAACAAATGGAACACAAATTTGGACAATTAAACACAATTTAAAATTAAATGCATACATGAAAATAATTTGTGTTGGTTGGTGTTTTTAAAAGCTAATTTTGTGGCACTAATGTGGACATCCAATTTGAGTATACTATAGTTTTCGCAATAGCTTATGATCAGGGAGAGAGTGTTAATGCTTCATGAATCTAAAAATTTGTTTTAAAGCAGGGTACGAAAATAAACAAAAGGAAACGTTTGCTTACGTTTTATTTGATTCTTGATAGTGAGCAATAAATTGCGGGTGGCGTTGGCTGAAGTAGATAGCACGTTGACTACAAAACCGAAGGTCCTGGGCCATTAAATAACAAGACCACGAATTTTTATGATGTGCATTAGTGTGGCTTGTATCAGTTGTTATTGGAAAATTTCTAGTGATGAAGACATAGAGGCACTGGTCACTAAACTACACCACTGGCTTCAGCGTATACTAATCTTAATGTAACATCACAGCGCCCTCCTTCTTCGGTATTGTGTAGCAGAATCATCGGCAAATAACCAATAAAATGGTTACTAAGCACAGCTTGAACAATTTAGTACTCCTCATTGACACTAGAGGTGCTGCAACACAGCAGCGCTGTTTTAGTAAACGAGCGATATATTTATACAAAAACCATCAAATTATTATTAAGAATTACGTACATAAATATAATAAGCTAAAAGAGCTTCAAACAAGTTTTAAATTTAAACTCACAAAAAACAAAATTATTTTCACATTAATAACGTGACAAAATACTTATTCAATACGATTAACATCTTCAAAATTTAGAGCCGGTTTAAAGAGCCGAATAAATATATCATAAGCAACGGCGCTGCCTCGGCGACGAAACAGACGACTTGTCAATTAGTTTATAACTTGCTTTTTTTTAATGCAACTCTGATCAGAAAAAATTCCAAAAATTATCAAGCCTATTTATATTGAAAGCAAAGACAAATTTGAGCGCTTTGTTTTTGTTTTCAATATAAATAAGCAGACTAGAATTTTTACATGGCTTCTATAAACTGGCAGTTAAAGTTCTATCGTTCTTAAGAAAGCTTTTGTTATTTTTATTTTGACTTCTAAAATTTAAACTTTCTGTTGTTCATAGCGTATGATGAATATTGATTAATAGCTATTTTGCAAAAATTCTATAAAGTTCTAGAACTCCAATCAATTTTAAACTAAAACATTTTGAGCTACTAAAAAAACATTTGCTTATCAAGATTATGCAAAAGTTTACGCTCTAGTTAAATTTTTATATTAATTAATTAATTTTTTTTCAACTAAAATTTTATATTATTTATTACTTTCCTGGCGATTACTTTATTTTATTTAACTTCTTTCTTTTTTTAATTTTTTTTAAAGAAAAATGTTAAAATTCTGTTGATTTCTTTTCAAACAACTTCCGTTTCCCGTTTGATTGTTGTGTTGCCAACAAACAAAAATTACGTGATCTTTTTTTTTTTTTGTTCGGATTCCATTCATCTTCTTTAAACATTTCCTCAACATTGTCTCTTGTTTCTTCTTCATTTATTTTTATTAACTAATAAGCTTAATCAACTTATAAACAATAAAATAAAATTGTGTTTGTTGCATGTTAAAAAAAAAGTTTTGCCATTCAGAAAAATTAGCATAAAACTTCTTTCTTTTTTTTCTTGTCTTGTCCTTCCGCCAATTTCAATGCATATCACTTATGATTATTGTTGGTTTTGGTAAACAAATATTATTTATGTAAATAAATTATGCAATATGGAAGCCTAACAGACATTCAATTCTAAGTAAGCATTCTTGTGTGTGCGAGTGTGTGTGCGTGTGTGTGCGTGTGTGTGCGTGTGTGTGTGTTGGAGAGTTACAGCAATGTCGTTGGAAACTTTAACTTTGATGTAAGGTGTGTGCCTTAATATGTCGTCTGTCCGTCTGTTTGTCTGCTTGTCTGTTGGGGTTTGAAGACAGCTTTACCAACTTAACTATTAAAAATTTTGAACACGTGTTAAAGTTTGAATGTAAATATCCGTCGCAAAATTGTGTTAAACAGTATCAAAGATATACAACACACAAAAAAAAATATATTAAAAGTATTAAATAATTAAGTATTCCACCAACAACAACGAAAAAAAAAAAGATTTTATAAATAAATTTACAGGTTTTTTTTAATAAACACCCTACACTAAACATTCCTTTCATTAGTTTATTTCTATTTGATAAACAAATACAAGAAATAAATAGAAATATTTTCCATTTGTACGAGTAGGCTCACCAAAAGTCGTTTTAGTTTAAATTTAACAAAATAAAATAAATATTCTTGGAGTTTTAGTCTTGGCAAAAATTACTTCCAATAATATCTATCCAGCTTTAATTATTGTAGGTGTAATTTTTTTTATTTCTTTTCGACAACCTACACATTTTATTTTTGAATCTAAGCCACAATTTGACAATAAATCATTTAATAATAATTTGCAAAAATGAAACTGTTATTTATATTGTTGAATAATTTAAGAGTTAAAAAAAATTTTAATTTGCTTTTGTGGGAAAGCAAACCGCTTTTTTGTTCTCTTTAACTACCTAATAATATTTGTAATAAGGTATTACTTGTTTAACCCAGAACTTAAACAAGTTAATTAGCTTTAAACTATGGAAAAACGTTAGCAAACCACAAAACCTTGTTAATAGTATATTAACTGTTGCAATAAACGAGCAGCATTAGAAAGCGCAAGCCAAAGAGAAAAAAAGAAGAAAACACCTTCCCCATACGAATCCTACTATTTTGCTCAAGGTAGTCTAAGAATGGATTTTTTTTCTTCTTCTCTAAAAGACTAAAAGAAAGAAAAAGAACAGAACAGAAAAATATAAGGTGGTGTGGCATAAAACATACGGTGGGCTAAACGTTCTTCTCTCGTAAATTAGTTTAACAGAAATGAATTGAAATAAATTAACTGCAACTGCGGGTGAATAAATATCTACACCCAAGAAATTATGAGCAAATAAATAACTTTATTCTTATTAACACGATTAAATAATTTAAATTGGTTTTTTATTCGCATAATTTTATTCGTAGATCTTAGTCGACTACTTTTATTAGAATATTTTATTATAATAACTTTTTTTTAGAAAATTTTATTATAACAAATTTATTCGAATATTTTACTCGAACTTTTTTCGTCGTTTAAATTTATTCTTATAGTTTATTCGAATAATTTTATTTCAATAGTTTATACGAAAAATTTTATTCGAAAAATTTTATTCGAATATTTTATGTGACCAGTTTTATTCGAATAATTTATTCGAATGAGTTTATTCGAACAATGTTATTTGAATATTTTATTACAATTATTTTATTGAAGTAGTTTGTTCTAGTAATTTTTTCGCGTATTTAATTACAATAATTTTGTTCCAATATTCTACTCGAAAGTTTTATTCGAATGATTTTATTCAAATACGCTATTCAAATAATTTTATTTGAATACTTTATTAGAAAAATTTCATTCAAGCACCGTAAAATTTCATTCAAGTACAGAAAAATTTTATTCGAATACCATATTCAAACAATTTCATCCGAATAAGTTAAGTGAATAGTTTTATTCGAATAAATTTATTCGAAAGAGTTTATTCGAACAATTTTATTTGAATATTTTATTACAGTTACTTTGTTGAAAAAGTTTGTTGTAATAATTTTTTTTTCAAAGATTTTATTAAAATAGTTTTATTCGAATATTCTACTCGAACATTTTATGCCAAAACTCAAATTGAATAATTTTATTTCTATACTTTATTCGAATAATTTTATTAGCGTACCATATTCGAACAATTTTATCCGAATATTATAAGTGAATGGTTTTATTCGAATAATTTATGCGAATGATTTTATTGGAACAATTTTATTTTAATATTTGATTACAATTACTTTGTTGAACTTTTTTTAATCTTATTGCAATAATTTTATTCGAATATTTTACTGAAACATTTTATTCCAATTCTCTATCGAATAATTTTATTTCAATATTTTACTCAACTAATTTTATTCGAGCAATGTTATCCGAATATTATATGTGAATAATTTTATTCGAGCACTTTATTTTATAGATTTTATTTAAATATTTTCTTCCAATTATTTTGTTGAAGTACATAGTTTGTACCAACAATTTTATTCGGATATTTTATTTTAATATTCTATTCGAATATTTACGCGAACATTTTATAACAATCATTTTATTCCAATACTCTATTCAAATTATTTTATTTGAATACTTTATTCGAAAAATTTTATTCGGATACAATATTCGAACAATTAGAATATTACATGTGAATAGTTTTATTCGAATAATTTAATCGAATGATTTTATTCGAAAAATTTTATTCCAATTATTTTCTTGAAATAGTTTGTTCTAATAATTTTAGTATAGTTTTATTCGAATATGTTACTTTTTATTCCCATACTCAAATTGAATAATATAATTTCTATACTTTATTCGATTAATTTGATTAGCGTGCCATATTCAAACAATTTAATCCGAATATTATTAATTAGAATATTTTACTCGAACATTTTATTCGAATAACTTTATTCCAAAAATGTATTCGAATAATTTTATTTAAATACTTATGCAAAAACTTCATTCTAACACCAAATTAAAAAAATTTTACCCGAATGTTATATGTGAGTAAATGTTGTTCCAGCAAATTTATTCGAAAGCTTAATTCGAATGATTTTATTGAAATATTTTATTCTAATTACTTTGTATGTTCGAATAATTTTATTCGAATATTTTATTATTATAATTTTATTCGAATATTTTACACCAACATTTTATTCGGGTAATTTTATTCCAATACTCTTTTCGAATAATTTTATTTTTAATACTTCAGTCAAATACCGTAATCGAAAAAGCTTATCCGAATATTTTACGTGAAGTTTTATTCGAGTTGTTTTGTTTGTTGAAGTAGCTTGTTCTAAAAATTATATTCGAAAATTGTTTTGTAATTTTTTTCGAATACTTTACATTACGAATATTTTACTCGAATAATTTAATGTTATTTAAAAAATTTTTATTCGAAAAATTTATTCGATTTATTTTATTTTTGGAATAATTTCATAGTTTCCTTTAAGCAATTTTATTCGAAAAACTTAATCGTCTTATTTTATTTTTCGAGTAATTTCATCATTTTGTTTAAAAATTTTTATTCGAAAAATTACATTCGGTTAATAGACCGAATAAATAAATAATAATCGGTTTGCGAATAATTTCATAATTTTATTCAAAAGATTTATTTGATTTATTTCTTTTTTAACTTCATAATTTTATTTAAAAAATTTTATTCGAAAAATTTATTTGATTTATTTTTAGAATAATTACGTAAGTTTATTTAAAAAATTCTATTGGGAAATTTTATTCGATTTAATTAATTTTTCGAATTATTTCATAATTTTATTTAAATAATTTTATTCGAAAGATTTATGCAATTTATTTTATTTTTCGATTAACTTCATTATTTTATTTCAAAAATTTTATTCGAAAAATGTAATCGATTTAGTTTCATTTTCGAATTATTTCACAATTTCATTTGAAAAATTTTATTCGCAAAAATTATTAGATTTATTTTATTTTTCGAATAACTTCATAATTTTATTCGAAATAATTATTCGATTTATTCTATTTTTCGGATAATTTTATAACTTTATTAAAAAAAAAATTATTCCATTTATTTTATTTTTCGAATAATTTCATAGCTTTATTTATAAAATTTTATTCGAAAAATTTATTCGATTTATTTTATTTTTCGAATAATTTTATTTAAAACATTTTATTCGAAATAATTATTCAATTTATTTTATTTTTTGGTTAATTTCATAATTTTATTTAAAAAATTTTATTCGCAAAATTTATTCGATTTATTTTATTTTTCGAATAATTTCATAATTTTATTTAAAAAATGTTATACGAAAAATTTAATCGATTTATTTTGTTTAAATATTTATTTTTCTTTTTGTTGATAATAGGTTTTTACAAACTATTTTATTCAAATAAAATTACTCGAAAATTTTCAGTCAAATATTTCATTCGAACTACATATTTTATAATTTATCAACTGTGTAAATGACAGCTAACTTCTACACACCCTTAATAAAAAATAAATACGAGTATTAAATGGTATAAAATATGAAAACGTTAAATAATTCCTGGTTGGCAATTACAAAATTGAATTTCTCAATAAAAATTTCCGTGAATGACTTATTTCATTTCATTATTTAAATCGATAAAAGAAAACAATTACTTTTATCTCAATTACATTACGGTTGAAAAATCTCCTCCCCCTGAAATGCCAATTATATTCAAGTGTAAAAATTCAATGCCAGTTAAAAATTTAAAGACCGCCACTCAAAGAAATTTCAATGATAGTAACAATGACCTTGCAAATGAAAATTTTTCTAAGAAAAAATGTCTTGCTTTAAGTGATAGTAGACTTTCCAACAAACGGTAGTTGTTAGTTATTAACAATAAACGAAAATAAAAGATAAAAATAACAAAATAAAAAAATGAAGAAAAAAAAGTGCGAGTGGGAGTACATTTTTCACTGGATGAGGAAAGAAATGACAAAGAAATTGTCCAAAATAAACAAACAAGTTGGAAAAATGTTGCAATAGTGTTTTGGTTAACGAAATTACTTTCGTTTTTTGTTTCGTTAGCATATTAATCAATTTGAAAGAGATATGACAAAAATGGGCAGACAAAATTTGGGGGAAAAAATTCAAATATTCAAGTTTTAAAAAATATTTCAGTATATCTATACATATGTAACGTTATGTAAATAAATTTCAGATAGTGAAATAGGGAATGATGTGCCTGAAGGTCAGATTACAAAAAAAAAAAAATCCATAACTTTGATGGAAATTGTAAATTATAAAAAAGTTACATTAGATTCAAATGAATAGAAGCAAGTAAGTTTTATTTTCAGTTCGTTACGTTGCCTATTGCTGAATTTATATATTGTTTGCGAACTCAAAAGCCCTACGACATATTTAATTTTTTTTAAGGATTTTTCTGACTGGGAGTAACTACGTAAAAGGATTTTTTTTAAGCTCACCTTATAGTTAATATTTTGCACATCCTCCATGTCAGGATACATATCAGACTCTGAATTATCACAGTTGGAGCTACGACCTGATGAATTAAAACTGGATGAACGATAAAGTTGGCTGGAATGGAAAAGAAAAATTACTATTATTAAAATAGAAAAATAAAAATCACAAATATATAAACATAATTATTTAAATGAACACGGGACATTTTAATATTTGTACTGGGTTCACTCCCTTCCCTTACTCCTTTACGGCCTTCGATACCAATCGAAATTTTACAACATTTCCATACAAACTCTATTGGAATATTTTGCAATGTCGTACGATATCGAGTGTCATAATTTGCCCACTGTTTGAAGCAAAAAAAAGCTAAATTTTCTGCCTTGAAGTGTGTTCTCTTCAACTTATTTTATTTCGTTAATAACATTTATATTTTTGATTAATTTGAATTAGAAGTGTTTATATCTTTTTAGACTATTTTTTCTATTGATAACTTTCATATTAAATTTTGCGCCCAAAGTTTTGCTCCCAAGCAAATGCACACACATTCATTCCCAATATTTAAATTTATTTTTAAACCCAAATTATTCATTCACAATATTTAAATAGATGTTAAAGCAAAGTTATTGTGAATATGTCATTAGCAAGTACAAGGTTTATTTCTAAACTAAGATTACCATGTAGAAAATTTTTAGCGGTTTGTGTTTCTGCTAAATTTTTGTTGCTTTTGGCTGCGCTAAAGCAATACAGTTGGAAAGCCACTGGATAAGTGAAAATATGCAGTCTTTGTTAGTGCAATTCTTTTTAGAGAAATACTTTGTTTAATTTTAATTTAGGAATTCTTAAATTACATTAAAATTAATTAAAAACTTTATTTTTATTGAATTTTATTAAGCAAAGCAGTCGGAAGATTGTTTCAAATTTCAATTTGGTTTGTGTAACTGAATAGCAAACTAACGGCTCTTGGGTGGAACAGTAAATTAGACTAGTGTTGCCAGCTTACTAAATTAGCTTCCACAAAGTGGAAAAAGGAATATCTCAATTTTCTTGTTATTTTTCAGTAGAATTAAAATTTTATAAATGAATCTTAAAAAAAAAATTGTGTATTGATTTTTATGAGGACACTAGAAAATGTTTTAATTTATTTTAATTTTTTTTGTTAATAGATATTGAATAAAATACTCACTTGGCTAGGGCATTGGATCCCACCATATGCCGTCTACCGGAGCTGTAAAATAAATTAATAAAATTTAATTATGTATATATTTGACAAAGAAATGTAGTAAAATAAATTCCAAAAGAAAACATTTAAGTACATAGTTAAAATCATGATACAAATATAGAAGGTACTTCCATTCTCTCATTTTTTCTTGACATTCACCTTCTG
Source organism: Tachina lurida (assembly GCA_944452675.1). Classification (NCBI taxonomy): domain Eukaryota; kingdom Metazoa; phylum Arthropoda; class Insecta; order Diptera; family Tachinidae; genus Tachina; species Tachina lurida. The sequence continues at coordinate 9,414,069 of OX101754.1, read as the reverse complement.
ACAAGGATAGGTATTCTGAAGTTTCCAGTAAAATCGTGCTACCGTATTAATTTAATATTTCCCCTCTGTTTCCTGTTTGTTTGAAAATTTTATTGAAAAATTATTTCAGAAGTTTTTTTCAAACAATTTAAAAAAAAATTGTGATGATAAATGTTTTATTATCTTGAAAAACAATGAAATGCATTGTTGGGTTAAAGAAAGCGAAAATGAGCTGCATATTACAAACTGTGGACGGACAAAATATCATTGTAAAAATATGAATGTAGCATTCTTTGAGTTCTCTACATTATCTGGTGTCCGCCAACAGTGTCTAAGAGCCTGCAAAATCTGTGAAATAGACTTGCCAAAATTATCTAAACGTGTATTTAAGTGATTTTTTAGAAAAACATGTTACAATCAACAAGAAGCGAATTATATAGATTAAACAAGATGTAATATCATCAATATTTGTTAAACTTAATGAAAATTCATTGTCAATTAATCAAAATCAGCTATCATTTTGAATGAAAATATAGTTAAAATACTTAATTTAGGCAGAAAACTTAACAAGATATGCTAAGTTATTACATAACCCCTTTTTTTCGCAACTTTTGTTAAGATGATTACACATTTTTGTAAAAATTTTATGGGGGAAGACTTATATTTTTTACGATATGGGAACCTTTTTTTATTTCTCTCAAAAAACAAGCTTCAAAAATACTTATTTTTTAAAAACAAAGATAGAATGGAAGTACCTTCTATATTTATATCATGGTTAAAATTTTGAAATTCAGCACTACATATCGAGCCGTGTTTTCGATTTTATCGTAAGCGACAAAAATTAAAGTATTCAGGAGAAGGTTTTTTTTTCAAATATTCAATTGTGCTTTTTTACGTAAATTGTCGCTTACCATAAAATTGTACAGCCTGTATCTTAAAAGTTATCAACAATTTTGGCATTTTGATAATTCTTAACTATGGGTAGGCCCATAAAATTTTAACTTCAATAAAGAAGTATATTTTCGATATAATGTCCCTTACGATAAAATCGAAAATAAGGCTCGATGTGTATGAATATCGAAAAAAACATTTATTATATAATAGGCATATTTTGTAAAAACGTTTCAAATTTCTATGAAAAGAAACGAAAATTCGTTTCAAAAAATATTTTTTGTAAACACATTTCAGTACGAAAAAATCGTTTGAATTTACAAAATCTACCCTTTATTAATTAATTATTCTTATTAAAATATTTAAAATTAAGTTTTAAATGTTTAAATTTTAAATTTCTTAGCATTAAAATTTAATATTTAAGTTTTTATTTGCAAAAGTTAAAAAATCCCATTTATATATTTTATGGTAATTTATTAATAATTTTAACCAATAAAATAAAATCACAAATGGCTTGGTTTTAGAGGAGCAGCCTTAACTTAACGAATCAGCGGTTAACCTCAAGTTAAAATGTCAAAAATTTAAGAGTTTATTTTTTCTACTTGTTGACTGAAAATGTTTTTTCGTATTTTTTTTTGTATTTTGAGTAGGAGAGTTTTAAGGCAAAACCAATTTGTCATTATGTTAAATGAGTTTTTACAAAAAAAAAATTCATTTTTATTTAACAAATTATTGTTAATTTCAACGAATAAGTGGCAAATGGCCTTGTTAACTGTTTAAGAGATGAGAATGAAAACAGTTAGTAATGATCGTTAATTGTTGTTAGGGAAATATCATTGTTTTTAGGAAACTTTAAAAATGTTATAAGCGATTAGTAATTATTTTTTTTTTAATTTTTTAAATTAAATGCATATACTAAATAAATTTTTATTAAAGGTTTTAAAATCGTAAGCTTAAGAGTTTCACTAATTGGCAGTTTTTTTTTAAATGTCTAGTTCATGGTTATTACTGGATTTTTTTTTAATTTTCAAACATTTTATAGATATTTTAAAATTATTTTTATAGACGAATAGCCTAAAAAACATTTATTTTGATACTTTTAACCCAATTTAGCCTACAACTGCATGAAAAAGCAACATTATAAATTCTTCGAAAGAAACTAAGCACAGCACATTTCCAAACAATTTAACATCATTATCATCATAAAAATCAGACCTTACCTACCTCAAACAGTTTGCAGCAAGAAGAAACAGTAGGTGTTGCAAAACTATTTGGTATAGTACCAAGTTTATGTACGAGTACATACCTACATACATACATATGTACATTTATATGTTTATAATTTGCTCTAGAAAACTAAAAATTAAAGTGATGTCAATTGAAAGAGATTTGTGAGAGAAAAGCCCATATAATACATTTTAATTATTTCAAGTGAATTTCTCTTTTAAATAATGTGTGCACACTACAAAAAAAAAATGGGTGTACTGGGTGTTCACGTCTTATACAAAAAGTTAAAAAATAAAAAATTATTATTAAAATGCATGCATATGCACATATGTATGTATTTCTATGTTTTCAACTAATTTAAAAATAAATGCAATTTTTAATTTATGTGTATCTATTAATTTAAATTTAATATATGTACATATGTAAGAATTTAATTCAAAATTTATGTTTTTTGTTAGCTTTCGTTCCAAGCATAATAGAAATTTTAAAGCCTCATAATGCATAATAATAATTTTTTTTTATTATTATTTTCATATTCACATTTTTATTTGTTCTATTAAAATTATGGCATATTTTTATTATCGTTATTTCCTTTCTACCATTTAGCGCTTGTTAGAGTCTCTTATGCTTTGTATGTGTTTTGAGTTTGCTTTCTTGCATTTATTTGTTGTTATAAATATTATTCATAAATAAGAAATAAATGACATCAAATAAATGTTTGACTCACTCACTCATTTTCGTATCTTTTTTTAGCTTTTTTGCTTTCCTGACATAAATAAATATTTGCCGACACACAATAATCTATAATTAAATAAACTTAATTCTATTCAAAAGCAACTTTTTTTTTTAATTTTTTCTTGTAATATGTCTATACATATATAAATGCTTTTAAAATGAAAAGGAATTTTTTTCTAACTACATAAACTAGTTACATATCGTTACCTTAACACAGAAATGACCTAACTCATTATTTTTTTAACATAGAGATTTTTAATTTAATTTTTTCTAGATTTCAAAAAAATAATGAGTTAAGGCATTTACATACATATATATTAAGGTTGTATATCCATATGCATATTATATACATATGTATGTATGTATGTACATATTTATTTATCAGTCAGATAAAAAATGTGTATTACCCTCTTTAATGATTTAAGTGTTGTTTTATTTCAAGATTAGGCTTAAAATCGTGTTTACATTAGTTATTTCCAATTTACTATACATATTGTACACTTAGTCAGGTGATAGCATTTATAATTTATGAATACCCACGCTAAGAAGACCAGTCTCGGCTTGCACATATCCCAAATAAAGTTAACTTTCTAATAAAGAAAGACAATTTTTTTTAATTATGTAAGAAATTTAATTATAAATTATTTTTGTCAATATTTCATTAATAAAATATTCAGAATAAAAAAAATATGCATTTATGTATGTATGTATTTAAAAATTTCTATTAAAGCAAGCTAAAATCGTATTAATATAGTTAAAATGATTTTAAATCGTTAAATATGGCAACGTTGCTCATAAGGCAATTTTTGGCAATACCGTTGTAACAACAATTGTAAACAAACCATGCAAGTGCCCCATCAAACTCTCTTTATTTTATTACAATGAGAGCGTTAATAAACTGTTATTTATTTGTTATTGTACACTGCTTTGTTATGATTTTTACATACAAATAGTATATGTATGCATGCATACACATATGTATGTGTTTGTAATGTGTCTGTGTATTGAAAGCTTAGTTACACATACATATGTACATATAAATGTACATTTAACAAAGATTTAATTGAAATGGATTTACATGAATGTGTCTTATTTTGGTTTATTTAAATATTTACACGTGTATGTAAGTATTTATAAATACATATGTACTTACACGTGTAAGTTAGTGTAAATGCATGTATGTATGTATATTCTGTCTAAATGAAAGGTATTTTTGTAAATTTTGGCGTTCTATTGTTGACGTCATTTTTTAATGAGATTTTATTTTATTTCATTTTATTTTATGTTTTATATTTTTTTTTATATTGATTTTTTTAATTTAATTCAATTTGTTAATTTTCTCAAGTTGAATTGAAATTCTTATTATCTATTAATTTCTTATTGATTCAAGTAATTTGAAAATTTGCCAAAATAAAAACATACATACATACATATCGAACCATAACCGCCAAAAAAACTTAACCGACACATTTTTTGGACTTCCACATACCGTATTGTAAAAAATCAAGAGGAATTTTTTTATAAGAATATAATTTAGAGAAAAAAAAACTAAAACATCTTGAAATCTCAATAACTACGACGCCTTTGGAACTTAATACATAAGGTAATCAATCATTGAATATTTAAACCCTATTAATCAATAAAAAATTATTTCAATACAAACTTGTACATACATACATATGTACATACATGCATGTTCATGTGTACATACATACATACCCTGCAGGAAATTCGAATAGTGAAATTGTACTGATATAATAGTGACATTGTCAGTAGTACTACTGACCAGGTGTACCCCAGCTAATGTAATCATCTATTGACATTTAACATTAGCTTGTCATTGAAAATCCACCAGTAGACTGTAGCACTACTGACTAATTAATTCTTTTGAGACCACATGGCGACATTGTCACCAAAGATTCACTAGTAAATTTTAGGGGCTCTAGTCTACAAGTTGTAGAGATTTAATAGTGACATTGTCAATAGTACTACTGACCAGGTGTACCCCAACCAATGTAATCGCCTATTGTCATATAAAATAGGGTTGTCATTGAAAATCCACCAGTAGACTTTAGCACTATTGACGAGGTAGTTCTGTTATGGCAATATAGAGAAATTTGAACCAAAGATTCAAAGTGACCCTTGTCTAAACAAAATTATATTATTCAACTAAAAACATTTGTTTAAAATTGATACAGCCAGTCAAAAGTAGCAGCGGCTAGCCGACGAGCGGCTTGCAAGTCTGGTATTGACTGCACAACATAATAAAAGAAGAAAACAAACTATTGACGCGTCCGTTGACAATGTCACCAGATATACACTAGAACTGTTGTCTCAAACGTATCTATACTCGCGCATAAAGGAAAGTTGTCGACATTTTAGCTAGTGAAATTGTCGCTAGAGAAAAGAGTGTTGATATAGAGACATATGGTTCTAGGCTGACTAGAGGGTAGTTATATATACATACATACATATATAAAAAATTATGTTAACATATACATACATATTTACATACATACATACATACACACATATGTACATATGTACATATGTATGTTCGTTTTTATGTAAAAATTATGTATGTAAGCATGTATGTATACTGAAACCTGGTTTTTGCTTCAATATTCACATATTGCTCACTTACTTCAACAACACCATAACTCCAAAAATTTGACTTTTGAGTTAATAATGCACAATTAGTTAGTCCACATATCGTTATTCAGATTGTGTAAAAATTTTATACAAATATCGTCCGCACTCAATTCTTGAGCGAAAAATTAAATTTTCTGTTTACATTAAAATGTATGTATTTAAATTGAAAACTTTAAAAAATCGTTTTCAGTAAAACTAGTTTTTTGTTTGGAGTTATGCCATTGTTGATATAAATGAGCGATGCGTATGTATTTCAGTGAAGAGTTTATTTTTTTGATTTTTAGCCCTGTAATTAAATATTATTTAATAATTTTTATTGAAAGTCACTCATGTGTAACAAAACATTTGAACGCAATTTCATAGGTAATAGTGTATTTAATTTAACAAAATAATTTAACATTACAATAAAAATAAAAAAACAACAACAACAACAACAACAACAATATATAATTGGCCCAGATTTTATGAAAATAAATTTACATTTAAATTAATTTTAAAACTAGCATGTTCTTAGCTGGATTTATAAAAGTAAGACGAAGACACCCAAAAAAAATATACATAAATACATACATACATACATACATGTGTATATTGTACATACATACATACATTTATAAAATATAAGACCATTTAACGATACACCTCATTAAACTTTTAAGCAAACTTAAAGCCTAAGCTTTAGAGTTGAATTGCACACAAGAAACTTTTAACTTTTATTTATATATTTTTTTTTTTTTGGTAACAGAAGACCTTTTGACAGACAGCCGCTACAGTGTATAGTTCAAATGTACAACTAAAGTTGCTGGATAAGTGTTAGTGTTAAATCAAAAAACAGCAACAAGAAATTAAACAAATATCTAATCAATTCACCTACATACATGAGCTTAATTCAATTTCTTCGCCCAAGTCAAGGGCTGCTTCTTTAATTTTTTTTTTGTAATTTATGTTCGTGTAAAAAAATTTTTAAAAATACTCAAGCGTGACAAACTGTTTAAAATTCATGTAAAATTACTGGGTTAGAGAGAAGTTTGCATATGAACACATTTGCTTTATTTTTTTGTTTGTATTAATTCATCAGTTTAGCAAATAATTTTTAAAAGAAAATAAGGAAATATTTAAAATAAATATAAATAGTCAGTCAAGTAGCGATGCTTAAACTCCCCATTTATTTTTATTTTTTCAACATTTAAAAAGCTGTGTAAATATTGGAAAAAAAAAAATTCAGTTTTATGAAACAATTTCAAAATACGAGTACAATTGTTAAAATATTTGAACCTTGAAACAGCAAAAGTAAAGTCAGTTATAATCAAATAAAAATACGCTATCATTTTACAGGGAATAAAAAATATTCGCTTCAAATTCTGGAATAAATATTGTTCAGTTTATATTATTCCAATAAAATCTATGTAAATATATGTATTATTGAAATTATACACTTATTTAATATAAATCTAATTTATATTATTCGATTCAAGTAATTCTAATATAAATGATCAGAATCAATATATTCGAATAAAAATTATTCGACGAGTAAAATTATTTGAATAAAAATTATTCGAGTAAAATTATTCGTATAGAAATTATTCGACTAAAATTATTTGAATAAAACTTATTTAAGCAAGTGTTTGAATAAAAACTAATCGAGAAAAATTATTCGAATATAAATTGTTTAAGTAAAATTGTTCGAATAAATTTTATTCGGGTAAAAAATTATTCATATAAAAATTATTCATATAAAAATTATTTGAATAAAAGTTTTTTTAACAAAAGTATTTAAATAAAAGTTATTCGAGCAAAAGTATTCGAATCAAGTTTACTCGAGACAAAATATTCGTATGTACATAAATTATTCAAGTAATATTTTTCAAATAAATTGTAATCGTGTAAAAAATTATTCGAGTAAAATTATTTGAATAGCAATCAATAAAGTAAAATTATTCGAAAAAAATTAAAACTATTCAAGCAAAAGTATTCGAATAAAAGTTATTCGAGCAAAAGTATTCGAGCAAAGATTACTCGAGAAAAATTACTCTAAATTTTTCAATTAAATTTTATTAGGGTAAACAATTATTCGAGTAAAATTGTTCGAATAAAGATAGTTCGGGAAAAATTATAAGACTATAAATTATTCAAGTAAAATTTAATTTTTTCGGTTAAAATTATTCAAATACAAATTATTAGAGTAAAATTACTTGTATAAAAAAATGCTTCGAGTAAAATTACTTGAATAAAAGTTATTTGTGCTAAAGTATTTGAATAAAAATTATTCGATCAAAAGTATTCGAATAAAGATACATCCAGAAAAAATATTCGTTATAAATTATTCAAATAAAATTGTTCAAATAAATTATATTCGTGTAAAAAATTATTCGAGTAAAATTTTTTGCTTATTTGAGGAAAAGTATTTGAATAAAAGTTATTCAAACTAAATTATTCGAATAAAGATTGCGAGAAAAAATATTGGTATATAAATTATTCAATTTAAATTTTTTCAAGTTTTATTCCTTTAAAAAATTATTCAAAATTGTTCCAACAAAAATCTATAAAAATTATTCGAATATTATTCGTATAAAAAATATTCAAGTAAAAGTATTCGGAACTCCTAAAGTGAATAAAAATACAATATGGAATATAATTACATAATACAATAATTCGAATAAAAATTACTCTTAATACAAATTATTCGAATAAAAATTATTGCAATCATTAAAATTATTCGAATCATTTTTTTCAAATAAACATATTCGACTAAAAATTAGCTGAATACTTATTTTAAAATTTTTTGATTCGTATTCGAATAAATATATTCGATTAATATGTTTGAGGAAAAATTATTTGAATGAAAAACTTTTCGAGCAAATACATTCGAAGTTTACTAAAATTATTAGAATAAAACTATTTCTGTAAAAATATTTAAATAACAATTATTCGAATTGAATTATCCGAATAAAAATTAACAAACTTTTTTTAGCTTCATTTAAAATTATTTATTAATTATTTAAGTGAAATTATTTTTAGAAAACAATTTTAGTAAAAATATTCGTATATAAATTATTCGAATCGAATTATCCCAATAAAAATTATTCGAATAATTTGAACAAATTTAGAATTTCATTTTTCGACTTATAAAAAAATGATGATGGAAAATAAAATAAATGCAAAATCGAATAAAGATGCTTGTTTTGTAACGAATTTTGTTTGAGGCTTTTAAAATTATTGTGTTTGTATATTGTGATTCTCAATAATACTATACAAATACGAGGATTGTTAGTTAAATTCTATCTCCCATATGCAAAAAAATAACGTTTGCTTCAAGTGTACGTTAAAACCGGTTTTTTGTATGGAATTTTTTTTTAACTTCAAGCAGACTTTATTATTTTTTTGCATATGGGAGAAAATCTTTTGACTTGAAGTCTACTGAGGAGTTCCGTAAGCGGGAACGAATTTAAAAAAGACAATGCTTAACCAAAACACAAGCAAAAATTACTTATGAAAAAACAAATATTCGTTTATCCGAATAAATATTATTCGAATGATTCGAACAATTTTATAAATTTTTTTCGTTTTATAATTGGAACTAAAATGAAAAACGCTAAAACGGCTATGGGACCAGTAAACTGAAACTCATTAAAGGAGAAAGTATTGAAAGAAAACTTCTGTAAAATTTTTAAGAACCTTTTATAAGTTATCTTATCGAATTTCTTGAAGCGGAGAAAGGGAGTCAAAACGAATTGGCATTTTTTTAAGGTTAGACAAGAAAGCCTGCTGGGAAAATTATATGTACTCGTATTTATTTCTTTGAAAATATTATATTTAATATAAAACTTAAGTAAGCAAACTTTCCACAAAAACTTAATACATTTGTTACAGAAAAACAAAACTGCACAACAATTAATTTACAGTGAGAAAAAATAACGAACAAAATTACACACTTGCGGTTTTATTGCTGTTGAACAACAAGCCGCAAAAAGATAATTAAGATAAGATGAAAAAAAAAAATATTTATGAGAAAAAACATTGTTATGGGCCTGCATAAATAAAAAACTGAAGAAGCTGCACATGTTCCAGCTTTAGCATTTCCAGTTGCAAATAAAAGTTGCAGCAGAGAAAAAAAATGCTGTTTGAAAAAAAAACGTTATCAGAGCTGAAAGAAGATAAAAATCTTTGAAAGCAAGTAGACAGAAAACAAATGCACAAACACAAATTATAATGACAATTAAAGTTAGACTGCAACTGCGATGAAATTTATCATGGATTATATTTTTTATTCAAATAAGAGGCACAGATTACCAAGAGGGTTAAGAAAAAATATTATGTGATTATGTTTTTCTGCGGATGAGGTACATGCAATGTTTTTTTCTATTTACAAGGTTGGATTAGGTAATGGTGGCAGTCACAAACCAGGACTCACTGAGACCCTTATGGTCCACTGTCATACCACGGAGACTCAACGTCGAAGCTTTAATAGAAAACGAAAAATATTAGGGGTGTTCGTTTAATCAGCTAAATGTATCTTATAGCACTTAAACTCTGACTGCCGTATTTATAAAAGTTAATTTTGCATCTATTTTATTTTCCACCCACCTTTTTAAAAAAATTATAAAATTCTTCAAATTATTCGAATAATTTTTATTCGGATAATTCTATTCGAATAATTTATATACGAATATTTTTACTCAAATAATGAATAAATAATTTTAAATGAAGTTAAAAAAAGGTTGTTAACTTTTATTCGGATAATTCGATTCGAATAATTGCTATTTAAATATTTTTACAGAAATAGTTTTATTCTAACAATTTTAGCCGCATATAAAAAATTGTGTAAGGTTTTTAATGAGTAAAAAAATATATATTCGAATGTATTTATTCGAAAAAATTTTCATTCAAATAATTTTTGCTCAAACATTTTAATTGAATATATTTATTCCAATACGATTAAACAAATTTTAAAATAAGTATTCTTATAATTTTTGCTCGAATATGTTGATTTGAAAAACTTATTCGAATAATTTTTATGATTGCAATAATTTTTATTCGAACTTGACTTGGTGGTGGAACTTGACTATAATAGTTCTCGCATGATTCAAAAAAATTGCAAATTGCTTATTTCGAAAACACATTCGAATTATTTAATTCGAATAATTTTATTTGAATAACTTCATTATATTATTCGGCTGTACTTGACTTTCATAGTTCTCGAATGAATTACAAATTTTGAATTATTTTTTTCTAAAATACATGCGCACATATATTTTTTATTCGAATTAATTGATTCGAATAATTTTTAATTGATGTACTTCAATCGAATAATTTTTTTATTTACACTATTTGATTAGTATCACACCTTGATGCGAATAATGTGTGTGTATTCGTATTATTTGATTCGAATAAGTTTTCGAAATTTGACTTCAGTTATATTTATTCAAATAATTTAATTAGTAGAACATTTGATGCGAATAATTTATAATCGTATTACTTGATTCTTGAATTGTTGAATGCTATGCATTTTATTCGTTTTAAAAACTTTGTACTTAAATTACTTCCATACAAAATTTGTTTTGCAAAACTTTTGTAAGCCAAAATTATTTTTTATGAATGCACCCACTGTGCATCACTGGTAATTGGTCATCATACTCTTACTGTGTTACACAATTATGACTCTTCATAACAATTAATAAATGTATTATAAAAATGTCCGTCTTATTTTTATGAAAATAGCCAGCGGGTCTTCAAATTATATTTAAAAAAAGAAAAAGTTAAATAATAAATTAACAACGAAAAACAAAAGAAAATATAATTAATGAATGAACTTATGAGCTCTTGTAATAAAAAAAAAAATCATGTATTTTCACCTAAAATTGCCTTTCCCCAATTGTTAACTCTTTTTAATGTTAAATATTGATTAAAATTATTGTTATCTTTAAATTTAAATGAAAGATTTTTTGTGCGAATTTTTTCAGAGTTTTATCAGTGCCGAGATAAAGACCAGCAAAACACACTGTGCACTTCAAAAGATAATTTTTTTTGCCTCATAGTAATAACTTGTTTAACAAATAAATATTAAATTAAATTTGTTATACTTTCTTTTTGCTTAAAAAAATAATAACAACAAAAATATAAGAGTATTGAATATGAGATGAATGGATTTGCGACTCGTAATTTCAGCACTTGTTAATTTCTTGTAACGCTGCGCTGCGCTACGCTAATTAAGCGAGTAATATGTGTTCAACAAAGAGTTTAATTTATACAAAAATGTATGTGAGTGATTTATGTTTGTATTTAAATTTCATGCCGCGCCAACAGGAAACGGGGAAATTATAAACCACATAAGCAAGCGTTGCCACTCGAGGGATTTTTAACGGTTTTAAATGGGAAATTCTATTACTATTAAGTCTACTTAAAAGATATTTTCGTGCTTTTTAAAAATTTTTTTTAATTCTTTCAAATGTTAATGAATTTATAATTGTTGATTTTATTTATTAGTTTTTATTTGTCATAGTTTTTTATTTATTTTTATTGATTTTTTTTAATTATTATTTTTTTTATTTTTTTTTTTTGCTTTCTTTATATTATTAATTTATTTTATATTTTATTTATTATATTTTTTATTATATTTTTGTGCTGCTTATTTTTATTTTTGTATTTATTTAAATTTTATATTTTATTTTACTATATTTTTTATATTTAGTTTTATTTTTTATTTTCATTAATTTTTTGTTCTTAATTAGTCAATTATTTTTACAATTTTAATTTTTTAAGGTTTGATTTATTTTTTTTTTTGTATTTTAACTTGTTAATTTTAATTATTTTTTTATTTAATTTTCATTAATTTGTATATCTTTTAATTTTTTATTCAAATTATTTATATTTTAATTTTTTTTTATTAAATTTTAATAAATTTTTTATATTATATTTATATTTTTATTTTCGTTGTATTTTTCAAGTTTATTTTTTATATATATTTTTTTTTTTAATATTTTCATCATTTATTAATTTTTTTTAATATTTCAGATATTTTATTTTTTTTGTTGACTTCGTTTGTTTTTAGTTATTTTTTATGCATGTGAACATAGTACATACATACATATTTATATACTTTTTTAATTCTTATATTTAAGAACTTTTTATTTATTTTATATTTTGTTTTATTTATTTTTTGTTTTTCTTATTTATTTTATTTATTTCTTTACTGCCGTATTCATAAAAAAATTTTAGGTTTATTAAGCGCTTATTTGACGTATTTATATGGGAAATTTGTCGAATAAACCCCTTACAAATTTTTTATGAATACGGCGGTTATTATTTATTTTTGTTAACTTTTTTAATATTTAAATATTTTTTTTACTTATTTGCATTATCTTTTTTAGTTTTTTTTTTATAATTTCTTATTTTAATTTAACGCGTATCAAAATGAATACGACCTTTGTTTGCTGTGTTGGTTAAGCACAATCTAGATGAATTTCGTTGCTGCTTAAGGTACGGTCACACTTGACAAACATTTGCCCAAAAAAAAGCGTAACCAGTAAATACTAATGAAACATTTTTTGCTTCAGACACGTGTTTATTAAGTTAATTACTTTTATATGTAACAAATAGGCAATGTTATAGAATACAATATTATTGGAAACTATTGAACCTGATAAACACGTGTCTGAATCAAAAGATTTCTCAAATGTTTGTCAAGTGTGACCATACCTTTAGAAAACCGATCTTGGGCGCTTGAACTAACACAAGCTCTTACACAAGAAAAAAAAAGCGGGACCACACCCCTTTAAATATAATTTTATATTTTAAGCACATCTAAGCAAGCTTTTCCTAGAAAACTTTGCAAACACTTTAGAAGCTTATTTTGTATTTAAAAAAAGGGCGATACCGCGTCTATTAAAATTTAGCAATATATTTTGCTTAATTCTACCCTGTCAATTACTACGAAAGTTAGTGCAGACCTCAGGCTGTTATATTGACACAATTTTAAATTTTAAAAGTGGGCGGCGTTACACCCAGTAAAATTTAATATTCTAATTTACGAACTTCTATTCAATGGTTTCCAACGAAACTTTGCACACAATTGTTAAGGCAGGATCTCACACTTAGAAAAGTAGGCTGGATCACGCCCCTAAATTTTTTTTATTATATTCTATGTAATTTTATCCAAATGATTTCTACAAAACTTTGAGCAGACTTATACTTTTGCTAAGATAAAATATATTTCTTTAGAAAAAGGCCCAGTACATACAAGCATATATGTATGTATGTATGTACATATGTTTTTATATATCACCAATGTTGCCAGATTTAGTTTTCAGCTATTTTAGTGAAAATTTAATTTTTATAAAAACGAAGGAGTCAAACGTACAATTAGGCACGAAAAAGATAATTTCACTTAAAGCTCGTTCGGACTATCCAACACAATCGTATGATTTTGAAATTTTTGATAGGCTCCATCATTCAAGGGTTGTTTGTAGTTACTCAAAAGTAGTGCGATTGTGTAGGACAGTGAATCGCAGCTTTTATTTGATAAAAGTTTTTCGCAAAGCAAATCTTTTTAAATTTTGGCAATTTATTTATTTTTATTCCTTTTACTTAAAATTTTATAGCCAAACATTTTCACTAGTTGAGTGCATGTATGTATTTGAATAACACAGCTTTACCTGATTCATATTTTAGTTAATTAACTTGAAATTTCATAATAAAAAAAATATCGTATTACCTTGCCAATTTGAATGTAACTTTTTTTTTATTATTATGCAAATAATAAAAAATAACTTAATTATTTTATTTATATTTAACTAACATGCGTTTTATTTAAGTTTCATCATGTTGTTTGAAACAATTTTGTTCAGATTTTTTTTGCTTCTTTTTCATCAATTCATGTTTTTGTTAATTTTAAATTTTCACAATGAAAGTTTGAAACAGTAAAAAAACGACTGCAGAGATAAACAAACAGCTTTGGTAAAATAATAATAATAAAAAGCTATAAGTATTTTTTTTTATGTTTTTTTTTTGCTTGTTTCATTCATGCTCTGTCCAGTCAATGATCACATGTTTTCTTTGAAATTTTGCTTTAAAATATGTTTCATTTTTAAATTAAATCACTTGTAGGAAAATTCTCAAAATTTTGTTGTGTTGTTGTTTATTTTGTTTGGTAAAAATTGAGAATATTTAGCAAAAATAACAATAATAATAATTAAAGTTTACACTTTCAAAGTTATTAAAGCGGAACAAAAAAAAAAAAAAAAAAAACATAAAAAAACTGCGAGGGAGATTTCAGAAATATCAGACTAAACACCACCAGTGCTGCCAGAAAGATTATGGGAGTTTAATAAATCGGTTAAAAATGTCTGCTAAACTGTTCTACACAAGAAAACTCAAAATGCTGGATTTCAAATTTACATGGATTTTTTTAGCATTTTTTTTTAAATTTTAATACTTTTTAACGAAAGAACATGCAACATGCAACAATGCTAAACACGAAAAATTTTATAAGAAAAAAATGTATTTATTCTCTTCAAGCATTTTTCGCTTCTATGGTAAGAATTGGCTGAGTTTGGAAATTGAATAGATTTTGATTGACAATTTTTTTCCAAGCCGATTTTATTACACCTAAGGGTCGGTCGGTGTGATAAATACTAAATTTAAACACTTCTGTTTATAGAAAAACTCACAAAATGTTATTGAGAATTACGTACTCAAATATAACAAGTTAAAAATTCTTAAACAAAATCTTCAAATATACAACAAATTTTTTTATTGAATTTTTAATATAATATATGTATATTAAAATATTTTAAATTATTATAAAATATATATAAATATTATTTTTAATTATTCTATGATAAAAATATTAAGTTGATTTTCTTTATTCATCCTTTCTCGGACTTTTTCGTTTCCCGGGAAAGCGGGAACACATTTCTGTTTTTACTTTTATGAATTGTTTTAGAATAGAAATTTTGAGTGTCGCTTACGCTTTTGGCAAATAAAGGCCTCTAAGTCTCAGAGCACATGTGTGCCAGATGTAAATTCGGCCGTAATCGTTGTGAAGCTTTAGCTATTGTGATGATGACACTACCTTATTATTGCACCATCGCATTCATAAAGTGAATAACGACACTCATCAAGGAATGTGTACATACAAACTAAAGTTGTCATAATAAAATTAAAAAAATCCCTGGAATTCTCGCACAAATTTCCAGGGATTTCTTTCCCGGAAATCCCGTGGGAAATTTTAATAAAACCGAAATACCTGGAACGTGTTACAATTTATCTGGTAGGTATTGTCGAGCATAACAATAATCTGTATTTGAAATTTTCCAAACATCCCCAAAAATCTTGAGTTAATACGGGTAAAACCCCGTTTTTTTGTACCCGTATGTAATTATCAACCTCTAACTAAGTTAAATATCAACCGATTTTAAATTTATATACTTTACATAATTATAATTAGTCTCGAGAACTAAAGAGTTTCTCACATTCATTGCAGAAATGGGGCACACACAGTATTTGTGCGTGTATTTTGTAAAAAAAATAAACATTTCAGAAATTTTCCGTAAGCAACTAACTGAAGGTTAAGCTGAAGTTTTTCGTTTTCTATATTGAATCTAAAAAGCTTAAAAGTAATGCCACCTTTCCTAACTACATATTGCCCTTTTTTGAGACACATACCTCGATATCAGCTGGAATAATTGTGTAAACACCCTCGTTTGCTTCAGATATTGAGGGTATATATTGAAATTCGAAACAAAAAACAAATACCTTCGAATTTCTATGTCTGATATTAACTTAAAAATTCTAAAGCCTTTTTATTCGCTTCGACTTACAGAGTAGACCCTCAGGTCTCCAAACATTACAAAATTTCAGACTAAAAAACTTAAATTACTCATATGTATATAAAGCGTGCACAGCAAAATACATATAAACATAGTTTTAGATTTAAATATTTTCCAAAATTTAAACCACTTTTACGGCCTTTTAAATGATGCTTAAAAGCACCTCAGACTCCTCTGCTGCTCTATTCAAATCCAGGCCAAATACCTTATGTGTAGGCATGTATAAACAAACAAAAAATATTTGTCACAACAAAGCAATTGCTTCCGTTTCATAGAAATTTCTTTTTGTTAATAATTTATTTGTGAACCTTTTTTATTTTCGATAAAACACAATAAAAACTGGTTAATTTTACACAAAGAAGCCGTATAAAATATAAAAAAAAATACAAACAATAAAACTTGCTAAAATCAACAATTTTTCTTTTTATTATTATTTAAAATAAATAAAATTAATTCAATTGCATCGAATCCATTTTAAAACCATAATTATTTGACACACACGTACTTTAACCTTTGATGCGAAATTTTGTAAGATTTTTTTTATAAACAATAATCAAGCCAAAATTATTAAGCTTAAGTTATTTTAATTTCAGCCACAATTTCAAGGCGTACAACTATGTAGTTAAATATAAATGTTAAGTGCACGTTAAAACACCAAACAAACAAACTAAATTGCAGATAATTAAATAAGCGCGTTTTAAAAGCCAATCGAACCTTTAGCGGCAATGTTTTTGAGGCAACTAAAACATGGTTGGTTACCAAAATGCCACCGAGTGGCAGCTCTTCAGCAACTTGTTATTTCATAACAAACAACAACTATGCAAACTAAACAGTTTAAAGAGCATTGGAAGAGAGGAAATGCACAAATATAAAAAGAGCGCGACATATAAAACGGGCAGCCTAAATCAGGTATGGAAAGTTGAGTATTTTTGAAATGTGTACATTAGGGCGGGTCGATTTGTATGGAGGCAAGAAAATCGCTCAAATTACAAGGAAAATCGTATTCTAGGGTTCAAAATAAGAAACTTTGCCGAAGGAACCATACTTCTAAAATGTATTTTTTACCGAAAGGTAAAATTTTCCTGAAGGGTCAAATTTTGAAAAATCTCACTTTGACCCATTTAGAGTTCCTCAATCGAGTCAAAATGTATGACCGAACCCCACTAATTTTGGAGGGCCGAGCCACCTATGCCAGTCGTACACTCCTTGGAACCACCCCTGGGGGGTTCTCCATACAAACATATGTGATTTTTTGAAATACAATGTACATCGAATTTAAGGAAAAATGTCTTTCCATTGCTAAGCGGAAGAATTAAATTATTAAATTAATTAAATTATTTTTTCAACTTTAGGTCGGTTTATATTTTTATTTTTCAGTTCGATAACTTCTTCAGAATATTTATTTTTTAATATTTTAATTCTATATTTTTTTTGTGATTGAAAGGAAAAAAAAAGAAAAAATTATATATGAGAAAAAACATCTTGTTTTCAATCAAAATTGTGTCAGTTTTGTTTTGGATCGAAAAAAAAAATTTTTGTTCTCTGTCACCGATCGCAGAAAAATGCCAACTAAGTATAAATCAAAGCAATTAGAAACAGTGTAACGTTTGTTTTTAATTCACATTCCTTGTGTGTGCTTAGCAGCGAGCTTGTACGACTGTACACACATAGGACCATGAATAAATTTAACTAGAACTGGTATGTAGACAAAGACAATTGGCAACAGTATGCATTTAAGGGTTAAAGATTTTTATTTATTTTTTTATTTTTTGATAAAACAATATTTTTTGTCAACTTTCGTCCAAAAATAAACAATAATCCATTGCGAAATTAAAGCAGATTTTGTTTTACTGAGAAAACACATTTTACTTCTCAACTTTTTTTTTCCAAAGAATACACAATTATCCATCTCTGTCTTGCAACATGATTGATGCAGTTTGAAGTTGCCTGCATGTTAAAGTGCAGGAATTTTGTTCTTTTGCTATTTTTTAATAAATTTTATACGTATTTAAAAAAAAAATTGGGTGTGTTCCTAAACTAAATAAAGGATTTATACTTTTTGGCTGTCTAACTTGCCAAAAACTTAAGACATCAAAAAAAAAAAAAAGAAATAAACTACAAACGTGATTTTGCTGAGGCAGCAAATCACGTACTTAAGCAGTTGTCAGACTACTTTATCGGGAGAATATAATATTTGCCTAAAGAAGCTCCATTGTAGCCAAACTTGCTTGAAATATGTATAGAAATTAAAATTAAACTACAACTGGCTTCTTTCTTTGGTTGGTTCTAAGATTTATTTTTTTTTTAAATTTATCTTGAAGGTCTCTTCTGATAGATTTTGTTACCCTGTTTTAAATGAAGGTGTGAACCATACGCCATTGATTTCATTATTCTTCTTACTTAAGCATACAGCAAATAACAGAGAAACAATAAAAAAAAGAAGTTGGAAAAACTTTAAAAAGGTTTTCTTCAACACTTGAATGCATTTTCTCATCATTTAAAAGTTTGTGAACAAGAAATTTAAAGAATGAATTAATTAAACAGTAAAAAAGTTATGAAAATTCTTAAAGTTTTTGTTTTCCTTATTTCTTTTTTATCTTTGTTTGCAGTAATTAAGTGCTCATGAGAGAGTTTAGTTTGTTTGTTAAAGCCAAACTTGTTTCTACTCAAACTGTTGGCAAATAATTATGGGAAAATATGTAAATTTTTTTCTTTACTTTAGTTTAAATTTTTTTTTTACTTGCAATGAATGCAATTTGATGTTAACAGAAAAAGAAGAGTGTTGAAGAAAGACGTTGAGAAAGGCATAAAAAAATGCAAAGTGGTTGATGCAAAAATAAGTGTGGAAGGAAATGCTACATTTTTAAATGACATGAAGAAATTTTGAAAGTTTTATATTTAAAGCATAATTTTAGGAGAGAAAACTTTAACGGAATGTCCCACGATCTCACCAGAAATCGTTTGATCGACAACTTGTATTGCAAACAACAATAACATTAGAAAATTTGTTGTTGTCGATCGAACGATTTCGGGTGAGATCATGGGACAGGTCGTATATAACTTCTGTTTTTGGCAGCCTTGGAAGTTTTACAGTCTGTCCCACGATGCCACCAGAATTCGTTCGATTGAATACTTATATTGAAAACAACAACAAATTTTCTAAAGTTGTTGTTGTTTGCAATACAAGTTGTCTAGCGAACGAGATTTCTGGTGACATCGTGGGACAGGCCGTTAGAATTTATTATGCAAGCGAAAACTACAACCCTGTTCCAAAAATCTCTTTATATCAAACACAGATATTTTTTT
Source organism: Tachina lurida (assembly GCA_944452675.1). Taxonomy (NCBI): domain Eukaryota; kingdom Metazoa; phylum Arthropoda; class Insecta; order Diptera; family Tachinidae; genus Tachina; species Tachina lurida. The sequence continues at coordinate 9,394,453 of OX101754.1, read as the reverse complement.
CAATTACATACAGTCAAATCCCGATAATTCGTAATCGCAAGGGACCGGCCATTTCTTACGCATTATAGGGGTTTTCGATTTAGCGGGGTTTCGATTTAACGGGGTTAAAATAAAATAAATACGAATTAACGGCGGTTTTACTAAAACTATAAAAAATTAACATAAAAAACAATTGTCAAAAATAAAATACAAAATAAATAAAATAAATACATAAAGTAAAATAGCAAATTCATTTACTTAGCGTAAAATACGTGTAATTTTAATAGCAAACAAAAAACAATAAAATAAAAATAAGACTGACAAATTCATTTCATCATTCTTTCCATGTTTTTGTTGTTTTTATTACGAATTATAAGTGGTAGTTAGCAAACAATTACGATTTATAAGAGGTAAAGATTTTATTTGAAAAAAAAAAAAAAATTACGAATTAGCGAGGGGACCAAAATGTATGGAAATTTTACGAATTAACGAGATTTTTTCAAGGGACCGACAGTTTATTACGAATTATCGGGAATTACGATTTATCGGGGTACGAATTATCGGGATTTGACTGTATATGATTTCAAACGCTTTGAAATTGAAAGACAAATAATTTTTGTCTCATAAGCAACATCATAGTGTTTAAGATTAAGATCTAACACAGCAGAATATTACTAGGGGTTCTACATCTTTTTTTTCTTTGACTCTCGTCTTCATCTTGATTTGACTTGACGGCTTCTTTCATCTTCAAATTTGACACATTCAAGATTAAGCAATCATACGATGGCTGAGCAACAACTGCAACACGAGCTCATTTCTGACTTTTTATTTCAAGAGGAAGAAATAAAGATTTCCTTTCAGTTTCATAATCCAACTAAAAATCTTAGATTTCAAACTGTACTAGACCGTATTAAAACATAAGTAACAAACGGCACACAACACAATCTTTCCTTATCTATTGTTTGGTAATTTTAGCTGATCGTATGTCTAGTATTTTTTCTTTTTTTTTTATCAACTACTAGTTCTGGTATGAATTATTACTGAAGAAAAAACCGCAAAACTAAAAGAAAAAAAACAATAACTAAACTCGAATTGAATTAAAATGTAGCAAAAGTTGACTTGACGTTGACACCAAACTGAACACAGAATGCAGCTAGAGAATGCAGCAAAAGCAAACAAAAACCAAATCAAAAGCAAAACTGCACAAATACACAAACAGGCTCCCACACACTAAAGACACAGAGTTGCCAGCTACGGCAACAGTTTTATCTAGGATTAATGTGATGATTTTATCTCACGGTGATGTGAACACTGGGTGAACTTAAGCTGTCACCACTGCCTGCATCAGAAACTAGAAAGCACCATGCGACTTTTTATAAAATACAACCCTGATCTAATGATCAGCAAACATGATTTTGCAAATCTTTATAATGGTCATTAGATCAGGGGATCGGTCTACTCTGTACTTCGAAACGAAAGAAAATGCTGTCGAATTTTTATGTTAATATGATGCAAATTTTAAAGTATTTGCTTTCCTTTCGAATTACAGATGAGACCCCCAGGGCTGCATTTTCTCCGAAGTTGTTTGATTATGTAGGTTTCGAGATTTGGACATAATGAACTCTGACTATGATTAAGCACGTTGCTGAATTGCCTTTATTTTCTTACTGTTTAAGACTGGGACTCACTATTCTACATAACATTTCTCGCGGAATTTTATTCATAATTGCCCTGTATATAACCCTGATCTAATGTTTTGTTGCGAGTATTGTTTTTGAAAATTTTCATAAATTCCATTAGATTGGGGTTGCATTTTCTCAAAAGTCGAACGATAATGTGGGATAGTGAATACCAGCCTTAAAGAGGCTCACAAGAAATGATTTACTATGGAGGTTTAGCCAGATAAGATAGACCTTATCCATCGGTGTTCTTGGCTGAAGTAAGAGGGCAATCACAAAACTAACCGACCTTTTTAGAGATGGCGGCAGTAGTTTGAAAATAATTACTTCGGCGAAAAGTGGCAACGTTACCAAACATGTGTTTTAAATTTCGAGCTGCCACGTTGTTTAGTATTTTTTTCAGTCATCGAAAATAAAGAATCTCAGTGAATTTGTAAACATGTAAAAAATTGGTCATCTTTATATACATAATTCAATACATTCATTTGAGAGATCTCTGTCATTTTAAAGCCGAAGTCTGCTTTTTCGTTTAGGAGTATAAAATATGGGGTGGCAGAGTTTAAATGAGGCCGCACGAGCTGCCAACATGAACACGCTAGGAACGGCTAAGAAAATGTGCAAAATGGTATGGGATGACCTTCGGCTCATAATGCGTGAGCTAGCTGAAGTGATAGGCATTGCATGTTGGCCGAAAATTTTAAGATGAGAAATTTTATGCTCACAACAGATAAAAAGGAGCGTCGTGAAGATGTTTCAATGGAGTGTTTGGCAATCTTTTATCGTATTAAAGCCGAGTTTTTGCGTCGATTCGTAAATATGGATGGGACATGAGTCCACCACTTCATACCTGAGACTAAGGAACACTCAAATCAGAGTACTGTCATGGAAGAATAGTGTCCAAAGAAGACGAAGGCAGTTCTATCTGCAGGCAAGTTCATGGCGTCTGCGTTTTGGGACGCGATTGGGCAATTTTTTCTTGATCATCTTCAAAGAGGAAAAACGAATGAACGACGCGAATTGTGTTAATTTATTGCAACAAGAGTATATTCTGGACGTTCAATTGGGGGTAATTTTTTTTAGCTTTGCTGGACGTACATATGTCGCTAATAACATGAACAATGTTAGCCTCCAATTGTCAATTGTTGCTGGTTTGTCAGCATAAACCATTAACTTCATGCAGTCCCACAGGAAATAATCGAGAGGTGTCAAGTTGTGCGATCTTGGAATAAAATTGAGAGGTAAATTTCTTGAAATCACAAAATCAACTTATCGCCAAATTTTTCTTTGATTAAGTCGGTGTCATCCTGTTGAAAGCACATCTCTACCAGGTCATTGACTGAAACGCGAACTCCAGTTTCATTTTTTAAGAAATAAGGTTCGCCAAGTGGTGCGTATTTCAGGATTTAATGAAGTCTGCAGGGTCACTTATAGATTGGGTTCACTTTATATGCGGCAATTTCGTTTACAAACAAAAATGGGCCTCATCGCTGAACACAATTTTACGATAAAAGTTGCTCGAATTAATGACTGACTTTCAACGTCAATCTGGATAATTTGGTTGCGTTCTTCCAGCTTCAATCTATTCATGATGATTTGCCAGATCAAACCGATCATAAATGTCAAAAAGTTAGCACAGTATGACAGTTCGTTTGATAGTTAACACTTTCGTTATAAGGAGTTTTTAATGTGAAAAAAATCTACATATTTAATCAGCTGTTTTTGGCAACTCACGTTATTTACATGTTTCGTTATTTGTGTGTGACTTGTGAAGTGTATGAGAATTATTTATTTATTACCTTTTTTTATTAAAATAAATAAACTGCAAACCATACAACTAACGATATATTATTTTTATAAAACTACCTCCTATATTGAAAAATAAGAAACCATTGAAAAAAAAAATGAAATACAATATGAAAGAGACATTCCTAAACCATGACGACGCGGTGACGCATGCGCAACAGCATAAAAGTATGGAAGTATAGCAACAGCATTTTTTTTACATTTAAAAATTACAGAATACGAAAAGAAGTTAAGGTAACCAACCAACCGGCAGCAGTTGGTTGCCCTTTTGATGTTAAAGAAAGAAGATGGCTTTCAGTTCGTTTGTGGTTTTTCGTAATTTGTTTATGTTGAAGAAATGAAACTTAAAAACCATCTATCTCCATGCTCCTCATGAAATTCTTCTTTTGCTTTGCTGCAGAAATATGGAGTGCGAGTATTAATGTTTGTAGCAGCTTATTTTTTTTTTAATTTCTTCTTATTGAAGGTTTCAAAGAAAAGAAACCAGTTTAAGGAAAAAAATAATACGTTAAATTGAAATATTAAAAAAAATTCTTGGCTTCAAAAAAAAAAAAAAAAAAAGGTTGGAGAAGAGAGAATGAAATAGCTGCGGAAAAATGCACAGTTGTGGAGCAAAATATAGCTGAAATTCCACACAGACACATTCAGTACCTAAAGTGCGATTCACCAACTTTTTTTTTAAAGATAATCGCATTAAATTAAAACAATTATAACGAAAATTTATCGAATTTGCTATTCAGTAACATTTTTAACGATATTCGCTGTGGGTTAATGTCACACAGCTGACATTAACCTACAAAATGTTCGCCTTTTATTCGCGATAGGGTTGAATTATAACAAATATTTATCGAATTTTCTATTCCGTAAAACTTTTAACGACATTCGCTGTAGGTTAATGTCAGCTGTGTCGTTATTTAAGCGACAATAATTTATGTGCTGTTAATTTTATCGTAAAAAATCAACGCAAAATATCAGCTGAGTAACGATAATCTGATTCTGTAATTTTCTTTTTTAACAATAGTCTCCAGCTTTATCTTACTCACCATTTAATTTAATATTATCTGGTATATCTGTATAGAATACGTAAAATTAAGCGAAAAGCACAAAGAGTGATAAAGAAAAACTCAACGAATTTGAGCTTGAGACTTTGTTTTATTTTCCTTCAACTGTCAGCGAATATCGTTAAAATGTGTTGCTGAATAGCAAAGTCGATAAATGTTCGCTATATTTATTATAGCGATACGATTATTGTAATATAAGTTACTGAGTCCAGTAGGGCGATTCAGTAGCTTTTAACGATCCCACAATCGTAATTTTTTTCTACACATTTTGTCGCTTGCAATAACGATTGTGTGATTCTGTAACTTCGTTTTAACGATAGTTCGAAGATGATATTTTCTATTGATTTTTGTCGATCAAATTAACAACACATAAATTATTGTCGCTTAAATAACGACACAGCTGGCATTTACCTACAGCGAATATCGTTAAAAATATTACGGAATAGTAAATTCGATAAATATTCGCTATAATTATTTTAACAATGAGATTATCGTTAAAAAAAAGTTAATGAATCGCACTGCAGGTAAAATAAAGCAACTGGAAAAAAAATAGCTGACTTGGAAAATTTTAAATTCTCTCTCACTTTCTATATATATCTCTCTCTCTCTCTCTCTCTTGAATGTGCTCGAATATTGATATGGGAAAAATCTGAATTATTCATAAATATAAATTTGAATTAAAGTAAGAAAATTTCACTTAGAAACATAAGGTCAAAATGTAACTTTTAATTTCTTTTAATCACGCTAAAGTTTGTACTTTGAGTTCATTTTTGAGGAACAATTTACAGCAACTTTTTAGTTTTAAAATAAAACAAAACATGTGCTGCTATATTTTCACTTTTCGCTGTTAATATTAAACAAAACACAAAATTCTCAAGGGGGAAAATACAACTGGAAATAATTGTATTTTTTTTTTTTGTTCTTGCCAACTTTAAAGATTGTGTGCTAAATTCTTGGCAACAAGAGGAATGAATATTTTATAGAAACCATATTTAAACAAGATAACAAGAATTTTGTAACATTAAGAAGAAAAAAAAAGTTGACAATAGTTTTGTTTCAATTTTTGCGAATTATAATTACATATATTCACAAAAACATTATTATCATCAGCCATTAATCTGGGTTAAATAAAAGCATTGAAAATAAAACAACATGAATTTATTATTTCAAGGGAATAATAATTTTAGCAATTTCGCTCTAATTTAGGCCATGTTAGTTACGATTTGTATTAAAACCAAAACCCATATGAGATGTTATCAATATTATTATGTATGTACATAGTTAAATATTTACAAACAAAACCAGAAAACTTTTAGCCAAACTCTAAATTAATATTCAAATTGTTAAAATAAAACAGAAATTTAAATCTTACTGTCTCATGGAACCCCAACGACGATTGGCTAAACTGTCTGGATTTCTGTAAAAAAAAAATAAATAAATAAAATAAAGAAATAATTCAACTTTTAAGTTAAAAATTAAAAATGTTCATCTAATTCTCAAACACCAAGAGAACAATTAAGAGAAATAAACGTTAAAGCAAAAAAAAAAAGCGCAGCAAGCAATAATTCTCTTACGTTGCAATAAATGTACAGTGGGAATGGATGACTTGAAAATTATAAAAAAAAAATATAATAATAATAATATTTTTTCCTTTTCATGTTATATGTATATGTACATAAGTATCTACAATAAAATTAAAAAAAAAATAATATGACGATATGATAATGAATATGTGACAATAATGAATATCGTTATCGTTATTGAGAGGCCCTAACTCATCTCGATTTAAAAAAAATAATAGAGATTTAAAAAAAAATAATAGAGTTAGGGTCTTTCTATATTAAGGTAACAATATCTAACTATTCAAGTAGACTTGAACCAAAATTGTTTTCATAACAACATCAGCTACATTTGAACTATCTTGTAAGATATTTTGGTAGCACTTTCTCCTTAAGTTATTTTCATAAATAATAAAATAGCTTCACTTGACCACTCCCCGGCTCATAGAGACACGCAAAACTGCAACTAACTACTGTTATACAACTAAAAATATAACATCAAGAAATTCTTATTGACACAAAATTCACAGAAATCAGTGTGCTGTAATACAAACGACTTTTTTTATGAAAAGTGTGCTGTGACAGAATCGACTCTTCTCTAAAAAAAGTGTGCTGTGAGACAGTTGACCTTTTTAATAAAAAAAAGAAGTACTCTGTGACATAACCGACTTTTCTCTAAAGAAAAGTGAGCTGTGGGACAGTCGATTTTTTAATATACAGTATACTGCGACACAGTCAACTTATTATTGAAAGAAAAATGTGCTGTAATACAAGCGAATTTTTTTATAAAGAAAACTGTGCTAAATCTACTATTTTCTATTTTTTTTCTATTTTTTTTTTCTATTTTCTTTTTTTATAAAGAAAAGTGTGCTGTGACAAAATCGATTCTTCTCTAGGTATTTTTCTATATAAAAAACTGTGCTGTGATACAGTCGGATTTTTTTTTATACAGAAAATCTTCTCTTCTCTAAAAAAAAGTGTGCTGTTAGCCAGTCGATATTTCTCCAAAATAAAGTGTGCTGTGACACAGTTGGTTTTTTTTTTAATAATAAAAGGTGTGCTGTAAGACCGTCTACTTTTTTGAATAAATAAAAATGCGCTGTGACACAGTAGGCTTTTCTGTAAAAAAAAGAATGCTGCAAGGCAGTCAAATTTTATGTACAGAAAAGTGTGCTGTTACAAAATCGACTCTTCTCTAAAAAAAAAAGTGTGCTGTGAGACTTTTTTTAATAACAAAAAAGAAGTTCGCTGTGACATAACAGTGTGCTGTGACAGCATCGACTCTTATCTAAAAAAGAGTTTGCTGAGACAGTTGCATTTTTTTTAAATAAAAATAAGAAGTTCGCTGTGACTTTTTTCTAAAGAAAAGTTAGCTGTGGGAGAGTCGATTTTTTAATATATAGTGAATCTTCGGTATAACGAATTCCAAGGGAATCCGAAAATACTTCGTTACATCCATTAATTCGCTATAAATATAACCAGCATTGCTTTGAGACAACGAAATTTGAAGAACTACGAAAAAAATTCGTTATAATTATAGTTTTCTTTACCATTTTGCTATACATAATTTTATTCTTACTTTGTTATATAGAGGCTTTTTTACGAGTACTTCGTTGTATAGAGGCTTTACAAATGCGCTGTTTTTATAACGCTTTGCAATAAAGAGGTTTTCTCAAGGGACTCAATAAAACATACGTTATATTAAGTTTTCCATTATAACGAAGTTCGTTATGACGAAGTTTCACTGTACAATGTGCTGCGACACAGTCAACTATTTATTTAAAGAAAAGTGTGCTGTAATACAAATTTTTTTATAGAGAAAAGTGTGCAGTTACAGAATCGACTCTTCTCTAAAAGAAGTATGCTGTGACACAGTATGCTTTTTTCTAAAAAAAAGTATGATGTGAGACAGCCGACTTTTATCTAAAGAAAAGTGTAGTGTCAAAATGAACTCTTCTCTAAAAAAGTGTGCTGTTAGATAGTCGATTTATTTAAAATAAAATAAAGTGTGCTGTGACACAGTCGACTCTTTTTAATAAAAAAAAGGTGAGCTCTGAGTCAGGTGACATTTTTTTAAAGAAAAATGTGATGTGACACATTCGAATTTTCTCTAAAGAAAAGTGTGCTGTGACGCAGTTGAATTTTCTCTAAAAATAAATGTGTGCTGGGAGACATTAAACTTTTATTAATAAAAAAAGTGCTCTGTGATACAGAAAAGTGTGTTGCAATAATATTGTCGCTTTTTTTCTCTAAGGAAAAGTGTCAATTTTTCTAGTAAATAAAAATATACTGTGATACAGCCGACTTTTCTCTAAGAACAAATGTGGTGTGACACACTTGAATTTTCTGCAAACAAAAAAGTGTGCTGTGGCAAAGTAGAGTTTTCTGCAAAAAAAAAAAAATGTGCTGTGACAAAGTAGACTTTATCTAAAGAAAAGTGTGCTGTGACAAAGTCGATATTTCAGAAAAAAAAGTAAAATTTTTTTAAACAAAAGTGTGCTGTGGAACAGTAAACTCATGTATGTGTACGAAAAGTGTAGATTTTTCCAGAAATGTGTTTTGTTTTGTTATTAGTTTCCCCTGAATCTAACACTGCTCTTATTCAAGCAAATTGGCATCACTGTTTTTTTTATTTTATTGTTTATTTTCCAAACAACGGTAACAATCGAGAGTTTATAAGAGAGTTTCTCTTTGAAAACAAAAGCGTTGAGTTAGCTGCACTCTTTCTTTATAATAATTTATTAATGAAAAACAATCTCTCAGATATATATAAAAAATATTAAACAAAATTAAAACAAAAATATCTTATTCATGGGCAAACTATAATTACACATATCGTCGGTTGGTTATTGGTTTGCTGCACTAATAATGTATTTTGAATTTACTTTGCCGCAAAAAAATAACCAACTAACGATATGTACATATGTGTTTGCATACATATTTATGTAAGTATGTAAATAAATACATACCATACATACATATTTAAGCCACAAGCAGCCAACAAACAGTCAGGGTAGTTGGGTCAAGCTACTATTTTTTTTTTGTTTGTTTTATGTTTTGCTTTTATGTTTTTGGTATTTTAGAAAATAAAAAACAAAATATGTACATAAAAAATAATAAATAAAAATGTTAAATGCAAAACCGGTTTGTATTAAACAACGAAAAGCAAAAATATGTTAGACATAAAAATAAAATATGTACGTATGTACAATTTTAGCACAAATGCCAAATCAAATGAAATTTCTATACGCAAAAAACATGGCTTGTCAAGCAGGGAAAGAGAGTGTAAAAGGCAGGCAAGTAAAAAAATATGACATAAAAACAAGCTTCATATTTAAACAAAAAAAAAATCTCGCGTTTTAAGCAAAATCTCGTTAAAACATGACGTCAATAATTCCCAGAAACTGAGTGCAAAGTTAAGTACAAAATAATAAAATTTAACAAATGTAACAATTCAATAAAGCAAATAATTAACTTGAAAAAAAAATTAAATGGAAAAATTTAAGAAAAAAACATTAATAAAACTCACTTGGTGGGCGTACGTCGGAGACTCATACGTGCCCAATTATCGCGTGGTATAAAATTTAAGTCATCATCCTCACTAAAATATGTTAAAATGAAATAGGTAGAAAGAAAATAATACAGAATTAATTGTTTGGGAGCGCTTTAAGCGGGGGGAACAATTAAAACTTACTGTTGTGGCGTGGAGGAACTGCCAGCATGTGGTGCCAAATCTAATTCTATGCCTGAATTTCCATTTAAGTTACTATTGCCATCATTTGTGTTTAAAGAATGATCAACATGATCCTGTGTGGAATGTATACTAACTAATTCATTTTCACCATAACCTTCAAACGATTCACCATCGGATAAGGAAGAACATTGTGATTTTCCGGGATCTAAAGAGTAAATAAAAATTAAATAAATAGATAGTAATTGTAAATATCGGTTGTATAATTAAAAAAAAAATGCTAGTGCTAATACACCGAGCCATAACCGCCGAAAAAAAAAAGCTTAGAGTAGGTTAGGTTGATGAGAGGAGCCATTGCGCAAAAGAGCTTAAGCGTCAACATTTTTGGAACTTCAGGGTTCCGTACACCAAAGGTGAAATGGAACCCTATTTTTTCGCTACGCTGTCTGTCACAGGCTGTTTCCTCGAGAACCCTAAGAGCTACAGACCTTAAATTTGGACAGAGGATGTAGAACTTTAGCCGCTACAGCAACAAATATATGACAGTTAAAAATTAAAGGGTGTTCCAAAAGCAACAGCGAAAAACGTTGAAATTTGCAAAGTTAGTGTATTTTTATAAAGACTAGAACAGTTAACACTAAAATTTCAGAAAACCAAAATTAAAGGATGTCCTATCAGAAAATGTAATTTTGACAACTTGTTGTATCTTGGAAACCCTAAAACTAAAAAATCCCAAAATTATAAAATCGCCAAAACGAAAAAAGCGCCAAACAAAAAAGTCTCTAAAACTGAAATAAATCGCCAAAAACCGAAAAAACCGCCAAAATGGAAAAATATCGTCAAAATGAGAAAAAAAAACGAATAAAAATCGTCAAAGCAAAAAAAGCACCAAGTTAAAAATAAACTCCAAAAAACTAAAAAAAATCGCCAAAACGAAAAAACTCCAAAGAAAACGAAAAAAACGCCAAAACTAAAAAAATCACTTAAACTAAAATAAATCGCCAAAAACCGAAAAAATCGCCAAAATTAAAAAAAAATTACCAAAATGAAAAAAAAACGAAAAAAAATCGCTAAAACGAAATACGCGCAAAACTAACAAAGCTCTAAAACTAAAATAAATCGCTGAAGACCGAAAAAATCGCCAAAAAGAAAAAATATCACCAAAATGAAAAAAATCGCCAAAAACGAAAAAAAAAATCGCTAAAACGAAATACGCGCAAAACTAAAAAAGCTCTAAAACTAAAATAAATCGCTAAAAACCGAAAAAATCGCCAAAAAGAAAAAATATCACCAAAATGAAAAAAAAATGCCAAAACCGAATAAAAAGCGCCAAACGAAAAAAAGTACTAAAACTAAAATAAATCGCCAAAAACCGAAAAAATCGCAAAAAGATGAACAAATGTTACCAAAATTAAAATAAACGCCAAAAAAAAGAAAAAAATCGCCAAAAGGAAAAAAAATCTCTCAAACTTAAGCAAATCGCCAAAAACCGAATAAAAATTGCCAAAACCAAAAAAGCGCCAAACTAACAAAATCTCTAAAGAAAAAATCGCAAAATAAAAAACCGCCAAGAAACGAAAAAAATGGCTAAAACGAAAAAAATCGCCAAAACTAAAAAAAATCACCAAAACTAAAATAAATCGCCAAAACCGAAAAAATTCCATAAACCAAATAAAAATCGCCAAAACAAAAAAAAGAGCCGAACTAAAAACAAATCTCCAAAAACCGAAAAAATCGCCAAAATGAAAGAATATACTCCAAAACAAAAATCTCCAAAAACCAAACAAAATCGCTTAAACGAAAAATTAAAAAAAAAAATCACCAAAACCAAAATAAATCGTCAAAACCGAAAAATGCCATAAACGCAAGAAAACGCCAAGAACCGAATAAAAATCGCCAAAACAAAAAAAGCGCCAAACTAAAAAATCTATAAAACTAAAATAAATCGTCAAAAACCGAAAAATCGCCAGAATGCACTAAAACTAAAATAAATCGTCAAAATCGAAAAAAATGGCAAAAACGCCAAAACTAAAAAAAACGCCAAGACTAGAAAACGCCAAAACTAGACAATGCCAAAACTAAAAAAAAAAACGCAAAAACCGAAAAAATCCTAAAAACGTAAAAATTTTCAAAACTATATATTATAGTTTTGAAAATTTCGTTCGTGAAAAGTTCGTATAGTATTACATATCTAGTGTCCTTACGGAACCCTTCGTGGGCGGGTCAAAGTCGCAATTTACTTAATTTATTTTACGAAACCCAATTATATACGATGGTAAATAACCGGTTCTCGTTAAAAACTGAAGCTCAAAAATTATGTCGCTTAAGCTTTGCTGAAGGTTATGGTGCGATATACATATCTACATATCAATCAATGCCTTAATATAGAAAGGCCCCAACTCATAATTGTTTATTTCGAGATTTTTGCATTTTTCGATGCATTAGATGTTCTTCTATTGAAATATATAAAAAACATTATGAGTTAGGGCCTTTCTATTTATTAAGATATCGATATATCGAGCCATAACACCCAAAAAAAAAAGCTTAACCTTGACATTTTTGGATATCATTTTTTTACGATTGCAAATAAACAATTTTGGTCAAAAATTTAAGTTCGAAAATTATGTCGCTTAAGCTTTTCTGGCGGTTATGGCACGACATATTAATTTTTTTTTTCGAAATCCTTAAAAATGTTATAAGAATAAGAATGTCAGAGCAAATTTCTACCTGTACTGGAAGGCGGGCTGGAGGGTGTGGAACAGCTGTCACCTGAATCATTGGCGACATATAAAAAATTTGTATTGGCTTTATTATTATTGTTGGTCTTAATACTGGGCATGGGGGCCATTGTGTAGTGCTGAATGATTGATGTTGAATAAATGGAATGCTGAAAAGAAGGAAGCACAAAAAAGAACAAAATTAGTAAAAGTTAATAAGTAAAGTAATTGAGTTTAAGTTGTATTTAGCTGTTGTACTAATAACATATACACGAATCTAATAATAATAAATAATACGAGTTTAATAGGCATTGGCGTAGCTACAAATTTTTTTTCTAGAGGGGCATTATGACTGGTGATTTTCATGAGTAATAATAAAATAAATAATTACATGCAATTTTTAGGGGGACAACAGCAGTTATTGGGCCCCCAGAAAGGCCTTCTACGCCTATGTTAATAGGTCAAGTGAATTTGGGGCACCAATTATTGGGGGGAGGGGGAAGTACAACCCCCAGAATGGCCTTTCCACGCCTGTGTTAATAGGTCAAGTGACTGTTTTGTTTTATTATCAATTTTGGTAAAACAAATTTAACCCAAATAAATAATTACCAAGTGTTTCAAATTTCTTTTTGATGCCAGAAATAAACTTTCATACAATACATTCACACAAATTTTCTTTTCTTTGTTTATATGTATGTGTGTATGTATGTACTTCCTATCCTTGACACCGAATGAAACATGAAGCGGCTAAAAATAAAAACAAAATCGGTTCGTTTTACCATATTCAAATTACCAGCAGTTGTTTAAGTTAGTAAGATTATAATTTTGCAGCTGGAAGTCGACTGTATTTGCACCCTTCTATAAAATATATTAATAAACATATTTAATATAAGTTATATTGAAGTATGCATATTTATTTGCCATTTATAGCTTTATTTATGAAAAATTTTAAGCCTTTCTAAAAACTTAATATTTTTTTTTTTATAAATAAGGCAGTTATGGCTTTTTTCACACTAACGAAACGCAACTTTCGACTGAAAATTTATATTGCAACAAAAACAAATTTTCGTATTTTATTGTTTGTTTTCAATATAAATTTTCAGTCCAAAGTTTCGTTTCGTTATTGTGAAACAGAGGCCATTACATTTTAATGTATTTCGTTCCTGCTTAAAAACTCACTTCCTTCGTATGTGAAATTTATTCTAAATGCTTTAAATAAAATAAATGAAAAAGTAATTTAAATATCCAAAAGATGATAAGTTATATTAATTTCTTTGTATTCAAATAGCAAAAAAAAAATTCTCTATGAAAACCAACCTGTTGATTCTTTTTTGTGTGAAACTTAATTATAAAACTCGTATGTTTTGTTAAGGCAAACAAATTACTTCGCTTAAAAATAAATAGCGTGTTCAAATAACAAAAGATTACGAAAAAAAAGTGAGAAAAAGCAACAAAAAAATATTTAATGCGGAAAAGAGTTTTAAATTTCATTTGTTCGACCTGAAACGTTAGTTATTTTTTCGTTTTTTTTTATGCAAATAAAGAAAAGGAAAGTTCTTAAATCGTTTGCCACAAAAAAAAAACAAAAAGGGCAATCATGAATAAAACTCCACTAGAAATTTTTCCCGGGGAATAATTTCAAACAATAGCAAGTAATGCATTAAACACATTCACCACAGCAGGCTACACGAACACACGATTTCAAATGCCGTCAGCAGCATTTGTCGCCTCGTAGCCAGCTACTTAATTATTTTGGAGACGGCAGCAGCACCATCTGCAGCTGATATTCAAGTACAAATACATAGTTCAGTATTGCCACTTTCATATATTTTGCATTTATAAAAATAAATTTTTCTTTTAAAATGTACTTATTTCACGTAAAAGTACAAAAATGAATCAATTTACTCCATACATCAATTTTTGGATATTGTTTCTGGTAAATAATATGAAATAATTGTACGATATCATTCATTCAACATTTTGTATTACACTGGTAACACTGCATTTGCTCATTGTAGCCAAAGAAATAGAAATTAGTTTAATTGGAGTACAACGACAAAATCAGCATAGACAACAACCTGTCGCCGTGTTGCCTTGCTGTCTTCAAAATAATCATTCTCATATAAACATGTGTATTCTATCCTTGACATTTGGTAGTCGGTAGCTTGCTGTGGTGAATGTGTTTAATGCATAATAGGGAAAACAAAAAAATTTTAATTGGAAACAGCAATTAGAAAACGCTTAAGACAAATGGTCAAATTGTAACAAAAAAATTTTTTTAATGCGAAGTAGGTAAGTAAAAAGCATGGAAGCGGACGTCTTTTTAAAACGAATATTAACATGACAAACAAAGAAATTCTGCGGAATTGGCATTTACGGAATTATTGCGCTTTGCATTAAAGTTTGTAATAAAAAGGCTAATTATGTCAGTAGATCGAGCAATAACCGCTAAAAAAAACTTAAGCGACACATTTTTGGACTTTGTTTTTTTACGAAAATGTATTATTTACGATCGCAAATAACCGATTTTAGTCAAAAAACGATATTCGAAAATTATGTCGCTTAATCTATTTTGGCGGTTACGGCACGAGATAACAATTTTTTAACTGACTTCAAAAAAAGAAGCATATTTTTTTACTTTTAGACAGATTTTAAAAATTATTTTATGTCTGAGAGGGTATAGCTTCTATTTGGTAAAAAAAAGTGGGCGGATACACGCCCACTAATTTGTTCTTTAATCTTACAGTATTTTACTTATCCGATTGCTGCGAAATTCATTAAACACTGTAACGACGAAAGTCGGGTGACCCTCGTTTTAGCCGTACAACCTTGAGAATGTCACCACATTTATGGGCCAAGCACCCGAAACCAATTTATTTTTCTTGTAATCAAAGTAATTTGTATTAATTATTACAATTGCATAATATCATTAATATTATCCCACATATTATTTTTGTTATAATAATAACATTATATTATTTAGTTAATCAATAATTTAGATGTACTCAGATGAGCAAACATATTCATTTGTTATTGAAACATCAATTTAAAACTAACGCATTTTTTTAGATGGAGTCGCCATCTATATGTAAATTATTGTACTATTGCAAATAAGTTGACATTTTTAAACAACCATTATTTAGTAAGTTACGCTTTACGACAACTGAGTAATAGCAGATATTTTTGGGTATATAAGGAAGAATCTTATTATCAAAAGGAGAGTCTGCTGCTAGCTGTCAGCAAGGTAAGAACACAAAGTTGAACGTGGTGTTACACATCCCGCCTGCATCTGCGTGCACAGTGACTGCGCTCCTCACGAGCACGCGTAATACCGCTCCCTCTGAGCATTTCTTTCTCGCGTTCTCACACGCGCAGCCTGTAGGTTGTGTGGTGTTACACATCCCGCCT
This sequence comes from Tachina lurida, assembly GCA_944452675.1. NCBI lineage: Eukaryota > Metazoa > Arthropoda > Insecta > Diptera > Tachinidae > Tachina > Tachina lurida. The sequence continues at coordinate 9,378,556 of OX101754.1, read as the reverse complement.
GCATCTGCGTGCACAGTGACTGCGCTCTACACGAGCATACGTTTTACCGCTCCCTCTGAGCATTTGTTTCTCGCGTTCTCACACGCGCAGCCTACAGGTTGTGTGGTGTTACACATCCCGCCTGCAGCTGTGTGCTAGTGAATGCGCTCTCCACGAGCTCTGTCTTTCTGACCGCGCTCATTAGTCATTTGAGTTGTCATTTAAAATGATAAATTTAATTTTGTAATTTAAAAGTAAATAAATATTCGGCATTGAATTGACTTCGTGTTTTACTCTCTCATGGTCTCAAATATCAATAAATTTTTGTAGACGAATCCTGGACATCGCTGAGTTTTACCCCAGCCTACGAAACTTCGTTACAACACATTGGGCTCTCGTAAGGACACAATCTAGCAGTTGATAAAATGGGCGGAGCCATGCCCTTAAAATTTAATATTCTATTCTACATGCTTCTACTTTACCGATTGTTATGAAACTAGGCACTATGAGGTCTGAAAAAGACACAATCTTGCATTCAAAAAAGTGGGCGGGCCATGCCCTTCAAAATTTAATATTATATTTTACATACTTCTACGTTACCGATTCTTACGAAACTTGGCACAAACCTTGAGGTCTGAAAAAGACACAATCTTGCATTCAAGGAAATGGGCAGGGCTACGCCCATTAAATTTTAGTATTATATTTTACGTGCTTCTAGTTTACCGATTTTTACGAAACTTGGCAAGAACCTTGAGCTCTGAAAAGACACAATCTTGCATTCAAAAAAGTGGGCGGGGCTATGCCCTTCAAAATTTAATATTCTATTTTACATGCTTCTACTTTACCCATTTTTACGAAACTTGACGCATATCTTGAGGTCTGAAAAAGACACAATCTTACATTCAAGAAAATGGACGGGGCTACGCCCATTACATTTTAATATTATATTTCACGCACTTTTACCTTACCGATTCTTACGAAACTTGGCACAAACCTTGAGCTCTGAAAAAGACACAATCTTGCATTCAAAAAAGTGGGCGGGGCTATGCCCTTCAAAATTTAATATTCTATTTTACATGCTTCTACTTTACCCATTTTTACGAAACTTGACGCATATCTTGAGCTCTAAAAAACACAATCTTACATTCAAGAAAATGGGCGGGGCTACGCCCATTAAATTTTAATATAATATTTCACGCGCTTCTACTTTACCGATTCTTACGAAACTTGACACACACCTTGAGCTCTGAAAAAAGACACAATCTGGCATTCAAAAAACTGGGCGGGCCCATGTCCTTCAAAATTTAATATTATATTTTGCATACTTCTACATTACCGATTCTTACGAAACTTGACACACACCTTGAGCTGTTAAAAGACACAATCTTGCATTCAAAAATGTGGGCAGAGTTACGGCCATTGAAATTTAATATTATATTTCACGTGCTTGTACTAAATCGACTTGGTACACACCTTGAGCTTTTAAAGGGACACAATCTTGCATTCAAAAAGTGGGCGAGGCCACGCCCTTTAAAATTTAATATTATATTTTACATGCTTCAACTTCACCGATTTTTACGAAACTTGGCATATACATTGAGCTTTTAAAAAAGACACGATCTTGTATTTAAAAAGTGGGCGTGGCCACGTGCCTTAAAAATTAATATTCTATTTTACGTGCTTGTACTTAAACGATTTTTACGAAACTTGGCAGACACCTTGAGCTATGAAAAATACTCAGTCTTGCATTTAAAAAGTGGGCGGGGCGACGCCCATGAAAGGTTAGTATTAAATTATATGTACTTCTATTTATTCGATTCCCATGAAAATTGGCCAGAGTTGCTATTCGGCTCTTAGAATGACATAATTGTGTGTTTATGAAAGTGGGCGGGGCCATGCCCATTAAAGATTAATATTATGTTACATATGCTTCCAACTGACCGATTTTTACGAGACTTGACACACACCTTGAGCTTTGAAAGTGATGCGATGCTGAGTTTAGAAAAAAAGAGGGCGGACACTAATATTTGCCAAATTGAGCGTGACCACGCCCATAAAAAATATAAAATTGGCATTAAAAATTTTATATTAAAACTTAAAAAAAATATTATTTATTTTTATTTAAAACGAGTCAAAATGAGGGCGAATTTAAAAAAATTATTTGTTGCTGCTCAAGCATGTCCAGATGCATTTCGTTGCTGCTCAAGCCGCACATCAGTAGGCTTTCACCACAATTCAATAATCTATTGAGAGTTTGTCTATTAGCATTGAGGTTTTGAGTTCAAATTTAATTCATGATGGAATTTAGTTAGTGTGTATCGAAAAAATATTAATGTTTGTGGCAGCAGCTGGAAGCGCACTGACTACCACGCGATGAATTCTCGTGTTCAAATCTTGGCCGGGGAAGCCAAACAGAACAACGCACCCAAATCACGTACATAAGTTAAATAATTAATGAAAATAAAATGACTACATGAAATTAAATTCATTCATGGTACTTCGTGTTATTGAAGTATCAATTTCATGTTATTTCAACTTGAAATAATTTTGATACAACATGATTTTTAATTTTGAACTGTAATATTAAATCAACATTAAAATTAAATTATTTAAAAAGGAAACATTTTCTTTGTAAATCATGTTGAATGAACATGAAAAATATTGCAAAAGAAATTTTAAATTAATCTTGTTTTCGAATAATTTAATATGAAATTTGTGTGTGTGTGTGTGTGTGTGTGTGTAAGAACCAACTAGATTTGTTAAGCTAATGGGTTTTTATGCTTAAAGCAGTTCCATTTGCAATTTTTATAAAAATATTTTTAGGACTTGCTATTCATTTTCAGATGAAGTACATTCATTGCCCAATTGATTTCAAAACTGTGTGGCGAAAAAATTTATACTTTTTAAAATTATTTTAAAAGAAAATTTTGCTTTAAACAAATATTAAATAAAACATAATAAAGAAATCGATTTAAATTATTTTCGTTCATTTTTTAATTTCATAACTTAGAACAGAAGTCTATTTTTTTTCGAAATATTTGTATTTGAGCACGTATTGCAAGATTTTCTTTCACATATTTTTTTTTCTACAATTTATTGCTTAATCTATTATTTTTGTGTTCCAAATAAAATACTCGTACACAAAATATTCCCAATAGTTTTTGCACTTGAAATTCAATAGTTTTGTTTGGTTTTGTTTGCAACATCTGTTTGTTTAATTAATCAGCAAGATGATTGTTGAGCTGGCAAAGAAATATCCAGATGAATTTTCATCAATTGCAACACATGTTTGTTGGTTATCAAAAAGGGCGTGAAAAGAACAGTGTGGAAAAACAGCAGGTAAGTAGAGATAAAATAACTATAGACAGTTTTATAGAATTTCATCTACTTTTCATACAACATGTCGCTACAAGTTTATTAGCTGTTTACAGATGTCTTCAAAAAAAAATTAATTCAATAGAAAAAAACCAGAAGGGAGTATCTTTAGAAATTTTTCTAATTAAAAATGTATACTATTCTTATTGTTTAAGCACTTTTATATGTTGCTGTTGCTGTTGCTTTAGAACATGAAATTTATGCATTTTCATTATTAAATTAAAATGGAAAACTCGATATCAACCACATGTTGTTAAAGGTAAAAAAACGAGGCAGCCAACAAAATGTATTAAACACTTCATTCAACTGAATGAAGTAAACGGGAAAGAAAAGCAATGAAACCATAAAACAAAAACTTGCGTAATCTATCAGTATAATTGTTAATGGAGGAAAATATTTAAATATATGTTCATACATATGTACATACATTTTTTTACTTGCCTGGCATAATAATTATAATCAATCATATTGTTGACTGAGAAGAAAAAACACTTAACGTTTTAATTATGAAATTCACGTTTTTTTATTTTTAGCTTGCTGGCAATTTATGGCAAAAGGCCTTCTGTACCAGCCATGGCTTGCTCACCTGAAGACAGTTTTATTGAAAAGAATTATGTGCTTATGATTTAAGAATTGTGTTTTATTTTTGTTTTAGTTATAAAAAGGGGTCATTGATATTTACAATGAAAGTTATGAACTTTAAGACACTGAGAGAAATTTTGTGTTTAATGACTTGTGACAAAAATGTCTTAATGGAATTTTGGCAACAGCTGAGACAATGGGTCTAATGCATAAAACCTGAGCATTTGCTTCGACTCAAAAATGTTGAGCAAAAGGTACATTTAGTATGCATAAAACTATTTACTGTACCTCTAGGTCAACGGTTCTCAAATGGGGGTCCGCGTATGAAAATTACAAGGGGTCCGCGAAGGGCTAAACAAATATTGTTATGATTCCTCAAAAGTTAATATTAATTAGATTTACGTACCTTTTCACAATGTATGGTTAAAAGATAACAGAGACTTTAACTGCAAGTTTTGTATGAAGAACTGTCAGTTAAAGTTCATGTTAACTCTTAACCATACATTGTGAAAAGGTACGTTAGTAATATGGCTTTTGTATAATAAATGTAAAACGTATATTTCGCATTGCGGTAGGCCGTGCTACTATTAAAACTTCTGAAGGGGTCCCCGAAGAAAGAGCTTGTGAGAACCTCTGCTCTAGGTGGTATACTACGTGTTCTGATTGCTTGAGATCGTACTCAGCATACTTAACTTGGGTTAAAGTCAGTTTTTATGCATTATACCAGATTTTTTGCATAGAAGAGTAACCCCCTGTTTGTGTAAGACGTTTGAGTTAAAAATCTTGGCGTTTCAAGTTTCCTTTAATCTATTACAAAAACGCCAAAATTTCTAACCCAAACGTCTTACACAAACAGGGGGTAAACCTTTTCCCATCTTAATTTGTTGGAAATGGGAAATATTTTTTGGAATAACCTATCAGGGGCGTAAATAGACCATTAAGGGATGTAATAGGTCCACAAAAGCAGACGTCTTACCCGTTGCCAGAATTGTAAAGTTTGTATGGTGTATATAACACTCAATAGCAAGCAACTATTCCCAACGCAGAAAAAAAATATGTACTATCATTTGTTATGGTTAAAAAAATATTAGTATATTAGCCCTCCCTTCCCCCCCCCCCCGCCCACCTTCTCTTGATTTTTATGAATATTTTGAAATATTTTTTTCTTACTTTTTTTCTCTACTTGAACTTCTGAGGAAAATTTTATAATCTATTGATTTTTTTTAATGTGCTCTGTTTATTATCACACACACACACACACAAACACACACACACACACACACACACACACACAACCCAGTCAGCATTTGGAAGATTGTTTCACCAAACTGAGTCTTTTTCGACTACCTTAGATGATCAAAAACTGATTAATCAGTTCTGCGCTTAAAATAAGACTCGAAAATGATTCCCAGAAATACTTAAAAAGGGATTTGTTTAAAAAATAAAAACAAACAGCAAGCTCGTGCAGTAAAATCAAAAAAATAAAAAGTGATTGTAAGTAATACCACAAACTGTCTCGAAAGTGAGTCTAAATTTATTAGAAACGCGAGTCATAAAAGACTCTTTTAAAAGACTCCCGGATAGGGTACCATTTTCTCCCGAATAAACAGTCATTTTCGACTCGAAAACGAGCGCATAAATGCTTATTTTAATCGCGCGGCGGAATCGAAAAAGACTCGAATATGATCCTTAATTTCATAAAATGCTGACTGGGAACACACACAAAACCGTTAACCTTAGTGGAAATTTTCAAATAATCATTGATTTTTTACGCTTCAAATTGACTTCAAAATCAAAAGTCCCCTTACATGCCTGCGAATATAACAATACGATAATAACAATAAAATAATAAAAAATAAAAAATACCATAAAAAATGCAAAAATTTTTATTATCAACCCAAAGTAGGCACACATGCGCGAAAAAAAAGAAAAACAAAACTGTGGCAACTTTTACACTAATTTCAACTCATGTTTACAATAAACAAAGAAGAAGAAGAAGAAAATGCTAAAGTTAACGGATTAAATATTTATAAAGACACACACACATACCCAAACATGAACTAAGTACGAGGGCTGGTTGATAATTCTGTAACTTTCTGCATAATATATAAAAAAACTTCCCGCAAAAAAACGCAAGCTCGCTACATTTAGTGCAGTATATTTCTAGTTTTTTTTATTCCCTCTAAACAGTGTTACCATATGAGAAGATTTATCTTTTTTATTTTTTAAGTTTTTAGACTTGTTAAAAGGACAAAAAAAAATTTGTTATATAAAAATAAGATTTAAGAAAATGTTATTGCGGGATCTTTTAAATAAACATATGTATTTTCTGATTTGAAAATTTATACTAGACATTGACTGGAAAAATACCGCATTTTTGGAACCCATGTCTACCTATTTGGGCAGAGATTTGTTGCTAACATCAGCTATTTAACATGAACTTTTAATGAAAAGGAATATGAGAAATGGTTTTATATTATATGCAATTATTGATTAACAGTAGTCTAGTAATACATAACAATTAAGGCGAGAGGTGTAGGTTTTAAAGTTACTAATCTACAAATACAAAAAGTAACGCAATTATCAAACTGACATTTTCATGTGTTCTCCCATTGCTGAGTGTACACTGTACACTTTATAATCATTTCAGGTGTATGCACGTACATGTATATGTGTGCGTGTGTGTGTTGTGTTAATGCATTTATTTTAACTGTTGACTATGAATATGAAAACTCACGATTTGATTTGTTTTGAAGTGAATAAAATAGAAGCTAAAAAAAGACTTGTGAAAAAAAATAAACAATAATTGCAAAAATTTTATAAATTCTCACGTTCAAAATGCATTTTTTTTTTATTATATCAATTGTTTTTAATTTATTATTGTTATTATTATTAGTTTTATTATTATAATACGAGTACGTACTGTTTTGTTAAGAAAAAAATTACGTTTTAAGCAGATAAATTGCATAATTGGAAAAGACAAAACAACGACTTCAAAAATATGTAAATATGTACATAATTTGAACTACCCTACGAAAATGGTTGGACTGCGTGGTACATGCAAGTTAAAGGGGGCAGTAGGCACTATATGGTCCTATATGCAGCATTTACAGCTTTCTTGGCAAAACTCGTGTTCTACAGATTATACTGATTTGCTAAAAAAAATTCTTTTTGTGCTTTGAATAAAAATATCTATGTGGGCTTTAAATAGTGCTCAATTGATATCCGTTTTAAATTTTTGTCCATCACGTACAGATTTTTTTTAAATGGGCTTGACTAATTTCTCATGAGAATTAGGGCGGTCACGTTAATGTAGGTACAAGTATATCATACACAATTCGAGAATGCGAAATAAAATTACCTTTAAGTTACGAAAAATTACACTGCTCATCGTTGGGTGTTTCGTTAATAGAAATCGAACAAAGTGTGTTCGAGCTGTGATAATGCAAAGGCGAATTCTTAATCAGATGACCTCATCTCATCAGCTGTTAGTTTATTTGGTGTCAAAATCAAGCAGAATGTTCGCAAATTTTTTGACAGCACGAAATTTTACACTAACAAATAATGTAAAGCACTTGCTGCACATGTATGAGCGTGCCACCTTAGTGGCAAAAAATAAAATAAAGTGCACCTTATATAATCGACTATAAATGCCGAACACAGAGAAAACAGTGCCTATTAAATACCTCATAAAATAGAACAAAATTAATAAGAAATCTCTATGGTTTTTTTTTTTCAATAAGGAAATCTTATTAATTTCATTCAGAAAACCTTTTTGAAAAAATCAAGAAGAAATCTTGTAGTTTTTATGAGGTTATCTTATTGATTTTTTCAATAAAAAATAAAAAAAATATACATATGTATGTATGTATGTAGTAGATGTTATTTATTTATACATACATACATATAAACATACACATTACGTTATATTCTTAACTAACTTACTCACCAAGTATTGAACCAGCAAACTTCTACCTGATAGACAAGCACTCTAACCAATATGCTAACAAGCAGCCTGAATAACCATTGAAATTTTTGTGCAAACATTCTTATACAAAAATTAAAAAGATCATGAAAAAAATTGTCTCTATGTCTATTTATAGATATGAAATAACAAGACACCTCATAAAATCAAGAAGATTTCCTTATTAAAAAAATCAATAAGATGCTTTACACATAATCATATAGGAACCTACTACAACCAAGAAGAAAACCTTATTAAAAAAATCAGTAAGATAGCCTAATAAAATTAAGAAGAAAACCTTTTCAAAAAAATCAAGAAGGCAACCTAATGAAATCAATAAGAAATCCCTATAGTTTGCAATTTATAAGAAAACCTAATAGAATCAAGAAGTTTTTCTCTATGGATTGTTTTTTGGTGCCAAAAATAACGGAAATTGAGTAAAAAAAAGTTGTGAATAATAAGATTTCTTCTTGATTTTATGTGGTTTTCTTCTTGATAAAATTAATAAGATTTACAACATAAAAAATTAAGGAATCTTTATGAAAAAATCTTCGCTTCTTTCTGCTGGGATACCCCTTAGCCTAAAAACGGTTCATGGAGAAAATCTTCTTGATTCTATGAGGCAGTTTTTTCTTAAAAGTCAACCCCTTCGGCCACGAAATAAGAAATTTAAATTAAATTTAAAAAATATATCGCTCATTTAACAACGTCATAACTAAAAAAACTAGTTTTGTTACGATCTGTTACTGGGGGAGGGATAAAAAATTGCCGAAAACAGCGTTACGTAATATATGGACAGCCGCTTAATGGAAAAAGAAAATTTTATTTTGCTTGCAAGATTTGAGTATATTTTTACATAATATGAAGAACGATATGAATATTAATTATTTTTGAGTTATGACGTTGTTTGAGTAAATGAGCGTTATGTTCTACTACAATTATGGAAATCTTTTTTTTTTAATTTTAATGGTTTTTTGCGAGCTTTAATCTTTTGGCATTAGGGTGGTGGGAACTGAAATCTGGTGAGTCAATACTGGGAGATGCTTGAGGTCAATGGCCTATAGTGCAAAACGTTGGACTCCTCGAAACAAAAACATCATTATATCGAGCCATAACCGCCAGAAAAGCTTAACCCACAATTTTTTTAACGAAAATCTATTATTTACGATTGCAAGTGATCGATTTTGGTAAAAAAAATTAAGTTCGAAAATTATGTCGTTTAAGCTTTTTTGGCGGTTATAACACGATAATATGCTTTAACAACCGACAGTAAATGCTGAAGTTATAACGAAAACTTTAAAAAGGCGTCCCCTACATTAGGCAAAAAAATAAAAAAATACAGTTACACACATAATTTGTCATACAGCAAACAAATTTTTGTTTACAAATATATATAATATTATAAAATATATAATATTTTTTAGGAAAATTCTTTAAATATATTTTATATAAAATCTCGCATTATTAATAAAACTTTCTATAAAAAATTTTGTTATACAAAAAAAATTTTCCATAAAATGAAGTCACACCATTTTTTCTCTTAAATTAATTAAAGCTTTTTAATTATTTTTTGTTATTTGCAATTGTTTATTTTTTTATTTAACCTCAACTGTGCGTGAAGTTGACAACTGCTCTTTTTAAGTCAGTGATATGGCAAAGGTGTCTTGGTGTGTGCTTGAATTTTATTTTATTTTACTCCACATTTTCCAAGTTCATTTAATGGTAATTTTTTTTTTCTTTAATTTTTCTTTCAAAACTGAATTGAATGTGTGTATGTACGTACTACCTTTGGTATGAGCTGAGTTATGAGAGCAGTATTTAATTGAGATAGCGTACATAATTATTTAAAAATATTTAACTAAAAGGGTTTAGGCAAAATGGTGTGTTTTTTTATTTTTTGGTCTTGTAATATGCATATTAATCTTACATTTTTGTAAATTTTTATTAATTTCTTTGTAAGTCTTTTCAAATGGAAAGTGTAAGAGAGGAGAAAAAAAGTTTAATAAATTTAGAAAGCGTAAAATATGTACGTACATATGTGAAGTGTTTCTTTTTTAATAAGATTTAATATTGGGAAATTAATAAGCAACAAGAAAATTATGAATATTAAAGAAGGCAACTAAGTCTTCAATTCAATTGATTATTAAGTACTTCATGTATGTATATATGACTAGCTACAGTAGGCTCTTGATAATTTGCATTTAGAGATGCCAAAGAAACGGTTGAACTAAACGAGAATTATTAGCTACAGAATGCAAAGTACGGCATGCGTTAGCGAACCAAATTTTTAAAACAATTTCCTAGAAATTTTTTACTCAAAATATTGCAATTGAATGCGAAATTGCTTGAATTACATAAGTTAACCTCGGCTCTTAATAATAGCCGAGAGTAATGCTGAGAATTAGAAATAGAGAGTGTTAGATGGTTTTGGGGATACCAGCTCATGAAGAACAGACTGTACTTAATTATTTTTATTTTTCTTATTATTATTTATTATTATTATTACGTATGCATATGCACATACGAGTACATACATACATATCTTTATTAATATTTCAATTAATTTTGTTCACATTTGTTTTCTTTTTTTTTTTATCACCAAACGCCCCCTATTAAAATCTGAACAAATAGAAAAACATTTGTAGATTTTAATTTGATTGCACAGAAATTATAATACACCCCTTAAATGTCACATAAGTTGTCAACATGTCGTTAATAAAAGTCTCCAGAGATTTTCATAATATGTGTGTAAAATGGAAAAATAAATAATTTAAAAAAAAATTAAATATTTAAGCTTAAAGTGCTCAAGGATATAATTGAAGCAGCCATCAACATCAGTTCCCAATTTTGTGCACACACTACAAGTAAAATTGAGAACAATTTAAAAGGGCGATTCTTGTGTGATGTATTTCTTTGGGGATATTTTTATTAAATGTAACAAAATCTAGGGAATTATGTACATACAAGAAATAAATTTAATGGCTGTTGACAATTATAAATACCTCAATTAACTTTTTAACCAAAAAAAATAAAATGATTTCGGGAAAACTTCAAGATTAATAAAACATAATTTTAGTAAAACTGAAGCTGAAAGCAGCAAGGCATTTATTTCAAACAGCAGCTGATTCAAGAGAGCAGCTGATTGCTTACCAGCTGTCAATCTCTTACACACAAAAAAACTTCAACTTAAAATCTAAGTAAACACCTTTTTCGGCAATGATTTTGTTTCATATGTCGACCCATAATCGCTAAAAAAATAAATGCAGTAAAGTGCAACTTTGACTCGCGCACGAAGGGTTCCGTACATTCGGTTTTGAGCATTTTTTTATTGTTTTTTTTTTTTTTGCTTTTTGAAGGTTTTTTTCAGTTTAAACGATTTCTTTCAGTTTTGTCGCTTTTTTCTCGTTTTTGGGTTTTTTTCATTTTCGCGATTTTTTCTGTTTTTGGGGTTTTCTTCATTTTTGCGATTTTTTTCATTTTGACAATTTTTTGTTTGTTTTTGGGGTTTTTTTAATTTTTGCGATTTTTTTTTATTTGTGCGATTTTTTTCTGTTTTTAGGCTTTTTTTCATTTTGGCGATTTTTTTCATTTTGGCGGTTTTTTGCGATTTATTTTAGTTTTAGAAATTTCTTTTATTTTGGTGCTTTTTTTCGGTTTGGCGATTTTTTTTGTTTTTGGCGATTTTTTTCGGTTTGGCGATTTTATAATTTTTTGATTTTTTAGTTTTACCGTTTTTGAAAATTTCAAGAGTTTTGCTCTTACGATTTCCAAAGATACAGCAAGTTGTCAAAATTACATAGTCAAAATTGCATTAACTGATGGAACACCCTTTAATTTAAATTTTTTTTAAATTTTAGTGTTAATTGTTGTAGTCTGTATAAAAATACACTAACCTTACAAATTTCAAGTGTATATATGTACATACAATTGTATGTATGTATATTACATGGGATTTTAAAATTTTTCGTTGCTCGTTTTGGAACAACCTTTAATTTCCAACTCTCATGTATTTGTTGTTGTAGCGGCCAAACGTCTAAACACTGTGTCCGAATTTCAGGTCCGTAGCTCTTACGGTTCTCGAGAAATAACCCTGTGACAGACGGACGGACAGACGGACAGCGTAGCGAAAACAATAGGGTTCCTTTTCACCTTTGGTGTACGGAACCCTAAAAAAGTTTAAACGATACATTTTTGGACTTTGTTTTTTTTTTTTTTTGACGAAAATGGATTATTTTTAATTGCAAATAATCGATTTTGGTGAAAAAATTAAGTTCGAAAATTATGTCGCTTAAGTTTTTTTGCCGGTTACTGCACGATGTTAGTTAATTCATGTTAATCTAACATGATTTACAGTAATTTTCAAAGAAAATGTTTCCTTTTGAAATAACCTTATTTCATGTTGATTTAACATTCCATTTCTGTTGAGCAGTTTTCAAGTGAACTTAGCGCAAGAAGTTCTGCCTGGTTTTTGATAAAAAAAATTTCCATTTTACTACCGAGCATTTATTTTGTACTATAGCTGTAGCGTCTTGAGTAAAGTCTACACCCACCCAACACTGAGGATTTCCCCAGTTCTGGAGGTAACGTGTCCATACGTTCTTGACCTCCATCACTCAAATGATGTCAATCTTGCAGCACTGCTTGTGTGCGTTTAAATCAATATTCCCTAAGAAATTATTTGCCGGAAGCTAGTTTTTCTTTAGACGAAGAGAAAAATAATAAGAAAGATACAATTTTAAATTTTCAAAATCAGCTGTTTTGATTCCAGCTGTTTTGCAAATAATATTTCACTATGATGGGAAAAACAAGGAATTATTTATTATTCAGCATCGAGTTGATAAAATTTCTATTTCCTTTATTTTTTTTTATTTAAGAACCAACAAAATTTTTTTAATTACTCCACTAAAATATCCTATTACTTTTATCTATGGCCCTTTTTATTAACACACACTTTATTTTTAATGCATGTGCATAAGCACTTATTTGAAAACTAAATTATGCAATGTCTGGAGTGCTAGCTAGTCTGTCTGGTCTGCACTTTTTCAAAAAAATACTACCCAGCTGTATTTAGGTTTCAAATTTCATTCCAATCACTTAATGTGCATTTAGGCAGAATTTGTGGCAGATAAATAAAGTTAACAAAGGGAGCGCATTAGCAACAACAACAACAACAACAACAACATTTTCAAAAAGTACAATAATGTTAACATGCTTAAATCACACAAGGAAACACTTGAGTTGGAAAAATCTTCCTGGAAAAAACGCAAGTGTTTGGAAGAGGAAGTCGCATGTTAAAGGAAAAAAATAAATATATAAATACATATGCACATATTTAAAGATGTTCTTGTTGCACATCTGCAATGTGGAAGTATGTACTTGAGAAAAATTTATAGAAAAAAAAAAAACAAAATATGCAGGTATGTAGTTGTTTAATATTTGAAGAGTAGAAAATTATAACGTCTGCTGTTAAAACAAAAACTAAAGCACGTTCATGGAATATAATCAATATCCGGTTTAGAGCGCAGCCCGCTCACTTAAACTAAACCAAATCATTTATGTACATCCTGCTCTTAGGGCCCATTTCACCAAACCTATTTAAATATCAATTCATATTTAAATGTCACTTGTCCATGCAAAAATTAATGAAAATCTACACTTAAATATGAATTGATATTTAAATAAGGTTGGTGAAATTGGCCCTTAATCATAGAGCATGAAAAAGGAGTTGCCACATCAGGCAAAAAGAAATGTAGTAGTTGTCAAGTGACAGTTAAGATTGTTTCTTAAGTACTTTGATTATTGACCCATTTACTTTATTTATAATCTCTTTTTTTTGCTTCCTCATACTCATACTCTAACATACTAACCCCTTAATTTTCGAACGGCAACTTTTTCGAAAAAATAAAGAAGTCAATCAAAATCAATAAAAGAACCCCAGACCTTCAAGCTTTCAAACATTACGTGTACGCACAAATACTATTTTATCAGTAAATTACTTTCATACCAAATATATTTCCTTAATAGAGAAAAAAAAATTAGTATAGCGTTAGCAAGCATAACAGCATATGTACATTTTTAACGATTTTTAGTTAAGGCTTAATTTTGCAAAGAGCTAAAAGTTTGTAAAAAAAAATCCAGACCAATTTAATTTTTTTTTGATTTGTGCCCATTATTATTAAAGTAGTCTAACTAAAAAGTTTAAAATTAAGTACATATTGTGAAACAATTGAATAAATTAATTTTTTTTTAATTTTTGACATATAGCACTTCCATAATTATGGGAAACATTTATGTACACAGCAAATTATAACGACATACATATTTCGTTGGGATTAAGTGAATGAAATTTTATTAACAATAAAGTCCTAGAGCTGTGCTTAAGAAAAGACTTAAATATTCAGACCAATTAAATTTTTTTTTTTTTTGCTTTGTGCCCATTATTAAGGAAATGGTCTAACTAATTTTTCTTTAACATTTATGTAGTTCAAAATTAAGCATTAAATTAATTTTTTTTAAATTTTTGACTTATAGCACTTTCATAATTATGGGGCACATTTATGTACCCAATTTTCAGTGACAACGACATAACTAAATTAGAGGTGGAAAACTATCGATAGTGTCACTATCGAAAGTTTTGCGATAGTTTAAAAAACTTTATCGATATATCGATTCAAGACTATCGAAAGTTAGAAAAACTATCGATATATCGACGATACTATCGTGATAGTATCGAAGTTGTATAGTTCTCGTATAATGAACATATTTATTTCCAATAAAAAATTTAAAAAATAAATATTTTTAAAGAAAACAAAACAAAATAAAATAGAATTTTATTTGGCTTTTCTCCGAGAAAGTCCACTTTTTTGTCGCGTGCGACAGCAAGCAATTAACCTTGTATTTCTGAACAACGTGAATGGATTTTTCTTAAAAGTTTACCTAACGTAGACGTGCTGACGGCCTACACAAATATATAAAGAAGTAAAAAAAAGTTTCGTTTTCTTTGAAAAAAAAACAAGCATATTTGCTTGATGTCGCACGCTACAAAAAGTTGGCATTCCTGTGGAAATGTCCGAATAACAAAATTAAAATAATTGTATGGAAAATAAGTGAGATCATCTATCATCCACTTATTTTTGTTTATGAAAAACAACATATCGAGCCTTATTTTCGATTTTATCGTAAGCGACATGTTATTGAAAATAGAGTTTTTTTATTGAAATTAAAATTGTATGGGCCCATCCATAGTTTAGAATTATCAAAATGCCAAAACTCTTAATAACTTTTAAGATAAAGGTTGTACAATTTTATCGTAAGCGACAATTTACGTACAAAAACATAATTGAATATTTAAAAAAACGTTCTCCTGAAAAATTTCATTTTTGTCGCTTACGATAAAATCGCAAATGAGGCTCGATATGTATTTACATTTGTTTGCCTTTAGTGGTGTACCATTTACTATCGATAATGACTTAAAAATATCGATTGTTTTCAAGTATTAATCGATTGCTGAATTAAAACAACAAAAATTAACTATCGATAGTGCCATCGATACTTTTCCACCCCTAACAGACATATTTCGTTGGACTAAGTGAATGAAACATTAAATCTGTAAAAAAGTGCAAATATATATGTATAAAAAAAATATAAAACCACTTATCTCACTTAAGTAAGTTGAGATAAGTAAAACATTAAAACTAAAAAAAAAACAAAAATGATTGTACTTTTGTTTTCAATATAAATTCGATAACAAAAATTTTTTTTAACATACATATCCATTACCTTAATATAGAAAGGCCCTAACTCATTATTTTTTAACTCGAGTTTTTTGTATATTTCGATAGAAGAACATCTAATGTATCGAAAAATGCAAAAATCTGGAATTAAAAAAAAATAACGAGTTAGGGCCTTTCTATATTAAGGTAACTATGTATACATTCGTCATGATTTGAATCAATACAGAAGATACCTTCACTAGTATTCATAAATGATTGTTAAGGTTAGAAAATTCTCTAAGCCGGCTTTCTCACATACAATTTTTATTTTAAGCCTATAATAACTTTTAACAATCCTTTAGAAATACCGGTGCTTTTATGTTTTCTAAAAGAAAAAATCTAAATCGGAAAATATTTAGTCTCATATTAACACCAAGCAAGGTAGAGCAATTTGACATAAATACCTCGAAATCGAAAATATTGACTTAAGCGGTTTTTCATGAAAGTCGTATATTAGTAGTACTAAGTATTTTCCGAAAGATTTTCTCACAAAATCAATGGTTTGAAACTTTACTAAAAAACTGTAAGTATGACTTATGCGGTTATGCAGCAAAACCGCAAATTTTCGTAAAATTTAAAAATCAATTAAACAAAGAATAAAAAAATATAAATGTACATACATACATATGTGCACTATATACTCCACCCTGGCAATAAATTCTTGCCATTTAGTGGCATGTGTGTATTTACGAAAAATTATGTTCTCCCCACACATTAAATTATTTTGAAAGCATTAAAACTTGGCTGATTCCAAAAAGGCCTGTAATGAAAAAAAAAAAAAAAAACAAATAAACAAAAATAGTGCTTGAAACTAAAAATAAAAATTTTGTGTACCACATGATGTGGAGTTTTTCGCCTCAACGATTTGTTTGCTTATTTGCCACTCTAACAACCCAACAAACACAAAAACAATTGTTGGAAAGATAATTTTTATATTCCACACCCCCCCCCTCCCTCTCAATCACTTAACTCACTTTTTTTATCTAGCTCTAGAATAAACCATAAAATTTTTCAAGTTCATAAAAAAATGTTGCCGGGGTTGCGTAACTCTGCTGCACATGGTGTGTGTAAATTGTTTTTTTTTAACAAAACTACAAAATTACTGTGATAATTTCTTTAAAGCAATCATTTACTAGTTTGTATTGCGACAGTTTTTCTTTTTTATTGGATTTTAAATTGAAGACAAAAAATAAAAAATAAGAAAAACAAAACAGACACAACATTTACACCAGAATAACTAGTCTTTACAAAATTTTTTTTTATGGAAATGTTAAAAGAAATACAAATTTTAAGTGAAAAAAGAAATAAAGTTTAAGACTAATTTGTGTGAGGAAATATTTTGGCAGCAAGTGATTAATGAGTTTTTTTTTTTTGTTTATTTACGGAAAGGAAAATTATATGAAAATGAAGGAAGTCCTTAATTTATAGAACAAAAAAAAAATTATCATCAACACTTGCAAAGTAATGGCATATTACTTGAGTTGAGGGCTTAGGCCTCAATAATGTTTTATTTAAGTAAATCTAAATTATCTTTTATCGGTTTAATAGTTTTGCTTTATTGCTCATTTATTGCACTAAAATGTTAATTCTTGCTGAACTTGTTAAAAAAAAACCTGGCAACACTGTTAAGTTAGGTTAGGTTAGGTTGAAAAGAGGGGCAATCAATGTTGACCCGATCCATTGCAGATTACCCTTATGTAAGCTCCTTTAGCCTGACATAGGCTCTTAAAAATAAATACCTATAAGGGAGGAGTTCCCAATAAAGAAACCAAAAACCTGTTAAACTTGGTTTTTATCGATATCTTTAAAATTTTTTTTTAAATGAAAAAATTGTCCTTCAACTTCCATGCAGTCGTTTTTCATTTATAAATTTTTTTTCAAATTTTTTTGAGCAGTTTTTATTAGGACTTTTGTCATCAGAACGAATTTTATAATTTTTTTTTAATTACATATCGTCACCTATAATCCAAAAGGCCGTAAAAACCAAAAAATTCAAAATAACACATGTTCAAAAATACCGATTTTATTCATTATTCAATTTGCTCCTAACAAATGAATAGTTTATAAGGTTTTTTGATTTTCCTGTAAAAAATTATAAAATGTACTTACGGCCTTTTGGATTTTAGGTGACGATATGCTGCATTCATATTTTAATATTTAAAAAAAATATTATTTAGCCGTAAAATATAAAATTGTATTTAACAACGAATTTTATAATTTTTTTTTAATTACATATCGTCACCTATAATACAAAAGGCCATAACAACCAAAAAATTAAAAATAACACATGTTCAAAAACACCGATTTTATTCATTATTCAATTTGCTCCTAACAAATGAATAGTATTAAATTTATAAGGTTTTTTGATTTTCCTGTAAAAAATTATAAAATGTACTTACGGCCTTTTGGATTTTAGGTGACGATATGTTGTATTCATATTTTAATATTTACATAAACAAATTCTTATTTAGCTGTAAAATATAAAATTGTATTTAAAAAATTTTATCTTACTACCGTGTTTAAATAAAATTTAAAACTCAGTTAAAAACATACCAAACATACATATCGTTACCTTAATATAGAAAGGCCCTAACGCATTAATTTTTTTTTAATCAAAATTTTCTAATTTTTCGATACATTAGATGCTCTAGCGAAATATACAAAAAATCTCGATTTCAAAAAAGTAATGAGGATTTAGGGCCTTTCTATATTAGGGTAACGATATTTACAAACATACATACATATTTATTTTCTTTTTTTATTATTAGAAATATGTATGTACGAAGCAAAAATAGAAGTAGTGTCGCCAAAAGAACATGACGAATGACCAGCACAAGAAACTGGAGCAAATTCAACAAACCACAAAAGATGATAATAATAATAAAAAAAAGACAGTGTGGAAAAAGAAAATTACGCTTAGAAATGATTTGGCACGTTTGACAGTTATTGCGGTGGTGCTTATTCTTTCCAAAAGAACTGTAGGAAGATCTCAGGTGTGTGTTAAGACTTGGATTAAGCCAAATCTGTTGTATTTTAATAAATGAGTTTTTTCGTATTGAATCATTTTTTTTTTAACGAATTTCTTTTAAATAAATTTATTTCAGAGCTAAAACCCAGCAAAAAATTTGACATTACATACTATCAGAACTACTCTTCCGATTGCAAAATTTAAATTTCAATCATATTACATAAAATTAAAAAAGAGATATCGGTTGATCTTGCAGGTCATCCCTGAAACTTCTCGCTAAGCTACAGTTTTGGCAAAATTTGCGACATCCGCTGCACTTTTTAAGTCTATGAAAATCAGTGAATATCGAAAATCGATTTGACGAAGACTTTTGAATTTATTAGAAAAAAAAAACAAAACAATTTCTTCGAAATTCTTTCGAACGAATAACGATTTTAGACTACACCAATTAACACTGAAACTTAAAAAATCAAAATTAAAGGGTATTCTATCAGTTAATGTAATTTTCACAAAATTAAGAAAATCGCCTAAGCAAAAAAAAATCGCCAAAACGAAAAAATCACCAAAAACCCAAAAAACGCCATAACGTAAAAACTAAAAAAATTTCTATAACTAAAATAAATCGTTGGAAACCGAAAAAAATCGCAAAAATTAAAAAATCGCCAAAACCAAAAAACGCCAATATTAAAAAAAACACCAAAACTGAGATAAATCCCAAAAAACGAAAAATCGCAAAACCGAAAAAATCGCCAAATAGCTAAAACTAAAAAAAAGTTTCAAACCGAAAAAATTGCCAAAACGAAAAAATCGCCAAAACCAAAAAACGCCAAAATTAAAAAAACACCAAAACTAAAAAACGCCAAGAACCGAAATAAATCCCAAAAACGAAAAACCGCCATAACAAAAAAAAAAATCCCAAAAAAACATAAAAAAAGTACTTGAAATTTTTTAAAAATTGTCTACATCAGGTCAAAGTTCGTATAGTATTACATACGAGTCCTTAATTATGAAAGTGGTATAAGTCATATTAATTTTTGCTTCGAAATATTAAATAAATCTTAAAAAAAAACTTAAAATAAATATTTAATGAATATTAAATAATTTTATATTAATCGAGACTAGTAACAACACTAAATTAAAATGTTGCATAAAATAAAAATTAATTTTGACTTGTTCAAATCAAAATCTAATAAATATTTCCACCAAAGAAATATATGACTTAGGTCACTTTCATAATTGAGGGGAAAAATTTCGAAATCCACCGAACCGAATCAATTCACTATCTCTGGCGACATCTAATTTTGCCGCGGCAAAAACATACATTCATAAGGACATCATTGTGAATAAAGTCCGAATCGACTCTCAGGACCTCAAAAAATCAGCAAATTCCTATAGCGGAAAGTAAAAAGGAAGCAAAAGTTGTTTGATGGGAAGATTGATTCTTTTTACCCAACTGCGCGACGCAAAGAAGGGTATTGTGTTTATCAGGCTACACCGAACGAATTTTGCTTCATAAATCCAACGAAACAATTTCATTCGATTTTTTTCACAAATCTAATGATAATTTCACAAATCCAATGAAAATTTTACGGGTATTGTGAAAGAATTTCTTTGGAATTGCTTCGTTGGTATTCTAGTTTCGTAACAATATATCAATGGATTTATGACAACAATATTTTCTAGTTATTAAGAAACCCCTTTATATTTAAGTTATTTCATTGTTTTAATGAAATTATTTCGTTGTTTCGATGAAGTTATTTCATTGCATTAATGACACTGTTAAATAAATTTGACGAAGTTTTCATTAAAATAATTTTGACGAAACTGATTTCATTAATCTAACGAAGCGTGACGTTGGTTGAATTTTAATGAATTTTTTCATTGGATTAATGTCGAAATTCATAGAATTTATAAAGAAAATTCTTTCAGTGTACGAGTATGTATCTATGTGTGTTCCTTTGCGGTAAGTGGACCGATTTTGATCATTCAATCGATTTGTCTTAATCCTGGGACACTAAAGGACATGACAGCAGTCAAAACTCAATATGGCGGCGAACAGATGCCATTTTATAAATACGAAAAAAATAAAATGTCGGCGAACTATATCAAAATGGGTATCATGCGACAGGTATTTTCATTTCGAATGACCAGTTAGGATATTTAACGGTTCAAAGTTGGTCACAGTCGGGTTTTAGATTTGTTTAATTACTACTTGCTATACTTATGATTCGATTAGACTAAAGCTGGTATCGCTCTGTAATTAAATATGTACATACATATACTTAACAAAATAAAGAAGTTTGTCTTAAGTAGAACAAAATTAACAGACATATGCATAATTAGTAAAGGACAAACGACAATGGCAAGACTGTGGTAAACTTAGAGGTGGTAAAATTTAGCTTTAACTAAAAAAAAAGCTTTCAGCAAATTGTAATACATACGAGAAATCATAATAATTCACATATTCCTTTTGCACGGAAAAATATGTTTATAAGCCTGCAAGCAAGTTGCCTCAACTGAAACCACACATAGTGGACCAAAACACACAAGAACGCTGATGATGAAGGTGTGGAGGCCTTCGAAAACACATGTTGTTCCGTTTTGCTAGTGTTTGTCAGAAGATTTACAATTAACTTTAGTATTATTTGTTCCTTGTTAAAATCATTAAGTTGCTAATTCATTAGGAAAGAGCTTCTACCAAAAATGTTGAATTCCCAACTCGATTATCTATTTTGATATATTTTGCTGGGTAAAAAGAAACAGAAAATAATTGTGGTTACATGCTGCAGTAAATTTTTACACTTGTGTAAATACGAGTATCTATAAACAACTGGATCTTGCATCGAAATGAGTAAGTAACTCACTAATTCATAAGTCATTAATAAATCTTAATGTATTTGTAATTTAAATTTAAAGCAATTGTCATTCATGATTTTCAAAATTGTTGTTATACTAGTAATTTACCTAAGAAAAAATAATATTTTTTTTTGTATGACCTTCTGCACAGCAAACTTCCTGTTCATCTTGTAGCGGTTTTTTTAGGTGGTTTATGAAAGTTTTTTTTTTTGTTTTGTTTTTATCTCTAATTTCAAGACTCATTTTAAACCAACATTATTTTCAATAAAAAAAAATACAACCACAATCATAAACTATTACCAATTTAGTTATTTATTTTTTTTTTTTTGCTTTTTCTATTTTTTTTTTGCCAACCAACAATTGCTGTGGCTGCAATTCTGTGTGTGAGTTAGTGTTATGGATTCGAAATGGCTTGGACGACGATATCGCCGAATGGTACTGTAACCACCAACAGCAAATAATTTGTTTTTATTGTTATTGCCAACCACTTACTCGTACTTCAACAAACAAACGAGCGTTTGTTTAGATTTTGTTTTACTCTAGGCCGGGCTTAATTCATTTCAGTAAAGCTTTGGAAAATATTAAAAAAAAATCGTATAATTAAAGGGGAATTGTTGATCATGAAAAGTGATGTCAGACAGTCGCACCCAGAGCGAGTAAAAATAATGGTTTTGGAGTCCAGAGCAGATATTTTTTTAACATAACAAAAATTTTAAATTTTAAACTTTTTTTTTTTTGCTAAAAAACTTCGCAGCATAAGCAATACACGGAAAATGGATGGTCAGGGAAGATTTTGTTAAATTTAGTAGGGTTACAAAAACTCCCTTGGTTTTAGATATATGATGCTATGCGGTTTTGATTTTTAGATCTCGCTCATTTAATCGTTTAGCTGAGATTTACACCATAAATCGCTGGAGGGGAAGTCGAGGGGAGTGCCATTATGCATTCAATAACTGAATTTACTTGAACTTTAGCCCTCGTGTCCGTATAGTTTGAGTGAGTTCCAGCCATTTATAGAAATTTAACAAAATGATATGAAAAAAGTTTTGCACAGTGGCATCACCAGGTTATGCTTCTTCTTAAATGCGAATGATCTGGCAATAACAGATGCTTTACACAGAAATTCATCTCATAAGTCCTAATTTACATTATTCAAGTCTTATTGCTAAGATGATTAGTTTGTGGGACAGAGAAACGAGGGTAACAGAAACGTTTCTTTTCCCCTCGTCTCTCTGTCCCACAAACTAATCAGCTTAGCAATAAGACTTGCATAGTGTAAATTACGACTAAGTTAGTGTAAACAATTTCAATTATCAATTTCGCAGTTTCTGTAAATTCTCCTTGAAATGTCAAATAACAAAATTTTAAAAACGTACAGAGGGGGAAAACACCAAAATTGATCCCATTCATTCTAAAAAAATTAACTAAGCACGTTTGTTCTACAATTTACGAGGGGTGGTATTAATATTTTTAAAGCACAATGTCCTCATCTGGACAGCCCATAGTTCATATTTTAATAAAACATCTCTCTCACTTTGATTTCTTCGCTCCGTGTTCTTGTTGTGAGAACACTTGTTTTACCCCTTTTAGACACGGAAAGTTTACTTTGCAAAGTCTTCTTAATTCAGCTGGGAAAAAGACGGAAAGAGATAGTATTCCTCTCACTGTCTTTCATACAGCTGAATTAAGACTTTGCAATGTAAACTTTGCGTGTCTAAAAAGGGGTATTTCTTTATTTGACAAATTTCGTTCTCGAATCGAGAACGTGTGGTAATTTTTAACTTTTCGTTCTGAAATTGACAATGTTTCGTTCTTTAATGGAGAACGTATGGTATTTTTTTTAATAACATATTAACTTCTTGATCTGACGACGTTTTGTTTTAGATTTGAGAAATACAGATGCTGAAAAATTAAGAACACAATAAGAATGATAATACATTTAGCCTTTGTGCCGCCTATCTGGGGGTTTACTCTGCAAATGCTGTCTAAATGTAATGTTTGTAACACACAAATTCGAAAGCATTTTCTCTCGTTTAGAAATACAGAGTACCCCACCTGGATTTCTTGTTTTATTCTAATATAAACTATTTTTTTTTGTTACATTAAGCAATTTGGATTAGTTACTTAATTTATGGTGTAAATTGTTGTGGCGAAAGAACAAACTTTTTAGTTAAAACAACCAGATTAAATTGTTATATACATATATTACCATATATGCATGATAATCCATGTAAGTTGATGTTGCATTATAAATTATAATTTTATTTCTTAATTTTTAATGTGAATGTCAATTAACTTTACTATTTTCTTGATTAATTTAACACATTGTACACTTTACTATTTACTTGGTTATTTTAACCAATATGCCAAAGTAATAATAAAGGTGAATGTAATAAATTTCAGTTGTTAATTTTACTTTAAATCAGTCATATGCACAATGTGCAAACTTTTATAAAGAGCTTTTTGTGCTTTCACACCGATGAGAGTACAACATCCACAACAACAACACAGCAGACACCAATGCTTCCCCTTACTTTGCAAAGAACCAAGAACAAATTTAAGAGCTTTCAAAGCTGTCTACCTCAAATGCAAATATCAGTGTATTTGTGTTTGGACGTAGGTGCTTTAAATAAATTTGATTTTAGTGATTTATGCCCGTAATTTCTACAAAACTAGTTTTCCTTATGAAATTTAACTAACACGATAGATATACATATGTACACTAGTAGATATCTACGGGTAACAAGGCCAAACTGTTCGCCTGAATAATATAAAAAAAAATGTTCTTTTCTTTTTGTTCTTTTTTAGGCTAAAGTTAAGATTTTGAGGAAGCCAAATTACATGTGATAGTTTTCAAGAAACAAATAGTACCAAACATAATTGTAAAACTTCTGACAAACACTAGCAGAACGGAACAACATGCTATTTTCGAAGGCCACCACCACACCATCAGCAGCGTTCTTGTTTTTTGCTCCACTGTGTGTGGATTTTGAGAAAGCCAAATTACATGTGATAGTTTTTTAAGCAACAAATATCACCGAAAATAATTATAAATCTTCTGACAAACACTAATAAAACGGAACAACAAGCTATTTTCGAAGGCCCTTTCGCCACACCTTGATCATCAGAGTTCTTGATATTTGCTCCACTGTGTGGTGCCTTGCAAGCAGCCTTATATACATATTTTTCAGTGCAAATGGAATATGTGAACTATTTTGATTTAACGTATTACAATTTGATGAAAGCTTTTTTGTAATGAAAGCTCACATTTACCATCTGTGGTTTACAACATTCTTGCCATTGTTTTTCATTCTTTACTAATTATGTACATGCCTGTTAATTTGCTTAATTAATTTTGCTCACGTGGTAAATGATTTTGCTATTCATATAATAAAATTTCTTATTTTCTTAATTAACCTAATAAATACATTTAGGGCCAATTCAACGATGTCAACAATATGCGACTAGTGGCACACTTACATTCTAAACGAACACGAATTTTAATATTTTGTTGTTGTTGCAAATGTAAGTGTCCTGCAAGACGAACGTTGTCGACATCTTGGCATTGGCCCTTATACACACAAATAAAAAAAAAAACTAAAGCATGTTAATCTAACCACTTTGAGTTGTTAAGTTACTGTAAATAACATATATTATAATTTTTTTTTAACAAATACAATCCACGAAGCGATTAGCTTGTCTGCGGAAAACACCCAGGATATAGGGTGGGAATCGAACTTACGACCACTCAACCACAGGGCTACACTGTGGTAACGACAATTCGATTGAACAAGTTATCTTTGTTGGCTAATCTACTTAATTTTAGTTCTTACTACTAAAACAACCAACTTATATTGTTAATATACTGTCTTGTTAGTTAAAGTTTCTCTATCTCCTTTATATATTCACTTTATGATGTTCAAACTTGAATTCTTGTTGGCGATTGCTTATGAGAGAAATTAGCCAGCCTGTGTTCAGATTTGGGAAGTGAATGATGGAATATTCGCCCTTAAGCCTGGTACTCTGTTCAGAATTTCGTGCGAAATGCTGTCAAACTACATGTAAAAGGAAATAAATTCGCAAGAGTAGTACTCTGTTCTTGGTGTGAAAAACACGGAAAATCATGTCTTTCCATGCAAAATTAATCTGGCATCATTTTAGTTTAGCTGGGAAACAACACGAGCAGTGCTTTTTTCGCACGGAATTTTAGCAATGTTGCATACTTTCAAGCAATAAAAGCGAGAAATTTATTTAAAAAAAACCGCGAGTTGGGCTACATTTAGTACATGTCAAATTTTTCACGCGAAATAACCAATGGCACTGAAAATTTTTCACAACTTCGAACAGAGTACCAGGCTTTATCGGGAATAAAAGGCGAAAATTTTGTTCACGTGAAATATTTCCCGTGAACAAAAAAAAAAATGGCGAACAAGGTTAGAAAATAGTATACTGACACAACAACAACGCAAACATTGGCGATCGCAATTTTAGGGAAAGGGAACACTTTTCACGTGAACTTTTATTCACGATAAGGGTGATTAAACGGTGGTGAAAAATTTTAATTCAACCAGTTTTGTTAGGAACACAACTGGTGCGAACGACGAATTTGGTTTAATGGGTAAATTCATCGTGTGAAGCGCAACAACGATAAAACAAAAACAGCAGCTCCTCTAATGGATAAAGTTGATTACCAGGGAACGAAGCCTATACTGATTTGTCGGCAGCGGCGTCTGATCAAAAATATCTCCGGCGGCGCTGAAGAAACTGTCGGCTGATGTCAAAAAAATCTCTTAGCTACCATTACTGTCAGAGTAGGGCACATAATTTTCATTTGATTTAAAAGCGGCTAAGTCGAAGCCGAAATTAGCCACAAGCACCGGCGGCGACTACTACTCGTCAAAAATTGCAGGCGGCGGCTATTAGTCGGCACACAGCCAATCGACTTCGTGCTCTGTTGGTTACTGTTTGTGCAAAGAGAGAGAAAATTGTTTGTTCGTCATACGTCCGGCGTAAAAATAGAAGTAAAGCTATCACCTCGCTGCGTCATGCACGGCGAATTTAGTTTGTTTAGTATTGTTTCTGATGACGAAAGTTCGCAACGAAAAATTCGTCGTTCGTCGCAGTTGTGTTCCTAGTATGAACTTTGTATGACTGTATAATTAACATAAGACGCTCCTAAAAGTATGCTGCCATAAAATTTTTATTGATTGATTTAATTTTTAACCAACAAAATTGGTTAATATTACCCATAATTTTTTTACATGTAACTTAACCGCAGAACTTTGTACTATAACAAGCTTTTGGATTAAATTTTATTTAATTGCTTAATCAATGACATTTATTGCTGCAATTATAATTGTCGAAACTGAATAGATTTGCCCGTAACTTCTTTCGCTGTCATAGCCTCTTCTTAACTGCGTTTCAGTCTTAACCGTCCTTGAAAAGTACGGGCTGTTGCAACGAAGTTCATTTACATCTTCTTTTTTTTCAAAACAGTTGTGCAAAATTTCAACAAAAGTGTCGTTATTTGATCAACAACAAACCTGCGGAAGTAAGGGCCCTTTATAATATACATAAATAAATATTTATGAATCATTTGCTTTTATTTTAATTTTTCTTATTCAAAGGTTTATTTATTTATTTGATATAATGATGATCCACTGCAATATTTTTAATTAACGCCTCAAAAAACTAAATTTGTCTATCGCGTTCGAAACATGAATGATAACAATGAAAATTGAGGTAAATATTTCGACAGAATATGTGTAACACATCATGTTGGAATATATTAATATTTTCTGCGATAAAAAATAATTAAGTTAAAACACAAAATAGCTGAGGTACATATTTTTTTAAAAATCAACTGTTATCTGCCTAAAACGTTCAGTTTCTCAAAAACTCTTAACGTTTGCACACAACATTATTATGCTTAATAAGGCATGTCAGTTCCTTCTAATTATTGCCAGTCTGATTGTCATGACTTATGCAGATACTTTTGCAGAATGTGAAGGAAAAGATCAAATGTATGCAGAATTGCAAGAAGACTGTTCTTTTTATATATTTTGCCATGGAGATGAGTCGTTTAGTGATGCGTGCCCCGAAGAAAGTCCTTACTTTTCGCTGGAAGAACAAACTTGCGAAACGGATAAAAGTGTTTGCAAAGATAGACCAATTCTCAATGAAGATTCGAATGTTGCAGCGGAAGAAGAGTTAGATATTTCAACTGAATCGCCTTTTAGTGAAACATCATCTACTGTTACCATAACTGTGCCAACTGTTACCTCTATCACTACTACAAGTGTTCAAGCCAACACCACAACTTCGGCAATATTTCCAACCATGCCCACTGGTTTTCCAGCACCCATTGTGCCTTCCGTTTGCCCCGTCATTGACAATCCTAATAAAGCCATCTTTCTGCCTCATGCCAAATCGTGTTCAGAGTACTTTTTGTGTTTCCAGGGTGAACGCCTGCCCATGCGTTGCTCCAATTTGTTGCATTTCGATGTGCGTCAACAAAAATGTGATTATGCGGAAAATGTAAAATGTCATGTAAGTCATTTTTTTTTTCAAACAAAAATTTAAGCAGCCGAATTTTCAGTTTTCTTCTTCTCTTTTTTAGATGATGGATGTGGTCTCGCCTCGAGAACAATGCCTGTCCCATACTTTTGACTTTTATCCTCATCCCAACAACTGCAATTATTATTATCAGTGTATTTTGGGCTACCTAAAGGTTATGCAGTGTCCTTTAAATATGGGCTGGCATTATGAGAAGAGAGCTTGTGTGATGCGAGCACAGGCTAAATGTTATAATTCTTTTGCTAGAAAATTTTATTAATAAAATATTGAAAGGGAATAATTTTGTTTGAGAGGTAAAAAAAAACAAGAATTAATGAATAAAATATGTACAACAAGGAAATTTGTGATATAGGCAAAAAGGACCCATTGTGCAATATTAACGCTTTTAATACGTCTGCTTATATTTTAGTGTTTCTTTTTTCTTTTTTGTTGAAAATTGCGATTGTGGATGGAGCTGTCAATTTATTTTGATTTATATATCGTGTTTTGTTCTGTCATAAATGTCAAGGTGGGCGTTAAAAAAATTCTACTCATGTTCAAAAAAATCTGCACCAGAATAAATAAATAAAATAATAACAAAAAATAAACAAACCGCATCATAAAAATAGTGAAAGAATAGTTCACGAAAAGCACCATTAAATTGTTTTACAACAAATGATTTTTTGCGCACGTCAAATGTGTTTAATTTTTGTGGATCAAGGCGAATTCATAACAGGTGATCTCAATTCAGCAGCCGCTGGATCAGCTGTTAAATTCTCTGGTGTTAAATCAAAGCAAAACGTTCGGAAATTTTCTGAGAGCAGAAAATTTTAAACTAACAAATATACATACAAGGCGAATATGCAGATCTGCAAATCGAGGCCACCTGGGGCCTGTTTCTCAAAACTTACAAGTAAAATATGTTTTTATGAAAATATTTTATTTTCATATAAAAAATTTATTTTTACAACTATTTTACTTGTATTACAACACTTAAGTAAGTTTTGCGAAACAGGCCCCAGGTGGTCTTGATTCGCCTATTGTTTTCGCTACGATGTACATCTGTCCGTCACAGGCTGTTTTCTCTAGAAATTTTTTTCAGAAATTTTCGTAAGAGCTACGAGCCTGAAATTTTCACAGAATATGTAAAACTTTCTCCGCTACAACAAATACATGACAATTAAAAATTAAAGGGTGTGCTAAAACGAGCAAGGAAACATGTTGAAATCCTAATATAATATACAGACATTTATTTATATGTATATAGACACTTGCAATTTTCGAAGTTGAAGTGTATTTTTATGCAGACTACACCAACCGACACTGAAATTTAAAAAATTAGAATTAAAGGGTATTCTATCAGTTAATGTAATTTTGACAACTTGCTGTATCTTGGAAACCGTAAGAGGCAAACTCTTAAAATTTTCACAAAACGCTAAAACTGAAAAAAAAAATTCCAAAACTATAAAAATGTCGAAACACAAAATCGCCAAAATGAAAAAATCGTGAAAAAAAGAAAAGAGCATCAGAACTAAAAAAAGTATCACTAAAATTAAACTAAATCGCCAAAAAACAAAAAAATCGACAAAAACTAAAAAAAAACGCCAAAAACTAAAAATAAACGCCATAACTAAAAAATCGCCAAAACGAATCAAAAAGCGCCAAAACTAAAAAAATATCGGTAAAATTAAAATAAATTGCCAAAATTAAATTAAATCGCCAAAACGAAAAATAGCCAAAATCCAAAAAAAAAAAATCGCCAAAACGAAAACAAAAACGTCAGAGCTAAGAAAATCGCCAAAACGAAAAAAAAACGTCAGAACTACAAAAATCGAACGATTTCTGGTGACATCGTGGGACAGTCCGTTATAGTATATCGCAATAATGGCAATCGGAAGTTCTCCTATTAACAGCTTTAGTTGAGGGTGGCGTTGGCTAAAGTAGTTATTAGCACGTTGACTACAAAATTGAAGCTTCTGGGTTCGAGTCCGGTCTCCGACAGTCATTAAATAATAACACTATGCATTTTTCATGAGCATTAGTGACCCTATGTATCAGTTGTTGTAGAAAAGTTCAAGTGATGAAGGCATAGAAACACTGGTTACTGAACTACACCGGCTTCGGCAGATACTAATACTACTGCAGCACCAGAGCAGAGCGCCCTCCTTCGACGGTATTATGTAGCAGAATAATCGGCAAAGTAAAATAACCAATAAAATGTTTACTAAAAGAGTTTCGAAAATTTAGTACACCTAATTTCCACTAAAACAAACTACTAAAATAGTTTCGAAAATTTAGTCCGCCTCATTCACACCAGAGGCGCTGCAACGCTGCATTATTAAAAACGAGCAAAAAGCAGTTGTAAGAGAATGAAGCTTTCCTCCATCTCTTCCTTCACCACCTGTCTTCACTACCACTATCTCTTTCCCAAAGAAGGTAACAAACAGCTAGTAATAGTAGTAGGCATTCATTGCCTGAGTGCTACTTCTCTTTAAAAAAGAAATATATATATTTACATATGCATAAATAATTAAAAGTTTAATTAATTAAGTCCATTAAAAACTTTTGCTTAAAAACTTAATTGATTAAAAGTTTAATTAAAAATGTAATTGAATTAATTGATTATTACTTTTTTTTTAATTAAAGAAGCAAGTTTTTTGAAAAATTTCCCAGTTTCGCGTTACAAAGACACCCGCTGGGATATATTTTCATAACTGTGTATCAACTGCCGCTTAACAACGAAATCGAGATCATGGCGTTTGCACTTTCGAGCAGAATTTTAAAAACATTATGACAAAAATATCTCTTAGATACATAAGTATGTTTGTATCGATGTGTTAGAATGAAATCAATATTTGCTTAGAATCTTTTAGGCCAAAAATTAAACAAACAAAAAACACACTTAGTTGTACAAATATAGCACAGCTAAATATGTAAAATGCTAATAAGACAAAATGGAGTTTTATCTTATAAATTGATAGTACATACTAAATATTTTGAATATTAGAGATAAAACGAAAATTACTTCAACAATGCACGATGGCATAATGAGCATTTGAACTAAGACAAACATTTACTAAAAGGCAGTTGTTAAAATGTGCCGAACGACTTAAGAACAAAATTATTTTATCCAACAAAAAGCCGATATTATAATAAAAAAGAAATGGATAAGTTGAGAACCAAAATTTTTAAAGGTAAACTATTGCACAGACAACTTAAAACATTGTATAATTTTGTTATAATAATTAATTTCTTTATTTCAGCATTTCTAATGTTATTATTGTTGTTGTATGCTCCTAGCGAAGCTTTCAACAAATATCCCTTTAAGGCCCGTCAAAATGGCATATGTGCTAATCACGCCATGGGAGAATTTGTGGCAAATCCCCAGGACTGCCATTTATTTTATTGGTGTGGGGAAAATGGCCAAGCTATTACCGCCTCTTGTCCGCCAAATATGCTCTTCAATGCGGAAAGTAAACTCTGCGATACAAGAGCAAATGCCAAGTGCGTAACCCAAGTAATTCAAGCTGCTCCAGCGAACCCCATTCAGCCGTCATCAGTTTTAACTGTACAACAATATTGTCTCAAGGCTTACGACCAACAACCCAACTCGGATTCTTTAATTTTTTTGGCCCATCCGCGCAAATGCAATCTATATTATATGTGCTATTATGGCCAGGCTTTGTTGCAGGAATGCAGCACTGATTTGCAATGGAATGCTCGTATTGGAAAATGTGATTTTCCCGCAAATGCTAAATGTCAAGTAGAAGGCAGCCCGATTGTACTTCCTTTGACGCCAACAACAGAATTATCGCCTACTGGCGTTAATGCCATCGTATGTCCCGCTTATGGCCAACATATATTTCCTCATATGCAGCGTTGCAATATGTTTATTTATTGCGTGAAGGGGCATGTCATTCTCCAGCAGTGTCCATTTTATAATCATTTCGATATTGAGAGCAGTCGCTGCATGTGGCGTAATAAGGCTCTTTGTATCAAGGATTTAAAGTTGGAGTTTCGTAAGAATTCATTTTAGTTTTACAATCATACAAATAAATGGCTTTTTTTAAAGATTAATTGTTGCAAAGATTTAACTTTATGTCAAGATAGTAAATCACGCTTATCGGAAATAAGAGGCGAACATTTTGTTCGCGTGAAATATTTCCCATGAACAAAATTAGAAAATGGTACACTCGCACAACAATGCAAAAGTTGGCGATTAGAATTTTAGGGATAGGGAACAAATTTCACGTGAACTTTTATTCCCTATAGGCGTGATTATATTTATGAGAGTTAATTGTCATTCTGGGGGGTCTACTCTGTATTTCGCAAAGAAAGAAAATGCTTTCGAATGTGTATGTTAATAGCACGTTAATGTTGTGGTGGCTATGGTTCGTAGGACCATTAACTTACAAACGTTTCGATTTTGCTGTTCAGTTATATTTGTTGGAACCAAAGTATGCAACAATTATTATCATGAGGGAGTTTCCTCGAAATATTAGGAACATTTTGAGAGGAATAGTACTGTTTCTGGTTCGAGGGACCAATCAATGATTTAAGAGGCTTAAGACTGTTAGCCGGCCGCTCTAAGATTATTAGCAATTGGAAAATCGCAAACAGAACATAGAACCATATACCAAAAAATAATACACATCGATCTTACGCCGTGGGTAACGTTATCACTATTATGTGTGATAAAATCCCGATTAGATAGATATCCAAACTGCATCAACATAACATCAGAAAGTAAATAACAAAAATTTAAATTTTTAAGAACCCCCGACATACACCCAAACGAAAAATTTTCTTCAATTATAGGTGTGAAGATATTAGATCAAGTCACCTTTCAAAGGAAAAAAAACCAAATTAAAATCGGTCTAGCCGTTTGGGAGCTACAGCGGGAAAGACACACAGATTCAACAGAATGTATCTTCTAAACGGCTGTGCCCATTTTCTTCAAACATATCTAAGAACGTTCTTAATCAAGTCACCTTACAAACAAAAAAACTAAATCAAAATCGGTCCAATAGTTTGGTCTGTACGTGGACTCGTACAGACACACAGACACACACTACAAACTTATCACACCCCTTTTTTGGTCGGGGGTTAATAAAAGAAAAGAAAATAATGTGCAAATCTTTTCCTGTGCTAAATCACAAAAATTGAGTTTCCCCTGTTCTGCAGATTGTGGAAAATACGCATCGGTGTAGGATGTGTTTAGCACTTTTATTAAAAAGTTTTCCCGCATGGTAGTTTTTAGTGCCTTGCGCAAAAAAAGGGGAAAAATTAGTAGATTCGGCGAATATTGTTTTTTTTAAAGATAATTGACACGAAGGCAATGATTGTTTACTACTGTACTAGGTGTTACCTGCTTTGGGAAAGGCACAGGTGTTGAAGGAAGAGATAGAGGAAAGTTTCATCATTATTTTACAACTCTGCTTTTTGCACGTTTTTGTTTAATAATGCAGTGTTGCAGCGCCTCTGGTGTCAATGAGGCGTAGTAAATTTTCGAAGCTGTGTTTAGTAGCCATTTTATTGGTTATTTTACAATACCGTCCAAGGAGGCCGCTCTGATGTTACAATAGGATTAGTATCTGCTGAAGCCAGTGGTGTAGTTCAGTGACCAGTGTCTTCTATGCCTTCATCACTTGAACTTTCCTACAACAACTGATACAAAAGGACAATAGTGCATATCAAAAAAAATTCCTGGTATTGTTATTTAATGACTATCGGAGACAGGGCTTGAACCCAGGACTTTCGGTTTTGTATTCAATGTGCTAACTACTTCAGCCAACGCTACCCTAATTTGGAAGAGTACTAATCCACATGAGATCCAAGAGCGTACCTCAGGAAAAAGTTATAGTTTTGCATGGATTTTGGGCTGTTGGCGTCATCGCTCCATATATCTTTGAGAACGACGTTAACTTGGCTATCACCGGCTAGCGATGATTACCATTTTGAGGGCATGGTCATCTCACGTGGAGGTGATGTGAACTGGCCACCGAAAACGTGCGATTTGACTCCTTTAGACTTTTGCTTGTGGGGTTTTCTTAAGTCCTAGGTGTATGCGTACAAGCCACAAATCACAGCGGTCCTCAAAGCCAACACAACTCATGCCATAGATCAAATTTAGCCGATTTATGCGCCAGAGAAGGCGAGGCAGACATTTCAATGATGCTATATTCCACACATAATGACATTAATAGGTCTTTCAAACGAATAAAAAATTTCGATCTGATATCTCACACACACTTTGTTTTATTTAATTACTAGCTTTTATCCGCGACTCCGCTCGTGTTTATGTGTTCAAAAAATACATAAAAACCGGTTTAAAACTGGTTAAACAATAAAATCCGAAACGAATATTACCCTCACCACCCCAAAAATGTGTTTTTCGGGGGGGGAAAATTTGTACCAAATATAAAAAAACGGTTCGGAACCGGATAAAAAAATTCTATATTTGACGCTGGTAATATAGCTTTCCATTGGCGAGGGAATTTTTAAAATCGGTTCAATAGTATGGGCGTGAAAGCGTAGTACACAAACAAACACACTTTCACATTTGTAATATTAGCAAGAAAGTACGGATAAAGATAGGAAGCGGGGAGGGGGTGAGGAACTTCAATCCCCTCTTCAGATAAGAACCAGAAGTAAACTTTCAAAATTCTGTATATATTTTTCATCTCTGCCAGAATCAGTCGTTAGAACCTTCTTTTTTCTGTTGTGGAGTCTAATACAAAAAAAAAGCAAGTTCGAAAAAATATGATGGGCTCGGCATGAAATAAACTGAAGGAGTTTCTGTATCATAAAAACATTCTTCTTATTTAAATTGTGAACTAGGCAAACGGTATGTTCTATCAGAGTGCATGTGTTTTTGATACCTGATGACTGCGCAATTCTACTGGCTACCCAGAATTTTTTCTTTCTAAAAAATATCAATAAAAAAATAATCCATATATTTTATACATTTATATGAAAGGAATATGTATCTGAATCATAGCTGTTAAGTAATGATTACTTATCGTAATGATTACTAATTTGATTACTTTTTTTAAAGGTGGAGTAATGATTAAATTACGATTATATTCAGTTTCGCACGATTACTAATTGATTACGATTACTAATAATCGAAAAGTAATCTGAATTCCTTAACATTACTAAAAATAATCAAAAGTAATCAAAAAATAATCCGATTACTTATAACGCTTACTTTTGATTCTTTTTGATTATTTATTATGAATCAAAAGTAATCTTTGAAAGTAGTCGGATTACTTTTTGATTACTTTTGATTCTTTTTGATTATTTTTAGTAATTTTAAGTAATTCAGATTACTTTTCGATTATTAGTAATCGTAATCAATTATTTATCAGCAATTCTTTTGAAGGCAATTATATAATCATTACAATTCTTTTTAAAATGTAATCTAATTGATTACTAATCGTAATCGAAATTTAACAGCTCTGATCTGAATATTAGTTCCATGAACTTAATTTATTATATTTTGAATTTATCGATATCTAATTCGGCCTGAGCGTATTATAACAATTAGCTCTTGACTTCATGGTGCAAATTCTTCTCAAATAATCCCATTCCATGTTAAAAGGACACTGCATAACCATTAAAAAGCCATATTCGCAAATATAATAATAATTACAATTACTGGGATGAGGATAAACATCCACAACATGGGGTAGACATTGTTCACGGACCATTAGGGAGTTGACCTTATTAACAGACAAAAACAAAATATAATCATTTTCCAGGAGCAAATCTCTTGTTGTCAATAAATTACCTGACATTTGGCATTTTCGGCTGTATTGCAAGTCTGTTGTGCCACATCGAAATGCAACATATTTGGACATTGCATTAGAGTGGCAACACCGTGATAGCATAAGTAATATTGTGAGCAAGTTTTCGCATGTGGCAAAAATAAAGGTCTGTCTGGGTTATCAACACCAGGACATTCTTGAATCACAGTGGGACGATTTGTGGTTGCCTGGATTTTGGCTGGTGGGCGAGTTGTAAAAGGAACAAATGTTATTTTAGCTTTTGCTGTTGTTGTTGTTGTGCTAGCGGGAGTAGTTGTTGGTATAAAAATTGTGGGAGTTTGTGCATTAGAAGTTGAGGTAGCTTTAGTAGCTATTGTGTGCTTAACGCCAGCCAACGTTGTTGAAATACTGGCAGCAATAGTTGGTGTAGGCAATGTCGTCGTAGTAATCGTGGTGGACTCTAAACTAAAAGGCCGTTCTCCACACACACTAAAGTCACTGTTGCAGGTTTCATCTTGAGGCGAGAAATAGGGATTATCACCATCACAATCCACTATACTCGAATCCTGGCCATCACAATAAATTGTCTGTGAGCAATTGCTGGAAACAGCAACAAAACTTCCAGCAAGTTTTCCTTCACAATCCGCATATTCCTCTGCAAAGCTTAGAGGACACAACAATGTGGTTGTGCAAAAGAAAGCGAAAGGTATACGAAACATTCCGCAATTTTGTTCCTCAGATATTGAAGTTAATAGTTCAACTGAAGGAATTTTATATAAACGTTATCAAGTAAATATATTATTTGGAAATATATTTATGTACGCTAGAATTAACTTGTTGTTCTTTTTATCGCGATTTAAAAAAAAATTTAATTAACTTTTTGTGTTGAAAGTCTTGAGTTAAAAGATGATTTTTCAGACTTACTAATTTTAATTTTATAAGACACATAATAAACCGGGAAGTACATGCGAGTACACCTCCGTTTAACAATGATATCTAAGTGGAAAACACAATATGTACACATAATGATTTTGTTACATTGAATTGATTAATTTATTATCTCATTATAATGCCTGCAAATTTTCATTGAATTATTAAAAGAAAATTTTGTTTAAAATATTATTTGTTCACTTGCTAATCTTCGTTGCTGCTGGAAAATAATAGAAAGTTTTGATTATTATTCTTCTTAGAATGACAATCAAACCCGACTTTTCTAAACATAAATCATTGATTTCATAAAGAAATCTATAGAGCAATTAGCATTAAAATTAAAGGGTATTCTATCAGTTAATGTAATTTTGCCAATGTAATAATTTTGACAACTTGTTGTATCTTGGAAACCGTAAGAGGCAAACTCTAGAAATGTTCAAAAACGCTGAAACTAAAAAAAATTCCAAAACTGAAAAATTGCCGAAATGAAAAATCGCCAAAATTAAAAAAAACCCTTAAATGAAAAATATGTATCACCAAAAATAAAATAAATCGACAAAATGCAAAAAATCACATAGAGTAAAAATGTCGCCAAAAATACTAAAAAAATCACCAAAACGAAAAACGTGCTAAAGGTAAAAAAGCGAAAAAAGTGCTAAAACCAAAAAAAAAAAACGCCAAAACAAAATTTTTTAAATGTCAAAATCGCACTTTACTGAATTTATTGTCTATTTTTTTTCTTACAAAACTACACGCTAATTAACCTCTTTCGGGTATTTGCCTGAAAATGTAAATCCCCAAAATAAAGTTTCCTCTCAATTTTCTTCGTTTGTGTCAGTAATGCAACCAGTGTTGCCAGAATTTCTAAGGATAAAATAAAAATAAATAAAAAAATTTTTACGAAAAAATCTTCAAAATGTGCATTTTATTTTTAAAATCTTCAAAGCAATTTTTAAAACCACCTTTCTTATATTTTATTCAAAAAATTTACATGTGTGATATAAATATTTTTTCATTAACACATTTTCATAAAATTTAAACTCGCTTTAAACTGTTTTTTATTTAAATTTTTAAAAAATATTTTCTTAAAATAATTTTAAAGAACATTTTTTTTATGTATGAAGAATGTGCATTTCGTTTCTGCTTAAGAAATTTATCAGCAGACTTCAACTATATACTATAATCCCCATATTCATAAAAAAATAAATTGAATTTCAAATCCATTTTAGAAAAATTTTGTATGAAAAATTTGAAATAAAACACATTTCAAATTCATTTCAAATTTTATGAATATGGGGCTAAAGGTATATGTATGTTTGCATTTGTTGCTTTTTAGAATATGTACATACATATATACGAGGGCGGATCAATAAGTCCGTGACTTTTCGAACTTCCCTCGTAGTTATATACATGAAATGCAACACTGTTCCCATCAATTACCACCTGTTAATAGACTACTGTCAAATTTAGAGCAAATGTCATTTGCTTTGCGTTTAACAGCTGTTCAAAATATACAATCTCTTGTACTTTTCTAAAAATGGAAAAAGTGAATTTAGATTTAGAATTATTTTTTGCGAAAAAAAACCGTTCAATCAAACTAAGGATAAATACTATGGGGACTCTGCACCATCGACTTCAATGGAAAAAAGTGGTTTACTGACTTTCGTTGTGGTCGCACAAGTACAAATGACGCTGAACGTTCTGGACGGCCAATTGAGGTCAGTACACCCGAAAATGTCGAAAAGTCCACGAAGAGTAAAAATGAGTGAGATTGTTGATGCCATAGGCATTTCATATGGCAGTGTGGTTTCGATTTTAAATTATGAGCTGGGTTTAAGAAAGTTGTCTGCAAGATGGGTGCCGCGTTTGCTCACAATCAACCACAAGCGCATGTGCAGTTTCCATGGCAAAAATCCATGAATTGGGCTACGAATTGCTCCTTCATCTGCTCTACTCTTCAGATTTAGCTACGAGTTACTATTTCTTATTTCCAAACTTGAAAAAATTGCTCCTCGGAAAGAAATTTGACTCGCAACAAAGAATCATTCCACAAACAAAAGCCTATTTTAAGGACCTCAAAAAATCCTATTTTTTGCAAGTGATACAAAAACTGGAGAAACTTTGGACTAAGTGTATTGAGTTGAAAGGAGATTATGTTGAAAAATAAATTTTTGTTTTGCAAACAAAACTGTGTTCCATTCAAAAAGTCACGGACTTATTGATCCACCCTCGTATAAGTATGCACAACTTACATTAAACAAGGTAAGAAAACTTTGTATTTCTAATAAAATAATTTTGTGCAAAAATATTCGTGTAATTTCTTCTTTGAGGTGATTTAAAGTATACCGCTAATTACCTCATGTTTTCCCCGCTTAATTACCCAAAAAAAAACTGAGATTTTCGATCGAGACAATTATCCGTGGAATACTGTAATAGCGTGCCATAACCGCCAAAAAAAAGCTTAAGCGACATAATTTTCGAACTTAATTTTTCGACCGAAATCGATTATTTGCTATCGTAAATAATCGATTTTCGTTAAAAAAACGAGGTACAACAAATGTACCGGTTAACTTTTTTTTTTGGCGGTTATGGCTCGATATGATTAAGTTATTTAATAAAAACTTACTGCCTTCAAGAAAAAACTTCTTGTTAACAAAAAATAAGCATAAAATTGTACTTTAAGAATCACGTTAAAGGCTGTTAATGGTTTTTATCTATTTTTGTTGCCACATATGAAAAAATAAATTTTAGTTTTCGTTTCACTAAAATTTTTGTTTTTTAAATATTGAATTTTCCGTTTTTTTTTTAATAAAAATCGCCTTCCAGGCGAAATTTAACATTAAAGAGTTAAAAAATTATGTTTGCTATTCTAGGGTTAAGGTGGAGTGAAGTGCGAATATTTTTGTGCGCCACTGTTTTTACTTAGAATTAAATTTTCTGCTTAAATCAAGTTTAGGGGCACCTCTCAAAAATTAAAAAAAATGTATACTATCATATAAAAAATTTAAAAATAATGAAAAACAATTGGCGGCGAGGCTTAGTTTCCGAGTTATGGGCCTCTGAAATTCTATTACAACATTGTAATTATACGGTGTTTTCCAACGAAAATTACCAATATTGGTATCATCTTAAAGCTCTTGACAATACCTTTCATGACGTGATAAAACCTTTAAAAAAAACCCCCTTAAGCCCGAAGTAAGAAAACTTTGCAATGCACAAATTCTTTATTAAGCAGTGAAGTGTCGGGAAATACAATGGTGAAGAAAATTATAATGGCCTAATTCTGTTCGACAATTGTGTTGTCTTGTCATTAGACGAAAAAAAGTCGCAGTCGTTGAAAAATACACCATATACCTATGTAATCACAATTTTATACTACAATTTCAGAGCCCCATAACTCGGAAACTAAGCCTCGCCGCCAATTTTTTTATTTAATTTTTTTTCTTATTTTTCAATTTTCTATAGGATAGGATATTTTTTTTTAATTTTTAAGAGTTGCCCCTAAACTTGATTGGTTCCAATTTTTGTTTTTCAAAAACTTCCAGGCGAAGTTTAACATTAAATAGGTACAAAATTATGTTTGCTATTCTAGGGTTAAAGGGGAATACAGTGAGAATATTTTTGTGCGCCACTGTGTTTACTTAAAATTCAATTTTCTATAAAAAGAAACTTACCTTAATGATCTT
The DNA here is from genome assembly GCA_944452675.1 of Tachina lurida. Classification (NCBI taxonomy): domain Eukaryota; kingdom Metazoa; phylum Arthropoda; class Insecta; order Diptera; family Tachinidae; genus Tachina; species Tachina lurida. The sequence goes on along the minus strand of OX101754.1, from coordinate 9,338,120 downwards.
TCCAATTGGAAGTTTGTAGAGAATAACTAACACAAATTTATTAGTTCTGATGAATTTTGTTGGTAGAATTTGCTTTCTATTGAGTTATTACTTTTTTTATAAATATTTAAAAAAACATGTGCATTTTATTTTTGATTTAACAAAATTTTTTCTTTAATTATACATGCACAAACTTATGTACATATGTACAAATAAATTTTAGGCATTAAATATCATATTAATGAAGTTATTATAATGATAATTATCATCATTAAAAATTAAAACTCACACACACTTTAATGCGAAGCAACAACAAAATCACACACACACACACACTTGTATGATACAACAAAATACAATTTTAATAAGAGAGACTTCAGTAGACTGTAAAACTTGTTTTGTTTTGTTTGGATTTGTTGTATTTGTTGTTATTGGTTTTAGTTTTGTTAACACAATTGGTGGCTTGTACAACGAATAACCGAGATAAATAATATAAATATCAAAAGAAATATGTACTTATCTTTTATTTATTCCTAGTTTTGTTGTTTATGATTTTACAAATAAAATTTAAATTTTAATGGAGGGAACAGGTAGTTTTATTTTATACACGTACACTTGTACACTTTTTGATGGAAAAACACACAGAATACCTACATACAATAATTTTTTCAGTTTTCTTTTGCTAACAGAAAAATAAAATTCTTTTAGACAAACATATGTACATGCATACATATGGACATACATACATATGTACATATCTAAAAACCGAGATTTAGGTATTAAAAATTATTTAAAGTTACTTAAATCGTTAAACTAATTTCCTTTGATGGGTAAATTTTTTGTTTGGTAGTTTTCAAAGTTTTATTTTATATTACATACAAAAATATGTATGAACAAACTTTTGTTATTTTGCTTTAGCTTTTAATTTCTTATGTAGGTATTCTGTCTTTATTTTCAAATTTATTATAGCGTTGTTAACATAAGTACATATGTATGTATGCACATACATACATACGTACGTACATATGGTTACAGATGTATGCACATGCATGTGTGTTTGTATTTGCTGTAAATTTTGTTTTTATTGTTCCTGTACGGTATACATATGTATGTAGGTATCACCTTATTTCTTTATTTTACAATTTTTTTAACTTGTTTTCGTTTACCGCTACGACTTGTCTACAAAAACTGCACAAAAGTCATATAAAAAAAGTATAAATTACTGGCTGGCCAAAAGCAAAATCGTTAACACTTCTTTTTGGCTGTGTGTGTGTTTGTTTTTTTCTTCTCTGCAGTTCTTTACATTTCCTTTTAATTTTAAGCACCGAACAAACGCTACACCCGTCAATGCTAACGCTTTGAATCAAAAACACCGACTGAATGCCGACACATTAAAAAAACAACTTGTGCCCTCACAATTGGATAAAATACAACAACAACAACAACAACAAAATACTTGTTTTAATAAAGTGCAATTAATTTTAAATAAGAGATTTTATTTCATTACATTACTTTTGTGTGCTCTTCTTTTTGAACTCTTAACTAAACGGCTTCGTATCAAAGTGCCCAGCGGGAAAAGGTAATGAAAGGTTAATTCTATGGAAACTATGGCCGTTTATTTTTTTATTTATATCAAAAATGCACCAAAACAGTTTAAATAGCAGCAAAATTTTATTTTGTATAAAAAAAAACCTCCAGGATTATTGAGACCATTTTTAGGGTACCGTACACCAAAAGTGGGAAGGAACTACGAACGATGTCAATCCGTCTGTCTGTCACAGGCTGTTTTCTAGAGAACCGTAAGAGCTACAGACTTGAAATTTTTACAGTACATGTTAAACTTTGGCCACTACAACAACACATACATACATATGTATATGACAGTTAAAAATTAAAGGGTGTTCTAAAGTGAGCAACGAAAAATTTTAAAATCCTAATGTAATATACATACATATCTATATACATATGTAGGTACAGACAATTATGTATGGACACTTGAAATTTTCAAAGTCAGTGTATTTTTATGCAGCAGACTGCACCAAGTAACACTGAAACTTAAAAAATCAAAATGAAAGGCAGTTAATGTAATTTTGACTAATTATGTAAGTTTGATAACTTGCTGTATATAGGAAAGCGTAAGAGGCAAACTCTTGAAATTTTCAAAAACGCTAAAACCAAAAAATACCCAGAACTACTGAAATGAAAAAATGCCAAAATGAAAAAAGCGCTTAAATGAATGAAATATCACAAAAAACGTAGTAAATCGGTAAAATGTAAAATGATTACCAAAAGTAAAAACCGAAAAAAATCGCCAAAGCAAAATAAAGCACCATAACAAAAAATCGCTAAAACTAAAAAAAAAACAACCGAAAAAATCAACAAAAGAATTGCCAATATTGGTCATATTCGTTGAAAAACACCGTATAATCACAATATTGTACTAGAATTTCAGAGGCCTATAACTCCGAAACTAAGCCTCGCCGCCAATATTTTTATTTAATTTTTTTTCTTATTTTTCAATTTACTATAGGATAGGATACTTTTTTTTAATTTTTGGGAGGTGTCCCTAAACTAGATTTAAGCCCAAAAAATGTCATCAGTTTTTTTATTCAATCTGTTTCTCACAAGTTGGGAATGAATTTTTCGACCCGAAAAGTTCTCAGATTCATTACAGTAACGAGACAGAGACCTCACAATTTATTATTATTTATTATTATTTATTTAATGTACATATGTATTATGTTCGAAAATCATTTTGAAATCCTTATTAGGATAATTTTTGGCTCAATAATTATTAACTAAATTTGGGGGTTAGCAGATTCTCTAGGCACACAAAATAATGAACATGAACATTGACCCGAATACCTGCTAGGAAATAAAATAAACATACATACATACATCTCACATTATCTTTTACACGTCCTCAACTGTTCAACATGCGTCCGGTAGTCAAATCAAAAATTTGATAAGATATAAAAGAATGTTTCTCATTTTATAGAACTTTCCTATTAAATTAACTAGAATAAAATGCACTATCACAAAATGCCATTAATTTCTTACATCTAATTGATAATATTTTACAAAATAAACAATTATAAATTTGCTATAAAAGATGCTTACTTATTGAAGTCAGTCAATTTGTTAGATTTTATTCAGCGAAAATACAAAAGAAAAGTTGAAGCTCTGCTTAAATAAACTCAAACACCAAGCTATGAGAAACTGTAAATATTTAAAAGGCAACATCAAAGCGAAAATAATTATTAATAAATTATTTTATTTTTACAGTAAATCTTTTCTTTTCTATTTTAATTGTACCTTCAATTTATGCAGCAGTCCGATGGACAAGGCCTGATTGCAGTAGCCAACCGAATGGCTTGGTTTTAACAGATCCGCGTTCTTGTCGTCATTATTTTCAGTGTTATATGGGGCGCACATTGCGCAACCGTTGCTTGGGAAGTCTTTATTATGATGACAAATTGAAAGTGTGTAATATCCGACAATTGGTTCAGTGTACTGGACGTGGTGTAAGGACACCAACCACAGTAAGCACTTTGACACCAACAGAACCAACTACAACACAACCTTGCTCTAGGCCAACCACAACAATGCCTTGCTTGACAACTACTGCTGATTCAACTACGACAACATGCAGCTCTGCAACAACAACGGCTCACACTCCCATTTCAACTCCTTGTAATCAATCCAGTGAAGCAATACCTCCGGTATCAACAACGACGCCGTGTAATGCTCCAACTGAGTCAACCACTGCAATAGTAACTGAACTACCAACAACTACAGCACCAACAACGACTCCATGCAACTCGCCAACTCACCCAACAAGCACTCCAGAATCAACGACGACGACATGTAACTCTCCAACTGGACCAACAACAACTTTAACACCGTGCAGCTCTCCAACTGAAGCAACAACTTCAGAATTAATATCGACGACCTGCAACTCTCAAACTGAACCAACAACAACTCCAAAACGAACGACAACAGCATGTGCATCTTCAACTGAACTAACAACAACTCCAGCGCAAACAACGACGCCATGTAAATCTCCAATCGAACCAACAACACTACCACTAACGACGACAACATGTAATTCTCCAACTGAATCAACAACAACTCCAGAATCAACGACTCCATGCAACTCTTCAACTGAATCAACAACTCCAGAATTAACGACAACTACGTGTGAACCCCCCACTGGACCAACAACAACGACATGTAACTATCCAACTGAACCAACAACAATTCGAACACCAACGACGACAACATGTAACTCTCCAATTGAACCAACGACAACGGCATGTGAATCTTCAACTGAATTAACAACAACTCCATCGCAAAAAACGACGCCATGTAAGTCTGGAACTGAGTCAACAACTCCAACACCAACGACGACCACATGCAACTCTCCAACTGAATCAACGACAACGACATGTAAATCTCCAACTGAACCAACAACAACGACCCCATGCAACTCTCCAACTGAATCAACGACAACGACGACGTGTGAATCCCCAACTGAACCAACAACAACTCCAGGACCAACTACGACAACATGCAACTCTCCAACTGAATCAACAATAATTCCTGAATCAACGACAACGACGTGTGAATCTCCAACTGAACCAACAACAACTACCCCATGCAACTCTCCAACTGAATCAACGACAACGACGCCGTGCACATCACCAACTGAACCAACAACAACTGCAGAACCAACTACGACAACATGCAACTCTCCAACTGAATCAACAATAATTCCTGAATCAACAACGACGTGTGAATCCTCAACTGAACCAACAACAACTCCAGAACCAACGACAACGGCATGTGAATCTTCAACAACGACGTGTGAATCCCCAACTGAATCAACAACAGTTCCAGCACCAACGACGACAACATGCAACTCTCCAACTGAATCAACGACAACGACGTGTGAATCTCCAACTGAACCAACAACAACGACCCCATGCAACTCTCCAACTGAATCAACGACAACGATGCCGTGCACATCTCCAACTAATCCAACAACAACTGCAGAACCAACGACAACGGCATGTGAATCTTCAACTGAGCTAACAACAACACCAGCGCAAACAACGACGCCATGTAACTCTTCAACTGAGCCAACAACTCTAGCACCAACGACGACGTGTGAATCCCCAACTGAATCAACAACAGTTCCAGCACCAACGACGACAACATGCAACTCTCCAACTGAATCAACAATAATTCCTGAATCAACGACAACAACGTGTGAATCTCCAATTGAACCAACGACAACGACGTGTGAATCTCCAATTGAACCAACAACAACGACCCCATGCAACTCTCCAACTGAATCAACAACAACTCCAGAATTAACGACAACGACACCATGTACATATCCAACTGAATCAACAACTCCAGGACCAACGACGACGACATGTAACTATCCACCATCACCAACGACGACGCCTTGCAGCTCCACCACTGAGCAAACAACAACGATACCATGTAATCAACCAACGAGTCCTCCCACTTCTACTTCATGTGCAAGTGAAGCTAAAAAGAAGACTAATAACCAAAACGAACAGTTAATTGGTTATGAACGCATTAAAAATTTGTGCTTAAGCAAACTACCCGGAACATTTGTGAGGGATCCTGAGGACTGCGCCACATACTACATGTGCAACTTAAACCAGGCAATTGTAAACAAATGTTCCAAAGGTCTTTATTTTGACAGGGAAAAACGGTTTTGTAATTTAGAAAAATTCGTGAAATGTGATTGATTTGTAATTGGAAATGGATTTAAGGATGAATTCAAGATAAATGAATATGGACATTGTTTAACCAACAATAAACATTTAATAAAATGATTTAAACAGCTTTTGTTTCCTTTTTTTATAACCAACAGGTTTAAGTGAAACGAAGTGGTTCCTTTTATTTTTCTTTTATGCTGAGCGGTTGAATTTTAACAGGTCTCCTTGGGACCTTGAAAAAATTGGCTCATACTCTTTTCTTTTTTATTCAACCACAAAACAATTAATTGGGCAGCGTTTTAGAAAGTCAAACCCTTTAAAAGTTTTCTATACAACAAACAAAAATATATTTTTTTTATAAAATTAGCCAAAATACTGATTTTAAACTAAAGTAACAGCTTAGTTAAGAGATTTTTCCGGTAGCTCAAAGACCTGAACCGAGGTTTGTTCCATTTGTCGGTGTAATTTAAGAGACGATTTGGAGGCAATGCTGGGAACACTAGTCATTTCCTTATTACTGCTTAACTTGGGTATTTCACCCAAATCTGTTTTAAATGATGGTGCTAAGCTACGTGAGTGATTAGAACGTCGACTTTCCATACGTATATTTTGTTTGGGCACAATGGGTTTGCCATCATCATCTACTTTTGGTACTTCTTTGACTTCTTTAATTGGCTTTTCCTCGATTTTCTCATTGAAAGCGTTCACATCTATGAATTGTGGTATATTGTTATAAGTACCCAAGCCCATTTTTTGTTTCACCTCCTCTAAGGTTTCTTGAGCTGTTTGCCGTGCCCTTGCTGCTCCCTGGTCCAACATATGAATCAATTCGCTTCTTCTTGTCAAATATCCATCAATTTTGGATTTTATAGGCCTTAAATGTTCCACCACGGCTTCAGCTACTCGCAGTTTATAGCGTCCAGTGTCGAGTGTTTTAGCCTCTTCGAGAATTTCACCAATCGGTATTCCGGTAACTAAGGAATGTATGGCCACTAAGTTTGATACGCCAGGGCGATTAAGGGGTTCATATGTAACATCTGAAGTGAAATCGGTAACAGCTTTTTTAATTTTCTCCACTATAACATCTGGTTCATCACGTATGCTGACGGTGGCTTTGGTGTCCGGATCTGATTTTGACATTTTCTTGGAGGGATTGCGCAATGAACGTATACGCGCCGCCTCCTGATTGTCAATCATGGCATGACAGATGGGAAAAGTGTCGCCATAGCGAAAGTTGAAAATGCGCGCTAAATGCTGGGTCAATTGTATATGTTGGAGCTGATCTTCGCCTACTGGCACGTGGCTGGCTCTGGAAAATTATGGGGAACGTATAAAAAGAGAGGCAATATGGCAAAAGATTGAGTGAAACAACTAATGATTTTCAGTTTGTGTATTTGAATGCGATACGAGTATTTTTGTTTTAGCGCTTACATTTCTATTTGGACGAAAATTTTGTATTCACTGACTTAGTTCACCAATTTATTTTTTATAAAACTCTGAATTTAAATTTTTTAATGTTTTAATTAATTAACTTCTTTAATAGATTTAATATCAGATATTTATTCTAATTTAAGTATGTAACTACGAGTATTTGGGGAATCGAATCTTTTTAAAAGAATTTAGTTTGTAAAATCGACAATTTTTAGGTTATCCCTAAAAAAATTAATAAATTATAGTTCTATAGCTTTATAAATTTGTATATGTAAATATTAAAGGCCTTATTTATAAAAATTATTAAGGCTTAATAAGAAAAATTTTGTGTGAAAGTCTGTTTTATAAACCCTTTATAAAGCCTTAATAATAGTAAATATTAATGATTAAATTTACTTTTATATTTTGTTTTATCTGCTTCCATTTAATTTTTATTTGCTAATTTCCCACCTTGTATTTATATATTCTAAAAAAATAATAATAAAATACATCTTTCGTGTCTAGAGATTTATTTTAAGTAAATATTTCATAGTTTGAAAAACAATAAAAACAGAAGGAAAAATATTCGTTTTTGCTTAAGAAACCCATCAGTAGACTTCAAACTACAAAAATATTCCCCCACAAAGCAAAAAAATGAAAAAAGTTGTGAAAAATAAAAGCACATTCGGAATCGGATAAAGATATTTGTTGTGAAGTTTTTGTTAGAGGCTTTACAATTTTTTATGTTTGTGTTCGTAATTCTCAATAACATTTTGATAGTCTTTCTATAATCATACGAAGCTTTTTTTAGCTTTTCTCGAGAATTTTTTTGGTTGAAGTCTACTAATGACTTGCTTAAGCAGAAATGAAATAGAAATATAGATGTTGCTTTGCCAACAACAAAAAATATTCACCTTAATAGCTCAAAGTACATACATATAGGGTATTCCACGCCTCAGAAGTTTTGGATTGTTTTTATTTGAAATTTTATATTATTTAGCGCCCCTTAAGAAAGCTTCCTGGTAAAAAGCTTCCCTGGTGCAAAATGAAAATATTTTTTTTTAAACTTTTGTTTTCAAAATAAATTATTCCAACTGTTTTTTTATTAAAGGTATTCATTTCGGTTTTTTTGGTTGGAAAAATGGATAAATGTAATTTTTCTTACAACAAACACAGGTAAAATAAATTACATTTTTCCATTTTTCCAATTGAAAAAAAACTGAAATGAATACCTTTATTAAGATTTTTGGATTTAAAATTTTATATCGAGTTTTTGAATTTTTTGGAAAATTTTAATCAGAAATAATTTCTTAATCAGGCTTGAGTTCAGTAATTTCAATTCTTTTTTGGAAAACATTTAATTTAAACTTCTATATGTGGTCTCCGAGAAAAGGGACCTGAAAATGAAATGTTGAGAAAAACGCATTTTATCTTATTCTACACCCTTTTAGGTACCGAAATCCACTCTTAAGTCCCAATCCATTTTTTTACACACTAATAGGGAGATTTTGTAAAAAATTTCGTTTCTTAACGTTTCAAATTTGTATGAAAAATAACGAAAATTCGTTTCAAAAAATATTTTTTCCATACAAATTTCAAAACGAAAAAAAAAACGTTTCTATTTAAAAAATTTGCCTTTAAGTGACCTTCTCGGAGAAGGTCACATATATCCAAAAAAAATTTAAGCCAAGTTCCTTCTCGGATGCTAGCTATTTTTTTCTGTAAAAAAAAACATCTAAAAAACGGCACCAAAAAGTTCAATTGGGCCATTATTAAGAAATTTATGGAGAAAATAGAAAAAGTGATTTTTTAGAAAGTTACTCGTTCAGAATTGCCGCAGCATCGTTATTTTAATTTCACATGGAATGCAGAACATACCAGAATATATTTTCAACGAGTTATACAAAAGTACCCAATTGCGTGAGAAGCTGTTTTGAGGGGTGCTCAAAATTGGGGAAATCAAAACAACAAATTTCCAAACTGACCTATTTTTCATGGAATGCCCCATATACAATGTGTTAATAATTTGATTTTGGTTTTGCGTAATTGAAGAATATTGTGCATATAAAAAATATATAGGTTTAATTTTATACAAAAATACTTCCTTTTAGGCATATGAAAAATTCCCACTTTTCTAACACCTTTTCTCAAATGTTTTCATACAAAACCTGTCCAAGGGATTACAGACATAGTCGAGCAACGCCTAACAACATTTTTTAAAACGCTTCCAAGTGATTAGGGTTTAAACAGACGGCCTTTTATATACATATGTAAGCCTATATGTGTGTTATGATTATGTATTATTGTAATTATGATTATGTATTCCCCTAAAAATCTATCAATTACATTATATGCAAGCTACTCACTTGTACAACAGAATATCTGCTGCCTGCAGCACAGGATAAACATAGAGACCCAATGGAACATCTTTTACTTTGCGCGACTTTTCCTTAAATTGTGGCAAATGACCCAAACGGGCCATGGTGCATAGGCAATTTAAAATCCAGCATAACTCACTATGTTCCTTAACAGATGACTGCACAAAAAGGTTACCATCCTCCGCATTAAGACCACAGGCGTACATAGTGGCAGCCATTTCAAAAATATTTGCACGCAAAACAGCTGGATTCTGAAATTTCCATTAATAAATTAAGTATAACGATAATTTAATCGTATTTTCATTATTTTCCCACCTGATCTACAGTTATGGAATGCATGTCAACTATGCAATATGTTACATCTTCATGGTTATTTTGCAATTCAATCCACTTTTTTATGGCACCCAAATAATTGCCCAAGTGCAATTGACCGGTTGGCTGTATGCCCGAGAATATTTTGCGTGGATATTTGGACTGCTTCATAATATAATTGTATTCTTTGCTATACAGAATTTACATATAGAGAAGTTTTTGTAATATACTTACCTCCTCTTCTTTGATTTTCGGCTTTTCCAAACTTCTCACAGAAAAAGAAGCCTTTTGTAAAATTTTTATTGCTTTTCTTGGTTTTTGCAACTGCAGTCTTTGTAACAATTTTGAACTATGCATTGCCACTATATTTTTAAAATTTAATTCTAACAAAATATATGTATGCAGGCTTTATTTTCAATTAATAAAAAATTTCTTTTTATATTCTTGCGTCACTTGTCACTGTTTGATGAGGATTTTTATTCAAATAAAAAAAAAGAAATAATTATTTGTAAGAAAAATCAAAACAAAAAACATGTGCTCAAAAGATACTATTTTGGAGATGCCAGACTGTTGGTTTAAAATTTAACGTCTGTTTGACGATGGAAATCTTGCCGTTTTTGTAATAGATTAAGGAAAACTTGAACAAAATACAAAAACGCCAAGATTTCCATCGCCGACGTCTTACACACACAGAATCGACTGCGCGGCGCAAAGAAGGGTATTGCGTTTATCAGCCTATGTATGTATGTTTGTTTGTATATATTGCGCCACTATATAGTAAACCGAACGCTTGGACCGAATTTGATGATTTTAACATCAATCGATTTGAAAATAAACTATTTTTCCGAGCTTTAGGTCAGTTCTTATATTTTATTATTTCAATATTTCGTTAACCTTCGGTTAACTTCTTCAGGATATAGTATTTTGTTTTATATATAGAAAAATATAAAACAGAATACTATATCCTGAAGAAGTTAACCGAAGGTTAACGAAATATTGAAATAATAAAATATAAGAACTGACCTAAAGCTCGGAAAAATAGTTTATTTTCACATAAAAAAAAGGTCGAAAAATTAGATAAAAATATTTGATCAATCGATTTGTTTTAATCCTGGGAGTGTCACTAACCCCCTGTTTGTGTAAGACGTTTGAGTTAAAAATCTTGGCGTTTCTGTAATAGATTAAGGGGAACTTGTACAACTTTTCTTTAATCTATTACAAAAACGCCAAGATTTCTAACTCAAACGTCTTAACACATACAGGGGGTAAATATTATAACAGTAGTCAAAACTAAATATGGTGGTCAACAGACGCCATTTTGTATATAAGAAAAAAACCATAAAATCATCTTTTCTCTTATGATTTTCATTTCGAATAATCATTTAATTGTCTTCTAGAACAGCAATAAATTCTACTTAGATATTTAATAATAAAATTCTTTAATCTGTTTTTGCCTAATGGGCCTTATTACGGTTGTCGAATTTTTAGATTCGACTTCAACCTGCTGTACTAGATTAAAGAAACATTGTTGCGGGCGACCACCAAATAAATCAGCCCAAATAATGCAAATCAATTTGTATTTTCAATATTTTTGTGGAATGGATGTATTGTGTGCAGAAGAAAATGTAAAATAAAAATGGCCAAATGTGCAGCTGTCAAATGAAAACTTGTTGTATGTGTAGTAGTAATACTATACATAAAATATATAAGTTGGCAACGTATGGTAGTGTTGTATTGTCAGGGTTACACTTTTCATTCATAAAATTTTACAAACTCTGAACAATTTAAAACGGTTTCATGTTTTAAATTGCATTAAATGAATGAAACGATACACTTGCTAAAATTATGAAATCCTGTGATATGTGGACAGGTGGAACCTTGAGGAAAAGGATAGAAGTCCATAAGCTCTTCCAACACGCTAGATAAGTTTCATGGCGGAATATATAATATGTTTTTCAGATTTTATATAAATATAAATGCATAGAAGCGGAATAACTTGTATATAGGTAGATAGATGATTATGTAAATATGTAAGTAATTAGGTAAAAAGATGAGCGGGAAAAACTTATGTAAGGCTATAATGTAAGTACATATATAATTGGAAAACAATAGATAAGCGGGAAAGAACCGTAGGCTAAAGTATATAGCTAGTTAGGTATTTAAGCTGCAAACAAATTAAGAAAAGGTTTCATTACAATATAACTGGTGGTGCAAGTAAAACGAAACAAACAAAAGAAAGCAGTGCAATATTTATAATTTGAATAACAAGTCTCGGGAGAGCATTTAATTTAAAAAACTTTAATCGTCTAAAGAAAAAATAAAGAACGTAAGTTTTACTTAACTTAGAATAATAAGGCAGTGGTTAATAACATTCAAATTTTCTGGGATAGCTGGCTATTGTACCCAAAAGGAATAGAGGCTAAATCCACCAGAGTTCTAACCGAGCAAGGAGGAATAGCCAGGTAACAAATATAGATATAATTGTATATAAACTCCTAAATTGGAGCAAAAACTGAAGCCAGAAAAAAAGCAAATATAAAGCAAAAGTTAGAATAACAAACGCAACTTGGAGCAACTATAAGAATATAAATATAAAGAATATTAGCCGTGACCAAATAATTAGAGAGCAAAATACCACCAAGTATAACAAAATAAAAAAATAAAATAAAGATAGTTTATGTCCAGTCCCATGTTGTGTCAATAAATGTGTAATTTAAGTTTAGTTTAAGCTAGGATATTTAATTTGTAAAGAAAAAAAGAAAACTAATTTTGGCGTATATATATACATATATCTCTAAAATAAAATAAAAAAAATTAAGAAATCATAAACACAGATTAGAGCTCAAATTAGGAACGGGAGTAGAAGTACACAGTTAGCCCATAGAAGGCAGAAAAACATACACTTCAGGGAGCTCCTTTAAGGGTAATTTAAGTTCTATAATAGGAAAAGCGTTAACACAATTCAAAGTAAAGTGGAAAATATACTAAATTTGAGCCCTAAGCTGAAAGTAAATCAAATTGGAAAAGAAAAATTATATAGTATTAGAGAAACATATAAATATATATATATATACATTATTCGAGTTTAGAGAAATTGTTTAAGTGGAAATATATTTTAATTGTGTAAAAACAATATTGTTCCGGGTTTTTGTAAGATAAACATAAAGTGATTAAAAATAAATGTAAATTTGTGTAGCGAAGTATAAAGAAAAATTATGGAGTAAAGTTAAGAAAGGTAATGGCAATGGTAATGTGGTAAGTGGTAGTCAGGTGGAGCGGATGTTGGGTCGTAGTATAAAAACAAATGTAATTGAACTTTCTACGACAAGGTTGGGTGGGTAACAAAGGGAATAACACCTGTCCCGGGAAAAAGTAATGTTTTAAGTATTGATGTGTGATATATTGTATAGTTTGTTCCAAGGAAAAAGAAATGTTTTATGTTAGGTGCCGTCTCTGGCGAAAGGGTTGGAACCTCCTGAGAGACCTGAGCTACTCGGTGAATACCGCCAGGAAAAACGGACTGCAACATAAATGGCGCCCAAACAAAATAAATTTGGCGAAACGTCGTCAAACTAAATTGAAAGCATGTAATACAGCAAAACATGTGAAATAGCCCATTAATTGAAACAATAGCCCAACTGGACTCTCAGGACGAATATCCTAATCTTTTATAGCCTCTAAATCACAGGAGAATTTGAGTTGTATGAAGGAAAAGATATTCGATCAGGACTGTTCAGACGATTCTCATTGGGAAAAATATGCAGTATCTTAAATGTTTAATGTGACATATTTAAATGTACTGTATGGGTTCCAAATTTTTGTTAATTTATTTATCTTATTTTTATATTGTTGATTAAAAGGCCAAAGTGATAGTGAACGAATTAAACAACACTGCGAAGTTTGCCTTCAGCATGTTTGTGTTTGATTTGTTGCTGTTTGTCATTGTCCAAGTCTGAATTGTGTTGGAATGTTTGATGACAAGCCACTGGCTAAAAGAAATAGTGTAGAGTAATTTGAATTTATATCACGTATCAGAATAACAAAACATGAAAAATTAAAGGATATCAAATCAAACCGCCCTGACTGCTATATCCGGTTATCATTGCCACACCGAATATAAATAAGCGGAAACAAAGAATATATAAAGTGTAAGATATTTAAATTTTTTTTAGGTAAAACTATAAATAGTGCATTCATTTAATGTAGTAAGGTATCAGTAGTCAACATCTTATAAAAAAAAAAGTTAATAGTTGAGAATTGTGAAAAAACTAGAACAAATCGCATAGCTTAAGAGAAAAATTTACTACTAATTTCATTTTTAATTTTAATCCTAATTTTTTTTGTATATATATTTAGATATTAGTACATACTTATAGAATTTTATGCTTTTACTATCTCACCAGTTGCATTTAGCAAACAAACAGTTTATAAATAACCTCTCCAACGAAGTAGGCCAATAGAATAAAAGTTTATAGAATCCCGATAAATACTGAGATAAACACGCGCATAAATGAGTATAGATCGTAAGCAAGAAAATAGAAAAAGAAATTTACAACAGCAATTTGATTTAAACAGGTCCGTTCCACATACACTTCCCAAAATAAGAAAAACCACTAAAAATATTCCGAAAATGGCACAGCCAAAACAAACAGGTCAAATTATAGATATGTCAAACACGATAATGGCAGATCGACCAAGTTGTAGTCAAAGCACTAGGTCAACGGAGCAAAATGCACCTACAGCTAATTTAACGCCGGAGGTAAGAGACATAGTTGCAGAAGAGACAGTAGTAGTACAAAGTTCCCTGGAAGACAAGGTAAGAGACGCTGTACAGAAAGAAATGGAAGAAATTAGGAAAAGTATAGCTGAATTAAGTAAAATAGTGTCGAATAGAGTACCTAATGATCAAGTGAGTGCTAGAAGTTCTAATGGGCAAGATCAGGGAGCAGAGGAAATAGCCACTCAACTGGAAAATAGGTCAAGTTCCAGACCCACGTCTTTCGCAGGCACGGAAAATAATACGGCCTCAAGTTCGGCTAATATAACGATGCCGCTTGTCCGAAATAATGAAATATATCCCTACCCGAATAATAATGATCAAGCACGCATTCGTGTCGATAAATTAGGAGTGGTGTTTGATGGCAATTCGTCGAAATTAAGTATAGATGATTTTGTTTTTCGTCTCGAGCATCTGCAAAGGCATTATCAAATTCCCTGGCCCGAAATTTTAAGAGATTTCCACCTGTTGATGACCGGCACTGCACGAGAATGGTATTGGCTATTTGTGCGAACGCACGGGGTTTTAGACTGGCCTGGATTACGTCATGCCCTGATGAGTCAATATCAAACGGCTCGCTCTAATTTTGAAATAATGACAGATTTGGTTGAGCGGAAACAGCAGATAGGAGAGACAGTCGATAACTATTTTCAGGCAATGTGCCAATTACGCTCAAAATTAGTACAACCCATTCCAGAATATGACCTCATTAAAATAATAAAAAGAAATATAAAAGAAAGTATTGGACGAATTGTGTACCCAATCGCTGTATCGTCTGTAGAGCAATGTAACGAGGCAGAAAAACATTTTCCCAGACGAGAAGCTCGAAATAATATGCCATTGATGAGGACAGTAAGACAGGTCAATGAGGCATATTTTGATGGTGTGGAGAATACAAACGAGGAAGACTGTAATAACCAGTATGAAGAGGTAGAGGCTATCAATTACAACCAGCAAACTAAGAAGCCGGCTATAGTATGCTGGAATTGCAGAAAACCAGGTCACGTATTTATGGAATGCATGGAGCAGGAGCGGACACTGTTTTGCTACAAATGCGGTAAACAAAACGTAATAACTCCACGCTGTACAAATTGTAAAGGTTTAAACCACCAGGAGAGCGGGGCCAAGAAGGGGGACCAACGCTCATCAGCAGGTCCGACCCCTTCCCAAAATTAGACCAAAACGGCCAGAATGCTACAAATTGCACTGGAAATATGTCCCAGAGTAGGCATTATATACCATTTGAGCTTAGGAAATTAAATTATCAACAGGTGAGGGCAAACATTTTTGAAGGGATTGAACAAGTGAAACCGATTTCCAAACGTATACTAAAAGTTCGGGAAAAATTTAAACAACGGCGACAAACGCGAAAATTAGTTGTAGAGTCAGTCAATAGAGCTGGACAGGAAAAGGGAGATAGTAGAGTTTTTGCAGAAGTGTTAGTAGAGAATAAGTATTTGAAAGGATTGTTAGACACAGGAGCATCTGTCAGCATTTTGGGTAAAGGATGCCGGGAGTTTATTCAAGAAGTAGATCTCAATATTCAACCGATGTTGACTAATGTGAAAACTGCCAGTGGTCAGTATCATCGAATATTGGGGAAAGTAAAAGTATCCATTAGGTACAAAGATCAGGAGGGGCAATTACTTCTGTATCTGTGTCCCGACTTGGAACAAAATCTTTACTTAGGAATAGATTTTTGGCGATTATTTAAGCTAGCACCGGAAGTTATCGGCCTCGAAGAATTGAATATCGAAAAAATTAAACAAGATTTGGAGTTAGAAGAGAGTGGGTACAAGTTGAAACCACATGATTTGGATGAGAATCAAAAATTAATGTTAGAAAAAGTAATCGAAGAATTCGATACGTTTGAGAAAAAAGGCTTAGGGATGACTCATCTAGAAAAGCATACAATCAAATTGATAGAGGGAACAGAACCTATTAAGGACCGATATTACCCGATATCTCCAGCGGTGCAAGAAATCACGTATCAAGAAATAGACAATATGTTAGCTTTAAATGTTATAGAAATAAGTGATAGCCCCTGGTCTAACAGAACTACAATAGTAAGAAAGCCAGGCAAAAATCGTTTGTGTTTAGACGCTCGAAAATTGAATAAACGTACCATTAAAGACGCGTATCCCCTGCAGAATATTGATGGAATTCTGAGTAGAATAGATGAAACATATTTCATAAGCAGTGTTGATTTGAAATATGCGTTCTGGCAAATCGAGCTAGACGCGGAGAGTAGACCATATACGGCCTTTACAGTGGCGGGGAGACCTTTGTACCAATTTCGCGTAATGCCTTTTGGGCTATGCAATGCGGCACAAAGGCTCTGCAGGTTAATGGACAAAGTCATACCCCGACATTTGCGAGATAACGTCTTTACATATTTGGATGATTTGCTGCTAATATCTAGCACGTTTGAAGAGCATATAAAACTATTGAGTGAAGTTGCGAAATGCCTAAGAGATGCGAATCTGACAATAGGACTCAAGAAATCACAGTTTTGTTTTCAGGAGTTAAAGTACTTGGGTTTTATTATAGGAGGAGGTACTTTGAAGACTGATCCTGACAAAATAAGAGCAATTAAAAATATAAAACTACCGAAATCAGTTAGAGAAGTGAGAAGTTTTCTCGGAACAGCAGGATGGTATAGACGCTTCATAAAAGATTTTGCGACTATATCAGCCCCTTTAACCGATACCCTCAAAAAAGCAAAAAAATTTGAAATGTCCAATAAAGCCATTGAAGCGTTCGAAAAGCTCAAAAAAGCATTAACCACAGCACCAGTACTACGACATGCCGATTTTACGAAACGCTTTTATATCCAGTGCGATGCATCAGACTACGGAGTAGGCGCAGTATTATATCAATTAAACAATAAAAACGAAGAGCATCCGATAGCATTCTACTCACAAAAGTTAAACTCTTGTCAAAAAAATTACACGGTGACAGAAAAAGAATGTCTAGCCGCAGTTTTAGCAGTGCGTAAATTTCGACCGTACGTGGAAATGATGCCATTTTCGATAATTACAGACCATGCCAGCCTAAAATGGCTGATGACATTAAAAGATTTGAGTGGTAGACTGGCACGTTGGTCTTTGCAGTTGCAAGCGTACGATTTCGAAATCGAACATCGAAAAGGGTCTGAAAATATTGTAGCGGATATGCTGTCTAGAAATCCACAACAGATAGATGTAGATGGTATGGAAATGGTAGCTTTAGAAACAACGGAGTTCAAGTCAGAAGAATACGTAGACCTTATTAAGCAAATAGAATGCAATAAAGAACAGCTGCCAGACATGAAAGTCATAGAGGGAAAAATATACAAACGCACAAGCCATAAACAGGAGGATGAAGGACAATACCACTGGAAGTTATGGATACCCTCGAGTTTAACTCAGGAAGTAATAGAGAAGTTACATGCCTCTAATACAAGTGCTCACGGAGGAATGGCAAAAACAATGGAAAAAGTAAAAAGGTTTTACTACTGGCCAAAAATGACCGAACAGATTCGACAATATGTGAGAAACTGCCGGATCTGTAAGGAAACTAAACCGTCAAACACAAGCCTGATGCCAGAAATCGGACAAGAAGTCGTGACAGAAAGACCGTTCCAGAAACTCTACATTGACTTTTTGGGAAAATACCCTAGGTCAAAAAGTGGAAATAGCTATGTATTCATAGTAATGGACCACCTAACAAAATTCATTTTTCTAAAGGCTATGAGAGAAGCAACTACCGCTAATGTAATAAAATTTTTGACTCAAGAAATATTTTACAAATTTGGAGTACCTGAAGTCATCCATAGTGATAATGGATCTCAATTTATAGCTAAGGGTTTCGAAAATTTGATGGAGACATTCGGAATAAAGCATATGAAAACTGCTGTTTATTCACCGCAGTCAAACGCCGCTGAGAGAGTTAACCAATCGGTTTTAGCAGCAATTAGAGCGTATTTAAGCGATGATCATAGGGACTGGGACTTGTACCTGTCTGAAGTTGAATGTGCTCTAAGAAACTCTGTACACTCTGCTACAGGATTTACCCCATTTTTCGCTTTATTTGGATTTCACATGTTTTCCAACGGTGCCGACTATAAACTTGCACGTACTTTAATGTCATTATCGGATCACGAAGTAAAAAGTTTGTCGAATTATGAAAAATTGGAAATAGTACGTACAAAGATAAAACAAAATATGCATGCGGCATACGAAAGAAGCGCAGCAAGATATAACAAAAGAGCGCGCAAGATTAAATTGATACCTGGCCAAGAAGTGTTCCGCAGGAATACAGTCTTGAGCAACTTTGGAAAAAATATTAACGCGAAGTTTTGTAGAAAGTTTTTGAAATGCCGAGTAGTTAAACCGATAGGGAACAATATGTACGAATTAGAGGATCTGAATGGAAAACATATAGGAATATACCATGTAAAAGATATCAAGGCGTAGAAGAAAAAACCAAAGAATTCGGAATCTGTGATAATAGGACTTAAGTGCAATATTAGGATAAGAACAACGACCATGACTAAACAATATATTTATTTATTTATTTATACACAGGTGTGTTTGTGTTGTCCTAATATAAAACTAAGTACCTGATCAGATTAGATGAAGCTTCATCACGATAGAATTGGTTAATAAGTGCAATACTAGGGTTAGTTCCAAGACTGTGATAAATAATTATTGCGATTTTCAACTCTTTTGAGAGACCTATCTTTTAAATTTTAGTTCACCTTACCGAAACATTCCATTAAGTTGCTCAGTTAGTTTGAAATGCAAAACCTTTGGCAAGGGGAAGAAATAAACATCACATACAGTAACGATATAAAAAGCCTGCTCATGGTCAGACACAACAAAACAAGGCACTTTAAGTATGGGGCAGAGATAAAATGGTTTAATTGAACTATTGAGTATAAACGACATGAAACAATTAAGCACATTAATAATTCCAAAACGACACACAGATGCATAAATGTATTTTATAAATAATGGTCATAGCTACCAGTTCCAAATATTGCAGGATAGTAATACTGATACACCAAAAGCATGATACATAATTGTAGGTCTTCCAAATGGTGTGTTTATTGTTACTTCGGAGTACGCAATACAGCTCCAGAAAAAAAAACCTGTAAAGTGAACAAAGTAAAATTCACACACGCAAAAGAGATAAAATACTACTTCCCGGCATGTCTTCAGCTAGATTCCATCTTAAGAAATATGAGCCTTCCTATTAACAACAAAAGGAAGCACAACCCCTTATGTAGCTACATATGTATAGGCGACACGTTGCCCGGCTAATACAGCAGTGAGACTCCTTTTTCAGGGTGTGAGTGTTCCCCACGTTGGGCTAATCAACCTTTTCAAATCACCCGCACACCGTTCCCTCTGGCATGCTACAGCGGCCACGGAGTTTTGTTGCGGGCGACCACCAAATAAATCAGCCCAAATAATGCAAATCAATTTGTATTTTCAATATTTTTGTGGAATGGATGTATTGTGTGCAGAAGAAAATGTAAAATAAAAATGGCCAAATGTGCAGCTGTCAAATGAAAACTTGTTGTATGTGTAGTAGTAATACCAAGGCAGATTCATTTCCAGGTAGTATCAGGATTACAAAAACAATGAAAAAATACAACAATGAAAAAAACAACATGGGTTGTAGTTCATCAAAAACTTCAAAAATAGAATTTGTTTAACATAACAATAATAAAAATTATTCACATAACTTTGAAAATATTTCTCCGCGGCAGCTACCACTAACAACATTTGCAACGTTTAGCACTTCTCACAATTTTTTAATAGTTTTTTCATATTTATAAATTTGTTTTCACAGAATTTTTTTTAATAAAATATTTTTCATATTGAATTTTTTTAACATTTTCTTTTAATTTCTCTTTCGTAAAAAATTTTTGAAGTTTCCGATGAACTTTAATTTGAAAAAAAAATAGCTCAGCTGAATTTCCGCTACTACCTTGTGAATGTGCCTTGAGTAATACTATACATAAAATATATAAGTTGGCAACGTATGGTAGTGTTGTATTGTCAGGGTTACACTTTTCATTCATAAAATTTTACAAACTCTGAACAATTTAAAACGGTTTCATGTTTTAAATTGCATTAAATGAATGAAACGATACACTTGCTAAAATTATGAAATCCTGTGATATGTGGACAGGTGGAACCTTGAGGAAAAGGATAGAAGTCCATAAGCTCTTCCAACACGCAAGATAAGTTTCATGGCGGAATATATAATATGTTTTTCAGATTTTATATAAATATAAATGCATAGAAGCGGAATAACTTGTATATAGGTAGATAGATGATTATGTAAATATGTAAGTAATTAGGTAAAAAGATGAGCGGGAAAAACTTATGTAAGGCTATAATGTAAGTACATATATAATTGGAAAACAATAGATAAGCGGGAAAGAACCGTAGGCTAAAGTATATAGCTAGTTAGGTATTTAAGCTGCAAACAAATTAAGAAAAGGTTTCATTACAATATAACTGGTGGTGCAAGTAAAACGAAACAAACAAAAGAAAGCAGTGCAATATTTATAATTTGAATAACAAGTCTCGGGAGAGCATTTAATTTAAAAAACTTTAATCGTCTAAAGAAAAAATAAAGAACGTAAGTTTTACTTAACTTAGAATAATAAGGCAGTGGTTAATAACATTCAAATTTTCTGGGATAGCTGGCTATTGTACCCAAAAGGAATAGAGGCTAAATCCACCAGAGTTCTAACCGAGCAAGGAGGAATAGCCAGGTAACAAATATAGATATAATTGTATATAAACTCCTAAATTGGAGCAAAAACTGAAGCCAGAAAAAAAGCAAATATAAAGCAAAAGTTAGAATAACAAACGCAACTTGGAGCAACTATAAGAATATAAATATAAAGAATATTAGCCGTGACCAAATAATTAGAGAGCAAAATACCACCAAGTATAACAAAATAAAAAAATAAAATAAAGATAGTTTATGTCCAGTCCCATGTTGTGTCAATAAATGTGTAATTTAAGTTTAGTTTAAGCTAGGATATTTAATTTGTAAAGAAAAAAAGAAAACTAATTTTGGCGTATATATATACATATATCTCTAAAATAAAATAAAAAAAATTAAGAAATCATAAACACAGATTAGAGCTCAAATTAGGAACGGGAGTAGAAGTACACAGTTAGCCCATAGAAGGCAGAAAAACATACACTTCAGGGAGCTCCTTTAAGGGTAATTTAAGTTCTATAATAGGAAAAGCGTTAACACAATTCAAAGTAAAGTGGAAAATATACTAAATTTGAGCCCTAAGCTGAAAGTAAATCAAATTGGAAAAGAAAAATTATATAGTATTAGAGAAACATATAAATATATATATATATACATTATTCGAGTTTAGAGAAATTGTTTAAGTGGAAATATATTTTAATTGTGTAAAAACAATATTGTTCCGGGTTTTTGTAAGATAAACATAAAGTGATTAAAAATAAATGTAAATTTGTGTAGCGAAGTATAAAGAAAAATTATGGAGTAAAGTTAAGAAAGGTAATGGCAATGGTAATGTGGTAAGTGGTAGTCAGGTGGAGCGGATGTTGGGTCGTAGTATAAAAACAAATGTAATTGAACTTTCTACGACAAGGTTGGGTGGGTAACAAAGGGAATAACACCTGTCCCGGGAAAAAGTAATGTTTTAAGTATTGATGTGTGATATATTGTATAGTTTGTTCCAAGGAAAAAGAAATGTTTTATGTTAGGTGCCGTCTCTGGCGAAAGGGTTGGAACCTCCTGAGAGACCTGAGCTACTCGGTGAATACCGCCAGGAAAAACGGACTGCAACAACATACAAAATTTTTCTTTAATATTGTGCAAACTCTCGAAGTTGAATAGAAAAATTCAACAACCGTAATAAGGCCCATTAGGCAAAATTTGTGTTGTCAGCAAATTCAAAAAGGGACCTGAAACAGGAATGGTATACTTCGATATTTTCCCCACTAAAGTAATTTTTTTTTTTTTGGAAGGACCATAGAATTTGAGCTCCACAAGCAAAACCATGGGCTTTATTGTGCTGAGAGTAATGCGACTTCGACAATTTGGTAGTAGAGGGATAGTCACATATTACGTAACGCTATTTTCAGATTGTAACGTCGTTTACAAAATATTCTAAACCGTAACAAATACTTCGCCTCCCCCACCCCCTTTGCAGCGTTACGCAATCGGCCTTATTATGAGTGTCGTAGACCCTAAATTAAAAAACAAATGCTGCGATATTATTTAACACATTACAAAAATGTTGTAATAAGAAGGCTTGGATGGAGGCTTCCGCGGTCGATTCCTTGGTTTAAAATAATAAATAAATTTTTAATTTTGCTGAAGTAACATTGTAAGTAATGGATATATATATAAGATAATGATATAAATATACATGTGGACTTCAAGCGGCAGTTTATCAATATAAAAGAGTAAAGCATTGCAACGAGGATTTGTGAGAAAAGTTTTCAATACGACGATTTTGTACTAGACTAAAGTACATTGCTGAATTTCTTGCTTAATCTAGTACGAAATCTTCTTAATTAGGCCCAATATTACGTACAAATTATACGTAACATTAAGATCTTGATTTGATTTAAAATCTTTGAAATAACAGCATAAAAACTGAATTATTATTAGTTGTCTTTGGTCATAAAAATTTCAGTTAAAAATGTGTGGTTAATCACAATATTATAAAAGAATTTAGTTCTGTGGGACTCGCAGACGACCAAACTGGGGTGTCTGCTCTTTCATTCGAAAGCATTTTCTTTCGTTTCGAAATACAGATTATATGCCCTTCCTTCCTTCTAAATGTACATTTAAGGTCTTACTTTTTACATACTTTCCATTAAACGGTTTCATACGTGTTTAAGTTTTCAAATTTTATTTCTAAATTTATACAGAAGTGTAACTGGAGCTGTATAAGTTTTCTTGCTGTTTTTAATAAGTATTAATATTAATATAATAATCGTTATTTTTTGCAATGAGCTTCATATGTATTTATATTTCTAATAACTAATTTTGTGAAATAAATTACACCAAAGCATTTTTGTTCCAATAGAGAATAGTTTCGTATTTTCAAATCTTTTTTTTTTTTGTGGAAATGACTTAAGGCATTTTTAGGGGGAAAATGTGTAAATTAAATTATAAAGAGCAGATCGAGAGAAAGGGAATTAAAAGTTAATAGGTTTGCCAAAGGCAGCAGCAACATTTGCTTCACGCAATGCTTCAGCACAGGTCTGAAAAGAAAATAATTGTATGTACAAATTACTTGTACAAACACAGGGCGTAACAAAAGAAAAACTCACTGGATGGGCATGACAGACACGGGCTACATCTTCGGCAGCAGCACCATATTCCATGGCTAAGACAGCTTCATTAATAAGTTCGCCGGCAGACTGAATTACAATTTATTATTCATAATTATTTTGAATTTTTGCATATAAAAATTTTTGTACTTACTGGGCCAATTATGTGTGTTCCCAGCACACGATCTGTGGTTTTATCAGCCAATACTTTGACGAAGCCATCGGTTTCATTGTTAGTCTTGGCACGTGAGTTAGCTAAGAAGGGGAATTTACCTACTTTATATTCTACACCCTCTTCCTTTAAATTTTCTTCTGATTTGCCTACCCACGCAACTTCAGGATGAGTATAAACAACCGAGGGCACGCAATTATAATCGATGTGAACATGGCCACCATTCATGCCTTCAACACAAATTATGCCCTCATCTTCAGCCTTGTGGGCCAACATTGGACCTTGTATACAATCGCCAATGGCATAAATGGTGGGTACAACAGTTTGGAAATGATCATTGACAGGAACGCGGCCTCGTTCATCCTTGACAATACCCACATTATCCAAGCCCAATCCTTCAGTGTAGGGACGACGGCCCACCGAAACCAACAAAGCATCACAGGTTAGTTCTTCCTTTTCGCCAGATTTGGCATTTTCAACCTGAACGGTTACTGTATTACCGCTGCGTTCGGCGGCCAAGACTTTAGTGCCCAATTTGAAATTGAAACCCTGTTTGGTCAAGATCTTTTGGAAAGATTTCGACACTTCTCCATCGATGCCCATGCCACCAATGGTGTTCATAAATTCAACGGCAGTAACATCTGCTCCCAAACGACCCCACACTGAACCCAATTCCAAACCAATAACACCAGCACCAATAACAATCATTTTTTCGGGTACCTGCCTCAAAGACAAAGCACCAGTAGACGAAACAATTACTTCCTCGTCGATAGTTATGCCAGGGAAGGGTGTTACTTCAGAGCCTGTAGCGATCATTATATTCTTGGTATTTATGGTTTCTTCAGTGCCATCATCTTTGATGACTTTAACTTCGTTGGGACCAACAATTGTACCCACACCGGTCAATTGTGTAACTTTGTTTTTCTTAAACAATTGAGCTATGCCACCGGTTAGAGCTTTGACAGCATTGCTTTTTTGTTCCATAAGTTTTTCCAAATTAAGGGATACGCTGCCCACGTTTATTCCACGATTTTCCAAATCACCGGAATGGGCCATATGATAGTAGTGGGAATTGTTGAGTAAAGCTTTAGAAGGAATGCAGCCAACATTTAAGCACGTGCCACCCAAAGTTGGACTTTTTTCAACGCTCACAGTCTAAAATAAAAACGCTTTATTTTCTTACTATAAAATTTGTAATTTTAACTACCTTCATTCCCATTTGTGCGGCCTTAATAGCGGCCACATAACCACCAGGACCAGAGCCGATAACAACCAAATCGGCTTCGTGTGTGCTAGAATAAAAACGGCCATTTAAGGCACCCAATATTGCACCATTAGAACGCAAAGGCGTCTGAAAGGCAAGAGCACGGTTATTTTTTTAAGATTTAGAAAGAAAGAATATATAAGTACGTACATACATATGTACATATCTGTGGATATATGAAACAATCGCTTAATTCTACCTAGGAAAAGCAGTGTTTTCGGAAATTTTGACTACACCGCTAATAGATTTTCGTGCGAATCTTTCTTTTCAGATGCAGCATTATGACCACTGCAACTTTCAACTGTGACATGACACATAATAAGGCTAAATTTCCTTAAATTGACTTAAGATATTATTACATAGTGCCACAGATACATAGGTATGTCATATGTAAACAAGAAAGAAAAGACATTATAAATCAACCTTCTTATTACGGTTGTCGAATTTTTCGATTCGATTTGGAGAGTGTGTACTAGATTATAGAAACATGTATGCTTCTAGTACAGCAAGTCGAGGTCAGATCGAAAAAAATCGACAAGCGTAATAAATAATATTTTCTGTGAGACTCAATTTTAATTTTTTCTGAATTATACTTTTGTACAATTTTAAGGACATCAAATTAAACAACCCCCAGCCCCCTCTGAAGGAATGTAAACGAACGTATGTACATCAATAACCAATTTTAAAAATCTTTAACAACTTATATTTAAGAAAAATGGGAACAATTTGAAAGAAAACTTCAGCGATATGTTCAGATACATACATATCGTCACCTAAAATCCAAAATGCCGTAAGTAAACTTTTTACTTTTTTACAGAAGCAAAAAAACATAAATTTAAAACTATTTATTTGCTTTTAATGATTTGATTAATTGAATAAAATCCGTATTTTTTAATATATGTTAGTAAAATTTTAAGGAAAGATGTATTATGGTTAATCACATCATAATCAATCAAGAAGTCCATTTTGAATTTTTGATCGTCACGGCCTTTTGCATTTTAGCTGACGATATATACATATGTATATTACACATAACCACAATTTTTATTTAAAAGACTCATCCTCGGGGAATGACTTTCGAGTATTTTTGTACGATTTTTGTGATATTTACATTTGATACTCCTTAATATTTGTTTTTATTTGGCAGTAAGCTAGATTTAAGCCGATATTATTATTATATATTGACATCATTTAAAAAAAATCAATTGTAAACCAATCATGAATTTCAAACACGTTATGCCTAACTATTACCTGGCCACCTTAACTACACTTTTTGCAGCTCTTATCTAGATAAAGAAATAATCAAAAAAAAAGTATAGAATTTTCTGTCACAATAAATCAGCATTTTGTTTTTATTTTCAGCCGATTTTAATATAAATTTACGATGCTTTTAGACATTTATATTTCCTTCAAATATTTTTTAGACAAATTCGCATTGCGCTTCATATTTTTGGGTACAATTCCTGTACAACTTTATAATCAGCCATTGCATAACCAAAGAAAAAATTTAACACAAGTCACTTGTCTTGGCTTTTCCCCTCTTGTTTAACACCTTTCACTTAATCTTCTCACCTTTACGGCATAGCTTAGAGCGTTCCGTAGCGTGCACTGCATTTTATTTGACTATTATTAAAGTTTATTTAAAACTTAATTAAAATTTTATTAATTTAACTGCACACACAACCCGGCCGATCAAGAAATTCTTGATTCTCGTATAGAAAGACCCGTTGTGGCAAAATAGCAATCTGTCACTCACACACACAACCAGAAACTGTGCAAGAGAAAAATAGATAACGGGGCTGTAGAAATAGTAGTAGTTATACACAAAATTACAACTATGCCACCATATTTGACAGTTTGACTCAGTGCTGCCAATATATAAACAAAAGAAAAATATTGCTGAATTTCAGATAATGCCAGAAAGTGAAAAAGAGCACATATTTCACGGCAATTTTTTTTTAAAGAAATTTAAACAAAATATATCTTATTTAAACAAAATATAAACATTTGAAAAAACTACGAAAATATAACAGTTATGTTTATATTTCCAATAGAGGGAAAAAGTGCTTAACAATGTAATGAAATAAAGATAGAGAAAAAAATTTATTGTCTAGCAGATACGTAAAAAAAACTTAAAATAAAAACGACACAAGTGAAGGCTACCAAAAAAAAGCTAAGGCAGTGGTTAGAGGAGAAAACCATATAAACAGCACCACACGCACACACAATTGAGCTGCTGGTGCAGTTAACGCGTATACTTGTTAAAAAAAGACTATTAAGAGAAAAAATATAATTTTAAATTAAAATAATTGAGTTTGCTGTTAATAAAACTCCTTCCCCCCTCGATTAGGGGTTGAACACAGGGGGAGATCATGATGAACAATTATGGAAACATGATGATGGGCGAACAATTTCGCAAAATGGAATCTAATTACTCACCAAAATCGTCACCACATGGTGGCCGCTCACCTGTAGTCTCCAGACAAGATTCGTCGGGTACTTTAAAGGCTACAATATCATTGGGCAAAACGCCCACCATTATACAGACGGGACCATTCTATTCTATGAAAGAGCCTCCCGGGAAGGGTGAACTTACAGGAGATAAAGATCTCATGACTGAATATGGTCTGCATCACACGCTGACCAAGTTTAAAGACAAAAAAGTCAAAGAATCACTAGCCTCCTTTTTACCCAACCTACCAGGAATCTATGATGGCATGAATAATTTGGTAAATGTTTAGAAAAATATAAAGAAATATTTTAAGCACCACATAAATTATGAAAAAAATAATATTTTTCTTTTAGGAAAATAGTACACTGCGTAGTGTTATTGATAAACCACCCATAGTTGGCAAAGAACTTTTGCCTTTATCTGCAGTACAATTAGCTGGTTTCAGATTACATCCCGGACCGGTAAGATTTCTCGCCATACATACATACATATTTAAAAAAAAAACTTATATTTGATCATACACTGGTCCACACTTGTTTAAGTTTTATTATTTGTCTATTATTTTTCTTCTTTATGAAGAAACTTATGAACTTTACTACATTTCCTTTCAAATTTCAGTTGCCGGAACAATACAGAGCCTTAAATACAACTCCCGCACGTAAACATAAAAATAAACATAAAAAGCATAAACACAAAGATGGACAGCAGCCACCAGAAACAAATTTAATGGGTAAGTTTTTTGGCAACGTTGTTTGTTACTCTTTTTATTTACTTATTTTAAATAATTTTCTTTAGATTCTTCTGGTTTGGAAACCTATGAAAAGAAACACAAAAAACAAAAACGTCATGAAGACGAAAAGGAGCGGAAAAAACGTAAAAAGGAAAAGAAGCGTAAAAAGAAATCTCATAGTCCTGAGCCGCCCTCATCGGGTGGAGTGTCACCTATGTTGGGGGGTGCAACAGGCCCCAGCAATTTATTAGGCCCTGGTGGTATGTCAGTGCAGCAAGGTATTGTAGGTGGTCCGGGAGCCGGCGGAATGGCTGGTAATATAGGCAGCATGCAAGGGCTGTCTGTGGGCGGTGCCAATAATCCCCTGGGGTCTGGACCCGGGGTAACAATGTCAGGCCCTGTTGGCATGATGATGCCACAGCAAGCATCTTTGTTTTAGTTAAAATTTAACACACACACACACAATTACCGAAAACTTAAGTCATATATTTTATTCCTGCAAAATTTTTGAGTTTCTCACTCCATTACTTTCCCAAATACCTCCTACTTTAACATTAATATCTTAGTCAGTCAGTGTAAACGATAAAATAATGTATTTTTTTGAATTTGAATTATTTGAACAGTTTTATACAGTGAGTTGAAAGAAGACATGAAAACAATTTCTTATAAGGCCTGCACTTTTAAAACACTAACTGCCTTTTTCTTATAAAAATGTTACGGCTTTATAAAGGCTTAATAGGAAACATTTTTTCATGGAAACTTGTTTTATAAACCTTTTATTAAGACAATAATTTTTATAAATAAGGCAGATAATTTTTAAGGTATGAACCATAAAAATTTTGTGAACCTTTAAAAGTTAGAAATGTGTAATTCTTCATTTTTTCGAAAGAAAAAAAATTAGAAAAATATTTAGATTTTTTGAAAATCGTGTTTAATGCTCTCGCTGTTTTGAACCTTTTAGTTTTTTTTTTTTTTTTGTATATTTAATTGTTTTTTTATACATAGATAAAATGAGCTTCCGAGTTTTTTCTTCTGCCCCTTGCTAGTGTTTCTTATTTAATTTTTTAAAACTTTTTTTAATAAACACTACTTTCTCTTTAGTTTTTTTCTTCTTCATAAACCTTGTTTTTAGAACTTTAATTAAGCAAAATTTGTTATAGTTTCAAAACTTAGCAATTTAAAACACATTTTTTATAAAAAAAAACTATATTATGAAAGAAAGATATATTATTTAGTTATTTAAGAGTTGTATGCAGAAACAAACAAATCAACAAAAAAAAAAAAAAAATATAAACAAATGAAATTTAATATAAGAAATTTAACAAAAATATAAAAATCAAGTGAAAATAAATTAAAATTTATAAAAAAAACAATCAGCATAAAACAAGTATTTTGTTTGATTTTCTAAGGGTTCTATGTCCCACTTTGGAACGACGGGAATAAATATATATATGTACATATATATACATACATATATGTATATAATAAGAAAAATAATGGAATGGAAAGAGTCGACAAATTTTCCAACGAAATTTGGGAATCTTAAAGTACTCGCATTATTATTATACAAAATTGGATGTCTACTAGTTTGTCTATTTACGTTTCTCAAACGAGAATAGTGCATATTTTTAAATCATATCTTAATCCTGGATCACACTATCGGCAAAGTGTACCGATTTTAAACAAACAAAGTCATAATTAATAAGCTAAATGTGCCTTATTTCTCAACTAATTGAAAATATAAGGACATAATTGCAACAGATTCCATTATACAATATATACACTTATTCTAAAATTAATTGAGCAATAATGGCATTTTGGCTTATTACTTATGACAATCAGGGCAATTATGTAAAAATTCAGCAGGGAATTTCTCCCAGGGAACAATTCCAACTAATAGCAAGTGATAGGGAAAACAAAAAATTCTAATTGGAAAAGGGAGAAATTTCCTGCGGAATTTTTTACATAATTGCCCTGTATGTTGCAGTGAGCCGACGAATATCGGTGCACTGTGCTGATAGTATGATCCAGGCTTTAGTATCAAAAACAAATAAATAGCTTTTTATGGGTTTCTCATTAGTTCTAATCGGAAAGAATTGCAATGCCAAAACTACGCAAGTTGTATGTGGTAATTTGCAAATACATACATACATAATTACAAAGTTAGAAAAGTATTTGCTGGAATATTTAATAACCTCGAGCAGACGCTTGAATTTAATCGAATTAGTAGCTCTTGGTAATTCGCCTTTTCCTTTACAAATTGAAAATTTTTCATCTCTGCATATCTATCTACTTGAAAAACTCTGGAAGAGGAGCTACATATACATTTGTATGTTCATTATCTGTACGGCCACTTCCGTCCGTCGTTTTGTAATTAAAAATTTACTCGAGTCGAATCAGAGTATTTCAACAAATCCAAAGGAAACTAGATTTATATTTCCCTGAAGATGTGGAAATATATTATCCAAGATAAGTCTTTGTCCAATTGCTGCAGTAATAACAAAAGATTTAAACAATTTGTTGGCAACCAAATTGTATGCAAACAAAATTTTGTACTTTACCTGTTAGTGTGCCGTCATCTGCATGTAAATTAAGTTTTATGGTATTTTCTAAAAAAATAAATGCTAGTATCAATAAAACAAGCATATAGGAACACCTTAAAAGCTTATTAATTTGTTTTGTATGCATAATTTATATAATAATTAAACTTTTATACAAATTTGTTTAATTTAATAATAATCTCTATACATTGCAATATAATTCTAGTAAGCAAATACAGTTTGAAAGCCACTGCTGCAAGTATTTTTCTTTCTGCACTCTCTTCTTAATGCTGTTATTCTCTCTATAAAATTAGTTCTCTTCTATAAGCAAAAATACAACTCTCTTATGAGTGCATTGGCTGATTTTTCATCATTATTTATTTAGTTGTTTTTTTCAAGTGCTTTTACTAAGTTGTGTGTTGTTGTGGTGGTGGAGCAAAACTTTGTAAATTAGATAAATTTTAACCCCAACACATTTTTTACACAACAAATTTTACAAAAATTCGGTAGTTATTAATTTTTTTAAATAAATATTAGTGCATTATTGTAAGCAAAATAACTGTTTTATAATACATAATATAGAAGGAAAACGGGAAGAGTTAAAAATACATTAATGTTGAAAAAAGTTTGTCCCAACATGTTCAAGCAGACGGCCGCAAATTTATTAGAACAAAATGCCGACAAGGTGACTCAATGGTTGGACTCATTTGATGCTGTTCTTACAGACTGTGATGGTAATAAATTAATAATATAAATTGCTTTTTGGTAATTATTTGATTTATGAATTGAATTTCCTAAAAATTTGTAATTGCATAATTTTGGTATTAATTGGTATATACTGGGTTTTACATGTATGTATGTATGTATCCAAACTATTTTGTGAATTTTTTTTGTTGCAATGTGAGTGGTGTGTGTTCTCTCTTTAATAGTTTGTTCTTTGTTAATGACCTTTATGGACGTAACTAATGACGGCATACATGGAGCTCAACTATAATCGGTATTGTTGAAACATTAGATAAGTCTATGAGAATTTTAAAAGTATAAATAGAAGCCGCAGCAGTAGATGTCTCTTGGATTCCATCTACGTACAGACGAATTAAAAGATTAAATAATTGGAAATTTATTTTATAAAATATAAGTACATATGTACATATAACTGCCGTATTCATAAAAATTATTTGAGGTTTATTAAGGGCTTATTTGACATACGTATTTCTATAATTCATAATTCTCAAATAAGCCGATAATAAACCTAAAATACTTTTTATGAAAACGGCAGTAATATTTTTATCGCACTTTTTCCCAAAATTAATATTTTACTGAACAACTAAAATAATAATTTTGGGAAAAAGTTCGGTAAATATTTTTGTATTTTGCGTTTTTATTTCAAAAAATTTTTTTTGCTGTTGGTTAAGCTTGTCTAGATGCATTTGGTTGCTCGTAGCCAAAAAAAAATTCTTGAAAAAGCTAGAATACTTCGTAAGCTTAAACAACAACCAACAAATATTAAAATATCGAATTAATTATAAAACGGTACCATTATTCGCCCAAAAGTGATTAAATTCAACCAGACACCACCAATATTTTGTTTTATTAAACCTCTAGCATCAAGAGACATTTTGCATTTTCAGTTAAAAAATAGTAAAAATAAAAACACTACATAATACATTGAATTTAAATAAATAAAAAATAAATAAATATCGTATGCTGAATGCAAAACCACGTACATATAAACAAATATTTAAAACTATTTTCTCTTTCGACAGGTGTTTTGTGGGTTTATGGCAGTGTTATTGACGGTTCAGTTGAAGTCATGAACCGTTTGAAACAACTGGGCAAAAAAATATTCTTTTGCACCAACAACTCCACAAAGACACGCAAGGAACTGCTCGTAAAAGCTGTAGAAATGGGTTTTAATATAAGCGAAGACGAAATTATATCAACAGCGCATTCGGCTGCGGCTTATTTAAAAATGTTGAATTTCAACAAGAAAGTCTATGTTATAGGCTCTGAGGGTATAACAAAAGAACTGGATGCTGTTGGCATAGAGCACAATAAAGTTGGACCAGACACAATGCCGGGATCATTGGCCGAATATATATCAAAGCATTTAAAGCTAGATGAAAATGTAGGCGCCGTGATGATAGGATTTGATGAACACTTTAGTTTTCCCAAGATGACACAAGCTGCTTCATATCTCTACGATTCCGACTGTATGTTTATAGCCACGAATACAGATGAACGATTTCCTATGCCAAACATGGTGATACCGGGCACAGGCAGTTTCGTCAGAGCCATAGAAACGTGTGCAGAGAGAAAAGCTTTGATTATAGGCAAACCCAATAAAGAAATATGCGAATATCTTATCAAAGATGGCACAATAAAGCCGGAACGAACTTTAATGATAGGTGACAGGTAAGTGCCTCGTTTTAAGAAAGCAATTAAATTAAAATTGAATTCTTATTTCTAGATGCAACACTGACATATTGTTGGGCTATAATTGTGGCTTTCAAACGTTGCTGGTAGGCAGCGGAATACATCAGTTGAATGATGTAGACGAGTGGAAGAAATCTAATGATCCTGAACTACTTAAACTTATACCAGACGTGTATTTACCTAAACTCGGTGATTTGCTGCCTCATTTGTGAATATTTGAACTTAGATATTTAAGATTTTAGTAGTAACTACAGGCAAAATCATTTTTTATACTTATCCTCAATAATCTAGCCAAAAATGATGCTTTTTGTTAATGATTTATTTATGTTGCTAAAAAAAGAAAATTAAACTTGAATGATTCAATCGTTTTATGGTAAATTTTGCAGAAAGGTGGGATTTTCAAATATTTAGTTCTTATCGACTTTTTTGTCGGTGGCGTGCCAAAATTTTATTTTTCGTTTATACAATAAAATTCCGGAAATTTATAACAGGAGCAAACTTCCAATTGATATACATATGTACATAGTACCAAAAAGAGACTAGTTTGACTCAAAACAATCGATGGTGCCAAACAAATCAGGGCAAATGTACCGCAATCTCCGCCATTGCGAATAGTTTAAAAATCTGAAATTTTTTGCACAAAACTTTATTAAAGAGTAAGAGGAAAGAGTAAATTAAAAGCATGTGAAGAGAAAAACTCGGGGCATGTTGTTATTGGGGGCAGCGTTACCGTTAAGAAATTAAACGGCAAACACGAATAAAATTCCGTGAGAAAATTTTCCCTTTTCCAATTAGAATTTTTTTGTTTTCTCTATGAGGGCAATTATGAATAAAATTCCGCAAGAAATTTTTCCCGAGGAACAAGTGATAGGGAAAACAAAAAATTCTAATTGGAAAAGGGAGAAATTTCTCGCCGAATTTTCAGGGCAATTATGTAAAAAATTCCGCAGGAAATTTCTCCCTTTTCCAATTAGAATTTTTTGTTTTCCCTATCATTTGCTATTAGTTGGAATTGTTCCCTGGGAGAAATTTCCTGTGGAATTTTTTACATAATTGCCCTGTATTACTTGCTGTTGTTTGAAATTGATCCCCGTGAAAAATTTCTCGCAGAATTTTATTCATGACTGCCCTCAAAAAATTGTAGCGAAATTGAGTATTTAGTAAAAAGCGTGGTTGAAAAGGCATATTTTTTTTATAAAGAAAGACTTACAGCCGTATCCCAAAAAAAAAAAATGATTTGAGCTAGAAATGTACGTTGAAACAGAATTTCCATACAAATTCTGACAAAAGAACACTTGAAGTTCACAGGTATTTTCTGACACTCGCATGTGAGTTGCAAATCACCAAGCATGTTCTGCAACTCATGCGTTTTGCATGCGACTTACCAAGGCGAATTCAGTATCAGGTGACCTTATCGCTACAACAATTTTACAACACAAAAAACAACACGTAGTTTGCTATGCTACAAAACCAATCTGTCAGAAGATTTCTAAGCAAATTTTGACGTTTTGGTTCAAAATGCTCAATTTGGTAGCAACAGCTGATAATCAGCTGGGCTGATAAGGTCACCTGATACTGAATTCGCCTTGCGACTTACCATATTGATTTAGGTCAGCTGTTTGTTGAAATCGTCAGTGTATAAGAAAACAATGCAAACACAACATTAACAAAACAAGTAAGCATTTTATAAATTTAAATTTTATAATCTCCCCTATTCTGCGTTTCGATTCGGATCGAAATTGTCTCCATTTGACAACTTTGGTATTCTGCGTTCCGTTCTTCGATTTCTCTTTCGATTGTATGTATTCTGAATTTCGATCGTAACTACGTTTTTGTAAGTTGTTATTTTAGTGACGGAGCGTCTTTCGATTTATGTTTGTTTTGCTTCAAAAAGTGATTATTTAATTTAAAAAATAATGTAAGTATTAAATTCAAAAGAAGGTTTAATTAATGAAGTACACAATTTGTTTTCTTTTTTTATTTTTATTTAAATGTGATTTTTATTTAATTTATTACCGGTAGAAAGCAATAACACCCGAACAGTATGAAAAGTTGGCAAATTTAATGGCAACGAAGGACAATATTGTCTGCGGATTAAATTAGATTAAATCAAAGAAAAATTATTTATAAAAAATTAAAATATCACCTCCGGCGCGACAGGATCTTTAACTGGATAATTTTTGGCCACAAATACTTCTTGCTTTTTTTTGGACTTTCATTACTTAACTAGCAATTTATTTAATAAAAATTTTCACAATATTTAATATTATTATTTGTTTTAATTGTTAAATTACTCTCTTTTTTGCACTAAATTTAACTTTTTGCTAAAAATTTTGCAAAATTGCTTATTTTTTCTGTTTTTATTTCACCCGTTTCATAGCAAAGCAGCTGGTTTAAATATAATATTCTCTTCTTTTTCTTTCGATTCAGTTTTTTTGACAGAATACCATTTTTCGATCCGTGCGTAACTGAATGCGGGAACGTAATCGAAACATTACTATTTTTAATTAAAACAAAAAAAAAACGTATTTAATTTCATTTAGTGTTTCTTTAAAGTTTGGTTTAGGATAAATTCATTACTTCACTATCGCCAAGAGTCTTGCGATTGCGATTTACAGAACACCTCTGTTGCGAGTTCAAGTCACAATCGTATATGTCGGAACATTCCTGTCAAATCTTTATTTGTTTGAGACGTAACATTTTAGCACCAACGGCAACGCTGGTTGGGGAAGTAACAAAATTGTATAAACTTTGTTTTTTTTTAATTCATATTTCCATCTAACAATTTATTATTTTGAACTTATACACACTAGAGAAGTCAATTAATTAAGGGCCTGTTTATATGGAAAATACAATTAAATGAAATTTAATGATTTATGCAGCCACCAATAAATATATAAAGCTTGCGATAAGGCTAACAGAAAATTTTCCATTCCAGCCATTTGGCTACTCTACGTTTTCTCTTACAGTTGAAAATGCACTGCTCATTCAGATAACAAAAGAAAGACCATTCTAATTAAAGTTTAATTTATTAAAGAACAATTTTATATTTGATGTTGACCGTAAAATATTAGGAAATTTGTAAATAATTTTTGTAAAATTCTTTGACCTTGACAGAAAAACTTGGCTAGCACATCAATTGTTTCTAGTTTTATTCGAAAGAGGTTTGTGGGAAAGTGTGAAGTCGTCTCCAGCATTTGGAATGCAAATGTATGTATGTATGTATGTATGTAAGTATGTACATACAATGTAAACTAAAAAATGTAGATAAGAGTATGTATAACATATCAGTAGCATGCAAAATCACATAACTGCACTTTTTAAAATGTTATAGGAGAAACAAAACTAAACAAAACTATTCAAGTGACTCGAGTAAAATTTCTTTATTTTAAATTTTAATTTGGCTGATTTTTACACTATTTTAAATTTTATAGGAGAGGAAAAAAACTAAATAAAATTATTAAAGTGACTGAAGTAAAATTTCTTTATTTTCATTTTTAATTCGTCAGATTGTTATGATAAAGTATCGAAAATTTGTAGGGACTTGTGATTAAAAATTGCGATTTTGAATTTTTCATTAGTTACGTGGTTTTGCATTTCAGCCGACGATATGTAGTTTACAAGTATGAAATTTGCATTGAAAAATACTTAACAATTCAAAAAATATACCTATGAAATAATTTTTCAGCATCAAATAATATGAAAAACCCAATAAATCTAAAAAGTTTCGATCGAAATGCCATCAAGGAATGGCTGTATTTGTATGATACTATTTTAACAGATTGTGATGGTAAGTTTTGAGGATCGTACTTTTATAATTTTAAAATTTGTATGCTAGTAAGAAATTACGGCGTCTGAAAAGTTTCATAAGGATAGGGAGAGCATACATACTCAAGTAATTTATAAATAATAATAATAATAAGGGGTGTTCTGTAAACCGCGCGTTTAGAAATCGTGCAAATTCGAAAAAGAGTGTTATGCTGATCGGACGTGTTAGTGATTTCGAAGATAAGTTCGTATGAAATATCTTAAACATCTAAAACATTAAAACCAATTAAAAAGCTGCAATAAGTCATTTTTATAAATGAGCTCTTTTCCGGAAATTAGGCGATTTCAAAATGGGTGATTTATAGAATGTTAAATTTAATTAAACTATAATTAATTTTAATCTAAAGAGAAGGAAAATTAAATGAGACTTTTAGCGTGGGGGAAATACTGGAATTTTTCTGTGCCGCCAAACACTTCATCAGCATCCATGTATTTACATATATATATGTATCTACTTGGGCAGCTTTTTAACATGCATTTTTAATGAAATGGAATATGAGAAATTATTATATTGTGTATGAAATTATTATTAAAGTTTTTAAAGAAGTGGTTCTGTACAGCTTTTTAAAAGCTTTGCCTTAATGCAGGAGCAAATTTAATTCAAATTAATTCCGCAGTTTTTTGTACGATTGACTAACATTTTTTAATGATAAAATTTTTTTAAGGAAGTGGCTCTGTACAGCTTTTTAAATGCTTTGCCTTAATGCAGGGGAAAATTTAATTCAAATTAATTCAGCAGATTTTTGTACGATTGACTAGATTTTTGAATGATCAAAGTTCCAGCTAAAAAAATCTTAATTACATAAAGTTTTACTTTTTTAAATTAAAATATTTCTTAAAATGACTTTCTAAAATAAGTTTTTTTTCCTACCCTCCAGCCGTTTTGTGGCACGACAATGAAGTCATAGACCTGACACCAGAAACTATAAACAAACTGAAGTCTTTGGGGAAAAATATTTATTTTGTTACCAATAATAGCCTGAAGACCCGTAAAGATATCTGGCTGAAGGCAAAACAAATGAATTTTCTAATCGATGAGAGCAACATAGTAGCACCCTCATATTCCATAGCTAAATATCTACAGTTAAATTTAAATAAAGAAGATAAAGTCTATGTAATAGGCAGTAATGCTATAACACAAGAACTAAATAATTTAAACATCAAAAGCTTTGGTGCAGGCCAAGATTATTTAGTGGAAGGCAGCACATGGAGTGATCGGCTGGGAAGTGTCAAGAAAGCCACAGAGCGCGAGAGTGTGGGAGCTGTGGTGGTGGGTTTCGATGAGCATTTCAGTTTTATGAAAATGTTAAAAGCTTGCAGTTTTCTTAGCCATAATCCCAACTGCTATTTTTTGGTCACAAATACAGATGCCGTGCATAGATATCCCAAGTATTGTATACCTGGCACTGGTGCAATTTTGGACTCACTGCAAACGTGTGTGGGCAAAGAAGCCATGCTAATAGGCAAACCAAATCCTTTAATTTGTGAAAATTTATTTAAAACTAATGTCATAGACGCCAAAAAAACTTTAATGATCGGAGATTGGTAAGAAAATATATTGTATTTTAAATGAAAGTCTTACTTATTAATTATTTTCATATCACCAGTGCTAAAGTGGATGTATTGTTCGGTAAGAATTGTGGCTTTAGGACACTGCTAGTGGGTACTGGTAACTTTAATTGGTCCAAACTGCAGATATTGGTCCAAAATAATGAAGCGGATTTTATACCCGATTATTATTTGGATTCTTTGGGTGATTTATTGGCATTTTTGGATTAAATAATAATCTTATATGTAATTTGTTTATTATAAAAAGTTTAAATTTATAATAAATTATTTTTTGATGCATATTAAATTTAGTTGAACTATTATGAATTTTAATCAGGAATGATTTCTTTAGGAAAGCTCATTTTTTATATACATAAATTTTTTTTTACTAAATTTTTATTATTTCATGACTTTTCCAAATTTCACTACAAAACATCTTCACTGTAGCAAATATTTTAGCCAATTATTTAATTTTGTTTGTTGTTGGGACTTTTCACAAATTTCAAACAAAGTGTTGCTGTTATAACAATTTGAAACTTAAAAAAGATGTTAATATAATTTCATTTATAAACAAATAAAACACATACAAATCTTTTATTTATTAGTTAAACGTTTTGGTATTTTAATTATTTAATTGAGTTTAAAATTACATTTTTGGAGTTTAAAACTTATGTTAACCCATAAAAGTGTTCTAAAAGCTTTTTAAAAAGCTTTCTATTATAGTAAAGTTTAAAAATTTTTACTTATAACTTAAAAGCTGTTATAA
Organism: Tachina lurida; assembly: GCA_944452675.1. Taxonomy (NCBI): domain Eukaryota; kingdom Metazoa; phylum Arthropoda; class Insecta; order Diptera; family Tachinidae; genus Tachina; species Tachina lurida. The sequence continues at coordinate 9,298,434 of OX101754.1, read as the reverse complement.
ACGTAAAGTATCTTCTCTAATTGCAGCCATGTTTTTATACTGAGAAAAGCTTTTGTAAAGCTTTTCTTGCAAAAGCTAATTCAATTTGTTTTACATACACATCCTTAAGACTTTTTTTATATACATATGTATCCTTTTTTTTTTTGTTACTTCAGCCCGACATTTACCTTTTTATTTGGCTGAAGCGAAAAAATTCAGTTTTAAAATTAAACTTTCATTGTATTAAAGCTTATGTATTAGAACTTTTCTAAAATGTTTTTAATTAAAGCTTTTTCTCTTACAACTACAGCAGCTACGTCAAAACAGACATACTCTGATACCCCTTTTCCACACGCTAAGTTTAAGTTTGTAAAGTCTTAATTCAGCTGTGTGGAAGACAGAGCTGGTAGTAAAGTCCCTTTCTGTCTTTCTCCCAGCTGAAGTAAACTTTGCGTGTGGAAAAGGGGTATGATGTTTGCATTTGAGGTTAACAGCTTTGAAAGCTCTTAAATTTGTTTTTGTTTCTTTGAAAAGTAAGAGCAAGCGTTTTTGTCGCCAGAATCTGATTAGCTGTTGTGCTCTCGTAGGTGTGAAAGCACAAAAGCTCTTTTGCAAAAGCTGGCACACTATGGATGTGGCTTGCACGTAGCTGAACTACAGCTTACAATAGTTCGTAATACAAAGTTTAAATTGTTTTATTTCAAGCTTTGCTACTCTAATTTAAAACTTTTTATTGAATTTTAATTTTCTCTTTTTAACCCCCGACCAAAAAAAGGGATGTCATAAGTTTGTAGTGTGTGTCTGTGTATCTGTCCGTGTCCACGTACAGACCAAACGGCTGGACCGATTTTGATTTAGTTTTTTCTGTTTGATAGGTGACTTGATCGAGATGGTTCTTAGCTATGTTTGAAGAAAATCGTTCCAGCCGTTTAGGAGATATAACATCTTCACTTGATATATCGGGGGTTTTTAAAGTTTTTAATTTTTGTTATTACAACTAAAACTTAAAATATATGTACATGTGTATGTATGTATGTATTTTTATTTTGTAAACGAAAGCTGGAAAGCTTCTTTTTTAACTTTGCTTAATTTTAAATTAAAAACTTTTATTGAACTATGTAGTTTAAAAAAAAAATGTTCAAGATTAAAATTAAAGCATTTTGTAATTCAAAGCTTTTGAAGAGAGAGATATAGAGCTTTGCAACGTAACTTTAAATTCAAACTGATTTAGGTATTTTCCAAAAGTTTAGCAATTTAGGCAAAAGAAATCATAATTTAAGCAGCTTAAACTTCCATTTATTTGAATTTAATTTTATTTTAAATTGATCCCTTAATAATTGAAAATTTCTCTGCTTATTAATTCCTTTTTTTTTAAAGCGCCTAAATTGCTAAGAGATAACATCAGGTGCTGGTTTTGCCATGGGCCAAGATGCGCGAACTTCGTGATAAATAGCCATACCAATAGAAAACATTGATGAGCAAGAAAAGTATAGGAAAAACTATACGAGAAGCGCGATCTATTTTCGAAACTGAATTGTATTGCGGCGTACGTTTGCCCTTGCGTCTGGCATCAAGTTCCTCGCGCCTGAAGTAGGACATACGACGGCGTCCGTTGTGTTTGCGGGGAGTGGATTCTAAAATTTAAGAATTTTAAGAATTAAAAATTCTTGCATTCGTGTTCGCTTTACCTTCATTGGATCTCAAATGTTGTTCCTCATCATCTTCGGAAATATTTAATTGTCCCTTATGGGAGCTGCTCTTGCTGCTTTTGAGACAAGGCCAATTAAAACGCTCTGCCAGATTATGGCAAAAGCCCCAGCGTCCTATATGCTTTTCATTTTGCGATCTGCTACGATTTCGCTTAGTCGATTTCCGCCGTTGTGGCATATCGATAGAACACATGGACAATGGTATAACCTCATAAACTTTAGATTCCATACTGGTGGCAAATTCCGATTCCATATCACTTCTATTGCCAGCCTGACCGTCTAACATTTCCGATTCTGTATCCGATTCCATTTCCTCGATGATGAAATAGCATTCCCCAGAACCATACTTGGTGAAATAGTGCACAACGGCAAATTGTAAAATGGTGGCAAATATAAAGGCAAACGAGAGAAAAACAAAAAAATCCAAGGCAGTGGGATAGGGGACCTTGGGCAAGTCGGTGCGCGCTTCCAGGCCCAAGAAAGTCATTGTTAGTACCGTAGTTATGCCCAGAGACACACGATCGGCGGTGGCTTCACGATTGAGCCAAAAGGAAACCCAGGATAAAACCACCAGCAGGCAGCACGGGCCATAGACTTGTATCAAAAAGTTGCCCATGTGACGTTGCAAATGAAAATTGACCATGAGCATCGAGTATTCGGCTGAAAGCAATAATTGAAATCATTATATGTGTTATATGTATATATATTTTTTTCATTGTATTTAACCTTTGTGGGGAATTTGGTGAATTTTTGAAAGGTTTATGGGAATTGAAAAGAAACTATGTAATAAACCCCGGTTTCCACAACGCGGACGATCGACTTGAGTTGATAATTTATATGAAAAGTACTAAATGTTTGAGTGACTTTCATTTTCTCAAATGTCGCTTTTATAGAAACAGGGGGTAAATAAAGTTTTATAATTAATTTTTTTAACTTGATTTTTTGTATTTTTAACCGAATTCAAAAAAAGGAGGAGGTTATAAATTCGTCTGTATTTTTTTTTTGACATTGTTACTTCATAGCTCGGTACATTGTAGACCGATTGTTAGAATTCTATTTTTGTCTGAAATGGTATAGCGTTCCCTTGTAAAAAAGTGGGCGGGGACACCCCCCAATTTTTTTTATTTGATTTTATTTTATGATATACTACTTATTTGATTGCTGCGAAACCTAGCAAACAATTTTGATACTTGTAATTAAACAATTTTAAAGTTGAAAAAATGTGTGGGGCCACGCCCATTAAAATTTAATATTTAATTTTAAGTGGTTCTACTTTACCGATTTTTACAAAACTTAGCACACACCCTGAGCTCTAAAAAACGCACAATCTTGCATTTAAAAAATGGGCGCAGGTACGCCCATTTATCCAGATAATAACGGATAGCCAACCTGCGATCAAATCCCTCGCAGCTGTGTATTCTATATCATTCCTTGTCCAAGAATGTCGCACAGCCCTTGACAAACTGGCGCAGCACTCAACCATCACACTATATTGGGTGCGTGGACACGGCACTAATTCTGGCAATATACATAGTTGCGGATGACCTGGCAAAGAGAGGAACCCTACTCGGTGAAGTCGATATTGACAATCTCTGTGCGCTTCCTCTCTCATCCTGCTGGAGACTCTTCGATGCGCCTCAGGAAAGATGGCGCAATGAGCCTACCTGCGTTGTATCGAGAACCCTTTGGCCTCGCCTAAATATCAACAGAACCAAAAACCTCATTAGCTTCACCAGGAAGCTCCTGAGGAATCTCTTGGCCATACTAACCGGCCACTGCACTTTTGGAAACCACGCTAAACGTATGGGCCTCCCGTATAATGATTACTGTTACAGCTGCAATGATGAAGAAGAGGAGGAAAGCATTTCGCATCTTCTCTGCTTTGGAGGATCTCCGTCTGCAATTCCTTGGCAGAATATCCTTCAATAGCCTGCCCGAGTTATCGGAAATAGGACTTAGAAACTTAAGTCTATACATTAGGAGCAGCGGCTGGTATGGCCGTTAGCCTTCCTCTATGGCATGTGTATGTACTAGACTCTCTCCTGTCCCACCTCTCCTCTCCTTTACTCTCTCTTATTCTATAGAAACTTTCCATCTATATCCTCCCTATATTCCCTGTCTCCCCCTTATTCTACTACTTTCAACTTACAGGCAGCACAAAGGGATCATCGTATTGGGATCATCGTGAGCTGGACCCCTAAATTTCATTCTTCACCAGCAGCCTGCTAACCTAACGCCCGTTAAAATTCAATTTTATATTTCACGTACTTTTTCTTCACCAACAAATTTTAAAATTTTTTGTTTGTTTGATTCCATAAACTTTTTTCGAAGTCGGGTTTTCTTTTTGGCAGCGCTTTTATAAGGCAACGAAAACAAAATGGTCAACTGGGCACAATACAACACAATAATTATTAGCAATTTTATACAATATTTTCCCCGTTTTTTATGGATTAATTAAATGGTTATTAGCAGGTCCTTTGAATCCAATTTTTTTTTTCTAATTTTCCATAATTATTTAATAAAGCATCCGTCAAATTTTCACCTCAACAAAAATGTTTCCGTAATATATTCTCATTCATTCAATTTGTCCAATTAACAAAATTGATTTTTGAATTTTGAACACAGTAAATGCACAAATCCAATTTATCATCGTTGAAAAGCCTCAAACCCTTAAAGATTTGCACATCCTCCGCCTCACATGAATATATGTATACATCCATACAAACGTATGAACTTATACGTATATCTTGAACACATATTTGGTGCTAAAACACTAACCACAATACCCGTCACACATCGCGCCCATTCAGCCAATAAACTAGTCATACGGTACGTAAAATTTAAATGACCTTAATTGATATGAAAATCATAATTATTGTAATGTAAATGGAGAAAATAACAAAGAGGGGAAATAACGAATAAGAAATTATAAAAAATTGATTTATTTTTTTGTTCTTATACAATTACCTGAAATTGGTATTTAAACGACAGGCAAATTGTGCGGCGAAACGTGCATTATGAACAGTTTAAAGAAATGCTTAAATTGTGCAAAAAAGACGTTAAAGGAGCCGTTTATTTTTAAAGTAACATAAGTCACGCCAGTACAAAAACAAAAATGTGAATCTAACGTGTCTCAAAATTAATAAGAAGTAAAAAATAATAATTTAGCATGCTTAGCTACAACGATAAGCATCTAGACATGCTAAGCCAACAATAAATAAATTTTTTTTAAATTCGTATTTTTTTTTTACTTTAATACCCTGTTTCCACAAGTCAGGCAGGCGACTCGTCTTGAAAGCTTGTATGAAAATCATTCAAAGAAATGAGTGCTTTTCATGTAAACTTTCTACTCAAGTCAACCGTTCGTGTTGTGGAAACAGGGGGTAAATTAACCACCTGTTTGTGTAAGACGTTTGAGTTAGAAATCTTGGCGTTTTTGTAATAGATTAAAGGAAACTTGTAAAAATTTTCTTTAATCTATTACAGAAACGCCAAGATTTTTAACTCAAACGTCTTATACAAACAGGGGGTAAGTTTACAGGTATAGAAAATTTTTTTTATGGATTTTTTTTTAACATACAAAAAATAAAAATAAATAAATAATAAAAAATTGTATATTCTAAACGGGTGGCTACATATTTTTAAATAAGTGACTTATGCCGCTTTCAAAATAAACGGCTCAAAAAAAGCCAGGCGGCAGGTTTTATATTTATAAATAGCAACAGTTTATATAAACTGAAAACAATTTTTAAGCCCTCAAAGGAGAGTGGGGATTTTGAATTTTATTTTTGGGAATCTAAAATCTTAGCTAATTGATAAGTAGAGTAAAATTAAAATAAATGTTGTATAAAAATAAAATGAAATGAATGGTTTTTATGCCAGCCTTTTTGAGTAAGGGAGTTTTTCAGATATTTTTGGGGATTCAAAACTTTACATTCGGCAAGCATGAAATATCAAAATGTGATAGGTACACTTAAAGAACAATTATTACAACAATTAAATATATGTATATACTTTTTTTATGTAAAATAGAGTTTTGAATAAGTTGGGGATTTTCAAAATATATTTGGGAATTCAAAGTTATACTCAAATAAGTGAGAAAATAATAACCAAAAGTAATTTGCAATAGGAAATTGACAAAAAAGCGTTTTTTTTCAAAAGAAAAGGACTCTACTAGCTTCTAGTAAAATAAGGGAATTTTACAAAACTTTTTGGGAATTGTAATTTTTTTTTGGGGGGGGGGAAATGAAAATGCTTGTGCATTATACAGAAATGGAATAATAAATAAAAGTTTTCGATTGTTTTTGGTAATTTTTTTCTTATGTTTGGGTGATTTTAAAAAAGTATTTGGAATTTCGCTTTATGTAATAAATATGAAATTTTTTATACTTAAAAAGCGATTAAGATAAGTCGCCTAATTCTTTTTTATATCATCCACTAATTTTTAAATAATTTGGGGAATTTTTTTAATATATTTGGGAAATAAATAAAAATTTGGGGGGGGGGGAATATTATAGAAAATAAAATTATAAAGGGTCTTCCAATCATTTTGATATTTAAAAAACGAGTACTTTTAAGCGAAATCAGCGGATGTTTATTTAATCATAAAAATTTTGTGGATGACATTAATAATGGAAAGCAAAAGCAGGACCATATTCTTTTCATGAAAATTTCCATTACCAATTCGCACATTTGCAGTTGTATTCCATTTTTGAGGTCCTGAATCGATTGTGGGCCATTGGCATAAGGGTTTATGCCAATCTTTCGCGTAGCCCCAAGAAAATAAAGTTTAAAGATGACTAAAAAATTCCAAAATTAAAAAAAACCGAAACGAAAAATCGCCAAAATGAAAAAAGCACTTAAATGAAAAATATCACCAAAATAAAATAAATCGCTAAAATGCAAAAAAAAAAATCACCAAAAGTAAAAGGGGCCACCAAAAACCAAAAAATTGAAAAAACGAAAAACAAGCGCCAAAGCCAAAAAAAATCGCAAAAAATAAATATATGTATAAAAAAAACAATAAAAAAATTTACAAAAACTGAAAAAATCACCAAAGCAAAAAAAAAACCCCAAAAAAATCAAAAATCGCCAAAACTAAAAAAATCGTCAAAAACCGAAAAAATTGCCAAAACCTAAAAAAAATCGCCGAAAACCAAAAAAATTGCAAAAAAAGCGCCGTATTTGATACATATTTTGCAATATTTTTATGAGCGATCCTTAAGAGGTTAAGAGTACATGCAAAAGAATAATATATTTCTTTATAAAGTGCAAGGCAATTAACTGAATTTATTTTATTATATGCAGACTTACATTGAGCTGTTTTTTTGCCTCGTTTTAATAAAATTTTTAAACATTTTTTGAAATACTGCAATAATGCTAAACTTTTAGAGCTTTACTTCTTGCAGCACTTCCAGCAAATAAATCATTGAATTTCAACATTTACTTACACGAGTGGGATGATTCGAAACGTACTCCTCGACTATGCTTAGCCACATCAAAACCCTTATCTAATTGTATGCCAGTAACGCGTACATGTTGATTTTTTGCCGCTGGTCCAGCATATGCTGTTACAACTTTACTATTTTTACTCGAATCAAATTGTTGCTGATTTTGCTGTTGGTGTTGAGGATATTGCTGGTTTTGTATAGAATACTGTTGTTGTTGTTGTTGTTGCTGCTGCTGCGGCTGCTGCTGCTGCTGTTGAAGTTTTCTTTTGTAGTTGTTTTCATCAATAACATTTTGACTATTGGGCACGGCTGCTTTGTAAACAACATCCGTTAAATTACCAGCCGGACAATCGACCAAATCAAATTGTGATAATTTCATATCCTCAGCAATGGCCACAGCTGGTCGTTCCTTATTCCAGCGATATATAACATCGGCTGTGGTATAACCAACTACATGGTGTATGAAGATTTGCAATAGAGGGAAATATTGTTAAATATTGAAAAAAAAAGATATTGAAGAAGGAACAAAAACAAAAAACTTGCAAGCAGGATGAGAATATGGGCTGTGAGTGGACTGTAAAAGCATAATAAAAAAAAAGCTAAAAAGCAAATAAACATTTTTAATTTATACCAATACTGCGGAATTTGCTTAATACTGAATAAAAACCAATAAAAACACAATTTTTAAGCCAATATATACAATAAACATATAAGTTTTTATTTCATAAGCATTGTTAACAGTTCCCAAAAAAAAGATTTTAATTAAAAAAAAATATATGCCAATAAAATTTTCAATTAATTTTTCCTAAAAGAACACCAAAAGAAAAGATTCCCTTGTGGAACAATAAAAAAAAAAACGAAAAAGATTACAATCCCACAATTCCCATTTTTATTTTAACAAACTCCCTTGTGGCACAGTTAAAAAACGAAAAACATTAAATTCCCACCAGAGAATTTGTAAGCATAAAAATGGGCAATCGTGAGTTTGGCTGGTTGCTGTTGTTTCTGTTAAATTTTGGGCTTTGGCAAGTTCTGCCATATGTAGTAAAATTTTATGACCAACATTTCATTACCTTCCTCTCTCCCCCTCCCCCGCATTTTAGGGGTGTTCTTTACGATTTGTTTCAAAAGAGCCAAAAATTACCGTTATGCGGGGAAGTTAGTGGGTTAATATGCTCAACAAAAATATTTGCCTTAATATTTGCTACAAAAATGCTGAACATACCTTACACGTTAGATGTAAGGAAAACATAGTTTTATATACCGATATCATGCACGAACAGGACAAAGGGGGGAAAGTTTAACCCATTCTAAAATGAAATTCCGATGTGGTATTTCAAACCACCGACACGAGTGTATTTTTCTGGCTTCTCTACCAGAACCCATTTGCAGAATACCGAAATTTTTGGAGAAAAAAAAAATCGAAACGATAACACGGTACAAGTGTTATTTACGCTATTGTTCGATAAATTATGCGATTTAGGCTTTTTGTTTTGAAATTTTTGCCGTCAGAAATCTTATAATAAAAACTTAGAACGAAAATAATTTTTGGGGATTTTTAATTTTTTTTAGGAATTTGATTTTTTCGCCGGGAAACAAGGAAATGATATTTTATGTGGGAGCGTTAGTATGTTCCACAAAAATATTTGCTTTAATATTTGCTACAAAGTTGCAGAACATACCCTACATCTCAGATGTAAAGAACACACAGTCTCATATACTGATATGCTGCACGAATAGGCCAAGGGGGGGGGGGGAAGAGTTAACCCATTCTAAAATAAAATTCCGAGGTGATATTTCAAAACACCGACAAGCTTTTATTTTTTGGATTCTCTACCAGAATCCATTTGCAGGACACCGGTCATTTTGAAAAAAAATCAAAACTGTTGTACCGTGCTATTGCCGCAATTAAAATTGTTCACTCAATATCAGCAAATAAGCTAGATAAAATATGAAATTTAGGTTTGTTGGTTTAAAATTTTACCGCCAGCAAGTTTATAATAAAAATAAGAGATAAAATAATTTTTGGGGATTTTAATTTTTTTTTAGGAATTTGATTTTTTTCGCTGTATAACACAAATATCAATGAAGGATGATTTGAAAAGCTTAACTATATATAAAAAAATGCGCATATATATAGTAGTTTCACCCAAATACTACTAGACTAATTTAGCAGTTTAGGGTCCACGAGTTTGCTTCCCAGTAGGTTTTGCATAGCTTTTATAGTCGTAGTCGAAATTGTTATCAATCGTACCTTTTATTCGTAATCGTAATCGAACCCATTAATTGCTCGATTACGATTAAAAAATTTTGCTTTTTTTCAAGCAAAGAATTTATGTCAAATTCGCATACAGGGCAAGTTCAATTCATTAAAGCTTTAAATTTAAAGTTTACTGCCTTATTCATAAAAAATGTTTCTGTTTTATAAGAGGTTTATTAAACAAATTTTTTATGGAAATTTGATTAATAAACCTCATTTTTTTCATTTCAGAGTGGGGAAAACACAAACACAAAAGTTGTGATCAATATTTAATTATTTATAACAAATTAAGAGTGTTTGTATTTGTTAACTTACTTAAGTTAAATTTCTAAACATATATTAAAAATAATTTTCACAAAGACCTCTAAAAGTATGCATTACTTTTTATTAAATTTAGCCTTTCAATTCTACTTAAGAGGCATATGTACGAGTACTTGTGTGCAAATTTACAGTCAAGTTTAAGCGTGTATCTCTTAACATTCTAATTTCATTTATAGAGCACGTCTCGGTCATTAATAAAATCATAATTAAATGTCCTTTCTCGTCTAAAGTATCCCTAAATGTTGTATGTTATTTTAAATAAGTAACTATTGCCTGTTTTAAGGCTTAACAAATATTTGTACGCAATTTTAAACACAAAATGTACGAAAAAAAATCTCAATATTATTTCATAGTATAAACTCATTGTCTATTGTTCTGGGAAATAGAATAAACAGCTTAACATTGGTTTTTTGTTTCATTTTTGTTTAAACAAAAAAAAAAAAAGAACTATAAACCAAATCTGTAATCAAGCATGCAGCATGGCTAAATAAATCCAACATGTAAAACTTATATTCATTCTTATAAATTTGTAGCAGTCGTTCTAGCAATAGGCATGAGTAGCAATAGCAACTGCATACAACTACTGTTCGTTTCAAGAACACAAGAAGACATTTAGTTTAAGGTTCATGAAACCACCAACATCAACACATTATTCGATTATTTTCGTATTTATAATGACATCGATGTTAGTTTGCTGCTGTTGAAAAGAAAGGGGAAAAATTATAGAATCATAAGACTCCTATAGTTATATGAGACAAGACTAATAAGGGCTTGTGTATTTCTTTTTTTTCTTTGTTATATAAATGCTTTTTAAGCAGCAGTTTTAACTGTTGAATAAGAAATAATTGTTTGATTTAAAGATGAACAAGAGACCAGAATAATAAATAATTTTATGCATTTCATGAATGTTTCTGCCCAGTCGTTTTATAATGCTGAAATAAACTAATAACACACAAACTAAGTGACTTTGAATAAATTTAAAATTTTTATGCAATATATGACCAAATAAAAGACATCAGTTTGTATCGTTTTAAAAGCCTTAATAAATGTAATAAAATTTATATTAAAGTATTATACAATAGTTTAAAAATATATATGAAAAAAAAATGTGCTGAATATAAGGTTGGGAACAAAATAATAAAGCAAATACCCGAACCTTTTAGCATAGACAATAAATAATAATTATTTTAAAGAATCACAACTGCGGCTATTTTTCCTCCATAGACAAAACGATACAATCGTGTAATAGAATTAGGGCATTAGTATTTTTTACATATTTTTAATTTGGTTTTCCTTATTTTTTAATTTTATTTGCTTTTATTTCACTTCACATAATTTTTCTTTTATTAAATAAATTTAATTTAAGGGCCTTCTTTTTTAAAACGCAACGCTAATTCACACATTTTTTATGTGTTTTTTTATTTGTAATTTTTTTCATGTGAAATTTTTCAACGTCTTGTTGTACAAAATAAGCGTCTTAATTTGATTTTTTTATTTTATATTATTTTTATTCATTTTTACTGTTTTTTAATTTAATTTAATTTGATAATATTTTATTTTATTTTATTATATTTTTTATTGTTTTATTTTCTATTATTATATTTTTATTTCAGCTAGTTTAATCTATTTTATTTTGTTTTGTTGTTTTATTTTATTTTATTTTATTTTATTTGATTTTACTTCATTTTATTTTATTTTAGTTTATTTTATTATATTTTATTTAGTTTAATTTAATTTAATTTAATTTAATTTAGTTTAATTTAATTTAATTTAATTTAATTTAATTTAATTTAATTTAATTTAATTTAATTTAATTTAATTTAATTTAATTTAATTTAAGTTAATTTAATTTAATTTAATTGAATTTATTAACTTAACTTAAATTAATTTAATTTAATTTTATTTTGCTTTATTTAATTTAATCTAATTTAATTTCATTTTATTATATTTTGGTTTATTTGATTCCATTTGATTTATTGTTATTTGGTGTTATTTTGATTTATTTAAAGTTATTTTATTTTACCTTGATTCATTTTATTTTATTTTAACGCATTTTATTTTATTTTGTGTTATTGTGATTTATTTAAAATTATTTAATTATTTGATTTTATTTAAATTATTAACTATATTAATATTACTTATATTTTATTTTATTTAATTTTATATTGTTTTGTCTATTTTGTTTTATTTTATTTGAATTAATTTATTTTTTTATATATATTTGATTTCATTTCATTCTCTACTAATTAAAATCCCCCTTCCTTTATTTAAAAACTTTTAAGTATTTGCGTGCAAGCCAAAAAATTAAAAAACTAAAACGTTTACCCCCCACAAATTCCCAAAAGTATTGTCATTTAACAAAATATTAAAAATAAACCAATTTGTACAACATCAATATTATTGACTTATATTGACATGAACATTTACAAAAAAAAAAAAATATATAATCACCCACAAAACGCATCTACAAATTTTCTTCATTTTATACTTCTGCCATTTATTGTCATATTTTTATATAGGTTTTGACAACAACTACGATAAACAGCAACAACAAAAAAAAAAAAATAAGATGAAAACCAGTTCTTCAAGTACAATAAAAATGTCTACAATAACGTGTTTGTGCTTGAGTGTGTGTTAGTAGCCAGACAACCATTTATTCATTGTTGCTTTATTGCATGTGTGTATTATTGGCAATTTCCGTTAACATTGATTGAGTGAGAGAAGTGAGAGGGTGAGAGTATTACATTAAATTGTATGTATGAATGTAAGTTCTTGTTTATGTGTATGGGTATGGTTGTATGCGTTTGTTTGGTGTAAGTTTGTATGAATGATTTTACTGAGTTAATGGCTTGATTTGTTAAACATCAAATATTATTTATTCACATATGCATGTATGTATGTAAGTATGTACATATGTATGAGTTTATAAATGCACGTGCATATAACAGGATATGAAGGTATTTTGTGCTGAGCTGCTATATACATACATGAGTAGATATGTTTATATGTACATACATATGTATGTATATATGATTGCACATGCAAGAAAAATTTTTTATTTAATTTTTTTAATAAAAGCTGTAAATTGCTTTTTTGATTAATAGATAATAAATTGAAAATGTTTAAAATAAATTTGTTAAATTTTCACTTTGATTAATTTGAGTGCAAAAATGTATCAGACTTACAAGAACCAAATTTTAAAGGACATTTTTGTATGTCCATGGGAAAGTCCTCCAAGTTCATAGGACACCCAGCTTTAATGGTGAGCCTGAAATAGTTTTAAATAAATTAAGAACAATGCTAACGTTTCTTAAATATTTTTTAATATTAAATAACTCTTTCTTTCTAATAAAATAGATTTTAAAATTAAAAAAAAGTTTGTTAAGCAGCAGCTACTTTTAGAAAGGTCTTAAAAATATTTAATTATTATTAGCATTAACTATATTTTCGCTTTAACATACATATTATTGTTTGATTTTTTTTTATTTTACTAATTTGAACTCTTCTTAAGAAACAAAATCATTTAATTGTTAATGACTTTTATTCAAGCAGTTTATGTGTTTCATTTAAAATCATTTTACAATTTACTTTTCTAGCTTTCAATATCACAAAATAAATCAAGTGCAAATACAATTTTTTTTTCTTACAATTTCCTTTTCCCCAACTACATAATTGCATTGTGAGTTGTCACCTACATTTACGTACGTTCACACATTCACTTATAAACTGGCACTTACCTACTTGAATAGAGCACTCTGCCATTCTGATAGATACGTACAAATTTATTTGGTGTCGTTATTGTATGTAGATAGCTTTGTTTGCCATTGTAAAAATATGTATCGGGCTTCCAGATGCGAGCCAACATTGAAACACTAAGTGCCAATGTGTCTTGGGCACCCTTGAATGCTAAACGTTTGTCCACCCATGACTGACGAAAGTAACAGTCCATGGAATATGTCTTTATATTAAAATTAATCAAATGAAAGGTATTGTAGAGGCATGAACAAAATTTTTTTTTTCATAAGTTATTTTCTAATTTTGTTTTTTTTTAGTTTTGTTAAATATTTGGCATAACAGAATTATAATGACTTACCATATCAACTTCTGAAATAGGACCCATACTGCGCACCATTATATCCACCTCTACTGTAGCTGGTGGGCCTGAAATTAGAAGATAATTTAAAAGTATTGTAATTAGTGTTTGATTTTTTTTTGGTTTTATTAATATTATTAATGGATGTTTGATAAGCAGCCTAAAATAACACATACACTCGGCAATTTTCTATATATTAAGTTTAAGCAATAAAATATAAAAAAACTATATTTGTTTTCAGTATAAATTGTCAAACGAACGATATTATGAAATAATTCCATGCGAAAAATATAATTACAGGTAGATTTTTTAAATACAAACGATTCTTTCGTTTTGAAACTTTTATGGAAAAAAATGTATTTTGAAATGAACTTTCGTGATTTTTTTTTCATACAAATTTGAAACGTTTAGAAACGATTTTTTTTATAAAATCTTCCTATTAATTAAAAATTTTAAAACTATTTTATAATCGATACGTTATTATTTCTACGAATAGAATGAAATAGTCATATACATAAATATGTATATAACTGTTTTAATATCAATATGTTTTTATTAGTTTTCAATTGATATTTACTGAAAGCAAGGCGTATGATTAATTTGAGCGGCTATAAGTTCTTCGTTACGTATGATTAATTTTCTAAATATAAAAGTTCAGGGTGATGCACAGTGGGATGGCTTCGAACATTTTTGTGAAAAAAACTAGCATTATATTGATTAAGAAATTAAAAAAAAAATAAAATTTCATCAAAATCGGCCGCGAACAATGCAACTCGAATCGATTTTTCGTAGCACATAAGTGTTGCTATCCCAGCAAGAAGTCTTAAAATTTGCTACATACACTTTGTTAAATAAAAATAAGGACGCCTGCCTAGTTTCCTTAGAATCTGTTACGCCTACCGCTCATGAAACTCATACAAAATATAGATAAGATTTTTGGCATATTTCCTACCTGCGAAAGAAAACGTTCGACGTTAAAAATTTATATTGAAAACAACAATAAAATATGAAAATTTGTTTTTGTTTTCAATATAAATTTTAAGTCGAACGTTTTCTTTCGCAGCTGGGAAATAGGCCGTTTTATTTAATATTTTTTATATCATTCAATGAAAAACTTTATTTACTCATCCTCCATCATTTCTTTGATCACACCGTAACATTCCAAAAACTGTTTGTGTGGATGGCTGATGTCTTGATGAAACCAGTAAACGACGAAAACTTTCTTTGCCCTAAATCTGTTAAGTTTCATAGAAAACATTAAACCATACTTCATTAAATTTAGGAGAATTATTTTTTTTTAGTCAAAAGAAGACATTGTCACCTTTCGTTTTATTGACGAAACAGGTTGAGGGAAAATGGGGCTATATAAAAAGTAAGTAAAGAGAAAGGGAAAGTAAAAGATACGGACATGAAATTTTCACAGAATATGTAAAAAATATATGACAGTTAAAAATGAAAGGGTGTTCTAAACCAATCAACAAAAAATTTCGAAATCCTAATGTAATATAGAAGAAATTATATATAGACACTTGAAATTTAAAAAGTTAGTGTATTTTTGTGCAGACTACAATTGACAATGAAAAGTCAAAATTAAAGGTTATTCCATCAGTTAATGTACATAATTTTTACTATGTAATTTTGACAACTTGTTGTATCTTGGAAACCGTAGGAGGCAACGAACTCTTGAAAAAACTCTTCAAAAACGCTAAAATAATCTTGATTGAAATATATCATTAAATAAAATAAATCGCTAACATACAAAAAAAACACCAAAAGTAAAAGTCGCCAAAAAATTAAAAAAAGCGCCAAAAAAACCGAAAAACGCCAAAACTAAAAAGTCGCTGAAATTAAAAATATATGTTGTCAAAAAATCGCCAAAAACCCAAAAAATCGCCAAAAAGGAAAAAAAAACCGCTTAAATGAAAAATATCGCCAAAAATAAAATAGTCCGCTAAAACGGTCCATCCATTATACAATATTATTGCATATTTTGTTGTACATATTATTGTCATTTTCAAAGAAAATATTGCCCAATAAAAATAAAAAAAAATAAAAACTATTAAGGCTTTATAAAGGCTTTTTAAGAAAAATGTTGTATGAAAATTTGTTTTAAAAAGCCTTTATAAAGCCTTAATAATTTTTATAAATAAGGCTGGTAATCTTTAATATTAACAGGGCATTGACACCTGCACAAAATATAGCAGATTTCAATTAAGATCTTTATGAAAATCTATACCGTTGGTACCAAGTTTTTTTGACATCAAGATTTTTTATCCAAAACAAAAACCATTGACTGAATTTTTTACTAACCTTTTTTTTTACACCTTTTTATTCACACAGCCAGACTTTTTAGTACAAATATTAAAAAAAAACCATAGTTGCACTCACTAATTCCTACTAGATTTTAAGTAGATTTTGACAAAATCTAGTGTCTAAGTAGGTTTTGTTTTGTATGGAAAATATACTAGATTTTGCCTAAAATCTCCTAAGTACTAGATTTTGCTCAAATGTAAACGTACTCTTACAGTCTATACAATTCCCATATTTTTTTTTTTGCAAATTTAGGCAGAAATGCTATATTTTTCAAATACGACGTTAAAGTCAAATGAAACTATCAAGAAAAATTGTACTAAAATATACATCAGTTCTGGTTTAGCAACCTTGCATAGACTTTACTAAAATTTTTCAAATACATATAAAATACGATTTTTCTAAAAGACCATACATGCACATTTCATATTTAAGCATTTCTCTATAAAACTTTATTATTCGAGTTTTGAAATTGAGTGGTAAGAGAATGGGTGTTCGGCACCCACTGTGTGATGACGTATGATTAATATGAAATATTTGCTTGCATTATTTCAAGTATTAAACACAAGAAAAGGAAATGTATTCCGTAGTTCAAATAAATTAATAAAACATAGATATTCATATCAATATTATCTTTTAATCTTAAATTTTCTTCAAATAAAACGTGATTGATTTTGATTTTATTAAAAGCCAGAGTTTTATCTCTTTATCTTTCGCTCCCTTTCTATTTTGTTAACTCAAATCCCTTTAACACTTAATAACTACTTATTGTAATTATATTAAAATACCAGCTAGAAGAAAAAGTAAGTAAAATCCCAATTCCATAAATTAAATATAAAGCACATAGACTCATTACCATCTCGAACCGCATTCTATTCATTGCATGCAATTGCTACAGCGTTGTTTTAGCCCCTCCAAAAAGTAAAATGTAATTGAATGATGTTAAACATTTGATTACAGCCATAGACCTACATTTTCCTTAAATGCTCGTAAAAAAATCTGAAAGAGCCAGCCAGCAAGTCCTCCTAGATTTGGTTTGACAGCAAAGCATTTCCGTTAGTAGCGTAACATTTTTTTTGAAATTAATGTATGTGTGTGTGTGTGTTTGCACAGGATATAGATTATATTAACATATTCAAAATGCTCAAACACACACATCGACTATTCAATTATGACTTTATAATTTGTTAGCATCATTTCCATGTCTGTTTAATATATGTATCTGTGCTTCGAAGCGATAACAGCATAAGTCGACTTTGGACAAAAACGGTTTTTATATGCCACAAAATTCTTTTAACGAAACTCCACATTATCATTCGTTAAAAAAGTGTCTTTTTTTCGAAACTATATTTTTCGACTTACGCTGTTATCACCTGTGGCTACATATTATGTGCATACATATAAATCCATAGTACTTACATATTCAAGGCAAAATTTGTACATGTACTTAACGCTTAATATTCGTACTTGTATTTGTTACAAAGTCATTAAAAAAAGTGTTCATTTAGCAAAAAGAATCTACCGCAAACTGAGGATGTTGCAAAGAGATTTACAAGTATTAAAAATAGTTTAATTATCATAAATTTATTAAGAAAAGTCACATAATTTAAGAAATAATTAAGGAAATTTGAGTGATTTAACTGACTCTTGTAATTTTAAAATTTCCTTCGCAATTAAAAATAATGTTTAAAATAAATATTTAGCCATAATTGTTGCATATTTAAAAATATTAATTTAAATGTTTTTTTTTAATCCTAATTTTCATAAAATACTTATTTAAAATTTTATCTCAGCAATACCGAAGTATATTTATTTTTTTGACATTCAGTCTTTAATGTATTAGGAATTTTATCTTTTAATGAAAAAAGTTTAGATTTTGTAGAAATCTTTTTATTTCTGTAAGAATTAAATTTTTTAACAAAAACTCTATCTTTTTTTAATCATTAGTAGTAGGGACTTATAAATTAGCAGCACTGTGTTGGTACTTTTTCTAAAACGTACTTTTTTTTTGAAAAATAATTTCTCAAACTTTAATTTAATTCTATATGACTAATATTTTGCTTTTTTTTAAAGTCTCGTTTGGTAAATTTGGTAAATTTCAAGGATTTTTTTAATTCTCCTGGGGAAATTCTAAATTTCTTAATTTTTTACTATTTTTACACCTTACTATTAATCAAAACTATAAAGATGCTAAGAAACGCAAATTTCCCTACAAGGGATATTATTTTTTTTCAAGGGAAATTTTTAAAAATTAGCCAAATTTATTCTTAATTAACTGAACATGCAATTTATCAAAAGAATCAAAATTTCTCTGAGCCAAAAATTTTGCAATTCAGGAAAATTTTTAAATTTTAGTAAATTTGGTATTTGTAGAAGAAATGAAATAAGCATAAATTTTAAAGATTTTTTTCAAGGGAAATTTTTGAAAGTGAAGGAAGTTGTAAAATTTTACTTCTTTTGCCCCTTACTATTAGTCAAAACTATTAAAATGCTAAGAAACAAAAATTTCCTTTTATGGGAAATTATTTTTTGCAAGGGAAATTTAAAAAAAAACTGGCCTTATATGTTCTTAATATGCTATGTATGTTAGTTATCTCAAAAATTAAAATATCCCTAAACCAAAAATTTTTGCAGATCAGGGAAATTTTTATATTTTAGCAAGAGAAATTTCTAAAAATTATCCTAATATGTTCCAAATTGAGTAACTATGTAATTTATCTAAGGAATCTAGATTTCCCTTAACCAAACATTTTTACAGATCGGGAAAATGTTTACTATAGAACTTTTAATAAACTAAAATTTCCCTGCAAGGGAAATTTCTACAAATCAGCCTAATATATTTCAATCAAACTAAACATTTAATTAAACGAAAAATATTAGCTCAATTGTAAAGAATTAAAATTTCCCCAAAGTAAAAATGTTTACGGATCAGGGAAATTTTTAAATTATAGCAAAAATGGCATTTTGGCTTAGCGTTAGAATAATAAAGTTTATTGTATGCTTTAGATTTTCTCAAAACAATGTTTGTTTCTTTAGAAAGATTATTCTGATAATTTTGTTAAGGAACAAGTTTAATACATATGTATGCATGTACATATGTATGTATGTATGTGTTATACAATATGTAAATGTTTGGCAGAACTTTTTTAACTATGCTTCATACAAGTTTTTAGTAGAAAAAAATGGGATGATATTAATTTTAAGGTAATTTTTTTTAATTTTTAAAAATTTTCTTCGAGGGAAATTTTTTTTAAGTAAGCGAAATTTAAATAAAAATAAAATTATAATGTTTACTTGTATCTAAATCCAAATACATTTCAGAAAACGGAAATTTCCCTTCAAGGGAAATTTTTTTATGTAAGGGAAATTTTTTAAAATTGAGCAAATACATTTTTAGCATACTAAGCATGCAGCTTTAAAAAAAAATTTTGTCAATATTAAAGAATCAAAAATTTCCCTAGAACCAAAATTTTGGAAGATCAGAAAAATTTTAAAATTTTAGCAAACTTGGTATTTTTAGATTTTGTTTTATTTATTGTAACCTTTTTCAAACTGTTTGGCTAAGGTTTCACAAGAGACGGGCCCCACTTGGGCCGTGAATGGTCCCATTGTGCTACCCGTTTTGCTTGTTTTAGAAAGATTATTTTGATCATTTTACTTTATTTGCCAGGTTTTTTTTATGTAAATGATTATTTTAAGCAACTTTTTGTCATAATGTTTTATATTTTGCAATTATAAGAGGAATTATAAGAAATGGCTTGAGATAAATATTAAAGGATTTTTGTTATAGTTTTTAAAATTTTTTTTTCAAATCTAGAGGAATTTAAGATATTTTGCTACTTACGAACTTTACTGTCAGCCAGACCTACAAAAAATTTAAGAAACAAAAATTTCCCTTTAAGGGAATTTATTTTTTTTAGGGAAATTTTGTAGAAAAAAATCCCTAATTTATTTTAAGCACACCAAGCTTGCAATTTACTAAAAAAACTTTAAAATAAATTTATGAATTTCCTTTAAGGGAAATTATTTTTTCAAGGGAAATTTTGAAAAACCAAATATGAATTTAAGCATACCATGCTTTTTATTCCTTAAGAAAATTTTAGTTTGAAAATTTCCCTTCAGTCAAAAGTTTCACAGATGAGGGAAATTTGTATGTTGATGAAAATTTTTTATTTATCGCCTTTTTTTTTGTTAAAAAAAATAAGTGAAAAAGATATTAATTTTTGGTATGCTTTTACTTTTTAAAAAAGTATTTTCTTCTTTGAAAAAAGTTTTTAAGCAGATTAATTCCTTTGGAGGCTGGAAAATTTCAAAAGATATTTATCTAATATAAGAGTACGTTGACGTATACTTAATCTTAATTCAATTAGTAAAAGAAAAATCTATTATACGCCACCTGCAACAAACAAACTTTCCTTGCTATTGGATATTATATGTTTCTTATGATTACATCAAGACTTTTTACACAATTTGAATAAGCAAACAAATATACTAATTGATTTGCCACTAAGTTGCCTTCTTTGATTAAAGGAAATATATTTTTCTACCATCAACATATTTACTTCGCAAAATTCATTTTCAGCTTTCCAAAATCTGTTCGGTACACACTTACCTCCAAAACCTGGTCGTATGCTGTTGTCATAACCACGCAAGAGATTATCCAGCAGCTCAGAGATATTTGCATGATTGTTGCTCTGTGTGAGACGCATGTGAGGAGAGGCTTCTGTGAGTGTGGTGGTGGTACTTAAAAGGCCCAACCATATTAAGGCATACACACCAAATAAAGTTAAGCGCAGGCAATGCACTATTTTGTTGAGATAGAAACTCAAATAATTTTGCAGCCGCTTTTCTAGTAGGGAAATTATAAAGTTTCTGCATTTTGTCGCTCTAATCGGGGTCATCATATGAAGATAAGTGTTGCTGGTCGAGAGCAACCAATATGTAAATGGCACTGGTTTTAATATCATGTTTTTTGTTCCTACTAAAATTTGCTTTTAGAAACGTTTCATGTGCTTGCGCAAGCAGCAGATTTTGGTTGTTTTATGGTTTAATTGTTTGTCTTAAGATGTGGCAGTTATGTTGTTATTCCTACTGATGTCTCTTGTTTATTGACTGTTGGCCTGATGTACACATATAGTTGGTAAAAATTAAGTTTATGTTGCTTGACAAGGATTGAGTTGTAGAGAAGGAAGTTTTTTGGTTTGTTTATCACCAAATCTGTTGTTGACAAGTTGTTTAGTTTAGTTTAGTTTTAGTTTTTGTTTGTTTGGCCTGCTAAATAGTTTTTCCAGCATTATTTATTTCCGCCGGATTTACTTTTAAATGCTCTAAGAGTTTTGTTATGTAAAGCAGTTTGTTTTTATGAATATTAAAAATAAAAAACTTTTTTTACTGCAAATCTATTTTATTAAAATTTTTTTAGTTTATTATTTGTTTTTTGGGGAAAATAAATTTTAATTATCACAAAGCTAAGACTTGTCAAAAGACGATGATAAAATAAATTATATCAATCTTATGAATAAGAAGAAGAAATGAATAAAACTCTATGTTTAGTTACAGTAAACTCTCGATAATGGGTGGTATGAATAAAAAAAAAGTATTTGCTTTTTACTTAAAAAATAGTTTTAATATTAAAAACTCTTAGCTTTATATTCTATAATTTTTAGAATTATGTGTTTGAAAATAAATTTTTGAATAAAAAGCAGACACTTTTTAGGGGGTTCCGTACATCAAGGGAGAAAAGGAACCCCCCCTGTCTCTCACAGGCCGTTTTTTTAAGAACCGTAATAGCTACGTGCCTGAAATTTTCATAGAATATATAAACCGCTACAACAACAACTTTATGACTGTAAAAAATTGCAGGGTGTTCTAAATCGAGCAATGAAAAATTGTGAAATCCTAATGTAATATACAGATAATTATATACAGACACTTGAAATTTTCGAAGGTAAAGTATTTTTATGCAGCCTACACCAATTAACACTGGCATTAAAAAAAAATCCAAATTAAAGGGTATTCTATCAGTTAATGTAAATTTACAATTTGATTGTATCTTGGAAACTGTAAGGAGCAAACTCTTGAAATGTTCAAAAACGCCAAAACTAAAAGAACCCAAAATTGAAAAAATCGCCAAAACGAAAAATCGCCGAAATGAAAAACCGCTTAAATGAAAAATATCAAATAAATCCCTTAAATGCAATAAAATCACCAAAAGTAAGACGGTCGCCAAAAGATCTAAAAAACAAACAAAAAAAAATGCAAAAACGAAAAAAGCACCACAACTAAAAAATCGCTAAAACTAAGAATGTGTACGGCAAAAAAAAAAACAAACAAAATTGCCAAGAACTTAAATAGAAAAAACCGATAAAACTAAAAAACGTCAATACTAAAAAATCTCCAAAAACCAAAAAAAAGGGCCAAAACGAAAAATATTACTTAAACTAAAAATATGTATGTAATGTAAAAGACAAACAAATTCGACAAACCGAAAAAAGCGCTAGAACTAAAAAACCGCTAAAATTAAAATATATGGCCAAAACCGAAAAAATCGCCAAAAACAAAAAAAAACGCAAAACTAAAAAAAAAATGCTAGAAACTTGAAAAAAGTACCAAGAACTAAAAAAATCCCAAAAATTAAAAAAAAGTCCCAAAAACTTAAAAAGAGCTCAAAAAAAAGCAAAAAATAACAAAAACTAAAAAAAACACAAAAACATAAAATTGTTTAAGAAATTTTTGCAGAAAGTAAGATATTCGATTATATAGGCTATAAAGTTCGTGTAGTTTTACATATGGGCAATTGCATAAAATGTCACGTTTGTTGACCAATCAATTAAGCTTATATTTTACTAAAGGCAGAGCTACTTACCCTCATTAAAAAAGTACATAAAATAATAAAGACAAATTTAAATTTTCTCTGAAATAAAAGCTTAATTGATTGGTCAACGTATGTGACATCGTACGTGACATTCTGTGGAATTGCCCATATGTAGTGTCCGTACGGAAGGAACCCTTCGTGTGCGAGTCACAGGCGCTAAGTACACTGGGAAAAAACTCTCACTTTCATGGGAGTTCCAAATTATCAATTACTCTCTTTAAAGAATTCATCACTCAAACAATGGTGTTTTTAATCATTAACTGTCATCTTTTCATACCAAAGGAAACATGCCCACGCACCCATACAAAAGAAAGCGCGATTTATCATTAAAAACGTGTTGCACATACTCAATATTTCTTTTATTTTTTATAAATGAAATTCTCTACAAAACAAAAATAAATAAAATAAACTCTCTTATACAAATAACTTGAACATTTTATATACTTTTGCTTATAATAATGTTGTTTAGAATAATGGTTTGCGATGTGAGCGAGTGATAATGGAACACAAACCGCACACTGTGCTGAAAGTAATAAAAAATGTTTTAAAATACAACTTAAGCACGTACTCTTATCAAAAAAAAAAAATATTAAATTTATATGGCATCGGTTTCTATTTTTCTAAAATAACAAAGTAATGAGAAAATGCCGGAAAAATTTCTACAAATTGTAATAGTTTTTCATTTTATTTATTAGCAAACAAGAATATCAAATTGCAAATACAACCAAACAACAATAGGAAATACAAAATTGAGGTATTTGTCCTATTGTTAATGTATCTGTAGTTAGGAAGGAACTTAAAAGTTGAAAGTGTGTGTGTGTGCGTACGTGTGTGAGTTGACTAAAAGTAAAAAAATTTATTATTGTTTGTTAGAGCAGTGCAAAGTGTTAATGGTTTGAAAAATTTTTTATAGAAAAATAATAGGATTGTTTTTTAATACCAATCTTTCTATTACATTTGTAACTGTGGTTTTGTCTTTTTTTCATTTGTTTAGCATTCAAATTCCTATTATTATTAATAGTGGCTTATATTGTTGTAGGTATTTAGTTGTAAAATTTTCAAATTCAGTTCAGTTCATCAGTTTCGCATCCCTTATATTTTTCTCAACTGTAACCATAATTATTTAAACCTTTTATGATTTAATTATAAATAAATCCCTTAAGCAATTTGAACGATGGCAAATGTTTGGCTTGACTTCGCTGGGATATAATTTATACAGTTAACTGCAAGAAAACCTATTAAGCAATAAGTGTTAAGTATCTTTTTTTTTACCAATGAAAATTTTAATTAAAAAAATTAAAAAAAAGAAAGAATTAAAACACCCAAATATTCCTTCAGGTTATTAAAAAAGCTTAAAAATAATATTCCCCTATAAAACTATTTTCTTTGAAATTTTTTTTAAGAATTAAAAAAAAATTCCCTTCTGGGATTTTTTTTCAAAACAGGGATATTTTCGTAAATTTTTGTTTGTCAGCAAACTGTGAGGAATACATAACAAAAACTGAAAATTATACATAAATGTAGTTTTTTTTTGCACAAAAAACGAATTTTTCATGAAATTTTATTATGTAAACAAAAATTTCAAAAAAGGGAAATTTTGCTAAATTTTTTTAAATATGAAAAATGTGTATTGTAAATTAAAATAAAACAACATAAAATATTCCTTCAGTTATTCATATTAAATGAATTTTTCTATAAATTTTATTATTTAAAGAAAAATTTCCTTTTAGGGATTTTTTTTTCAAAAAAGGGAAATTTTGCTGAATTTTTGTAAATATGCGAAATGTAATAAAAAAAAAAGAGAAAAGTTGTAAATTATAAACGAATTTCATAAAATTGTCTAATTACTTATTCATAAAATTTTATATTGAAAAAAAAATAAAATATTCCATCCGGCATTTTTTTCCAAAAAGGGAAATTTTTGCTAAATTTTTCAGTAGTATGTATATAAGAAATTTAAAAAAAAAATTAATCCGCAAAATCGACTGTTAGTTAAAAAAAATCCCAAATTTAATTTCTTGGGAAATTTTTATTTATAAGGGAATGTTGCTCAAATTCAATCAATTAGATATTCTAAAAGAAGTAAACGGGTAAGTACTTAATAAAATGTTGGAAAATTTGGCGGAAATGAAAATTTACAGAGAAGGGAAATTTTAATATTTTTGCATTTAGTGCTGTTAACTTTTTGTTGGCTATAGTTTTGTCCCTTACTGTATTTACATTAAAATTCAAAGACACTCTAATTCGATGCAGTTATATGCAAAAAAGAAAAAATCTGACAATTTTGCCCGCCATTTTGCGGAAAATAGATTTTTTTATAGTTTTGTTATTATTTTTTTCTCTAATTGCAATATTTACATTTTGTGCCACATTGTTCCAGCAATAGCACATAGGATTTGTTTGATATAAATCTCTAGAGATCGCACAAATTTTTTTCACTTCATATTTATGCCAACAATATGAAGGAATGAATAACAAGTGTCGCATCGCAAAAATTTTGCGATTTAATGGTTAGAATTTGAAATGATTTTGAGGAATCATAAGAACAAGCATCATGCATCTAGTTATACTTAGTGCAACAGTATGAATAGATTTTTTTTTGGCAAATTGCAATAAAAGTTTTTCTTTTCTGATCCTTAAGTTTTAACAGATTTAGTTCATATTTAATTGCACTATTCTCATACTCATTAGTGTCAGTAATTTTTATTTTTATTTATATTTTCTATTTTGTTTTGTGATTTCTTTTTTTTTTTGTTATTATTAAAAACTGTATTACTGTAGTATACTTATGGGGCGCATCAGGGATTGCGGTGAATTTGTTGCTACTGCCAAGTTTTTGTAAAACTTAAGCATACTTTGGGGACTTTAACACGCACTCATATACAATTAGTTTTTAGTTTTTAAAATGCTTTAATTGATACTTTATTCATTTTGCTGATAAATTGCTGAGGTTCGCCACAAAAGTTTTCAAACCAAATCATTTAAATTATTAAATAGTAAATACTTGCACTTAATTTGCAGTTTATTTGCATTAAAATATACAAACCAAATTTTTATAATGAAATTTGACTAACTGGCATCTAAATATGTAGTTTTTAAATGGATTTACACAAATTAAAAAATGAACAAAAATCATAGCATAACTCTTAGGCAAAGGCAATATATGAAAAATGCTGCCTACTTTTAAGCTTTAGCTAAACAGAAGGAAGTAATTTAGTTGAATGGGCATGATGAGTGGTGAGCTTGAAGTGTTTTAACCAAAATTTGTTGGCACGCCAAATAATAGGCATATCGTTGGTTGACACGCAAAAGGCCTCAACTAAGATTTTCATAATTTAACAGAAGGAGAAAAAAAACACGTTAAAATGGAAACTATTGAAGTGCTTAGAGCGAAGTTTTGCAATGTAATAAAATAAATAAAATCGTTTTCCTTGTTTGTAGCAAAATTTATAAAAAAGTCAAATTTTAAATTATTTCTTAGATAGGGCGTTTTGCGTTTTAGGTAAAGATATATAATTTGTATAAGTTATGGCACCTCAAGTAATTTTAGAATTATAACTATTAACTGAAATATACAAATAAGCCTTAGAGGGTTAAAAGTAGTTAAGATTTATGCCTCAGGCTAAAATAATTAAAATTTGCCAACTTATTTCAATAACACAAGTTTTTGGCCTTTACTTAAAAAATATTGTTGTATTTGCACTTTTATTAAAACGTCTTGTTTACTACCAAATAGTTGAGAAAAAAATGGAAAACCTCGTAGAATTGAAAAAAAATCGCACTACATCATGGCAGAAAATAAACAGCAACTACTTTTTTGTTAAATCCAGAACAACAGTAATAATTGCCTAGTGTACATTTAGGCACTTTAACTTGTCAGGGGCGGGGGGGGGGGTGGGTGGGGAAACTACTGCCATGTTTTATAATACTAATAATAAAACAAAAGAGATGAGTTTTTTTTTCTTTAAATTTTGTGCAAGAAAAGGTTATGAAATGTTTTATTTCTATATTATTTTTTTTTTGTTTTAACTAACAAAATATGTCAATGACAGAAAAAATGTTTTGCATAATCGTTGGCGCTTAAATTTAAAAAGAGGGAAATATATAAATAAAATGTCTTGGGTGTTTATGTTATAAATTAAGCAAAAAATAATGTGTTGAAAGCTTTAGTTATAAATAAATGCAAAAGGAAAATGTGAAAGTGAATGAGTTGCCATGATGACTGAAACAACAATAGCAACAATAATAAAAATAAGAGCTAATTAAAATTATTGACACTTATTAAGGTGTTTTAGTGTGCAAAGCGAGCTCCACTCTTTTATAGAGCCCAGTGTATTTTCTCATTACATTTTATATTCTTAGTTGCTTAAAATAGATAAATAGAAACTTTAAGTGGGCTTTTATTAAAGTCGACACAGTCTAGTTTGCCAAAAGAAAACTGTGCTATGACACATTTGACTGCTTTTAATAGAAAAGTGTGCTGTGACATAAAAGTCGAATGTTTCTATAAGAATAGTTTGCTGCCATACAATCGACAGTTTCCGTAAGAAAATATTACTGGGACACACTCGAGTGTTTTTATAGGAAGACTGTGCTGTGATACAGTCGACTGTGTTAAATCGATTGCTGTGCCAGCTGTGTCAGACAGTTTTTACAAGAAAAGTGTGCTGTGCCACAGTCGACTGTTTCTATAAGAAAAGATGGGTGTGAAGCTAAACTTTAAAATGTATGGGAAATGTATATTAGGAAGTCTGGTGCCAAAAATGCACCTCCACTCGGAGACCCAATTTTGTCCATTGTGATTTAAACTGTATAATCCTAGACACAAATCGCCATGTCTAACAGAGCTATGTTAACAAAACAACAGACCTCTGTTAAATAATAAAAATTAGTTTTTTCTCACAAAATAGATATGATACCAGATTTTTTAAGCAAAATGAACCAGAAAATTTAATCCGAGTTCCTTTTCTATGTCTCCTTTATTTAGATACATACATTTTATAGCTCCAACGACATTGAAAATACATATTTTAACCTACAGTCATAGTACGGATTTTGATAATTTTTTAAGAAGCGAAGGAGATGGAGAGAAATAGGAATATTGGACGAGACTGAAATTGAATTTTTTTTTAGAAATTGTGTTATAACAGGATGTTATGACTTCCAACTATTGAACATTAATCTAGATTCTTCGCCGCAATTTTCTGTGGCTCCTCTATTTAATTATCGCACTGTCATGGATTTATTATTGCTAATTATTTCGTAGGAATCTATCAATTGTTTTTGCTTGAAAAAAACATATTTTTTTTATAATGCAGTCAAGTCTTTGTTGTCCTAATTATATAAACAAAACTTTTCACATTAATAGGTTTGTTCGCAACAGAAAATAGATTTTTTATTTATAAAAGCAAATCAGCTGATTCTTAATAGAAAATAAAGTAAAAACTAATAGTATGTTGTTCCACCATTACATAATTTGCTTATGCAGTCAAATCTCGGTATTCCGAATTATATAATATCAGACCTATTCGTTGTAGTGAAAAATTCGTTTTAAAGCGATTTATTTTTCGTATGCATAATTCAATTAATTTTATTTGATTTTTATTAAAAATACTTTAATTAAAAACGTAGACAGCTTATATAAAAATAAATTATTTTTTTGATTTCTAAATTACGCGATTAATTTTGCGCCTTCCCAGTTACTTCTCCAGCATGAACAAATGTTTTAGTTGGAGACCATTGACAAAGAAGAAACTGCAAATTTGCTTGTACCATTAATATTTTTTTAATATACAGTTTTTCTAAGTAATATGAGATATTTTAAAAATTTTATTCATAAGCAAAATAGTTTTTTAGTACAAAAAGTTTTAAATTTTATCGGTTTTACTATAATTACACAGAAAAATAAATTCTTCGTACATAATATATAAAATTTCCCTAGGAGGGAAATTTTTTCAATTGTGGAAACTTTTAAGTTTTACATACTTTTTTATGAATTTTGTAATTTTAAATAGTATTTAGGCACAAGTGTAAGTTTGCCGTGCAAATTTTAAAATTTCCCTGAAGTTAAAAAATTTTCCTTGTAGGGAAATTTCAGATATTGCACTCGAAAATGTATTTTTCTGTGTAATTACAATTGCAATGATAAAATTGAAAACTTTTTGTACTTAAAAAAATTTTTTTAAATAAGAAATTTCAAATTACTTTCTAATCACTTTTACCGTTGTGGCTTATAGCAGGAAATATGTATGTATGTGAGTGTTTAAGATCACTAAAACTAGTTATTAGCAATAAAAATTTCTCCACGTTATTTCAATGAAAAATTTATGTTTCTGGGCACAAATTAAAAAATGTCCCTTTCAAGAAAAAAATTTCCCCTTTAGGGAAATTTGCAAAAATTAAAAGGTTTCCTTAAAAATATGTTAAAAAGTTACAAGTCTGTTTTATTTTGCTCTTTTACAAAAGTATTTGAGGTTTTTTTTATTTATAAATTTCCTTTGAGAGGAAAATTTTCAACATATCGCGCACTAAATCATAAATAGTCACAACTCAAAAAACTTCAGATGCTGAGTAGTGGCAAACAACTGTGGATACTGTACAAATGACGCAAGATGTAACATACAAATAAGCATAATGTTATTTTATATTAAATAATTCTTCTAATTTTTTTTAACTCTTTTTAATTATGTATAATTTTCTCTAATCTTATTAAGCTTAAAGTCTCTTGATTTTATATTAGAATTTTATATTTCAAGAAGAACGTCTTGCAAAAGAAATTATTGCGGTCATTAGAAATTTGTTAAATTGATTTGAAAAAAAAAATCTCATGAAAAAATTAAAAAAGTCATGAAAAAAATAATTTGGCTTATAAAAAAAACAAAATCACTTTGATAATTTTGAGCTGTGACTGTTTATGATTTAGTGTGCGATATGTAGGTATAAACATATGTATGTATGAGGAATTAAAAAATTTTCTATCTATAAATAATAGAACTAAGAGAACTAAAAAAATCCTTAGGGGATTGGGGGGAATTTTTTTTGGCAAATTTTAAAATTTCCTTCAATTAAGAAAATGTCCCTTCTAGGGAAATTCTCACCATTGTAACCGAAAAATTTCTTTTTCTGTGTAATTACAATAAAACCGATCAAATTAAAAACTTTTTATACTTAAAACACAATTTTTCGGAAATTCGAAATTTTTGGGGTTAAAGCAGGAAATTAATTGTTTGTGAGTATTTAAGCTAACTAAAACTTTTTATTTTCATTTAAAATGTTTGCATGCAGTCTCACTAAAAAATTTATGTTTCTAGGCACAAATTTTCAAAATTTCCCTTACAAGTGAAAAATTTCCCTTTTAGGAAGATTTGCAAAATTTAATAATTTCATCGCAAATATGTCAATTTTAATATATCTAGGAATATTTTAAAAATTTCCCTCATTTGTAAAAAATTTCCCTTCTAGGGAAATTTGCAAAATTAATAACTTTCATTGCAAGTGTGTCAAAAAACAATAAACCTGTCTTATTTTACCCTTAAAAAATTTATTTGAGTGATAAACTTAAAGAAATTAACTAAAAGGAGAACATCACCGAAACTTTATGAATCTTTTTTCATTAATTTTTCATTGTTTAACTAAAAAGAAAAAAAAAGAAAAAATTTGATGCACAATACTAATTTGTTTAAGAATGTTTTTCAAAATTAAATCACAAGTGTATTATTTATTGAAAGTAATTAATATTTTTAGCGTTTGCTTTTAAAGATTAATTTTTTATAGTTTCACTTTTATTTAAACAAAAAATATTTCATAATTTTTATTTCTGATTGAACCGTCGGCATTTTTTAAGTTGCATTTTTGTAATATATTTTATTTCCAAGTGCTCGGTAAAAAATACGTTTGAATGCGCCAAAAGCGCTATGAAGACTAAATTCCCACAAATGTGTTTAAGTCTTTAAAAGCAGACAAAGCAGTTTACAAGGTTCATACAAAAAAATGTATTAAGGCAGGAAAGACAGGCAAAAGCAGACATGATTAGATGTAATACACATGCCAACAATGCACAAGTACAACTATCACAACAACAACAACAACAACAAAGTTTCATTCACAAAATGTCTCACATACTTTTTGGCGCCTTTTTAAAGCGCCGAATCGTTAATGAAGAACAAATAGTAAAAAAATAAATGATTTGTTTCCTTTTCAGCAACTTGTTGCTTCTTCACATACAAGTGTAGAATAAATTGAGCCATTTTTCTTGGAGCTGTTAATAATTTATAAGGACATTTTACAAATCATTTAGATATTATTAAGAAGACACGTGACAGGCAAATTATTTAGTCTAAAAATCATTTTTGGCTGCCTTTTATTGCATTAAAATGGTGAATTTTTTTTGGTATAAATAGAAGGATTTTTTTGTTTTAAAATTTCACTACCTTTTCTTCTTCAAAGTGAGGAAGTTAACAATTGGAAAATGTTAAATTTGAATTTATTGGGTTTCATTTTAAATTATTTTTTAAATGCCAAATCGGCTTGTGTGGTAATATTTCATTGTTGGAATAAATATTGTAAGTTTTATCTCGAGAGGGGAGAAATATTTAAATAATATTTATGTTAGTTAAGCTATACTTTTACGAGCAAATATCTCGTTGCAGCTGTTTATCGCTTTTCGATTCTGTCCTCTGAGCATTCGCTGTACAGTCAGTATGTTAATTTTAATGACTCCACTGCTTGGCCTAATTTTGGAAATCGTTTTATGCGTTATGACCGACCACAAATCGGGGTTTTCATGGACTTCAACTGTCACCACACTGATTACATAATCGATGAGGTATAATGTTAATTCAAATGCATTTTTATTTTGTGCTAACGATATTTAATAAAAAAAGTACTTTTTCGAAAAATTATTTTTTACTTTCGTAAAAAAAGTACTTTTTTAAAAAGCAATTTTCAAAAGAAAATGGCGCCCTTTTTCAAAAATTAATCTGAAAAAAAATATTTAAAAAAAATTTTCATGAGAAAAAGGTACCTTTTTGAAAAAAGGACTGTTGGTAAGAATTATTTAAAAAAATACATACTTCGCGAAAATAGTGATTTTAAAAAAAAAGAGTTTTACGTAAGAAAAAAAAGTACTATTTTCAAAAAGAATTTTTCGTAAGGAAAAAAGTACTTTGCAAAAAAGTACTTTTTTAAATAGAAATTTTCGTAAAAAAATTTCGTAAGAAAGGTGCTATTTTCAAAAATTACTTCTCAAAAATAGTACTTTTTCAAAATAGTACTTTTGCAAATAAGTATTTTTTCACGACTATTTTTCAAATAGTATTAAAAAAGTATTTTCCAAAAAATATTTTTGTTAAAGTATTTTCAAAAAAAAACATTTTTTTTAATATTTTCCAAAAATACATATATAAATTTTTTTAAATTGTATTTTAAGAAACCACCTTAATAAAAATTACGTTTTAAAAAATATTTTCTCAAAAAAATTTTCATTAGAAATAAGTATACACCTTTTTTGAAAAAAAGTACTTTTCGTAAGAAATATAAAAGTACTTTAAAAAAAGGAAACGTCGACAAAAGTACTTTTTAAAATATGTATAAATATGCGTAAGACGCAATTTACACTGTGCCTTTTCTGCTTGCATGTGTAGGCAGGCTTTTTCAGTTCGTGGGTGAGAGGTGTTGAGAGGCATGAGGAGTAAAACAAAAGGCACGAAATGAAAATTCGAGGGGATTTTTGACATTTCTCTTTGTTTTTTCGTACTCTCAGCACTAAGAGTGTATACAAACGTCAAAAAGTCATGAAGAAAAAAGTCTTAATGTAAATTTGCTTGACTTTTCGTAGGGGGTTTAAAAGAAAATTGTCGAAAGAAGGCAGGCTGAAAAGGCATAATGTGAATAGGCTCTAAGAAAATTTCTTAAGAAAAAGTACTATTTTCAAAACCAGTACTTTTTCAAAATAATACTTTTAAAACTAAGTACTTCATCAAGTTTATTTTTCAAATTTCTTCATCAAAAATATTTTCCACAAAATATTTTCTTTTAAATATTTTTCCAAAAAATATATTTTGTTAAAGTATTTTCCAAAAAGTAATTAAAAAAAATTTTTCTTTTAAAGAATAACTTTTCATAAAAAGCACTTTTTAAAAAGTACTTTTTTAACAAGGGAATTTTCGAAAGAAAGCTTTTTTACCAAACTACTTCTCGGCACATACGTTTTTCAATAAAAGGACCTCTCATTATAAAAAAGAGATTTTTATCAAAAATTCCACTTTTTGAAAAAAATACGATTTTCAAAAAAAGTACTTTTTAGAAAAATAATTTTTTCAAAAAGTGGTCTCTTTTAAAAAAGTACTGCTTGAAAAAAGACTTCTCACGGGAAAAAAATATTTTGTAATAAAAGTACTTTTTTAAAATTGTTAAAATAACCACATTTTTAAAAAATACATACATATATTCCAAAATATATTTTTTCAAAAAAGTGTTTTCTAAAAAAATATTTGTTAAAAAAAAAACTCTTCAAAAAATTTATTTTTCAAAAAGTACTTCTCAAAAAATTGCACTTTTTGAAAAAAATACGATTTTTAAAAAAGTACTTTTTAGACGAAGAATTTTTTTCAAAAAGAGGTCTCTTATAAAAAAGTACTGCTTATAAAAATAGTTATCACGAGAAAATGGTACATTTTTCAAAAACTTTTTCTGGAAAAAAATATTTTTTCAAAAAGTACTTTTTCAAAATAGTAAAAATTAGAAAATTTTCAAAAAAATATTTTTTAAAATTTATTTTTTCAAAGTATTTTCTAAAAAGATTATTTATTAAAAAAGTGTTCCTAAAAAAATCACTTTTTCAAAAAGTACTTCTCAAAAAAATCACTTTTTGGAAAAAATACGATTTCCAAAAAAGTACTTTTTAGACGAAGTATTTTTTCAAAAAGAGGTCACTTATAAAAAGTACTGCTTATAAAAAGACTTACCACGAGAAAATGGTACATTTTTCAAAAACTTTTTCTGGAAAAAAATATTTTTTCAAAAAGTACTTTTTCAAAATAGTAAAAATTAAAAATTTCGTAAAACAAAAAATATTTTTTAAAATATATATTTTCAAGAAAGTATATTTTTAAAGAATTGTTTTTTAAAAAAAGTACCCTTAAAAATCACTTTTTCAAAAAGTACTTTTTAAAAATAGCACAGTTTGAAAAAAAAGTACTTTTTAAATGAAATTTTTTTCAAATTTTTTTTTCTTTTAAAAAAGTACTGCTTAAAAAAAGACCTCATGAGATGTACCTTTTTCAGAATCTACTTCTGGAAAAAAGTATTTTTTTTAAAGTCCTATTTTCAAAATAGTGCTAGTAGTAAAATTAGTACATTTTTAAAAAATATTTTCCAAAATGTATTTTTTCAAAAAAGTATTTTCTTAAAAATTATTTGTTAAAAAAATATTTTTTAAATAAAAATAAATTTTCATAAATATCTCTTTTTAAAAAATGACTTCGTAAAATTTTTTTAAGGAAGGTATTTTTGTTAGAAAAATGTGCTTTTCCAAAAAGTTCTTCTCAAAAAAATAATTTTCAAAAATAGTAAATAGTACTATTTTTTTTCAAAAAAGTACTTTTTCAAAAAAATAGTTTTTTATGTTCATAATTTCATGCAAAATTTGAAAAGGAACGTTTTTAGGTCACAAAAGGTTTTGAAAAAAATTTAATTTTAAAGTCTTGAAACTTTAACATTATTTTGAATTTTCCAGCGAAAGCATGCATAATCCTGTAGCTTTAACCCTACGTCTACATCTGATATATTTTTATCATGACAAATGTCAAATTACATATAGAAAAAAGAGTTAACATAAAAAAAATTATTTTTCAATATAAAGTTTGACTTTTGTTATGACAAAAATATATCAGGTGTAGACGTAGGGTTACAATTGAAAATTATATTTATTATTCCAAAATATTCCGTCATACAGAGCAGTCACCAGCATTTATTCAATTATCGTTATAATTGGTTAATATATGATGGTTTATCAAATTTCTCTCGCTTCTATGAGACCTTTAAAAATGTCAATCTCTCCGTGGACACTCAACTGACATATGTTACACCAAAAGACCTAAAAAGTACTAAGTCCGATAAAAGCTTTTTCATTAGCTACGATGTCTACAACAATGGCTGGTTTCTAGGTGGTGCCCTTAACATCACTACACACTATGAAATAGAATGCTATAGAGCAGGCTGCCTTACAATAAACTATTTGTCAGAGTTGTATCAGAGACCCCTTTACGGAAATAGACAGATTTTGGATGATATAACCATGAGAGTGGCAGTGGTGGTAAGAAAAGCTAGAGAGGGGGTTTTTGAAAGCTTGTTAAAAAAAATCTTATAAATTCCAAGGCCACTCGTTATGATTTGAAGGATCCTGGGGAGGAAATAATCAAACATCTTTTAACAGAGAAAGATTTTCATATAGATCCCTTGTCGAAGTTTGGCATGCAGATATTTATGATATTAAAGGACTTCTTGCACACAAGGTAAGTTCTTTTTTCTTTGTACATTAAACATATATAGCTTTAATGCATTTTTCTTGAGCAGGGCCTCTTATGCCTACTACGATCGCTGGACAGATGCCGACATTAAGGGGGGCATTGTGGGAGCCTTGATTGACGACACCGCCGACATAACTTCTGCTCCATTCTTCCACACAACTGGACGTTTTCATTATCTCACACCTATCGCCCAAACAGGATCTTCTCGTTCGGTGTGCATGTTTCGTACACCACGAAATTCTGGTATACAAGGTCGTGTCTTTCTGGATCCTTTTAGTACTAAAGTGTGGATTCTATTTGGCATTATTTTGGCTTTGTCTGCCACATTTCTCTGGGTGATTTTTGTTGTGGAATTTCGTCAAATGAAAAGATATTTAGAATTCGTACCTTCTTTGCTTACAACTTGTCTGATATCTTTTGGTTCGGCTTGTGCTCAGGGTAGTTTTATAATACCCCGCTCTTTGGCGGGACGTTTGGCATTTATATCTTTATCGCTTATCAGTTTCATAATGTATAATTATTATACTTCGGTGGTGGTGTCATCTCTGCTGGGCTCTCCTGTCAAATCGAAGATAAGAACCTTAGGAGATTTAGCTGACTCCAATTTAGATATAGGACTGGAGCCATTGCCCTACACGCATACTTATTTAAATGTGAGTAAGCAATTTCCAGAAGTACATATGTATGTATGTATATATCGTTAGCTAAAATGTAAAAAGGCTTAACTAACAATAATATAATTTTACAGGAGAAGCAAAATCCTAAAAAAGCTAAACAAACTTGTAGTTAAGTCCCTTGTTTTTTGGTAATAAAAGTGCTAGTTTTGATCGCAGAAGTGTAAAATTTTGTCAAGACATGCAGTTTAAGGACAATCATAATAATCAATCAAAAACTAAATTTTGAATTTTTTGTTAGTTACGCCTTTTTGCATTTTAGCTAACGATATCTATAATTAAAAAAAACATTTTGCAAAAAGTAGCCTACCCAAAAAATACTTTTTGAATGAAGACAATTTTCTAAAAAATTTGAAAAAAATACACTAAAAATAAATATACATTTCGAAAAAAGTACTTTTCTTGATACATGTATTACTTTTGTAAAAAGTACTTTGCCAAAGAGTATTATTTTAGAAAAGTACCTTTAATAAAATGTACTATTCTCAAATAGGATTTTTCAAGTAAAAATTTTTTTCTGAAAAAGTACTTTTCAAAAAACTTTTCCGAAAAAGTCCTTAAAAAAACTACTATTCATAAAAGTAGTATCCCAAAAATAGATTTTTGTACTATTTTCCCAGAAAAAAGGATGCTTTTCTAAAAAAAGATTTTTAAAAATTTAGCGTTTCCAAGAAATCCCTTTCACAAAAAGTACTTTAACAAAATAATTTTTAAAAAAATTTCAACAGTTTTCAAACAAAAAAGTATTTTTCCTAAAAAGATCTTTTTCAAAATAATAGTTTTTACAGAAAGTTTTTTTTTCAAACAAGTATTTTGTGAAATTAGAAATTTTTATAGAAAGTACTTTTCAAAATAAGTATCTTTTCACAAAAGTTTTTTTTTGTTTTTGAAAGAAGCGCTTTTGAAAAAAGTTCGTTTGCAAAAGAGTAGCTGTTCAAAAAAGTACTTTTTAAAAAAGGTACTTTTACCAAAAAGTTTTTTTTTAAATAACCTTCTGAGGAAAGTACTTTCCAACTTTGCACAAAAGGACTTTTTAAAAGAATCCCCTTTGCAAAAAAGTACTTTTTCCACAAAAGTACTTTTTTAAAAAGTTTGTTTCCACAAAAGCACTTTTTTAAAAAGTTTGTTTCCAAAAAACAAATTTTTTTAAGAAGAACTTTCCGAAGAAAGTACTTTCCCAAAATAAGTACCATTTCAGATAAGTGCTTTTTGAAAGAAGCCTTTTCAAAAAAGTACTTTAAAAAAATAATTTTTCACAAAGTTCTCTTCCCAAAAAAAAATTGTTGTTCTACAAAGTACTTTTCTCAAAAGGTACTTTTTCAAAGAAATTTTTCCAAAAAAAAGTTCAAAAAATACTTTTCTCAGAAGGTACATTTTTGAAAGAACTTTTCTCAAAAGGTACTTTTTCAAAGAACTTTTCTCAAAAGATACTTTTTGAAAGAACTTTTCTCAAAAGGTAATTTTGCAAAGACCTTTTCTTAAAATATACTCTTTCAAAGAACTTTTCGCAAAAGGTACTTTTTCAAAGAACTTTTCTCAAAAGGTAATTCTTCAAAGACCTTTTCTCAAAATGTACTTTTTCAAAGACATTTTCTCAAAAGATACTTCTTCAAAGACCTTTTCTGAAAAGGTACTTTTTCAAAGACCTTTTCTCTAAAGGTACTTTTTCAAAGAACTTTTTCCAAAGCAATAAATTGTTCAATAAAGTATGTACCTAAAAAAAGTACTTTTCTAAAAAAGCACTCTCCTAAAAAGGTACTTTTTCCAAAAAAAATTAGTTGTTCAACAAAGTATTTTTCTCAAAAAGTACTTTCTTCAAAAGGTAGTTTTTCAAAGTAACTTTACGAAGAAAGTAATTTCCAAAAAAATTATCTTTTCACAAAAGTACTTTTTAAAAGAAGCCATTTGGAAAACGTTCGTCTTCAAAAAAGTACTTTTATGAAAAATTACTTTTCAATAAAGTATTTTTCCCAAAAGGTACTTTTTCAAAGAAGAGCTTTTCTCAAAAATAACTTTTTTCTATAAAAGTACTTTTTGAAATAATTTTTTCAAAAAAAAATTTGTAGTTCAATTAAGTACTTTTCTAAAAAGTACTTTTGTCAGAAAATATTTTTCAAAGAAATTTAAAAAAAAAAAAATTACTTGTTCAAGAAAGTACTTTTCTAAAAAATTACTTTTCTCCAAAGGTACTTTTTTTTCTAAAACAATAAGTTGTTTGATAAAGAACTTTTCTAAAAAAAGTACTTTTCTCAAAAGGTACTTTTTCAAGGAAGAGCTTTACGAAGGTAGTAATTTTCCAAGTAAGTATCTTTTCACAAAAGTACTTTTTGAAAGAAGCCCTTTTGAAAGAAGATCGTTTTCAAAAAAGTACTTTTAAGAAAAGTTTTTTTTCCGAAAAGTAGTTATTTAAAAAAGTACTTTTCCAAAGGAAAAAGTACTATTCAAAGAAAGTACTTTTGTTAATAATTACTTTTGCACATAATTACTTTTTTGAAAGAAGAACCCTTGAAAAGAAGTACGTACAAAGTTTTGCAAAAATAATATTTTTCCAAGAAACCAAAAGAAGTGCTTTCTCAAACAGTTTCTTTTATATAATATTTATATATACTTATATATGTATATAATATTCCAGTTCTCTACGCTGCCCGTTGTGCGCCGCTTTGTCAAACGCAAAATTGAGACCAAAAAGAATCTCCAGAATCTCTGGTACTCATCACAGGATGGCATCAATAAAATGCGCCTTAAGCCGGGCTTTGTGTTTATTTTCGAAGCCCAAAGTGGTTACTACATAATCGAAAATCAATATGAGCCGCATGAGATTTGCGATTTAAATGAGATTTCATTTAGATCGGACACTTTGTTGAGTCTGCATTTGCACAAGAATTCCAGCTACAAGGAAATTATAAGATTAAAGTCAGTATAAGAGAAGTTATGGAAGAAAGCAAGAATATATTTATTAAATTTTTTTTCTTTCAATTTTTCAGAATTATGCGCATTCTAGAGTCTGGCGTTTATTCGAAGCATCGCCGCCTGTGGGTGCGTACTCGTTTGAATTGTTTGTCCAATAGTTTTCTCTTAAGTGTGGGCATGGAGTATGCAGCTCCTTTATTTCTCATGTTATTGTGCAGTTATTTGTTTGTATTGATCATTTTTATAATGGAAATTATTTGTCATCGTTATTTTAGGAAATAGAAATGTATTATAGCATGTGAGAGGGGGCAAGAAGAGAAGGGGAAATTATATATAAATATTATGAAATGGAGTAAAAGTACATGTAAAAAAGAGCATAACAAAGTGCCCATGGGCGGCCTTTTGCTTATCTCTGATTTAATCATTGGAGGCAACACTGCTAAATATTTATTAAAAATGCACGATTACAGAATTTTAAAAGAATACGCCGGTATTCATAAATGATTGTTAAAGTTAATATTGGTTTCGCCTAGGACAATTTATATGAGAAAACCTGGTATAAAAAATGTTTTAACCTTAATAATCGGTTATGAATAACGGGTGTTAAACTTTTTCCCTTCACTGTCTGTGCTCTCTCTCTCTCTCTCTCTCTCTCTCTCTCCTTACACTATCGCATGTATCATTTGCTTGAGTGTCATTTCTCTGCAAAACACTTTGAGAACTTTTGAGAGGTTAAATAAAACAGTAGCACAATTTAAAGTGACATTAAAGTGACTTTTGTATATCAATGTATTCGAAGCAAAAATTAATGCATAGCAAATAAAAGAAAGTTTTCAATATAAACAAAAATGTGTAACAAATACTGGTAACAAAAACTTGTAACGAAATTATGAAACGAAAATAAATAAAAGTCAGTAAAGTGCGACACTGCATATCTGAAACTATACGAACTTTAGTCTATATAGTCGAATATCTTTCCTCTACCCGGATCCAGTAACTTTTATTACAATAATCATATCGCTATAACTTTAAACGAAATTTTTTATCGATTTTGCTATTCAGGAACATATTTTAACGATATTCGATGTCGATTGGAGAACAAAAAAATTGATTCACAAGATCAAATTCGTTGAGTTTTTCTTATTATTCTTTGTGCTTTTCGCTTAGTTTGACATTTTCTATACAGAGATACCACATGATATAGAATTAAATGGTGATTAAAATACAGATGGATACTATCGTAAAACGAAATTAGGGAATCACATTAACGTTACCGCAAACGAATAAATATGTCAATAAATATTACGATTTTCGGTTCGAAAAACCTTGCCAAATATCCAGATACTGATGTAGACATTTTTAAAAAATTTTAAGTACACGGTAATTTTTTTGCAATTTTTTTTTTTTTGTTTTGGAGCTTTTTTATGTTTTGGAGTTTTTTTTCGTTTTAGCGATTTTTTCGGTTTTCGGCGATTTATTTTAGTCTTATCGATTTTTTTAGTTTTGGCGATTTTTTTTTTGGTTTTGGCGCTTTCTTCTAGTTTTGGCACTTTTTTTGGTTTTTGACGTTTTTCTTTAATTTTTGGCGTTTTTTTAGTATAAGCGATTTTTTCGCTTTTCGGCGATTTATTTTAGTCTTATCGATTTTTTTAGTTTTGGCGATTTTTTTTTCGGCTCAGCGATTTTTTTAGTTTTGGTATTTTTTAGTTTCAGCGATTAAAAACGTATAAGAGTTTGTCTTTTACGGTTTCCAAGATACAGCAATTTGTCAAAATTACATTAACTGACAGAACAGCCTTTAATTTTGATTTTTTTTAATTTCAGTGTTAATTGGAGTCAGTCTGCATAAAAATACACTAAATTTAAAAAAAGTATCTATATATTATTGTCGGTATGTTACATTAGGATTTCAACATTTTTCGTTGATTGTTTTAGAACACCCATTAATTTTTTACTGTCATTTTTTGTTGTAGCGGACAAAGTTTTACATGCTCTGTAGGAATTTCAGTATCGTAGCTGTTACGGTTCTCGAGACACGCTGTGATAGACAGACAGGCGGACAAGCGGAAATCGTGGCTAAGACAATACGGTTCCTTTTCACCTTTGGTGTACCTAAAACCCTGAAAACGTTGTATGTATGTTACCAGACTTGGGTCTAGCTTGTTCAGTAGGTCATTGAAGACACAAAACTATGATTGAACTTAACGTCGGTTGGTTTCTGGTTTGCTGCAGACATAATGTATTTCGAATATACTGTGCGCAAACTAGAAACCAACCGACGTTATGTATTGAAATAAAAAAGTTTTGTGTCCAAAATGGCCGATTGAACGAGTTCGACGTAAGTCTTACATGATATGGCATTATATGACATGATTTGACATGACACAACATAACATAAATACAAAATATAACTTCTAAGGTAAGTAAAATGTAAGGAAATTCGTTCGTAATACTGTGCCTTATTTTCTTAGTTTGCTTTACGTGTTTTAACTATCTAAAATTAAAAGTGTGAAAGTAAAATGATTTGACAATTAATTTTATCCTTCAACTCTCTCCAGGAAAATTTATTAAAAGACTATGACTTGTTTTGTTGCTACGAGTACTGCATAGTGCGGCTTTTAATAGGAAAATTATTTAAGAAATTTGGCGCCAAATTTTAGTAATAATAAGCAAAAAATTTAGGACATGCGCAGAAAAGTTTGAACAATGCATTTGCCTTAAAACTACTACAACAACTTGTTGCACGTTTTCTTAAAAAAACAAGCTTTCAACCAACGTGTTGCAGAAGACGAAAAACACACACACACACACAAGTTAATCAAATCATTACAACTCATACATGTTTAATAACACCGGGTAACACTAAAACCGCAGCGGGCACATAAAATATATTTCAAAGAACTTCCTACAAAATATGTATGTACATTAGGGTGGCCGTTTTTTTTTATTTCTTCTACTCTCACCCCCCAAATCGGTTCAGTTTTATGTAAAAAAAAATACAAAAAAAATTTCATACCGATAAGTTGTGTTTTAGGGGGTGCGTCCAGCCCTCAAAGTTGGCCCTCAAGCCCATATATTAAATGTAAAAAAAATTCTCCATACAACTAACGGCCACTCTAATGTACATATCAAAAATTATAAATGATTTCT
This sequence comes from Tachina lurida, assembly GCA_944452675.1. Lineage (NCBI taxonomy): Eukaryota > Metazoa > Arthropoda > Insecta > Diptera > Tachinidae > Tachina > Tachina lurida. The sequence continues at coordinate 9,256,177 of OX101754.1, read as the reverse complement.
GTTAATTTAATTATTGAATAAATTGTGTGTGTGATCAAACGCAAACAGCCTGTTCAACGATATCGAACCTAAGCATTCATTCTCATTCTAAATTGAACAGCAATCTTATTGTTTTCGTTACGATATCCGTACGCCTGTCTGTCTGAGAAAAAACCTGAACTGTAAACTGCAATTTTCACACAATTCGTCAAACTGTGGCCACTACAACAACATATATATAACAGTTAAAAATTAAAGGGTGTTCTACAGCGAGCAACGAAACATATTGAAATCCTAATGTAATATACAGACAATTATATGTAGACACTCGAAATTTTCCGAGTTAGTGTATTTTTATGCAGACTACACACAAATTCAAACTGAAATTAACAAAAAATTATAATTAAAGGGTATTCTATCAGTTAATGTAATTTTGACTATGTAGTTATTTTGACAACTTGCTGTACCTTGGAACCCGTAAGAGGCAAACTCTTGAAATTTTCAAACACGCTAAAACTTACAAATCCCAACATTAAAAAATGCCGCAACAAAAAACCGCCAAAATGAAAACAGCGATTAAAGGAAAAAAAATCGCCAAAACGAAAAAAAGCTCCAAAACTAAAAAATTGCTAAAACTAAAAATATATATACAAAACAAATAAGAAAACCAGCAAAATCACCCAAAAAAACCGAAAAAATAGTGGAAACTTAAAAAATCGCAAAAATTTGAAAAAGCGCTTAGATGAAAAATATCACCAAAAATAAATAAATTGTTAAAATGCAAAAGAAAAATCACCAAAAGTAAAATGGTCGCCAAAAAAAGAAAAAAAAATCGCCACAGAAATAAAAAATCGCCGCAACGAAAAACCAACAAAAAAATTAGTGAAATCACGGAAAACTGAAAAAAATTGAGGAAACTCAAAAAAGCGCCAAAATTGAAAAAGCGCTTAAATGAAAAATATCACCAAAATAAAAAAAAATTTGCTAAAATACAAAAAAAAAATCAGCAAAAGTAAAACAATTGCCAAAAAAATAAAAAAATCGCCAAATCAAAAAAAAAAGACCAAACCAAAAAAAAAAAATTCTAAAATTAAAAAAAAAAAAAAAACAAAACAAAAAAAAAATCACTAAAACTAAAAATATGTTTAAAAAAAACAAAAAACAAACAAAATTGCTAAAAATTAAAAAAACCAAATACTAAAAAAACCGAAAAAAAATTGTTAAAAAGATATAGGCGGAGCACGGAACCCTTCGTGTTCGAGTCAAAGTCGCCTTTACTGAATTTATTAAAGGACTTTACATTTCTTAAGGATGCTTTTTCAAGTATTTTATTTACACAATAAGATAAAATGGTTGTTAAGCAATATTGGCAGCTGAGTAATGGATAGACTTGGGCCAAGCTCGTTCATTAGTAATTTTTACACGAACCTACGATCGAAACCATTTAAATTTTATGAGCTTGATCATAAAAAAATATACTTGAAAGTTTTCACACAAAAATATATAAAAGCCAACTCTATAAGATTTCGAAATTTTATGATTTCATCTCTCATATTTTGAACGCTCTGATTTTTTTTCTTTCATATCTGGACTTATAGCACTTTCTCTATAAGCATTAGCCTTAAGACCCTTTTCTGCTGTCTAGATATTATATTTTTTTGTTTGTTTTTTTTCTTAATTAATGTGGCAAATTCTTCAAAAATCTATTTTGCCAATTCCATTGTTTATTTAAGCTGTCAACCAAACTGTCAAAACTAAACAAATATTGACAATTTAATGTTTGCTGGCAATAAATAATTAATGCTTAAGTAAACAATATAAAAGGCAAATAATTGTTGAGCCTATAAATCAGTTTAACTTTAAAGTTGGTGCACTTGGAATGTAAAAAGAAAATAATATTTGGAAGAAAAAAATTTAATAAAAATTATATAAAATGGTAAATTTTTCCCTACTTAATCTAATTTTATATAATTTTTTAGAAAATCATATAAAATGGTTGTTAATATTACACTGTTGGGACCGCAGAAGTAAGCAGTAGAGTAACTTTTTTTCTTGAAAAATAATATAAAATACTTCGTTTGAAACTTACAGCTCAATTACATTTTGCGAATATGAGTATGAATAGAGATTTATATTTGCAAATGTGGCCTGTTAATCATATAAAACAGGAAGAAGAGCTAAAGGAACGCATATTTAGGCATAACAATCCCCATCAGGCCGTGTATTTCGATATGAATTGCAAGAATTCCTTAAAGATTTTGCAAAAGGTGAGCATTATTTTTTTTTTTTTTTTTGATAGAAATTATAATTTCTGAATTTTTTGCTTGCAGGCCAGCAAAGAGAAACTTTTCAGCCAACATTTTCACTGGCTTATTTTTGATCTTACCTCGGAGGTGGAGAGTTTTAAGGGGCTTTTCCAATATTTTCAAATGGCAGTAGATGCAGATGTTACCTATGCCATGCCCACCAACCGCAGTGTGATAAATTCCTCTCTGAATTCCTCTTATATTTTATATGATGTTTATAATAATGGCTTTAATTTGGGTGGCAAGCTAAATATGACCATTGACCGGGAGTTGGTATGCTCTCGAGAGGAATGTAATTTGAAACGTTATTTGTCGTCGTTGCATGAGCGTTCAAAGTATGAACAACGTTGGGTTTTGAGAGATATAACTATGAGAATATCGACAGTGGTTTGTTTAGGAACTATACAAAATTTACTATTTTATAACTTTTTATTTATTTTGGGTCTGATAACAGGTCACCACGTTACCCTTAACGGCTAGTGAGAGCGAAATATTGAATCATTTAAGTTCTATTAAGGAAAAACATATAGACGGAGTGGCCAGATTTGGTTTTCAATATGCCATGATTTTGAAAGAGAATCTGGAATGCGGGTAAGAAATCGTTCATTCGAGTAAAAATCTATAATCTGGTAACTTCTTTCTCCAACATTATTCTTAGTTTTAAATTACACTGCTGTAATTTCTTAATTTCGTGGTACACCTATTTAAGTAAGACCTTGATAACGCTTGCATCCTATGTAACATTCACGATGGTACTTTTTTTGTTCCTTGAAAAAAGGCCTCTGAGGGCAGGATTTAGAGGGTTTTCTCATAAAAATTCAACATGAAAGTAAATAAATTCAGAAAAATTCGACTTTGAATCTAATACGAAGGATTCCGTACGGATACTTACGAACGTTAGCCTATATAATTGAATATATTCTTGATACATTTTTTTTATAAACAATTTTTTGTTTTGAGGGTTTTTTTAGTTTTAGCGTTTTTTTCCTTTTACCGATTTTTTCGGTTCTTAGCGATTTTTTTAGGTTTTGAAGATTTTTTCATTTTGGCAATTTTTCGTTTCGAGATTTTTTTAGTTTTAGCGTTTGTGAAAAGTTCAAGAGGTAGCCCCTTACGGTTTCTAAGATACAGCAACTTGTCCAAATTACATTAACTGATAGAATACCCTTTAAATTTGATTTGTTAAATTTCACTGTTAATTATTGTAGTGAGCATAAAAATACAAAATACTTTGAAAATTTCAAGTATAATTGTCGTTATATTACATTAGGATGTCAACATTTTTCGTTGCTTGGTCTAGAACACCCATTAATTTTTAACTGTCAATTTCTAAAAAGGCTAAAATTAAAAAGTCTCAAAATTAAAAAAATGCCGAAACAATAAAAATGCGAAAATGAAAAAAGCGCTTAAATGAAGAATGTCACCAAAAATCAAATAAATCGCTAAAATGCAAAAAAAAAACAACAAAAGTAAAAAGGTCGACAAAAAACTAAAAAAATGCCAAAAACCGAAAAAATTGCCAAAAAGGAACAAGTGCCAAAATTAAAAAGTACGTATAGTATTACATATATTGTGTCCGTACGGAAACCTTTGTGTGCGAGGGAAAGTCACACTTTACTGAATTTGTTATTAATGACGTAGTTCTTACTTGTCATCTGTCTGTCTGTGGAACACCGTTTAATAATTTTGGACTACCCCTGACACAATCAGTTGTTAGAAAGAAAAAGTGTATCCCCTGTTTATGGAACACAATCAAAAATTCTCGTCGAATTTGAGTGCTTTATTTTTGTTCTCAATTTAAATAGGCAGACGAGAATTTTTGAGAGTATTCTATAAGCTGGCAGACAGTAAACAAATTTTATGAAAACCACTCCAAAAAAAGTAGTGCTTTTCATATAAATTTTTTACTCCAGTCGACCTTTTTTCAGTTGTGAAAACAGGGAATTAATTCTGTTAAGCAGAGTTATCAAAACTAAAAATAAATTTTACAAAACTTATGTTTGCATATTTTCTTTTATTGTCTCCTTAGCTTTCGTTATAAATTTACCAACCAGTGGAGTGGTACCGAAGTAAGTGGCGGCGTGGTTGGTGCTATTGGCATAGAGAACACGGCCGACTTGGCGTCTTCGCCATTTCTTTCCAGCGCGAATCGTATGAAATACGTGCAACCCACTGTGGAGTTGGGTACATTTCGTCAAGTATGTATTTTTCGCACGCCACGAAATGCCGGCATAAAAAGCAACGTTTTCCTTGAACCATTTTCTCTGCGAGTTTGGGTACTCTTCGCTGTTTTACTTTTGCTATCAGCCTTTTTATTATGGCTCACATTCTTGGTGGAGTTTCACAAAATGAAAACCTATTTGGGCTTTGTGCCCTCATTTCTAACCATGTGTTTGATTTCTTTCGGCTCAGCCTGTTATCAGGGCAGTTTTCTCATACCCAGTTCGGTGGGTGGTCGTACTGCCTTCATTACGTTGTCCTTGTTGACGTTTATTATATATAATTACTATACATCGATTGTGGTAGCAATACTATTGGGTTCTCCCATTAAGTCGAACATTAAAACTATGGCACAGTTGGCGGACAGTAATTTGGAGGTGGGATTGGTGCCCATATCATATACAACGACATATTTAAATGTGAGTGTGAAATTTAATTTTTTATGTTTTTTTTTGGAAATTTGTGTTCTTTTTTTCAGGTTTCTCAGCTGCCCGAAATTAAGAGATTCGTGCGCAATAAAATTGAAACAAAAAGCCCGGCTAAAGTTTGGTTAAATGTAAATGATGGCTTGCGAAGAGTGCGCGATGATCCCGGGTTTGTGTTTGTAATTGAATCCTTTTCCGGCTATGGCTTGATAGAGAGGATGTACAAGGACGAAGAAATTTGTGACTTAAATGAAGTACTCTTGAGACCCGAGAAACCGCTGTACCAACAATTGCACAAGAACTCCTCTTACAGAGAAATCATTAAGTTGAAGTATGATTTGTTTTAGTTTTTTTTGTAATTTAATACTAACATTTCTATTTTATTCTATTCAGGCAAATACGTATTATGGAATCGGGTGTTTTGCGGCGCCATTATCGCCTTTGGGTTAAAAAGCGCTTAAATTGTTATTTGTCCAGTAGCTTTTTGGTTCAGGTGGGCTTGGAATATACAGCTCCTTTATTTATTATGTTGGCCACTGCTTATGTTTTGGTTTTGAGTCTAATGATGGTCGAAATTTTGTGGAAGAAATTTGAGAGAAACTTAAGATTGAACAGTCGAAGTGAAAGAAACGAAGATGATTGAGGGAAAATCGTTAATAACAAATATTTAAATACAAGCACCTTCTTTAAAGCAATTTTGTAGTGAAAAATATTTTAAAGGCACATTAAAGCACTTAAGAAATAAAAAAATGAACTTGTTTTTAGTTTCATTAGGATACAAAAGGGTCTTAGAGAAAAACACATCAAGCTTTTGCTGCAAGAACGATAGAACTGAAAATATGTGATTTTATATTTAATATTGCAGGTTAACTTTTCATATCGTTCCTTTTATGGTACACAATGTACATACAAATATCTTGTGTACTCCTCTCCAGTTCTAGTGTGAATTACATTTTTAATTTACTTTTTTTTAGTTGAAAGCATATTTCAATATTCTTACCCCTTTACACACGGAAAGTTTACTTTGCAAAGTCTTAATTCAGCTGGCTGAAATACAGAAAGGGATAGTATGAATTAAGACTTTGCAAAGTAAACTTTGCGTGTCTAAAAGGGGTATTTAATTATTTGTAGTTTAAGAAACTTTTGTTTCATCACACACTATTTTACATACTTTCATGCTAAATTTTTATTGCGCGAAAATCTCTTTCACTACTTGCAAATTTATAATAATCTTTATGTTAACACCGTTTGCATATTTTTGGAAGTGCAGCAGATGAATGAAAAATTTATGTATGTAAAAAAATATAATATCTATATCTAAGTAAAAACATTTTATGCATTTTAAGCAATACCCAGGGAATAGCAAAAACTATAAGAATGAGTAGAAAATTCGTATTAACAAAAAAAAAAACAACAATTTAAAAATAAACAAAAGTATTCTTTTCGGTAAACAACGAATGTAAAATGATTTACAGGAAACAGATGTATGAAGTTTACATTTTTGTTATTTAAAATAACTGTTAAGTGTTGTTGTACTTGGTTAAACAAACAATAACAAAGGAGACAACAACAACTTGCCGCAATATTATTACGGTAATAATAATAACAATGGCAGTTAATTGCTTGCAGAGTGAGTAATTTTGTCTAAAGAAGAGAGAGAGAGATAGAGATCAGATAGAGAAAACCTGTTATTATTAATGTAAGTTTATGAGTGTGCGTGTGTGTGTGTGTGTAAAGGTTTAACTTTGTTTATGTTTTTACAAAAGAGTATGATATTTAATATGCTTATTAATTGGAATTTAATGAAAATCAAAGGATTAATTACAGCAAGTTAAAATGCTTACAGACTCAAACATGTGTGCTCGTACATAAGCCAAACATAGTTAAGAGCAGTCAACAGAGCTGTTAAAACAATAACTTTATGGGTATTTACTACTATTTAAAGCAAATGAGTCAGTTAATTTTCAGTTACATATACATACATACATATACTCGTATTTGTCCTTCATTTGTTTTTTTTTTTGTTTAATCCTGCTTCCTTTAACCATAACCTGTAACTCAACCAACTTATTATACCACCTTTGGCGTTATAACCATTCGAATGGATGACAAAAATATAAGAAAAACAAATGGGAAAAAAAGAAAGCAGAAAATATAAATCCATTTGAATTTAAGCAATGCGACTTTGGGAGATTATGGATAATAGCCAAAAGGTATTTGAAAAAAAATTTACATGCAATTAAAATGCTTTCGGAAAAGTTTTTGAGGTTACAATGAAAAGAGTTTATCTTCAAGTTACAGATAAATAAATTGATTTTATTTTGTACAATATACATACATAATCACTAAACTATTTATTAAATTGTTCTGCTTTAATTGTAATTCTTATACATTTTAACAAGCTTAATTAGAGATAGAGCAAAAAGGAGACAGATTTCACTATATATCATTTGCATTTTTTAAGGCACCATTAACAGCAGGACACACAGTATTACCAGAAAATGAGGTTAGGAGAACGCTAAATCTGTCTAAAATATCTGCTAAAGTGCTATACCGAAGTTAAAATAATATGCTAGATTTTAAATTTACATAGATTTCTGCAGTTTTTGAAAAACTTGTATATTTTTTTATGAAAGAATATGCTAAATCTGGCAGTGAAAACGCTAAAATAAATGGCAACAATTAGGACACAATTGGGGTTGTCACATATGGCGATTTCTCGTTAAATGTGGCGATTTTTCAACTTTTTAGGCTTCTAAACTTTTGATTTGACGACATGGCACTTTTTCTGGCAAAACAATAAATTTAATGGCTATTTTTATGACTCGTCTGCATGAAATTAAAGAAATTTGATTTTGATTATTTTTCTTTTATTAGTTATATTTTGAATTTGGATGAGAAAAATTTACAAGAAATAATTTTTGGCGATCTTATTTCTAATTTTGGCGATTTTCTGCTAAATTTTTATTTAGTATTTTATAAAAATTTATATTAAAAAAGGTGCTATAAAATAAAAAATATATAGATAGAATTGGTTATTTTTTTTTTGGCGATTTTTCAAACAAATTTGGCGTAATAGTTCGGAAAAAATCTGGCAACTCTGGACACGAATATGTTGCGATCGGAGATGTACAGAGAAAATAATAAATTCAGGGAGTCTACCGCGTAATTTGAAACGAAACAAATGCTTTTGAAATGCAATGTTAATAACATGTAAATTCGAAAGCATTTTCTTTCGTTTCGAATTACAGAGTAGACCCCCGGTATAGTGCGACTTTCATTCGCACACGAAGGGCTCCGTACGGCGCTTTTTTGCGATATTTTCGAGTTTGGCGATTTTCTAAAATATTTGGCAATTTTTTTTTAGTATTGACGGTGTTTTAGTTTTGCCGATTATTTTCGGTTTTTAGTGATTTGTTTCTCTTTTATTTTTCACAAAATACATTTTAAGTTTTAGCGATTTTTTAGTTTTGGCGCTTTTTTTCGTTTGACAAATTTTTTATATTTTTTGCGATTTATTTTAGTATTGACACTTTTTTGGTTTTGACGATTTTTTTAAGATTTGGCGATTTTCTTGATTTGTTTGTTTTGTTTTTTAATACATATTTTTAGTTTAAATTTTTTTTTGTTTTGGCGCTTTATTTCGTTTTTTTCGGTTTTTGGGGATTTATTTTGCATTTTAGCGATTTATTTTATTTTTTGTGATATTTTTCATTCAATCGCTTTTTTTGTTTTAGCGATTTTTCGTTTCGGATTTTTTTTTATTTTGAGATTTTTTTAGTTTTAGCGTTTTTGAAAATTCGAAGAGTTTGGCTCTTACGGTTTCCAAGATACAGCAAATTGTCAAAATTACATTAACTGATAGAATACCCTTTAATTTTTTTTAATTTCAGTGTAGTCTGCATAAAAATATACTACCTTTGAAAATTTCAAGTGTCTATATATAATTGTCTCTATATATTATATTAGGATTTCAATATGTTTCGTTGCACGCTTTAGAACACTCTTTAATTTTTACTATCATAGCAGTGGGCTAAAAGGAAAAAATGCTTAAGTCGAGATAAGCTAATTTTGAGTTAATGGTACCTCAGTAATCGGCATATTTGAAAGCACCCCTGGTCAAAATCTCAATTACGAGTAATTTGTGTGATTTTTCAGGAAGTTATAGCCGACTTATCTCTTTTAGACTTCTGGTGCCAAATCCACAATATCGGCAACGTTCGACACTTACATTCAAAACAAAAATAAATTTTAATATTTTGTTGTTGTTTCAAATGTAAGTGTGGGTCTAATCTCATTTGGAATAATAGCTTAATTTAGGTTCAACTTTGGTATTTGGACATTTCCTGGGATCACGAACGTACGTGCGTACACTTTTGATGTACAAAGAATATCGAAAACAAAACTTTTCCTAGCATTTTTTTTTTGCCATTTGAAAGCATTTTGGCAGTTCTATGTTTAGTGCAAAAGATAGATTTTATCGAGTTTAAGTTTTCATAATGATAGTTATGAACATGTGGTCACGAATTCAACTTTGGCTGACAGTAGTGAAATGTAAAAATATGCGAAATGGAACGGAATATTCAAAAGTGATTAATTTATGTTAAAAGTGTATTAATGTAGGTCTCTATCCACTATTTACACAATAAAAAATATCTCTATTGATTTTTGTTTAATTGGCTTAAGTACCGGTCGCGAACGTACGATTTTTCCATATATTTTTTTTATTACGAGAATAAATATCTTCAAATTTCCAAAAAAAAAACTTAATACTCAATTTATAGTGTTACTACACACTTATAACAAGAAATATACTATTTTATTTAACATGAAATAACGAAATTTTAACAATAGTTATTTTTCACGTAAAATTTTTAGTTATTATTAATTTTAGTTTTAGTGAATCGCTTTTAATTTTGTTAATATGACGCTTTTGTTTTTCATTTTGCATTGTTTTTAAGGAAAAAAAAATACTTACGGTCGCGAACGTGCGAAATTTTGCAAATAAGAAAAAAAATTTAAGTAATTGTAACCCAGAAGTTTTGTTTTATTTACAATTTAGTGACACCGAACCTAATTAAAATGTGTTATGCCTGGCACCTGTTGACGTTTAATGCAAATCAATTACAACGAAGTGATGTTTTCGGTCGCGAACGTACGATTAAAACGAAGATAATAAAAAATATTAAAAATTAGCCGCTAATCGAACTTTTTTTGTTCTCCTTACAGCCATCCCTTAACAAACGCGGCAAGCGTTTTTTTAACTGTCAAAAGTTCTTATGTCCATACATTTTGTATGGAGCATACCGAAATAACGCAGCGGCAACGCTTTGCTATTGGAAAGTCCGATTTTGACAACACACAATGAAGTTAGTTGCAAAAGAAAACAACTGTAAACAATTGCCTTCTGTTTTGCCATCATCAGTGTTACCATGTTGTTATGATTTAACTTATTTTGCGAAGTTTTTCGGGATGTTAAAAATACTAAAATATTTCTTTGTTAAAAATAAGAATTTTAATAATATGATATTTGGTACTTAACTAAGGTACTGACATATTTTCTTCTTTCCTTCATCAAAAGTATGAATTATGTGCATGCATATATTTATGTTATACATGTTCTATTAAGTAAATATTTTGTCTTATTTACCTTAACGTTTGTTCCCCACAATTAATGAATGACTGAAACTATCACAAACAAAATTTTTTCACTAACACATTTGCAACAATTTTACATTGAATTCAATAGTGACAGTCAATGGACTAGTCATTTGATCGGAATTGATGATGGATTTATTTATTAATTATAGTTGCTCCATTCTAGCATATACATATGTTAGAGTGGGACATCTAATATACATACATATGCCAAAACTTTTAAAACTCGAGTTTTATTAAAAAATAAATAAAATACAATTCATTCTGTCTGTGCAAATTTAAATGCATAAGTGTTAAAAAAGATAAGTAAAAACAATAGTGAATAAAAGAAATTTACAAAATTTCATTTAATATATATTTCTTTTCAAAATTTTAGATATTTGTAAAAAGCAAGATGCGTTGGCGGTGAAGAGGGCTAGATACCGCCTAGGTTAATCTGTTTTTCTATCTTTAATTTTAAATATTTTATTTACTTGTATGTTTTGATGTTTTGAATTGACTTTTTAAAATAAAAATAAAAACAATTAAAATAATAAAAATTATATTTGAAACGAAGTAAATTTTTCCTGAATTTGAATTCAGTAAAATCAATGCATATTCATATATGTACATATTTTAAGTAAAATCACAACAACAACAAAATATTTTTTTGTTCGACTTGAAGGTTTTTGTGAAAAAAATATGGCAACGCTGGTCATCATCCTTAACAGAAGCAAGTTTTCCAAATCTTCGAAATAATTAATTTTTTCAAACTTTAATTATTTTATTTTAATTTAAACTAGCTGACCCCGATCCGCGTTGCTGGCCCTAAGCAAACATTAGTGTTGTATATGGCATTGGTGGTACAATATGAAAATTGGATTTTGCCCACGAATAAACTAAATATTGCGCCATCTGCCGGACGAAAACTACTACACTACAAACTACACAGATACGCTCCTCACGCCCTATAGAGCATGTATATAAAGTTTGGTCGAAATCGGTGCAGTAGTTCTTGAGTTACGGTGCAAAAATAAAAAAAAAACTAAATATTGGGCCATCTGTCGGACGAGCTTTAAACTATACATAAACACTCCTCACGCCCCATAGAGCATGTATATAAAGTTTGGTCTAAATCGGTGCAGTAGTTCTTGAGTTACGGTGCAAAATCACAAAAAAAAATATGGCGCCATCTGTCGGACGAACTTCAAACTACACAGAAACACTACCTATATATATAAAAACACGCACCGGTCTTTGGCAAATATTTTGTGGGGTGGAAGGCGAAAATCTGTTGGGGAATTGAAGACTTCACCCCTAACAAATAAACGTGTTTTAGATTTTTATATATATTATAAGATAAGATAACAAAATTTATGTAACAAAATTTTAATAACAAAATCACAAACAACAACGTCCTCCGTTGATGCATTAAACACATTCACCACAGCAGGCTACACGAACACACGACTTCAAATGCCGCTAGCAGCATTTGTCGCCTCGTAGCCAGCTACTTAATTATTTTGGAGACGGCAGCAGCACCATCTGCAGCTGATATTCAAGTACAAATACATAGTTCAGTATTGCCACTTTCATATATTTTGCATTTATAAAAATTAATTTTTCTTTTAAAATGTACTTATTTCACATAAAAGTACAATAATGAATCAATTTATTCTTTACATCAATTTTTGGATATTGTTTCTAGTAAATAGTATGAAATAATTGTACGATATCATTCCAATCACCATTTTGTATTATACTGGTAACACTGCATTTGCTCATTGTAGCCAGAGAAATAGAAATTAGTTTAAAGTTGACGACAGCTACAACGGTGGTCGTGCAGTCGTGTAGCCTGCTGTCGTTAAAATAATTGTTACCATAAGAATGTGTGTATTCTATTTTTGACAGATTGTAGCCCGTAGCCTGCTGTGTCGAATGTGTTTAATGCATGAGCTGTTAAAATAATCAGGGTTGTCTTATTTATTTGTTTGTTTGATAACCCTGTTTTTATCGTTTTGACACAACGTTGCCGCTTTTGTTTAGGTATGGCATTTCAGCGTTAAGGCTTGGCGGAAAAAAAATCGTTGCGCTTTCCGTCCTTGTTTAGGTATGGCTGTTATACACGTTTATCTTCTTAATTGATTGTAATAAAGAGGTTTTAGAGAAAGAGTGCAAGGAGAGAGAGAGAGAGTCCTTTTAGACACGGAAAGTTTACCTTGAAAAGTCTTAATTCAGTTGTGTGAAAGACAGAGGGAGAAGTAATATCTCTCTCTGTCTGTCTACCAGATGAATTAAGACTTTGCAAAGTAAACTTTCCGTGTCTAAAAGGGGTATTACGTATTTAAAATGTTCTTATGTATGAATATCACGTAAAAATATAAAAACGAATCATTTTGTTTCTTTATATATTCTATATTTTGAGAAGTTTCTTCTGTTACATATTATGCAATAATTTTAAGCTGTCATTCGTTTCACATTTTGTATTATATTGGTGGCATAATTTTTCTCATTGTCATTTACAAAAACAAAAATTAGTTTAATTTGGTTTCAGCTACAACCGTGGTCGTGTAGTCGTGTAGTCGTGTAGCCGTGCTGTTGTATTATATTTTTGACAGGCTGTAGTCGGTAGCCTGCTGTCGTGATTGTGTTTAGTGCATAATGCTTAAGGTTTTGTTATTTTTTATTTATTTTTATTTTTTTATAGAATGCGAAAAATCTTAACAGACAGTCTGTTTCTGTAATTGCCGTAAATCACACATAATCGATCGTGCATGCGTTAAAAAAAAATTTACGTGAATGAGACTAAATAAGTGATCAATGCCAACTTTTATATATCTATGTATGTATTTCTAAAACATGAGTTTACGTGATTATAACTAATTTGGTATGTCATCGTTTGTGGTTTATATGCCTTAAATACATTCTTTTTAAGCAATCTTGCAGCTCAAGTACTCTGCTATTTAAATTGTTATACGAGTACATTTTTAGGGTTCCGTACACCAAAGGTGAAAAGAAACCCTATTGTTTTCGCTACGCTGGCCGTCTGTCCGTCACAGGGTATTTTCTCGAGAACCGTAAGAGCTACGGACAGAGTGTGTAGACCCTTGGCCGCTACAACAACAAATACGTAAGAGTTGGAAATTAAAGGGTGCGCCAAAATGAGCAACGAAAAATGTTAAAATCCCATGTAATATACATACAATTGTATCTTTATGCACTTGAAATTTGTAAGGTTAATGTATTTTTATACCGACTACAACAATTAACACTAAAATTTAAAAAATTTTAATTAAAGGGTGTACCATCAGTTAATGTAATTTTGATAACTTGCTGTATCTTGGAAACCGTAAGAGCTAAGCTCTTGAAATTTTCAAAAACGGTAAAACAAGAAAATTCCAAAATTATAAAATCGCCAAACCGAAAGAAAAATCGCCAAAATAAAAAAAAATCGCCAAAACGAAAAAAAGCACCAAATTAAAAAAAATTTCTAAGTCGAAAATAAATCGCGAAAAAACGGAAAAATCGCCAAAATTAAAAAAATCGCCAAAATGAAAAAATCGCCAAAATGAAAAAAATCGCCAAAATGAAAAAAAATCGCCAAAACGAAAAAAAGCACCAAATTAAAAAAAATCTCCAAAATGAAAAAAAATCGCCAAAATGAAAAAAACGCCAAAATTAAAAAAATTGTTAAAACGAGAAAAAAGCGAAAAAAAAACAAAAAAAATTATTTCAGCAGAAAAAAAAGTAAAAAACACTGTATTAAAAAAAATGCTCAAAGCCCAACGTACGGAACCCTTCGTGCGCGAGTCAAAGCCGCACTTTACTGAATTTTTTTGCATTTCCGCTGTCTTTGCTTCATCAATAAACGTGTTTGTCCCCAAAAATATACATTTCCTTTATTATTATTCTTTTTTTTTTTTTTTGACATGATTTAAATTCATTTTATTTTCTTTTTTAACTTTCAATAACAAATAAATAAATAAAAGAAACAAGTGGCGTTTTTATGTAAATAAATACAGCACACTTTTTTTTTAGCAGGTGTTCGTTCGTTCGTTTATTTTTTCCTTTTGTGAAATTGATGTCACAAGTAATCACAACAATTAAATCAATCAAAGTGCAGAATTTATGCAAACAACAGGACAACAACGACTGCAAACAAGCCTCTATGGCATTTATTCATTCAGGCACAAGCAACTGATTAAAAAAATTTAAAAGAAAAATTTTCCACAACTGATAAGGGCGCCATGATATTAGTTCAAACATATCGCTCATTTGCCATAGTGTTATAACTCAAAAATGCATTTTTTGAGTTAATAATGCACAATAATGCGGCATTTCGTATTGTATCTTGGGTAAGAATATCATATAAATAACTTGTACCATCATCTCCTGAGAGAAGAATATGTTTTCATGTCTTCATTGAGTTGTATGCAAATTAAAAACTTAAAACGCGTTTTCTGCAAAACTGGGTTTTTTTGAGTTGTGACACTATTGAAGTAACTGAGCGATATGTAAATAATAATACAACCTGCAAGATTTTGCTTATCGAAATGGAAAGTTTTTCTTTTGCAAAAAAAATCTTAAGCTTTATTCAGTGATTGCATGAATGGAATTTATGAATTGCTTGGAAGTATCACTCGTGTCCATGTTTTAATTGAAATTAAACGAATGGGGCGGGGTGTGTGTTTTATGTGCGCATTTTTATTGTTTTAATCAGTTTCAATATTTTTAAATTAAAAATAAAACTTTTGCGTGATTTTTTGCAGCACGTTTTTTTCTGCTACTCAAGTTAGCTCGTCGTTCTGGTGTAGTTTTTTTTAGATTTTATAAATTGATACAATTACTTGTTAATTAAAGAAAATAAAATCTTTTTAAAAATAGTAAACAATGAGGGAAACTTTAATAGAAATGTAGCAAAAAATAAAAAAAATTTATGCAAATAATAGCATACATCTGTTATAGAATTTGCACATTTTTTTTTGTACACACACTTGTCTGAGCTCTAAAGTAATTTCAATAGCTAACCTTAAAAATTTTCAACTGATTTCAGATGAAACACAAGAATTTGTACCTTAGAGACGCTGTCTCACTTTTGGCTATTGAAATCAGATCTAAACTCAGATAATTTAAAGACGCTGCTATCAGTTATCAGCACCAGCAATAGGAAAATTTTTTTTCTAACATACAATCAAGTGTATGTACGTATGTGTAAAGATAAGCCATTTTAAAACTGAAAAATCAAGCATAGAAAACATTTTAAGAAATAAAAAGGTAACGCACACACACAGAAAAATTTCATATTAAAATCTAAAAAAACAAGTTTAAGCTTTCAGCAATTATTTTGCTTCACATCCGTTTCATGTTAATTCAACATGATGTACAAGGAAAATGTTTCCTCTTGAAATAACTTTATTTCATGTTGATGTAATCACCCGTATTGCGTATATCGGCTTGAACATTCATCTACGATAATTTTTTTACTCGATTAAAGGAAACTTGTACAACTTTTCTTTAATCTAGGAAAAATATTCTCTTAGAATAGCTGAATATAACAGTACTGTTAAATCAACATGAAGAATCATGTTGAATCAAAGTTATTTTAAATTGAAACATCACGAGTTTATTTCAACATTTTATTATAAATTATATAACTTACGTGATTCAGCTGGACTTCGTAAAAGTCGTTTAGGTAGAAACAGGTAAAATATTATATTAAACTTTAATGGGCAAGGTCCTGCCCACTTTTTAAAGCATATCTACAATTATTTCACCTTAAGAGCCGAAACCGTTTGCCAACTTTCGTGGAAATCGAATGAGTTGAAGTACTTATAATTTAATATTAAACTTTTGTGGGCGTGGTCCCGCCCACTTCTTGAAATGTCAGACTGATTCTTTTTTATGGCTCAGGGTTTGTGCCAAGTCTCGTAAAAATCAATTGTATAGAAGCACGTGAAATATTATATTAAATTTTAATAGGCGTATCCCCGCCCACTTTTCTTAAAACAATGTTGTGTCTTTTTATGAACTCAATGTTTGTGCCAATTTTTATAAAAATTGGTTAAGTACAAGCTCGTGAAATACAGTATTAAAATTTCATAGGCGTAGTCCCGCCCACTTTTTTGTATGCAAGATTTTCGTTTTTGAGTTCACGGTGTGTGCCAAGTTTCGTAAAAATAATATTAAGTTTTATTGGGCGTGAGTCCGCCCATTTTTCAACTTCGAGATTGTGTTGTTAAGAGAGTCCAACTTGTTGGGTAAGTTTTGTAGCAATCGAATTAGTAAAGTATTATAAAATTAAAGCAACAAATTAGTAAAAGTGTACCCGCCCCCTTTTTATTCACAATGTCGGACCAAATGCAAGCTATACACTCTCAGATAAAAAAAGAATTTTTAAAATCGATTTAAAGCTGAGCTGCCCAAAGTAGCACCAGAGTGCCGAACATCAATCGGCTTCTTATACAAATGAATACACATACGCGAATACATTTCTCTCGTGTTTCTCTCGGTGTCCAGCTCTGGCTTAAAGATAATCGAGTTATGAAGTATGAAACACAAAAAAAAATTAATTAAAAACAAATGCAGACGAATTGATTTCCTTTAAAAACGAAAATTATTGATCTCTATTGGTACACAAGTCCAGATAAGCAAGATTTCCGTACTTGTTACTTAATGACAGTGACAGAAAAGTCTCTAGTCTCTGCTGCGACTGAATTTATCAAGCAACAACAACGATAAAATGTAGATGTTAAAAATAGTCAAAATTATTAAATCTTTGCTTTATAGAAAATAAAACTGCCACCTAAAGAGTATTTATTTCTTAAAATTTTACTGAGTAATATAGTTAAATTTAAGATAAATCGTCTTTTCTGTCAACTCTTTCTTTCACTCTCTATCTCTCTCTTGCGCGTCTATATTCAACAAGTCAAAGGAGTTATTTGCTGTTTTTTTGTGATCTTGTAGCATTTTGCAATATAAAAGAGCCCAAGAACACACAAAATTAATTTGAAGTAGAATAACTCAAATCTATTAAACCGTGTTTAGGATTGCTGTTCAAAACGATAATAATTTTCTAAATCGAATTCACTAATAGCAACTTTATTACTATATTACTGGATCGCTCATCTCTAATAAGTAGTCTATACACAGAAAAAAATATTTCTAAAAAGCAACAAATTTAATCTAAATAAAAAATCAAAAACCAACTAAAAATGTAATTAAATCAATCAAACTTTAATTAATTAATTACATTTTAAACAAAAGTTTAATTGGCTTAATTAAATTTATAATTAAACTTATCATTATTATTAACATAGTTTTCAAATAAAAAATTTTTAATTGATTATTTGTATTTTTTTCTTAAATTTTAATATTTGAATAAATAAATATTATAAATATTTGAAATAAATAAATCAAATAAATTATCACTCCCATCTCTGAATATTATATATGTATGTATGTATCTAATCTCAACTATTTTTATTTCATTAGACACAAATCTTATTTGTGTGCACTAGTGCTAATACTTATACTTTTTATGCCTGTATTTTTTCAAAAATATCAAGAGCAATTTTCCTAAATAAATGACGCTTATGATAAAATTATCGCTAATTTAGATTGACATTCGTAAGATAAGACTACATATTTTAATGCCAATTGATTTCAAAGCGTTACAATAACATAGCCTATCCTTTTATAATAAAAAGAATTATTTTGTTTAAAAAAATATTTTAAAATTGTTATCTATCATTTTATCATTTATGTACTTATGTATGTATGTAAATAATTAAAATTATTTTCAGTTTCCACAATTTATTAATCTTTAAGAACTCAAAAATTTTAATAGCAAATAAATTTATAATAATATGTGTAATAACGTCAAATAATTATAAGTGTTCTTTTTATTGCAAGCTAACGATAAGAATGTTTAAATTAAACAGATAATAATACTTAAAATGAGTGTAATAATACTTAACACCAGTATTCATAAATGATTGTTACAGTTGATGTTGATTTAACTCACTTATTTTGTATGAGAAAACTAGTTTAAAGAATGTTTTAACTTTAACAGTCGTTTATTAATAACAAAAGGGTGACAAAAAGTGGCAAGGCAGTCGCAATTTGCCACTTTAGTCGCTCAAACGGTCACTCTGATTAATAACAGTAAAAATTTCTAGCAGTGTAATATGCACCATGCCATTCACTGCTTAAATTTTAAGCCTTAAAAATAAATGCAAATTAAAACTTACACACACACATGCACTCATACACAAACAAAAATTAACTGAGGGAAAAGGATAGCAACAATAACAAAATACATAAATCAATAAATGAGAGCAAAAACCAGTTTTATAAGTTTTGTTTACACCAGCGAACTTTATTACCCAGAGTTCTGTTTATTATCTTAAGAAAACAAAAATCACCGTTATGTTAATGAAATGCTCTCTTTTAATAAAATAAACAAAATAAGCAACAACAACAAAAACAATGCAAGCATACATTGACCCCTAATTAAATGCAGCAATGCAACCAATCGATGTTGTTGTACGTATTTAAAATAAAACGGGTGAGAACATGCATACATACATACATTTCATTATGAGATTTTTTGCCATTTTTCTTCAAACTTAACTGCCTAAAATTAGCAGAATTTTTGTTTTTAAATTTCGAAAGAAAACGTTCGATATTTAAAAACAAATTTTTAAGTTTTACTTTTGTTTTTATTATATACATTTTGAGACGAACGTTTTCTTTCGACATTCTGGAACAGGCACTAAATATTATTATTAAAAATTAATTATTACAATGCTATGTACTTCAAAGAATTTCATGCATTGAATAAAAATGATCGTTAAATCGTTCTCTTGCTTTTTTATCTCTTCATTATATTCCAAAGTACATATCTTAAATAAATATTTTATTTATATGAATGTTTGAATTGTTGCTTGCTGATATTTTAGTAACAATTTGTGATTCGCAAAGGAACGACGGATATACAGCGGTGCTCGATGTGCATAAGAATTTTTTTTAACAAAACTACGCATGTGCGTTTATAGTTAAACGTTACTGACTTATAAAAAAATAAAAAATAAAAATACAAACACTAGTTATTTATTTAGCAAATACCTATAAAAGCTACAATTAGTTAAGTGAGTGATAAGAAATGTGTTTCAAAGACTAATTAGTATATTGTCTTTGTTTTTAATTATACAAAGAGAAACATAGCAACTTTATTTATTAAAGTATTTAAAAATATTAAAAGAACAATAATAAATAAATTCAGTAAAGTGCGACTTTGACTCGCGCACGAAGGGTTCCGTACGTTGGGATTTGAGCATTTTTTTTAAATAAAGTGTTTTTTTACGTTTTTTCAGCTGAAATAACTGTTTTTTTGATTATTTTTCGCTTTTTTCTCGTTTTGGCGATTTTTTTTAATTTTGGCGATTTTTTTCATTTTGGCGATTTTTTCATTTTGGCGATTTTTTTCATTTTGGCGATTTTTTCATTTTGGAGATTTTTTCATTTTGGCAATTTTTTCATTTTGGCGATTTTTCCGTTTTTGTTTGCGATTTATTTTCGATTTAGAATTTTTTAATTTGGTGCTTTTTTTCGTTTTGGCGATTTTTTTTTGATTTTGGCGATTTTTCTCGTTTTGGCGATTTTTTTTCATTTTGGCGTTTTTTTTCATTTTGGCGATTTTTTTTCATTTTGGCGTTTTTTTCATTTTGGAGATTTTTTCATTTTGGCAGTTTTTCCGTTTTGGCGATTTTTTTTTATTTTGGCGATTTTTTTCGGTTTGGCGATTTTATAATTTTGAGATTTTTTTGTTTTACCGGTTTTGAAAATTTCAAGAAGTTTGCTCTTACGGTTTCCAAGATACAGCAAGTTATCAAAATTACATAGTCGAAATTACATTAACTGATGGTGCACCCTTTAATTAAAAGTTTTTAAATTTTAGTGTTAATTGTTGTAGTCTGTATAAAAATACACTATCTTTACAAATTTCAAGTGCATATACATACATACAATTGTATGTATATTACATGGGATTTTAACATTTGTCGTTGCTCGTTTTGGCACACCCTTTAATTTCCAAATATGTCAAATATGTCACAGCACACTTTTCTTATAGAAACCGTTGACTGCGTCGCAGCACACTTTTCTTATAGAAAATTTCACTGTGTCACAGCACACTTTTCTTATAGAAAATTTCACTGTGCCACAGCACACTTTTCTTACAGAAAATTTCACTGTGTCACAACGCACTTTTAGAAAATTTCACTGTGTCACAACGCACTTTTCTTATAGAAAATTTCACTGTCTCACAGCGTACTTTTCTTATAAAACATTTCACTGTGTCGCAGCACAATTTTCTCAAAAAAGCTGTTGGCTATATCACAGCACACTTCTTCTTACAGAAAATCTGAATTATGACTGTAATGCAACGGATTCGATCACCGTTCAATCCACAAAAAACGCGATTTTTGTCATTCCAATTTAAATTCAAATTAACTAGATTCACCCAGATGGTTAAGCACTAATTGAACATTCTAATCATTTACTATTAAGTGATCTTATTTTTAAATTTCTAAAAATAATTCAACGGCCTTTCGGAATTTTTTTTCTGGTTTAATGACTTCCGTAAAAATAAACAAATTTAAAAAAAAAATACAACAACAATTTTAATCAAATAATTAAATTTAAATAAACAAAATTATAGGAGCCCCGGCTCATTATGATAATCGGAAGATGGAACATTGAACTCTCGCAAAACTAATACGACAACCAGATATTTGTCACAATTTTCGATTGCAGAATTCACAGATCATATACATATGTATGTATATACATACTTAAATATGTATTTAATATACATGAATACATATGTATGTGTAAATGTTTTAGTATTTACATACATACATATGTATATGCAATAATTAAAAAAATAGATACATACATATATCGATTACAATTATTGCGAGCTCATTGTATTTTATTTCTTACTTTTTTGTTTGCAAATGTTCTGAGCAATTTTTTGTTCCTGAAATTTAAGGTCATTGTATCTTTTCAATATGAAAACTGATATGAATTTTAATTGCGAGTACCTGAAGTTTAGTTGTTAGCTCAAGTGCTAATAAATAGATAAAAAAACAGCAATAAACCAAGTTTTTTAATTTTAATAAAACAAAAACTTTTTAGTGAAACGAAAAGAAATTCAATAAGTTGGCTAAAAACATATTTTTTTAAATGCAATTCATTTATTTTTCATTCTCTTTAAAAAGTTTATTTAAAAACACATGCCGATAAGATATAAATAAAAAAGTTATAAGCGCAAAAGAATTAATGATAAACTTTTCATTCGGAAACCCCCAACGTGTATTAATAAAGCGAATAAATAATAAACAAATTGTTTCCTCCATCCAGAAAAAAATAAGTTGGCAACTCGAAGCATATAAGGTTAATATCAAAAGTGAATTCACTCTTTGCAATTATAATTAATTACAACTAATTACAACTGAACGCATGTAGAGGTCCGTGTAATACGATTAAACAAAAGATAAATATAGAGTTGGCAAGGCGAAAGTAAAAAAAAATGTATTAACAAACGCTGTGGCTAAAAAATTCCATTAGTAAACAGAGAGAAAAGTACATATAATATACATACGTATAGACATAAATAAGAATTGGCAACGCAATTCAAAAAGTGAAACAAAAGTGGGCATGCAAACTTAAAAAATTCTTTACAATTTCCGCCTTCAATTTTTTAAACTTTTAAGGAATTTCAAATGTGGTCTGCCGGGTAAAATTCTAGGTATTCAAAGTCCAATTGGCAATGCATAATTCTCAAAAAAAAAAAATATATATATATACATATGTGTATATTAGTTTAAAATTATTTAAGGGAGAAAAGGAAATTTATTTCAAAATAAGTGTAAATTGTTGTTAAAATAACGAAAAATACGTAAAATTGGTAATGCAATTTATTGCAAAATTTATTAATTGAGTTATTCAAAGCAACAAAAAAATATTTTCCCTTTAAAATTAAGCCAAAACTTATCGAAATCTGGCTTAAATATGTTAAACAAAAGTAAAGTTGGCAATGCGATATTTCTAAAACATCGTATCTATTTATTACGAGCACTTAAAAAACTTTTTCACTGTTTAATAATAACGATAAATTATTGAAATATTCTTTAACATACAAAACAAACTAAAAGTTGGCAGCTCCATTTAAAAAACATTTCGTTTTTGGACATTTAAAGTACTCAGAAAATATTTTGTATGCTTAAATATGACAGAAAATCACCAAAATCTGCTTTCATTATGAAGGAAAAATTAAAGTTGGCAACGCCATTTAATTGAAATTTTCTATATGAGAGTTCTATTTAAGAGCAAGCTACAGCTAGAACTTGCTCTTAAATAAAACAGTAGGTCATTAAAATATGCCTTAATATGTCAATACAATAAAAATTGGCAATGCCAATTATTTAAAAAAATTCGTTGATTTTCTGTCCTTCACAGATGATCTTCACTTTTAATAGAGCATGAAATTAGCAAAATTTGTCTGTTAGGTAAAAAAGGCGTAGTTGGCCACGCCATTTAATATAAGTTTGCATTTTAGAATTCAAAACACTCACAAAATCTCTTTTACATTTGAATAAAATAGAAAATTATTTAAATATATTTTTATTTAATTTATGCAAAGTTGGCAACTCCAACTGTAAAATCTGATAAACTCTTTTTGCCCATTGTAAAATTAAGAATATCATCAAATCTGCCATAATATTTAAAACAAGTACAAAGTTGGCAATGCCATTTTATGGTAATTTAGTATTTGGCAATTAAAGCGCTCGGCAAATTGTTTGCACTACTAAGCAAGAAAAAAGAATTGAAATCAACCTAAATATGTAAGTCCGTAGCTAGGTTGGCAATGCTATTTTACTAAAACGATTTTTTGGATGCGAAAATTATAGATATATAAACGAAAGCAAGGTTGGCAACGGCATTCAATGAAAATTTATAATTTGAGATTTCAAGCACGCACAAAACTATATTCACTATTTTGCGTGGAAAATTATCAACGCATGCTCTAAAGTGTTATGTAAAAGCTTAGTTGGCAACGCCACTTAATGAAAATTTATAATTTAGGATTTCAAGCACATACAAAACTTTACTAACTGTGTTAAGAAAATTATATATGTCTGCTTTAATATAATAAATAAAAGCAAAGTTGGCAACGCCACTTAATGAAAATTTATAATTTAAGATTTCAAGCACATACAAAACTCTATTCACTATTTTGTGTAGAAAATTATCTATGTCTGCTCTAATATAATATATAAAATCATAGTTGGCAACGCCACTTAAAGAAAATTTATAATTTGAGTTTTCAAGCATATACAAAACTCTACTCGCTATGTTAAGAAAGTCATCTTCGTCTGCTCTAATGTGTTATATAAAAGCATAGTTGGCAATGCCATTTAAAGAAAATTTAGTATTTAGGGAAATCAAGTACTCGACAGCTCATTTCCACTTTTTAATAAACTAGAAAATCATCGCAATCTGATTTACTTAATAACCAAACAAGAAAAAAACTTAAGTTGGCAATATGAAAATCTTAATAAATTTACTAATATAAGTTAGACCCGTTGCAGACTTGCAATTCTGGCATATTTGGGAGTGTTGAAATAGAAATATGTACAGACATACATATTTACATATGTATGTATGTATGTATATATGTACATATGTACATCCAGGCTGCCCAGAGAAGCGCCAGAGTGCCGAACATCAATCGGTTTTTTATACAAATGAATGCACATACGCTTATACATTACTCTCTTGTTTCTCTCGGTGGCCAGCTCTGATATACATTTTGTACTGCTCTCTCACTCTTTTTCACCAAAAAATGAATAAAAACATGCCGCAACAAAAATTTGCTAGTCTGGACCGGGACTAAGAAATTGAAAACATAAAATCTAATGAATTTTTTAATTTATCTTTTTTTAGAATAATACGATTTCCCTGTTGCAATAATGACTTCCACTAATCAAGAAGTGGTAGTGGCGCCGCCAGTTGACGCGCACAATTTACGACGCGACAAAAGTTTATGGCGCGATTTGACATCATATTGG
This sequence comes from Tachina lurida, assembly GCA_944452675.1. Taxonomy (NCBI): domain Eukaryota; kingdom Metazoa; phylum Arthropoda; class Insecta; order Diptera; family Tachinidae; genus Tachina; species Tachina lurida. Next base: position 9,231,475 of record OX101754.1, on the reverse strand, counting down.
ATGTTAGGCTTATGCAACAACTACGGCTATGTGGTTATGCTAAGTGCCGCTCATGATATTATTGGAAAATTTCATCAACATGTAAATCCAATTTATTAAAGAGAAGAGAAAAATAATATTTTACAATTTAATTTTTTTAAAAAGGAAACTTCTTCATCTGACGATAATGTTGTTGTCAAAGGTAGAGAATGTCATATTGTGTCGACAGGAGCCATACTGCTGGCTGATATTTTACCCTCGCTGTTTGTAAAAATAATTATGCCATTTTTTCCACTCTGGGTGCAGTAAGTAGAGATAATTTCAAATGTTAAAGTTGAAAGACTTAAAGACGATATTTTCCTTTCGTTGGTGCTTTACCCGTAGTTTTCGCATTGCTTTAGCTATAGTGTTCTCTGCAGCTGGTTTTCTGTTTGTGGGTTTCGCCCATGCAGAATGGATGGCCTTGCTGGGCGTTATTATAACCTCCATTAGCTGTGGGATAGGCGAGACTACGTTCCTGGCTTATTCCTCGCATTTTAATAAGTAAGTTTAGCTACTCTTTTGTTTTCTTTAGATACTTAATAATTTTCTAAGAAATTCCTTGCTAGAAATGTAGTGTCTACCTGGTCTTCTGGTACTGGAGGTGCTGGCATTATTGGTTCTTTGTCCTATGCCGCCTTGAGATCATTCAATTTTAGTCCCCGTGATACCATGTTAATAATGTTGGTATCTCCTTTCATAGAGGCTTTATCATTTTGGATTTTATTAAGAAGGCCTTGCGTTTTACCTGTTACAGCGCTAGAGTCTACCGAAGAACTAATCACAGATGACAAGCCGCTGCAGGGCTTCAAAGAAAAAATCAAATATATCAAACACTTGGTGAAATATATGGTGCCCTTGGCCTTGGTTTATTTCTTCGAGTATTTTATTAATCAGGGTTTGGTGAGTTTTATTTTATGATTTACGAGTAGTTGTTACCCACAAAACTAGACAATATACTATTTTCAAAATATTTTCTTTTTTTTTTTTTGTTCCAGTTCGAATTGGTGTACTTCCAAGACACCTTCCTGGACAAGGCCTCCCAATACAGATGGCTGAATGTGGACTACCAAATTGGTGTGTTTATATCACGTTCTTCCGTCAACATCTTGCAATTGGATAAGATTTGGCCCATGTCCGTTTTCCAACTAATCAATGTAGTCTATTTCCTAAGCGAGGTCATTTACTTCTATACACCCAGTATTTGGATAACATTTCTAATTGTTTTATGGGAGGGCCTACTGGGCGGTGGTGCTTATGTCAATACTTTCTATAGAATATCTAAAGAAATACCTCTTGGCAAAAGGGAATTTGCCATGGCCATGGTTGTACAATCCGATTCGTATGGTATCGCCTTGGCCGGTTTTCTAGCTATTCCCGTGCACAATGCCATTTGCACCTTGCCGGCAGCAGTTAGAAGTGTTACGTGGTAAAGTTTATTAAATTATTATTTAGTTTTAATTTAGTTAAAATGTGAGTAAATGTAAATATGTAGCGCAAAATTAAATTTAAGTTCAGCTGCAATTGGCCTATAATTCATAAAATGTAATAATTCCGTAATATTACTTAAAAAATATCAAACAATTTATAATGAATCAAAAAATTGTAATAAACTATTTAATTTTTAAGCTGGAAAATTTTAAATACATTATTATAATAAAAAAAAGGTTAAAAACTAGAAGAATTAAAAAAAGCTGCAAAAGCGACGAAAATTTTTTCAATTGCCTAAAAGTAGGCTACGGTATTTTGTTCTTTAAAAAAAAAACCCTAAATAATAAAGCTGCCACCCTGATAATCGATCAATAGGCGTCCCCGTTTTTAGGGTTCCGTACACCAAAGGTGAAAATGGAACCCTATTGTTTTCGCTACGCTGTCCGTCTGTCCGTCTGTCCGTCTGTCCGTCACAGGGTATTTTCTCGAGAACCGTAAGAGCTACGGACCTGAAATTTGGACAGAGTGTGTGGACCCTTGGCCGCTACAACAACAAATACATGAGAGTTGGAAATTAAAGGGTGTGCCAAAACGAGCAACGAAAAATGTTAAAATCCCATGTAATATACATACAATTGTATGTATATGCACTTGAAATTTGTAAAGTTAGTGTATTTTTATACAGACTACAACAATTAACACTAAAATTTAAAAAATTTTAATTAAAGGGTGTACCATCAGTTAATGTAATTTCGAATATGTAATTTTGATAACTTGCTGTATCATGGAAACCGTAAGAGCAAACTTCTTGAAACCCAAAAAAAATCGCCAAAATCAAAAAAAAAATCTCCAAAACGAAAAAAAGCACCAAATTAAAAAAAATTTCTAAATCGAAAATAAATCGCGGAAAACCGGTAAAATCGCCAAAATAAAAAAATCGCCAAATTAAAACAAAATCGCCAAAATGAAAAAATCGCCAAAATTAAAAAAATCGCCATAAATTAAAAAAATTGCCAAAATGAAAAAAAAAATCGCCAAATTGAAAAAAATCGCCAAAATGAAAAAAATCGCCAAAATTTAAAAAAATCGCCAAAACGAGAAAAAAGCGAAAAATAATCAAAAAAACGTAAAAAAACACTGTATTAAAAAAATGCTCAAAGCCCAACGTACGGAACCCTTCGTGCGCGAGTCAAAGTCGCACTTTACTGAATTTATTATTTTCTTAATAGAGATAATAGAAATTGAAGAGCTTAATATAAATTATAAATTAAATATAAATTAAATAATTTAAAATATATTCAGGTACGTGTTGGAAAACAAAGAAAAAATTTTATTTATTACTTATTTTACATTCTTGAAGTATTTTGATTTTAATAGAAAGTAGTAAGAAGGCCTAAAGGCGATTTTTAAACAAATTACCAGAAATTAGATTCGAAAATAAAAATATCACTTGCTTTTGAATTTTTCTTTAAGCCAATCTTTCATATCTTTCGGAAGCTTAAGCACTTCTTACAATTCGGAGTTTTTAAGCAAAATTGCCTTAAAAATATCTTCTCGTAGCATTGAGGAAATTTAATGCTGGAGAGATTTTAATGCTTCATTGAACTAAACATTAAAACTAAACTACAGATTAAAAATTTACTTCAAACCTATTAGTACTTACTGATGCGACTATGGTTTTTTTTTCAAATTGTACTAAAAATAAACTGCTATACTTAAAAAGGTGCGTGAATTAGCTATATTGCAGTTGTTTGGTTGTAGCCAAGCCAAATTCGTAGTTTAGTAAAATAAAAATCAGTCAATGGTTTTCGTCTCGGATACGAAATCTTGCTAAACGCCAAAAAAAAGCTTGGTGTAAACTTTATAGATTTTGTTAAATATTTCAACTGAAATCTAATAAATTTTGTGCGGGTATAAATGTCCTATTTTAACAAATTTCGGGTAGAATTGGAGAGATTCTAAATATTTTGTTATTTTATTAAGCGAAATATTTAAAATTTTATGATTACTAAGAAATTTGCGAAATTTGTTTATTTTGATTTAAATTTTTTTTTAAATAACCTAAAAATGTGTTAAATGAACAATTTTTTAGGTAAGACCAGTTAAAGAAATTTTCTGAAATTTGTTTATTTCCATTCTTACACATTTACATATTTTTACGAAATGATAACCTTAAAACTTGGTAAATGTGAAGTTTATGATATTAACAGCCTGTTTTTCGAAAATGAATAAGTGTATACGTTCGTTAAAACAACGAATGAAATCATGTTTACGTTTTGGTAACATTTATTAATTTTCATGTGAGTGACAACAAAAGAGCTTTCAGTTTTTCACACTCATAAAATTTCTTATGTAAAATTAATTAATAATCGGTTTACATATTTTTTTTTTTTAATTTACAAAAAAGAAATTAAATTAACGAGAAAATGTGAATGACTTTTTCTATAATCGGATTGAGTTAACTTTCTCAAGAACAAATCTCGACTTCCGTACAAAGGAAAGATGTTTCCCTTGTTTCTGTAATTTTTAACCGACTTCGTTCTGTCTAAAATCAACACCAAATTCAGTATACACAAATAATTTTTGCTTTATTTTCCATAATTTGACTGTCAAACAAATCACAAAAAATTTTAGTATTGAGTCAAAATAATATAAGTTCTAATAAAGAACGGAAAATACGAAATATAATGAAAATCTGTATAAATGTGTAAATGGTTTTCTAATTGAATGCTAAAATCAATTAAAAAAATGCTTACGCCTTTGTTCATAAGATTTAAAATAAATTTAAAATGAATTTTATTTAAAATTTTTCATAGAATTTTTTTAATAGATTTTATTTTTTTATTCCTTCACTGTAATAATTTTTTGAGTTTATATTTTTGGTTATAACTAAAAAGCTCATTTTATGTCAAAACAAAAGCTTTAGAAAATGTTTTATAAAAATCAAATTTTAAACGTTATCGTTTATAAATGAAACATAAAAACGAAAGGGCTTATGTTTTCGAAAAACAGGCTGTAAATCTATTTAGCGTTTAAATAAAATTGCTTGAAAGTGCAACAAAAAAGGGAAATATATGAGTAAAACAAAAATTTCCCCATGAAGGGATATTTTTATATACGCCCATTTTTTTTTAAGATTTGTTTTGCTTGGAACTCATGAAATGTAAAAATTTATGCAAAACATAAATTTCCTTTTGAAGGGAAATTTTTAAAATGTTCGTTTTAGCTCGAATTTTCTGAAATATTTACCTACTTTTTTCTAAGAGATTTCTTGTGCTTGAAGACATAAAAAAAGTAAAAATATAAGCAAAACAAAAATTTCCCTTGGAAGGGAAATTTTCAAAACTTTTTTTTTACCAAAAATTCGCCGTTTTATTTGCTTGCGTACATAAGAAAAGTAAGAAATTACCTTAAACAAAAACTTCCCTTTGAAGGATAATTTTTATTTATAGCTATTTTACAGTATTTCTAACCGAATGTGCTTGAAAGCCTAACGACAGTGAAAATTGTCGAAGAAAAAATTTTTCTTAGAAAGGAAATTTTAGTATTTGCTTTCCTAAAACTAAAATTTCTCTTCAATACAAATTTCACTTACATGCTAGTATTACTGGAACTTTCTCCAATAACTTTATTATTTTCCATTTTGATTGACTAATCACTTTAAGTAGGAAAATATTTAGATATGTTTTTTTAAATACTGGTATTTATTAGTTTCATTTGCTTGGAGACATAGCAAATGTAAATATATGTATATTCAAAACAAAAATTTCCCTTTCAAGGGAAATTTTTAAAACTTTCTTTTTTTTTAAATTAGCTATTTTATTTGTTTGTATACTTAAGAAATGTGGAAATATATTGAAAACAAAAATTTTCCTTGGAAGGGAAATTTTTAAAATTTTATATAAATTATAAATTTCGCCATCATGTTTGCTAGGATACATAAGAAAAGTAAACATTTGCCTAAAACTAAAATTTCCCTTCAAAGGGATATTTTTTTTCTATATAGCTATTTTACAATATTTCAAATCCTATGTGAAAATTATCAAAGAAAAAATTTCCTTAGAAAGGAAATTTTAAATTTGCTTGCCTAAAACTAAAATTTTTCTTCAGTAGAAATTTTAATGACATATTAGTAGAATTTTCTTCAATATAGTATACCCTTATTATTTTCCACTTTGATTGACTAATTATGTAGTATTATGTACTTTCATTTTACAAATGCTCCGAAACTAATTTAAAGTAGATTTTCACTAGCGTTTCCAAAGCTCATATTCATAAAAAAAAATGTATTTGAAGTCCATTTTAAGAACATTTTTAAATAAAATACATACTCGTACATGAGGGGGAATAGGGGAATAAATTCATCCACATTTTAAAAATTCATAAAAAAATTATGTTTGATTTTAAATATTTAATTTGATTTTTAATAATAATAAAAATTTATCATATGTAGACACTGTGTAGTTTTTCATAATATAGTCATAGTGTAAATCCAATATTACTTTTGTTGAAAAGTCAAAAATCATTTAACAAAATTTACAATCGTCTATAAAAGCAAATAATTCAAGCTCAAAAAGTGTAGCTTATGTCTGCGTTGAATCAAGCTATACCTGAAGAATTAAAGAAAGATGAGGGTTTGTGGCGCGACCTATTGGCTTACGGTTTGTTGGGACTCTGCAACAACTATGGCTATAATGTAATGTTGAGTGCAGCTCATGATATTATAGAGAAATTTCGGAATGAGGTAAGTATACAAAAACTTATGTATATAAATATATAAATATGTAAATATGTAATCTCGTGCATTTAAGCACATTTCGACTGATGAACGCAGAGGGATCGATGAGAGAGATTGCCAGCATGTTTCCACGGGTGCGATTTTATTGGCGGATATTTTACCCACATTAGTTTTTAAACTCATTTTACCTTTTTTACCCTATTGGATGAAGTAAGATTTTTACACGTATGTATTAAATTATTTTAAAATCTTTTTAAGTTTTTATATAGTTTTAGCTGTGGTCTTTTCAGCAGCTGGCTTTTTGCTGGTAGGGTTTGCCACTACAGAATGGTTGGCCATACTGGGCATAGCAGTGACATCAGCTAGTGGTGGCATAGGGGAAACTAAATTCATGTCTTATTCTTCTTACTACAATAAGTAAGTTTGGTAAGCTAAGTGCGGCTTAACACACGACAAGTTATCTTGTGAAAGTTTCGAGTTAATGGCAGGGAGAGGAGAGCCAGCAGTATTTAACACTCTCTATCATAAATGCAAGACTTGCCCAAGTAGCTAAGTGGTGTGTAAGCTCACTTTACTTATTATCTGCTCTTTCATACTCCTCAGAAATGTTGTTTCTACTTGGTCTTCGGGTACGGGAGCCGCCGGGGTGATTGGTTCTTTGTCATACACCGCCTTAAGATCCTTGCAACTAAATAACAGAGATACCATGTTAATCATGCTATTTGTGCCCTTGTTAGAAGCTTTTTCATTTTGGTTACTATTAAGGCCACAACAAATTCATTTAAAACCCGCGGAGTCCCAAGTCATGGAAAGTGAAGTGTATCTTAAGAATTTCCGTGAAAAGTTTATTTATATCAAAGAATTACTCAAATACATGGTGCCATTGGTATTGGTTTATTTGTTTGAATATTTCATAAATCAAGGTTTGGTAAGAATATTGGCAAAAGGAATTTATAATTAAAATTAAAAAATTTAAATTTTATTTTTTGCAGTATGAATTGGTTTATTTCGAAAACAGTTTCCTGGACAGATCCGCTCAGTATCGTTGGTTCACCGTGGGCTATCAAATGGGTGTTTTTATAGCCCGTTCTTCGGTGAATATAGTACATTTTAAAAGAGTTTGGCTAATGGCTGTCCTGCAATTCATCAATCTGAGTTACTTTGTGCTCGAGTCCATTTTTTGCCTAACACCATCTATATGGATTGTATTAATAATTATACTGTGGGAGGGTTTGCTGGGTGGTGGTGCTTATGTCAATACATTTTATAGAATGTCTGTGGAAATACCACAGCAAAGAAGAAAATTTGCTTTGTCTGTTGTTATACAATCCGATTCTATAGGTATAACGAGCGCTGCATTGTTAGCCTTACCCGTGCATAATGCCATATGCGGTTTGGCGGCTGTGAAGCGGTTAATACAGTGGTAATTGCTTACAATCTAGGCGAAGAGAATTTTATTTGCTCTAAGCTCGAGCCTTTTTTTTCCATATACCATTTAAAGAAAATAAATGAAATTTATTTCAATGCAAATTCCAAGAAGAGCGTATTTGTTTTGCAATAGCAAATTCAAAAGTAGTAAACGGTTTTAAATGAAATTTAGCATACAGATATTTTATGACCCGGATTCCTCAACCCGCCACTAAAAAATTTCAACATTCAAGTAGTCGGTATCTACGGCAAATGTTGTCACGCTATAAAAATTGTGTTCGGCCTTATTATCACTTGAGTATCGTTTTAAAACAACGCCTAAGATCTTAACGATAATTTTATATTGAATAATTATTATTATTACAACGTTACCTGAAACGCAAAACTAACATTTCATAAATTTACAGAAGGCAGAAAAACATGTTATAATGGAAAATATTGAAGTTTCCAATGCGAATGTTTTCAATGTATTAATAAAATAAATAAAATCGCTGTTTTTGTTCGCGCAGATTTGGTTTTTCTTGTGGCAAAACGTCAGGACCAATTGAAATTATTTTTTGGAATCAAGCTTCGGAAGCCTTCCCATTAACGTCCTTAAAGTTCTTGTCACCTAATCTCACGGAAAAAAATTTATCACATACGCTCACGTACTCTCACGCTTGACAAATTTTAACTAATATTAATAATACACTCACCATCGACATTATTTTTAATATTTCTAATTTTCAAAAACTATAAATTTTTATTAGACCATTCGGTTTCCTCGGGAGCCGTAAAAGCTACGGACCTGAAATTTTCTACAACAACAAATATATTACAGTTAAAAATTAGTGGGTGTTCTAGGGCAAGCAATGAAAAATTTTGAAATCCTAATGTAATATACTACATACATACATACATATAAAGTTAGTGTAATTTTATGATATTAAAAAAATCTAAATTAAAGGCTATTCTTTCAGTTAATGTAATTTTGAATATGTACTTTTAACAATTTGCTGTATTTTGGAAACCGTAAGAGGGAAACTGTAGAATTTTTTCAAAAACGCTAATACTAAAAAGTCACCAAAAATAAAAAAATCGTTTGAATGGAAAATATCTCTAAAAATAAAAAACCGCTCAAATGCAAAAAAATCACCAAAAGTAAAAAGTTCGTCAAAAAAATAAAAATCGCCAAAAACCAAAAAAATCACGGAAACGAAAAAAAACGCCATAACTAAAAAACAGTCGTTAAAAATTGCCAAAACCCGAAAAAAGTCGCCCGGACGAAATAATGTCAAAACTAAAATAATCGCTTAAACTAAAAAAAAATCGCGAAAAAACGAAAAAAATCGCGAAAAACCGAAAAATGTGCCAAAACTGAAAAACAGCCGATAAAAATCGCCAAAACCCGAAAAAAGAACGCATGGACGAAATAAAAATGCCAAAACTAAAATAATCGCTTAAAATAAAATAAAAATCGCCAAAAACCGAAAAAAATCGCAAAAAACCGAAAAAACGCCAAAAATTAAAAAACAACCGATAAAAATCGTCAAAAACCGAAAAAAAATCTCACGAAATAAAAATGCCAAAACTAAAATAGTCGCTTAAACTAAAAAAATCGCCAAAAACCGAAAAAAATCGATAAAATGAAAAAAGTGCCACAGCAAAAAAAAAAAGTTTAAAAAATCAGTACCTGGATTCAGTAACTTTTGTTATGATAATCGTATCGCTATAATAAGTATAGCACAAACTTGATCGACTTTGGTATTCAGGAACATATTTTAACGATATTCGCTGTAGGTTGGAGAAAAAAATTAGACAACAAGATCAAATTAATTGAGTTTTTCTATATTATTCTTTGTGCTTTTCGCTTATTTTCACATTTTCTATACGGAGATACCACATAATATTGACTTAAATGGTGAGTAAGATAAAGCTAGAGACTATCGTAAAAAAGAAATTACTTAATCACATTATCATTATCGCAAGTGAATAAATATGTCGATAAATATTACGATTTTCGGCTCGCAAAAAGTTACAGAATCCAGATACAGATAAGATATTCGATTATACAAAGTTCATATACTATTAAATATCGTGCCATAACCGCCGAAAAATGCTTAAGCGACATAATCTTTAAACTTAATTTTGTTTACCAAAATCGATTATTTGCGATCGTAAGTAATAGATTTTCGTAAAAAAAAGAGGTCAAAAATATGTATCAGTTAAGTTTTCCTTGGCGTTTATGGCTCGATGTGTAGTGTCCGTATGAAATACGGATATAATCGGATATCAGTTAAGCGGAAACTACTGTAGAAAAATAGGCTATGGCATACCTACACAAAATTATTGCTACTCAAGTAATTATGTTAAACTTTGTACACATATTGAACTCCTGCATGTTTACAGCTCAAATTGAGCAAGTAATGGCTCGATTTAAGTTGCCAGCCCTATTTTCGATTTAATCGTAAGCGGCATGTAAATAGTAAAATATATAAACTTTTCATTGAAATTAAAATTTTATGGGCCTACCATCGTTAAAAATTGTCAAAATGCCAAAATTCTTGATAACTTTTAAAATACTTTCTCATGAAAACTTTAACTTCATTTACGATTAAATCTAAAATAGGTCTCGATATTTTAATGTTTTTTTTTATTTATTTTCAGTTGCCGATCTGTCATAATAATAATTTTTTCGATAACTTTTTGGCAACTGGCGAAAGCTGCCATTTTAATTTCAGTTGCGTTGCCATTTGTCACCGCAACATCCGTAATCCATCCATAAAGTTTATTATAACAATTATTTCAATTTGCTAAATTATTCTGGAAGTTTTTGTACAAAAAAAGTTAAAATTAAGCCAAAATTAACTAGTATGTAAATATATATGTATATATTTCTGTACGTTTGTAAGTATGTATTAATGTATAACTTTTAGTTTTTCCAGTTCAAAACATAATATACTTGTTTTATTCACTACTTGAAAAATTTGTAGTAGAATATTTAATACATTCTACACAATTCGGTTTTGTTAAGTTAATAAATTGTGTCGTTAAAAATATGTTTTGGAAAAAAAGTGGGAAAAGTAAATTAAATTAGTATAGGGTTATGTAATAAAGGTTTCCAAATTTGGACAGTTGATAGTGGTCATTTTGTTGAACAGAGAATGATAATAAGTACTGAAAAAAATATATACCTAAGCAACTATTACTAGATAGCCGATTCTAACATACTTCTACTTCGTTTATGGAAAAAACTGAAATACTCTACAACTACAAATAAAAAGTCACATGCGTATGAAGCGCATTGGCTCTCTGTCATATTTATAGTCTGAGTATGCATACTCAGAGTATGGATATTTAGTCGGACAAAAAATATATGGGCATGATACTTGCGAATAAAAAAGCACACGCGTATTAAGAATATTGACTCCCCATAATATTTATAGTATAAGTATGCTTATACTCAGAGTATGGATAATTAGTCGGACAAAAAAATATATACATGATACAAGCGCATTGACTTTCTGTCATATTTATAGTCTAAGTATGCTTATACTCAAAGTATGGATATTTAGTCGGACAAAAAAAAATTAAGCATGATACTCGTGATATTTATTCCTCATTTGCAATCGTATACACACTTGTATGTATATAAAATGGAGTTTAAAATGTGTGGTTGTGTGGCTATTTGAAAACATGCTTTATGTATGGGTGTGTGTGTAAATAAAATATCCCTGTATATATGCCTGTGTAGCTGGTTAATACTCAGAGTATTTTTATACTATTGCGTGTGAATGTAGCTTATACAGTCTATAAATTTTAGTTGCTGTCGTTTGTTTAAGAAATGTGCATGAACATAGTTGTTGCTTGTTTATAGTTTTAAAATTAATGCATGTGCTTGAGTATGAGTATGGTTTTTATTTTTAACTATACGCATTCATAGTTGTTCGGCGGCCAATACTCAAAAAGTACTCGTACTTAAAACGGCACTTTTTAGCTGTCCGTCACAGGCTATTTTCTCGAGAGCCGTAAGAGTTACGGACCTGAAATTCGGACAAAGTGTGTAGACAACAAATACATGAGAGATAAAAAAAACGAAAAATTTTAAAATCCCACGTAATATACATACATACAATTGCATATATATGTATATACACTTGAAATTTGTAAGGCTAGTGTATTTTTATACAGACTACAACAATAAACACTAAAATTTTAAACAATTTAAATTAAAGGGTGTTCCATCAGTTAATACAATTTTGACAACTTGCTGTATCTTGGGAACCGTAAGAGCTAAACTCTTGAAATTTTCAAAAACGGTAAAACAAAAAATCCACAAATTATAAAATCGCCAAACCGAAAAAACAACGCCAAAAACAAAAAAGAATCGCCAAACTAAAAAAAAAATTCTAAAAATGAAAATAAATCGCAAAAAACCGTAAAATCGCCCAAAATAAAAAAAAATCGCCAGAATGAAAAAAATCGCCAGAATGAAAAAATCGCCAAAATGGAAAAAAAAAATCGCCAAAATGGAAAAAACTCCAACAATTGAAAAAAGTTGCTAAAACGAGAAAAAAAACGAAAAATAATAATTTCAGATGAAAAAACGTCAAAAACGCCATATTAAAAAAATTCTCAAAGCGCAACGTACGAAACTATTCGTGCGCGAGTCAAAGTCGCACTTTACTTTTATTTCATTATCTGCTGCCGAATTGACTGTAATTTCTTCTGTTTTGCAAAATCACCAGGAAGGAATGTTGAGTTCAACAACATCCGTAAATAATAATGGTATTAATTACGAGTGTCGTATTTCGACTACGCTTACGACGATTTCGTGCTAAATTAAAGAAAAAATGTTTCAATGTTCTAGTAGAAAACAATCGTAGCGAATGCCGTAATTTGCCCCCTGCTCATATGAACTAGACATTTTGCCCGAAGCCCACTTTGAACATTTGCATCACAATGGCACGACAACAGGCCTTTAAATAAAGGAATAAAACATTTCGATAATACCCCCCCCCCACACATACACTTTGTTTTATTTGAATTTAAACATAGGAAGCACTTAATAAAAGACCCTTTATCAAACAATTTTAATTTTTATTTTTCATACATTCATGCCATTATGTTCGACGATATCGAAAGTATACATATGTACGTTATATAATTTATATTGGAAACAAAAACATACATATGTTCGTATTTTATTCTTGTTTTGAATAATGAACTCTTCAGTATAATATAAAGTCACGGTACGTAGACTTTATATGTTAGTGCTACAATAAACGATATACATATGTATGTATACCTTGAAGCAATATACTGGGGGTCAATTACAGCATTCGATATCGAACAAATTTTCATATAATTTTAATTATGTTTGCATGGAAATTTTGCTCGATATCGTATGCCCCCTGGACTTCTTCATTATCCTGAGACCTATAATTTAATTATCAGACCCTTGGCCCACGATGAGGACAGATAATGTTCGATCAACAACTGAAAACTACAATAGGAGTAAGATAAGAAAATTGGTTTTTGTTTTCAATATACATAAGTACACGATCGAACATTTTCTGCATAACAAAAAAAAAAAATCAGAGAGACTTGAAAAAAAAATTATTTTAAAATCATTTTATGTTGTCCATGAACTTGGTATGTAATGTATGTTTAATAGACATACGAATAATGATTTAACAGAGTGTTAGTCGCATCCAAAAAGCATACGAGGTGTAGCGATAACTCAAAATCGAGTGGCGTCAGTTGTTATTTACGAAAAATACAGACTTGTTTTTGATAATATTCGTTATTTTGATAACATAAAGCGCTCATAAAGTGATAAAACTTAATTTATATACTCGTACATAACAACTACAATCTTTCAACTATAAATTCAAGATTTTATGTATCTAGATATATGTATATGCGTATCTTAAAGTCACATCACATATTTTCCATATCTTGTCTAATTTAAAGTAACACTCAAACCGTACAGTTCATGTCTGCCAGGCTGGCAGAATAGTTGAAGAAATAGAAATCGCAGAAAAATGCTTCTAAGAACGTGTATATTTTTCTATATAATATTGTGCAAATTTAACAATAATTTTGCAGAATCAAATATACGGCCTAATATAGTGATTATAATGGCAGATGATATGGTGAATATATAAAAATCTTTTGAGAGAAAAGCTTAAATACTTTAACGTTTAAAGTTTAAACGAACAAAAAAAAAAATATTGACAAAATCTACCATAATATGTTATGTATGAAAATATGAAACAAAAAATATGTAAAATCGTCACCAAAATATGTAAAAAAAATTTTAAACAAAAATATGTATTAAAGGAATACTGTGTATGTTAAACATAACATCTGTGTTACATTAGATGTTATGTTTAACATAACATATGTTAAACATAAAACATAAAATAGCAAAACCTAACATAGCATAACATAGCATTATATAATATAACTTAATATTTTTGTCGTTAAGCAGGTCTGGGCTGAAGAACAGCCCTCACGTCATCGTAATTATTTCTTAAGTGCGGTCAGGCTTGTGTGTGTTGTTTGGCCATCGAGAGTTTTTCGTCTCGCTCGAACTGGTTGACTGATCTGCCACGTATAACCGCATAATCTTGCGGTTGTTTGTTTAATTTCTTTAACAACCACGTTGCTACTGCCTATGTGAAGGCATATGGTCTAGTTACCCTGTCCATATTTTTGCAAAAATGCTTTAGAAATTTACTTTGTAAAGTATTTATGAAATAAATACATAACTTAATATTATACAACATAAACTAACACGAAACAGCATAACATGACATAGCATACACAGAAAAAATTATTCCTGCAATAAACAACTTTAATTGAAAATAAAACCAAAAATACTCTTAAGAATGTATTTAAGTCTATTAAACTTTTGTTTAAAAATTTAACTAATTACAAAAGTTTAATTGACTCAATTACATCTTTAATTGATTTTTAATCTTATTTTCAATTAAAGTTGTTTATTTCAGGCATATTTTTTTCTATGTAGCTTAAACGAACGTAACATTGCATAACATGACAAAAAATAGCAAAACCTAACATTACATAACAGCATAACAAGACAAAAAATAAAATAGCATAACATAATATAACGTAAAATGGCATTCAACATAACGTAATACAACACAATATCACACAATCATAATATATGATATAAGAAAACGTAATATGACATAACATAACATGACAAAACAAAGGGCAGCATTTTATAAAATAACAGAAAGTATCATAACATAAGCTACAGTAAGATAGCATAACATGACATAATATAACAAACCATAACTTTAATTAACATAGCATAACATAACATAACGTATTATGGCATATAACGTAATATAACACAATATGGCATAGCCTAATGCAACATGGCATTACATAATATAATATAAAATATAGCATAACGTAATGTTACAAAACATATCAAAACATAGCGTAGAGTTTCATTATGTAAAACAGCATAACGTAACATAGCATAACATAAACTAACATAGCATAGAATTAGCATAACAAAACATTATCTAAAAATCAAGCATAACATAGCATAGGTAAGCTTGAAAAGTGACTCAATCTCTTAACACAGCATACTATAACTTAGCACAACGTAGCGTAACATAATTTTTCATGGCATGACATAACATAATGCAACATAACATTACATAATATAACAACATAAAACAAAAACAGCGTGTAACAGCACGTAGCATAGCATAACATAATCTTAAAAAAAACACTATAAGCATACAACAGAGATATTCTCAAAATTTTGATATACATACATATGTACAAACGTATATGTAGGGTTTTGATGATGTCAGTTTTCGTGGAGCCAAAGAACATCTCACTCCCAATATTGATGCGTTGGCCTATCATGGAAAAATCTTAAATCGTTTATACACACCGCCCCTGTCTACACCCTCCAGGGCAGCTTTACTCACCGGCTTATATCCCATACATACCGGTGAGAAAGTAGAGACAAAGTTCTTCATAAAATTTTATAATTTCTTGCCACTTCCGAATCCCAGGTAGCCAACATCGTGTTCTCTTAAACGAGGAGCCCTGGGGAATTTTAGAAAACTTCACAAGCATGGCGGAAATATTCCAAGCAAATAATTACTCTACAAATCTGGTTGGCAAATGGCATTTAGGCATGGCACACAAAGAATATACACCGACATATAATGGATTCGATCAGCACTATGGTTATTGGGGAGGTTTCATCGACTATAAACGGATGAGATCGAAAATGCCGGTAAGTCTGCCTTATTATCTACAAAAGGAATATGCCATTCATGACAGCTACGATTTTAAATTCTGTTTAGTCTAATTCCAGCATGGGCTATGATTTCCGTCGCAATATGGAATTGGAATGTGTACCACAGGGTAGTTATGCTACTGATCTTTTCACTCAAGAGGCAGAAAGTATTATATTGAATAGGAGCAGTCAGCAACCGCTATTTTTAATGGTCAATCACTTGGCCCCTCATGCAGCCAACGACGATGAACCTTTGCAAGCACCAGAGGAAGAAGTTAAAAAGTTCAGCTATATTCCCGATAAAAGAAGAAGAACTTTTGCGGGTAAGTTAAAGCAATTAATATTAAATAACAAAGTATTTCTAGATTTATTCATCAGCAATGGTCTCCAAATTGGATGAAAGTGTGGGCAGAATTGTTAAGGCCTTGGACAAAAGCCATCAGTTGAATAATACTATTATTTTATTTTATTCTGACAATGGAGCACCCTCACAGGGTTTGTTTAGAAACACCGGCTCGAACTGGCCTCTCAGAGGAGTAATTAAGCTTAATTAGATTATTAATTTTCACAATATAATTTAGATTTTTTCTTAAAGCAAAAAGGTACTCCCTGGGAAGGGGGACTACGTGTGCCTGGTGCAATTTGGAGTCCTTTATTGAAAAATAAGGCATCCATCTATCAGCCTCCTATTTACGTAGGAGATTTTCTGCCCACTTTGGCGGCGGCAGCTAAAATTCCTTTAAACTCTTACAATTTAAAACTAGATGGTTTGAATCATTGGCCCGGTCTAGTAGCCTCCACAACCTCTTCTAATTTTATGTCTCATCAAAACCGTGAAATCGTACACATGTTGGATGATATCGATCAGGTGAAATCTTTTATGCAGGGACAGTTTAAATACATTAATGGCACTACAAACAACGGAGACAGTGACTATGTTATAATGAGGAGAAGTCTCAATGTTACAGATCCTCGGGAGCCAAACTATATAAATGTTGTTAAGAATTCTTTAGTTTCTAAGTCTTTGGCAAAATATGACGAAAGATATTTGACTCCTCTTAAGATGGAATTTGTTAGATTTGCAGCCGATATAAAATGTGGTCGCTTAGCATCGGATTGTAAACCTCTAGAGGAAGAATGTCTTTTTAATATTTGGCTGGATCCCTGTGAAAAGAATAACTTAGCCAAACGGCCCCGATATAGGGGTATTTTAAACAAACTGAGGAGTAGATTGGAAGAGTTGAAACAAACTTCAATAGCAGCTCGCACAGGAGGCAGTTCCATTACAAATGATCCCACTAGACATGATTGCACTTGGACAAATTTTTTGGATGAACCGGCAACGGAAGGTGAAAGATGTTTGTTTTGTGTGTGAAAGGAATATAATTTATTTTATCACATTTTTTTCATCTACACATTTATATAGAAATTCTGGAATGCGATTACAGTTCTCCACCCTGTCGGTCATAAAATCTATAACTAAAGACGTCTTTTCCACAAGCAAAGTTTACACTCTACAAAGTCTTGGATTTATAGGAGGGAAGGAAAAAGAGAAGGGAGAGAAAAGAATAACAGCCTATAATACATTTTCTTTAAACTGTTTAAAAAAGTTTTTAGCACGTTTAATAACAGTTATTACAAAACTTAAATATGTATATGGATTTACGTACATACGTTCTAAGATACATATTTTTTGAGTTCTAGAACAACATTGTGTAAAATTTTTAATGATTTGCTACAGGGATTTAAAACATTGGCAATGCATCTAGATATGCATTACCAACAACAAATAAACTTCTTAAATTCGTATTAATTTGGCCACGATTGTGAATCATGAATAAAAAAATTGCGCACGTCCGTTGTTTTTTTTTTGTTTGTTTGCTTGAATGTGCTGTCTCTTTCCTTCTCTCACACATGATTTACAACAAACACTCATTTGTATTCTATGAAAACAAGATTGCGCACTCAGCCGTACAAAAAAAAATTCTACTGCGCATCTACTTACGTCAATATAGAATGCACAGAGATGCCAACTATTTATAGCCCAAACGCGCTATTACCCTTCTCAAAACGCGATGATGTATTAGTAAATACAATTGTTTTTTTTAGTAACTCTTTTTCAGATTTTGCAATATTGCTTCTTCGAAACTATGTATATCCTAAATAACTAAAATCATTTAATACAGAATCAGAATCGCCTTAGAAATAATCGAAATCTTTACAGGCTTATTTATAAAAATTATTAAAATAAAACCTTTATAAAGCCTTAATAAGTATTATAAATAAGGAAGTCACTTTTTATTTTAATTTTATTTGTCAAACTTTGTAACAAAATATGTACATATATACATATATACTAGTACATTTGCCATTTCCAGTTTTAAAATGCGTTTTTAATTCTAACCACAATCAAGGGAATTTTACTTGCGACAGCTGAATCATTAACCCATTTAAAAAAAAAGTTAACAAAGTTTTGGATACTAGAAAATTTTTAAATTAATACAAAAAAAGTAAAAAAAATATTGAACTGAAGTGATGTTCAAAACGCGCTAACTTAGCGCTAAGACGAAAAAAATCGCATTGGGCATAGTTAAAACGCGCTAAATTGGCATCGCTGAGCATACACACGTGTGTTTGTTGTCAAAAGTGTGTGAGAGAGAGAGCACATTACACAAACAAATGTATGTTCTTTGTTTACAAAAAATAAAACAACGGACATGCGCAATGCGCAGTCTTGTTTTCTTGGTTCATGTTGCTTGAGCGAAATGCATCTTGACGTGCTTAACCAACAGCAAGAAAATATTTTAATTTTTTATAAAACTCTAGGCTTCACTTCAAGTTGAAAACAAATAATCAACTCGTTTCTTAATTTCGAGATTTAAGAAATCGTCAAATATATGATAATTAATCAATTCTTGTAATAAAATCTTCAATATATTCTAATCTTGTCCAGATTAAAATAATTTTAAAAAATATGATAAATAAACAATTCTGGCAGCGCTGACTGCAACAGCTGCCAGTGGCGTAACATATAATAATGGCTTTACTGTACTAAAATTATGTTTACGATAAAAAATAAATCATCAAACATATAAATAAACAATTCTGGCAACGCTGACCATAACAGTTGCCAGTGGCGTAACATATTTCTAATAATTTTAATGAACTAAAATCGTTATTAGATTAACGTACGTTTTCACAATGTATGGCTAAAAGATAACAGAGACTTTAACCGCAAGTTTTGTATGAAGAACTGTCAGTTAACTCTTAACCATACATTGTAAAAAGGGACGTAAAACACTTATCAAAACTAAGACAAATAATGAATTCTGGCAACGCTGACCGTAACAGATGCCATTGGTGTAACGCAGAATAATGGCTTTAATGTAATGTACTAAAATCATTATTAGATTAAAACAGTTATCTAAAATAAGACATATAATCAATTCTGGCAACGCCGACCATAACGGTTGTCAGTGGTGTAACATAGAATAAAGATTTTGATGGTTTGTATTCTATTATTGTTTCAATATTTTAATATTTATACACCTTTTTAATCATCTTAATAGTAATTAATTGCTAATCACCATCAACTGAGAGACTTCACTTCTTCCATGGATTACAGAGCAATTAAAAATTGGTGTAGTATCGACCTTACAAAATATTGAGATTGTTTAACAAATATTCTCATTTCAATATTAAAATAAGAAAAATAAAAGAAAATACCAAAGAATTTTTTTAAATAAAATTAAGTCAACTGTCCAAATGATAACTTAACTTTTATTTAAAGTTTTAAATCATTTAGCTTAAAAGTGCTTAGAATGTTAATTTTAATATACATAGTAGTATTTAATAAAATTAAAATTATATGGGGTTTATTTATTAGCGGCAAAAGCTTACCTTTAATGTAGCATTGTTTTAATCCAGTACGTAATTCATTTGAAATCTGCTCCATAAACACTTGAATTTTTTAATTTAAATTGCTTTCATTATAAAAAAGGTCTAAATGAATTTTATTTATTTTATTTAATTTTAACATTATTTTACACTTTTTTTTTAAAAGGCCATATTTTGTGGTTAATACCATCTTTATTTATTTATTTTTTTTATATTTTCATTTACTTATTATTTTCTTTTTTTTTAATATGTACAAGGATAATTATTATTTAT
Source organism: Tachina lurida (assembly GCA_944452675.1). Lineage (NCBI taxonomy): Eukaryota > Metazoa > Arthropoda > Insecta > Diptera > Tachinidae > Tachina > Tachina lurida. The sequence continues at coordinate 9,211,412 of OX101754.1, read as the reverse complement.
TTACTTTTTTTTATTAATATACATATCGGGCGTTTACTTCAATAGTGTCACAACACAAAAAAACCAGTTTTGCCGAAAACGCGTTTTAAATTTTCAATTCTCAAGAGGTGATGGTACAAGCTATTTATATGAAATTTTTTACACAAGATAAAATACAAAATTCCGCAAAAATTAATTTTAAAGTAAATGAACGATATGTATGTATATTATAATGCACTTGCATTTTTCACTAAAATTTAAAGCAATACTTTTTTTCCCTTTCACACAAATCAAGAATCAAACAAAAAACCGCACTGCACTGTAGGCAGCACTGCATTTTCATATAATGAAATTTAACAGCACACTTTTCACCATCATGAAAATATTATTTATTTTTTATTTTAATTTTTTTTTCGCATTATTGAAGAAAAATTATTAAATTATATTTATATTATTTATTTAGGAGTAGTTGACACTTTCCCCGCACTACAGACATTTTTGAAGAAACTGAAAAGAAATAAGAAAAGGGAAATTTTAAAAAAGGGAATTAAACAAGCTTTTGTATTATGTGTGTATGTGTGTTACTAAGCATATTAATTGAGTTCAGTGTTGCCATATTTATATGTATTTCAAAAATCTTCAAGTCAACAAAAAAAAACATTTTTTTCGTTAAAAATACTTTTTTGCTATTTTTTACAAAAGTATCATTTAGAGTCTGAACACAATGCAACGATAATTTATTGCGGTGCGGGTTTTCATACGATTTTGAAGTAAAAATCCGCAGTGCGGAACGGTTTAAAATTAAAATCTATTTTATTTTCTCTGCGGACTTTCTTATTCTCTCAATTTTTGACACTCTTTCTCTTTCTGATGTTGCCACAGTTTTTGAATAATTGGCGGTGTTCACAACATTGTTTTAACAAAAAGCATGATTTTTTTTTGTCATAATATATAAAAGTTTAAAAAATATATCAAATATATCCGCGAATGTATAAAATGTTAATCATTTTTTGTTTTTAGTTACTGCCAATACAAAATATTCAACACAAAGAGTATTTTTTTATAAAAATGTATACACAAAAAAAATTAATAAAAATTTAAACAATGACAAGTATTGCCGTAGCCGTCTTCCGTTGTATTATGTTTATTTTTCTTTCCCGCAACGAGAAATCGCACCGCACCGCAAACATTGTGTTTAGACTCTAAATCGAAACAATATTCAGTTAAAATTTATTTTGTTTCCAGTGAACTAACAAACAGAACTAACATAAAACTAAAGTCCAGGCCATGACTCACTATCCTGCACAATCGCACGACCTACGAAAAAATACAACCCTGATCTGATGAATTGTTATTGTCTTTTGAACATTTTCATAGACTGGCATTTCTGGCATTTCATGTGTGCCATTTGCTTAACCACCAATTACTTATGAAAAACTGTTTGATTCAGACACATATTTATTAACTTAAACAGTTTCATACATAATTAATAGACTGGAAACTGTTTAAATCAATAAATATATGTTTGAATCAAAAAGTTTTTCATTAGTAATTAGTGGTTGCGCTTTTTTGGGTACATGGCACACAGATGTAAGCCCGGCCTAATAGTGTATCACGGCCTTAAGTAAGATATATGCGAAGCAAATAAGAAAAGGAGAATGATATTTTTTTTTGACAACAGCAAGGCAACACGTCGGCAGGTTGTTGTCCATGCTGATTTTGTCGTTGTAGTCCAATTAAACTAATTTCTAATTTTCTAATGAGCAAATACAGTGTTGCCAATATGATATAAAATGTAGAATGCATGATACGTCAAAATTATAGGATATAATTTAACAGAAAGAACATCCCGAAATTGATGTAGGGAAATAAATTGATTAAAGTTTATACTTTAACGTGATATAACTACATTTTAAAATAGTAAGTAATGTTTTAGACCCGCCAGTTTTTCTTGCACAACTTTTGATTTTATAACGAGAAAGAAAAGGATAGGTATACAAAAGGTATGTATTACATTCTCAACTCTCTCATACAAAATCAAAAGTTGGAGTCTAAAAGGTGACTAATTTTATTTTTATAAATGTGAGATATTTCCCCGTGGCACCACTTAAATATGTACTTATGCTTTACTGTCAAATGTTTAGGATGAGGCTGTCGTCTCCAAAAGAATTCAGTAGCTGGCTACAAGGCAGCAAATGCAGGTAGAGGTATTTTCAATGTTTCACTATCTTCAAAACAAATTGAAAAATGGGAAAAATTGCATAAAGTAGTATTTCTCTACTCTAGTTGAAAGTACTTTAAGATCTTTTATTACTTCGTCGCAGTCGGAAGTGATAAGAAAAATCTTTTATATGTACTCGTAAGTAATATTTTTAAATGTCTATCATACACAAGTTTAATAAACCTTTCAGCTACAATGCCATAACACCCAAAATGGGTTTATCTTAATTAAACCATAATCGCATTTGTTTTACTGTACGTAAGTATTAGTGAAACTAATTGCACTTGAAATAGCATTATATTATACCTCTACCGGCTAGATATTAATTCAGTTTTACATTAGAAGTGTAATCTAATACATTCTACAATTTATTTGGAAAAATTTATCTCGTAACGAAAATGTTTTTGAAAGCGTGTATATTTTTCTTTATTATATGCTGCGGTCTTAAAAATATTCTGGGAAGCGTAGTTGAACGGCCAAATATTGTCATTATAATGGCTGATGATATGGTGAATATATAAAATGATTTTGTATAAAAGAGTTTAAAATTATTTAAAATTTTTTAAATTATTTAAAATTCAAACAAAAAAAAAAAAGACTGTGATTGAACAAATTTGAGGTTGTTACTAAAACATTTTTAAATTAAAGTTGCATTTTCTCATTTCTTAACAAAACTTATTCATGACCCTCTTGGGTGATAGCAAATGTACTAGTATAGTAGTTGAATTGTCGCAGGTTCGATTCCTGCCGTAGACTCGGGGTGTTTCTGCAGCTAAAGTAGCTTCTCAGTTTGTGTTTGTTTAAAAAAAAATAAAGCTGAACTAATTTTGATATGAAATGCAACACTACAGAAAAAACATGTAGAAACTTATGGCATTTTCTTATCTAGAAAAATATGTTATATTTATTGCAGTTTCAATGAAAATTCGCAATAAACGGATTTTTTCAAATATATAGTTTATTAGAAATTATTTTGTCGTAATTTTTTTAAACGAACGCTGAATTGGATTTTTTTTTAAATAAAAACTGACCAACTGGTATGGATACCTCTTCAACTTATTTGTATTGCTATAGTTTTAATATCCACTGTGTGTAAGTGTTGTTATAAAGTGCAATGCAGACGATCAAATGAACTCATCAATCACATAGTTTTGTGCGTGCAGTGGTGTCTTGTTTTGGCTAAAAGTACACCTTGTCATTTTCAATGATAATGAAAAGGTTTTGATTCTTTTATTTGACATCTGAATAATTGATTGTCTCTAGCTCTGATTGACGAAGAATAGGTCAGTCAGCTGCTTTGTGACGTCATGGAGTAGTGAGTGAACGAAAAATTAATTTAATTTAATTTGCATTTTATCGAAAATTATCATTGCTTGCCAGAAGTTTTCACACGAAACAATTAATGCGGATTTTTTCCGAAGCAATTAAAAAAATATACCAAACGGTCAAAGCAGTTTTATCACTATTTATTATCAATGTCGCACAAAAGGCTAAAAATTAGCACGGAAAATAGAAAAGTTGTTCATATTAAACTAAAGCAATGTACCAAGATTGCATTCAGTTTTTCTTTTAATAAAATTGCACTTGCCGCTAATAGCAAATAAATTCAGTAAAGTGCGCCTTTAACTCCACACGAAGGATTCCGTAAGGACGCTACACATGTAATAGTATGCGAACTTTATAGACTTGTAAACGAATATCTAACCAGCGTGACCGTTTGACCGACTAAATCGCCACTTTTTTGGCCGTCTTTCCACCTATTTGGTGCCACTTTTTGAAAAGTATCCCTGTATCTAACCTGATGTAGGTAGACATTTTTTTAAATTTCAAGCACCCGGGGTAAGTTGTTTTTTCTTTTTTGGCGATTTTTTTATTTTTGGCGTTTTTGGGATTTTTTTCGGTTTTTGGAATTTTTTTTTAGTTTAGGCGTTTTTTTTTTGTTTTTGGCGATTTTTTCTGTTCTTGTCGATTTAGTTTAGTTTTAGAGATTTTTTTAGTTCTGGCGCTTTATTTTCGTCTTGGCGATTTGTTTTACGTTTTTTGGCGATTCTTTTATTTTGGGATTTTTTAGTTTTAGGGTTTTTGAGAATTTCGGGATTTTGCCTCTTACGGTTTCCAAGATATAGCAAGTTGCCAAATGATGGAATACCCTTTAATTTTTATTATTTCACTAGCTGACCCCGGTCCACGTTGCTGGCCCTAAGCTAATGTTTGCTTAGGGCCAGTGTTGTATATGGCATTGGTGGTACAATATGAAAATTGGATTTTGCCCACGAATAAACTAAATATTGCGCCATCTGCCGGACGAACTTCAAACTACACAGAAACGCCCATAGAGCATGTATATAAAGTTTGGTCTAAATCGGTGCAGTAGTTCTTGAGTTACGGTGCAAAATCACAAAAAAAAAACTAAATATGGCGCCATCTGTCGGACGAATCACTATTTCTGAAAGGGGAGTAGCATTTACCGGGGTAGAATATATATATAAACACGCACAGGTCTTTTACGAATATTTTGCGGGGTGGAAGGCGAAAATCTGTCGGGGCATTGAAGAGTTCACCCATAACAAATAAACGTACTTTTGTATTACATATAATAAGATTGCTAATTGTTGTAGGGTGCATAAAAATACACAAACTTTGAAAGTTTCAAGTGTCTATACTTATATAATTGTCTCTATATTACTTACATTAGAATTTCAACCTTTTTCGTTGCTCGCTTTAGAACAATAATAATCAGCTGTCATATCGAGGTTACGCCATTTTTTATTTAACTTAAATAATTTTCAATTTCAGCGAAAATAACATCTAAGTTAAATCATGTTTTTGACCTTAAATCTGCATAAAATTAATAACAAAAAATGAGTTTTAAATTAAAAGCAAAACTAAAAACAATTGCAAACTATTTGCATCTTTTTAACACGCTATGATACAACATTGAAAGCAAAATTCTATTCCATAGAAAATGCGATGTGCAACGGTATTTCAGACAGTGTTGCCATTGTTTCATTTTCTACGAAGCAGACAAGACCAGCTCATAAAGAGAATTTGATATTCGATGTTTAATAGCCAGCGTTGCCGCATGCAGCACAAGATAAGAGCCTTAAGTATATCGCTCATTTACTCAAAGAACGTCATAACTCAAGAAATGGAATTTTTGAGCTAATCCTCGTATCATTCTTCATATTGTGTAAAAATTTCATACTAATATCTCGTTTACTCAACTCTTGAAAGCAAAGTAAATTTTTCTTTTCCCATTAAGTTGTGTGTAAATTGAAAACCTTAAAGTCGTTTTCTGGCAAACTAGTTTTTTTTTTAGTTTTGAAGTTCTTTGAGTAAATGAGCGCTATGTAAATGATGTAAGCATAAGAAAAGAATATTTGTAACTTGCCTCTCAAAAACAGTAGCTAAGCTAAAGTATTAATCTTGGAAAAAAGTGATTTAAAAATCTTAAACACAAAAGTAGTAAAATTCTTGCAATTTCCATAAATAGGGCTTTGATGATGTGAGTTTTCGTGGAGCTAAAGAACATCTCACCCCCAATATTGATGCGCTGGCCTATCATGGAAAAATCTTAAATCGTTTATACACACCGCCCCTGTGTACACCCTCTAGGGCGGCTTTACTCACCAGCTTATATCCCATACATACCGGTAAGAAATGAAGTTCTTTATAACAAATTTTATAATTTCTTGCCACTTCCGAATCCCAGGTAGCCAACATCGTGTTCTCTTAAACGAGGAGCCCTGGGGAATTTTAGAAAACTTCACAAGCATGGCGGAAATATTCCAAGCACATAATTACTCTACAAATCTGGTTGGCAAATGGAATTTGGGCCTGGCACACAAAGAGTATACACCGACATATAATGGATTCGATCAGCACTATGGCTATTGGGGAGCTTTCATCGACTATAAACGCATGAGATCTAAAATGCCGGTAAGTGTTTTTATCTAGAATCATTCATGACAGCTACGATTTTAAATTCTGTTTAGTCTAATTCCAGCATGGGCTATGATTTCCGTCGCAATATGGAATTGGAATGTGTACCACAGGGTAGTTATGCTACTGATCTTTTCACTCAAGAGGCAGAAAGTATTATATTGAATAGGAGCAGTCAGCAACCGCTATTTTTAATGGTCAATCACTTGGCCCCTCATGCAGCCAACGACGATGAACCTTTACAAGCACCAGAGGAAGAAATTAAAAAGTTCAGCTATATTCCCGATAAAAACAGAAGAACTTTTGCTGGTAAGTTAAAGCAATTACTATTAAATAACAAAGTATTTCTAGATTTATTTATCAGCAATGGTCTCCAAATTGGATGAAAGTGTGGGCAGAATTGTTAAGGCCTTGGACAAAAGCCATCAGTTGAATAATACTATTATTTTATTTTATTCTGACAATGGAGCACCCTCCCAGGGTGTGTTGAGCAATACCGGCTCGAACTGGCCTCTCAGAGGAGTAATTAAGCTTAATTAGATTATTGATTTTCAGTATATAATTTGATATTTTTCTTTAAGCAAAAAAGTACTCCCTGGGAAGGGGGACTACGTGTACCTGGTGCAATTTGGAGTACTTTATTGAAAAATAGAGCATCCATATATCAGCCTCCTATTTACGTAGGAGATTTTCTGCCCACTTTGGCGGCGGCAGCTAAAATTCCTTTAAACTCTTACAAATTAAAACTAGATGGTTTGAATCATTGGCCCGATCTAGTAGCCTCCACAACCTCTTCTAATTTTATGTCTCATCAAAACCGTGAAATCGTACACATGTTGGATGATATCGATCAGGTGAAATCATTTATGCAGGGACAGTTTAAATACATTAATGGCACTACAAACAACGGAGACAGTGACTATGTTATAATGAGGAGAAGTCCCAATGTTACAGATCCTCGGGAGGCAAACTATATAAATGTTGTTAAGAATTCTTTAGTTTCTAAGTCTTTGGCAAAATATGACTGTATACCTTTGACGTCTCTTAAGATAAAAATTCTTAGGTCTGAAGCTGATATAAAATGTGGTGATTTAGTATCAAATTGCAAGCCCCTAGAGGAAGAATGTCTTTATAATATTTGGCAGGATCCCTGTGAAAATAATAACTTAGCCAAACAGCCTCAATATGAGGAGATTTTAAATGAAATGAGAAACAGATTAGAAGAGTTAAAACAAACTTCAATAGCAGCTCGCACAGGAGGCAGTTCCTTTACAAATGATCCCTCTAGGCATGATTGTACGTGGACAAATTTTTTGGATGAGCCGGCAACGCAAGGTAAGTGCATTTTTTTTTGGAGTGCGAAAGGAAGATTATTTTTATTTTATTTATTTTTTTTTATAATTTTTTTAATTAGATATTTTGGAATGTGATTACAACTCCCCACCCTGTCAGTTATAAATTCTATGATCAAGTAATAATTTTGTTATAATAATGGAATATTATAAATTCCAAGATAATATCATGAAACATGTTCATAACCATTATTCTGGCAACACTGTGTTATCTGTTGTAAGTTCTCTCTGTCTCTTTAACGATAACTAGAAGAAGCTTAAACGAGGTTACCAGCTCGCTTATACTGTGTCATCAAAGTTATTAATTTACGTTGTGCCTAAAATAAACAAGACAATTCTTTTGAGAGTTTTTGACGCAATCAATTTAAATTAAACGTATTTATGTGAAATTAAAGTAAAAGGTTTTTAAATAAAAAGAAAATTTTTTTCAACCAAGCAATCTGTGGTTTTCATCAATAACTTAAGATCCAAAAGATTATAGACATGTTCAACGATGTATTTTAAAATTGAATTATTTAAAACAACAAGAAAATAAAAAAAAAATGTTTTTGACAATCAGACCAATTTTAAATACCTATTCCCCGGGAATTATTTTCGAAAATAAATTCCTCTTATTGGGAACAGTTGGCGAGAGAAATAAGAATTGAGAGAGAATTTCGAAATCAGCTATTTTGTTTATTTTATTGAGAACTATTTCCAAAATAAAGTTGGAAGTATAATAGAAAAAAGAAGAGTTTTTAAAGAGAACCCTAGATGAAAGCAAAATATGGCAACGCTGTAAATTGATGTAAATACGTAAATCTCTGCAACTGCGATTAACTAAAAACACAATAAAACTATTATCAGTTGCATTTCCACTAGCATTTAACAAAGGGAATTAAAACTAAAAGCAACTAAAAAAGTTAATATTAATTTCAAAAGTGTAAACGAACAATCTCAACGATTTTAGTTACTGGTTTTAAACAAAAAGCTCAATAGCGTGAAGAGAATTAAAATGAATTGTGTTAACAAGTTTTCACTGCAACGATCGATAATTTAACAATAGAATTACATACGTTTGGTTTTTTTTTAATATTTAATTAAAATTAATTGTTTTGTTTTGCCATTGCCGACAAAACAAATATTATTTAAACGATCTTATCAGGTGTATGTTATTTTTTTTAAACACAAATTTAAACAAAAAAAAACCGATGGAATTTGAAATAAAATTTCCATAAATTTGCAACAAAATAAATTTCAAAGCTTCCCTTTTAATAGACACGACTTGAGACCAGACCAGACAAGACAGACAGACAGTTGTGGGAATTTATCAGCCAAATAAGTATAAGAGTTTAAAATAAATAAAACTGCTTTTGTGTTTAAACGAAATTCATGAAATTGCAAAATTAATCAGCCAAAAAAATTTAATAAAAATATAATAAAATTCCAAAAAAAAAACATATTATTGAATTTTATTGCAAAATTCAAACAAACACAAGTTTGTATAAATAAATTTTAGCAAAAAACTAAATTTAAAAAAAAAATAAAATTAATTACCATAACGTGAGATTTCTGTGTTTGATAATAAACTGATAAAAAAAAACAAACGGCAGCAGCAAAAATTCAATAAAAACAATCACCTGTAACTGCAATAAAATTTCATAATTTCAATTTAAAACACATGAAAACTAAAAATATATCTGTACACACATATCGCCCATTTACTTTAATAGTGTCACAACTCCAGAAAACAAGTTTTGCAATTTTCATACAACTCAATGAAGACATAAAAAAATATTCTTCTCTCAGGAGCCGGGTAGTACAAGCTATTGATATGAAATTTTTTTACAAGATAATATACAAAATGCAGAATATTCTGTAAATAAATATTCTGAAGTAAAAAAAATCAATTTTTGTTTTTATGTCACTATTGAAGTAAATGAGCGATATGTATGTATGTCTGAATGCATATTTAAAAAAGGTAACAGTTGTAATACTTTTGGTATTAAACTAGAAATTGTTTTAAGTGTTCAATTTCACTTTAAAGAAAGAAAAAAAATCATTTGAGTGCTTGAGATAAATTTTTGTACTTTGTTTGATTCGTCCAAATATTGACATTCTCAAAACCAATTGACTTCCATGTAAAGGATCTTTCATTAAGCGTTACCTATCTTTAAATTTAAATAAAACAAAGTGTGTGCGTGCTTGTGTGTGTGAGATATCATAAAACATGACATAAATGTCCGCTGCGGCTTTAGGGGCGAATTGAGAAACAGCTGACTATGTCAGCTGTCAGCTGTGATCATAATCAGCTGTTTGCTGTCAAAATCTGTTATATTTTTTCTAATTTAAAAGCGTTAGAAAAAATTAAATTGTGGCAGAAGCTGGGCGAACTGCTTGTGGTTTTTGTATTGTTATACATGTTGTAGCAAAAAGGTTAGCTATTTCTCAATTTGCCTAGATTTGCATGTTTTGTTAAACGCTTTATCCCTTCATGGTGAAAAAAGGAACTCCCTATTGGAAGACCCTATTCAATTGAAGTTAATTGATTTTTTTTAATTAAACTAACACCTTCGAGTTTTTTTTTCAGATATATTTTATTAGTTTAAAAGAATTACTTGAGTTAATTGACCTATTTGTAAACTAACTTTATGTGTTTGATAAACGCAAAGTGTTTCGACGACTAAATATAAATTAATCGCTGAGCAAATTTTCCATTTAAGATTTTTCAAATATGCACTTGTTATTTTTTCCCTTGACTGGAAATAAGCATTAAATTTTGTTAATTACTTTTACCGATACTATTTAAAATAATTTATTCACAACACCCTGACACTAACTAATATATTTTTTTTTGCTAAGCTTGACTAAAACACTTTTTTTCTTATCTAGCAAAATGTTGTAATGCAATTAATGAGTTAAAAAAATGCATTGCTCATCGACTCTTAACATCAAATATACCTGTAAATTTTCGAATTAGTTAAAAAAAATAGATTTTTCCATAAGACGACAAAAGTTTAATTCTCGAAGTATTTTCAATTCTTTTTTCTTAGCAATGAAATTGTGTTGTTTTTATTAATTTATTTATGGTATTATCTTTAAATAAATTCAATAAAGTGCACCTTCGACTCACACACGAAGGGAACCTACACGTGTAATTCTATATGAACTTTATATAATCTGATATCTTATCCACAAAAAAATTTTAAGTACCGAACCTACACGTGTAATGACATAAGAGCTTTACCCTATATAATCTGATACATATCTTATATACAAAAAAAAATTTAAGTACCCGGAAACTTTTTTGGCAAATTTTTGGAGTTTTGGTGCTTTTTTCAACTCGGCATTTTTGTGCTTTTTTTCGGTTTTTGGTGGTTTATTATTATTAACATCAGCTTTTTAACATGAACTTTTCGAAGAAATAGAATACGAGAATTGTTTTTTTTTCCTTACGGAATGCTTAATTTATTTGATCAGAAATTTACATAACTCTATTTAAGTATATTCATTTCATTTCATTTATTCATTAAAAAATTTGAATAAAAAATTTTTAATACACAGTAAAAAATTTTGGATTAATTTTAATACCAAAACCCAAAACATAATTGAACTTATTTATCCCAGAACATTATGAATATAAATGAATTCTGCTGTTACATATAAACTATTTCAAAATTTTAATTCTAAAATAGTCTGTAATTAAAACCGTTGAGTATAAAATAATAAAAATTCAACCTCAACTTTTTACTGTGTAGTTCAAACAAATATAAATCCTGAGACTTATTTTTTCTAGGAATTGCCAATTTTTTTCGAGAGAGCTTAACGAATTAAAACAGCAACATGAAGATTTACTATTTAGTTAGTTTCCTAATAATTTCGCTAAAAGAATGTCGAGCTTGGGATAGAACGAATAGACCCAATATTGTGATAATTATGGCTGATGATATGGTAAGCCTTTTCGTGTTTATTGAAGACTTTGGGGCGCAGTCATAGTCAAAACAATGTACACTTTAAGAAATTAAAACCATTATTTTGTATGGTAATACTGGTTTTAAATTCTTAAAGTGTACTTTGTTTTGACTATGACTACGCGCCTTTATTATTTACAGATCAAAGAAAGCAAAACATTAGTGAAGTTCATTGCCGGAACTAAATAAATAAACGGTTCTGGAATTTGCTTTGATGTTTGGGTCTGAAGGACCAATTTGCTTATAAAGTACCAAATTACTAAATATTTGTTTAAACTTTAATTCTGTTATTGATTTTAGGGCTTCGATGATGTTAGTTTTCGCGGTTCCAATGAGTTTCTTACACCCAACATAGACGCTTTGGCCTACAGCGGAGTCATACTTAATAATTTGTACGCATCTGTTATGTGCACACCCTCCCGGGCGGCCTTGTTAACGGGGAAATATCCCATAAATACAGGCATGCAGCACTATGTTATAGCTAATGAGCAACCCTGGAGTTTACCCTTAAGTGAAACCACTATGGCACAAATATTTCGTAAGAACGGTTACTATACTTCGCTTATAGGAAAATGGCATTTGGGCATGTCACGTAAGGCCTATACGCCCATTTTAAGGGGTTTCGATCAGCATTACGGTTACTTGGGTTCCTATATCGACTACTATGATCATACATTGGAGGAGTTTGTAAGCATTAAGTGGGCCCAGAAGTACATACATAGTTTCTTAAATTATTTATTATTATGGCAATTTCAGGGTCGAAACTATTCACGTGGGCATGATTTTCGTGATAATCTTAAGCCCCTAAATGAGGTCAATGGCACTTATGTTACAGATTTGTTGACCGAAGCTGCTTTGAAGCGCATAAGAGATCATAACTTTCAAAAGAAACCTTTATTTATGATTTTAAGTCATTTGGCGCCCCATGCGGGCAACGATGATGTGCCCCTGCAGGCTCCTGAACAAGAAATTGATAAATTTGCTTACATCAAAGATACGCAGAGAAGAACTTACGCCGCAATGATGTCGAAATTAGATGAAAGTGTGGGCAAAGTGGTGAGTGGCCTGGCAGAGAAGGAGCTACTAAACAACACCATAATATTATTTTTATCGGACAACGGAGGCCCCACATTGGGTCTGCATGCCAACACAGCCTCAAATTATCCTTTGAGAGGAGTAAGTGAACATTTTTAAATATAGACTTTTAAGATCTGTTATTCTAAATTTGCCTATTAAAATAGCAAAAGGATTCTCCCTGGGAGGGCAGCATACGGTCTTCGGCTGCCATATGGTCGACTAAATTAGAAAAGATGGGCACTATATGGAAGCAACCTATTTATATAGCCGACTTGCTGCCTACTTTAGCCTCTGCCGCTGATATAGCATTAGATCTGGAATCTCTTAAAATAGATGGACTCAATCTTTGGTCTGCTCTGAAATACGGCTATGAAGCGGTAGAACGTGAAATTTTACACAACATAGACGATATATTCCAGTACGAAGTTTATAGCAAGGGCAAATGGAAATATATCAATGGCACCACTTCGGAGGGTCTATACGATGATTGGCTTGCGCAACGTCCTAATAATATACTAGAATTGGATCCGCGCTTTGCTTCATACGAAGAACTTGTAAAAAGTACCCCGGTATGGCAGGAACTACACAAGTTCGCTTCTTCAGCCAACAATAATATAAAAGAGCTGCGCGATTTAGCTGCAGTCCAGTGCTTGTATGAAAATTCTACCGCAGGAGTGCCCTGCAATCCTTTGGAGTCTCCCTGCCTTTTCGATTTGGATACGGATCCCTGCGAGCAGCACAATTTATATGAAAAATATAAGAATTCCGTGATATTAAGTGACATGCTGGAGCGTATTGAATATTTTCGTAAACATGCTCACGCCATTAACAATAAAGCTGCTGATTATCGCTGTGATCCAGAAAATTTTAATGGCGAATGGACTTGGTGGGAGGATATTCTTGAAGGAAATGCGGCGACGAGTGTTAGAGCTTTGACATTTTTCAAAGTAATTTTATTAGCCAGTATTATTTTAGTGTTAAGAAACTTTTTTACTGTAAATTAATTTATGCTTAGAACTACTTGATTTTAATGAATATTTCGTAAATATTAATTTTAAAATGTTTATTCTCACTACAGTTTTGTATTTTCTCCAATTGTCTTTTTTATGCAAATTTAATTAAATGTGTTTTTTTTTTTATTTCAAAGATATTTGCTAAATGTTTTTAGTTTCATTTAGCATTTTGAAACTCCTATTTTTTTAGATAAACGTTAAATAGGTTTCCACCAAAAAAATCATTTAGTATGAACAAATTATATGACTTAGAATAAATTGCCTTAAAAAACAGTTTGCCAAATAAAAAAATTATTTTATAACAATAATATGCAAAAAAGTATTTTCAAAAATATCTCCGTTAAAAAAAATATTACTCTTTTAAGCAACTCTGCAAAGTTTAGTTATCATAGACAAGCACCCTGATTTTTCAACACCACCACCAACAGGGCTACGTTGAATTATTTCCCCTATGTACACAAAAAGGGGATTTTAGAAAAACAATGTATGTATTTGAAAGAAAAAAGGGTCAAGTTTATTAAATAAAAATACATATAACAAGTTATTTAATTTTTAGTACAAAAGCACTGTTTTAATCTATTTTTTTATATAACCGACTTCAAGCCAAAACGTTTATTTAATTTATTCATAATTCGAAAAATATGGTCTAGAAACTATAATAGACTTTTTTTAGTTACTGACAACACTTCCCGTATAGTGTGCTTTTTTCATATAGGATGCAAAAATTTTTCCCGAATAATAAAATGTTGTAATACTGACCATTGTTCTAGTGTTATGAGAGCTATTTCTCAAAAAAGAACACAAAGTAGCACAAACTAATAGAAATTTATACAAAATGGTACATAATTAAGAAAATGGGTCACAAAAAGTCGCAAGGCGTCAAAAAGGGGTAAAAATTTATATTATAATACACAACGGTAACGCTTACCATCCACCCAACACAAAGTGGTGAATTTGTAAACATAGGAAAATGAATAACAGAATTATAGCATTGTATTCAGTGTTGCCATATACGTCTGAGGAAAAAAATCGAACAAAAACACTGTTTTTCAGAAGAAAGAACTGTCCAAATAATTTCTAATAATATAAGCATCGACATATATTTATTTGACATTGAGTCTTTAATATATTAGGAATTTTTGCTTTATTTTCGTTAATCAACGTCTACGAGTATATAAAACATGCTGGTTGCTCAAACTTTTCTTTGAACAACTAGAGCTATTATTTCAAACTTTAATTTTAGCAAAAATTGCGATAAAAATAGCTACAAAAGAACTTAATTCCCAAGAAATTACCAATAATAATGCATTGCATTATGTATTGATTTTGCATTTCACTTTTTTCTGTACATGCATTATAATATACATACATGCATATGTATGTAATATAATTATAATAATATATGCAGAAAACAAACAAAAATTCTGAATGCATTAAAGCCTGAATGCCAAGTAAATAAATATACTTCCATATTTTTTATTAGAGATTTTATTTTTGAAATATAATTTATAATTCAAAACTTGTTTTGATTATAAATTAAATTTTAAGCTTTCTATTGAAACAGCGGCATTAAAAAAATATTAACAAAAATAACAGGAAATAATATGTATATTCTCGAATTTAATTATGTTTTAATTGAAATACGAGTACCTTTCGCTTCTTAATGCACAGTTTTTAAATAATTTTCAATAAATCTTTCACAAAGCAACAAATTTTAAGAATATAATTTGTTTTATTAGAATAAACACATACAGTTTAATATTATACTATTCTTTGATCAATTACAAGGTGTAAAAAATGCTAAAAATACGTGAGTAAGCAAAGAGCTTTTTAATATAATCTTATTTAATTTATTGTTAATTAACTGTGAGCAAGACCTTGACCGCGAACAGGCAAATTTATTTATAAAAAAAATATTTTTTGGTAGAACCTCCAAATTATAATTTATTTATTATCTAAATACAGTCAAATCCCGATAATTCGTACGCCGATAAATCGTAATTCCCGATAATTCGTAATAAACAGTCAGTCCCTTGAAAAAATCTCGTTAATTCGTAAAATTTCCACACATTTTGGTCCCCTCGATAATCAAATAAAGTCACCTTTACCTCTTATAAATCGTAATTTTTTGCTAACTACCACTTATAATTCGTAATAAAAACAACAGAAACATGGAAAGAATGATTTTTTTTTTTAATGCTATTTTTTGGGTTGGTTTTTGCTTTTGCTTGTGTGTGTGCTTATTTTTTTAAGATCAGTTTTTTACATGAATATGAAAGAAAAATGTCAAAGCGCACGCATAAAACTCTGTCGGTGTTACAAAAACAACAAATTTAGTAAATAAATTGAAAACCCCCGTTAATTCGTATTTATTTTATTTTAACCCCGTTAAATCGAACCCCCGCTAAATCGAAAACCCCTATAATTCGTAAGAAATGGCCGGTCCCTTGAGATTACGAATTATCGGGATTTCACTGTATTGTGATTATTTGGTATTTTTGGTTAAACAAAAAATAAAGCAAGAATTCCTCTACGTCAAATAAATATACTTCGGTATTTCTTGTACATAGATTATTTCTTGATTTTGAGTTTTTTGCGTAAATATTTAGTTTTTATTTTATTCAGGCTAAATAATTGATATTTTTTAATTTTTTATCTATTTTTCGCGTATATTACTTATTTTGAACATTCAGTTTATGAGATTTTTATAACTTTCAATTTTCATAGATTTTTATGGTCCAGATATGCTAAGAAACCGAATTCAAAGTGATACGGCAATATTACAAGGTATGAAAATATGTGGACAGAAAAAAATCAGCAAATAACAGAACAACAAGAAATAATTATATTTATGTACATACATAGGTATACATATGTATATCGCTCATTTTCTTCAATAGTGCCATAACTCAAAAAAATGTTTTTTTTAGTTAATAATGCAGAATAATTCGGCATTTTGTACTTTATATTGTGTAAAAATTTTATATAAATAGCTTGTACTACTACTAACTAAAACATTAGAAAGAAACTTTCAAACTTTTCTTGCGAGTAAAAAATTAAACAACTTTATTTAAACACAGTGGGCAAGTAAATTACATAATAAAATAAGCATTTTCAACAGAAAGAGATAAAATTGGATTACATATTTAGATATTTAGCTATTTATAGCAATTACTCAATTTGAACATTTCATATTTGAAAAACCTGGCAACCTTGCTAGGCACATGATTGAATATCTTTTGTTTACATTTTGTTTTATTTTGATTACTGCTCTTTTTTTTTTGTTATTATTTTTACTGTGTTGTTTTTTTATGTTAAAACAACTGTTAATGGGACTGTTAAGCTTGTATGTATGTTAGCAGACTGCTGTTACATCTACATATATTTAAATGTTAAAATGTTGGAGTTGGCGTTAAACAGCTTACAGTTACTTTTTAACTGACAACAAAGAAGGATCAATTATTTGGTAAAAAAAAAAGAAACTGGTGGGAGTGTAAAAAGGTTAATAAAAATAAGTCAAAAAATAAAAATACAAAAATTAAATACTTTTAAGATCCTATGGAATAAATAAGTAAAACAAATAAATTGAAAATAGGTTTTATAATTAAAATAAGAAGCAATGGTCATTAAAAATAAAAATTAAAAATGCAAAAAAAAAATTATCCGAGTGCTTTCATTCTGCGCGTGTGCTTTTCAATAATATCTTTGTAAAGTGTTCGAGTAATTATTTGATCGTTATTTTAATGTCAAATATCTTTGAATTTAAATTTTCAATCACTTTTTATAGAATCTTATAGATTAATTAAAAGAAATTGCATTGATTAGATAAAAAATTTTTTTGCAAAGACTTACTTTGTCGAAGCAATTAGTGGTGTTCATAAAGAACTGTGCATTGACTACAAAGCAAATGAATAAATGGAATGGAATAAAAAGAATGATTTCGGTCAGACACTACCTATTAAGTTTTTTGTTATTTATTATAATTTCTTTATATAAACTGTGTGAGGATTTTAATGAATTCAATGAGTAAAAAGTTAAAAAAGGTTACCGAGAACCGTGTAAACGTCAGTAATAAATATATTAAAAAACGTCAGTAATATATATATAAAAAAACAAAATTTTTTATTAAAAATTGTTCGCCAATAAGCGGTATTTTTTCCCTTTCAACTGATTTCTGAAGAAATAAACTGCTTAAAAAAATAAATTTCTTAAGAGAAAATTTAATAAACTTTCTATGTATATGATTAAATTTATATATAACGATGAACCTCCCTAATTTCGGTATTTACATACATATACATATGTATGTTATGTTACAAATAGCTTTAATTTCACAAAGTGTATTCGGCAGTTCGCTAAAACTCAATTCTTTTAAATTAATATTTAAACAATTTATTCTATTGTACTTTTCACACAAAACATTTTTATGCAACAATTAAAGTAATATAACATGCGAAACATATTATTATTTGTTGCTTAACATGTAAATTGTAGCTTATTTAATGTACATTTAGACAAAAAGATTATGCTGACTTAAGAAAAACGTGCATTGCATTTCTTATCATTAAAATTGCATAAAATCTTTTACTAAAAACAACCTTAACCTTAAAAAAAATGTTGCATTAAGTAAATGATTTGAAAAAAAAACTCAGATACATGGTTAAAATTTCAATGTTGGTCAGTGATCACGACAATAACGTCTAGATAATAGTAAAAATTAAACATTAGAGGGAGGAAATTCCATAATGATGCTGTAAAGATTTAAAATTAAAGGCCAGATAATTGAGTTTTTGCTAAAAATGCAATTGGAAATCTAAGATTCAATTGGCGCGTTGAAAGTATTTTTATGCAAACTACGTCGTGAAAACATAACTTTTCTTACATTGATATACATACGTATATGTCAAGTTTCAAAGAAACATGTTGAGTTGCTTAAGCTGTACACATTGAGTACTTTATTGCTTTTATTATTATTGTTTTGCTCCACACAGTGTACAATAAGTTTCACAATACAAAAATAAAATATATTGCACAGTTTGTCTTACAATATACAGACGTGCATACATAAATATGTAGAAGGTTGTTAGTATTTTACGATATTGTCAACACATTACAATATACATATACCAAAAGACATTTAATTTTATCCGATATATTGTGCCAGCTGCTAATAAAACATACACACAGGCAATTTTACTGTACAATATAAGTTATTGCACAATAAACATCTTAATTTGTTCGATCATATTTCTTTAGAAAGATTTTTTGATTAAAAATGATTTAAATAAAACTTTAAGATCAGCGCAAAAAATAGCTTCATTAAAAATACTTTCGTCCACAAAGGCCCAACAAAAAGTCGTATTTGATCGATAGCTTTCGATTTTGCGAGTGTAATTGAAATTCTAAAAATTTCAAATTGGTTTCTTTAATATTTTGTCCCACAGTGCTATAGTAAAAGTGCCACTCAAACACATTGGTAATACGAGTATATATTTTTTTAAGTAGGAGCAAGCGATTGGCCTATTAAATTCAGAAATATGATGCATAATCATGATTTTCTGGGAAAACTTCCGAGGCCCATATATAACTCGGAAGCTAACATTTTTATTCTTATTTTTCAATTTACTAACGGATAGGATTTTTTTTGGAGTAGTGTAGCTACAATTAATTTGTTCTTTTGTTTTTTCGCAAAAAAATATTTATAACAACCAGATCTATGTATGTATCTCATGTGATAAAAAAAATATATGTAAGTATATGTATTTTGTGTACAAATGTATGTATGTGTGCACATAGAACGAACAATAACAAAGTTTTAATTAAAAAAAATATATATTTTTCGAATTATGCGCTTAATTGTACTTACATACTTACATATGTGGATCAGTCCGAACAATTGCCACACTTCAAACAGAAAAACCTGTCACTTAATGTTAACAAATAAATTGTGGAATATTTCCTCTCTAAAACCTACTTTTGCTTTTTTTTTAATTTTCCATCACACAAAAGCAGTTTAACTAGTGGAATTTTTTATTTCATTATTAAAAAAAATGCAGCGATTTTTTGCTGCTCAAGTCCTTTAGGTTATTAAAAATTTTACCGGTTCCCTTTTAATTGTATGTATTTGTTTTGTTTTCTTTTCTTTTCTTTTCTTAACTTTAGTCCCGTTTCAATTTGTTGAACCAGCCCCACTTGTGAACTTGAACTTGTTGACAAACACAATGATGAGTCTTCTGCATGATTGTTGTTGTTGTTGTTGTTGTTGTCTTTTATATGCACTTTATGTGTGTTTAATATTTATAAGTTCACCACGATCAGCACAGTGTTACCAGGGTGCAGAAAAAGTTCAGCAAAGTGAAAAGCCAAATATCATAATAATTTTAATAGATGACATGGTGAGTATGAAAAAAAGTTTAAAAATATAACGACTTTATTGCGGACAAAAGCTTGAACCTCAAAAATGTGCAATTATTCACTCCTGTTTTTTTGTTTACGTACTTTGTAAGTTTATATCATTTTTGATATGAGTTATGCTGTGGAAAGTGTAACAACCAATATATGGGCATTTCTCCGAGAAATTCCACTTTTTTTTTTAGTCGCGTGCGACAGAAAGCAATTAACCTTGTATGTATTCCTGAACAACTTGACTCGATTTTTCTTAAAATTTTACCTAACGTAGAGCTACTGACGGCCTACATAAATACATATACATATAAAGAAGTAAAAAAATTAGTTTTCAAAGAAAAACAAGCATATTTGCTTCGTGTCGCACGCTACAAAAAGTTGACATTCCTGTGGAAATGCCCATATGTTATTAATTGTTAAATTTTAATCGAAAGCAATAAAAGAGATCTTTACCAAAGAAATGCTCTCGCGCCATTGTAATTATTTCTTAAATTCTATCAGGCCTGTTTTTGTTTTTCTACTCCCAACACGGATTATTGGCTGAATAACAATATCTATTTGGTCAATATCGAAGCCATTATTAGGTCGGGCACTATTATTTAGCCATTACCAAGACTCGTTTCCGAATACATGTTGACTTCTTCCCTGCACTCGATTACCCTTTAGATATATTTTTTTTAATTATTCAATAGTTTGCAAAAGCATATAAAAACTTTTAAAAATAAAACTAAATAGAACCAATTTCCAATTTAACACTTATTTTTTTTTAAATATATATGACACCAATAAGGGCTTTAATGATGTCAGTTTTCATGGTTCCAATCAAATTATAACACCCAACATTGATGCCTTGGCCTATAATGGCATAATACTTAATAAAAATTATGTTCCCAATTTATGTTCTCCGTCGAGGGCAACTCTTTTAACCGGCAAATATCCCATACATACAGGTAATCCAGCAGACTCAATAATATTTTAACAAGTTTTGTTTTCATGAAAACATTTTTTCACTCACCTAATAAAGGTATGCAACATTCGGTCATTATTAACGATGAGCCGTGGGGTCTACCTCTGCGAGAGCATTTAATGTCCGAAATATTTCGTGATGCTGGCTATGCCACCCACTTGGTGGGCAAATGGCATTTAGGCTTTTATCGAAAGGAAATGACTCCTTTGTATCGAGGCTTTGATCATCACATGGGTTATTATTCAGGTTATATTGGTTATTACGATCATACTTTAAAAATGTTGGTAAGTTTTGCACAGAATTTTGGCATAATAAATTTTGTGATACGCTTTGTTAATATTTTAAGGATCGCAATTATAGTGGCCTGGACATGAGGAGAGATTTAACACCCTGCCCCGAAGTTTCTGACATTTATGCCACCGATTTATTTACCCAAGAGGCGGTGCAAGTTATTAAGAATCATAATACTGAGAAGCCTTTATTTTTAATTTTGAGCCACTTGGCCGTGCACACGGGCAATGAGAACAATCCCTTGGAGGCTCCAGAGGAGGAAATCAAAAAGTTTAGGCATATTTCCGACCCTAAGCGCAGGAAGTATGCAGGTATTTATTATTTAATTGGTTTTAAAATTGTTTTTCTTTAATTCTATTTAAAAATTAAAAACATTTTTTAAGCCATGATATCACGTTTGGATCACAGTGTGGGCCTGACCATTAAGGCCTTGGCGGACAAAACCATGTTAAACAACACTATCATATTGTTATACGCCGATAATGGTGCGCCTACTGTGGGTATACATGGCAATAGAGGTTCAAATCATCCTTTCAGAGGCGTAACTATATAAAATAACTTGCATTGTATAATTTGTGTATAATTTCTTTTTTTGTCTCAGCAAAAAGAGTCGCCCTGGGAAGGAGCCCTGCGTACTGCAGCTCTTATATGGAGTCCTTTGTTAAAACAAAGAATGTATGTCACCAATCAAGTTGTACATGCCATTGATTGGTTACCCACTTTGGCTGCAGCATCTGGCGTATCTCTTCCCAAACAACTCAAGTTGGATGGCTCAAATATGTGGCCTGCCTTAAGTGAGTCTCAGCGGCCTCAACCGAGACGTCTGTTGCATGTTTACGATAATGTTAGCGGTTACAGTTCTTATATGAGAGGAAATCTTAAATATGTTAATGGCTCAACCTTTGGGGGAATGTACGATACTTGGTTGGGGGCTATAAACCAAAACGAAACTGATCCTTTGAGCTTAAGTTATGTGGATAATATATTAAATTCGGCAGTAAATAAAATATTGGGCTCAAAAGCCTTGACCCAGGAAGTTATAAGGAAATTAAGACAACAGGCCACTCATCAATGCCCGCTTAATAGCGAAAACACTGACCAAGAGGTGTATAAGTGTGAACCTCTTAAGGCACCTTGCTACTTTAACCTCGACAAAGATCCCTGTGAGAGATACAATTTGGCCAATTTATATCCCTTGCAAGTGCAATTTTTGAGCCAAGAAGTAGAGGAATATAGAATCGGTTTGCTACCTCCAGCAAAAGTGAATTTCTCCGACCCTTTGTCCAACCCCATTCGATTCGGGGGTAACTGGCAGTGGTGGCATGGCACGCAAAAATCCAAAGGTGCCAAAATTTCCTGTTGTTTCTTTAATTTGTTATTAAACACAAGTATTTTGTTTGTATTTTTGCAACATTTGAAGGTCTCACTTTGAATAAAAAATGTGATATTTTCAAAATTAGTTTTAAATTAAGTTTGACTTCGTTGAAAGGATAAATGGGCAACAAAAAATATTTTAATATTTTTCGATAAATAAATTTATTAAGAAAGTTTTCTTCTTCTTTAATTTAAAATAAACGAGACAAAGCTTACGAAATGGCCGTTTTCATTTTGCAACGCTATTTACGGAGTTTGTATACCCCCTTCACCCTTAGTAACACTTTTTACAAAAATTGTCAGTATAAATTTTCTAAACTGTAACAAATTCTTAACCCCCGTCTCCCTGGAGCGTTACGTAATATGTGAATAGCCTCTAATCCACAAAGCAAGTTTTAGTTTCGTAAAAATTGTTCTACATTTAATTCCGTTAAAATTTGCCCATCCACTATTATATTTTTATTCTCTGATAAAAAATTTGTAAGAGACAAAATAAGCGCAACCACTTTGAGTCCAATATTAAAGTTTTTTTTCATTCTCTATTTAACTAAACCTAGAATGACACAGATGTATTTAAAATTACGCCTGGCCGGAGTTTCAATTTATTTGGATTGTTTTTTTATCAAAATGATTTATTGTTAAGAATAATAGCTTAACTTGAATTTCGCTCTGGGACACTTAAAATTTATATTTACCACTCTCCAGTTAACAGAAAATAAACAAATTTAAATCAAAAGCAACATACATATGTATGTATGTATGTACATACATACAAATCGATGGTCTCAAGTAGAAAGGCCCTAAGTCATATTTTTTTCGAAATTGAGTTTTTCAGTGATTCCAATACATTTCACACAAATACACATCGTCGCAAAAATTTATTGCAATAGTGTAAAAAATAACGATTTTACAAGCAGCTGTACAAAGTAGTTTGTACAAGCATTTGTACTGCTTCCATTATGTTTTTACCTTCTCCTGTAAAGCTACAATTATTTGAGTTAGGACCTTTCTACTTGAGACCATCGATATGTATGTAAATACTTAAATGCGATAAGTACGTTGTTGAAATCTACTGTTCCGCATTGTTGCACATATCTAATCAGAATAAATTATTAATAGAAACAAAAATTCATTCCGGTTGTTCCTTGCTCAAAAATATAAACAAAACTTTTGTTTGAATCAGCTGTTCTCTTTTGTTTACATTTATTTACTACAAACAATTGAAACACAACAAAATAATTGAAGCTGCAGTTTTGTTTTAATTTTTGGTAAATGTCATATACATACATATATACATACATATGTATGTACATATGTATAGGTAAATGAAAATTTTAATTTATATAAACTTATACATACATATGTATATTTATTTTACAACTTTTTCATTATCTGCATCTTCCAACGTTTACTATCAACTCTTTTTATTTCACTCAAGCATACATGCATGTACGAGTGCATGTATAAACGTGTGTACTTAATTCCACATACTCATATCCAACTACATTGCGCGCCAATTTCTAAACTCCGAAAACAAAAATATAAACGAAAAGGAAACGGCAAATACATCAGCTGATCACACATACCATGTAAACACACACATGCATAGATATGTATGCATGGGTTTAAGTTAGTATATACCCAGCAAACAATTTTGGGAGATGGTAGAAAAATACGAAAATTTAACAGACTACTCACCGAGCATTCGATATTTTTTCGGTACACCACATTTTATGAAAAATTATCTTTTTAATATCAGCCTAGTGTGCACATTCGATTTCTCTCATTTTAAGCTCACACTCTGCAGAAAACTAACGACTTTTATTCTAGTTTTCAGCAATTTTTCGGAAGAATATGTTTGGCTGAAGTATAGTTTAGCTCCACCTTTTTACAAAAAGATACCATATCCAATAGAAAATTAAAAAAAATATATTACAAAATAAAATAGGGGGCGATTCGTAGCTTCCGAGTTGTATAGTTTACAATATTGGTTTCGATTAAAAGCTGTTGAGAACACCCTTCCCAAGAAAGTAAAATTGAGTTACCAAATACCACGGAGGAGATCTTTAGGAGGTAGCGCTTTTAAATTATACCAATATTAAATGCATTCGTTGGAAAATCTACCTTATAGGACCATAGCTTGGAATCTAAAGCTCACCGAAATTTTTTTTGTTAATTTATATATTTTTTTCTATCGGATATGGTCAGCGTTGTCAGATATGGTGATATCTCGCCAAAAGTAGCGATAAAAATTTGTTTTCGGCGATGAAAATTTTGAAATGGCTATTGGCGATTTACTTGGCGATATTTGAACTGCTTGGCAATATTTTTGACTATATTTTTCTGATTTCAATTATATAGAATAATGTTAAAAATATGAAATTTTTATTCAAACAATTTTTCTGCAACATAAACTATTTCGTGCAAAGTAGAGTTGTTTTCTATATTTAAAGAACTTGTTATCAGAAATGCTTGATCCACTTTCAGAAAATATGTATATATTCCAAGTTTATGGTTATTATTAAATTTCTAAATACTAGTTACAGCAAACAAAATTTTTACGATTCAAGAAATTTAAAAAAATGTATGTAATTCATTTATGACTCTGAAAACAAAGAGTACGAAAGTTGTGAATTAATGGCCTGCTTCACAATAAAGAAAGAAAACTTTCGACTTAAAATTTATATTGAAAACAAAAACAAATTTTCATATTTTATTGTTGTTTTCAGTCGAAAGTTTTCTTTCGTTATTGTGAAACAGGCCATAATAATTTATGTGTGTACGTAAATACATGTTTAAGTAAACTTAATTTATATGTACTTGATCTCGAGGTTCCACTTTATTATATCCTATAAAATTTATCTTTTAAAATAAGTTATTTTTTAGGTTTTTTTATAAATGAACTGCTGTTAATGTAAATATATAATTTTCTTAATTTTTCTTAAACGATATAATTTTTATGTTTTACGATACGTATTATCTACTGAATTTCAAATTGAACAGTATTGAACAATGCAATTACAAAATACAAATATTTTTTTTTGCTCAAAATTCGACAAGAAATCTCGAGGTGAGGCTAAAAATAAATCTGACAACACTGGATATGGTTTTTTGATTTATACTTGTAATAGATGTAACTCGAAAACTTAAGCTCGCCACCAATTTTTTATATAATTACATACATAGGGCCTAATTCATAAAAATATTATGATTTTATAAAAGGTTTATTAATCAAATTTCCATAGACAATTTGTTTCATAAACCTCTTATTAAACAGAAATATTTTTTTATGAATAAGGCGATAGCATTTATTTTATTTTTAAATTTTCTATCCCATAAGTTTTTTTTAATTCTGATCAAATGCGTCAAAAATGTTCACTGGTTTATTTACAATATGTGTGTGCGAACTCTATTTTCTTTATCCATTCTTTGTATGCATGTATGTATATATGCATGTATGTTTATATTTGCATACATTCTATGTAGATACATATGTACATACTCGTACATTATGCAGGTTTCTAACCTTAATTTTGCAACAAGAATTATACACATTTATCTTTATTACCTGTGAAAACTCCACAAAAATTCTGGAGTTGTTTAATTTCTGCTTTTAACAAACACTTTTTCTAATAAGAATAAACACTTGTTTTAAAACTTTTCCATTATTTGCCGATAATGTAATGGCGCGAACCGACGCTGAACGAAAGTGGGTGGAATGCAATAATGTATTCTTGGATTTTTTCACACTTTTCAAGCACAAAATTCATTTTCAACTCTCAAATAATAACTTAATATTGTTATTACATTTTTTCATCAATATATCACATAATTTCTTAATTTTCTTAATATTTTAATAAATTCTTTTTGCTACTCCACCAAACACGACACGCACTATTAGAAATTCAATTAAAAACTAAAGTAAGAAGAAGAGAGCAGCACCAGTGATGGGAAGTGTGACACAATTGTATTGTTTTGAACACTGTTGCATATTGTGTAGCTTTATGACAATTTTGTCCATTTTTTGGGCCCTTTTTAGTATTTTAAGCAAAACGATTTTATACGTGTATAGAATTTTAATTTGTGCATAGATTTAAGGAAAATTAATTTAGTTTCTTTATTTTATTCCAATTTTATTGCGATGCAAAAGTATAGTTACTTATAAATAAAACGTCTATTTTAAATGATGAACTTTTTGAATACACAATCAACGAATGTACAGTGGAGGATTTTGGAAAATATAGAAATAATTCTGCAGTTCCTAGGCGGCCAATAAAATTTTGTACAGAGTTGTTACTGAATTTTATATTTTTCAAGGGATCGGAACCACAAGACCCTTAAATGTGCCATCTCGAGTTAATAAAAAATTCAAACCTATGAACAGCTGATGTTTTTAATCTCCATCTTGACATGCTTTGGATGAAAACATCGTACCAAATGTAAAATTGCAAGTCCCATCACCAGAGAACGAAGCCGAAGGAAAAAAGTCGGCGGCGGCTGAGCACAAAATGAATCGGCGGCGGCTAAAAATCGGCTTTAAACGGCTTGTCATATTGTATTAGATATGTCCGATGAATTATTTTTATTTGAAATATTAGAAAAATAGTGGACCTTATTACGAGTGTCGTATTACGACTTCGACTACGACTATTTTGTAATAGCATAAAGAACATTGCAGCATTTTTTGCTTAATCTAGTACAAAATCGTCGCAGTCGTAGTCGAAAGACGACACTCGTAATAAGGCTCAGTATTTTATATTATTTTAAGACATGTTCACAAATTAAGTTCACCATCAATTTTTTACACTTTTTATATGTTTGACACATCTTAGAATGAGGCGTGTTAGATACAACTCTGCAAATGCTATGAACATATGTCTAAAAAGGATATTCTGGAGGAACATTGCCCCCACCACCCCTAGAATTATTAAAAATTGCATAAACGCCCTCGAAAAAATTTATAGCTACACCAATGGCTATGAAACAGTGACACCAGATTTTTCAACTTAGTTCATTACGCACTGCTTTTATGGCTTTTGAAATTTTTAAGTTGAGATCGATGTATATCATAGCTGGCCAAAGTAGCACCAGAGTGCGGAACTTCAATTGGCATCTTATAGAAATTAATACGCACATGAATACATTTCTCTCGTTGGCCACCACTGCTGTATATTGTAATTTCATGAAATCAGCAACATTTTTAGCCGAAAACAGCCGCTAGGACCGGCGGTGGGTGAGATACCCGAAAATAAATCGGCGGCGGCTTAGCCCCGGTGAAAATCAGTCGGCTTCGTTCTCTGCCCATCACTGAGCTGCACTAAAGAAGAATACCGAAAGAGATCAACATAAGGTGTTGCCATTGAAGTACTTACAAGTAAGTTGAGTAATTTTTTAGTGTTGAATTACTTGGTTACAGGAACAGGGCAACTCCTATCATTCTTATACTTTCTCTTTTAATCATACAAAATTTAGTTTCTCTCAATATTTCTTCTGTGCGTTTCGGCACAGAATAGAACTTTTATTATATGTGCGGTGAAGAAAATGTGTATCGTATTTTCATTTCGGATATGCATGTGTGAATGCATGTGCTATTAAGCACATGAATAAATAAATGCACGTGCAGGTATACTTGAGCAAAAATGAAAACGAAAGTGAATTAAGAAAAAGCACTACAGTTTTTATAATAAAATAAAGTTGTATGGATGAGTATGACGAAAATATGTATGACATATATGTACATATGTACATATGTATATGTTTTTATGTACATATGCATGTATCAGTGTTGCCGAATCGCGGGTAATTACCCGAATCAGGTGTAATTTTTATGTGCATGTGTAGCGCGTGGGTAATTGCTCTCATGTGTAGTTTACGGGTAATTTGAAGTTTTTTGTTTTATATAGTAAATATATAAATAAATAAAACAAAATATAATAAATTATCGTCTGGTAACGTTGCTGCAATTTTATTAAATAAAGAAGGTACCTAGTACATATACAAAAAAACAGCAATAATAGTTTTAAACCTCTCCTAAGTCCTCGTCCAAACTTCCAATTTTTGTTGCAGCAATTCTTGAGTTTGTTTGTGAGAGGTGTGAGAAAATTGGGGAAGGGTACACAGTTTCATGTGTTCGGCAATTCTCTTTTGTTTTGAAATTCGCAGTTGTTAATTTAAAGTTTGTAGGAGTATTTGACGTTTTATTTTATTTTATTTGTTCAGTTTAGAGTTTCTACGCGGGAAAAAAATCCCGGGAATAATTTTTTTACAAATCTCGGGAAATTTTCAACGGGAATTTTCGGGAATTTAACATTTACATTTTTGGAATTTTCTTTTTTACATTGCTGTTCATTGTTTTAGTTATTATTTTTTTTTTAACACAACACAACCCGCCAAGCGATTAGCTTGTATGCGGAAAACTCCCAGGGTCTATGGCGGGAATCGAACCCACGACCTCTGAACTGAGAGGCTAGCATCGCTACCACTCAGCCATAGGGGCATAATATAAGACTCCAACAACTTCAAGCTTTACGAAATATTTTCAGCCTACTCTTTATAGGAAATAATATCTAGATTGGCAAATGCAGATGGAATTTCCATCCATGCAAATCGTATAACTCAAAGCATATCTGCCGTATTCATAAAAAAATATTTCAGGCTTATTACAGGATTATTTGACAAATTTCCCAGAGAAGTAGTATGTCAAATAAGACTTTCATAGACCTAAAATAATTTTTATGAATACGGCAGTATGAATCTATGTATTTGTTTTTGAAATATTGTTGTTCTTGAAACGAACGAATGAAGTTATGTTGTTTTTAATTGAAATTTTGTATGTTTTTTTTTCATAAAATTATGAGGGCAAATAAAATATCGCGAGAAATTTTTCCCGGGGAACAATTCTAACTAAAAGCAATTACATAATAGGAAAAACAAAAATTCTAATTGGAAAAGGGAGAAATTTCTAGCGGAATTTAATGCATAATTGCCCTGTATATTTTTTTATTGAGCCCATTTAATTCAATTCATATGTGTTTGAAATTCCCTGGAATTCCCAGGAATAAAACATATTTTTTCTCGATTCCCGTGAATTGGAAAAGTCTGGGAAATTAGAAACCCTAGTTCAGTTGCATGAAAAACACAAAATGTAAAATTAATTGTTAATTTTTCAGGCAAATTTGTTGTGAAAAAGAATTTTTCAATACTTTATTGCAAAACTAGAATTTCCTAATACGGACACTTATACAATTTCAAAGCAGACGAGGACGAGGACTAAGCAATAGTAATAAAAATTTAAGTTTCAATCACCTTATTAGTTTAAGATTTTTATGTTGCTTTTTATTATGTATGTATGTATTTTTTTTTTTTGTATATACATATATTTCTCTTTAATTACTGTATAGTATAACAAATATTGAATTAGACCTTTAGCAAGATTTTTCAAATGTTGCAAATATTTATTTTAATATTGGGTGTAATTCCATTGAAATCGGGTAATTTTGGCTCCTTCGAGGTGTAATTTTGAATATATATTTTGGTAACACTGGCATGTATACATATTGCATATGGATGTATAAATGGAATTATCTGCAATTTGTTTGCATATTTTATATAGACCTGTACATAAATACATGTGAATATAATTATTTATGCATGTATATTTATACATGTATCCAAACATATGTATGTATGTAGTAACAATCTCTAGCCAAGTGACATTTTATTTTATAAAAGTAAGCACCACAAAGGTCTTACCATAAAAATTCCAGGATTGGATTATGGCAGAGTTTATTAACTAGTATCACACACAATATCTGTCTCATTTGATTAAAACAGTGGAAAAAAAACAATTAAAAATTCGCAAACCTTATCTTCAGAATTAAATATTTATAACATAATAAAGTTCTAAAATTATAAATTTTCAAGGTTAATTCTTTTGTAGATAAATGCACCTTACTTCCGTGTGACATATATACATATTCCCTCCTTAAAAACGTTATAAAAGTAAATGCCGTTTTAAAATTCATTTTCAATCATGAAAAGTTTTTATTTTATAATCAATTCCTTTAAAACAGTAAAAAAATTTTACCGGTTGTTAGGAATTTTGTATTTTTTTTATACCTATTTGTTTTACATTAATTTTCTTTGTTAATGAACTTGAACTCGGAAACCACACTACTTCTTCGTTATTACTATTGTTGTTGCTTTTTATATTAATTTTATGGGTGTAAAGTAAATGGTTCTTTTTATTTAAAGTAAATGGTTTTTATTTAAGTTAAGGTAAATGATTTTATATTGAAAATAAATGATTAAATTCTTTTTGTCCGCATCGACCGGCTCGTTTAACGACTATAACACGACTGCCTTCCACCTCTATCATCTTGCGTGAGCTTACAGTCGGCCATCCTCCCATTCAATCGACCTCGATTGGACTCTGCGTTGTCTTCTTCTACGCCCAAATAGTCATCAGCCTCACTTATTTCATTGTCTTCAACTTCTGGCAAATAGCACCATGGTTTCATCTTGTCGGACGCATAAACAGATTTATAATGTCGTTGAGTACGGCTGGAACCCGGCAAGTCCTCAATTACATAGCGGTCTTTGTTGAGAATTGTTGTGACGATAAATGGACCTTTATAGCGTGGCGCCAGTTTTCTTGATGTACCTGTTGCTGCTGGTTCATTCTCCACTAACACAAGATCGCCCTCTTTATATTTTGTTGGCTGTGAGTGTTTTTCATCGTACTTCTGCTTAGCCTGTCCACGCTGTTTGTCAACTTTTTCCGCGGCGTCGCTTCGTCGTTTTTGTAAATCTTCTGGAGTTATCATTTCTGAGCTGTGTAGGGCAAGAACAAGTTTATTCTGTAGAATATCACGTGGTTGAAACCCAAATAAAAGTTGTTGGGGTGTTTTACCCGTTGTTTTGTTGTTCATGGTATTGAGAGACCACTGAATTCGGCGAATTTGATCGTCCCAACGTTTATCGTCTTCAGTTGACGGAAGAAGCATGCCTAAAATCGTGCGGTTCATTCGTTCGGCATGACCATTTGCACGAGGTGTTCGTACGGCGTTGAGGATATGTTTGATGTCATTAGACTGGCAATACCTTTCGAATTCACGAGATGTGAACGCTGTGCCACGGTCAGTAACTATTCGTGATGGCATACCCAAATATTCACTTATTTCGTTGATTACATTTATGACGTGTTTAGTTGCTGTACTTTTAACGGCTCTGATGACGGTGAATTTTGTGAACGCATCGACAATTACGAGGATATGTTCATTACGCTTTGACGATTTTGGGAAGGGACCCAAATGGTCCATATGCACGGTATGGAACGGAACTGGATTCACCTTATCATAATGATATTCTCCTTCGCGTTTTCCTCCTGGGTATTTATTATAAGCGCATTCGATACAGGCCTTAATATGCGACTTTACAGCATTGCGCATTCGAGGAAACCAAAAATGTTTTTGCAGGCCGGATAATGTTTTCTCAACTCCAAGGTGCCCAGCATTATCGTGTTGCCCTTGTATAATGCGCCATCTTATA
Organism: Tachina lurida; assembly: GCA_944452675.1. Lineage (NCBI taxonomy): Eukaryota > Metazoa > Arthropoda > Insecta > Diptera > Tachinidae > Tachina > Tachina lurida. The sequence continues at coordinate 9,179,292 of OX101754.1, read as the reverse complement.
GCTTTCGGAACTACCCATAGACGTTTATCATTGAATTTACGAAAAAGGCCGTCATTTTTGATAACGTATTCGTCGCAATATGTTTTATCGCCCGATTTCATCTTTTTGATAATTTCAGATACATGCTCGTCCTGAAATTGCATAGACAACAGCATGTCATCTTCATTTATTGTTGTTGTTGCTATCCGAAGCGATGCTGTATCCATCTCGTGTGCTTCCTCGTATGGAGCTCGACTTAGTGCATCGACGTGCTGCATTCGCTGACCAGACCGATGTTCAATGTTGATGTCGAAATCTTGAATTCGCAGCCACCACCTTGCGATTCGTGGTATCAGCTCCTTTTTCTGCATGGCTGTCTTAATTGCATTACAGTCAGTAATCACGACGACGTTTTTGCCATATACATAATAGCGGAAACGTTCGAGAGTTTCGACCACCGCTAAGGCTTCCAATTCGTAGCTATGGTAGTTACGCTCGTCTTTGGTGGTAGATCTGCTGTAAAATGCCACAGGTCTCCAATCACCGTTTTCATTTTGTAGCAGTACACCAGCTATACCGATTGCACTTGCGTCTGTGTGTAACTGATGCTCGGCTGAGGTTTTATAACCTACGATTACAGGACTCGTGATAAGACTTTCCTTGAGTAAGCGAAAAGCATTATCTTGTCCGTCTTTCCAATGGAATTGCGTATCTTTTTTAAGCAGATTACGTAACGGTTCGGATATTAATGCATATCCCGGTACGAATTTTCGAAAGTAGCCGCTTAAACCTAAAAATTGTCGGACCTCTCGTACGTTCGTTGGTGTTGGAAATTCCAGAATTGCGTTTGTTTTTACTGCTCCTGGGCTCATACCTCCGCTATATATTTGATGTCCCAAAAATTCTACGGTTTGTTTCAAAAATTCGCACTTGTTGATATTTACTGTCAAACCCAAGTCTCGTAAAACGTTAAATACGCGAGTTAGCTTTTCAAACATTTCGTTGATTTCGTTACTGCCGACTACGATGTCATCCATGTAGTGTATAATGTCGCCATCTTGCGTATTTTCTCGTATTATCGCCATTAAACGCTGGAAAACGGCAGGCGCGTTTTTGAGCCCAAACGGCATACGCTTAAACTCGTACATTCCGTCGGGCGTTACGAATGCGGTGAATTTTTGACTGTTTTCGTTAATTGGTATTTGGTAATACCCGCTGTTGAGGTCGAGAACCGTGAAAAATTTAAACTTCATTACCTCTTGCAGACGTTCCTCGATATTTGGCGTTGGGAAGATTTCTTTTGCCATGTGTTGATTTAACCTACGATAATCAACGCATAGACGATCGCTACCATTTTTCTTTTTGACTAGCACGATTGGACTAGCATATTCAGACGTTGATTTTTTTATTATACCGTTTAATAAAAGTTCATTAATAATTTGTCTTACCGATTCTTTTTTCATTTCGGGAAGTCGGTATGGCTTTGTCACTACTGGTTCGTTCGTTGTTAATTTTATTTTCATTTCGATAGCGTTAGTCAAACCGAGTTTTTTTAATTCGTTACCGAACACGTCACCGTATTTGTTAACAAGTTCATATAAATTTGATCGCGTTGCTTCGTCTATTTCCCCGTGTTTTACATTGTTTAATTTGCTTTGCGTTTGAGAGGTTATTTCGGTTCCCGCTACTTTTAAATATTCGAATTTCTGTTCATTATTGTCACAAATTAGACGTACGTTATTGGTCGCGAAGATATCGTTTCCCACAATTACATCAGACGAAAATATATCATCATTTGCTACATACAGATCAGCAGATATCTCCACACCATCCATTTTAAGTTTAGCGTGAATCATTTCAGTAAGAACCGTCGTACCACCACAGACTCCACTTATACGTATGTTACACGATTTTCGACTGCCCGCTAACTGATTCGTTTTTGATCTTGATATCATAGTGCATTCACTACCAGTGTCTATCAATGCACACATTTCTACACCGTTCACGAAAATATTCTTATCAGTCGTTAACTTTTTGACGTTGTTGGATATTCGCGTACTTGGTTTTCCGCAGTTTTCAGGTGATCCTCGTGGATGAACTCTCTGGCAGTCCTTACATCTCTGGCGTTTTTGTGGTTTCGGACAGGAGCTTGAAAAATGCCCCGTTTCTGAGCAGTTGAAGCAAACTACTGGCTTACGTTCTCCTACTTGCTTTGACGTGTTTTCGGCTTTATTGAAACGTTTGCTGGGGAAGAAATCGTTACGTTGTTTTGCTACAAACGGTTGGGCACTCAAAGAACAGCTGGCCATATTCATAAAATACTCTTCCAGAGTTTCACGCATTTCCTTCATAGATTTGAAGCGTGTGGTTGCTATTGCTGCTTGCAATTCACGATGTTTAAGGCCCTCCCGCGTGTACTTAATTACCGATGAATCACTTAAATTATGTCGTCTTCCCAAAGCATTCATTCTGAAACAATATTCATTTATGGACTCACCATTTTTCCTTGCTGCGCTCGACATTTTAAAATGAATATCCGCTTCGTCTGATTCAGATTCGAATTCGTCCTTCAAAGCGCTTGCAAGCTCGCGCCACGAAACGTATAACTCTGCGGATGCATCGAGCCATAATTTAGCAGGACCCTTTAGTTTTGTATAAATTGCCAGCATTAGGCACTTCTCGTCCCATTCGTAAGCACGCAACGATTTTTCAACGCGATCGATAAACTGGTCCACACTAAAAGTTGTGTCTTTTGTCGGGTCATATTCCGGGAGAGTATCAGCGATTTCGCGTACGCTATAGTTGTTACGTTGACGGTATTCACGATTTGGTGACGGTAAATCGCGGTTTTGACGTTCGTTATTAGCCGCGGTTGATGATTGCGGATTTCGAAATGACTGTTGCACTATACTCACTACATTTTCGATCATGTTTCTTAAGTCGTCTATTTGTTCGCGTACGTTATCGTTTGTATCCAGGTTTTCGCATTCGATTTCTTCTGAACCCTCGAATTCAGTAAGACGTTTTATTAACTCCGCCTTGTTACCGGTTGTAACCAATTCCCTCTCGCGGAGGAGATTCTTTAAATCCGACGTTTTCAAACTCGATATTGACGGCATTTTCGTTTTTACCCGTTAATCTTCCACTTAAAGTCTTTTAAATTTATGTTTGTATTATTTTCGTTCACTTTTTAATTTCGTAAAATTATTTTATTCACATTGTGTTCCCGTATATTTTATAAACGTTTTGTTTTTGTCTCCTTGATGCAGTTTCGTTACGTTAGCTTATCGTTAATTTTTTCGTTACGTTTTATTAATCGTTCGGCGTTAATATCAATACAAAAACTCACATTCTCAATGATTTTTTCAAGAAAAAAAACAATACTTTCAACACATCCACTGTTTAATTATATTCGTTACTTTTTCTTATATACTCCAATTTTTATTCTTTTTGCCAGTTGTCAACGATTTGTACGTATGCATGTAGCATTTCTTTTTTTTTTGTATTTTTTCAGTTGAACTATTTACCGCTTCCCAACTTTGTGTTTTTTTTTTTGTTATTTCTATTATTTATTTGTCAGTTATTGTTCTTATATACATATCTATGTATAATATTTACATACAATACATTCCATTCTTCGTTCGACAATTGCTGATTTATTTTTTTTAATACGTTTCTATGCAATAATCCTATGTAGTATATATATACTTAATGCAGGATTCAATCTCACTACGTTCCTTTTCTCATTTACATTATTGAGTGCGCATTAGCAAACCTCATTATCGTACCAGGATGGTCATTACCGACGTTTTTTATATTCGTACGCTTGTGCCCGTTTTTATTTTGTTCCTAACAGAGAATACAAAACGTTCAACACTTTGCCGTCGCGCACAAGCAAACTTAATTATGATTCCCTTTTTTTCACACTTTAGGGGTGGGAACAATCTCACTTCTGAACTAAAGTAAATGGTTCTTTTTATTTAAAGTAAATGGTTTTTATTTAAGTTAAGGTAAATGATTTTATATTGAAAATAAATGATTAAATTCTTTTTGTCCGCATCGACCGGCTCGTTTAACGACTATAACACGACTGCCTTCCACCTCTATCATCTTGCGTGAGCTTACAGGTGTTTAATAATTCTAAACTCACCACGATTTACAGAGTGTTATCAAGTTTAAGAAAAGCTTCAGCAAAGTCCAGAGCCCAATGACGTAATAATATTAATAGATGATATGGTAAGTGTGACGGAAGTTTGGAAAAGCTTTAAACAAAGCTTGTAATTGCGATTTCACATTGTAAACTAATTATTTCTTTGAATGAATATCTATGGAGTTGCACTTTAATGGAAATAATCTACAAAGCAGATTTTAGTTTCGTAAAGTTCGAAATTTTGTCCGTTAAAATTTTCACACCCAATATCATAACATATTTATCCTCTGATTAAAAATATGTATTAGACAATATAAGCGTAACCACTAAAAGCCAACTTTTGCGTCCAAAATTAAACTTTTTTCATTCGCTAGTTAACTAATCCTAAAATGCCACAGATTTATTTACAATTACGCCCGGCCGGAGTTTCAATATATTTGGATTGTTTTTCATGCGCAAAAAAAATTTCCCCACCTAACAGAAAATAAACAGAATTAAATCAAAAGCAACATACATACATACATATGTATGTATTTATGTATGTATGAATGGATATGTGTACACATATACTTAAATATAATATTTACGTTGATGCAATCTAGTGTTCCGCATTGCTGTAAAAATCCAATCAGAAGTGCTTATTAATATTTATAAACAAAAATTCATTCCGGTTGTGTCTTGCTCAAATAACTATAAACAAAACTTTTATTCGAAACAGCTGTTCTCTTTTCTTTACATTTATTTACTACAAACAATTGCAAAACAACAAAATAATTGAAGATATAGCTTTGTTGTAATTTTTAGTAAATGGAAAGCGAAGTTATTAAGCATTTATCATATACATGCATACATACATACATATGCATACATACATACATATGCATACATATACATACATATGTATAGGTAAATTAAAATTTAAATTTATGTATGTGTATTTATTTTACAACTTTTTCAATATTTGCATCTTCCAACGTTTACTATTAACTCTTTTTATTTCACTCAAGCCTACATGCATACACAATTCTTAATTCTACATACTCATATACATAAGTGTGTACATACATACATACATACATATGTACATCCACATTGCGCGCCAATTTCTAAAGTCCGAAAACAAAAATATAAACAAAAAGGAAACGGCAAATACATCAGCTGATCACACATACCATGTAAACACACAAATGAATGGATATGTATGGATTGGTTTAAGTTAGTACATATACACCTACCCAGCAAACAATTTTTGGCGACATATCTGATGGTAGAAAAATATGAAAATTTACCAGACTACCAACCGATCATTCGATATTTTTTCGGTACACCACATTTTATGAAAAAATACCTTTTTAATATCGGACTACTGCGCACATTCGATTTCTCTCATTCTAAGCTCACACTCTGCAGAAAACTAATGTCTTTTATTCTAGTTTTCAGCAATTTTTCGGAAGAATATGTTTGGCTGAAGTCTAGTTTAGCTCCACCTTTTTACAAAAAGATACCATATCCAATAGAAAATTAAAAAAAATATATTACAAAATAAAATAGGGGGCGATTCGTAGCTTCCGAGTTGTATAGTTTACAATATTGGTTTCGATTAAAAGCTGTTGAGAACACCCTTCCCAAGAAAGTAAAATTGAGTTACCAAATACCACGGAGGAGATCTTTAGGAGGTAGCGCTTTTAAATTATACCAATATTAAATGCATTCGTTGGAAAATCTACCTTATAGGACCATAGCTTGGAATCTAAAGCTCACCGAAATTTTTTTTGTTAATTTATATATTTTTTTCTATCGGATATGGTCAGCGTTGTCAGATATGGTGATATCTCGCCAAAAGTAGCGATAAAAATTTGTTTTCGGCGATGAAAATTTTGAAATGGCTATTGGCGATTTACTTGGCGATATTTGAACTGCTTGGCAATATTTTTGACTATATTTTTCTGATTTCAATTATATAGAATAATGTTAAAAATATGAAATTTTTATTCAAACAATTTTTCTGCAACATAAACTATTTCGTGCAAAGTAGAGTTGTTTTCTATATTTAAAGAACTTGTTATCAGAAATGCTTGATCCACTTTCAGAAAATATGTATATATTCCAAGTTTATGGTTATTATTAAATTTCTAAATACTAGTTACAGCAAACAAAATTTTTACGATTCAAGAAATTTAAAAAAATGTATGTAATTCATTTATGACTCTGAAAACAAAGAGTACGAAAGTTGTGAATTAATGGCCTGCTTCACAATAAAGAAAGAAAACTTTCGACTTAAAATTTATATTGAAAACAAAAACAAATTTTCATATTTTATTGTTGTTTTCAGTCGAAAGTTTTCTTTCGTTATTGTGAAACAGGCCATAATAATTTATGTGTGTACGTAAATACATGTTTAAGTAAACTTAATTTATATGTACTTGATCTCGAGGTTCCACTTTATTATATCCTATAAAATTTATCTTTTAAAATAAGTTATTTTTTAGGTTTTTTTATAAATGAACTGCTGTTAATGTAAATATATAATTTTCTTAATTTTTCTTAAACGATATAATTTTTATGTTTTACGATACGTATTATCTACTGAATTTCAAATTGAACAGTATTGAACAATGCAATTACAAAATACAAATATTTTTTTTTGCTCAAAATTCGACAAGAAATCTCGTGGTGAGGCTAAAAATAAATCTGACAACACTGGATATGGTTTTTTGATTTATACTTGTAATAGATGTAACTCGAAAACTTAAGCTCGCCACCAATTTTTTATATAATTACATACATAGGGCCTAATTCATAAAAATCCCAGTAAAAAAAATTGGAAGTCATTCTAAAGGAACTACATTTTCATTGCTTCCAAAAAATCGATATTTTTAATTTGCCGATAGTTAGTAGAAAACCAAGTATAATTATATTTTAGTCATACAAAACCTTGTAATTCCTCTATAGTTTTAGAAACTACTCACCAGAATTTTTGAAAAATCGATTTTTTTGAAGAAACTTATGAACTAATTTTGGTCTAAAATTTTAAAGTTATTTGCTTAAATTTACATGAAAATACTGTTTCGCGCTTAAATTCCTATAAAAAGAAACTAATTGTTAAAATAGGTAACTATTAACCATTTTTCCTAGATGAAAATATTATCATAGAACACAAAAAAGGAAATTTTTCGTAAAATCGCTTCCAAATCGGTGACCAGGCATCGAAAAAGAGAACTTCTTGCAATGACAACCCTATGTAAAAATCATTAGATCGGATCGAAATTTGCACTACTTCCAGATCGGAAACTCTACATTTTCATGACTTTTTTGGAGTGTCTTTTTTTACTGGGATATTATGATTTTATAAAAGGTTTATTAATCAAATTTCCATAGACAATTTGTTGCATAAACCTCTTATTAAACAGAAATATTTTTTTACAATTTGTTGCATAAACCTCTTATTAAACAGAAATATTTTTTTATGAATAAGGCGATAGCATTTATTTTATTTTTAAATTTTCTATCCCATAAGTTTTTTTTAATTCTGATCAAATGCGTCAAAAATGTTCGCTGGTTTATTTACAATATGTGTGTGCGCACTCTATTTTCTTTATCCATTCTTTGTATGCATGTATGTATATATGCATGTATGTTTATATTTGCATACATTCTATGTAGATCCATATGTACATACTCGTACATTATGCAGGTTTCTAACCTCAATTTTGCAACAAGACTTATACACATTTATTTTTATTACCTGTGAAAACTCCACAAAAATTCTGGAGTTGTTTAGTTTCTGCTTTTAGCAAATACTTTTTCTAATAAGAATAAACACTTGTTTTAAAACTTTTCCATTATTTGCCGATAATGTAATGGCGCGAACCGACGATGAACGAAAGTGGGTGGAATGCAATAATGTATTCTTGGATTTTTTCACACTTTTCAAGCACAAAATTCATTTTCAACTCTCAAATAATAACTTAATATTGTTATTATTACATTTTTTCATCAATATATCACATAATTTCTTAATTTTCTTAATATTTTAATAAATTCTTTTTGCTACTCCACCAAACACGACACGCACTATTAGAAATTCAATTAAAAACTAACGTAAAAAGAAGAGAGCAGCACCAGTGATGGGAAGTGTGACACAATTGTATTGTTTTGAACACTGTTGCATATTGTGTAGCTTTATGACAATTTTGTCCAATTTTTGGGCCCTTTTTAGTATTTTAAGCAAAACGATTTTATACGTGTATATAATTTTAATTTGTGCATAGATTTAAGGAAAATTAATTTAGTTTCTTTATTTTATTCCAATTTTATTGCGATGCAAAAGTATAGTTACTTATAAATAAAACGTCTATTTTAAATGATGAAGTTTTTGAATACACAATCAACGAATGTACAGTGGAGGATTTTGGAAAATATAGAAATAATTCTGCAGTTCCTAGGCGGCCAATAAAATTTTGTACAGAGTTGTTACTGAATTTTATATTTTTCAAGGGATCGGAACCACAAGACCCTTAAATGTGCCATCTCGAGTTAATAAAAAATTCAAACCTATGAACAGCTGATGTTTTTAATCTCCATCTTGACATGCTTTGGATGAAAACATCGTACCAAATGTAAAATTGCAAGTCCCATCACCAGAGAACGAAGCCGAAGGAAAAAAGTCGGCGGCGGCTGAGCACAAAATGAATCGGCGGCGGCTAAAAATCGGCTTTAAACGGCTTGTCATATTGTATTAGATATGTCCGATGAATTATTTTTATTTGAAATATTAGAAAAATAGTGGACCTTATTACGAGTGTCGTATTACGACTTCGACTACGACTATTTTGTAATAGCATAAAGAACATTGCAGCATTTTTTGCTTAATCTAGTACAAAATCGTCGCAGTCGTAGTCGAAAGACGACACTCGTAATAAGGCTCAGTATTTTATATTATTTTAAGACATGTTCACAAATTAAGTTCACCATCAATTTTTTACACTTTTTATATGTTTGACACATCTTAGAATGAGGCGTGTTAGATACAACTCTGCAAATGCTATGAACATATGTCTAAAAAGGATATTCTGGAGGAACATTGCCCCCACCACCCCTAGAATTATTAAAAATTGCATAAACGCCCTCGAAAAAATTTATAGCTACACCAATGGCTATGAAACAGTGACACCAGATTTTTCAACTTAGTTCATTACGCACTGCTTTTATGGCTTTTGAAATTTTTAAGTTGAGATCGCTGTATATCATAGCTGGCCAAAGTAGCACCAGAGTGCGGAACTTCAATTGGCATCTTATAGAAATTAATACGCACATGAATACATTTCTCTCGTTGGCCACCACTGCTGTATATTGTAATTTCATGAAATCAGCAACATTTTTAGCCGAAAACAGCCGCTAGGACCGGCGGTGGGTGAGATACCCGAAAATAAATCGGCGGCGGCTTAGCCCCGGTGAAAATCAGTCGGCTTCGTTCTCTGCCCATCACTGAGCTGCACTAAAGAAGAATACCGAAAGAGATCAACATAAGGTGTTGCCATTGAAGTACTTACAAGTAAGTTGAGTAATTTTTTAGTGTTGAATTACTTGGTTACAGGAACAGGGCAACTCCTATCATTCTTATACTTTCTCTTTTAATCATACAAAATTTAGTTTCTCTCAATATTTCTTCTGTGCGTTTCGGCACAGAATAGAACTTTTATTATATGTGCGGTGAAGAAAATGTGTATCGTATTTTCATTTCGGATATGCATGTGTGAATGCATGTGCTATTAAGCACATGAATAAATAAATGCACGTGCAGGTATATTTGAGCAAAAATGAAAACGAAAGTGAATTAAGAAAAAGCACTACAGTTTTTATAATAAAATAAAGTTGTATGGATGAGTATGACGAAAATATGTATGACATATATGTACATATGTACATACATATGTATATGTAGTATATGTTTTTATGTACATATGCATGTATACATATTGCATATGGATGTATAAATGGAATTATCTGCAATTTGTTTGCATATTTTATATAGACCTGTACATAAATACATGTGAATATAATTATTTATGCATGTATATTTATACATGTATCCAAACATATGTATGTATGTAGTAACAATCTCTAGCCAAGTGACATTTTATTTTATAAAAGTAAGCACCACAAAGGTCTTACCATAAAAATTCCAGGATTGGATTATGGCAGAGTTTATTAACTAGTATCACACACAATATCTGTCTCATTTGATTAAAACAGTGGAAAAAAAACAATTAAAAATTCGCAAACCTTATCTTCAGAATTAAATATTTATAACATACCTAATAAAGTTCTAAAATTATAAATTTTCAAGGTTAATTCTTTTGTAGATAAATCCACCTTACTTCCGTGTGACATATATACATATTCCCTCCTTAAAAACGTTATAAAAGTAAATGCCGTTTTAAAATTCATTTTCAATCATGAAAAGTTTTTATTTTATAATCAATTCTTTTAAAACAGTAAAAAAATTTTACCGGTTGTTAGGAATTTTGTATTTTTTTTATATTTGTTTCACATTAATTTCCTTTGTTAATGAACTTGAACTCGGAAACCACACTACTTCTTCGTTATTACTATTGTTGTTGCTTTTTATATTAATTTTATGGGTGTTTAATAATTCTAAACTCACCACGATTTACAGAGTGTTATTAAGTTTAAGAAAAGCTTCAGCAAAGTCCAGAGCCCAATGACGTAATAATATTAATAGATGATATGGTAAGTGTGACGGAAGTTTGGAAAAGCTTTAAACAAAGCTTGTAATTGCGATTTCACATTGTAAACCAATTATTTCTTTGAATGAATATCTATGGAGTTGCACTTTAATGGAAATAATCTACAAAGCAGATTTCAGTTTCGTAAAGTTCGAAATTTTGTCCGTTAAAATTTTCACACCCAATATCATAACATATTTATCCTCTGATTAAAAATATGTATTAGACAATATAAGCGTAACCACTAAAAGCCAACTTTTGCGTCCAAAATTAAACTTTTTTCATTCGCTAGTTAACTAATCCTAAAATCACAGATTTATTTACAATTACGCCTGGCCGGAGTTTCAATCTATTTGGATTGTTTTTCATGCGCAAAAAAAATTTCCCCACCTAACAGAAAATAAACAGAATTAAATCAAAAGCAACATACATACATACATATGTATGTATTTATGTATGTATGAATGGATATGTGTACACATATACTTAAATATAATATTTACGTTGATGCAATCTAGTGTTCCGCATTGCTGTAAAAATCCAATCAGAAGTGCTTATTAATATTTATAAACAAAAATTCATTCCGGTTGTGTCTTGCTCAAATAACTATAAACAAAACTTTTATTCGAAACAGCTGTTCTCTTTTCTTTACATTTATTTACTACAAACAATTGCAAAACAACAAAATAATTGAAGATATAGCTTTGTTGTAATTTTTAGTAAATGGAAAGCGAAGTTATTAAGCATTTATCATATACATGCATACATACATACATATGCATACATACATACATATGCATACATATACATACATATGTATAGGTAAATTAAAATTTAAATTTATGTATGTGTATTTATTTTACAACTTTTTCAATATTTGCATCTTCCAACGTTTACTATTAACTCTTTTTATTTCACTCAAGCCTACATGCATACACAATTCTTAATTCTACATACTCATATACATAAGTGTGTACATACATACATACATACATATGTACATCCACATTGCGCGCCAATTTCTAAAGTCCGAAAACAAAAATATAAACAAAAAGGAAACGGCAAATACATCAGCTGATCACACATACCATGTAAACACACAAATGAATGGATATGTATGGATTGGTTTAAGTTAGTACATATACACCTACCCAGCAAACAATTTTTGGCGACATATCTGATGGTAGAAAAATATGAAAATTTACCAGACTACCAACCGATCATTCGATATTTTTTCGGTACACCACATTTTATGAAAAAATACCTTTTTAATATCGGACTACTGCGCACATTCGATTTCTCTCATTCTAAGCTCACACTCTGCAGAAAACTAATGTCTTTTATTCTAGTTTTCAGCAATTTTTCGGAAGAATATGTTTGGCTGAAGTCTAGTTTAGCTCCTTTCAAAAAAAAATGATACCATATCCAATAGAAAATTAAAAAAATAATTACAAAACAAAAGTATGGGGCGATCCGTAGCTTCTGAGTTATGGGCTTCTGAAGTTACTGTACGAAATTTTGATTATACAGTATAGTTTTCTATATTGGTTTCGATTAAAAGCTTTTTGAGAACACCCTTCCTAAGAAAGTAAAATTGAATTATCAAATACGCAGGGGGAGACCTTTACGGGGCAGCGCTTTTAAATTATACCAATATTAAATTCATTCGTTGGAAAATCTACCTTCAGTCACAGTTTTGTACTGGTAACTCAGAGCACCATAGCTCGGAGTCTAAAGCTCACCGCAAATTTTTTTTATTAATTTATATTTTTTATTTTCTATCGGATATGGTCAGCGTTGTCAGATATGGCGATATCTCGCCAAACGTGGCGATAAAAACTTGTTTTTGGCGATGAAAATTTTGAAATGGTGATTGGTGATTTAGTTGGCGATATTTGAACTGCTGCGCAAAATTTTGGCTATATTTTTCTGATTTCAATTATATAGAATAATGTTAAAAATATGACATTTTTATTCAAGGAATTTTTTCTGCATCATAAACTATTTCGTGCAAAATAGAGTTGTTTTCTATATTTAAAGAACTTGTTATCAGAAATGCTTGATCCACTTTCAGAAAATATGTATATATTCCAAGTTTATGGTCATTATTAAATTTCCAAATACTAGTTACTAGGGATGGGCAAAAAATATCGATATATCGAAATATCGATATTTGAGAAAAATAATATCGATATATATCGCCGATATTTCAAAATCCGATATATCGATACATCGATTCTAATTTACGAGTATCGGGTTTCGATACTTTTAAGATCTATAGCCGTTTTTTAACTGTACGATATTGACATCACTACTAGTGATGCGGAGAAAAAAAGAGAATTTTCATAATAGCATCCCAGCCGAATTTATAAGGTGACCCAACTAAGGCAGGTGACTTTTTGGATTGTGTGGGTATAAGCCTAAAGGCAGAATTTGTTTTTACTTTCTGTACTGCTGCGAATCAGCTGACTCTTTTTTGTTTATAGAAATCATAGACAACCCGTTAGTTTTTATTTTTCATTCTGTTATGTTTCGGTTCAACCTGTGAAAATAAAAAAAACTGTTAACTAATTGTAAGTGGCAGCATAAACAAAATAAAAATATTTCGAAATAAACTGTGATTGTGCTTTAAGAATTTAAAAAAATTTAATTTTTACCAAAAAACATAAAATTATATTGAAACATAACAATTCCCGCACATTTTCCTGGAAAGAAATCGCGGGAAATTTGTGCGGGCAACTTTAGTTGGTACAAATGTACACATTCCTCGATGAATGTCGTTATTCACTTTATGAATGCGATGGTACAATAATAAGGTGATGGCAGTAGAACTATAGCTAAAACTTTACAACAATTACGGACGGGAACTGAATTTGTATTATTTTTTTTACTAATGCGTTTATAAAACGTTATTTCCCGGGAAATGAAAAAGTCCGGGAAAAGAAAAACTCAAATAAGAATGGACGATGCAAACCTCATCACTTTAGTGGAATACTGTGACCGTTGTGGTCCGAAACAGCAACAGAAAATAAAGACTAATGAAGTCTAAAGGAGCTACAGTAGACTACGTATAACTTAACATAAATATTTTTTTGTATTAAATTTCTTAAAGTGACTAATTGTGCATTCGAAATTAATGCAGCAAAAAATATCGATATATCGAAATATCGATGTTTTCAAAAAATATATATCGATACTGTTCAAAAATATCGATACGATATAAATCGATACATTTTTTTCATTTGCCCATCCCTACTAGTTACAGCAAACAAAATTTTTACGATTCAAGAAATTTAAAAAAATGTATTTAATTCAGTTATGACTCTGAAAACAAAGAGTACGAAAGTTGTGAATTAATGGCCTGTTTCACAATAAAGAAAGAAATCTTTCGACTTAAAATTTATATTGAAAACAAAAACAAATTTTCATATTTTATTGTTGTTTTCAGTCGAAAGTTTTCTTTCGTAATTGTGAAACAGGCCATAATAATTTATGTGTGTACGTAAATACATGTTTAAGTAAACTTAATTTATATGTACTTGATCTCGAGGTTCCACTTTATTATATCCTATAAAATTTATCTTTTAAAATAAGTTATTTTTTAGTTTTTTTTATAAATGAACTGCTCTTGATGTAAATAAATACTTTTCTTACTTTTTCTTCAACGATCTAATTTTTATGTTTTACGATACGTATTATCTACTGAATTTCAAAATGAACAGTATTGAGCAATGCAATTACAAAATACAAATATTTTTTTTTGTTCAATATTAATGTTTTATTATATTGGCGATATTTGGCGATAGTCGACAAGAAATCTCGCGGTGAGGCTAAAAATAAATCTCACAACACTGGATATGGTTTTTTGATTTATACTTGTAATAGATGTAACTCGAAAACTTAAGCTCGCCACCAATTTTTTATATACATACATAGGGCCTAATTCATAAAAATATTATGATTTTATAAAAGGTTTATTAATCAAATTTCCATAGACAATTTGTTTCATAAACCTCTTATTAAACAGAAATATTTTTTATGAATAAGGCGATAGCATTTATTTTATTTTTAAATTTTCTATCCCATAAATTTTTTTTAATTCTGATCAAATGCGTCAAAAATGTTCGCTGGTTTATTTACAATATGTGTGTGCGCACTCTATTTTCTTTATCCATTCTTTGTATGCATGTATGTATATATGCATGTATGTTTATATTTGCATACATTCTATGTAGATCCATATGTACATACTCGTACATTATGCAGGTTTCTAACCTCAATTTTGCAACAAGACTTATACACATTTATTTTTATTACCTGTGAAAACTCCACAAAAATTCTGGAGTTGTTTAGTTTCTGCTTTTAGCAAATACTTTTTCTAATAAGAATAAACACTTGTTTTAAAACTTTTCCATTATTTGCCGATAATGTAATGGCGCCAACCGACGATGAACGAAAGTGGGTGGAATGCAATAATGTATTCTTGGATTTTTTCACACTTTTCAAGCAAAAAATTCATTTTCAACTCTCAAATAATAACTTAATATTGTTATTATTAGATTTTTTCATCAATATATCACATAATTTCTTAATTTTCTTAATATTTTAATAAAATCTTTTTGCTACTCCACCAAACACGACACGCACTATTAGAAATTCAATTAAAAACTAAAGTAAGAAGAAGAGAGCAGCACCAGTGATGGGTAATCTGATACAATTGTAATGTTTTGAACACTGTTGCATATTGTGTAGCTTTATGACAATTTTGTCCATTTTTTGGGCCCTTTTTAATATTTTAAGCAAAATTACTTTTAAAAAAAGTAAACATAAAAATTAACAAGCAAAGTAAAAAATTTGATTATAAAAATGGTATGTATGCATATTTTTAAAGAAAATTAATTTTATCAATATATTTCGATTCTTTCTTTTTATCCTAATTTTATTAATAAATAAAATAAATAAATAAAATGTGTCATATCGAGTTAATGAAAAATTCAAACCAATGCCCAGGTAATGTGTCTGATTTGATAAGAATATCTTTTGCAAAAAGATTTCATCCAAGCTTTAAAAAAGTCTATTACATTTATGGATTAGTGCATACAGTTTAGAAACAAAAGTGTAGAAAACTCTTATCAGATTTCCAAAAATTTTCCTTTTTAGGATTAAGAACACAGGTTTTCATATTTTGATTCTTTTAGAAAGCAGTTTATATGCAATTTAAATTTCAATTTTAGTAAAAATAGATTTCACCCCCTTTTTCTGCAAGACAAAGGGTAGTATGAATAAAAAAAGTATTTGCTTTTTATTTAAAAATTTGTTTTAAAACCCCAAATAGGTGTGTATTTTTTGTTTTTTTTTAATTTTTAAGTAAAAAGCAAATACTTTTTTATTTATACTACCCAAAGTGTGTTAATGATATCTTAATTTAAAAAAAATTGCTTAAAGTTTCCTTTTTCGGTTTGCGGCTTGCGATTTTTAATTTTTTGTTAGCTATGGGGTCTTGTATTTCAGCTGATGACCTACCAAATATTTATGCTTATTTAGAAGCTAGTACTATAAAGCATATCAAAGGGATATCCATTTCTCAAAATATTTTTTGCTGCAGAAACTGGAGCATTTTAAACTGGACATATACTATGATATACTATCCTATACAATCGCATGATTTACTAAAAAAAATACAACCCTGGTATGATGAAGTCTATTAACATTTTCAAAAGACAATAGCATTTCATCAGATCAGGTTTATTTTTATAGTGAGTCGTGGCATTAAGTAAGTAAACTGCACTTATATGATATTTATGTAACGAATTCTTCTTGAAGTAATAAAGATAAAAGTGCAAGAGAATCTAGAACGCACTAGAAAATTGTTTTGTTTTCTTATATTATTAACAAGACAACAGAGAAAAAAATTTTGTATTTAAGAACAAGCTTTTATTATTTGTTAATAAAATGAACTAAAAGGTTAAATATCCAAATAAATTATCCGCCATGATCAGATCAGCTCTATGGCATAATAATATTTCATTTTCATCCGATTTATACATGTATGCAAAATTTCAGCTCAATCGGAAACCGTGAAGTGGATCAAATTTAATCTGCAAGATTTGATTACAAACAGACTAAACTAAATAAAAGCTTGTAAAAACTGTTAATTTTGAATTGCCTTCTTTAAAGATTGTCTTAAAAATATTTTTAATGCTATAAGATAAAATGCAGTAGTTTTGTTATATGTTTTACTGCTTTTTCAATTGCTTATCGCTTTTTTTTCTATTGTAATCTTTTATTTTTAATTAACGTGTGTTAATATGATTACAAATTTGAAAAAGTTTTCTCATTCCCAATAATTTCTTGGGAGTTTTTCTATAAGCATTGATTGGTTTATAAGATTTTTTAATTTTGATTTAATTATACTGATCAGTTGCTTAAGCAGCCACGAAATGCATCTAGTTATGATTAATTAACAATAAACACACTTTTTTAGATTTAGTTTTAAGTTCATAAAAATGTTGAGGAACAAAGTTGCACTACTTTGCAATTACTCGTTTTTTATTTCTGGAAAAGATACTATTTCGGTTCCGTAGAGTTCTTTATAGTTGAAATAAAATAATTTATATAGTACTTGAAATGAAACTAAGTCCCAGTTCACACTAGTCATGTCCTATTGCTAAGTTTATCCCTTTTTCTTCTTTGAACTTTCATCGGCGTCCACACAATTCAAGTCTTATTTTTCAACTCATAGTTTTTATGCATAGTTTTGTGTATGCATGTGTGCTTTCTTAACATTACGAATGGCAAAACAAAACGTATTGACATTACATGAAGCTGAGTAGTCGTTTCTTTTACCCTCGTTTCTCTCTCCAACAACCTAATCAGCTCAGCAATAAGACTTGCATTGTGTACACTAGGGCTAATGATTTTTAAAGCAAAATTTCCTTTTTCTCAAAATGAACACATGAACTTGAAATTTATTTCTTTTTGCTTAAAAACATTAGTAAAATATAAGGACAGATTACTTTACTCATCGTAAATATTTTAAATAACTTCCCAATACCATTTAAATGTTATATTAAACGAATGTTAACCAAATATTTTGTTTTTGGTACACAATAAAGTTTTGGGCAGTACTTAAACCATTATGACATGCTTTCGATAAAAACACCGTATTAAACAGAAATATGCAAGTCCCATCACTGAGCTGCACTAAAGAAGAATACCGAAAGAGATCAACATAAAGTGTTACCATTGAAGTACTTACAAGTAAGTTGAGTAATTTTTTAGTGCTGAATTCTATGGTTATAGGAACAAGGCAACTCCTATCATTCTTATATTTTCGTATAAAATTTAGTTTCTCTTAAGACTTTGTTCGGTGCGTTTCGGTGTGAAAAGAAATTGTAAAGTGGGTGCAACAATATCTACATAAATATATAAAGAATTAAATAAATTAAGTATAAATATTGTTGCAAAATAGTTCAATATTGAAGATAAGTGTTAAATTAATAAGCCAAGTGAAGCAAAAGGAAAATTCTTTGCAGAAATAAAATAGCGGCAGTCTAGAAGAAAATGTGTTCGTATTTTCATTTCGGTAATATAAGTATGCATGTGTGTATGTATGCAAGTGCTTCTGTATGAATGCACGTGCATGCATTTGTATTTGTGCAAAAATGAAAAGGAAAGGGAATTAAGAAAAGCACCACAGTGTATGTTAGTATGACGAAAAGAAGTCTATATAAGACATACATATGTATGTGCATGTATAGATTTAAAAAATTACCCAAACTTGCTGGCCATACTTACATACATATGTACAATGTAAATACGTACTTAAATGTAATCAGGGCTATCATGAATAAAATTCCGCGTGAAATTTTTCCTTTTTCCAATTAGAATTTTTTGTTTTCCCTATTATTTACTATTAGTTGGAATTTTTCCCTGGGAAAACTTTCACGTGGAATTGTATTCATATTCATTCATAGCCTTGAATATGAACGTTGATGCAATCTAGTGTTCCGCATTGCTGCAGAAATCAAATCAGAAGTGCTTATTAATACACTTCACTTCACATGAATATGTGCAGTATTCTACCAATATATTTGAGGTTGCTGCTCTCAAGATAATTAATGGAAAAGATTGTGTTGTACTTTTTATTAAAGGTTTAACAGTTGAGAAAAAGAAGGTATACAAAGAAAATTCGAAAAAGTTCGGTTAGACTTAATCTGGGCTTCTATTTATAATTTGTATAGCATTACCAAAGAAATAAAAAAATATAGCAAAAAATGAAGGGAAGACTAAAAATGGCCACAACAGTTACGGAAAGGCGAATATTCTAAGAATAGCCTCCAATTATAGTGCCTCTGCTGCAAAAATTAAACCTAAAAGTGGATTCAGTGCTAATCTTTCTAATCTTAAAAAGCTAATAAAAAGACTTAAAACAAATTCAATTGCAGAAAGAACTTAAGCAACTTAAGGAATTACTGTTGAATTTTTGTAAAGAACACATGATTTGAAAGATTGGCATAAATTAGCTTTTTCAGATGAAAAAATTCCATTTTAATGAACGCGATTATTTCCATGATCCTAGGAAGGAGAAACGCTTTTTAGTCCACCGCCATTGTCGAGTAGGTGGTGTTATTACTTCGGGTGCGATATTGTACTATGAAGTCAGTAAACTTGGAATTTCAAACCACGAAAATTGCAGCAAACTCTTACCAATCTACTCTGCAAACGGCATTTCCAAAATTTAAAGATTTGTTTGGACCCATCCCATGGACTTTCTAACATGATAATGCTTCTATCCACATTTCCCGGATTATTAAAGTGTGGAATGTCGAGTGAAATGTTGAATCTTTCGCCTTTCCGAAGCTGATGCGGCCATTGTTAGCCTCCTTTTCATGTTTTTGCCATATTTTTCTTTATTTCTTATGTAATGTCATACAACGTTAGCACGTTTGTTGATTTTTGTAGAAATTTCACGGTCGGACAGACCTTGATCATCATAGGCATAAATTTTCACCTTCTCTTTCACCGTTAATGATTTACCGCGGCCAATTTTCAATTAAAACTGATAGCAAACTATTTTTTATCACTGCACCTATTCAAGTGGCACAAAAATAATTCACATTTTTCTTCAGAAATTATAAATAGAAGCCCAGATTAATGCCCTAATTCTCTTCGACGAATGTATCGTCTTGTCTATGGACGAAAAAAAGAAGCAGTTTTGATTCATTAAAACGATTATTATTTATTGTCTATGCTAGAAGGTTCGTGTATTTGCTTTATGATTTTGTTCTAAACATTATATCCAACACATATTTTTTCATATATTTTTCAAACAATTGTATAATAATTTATTGAATTTTTATGTTTTAAAAACATGGCAATAATATTTATATTTTTCATTGTCAAAGACAAAAACCATTTTTGAAAAAAATAATTTAGAGACTTCAAAGACAAGAACTCAGAAGCATTTTCAAACAAAAACGTCCTAAACCTTCTTACTGAATTAAGGCATAAGTCTAACGGAACTTTTTTACTTTTCTTAGTATACATTATTTTTCTCTCAACTGTAAAATCTTTAATAAAAAGTACAACACAATCCTTTCCATTAATTATCTTGAGAGCAGCGACCTCAAATGGATTGGTAGAACACTGCACCTATTCATGTGAAGTGAAGTGTACCTATAAACAAAACTTTTATTCGATGCAGCTATACATACATATGTATAGGTAAATTAAAATTTAAATTTATGTATGTGTATTTATTTTACAACTTTTTCAATATTTGCATCTTCCAACGTTTGCTATTAACTCTTTTTATTTCGCTCAAGCCTAAATGCATACACAATTCTTAATTCTACATACTCATATACATAAGTATGTACATACATACATACATATGTACATCCACATTGCGCGCCAATTTCTAAAGTCCGAAAACAAAAATATAAACAAAAAGGAAACGGCAAATACATCAGCTGATCACACATGCATGGATATGTATGGATTGGTTTAAGCTAGTACATACATATATACCTACCCAGCAAACAATTTTTGGCGACATATCTGATGGTAGAAAAATATGAAAATTTACCAGACTACCAACCGATCATTCGATATTTTTTCGGTACACCACATTTTATGAAAAAATACCTTTTTAATATCAGACTAGCGTGCACATTCGATTTCTCTCATTCTAAGCTCACACTCTGCAGAAAACTAATGTCTTTTATTCTAGTTTTCAGCAATTTTTCGGAAGAATATGTTTGGCTGAAGTCTAGTTTAGCACCTTTCGAAAAAAAGATACCATATCCAATAGAAAATTAAAAAAAAATTACAAAAAAAAAATAGGGGGCGATCCGTAGCTTACGAGTTGTGGACAGTATACTTTTCAATAAATGTGGTCAATATTGGTATCGATTAAAAGCTTTTGAGAGCACCCTGAATTATCAAATACCACGGAGGAGACCTTTATGGGGTAGCGCTTTTAAATTATACCAATATTAAATGCATTGGTTGGAAAATCACAGTTTTGTACTGGTAACTCAGAGGCCCATAGCTCGGAATCTAAAGCTCAGCGCAAATTTTTTTTATTAATTTATATATTTCATTTTCTATCAGATATGGTTTTTTGATTTATACTTGTTATATACATATGTAATTCGAATACTTAAGCTCGCCACCATTTTTTATACACAATAACATTTTTTTATTTTTAAATTGTCTATCCCATGTTTTTTTTATTCTGATCAAATGCGTCAAAAAATGTTCACTAGGCTATTTACAATACGTGTGTGTGAGAACTATTTTGTTTAGGTTTAGTAATGTTTGCCCAAAAATTATACATACTCCATTTAAATATTGAGGTATGCATGTAGTATATATGCATGTATGTTTATATTTGTATACATACTGTGTAGGTAAATACATACAAACATACTCGTACATATGACTGTATGCAGGTTTCTAACCTCAATTTTGCAACAAGAATTATACACATTTATTTTTTTTAATACCTGTGAAAACTCCACAAAAATTCTGGAGTTGTTTAGTTTCTGCTTTTAGCAAATACTTTTTCTAATAAGAATAAACACTTGGTTTAAAACTTTTCTTTTATTTGCCGATAATGTAATGGCGCGAACCGACGATGAACGAAAGTGGGTGGAATGCAATAATGTATTCTTGGATTTTTTCACACTTTTCAAGCACAAAATTCATTTTCAACTCTCAAATAATAACTTAATATTGTTATTATTACATTTTTTCATCAATATATCACATAATTTCTTAATTTTCTTAATATTTTAATAAATTCTTTTTGTTACTCCACCAAACACGACACGCACTATTAGAAATTCAATTAAAAACTAAAGTAAGAAGAAGAGAGCAGCACCAGTGATGGGTAATCTGATACAATTGTAATGTTTTGAACACTGTTGCATATTGTGTAGCTTTATGACAATTTTGTCCATTTTTTGGGCCCTTTTTAATATTTTAAGCAAAATTACTTTTAAAAAAAGTAAACATAAAAATTAACAAGCAAAGTAAAAAATTTGATTATAAAAATGGTATGTATGCATATTTTTAAAGAAAATTAATTTTATCAATATATGTCGATTCTTTCTTTTTATCCTAATTTTATTAATAAATAAAATAAATAAATAAAATGTGTCATATCGAGTTAATGAAAAATTCAATGTAATGTGTCTGATTTGATAAAAAGATCTTTTGCAAAAAGATTTCATCCAAGCTTTAAAAAAGTCTATTACATTTATGGATTAGTGCATACAGTTTAGAAACAAAAGTGTAGAAAACTCTTATCAGATTTCCAAAAATTTTCCTTTTTAGGATTAAGAGCACAGGTTTTCATATTTTGATTCTTTTAGAAAGCAGTTTATATGCAATTTAAATTTCAATTTTAGTAAAAATAGATTTCACCCCCTTTTTCTGCAAGACAAAGGGTAGTATGAATAAAAAAAGTATTTGCTTTTTACTTAAAAATTTGTTTTAAAACCCCAAATAGGTGTGTATTTTTTGTTTTTTTTTTTAAATTTTTAAGTAAAAAGCAAATACTTTTTTTATTTATACTACCTAAAGTGTGTTAATGATATCTTAATTTAAAAAAAATTGCTTAAAGTTTCCTTTTTCGGTTTGCGGCTTGCGATTTTTAATTTTTTGTTAGCTATGGGGTCTTGTATTTCAGCTGATGACCTACCAAATATTTATGCTTATTTAGAAGCTAGTACTATAAAGCATATCAAAGGGATATCCATTTCTCAAAATATTTTTTGCTGCAGAAACTGGAGCATTTTAAACTGGACATATACTATGATATACTATCCTATACAATCGCATGATTTACTAAAACAAATACAACCCTGGTATGATGAAGTCTATTAACATTTTCAAAAGACAATAGCATTTCATCAGATCAGGTTTATTTTTATAGTGAGTCGTGGCATTAAGTAAGTAAACTGCACTTATATGATATTTATGTAACGAATTCTTCTTGAAGTAATAAAGATAAAAGTGCAAGAGAATCTAGAACGCACTAGAAAATTGTTTTGTTTTCTTATATTATTAACAAGACAACAGAGAAAAAAATTTTGTATTTAAGAACAAGCTTTTATTATTTGTTAATAAAATGAACTAAAAGGTTAAATATCCAAATAAATTATCCGCCATGATCAGATCAGCTCTATGGCATAATAATATTTCATTTTCGTCCGATTTATACATGTATGCAAAATTTCAGCTCAATCGGAAACCGTGAAGTGGATCAAATTTAATCTGCAAGATTTGATTACAAACAGACTAAACTAAATAAAAGCTTGTAAAAACTGTTAATTTTGAATTGCCTTCTTTAAAGATTGTCTTAAAAATATTTTTAATGCTATAAGATAAAATGCAGTAGTTTTGTTATATGTTTTACTGCTTTTTCAATTGCTTATCCCTTTTTTGCTATTGTAATCTTTTATTTTTAATTAACGTGTGTTAATATGATTACAAATTTGAAAAAGTTTTCTCATTCCCAATAATTTCTTGGGAGTTTTTCTATAAGCATTGATTGGTTTATAAGATTTTTTAATTTTGATTTAATTATACTGATCAGTTGCTTAAGCAGCCACGAAATGCATCTAGTTATGATTAATTAACAATAAACACACTTTTTTAGATTTAGTTTTAAGTTCATAAAAATGTTGAGGAACAAAGTTGCACTACTTTGCAATTACTCGTTTTTTATTTCTGGAAAAGATACTATTTCGGTTCCGTAGAGTTCTTTATAGTTGAAATAAAATAATTTATATAGTACTTGAAATGAAACTAAGTCCCAGTTCACACTAGTCATGTCCTATTGCTAAGTTTATCCCTTTTTCTTCTTTGAACTTTCATCGGCGTCCACACAATTCAAGTCTTATTTTTCAACTCATAGTTTTTATGCATAGTTTTGTGTATGCATGTGTGCTTTCTTAACATTACGAATGGCAAAACAAAACGTATTGACATTACATGAAGCTGAGTAGTCGTTTCTTTTACCCTCGTTTCTCTCTCCAACAACCTAATCAGCTCAGCAATAAGACTTGCATTGTGTACACTAGGGCTAATGATTTTTAAAGCAAAATTTCCTTTTTCTCAAAATGAACACATGAACTTGAAATTTATTTCTTTTTGCTTAAAAACATTAGTAAAATATAAGGACAGATTACTTTACTCATCGTAAATATTTTAAATAACTTCCCAATACCATTTAAATGTTATATTAAACGAATGTTAACCAAATATTTTGTTTTTGGTACACAATAAAGTTTTGGGCAGTACTTAAACCATTATGACATGCTTTCGATAAAAACACCGTATTAAACAGAAATATGCAAGTCCCATCACTGAGCTGCACTAAAGAAGAATACCGAAAGAGATCAACATAAAGTGTTACCATTGAAGTACTTACAAGTAAGTTGAGTAATTTTTTAGTGCTGAATTCTATGGTTATAGGAACAAGGCAACTCCTGTCATTCTTATACTTTCGTTTAAAATTTAGTTTCTCTTAAGACTTTGTTCGGTGCGTTTCGGTGTGAAAAGAAATTGTAAAGTGGGTGCAACAATATCTACATAAATATATAAAGAATTAAATAAATTAAGTATAAATATTGTTGCAAAATAGTTCAATATTGAAGATAAGTGTTAAATTAATAAGCCAAGTGAAGCAAAAGGAAAATTCTTTGCAGAAATAAAATAGCGGCAGTCTAGAAGAAAATGTGTTCGTATTTTCATTTCGGTAATATAAGTATGCATGTGTGTATGTATGCAAGTGCTTCTGTATGAATGCACGTGCATGCATTTGTATTTGTGCAAAAATGAAAAGGAAAGGGAATTAAGAAAAGCACCACAGTGTATGTTAGTATGACGAAAAGAAGTCTATATAAGACATACATATGTATGTGCATGTATAGATTTAAAAAATTACCCAAACTTGCTGGCCATACTTACATACATATGTACAATGTAAATACGTACTTAAATGTAATCAGGGCTATCATGAATAAAATTCCGCGTGAAATTTTTCCTTTTTCCAATTAGAATTTTTTGTTTTCCCTATTATTTACTATTAGTTGGAATTTTTCCCTGGGAAAACTTTCACGTGGAATTGTATTCATATTCATTCATAGCCTTGAATATGAACGTTGATGCAATCTAGTGTTCCGCATTGCTGCAGAAATCAAATCAGAAGTGCTTATTAATACACTTCACTTCACATGAATATGTGCAGTATTCTACCAATATATTTGAGGTTGCTGCTCTCAAGATAATTAATGGAAAAGATTGTGTTGTACTTTTTATTAAAGGTTTAACAGTTGAGAAAAAGAAGGTATACAAAGAAAATTCGAAAAAGTTCGGTTAGACTTAATCTGGGCTTCTATTTATAATTTGTATAGCATTACCAAAGAAATAAAAAAATATAGCAAAAAATGAAGGGAAGACTAAAAATGGCCACAACAGTTACGGAAAGGCGAATATTCTAAGAATAGCCTCCAATTATAGTGCCTCTGCTGCAAAAATTAAACCTAAAAGTGGATTCAGTGCTAATCTTTCTAATCTTAAAAAGCTAATAAAAAGACTTAAAACAAATTCAATTGCAGAAAGAACTTAAGCAACTTAAGGAATTACTGTTGAATTTTTGTAAAGAACACATGATTTGAAAGATTGGCATAAATTAGCTTTTTCAGATGAAAAAATTCCATTTTAATGAACGCGATTATTTCCATGATCCTAGGAAGGAGAAACGCTTTTTAGTCCACCGCCATTGTCGAGTAGGTGGTGTTATTACTTCGGGTGCGATATTGTACTATGAAGTCAGTAAACTTGGAATTTCAAACCACGAAAATTGCAGCAAACTCTTACCAATCTACTCTGCAAACGGCATTTCCAAAATTTAAAGATTTGTTTGGACCCATCCCATGGACTTTCTAACATGATAATGCTTCTATCCACATTTCCCGGATTATTAAAGTGTGGAATGTCGAGTGAAATGTTGAATCTTTCGCCTTTCCGAAGCTGATGCGGCCATTGTTAGCCTCCTTTTCATGTTTTTGCCATATTTTTCTTTATTTCTTATGTAATGTCATACAACGTTAGCACGTTTGTTGATTTTTGTAGAAATTTCACGGTCGGACAGACCTTGATCATCATAGGCATAAATTTTCACCTTCTCTTTCACCGTTAATGATTTACCGCGGCCAATTTTCAATTAAAACTGATAGCAAACTATTTTTTATCACTGCACCTATTCAAGTGGCACAAAAATAATTCACATTTTTCTTCAGAAATTATAAATAGAAGCCCAGATTAATGCCCTAATTCTCTTCGACGAATGTATCGTCTTGTCTATGGACGAAAAAAAGAAGCAGTTTTGATTCATTAAAACGATTATTATTTATTGTCTATGCTAGAAGGTTCGTGTATTTGCTTTATGATTTTGTTCTAAACATTATATCCAACACATATTTTTTCATATATTTTTCAAACAATTGTATAATAATTTATTGAATTTTTATGTTTTAAAAACATGGCAATAATATTTATATTTTTCATTGTCAAAGACAAAAACCATTTTTGAAAAAAATAATTTAGAGACTTCAAAGACAAGAACTCAGAAGCATTTTCAAACAAAAACGTCCTAAACCTTCTTACTGAATTAGGGCATAAGTCTAACGGAACTTTTTTACTTTTCTTAGTATACATTATTTTTCTCTCAACTGTAAAATCTTTAATAAAAAGTACAACACAATCCTTTCCATTAATTATCTTGAGAGCAGCGACCTCAAATGGATTGGTAGAACACTGCACCTATTCATGTGAAGTGAAGTGTACCTATAAACAAAACTTTTATTCGATGCAGCTATACATACATATGTATAGGTAAATTAAAATTTAAATTTATGTATGTGTATTTATTTTACAACTTTTTCAATATTTGCATCTTCCAACGTTTGCTATTAACTCTTTTTATTTCGCTCAAGCCTACATGCATACACAATTCTTAATTCTACATTTTCAATTTCTAAAGTCCGAAAACAAAAATATAAACAAAAAGGAAACGGCAAATACATCAGCTGATCACACATGCATGGATATGTATGGATTGGTTTAAGCTAGTACATACATATATACCTACCCAGCAAACAATTTTTGGCGACATATCTGATGGTAGAAAAATATGAAAATTTACCAGACTACCAACCGATCATTCCATATTTTTTCGGTACACCACATTTTATGAAAAAATACCTTTTTAATATCAGACTAGCGTGCACATTCGATTTCTCTCATTCTAAGCTCACACTCTGCAGAAAACTAATGTCTTTTATTCTAGTTTTCAGCAATTTTTCGGAAGAATATGTTTGGCTGAAGTCTAGTTTAGCACCTTTCGAAAAAAAGATACCATATCCAATAGAAAATTAAAAAAAAATTACAAAAAAAAAATAGGGGGCGATCCGTAGCTTACGAGTTGTGGACAGTATACTTTTCAATAAATGTGGTCAATATTGGTATCGATTAAAAGCTTTTGAGAGCACCCTGAATTATCAAATACCACGGAGGAGACCTTTATGGGGTAGCGCTTTTAAATTATACCAATATTAAATGCATTGGTTGGAAAATCACAGTTTTGTACTGGTAACTCAGAGGCCCATAGCTCGGAATCTAAAGCTCAGCGCAAATTTTTTTTATTAATTTATATATTTCATTTTCTATCAGATATGGTTTTTTGATTTATACTTGTTATATACATATGTAATTCGAATACTTAAGCTCGCCACCATTTTTTATACACAATAACATTTTTTTATTTTTAAATTGTCTATCCCATGTTTTTTTTATTCTGATCAAATGCGTCAAAAAATGTTCACTAGGCTATTTACAATACGTGTGTGTGAGAACTATTTTGTTTAGGTTTAGTAATGTTTGCCCAAAAATTATACATACTCCATTTAAATATTGAGGTATGCATGTAGTATATATGCATGTATGTTTATATTTGTATACATACTGTGTAGGTAAATACATACAAACATACTCGTACATATGACTGTATGCAGGTTTCTAACCTCAATTTTGCAACAAGAATTATACACATTTATTTTTTTTAATACCTGTGAAAACTCCACAAAAATTCTGGAGTTGTTTAGTTTCTGCTTTTAGCAAATACTTTTTCTAATAAGAATAAACACTTGGTTTAAAACTTTTCTTTTATTTGCCGATAATGTAATGGCGCGAACCGACGATGAACGAAAGTGGGTGGAATGCAATAATGTATTCTTGGATTTTTTCACACTTTTCAAGCACAAAATTCATTTTCAACTCTCAAATAATAACTTAATATTGTTATTATTACATTTTTTCATCAATATATCACATAATTTCTTAAATTTCTTAATATTTTAATAAATTCTTTTTGCTACTCCACCAAACACGACACGCACTATTAGAAATTCAATTAAAAACTAAAGTAAGAAGAAGAGAGCAGCACCAGTGATGGGTAATCTGATACAATTGTAATGTTTTGAACACTGTTGCATATTGTGTAGCTTTATGACAATTTTGTCCATTTTTTGGGCCCTTTTTAATATTTTAAGCAAAATTACTTTTAAAAAAAGTAAACATAAAAATTAACAAGCAAAGTAAAAAATTTGATTATAAAAATGGTATGTATGCATATTTTTAAAGAAAATTAATTTTATCAATATATGTCGATTCTTTCTTTTTATCCTAATTTTATTAATAAATAAAATAAATAAATAAAATGTGTCATATCGAGTTAATGAAAAATTCAATGTAATGTGTCTGATTTGATAAGAATATCTTTTGCAAAAAGATTTCATCCAAGCTTTAAAAAAGTCTATTACATTTATGGATTAGTGCATACAGTTTAGAAACAAAAGTGTAGAAAACTCTTATCAGATTTCCAAAAATTTTCCTTTTTAGGATTAAGAACACAGGTTTTCATATTTTGATTCTTTTAGAAAGCAGTTTATATGCAATTTAAATTTCAATTTTAGTAAAAATAGATTTCACCCCCTTTTTCTGCAAGACAAAGGGTAGTATGAATAAAAAAAGTATTTGCTTTTTACTTAAAAATTTGTTTTAAAACCCCAAATAGGTGTGTATTTTTTGTTTTTTTTTTTAATTTTTAAGTAAGAAGCAAATACTTTTTTTATTTATACTACCCAAAGTGTGTTAATGATATCTTAATTTAAAAAAAATTGCTTAAAGTTTCCTTTTTCAGTTTGCGGCTTGCGATTTTTAATTTTTTGTTAGCTATGGGGTCTTGTATTTCAGCTGATGACCTACCAAATATTTATGCTTATTTAGAAGCTAGTACTATAAAGCATATCAAAGGGATATCCATTTCTCAAAATATTTTTTGCTGCAGAAACTGGAGCATTTTAAACTGGACATATACTATGATATACTATCCTATACAATCGCATGATTTACTAAAACAAATACAACCCTGGTATGATGAAGTCTATTAACATTTTCAAAAGACAATAGCATTTCATCAGATCAGGTTTATTTTTATAGTGAGTCGTGGCATTAAGTAAGTAAACTGCACTTATATGATATTTATGTAACGAATTCTTCTTGAAGTAATAAAGATAAAAGTGCAAGAGAATCTAGAACGCACTAGAAAATTGTTTTGTTTTCTTATATTATTAACAAGACAACAGAGAAAAAAATTTTGTATTTAAGAACAAGCTTTTATTATTTGTTAATAAAATGAACTAAAAGGTTAAATATCCAAATAAATTATCCGCCATAATCAGATCAGCTCTATGGCATAATAATATTTCATTTTCGTCCGATTTATACATGTATGCAAAATTTCAGCTCAATCGGAAACCGTGAAGTGGATCAAATTTAATCTGCAAGATTTGATTACAAACAGACTAAACTAAATAAAAGCTTGTAAAAACTTTTAATTTTGAATTGCCTTCTTTAAAGATTGTCTTAAAAATATTTTTAATGCTATAAGATAAAATGCAGTAGTTTTGTTATATGTTTTACTGCTTTTTCAATTGCTTATCGCTTTTTTTTCTATTGTAATCTTTTATTTTTAATTAACGTGTGTTAATATGATTACAAATTTGAAAAAGTTTTCTCATTCCCAATAATTTCTTGGGAGTTTTTCTAAAAGCATTGATTGGTTTATAAGATTTTTTAATTTTGATTTAATTATACTGATCAGTTGCTTAAGCAGCCACGAAATGCATCTAGTTATGATTAATTAACAATAAACACACTTTTTTGGACTTAGTTTTAAGTTCATAAAAATGTTGAGGAACAAAGTTGCACTACTTTGCAATTACTCGTTTTTTATTTCTGGAAAAAATACTATTTCGGTTCCGTAGAGTTCTTTATAGTTGAAATAAAATAATTTATATAGTACTTGAAATGAAACTAAGTCCCAGTTCACACTAGTCATGTCCTATTGCTAAGTTTATCCCTTTTTCTTCTTTGAACTTTCATCGGCGTCCACACAATTCAAGTCTTATTTTTCAACTCATAGTTTTTATGCATAGTTTTGTGTATGCATGTGTGCTTTCTTAACATTACGAATGGCAAAACAAAACGTATTGACATTACATGAAGCTGAGTAGTCGTTTCTTTTACCCTCGTTTCTCTCTCCAACAACCTAATCAGCTCAGCAATAAGACTTGCATTGTGTACACTAGGACTAATGATTTTTAAAGCAAAATTTCCTTTTTCTCAAAATGAACACATGAACTTGAAATTTATTTCTTTTTGCTTAAAAACATTAGTAAAATATAAAGACAGATTACTTTACTCATCCTAAATATTTTAAATAACTTCCCAATACCATTTAAATGTTATATTAAACGAATGTTAACCAAATATTTTGTTTTTGGTACACAATAAAGTTTTGGGCAGTACTTAAACCATTATGACATGCTTTCGATAAAAACACCGTATTAAACAGAAATATGCAAGTCCCATCACTGAGCTGCACTAAAGAAGAATACCGAAAGAGATCAACATAAAGTGTTACCATTGAAGTACTTACAAGTAAGTTGAGTAATTTTTTAGTGCTGAATTCTATGGTTATAGGAACAAGGCAACTCCTGTCATTCTTATATTTTCGTTTAAAATTTAGTTTCTCTTAAGACTTTGTTCGGTGCGTTTCGGTGTGAAAAGAAATTGTAAAGTGGGTGCAACAATATCTACATAAATATATAAAGAATTAAATAAATTAAGTATAAATATTGTTGCAGAATAGTTCAATATTGAAGATAAGTGTTAAATTAATAAGCCAAGTAAAGCAAAAGGAAAATTCTTTGCAGAAATAAAATAGCGGCAGTCTAGAAGAAAATGTGTTCGTATTTTCATTTCGGTAATATAAGTATGCATGTGTGTATGTATGCAAGTGCTTCTGTATGAATGCACGTGCATGCATTTGTATTTGTGCAAAAATGAAAAGGAAAGGGAATTAAGAAAAGCACCACAGTGTATGTTAGTATGACGAAAAGAAGTCTATATAAGACATACATATGTATGTATGTGCATATATACCTATAGATTTAAAAAATTACCCATTACATATGTACGTATGTATGTACATATGTATGTATGTAAGTACATGCACCTTGGATTTATGTTTCATAT
Organism: Tachina lurida; assembly: GCA_944452675.1. Lineage (NCBI taxonomy): Eukaryota > Metazoa > Arthropoda > Insecta > Diptera > Tachinidae > Tachina > Tachina lurida. Next base: position 9,147,237 of record OX101754.1, on the reverse strand, counting down.
GCAAGTGTGAGTACCAACATATTTATTTAGATTCTAAATTTTAGAATCAGTATTGTTATTGTTTTGTATACTTTGTTTAGGTATGTATGTAAGGATGTATGCATGTTTATATACATACATATGTATGTATGCAAACATAGTGGCAATCTCTAGCCAAGTGACATTTTATTTTATAAAAGTAAGCACCACAATGGTCATAAAAATTCCAGGATTGGATTATGGCAGCTTTTATTAACTAGTCCCACACCCAACAATATCTGTCTCATTTGATAAAAAGTGAAAAAAAAATTATCAATTAAGAATTAGCAAACCTTATCTGCAGAATTAAATATTTATAACATAATAAAGATCTAAAATTATAAAGCTTCAAGGTTAATTCTTTTGTAGATAAATCCACCTTGTTTCCGTGTGACAGATTTCCTCCCCAAAAAACTTTATAAAATTAAATGCAATTTTGAATATCGTTTTCAATCGCACTAAAGCAGTTTTGGTTGATGGTTTCTTAAGTTACCCATAAAATCCTTTTATTTTATAATCAAATCCTTTGAAATAGTACGAGTTGTTAGGAATTTTGTATACCTAGTTTTATTTGTTTTACATCTTTTTCGGTAATGAACTTGAACTTGGAAACCGCAATGATTCTTCGTTATTGCTATTGTTGTTCCTTTTTATATACATTTTATGTGCGCTTAATACTTTTAAGCTCACCACGATTTATAGAGGGTTATCAAGTTGAAGAAAAGCTTCAGCAAAGTGAAAAACCCAATATCGTAATAATATTAATAGATGATATGGTAAGTTTGACGGAAGTTTGAAAAAGCTTTAAAAAAAGCTTGTAATTGCGACTTCATATTTTAAAATAAATTATTTCTTTGGACAAATATCAATGGAGTTATAATTTAATAAGTTAATCCTTACTAATATGAAAGTGAGTTTGAAATATTTGTTTGTTACGCTTTCACGCCCAAACCACTAAATCGATTTTGAAAATTCTTCAAATATTGGAAAGCTTACCAGCGTCATATACATATGTACATACATATGTAGGATATTTTTATCCGGTTCGGAACCGGGTTTTTTATATTTGGTACGCACTTTTTCCGAAAAACACATTTTTGGACTGGTTAGAGTAATTTTCTTTTCGGGTTGGATTATTTAACCAGTTTTAAACCGGTTTTTATGTATTTTTTAAACAGTTGAAGGCGAGCGGGCCCGCGGGTAAAAGCTAGTTTTAACTTAAGAAAGCAATAGAATAATATTCGAGTATTAAGTAATCGTTTGAGTTGCTAAGAATTTTACTAGATTTTTATTAAAAATCAATTCATACGTCTAAGGGTTTTAATGATGTCAGCTTTCACGGTTCCAACCAATTTATAACACCCAACATTGATGCTTTGGCCTATAATGGCATAATACTCAATAAATATTATTTTCCCAACTTGTGTACACCCTGCCGGGCAACACTTTTGACCGGCAAATATCCCATACACACAGGTAATCTAACAATTACCCAGATACTTTAATTTTTTAGTAACGATAGTGATTTTCTCGCAAGGCATGCAACATTCTATCATTATTAATAATGAACCTTGGGGCCTTCCCCTACGGGAGCATTTAATGCCCGAAATATTTCGTAATGCCGGTTATGTTACAAATTTGGTGGGTAAATGGCATTTGGGATTTTATCGACGGGAAATGACTCCTTTGTATCGCGGTTTTGATCATCATTTTGGGTTTTATTCGGGTTACATTGGTTACTATGATCATGTGGTGAAAATGCCGGTAAGTTAATGAAAAATCAGACTAAAACTTTTCATTTACTTTTATATGAATGATTATTAAAGAACTTTAATTATACCGGCCGGGATATGAGACGTGATTTGATACCGTGGCCTGAAGTTGGGGGTATTTATGCTACCGATTTATTTACCCAAGAAGCGGTCAAAATTATTAAGAACCACAAGGTACAGAAACCTTTGTTTATGCTTTTGAGTCATTTGGCCGTTCATGCGGGAAATGAGGATAATCCCTTGGAGGCTCCGGAGGACGAAATTACAAAGTTTAGCTATATTTCCGACCCTAAGGGCAGGAAGTATGCAGGTATTTGTTTTTTTTAAATAATTTTTAAAATGTTTGCTAAAGCTTTTCTCAATTTTATGCTAAAGCCATGATGTCACGCTTGGATCAAAGTGTAGGCCAGACTGTCAAGGCTTTGGCGGACACGGCCATGTTGAATAACACCATTATATTGTTGTACTCCGATAATGGAGCTCCCACTAGGGGTGTATATGCCAATAGCGGCTCAAATTATCCTTTTAGAGGAGTAAGTTTTGGCTTAAATGAAATGAATTAAAAATTTATGTATGTACTCACATGTTGTTTTCGGTTCTTAAGCAAAAAGCTACTGGTTGGGAGGGAAGTATACGCTCTGCTGGCCTTATATGGAGTCCTTTGTTAAGACATAGAAACTATGTAAGCAATCAAGCTGCGCATGCCATTGATTGGTTGCCCACCTTGGCTTAAGCGGCTGGAATAACTATACCAGAAAATCTCCGAATAGATGGTATTAATCTGTGGCCTAGCTTAAGTGAAAACCATAAGCAGCGACGGACCAGAAATCTGCTGCACGCCTTCGACAATATAAGCGCTTACAGTTCTTATATGAGAGGAAATCTTAAATATGTTAATGGCACAACATATGGAGGAAAATATGACTCTTGGTTGGGTGATATAAACCAAGAGGAAATAGACCCCCTGAGCTTAAACTATGAAGAAAGTGTATTAAATACTGTAGTCAATAAAAAAGTGGGCTCAAAAGCTTTAACTAAGGAGGTTATAAGAAAATTGAGACAGCAGGCCACTCCTGAATGTCCCTTTAACAATGAAAACTCTCAACAGCAGATCTATAAATGTGCCAACTTGAAACCTCAGCAAGTGCAATTATTAGGCCAAGAAGTGCAGGAATACCGAAAAGGTTTGATACCTGCAGCCAAAGTAGCTTATGCTGACCCCCTTTCTGATCCTGCTAGACACGGTGGTAATTGGCAGTGGTGGGTGTGATGAAGCAGCACAAGGGTTAAAAAAAATAGTGGTATATGGCTAGATTATGGATGGCAGCCAAAGTTTAGTTGCGTTGCCAGTTGGCAAAATGCTACTGCTACCCAACAGCTGTTAATTTTAGTTTTTAAATTGCATTAATATTGGCAACCAAACATTTTTAGTAGCCGCATAATTTTTAAGGCAAAAAAAAAAAACTTATTAAGATTTTATAAAGGGTTTTTAAAACAAATTTTCATACAATATTTTTCTTAAAAAGCCTTTATAAAGCCTTAATAATTTTTATAAATAAGGCTGTTTAAATTTAATTAATTAATTAATTCATTCTTTGGGAAAAGCGAAAATATGCTTTAAAGCTAAAAGAATGTTAGTTAAAAATTATTTTAAGCAATAAAATTTTCTCAGTACAGACAGTAATTCTAAAGGATTTTAATTGTCTTTTAAGTCCGGCCTAAAGATGTCACATTTTGTACTGCCTTTTCTTTATCGAAAAATAATTCCACTGAACGAATTATATTTATTATCAGAAATTTTTCAAGTTATTTTACTGGTTACACGAAAAAAAGTAACCAAGAAAGGTAACGTGACATAAGTTAGAACTTTTTTGTGTGGAAATGCCCATATGTGTAGCTCTACCTTTGGTAAAATATACAGAAAAATCTAACCTCATTGATCTGAAATACAAGCTTAATTGATTTATCAACGTACGTGACATAGTACGTGACATTCTGTAGAAATGCCCATATGTAATTATTAGGGTGGGTCAAATTGTAGGTGTTCAAAAAATTTACATACTCACATCACGATTCTTGTTCTATGGTTCATTCCAAGAAACTTTGCCAAAGAAACCATAGATCAAAAATGCATTCCGAGCCCCTGGATTTTTCAAAATAGGTATTTTTCCAAAATATTTAAGAATAGAGGCCAAGCAAATCGTATTCGCTTCAGCCAAACGTATTTGTTGGGGTTTTTTTTGGGTCGAGAAATCCATTTTTGACGCTTACTTTTATTTTTTTATTGCCGCCAGATGGCGGTTTCGTGAATCTTTTGGATTTTATCAATTTTTTTTTTGGGAAAATTGACACAATCGTTGTGAAAGTTTACGAATGTTTGACTTTCCCATAATGCAATCTCAAATTTTAAATAGCCCAAAATTAAATAGCATAAATTAGAGATGAGGGGTGATGACAAATCAAAAATTGGGAATAAGCTCTGGAAAAAACTGGCAACACTGGTGAAACCAGCCAGGAGAAAGTTGCCATACATAATATTTATAATAGTTTTAGTGGCATTGCCAGTTCAAAAGGCAACTGAAAAGTGGTTGCCATACATAATCAACTCATTAATATATTTGTATTGCTGAAGAAGAAGAACAAAAATATTTATTTAATAATATTTTTTCATTTCTAGTTTAATTGAAAATAAAATTGAGCACTAAAATATTTTGTTTTTTTTTACATTTCTTTATTAAACTTACAATTTAAAACTTAAAATTAAAAATAAGAAAGAAAAATAGAATTTAAAAGAAAAAAAAGTTTAAATGAAATGAAACTTATGCAAAGACAAGATAGGAAAGAAGACATGCAAAAAATCTTTATTTGGACTTAAGACTAAAAGAATCGTAGGTATAAGTTTATCTGATATTCGTGAGAGAAAAAAAAGAAAATAATATTTAGGGGTGACAACAACAGGAAGCACTTGTTCTTCTAGGGGCGGTCACAACTCAAAATTTGGCAATTTTCACTTTTTGCAAGAAAACGATATACAAAAAATCTTACATAATATTCTCTAACCTTTGGCCAAAAATTTCACTTTTAAAAGTATTTGTGACATGAGAGATTATTAAGAAAATATTTTTTTGACTTGACTGAGATTTTTTAAATTCTGAGTCGACAAGTGTGATATGTACTCGTATGTATGAAAAAAATTATGTATAATACTTTAATATAATTTTGGGGGAAAAAAAACTTTAAAGTTATAAGAGCTTAAATAAATTTCACTTAAAAACTGTACAAACGAAATATTAATAAATTTTATACATATAAACAATACGAACTTAACATATCGAGCCATAACCGCTAAAAAAAAGCTTAAGCGACAAATTTTTTGGACTTCGTTTTTTTTGACTAAAATGGATTATTTACGATCGCAAATAATCGATTATGGTAAAAAAATTAAGTTTGAAAATTTTGTCTCTTAATCTGTTTTAGCGGTTACGTTTCGATATCCAGCACTTGCTGTAAGAGAGTAATAACGAAAAAAGTTTCTTTAACAGAAAACGAATTTAAAGCTTCGAAACGAAAGAAATTGCTTTCGAATTTATATAATATTAATGTTGCAATTCGAAAGCATTTGCTTCTGTTTCGAATTTTTTCTAAATAAAGACCTGTTTATGTAAGACGTTGACAATCGACATCTGGTGCGAAAACGACATGGTCTTACACAAACAGGCTGTAAAATGTGAGGGGAGCAAATAAAATATTTCTATGAAAATGTTACACAATATAAATCAACATATGACAATTAATCCTGTAACATGATTTTACAAAAATGCATTTTTTTGGTGTTATAACTCTCTTGCAGCAAAGGCTCGAAAGGTAAATGTGACCGTAAATAAAACAGTACTTTTAACAAACTTTTGTACAAACACATATACTTTTTGACAGAACATCCTCGAGACAGGACATAACGAGCATGTTTTTAACTTCTTAATTTTAACACTAAATCTATATTGCATATTTCTTTTTTTTTTTAATTGCATATAAGAAATTCTTTTGTTTTAACTATTTTGCTTAAAATATTTTTACAAAAGAAAATATTAAGCCGGAAAATCATTCTGTGATCTTGACTATTCAATCATGTTAAATAGAAGACAAGAAAAGACCATGCCAAAAATCTGTAAAAGAAAAAGTGAAATAAAAGTATAAAAGAAAATTTTTTATGGAATAAAATAAACATTAAGTGAAATAAAATGTTTTCGACATATTGGGGATTTATTTTGTTTCGCACAAAATATTTTTTTTATGTTAGTGATAGATAGAGAGAGAGAGAGAGAGGGAGCGGAATAGCAAAGGATGAATCTACTTTTAAGGCACCCACACCATTTGCAATATTATTATTATATTATTGTACAATAAAATTGCACAATAAAATTACACAATAATATTGCACAATAATATTGCTTGTGTGTATATTATATTTATATATGGTACAATATATTGGATAAAATAAAAAAGAGTCTTTTGATTTACATATATTGCGCAACCAGAAATATTTTGTCATGTGCTGGCAACATTGTTCACCAATTATTTCCAGGTGCATTATTAAAGATTATTTTTTCATTTTTTAAATTACTTAAATAAAAATTATTTAATTTGTTTAGGATTTTAAAATTTCATAAACTCTTTTGCTTACTTTTACAAATATTGTGCCATATATTTCTTTTGAATATTGTGCAATTTATTAAATAGTAAGCAGCAAAAGGACAATTATAATAAAAATAATTCCTTCAATAATATTGAGTGTACCTTTAGATATTATTGCAAAATTTAAAACTTTCCTCTTTTATCTCTCGCTACCCCCAATAGTTTTCTTATTTTATTTATCACTTACCATAGTTATTGCCACCGCTATTGAAGTACCCCCTATTATGGCCGCATGATCTCTTATATAATTGGATGTAACATACAGACAACCTTGACTATACAAATTCGTTAAGGTGGGAAAGATAGTGCATTCTTTGCGTTGGCCGCCAAAAATTTCCTGACAACATGATTCGGGTATGAGACCAAAACGACTCCAGTCATGCCAAGTATCAACGCCACAACATTGAAGGCGTTCTTGTGTTTGATCCCACGCCATGGTGACATCACGACGGCTGCCATACAAAGCCATCGAGGAGCGCATTTCCTAGAGTTTTCAAAGGCACAACATGTGAGATTTTAGAATGTATGAAGTTTAATTTATAGAAAAGCCCACCTGTCTCATTGTTTGTTGGACCCTTTCTCGAAATACATAGCCCAATATGCCTCCGATTAACATGGTAACAAATACTAGGGCCACAATTATAAGGTACTGGAATAAAATTAAATACAGTATAAGGTGTTATTTATGTATGCATAATAGACTAGAAAAGACTAGAATAGACTAGACTAGACTAGAATAGGCTAGACTAGGCAAGACTAGGTTAGGCTAGACTATACTATACTAGCCCAGAATAGGCTAGACTAGAAGAGGCTACACTAGACTAAGCTAGACTAGACTAGTCTAGAATATACAAAACTAGACCAGGCTAGACAGACTAGAATAGGCTAGACTATACTAGAACAGGCTAGACTAGACTAGAACAGGCTAGACTAGACTATAACAGGCTAGACTAGTATAGGCTAGAGACTAGACTAGAATAGGCTAGAAGAGACTAGACTAGAATAGGCTAGACTAGACTAGACTAGACTAGACTAGAATAGGCTAGACTAGACTAGACTAGAATAGGCTAGACTAGACTAGACTAGAATAGGCTAGACTAGACTAGAATAGGCTAGACTAGACTAGAATAGGCTAGACTATACTAAAATAGGTTAGACTAGACTAGAATAGGCTAGACTAGACTAGACTAGATTAGACTAGACTAGACCAGAATAGACTAGACTATACTAGATTACGGTAGACTAGAATAAACTTGACTAGATAAAGTTATAATAGGCTAGACTAGAGTAGACTAGACTAGACTAAGCTAGACTAGGCCAGTCTAGACTAGACTAGACTAAGATAGACTAGGCTAGACTAGACTAAACTATGCTTCACTAGAATAGACTAAGCTAGACTAGACTAGACTAAGCTAGACTACACAAGACTAGGCTAGACTAGACTAGACTAAGCTAGACTAGATTAAGTAGACTTTATTATACTAGAATAGGCTAGACTATACTAGACTAGGGTAGACTAGACTAAACTTGACTAGACAAAATTAGAATAGGCTAGACTAGAGTACACTAAGCTAGACTAGGCTAGACTATACTAGGCTAGACTAGGCTAGGCTAGACTAGACTACGCGAGACTATACTAGACTAGACTAGAATGGACTAGACTGGACTAGACTTAGCTAGACTAGACTAGACTTGACTAAGCTAGACTAGGCTAGACTACACTAGACTTAGCTAGACTAGGTTAGACTAGACTAGACTTAGCTAGAATAGACTAAGCTAGACTAGATTAAGTAGAATAGGTTAGACTATACTAGACTAGGATAGACTAGACTAAACTTGACTAGAAAAAATTAGAATAGGCTAGACTAGAGTAGACTAAGCTAGACTAGGCTAGACTATACTAGGCTAGACTAGGTTAGACTAAACTAAGCTAGACTAGGGCAGACTACACTAGACTTAGCTAGACTAGACTAGGCTAGACTAGAATAGACTAAGCTAGACTAGACTAAGCTAGACTAGACTAAGCTAGACTAGACTAAGCTAGACTAGACTAGACTATAATGCACTAGATTAGACTATACTATAATAGGTTACACTATATGTACATAGATTCACTTATACGATAGTGAAACAATAGTGCTGGCTAAGCCATAGCCTAGATTATGGTTTCAATACAAACCTTTTCCCTTGACTTACCGTTAATAGTAAACATTTAACTTCTTTGCCGGCTCCCACACAACCCAAAAACGATAAAAAGCATATGGCTATAGAGGTGACCAACAGAACATAAACAGCTCCCGAAAATAGATTTGTACCCAATAATTCATTCATAAAACTGCGATCAACCAGGGTCCATAAAGTTAAGCAAAACACAACTGCACCGCCCACCTAATTTTGTATGATACAAATTTTTTTTTTTTTGAGAAATTTGGGGAATTTAAGGCACAACTCAAGAGAAAGCTTACAAATATTATAAAGTTGGATATGAATAAACCATATTTGACAAACTGCCCACAGCAGTCCATGCGTGAACTGAAACCCATATCGTCGTCCTAATGAAGAAAAGAAAAAAATTCGTTTTTTTCATGGAAATAAAAGTGAATTAAATATAAATTTTTATTAATTCATAGAATTTAATGCAATTTGAAAGTAAAAAAAGACCTACGCACATACATGCTCGTATGTATATAATTAATATTAGTCCTAGTTTACACTATGCAAGTCTTATTGCTAAGCTGATTAGTTTTTTTGGAGAGAGGGAGACGAGGGGAAAAGTAACGTTTCTGTTCCCTTAAACTAATCAGCTTAGCAAATAAGACTTGCATAGTGTAAACTAGGTCTTAGTTATGAAGTTTCACATTTTTAGAAACTTTTACGGCCTGTCCCACGATGTCGTTAAAAAACACTCGATCGACAATTCGTATTGAAAACAACACTATAAGGGCCTGTCACTCGATGTCGACAACGTTCGACACTTGTATTCAAAACAAAAATAAATTTAAAATTTTTGGGTCTGTGCAGCGATGTCGATAACGTTCGACTTGCAGCATATTTACACTAAAAAAACAAATTTTATGGCCTGTTTCACAATAACGAAAGAAAACTTCCGTCTGAAAATTTATATTGAAAACAATAATAAAATATGAAAATTGGTTTTTGTTTTCAATATAAATTGCAAGTCGAAATTTTTCATTCTTTATTGGGAAAAATGCCATTAATATTTTATTTTTGTTTGAAATGTAATGGCCTGTTTCACAATAACGAAACGAAACTTTCGACTGAAAATTTATATTGAAAACAAAAACAAATTTTCATATTTTATTGTTGTATTCAATAAAAATTTTCAGTCGAAAGTTTCGTTTCGTTATTGTGAAACAGGCCATAAGTATGCGACAAGTTCAACGTTGTCGATATCGTGGGACAGGCCCTTTGTTTTGAATATGTGTTAAGATCGAATGTTGTTGACATCGTGGGACAGGCCCCAACTAATCGATCGAACGTTTTGTGTCGATATTTGAATTTTGATTTACAATTATAATTCTAAAATAATATTTTTAATGCATAATTAATGAAACAAGTAATAAATACTTTCCAAGATTTTATCCCATCAATATTTACATCATTATTTAACTTTGACGAGTAGCACTTACATACTTAGTAACTTTATTTTGTTTTCTAGAATTAGATGCGCATATTTTGAAAGTTATTATTAACAGATGATAAACAATTGCTACAACCATTAAAATAAAGTTCTCATACTTTTGCCAGTTAAAATTTTCTCACAATTTATCAACGTAATTACAATGTAAATTCGTGATGGAAATCTAGAAAACTAGAAACAAATTTATTTAGATAAACTCTAATACATATTTGAGATTATTTTTCAAATATACTAACTTGCGAGAAGAAAACAAACTATTTAGATTGTATAATTTTACTTTAATATTTTCATTAACCTGAATTGAAAGTAGTGAGAAAGAGACATAAGCAACATTCTAATCTAACAACAAAACATTAATTAATTTTCATTAAATCATTTTTATAAATTTCACAATCGTATGCAGGTTTTTTATGACGACAGCCCTTCCTTCGCTTTTTTTTTTTTTGTTAAAGTGCTCTAGGGCACGTTAATATTTTAGTTAAAATTTTAACATTCGTTTCAGTTGGTTTTTGTTTTTGTTTTTTTTAATTATGTATAAGAAATTAAATAATTTAATTTAATTACTCAAATAGACATGTTTTACAATTAATACTGTGACCTAATAGAGATTTTTATTAGATAATAAAATGTTTATTGTTTCGGTAAAAAATTGTTGTTAATGAAATGAATAAAATCAGAGTTTTTTTTTTAATTTTTTAAAAAAGAAAGACTGGCAACATTGATGATACTTATTTGATCTGGCCTTTTTTCTCATTCCAAATCTGTTACATATCAAGAGCTTACGATTTTTGCAAAATTTCATAAAAATCGTTGGACTATAATTCTAAAGAAATAATGGGCGTTATCCCGCCCATTTTTTAAATAAAAGGTTTTAACCTTACAGACGTGGTCAAAATGCTTTTCTAAGAATTTATTGAATAGAATAGAATAGAATAAAATGTAGTTTGCATTAAAATTTAAGGGCGTGACCCCGCCCACTTTTTGTAGCAAGAAAATATATTACTAAGAGCGGTCAAGATGTGTGTAAAATTGTTTAAGAACCCATTGTACAGAAGTTCGTCAATTGTAAAACTAAACTATAAAGGCATGGCCCCGGCCACTTTTTCAAACATCAAATTGTATCATCACAAGATTCCTGGCTATATACCAAGTTTCATTAGAATATATCTAATAGAAGATCGTCAATTGTACTACTAAATTTTTGAGGGCGTGGTCCCGCCCACTTATTGAAACATTGAAAATTGTGATATTACCATTATTTAAGAGGTGCGCCAAGTTGCCTAAGAATTGATTGAGTGCACATACGTGAAGGATAAATAGCATAAAGTGATCGCGGGCATGGTCCCGCCCACTTTTTTAAACATGAAATTGATACGAGAAAAGAATTTCATAGAATATCCATTTTTTACTTAGAAATTTTCTCTAAGAAAACATTAATTTCGTTTTGAGAATGTCTGTTAAAAACACAGTAACTTTCTATAAATAAAAAATCCCCCCAAATTTCATAGAACAATTTTCGGTATGAAATATTTTTATAAAAATTTTCTTATATTTTCTCTTACCAATTTTCTGTTGAAAATTTCTCTTCCCAAGAGACTAATTTTCTATAGAAAATTTCTCTTGCAAAGAGACTTATTTTCTATAGAAAATTTCTCTTGCCAAGAGACTTATTTTTTATAGAAAATTTCTCTTGCCAAGAGACTCATTTTTTATAGAAAATTTCTCTTGACAAGAGACTTATTTTCTTTAGAAAATTTGTCTTGCCAAGAGACTTATTTTCTTTAGAAAATTTCTCTCGACAAGAGACCAATTTTCTATAGAAAATTTCTCTTGCAAAGAGACCAATTTTCTTTAGAAAAGAGAAATTTTCTAAAGAGAGACTAATTTTCTATAGAAAATTTTTCTTCCAAAAAAGATTAGTCTCTTTTGAAAGAGAAATTTTCTATAGAATATTGTTTTCCCAAAAGAGACTTATTTTCTATAGAAAATTTCTCTTCCAAAAGATACTAATTTTCCATAGAAAATTTCTCCTGACAATCGACCAATTTTCTATAGAAAATCTTTCTTGCCAAGAGACTAATTTTCTATAGAGTATTTCTCTTGCCTAGAGACTCATTTTATATAGAAAATCTCTCTTGCCAAGAGACCAATTTTTCAAGGAATTTTGCTTATTACTTTCGTGCTATTACGAAAATATAAATAACTTTGCCTCGTGTGACCATGCCCCAAGTAGGGTTATTGATCTAAAATGCTTTAAAGAATGTAATTCGTCTTATTTACTGACATATTTAGTTTTTTTTTTGTGTTAGCACAGGCTGAATGAAGTTTTTCTTTAGTGAATATATTTTATTGTTTAAACATTTAATTAAATTTTGTCTTCATTTAGCAGGTGTTAATTGTTTAAACAAGAATTTTAAGATGTATTTTATTCATTGTTTGCATCTACATAGACAACGCCCACTTGATTAACAATTTTACAAAAAAAGTGATTGTCTTATATCTTAAAAAGCATCTTTATGGTTTAAAGAATAACGAAACAAAATTTTTAAAAGATTATTTTCATTAGAAATAAAACAGTTGATGATATTTGTTTGAATTTATTAATTTTAATAAAAATGATCGGCTAAACCTCTGCCTCTGCAAAATGCATATACATACAATTTAAATGCATACATAAAAGCATTTAGATATTATAACGTGCATTTATAAACGGCATTAAGTACATTTAACCCTGACCCACATTCCAAGCTATTAATACTACTTGTGTACGACTAATAGAGAGTTAGTCAGTATTTGGTCTATGTGCAATTGATTATACGACTACATACTGGCAAAGCAACCAACCACCATTGCTTGCCACCATCATCGTAATCATCAAGCCACCACTACCACCACCACCACCAGCCATCAAAAATAGTTTGACTATAATTTTACGTTTTCTTAGATACTCATACTTTTAATTTTTTAGCTTTTTATGTAATAGCTGAAATGTTATAATAACTACTTGTTTGAATAGTTTAAACTTTAAAGAAACTACAATTGCGCATGCTTAAAAGCTGTGCTCCCATCTAGTGAGAGGGGAATTACATGATCTTACAAAAAAAAAGCGAGAGGCGAACGAAATCTGTTATTTTTTTATAACTACTCGTACACAAGCCATCTACGCGTCATACTGATAAGGTTACTTTTTCTATGTTGTTAATGCAAGCATTAAAACACAAATATAACTCAAATACTCACAAGTTGACCATTTTCAAAAACATATAGCTTTTGAGTGTAAAAAAATAAATATTTCAAATGTAAATACTTGTTTTGGGAAATCTATAAAAATACGCTTATAAAAATTATTTTAAGCTGATATTTAAGCAAATTGCGTTTTGGCCAAAAAGTTATGCCACTGTTGCGAAATAAAAATATACATATGTATGTATGTATGTATGTATGAATGGATGTATGTACGCGTATGTGTAATTATATTTAGATACCAAGTTAGGCAAGAAATATTTGCTCTACTTCTCCCCCAACCCCCTTACTTACCCAATTCCAATTAATTAATAATTACTTACATTTGACACTTGACAGCCATGAATAATTTAATATACAAATTCATGCACAAACTGCTTAAAAGACATTCAATAATTAGAAATACAACAAAAGACCAAAATTAACGAAAGTATGTATATGTATGTATGTATGTATATAGTATGTTGCTTTTCTCTTTCAATAGAATTAAATTAAATGAAATTGATGCCAAGCGGAAGTTAGAAATTTTTGTAATGTTAGAGTTATAACAAGGAAAACTCCATATTTTCTAATTAAATTAAAGCCTATGAAATTTAATTTGAAAAGAGCAGTACTAGCAGATTTATGTATATCATAAAAATTTTAAATGAAAATTAATATTTTGTTGTATCTTTTCGCCTTTTAGATTGTACTTGTATCTTATATTTAAATAAATATTATGTTTTCCTTTAATAAATATAACTTAAACATGGAAAATTGCTATTTGAGATAGTAAAATTTTATTTGAAAAAAGTCAGAAAGTAATTTTTTACTAAAAAATAAATATTCGAACTTAAGTTCGAATTTTCGAACATTGACAAAACAAAAATCATTTCATTTTCTTAAAAATGTGTTTTCGCGTTAAAAAATAAACTAATATCGAAATTATTTTAGAAAATTTCGAACATAGTTAATTTATTAGTGATGTTATAAAAATTACCTAATTTTGTTTTAATATTATTTAGATATGCTCATATTTCGAAAATTTTACGAAATATATTACATTATCGGCCTGACCTACGATATCGACAACGTTCGACTTGACGCACACTTACATTTGAAACAACAACAAAATATTAAAATTTGCTTTTGGTTTGAATGTGAGTGTGCGACAAGTCTAACATTTCAAGTAACAAATTTCATTAAAATATGCATTGTGTAACTTTAGTATAACATAAATATGGAAAATATATAATTGAGGCAGTAAAATTTTATTAAAAAAAAGTAAAATAATTTTTTTACTAAAAAATAAGTATTCGAATTTAAGTTCGAGTTCTCGAACATTGACAAAACGTATATGAAACCATTTCATTCTTTTAAAAATATCTTTTTGTGGTAAAAAAAATTAATTTCGAAAATATTACAGAATTTCGAACTTAGTAAATTCATTAGTGATGTAATAAAAATCGCCAAATTTTGTTTTATTTTTATTAAGATATGCTCATATTTCGAAAAATTTTATTAAAAAAATGTAAATAGTAATTTTTTACTAAAAAATAAATATTCGAATATAGGTTTGAATTTTCGAACATTGACAAAAACTATATAAAATGATTTAATGCTTTTACAAATTAGTTTTTGTGTTAAAAATACATAATTTTGAAATTATTATAGAATTTTCGAATACAGTAAAGTTATTAGTGATGCAATAAAAATCGCTGCATTTTGTTTTAATATTATTTAGATAAAATGTTTTTTTTTTTTTTAATAAATATAGGTTTTATTGGAAATTATTATATCAGCCCTTATGATCGTAAATTTTTACTTTAAACGAATGCTAAATTTAATTTTTCTTAATAAAATTTTAAAATATTGCAAAATTTTCGAATATGAGCTTAAGGGTCATTTTCACAACTTGCCTTTAGCTAAAGGTAGAATTTCGTCTGCCCGATAAATGTCTTCGCATTATAAAACCTTTATTTAATATTTTTTTATCCATTAAATATTATTATTATTTATAATAATAGCAATAAAAAAATTAAGTTGTAATAATGCAAATATATTTATTGGGCAGACAAAATCCTACTTTTAACTAAAGGCAAGTTGTGAAAATGGCCCTAAGAGTAGTAAAGTTCACTTAAATTTGTTATCAATATTGCTCCGTTTTGCTTTAATGTTCCTTAGCTATGCTAAGATCTTGATAATTTTATCAAATACATATATCAATTTAAAATTAAATTTGAATTTTCCAAAAAAAAAAAATATTAAATTTTAGTGATATATTTTGACTTACAAACTTGTAAGGCAATTTTTAGATTTATCAAAAAAGTTGGCGGGTTTTAACAAATTTTCCTCCAATACATTTCACACAAATATACCTCTTCATAAAAATTTATCGCAATGGTGTGAAAAATAACGCTTTTACAAGCAGTTGTAACTGCATTTAAAAAAGTTACATTATGACTGTTGAAGTTTCTATTATGTTTTTACATTATCCTGTAAAGTTACAATTATTTGAGTTAGGGCCTTTATACTTGAGACTAACGATATATAACTTGGTGATAATTTAATTTTAGTACTAGACAATTAAACGTTTTTTGTAAATATTTATTGTATAAATCTTTGATAAATTGCGTAAATATGTTTTTATTGTGAACCTTCAATTATTTTCAAATAGGTTTTTTTTTCTATTAAAAAAAATGTCGATCTACTTTGTATGAGTCTCACTACTATGTATGTATGTAAGTAGGTATTTTTTTATTTTTAAATTTATTTCATGTTTTTTAAATCCTTGAATACACTTTCAAATTGCGTTTAATTTATTTGTTAAATAAAAACTACGATTTATCTACATAAATTACATACATACATTGTATGTATTTAATACACTTACCCTAAGGTCACTTAAAACAAATGAAGTTTTCGTAAGACGACCAATTTTGGCGGCTTATAATAAAACACTCACACACGGTGAAAACAAAATACACGTAAACGCACAAATTATTCGCCAAAAATTTTGAAAAACAAGACTATCTCCAACAATTACAGCAATATCAGGCAATCGACGAAAGAGAGAAATAGGGAGGAGGGGGCATCAGCAACATCAAAACAAACTAAAAATTCAATAATAATAAATTAAACCGGTTCAAATAATAATTTGATCAATTGAAAATAAAATGAATATTAGTAACTGTGACTGCATGTGTGTGTGTGTGAATGCAAGTGGTTTTCATTTACATACATTCTATTATGCAGGTGCATATGTATGTATGTATGTATGTATGTATTGTAACACGAATCAAAAATATGTTATTATTGAAGGAGGAGGGAGGCTCGCTCGTGCGAATACTGTAAGAAATGAGGAAATTTTTTAAAACAGCGTTGCCAGTATACGGATTTTTATCGCATGTTATTTTTTCCCAGGATTTTTTAGTTATTGTTCTGAGTTGGATAAATTTTTAAACAATGATTTTTGTTTGTTATTTTAGTGTTAAATAAATGAAATTCCAAATTTATTTCTTTACGTACATGTGTACATATCGATGGCTTAATATAAAAGGGCGTATCTCAATTTTTTTCGAAATCGCGTTTTTAACGTTTTCTGGGAGACAACGTATATTTGAATCCTCCTTGAAGATCTCAGTACGTTACAGTTAAGAATCAAGGACTTATGGCAACTTAAAAAATTATTTCTGCATGTAAATGCTTTAGTTTTTCTTCAGTTTTTTGCTTCTCCTATAAAATATCGAAAATTCGCCTTTCTTATATTAAGCCATCGATATGTACAATACATGTGTGTTTCGATAATTATTTCAATTGTGCTAATGTTTCAAAGAGCTCTTCAAAGACATTATCTTAAAAAAATAGATTAATAAATATTTTCGAACTATGTACATTAGACCTGGCGCAGCTAATATGGGGTTTTTTATTTTTTGGAATTTTGAATGCGGGTAGCAATGAAAATATGCGATTTAATGCCAAAATTGATGTAGTAAATTTTCAGGCTGATCGCATGGTGCCTACCCGTGCCATAATGGGGTCAAAGGTCAAAATTTTGAAAAATCACCAAATTTTTAAAAATCAAATAAATGTTTATTATAATTTTCAATTCAGCTTTAAGTAGTAAAAAATTATGGTGCTTCTGCTAAAACAATAAGACGAAAATATTTATAGAAATTAAAAAAATACCAACAATATCTATACCAGCAACTATTATTGAAACAACGGTAAAACTATTTTTTCGTTGCTCACCTCAAAATTCTTATGCTTTTCTTGTGTACGTTTTTTCTTGATAGTTGCTCTCTTAAGTGAATTGCTGTTATTCCTCTAACAGCTATGATGAACTCATTTGACTTCTGCGCAAGCAGAATTTTTTTTATTTTTTTGTTGTTTTGCTATAAGGAGATTTTTTGCAACGTCTGGTCTAAAAGTACCGTTGTTCTAGCTCTGTTACTGCACACATTGCAATGCTTTTGATATAAATATATAAAGTTTTGTCATTGTAAATTTGAATATTGTTGTGAAAGGTTTCGTTTATGTAAAATAAATTACTTTGTTAATTTTCGTAATTAATGGCTCAAAAGAAAATTTCATCGTTGAAACGGCTTCGATCTGCTGATACAAATGTGTATTTGATCGGTAAATGTGAACCCAAAATAGTTGGTGTGAAATTGCCATCAAAACAGTTAAAGAAAGTGCAAGATTGGTGTTGGCTGAAATATTGCCTTTTTGCAGTGTTGCCGAATCGCGGGTAATTACCCGAATCAGGTGTAATTTTTATCTTCATGTGTAGCGCGTGGGTAATTGCTCTCAGGTGTAGTTCACGGGTAATTTGAAATGTTTTTGTTTTATATAATAAACATATATCTATATATAAATAGGCAAGTGAAAAAAGTTAAGAACCATTTTAACTGACTTAAACTCAACGTATTCGCTTGATTTTTTTTTTGTTAGATAGATTGTCAATAGGAGCAGTGCAGAATGTATTTTTTCTTCTACATTTTTGTGTCTAAGATAGTTAAAAACAGTTAAGAATATTAGCCAATCATAAAGCCATGATCTCTCTTTCTCTCTTAGTTTGCTAAAAAAAAATTACAACAATTTGGCTTGGCAACTCCGTAAACACTCAGAAGGAAAAACGTATTTTATTTGTTCATTCTATTCTTATTTCCATCTTTCTATGTACTTAAACGATTATTGCTGAAACTAATAAAATTTGGATATTTAAATAACGAGTGGTACTGTATTATTTTTCTTTAGAATCTTAAAAATAAAATACTTAAAAATAATATATTTTTTTAATTATTAATAACTTTGATTAAAGTTAAATTCACCTACAGCACAAAGTAAGTGTTTTATTTTTGGTTTATTTTGTGTGCGTTTTGTTTTTGTTCATTGTTTTCATTATTTTTCTGTGCTTTAAATTACTGAACATATTGGAATTTTGGAATATGATGGAATGTTGGAATATGATGGAATGTTTATACTATTAGGCTAGCATATTCGTACATACATATGGGGTCTTTCTCAAAGAATAGGGAATAGAAACTTTTTTTGTAACAAACGTTTTAATGGGGAGTCTAAAACTTTAGAGAAAAAGCGTTCAATAAAAAAATAAACGAATATTTTTGTTTTGGGCAATAATAATGAATATGAAGTGAAAACACTAGGAGCAAATATCCAATTACATTTAGTTCAAAAAGTGGACAACTTTTTTTTTAAATAGTTTGCTTAAAATCTATTCTTATTTATGCCTATACATATTTATATACATATATATATACATATTTATATTTGAATATAGTTTTTAAATTGTGTTTTAAATTCATCAAACTTTAAATATTTTCATTCTATTCTCCACCTCTGTGCGTTAATGGTTGAACTGGGCGAACACTAGTATAATATAATATATATATAAATAAATAAAATAAAATATAATAAATTATCGTCTGATACCGTTGCTGCACTTATATTATTCAAAGAAGAAAAATGGCAATAATAATTTTCAACCTCTCCTAAACAATAGTAAAAAAGTTCCAATGACCTTATTTTTAGTTTAAGATTTTTCTGTTGCTTTTTATTTTGTAATTTTTGTTTGTATATTTCTCATTAATTACTGTATAGAATAACAAATATTGAATTACTTTTAATGTATTTATTTAATAAATAAATAAATAATATTTCTTTTATAAAAAACTAGCCATAGGATGCATCTCAAAATCCTTACTTGATTCGTATTCAACATGCCAAATGAAAAAACATATGAGATAGATTGATAATGAACTTCCTTTTTGTTCAATTTTGGAAATTTGCATGAGAGTTAACATTTATTTTCACCAAAAAAATTATACTTTGAGATAGCAGAATAAAAAAATTTATACAAAACGAGAAAAAATATTTTTTTTGATTCGAAATTTATATTACAGATGACTATTACATAGGGGAGCTTTTTGCCATCGGAAACTCATTTTGACCAAATTTGAGTTGACGTATTTTTAATATACGCTCTCGATATGTTGCATTTCGTTGGGGCTGATACCGAATCATAAGTAGACCTTAAACAAGATTTTTGAAATGTGTCAAATACTTATTTTAATATTGGGTGTAATTCCGTTGAAATCGGGTAATTTTGGCTCCTTCGAGGTGTAATTTTAAATATACATTTTGGTAACACTGCCTTTTTGGGAAAAAGCTAGAATACCAACTCCAGATCAAAGAACATGTGCTGCAAAAGTCATTAAACTTTATGAAGAGTAGAGAACAGTCCAAAAAGTTGGCAATTCTCCTTTTCCGAGTTATCGCAAAAAAGAAAATGACTTTAAGGAAAATTTAAATAATTTGTTTGACATTGCACACGTTGACGCACTCAAGCTGATGAGTATACAGGAAGATATAGACTTTCTAACGAAGCAGCGAGAAAATGGACGCGTTGGTAGCATGACTTGTGTCGATAGAAATGTTACAAATAAAGAAAAAAGATTGGAAGATGAAAAACGTCGAAAAGAAAATAATGAAAAGAAAAAAGGCACTTCAGGTAATTATTATGTAGTATTTGGACAGGCAGTGGCTATTTTTACCACTTAATTTCATGAACAGACTTGACTATGGAATATGTTGAATTTGAAAGTGATGAATCGGGAGAAGATAACCAGGCGATGGATGAACAGAGTGACAACATTCCAAGTTGCTCCAATAAGCCGATTCAAAGACGTGGAAAGAAGAATTTTATAGACGATAGAATGCTTACTTGTATGGATGCTGGCAATATGTCAACTCCATTTGCTATACACTTCATCAGTGCAACTGCCAAAGCGTTGGGTCACAATATTGAGGATCTTGTTCTGAATTGCACAAGTTTGCGTGAACAACGTAAAAAATATCGTCGGCGTCATGGCAAACAAATTATTGAAAATTTCAAGGTACATATTTTTTATTTTGGCCAAGTTTTAAGTTTTTTTGAGCTTAAGTTTTTTACTTAGATCCCTGAAACATTTGTTTTGCATTGGGACGGAAAACTACTTCCCGCACTTGCTGGAAAGGACAAAGTTGACCGCTTGGCTATTGTACTCACGGAACAGGTGCTGCAGTTGCTCAATCAGTCTACGAATATTTGCTAAAAATGAATATGCAGAATTCGTTAGAAATGATATGTTTTGACACAACTGCTGCAAATACTGGCTCTCATAGTGGTGCTGGAACTTTATTGGAACGCAAACTGGAACGCAGCTTATTGTGGTTACCATGTCGCCACCATATTGCAGAAATTCTATTAAAAGCTGTATTTGAGATTAATGTAGGAAAATCAAGTGGCCCAGAGGTGGCGATTTTTGAACGATTTGCACGAGAATGGAGCACATTTTATTCAAAGGGATTCAGCACTTGTATGCAGGATGATCAAGTTTTGAAAGTCATACCTGTCCAAGAACGCGAAGCAAGCAAGAACTTTTGTCTTGAATATTTAGCTAAAGTTCACATTCGTCATGATTATAGAGAACTCCTACAACTTGCATTCATTTTTCTTGGTGGTAGCATTCCCAATTTCACTTTTCGTACACCTGGAGCTACGTCTCATGCAAGATTCATGTCCAAAGCTATCTTTTGTCTAAAAATATACTTGTTTCATGCACACTTTAAAATTTCTGCAAATCAGTTGAATAGAATTCGTAATATCTGCATTTTCTTAGTAAGTCTCTATATTCCGTACTGGTTCAGAACCGGAAATGCAGTTGAAGCGCCAAATAGAGATATGCAGCTGATAAAGGGGACTATTACCTATTATAATAAAGAAGTATCTACAGTGCTATTGGAAAAAATTCGGAACCATTTGTGGTATTTATCAGAGGAGGCAATCGCACTTGCCTTTTTTGATCCTCATGTAGACTCAGAAACAAAGAAAAATATGGTTTTGGCATTGCAAATAGAGTCCAAAGAAGACAATCATATCGGTGATGATGTAAATGTTTTCCCTTCTAAAAAAGTGTGCGTAAGCGTTGATGAATTGCAATTGTTCACATCCAAGGATTTGAGTTCTTTTGTGACTACCAAAACAAAATTTTTTTTCTCTCGTTTGGAAATTTCTATGGGTTACTTACTCTTAGATCCGTCAAATTGGCCTAAGAGCGAAGCGTTTTGTAAAGGGGAACAGATCGCAAAATGCATTAATGTTGTAAATGATGCCGCCGAAAGGAAAGTTAAACTAATAACTGACTTTAACAGATCCTTAACACACAACGAAGCTGATAAACAATATTTATTACACATTGTAGAGGGCTACCGCAAGGACTTTCCTACCTACACAAAATCTTCGTTGATTTAAAATAAAAATAATAAGCATATGAAATAAAAATAAAATAAAAAAACATATTTATAGTATTTCTTATTAAAAAAATTATCAAATGCAAAAAAAAAAAATATTTTGGTGATTTTTCAAAATTTTGACCTTTGACCCCATTATGGCACGGGTAGGCACCATGCGATCAGCCTGAAAATTTACAACATCAGTTTTGGCATCAACCCGCATATTTTCATCGCTACCCGCATTCAAGTTTCCAAAAAAAATTTAACGCCAGGTCTAATGTACATACATACATATGTATGTATATACCTTCTAAATTACGAAACACGGATGTGCTCATAATTGAGGCCATCATGGCAAAAGTGGTGTAACCCATATTTTTAAATACATTCTTTACATTACCAACTATCAAAAGCAAAGCATAGTAAGCCACTTTTTAATATTCCAAAGAAGATAAAGCTGAAAGCCTATTTCCCAACTTATTTAAATTTCAATTCATATTTAAAAGTCGTTTTCCCATACAACATTTCGACAGAAAATTGACATTTAAATATGAATTGATATTTAAATAGAGTTTGTGAAATTGGCGCTTGATATGGCAAAATAATAGAGTGATTAAATAATTAAATAGAGAAATTAAGTCATTAAATACTTTGATATAAAAAACAAGTAAAGGGTCTTCCAATAAGAGTTTTCATTTGGATATGTAACAAAAATAGCACCAAACAGTCTCACATTGAGGATGGAGAGGCTTTTTCAAAAATAATGCTTTGGCTTTCCGAGCCTAAAATGCGACAATTCTGTTTTTGTTAACTAAGTCCCCGAGGTGAAAATGGGCCTCATCACTCAAGATGATTTTTCGATGAAATTCCGCATAAGTTTGATGCATTTCAAAGATGCAGAGCAAAGAAAATACATTGTTGATGGCCGACAGTCGGGACTTCTGAACTGAACTTTTAAGCCCTTAATACTGAAGCCTTTATGCAAAATACGGTGTAATGTAGTTTGTGGAATGCCCAATTCCAAATATCGACGATAAATGAAAAAAACCTGGTTATCTACTTTGTGTTTCGAAACGAAAGCAAATGCTTCCGAATTTGTGTGTTATTAACATTGCAATGCGAAAATATTTGTTTTCCTTTAGAATTAGACAGTAGACCCCCTGGGTTTTCCTCAATAGCATGGGCTGCAACAGCACTACTCTCAGTTGTTCTAGAAGAACGTGAACCAATTCGATTCTACACATCACTCACTCGTCCCAACAGCTCCAAAAATTTGAGTTTCGCAATTACAGGCCGAGAAGATGGTTCACGACTACTAAAAAAATGTTTTATTTTAGCGAACTGTGACCGCGAAATTTACATCGTACCATTTTTATTAATGGCGTAGCTTCTGACGTAATTGAAAAAAAAAAAACCCAAAATAATGTGAAATACTAAATGGAAAATTTGCGGATACACAGAAAAAAATTTTTCCTGCAATAAACACGTTTAATTAAAAAAATTATGAAACATTTTATTGAGACAAGTTAATTAAAATTTAAGTAAATTAAATAAAAAAATTTAATAGAATCAATACATTTTTAATTAATTTTTAGTTTTTTTTTCAATTAAACGTTATCGCGGTAAATTTTTTTCTGTGTAGAACCAGCAAAAATACTAAATTTAGCTGCTAAAATGGCCAAAACGGTAGCCGAATTCAGTATGAACTTTACTAATAATTAGATTTTTTTTTATAGATGTTAATATATTCTAATTTTTTCGGTTGGCTGGTGCTTGACAAAAATTTCTAAGACTTATCTCTGCTATATAATTAATTTGGCAGGATTTTATATAAAATTTTTCTCACAAGGGAGTAGTTTATTAATTTTCGGGATATTTTCTCAAAATAATTCTAAAAAGCAAAAATCTTAAAAAAAAACTAAATTGCCTCCGTACTATCTAAATTTTTGTCAGATTTCAATAGACAAATCTAAGAAAGAGAATATATTATACTTTCAACTGATATGCTGCGAAAAATAAAATATTGTAGTTATACTGAAATAAGTCGAAAAAACTCAGATAGTGTAAACACCATTTAAGCCATAGATTTCTTTATAAAAAATTCAGTTTCATCAGTTTTTTTCTCTCCTTGATGCTGTTCCCCTTGTATGAATGAATTATATTCATGCTTGACGTTTCTGGCAACACTGTTTGGGGGAGATTTTTTATTCACTTATTCTTGTTATTGTTTTATTCATGTAAAAATAATATTTTTGAACACAGTTACTTAAAGCTTAATTCTTGTTGTATTTTATTTTTTGATTGAAACAAGTTTGGTTTACTTTGTTTTGTTTTCAAAAAGTACGATAATTAATTTAAAACATAACAAAAACAACAACAACAAAAACCTGTATGTTAAATGTTTTTGTAGTGTTATTTCTTTTTCTTTTTTAAATATGAGCATTGTTTAACGAACGCAAAAAGTTTATAAAAAAGTTTATAACGAAATTTTTTACTAAATTTTTTCCACTTTTAAATTTTGTAAAATATGCTTATGTATTGTTATTTTGCATAATGCATAATTTGTGATTAGTTTATAGTTTTTTAACACACACATTCTTTTTTTTTTTTGGATTTGTTACAGCTCAAATTTAGGTTAAATATATACATACTTTATTTTCGAAACTTGTTTTTCTTTTTGAAATTACAGCAATAAAAAATATTGCATATTTTTTCAGTTTGTTTATTAGTTTAATAATTTTTTAGATTGAAGTTTGTTTTTTCACTTTCAAAATTTAAAATCTCTTTACAGCGCAGTTTAATAATTTTTTTTTTCATAAAAATAATAATATATTTTTTTAACACACCTTGATGATGATTATTAAAAACTTAACAAATTCAACAAATTAAATTTTTTTCTGAAATTAAGAAGATTTTTCCGTGACGTCTAAGAAATCCGTTCGTTCATGCGCAGCTTAAAAACTCAACTAGACGTAGGAACAGTTTCGCTTGTTAGTTTTTAATAATTTTACCAACAAACCCCAGCTTTGTTCGCTGCCAAATTACAGCCACAACAAATACAATAAAGTACGCTTTTGACACTCTTAACAATTGTGTGAGAAACTCTCCACCAACAACCATAAAGCTCCATATTAACTGCTCATTGAGGTAGTTTACACGAGACTAATTTTTATGCAGCACAATTTTTGTTTTTTTAAGAATACACGAGACTAATTTATCCTGCATAAAAATGTATACGTATACACAGCTTTGTGTGTGTTAGTGTTTTTCGTATTCATTTAACATTTGCAGTTTTCTAAGTTGTGTGTGTATTGGTTTTGTGCTGCTAATGCGGGGTTGTAGCTGGTTGAAAAATTATGCCAAACACAAAACCCCTCTCTTTGCCTCTCTCACCCACAAACTGGCATGTTATGCCAGCACAATTAATCCCGTGTAAATCAGCGCATTAAGATATAATGAAATAGAAAACGATAGAGGTAACGTTAATCTGGCTGGAAGAAAGAAACAAATAAACAAACAAAAAAACACACAGAGTTGCAGTTATTGACAAGTGAAAGAAGCTGGGAAGACGGTGAAGTAAAATACATCCATACATATATTGCACAAAATGTCAATAAATGAGAGTTGATTTCGTAATATAAACAATTCAGAAACACACAGTGAGGCACAAAATTTTAGCAAATTTCATGCGTATTACTTTTTTCACATGTTTTTTACATACATATCGATGGTCTCAAAGTAGAAGGGCCCTAACTCGTATCTTTTACGAAATGAGTTTCTCGGTGGTTCCAATACATTTCACACAAATGCACCTTGATTGCAATAGTGTAAAAAACTACGCATTTTCCTGTAAAGTTACAATTATTTGAGTTAGAGGATTTCTACTTGAGACCAACGATATGCACATTTGTAAATATGTACATATGGACAATGGAAATTAATTAATTTGCAACGAACTACTATTTTTCATTATTAAATTTCATTCGAAATTAAGTTCGAATTTTCGAACATACTTAAAAAGCAGAAAAATACAAGTTTAGTCAATTGAAAGCATTTTTAAGGCAAAATATTGAATTTCGAATTTTCGAACATGTTAAAAAAACCTGAAAACAAATTTCTGTATAAATTTTATTTCAAATTTTAACACTTTTAGTGGAAAAAAATGGCAAAAATTTGTTATAGAGGTAACGAAAAATCTTCTCGGTCTTAATATGTACATGATAAATAAATTATTTTGCTTTTCTTAAGCTTAGCTTTATAATAAAAAAATATTGAACAATATGCAAAATAATTGCAGGCATAATACATATATTTTATACATATTTATACATACATATTGTTACCTTAATATAGAAAGGCCCTAACTCATTATTTTTGAGAAATCGAGATTTTTGCATTTTTCGTAATATTAGACGTTCTTCTATCGAAATGTCCAAAAACGGCAATATCAAAAAATAATGAGTTAGGGCCTTTTTATATTAAGGTAAAGATATGTATGTATACTTCTTTAATAATGTAGTTATATTTTTAGAGAAAATATTAAACGTGCTTTTCCGACCCAAAATGTTTTAATAAAATCAACGGAAATTGATAATTTTTTTTTCATGACTAAATTTATTATTAAAATATACGAAATTAAGCTGGAATTTTCGAACATACTTAAAAAGCAGAAAAATGCATTCCGGATTGAATTTTAATCAATTTGTAATCAAAATATGGAATTTCGAATTTATTATCGAACACCTGAAAATCAATTTCTCTATCAATTTATGTTTATTTCATGATTATTTTTAATTTTTTCATTATTAAGATATTCGAAATTAAGCTCGAATTTTCGAACATACACTTAAAAAGTAGAAAAATACATTACAGCTTAAATTTTAAGCATTTTAAGGAAAACTATGGAATATCGAATATTCGAACATAGTAAAAAAAACTGAAAATAAATTTCTTTATCAATTTCTATTGATTTCATGATTATTTTTTTATAATTAAATATATTATTAGAATATTTGAAATTAAGTTCGAATTATCGAACATACTTAAAAAGTACAAAAACTCATTCCAGCTTAAATTTTAATCAATCGAAAGCATTTGTAAGGGAAAAATTGCAATTTGGAATTTTCGAACATAGTAAATAAAACCTGAAATAAAATTTCTTTATCAATTTCTATTTATTACTTAATTATATTTTATTTTTTCATGATTAAATTTAATATTAGAATATTCGAAACTAAGTTCGAATTTTCGAACATAATTAAAAACCACAAATACACATACATATATACATATGTACATACACTGATATTTGCATTTGAGGTAAACAGCTTTGAAAGCCATTAAATTTGTTCCTGTTTCTTTACAAAGTAAGAGCAAGCATTCTGTTGTGTTGTTGTTGTAGTTGTTGTACTCTCGTCTGTGTAAGAGCACTAAAGCTCTTTTGTAAAAGCTTGCACTTTGTGCATATGGCTGGGACGTAGCTGATTTAAAGCATTTGTAAGGCAAAATATAGAATTTTGAGTTTTCGAACCTGAAAATAAATTTCTTTATCAATTTCTATTTATTTCGTGATTGTTTTTTATGTTTTCATTATTAAATTCATTAGTAGAATATTCGAAATTAAATTCGAATTTTCGAACATACACTTAAAAAGCAGAAAAATGCATTACAGCTTAAATTTTAGTAAATTGAAAACATTTCTTGGGAAACGTATGGAATTTCGAATTTTCGAACATAGTAAAAAACCTGAAAATAAATTTCTTTATCAATTTTATGTAAAATTTTAAAATTTTTGGAGCAAAATATGCAATTTCGAAAAAATTACACATTCAAAATGTACGTATTATTGAAATACATAATAATAAAAATAATACAAGAAAAGACAAATTACACATGTACATGTACATATATGTATGTATGTAGGAAAATATGTAAATTGTTTGAAATATTTTTTTTTAAGTTTGTAACTTACAATCCGCAGGCAAATTTATTTAATTTGCCCTCCTTCCCTGAGGTCTAGTGTATCATTCGAGGGCAAATTATGTTTGTTTTGTAAATACATATATTTTCTACCATTAGTGTGCTATTTATTGTATTGTTATTTTAAATAAAACTTAAATACTTTATTTGTTTAAAAAATTCTTAACAAATTATTCTGCCTGTTATTTCCTAAAAAAAGAGTTCATTGTTTTGATTTGAACGTCTACAAATGTATTTTTTTTTTGACACTTTACACATCAGTTAACACTTTTTGTTAATTGATCAGAAAAACAATTTTGCTATTTAAAAACTGTCAGCAGAAAATAAAAAGCTTAAATGGCGATTTTGAAGATACGAGGCATATTAAAAGTTTAAATACCTTTTCAAGTAACAATTTTTTTTTGTTTAAGAGGAATTGATTGGACAATTAATTACAATATATGTATATAGTGGATACGCTTTTATGGGTATTGTTGTATGTATGTATATATATGTATGTATATACTCGTAGCCTTTATGTTTTGCGCATTTGAAGTACATAATTTTAATGGCAGAAATTAAAATTAAAGCAATTTTGTTTAAAATAAAAACAACAAATTATTCTTATTAAATTAACAAAATGAGGTGTATTGGTGAGGGGAAGTATGCCTAAGTTAAGATTAATAGTTTTTGTTTTCGAAAAAAATCTAAAGGAATAAATGTTCGGTCAAAAGTAAATTTTTTTTTACAAGTTATGGCAAATTAGTTAAGTCCGTAAGTATGTTTGTGGTTTTGAAAAATTTCAACATAACGAGCGCATAACCGCCAAAAAAAAGCCTAACCCACACATTTTTTTAATTTTACAGCATGAAATAAAGTCATAACTAATAAGCTAAATTTGCTTTATTTCACAACTAATTAAAATATAAGGACATAATTGCCATCGAAATTTTTTCCATTTTCCAAAAATGCAATCTTGAATATTTTCCTTTATTTTCATTCCCTTTATTATAAATAATCAATCACTCCTATCGCGCAAATATTTTCGCTTTTCCCAAAATTGCAATCGTGAATATTTTTCCCTAGTAATATTTCCCCTCTTTTGATTCCCCTTATAATCAATAATGTCTCTCTTTTCCAATTAGAATTTTTTGTTTTCCCTATTACTTGCTATTAGTTGGAATTGTTTTAATTTTAATCAAATAATCGTATAAAAATTTAGCAGAAAATTTACAAAAGTGGAAATAAAATCGCCAAACAAGTTGAAAAATTGCCATGTTTGGCGAGAAATCGTTATATGTATCTCACATCCGTGATCAGCGATGCCAGCTATTTATAACCCAAACGCGCTAAACCCATTCTCAAAACGCGTTAGAACGCGCTAAGTTGCAGCATTGTAAAATATTTATAGCCAAAACGCGCTATTTTCCGACGCGCTCAATTAAATTTTAATAAATGTCCATGTATGTATTCTGTGGTTTTCATTAATGACAACATATGTTTTATATTTCTCATTTCTCATTTAGAGAGTCCTAGGAAATGTTTGAAAAATATGGACGCATGTATATAATTTTATTCTAAAACAATAAGACAACTTCCTTCCGCCTTTTTTTAAATAACCTTGAAAAATAGATTTTTTTTGGCTCCACTAAAAGAATTTCATTTTGGACATATGTACCTATTAGTAAATACAATGAATTTTTTTAGTAACTCTTTTTCAGATATTACAATATTGCTTCTTCGAAATTATATCCCAAATAACTAAAATCATTTAATACAGAGTCAGAATCGTCTTCCAAATAATCGAAATCCTTCTAATCACAATTGAGGGAATTTTATTTGCGACAGCTGCATCATTAACCAATTCAAAAATTTTTATCAGAGTTTTGGCTATGTACTAGAAAATTTTACAATACATATATACAAAAAAAGTATAAAAAATATTGAACTGAAATGATGT
Source organism: Tachina lurida (assembly GCA_944452675.1). NCBI lineage: Eukaryota > Metazoa > Arthropoda > Insecta > Diptera > Tachinidae > Tachina > Tachina lurida. The sequence continues at coordinate 9,117,158 of OX101754.1, read as the reverse complement.
TATTAACTTTATTTAAAACGCGCTAACTTAGCGCCTTTTTTTATTAAACGCGCTAAGACGAAAAAAAAGCGCGTTTGTCATATTTAAAACGCCCTAATTCTAGCGCGAAACGCGCTAAATTGGCATCGCTGCTTGTGATGGTAATGAAAATAAAGAGAGAGAGAGAGGGAGAGAGCTTTTTTGTTTCCAGTTATTTTACCTGAAATGTTGCAAATGATTTTTTAAAATGGGGAAAAGAAAAAAACACGCTGGGAACGGTTATTCACAACAGGGACGTACATCGTCTTGTTATTCTGTATTTTTGAGCTTCCCTCAACAAGTTGTCCGTTTTTAGGGTTCCGTACACCAGAGGTGAAAAGGAACCCTATTGTTTTCGCTACGCTGTCCGTCACAGGCTATTTTCTCGAGAACCGTAAGAGCTACAGACCTGAAATTTGAACAAAGTGTGCAGGCCGGTACAACAACAAATACACGAGAGTTAAAAATAAAAGTGTGTTCCAAAACGAGCAACGAAAAATGTTAAAATCCCATGTAATATACATACATTGTATATAAACTTGAAATTTGTAAGGTTAGTGTATTTTTATACACAGGGCAATTATGTATAAAATTCCGCGAGAAATTTTTCCCGGGGAATAATTCCAACTAATAGCAAGTAATAGAGCAAACAAAAAATTCTAATTGGGAAAGGGAGAAATTTCTCGCGAAATTTTATTCATAATTGCCCTGATAGACTACAACAATTAACACTAAAATTTAAAAAAAATTTTAATTAAAGGGTGTTTCATCAGTTAATGCAATTTTGACTATGTAATTTTGACAACTTGCTGTATCTTGGAAACCGTAAGAGCTATTAACTCTTGAATTTTTCAAAAACGGTAAAACAAAAAAATCCCAAAATTATAAAATCGCCAAACCCAAAAAAAAATCGTCAAAAACCAAAAAAAAAATCGTCAAAACGGAAAAGCGCCAAATTAAAAAAATTCTAAGACTATAATAAATCGCAAAAAACCGAAAAAAACGCCAAAATGAAAAAAAAATCGCCAAAATGAAAAAAAACGCCAAAATGAAAAAAAAATCGCCAAAATGAAAAAAAATCGCCGAAATGAAAAAAAATCGACAAAATAAAAAAACCCCAAAAACAGAAAAAAATCGCCAAAATTTAAAAAATCGTCAAACTGAAAAAAACCCCAAAAACAGACAAAACAAAAATCGCCAAAGCGAGAAAAAAGCTACAAAACTAAACAAATCGATTAAACTGAAAAAAACGCCGCATTAAAAAATTATCAAAATCGAATGTACGGAACCCTTCGTGTGCGAGTCAAAGCCGCACTTTATTGAATTTATTTCTAGGTTAAATTATTATTAATAACATAAAAGCTGAATAAATCGAAAATGGTTTGTTTACTATAGCAAGTAATCAATTTTGGTCAAAAAATTAAATTCGAATATTATGTCGCTTAAGCTTTTTTTGGCGGTTATGAGAAGATATCATTAAGAAATTGTAAAAAATTCTATAGCTGTCCTTAAATTTGGCTGAATTCTCATCAATACCTAACAAATTTGACAGTTGAAATTTTTATTGTATATTAGAGGCAAATAAAAATAAAATAGGTTTTATTTTTAACTGAGTTCAGATAAGAAATATATTCACTTATCGCTATTGAAAAAAAATCAGAGAGCGTGAAGACACCTTAACAAATCATTTTAAATCTGAAAAATCCTCTATTCCCCAAACTTGGCAGGGTAATTTAAAAACTGAAATACCTGAAATTTTTATATAAATGTCAATCAGCAAAAACAATATTAAATGAAAAGAATATGTATGTACTTCCTTAAGGTTTCCTTCCCCACACTTTTTAATTTGAATCACTTTTGCCTTTTTGCCTTCTTATATCGGACTAAAAAATCTCCTCTAAATTTTCGTAAATACGTACTTATGTATTCGTTAAATTACCTATGTAATTTCAATTAATAATAAATAAATAAATAAATACGTGACCTTAGAATCACTTTTTGGAATATTTTGTTGTTGGAAAAGAGTACATAAAAATTAGTACATATAGCTCAAAATACATGCAAATCGAATTGAAAGGGAAGATCAAACAGACAGACATGTTAAAGGAGCATGACTGTAGATAAATACACAAATTTTCGTTTGTAATTGAAGACAACAACTAAATTATTTAAATTTGAACGTTTAAATTTTTCAAACTAAATATTTTTCTACTATTGAAACAATTACACATTAATTCGACTCAATATTTATTCTGAATAAACACATTTTAATTGTTTCAAAAAAAAAAGCCATTAGAACGAAGTAAGAGCTAAGAAACTTCTAAAAAATATTTCCGGGTTTTTAGTTTAAATGCACTCGTAAAATTGTTAAATGTAAAATAATGTATTTTAAATGTTTCATGACACTAAAATTCGAACGCAATTACAAAAGTAAACGCCAGTATACATATTTCGTCGGTTGGTTATTGGTTTGCGGCTCAGTATATTCAAAATACATTAAGTATGCAGCAAACCAATAAACAACCGACGATTTAGCTTTGATGTTATTAAAAATAATTTAAAGCAGGAAATTTAAATAACTCGTTCAGGGAAGCTTAAAAATACACAATAACAAGACGTTATACAGCCCTGCTCTGAATAACAATTCCCCGGCTGTTATATCCTTTTCTTTTTCAACATTTTAAAAAATCATTTGCAATATTTCAGGTAAAATAACTGGAAACAAAAAAGTTGACTTTGAAAATTCGAAATCTCTCTCCCTCTCTCTTTATTTCCATCGCCATCAGGGTCAGTGTTGCCAGCTTAGGGGATTTGTCACCAAATTGGGGATTTTTTCGCGTTTGGGCATGAAAATTTAGTATTGGGGATCTGGGGATTTGTTGGGGATGATAACCAAATTTTATGGGTTTTTTTTTTGGGGATTTTTTTTTATAACTGATGGTAACAAGTCTAAAAATGTCTGGCAAGTCTAAAAATGTTTATTACTATTCATAGTGAATGGTTGCTAATAAAGAAGAAGTATCAACGCAGATTAACCACTAATGAACACTACCAGAAGATTTCGAATCTAAAGTTTTTGAAATGGTAAACTTTGGTTAAACAATTTTTTTATACTTGTGTATATTAAACGATGTGTAATTTTTTCTTTAAAAGTTTTATAAGTACAAATTAAATTAATATGAATGTAAATTGTATAGCTGTCGATATAAATTAATTCTATTGAATAAATATGTTATTTTTGTCATTAGTTTTTCAACAAATTTTAAAAAATTTTATTTTTTTCACAAAAGAAAAAATTTGAATCAATAAAACTGGATTTGGGGATTTTTGGGGATGACAAATCAAAATTTGGGGATAAGCTCTAGAAAAAAAACTGGCAACACTGATTAAGGCTGTCAGATATGGCGATTTCTTGTCAAACTTGGCGTTTTTTCACTTTTGTTTGACTTGTAGATTTTTGATTTGGCGACCTGGCGATAAATAAATTTGCTGGCGACTTTTCATGGTAATTTTTTTTTTAACAAAATTGATCTTCAAAGTTTTTGTAATTCAGCAATTAATTTCGAATTTGGATGAGCAAAAGAATACAAGAAATAATTTTTGGCGATTTTACTTCAACTTTTGAAGATTTTCTGCTAAATTTGTATAAGATTATTTTATAAAAATTTTGATTAAAAAAAGTTGGTATATAAAAATAAATTTATTATAAAATATATGTACATGTGTGAGAAAAAAAACTACACAAAATTCATTTTATCGACCTTTGGCTATTTTTAAAATAGTTAAATCAGGCGAAATAGGTCGGAAAAATCTGACAACACTGATTGTCATCTGTTTAGAATAGCAGAAAAACTGAACTCCTTGTAAACTATTTCCCCAGAAATTTTTAGAATTGGACTGATAAAAAAAAATCCCCAATAGCTGCGCTAAATGAAGAAATAAAAATTATAAAAATTTCTTAATAACACACAAATTTTCTAAATTTATAAAAAATATTCTAACATTATAATTGTTTCAATTGAAAAATTTGATCTCAAAAATTTTTTAAATTTTAAAAATTTTCTAAAATTAAGAAATTTTTCTTAAATTATAAAAGTTTTCTAAAATGTTTAACAATTTTCTAAAATTCAAAAAATATTTGTTAAAGGTACCCATTGACTATGCAATATTATTGAGTACTTAATTGCTATTATTGTTGTCAGTTTGATCTACACTTTTCAATAAATTGCGCAATATTAAAAACACATATGGAGCAATTTTTTTTTTACAACATACATTTTCGATATAATCGTAAGCGACATCGTTTTGTTCGACACTATTAAATAAATTGCACAATATTAAAAGAAAATATGGCGCAATTTTTCTTACAATATATGTATGTAGAAGTAAACAAAAACTGTGTGTAAGCGTTTAAGAAATTTTAAAATTGAAAAAAGAAAAATAATGTTTAGTGATGTACCTGGAAATATTTATTGTATTATGTTGTCAACACATTACAAAATATTTATTATTGCGCAATATAAATGCAAAAGACTTGATTGATTTTATTTTATTCAATAAATTGTGACAATAAATTTTATTGCACAATATTAATTATTGCCCAATAATATTGCAAATGTGCAAACTTTTCTACAGATTATAAAATTTTCTGAAACTACAAAAATTATCATGTAGAACTGTAAAATATTTTCTACTATTTAGAAAAATTAAACTAGACTTTATTAGCTGGAGGAAATGCCGATATTTTTCTGTGCAGCCACGCACTTCTTTAGAAACTCACATTAATTAATAAAAAATATTTCATTCAATAAGAATTGAAATTACTGAACTTAAGCCTGATTAAGAAATTATTTCTGATTAAAATTCACTACAGTTCCATTAAAATCTAAAAATGTCTAATATAAAAATTGTCATTTGTTATGAACTTTGTGACAAATAACAATATTTGTCACAAAGTTCAGGAATAAGGGGGGTAACATTTAGAATACCATAATTGTTTGATTCACCCAAAATTGATTCACTAAAATTATAAAAAAAAAACTAAAATTCTTCTAAAAAATTTTAAGAAAAAATCTCCAAACTGATCAAAAAAGTTTCTACTATTACCCGAATTCGTCTGTATTTGTTTCTTTTTTGATATTGTTACTTCATAGCTCGGTGCATTTTAGACCTATAGTAAAAATTCTTTTTTTTTTTGTCTCAGAGGGTATAACTTCCAATTCGTCCCATTGTAAAAAAAGTGGGCGGGGCTACGTGCACAATTTTTTTTACTTGATTTCATGATATTCTACTTATTTGAGTGTTGCGAAAACCTAGCAAACACTTTTGGTTCTTGTAATTACACAATGTTAAAGTTAAAAAATGGGCGGGGCTACACCTATTAAAATTTATTATAATATTTCACATAGTACTACTTAACCAATTTTGGCGAATTTTACCACATGCCTTGAGCTATAAAATACACAATTTTGCATTTAAAAAAATGGGCGGAGTCACGCCCTTTAAAATTTATTATTATATTTCACGTGGTTCTATTTAACCGAATTTTACAAAACTTAACACACACCCTGAGCTCTGAAAAACACACAGTCTTGCTTTAAAAAAATGGGCGGAGGCACTCCCATAAAAATTCAATTTTATATTTCACGTACTTCTTCTTGGCCAACAGTTTTTAAAAAAAATTTTTTTTTTTCGAAAGATTTTACTTGCAGTTTAGTTCCATAAATTTTTTTTTGAAAATTTTCTGTCAGATCTTTTTTTTCGGGTCGGGTTTTTTTGGCAGAATTATTTTGTAAACAAAAAGTGTAAAAGTGAGAAAAATATTACGAATTACATATTTCGAAAAATACTCACCTCAAGGAGCCATCGGGCGAAAAAGCCCACGATTTGGTATAATGGCTGACATAATACAAAAAAAGGAGCTTTTTAACATCACATTTATTGTCTTATTAAAATAAATATGCGGTCCAGCCGAATGTTTAGTTATTTGTATTACTTTTTTTTATTTAAAATTTTTTATGCATTGTTTTTGTCTTAATAAATTATTGTTGTTTGTTTTTTTATTTATTTAATTAATCTTTGTTTTTAAATTTAGAATTTTTTTCACATAATTGCTTCGTTTATAATTTCAACATACATATAATTTCTTTTTTCTTCAAGAGCTTAAAACTGTTTAAAACTAAATTTATAATTTATAATTATAAATTCATAATACATAACTAAATAATTTAGAATATCAAATATGTTAAAAATGAACTTCACAAAGTGTTTCATTTAGTTTTAAAAGTATTTAAGTAACTTAATTTAAAATTATTAACAAAATGTCATTTCGTGTTTAAACTTTGTTTGTTTTGCTTTTTAAAAGGTTTTGAAAACAAAAAATCTATAAATAAAAAAGAAACTAGATTTAGATTAGGAAGGGTGGTGCTATACCGCACCTCCCCACTCGGAGACCCAATTGGGTCCATTGTAATAAGAAACTAGATTTACAAAATTATAAATTTTTTTCCTAGAATTTTTTTTTATAAATAAGTACCATTTTTTGCATAAAAATTTTTCTATGACCAGTTTAATTGAGTCTTATTTGATTTTTATAATTTTGAAAGGTATTCGTAAGTAACTCAGGCACTTGTTTAAATTTAAAAGAAAAATGTTAACTTAAAAGTTTTTATTGCAAATTCTATTTCCCTAGAATTTTCTTAAGTTTCTTAGAAATATCTAAATTTTATTTTAGCTTTAGGTCTTTTTTTAATGATATTTAAATGTCAATATTTCGCTGCAACTTTGTGTAGCTTCTTCAGAAAATATCGAGGTTTAAAAAAAAGTACCTTAAGGCTCAAAGCAAATTAGTATGTATTTCTTTAAGTAACATTTCAAAATTTCAACAAATTCCAAAAAATTGAAATCAATTATTATTGTTCACTTGTCATAAGGACAATTTATCTGCCAAAATTTGCATTAAATCTAAATATCACGCCATCCGACAGGCATTCGCATACTCAACGGCATCATGCAGGGTGGGAAAGATTTCAAAGGGTCCATCGCCCAAGGCCATACTGTGCACCAGAGTATCATAGACCTTGTCGGAGGGACTGGCGACAAACATGCGTATACCGCGCTTCTCTAGTTCCTTTTGTATATCCGACAGCAGATGACTGCCGGCCACATCTATATGGCCCAAAGTGGAGAAATCCAGCACCAGGAAACGAAATGATGAATTTAAATTGCTAAAGGCACTGCCACCATTAGTGACTGTTATGGAGCCATTTTGTGTTACGGGCATATAGGAAGCTCTGCGCATTTTTTCATTGTCCAAGCCCAGAGCGTTGTACAGACTTTTGCGGAAATACATTGAGGTAGCAAAGTTGCAGGAACCAATATAACGAAATATTTTCGTATCGGGTACTTCGAAGACATTGCGGTGTTGACTGATGTCCACATAAACTGCTGAGGCTTCGGGTATATAGCCCAGTAGGCAGGAATAGGGCCTTAGGCCCTTGATATATAATGTTAGCAGGGAAACGCACACGCCGATTAGGAGACTAGAAAAAGCAAAAAAAATATACTTTTTAAATAAAAAATTTTTTGAAATACAAGTGAAAATATTTGAGTGAAAATATTTACAGTAATCCCTCGATTTACGACGTTAACCCCATTCAGAATTGCTCATACTCAGCCCAAATGAAGGGATTACTGTATTTAAATTAAGAAAAATATATTTAAAATTTTTGAATTTTAGACATCACAAATTAGTTCAGTAGTTTTATGTAAACACCCATGAAAGCAATATTTATGTGGAGCATTTTGACCCTATAACTTACCTGCATTTTTTTTTTAATTAAAATCATTTTTAGATTTTAATGAACATTTTTTAAAATACATACAGGGAAACTTTTCTAATCCAAATTAGAAATTATTTTTGCTTAATTTGTCAATATTTTGCAATTACATATTTTAAAGTATAAAAAATCCTTAGTGGGGATTTTCATAAAATATTTAGGAATCTAAAAGATTTATAGCGTAACGTCAGAAATAATCAGCACCCTTATTCTATATTATCAACATCCACTTCACCTCAATACAAAACACAAAAAGAAAATGGGAATTGTCTACTCGCTCTTGAGAAAAATTTAAATCTGGGGGAAGATTGGGACATTTTCCTTAAGAGCTTGGGAATTAAAGCAGCAATTTTTAAACTTCATTTTAGGTAGACAATTCCTTGGGATTCATTATAAGGGCAATTATGAATAAAATTCCGGGGGAACAATATCAAACAAATATCAAGTATGTACTAGGGAAAACAAAACAAAAATCTAATTAGAAAAGGGAGGAACTTTTATTCATGATTGCCCTGCATATTTAATTATTGATATTTAAAAATAACAAACAAAAAATTAAGCAGAGATTTTTTTTAAATTTTTGGGAATTTAAAATATTTTAAGCAAATTATTTTCAATGTAATATTCTATATGTTCTTCAAATCGATCTTAAAACAAATTATGCACATTAAAAAAATAAAAAAAATTATATGGCGATTTGAGTAAATTATTTGGGAATTCCAAATACTGCATACAAGTTATTATAAATATAATATTCCAAAAAATTTTGAATAGTAAATCAAATTCAAAATATTTACGTATGTATGTACACATACTCCAATACATATACATATGTATATTAATAAAATATTAAAGTGGAGATTTTTGTAAAATATTTTGGGAATTCAAAATATTTGTTGGAAGAAATTGTTAGAAATGTTTACCTTTTTTTTGATTCCTTTATCAGGAATAATCACCCCTACAGTGAAAATTATTTTCCCAGAAACTATTTTCCCTTTTCCCTAAATTGCAATTGTGAAAAGTATTCACTGGGACTGGTAGTGGGCAAAACATTTCACGGGAGATTTATTTTTCCCTTCGAGGGGAATGAAAATATCATGGGAACGAAAATTCAACTTGTTATTCACACAATCAGGGCCATCATGAATAAAATTCCGCGTGAAATTTTTCACGGTAAACAATTCCAACTAATAGCAAGTAATAGAGAAAACAAAAAATGCTAATTGGAAAAGGGAGAAATTTTACGTGGAATGTTATTCATGATTACCCTGAATATAAAGAACGGTTTGTCAATCGGTTCTGTAATATTCACCCTTATTCCAGTTGGCGACGTTGACGTCACTTTAACACAATACCAACATTTTGGGCTTGTATACCCGTTGTGGAAGACAACTGACTGCTGTTTGCAGGCTTATGTTATTTTCTAGACCTTAGGGAAGGGAAAAATATTGTCAGTAGCACAAAATGGTTGTCGAGAGCTAGTAAACAAACCCCCAGTTTTTGGTATTGTGTTAAAGTGACGTCGATGTCGACAACTGGAATAAGGGTGATTAACTATCCCAAGATTTGTTATAACCCGGAACACGTATGCTTAAAAATATTCTTTTGATGGGGAGGGAAAAATGTCAATAAAATTCTTTCCCAGTAAACAAAATTTTACTCAAGATACTTTGATACTTTGTTCCAGTTTATATTGTACTAAAAAATAAGGACTGTGGGGATTTTCGAAATTTTTTTTTGGGAATTTAAAATGTGCTAATCATAACCGGAAAAATAAAATATTCTAATATTCTACTTATGTGTGATACTTTTTTGCAGTTTATTGTATTGTACTAAAATCCCAAAAAGCACTGTGGGGATTTTCGAAAACTTTTTTGGGAATTTAAAATATGCTAATCATAGCTTGAAAAATAAAATATTCTAATCATTTTCGATTTATTTCAAGTATAATTTCCAGCTACATAAATGTATAATTTGAGTTAGGGAAATTGTAGGGAAATTTTGCTTCAAGTTCTAGGAATTTAAATGTACTCGTAAATAAAAAACTTACCCAATATCAATATCTATTAATACCACACATATGCAGGTGCACAACCAAGTTAACATTTCCAATTTGCCTTGTTTGGCAAATTTCTTTAATTCCTTGGCCTGCATAAACATGGGCTTCAAAGCCACTATTATGACACCAGCCAAAACGCACTAAAAATTTTCAAAAATTTATAAATTAACATTTATTTGAAATTCAAATTAATTGTTACTTCTTGCTTACCCTGGGCAAAAATGCAAAAAATGGTCCGGTCCAAAATAAAGTCATTATAATTAAGAGAGCTGATACCAGAGAGGCCAATTGAGTGGCACCACCAGTTTGCTCTTGTATCAAAGATCTGGACAGCGAAGCAGCCATGGGTATACAGTGGAAAAATCCACCCACAATATTGCCCATGCCCATGGCAAACAATTCCTGATTGGGTCTTATTTCATATGAATGTTTTTTGGCAAAATTCAGACCCAATGACATGACTATAGAATAAGTGACTATCGCTATGGCTATGGAGTCGATCACCAACGATGGCACCAGTTCAAATCTGGGTATAATAGGCATGGGCAAACCTGTGGGTACTACACCCACTAATTTAATGCCATAGACTTCTGTGACATTGACCAACATGGATATGATAGTGCCACCGACTACGGCTATAAGTTCAGCGGGCAGGGGAAAGCGGCAATATTTTTTCAGCCAAGGCTTAATCAATTCATTGCAAATGGACATGAAAATAATAATGCCGGAACAGAATATAACGGTGGCAAGATTAGTTTTTGAAATCGATTTGCATAAATCGATGATGGTGTAGACGATTTTAAACGCTCCTTTATGGCGCTGCACAGAAACACCAAATACATCTTTTAATTGGCTTGTAACCACATGGCAAGCAGCACCGGTAGTGAAACCATTCACCAAGGGCTCACTTAGTAAAGAGGAAAGCGTGCCCAAACGTAAAAAGCCCATGGCAAGCTGAAAATTTATTGAAAAATTATTCCATAATTTTTTCGAAAAAGATAGAGAGAGAGAGAGAGAGAGATAGGGAACCTACATGCAATAATCCCACCGTAAAAGCCAAGGTGGTAACAATTTCTAATGGTGTAAAGGCAGGCGCTACCTCTACCTCCTTAGCCGCTGCTACTGCTTTGGAACTCAGGGCGTTGTCGGTTGCATAAGTTTCCACTACTTTTAAAGTCATCATACTGGCCACCGCAAATGTACCAATTGAAATGTGTTTTGAAGTACCCAAAATCATATAGACCAAGGTGGGAAATATGGCCATATACAAGCCATTGCCAGGTGATACACCCGCCAATAGGCCATAAGCCATGCCATGAGGTATATGCATAATGGCCACTGTAATGCCAGCTATAACATCTCCCACCAAATCACGTTTAGGCGAATATTTTGGCAGCCACTGTATGATGGGTACAATGCCGGCGAACATGGCCCAAAAGGACCAATTCTTCCAGCACTGTTTCAAGCCGTAGGGTATACTTTTGTCGGCAGCATGATAACCAGTCTGTTTGATCACCACCTCATGTGTTAAGACATCTCGATGAACATCGTATTTGGGTTGTATTTTTGGCTTCACACTAGTCGTCGTGGTGGTTAAAGGCTGCTTAGCTCTGGGAAAGAAAAAATCTTCATTAACCTTATCTATTGGAGTTTATGTTAATTCTGTGGGTACACTTACTCTAAATTTTCTTTATTATTGGACATGTTGCTTATTTTATAGCCTTTTAAATCCTCATCGGTATATTGAAATGTGTATAAATTTGATTTATGCAATTGTAAGCGTTTCTCTTTTCTTCTTAAAGCTTCTTTGGAGGAGGTCTGAGGTTTATCATTGCCCTGTTGCTTTGCAGTGGGACGTTTAAAGGTGGTTAAATTGAACGAAGTGCCAGCTCCGTTTAGAGAATTTTGCAGTTGTCTGCCTAGATTATGTTGATAATAGTTAAAAGCTATTTTACGCACAGTATTCAGGAGAAAAGGATTCTGTAACAAAAAGAATTAAACAATATTAATAGAATATAAAACTTAAAAAAAAATTATAACTACGAGTATTAAAACAACAAATTTATAAAATAATTTGTAGCTAAAAATCTAAATATCCTTACTTTGATATAGAAAGGCCCTAACTCATTATTTTTTTAAATCGAAATTTTTGCATTTTTCGATACGCTAGATGTTCTTCTATTTAAATATACAAAAAAAACTCGATTTAAAAAATAATAATGACTTAGGGCCTTTCTATATTAAAGTAACAATATAAATTTTTACTATTATTTTTTATGAAAAAAGTTTTTCAAATACTACAAAATAAAGTTTTCATTTGCTAACAATTGTTTTCGTAAAAATTAATAATCAAAATTATATTCCACATACGTTCCACTAACCAAACTAACAAGTTTATTTAATAACTCAAAAAGAAATAATGAGAAAAACTTTTTTAAAATTAATAAAACTAAGTAACGTATAATGCTATATTAAGAAAAATTTTTTTTAATTTTTTTTTAGTTAAAAAATATAGTTTTTTAGTGCAATTATAATTTTTAAGTCCACAAATTATGAAATATTTGCTTAGATTTCTTAAATAAATGAGTTTCCTTCTTTTTTTTTCTTTTTAGCTTTTAATTGGAAATGCATTCCACACATGTTCCACACTTTGAAATCGAAATACTTAAGTAAAATAAGGTAAGCAAAAGTATATAAAACATTTTCTTGTTTAATTTTTTCTTCAACTTACGTTCCACTTCCTTTTTAACACACAAAATATTTAAATTTCATTGTGAAAATGTGAAAAAAATATCTTTTCTTTTCTTGAATTAAATTTTTTCACTCCGATATAACGCGTTCCACATGTGATGTTACAGTTAAAGTAATAAAATAATTTTGATTTTTGATAACTTTTTTTTTAATTAAAAATATTAAAGTATTATTAGTTTTTTAGTTAAAATTTTTGTTAATTTAAAGTATATTTTTACAAAGCGGTTAAAAGTAGCATAAAACAACAACAAACATTCAATTTATTAACATTCCACATATGTTCCACGCACATAAAACGATAGCCAGTAAGTTTAAATTTATTGATTAAGCTGTTGTGAAACTTTTACATCAAAACTAATACATGTTCCACATGCGTTCCACTCACTAAATTAAAGCAAATACAAGTATTTTTTTAATTCTGATACTTTTAAGTAAATACAAAAACCATAACAGCCAGAAATAGACACTTTTACATATGAACATATGCATACACATGTATTTTCTAATTGAAGACGATATTGTAATTGATTAAAATTTAAAACACATTTGTAGGCATTTTTTTTCTACGGGAATGTCTATGTAATTCAAAATAGCGGCTGTTTTCTGCAAATTTACTTATATGATTGTCGTTGAATTCAATCAATTCACTTATGCACTTGTCAAAGTACTTTTAAACATGTTTATTTTAATAAATTGACTAAATCAAATTGATTTATACATAGACATATCTAGCTTTATGCTCTAACAAATAAATTACCACTGTTATCAGTGATAACATTTACTTTTTTAACTAATCTGACCTGAAAAATCAATTTTTGTTCTGATAAGCGAACGCTAAAATTTGCAATCGTACAAAAGCCATAAACAAGGAAAGTAAGATTTGTTTTGCTGTTGGTTAATCACAAGACAATAAATATACTGATAATCAAAAACAAAATGCCTTGAAAACAAATGTTTAGTGTGCATTTGCTTAAACTATGAAAAACGTATGCAGATATACATACGAGTACATATATTTTTTTTTAAAGAAAATTAGGAATTTTTGGTACTTAAATAAGTGGCCAGATTGAAATATTTAGTGAATTTTTGGAGAAAATCAATAGGGCTGCTATTCGCCATCAATTTTGTACGCTTAGCGTTGAAATTAGCATATGTTCCACATAGGTTCCACATAGGTTCCACATAGGTTCCACTTGTTAAATTTCATAAATTCGAAGAGCTTTAACGGTTTAGTAAAAAAAAATTTAAAATCATTGCATTTAAAAGATTTTTAATAAAAAAAGAAGCAACGAAAAACAAAAATTCTTTGAATTTTTTTTATTAAATTTTTAAATTCTAAACGAAAATTTATTTTTATTTTTTCAATTTGGTTAAAAAAAAATTCGCTGCAATAAAAATTAAATAAGTTTAGATTTTAACGAAACGAAACAGAAAACACGTACATATTGCTTTTTATTTGTAGTACATAATTGGAATTCTTGTCTTGTTATATTCCACACATTTTTCTTTAAATTTTTTATAGGTTTATTTTTTTACTAAAGCTATTCTTTTAGAAACTACTTAGCACATTTTAAAGCATTTTGCACTTAAATTAAATCGAAATCAAATACATATACAAATCTACCAAATATGTATGTATAACTAAAGCGATATAGTCAACAAAACTGTTTGTATTAGCATTTATTTATTACGATGGCGCAAAACTAATTTAAGCCACACGCAGCTAAACGTTAAAACCACAAAGCCAATTTATCAATAAAATTTGTATTTTTAACCCACCCTTCTGTTAGTGTGTGGCCTATCCATGTTTCTATACAATTAAAAGTGTGTAATCTGTATTTTTTTTTAAAGAACACAAACACCCAATTGAACGTCTAGTCGTAATATCTTTAAAAGTTACATAAATGCTGCTTGCTTCCAAACTTTAATGAGATAAAGAAAAATTGATTTCTTTTTAAATAATTTAGACAATAATAAATTGATTTTTAATAGTTTCAAAGTACAATTGATATTCTAAAATGGCTAAAGCTATTAAATTAATAGTTCAATAAACATTTTTATACAGAATATTGTTTGTTGTCTATTGAAGTGTTAAATGAATGAAATAAATAACACAAATTCACAGCAAATCAATAAAAGCTCAGCGAAAATAATACATTTTATAGATTAATAATAATAATAAAAATAAATATACTTAAATAAATGTTTTGTCTTTAAATAAATAAATAAATAATACACTTGGGAGTTAACGTGTTAATTGATTTACTTGAATATCAAGTTTATGAATAACAAATATTAGATTGAATATGATTTTTAACTTGCAATAATGAAAAAATAAATTCCAAGAACAAAGCCTGAAAAAGCAAAACGATGAGTGAGTGCCAATATTGGCAAATTTTTTTTTTTTTTCAATTACTAGCTTAACCCGGGAAGCGTCGCTACCCCTCCACCCCTTAAAAAGCAAAAAAAAAAATAAATATATGTACATATATATACATATGGCAGTGGTGGTGCAATATGAAAATCGGATTTTGCCACGCCCCTCCGCCCGCAGACCGAAAATCAAAAATCAGACCTCACTGAAAATTTCATCAAAATCGGCCCAGCCGTTTTGGAGTCCATACATTACATACATACGCACATCCTGTTTTATATACATACATATGTATGTATGTGCATACATGTATAGATACATTTTTTAAAGTAAATAATTAAATAATTTTATTTTTTTTTTAAATATAAAAGACTACATTATATTTTAATTTGTATTAAATTTTAACATTTTCCATAAATGAGACATTATTAGATTTAATTGAACTATAGTGAATTTTTAATCAGAAATAATTTCTTAATCAGGCTTGAGTTCAGTAATTTCAATTCTTATGAATGAAATATTTTTATTAATTAATGTGAGTATCTAAAGAAGAGAAGAAAAATTAAACTAGACACTATTAGCTGGGGGAAATACCGATATTTTTCTGTGCAGCCACGCACTTCATCAGCACCCATGTCTATCTACTGGGGTAGAGATTATTATTAACATCAGCTATTAAACTTAAATTTCTATGAAATGGAATATGAGAATTGATTGTGTATACAATTATTGATTTGCCTTTGGCAAACACATTTGTAAGTATCACTATTCATTTTCTGTTTTTCCATTTTCTATTTAGGTTAGCACGAAGTTATATCACTCTACCTATGTATGTTTAACTATTCTTACTTATCTTTTACGATCATCACATTAATTATTTTTACTTATTCGATGCACCATCGGTACATACATATAAGTATTATTGTAGTGGCTTTATGTTACTTTGTTTTTGCTTTCTACAGTTGACTTAGCTTTCCAGCATTCTGAAGCAGTTCTGGCCAAGTGAACAGTGATCGCCAAGTGAACATATTTTTGTCACGTGCCCATGATGAATTAAATGAGACATTATTAGATTTAATTGAACTATAGTGAATTTTTAATCAGAAATAATAAAAATATTTCATTCATAAGAATTGAAATTACTGAACTCAAGCCTGATTAAGAAATTATTTCTGATTTTCCATAAATTTTTTTTCAACTTATGTTGAAACAAAATTGCCATCCACTTAAGTTCTACTTTCTATAATTCAGTTTAATAATGAATATTTCAAACAAAAACGGCTTTAGTTTATTAAAGATAAAATATGATTTTTTCAATATGTTTGCAATTAATTTTTTTTAAATTTATTGAACATACTACATACATACATATCGTTACCTTAATATAGAAGGACCCCAACTCATTATTGTTTTGAAATCGAGTTTCTTGTAGATTTTGTGAGAAGAACATCTAATGTATCGAAAAATGCACAAGCCTCGATTTCAAAAAAAAAAAAATGAGTTAGGGCCTTTCTATATTAAGGTAGCGATAAGGGCACATAATTTATGAAACCTAAAACAGAGTATAAGCTTAATAATTATATATACATATGTACGTTTGTTGTCGCAATTTTTTTTATAACTGGCTACAAAAGAAATTTACCATCCACATATGTTCCACTTTTTTCATTTAATTGAATATTCAATATTTTTAGTTGATAACTATTTTATGACCATCTAAGTATTCAGATGTATACACACATGTTATGGCACACAAGACACACAATGTTACATTCCGGATGCATGACTGTTCATGTTACATTATACATTTTTTTCATTTGCCATACATACATACATTTCTTTTCACCAGCTCTTGAAAAGAAAATTTGCCATTAAGAGTATTTACATACAAACGTATGCAATAGCTCATTTTTTATTTATTTTCCTTAATTACAATCTATAATAAAACTTAGCATAGTCCACATTCATACATACATACATACATATGAGTAATTCCAGAAAAAGTACAACCAAAAAAAAATTTTTTGCTCTAAAATTTTTGTTTTATTTTTAATAATAAAACTGAAAGGTCATTTAAAAAAAATTAAAACAAAATTTTCATATTTCATAAATCTACACATAATCGATCTTCTTTCACCTTCCTTTCCACATTCACAAAAAAATCTTCATAAAAGTTCGCTGAATTATGTATGTAAGTACTCGTATATTTCTATAAGTGCACAAAATATCTTCAATTTTTGTCGCGTCCGTTTCGCGCTGACATTTTCTTATATCTTTTTACTATATTATTGATATCATCCAAAATTTTTTTTAAATATGTATACTACTGCTTCATTGCCTTGAAACACTTAAGATATGTATGTATGTATATTGGATCTTCCATTCCTTTCTTGTTTTTTGCTCAACGAATGTCGCGTCCGTAGCCTGGGAATTGCCCATATGTAATTTTTTAAAGATTTTTCTCGGGGTTTTTTAATTATCGTATTTTTATTTATTTCAAGCTATACATACAAACATGATCACGTGTTTGCAACAGCATTTTAATTTCATGGATAAACAAGTGCAAAATGTATGTTGTACATATGTACATATACAGTGAAACCTCTCCTGACGGACACCTCCCATAACCGGACAAGTTTTGTAGAACAAAAATTAAATTGGAATGCGTACCACTCTCATTAGCGGACACCTCTAATAACCGGAAAAAAATACGGCAACCGTGAGTGTCCGGTTATGAGAGGTTTCACTGTATGAATGTATGTATGTATGTATGTATTTCTGTACTTGCAAATAATAAGCGTGAAAAGCAAACGCAACTTAACCTAAATAGGAGCATTTTATGTACAAATATGTATGTGAAATTAGTAGATGTATTAAATATACTCGTATACATCAGAGCTGCCCAAAGTAACACTGGAGTACAGAACATCAATCGGTTTCTTATACAAATGAATACACATACGCGAATATATTTCTCTCGTGTTTCTCTCAATGGGCAGCTCTGATGTACGTACATACATATGTAATTATAGACATTTCACAGTAAAATTTGTTGAGTAAACTAAAAACGCATAGAAGTCACTTTAAAAACGTAATTCAATAAGGTGAACTCATTTTGATATGAAAAGCAACATTGCAGAAAAAACGTTTACATATGTACATATGTATCTTCATATATTGGTAAAAAAAGTAAAATTTCCTGCTGTCAAAAAATTTACGAACATTTTGCTTGATTTTAATGACATCAGCTGATCAGCAACTAATGAAATGAGATCAGCTGGTATGAATTCGGCTTGAAAGTCCATTTATGTACATATTTGGTATGTATGTACATATGTACATATTTATGTATAAACCAATTTTAAGAAAAAATAAATAAAAGCGTGTGTAAAAAAGTTTCAACGTTTATATTTTACATACATATGTATTTGTTTGTTTAAAGTAAATCGTTGTTTAATTTTCAATTTATTTTTTTCCTTGTCAGAACTTTTTTCTTTAAACTAGAATACGAGTATGTACATACATAAATTATTATTTTAATCGGGCAGACGAGTCGAAAAATACTCTAATATGATTATTAATTTGATAAAATGCTGACTGGGAATAGTTTTAAATTTAACAAATTGGTTTTCAAGTAAAAATAGAGAAACTTGAGCATTGGCGTAGCTATAAATTTTTTCTAGGGGGAGGAATAATGACGGGCGATTTTCATGAATAATATTAAAATAAATAACTACATGCAATTTTTAATAATTCTAGGGGTCATAGCAGCAATTCTGCGGGGTGCAATGCACACCCATAATGGCCTTTCTACGCCTATGAACTTGTTTTAAAGTGACGGATCTTGTTTTTATGCAAAAATGAATTTTAAATACCTTGCAGTTTAACTAATAATAAATTAAAATTAAATTTTAGATGCAGTTTTATTTTATCGGTGTTCCATACACAAAACAATAAAAAGTGTCCCCAGCCAGCATTTTGTGAAAATAATGATCAAAAAATAGTCACATTTGAATATTCTAGATGATTAAAACTATCAAATATGCAATCATTTTCTAATCATAAATGATTCTGTCATCGGGAGAAAATGGTACCCTGCATGTGACTATTCCTGAATAGTCATTTATGATCTCTGCTTTAATGTAGTTTTCATGTACATTTGTTATCATATGTGATAATATTTTCTGTTCACTTTTTAGTTGAATTTGCAATCATTTTATGATCACATTCTGCTTCATTTTCGACCCATTTTTGAAATCGTTTAATGATCATATTTTGTATGATATTCGATCAATTTTTGAAACGAATCTTACCATAATTTGAAGAAATATTATGATCATATTATGTATAATATTTGACCCTTTTTTTAATAGAAATCAGACTATAATTTGATATAGTTTTATGATAAAATTTTTATTATAATTCAATTCTTATGCATTTACAAAACAAAACAAAATAATAAAATAACTTCTTAAATTCATTGCTCTTAAGTCTAGGGGAATAAAATTATGTTATATATACATATACTATTAATTAAAAAACAAAATAATAATAAAATAATTTCAAGAATTCATTTTACTTACTAAAATTGCATGACATAATTTTTTCAGCTTCTCTTTTAGCAATGCGTCTATTTTTTTTTGGCTGACATAATTTCACTTGATTTTTTAAATTTTCTAATTTTTTAATTTATTTTAAATAGTTATTAGTATTTTGTTTATTATAATTATTCACCCTTATTCCATTTGTCGACATCGACGTCACTTTAACACAATACCAAAAAATTGGGGCTTGTTTACTCGCTCTCGAGAACAATTTTGTGCTATGGATAGTCTATTTCTGTTCCCTAAGGTCTACAAAAGAGTTTGAGCCTGCCAACAAGAGTCATTTGTTTTCGAGATACGGGTATACAAGCCCCAACTTTTTAGTATTGTGTTAAAGTGATGTCGATGTCGACAAATGGAATAAGGGTGATTAACTTTTTTTAATTTTTTGAATAAAAAACTTTTTTATAACAAAAATAGACACCAATTCTCACTTTAGCGATCAAAAACAGGACTTCTCACTATGCGATCAAAATACAATATATAATTTTTTCTGCATTGCTTTTCCTTTGACTTGTTGGTTAACGGGAACTTGTTTACAAGCTGATCACTTTTTATGTTTGCGAAATGGTGGGGGTAAAAGAGTAAGTAAGTATCACATTTTGGTCACCAAGAATAGTCAAAAAGAACTCAAGCAAATGATAAAAATAATTGTAATCAGTTTTTAATCATAAAGAATAGACAAATTTGACTGTTGTTTTTGATGAACTGTATGAAAGCTCAGTTTTTAATCACCATAAGTAATCAAAAATGAGTAAGTAAGATGACTACCGAATTGTATCGCATTTTGGTCACCAAGAATAGTCAAAAAGTACTCAAGCAAATGATAAAAATAATTGTAATCAGTTTTTAATCATAAGGAATAGACAAATTTGACTGATCTTTTTGATGAACTGTATGAAAACTCAATTTTTAATCACCAAAACTAGTCAAAAATGAGTGAGTAAGATGACTACCGAAAATTCAATCATCCAAATGCTAGCTGGGTCTGAATAAAAAAAGTGTATGTATGTATGTATGTATGTATGTATGTACATATGCACTATGCACAACAATTAATTTTAAAATATTATGCAAAATATGTACTATAATCAAACAGGCGCTAAAGAAATTATAAGCAAATGGCAGGCCGTACTTTTATTTACATACTTACATACATATGTACGTACATACATATGTATGTATGTATGCATATATATGTAAATATTAAAATATAATTAAAAATTTGTATAAAAAAACTATGCAAATAAAATTAAAAATTATAAATTCAAATACTGTTAATAACATCTTGGGCATATGGTCTAGTTACCCCGCCCATATTTGTACAACAATACTTTGCAAATTTATTTCGTAAAGTAGGTATTTATTAAATAAATATGTAAATAAATAGTTTCAAATGAATATTTACACACATACATACATATGTACATACATTGGCGATGTGCGAAAAATAAGCACAGAGTGAGAGAGCAAAACCGTTATATCACTGTAATGTTTACATTGTAAACAAACTGTCTGTAACAGCCAAATGCACTTTGAAGCAGTGTTGCCACGACGAAAAATATTAATACTAATAATATTGAAAAATTTTAAAATGGAAAAAATAAATTTTGTAATAAAAATTAATTAATTTTTTTTCGAAAATAGAGGTTTCATAATATGTACATATTTCAAGTCGAGAGATATTGTTGACGAAAAATTTGGAAAAAAATTTTTTCTTAATAACTTCCTTAAATCAAATTTAGATATTCAGTGATTTTTATAGACTTAAAAAGTGTATCGGATGCCGCAAATTTTACTGAAATCTGTAGCGGGAAGTTTCAGGGATGGCATGCAAGGTCAACCGAATCCCATTTTTCTTATAAAAAATTTAATATCTAAGATTTTCATCCATAACCGTTGCAGAAGTAAATATTTCGTTATCACAAAAATTCCCAATCAGTCGATTTGAAAACTGTTACAGGAAACAGTGTATTGATGATAAAAGTCCCCGCCTTAACAAAAAAAAATTCAATAAATTTTCTAATACAAGTAAATTAAATGCAATGTCACAATTTATATTTTTGCTGGTTCATTTTTATAATCATATAAAGGAATTTTCCATAGATGAAATATTAATATATTAAAGACAATTGAGCCAATTGAGTTGTTAAAATTTATTCGTAAATTTTTTGTTGAAAACAAACATAAAAAATTGTTTTCAATTAAATTTGCTTGTTTTGATTCTTTGTCGAAATGTGTCTTAGAGCACTTTCTTATCTTTGAAGAAATTATTTGGTTTATGACATTTAACATAATATAAATTAAAAATTTGATTTTTAAGGTTAAGTCAGCACTGCGTGAGGACCAATTTATTTATGTCAGCTGCTGCGGATATCAAACTGAAATTTGAAGTCTTTAGTTCTTGCAGCAAGTGAATTTATTACGATTGATGTTTAAGGTATTCTTGTAAGCTGCACACTTAAAAAACTTGTGCGTTTTCAAACTGCAAGGTTAGAATGATCACGGACAGACTGATTACTACTTTCCACTTTTGGTTATCATTCTTTATGATCTTGGTCGCCCCGCTTTTTGTTTTCTTTTTTTTCTTCAATGATGTGTAGCACACAAAAAAATTTCATATTAAATTCTAGAAAAACAAGGATAATTTAACATTTTTCGCTAGTGATTTTGTTTCATATGTGTTGCATGTTAATTCAACATGATTTACAGTAGTAACTAATCTAATCAATGGAAATCTTTCCTTTTGAAATAATTTTATTTCATGTTGATTTAATATTCCATTACTGATAAATCAAAATGAAGAATTGTGTTTAATCAACGTTATTTCAAGTTGAAACAACGTGAACGTCTCCTGGGACTCGTGTTTTTTGGGTAGAAGTGAAGAGAAGCTTGCGGGGTAATAAAAGTCGCACATAATTGGAATTGAAGCGAAAATTGTAACTCTTCTCCTTTACATATTTCTTTCTCTCATATTTTTATTATGCTATGTACGGCAGTGTTGCCAGTTAGACCTATTTTTTTATGGTGTTGGGAAATTAGTGATTAGTTAATTTATAACGCACTTGAAATATACAGTTGTAGTATAGAAATTATAAACAAATAAAGTAAGAGGATAAAAGGAATTATTGTATTTTGGTGGTAAATAAAAAAAAGTAAAACTATGTCGACATATTAATTCAATATTTGCTAAACTAAGAATTAGTGTGACAAAAAAATATTTAAGAAGGGACTCCAAAAGAGAACGCAAGCGTTGCGTTACCCTTCATCTATACGGGCTCATACTGAAATAACACGAAGAAGAACCATGTTGAATGCAAATGATTTAAGGTTAAAATAACATGAATTTAATTTAGTGTAGTAGTTTTATTTTATGATTGTTTGTATGAGCACATTAGGCATTAGAAAAATGTGTGTATAGGCAGTTGGTTTCTCAGCCCAAGATTTTAACTGTAACTTATAGCGTGATAGTCAACGCGGTTACCACAACAACCTTAAGTATTCTTTAGATACACACTAAATAAATACCACCATTTTTGGAAGAAATTTAAGCCTTGGACAAACCTATAGTATTGCAGAATCTTTTAAGCGCTACAAACGCCATTTTTGTAAAACTCTCGCACGCAAAATTTGCTACCGCATGACTACCCTGCACGCCTTTCAGCTTCATTTTCATATTCTGGCAATAAGCTTAACAAATATAAACTTTTTCCCTGTACTAAAAATTTAGCCTAGTTCCTGTAGCCCAGATTATTGTTTGCTGGCTTTATACCAAAGATTTTTCTCACTGCTTTTTGCAGACATGACTATAACTTGCCTTCGCAGTGTTTTGCATTCCAAAATTTTTCACAGTGTAATTTTTCTATTTTAATCACCAATTACATTTACTACGGTTTATCTTAATTAAGATTGATAAGAGTTTTTTTTACTTTTTTCGAAATAACAATATTGAGAGTCTATTTGATAAATATTTGAAAGTCTAAGTGCAATTTTGTTCATAAATTAAGCAATTAGTTACACGTATTTGAAACGATAAGTACTTACATATGAATGTATGTATGTATGTATGTATGTACTTGTTTTGGGCAACTTTGTATCTATATGTTTCAACAACTTTTTGCAATTAGATTTTATGTATACATATGGTCCTTCGAGCTAAGCCTAGATACCATCAGATGTTATAGTTTCTATCTGTGTGTGTGTGTGTGTGTGTGCAAAACATCTGTTTCCCTCTTTTTATTAGTTTGCCGACTTTTATCACTTTATTTTCCTTAATAACAATAATAAACTTTTGCATTCTTTGCAAATAATTTACTTTAACGCTTGCAAAACTTAATTATCTTAATCATTGTGTAATTTAAATAAAACTTTGTTGTCATTTTAAAATAAATATGATATGCATATTTTTTTTATATTATTATTAAAGTGCAGTTATCAAAAAGGTTTATATATGTATATTGCACATTTTTATGAATACCGACCCCTCTGTGATTATAAAGAAAAATATTTTACAGTGCAGCAATTAAAAGTAAATAAAAGAAATCTAATAAATTGTAAATATTAACTAAATAAATAATAAAAAATAGAAATAAATTTCTAATTGTTCCGAAAAACTGTAAATCATAAATAAATAAGAAAATTAAAAAAAAAAATTCCTGCCTCGATTTTAAAAAATTAAGTCCGCTAATAGCGAATTTTTTTTAAAGTTTAGTTTTTTGTAGTTTTCTATTTTTAACCGACTTTAAAAAAAGAAGGAGGTTAACAATTCGTCTCTATTTTTTTTTAGGTGTGTAGGTTCATAACTCGGAGCATTTTAGACAGATTGTAAAATTTTTTCGTTGTCTAGCTAGCTTCCCATTGGTCCCATTTGGAAAAAGTGGGCAGGGTCAGGCCCACAATTTTTTAAATTTTATTTTGTGATCTTCTACTCATTTGATTGCTGCGAAACCTAGCAAACATCTTTGGTTCTTGTAATTACAAAATTTTTAAGTTGAAAAAATGGGCAGGGCTACGCCCATTAAAATGTATTTTTAAGAAACTTAGCACACACCTTGAGCTCTAAACTAGACACAATCTTCTTTGAAAAAATGGGCGGGGTCACGCCCATTAAAATCTTATATTATATTTCACAGGGTTCTATTTCACCGATTTTTACGAAACTTGGCACACACCCTAAGCTTTAATAAAGGCACAAAATTGCGTTCAAAAAAGTGGGCGGGGCGCGCCTATTAAATTTTAGTATAATATTTCATGTGCTTGTACTTAACCAATATTTACGAAACAGCACACACCTTGAACTCTTAAAAATACACAATCTTGTTTAAAAAAAAGGGGCGTAGCCACGCCCCATAAAATTTAATACTTAATTTCACGTGTTTTTACTTAATAGATTTTTACGAAACTGAACCATATTTCTAAATAAATAAAACTTAAAAAAAAAATTAAACCGACTTCAAAAATAAGCACTAAAAAGCTAGAAATAATATAGATCTAGTTAAATAAAAGATTTTTATATATGGTAACTACAGTGCCGTTTGAAGTTGGTGCCAGCAACATTGGTAACTAAACACATACATACATATGTACATAAAAGTTACTTGCAGTTTTTTTACCGGGCATGTTTCTATGTATTTAGTACCAGTATTACAGGCACCAACTTCAAACGGCACTGTAGGTAACATATATAAAAATCTTTTATTTAACTAGATCTATATTATTTGTAGCTTTTTAGTGCTTATTTTTGAAGTCGGTTTAATTTTTTTTTAAGTTTTATTTAGAACTTGAAATATCACATCTGAAATGAATTTAGTATGTACGAGTATGATTTAAAACACATCAATGGGGTCATTATTTATTTTCGGAAAACGAGAAATTTACTCGGATTCAGTTTACAAAACATGGCCGATTATTATTATTTAGAAGGGGAAATACCAAATCCTCTTGCCATTTTTCCTTATAAATTTTCTTTCGTCACTAAAAACGACACATATCATTATCACGCCCTAACTCATTATTTTTTCGAAATGGATATTTTTTGCATGCTTCGCTAGATGAGCTTGTAATCTATCGAAATATGCATAAGGCCCGATTTGCGAAAAATAATATGTACATATTTATTTTCAAGTAATTTTTTAACGTATTGTAAGTATTTGCATTCGCAGAAATTACAATGTGTTATTCGCTTTCCCATTCACTAAACTGGTATTCGTTACATCCTTAATACAAACGTATGTAAACGGTGTCGTATAGGGTGTTTTTTTTAGAGGTATAGAACTTCGAATTGAAATAAAACACAAGAAAATCGTTTTAATGTCCATCAATTTGGCTTTATTGGAAGGATAATTTTATGCCATTAATGTTTAAATATGATTTCGGGCATGTGGCCGCCGCGGCTGGCTCGAATAAAGCCAATTCTACAGGTCCAATTTTCAACCACTTTTTCGAGCATATGGGGCCGTATGTTGGCAATAACGCCACGAATGTTGGCTTCCAAGTCCCCTAACGTTTCTGGTTTGTTGGCGTAAACGAGCGACTTCACATATCCCCAAAGAAAATAATCCAATGGTGTCAAATCACACGATCTTGGTGGCCAATTGACAGGTCCATTCCGCGAAATTATGCGCTCATCGAATGTTTCCTTCAATAAATCGATTGTGACGTGCGCTGTGTGGCATGTAGCGCCGTCTTGTTGGAACCACAACTCATCCACATTCAAAATCTTCAAAATCTTCCATAAAGTTGATGGACAAAGCTCCAATTGCTGTGCACGGTGGCGAATCGATTCATTCGGGTCCTCTTCAACACTTTGCTCTACAGCGGCAATTGTTTCTTCGGTGCGCACTGTTCGACGTCTCTGCGGATGCGTATTATCACACAGAGTAAACGTAATGCGAAAACGATCCATGGTTAACCGAATTAATTGCTCTGATGGACGATTATGTTGACCATAAAATGGACGGAGCTTGCGGTAAACTTCGCGAACTGAACCATTATTTTCGAAATAAATTTGCACGATTTGCAAGCGTTGTTCTTTTGTCAACCTGTTCATGATGAAATGGCAAACCAAACTAAATATTAATCACTTGACAGCTGACAAAATGGCCGCTAGTTAAAAAAGTGATGCCAACTTAAAGTTCTATACCTCAATAAAAAACACTCGTTATGATGAATAAATATTCCGAGTATCATGCGTATATTTTTTTTTGTCCGATTAATTACTCATAGCCTGTGTAAAGCATACTCAGACTGCGAGCCTATTTCACTAACTTATTTAAATATCAATTCATATTTAAAAGTCATTTTCCCATAAAAAATTTAATGAAAATCGACATTTAAATATCAATTGATATTTAAATAGAGTTGGTGAAATTGGCCCTGAAAGTATGAAAGAGAGTCAATTAGTTTGATACGCATGTGTCTTTTCATTTTTAATTTTAGCGTGTTTTAGTTTTTTGCATAAACAAAGTAGAGATGCTCTTGTGTGTTGGAATCGGCTATAGCCACAGTTGCTTGAGAGACGAAAGGTGCTCTCCCACCCAGAGCAAAATTACGACTGAGAAATATTTTGAGTTGTGACTCTTTATGATTTAGTGTGCGATATGTATGTTTGCACTTCAAAAATTACGTACCAAATTAAATGCGAAAAAAACTGCATATACTTGTAAATGAATAATAATTGTTAACAGACGAAAACTTAAATGAATGCATATGTGTTTATGTATGTATGTATGTATGTATGTAATTGAAATCAGAAAACAACAGGAAACAATAAATGCAAACGGACGTAACTACACAAAAATTCGAAATCGAGTTTTTTATTGATTATGGTTCATTTTATCAAACTACATACATGTTCACGCAAATATTTAGACACCTGCGTTTATTGAAGGAATTCAAACGGACGTAATTACGAATACATCTATTTTTTTTCCAAGGAACGTAACTAACATAAAAGCTTAAATATATATAAAAAGGAAATAAATGGTTAAAATTATATAAGTATCCATACTACAAGTAAATTTAGAAAAAAATATTCAATAATACTTTATTATTATTGATTTATTTTGTAACGTTTTTTGTTTCTCCTGTAAAAAATATAAATGTGTAATTACGTCCGTTTGCATTTAAGGTGACGATATTTTCAATAATAAAAGTAAAATTTTTTATTTGCATATTTTTTAAGGTGACGTTATGTATGTACATATGTATGTATGTTTATATAAATTAGTTAAAATCTTGAAAAATATTCACATTAAACAATGAATCATTGAGTATGACCAGTGCCTAAAAGCATACTAGAGATCGACCGAAGGCGTTTTTTTTGGCCGAAGCCGAAGCCGAAGCCGAACTTCGGCTAAAATCCTAAACTTCGGCCAAAACCGAAGCCGAAGCCGAATGTTTTAAATTTTAAAAATGATACTTGTTTTATATGAATTAAGAAAAAAGTTTGCTTTTTTGAGATCACTGAAATAGCTGTAATATCTATTGGATACATAACAAGAAAAATAAAACTATTTTGCAATTTCTAGATTGCTTTTTCATATGATCACTCACAAGAACGTCCAAGTAAAAGAAAATAGAAAGCAACAGGGTTGTATTTCAATGTAACCCTTTCAAAACGTTAAACACAGTAGAAACTGTCGGCGAGCAACGACCAAAAATAATGTTATTTTTCAAGCTTGGAATGAAAAATATTCGGCTTCGGCTAATCGGCCGATTTTTGCCGTAGGCCGAATGTTGGCCGATTACCAATTTTTGGCCGAAGGCCGAAGCCGAAGCCGATTAATCGGTCGAACTCTAAAGCATACATACGTATGTATGTATGTACATATTTAAATATATGTAGGTATGTATGTATATATGTATGTACGTAAATCGCTTTTATTAA
This sequence comes from Tachina lurida, assembly GCA_944452675.1. Taxonomy (NCBI): domain Eukaryota; kingdom Metazoa; phylum Arthropoda; class Insecta; order Diptera; family Tachinidae; genus Tachina; species Tachina lurida. Next base: position 9,088,627 of record OX101754.1, on the reverse strand, counting down.
ATTAAAAATATTTTATTCGAATTGTGCAAAAGCATCAAAAAGCAAAGAAGACACAAAGAACACAACTACTTTCAGTAAAAGAAACAGGTGATTTTTTCGTTTCTTTTGATGAAAAAACGTCATAAAACCACATCTTTTTGTTGTTGTTGTTATTGTTGTTGTTGTTGTTGTTTTTAAGTTGCAATGACCTTAAATTTAGATTGTAAACAAAAATACAAGAAAACATACATACATACATACACTCGGCATATTAACTTACAAGTATGTATGTATGTATGTATATTAATCATGAGACTTGTTATAATTTAAAGTTAACAATAAAATAAAATAAACAAATCTACTACTCGTAATTATAATAATCTCTAATTTTATTAAGCAGATTTTGTAATAACATGGAAAAAATATTAAACAAAAAATTGCAATAAACGAAAGCAAGAAAAGGTTATTTTATTTTTTATTTTATTTATTTTATTTTTATTTTATATTGCTTATTTTAATTTTTTTTATTTTATTTTATTTATTTTTATAATCTCAAATTGTATTAAGCTTAAGGTCTCTGTTTTTTATATAAAAAAACAAAAAACAAAATATTTTCCTGAAGATAGAGTTGCGAAATATAAAGAGATATTTTTTATATAAAAACAAGAGACCTTAAGCTTTATAAAATTAAAGATTATTAAATTAAATTAAATAAAATAAAAAAAATTAAAATAAGCAATATAAAATAAAAATAAAATAAATAAAATAAAAAATAAAATAACCTAAAACAAAGTTAAATAAAAATAAATAACATAAAGTTCAAAAAGTAAATTTTCGCTATTTTCATATACGAAGTTGAATTTTTTAAATATTCTTCAGGTTGTAACAAAATCTGCTTGCTGAATATAAGCTTTGCTTTAATTTGGTTATTTTTTAGCTGAATATAATAAACCTTTTCATATAAACTTAGCTGTTTGACAAGTTTGTCATAAACTAATAGCTGAATATGGCTTAGTTAAAAATATAAAGATTTTAATAAGCTGAATTAAATATATTGAATTTCATATTTATTTTAAATCAGCTGAATAACATAATTTTCAATGTTTAAAAATGTTCTGCATCGTGCTAGAGTTCCTACAATAAACATCAAACTTTCCTTTGTGCATCTTTTAAAAATTCTAAAAAGAAAAAATGTTTTAAAACTTCAAATGATTTTCAGAACCTACTGTCTGAATATGAATTACTTTAAAATTTATACACTTTGCATGTGATTAATTTTATTTCAATTCAGCTGAATAATAAAATGAAGATTTAACTATGTATTAAAAAAAAGTCTTCAGCGAATTCTATATTTACATAAGCGCTTAAAACTTGTTAGTAGTTTTTTTAATTAAAAACAAAATTTAGCTGAATTTTATATCTAGAATATACATATGTGGATGAAATATAGCAAATTTGTGTTTATGATAAAATGTTAAAAGATTGATAAATTAAAAAAAAAATCAATTTGTTTTTTTTTTAATTTTACGCGCTGAGTCTAAATAAATATTTATATTAATTTAGCTAAGTTACGGATAATAGTTTTAATCTAATGAGTTTTAAAATTTTAACCCAAATTCTAATGAAATACAAAAATATAATGAACAAAATGAAAATGTATATTTTAAAATAATAACAAATAATTCCATGGGTTAGTAATTTAATGTTAAAAATTTTTAAAGTTGTAGGTATTAACAAATTTTGTTATCTGTAATCAAAAGCGAAAATATTTAAAAGATTATTTCTGCTAAATTGAAATTTTCAGCTTGGAATTTTAAAATTCCAAACTGAAATTCATTATTGTATAATACCTACATAATTGAAATAAATTTTATACCTTTTATGAAAATAGTTTGTGAGTTGATTAGACTCGTTCGTTGCTTTATTCTTGCATTGACTTCATGAAATGTGTTATTGTTGCATTTGTTTTTATTGATATCACAGTCGAATATTTGAAAAAAAAAGTTCATATGTAGTTATGTACATAAGTAGATTTATTTCTTGGTTGATTAATTTTGTTTTAATTTATTGTTCTCTTTTTTGTTGTTGTTGTATTTTAATTAAAAAGATTGCTAAGTAAATCATGAATGTAAAAGAGAAAACTTAATGGTTTTTGTTCATGTTGTTGTTTGTATCTTTTCTTATCTGCCTGTTGCCAATTTGTTTATGAAAGCTGTAATAGCAAACAAGTCAATAAAGAAATATGCATACATACATACATACTTACATACAAACATATGTAATGAAATAAAAGATAAACCACAGATTTTTAACAGATTTAATTATCAAAATTTTTAAAAGCAAACATACCTAATTTTAAATTCTAAGAACAAAATACCTATTATGCATGACTTTCATAATTTTGGAACTTTTTATTTATTTATGCACATAGTACATACATATGTATGTATGTATGTATACATATATGTATGTATGTTTGTAAGTATTTAATGACGAATAAACACGCGAACCACTTGATGTGTTCACTTGGCTCCCCTTTTGCAGCAAGCAAAAAGAAAATCGTTTTATTTAACAACAACGTTTTTAGAAATATATATAATTGTATATACATACATATGTATGTATATATGTACAATGTACATATATGTATGCAGTATGTAGAGTATAAAAAATTAAACCCGTATCAAAACGCGCGCGTTGTACTTGTTGGATATGCAGCGGCGGATCGACTAATTGAATATTGAACGTTTCACTTCTGATTTGGGATAACGGAAACAATATAGTAGACCGACCCAAAATTACAAACACACACTACCACAATAAAAGTTAGAAAAAAACAACTGTTTTATAAAAACAAGCAAAGTAACAATGATAAAACAACTAGGTAATTAGTAATTTACAACCAACAATAAAATGTGTATGGCCTTTTTAGATTCTTGAAATATTTATTTGAAGATAACTACACTGCCAAATAAATATACTTTAGTATTTCTTATTTTATTTACGCTTTTAATCACGAATTCAAAATATTTCTTACGTTTTAAGTTTTTTACATATTTAATTTAATTAATTTATAGTAAGTGTTTCGCCTTTATCGCATTTCCGTTTTCATCTGCAAACACTAAAAAATACTGTCAAATACAACAGCTGTTGATAGTTAAAAGAGAAACTTGACAAAATAAAAGAGTTACCGGACGACCAAAAAAACATAGAATTATAACAGGATGACTCATAAGTGCATAATATTGTACGAAAAAGTGTAGAACAGTTATACATAAGTTGTTTGTATAACATTAAAATCAACTATTCTAGATAAATAATTAAAGTCAAGAGAGCTACGGAATATTTAACAAATAATTAACAACTTTTGTAAACCAAAATTAATATAAAAAGAAAATCAGCTGTGGCTTCAAAGATAAGCGAGTATTTTGTAAACGCTAAATAGCCTTTACTGAGAATGAAAAAAAATTACAATTTTGACATTTCTGTTTTTTTTTAATCAACAAATATGCCTACTAGGAAATTTCTTAGCAACCGATAAATAACAAAATTTCAGAAAATTGTAATTAACCATTATCTTTTTGAGAGAAAAAAAACCAAATAACTGAATTGGAAACATGGATAAGCCGCAAATGATTGAACACTTGCATCAAGCAGTGAATTACACAGTTTATGACACAAAGTGGATTCCCTGCTCGGCCAAATTTGTTGTATTGGGTTCAAAACCCAACAGTCAAGGTATCATCGAGATATACGAGCTAAACGAAAATAAAGTGGAGAAAGTAAAAACCATAGAGAAAAAAGCGTCCTTTAAATGTGGCACTTTTGGTGCTTCCTCTTTGAGAAATAGACACATGGCCATAGGAGACTTTCAGGGCAGACTGCAAGTTTTGTAAGTACATGGACATTTTAAATGCAATCGGGTTAATTTGTATAATTTATTTAATACAAATACAGAGACTTGGAGCGTCCCGAAATTCCTGTGTATAATGTGGAGGCCCATTCATCCATCATTAACTGTATAGATGCTTTGGGTGGCAAACAACTAGATTGTGGTGCTCCAGAGATCGTCACGGGCAGTCGAGATGGTTCCGTTAAGGTGTGGGATATAAGGCAGGGTAATGCGCCTGTAGTAGATATGACTCCTGAAGTTGGACAAGGCGATACGGCAGTTGCCAGTTGTAAAAGGGACTGCTGGGCCGTGGCCATAGGCGATAGCTATAACAATGAAGAGCGTTGTGTGGCTGCTGGCTATGATAATGGCGACTTAAAGTTATTCGATTTACGCCAACTATCTGTAAGATGGGAAACTTCTCTTAAAAATGGTATATGTGGCATAGAATTTGATCGTAAGGACATACCCATGAACAAAATGGTAGTAACAACTTTGGAGGGAGGCTTATTGGTGTATGACATGAGAACGCAACATCCATCTAAGGGTTTTACATGCGTAGAAGAACGTAACGCTGGTCGTTCGGTAGGTTCTAATGGTGTCATAAGCGGGGCTAAGGCTACAGTTTGGTGTGTAAAGCATTTGCCGCAAAATAGAGACATATTTGCCACTTGTGGTGGCACTGGGTCAATACGTTTGTGGAATTATGAATACCCAGAAAAAAGGAGTAAGGAAGGTGCAGATGGTTATTCGGAAGGAGTAACGGGTACAGTGCATATGCTGCATGCAACCACACTGTCCACACAACCCGTCCATTGCTTTGATTGGCACCCCGATAAAATGGGATTAGCCGTATGTGGAGCTTTTGATCAAAGTGTGCGAGTATTGGTGACAACTAAACTTAATTTATACTGAATAGTTTGTTAAATAGTTTAAATAAATACTTATTTCTTTATTTTGTAGAACGCAACGCTAAGGTTTGATAAATTTTTTATAGAAAAAATGGAAAGTACAAGATTTGTTAATGCTTAGCTTTGGGTTTTACAAAATAAAGCCCTTTAGGGAGAGTTAACATTTGTCATTTTTAAATTTCTGTTTTTATTATAAAAAATGGATAAAAAATTTTCTTTTGATTCTAAACTCCCATTCTTTGTTTAACTTGTGTGGTCATTTCTTCGAGCAGCAATTTTACTTTTGCCATCAGCTCTTCATTTTCCGGAAATTTAACGACTTCTTTCTCTATAGCCCTTATGCAAGCCTGATCAGCCAAACGCGCAGAGTTTAACTGGGATGTAATCATAACCTCACTTTCATCTTCGTTGTGATTGCTAATTGCCTCTAAAGATCTTTCACTAAGTTCTTGGCAAAGCTCCAAGGCTTTTTGAGAAAACGGCTGTTTAGTGGCCCACACTAGTTCCCTTGCTGTATAAGATCTAAATGATTTAACCAGTTTTTCGGCCTTCTTTAAAGGTGTGGGTGCCAATAAAGCTGCCAACTCCCATAATTTGGGCTCTGAACCATGTTTAATGCACTGATGACCCATTAGAGCTGTAGCTTTTTTTAGTAAACGCTCTGGTGTTTGGCCCTTAGCATCAGGTTTTCCTTCGGCTATTGCTTTCATGGTAATGCATAAAACCTCCAAATCTAAATAATTAGATTTCAATTCTGACAAACGATTGTAGGCATTCATAACATCTTCAAAGTGTCCCGTATCCACAGAAACTACCATAAAGTTTTCCCATACCTTCCAATTAGTGTAATTGCATTTTAGAGACTCTCCTAAAACCTTGTGAGCTCTTTGTTTATCACCCAGTTTTACAAGAGCCTTGGCCAAATTGTTCCAAGACTCGAAGCCTAAAGGCTCTAAATGCGTGTACGTAATGTACGCATGGACAGCCAGCTCCCATTGCTCCAACATTATGGCTGCATAGCCCAAACGCAACCAAATTTTTTCTTGCAATGAATTGATTTCCACAGATTTTTTGTAGTGTGGTATTGCATCCTCATATCTTTTATGGGCAAATAGATAATTTCCCCAATAGGCTTTGGCCTTGCCGCTGGTATGATTAGAAAATTCCCAAGCAGTCTCATAGCATTCTGGATTGTCTGTAGCATCCCCGAGCAAGCAATATAACAAAACTGTAGGCTTTTTCTTTAACTCTTGTTCTATAATTTCAGCAGCCTTGTGCCTTAATTCCAAGGCTGTATAACAATAGATTACTTTTTCCCAAGACTGATTTTTCAGATATATATCCAAAGCTGATTTGATCATGCCCAAAGACAACAACAATTCACATAGTTGAGTTTGAACCTGCCACTTGGGCTGTAAGAAAGCAGCAAAGGCATAAGAAAAACGATCTTTTACGGTATATACATTTTCGAATAGAAGCTTTACAGCCTCCTCACATTGCTTCCAACTACGTTCTACTGTACGACGATGATTTGACTCTTGCACACAGTTCAACAACAAAGCTGATTGTCTGACTTGTAGCGGCCCGTGTTCTTGGTACAGTAGAGTTTGTATGTAAGGCTCCAATTCTTCATCGGCCAAACGGTCTTTAGGTTGCGAATGTTTTAGTTGTCGTCTGCAAATAATACATATGTATATGTATTGAATTTTTAAAAATGTTTTCTTATATATAAAATTTTACTTACACTTTCGTTAGTACTAGTGCTTGCAAAACGCTGGGTAAGACCATAACTTCATTGTCTTTTTGCTCTATAAAACGTATTCTTTCCAAACGCGTATCGTCCTCTAAAAGCAAAAGTTTAGGTATCTCTATATTACCATTGGTTAGTTTTGCGGCCGGGAGTTGTTCTTTTGTTTGCTGAACTTTCAGACAAAGTTGTGGCAAAGGTTTCTGTTGGAATTTTGTACGTACACCCAGTATACCTTCAACATTTAGTTGCACCTCTAAGTGTTTACATAAGGTATCTAAAATCTCTTTACATTTTTCGCCTCTGTGATATTGAAGATAAGCATTCGATACTTCTAAATAAAGTAATGACTCATGTTCTTTATTTTCCAACTCTATAACATGCTGTAACAACCAGTCAGTTTCTTTTTTTACTTGTTCCCAGAGATTGGATGTTAGATCGTCAATACAATGTTGATGCAAGCATAAATAGCGCAGATGCCACCAGTGCAGTATCTATGATAAGCAAAATATATATGTATTTATGAATGTATGTATGTGTATAAAATAATCAAAGAAACATCTTACAATGGAGTTCTCTTGGTTTTCTAATAATTTCTTTAAAATGATTCTAGCCAGCAGTAAAAATTCACCTAATACTACATTGGGATTGATTTCTTCACCATTTTCTTTTAATTCTTCAAAGGGATCAGCAAGGAATGATAAGTTATCCTTAGCAAACATTTCAAATTCTTTTAAATCATTAAAAGGCCCAGTGAAATTATGTTGGGCAAAAATCAATAGCAGTTCCACAAAAAATATTTGCAAATCATCACTGTTTTCAGCACTTATTGTAATGGAATTTTGGCAATCCAACCATTTAGGTAACAACACCCTTAAATCCTCGACTTTCCATTCTTCACACCAAATGCGTTTAAGCGATTCAAGTAGATCTTAATTAAAAACTTGTGTTGTTTTAAAATAAAGGTATATGATAATTTTTATTAAGATTTACCTTTAGTACATGTGTGATCATTAAAATTACACAAATATTGTAAGTTTATTTGCATTTTTGTATACTAACTTGTCTAAAATGTTAACAATATATAAAACGTTTAAGAAATGCCTTAAAATTATTTTGATCTGTTCTGATTATTTTTGCTTGTTCTTCCCGCAAGCATGCATCAGAGAAACAAGCCGATCGGCTCACAGCCGGCTCAAGAGCCGCCGCCGACTTTCAATGTAAAATCAAGCCGTCGCCGATGCATGTGGCTAGCATCGGCTCAAAATTGTAGCCGGCTAATTGTTTTTTGTAGTTGCCAATTTGTACCAAATCTTAGAAATTATATGGTGCTTGAATTTTTTTTTATAGCTATATGCTTAAAAACTTGTAAAAAGCGGCTGTAAGTGTCAGCCGGCTCAAGCCGGCTTATGAGCCGCCGCCGACTATTGGTTCCCAAGCCGCCGCCGCCGACTTTTTAAGACGGCTTGTTTCTCTGGCATGCACATGCCAACAAAAACACATTTAAAGAAAACAGCTGAAGAAAAGGCTGCCAGATATACAAGATCCTAAATCGTCGAATTTCAAAGAAAACCCCGTTTGCAGAAATAAAGCGTTTTTTAATGCAAAATGAGTATATGTATATTGAAGTGAAAGAACAAAAAATATAGTTAAATATATATATGCAGATTTAATAACTAGCAAGCAAAAGCAAACATAAGCAAAAATTCATCGAAACTTACACAGTATTTAATACTGAAAGTGGAAGAAAAAACAAAAGCGATAATTTTCCTATAAAATAGCTGATTCATAATATCAAAATATTCATAACATTAAAACGGTAATAATTCAATATATAATACTTAAAAAGTGATTAAGCAAATCCATTTTTGGAAACTTCCAGTAACATATAATCTTGTAACCATTTGCTTCTTTCGTGTCTTGCTATTTAAACTTAAATTTTCCTTAAAATGACAAGCTAAGCTGCAATAAAATAAATTTAATTTCTAAATATCGTCCATGTTGGAAAAACTTTGTCTAATCGTCAAAGTGTTATATTATTGAGCATCACGATCGTCGAAATGACGGTAAGTCATATAGTCTGGCAACCGCCGCTGAAAGTAATGTAGAGAAAAATAATATTTGTTACACCCTGTTAACAGAATTAGCGGGATTTTTCCTGTTCCCTCAATTTTGTGCAGGAAAGTTGTGAAAATATTTTAAATTGTGGAAATGTAAGAAATTTTGTGATTTAATAGATGTTTTGTGTAATTTAAATGTTGAAGAAAAGATTTGCTAGTGAAATATTGCCGAAACGGACATAAAATTATGTGTCCAGATCATATTTTTCCCTTGAAAGTGATCAAGGTAAGATTCAATTTGGAGTGTTTTTTGGGTGTAACACATGTATGTATGTATGGGCAATAATGTGTAAGGAAACTACATATATCCCTGGGTTCAAGGAAGACACTCATCCTTATCGTGGTTTGCGTATTTCGACTGCGACATTTTGACCCTAGATTAAAGAAAACATTTTGGAATATTCCTTAACCTTTTACAAAAACGTAGTCGAAGTCGAAATACGCCAACCACCATAAGGCGGTTGGACTATTCGTCACCTAGCGAGAGCAGTATTTGTGCCGTGGTCGTTCTTTCATATTTTTGATTGGCACTATTCCTTTTTGGAAAAAATTTTATAATGTATCTATTATTCAGGCCTATCATGAATAAAATTCCACGTGAAAGTTTTCCCAGGGAAAAATTCCAACTAATAGCAAATAATAGGGAAAACAAAAATTTCTAATTGGAAAGTTGAGAAATTTCACGCGGAATTTTATTCATGATAGCCCTGATTATTTGCACAAGTTTTTTATGGCATTAAGGCTGTTAAGGTAATATGGGCTATCATGAATAAAATTCCGCGTGAAATTTCTCCCTTTTCCAATTAGAATTTTTTTTGTTTTCCCTATTTGCTGTTAGTTGGAATTTTTCCCTGGGAAAAATTTCACGTGGAATTTTATTCATGATAGGCCTGAATATTTGATGTGTTCCCCTAGTAACATACGAACAGTGTTCGGATTGAGTTCATATTTCTTGTAGAAAGTTTTTTAAGTATTTACCATAAAATTCAAACACGATATTTTCCAAATTGAAGATAAACATTGGTAAAACACATTTAACTACCACAATGATTTAGTAACTTTTATTTTAACTACCGATTTCGGAAAGGAAAATCTTAGCTTCGTATCTAAGCAGACAAGTACAATTTTATTTTCTTGTTTAGATAGATAAGTGTGTATGTAAATTTGCCTATTAGAATTTTCTTAAACGACTGATTTTAGTACGTATGAATGTAGTTCGGTTTCAAATTGAAATCATTTATTACATTTTACGAAAAGCAGCAACAAAAGTAATATTTAGGTTGCATGCGTTTCTTTTTTGCATTAATCTGTTGCTCTGGCATATTTTTTGCCCCTTGCGATATGCTTTTAAGCTTTTTTTCAGTGGCTCCAGAAAATTCTTAAACACTAACTGCTCAAAAATAAACTTATTTGATTACAAACAATGAGTTGATTTCATATTTTTATATAAAATATCGTTATAAAAAGATTTTTGTTTTTGTTAACGTTCGGATACCCTCCGGATAACTTCTTCAGTATAAAATTTTTTTTTAATTCAACAATAATAATATAACAATAAAATAAAATAAAATCTTTTTTTGTTTTTTTTTTATAAATTTCAACATTTGTGCTTCGCATATAAATTTTCTACTCAAGTGGAGAGTGTTGTAGAAACAGGGGCAACAGTATTTTTTTTAATTCATTATAATTAATTTGTTATATGTAAAACAACCGTTGTCGTGAAGAAGAATCGGTAGGGTAGCGAAATATTTTACATAGGTTGTGACCTCAAATTATTAAAATAAATTTATAACAAAAATTAAAAATTTTAAATACCCCCGAATTATCTAGAAAATATGTGACATCTTCTAAACGGGTGGACCGATTTTCTTCAAACATGGTTAAGAACCATGTCGATCAAGTCACCTTTCCAACAGAGAAAACTAAATCAAAATCGGCCCAGCCGTTTGGGCTGTACGTGGACACGGACAGACACACAGACACACACTACAAACTTATAATACCCCTTTTTTTGGTCGGCGGTTAAAAATAAAGACTTAATAAGGACAATTTTGTATGAAAATCTGTTTTATAAGCCCTTTATAAATACGACTTAAAATTTTTGATACATTTTTAAATGAAATTGATTTTCAAATAGTATATTGGGATAACTGCAAACTGGATTTAAATACAAAAGTAAATTGAAGTTTAAATTCTTGTTTCCACAACACGGAATAAACAATAGCCAGGCAATTATGAATAAAATTCCGAGGGAAATTTCTCCCTTTTCTAATTAGAATTTTTTTTTCCCCCGGGAAAAATTTCTCACGGAATTTTATTCATAATTGCCCTCAGCATGTAATAGGGAAAGCAAAAAATTCTGAATTGGAAAAGGGAGAAATTTCTCGCGGAATTTTATTCAAGATTGCCCTGATACTTGTAATATTTTCTTTAGCTTTTTTCACTTTTCAATTACCTATTTATATTTGTTTTTATTAAAAGCTTATAAATATTAATATTTTATATAAATATACTTTGCAGAGAAATAAATGTTCGCTAGATAAACGTTATTAATTTTGAATAAAGTTTTTCCGTTAAAAAGCTTTATTAAGTGCTTTATTGAAATTTGTTAATTTCACCACACACATTTTATCAGGTTTTAAGAGTACAATCTTACCTTTTTCTGCTCCTAAATTAATTTCTCTTATTTTTGCTAAATAAACCAGGGACAGTAATTGTTATGACTCTTTTATAATAAAAATCTAATAAGATAAAAATTATTTGTTAAATTTTAATATTTTTGAGCAGAAATAATTGTTATTTGCTGATTTTAATTTTTTTCGAGTAGAAATAATTTTGTTGGTTTGCTTGTTTCTTTACATACATACATACCTCTTGAGAAAAGAAAATATTTTTAGATCTTCATTGAGCTGCATGTAAATTAAAAACTTGTAAACTTATTTTCCGTAAAACTTGTTTTTCTTTTGAGTTGTGCCTATGTTGCAATAAAGGAGCGTTATTTACTAACTCATAAATTTAATTGGCCTTAATTCAATGTTATGAATATTATTAACTTTTCCTTTCGTTAACTTTTCTCCATTTCTTTACTACTACAGTTCATTTGGACTTGAAAAAGTTATTTATTTGTGTCTTTTAATTAATAGGTATGTACATATGTGTATACATACTACATATTTTTGATAAATAAACAATTAAGTATATGTATGTATGTATGTATATAATGTCAGGGCTAAACTATGTTATTATTGAAATTAATGAATTTATCTTTTGCTGCGTACTTAGTTTAGTTTCAATAACTACGCAAAAAAAAAGGAAAATAAGTATTGATATTGAAACTAAATATTTGTAATAACTGCGACTCACTCATTAATATTCATAAGCATTTTTAAATTGCATTACGTTTAAAAGTAAAAGTTCAAAAACCTTTTAAAATAGTCATTACCTGATCATTTAAAAAGCACATGAACATCACAGTAATTCTGTATGTCTAAAAAGTAAGCTTCAAAGTATGTACCTACTAGTGGAAATACATATTATAAAAAAAAACAAAAGTTATTTGCAATAAAAAAAAATGGTGCTAAAGTACGGGAAGTGGTATTTGTAATTTAATGCTGATCACTAACAAACAAATGATACATGCTCCACCATCGGCTTTTGCTATACACTTTAAGGATTTCTGAGATAGGTTGGTTACTGACTTGAATGAACCAATCCCACGATGTCGACAACAAAAATATTAAAATTTGGCCCTTAATTAACATTAATATTCAACTTCTGTAAAAAAAATTGTTTGATAGCAATGCTAAATAAATATATTGTCGCAAAATTTTTCTTGAGAAATCGTTCATCTCTAACCTCTAAAGCAGTACTGCTTAGACTATTTCATAGGTGTTAGAAGATTAGAAATTTAATTCGAATATACTTGCAGAAAATGTTGTAATATTATTAAATTCCTTAGTTTTAACTTAATTAAAGTTTCTATGTGCATGAAATTGCCAAATTTTAAGCATTTTCGAAAATTCGAAATTAACTTCGAAATTTCGAAATTAACTAAAAATTTTCGAAAAACCGAAAAACTTCAATGTTTAGAAGCTTAATTTCCTGAAAGACTAAAATTAAGTACCTAATTGAAAACAAATAAAATTTGGCCAATTTTTTTCACACTAAGTTCGAATAATGTACATACTTTTGACACAGGACCGTAGGAAAAAAAAGTTTAGGTATATTTAATTTTGGCCAAAATGCATGTATTTTCGCAAGCATATTTAAGTAATAGGTATATTCCTTAAAAACTCATAAGGCCGTATTAAAAAAAAATAATTTGTATTTCAACTTTAGTCAAAATTTATATGGATTTTTTTTTATATACAATTTGAATTTAAAAACCTTTCGTATCGCTTTGAAAGCCAAATTACATGTGATGATTATTAATGAACAAATAACACCAAAGTTTGCTATAAATATTCTGACTAACAACACATAGTTGAGCGGAACAACTAGCCATTTTCGAAGGCCACTAATCCTTCATCATCAGCGTTCTTTTGTGTTTGGTCCACTGTATGTGGTGTCAGTTGATGTAAATTTCTGCCTTATATACGTAACTTTTATGCAAATGGAATATGTGAATTGTTTTGATTCATAGTATTTCAATTTGCTGAAAGCATTTTGTAATGAAAACTCAATTTTACCATCTCTATATTTACAGCAGTCTTGACATTGTCGTTTGTTCTTTACTAATTATGCACATGTTATATTATATTCAGGGTAATTATGAATAAAACTCCCAGGGAAATTTTTCCCAGGGAACAATTCCAACTAATGGCAAGTGATAGGGAAAACAAAAAATTCTAATTGGAAAAGGGAGAAATTTCCCTGGGAGTTTTATTAATAATTGCCCTGATTCGTTTTTATTTTAATCTTATCGTTGTATATTTGAAAAAAGGCCTTGTTTTGAGAATCGCCTGTTTGCGTTGGTGCGAATTTCGAGCTCGGCAACGTGTGGAAAGTTTTATATATTCGTTCTCGTATTGACAACGTTTTGTTTTGCCATTTGACAAAGTATGGTTTTCTAATCATTCGTTCTTAAATTAAAATTTGTAGGAAAAATGGATGAATGGATGAATCCACTGGCAACACAGCCTGCGAGGAAGTTCCCTTTGTAATTTATTTTTTTTTAGTTCAAATCGATATACATATACAAAATTTTGGTATCGTTATACATATTATTGTTTTAGTATAAAGTTTGGTTTATGTTTTAAGTAGAAAATAATTTTGCCCCCACTTTCATTACTTCCTTTGCAAAACATCTGCAGCAAAATACATTAATTTTCAGCTAATGATTTTTATTTACTTGCAATTGAAAACAACGTGAACTTGTTTGTTTTGTAAATAAAATATTATTTATGGACTGAAACGATATTTTTTGTGGATTTATTCATTAAAATGAAATGAATATATTTAGTACACAATTAATTGTTAACACAATTTTTTACGCAATTTATGTAAATGTATATACATTCAATATATCGTTACCTTAATGTAGAAAGGCCCTAACTCATTATTGTTTTGAAATCAGAGTTTTTTTGTATGTATATTTCGATAGAAGAACATCTAATGTATCGTAAAATGCAAAAATTCTCGATTTTCTATTTTAAGGCAACGATATGCACATATCGTGAGCTGAAGTAATTTTTCCCCTCTCTCATAAAATTTAAAAAAGTGCAGTTACTTGATTTTTCATTTCAGCTAACGATATATTTATGTAAATAGCTATGCATGCATACAATTATTGAACTAAATTGTGAGCATTGAACTTGTTAATATGTACCTACTCGTACTATATTTTATTTCCCACATTTATATTTAATTTAATTGTTTGAAACGCGGAAATCGTATGTATGGCGTTGATTTAACTCGACCTTCAAGTGGTCTAGAAAAAAAATCAATTGTTTTTAAGACCAGCCCCTCCCTACTAATTAAATACAACTAGATATACCAAACGGACGACACAATCGTCCGCATTCTAAACAGAAACAAAATCTCTTTATTAAACCTAATTCAATTTATTGAACTCTCGTCCTATAAGTTTTATGCAGCGTGACCGTTTGACCGACTAAAGGGGAAAATTGCCACTTTTTCGACTGCCTTGCCATTTTTCCCCCTTTTTTGGAGTGAATTATATAATAATACATTAAAAATAAAAAATTTAGTGTAGTTTTCACGTCTTTTTTTAATTTTGCCCCTTTTTTGATAAATCCCCTATTTTGTGCAACTTTTTGAAAAATGTCATCGGCCACCCTGGTTTTATGGCTTTCATACAATAACAAATAAGAAAAAAAAATGGAATAGCATGAAAAATAGTACACAAATACACACACACACACACAGTGTAAACTAACAAATGAGTGTGTACTATGTTTGCATGTAGTAGTAGCAACTTTAAACGCTTATAGCTCCCAAAATACTAAACCGATTTCAATAAAATATAGATTCTGCACATCTGTGCAGAAATTCCTTTAAAATGATATAAATCTTTCCAAAATCGGTGCAGTAGTTCCGGCGTAAAAGGGATTACAAAAAACGTGTTCGCCTATTAATTATATAGATAATTTCAAAACAAATTTATTTCAAAACAAATTTATGTCCTTAATAAACCATTAAAATTGTATTCCTTAAAAGCTTTCAAATTCTAAATCGAATAAAGTAATATGCGTCTGAATACTATTGGCTTCACCTTCTACGCCACAAAGTGTGTACATCTGTACATCTGTGTGTTTGTATGTATGTACATACATACATATGTATATGTTTATAAATTTGCATGTAAAATGTTCTAATGATATCATTTGATCGTAAAATAAAATTATTCAAAAATCATATGTAAATGCTTGCTTACGCGCCCAATAAGTGTAATAGTAAAATAACAAGAAAGCGTTTACACTAACAGCGGAATTTAAAAGCAAATCATCATGTGTTTGCCTTGAAGGTTTTTTTTAAGAGAAATAACACTCAGGGAATGAATATGCCTACTACTATTACTATACAGTCCGCTAAAGCCTCAGTTACCCGACTGTAAAGTAAAGTAACTGCAACGCAGGACACAGCGGATCGATATTTTTATATGAAAAGTAGGTTACGTTACATTACATCTCTATAACCATTTTCATTACTTTTCACATAACAATATCGATCAGCTGTTTCCTACTGTTGCAGTTACTTTACATTACAGTTGTGTAACCAAGCCTTAAATTGTTGCTAAATTTTTGTTATACATAATTACACAATGTATGAATACGCTGCATTGGAACGTTGTTGTGGTCATCGTTTAGTTACACAGTCAGTCATAGTTTTGTACTAATCAGTAAAATTTCGTTGGCAGTGCAAACGCCTTTGTGGCAACGAATCTCGCCATAATCTTCATATTCGACAACACATAATTGAAACATAAAAAATAATTCAATACTACCAAAATGCACGCGTACACATACACTCACATACGCAAACACATACACACACACACACACACACACACACACACACACACACACACACACACACACACACACACACACACTGTAGGAAATGCGACTAGGGAAATTGTAGTGATTTACTAGTGACATTGTCAGTAGTACTTCTAACCAGTTGTAACCCAGCCAATGTAATCATCTATTGACATTTAACATTAGCTTGTCATTGAAAATCCACCACTAGACTGTAGCACTACTGACTAAGTAGTTCTTTTGGGACCACATGGAGACGCTGACACCAAAGATTCACTAGTAAATTTTAGGGGCTCTAGTCTACAATATCGATATTTCCTCGCTCGAAGTCAATAGTAAAATTTTAGTGATTTACTAGTGACTTTGTCAATAGTACTACTGACTAGGTGTACCCCAGCCGATGTAATTGCCTATTGACATATAACATAGGGTTCTTATTAAAAATCTACCAGCAGACTTTAGCACTATTCTTTTACGACCATTTGAACTAAAGATTCACTAGTACGTTTTAGTGATCCTCGTCTACAGTTTTGTAAGGGTTGGGGCAACAAACTTAGATACATACATACATACAGACATATGGTTCTAGGCTGTTTCTAGGGGAGTTGCCGTAGTGGCCGTTAAAAAGTATTTATTCATTTAATTGTTATTACCGTCGCTTTTGTTGTTCTTGTTGTTAGATTTGCTAATATGTATTCTTGCGCATATTTAAAATATCAAATGACCTTGAAAGTATTATTGTTTGTACGTTTATAAACACGAGTAGTTTGATTTGATTTAAATTTTTTTCCATTTAAATTTTTATTGGAAGTCTCTGGTTTTCTTATCTATGATTCTATTGGTTATTTTAGAACTTGTTATTCGTGCTCTGAAATAAACAACTGAAATTACTATTTCATTATATTGTTTAAATATGATTGTTTTTTTTTTTTCTTTCTATCTATGACGTCATAAACTACACGTGTCGTTGTGGGGTAAGAGTATTGTGAAGCACATGTCTACCAGCGAAAATTGAAATTGCACACGCATACACATGTATGTATGTATGTATGTACGATTATATTGTCATATGAGGTCAAAAAAGGTGTGACTTACAAAAAATTCAAAACCGTCTTTTCGATTGTTTATCATTAAAATTAAACAAAATTTTTATCCGTACAGAGTACCCCATTTCTGTAACTTGTGAGAAGTTCTCGCATCGAGAAAAATTAAATAATTATATTGGTTGTCCTATTTTACACAGGGTTACTCACATAAAAATTTATATAAACTTACAAAAAATATCAACAAATACAGTTTTTTTCTTACTCACCCTGTTTTTCACAGGATGATAACAATTTTTTCGATTCGAAAAGTTCTCACATTCCTTACAGAAACGAGGCACAGATATGCAAAAATTTTCAAATTTGTTAAAAAACAGAACTAACTACATACATACATATGTATGTACATTAAGGTTGTTTTTTGTTTCTTATGGAAAAAGTGAAAAATGTTTTAAACTTTTGCTCTGGCCAAGGCAAAATCTTGAGTTAAAAAAAGAAATCATGGTGTCATGGGACACCGGGTAGGAACGTAGTTTCTTTTGTTTCTATATTTATGATTTGAAAAGGCTAAAGTTCGTATCGCTTTGTAAGCCAAATTACATGTGATAATTATTAATGAACAAATAACACCAAAGTTAGTTGTAAATATTCTGACTAACACATAGTTGAACGGAACAACTAGCTGTTTTCGAAGGCCACTAAACCTTCATCATCAGCGTTCTTTTATGTTTGGTCCACTGTGTGTGGGGTCAGTTGACGCCATCAATGCGTTTATGTTCTTCCAGACTCAGATATATCCATGTTTTGAATTTCATCAAAATCTGTTAGTTAGTTTCAAAGAGGCAGAAATTGCCCCCTGCCCCTCCTCGTGCTTCTATTTTTGAAGAAGTGTATAGCCATGTGTTTTCCTAGACTCAGAGCTGTCTATGTTTTGAATTTCATAAAAATCGGATTGATAGTTTCAAAGAGGAAGAAATTTTCCCTTACCTGCCCTTCTGGTGCTATTTTTAAAAAAATGTATAGCCTATGTTCTCTTATTTTGAGTTTCATCAAAACCTGTTTGTTAGTTTCTGAGAGGCAGAAATTTCCCCCTACCTCCGCTCCTGCTACAAGTTAAAAAAACATAAAACTTGTGCTCTAAATTTCATTAAAATCGGTTCCGTGGTTTAGCCGGTAAAAACCTGATACTCTCTGTTCACAATTTCGTGCGAAATGCTGTCAAACTACATATAAAAGTATTTGGTATGAAATATTTGCGAAATAAATTCGCAAGAGTAGTACTCTGTTCTGGTGTGAAAAACACGGAAAATCATGTCTTTCCATGCAAAAATAGTCTGCCATCATTTTAGTTTAGCTGCGAAACAACATGAGCAGTGCTTTTTTCGCACGGAATTTTAACAATGTTGCATACTTTCAAGCAATAAAAGCGAGAAATTTATTAAAAAAACCGCGAGTTGGACTACATTTAGTACCTGTCAAATTTTTTACGCGAAATAACCAATGGCACTGAAAATTTTTCACAACTTCGAGCAGAGTACCAGCCTTAAAGCGCAACAAGCAAACAATAAATTTACTTTCGCATTTATAATATTAGTTAGCAGAGACACCTTCAGCTATCGCTACCACGAACCACTTATCTAGGTCACGAACCTTTTAGGTTAAAATTCCCCAAAATCCCAGGATTTCCCCGGAAAATTATTCATTATATGTACTATGTAATTGTTACCAGTATTTGTAACCAGTATTTTTTCATTTACCAAAAAATTTTGTTTTACAATCATGGCGCGCGTCATAAGGCAGCTCTTACGTTCGAAAAATGGGCGAAGTCACGCCCATAAAAATTGTAAGTGCCAGAGAGCTAAAATGTGCTACACATACATATATGTTAGTCTAGGTGAGTAAGCAACTAAAAAAATATGAAAATCCGGAAAGTTTAACCAGATAGGCAAGGCACGCCCTTAAATCTCAGAATTAGAACTTACAATGAAAGAGCGATTCTATTGCAATTTTGCACACACATTGCAATTATGCAAAGGTATAATTCAGCGTTTTCACGATTCTTGCAATTCAGTTCAATAATTTGACTGTTCCTTTGACTCAGTTGTGAAGTGGTGGAACTACATATGTCCATTGGCTATAAATTTTTTCTAGGGTGACATTATGATTGGCAATTTTCATGAATAATATTAAAATAAATAATTACTTTAATAATTCTGGGGGAAATCTTGGCTGGGCAATGCACCCCCCCCCCCCCCCAAAGAATGGCCTTTCTACACCTATGCCTATGTCCCATCTATGGCTAAGAACCCACACAAAAACTCGGCTGTATTGCGGTGAAACATCGTCAAACACTATTGAAACATCTTGACAACGCTGTTGCTGTGCTATTGTGAGTAAACGCGGCACCCATCTTTCTTCTCATCTTAAAATTTTCCATCAATATGTTATTTATGGCAATTTCTGAAATCCCTATCATTTCAGCTGGCTCACGCAAAATGCATGTCTTTGCCTGAAGGTGGATTTTCTTAAACATTTCTGGCGTGGTCGACCACTACGGTATAAGTCTAGACAGTTTGTAAGGGAAGAAGCAGACTCCTCCAGAGAGTAGAGTCTAGATCGGCTTTAATATTTATTGGTCTGATACCTTTCAAATGATATTATTGAATTACATAACGGTGACCAATTTTTTCCATTTAAAAATTCCCCAATGCAGATGCCAAACGGGGAGTCTCGTTCCTAAAAATTACGGGATTTCTGGATTCTATAATAAAATACCGAACCCAGTGATTTTAAAAAATCCGTTTCGATTGGCATCTTGGGAATACCAAGGCATATGAAAGAGGTACTCTTATTAGGGAGGTTACTAATCAGTTGATTTTTTTTTTACACGTTTATAACTGACAATTTATTTGACAGTTACTTCTTTGCCTTGCTTGATGTTCACAATTTATTGACAATTACTTTGTAAAAAGCTCAGAGTTGCATCTAATGCGAGTACTGGGGAAATATATACTAAACAATTTGGAACACACTTTTCAGTAAAAGAATTGTTTTTTTCAAACTCGCATATTTTTACCACTCGGCACTGAGAAATATCTCTCATACAAAATCGAAGCTTGAGCTGAAAAACTTGATGTGTGTGAATCATTTTTTATGTAAATTGTTTTTTATCCACATACACTATGGAGCAAAATTGAACCATTTTTTATTACTATTGACTCTTTTATGGTGTAGCTCATAAACAAAAGAGTCAAATTAAAATAATGGTATATCCATGTGTACAAAGGGTCTTAGTTAATAATAATTTAATACAAAATATTTTATTAATAATGTACTTAATATTAAAAAATAGTAAAATATTTACTAAGAAAAATGGTTCACTTTTGCACTGCTGTAAGAGTTGTTATTATAAGCATTGTTTTTTAAGTACAGAAATTAGCAACTGTAATATTTATAACGGTTGTTAAATTTGTATAACAAGAGCGTCATTTGGTGCAAAATTGTGGCGTGGTTTAGTTAGCAAAGAAGAGATCTAAGAAAAATGACAAAAATAAATTCAAATATTGTGGAAAAAATAAAAAAAATGCTCCTGGATGGAATATCCACTAGGAAAATTGCCACGCAGCTGAATATATCACAATCTTCATGTATAAGAGTAAAAAAGAGTGAGAACATTCGTTCTTCCTGTAGAAATGGGCGACCATGCAAGTTAACTGATAGAGATATACGTCAAATTGGGAGAAAGCTGACATCAGGAGAAGCCAAAAGGCCCATGGCTGCTGCTCATATTTTAAAGAAGAATGTTAGTGTGTGGACAATACGAAGATCTTTGAAAAAAATTGGCATTATTCCCACTAAAAAACCCAAAAAACCTAAGTTAACACCCAAACAAAAGAAGAATCGCCTAAACTTTGCTAAGTCTCATGACTCCTGGACATTGGATGACTGGAAAAGAGTTTTGTGGTCAGACGAGACTAAAGTTAATCGTCTCAACTCAGATGGTATACAATATTTTTGGTCTAAGACAGGAGAAGCCACCCAATCGTACCAGGCCATAGAGACCGTAAAACATGGAGGCGGTTCCCAAATGGTTTGGGGTTGTTTCACCTACTTTGGAGTGGGTCCACTTGTCCAAATAAATGGGATAATGCGTAAAGAAAATTACTTGGACCTCTTATATGAAAATTTACCAGTGGCCTTAGGACAATTGGAATATAACGAGAGTGACGTAATATTCCAACAGGACAATGATCCGAAACATAAATCGAAACTGGTTCAAACTTGGTTGAAAAGTCAAAAATTTCAAGTGATGGAGTGGCCTGCACAAAGTCCAGATTTAAACCCAATTGAAAATTTGTGGGGCATCCTTAAACGAAGACTAGGTGGTCTTGAACAACAACCTGGAAGCATCAAGGAACTCTGGGAAAAAATATATGAAATGTGGGGTGAAATTGATGTTAAATACTGTGAAAATCTTGTGGAGAGTATGCCACGTCGCATCAAGGAAGTTATTCGCAAAAAAGGAAATATCACTGGTTATTAACTTAATTTTTCTAAATTTTTTGAAGAGAGTGCAAAACTGAGTTTTTTTTTAGTTTTTTAATGAAGTTTTTTTTCTTCTATAAAATTAAATGTAATTTTAATTTATGATGTTAAATAAAATATAATAAACCTTTCGTTAATTTATGGTAAGCATTTTTTTTTTCCATTCTTTGTATAAAAGCTAGGGTTTCATAAAGGCAATCTTAAAAAAAATGGTTCACTTTTGCTCCATAGTGTATTTTCATTTAATTTGTCAAGCTTAAAATTTTGCATTGCTTCTAATTAGCAATCGTTTTTTTATTTTTTGCAAATTGATATAAATTCATTAGTCATTCGATCTCATTTGCTATAAAATGTCCTTGAGTCAAGTCAATCATCATCATATATGTATGTGGGGAGTTCATCACATTTTAATTTTTTTTATATTCGCAAGAACAAAAAAAAAAAAGGAAATAAACAAAGACAGCAAGCAACTAGAGTTCGACCGATTAATCGGCTTCGGCTTCGGCCTTCGGCCAAAAATTGGTAATCGACCAACATTCGGCCTATGGCAAAAATTGGCCGATTAGCCGAAGCCGAATATTTTTCATTCCATGCTTGAAAAATAACATTATTTTTGGTCGTTGGTCGCCGACAGTTTCTATTGTGTTTAACGTTTTGAAAGGGTTGCTTTGAAATACAACCCTGTTGCTTTCTATTTTCTTTTACTTGGACGTTCTTGTGAGTGGTCATATGAAAAAGCAATCTAGAAATTGCAAAATAGTTTTATTTTTCTTGTTATGTATCCAATAGATATTACAGCTATTTCAGTGATCTGAAAAAAGCAAACTTTTTTCTTAATTCATATAAAACAAGTATCATTTTTAAAATTTAAAACATTCGGCTTCGGCTTCGGTTTTGGCCGAAGATTTTAGCCGAAGTTCGGCTTCGGCTTCGGCCAAAAAAAACGCCTTCGGTCGATCTCTACAAGCAACAACATAAACATCATCGCTAGGTTACTAAACTCTGTCTGATTAATTTATTATGTATAATATTTATATTTTTTAAAGTGACTAATGATTATTTATATATAAATTATTAATTTTATATACATACATATGTATGTATGTATGAATGCATATACATACACACATACATAAGTAAAAGACATCACCATTCCCAGGTAGCATTTTGTATCATAATCCAATCGTTTCCGAATCAGCTTGACGGGAAAAATAACCGTATATGAGCTAATTTTTCGATCATAAATGATACTCCCGTTGTGAGAAAATGGTACCCTACAGATGAATCATACCAAAGAATCATTTATGATACGATTTGCTGATTATTTTTGAGCAATTTTCATATTAAATCATTTAAATCACCTTTTTGCGGTTTGCATGATGTTTCTCTATTTTCAAGAAATCATTATTTGATCATATAGATGAATCATAAGTGAATCCTCTTTCAATTGCCCAAGTGATAAATCACTTTTTAATCATCAAAAGCGATCTGTAGAGAATCATATAAGATATTTCTGCCAAAAATGATCACCCAAATGCTAGCTGGGTTAAGTTACAATTCTGCCTGCTGCCATCTGTAACTTTGACAGCAACAGAAAGAGCTACATATGTAGTATATTGTTGCTGGTTGTTACCGGCAACAGTTGCTATAAATGTAAATTCATTCAAACAATGAACCCAACATTACAAGCATTTTAATTGACGGATTAATATTTAAATAAAAAAAGTTAAACACGATAAGATATCTACTGTTTATTGTTAATTTTTTGTTTTTTATTTTTTGAAATGTACCTATTATAGATAATAAAAACATACTTACTCGTATAATAAGAATATAATAACAGATCTCTAGGAATTATACACATAATTAAAAAACAACAACAAGAACATTTTATGATTATAAATAAAGTGTTTTTGTTTTCGAAATAAAGTTTCGTCAATACGAAAAACGTCAGAAATATGCGTCAAATTGTTTTGTTAGTTGCTTTAAATTTGTTTTCGTAAGTTATTAATTTTTTTTTTTAAAGAGAAATAGCAGGCAAATAATGATTATCATTGGGAAGAAGATGGTTTTTATGTTATACTATGTTCACACATATGTACATATGTGTTTAATGTCTCATTCGTGTTTAAGATGTTAAACACGATGATGTTGAGATGTTTTACCATACATTTACATGTTTTGTTAAACATCTCAAATGAAGTGTCTAATACTATGTTCACACTTATGTTTTTAAACGTGTTTAACGCCTCATTCGTGTTTAAGAGCTTAAACACGACAATTTTGAGATGTTTTACCATACATTGACTTGTTTTGTTAAACATCTCAAATGAAGTGTTTAAGATTTAAACACTTTCTTAAACACGCAAATGGAGTATGTTCAGTGCGTTTTTTGATAACTCTGGCATCTTTGTGTTGTTATTAAATGGCGTCATGTGAAAAATCATTTGGTAAATAAGTAATTAGTGCAGAAATACTAAATTATTTACAAAAACATTTGTTGTTTGAAAATAATAAGCCAATAAAAAAGTATAATTGTTCGTAATTTTTTACAAATACAATAATTTACTCACAAAACGTCAACCTTAAACATCTCAAATGTAATGTGAACGGTTGTATTTAGTTTTTTAAAACACTTGCCTTAAACACGTTTAAGACCATAAGTGTGAACGTGGTACAATACCATCTTCACACTCATGTTCTTAAACGTGTTTAACGCCTCATTCGTGTTTGAGAGCTTAAACACCACGATTTTGAGATGTTTTACCATACATTGACTTGTTTTTGTTAAAAATCTCAAAAACGGTGTTTTAAATTTAAACACTTCCTTAAACACGTAAATGGAGTATGTTCAGTCCGTTTTTTGATAACTCTGGCAACTTTGTGTTGTTAATAAATGGCGTCATGTGAAAAATTATTTGGTAAACAAGTAATTAGATAAAAAAAAAATACTAAATTATTTACAAAAACATTTGTTGTTTAAATATAATAAACCAAATAAAAAAGCATAATTGTTTGTAATTTTTTACAAATACAATAATTTACTCAGAACGGTTGTGTTTAGTTTTTTAAAACACTTGCCTTAAACATGTTTAAGACCATAAGTGTGAACATAGTATTAAGATTTAAACACTTCCTTAAACAGGTAAATGTATTATGTTCACTCCCTACGTCGATACCTGATGTATTTCTATCATGACTTGATAATGTTTGTCAAATTGTTACTGTTTATCATCTCGAAAGCCTCATTGGCATCAGTTAAGAAAATATAGCTTTACAAAATGTATAGTTTTTTTTTTTTTAAAATTAGTTGAAAGGGAAGTGTTTGAGTTGCACTATGGGATATTTCGCATTAAATTACACATACAATTCTTTTTTTTTCCGAATCAACCTAAATACGTAAGTAGATAAAAAAATTCAACTAACTAAAATGTTTGCTTCAATTTTTAAAGATTTTCCCCCTTATGCAAAAACGATTGTTAAACTTAAAGTCGGTTTGACAAACGAATTTTGTATGGCAAAACCGGTTTTAAAGCATGCTTTAACTTTAACAATCGTTTTGGCATAAGGGCATTTGTTTTATTTGAAGTGCACAATGATTTATTTATTTAATTAATACACTTGCTTAGCCAAAAATAAAGTATTGGTTTTTTCTTGGAATTACTAGAATTTCGTTAAGAATTTGTATGGCTTCAAATTCTATGGGTCTACCCTAAAAGTACTAATAAGCCTTCACTGTTATATTAAGCAAAATGAGATGAATTAAAAATTAAAAACTGCACAATTTATAGAAAAATTTATTTTTTAAGCAAAAAACTGCAAACTGCTCTACACTTAAAAAAAACTGCTAAAATCAGGGAAAACTGCCCATTTTCCCTATTGTGAAAAATAATTCTCCGGGATTTTTTTATCTTTTACCAGCGTTGCCAGTTTAGGGGAT
Source organism: Tachina lurida (assembly GCA_944452675.1). Lineage (NCBI taxonomy): Eukaryota > Metazoa > Arthropoda > Insecta > Diptera > Tachinidae > Tachina > Tachina lurida. Next base: position 9,062,951 of record OX101754.1, on the reverse strand, counting down.
TTGTCCCCAAATTGGGGATTTTGTTCGCGATTGGGGATGAAAATTTCGTATTGGGGATCTGGGGATTTGTTTTGGATGTAACCAAATTTGAGGGGATTTTTGAGGGATTTGTTTATAACTGATGGTCAAACAAGAATGAACTAAGAAATATGCGTCTGGCAAGTCTAAAAATATGTGTTTTAGTGTGCATAGTGAATTGTTTCTAATAAAGAAGAAGTATCAAGGCAGATTAAGCAATAATGAACACTACCAAAATAAAAATACGCAACAAGATGCAATACGACTTTTTGGAAAAACTTCTTAGAATAAATACACACTTTAAAAATAATTCAATTTGTTGTGACAAATTTAATCCTTCTGCTGAAATGCTAAAACTTTATAATACAAGTACTATGTACAAGAAAGTTTCTGAGGCTGATGAATCAGAAGATTTCGATTCTAAAGTTTTTGAAATGGTAAACTTTGGTTAAAAAATTTTTATACTTGTGTATATTAAACTATGTGTAATGTTTTCTTTACAAGTTTTATAAGTACAAATTAAATTTATATGAATGTAAAATATACTGGTAGCTATCGATATTAATTAATTTTATTGAATAAATATGTTATTTTTTGTCATTATTTTTCAAATAAAATTAAAAAGAATTATACTAATACTATTTTTTCACAAAAGAAAAAATTTCAATAAAAAAACTCAATTTGGGGATTTTTGGGGATGAGAAATCAAAAATTGGGGATAAGCTCTAGAAAAAAACTGGCAACACTGCCTTTTACCATTCCGGCTATTATGCATTACAATTTCCCTGGGAAAAAATTGCCGAGTAAAAAAGTAAGTAGGTATGTGTAATGTGCACGAGGGAGAGAGAGAGATAGAGAGATAATTGTTTGGTGAGTTTTCTCCGCAAACATTTTGAAGCTAACTAAATAAATTTTCAAATCAATTTAAAAAATGTTTTTAATCAGGAATAATTTTTAATTTTCTTAATCGGGTTTCAGTTAAGTGATGTTAACAAAAATTCTCTGCTCAAGTAGATAGATATGGATGCTTATGAAGTGCGTGGCGGCGCAGAAAAATGCCGCTAAAGTCTAGTTTAATTACGAGTATTATTCTCTAATAATTAATTAATAAAAATATTTTATTCAGTATGAATTGATTTTTTTAAAGAACAAACACAACCCGCAAAGCGATTAGCTTGTCTGCGGAAAACACCCAGGGTGTATGGTGGGAATCGAACCCACGACCTCTGGACTGAGAGGCAGCATCGCTACCACTCAGCCGCAGGAGCACACAACTGAACTTAATTTAAAAAAAAAACTATTCCTGATTAAAATTCATTCTTGTTGAATTAAATTTGAATATGTATCATTAGAGTGATCGTTATTTATTTTTTTTGGATTTCTTTTACTCTCAACCCCCAAATCGGTTCAGTTTTATGTAAAAAAAAAATACAAAAAATTTCATAGCGATAAGTTGTGTTTTAGGGGGTGCGCCCGCCCCTCAAAGTTGGCTTTCAAGGCTATTTTCAATGTAATTTGTTTGCATATGACTATCTTAAAAAAAAAAAAGATTTTACAAGAATACGATGTATGGCAATATTTTAACTCTTCTAGTCTACAACATTAGTCTCAAAGAAAAGTTTTTGCTAAAATTAATATTTTAGAAAATAATGAAGAAAATAACCAACAAAATACCAACAATTATACATATATACCAAAATTGCATATATGTATATGGAAATTATTTTACTAACCGTTTACAATAAGAGTTTATATCTATTAAATTATTTCATACATACATATATTAGGTGTAGTAATAAAAAAAACTAAAAAAAAAAATCCATTGAATGTATGGGCTTTAGGGCTAACTTTGAGGGCCGGGCGCACCTCCTAAAACAACTTATCACTATGAAATTTTTTTGTATTTTTTTTTATATAAAAATGAACCGATTTGGGGATTGAGAGTAAAAGAAATCAACAAAAACAAATTCTCCATACAATTAAAATCATATAAAAAAAATCTGAAACAATGGTATAAGCAGACAAAGTTAAAAATACTTTTTCTGCTCCAACGATTTTTTTAATTCAGCTGGATGAAAAACAAAGGGAGATATACTTAATCTTTCTGGCTTTCTCTCAGCTGAATTGTGACTTTTCGAAGTAAAGTTTGCGTGTCTAAAAGGGCTTTACACATCCGAGGAGGAAGCCACATACCGAGTTTCAAGTCTCTAGCTTTCCTCGTTTGGACTGGGCCATGATGAGAGTCAGCCAGTCACGCTACTCTTTTATAAATTTAATTATATATTTTTTTGTGTTTGTTTTCAAAAGTCACGTACTCTTTTATATATCTAGATGATAGCATAAAAAAGGCGGAAAAGCGACAAAGTGCTTGGTGGCGCGGAAAATTTCGATCTTGCTTGTAGGACGAATTCAAGCCGCCGTTAATAAATTTTCAAAATATTAATTTTCAATAAAAAAACAAAAATGATTGAAAAACAAAAATAGCAATAAAAATATAAATAAACAGCTGCTGGAATTAACTTTTCTTTACCGCCCTTCGGCTGATGAAATTGAAAAACAAAATTTCGCTTGATAAAAAAGAGATAAAAATGCAAAACAAAACACATCAGCGCAATTCACAATCTTGTGCAAATGGTCTGCATCGTAGCATGTGCAAGACCATTTGCACAAGATTGTGAATTGGGCTAATAGAATAAAATAGAATAGCATAGAATGGCTCAGTAGAGAATAGTAAATTATATCGAAAGTTTGGTTAAATTTTAAACTTCCACTCCAACAAATATGACATTTTTCTACTCACATACATATTTATGACGTTTTATTTTCTCAAGAAAGTGCTGCATTGCTTTTCTTCTTTTTTTTAGTCAAGAAACCTATTTAGCGTTATCATTTAAAACAACAATTATATAGACTCAAATTCTTGGATACTGTACTCTAATACTTATGGCATCAGGGGTCGTCTAATCGTCGTTTTCGATAACGAGCTGATTCGATCACGTTTGCAATGGCTCTTTACCGTTTGCCTGGATACAAATTTGCGGCTTTAATTTTAGTGCTGAGTTTACAATCGATCTAAAATGTACCGAGTTATGAAGTAACAATGTAAAAAAAAATACAAACGAATTGATAACCTCCTCCTTTTTTTGAAGTCGGTTAAAAAATAAATCAGGGGTCTAATCGTCGCCTTCGATAATGAGCTGATTCGATAACTTTTTTCAGTTTGAGATTATGCCTTTCACTATCGGACATTGTAATAATATGGTACGATATCGAATGCCATAATCTCAAATTGAAAAAACGTGATCGAATCAGCTCGTTATTGAAAGCGAAGATTAGACCTAAAAATTATTTTCTTAACACTTCATCAAGGAAAAATACGGCAGGTATATTTACTGAAAAAGTAATTTATTTGAGGTCAAATTTGGTAAACAAAAGCAATAACGTACACCAAAATGTTTTGATATTTTTTTATTATTTACTATTCTCCATATTATGCCTAATTTCCTTCTTTTTGTTTAGTAACTGATAAAAAAAACGTTTTAATTTATAATTTTTTTATGCTGCACTGAGCACGTGCTTATACTGCCCATAAATCAGCTGATATTTGTTTGTTTTACAAAAACTAAATATGCGGCTATTTGCTTTGATGTATTCTTAATCGAACTTCATAAACAAAAACATTCACCCTTATTCCAGTTATCAATATCGACGTCACGTCAATACAATACCAAAAAATTGGGGCTCGTCTACTCACTCTCGGAAACAATTTTATGCTATTGACAGTCTATTTCTGTTCTCTAAGGTCTGTACAACAGCATAAGCCTGTCAATAGCAGTCAGTTGTTTTCCACAACGGGTAGATAATCCCCATATTTTTGGTATTGTATTGACGTAAAGTCGATGTTCACAACTGGAATAAGGGTGATTATTATTGTTAGTGCAAAAAAATAATTTTTGGCCAAAATTTCGCGCCAATTTACCTACTGTGCGATGGTGGAAAATTTAGCTGTCGACAAAAAATAAAATAAATTTAAAAAAATATTTATAACGTTCTAATCATTTGATCGGGAGTGCATTTTCCCTTATTTTTAGAAAAGAAAACGCAATTAGTTATTAAAAAAATATATATTTATTATTATTTTATGACCTTTTAAAAGTATTTAATAATAATTTATATTACGTTTTATTATTATTTCAGATGAAGGCCAAGGTTACCTTTTCAATACCTCTGGTAAGTAAATAGTTTTATATACATACATACATATACATATGTATAAAAATTTATGTATGTATGTTCTTGTATATTAAATATGTATATATGTACATATGTACATATGTATATATGTATACATGCATTAGGTTTCTCCTCCATATTTCTCTCATTATCTAATTTGATCATTTTTGTATCCCTGCAACACTATATTATGGCTCGATTATGTATGCCAACCAGCGTGACCGTTTGACCGACTAAAGTGGCAAATTGCCACTTTTTCGACTGCTTTGCCATTTTTTTTCCCTTTTTGTCCCCTTTTTTTTAAAGTGAGTGATATAATAATACATTAAGGGCTAATAAATCAGTCAATGATTATTTGTATTTTATTTTTAAATCTTATTTAAACACAAAAATTTGTTTCTCACTGCACAATTAAATCAAACTTAAACAGCCAACACTGTAGATTTAAGTGTTGTTTAAATTTTACAAACACACCATATGTTTTGTGCATGTGTGTGTTTTTTGAAGGTACGTACATGAACATCATGAAATGAATTTCGTTTAATTTTCGGAAATGTACAACAAATGTAACACATATTTTCATATCATGAAATATATAAATAGAAAAATGCATTCTGATGCTCTTTTTGTATCATAAAATGTGTTTTTTGCTATTTCACTTTTCTGCAAATTGATAAATCAACTTTCTTGTTTATATTGAACAGCTGTTTTTTGGAAAGCTTTCCATAATATTGTAGTGCTACCGTACTTTCAACTTAATTTGATAATAACTTTAATTAACCACTGAAAAAATGAAAGTGTATTTAAACACATTTTAATTTTTAATGAAAATTAACTCAAACTATATTTAAACATTCACTAATTTATTATCTATAAAAATAAGAAGTTTAGTGTAGTTTTCTCGTTTTTTTTTTAATTTTGCCACTTTTTTTTTTGATAAATCCCCTATTTTGTGCCACTTTTTGGAAAATGTCATCGGTCAATCTGATGGCAACCTTGTCAAAATTAGTGTGGCAACTTTCTCCAGTTGCCTAAAAGTTATCGAAAATACGATTATGACCGATTGGCAAGTGAAAATAAATTAAACAAAGCTACAAACTATGAGAAATATAGTACATAAGTGTTAAAGAAATTAAAAGAACTCAATTAATATTTTTCTTTTTTCATCTTTAACGATAACTAGAATACATATAAATTTGAAGTAAGCAAAGCAAAACAATATCTTTTTGTGTCGCTGTTGACAGCTGGCATAAAGGTGAATGTTCGCCAAAGTATTCAAAATCAAACTTTTTTAATTTCTAGTGTTTTATTTTTGGGAATTGCTACAATTTAAGTTTAACGTTTATTAACGCACTAATAATCCCAAAATTATTATTTTACTTAATTAGTAAAATAACTTTTTTATTAAAAATACATTTAAATTGATTATTGAGGGGTTTAGCTGGATCCTATGCGCATTTCACTGTTGCTAATGCAGATCATCAGGGAACCATTACCCAAAAATCTTAGAACAACTAGAGTTATTATGTTATAAACTTTCATTTAAACAAATGAGAAGTTCAACAAATAACAAAGTTGAAACAAGAACTCAATAATCAACATGTTTTTTATTTTCTTACTTTACTACATTGGCTGACTTTTTTTCAGCTCTTCTAAGATTTTTGGGTAAAGGTTCCCTGATGATATGCATTAGCAACAGTGAAATGCGCATAGGATCCAGCTAAACCGCTCAATAATCAATTTAAATGTATTTTCAATAAAAAAGTTATTTTACTAACTAAGTAAAATAATAATTTGGGATTATTAGTGCGTTAATAAACGTTAAACTTTTTTAATTTCTTTATGTTGAACTTCCGCTGTAGTGGAATTGGTTCTAACAAGCTTTGCCTATACATACTAGGGTAACTTTTCCACACAAAAAATATACATACTCGTACATATACCAATGCATTTTGCTTTAATTATTACCTATTTCCTTTTCAAATTTTAACTAACTTTTTTGGTATAGATAAATTTATTTTACAATAGTGTTGTATATTTAGATCGAGCTGTATTTTATACTTGCAAAAAACAGATATATCTCAATACTTAGCCAGCACTATTAAGGAATGTACATACTAATTAAATTTTGAGAGTCCATAAATGTCAATAACGACAAAGAGAATAGCAATGTGCTGCGAATGATAAAAAAATTACGGCGCCACATTGAATAAGGGTGAATGTATTGTACGGAATGGATTGTGAGTGAAGTTGCTACTACGCACTTGACCTGACATTCGATAAAAACGAATGCTCACTAAAGCGAAGAAATTTCGAAACAAAATTGTTCGATATTTGTTCGCAAATCCAACCAAATTCGAATGTTCGCTAAAGCTTCGAACTTTGAACTTATCTCGATAGTTTCAAACCATGACAGCACTGTAAGTAAAAAAATAAAATAAGACATACTTACATACATATGTATGTATGTGCAATAATTGAACAGAAACAAATTTGCCACGATAGCCTAGTGGATGTGTGCTAGTCTGTTAGAATGGGGGTACCATGTTCAAATCCTGCAGCGTAAGTTAAGGTATAAAAAAAAAAATAAATAAAATAACAAAAATTAAAAATTTAAAAAACCCCCGAATATATCTAGAAAAGATGTGATATCTTCTAAACGGCTGGACCGATATTCTTCAAACATAGTTAAGAACCTTCTCGATCAAGTCACCTTTCAAGCAACTAAACTAAATCGAAATCGGTCCAGTCGTTTGGTCTGTACGTGGACACGGACAGACACACAGATACACAGACACACACTACAAACTTATGGTGTTATAAATTTTTTTAGTCGGGGGTTAATAACAAAAATTAAAAATTTAAAAAACCCCCAAATATATATAGAAAAGATGTGATATCTTCTAAACGGCTGGACCGATATTCTTCAAACATAGTTAAGAACCTTCTCGATCAAGTCACCTTTCAAACAGAAAAAACTCATTTAAAGTCGGTCCAGCCGTTTGGTCTGCACGTGGACACGGACAAACACACAGATACACAGAAACTCAGATACACAGACGCAGACTACAAACTTATAACACCCCTTTTTGTTTGGCCGGGGCTTAATAAGTAAGTTATAAGTAAATTAAAAAATAAAATAACTTTTTTTACTTTTTCTGCTGCCTTTTTGCGATATCGAAATTAGTTCGATATTCTCTCACTTTTGATATTGCTAGCGAAACTTCGAGAACGAACATTTTTTGGGACACAACTGAGCGACAGATGAACTTTTTTCGATTAATTTTTGAGTGTCACTCTTGATAGTTTTACACTTTAAATGTTTGAGATATATTTGAAATCGATATCAATAACGAAAGTCTTGGTCAACTGGGTGTTAATATTTAATTTAGTTTGTATTTTTTTGAACGAGCTCTACATAAAATTTTAGAAATTGTTTTAGCTACATACTAGCTTTCACCCGCGACTCCGCTTGCATTCATCTGTTTAAAAAAAAATACATAAAAACCGGTTTAAAACTGGTTACACAACCAAACCCTAAACGAAAATTACTCTAACCAGCCCAGAAGTGTGTTTTTCGGCAAAAACCCGGTTTCTAACCGTATAAAAAAACATCCTATATTTGATGCTGGTAATGTAGCTTTCTGTTGGTGGCAGAATTTTCAAAATCGAGTTAAAGGCTTGGGGTGTAAAAGCGTTGGCTGAAGTAGTTAGCACATTGACTACAAAATTGAAAGTCGAGCTCGGTCTCCGACAGTCATTAAATAACAACACCACGAATTTTTTAAGGATATGTAACACTCAGGCAATGAATGCCTACTACTATTACTAGGTGGTACCTTCTTTAGGAAAGAAATAGTGATAGAGAAGACAGGTGGTGAAGGAAGAGATATGCCGGGTTTACATCGGTGTGCCAAATGCCACACAAGCGTAAAAAAAGCGTAACCAATAATTACTAAAGAAAAACTGTTTGATTCAGACATGTATTTATTAAGTTAAATAGTTCCATACATAACTAATAGACAATTTTATAGAATCCAACATTATTGGAAACTGTTTAAATCAATAAATACATGTCTGAATCAAACAGTTTTTCATTAGCAATTAGTTGGTTACGCTTTTTTGGGCAAATGACACACAAGAAATGCCAGATGGAAACTCAGCCATAGAGGAAAGCTTCATTCTTTTAATACAAATAGACACTAATAAACTTTAGAAAAATGCGTGGTGTTTTTGTTTAATGACTGTCAGATACTGGGCTAGAACCACGGACCTTCGATTTTGTAGTCAACGTGCTAACTACTTCAGCCAACGCCACCCTCACCTCACCCATCAGCGGATACTAATCCTAATGTAACATCAGAGCGCCCTCCTACGTCGGTATTGTATAGCAGAATCATCGGCGAAGTGAAATAACCAATAAAATGGTTACTAAACACAGCTTAGAAAATTTAACACGCCCCATTAACACCAGAGGCGCCGCAACAAAGCATTATTAAAAACATATCGTCCCCTAAAACAATAGTGTATACGCATGTACACCATTATTTTTTTATTGCATAAGAAGAATCTACATAACTGATTCCAAATGTGGTAAAAATTTGGTGAAATTCTACTTCCACAAAGTGGGTCAAAAGATCAATTGAAATACTAGCGTATAATTGCGTTTTTCATTTATTTGCTGCAGACATAATGCATTTTCAATATATTGTGCCGCAAACCAAAAACCAACCGACGATATGTACATAGATACATACATGTTATCGGTTGGTTTCTGGTTTGCGGCACAGAATATTCAAAATACATTATGTCTGCAGCAAACCAGAAACCAACCGACGATATGTACATATGTACACTATAATTTCAATCATTTCAGCCTGTTGTAGCATGTTTCGCATTATTGATCTCAATGCTTAAACAAATCTTTTTTAATTGCGTTAATACATTAAATAACAGAGTATCGGGTAAATGATTTTTTCATTTAATTGCATCCAAAGACGGCGCATTTTTTAAAAATCAATTAAGCGGAAATTACTGTAGGAACAAACTTTATTTTTTGAAATGATATTGATATTGTTAAATATCTATCAATCAATGGAACAAACATTTAACTTAATAATTTGTCACTTAATTTTAATGTGTCGACATTGACTGCAGTAAACAACCACTACAAATTAACAAAAAAAATATGGGTACCTATTTGTCAAATTTAAAAATAAATCACATAAAAACTTGCAGAAAAAACAAGAACTGGAACCAATTGCTGGCTGGTGCTCTTCACTCGGCAGCAAAAGAAAACATTAATACCCATTTTATAAAAAGATGAGGGACAAAAAATCTATAAAAACAACAACAACATTTAACAAATCATTTTTTAATTGATTGGCTACCTTCTACATATGTACGTATCTGTTTCTGCGTTTTCGCTTCGCTTTAACTGAAGTCCAAGTCAAGCACACTCGTTTTTAGACAAGACAATCGCAATCGCACCACGTATCCACCCGCTATTCGTCATTGCTTTGGGGAGCCATACCGCTTTCAGTTGCTGTTGTTGTTGTTGTTGTTATCACCTTTATTGCTATAGCAATATAATTTTTTTTTTTTCAAAAATAATTTGACAAGATTTCATTGTTAAAAAAAATAAATAAATTTTTTATTTAAATGTTGTTGTCGTTGAGTTAAACGACTGTTGTTGCTGCTGCAGCTACTGCTGCTACTGCCACTTGCTGAGTGTGTGTTTGTTTGTCAGTGTTGGTTTGCTGTTACCGACGCTGTTTGCCTTGATCTTGGCAATCGTAACCTTGAAAAAATATTTTGTTTTTGTTGTATGTATTTGTTTTTTTTAATGTATTTTTGTATTATTTGATTTTTGTTTTTGTTGCTGTTACTGATTTGTTTTACACTCTGGTATGTGTGTGTATGCTGGCAAATGTTGCCAATTTTTTTTTTTAATAATAGGTATTGCATTTTTTTACATGTTTACTTTAACATTACATAGGTAGTTTTCTTCTTGCTGAAATTTACAAAACGAAAATATTTAATAAAAAAAAATGCCTACCTACCTATACAAATTAAAAATGTTTGTTGTAAATTTAAAATTTTGGTTTGAGGCCCTTTAGTTTATTATGATAATTACCAGGGACAGGGGGGGGGGTTCATGCAAATGCATGTTTTTTCCCTTAACCCTGATAATGACAAGAATGTAATATCTTTACGAAACAATGCATTTGCGTAAAAATGGCATCGATTTGTTAGTGCAAATTTTGACATATTTTTGTCTCATATTTTGGCAAAAATGTATGCTTTGTGTCATATTTTGTCAAAAATTCAAATTTCAAAATATATTGCTGACAAATTATTAATGTAAAAAAACAGTTTTTAGCAAATTTATTCGCTTGAATTGTTGTAGAATTGTAAAACGATTGTGCACGCACACTCCTACCAAATTAAAAGGAAACTGTAATTTTGATTGATTTGTGTGCTAAAGTCGAAAGTAGTGAAACAATTCTGCTGAAACTTTATATTGTTTTTAAAAATTATACATAACTGATTTAAAAAACAAGTGTAATAGTTAGTATTCAATTCATTGTAATGGTAGGTTTAAATAAATATATAACTTTATATAAAAAGAATCACTTAAATTTGAGCCGATTATGTCCACAGACGTCTTGTAGCCTTTTTCAATGCACAAAACATTGATTGAACTTCACATTTGAAAATATAAAAGATACCTATAAAATTTTTAAATGAAAATAAATAAATAACTAACAACACTTTTCTTTATCTATTTACGTATCGCTCCTACGCTGCAATTAGGGATGGGCAAAAAATATCGATATATCGAAATATCGATATTTGAGAAAATAAATATCGATATATATCGCCGATATTTCAAAAACCGATATATCGATACATCGATTCTTATTTACGAGTATCGGGTTTCGATATTTTTAAAAGCTATAGACGGATTTTAAATGTACGATATTGGCATCACTACTAGTGATGCGAAGAAAAAAAGAGAAATTTCATAACAGCCCAGGCGCATCTATAAGGTGACCACACTAAGCCAGGTGACTTTTATTTGTTAACTAAGCTAAATGCCAAATTTGGATTGTATGGGTATAAGCCTAAAGGCAGAAGTAGTTTTTATTTTCTTTTCTGTTACGAATCAGCTGACTCTTTTTGGTTTATATAGATCTTATACAAGTCCTTAGCTTTTCTGTTTCGTTCTGTTCTGTTTCGGTTCAACCTCTGAAAAAAGGCAGAATTAGTTTTGGCTTTCTGTTCTGTTACGAAACATCTGACTCTCTTTTGGTCAAAGAAATCTTATACAAGTCCTTAGCTTTTCTGTTTCGTTCTGTTCTGTTTCTGTTCAGCCGAGAAAATCAAAAAAATTAAGTAATTGTAAGTGACAGAAAAATGAAATAAAAACATTTTAAAATAATTGTGATTGTGCTTTTAGAATTCAAAAAAATTAATTTTTACCAGAAAAACATAAACCCTATATTGAAACATAACAATGGACGATACCAAACTCATCAATTCAGTGAAAAACTGTGACCGTTCTGGTCGAAAACAGCTAATTTATTACAGAAAAAAGTAAATATTAAATTTTAGAAATACAACGGCACAGCACAGAACAGAAACATAAAGTAAAAACTAATGAAGCCTTAAGAAGCTACAGTAGTTGACGTATAACTTAACATACGTAGTTCCTTTGTATTAAATTTCTTAAAGTGAATAATTGTGCATTGGATATGAATGTAGTTTTTCAAAAATTATCTTATAATACAAATTAAACATACAGATGTATGGATAAATTTATTTCTTTTTCGATACCAGTATCAATTTGGGTTTTGTCCACTCATGGAGTTCATTAACTTTTAAGATATGTAGTTGTTCGCGATTTCTTTAAATATTATTGTTTGGGTGCAAAGTGGATATTTCTTGTATTCCGCAATGATGAACTTTGAAGTGGTATACACGGGCATTCATTAATCAATTATTAACATCCTTATTTATAAAAATTATTAAGGCTTTCTAAAGGCATAATCAGCAAAATTTTTTATGGAAATCTTTTTTTCTAAAGGCTTAAGCAACAATATGTTAGTATGTGTATTTATTTTAGGTTTGGAATATTTTGGCATAAAATATCGATATATCGAAATATCGATGTTTTCGAAAAATATATATCGATACTGTTCAAAAATATCGATACGATATATATCGATACATTTTTTTCATTTGCCCATCCCTAGCTGCAATATAAACATATCTCGAAAAATTCGTGTTTGGAGTCTATAATGCAAAAAATCCTTATACCTGTCACATTTAATATTGAGAAAAAATTTAGTATTAAAGGCTTGTACACGCACCACTTGGGAAAAGAAAATATTCTTATATCTTTATTTAGTTGTATATATGTATGTAAACTGAAAACTTTTCTTTTGAATAAAAAGTTTTTAAAATATGTGCATATTTTGTTGTTTTTAGTGCATATTTTGCGTTTTTGATGTCATATCTTAGGCGCATAAAATACCTTTTTTAAGTGCATGAAGTACTTGGCCCTGATAATTACTTAGATACATACATACATACATATGTATGTACTAGTGATGTAACGAATGTCAATTTTTGATATTCGCGAATACGAATACGATTATTATATGTGAAATTTATAGACATTAAATTGGGGTTCTATTTACTGCCTGCAATATGAAATATTAAAAAAATTTTATGAAAAAGGACTTCATACTCCTGTTGGAGTACTTCAAAGTTAATAAAAACTACCCAAAATTTTAATGATCGCCATTAAAAAATATTTGAAAACGATACAAAGCACAAATACATATCTATAAAAAATTTAATGAATTTGTATAAACTAATATTTTTAGCCATTTATTTAATTTTCGTTTAGGATTTATGCATTTACTTATTTAATTAAAAAAAAAAAAAAAATATTCGAATTCGCATGAATACGAATACGAATATCTAAATATGGCCGAATATTCGACAATTCGAATACGAATACGAATATTTGAGCATTACTAGTATGTACGTAATTATCAATAGTTTTGTGAACTTTTCTATAACCATATAAAGTTTTTTTTAGTTTTTTTTCAAGAACTTTTGTTGAATTCTACCGATGCATTAAACTTAACGTCACATAAAGATTTGTTGGGTATTTTTGTAACAAAAAATTTGCTAAAAATATTGAAAATTTCTTTAAAATCGGTTGTCAAAATAAAATATCTGTTACGATCTTCTTAATACCAATCTGGTCTGTCCGAACAAAATTCTGTGGCAACTTTGTTTGACAGCACTTTGATTTCTATGTAAATTTTGGCATACTAAAGGGTGTTTTTTATTGAGGTATAGAACTTTAAGTTGGCATCACTTTTTTAACTGGCGGCCATTTTGTCAGCTGTCAAGTGATTAATATTTAGTTTGGTTTGCCATTTCATCATGAACAGGTTGACAAAAGAACAACGCTTGCAAATCGTGCAAATTTATTTCGAAAATAATGGTTCAGTTCGCGAAGTTTACCGCAAGCTCCGTCCATTTTATGGTCGACATAATCGTCCATCAGAGCAATTAATTCGGTTAACCATGGATCGTTTTCGCACTACGTTTACTCTATGTGATAATACGCATCCGCAGAGACGTCGAACAGTGCGCACCGAAGAAACAATTGCCGCTGTAGAGCAAAGTGTTGAAGAGGACCCGAATGAATCGATTCGCCACCGTGCACAGCAATTGGAGCTTTGTCCATCAACTTTATGGAAGATTTTGAAGATTTTGAATGTGGATGAGTTGTGGTTCCAACAAGACGGCGCTACATGCCACACAGCGCACGTCACAATCGATTTATTGAAGGAAACATTCGATGAGCGCATAATTTCGCGGAATGGACCTGTCAATTGGCCACCAAGATCGTGTGATTTGACACCATTGGATTATTTTCTTTGGGGATATGTGAAGTCGCTCGTCTACGCCAACAAACCAGAAAAGTTAGGGGACTTGGAAGCCAACATTCGTGGCGTTATTGCCAACATACGGCCCCATATGCTCGAAAAAGTGGTTGAAAATTGGACCTGTAGAATTGGCCTTATTCGAGCCAGCCGCGGCGGCCACATGCCCGAAATCATATTTAAACATTAATGGCATAAAATTATCCTTCCAATAAAGCCAAATTGATGGACATTAAAACGATTTTCTTGTGTTTTATTTCAATTCGAAGTTCTATACTTCTAAAAAAACACCCTTTATAAGATTCTTACTTTTTGTATCTTTGCATTGCTTAGTGGATGGGGGCAAATGCAAATTCGTATTTTTTTTAGCAGTATTCTGTGTTGGAAAAATTGCAGCAACTTTCGGTAGTGTTGTAAATATTTTATTTACTTATGTATGTATGTATTTATATGGCTAACATTTGGCTTGAATTATTGACTGAAAATGTTGCATATTATAAATATATAAGGACTATGGTAATATCTAGTATCCAGATTTTCGCTCGATATACGTAAGTTGTAATGCCAATTAAAACACCATCAGGGCAATTATGTAAAAAATTCCGCAGGAAATTTCTCCCAGGGAACAATTCCAACTAATAGTAAATGATAGGGAAAACAAAAAATTATAATTGGAAAAGGGAGAAATTTCCTGCGGAATTTTTTACATAATTGTCCAATATAAAATTTATTTCAATCAATCAGTCCAGCAGAAAATATCAAATATAAAATCGCAGCCAACATCAGGCCAAAAAGTTAAAATAACAAAACGAAAAGTGCTGCAAGAAATAAATACATACATATGTGGGTATCAAATATAAAATCGCATCCAACTTTAGGCTAGAGTTTACGTGCTTAGCTGGAAAGCCTTGTTCCAAAATAATAGCGGAATTCACAGTTGACCTTGTAGATCTTTTACATCTTGTAGGTTTGGTAAGTTGTTGTTGCTTTGCTTTAAATTTAACAAAATTTACAAAAGCTACAATGTATAAAATATATGCAAGGCCAAACGTGAATGCCTCTAATGTTTTAATCAAAAATGCTTGTTAGTGTTGTTGAATTATTGGAATTTTCTTCGAATTCGAAGGACCACAATGATTGGTTTGAGGAATTCGTTAAGAATTTTTTCTTATATTGTTTTGGAAAGTTTTGCATCGATTCTCATTTTGCGTTTTTTTTTTTGTTTATATAACGAGTGTCTCAAAAGAAAGTTTATGAGAAAAAGTAAAGCCTCTAGCGAAATTTTTTTTTTTACTTACAGGCTGTTTGTATAAAATGTTGACGTTAGAAATCTTGGCGTTTTTGTAATAGATTAAAGAAAACTTGTACATGTTTCCTTTAATCTATTACGAAAACGTCAATATTTCCACAGGCAACGTCTTACATAAACAGGCTGCTACTTAAATACACAAAAATTATTTCTTAAAAAAAAAAACATCGTCCAAATGTGAACCCTCGCATTGAGGGCAGTCATCTAATCGAGTAGTAAATATTTTTATGACATATCGCTAGCTAAACTCCGTAATGGCTGCCAGTTTTTTAAGTAAAATTTCCTTCAAAATCCTTAGATTTTAGACAACCTCACAAGGAAGAAATACATAGTGATGAAATAAATTTTTCAGGTAACTCAAGCCTTTGATCCATGCAGCAATTGAATTTTACTGGAATGGAGCTTGAGATCTTCGTATAATATTCTATTTAATAATGTTTGGTTAGGATCGTCATGAACAACCTTCTCCACGTTTTCTACAAATTTTGCTCGCCCACCCCCCCACTTTGAGGGTTCCCTAATGTATCGGTCTCTTCGAGCTTTACGATTTATTTTCCAGATTTGCGTTCAAGCTGTAAAGTGCCCTGGAGACGATCAAACAAACTCATCAATCAGTGTATACATATGTGTGAGTGTCGTATGCTTGTTATGCTTAAAAAAGACGTCCATCACCATTTGTATTTTGACTTTGTAGCGTAATATAAACTTTTGTAGGTCCGAGCACTTCTCCATCATTAACAAACCAGCGGTAAAACTCAGATGACCTTCTAGGTGCAGGGGTTATTAAAGGGCTCTTTCGCATAAAAGATACGATACACATTCCACACTCCCTTCTATGAGAAGGGAGAAGAGAAGGAGTAACATGTCTTGTTTTGTTTTTTTTAACCGAAATAAAAGCAAAATCCATTAATTTGAAGGCCTTCCAGAATCTCTGGCGAAACAAGCAAGAACAGAAGGAAGGAAGAAGCGTGTAAAAAATATATATATAAGTATGGAATGGAGCGAGCAGGCCTTCTACATAGAAAAGAAGGCATACAGAGGCCTACTAGAAGACATCCTTACTCCTAGTTCCCGCTGGGAAGAATCACAAAGAAATACCCCTTTTAGATACGGAAAGTTTACTTTGCAAAGTCTTAACTCAGCTGGGAGAAAGACAGAAAGAGATAGTATTCCCCCATCTGTCTTTCACACAGCTGAATTAAAACTTTGCAATGAAAAGTTTGCGTGTCTAAAAGGGGAAAACCGAAGTTTTATTTTTATTTTTAATTTTGTTTGTCAATCAGAGCGGAAGACTATCAAACAAAAGCTTTTTGATTTTCACATCAACCAGTGCTGCCAACGCGTTCGTGTAGCCGAAAAACTACTACTGCACTCACAAAACTATATGATTGATGGGTTTATTTGATCGTCTGCAGGGCACTAAAGATATAAATTTTCTTTTGAGACACTGCTATTTGTTACTTGAATGAATGCGCATTGTGTTAAAGAAATCTAACTTTTAACTTTACCAATATATCCGTTTGCTACATTTCTATATACAAACATATGTACATACATACATATGTATGTATGTACGAGGGCGGTTCGGAAACTTCTTAGCCTAGCACAAAAAGCGCGGTATAAACAGAAAAAAGTTAAGTGTTTTGGAAACTTCCATCTCTGCTATGAACACATGTTAAATTTTGTTTCGATCTGGCAACTCCTTCATATAGAAACAGGTGTTCACAAAAGACGCATCCGCGATTTTTTAACAATGGAAAAATTAGAAATGTGTGGTGTGATTAAATATTTACATAAAAAAGGTTTATCTGGACAAGAAATTTATAATGATATGGTGAATGTGTTAGGTGAAAGTGCTCCTTCATATGCAACAGTAAAAAATTGGGCTGCTGAATTTAAACGTGGTCGTACAAGCATTGAAGATGAACCACGTAGTGGACGTCCAAAAACAGCAACAACAACAGAAATTGTAGCCAAAGTGCATGATATGGTATTAAATGATCGACGAATAAAAGTGTGTGAAATAGCTAATATCATGGACATCTCACATCATCGAGTCCATTTAATTTTGCATGGAGAACTACAGATGAAAAAGCTTTCTGCAAGATGGGTGCCGCATTTGTTAACAGTCGACCAAAAACGCATAAGAATGAACATTTCTCAAGCTTGTTTGGATCGTTTTAAGCGAAATAAAATGGATTTTAAGCGTCGTTTCATAACTGTTGATGAGACATGGATCCACCACTATACTCCAGAGACAAAAGAACAATCCAAACAATGGACTGAAGCTGGAGGAAGTGCCCCAAAGAAGGCAAAAACAATTCAATCGGCTGGTAAGGTTATGGCAACGGGTTTTTGGGACTTCAAAGGTATTTTATTGATTGACTATCTGCAAAAGGGTAAAACAATAAATTCAGAGTACTATTGCAACCTTTTGGATCAATTAAATGTACAAATTCGAGAAAAACGTCCTGGCTTACAACACAAAAAAATAATTTTTCATCAAGACAACGCACCAGCGCACAAGAGTGTTTTAACAATGGCTAAAATCAACGAATTAAAGTACGAGGTGCTTGACCACCCACCTTATTCTCCTGATTTGGCTCCCAGTGACTTTTACCTGTTCCCAAATCTAAAAAAATTCCTTGCTGGCAAGCGTTTTACCTCAAATGAAGATGCAATTACAGTTGTAAACCACTATTTTGAAGACCTTGAGGAAAACTATTTTAATCAAGGGATAGAATTGCTAGAAAAGCGTTGGACTAAGTGTATTGAAGTTTCAGGAGATTATATTGAAAAATAAAAATATTTTTGAAAAACTAACTATTCTCTTTCATTGATAGGCTAAGAAGTTTCCGAACCGCCCTCGTATGTATGTACTTATATGCGTATGTACATACATATGTATGTAAAATGTATGTGTTGTCTGTATTTAGATACTTCATCTTTGTTTCTTTCATGCTGAAGGAATTCTTCAACAAAGTGAAAAAATAAAATTAAAATAAAGGTGTCTGGAAAATTAATTTAAAATTCTATAAAGCAATTGATAAAAATGTTTTAAATGCAATTCAATAGACAACAACAAATATGTATGTAAGTGTGTTTGCATGCATGTGCTGATACCTACAAACATTTAGCTGCAGAGAGCATTTACTATCTTTAAAAAAAAAATGCTGAAGGTTGTCTGTCTGGCTCGAGTACGAGTTACCTAAACGTAAGCACCACCTTTCCGTTTTACCAACTTCAAATTTTAATTTTATTAAAAAGTTTATGGTCAAGGTTGTGACTCATTATCAAACATTAGTTGTTTCTAAAAAAAAAAATCTGCGTTTAAACTAGATTTCGAACACACTACGAGATTTTGTTACGTAGGCCCATCTAGGTCAACACAAAAAAAAAATAATAATAATAATGAGTCTACTTGAACGATCAATGACGTTTAAAAGTCAAGCCTTCTACTTATCTTTCAAACTAATTTAAACAATTAGCTAATTTATTATACTTATATTTAATATATGTATGTATGTATGTAAGTGTGTGTGCTTGTATTTAATCATTTTAATTATTAATTTAATATATTAACACATTTGGTTAAGGTTTAAACGTGCTAAAAATGTTTTATTCTCATGTTTGAAACGAAGACACGGAAGTTTAATTTTCAAACAAGGTTTTCTCAAATCCAGCATTAATGAAAATAAAAGAAAAATTTTAAGCAAAATTTAATCAAGAAAACAAAACATTAAGAACTGGTTAAACTTGTTTCAAGAATGTCAATGACAATTGTGAGTGAGCTTTAAAATTTAAGAGCATTCGCACTTGGTTGAACACCCTGAGGCGGAAGTGAAAATAATCATAGAACAAATAATGTTTCAGGTATTTCTTTTTTTTTTTTTTTTTTTTGAAACGGCGGAGTACTTTGAAATAAAATAAGTTATTTATTCCACTCATGAATGATGAATTCTTTTCGGAAGTCTATATTCCAATAGTTAGTTTAAATGTAGTGATTTGATTGATTAAGCAAAAGCTGACTCTGTCAAAAATTTGACAGCTCTTGACAGTTATCTTCTTACAAGAGAAAAACATAAAACCAGGCTTGCCATTTTAGCACTTTTAGTGCTAGATTTAGCACTTTTTTTCTTCGTTTAGCACTAAAGATTTTGAAAATAATGCTAAGTGCTAGTTTAGCACTTTCTTAAAACTATTTGGCATTTTTTGCACTTTTTTAATGAAATAATAAATAATAATAAATTTATAAATTTTCCACAGATAATTCGTTAAGACAAATTGCGAGCCAATTAATGCCCCTATCACGGTTTTCAACTTTTAAAATAGTTTGGTTGGGATTGATAAATTTGCATTGCCATTCTCCACTAAATTAACAGTTGACTTTTCAGTTGTGTTTTAGTATCGTAATTTACAACTCTGTCTAAGTTTGGTTGAGAAAAACGTTGAGTATACACAACTGCTTTTTAGTAGTTGGGTCTGTGGTTGGGATTTTCTAATTATAAGTTGGTGCGATATAAAAAGCAGAAAAAATTTAAAATTTTCAACTAGAAATATTTATTATGCTTAATAACATTTTTAATTTAATTTTTTCAACAGTTTCAGTATCGGGGGTATACCGGGCACATACAAACATTTCTTTAAATGTGCTTTTAGGTGATCCAACATACATATAACAAAACGTTTCTTTGTTCAGCCAGAAATAACTAAAAAACGTTTTTCGTCCTCATAAAATAAATGTGCACATATTTTTATCTATTTGGCATGAACTAAAACACTAAAAACAATATATTTTCTAAAACTTTGTGTTTTTAAATTTACACACAAATTAATTGTTTTCTGTCAAACTTGATATTTTAAGTTGGCAACACGATGACAATTTCAACTAAAAAACAGTTGTGATTCATGATACTAAAACACAGTTTGGTCGTGTGTAAGTTTGGTCCACTCTTAGACGACCAAACTGAACTTAGTTGAGAACCGTGATAGGGGCATAATATTTTATGTTTATCAAATTTATTTATCTTCATTAAGTGTTTAGTATGACAGGAATCATATAACTGAACCGCTCTGAGATACACATATGGGTACAAATACATATATTAAAGTACACCATTTGAAATACTAAATTAACAAAACTTGTTCTAAGTTTTATTCTTTTTAAGAGCTTATAGTGTTAATTAGGTTATTGATCAGCTTGAAGAAATCTTTAACTAAGCGCTCACTTTAGGTTAAGCTAAGGTTAAATCTCTCACAATTTTTTTTTTTTTTTTTTTATAAAGAGAAGTAACACTCAGGCAATTAATGCCTACTACTATTACTAGGTGTTACCTTCTTTAGGAAAGGGATAGTGAAGGGAGAGATAGAGGAAAGCTTCATTCTTTTACAACTGCTTTTTTGCACGTTTTTGATAATGCAGTGTTGCTGCGCCATCTGGTGTCAAATGAGGCGTATTAAATTTTTGAAGCTGTGTTACCGATGATATAGAATACAACAAATTCATAATTTTATTGCAAGTGAATGGGCCGCTTAAGAAATAAGAGAAACTAAAAATGTTAATTGATTTTAGCACTTTGTTGTGTGTGCTGTAGAACATTTTAGCACTTTTATTTCTGCAATCTAGCACTTTTCCTCTTACATCTTATGGCAACACTGCATAAAACAGCTGTTACGAGCAGGGTTGTCAGTTATGGCGATTTCTTGCCAAACGTGGCGATTTTTCAACTAGTTTGGCGTCTAAATTTTTGATTTGTAAATTTATTGGCGATTTTCATTAAGACTATGTTTAACCCCAGACCAAAAAAAGGGGTGTTATAAGTTTGCTATGTGAGTCTCTGTACGAGTCCACGCACAGACCAAACGGCTGGACCGATTTTGATTTAGTTTTTTTCTGTTTGAAAGTTGACTTGATCGAGAGTGTTCTTAGTTAAAATTTTTAATTTTTGTTATTTAACAAAATTTTGCTTCAAAATTTTTGTAATTCAGGAAAATTTGTTTGTTGAAGGAATAGTTTAAGAAAATAAATCCTACTAAATCCTAAACTCGTCTGCAAGAAATTAAAATAATTTGATGTGTGTGATTATTCTTATATTAATTATAGTAATTAATGGGTTTTGAATTTTGATGAGAAAATTAAAAAAAAAATCATTTTTGGCGATTTTATTTCTACTTTTGGCGATTTTCTTTTTCAAATTTGTATACGATTATTTTATAAAAATTTACATCAATTAATTTTTTTATATAATACATTAAAAAAAAACTACATAAAATTAATTTTGACTACTTTTGGGGCAATAGGTCGAAAAAAATCTGACAACCTTGAAAATAAAAAGAAGAATAAACACAAAAGAAAAAAAAAACAAAAATTAGAGAGCGTTTGAAGTCAAGGCCGGGCCATAACGAATCCTGCATACGTTAAACTTCGCCTTTTTCAACTGATATTAACGCAACGACGGAGAAGGTTGGCAGAATGAGTACTTTATGGACGGAAGCATTTGAACAGCTGCTATAGGTCGATTCTCCATTTTATTTATTAAATTGAAATTTTTGTATTTATTTCGTTTATTTCTTTTGTTTAATTTTATTTTTGCTGACACAAAACACAAAAATCTAAATCAGAACATACCAAAAAAAAAAACCAACAAATATCTGTAAAATTATTCAACGTACGCAAAAAGTAAAAGTTGACCAAATTTTGTACTTTGCGTTGACGGACACATACTGAATGTAACCGACCTCATACGAAACCATGTATTTCAACTTAGCTGTCAGTTGAAAAAGGCGAAGTTTAACGCATGACGGATTTATTGTGCCCCTTGTGCCTTTACTGCCGTAGATTTTATTATGGGCTTTGTTAATTTGACATTAATTTTTCCTGAAGTTATTCTGTTTGATCATTAACTAATCTCTGCATTGGTCCTATTTTGCTTCTTTCGTTTAAAGGAGAAAAACAATTCCCTTAAATTATAAATCCATAAATACCGACAACAAAGTTCGAAACTTAACTTAAGTGACATAACCATAACCATAAAAAACATATTTGTTAATGCATTTTTGAAATGAATAAACAAATGTGATAATAAACAGCTGCTTATGCTTATGGCAGCACTAGTAGGTGAAGCAAATATGTTTATGGTTATGGCTCTGGCCATAAAATGAAATAAAATTCAAATTGCAAAAATAAATTTTATATATTATATTTTATTTTTAATAATAATATTTTAATTTTATATACATATTTATATTTTATATATTATAGTTTAAAATTTCCGAACGTTTTACTTGATTTGACACTACCAAAAAATAGCAGCTGATCACCATAGGCTGAAACTAGATCATCTGGCATGAATTCGCCTTTTATGGCAAAATTTGTGAGGAAGATTTTTGTGGAACATTTTAATCCTTCAACGCTTAATTTTTTATTATTTTTTTAAGAAGAGGACTAAAATTCAAACATACCTAAACGAAATTGTAATAAACTCCAGTTATTGCTTAAAAATTTCGCACTGCAGACTAAAATTCGAATGAAATAAAAACTTAATATCCGTCATAAATACGCTCAAACATATTTAATTGCAGAAATTTAAAATGATTTTTAATAAAATCAATCGAAAAATCCAAATTTAGAAGAAAAAAACTCATGATTTATGCATTTATGTTTAATAAATGCAAAAAAAATTGAATTTAAAATATTCAACAAACATTTGACAATTTGAATTCGAGCAAATGTTATAAGAAGAGTTTGTTTTATCAGAACTGTTGCCATTTTTTTTAATTCTCTCAAACGTAACTAAACAAACGGAAAATAGAATGAAAAAAGAACATGAGAAAAACAAATCATTATAATTCAGTTTGAAAACAGTTTTAACTTCCTGAAAATAATTCATCAATTAAACTTGAAAAGTTAAATCACTAGAACTCAGCAGGGTTCTCAGTTTTGTTTCGACCTATTTCGCCAAATTGATTTTAAAAATCGCCAAAAGTCGCCAAAATTCATTTTACATATATTTCATAATAAATTAGTTTTTAATATAAATTTATATAAAATAATCCTATAAAAGTTTTGCTGAAAACCGCCAAAAGTAGAATAAAATCGCCAGAAATTATTTCTTCTAAATTTTTCTCGTCCAAATTCAAAACGTATTAATTACTATAATTAATATAAGAAAAATCATCAAAATCAAATGGTTTTAAGGCCAAACCCACGTTGTCGACAACGTTCGACTTCTCGCACGCTTACATTTGAAACGACAACAAAATATTAAAATTTGTTCAGTCGTTAAGCAGCTCTGGGTTGGATAACATCTCTCGCGTCATCGTAATTATTTCTTAAGTGCGGTCAGGCTTGTGTGTGTTGTTTGGCCTTCGAGAGTTTTTCGTCTCGCTCGCATTGGTTGACTGATCTGCCACGGATAACCGTATAATCTTGCGGTTTTTTGTAGAATTTCCTTAACAACCACGTTGCTACTTTCTATGTGAAGGCATAGGTCGTGTACAGTCAGTCACAAAACTTTTTAAACTACTGTTAATAACATCTTGGGCATATGGTCTTAGTTACTCCGCCCATATTTGTGCAACACCATACTATGCAAAATTTACTTTGTATAGTATGTTAAATAAATAAAATTTGTTTTTGTTTTAATTGTAAGTGTGCGACAAGTCGAACGTTGTCGATATCGTGGGTGAGGCCTTTAATTTCTTGCAGACGAGCTTTGGTAGGATTTACTTTTTTAAACTACTTCTACAACAAACTAATTTTCCTGAATTAAAAAAATTTTGAAATTCAATTTCGTTTAAATGAAAATCGCCAACAAATTTATTTATCGCCAGAAAAATCGCCATGTCGCCAAATTAAAAATTTAGACGCCAAACAAGTTGAAAAATCACCACGTTTGGCGAGAAATCGCCATATCTGGCAACCATGGTACTCAGTAATAACGCGAGAGAGAAAGAGAGAGAGAAAGCAGTTATCAATTTTAATAGAGGAGTGTTGTGTTTGTTTGCTGTGTATAGCAACTCATGTATGATATATAGAATTCTCATTCGGTTCTTATTAAATTTAATTTCAAGCCTACTGTCGCTACAAGACCGACTCAATAAAATTCTTAGATTTTTTAACCATTTAATAAACAATAAATTTAATAATAAAAATCTATAACATACTACCTGATCCGAAAAAACGTTGTGTTGCCACATAAATGATGTCTAGGGAATTTCTCGGGTAGAAAATAATATCTGACTTATTGTAAGTGTGTGAGGATGTTGGTATATGAGTGATAGATCCGGGGAGTGCTGTGAACGATAACGGATTATAAAAACAATAGAACACCAAACATTTATTGTTTTAAATTTATTATAATTTATACTTATAGAACATTTACATTGCCTCCAAATCTAGTACTTACTAGATTTCGAGCTAAATCTAGCTGCTTTTTTACTAGATTTCCCATACAAAACGAAATCTAATTTGTCAGTAGATTTGTAGGAAATCTACTCAAAATCTACTATTTTTATTTTATTTTTACTATCCTGTACAACATATTTATATAGAAGATGATTGAATTAGCTACGTTCTGCTTAAAAAGATTTGTGAATTGGCTATATTGCAGTTGGTTTTTGTGGTGTTGGAAATTTTTCAGTTAATAGTTTTTGTTTTAGATAACAAATCTTGATAAATGTAAAAAAAAATTGGTGTATGCAGTACAAATTTACAGACTCTTGCTATTATAGCTTTCAGGATATAATATTATTATTAGTAATAATGAACAGGGCTAATTTTTCTGGCTTTTTGCCAGAAAAAGCATTTTTTTGCATATTTTAGTTTTTTTTTTTGTAGAAAAATTATTATATTGGATCACCTTGCATAAAAAACTTATTTTTCACTCTGGCAACGCGATTAATATATAACGACTCATATAGCTCAAACTGGTGTAAAAGAAATTCACATAATATATATTTCTTTCCTCTTCTTGCACATGTATGTCTGCATGTTATTAATTTTCTTCTTTACTTTTCTGTAACTTCTACCACAAAGTCGAACTGAAACTATAACCGCCGGAGGCTTATGATTGTTTGCTTGCAGATATTCGATTCAAAAATACCTTTCGTTACCCTACGTCTCCACGAGCTATCAACTTGTACATGACATGAACATGATGCCAGCAGAGCAACTGTGAAAAATTCATCAACTGCTTTGTTGTGTTGAACACGGGCGATGTCCATGTTCAGGCATATCAAAGTATTTTGCGGTAGCGCAACAGAGATAGAATATTTACCAATTTTGTTCTGTTTTTTTCTGTCTATTGTAAATGGTTGCGGACGGCAAACATCGTTGCTCAGTCATATATTTATTGGCGCATCCATGTCAGAGCATGGACGAAACATGAACATGAGCGGTCTCCATTCGCATTTAAATACGCTCCTGTTACATCTACTGATGTTGAACGCATATTTTCCATGTATTCATCTGTTTTATGTGATACAAGATCATTTCTTTTTAAATTAAAAAAAAAACACATTATTGCTCATTGTAATAAAGATCTCTTTGAATAAAAATACTTTGAAGTAACAAAATTGTTGATTTTATTCTACTATATTTTGCATATTTGTGCATATAACCGTGCATATTTTGAATTTTTTTCGTGCTATTCCTGGCGCATATTTTTAATTTTTGTTTGCATATTTTAATTAGCCCTAATTATTACTTACTTTGTATGGGGGTGCCTCTTCCCCCGATCCTACTTTTTAAATATTGTGAAATACTTCGCATTGCGCTTTTAAAGGAGTCCGTCCATACCAAATTTGAAGACTCTTGCTATTATAGATTTCAAGATATAATATTATTATTAAATACTTTGTATCGGGGGTGCCCCTTCCCCTGGTCCTATTCTATCAATATTGGAATTAATTTGCACCTTGCTCTCAAAGGAGTCCATACCAAATTTGAAAACTCTTTCTATTATAGCTTTCAAGATATAAGATTATTATTAATTACTTTTACAATGAGAACTTTAATATTCGTATGCGAAGTGGCGCATTGTGAATCATACTTATTTTGCATCGTCCACAGGCATTGAGTTAAGGAGAGTCGAAATCAACAATGTCATACATGTTGCTAGGTATGAGTTCGATGCGCACTTCAAAATTTCGAGTGAATATGATTCATAGACAACATTGGAATAAGTACAAGAGATTATAAGTCATGATTCAACTGTACTCACTTTTTCACTACTCATTGCTGTTCTCTGGTTGCTACTAAAAAGATTATCAGCGAAACTGTATTGCATTTCAAAGTTTGCTCGTATGATGATGCAAAGATATCATCTTAAATTAAGATACTTTTCCTTCGATATCGAACGCCATGATAAAAAGGAAAATTTTCGATAAATATTGCTCGATATCGATATGCGGTGATTCAAATAGACTTGGATAAGAACGCGTTCACTAGTTTATTTTAGACACAAACCGATGATCCATCCAACCCATTTAAATGACATAGTTTCGAGCATAGGATTGTGTCAAAAATGAACTAGTGAACTAGTTCGCCTTTATTCTAGATTAGAACCCTAAATTTTCCAAAACACCCACCCATCATCAGCATGAAAACTGCGTTGCGTGCGTGGTTGCTGTTTTTGATTTTTTGGAGCTTTCCAACCTTGAAAAATTATCACAATAGTGTAAAACATTTTCTTTACCGCTAGAGAATTGAAAAACGAACTTGAACCTGCCTAAAAATTATTCACTCAGTTGTGTTAATTTTATCATCATTGATTTTGTTTTTTTTCCTAAAAAATTTTTTTTTGTGTCAAGTACGTTTGTTTGATAATAAAAAAAAGGTGTGTGTGTGTGTAGCTGCTGTGCGCGCTCAAATTATTATTGTGCTTATTTTCAATAAAAATCTGTTTTCGATCAACAAGTTTAATTAATTTGTTATCTTTAACCTTTTTCTGTCTTGCAGTGACTGAACTATTTATGTCTGTAGTTTTGTATCTACTCCGTATGTGTAAATTTTTGTTTCCAACAGTTTCCAATGAAGCAAAAGGCATACTTTTGCCTTTTTTTTTAGCAACTTGACACAATTTCAAAGCCATTGGTTGCTTTGGCTGCTGCTTTTTTATCTTACAGTTAATATTTAATTAGTACGAGTAATACTCGTAAATAAAATATATGTACATAACTGATCAATTAAAAGTTTGTTGCATTTTAAAATACATAATATTAAAAACAAAAAAAAACCTTAATAAAGGTCAGCAAAGTTTAAATACACAGACAGACTTTAGGTGTTTCAAATGTATTTTAATGATATTGTTTTAAAAATATCTCAGTTACTCATGTAAGTGGCCATAAATCAGCAGATGTTAATGATACGCACGTTGTATGTGTCTGTCTATCGGTCTGCCATCGTCCATTCATCTTTGCGTGTTTACTAGGGTGATCGACCCGATTTTTCAACCGGTTTTAAAACCCGGTTTTTTCACAATACGATTGTCAAAATGTTGTTTTTTCGAATGTCGAATAGTCCGGTTGAGTCGAATACTTTTCGATTTGTATATTTTGCTATAAAAATAGTTTTGCTATATGAAAAGTTAGACCAAAGTGCTCTGTTGATTTTCCTAAGTACTTTTTTTCAGTGTAAAAGTTCTAGGCGTTTTTTTTTCGGCATGGCAACACTTACTGAAACATGAAATTAAAGAGAGATTATTTTACGAGGTGGTAGCAGAGGCGAATTAAATTGGCCTTATGGTGTGCAATGGATGTCAGAATCCATTTGTGAAAAGTGTTTTTTAGTTTTGTTAACATTTTGCTTCATATTTTATATAGATATCCACCTTGTCCATACATTCATATACATATCCACACATATATTATATATACATTAGGGGTGATGGGGGGGGGGGTAGATTTGTATGGAGGCAAAAAATCGCTCAAATTACAAGGAAAATCGTATTCTAGGGATCAAAATAAGAAACTTTGCCGAAGGAACCATGCCTCTAAAATGTATTTTGATGTCTCGACTTTTGATCCGAAAGGTAAAATTTTCTTGAAGGGTCAAATTTTGAAAAATCTCACTTTGACCCATTTAGAGTTCCTCAATCGAGTCAAAATGTGTGACCAACCCCCACTAATTTTGGAGAGCCGACCCACCTATGCCAGTGGCACACCCTCTGGAATCACCACTGCGGGCTTCCCCGTACAAACATTTGTGATTTTTTCAAATATTTGTATGGGGAACCCCCCAGGGATGGTTCCAGGGGGTGTGCCACTGGCATAGGTGGGTCGGCCCTGCAAAATTAATGGGGGTCAGTCATACATTTTGATTCGATTGAGGAACTCTAAATGGGTCAAAGTGAGATTTTTCAAAATTTGACCCTTCAAGAAAATTTGACCCGGTACATCAAAATACATTTTAGAGGTATGGTTCCTTGGGCAAAGTTTCTTATTTTGATCCCTAGAATACGATTTTCCTTGTAATTTGTGCGATTTTTAAATCTACCCGCCCTAATATACATACATATACATATATTATACATATATATGTACTATACATAAGTACATATGTATATGAAGTTAATTTTTATATTTTTCCTTTCACTTTTGTGTTCTTTTCTAGTACATATTTACTAATGAACTGTTAACTCTTTGTTTTTAATAAAGAACTTTAAAATCAAAACTTTTGTTTAATAATTTTCTTACTTAAAAAAACCAGTTGACCAGTTTTTCCCGAATTGTCAAAACCGAAATCCGGGGTTTTCATAATTTCAAATATTCGAACTATCCGAAAACCGGTTTCTGGAAAAAGTCGAATAACCGATCACCCTAATGTTTACGTATGAGTGGTTAAAGAAAAAATCATTGATTTTCAATGAAACCAAAAAATTAACGACAACACGGTAACCAACTTTAAATAAAATAAAAATAAAAAAAAAATCAGTTCTTTTATTTTTTATTTTTTGGTGGGCGAAACCTTCAAAAAGTGTAAAATTTATATTTGTTTTATTCGTTCATATACGGTCATGAATTATATTTGTAGTTTATTTTTTTTTTCAATTTGAAAATTGTTGTACCTTCTCGTACCTTGAATTCTTCTAATAACATCAGGGATATGAAATGAAATTCAAATGTCTAATCGTTTTGGAATACCTATCTCGGAATGCTAACTTTTCTCGGATGTCGCCTGATGGTCTTGGTTTAGCCAAGAATGTTTAAAAAAAAACACAACAATAGCAAACTGTTGCTGTATTTATTTTCTTTATACGAGTATGTATATTTTTATTTTTTTTTTGGTATACTTGACCCAGTTTCTTGAAATTATTTTTAGGAGGAAGAAAAAAAAAGATTCGTTTTGTTAATTTTTTTACTTAAAAAACTACTTACAGTCTGTGTTTATTGTTATTTTTTTTTTAGTGTTGAGACATTGGTGACCTTTTTGTCTCCCGTCATTGTTGCCGTTGTTTGTTGCTGTTTCTTTAAAGTTTTGTGAGTTGATTCTTGTTTGTCTGGCAGTCTGTGTTTTTGTGCTTGTTTGCTGCTCCAAGTGTCTGTCTTTGGGTGATCGGTTTCATATGGAAACAAAGATCATAAACCATTTATGTTTAAACATCAGATAAGAAACAGTGGGGTTTAATTTAAATTTCATTTAAATTTAATTTTCATAAAAGAAAAAGAATGGAAAAATTTTGAAAAAATAAGAAAATTTTTATGTTCGAAAATTACACGAAATTTTTCGAAATTCGAAAATATTGATTCACAAAAAATATAATCGATAATGAAGTGATATAATAAGTCCTTAAAAATAATATTTAAATATTTTCGGTATTCGAAAACAATCATTGGTTGAGCAATAATATTTTCGATGCTGAACTGATATAAACGTTTGAAAATATGTGTAAATATGTTTGAAAATAATATAAAATAATGGAAACTGTTGAAAAAAATAAGAAAATTTTTATGTTCGAAAATTTTCGAAATTATACCAAATTGTTCGAAATTCGAAAATATTGATTCGCAAGAAATATGATTGATAATGAGATGGTATAATAAGTCCTTAAAAATAATATTCAAATATTTACGATTTTATGTGCAATTTTTTGTTTCGAAAACAAATATTGCTCGGAGTGATACAAATCTCTGAAAACTTTGAGGGCCGGACGCACCCCTTAAAACACAACTTATCGCTATGAAATTTTTTTGTATTTTTTTTACATCAAACTGAACCGATTTGGGGGGGGTGAGAATAAAAGAAATCAACAAAAAAATCCTCCATACAACTAACGGCCACTCTAATGTAAATACATACATATGTATACTCGAAAAATTCTATAATGGCAAATATGTGTAAATATGTTGACAACTATATAAAATAATGGAAAGTGTTGAAAAAATAAGAAAATTTCTATATTCGAAAATTTTCGAAATTATAAGAAATTTTTCGAAATTCGAAAAAAAAAAATTTCACAAGAAATATAAACAATAATGAAGTGATATAATAAGTATTTAAAAATAATATTCAAATATTTTCCATTTTCGAAAACAAACACTGGTTGAGCTATAATACATACTGCATACATATGCAGTTTTCTTATTATAAATTTGTTCGAAAATTTGGTAAAGTTTCTTCTTCATAAAAATAAATCTTTGAAAATCATGCTCGAAAGTTTTGTTTGTTTTGTTTAATATATTTTTATTTTCGAAAATAAAAGTTTTCACTTATGTAAATAATTTCGATGCTGAAAACTACTTTATTGCTGAAGTCGTGTAAAATAATACTCGAACTTTTTCGAGCTTAAATGAAATTTTTTGTGGCTAATATTCGAACATTTTCGAACTTTTGTGTAATTTTTTTTATATTCGAAAATAAATTTTATTCACATAATTTCGATGCTTAAACTCTGAAAATAATATTAGACGATCTTTATGCATTTAAAGTTTACTTTACAAAGTCTTGAGTTTGTTTGTTGCTCTCAGCAAATTAGCCTCCTTTTAAGCCACTGTGCGCATGTTCTTTTTGACTCATTGCTGTCTCTATGTCATTTTCTTGCGTATAACTTGTGAGTCTGGCGCACACGATGATGTCGTAGAGACCAATAAAGCATTCAGGAGAATTATAATTCACCAGCGAAAAGAAAAATATATAATAATAATAATAATAATTTGGTTATTTATGATCACACTTCCACTCTACACTCTGTTTCCATACATATGTATAATGTCGCCACATGTACGTTTGTCAGTCAGTTTGTCTGTCTGTCTATCTGTTTATTTGTTAAATACGGCTTAATGTTTTCATTGTTTAAGTCCTTAAGCTTTGAAGGCTTCTTTGCGGATGTGAAGGTTAAACATGCTTTGGCATGATGAGATTTTGTGGTTGTTAAAGGGAATGAATGAACGAATGAATGAATGAATCATGTACACAAATGTGAGAAATAAAATATATGTACATACATACATACCTACTACGAGTACATCATACATACATATATAATTTGAAAACAGAGTCCTTGAAATGCAGGAATTTTCGCTTTAATTCATTTCTTTAGCATGATTTTAGTTTAACGAACTTTCTATATGGAGTTCGTTCTCAAGTACTTTTGTTGTGACAATGAATCAATGATTGAATTAATGGGCAGCCAGTCGATCAACCAACCAGCCTTGCAGTCTGCCGTCAACGATCGAACGGCATGTTCAAGAGACATTTTCTGTTGTTGTAGATGCTTTTCTTTAGAATTCTTATGCGGGCAAAATTTATAACTGCACCAGAGATTTAATTAATACAAAAGAAAATTTGCTTTAAAACGGAAATCTTGAACTTTACTTCAAAGGCCATTACTCCTCTGCAGCAGCCAGCCAGACAACTCTACTCAAGTCCAGCCAGCCATCCAATCATCCCAGTAAATTAAAGCTCAGGGTCTTTTGTTATAGTATTTATTTATTAAAATTTATATGTACTTCAAAACAGACCAAGAACAATTGTCAAAAGGGCACAGATGCAAATAAGAAAAAGGGCAACCGCTTCTTCTTCCGCATCTACAACAGCTTTCTTTCTTTCTTGTGTGTTGCTGCAACATATTGCATCTCTTAAATGTCTGTCTTGCAGTCACAGGAAATGCTCAAGAATCTCAGTGTGTCTTTGGCATTTTATTCTTTCTTCTTTTTTTTTATTTTTGGTTATTTTAAATGAAAATAGCGGACAGCACAGCATAAACACAAGCACAAGCGCACAAATATCCATCCAGACATTAACTGACCTTGAAGTATTACTTGACTCTTGAATATCTGCTGATGCTAATTCTGAAGTTAAATGTTGATTGCCGATTGCTATGGGAGAATAACTTAATGTAGCTGAAGATGTGGAATTAAAAAAAACACACACAAACACACACAGAAAACCAGCCATGGTCAAAGTTTATAATACTCGTCATGTGAATGAAAGCTTAAAAATTTTGCATCTTAATTTACTTGATGTACAAGTAAAGGGTGTTTTTTTAGAGTGTCACAACTTTGAGTTGGCATCACTGCCTTATTTGAGCACCCATTTAACAGCTGATAGTTGCTTTTTGTTTAGTTTGCTTTGAAGCTTCATTATGAATCGACTTACACCAGAGAGAGAGAGCAAGGCGTGCAAATTGTTGAAATTTTTTGTTCTATTCGTCAAACTCATCGTGCACTTCTTCCATTTTCCGATAAAGCCCATTTCTGGTTAAAAGGGTACGTAAGCAGAATTGTCGCATTTGGACTGAGGAGAATCCATAAGCTTTTGTCGAAACACCATTAGTACTAATTTACACTATGCAAGTCTTATTGCTAAACTGAGGGAAAGACGAGGGGAACAGAAATGTTTCTTTTCCCCTCGTCCCTCTTTGCTAACAAAGTAATCAGCTTAGCAATAACACTTGTATTCAAAAACAATGATGACCAGAATGTTACTGTCAATGGCGAACGGTATAGGAACATGATTCGAAATATTTCCGTAGCTCAATTGCGTGGTATTAATCTTGCTGATATGTGGTTCCAACAGAACGCAGCCACATGCCACACAGCGGGCGCTACAATTGATTTACTCAAAGAAACTTTTGATGAAAAAATAATTTCACGTAATGGCCCAGTTAATTGGCCACCCAGATCGTGTGATTTAACCCAATTGGATTATTTTCTTAGGTATTATGTTAAGCCAGCCGTGGCGACCACCTGCCAGAAATTATATTTAAACATTCATTTCATAAAATTTTCTTTCCAATAAAGCCCGTTTCATTGATATTAAATATTATGATTTAAACTTGTGTCACTCTATAAAAAAACACCGTTTATCAAAAAATTTTTTTTAAAGAATTTTCAAGATTCCAGGCTTCAAAAGTTAGCGAAGGAAATTATGTTAAGCAAAAACAAAAAAGGAAGAAAGCTTTACTTAAGGCGAATTTTATAGCGTTTTCTTTTGAAAAATAAATTCTAATTCTATAAGCTCTCCTTGAAAAGACATAGGGCATACACACTGATCACTAAAACTACACCGCCTTCAGCGGATCCTAATCCTACTGTAACATCAGAGCCCTACCTCCTACGTCGGTGTTGTGTAGCAGAATCATCGAAGAAGTAAAATAACCAATAAAATGGTTACTAAACACAGCTTAGAAAATGTAACACGCCTAATTAACAACAGAGGCGCTGCAACACTGCATTATTAAAAATAAATTCAGTAAAGTGCGACTTTGACTCGCGCACGAAGGGTTCCGTACGTTGGGCTTTGATCATTTTTTTAATACAGCGTTTTTTTTTTTTAGTTTTTGACGTTTTTTCAGTTGAAATACTTTTTTTTTTTGTTAATTTTTCGCTTTTTTCTCATTTTGATGATTTTTTTAATTTTGGCGATTTTTTTCATTTTGGCGATATTTTTTTCATTTTGGCGATTTTTTTCATTTTGGCGATTTTTTTTTCATTTTGGCGATTTTTTCATTTTGGCGATTTTTCAGATTTTTCACGATTTATTTTCGTTTTAGAAATTTTTTTAATTTGGTGCTTTTTTTCGTTTTAGCGATTTTTTTTGTTTAGGCGATTTTTTTCGGCTTAGCGATTTTATAATCTTGGGATTTTTTTGGTTTACCGCTTTTGAAGTTTGCTCTACCGGTTTCCAAAATACAGCAAGTTGTCAAAATTACATAGTGAAAATTACATTAACTGATGGAACACCCTTTAATTAAAGTTTTTTTTAATTTTAGTGTTAATTGTTGTAGTCTGTATAAAAATACACTAACTTTACAAATTTCAAATGCATATACATATGTACATACAATTGTATACATATATATTACATGGGATTTTAAAATTTTTCGTTGCTCGTTTTAGAACACCCTTTAATTTCCAACTTTCATGTACTTGTTGTTGTAGCGGCCAAAGGTCTACACACTGTGATTAGGCCCGTAGCTCTTACGGTTCTCGAGAAAATACCCTGTGACAGACGGACGGACAGACGGACAGCGTAGCGAAAACAATAGGATTTCTTTTCACCTTTGGTGTACGAAACCCTAAAAACGAGCCAAAAGCAGAGTTGTAAAAGAATGAAGCTTTCCTCTATCTCTTCCTTCACCACCTTCTCTTCTCTAGCACTATCCCTTCCCTGTCGCCCTCTCTCACTATCTTCTCTTCAACTCACAGGTAACACAAAGGAATCATTGTATTGGACCCAAGTGAGCTGTACTCTAAATTTCACCTTTCCTTGCTAGCAGCGTGCTCAAACATTTCAAAAATTAGTGCGCCCTCAAAAAATGGTGAATTTTAGCGTCGTTTTGGATTTCACCCATTTTTTTTCAAAATCAGCGATTTTTGCGATTGCTTTAGATTTTAAAATTTTTTCCGGCTAAAGTGTTTTTTTTTTTGTTTAGCGATTTTTTCGAGTCTTGGATTTTTTTCAAATTTAATTACAGTTTGAGGCCTGTGCAACAAATTTCGGTTCATCGCCGCCAGCTTTAACAATTCCAATGGGAAATGAAAGTAGATCATTAAGTAACGAGAACTGCTAAAGGGTTTTGAAAAGTTTCATGTGTGAAATAACAAGGCAATAAAATTATATTATATAATGATGTCAAATTCTCTGCAAATATTTCAAAACATTTCCATTTATTTCCCATTATTTTCTTTTCTAGCGACGTACGTATAAATTAATGTAACGTTTGTGGCCGGTGACGGATGTTAGCCGGCTCACAGCCGATCGGCTGCGTTCTCTGGCTTGTGCTCATGTGCAAAAACAAAACGAAAACAAATTGAGCAATCGTTCTCATTGTTTTTGTTTCACTCACTTCAAAGAACGAAACAAAACAAAACAAAATCAAATAATTTGTTTCGTTTATTTTCGTACTCTGCTTTGAAGTACAAAGAAATCAAAACAAAAATAAATTTCTAACTGCAATAGTGTCAATTTTTTTTTTGTCCTAACTCCGGCATCACGCAATAAATAGCATAGCTATAAAAAACGTATAAATATATAAAAATATTTAATGGAATGTAATTATGCGTACTTATTCTTGCATTGAATCCAATGTGGAAAAATATATTTTTTCCAATTTGAAATTTATTTGCTGGTGGTTCAGCGATGTCTATATGCATTTCATTGTTGCTGTAACAAATCGTCAGTAGACTTCAACCACACATTTTGAACAGTCACAAACCCCTTAAATAAATTTCAAATTAAAATAAACTTGACAATATGTCGAATAATAAATTTCTTAAATTTTAACAAATGGTGGGCGGTATGGGGCGTGGTCAAATATAAGGAAATTATTAATTTTGGATTAAAATGCACTACATGACATTCATTGTCCTTTTCAGAAAAATTTAAAACTATTCTAGATCAAATGAATCTGTATGACAAATCTGCGTGTCAAAATTAATATGAAAAAAAAAATATTTGTTGTTGGTTAAGCGCATCTAGATGCAGTTCGTTGCCGCTTAACCAAGTAGATTTCATCAGTAGATTTCAGCCACAATCCAAAAAAGATTTTTATGTCTTAAATTGTGCTGAAATTATTTCTCATACCTATAATAAATAAGTAAAGGTAAATTCAAAATTTATGTGAACCTTGAACTTTAACACAAAACACACGTAGGCACTCACAAATCCTAAGTTCTTCTTCGTTCACACTAATGAGGCCACGCTATTTCACAAGATTTGTATGTAATCCCCTATAAAAAATATCTGTAAGCTTTCATTAAGCAAAAGAAAGAGAAACTCCTGTGAAAGCAAAAGAAAAAAATGCAAATATACATGCATACATAAATAAATTTGTATGTATGTATGTATATATATAAGCATATGTATGTATGTATGTATGTATGTACGTGTATAAAAATGCAATCATTGACTTAACAAATGAACACATTTTTATCACTTTGAACGCACTTGAACTGCTGTCGACAGAAGAAAACCGCTGACAAAGTCACCGTCACCAGAATCGCCATACAAACACCAACCAACCAACCAACCAACAGTTTGTGTAAGAGAGATTGAAGTGCAATGACAGAAAAATCGACAAAGAAGACCAAACTGCAAATTTAATCAAATTGCATTAAAAATAAATATTCCTAGAATTATTTTTAAATTTATTAACTATAAAAAAAAATTGTCTAATATGATATTATTTTTCTGCATAAAATACATACATACATACAAACATACTTATGTACATGCATGCATACATTTTTTTCAATTTGTTTTCCTTATGCAGCAGTTATTTGGTTTGACGTCAATGTCAGGGCCACCAGCAAAGAACATGCAGAGGCGAACAACTGTGCACTATGGAAACTATAAATAGCGTTAAATATATGTAACTATGTATGTATGTATATACACAGAGAAAAAACTGCCTCATAGAATCAAGAAGATTTTCTCTATGAACTGTTTTTAGGCCAAGGGGTATCCCAGCAGCAAGAAGCGAATATTTTTTCATAGAGATTCCTTATTGTTTTTATGTGGTAAATCTTATTAATTTTATCAAGAAGAAAACCACATAAAATCAAGAAGAAATCTTATTATTCACAAGTTTTTTTTTACTCAATTTCCGTTATTTTTGGCACAAAACAACAACAGTCCATAGAGAAAAACTTCTTGATTCTATTAGGTTTTCTTATAAATTGTAAACTATAGGGATTTCTTATTGATTTTATTAGGTTGCCTACTTGATTTTTTTTAACAAGGTTTTCTTCTTGATTTTATTAGGCTATCTTATTGATTTTTTCAATAAGGTTTTCTTCTTGATTTTAGTAGGTTCCTATATGATTATGTGCAAAGCATCTTATTGATTTTTTTAATAAGGAAATCTTCTTGATTTTATGAGGTTTCTTGTTATTTCGTTTCTATAAATAGATATACAGACAATTTTTTTCATGATCTTTTTCATTTTTTAACCCCCGACTAAAAAAAGGGGTGTTATAAGTTTGTATTGTGTGTCTATGTATCTGTGTGTCTGTCCGTGTCCACGTACAGACCAAACTGGACGCTGGACGGATTTCGATTTAGTTTTTTCTGTTTGAAAGGTGACTTGATCGAGATGGTTCTTAGCTATGTTTCAAGAAAATCGATCCAGCCGTTTAGAAGATATCACCTCTTTTCTAGATATATTCGGGGGTTTTTTAAATTTTTAATTTTTGTTATGTATAAGAATGTTTGCACAAAAATTTCAACGATTATTCAGGCTGCTTGTTAGAATATTGGTTGGAGTGCTTGTCTATCAATCAGAAGTTTGCTGGTTCAATACTTGAGT
Organism: Tachina lurida; assembly: GCA_944452675.1. Taxonomy (NCBI): domain Eukaryota; kingdom Metazoa; phylum Arthropoda; class Insecta; order Diptera; family Tachinidae; genus Tachina; species Tachina lurida. Next base: position 9,024,672 of record OX101754.1, on the reverse strand, counting down.
AAGTTAGTTAAGAATATAACATAATGTGTATGTATGTGTGTATGTATAAATAAATAACATCTACAATATACTACATACATACATACGTATGTATATGGTATAGAATTTAAATGAAAATACATAAGTACAGAGAGTAAAGACACAATTTTTTTTATTGAAAAAATCAATAAGATAACCTCATAAAAACTACAAGATTTCTTCTTGATTTTTTCAAAAAGGCTTTCTCTATGAAATTAATAAGATTTCCTTATTGAAAAAAAAACCATAGAGATTTCTTATTAATTTTGTTCTATTTTATGAGGTATTTAGTAGGCACTGTTTTCTCTGTGTATGTATGTATATGTATGTATATATATATATGTATATATATATGTATATGTGTGTATGTAAGTAAATTTTATAGAATTGTTTTTGTAAACCAAACAACAAAACTACCGGCCGGCAATTCTTGGGAAAAAATGGTGCAAGAGGAAAACTTTAAAAAAACCTTGTAGTGAGAAAGAGAGGTTGTAAAAGAGATGGGATGGATGTGAGAAGAAAATCAAGAAAATTACATTCTCATGAAAAGCTTCCAAGAGATTTTCATTTGTTTGCTTTTTTCAACAATTCTGCTACACACGTTACCTTAATACTGAAAGGCCCTAAATCATTATTTTTTTAAATCAAATTTTTTCTATATTTCCGATAGATATAAAATGCAAAAAATTTAAATTTCAGAAAAATTATGAGTTAGTTAGTACCTTTCTATATTAAGACAACGATATATATTTTGCATTCTAAAGGGTGTTTGTTTTATAGAGTGACACAAGTTTAAATCATAATATTTAATATCAATGAAACGGGCTTTATTGGAAAGAAAATTTAATGAAATTAATGTTTAAATATGATTTCTGGCATGTGGCCGACACGGCTGGCGCGTAGAAGGCGCAATCTGGAACATCCATGTTCAACAACTTTGCGCAGTATTTGCAGCCGTAATTCGCCGATAACTCTTCGAATGTTGATCTCCAGGTGTTCAATTGTTTGTGGTTTATCAACGTAGTCAAGTGATTTAACATAACACCAAAGAAAATAATACAATGGGGTTAAATCACACGATCTGGGTGGCCAATTAACTGGGCCATTACGTAATTATTTTTTCATCAAAAGTTTCTTTGAGTAAATCAATTGTAGCGCCCGCTGTGTGGCATGTGGCTGCGTTCTGTTGGAACCACATATCATATTCCTATACCGTTCGCCATTGACAGTAACATTTTGAGCATCATCGTTTTGTGAAGACATATGGGCCAATGACTCTGCCAGTCCATAAAGCTCACCAAACAGTAATTTTCTGTGGATGCAAGTCCTAGTTTACACTAAGTCTTATTGCTAAGCTGATTAGTTTGTTAGGAAAGAGAGACGAGGGGAAAAGAAACATTTCTGTTCCCCTCGTCTCTCCCTCAAACTACGTAATCGCTTAGCAATAAGACTTGAATAGTGTAAACTGGGACTAATTGTGTTTCGACAAATGCTTTTGGATTCTCCTCACTCCAAATGCGACAATTCTGCTTATTTACGTACCCTTTCAACCAGAAATGGGCTTTATCGGAAAATGAAAGAAGTGCACGATTAGTTTGACGAATAGACCAATTAGTTTGATTAAAAATTTCAACAATTTGCACGCGTTGCTCTGGTGTAAGTCGATTCATAACACAATTTCAAAGCAAACTAAACAAAAAGCAACTATCAGCTGTTAAATGGTTGCTCAAATACAGCAGTCATGCCAACTCAAAGTTATGACGCTCTAAAAAAAACACCCTTTACATAAAATAATGTTTAGAGAAAATTTTGAAATGCTTGTTCTCGTTCACTTCTCTAAATTCAAGTTTAGATAGTCTCAAGAGCCAAGGTTTGTGCCCAGTTTGGTAAAATTGAATCTTAAATTTTGATGCACGTGGCCCCGCCCACTTTTCTTAATGTTAAATTGGCGGTTGCGAAATTTCGCATTAATCGGATGGGTAGAAATACATGCACCAACTTACGGAACAAATTCTAGTAGGCGTAATTCCTCCCACTTTTTTAACAATAGGACGAAAATGGCAGCTATACCCTTTCGAAAACTTTTTTTTTAAATACAATTTAATGGAGAGAAGCTCATGTTTTTTTTTTTTGAAGCTCGTTAAAAATTTTGAATTCAAACATGGAAATATTTCCCAAATAAATTTTTTTGTCTAAGAGATTTTTTGTTAAATTCTAAAATTATTTTACTCTTTCTTTATAAATTTTGTTTCTTACTCTCTTTCCCATTTGCCTTATTTTATATGGTTTGTTGTTGTTTGTCGTCAACCTTCATTTACGTGCAATAATGAGAAAAAGCTCTTCATTTTATAATAACGCAGGTCACAACAACCCAACCTCACTCCAACCCACCATCAGTTCAAAAACAATAGTTTGACGTATTCGTAAGCTGACTTTGATTACCATGAACCGATATACATACATACTTACACACTAATATGCAATAGCCAGCCATCCTTCATGGGCCATCCCACAAACCGGTGTTTTGGGTAAAGCTTTTATTTTTTATTTGTTTGTATTGTCAAGTTCTTGGCCAGCTATGAGCAGCAACAAACTACAGGTACAACAACAACTACTACTGCTACTACGTGTGTCAGCAATAAGTTCAAGTCCATGGTTTGTCGTTCACCTCCCCGGCACTTTGAATTATCGTGTTATTGCATTTCTCTTAGCCCACGCTGTTAATGCCGGTTGTTACAATGTTTAAACGAGTATGACCTTGTCATTGACGTTCCATTTAATTTTTATCTATTATTTTATTCTTAAATTAATTTTTAGTAAAATGCTAAGTGTGGAGGAAGTGTGATTGTGCTGATTGTACGCCCTCAGCAGGCTTGCTTGCCACCACCGGCAACATACCATTTTGGAAATTTCCAAAAATTTTTATTTATCCTTCTTGTTCTTATAACAATTTCTATGGAATACTTTTTTTATACATATTTATAATATTTTAACAATTTCTATAGAATCCCTTTTGTCATTATACTACATATTTGTTTTAATTTACTCTGTTGTTTGTTTCACTCCCAAGGTCCTGGGATTTGTCAAGTATACACGAGTAGCTCAGCAGCCCAATGAATTGAATTGATTTTGAGAAATTACCTTTTTTTTGCTATTGCATCAAATATATTTTGTATTCATGACTAGACAACATAATAAAGATTTCAAAAAGGTTAAGGTTTAATAAGAATTAAGTGGGATTTGGGGTGCGTGGAAATCTTAGCAGAAATGTATTTACATAATTCAATTTAATTCTGCTCTCCGTGGCATTTTTAATTTTAGTTAGTAAGCACATGTCCTATCTAGGGCCTTTAAGTACTCTTTTAGTATTGGCCCTTAAAGTTCTATGAATGCTTACAGCTAAAAATAAAAACTATGCTTATCCGCAAACACATACATCCAATAACTACGTTTATAAACATATTTGTGGATTACGCAGCATGAACAACTGTAACTATAATTTATGGACTGTAGTATAAAAATACTCGTGACTATTAATCGGCTACACATGCGTATATACACGGCTATTTTATTTCCACACACATAAAGCATGTTTTCAAATAGCCAGACACCCCCACACATTTGATATTCCATTTTATTTATAAACAAATGTATATATGCGGTGGGGAATAATGAATAAATATCCCGAGTATCATGGGTATATTTTTTTATCCCACTAAATATCGATACTCTGAGTATAAACACACTCCGACTATCATTATATATAAACAAATGTTTATATGCGGTGGGGAATAATGAATAAATAACCCGAGTATCATGGGTATATTTTGTTGTCCGATTAAATATCCATACTCTGAGAGTATAAGCATAATCCTATCAGGACAATCATGAATAAAATTTCGCGAGAAATTTATCCCGTGGAACAATTTCAAACAATAGCAAGTAATAGGGAAATCTAAAAATTCTACAGTCGAACTTCCATAACTCGAACTTCTCTAACTCGAACTAATTTGGTTGGCAGTAGCTTTAAAAGAACAAATCACATACAGTTCTGTAACTCGAAGTCTCCCTGAGTCGAAGTTTTTTTGGGATAATGGTGATTCGAGTTATGGAAGTTCAACTGTAATTGCAAAAGAGAGAACTTTCTAGCGGAATTTTTTTCATGATTGCACTGTATATGTATGAGAGAGAGAGAGAGGGAGAGTCGATACGCTTGATATGCATGTGCCTTTTTGTTTATAGTTGTAGCGTATTTTAGTTTTTCGCATAAACGAAGTAGATATGCTCTTGTATGTTGGAATCGGCTATAGTCTTAGGTGTTTGAGAGAAAATATGTGAGCGTATTTCTTGCGCTACAATTATGATTATACGCAGTTACTAAAACTAATACCATTTACTTAAGTTACTAAAACTAATACTATTTACTTAATAAGTACTTATTGTCATTCTCTTAGGATCCTTTAGATGGGTCTTGGGAACTCTGCTCATCGATTCTGAGTATACTGTCTCGAGTGACATGTCATTCTGCAGTATAATCTATAAACTGAGATTTCTGTGGACTACTTGCGCGAAACTCTAGAGGCGGTAGCTAGCAATTTCCATTTAAAAAATGATCTCAGCCATTTGAGTGATTTGGAAAAAATCAATATTATAAGTAATGGCTGCGTTAGTCAAATCGTATCGTCCTACTTTTGAAGTTGTCGTATCGCTTAAGTTTGGTAAAAAGTGAGGCTGCCAATGAATGTATCAGCTGTTATTGTATTTTTCTTTGCTTTATTGTGTGTGTATTTGTGTAAGCCAGACGTTAACGTTTGCTGCTTGAGAATCTATTTTCTGTAGATTTTTAGGTAGCAAACGTTGCCAATCTGTTGCCACTATAAAAATGGCGGGGGGGGGGGGGGGGTGGTATAAACATTAAGATCTTGATGTTCTTGGTATGAAAATCCAGTGTCTGTTCGATGGACTGAACACATTTTTCAAGTTGGAAAAGAAGCATTCAAGCGCCTCGGATTTTTCAAACGGTGCAAACGATATTTCAGGCCCTCTGATCTTACTATTTATACTACTTATATCCGACCGAAAATGGAATACAACTCTCATGTATGGGCCGGCGCTTCAAAGTCTATTTTGAGGCTGGTCTACCGCGTACAGGAGAGGGCGAAGAAGTTCATCGGTGACAGTAGGGTATCCAACCCTATTGATTCATTGCAGCAGCGACGCAATGTGGGACGAATTTCCTTGTTCTATCGTTACAACAACGGAATGTGCTCTAATGAAATTAGGGAACTTGTTCCTGAACCCCGCACATTTACACCCACAACACGTGCCTCATTCAGAGCACATCCCTTTGTGGTCGATTGTCCAATAAATCGCACTACGCATTACTGAGATAATTCCTTTTTTAGCCGAACTGTACGTATGTGGAATCAACTACCTGCGGAGGTCTTTCCTGTCACTACCAGCGTGGGAAGGTTTAAATCAAATGTCCACAGACACTAACTCCCTCTATCCTCCTTCCCTTTAACCTATTTTCCTTTTTCTAGCACAATGCATTGCATGATTAGGGGTTATCCCCTGAGTGCTGGTCCTATAAAAAAAAACAAAAAAAAGATTTTCAATAAGCATCAAAATGTTTATTAAATGATACGGATATTGTCAGCTGATACGCAATAGCATGATATGATTTGACAAACGAAGCCATAAGTGTGAGTATCACTTCTCTGCAAGGTTAATGAAACATTTCTGATTTTACTTTATATGCTTTTCATGTTAATTTAACATGGTTTACAGTAATCTTCAAATGCAAACTTTCCATTTTTAAATAACCTTATTTTTCATGTTGACTTAACATTCTAGTACTGTTATATCACAATGAAGAATCATGTTGAATCAAAGTTATTTCAAGTTGAAGCAACGAGAAATGAATGCTCTTATTGCAATATCCTTTAGGTAACATTTAACGTTATCTGTGTTGCATTTAAAGTTACTGATCTGAAAATATAAAAAAAAAGTCAGGGAACTTTCAAACTACCCTCGTATCTATTGCTATTTTTTACAAAGACAAATTAGTTAATATCTACGCAATATCTGATAACTTAGTTTTAGGAAAACATGTGGCCCAAATTAAACCACAAATTAACTTTTGGGCAAAATAAAGAAACAAAAATAAAGAGCTTAAGAAGAAAGAAATACTCCCACACTATATTTTATATACTATTTTCTTTTACATATATGTACATATATTTATATACATCATATGGACACAAACTTATGAATGTACATACATACATACATATGTATGTATGTATGTATATTTCAAATAATGAAGAATGATGCGTAAGCATCAATGTCCTTTTATTGACCTTTAAGTACTGCCAAAAATAAAAAATAAAAATATCAACAGTTTTTTTGTTCCAAAGGAGCTGTGTGTGTGTGTGTGTGTGTGTGTGTGTGTGTGTGTGTGTGTGTGTGTGTGTGTGTGTGTGTGTGTGTGTGTGTGTGTGTGTGTGTGTGTGTATCTACTGGGTATTTCGACTTGCTTAAGTCCTTTTTATGGAATGAAATTATTATACAAAGTATTAGCAGTACATAATAACAATAAAGAAACTGCTTCAAATGTTTGAACGAATGAATATTGTACTCGTACCTGAATGATAAGATGAAACCGAAATGTAATAATGAAAAAAAAAAAAATCAAATCAGAAACACGCGCAAATGTATTCCTTAGCATCCTTTAAACTTTGAGGTGGCAGAATCAAGTCTTTGCGTAAATGTTAAATCGGACAAGTAACGAACTGGGTAAGGATCTGTAGGCTGCGTTTATCTTAAAGCTCAAGGTTAAAGTTAAAAATTTCAATTGACTGGTACAACAGCATACACACACACGCACACTCATTTTAGGAATGAGAAAGGTTCTTCTGCCATACCGCTGGTAGAACGAGAAGGTATGGATGGGACTTAAATGCAAAAAATATCAAATTGAGATGGAGACCACGCACTCCATGCATCATCATTTTACTCCCACAATTTGAAAGCAGTTGTGGTGCTCGTAGTAGTCACAAAGCCAACAACAATAACACCATCCATATGTTGGAAATCGGCACTAACAATTTTGAGAAACAGCAGCTGTAGCCTTCAGCCACAGTAACCTTGAACTTCAACTAAAGTAAAAAAGCTTTCCAAGCATACAGGGTTCACGGCGCAATTTTATGATATCAAACAAATTTTGTTGCTTTTATTTTGGAGCGAGAGCCAAGCTAAGCTAAGAGAGATTTGCTTGAGTGTTTGAATGAGAGTGATAGAGAGAGAGAGAGAGAGAGGGAGGGAGGAAAAGCAGTAGTTTGTAAAAAAGCGGCAAAAGTATTGTAATTTACTTACTAGCCACGCGCTTATGTTATAAAAATGTAACCTTGTCAGCCTAATATGCCTGAAATGGGAATGTAGATGCCTTGTAGCAAGCAAGTCCTTGATGAAAACGCAAATAGTAAACGGCAACAACATGAAATTTTCGGCATTTCACATGTACTTAAATGAGGATGTTAATGGAATTACAATAAAAAAAAGATAAAGGAAAGATTATTTTATTTTAAATGTGAAGAGCTTTTCATTATAAAGCAAAATTCCCATATTCTGCTAACAATCTGTTTAGGCTTAAAAGCATGAATACTTTCAACTAGGGATGGGCAAAAAATATCGATACATCGAAATATAGATATTTGAGAAAATAAATATCGATATATATCGCCGATATTTCAAAAACCTATATATCGATACATCGATTCTTATTTGCGAGTATCGGGTTTCGATACTTTTAAGAGCTATACCCGTTTTTTAACTGTGACCCAACTAAGGCAGGTGACTTTTTGGATTGTGTGGGTATAAACCTAAAGGCAGAATTTGTTTTTACTTTCTGTTCTGTTAAGAATCAGCTGACTCTTTTTGGTTTATAAAAATCATATACATATAAGCCATTAGTTTTTCTCTCCTTAATTCTGTATATGTTGCGTACACATTCCTCGATGCATGTCGGTATTCACTTTATGAATGCGATGGTAGAACTATAGCTAAAACTTTACAACAATTACGCCCGGAAACTGAAATTGTATTATTTTTTTGACATGTGTTTATAAACGTTAAAAACCGAAAAGTTGTTCCCACATTCCCAGGAAATGAAAAAGTCCGGGAAAAGAAAAAATCTAATAACAATGGACGATGCAAAACTCATCACTTTAGTGGAAAACTGAGACCATTCTGGTCTGAAACAGCTGATAACTTATTACAGAAAGAGTAACTATTAAAATTTAGAAACAGAATAGCACAGCACAGAGCAGCAACAGAAAGTAAAGACTAATGAAGTCTTAAGGAGCTACGTAGGTTACGTATAACTTAACATAAATAGTTCTTTTGTATTAAATTTCTTAAAGTAAGTAATTGTACATTCGAAATTAATGCAGCAAAAAATATCGATATATCGAAATATCGATGTTTTAAAAAAATATATATCGATACTGTTCGAAAACATCGATACGATATATATCGATACATTTTCTTCATTTGCCCATCCCTACTTTCAACCCGTTCCCTTCAACTTTTTCTTGAGAGACTCGCCGTAGCTTTCACCATAGAAACCAATTGAATTTTGGTTTGGTTATGGCTATAGCGTTATGGCTATGTCACGTCTAATTTAAGCTTTATACCTCTAGACATGCAAAGTTTACTTTGTCCCGGTTCACACACTTCAATTTTTGTTACTCAACTAGTAATTCAGCTGTAAGTAAAAAAAGAGATATTTGTATTTCCTTCTCCGTCTTTCTTACAGCTGAATAACGAGTTGATCAACAAAAGTTGCAAAGCCGTGATTCAGCTGGATGAAAAACAAAAAGCTTCTCTTTCTGTCTTTATCCCAGCTGAATTAAGACTTGGCAAAGTAAACTTTGCCTATCTAAAAGGAGTGTTACATAATTTTTTACAAAAATAACAAATTGAGCTTGTATTATTTAACACATTATATTGCAGAAATACATTTTTGATTTACATATAAATTTGCAAAGAAATTTTGAAATTAATAATAAAAAAATTGCTACTTAAAAAAATATATTTTAAAATATTGATTTCCTCTGGCGACTTTTGCAATTCATCGAAAAACTTGAAAACTTCGTAATTAATTATTAACAAATAATTTGAAATTCTGCTTAATAAGCAATCTAGCACTTTTCAATTGCTAACATGCGCTTCAAATTGATGTTCAATGAAAAAAACTCTAATTCAGCTGCATCAATTTTTAATTCAGCTAATCAAATAAATTCAAAACTTGAGACAAAGAAAACTGCGAATAAGTTTAATTAATTGGATTCAACCACATGTTGTTGAAAAGAAACTAAATCCTAGATTGTTGTTATATGAAATAGTAAATATTGTAATAAAAACTCTATTCAGCTGGAATTTTTTCAATTCAGCTGAGGAAATTTTTAATGCAGAAAAGAAAATTTCTAAATTTCTGATTTTGGGCTAATTTCTAGTTTAATTCAGCTGAAAAATTATCGACTAAAATTATGCAGTATCAGTTGGTATTGTGAAAAAGAGTGCAAATGATTGTATCAAAATTAAAAAAAATATATAAAAATAAGTTTAATAAATTTAACTTACATCAATCACATGATATTTTGTTACTAATTTTACTAAACTAATTCATTGATATATGCTTCTCAAGTCAGTCAAGAGAAACCAAAGCAAATTCAGTCCGCGCAAAGTCTTGAAAAACAATTATGCGGTTGTTGAAGAGAAACTAAATCCTAGATCTAGTAACTAAATTCTAGATTTATGATATTGTTGGCATATAAAATAATAGATATTGTAATAAAAATTGTATTCAGCTGGAATCTTTTTAAATTCAGCTAAGTAAAATGTTAGTGCATAAAATAAAATTTGTAAATTTATAATTTTTTGTTGAATTTTGGTTTGATTCAGCTGAAAAATTATTGTGTAAAATTGTTGGCGTATAAAATAATAAATATTGCAATAAAAATTGTATTCAGCTGGGCTTTTCTCAATTCAGCTAAGCAAATTTTTTGGTGCAGAAAAGAATATTTGTAAATTTCTAATTTTGACTTAAATTTTAGTTTCATTTAGCTGAAAAATTATCGAGTAAAATTATGTAGCTTCAATTACCATTCTAAAAAAAGTGCAAACGATTGTAAAATTAAAAGAACTATATATGTATGTATATGGTAGTAAGTTTAATAAATTTTGCTTATATCAATCACATGCTAAAATAATAAATATTGCAATAAAAATTGTATTCAGCTGGAATTTTTTTTAATTCAGCTAAGAAAATTTTTAGTAAAATTCAAATTTTTTGTTAAATTTTGATTTGATTCAGCTAAAAAATTATTGTGTAAAATTGTTGACATATAAAATAATAAAGATTGCAATATAAATTGTATTCAGCTGGGCTTTTCTCAATTCAGCTAAACAAATTTTTAGTGCAGAAAAGTAAATTTGTAAATTTCTAATTTTGTGTTAAATTTTAGTTTCATTCAGCTGAAAATTATAGAGTAAAAAAATTTGTAAATGATTGTACGAAAATTAAAAAAAGCTACAGATTTTGGTAATGCTTGCGACATCCGATACACTTTTTAACTCTATAAAATCACTAAATATAAAAAATCGATTTGATGAAGATTTGAAGTTATTAAAATACATATCGTGCCATAACCGCCAAAATAGCTTAAGCGACATAATTTTCGAACTTCATTTTTTTTTACCAAAATCGATTATTTGCGATCGTAAATAGTCGATTTTCGTCAAAAAAACGAAGTCCAAAAAATGTGTGGCTTAAGCTATTTTAGCGGTTATGGCTCGATATGTATCTCTCGAACGAGAGACACCCGGGGGTCTACTGTGTAATTCGAAACGAAAGAAAAAGCTTTCGAATTTGTATGTTTATAACATGTAAATTCGAAAGCATTTTCTTTCGAATCGAATTACAGAATAGACCACCCGATTTTAATTAAACTGGCAGCAATAAACTTGTCTTTTTGAGGTTAGTTGTTGAATTGAATCGGCTCAGTAGTGTAAAATTTGTTTCAAAACTATAGTTTTACGATTTACGACATCTTAGTGAACTTAACAACTTTCGAATGCAGCAAATTTACTTCCGATTAACATTAACCCATATCCATACCATCCATCATCGACGTCGGAATTGGGGTAAAATCTGTAACTTCTTATAGCGCGAAGTTAAAAATAATCAGTTTTATACCTATGAAATTTTGTAAATATAATACATATTGCATTCAGAAATCCAAAATAAAAGAACTGAAAAGCTTTCAGTGTCACATATTCTCTTTAAATATAATTTAAAACCTTTGTAAGAGTTTTTCAAAAGCTTTTTCCTCTTCCTCTCTCATTTGATAATGGAGGCTTTCTAATATAAAGTTTAAAACGTTCCTCCTCATCCTTGTTTAGGATGTTGACTGTTGTCATTGTTTGAGGTCGCCATCACATAAACTTTTCCAAAGGCGGCCGCAAAAGTCAAGGATACGTGTATATCTATTTTGGTCAGTTTGTAGTAAAGCTGCTGTTAACTTATTTCAGATAATATTATAATACCTTTGCTCGTGCTATTTTACTATTTATTATATTTGAAAGGAAAATTAAATTAAAACTCTGTCTTAAAATCCTGCTTTACATTTTCATTTAGAATACATATTCCCTCGGCTCCTAAGGATATGATTTATATTTAATGAAGCAACATTTTATTCTTCAATTTTTAATTTTTTTTTTCTTTGGAAGTGACTGAATTTATTCAAGGTCCTACCCCCATGCTTTCATTATTTAAACTAAACAATACATGCATATAATTTTATTTATACTTTTAAATTAAAAACTTGTTAGGTAAGATGGTTTTATTAAAATCGTATATTCTGCATTCTTCTTTCTGCTCTTGCCACATTGCCAGCATATTTAAGCGGCAATAAGCCCTAAAATACGCAATACTTTATGAGAATTTCATAAATTAGTTGTAATATAATATGTATGTATCTAGAGAACAAGGAGCGGGCCTTATATACAATAAAAGTGACCTTGTTTTTGTTAAATGTGTACGTTGATTCCCTAAATGTTTCATTGTGTATTTTTCACAATTCCAATAAATGTATTTACATATTTATTTTACCTCTATTATATTTTAAGCACTTGTGTATGTACGTATGTGTGTGTGTGTGTGCGTGTGTGTGTGTATGTAAAAGAGAGTGAGTACATTTTGGCGCGTAAGTTCTGCCCCTTCAAGTAGGCACTGATATTCAAAATATTGCGTTTATAAATTATTTCTTGTAACAATTTGTTAGTTTTTTGTAACATCACGGGCAGCGAAGGGGGTAGTAGAAAATTAATGATTAAGTAAATAATTTTACTTTTAATGCAAACATACTTACTTTCTTTCAAGGAAAATGAAACACTAACGTAGCAAAAATAAGGGAGTGCTTTAAGGCATTTACATATGTATATATTTTTAATATCTATAGCATACATTTAGGCTAAATAGAGCGACACAAACCCTGTTTAATAACAGAAACAACTATGTGAACATACAAAGGTTATATAAACAAACTTACAAAATATTACTCCTACACAATTGGATATTAAATACTTGGTTTCAAGGATTAGCACAAAAACAAAAAAATATTTATACTTTCAGCTAACTATAACAAAATATCCAATTACGTTTATTTACAGTAATAATATAATAATAATTTTTAAAGCCTATAAATTAGATATGAATAAAGAATATTCAAGCAAATTGATTCATAATTCAGCTAACCATTTATCTTAACGTATCCTATTAAACACGCAAGTTCCAATTGAAATTCTGCTCACGAGTGAAGTAGTTCAGATGCTGAACGAAATATCTTGAAAAAAAAAAATAACACTCAGCAGCACTAACTTCCAATTCAACGGACTTATTTTGTAAAGCTGTTGAAAATATTTTTAAAATGGTATACGTAATATTGATATGAAAACTGCTAAATTCAGCAGGTCATATTTACAATTCAGTCGACCATTTACCTATAACATGTTATAAAAACTATAATTTTGAGATAAATAATAACATATCTCGAATATTTGTCTAAAAATAAATTAATTCAGCTGCCGAAGCTTCTTTAAAAAAATTAAAACTAGATTTTTGCTAAAAAAAATCAAATTCTGCTGCACTAACTTCCAATTCAGGTAGCCAATTTTACTATTTATCCGACCAAAGCAGTTGGAAACGTTCCTAAAATTAAATACGAAATATTAATATGAAAACTATTAAATTCAGCAGGTAATATTTACAATTCAGCTGGTAATTTTGTCATTACACTTTATGTAAACTATAATTTTGAGAAAAATAATACCTTAACTCATAGATTTTTCTGCAAATAAGATAATTCAGCTGCTGAAATCTCTTTAAAAAAAAGCTAGACCTCAAGCTTTGCAAAAAAAAAATAAAATTCAGCTGCACTAACTTTCAATTCAGCTAGCTAATTTTGCTATTTATCTGAATAAAGCAGTTGGAAACATTCCTAAAATTCAATACGAAATAATATGAAAACTATAATTTTGAGAAAAATAATACCATAACTCAAAGAGTTTTCTGCAAATTAAATAAATAATTCAGCTGCTAAAATCTCTTTAAAAAAATTAGACCTCAGGCTTTGCTGAAAAAATCAAATTCAGCTGCACTAACTTTCAATTCAGCTGGCTAATTTTACTATTTATCTGACCAAAGCAGTTGGAAACATTCCTAAAATTAAATACGAAATATTAATATGGAAACTATTAAATTCAGCAGGTCATATTTCCAATTCAGCGGGCCATTTATCTATTACATTTTGTGAAAACTATAATTTTGAGAGAAATAATATCATATTTCAAAGATTTTTCTGCAAATAAAATAATTCAGCTACTAAAATCTCTTTAAAAAAAATTATTCCTTGGAAACTATTAAATTCGGCAGGTCATATTTAAAATTCAGCTGTAGTTTTGTGATTACACTTCATGCAAACTATAAATTTCAATGAAATTATTGTAATATCTCAAATATACATATACCTAATTTCGGAATTTCTTTAAAAATTATTAAAACTATATTTTTGCTAAAAAAACAAATTCAGCTGCACTAACTTCCTATTCAGCTGGGTTATTTTGCGATTTATCTGACCAAAGCAGTTGAGAACATTCCTTCAATTAAATACGAAATATTAATATGGAAACTATTAAATTCAGCAGGTCATATTTAAAATTCAGCTGGTAATTTTGTGATTACACTTAATGAAAAATATAATTTTGACAAAAATTATACCATATCTCAAAGATTTTTCTGCAAATAACATAATCCAGCTGCTGAAATCTCTTTAAAAAAAATTAGACCTCAAGGTTTGCTAAAAAAAAACAAATTCAACTGCACTAACTTCCTATTCAGCTGGGTTATTTTGCGATTTATCTGACCAAAGCAGTTGGAAATATTACTAATATTAAATACGAAATATTAATACGAAAACTATTAAATTCAGCAGGGCTTATTTCCAATTCAGCGGGCCATTTAGCTATTACATTTTGTGAAAACTAAAATTTTGAGAGAAATAATATCATATCTCAAAGATTTTTCTGCAAATAAAACAATTCAGCTGCTGAAATAAATCTCTTTAAAAAAATAAAACTTAATTTTTGGTAAAAAAAAATATAAAACTCAGCTCTTATCTTCGAATATAGCTATTTGAATTTGTAATTAATGCAAAATATGAAATATTAATATGAAAACTATTAAATTCAGCAAACCATATTTACAATTCAGCTGGACATTTGTTATTACAATTTATGAAAACTACAAATTTTAAAGAAATTATATAGTATCTGAAATATTTACCTTCAAATAAAGCTATTCAGCTGCTACAATTTCTTAAAAAAAATCTTTAAAAACCTAAAACTTAAATTGTTTTAAGTTGAATATTTTATGAATTTTTTTGCTAAAAAGTTGAAAGTCAGATGCACTAACACCTAATTCAGCTGGCTTACTGTGCACTTTATCGGAATAATTGTGAAAACAAATTATATCCCAGTATATGTATATGCATATGTATGCATATACTTTTTCTGAATCGCAGTCTAATTAAGTTGTTTAGTTTGCCCAACTTGTGACACATCTTAGCTGAATTGTAATTTTACCAATGAATATCATTCAGCAGAACAATTTTACCGCTTTCAATTAAGTTTACTACTATATTTTGTGCTTTTACAAATAATTGAAATCAAGTATTTAGCATTCAAACTAATTCCTGAGAATAAAGCACATGTTAAAAATATAATTTACAATATTTTTCCTTTTATATTTTGTTGTTATTATTTCCACAGGTATTTATTTTTGTTACAAGTATTGTGACAGTTTTTGACGTATTTCAATTTCTTTGACCTTTAATCCATTGTTGTGTGATTTTAGTTATTGTGTTATTTTTAACAAATAATTGAATGGTCTTCTTTATTCTTTTTAACACGCAACAACATTTTAACCTTGACCACGCTCAACCTTGACTACGTATGCACTTCTATTTTATTTTCTGGTTCCATGTCAAGAACAATTAATAATTTATTTAAACAAAACATAAAAATTTTTACTTGCCTATTATTTCTAATATAGAGGGCAATAGAAAATTAAGTAAGAGGTCACATATTTAATTAACTTGCTGAATAATAATTAAACAATTTTGTAATGTATTATATTCCGGAAAGTCCTTAGATGCTTAGAGAAATATTAATGACGCCATTGTAAATGTATGTTAAAACATTCCTAAAATTAAATACGAAATATTAATATGAAAACTATTAAATTCAGCAGGGCATATTTCCAATTCAGCTGGTCATTTAGTTATTATATTTTATGAAAAAATTTTACAACATCTCAAATATTTGCATATAAATAAATAAATTTCTTAAAAAAAAAACAAAACTTAATTTTTGCGTTAAAAAATCAAATTCAGCTGCACTAACTTTCAATTCAGCTAGCTAATTTTGCTTTTTATCTGACCCAAAGCAGTTGGAAACATTCCTAAAATTGAATACGAAGTATTAATACAAAAATTATTAAATTCAGCAGGGCATATTTCCAATTCAGCTGGTCATTTAGTTATTATATTTTATTTTATGAAAACGATAATTTTGAAAAAATTATGCATCTCAAATATTTTCATATAAATAAATAAATTTCTTTAAAAAAAACAAAACTTAATTTTTGCGTTAAAAAATCAAATTCAGCTGCACTGACTTTCAATTCAGCTAGCTAATTTTGCTTTTTATCTGACCCAAAGCAGTTGGAAACATTCCTAAAATTGATTACGAAGTATTAATACAAAAACTATTAAATTCAGCAGCGCATATGTATTTCCAATTCAGCTGGTCATTTAGTTATTATATTTTATGAAAATGATAATTTTGAAAAAATTATACAACATCTCAAATATTTGCATATAAATAAATAAATTTCTTTAAAAAAAAACAAAACTTAATTTTTGCGTTAAAAAATCAAATTCAGCTGCACTAACTAACTTTCAATTCAGCGGCTTTATTTTGTAATTTATCTGACCAAAGCTGTTGAAAATGTTCTTTGAATGAAATTCGAAATATTAATACGAAAAGTATTAAATTCAGCGGGTCATATTTGTAATTCAGCTAGCTATTTATTAATTAAACACATTTAATGAAAATGCTGAATTTGATTTAAAATGCTAAATTTGATTTAAGCTCACTTTTCAAATATGTAAACATCTGAATGGTGGAATTTCGGGAAATAACAAAAGATTAGTAAAAAAAAATATATGAATGAATTTGCTGAATTTAAATTAAACAGCTAAATAGTGGAATTTTTGGAAATAATAACAAAAGATTGGTAAAAAAAATATATTCATGTTTGCGTATAGGTGAATCAGGCTTTTTAAACAAAAAATCTTTGAAAATAAAAAAATTTTCTCTCCTGAATTTGAAAAAAAGTTTGCTGAATTACATTTTCGCACACTCTTCAAGGATTTTATTTATAAAAAAATAATCAGATTTTGTTCTGAGAAATATTAATAAAATCGATGAAAATAAAAAAAATTTACCAAGCTGAATTTGAAACAGTGAATTTAATTTGAAGAAAATCTAAAGAGTTTCATAAGGACCTGATTTAGAATTATTTTAGTAATTCGGAGCATAAATTAATTAGTAAAATAAATAAATAATAGGGAAATTGTTGAAAATATAGCTGTTTTCTTAGCTGAATTAAAAAACAGTCTGCTGAATTTGATTTTAACACCTGAATAGTGGAATTTTTGGAAATAATAACAAAAGATTAGTAAAGAAAATATATATTTATGAGTGGGTGTAGCTGAATCAGGCTTTTGAAACAGAAAATCGTTAAAACTAAAGAAGTTTTCTCAGCTGAATTTGAAAAAAGTTTGCTGAATTACATTTTCGCACACTCTTCAAGGATTTTATTTATAAAAAATTAATGAGATTTTGTTCTGAGAAGTATTAATAAAATCGATGAAAACAAAAAAAAACTGTAATCAGCTGAATTATTTTTAAAGAACATCTAAAAAGTTTTATAAAAAATTGGATATTATAAGGATCTGATTTAGATTTATTTTAGTGAATCGGAGCATAAATCTACCTTAATTTTGTTGTTGTTTTTATATTTTCATAGATGATATTTCCGTTATACGCTGATTACTAAAAAAGTATTCGATTTTTGTTTGGAAATTGTTGATAATACAGAAGTTTTCTTAGCTGAATTCAGTTTGCTGAATTTGATTTTAACAGCTGAATGCTGAATTAGGCTTTTGAAGCAGAAAATTGTTGAAACTAAGGAAATTTTCTCAGCTGAATTGAATAAAAAGTTTGCTGAATTATATTTTTATATATATTTTATTTAAAAAAAATACATAGGCTTTTAGAAATATTAATAAAATGGTTGAAAATAAAAAAAATTACTCAGCTGAATTTATAACAATGGTGATTTATTTTTTAAGAACTTTTCTAAAAAACCGAAATTTTATAAACACGCAAAATAATTTCATACACTCGTACGTTTAATTAATTTAACTTAAAATTCACTTTAACTTTTAATGCGTCCGATATCAGTTCCACCTCAAATACAGGGATCTAATCGTCGCTTTCGATAACGAGCTGATTCGATCACATTTTCTCAGTTTGAGATTATGGCATTCGATATCGAACAATGTAATAATATGGCTCGCTATCGAATGCCATAATCTCAAACTGAAAAAAAAATGTGATAGAATCAGATCGTTATCAAAAGAGATGATTAGACCCCTACACTATCAAGAAATTACATTTTAGCGAATAAAATTATTTAAGTTTTTCTGTTATTTAGGCATAGTTTCTACATTGCAAACATTAAAATTTGTTTAAAAATCATTTAAAAAGCGTAAAGCTTTTGATATAAAGCTTTTGAAGACGCTGTTGGTCCTTCGAAATGTGGAAACTGTAACTTAATTAAATTTCCAATGCTCTGGCAACTGGGGCAATGACCTGAAAACATGGAAAACTAGAGAGTTTATAAAAATAAATAAAATAACTTACGAAATGCTAAATCCTTTGTCATAAAAAATTAGATTAGAATCATACAATTTAAAAGCAACTTTTCGCTAAAAATTTATTTTGTCGATAACGAATAGCGTAGAGAGAGAGAGAGAGGGGTGAGTGTGCGGCGGCCAGTGTTGCCGCCGCAACACTGGTAATTACCCGAATCAGGTGTAATTTTTATGTGCAAGTGTAGCGCGTGGGTAATTGCTCTCAGGTGTAATTTACGGGTAATTTGAAATTCGTTTGTTTTATAATAATAAATCGTGTGTGTTCTGGCTTTCACATCGTTTTCACATGTTTTCTTGTGAGTTAAAACACATGCTACGCCTGCTTAAGTTGAAATTTAGAAAATACAAATTAATAGTATGTGTTCTAGTATCCGAATTTATAGGAACACGATTTCAAACTTTTAGATTTTTTCGTTTTCGATTTTCTTTTCACTTGTTAACAGTCTTGTGAAAAAAAATACGAATTTTACTTGTTAGCAGTCTTGTGAAAAAATACGAGTTTTTTTGCTCAAAATTGAAAACGAGAAAATCTAAAAGTTTGAAATCGTCAATTTCCAAATTGTGTTCTTCTAAATTCGGATGCTAGAACACATACTATTAATCTGTATTTTATAAATTTCAACTTAAACAGGCGTTAAGTTATCAGAAAAGTATTTGTGAAATCTTTTACTTAATACTATAAGAATTGAAAAGCTACAAGAAATACCATAAAAAAATATAATTTAAGCCTGTCTGTAAGCCTCTTCCGAGGTGGTCAGCTTTGGTACTCTCTAACTCAATCTCTATTGTATTTACATAGCAGGGTTACACCAAATTTTCAATTTCATTGACTATAATCCGTCCATACATAATATTTCTATTGGATTGACAGCTTAAAAGTTATAAGTATATTACCAATTTTTTTTTTATCGGAACACCTATGTACTAATATGTTAAAAGTGACCACATCTGAAAAACTAGCCATAGGATATCAAAATCCTTACGTGTTCAGCATGCCCAATGCAATAAGATATGAGGTAGATTTGCAATTAACTACTTATTTTTTTTTTAAATTTTGGAAATTTACATGAGCATTTATTTTCACCAAAAAATTATACTTTTAGATAGCAGAATAAAAAAATTTATAAAACAAAAATTTTTTTTTGATTCGAAATTTATATCACAGATAAATATTCTACAGGAGAGTTTTTTGCCATCCGAAACTCATTTTAAGAAAATTTGAGTTGACGTATTTTGAATACACGTTTTCGATATGTTGCATTTCACTGGGGCTGATACCAAATCATAAGTAGACCTTAAACAAGATTTTTAAAATTTGTCAAATATTTATTTTAATATTGGGTGTAATTCCTTTGAAATCGGGTAATTTTTGCCCCTACGAGGTGTAATTTTGAATATATATTTTGGTAACACTGGCGGCGGCTGTCTTAGTAATTGTTTAAATATACTCTCTGATCAGTTTGCAAATTATGAGTAAGAATAAATCATGATATGAATGAAGTACATACATACATATCTACACACTTGAATATTTTTCAAGGAAATTTGATTAGAATTTAATACTCGTGTTGTAAAACACTGTCATCTTGTGTGGCCTTCAAAATAACAACAAAACACACGCTTCTTCACCTGCCCTCCCTTTCCTTCGCTACCTTAAACAACAGTTGTTGTATTTGCTTTTAACAATTTATGAAAGCTTTCGACTTCCGTATACGTTGACGTGGACGTGGACGTTGACGTTGACGTTAACGCCAACGCATGTCATTGGCTTTTCAAAGCTTCTTCTTCATTGAAATATACGAGTAGTGAGTGAAAAGGCAAAAAATCACCCTTAAACTGTTGAAATAAAACAAGAACTTTTTTATTTTTATTAGAAGTGGAAAAAAACATGGCAAATGCGTGTGTTGGTAGATTTTTTTTATATAAAAATAAAATAACAAATGACCTTGAAAGTGGTAAGGACCTTAAGCGTTGTTGTTGTAACAATAATTCAAAAATATGGAAACTACCAGACATAAAAGAATATCAGAGCACACTTTTTTATTACACTGGTTTACAAATTATTATAGTATTTGGCAGGAACCTATAAAGTTTCTATTGAGGTTTTTTAGAGTAATTAAGATGTGCTAAGTACGACTGGCCGATTTCGTCAGATCCTTTTATAACCAACTTAAGATATGGGCCATCCAAACAGGATTTGGAATGTGACGCTGTAGTCAGAGAAATGATAATACAATTTTAGGCCTATTGATAAACATAATATGAAACAAAAATATTTTCTGCATGTATTTTGTACAGGTTTCATGGGCGGTGGGCATGGGCGATTTGTATGAAATTAGGTATGCTTCTCTTTTTAGGGTTCCGCACACCAAATATGAAAGAAATGGAACTCTATTGCTTTCGCTACGATCTCCGTCTGTCCGTCGAGAACCGTAAGAGCTACGGACCTGAAATTTCCACAGAAAATTTAAAACTTTGACCGCTACAACAACAAATATATGGCAGTTAAAATTTAAAGTGTTTTTTAAAGCGAGCTGCGAAACATATTGAAATCCTAATGTAATACACAGAAAATTATATTGAGACACTTGAAATTTTCAAAGTTACAGCCTGTTCGTGTAACATGTTGACGTTAGAAATCTTGACGTTTTTGGAATAGATTAAAGGAAATTTGTACAAGTTTTCCTTAAGCTATTACAGAAACGTTAATGGCCTATTTCCCACCTGCGCAAGAACACGTTCGACTTAGAATTTATATTGAAAACAAAAACAAATTTTCATATTTTATTGTTGTTTTCAATATAAATTTTAAGTCGGACGTTTTCTTTGGCAGGTGGGAAATATGCCATAAGATTTCCATCAGCAACGTCTTACACCGAAATTTAAATAAATATTCAATCAGTTAAAGTAATTTTTACTATGTAATTTTGATAACTTGCTGTATCTGAGAAACCAGTGTTTGCATCTTAAATTAAAAAAAAAATTAAAATTTCAAGAAATTTTCAAAAACAATAAAACTAAAAAAACCCAAAAAATCACCAAAAACCGAAAAAAACGTCGAAACTAAAAAAATCACTTAAGCTAAAAAATATCGCTAAAACAAAAAATAAATTGCCAACATCGTAAAAAAAAACTTCAAAAACTCTAAGACATCCCAAAAACGCTAAAATTAAAAAAAATCGCCAAAACCAAAAAAAAAAAAAATGCCAGAAACCCTGAAAAAACGTTTACCGGGAACTTAACTTAAAAAAAATGTATTACATCAGGGACGATATTCGATTATAATAGGCTAAAGTTTATATAATATTACATATCGTCATATAAATTCAAAAAGGGCGTAACTCACAAAAAATTCGAAATTGTCTTTTTGATTTTTTGTGATGTAATTAAAGAAAGTCGACATATCCACAACATTTCTAGCCGAGTATGCTCAAAAATATCGAATTTATTAACGAAATTCGGAATACTACTGAGAACTAAATACACTAAGGGCCTGTTCATCTAAATGCGAAGGATAGGTTCGATCGAATATTTATATTGAAAACAAAAACAAATTTCTGTTTTTTGTTTTTGTTTCTAATGTAAATTTTCAATCGAATCTATCGTTCGCATTTAGATGAACAGGCCCTAAAACTTAAAATGTATTTTGCTTCTCCTGCAAAACATATTAAATGTAATTTACGCCTTTTTAGAATTGATATGGCGATATGTAATAGAGATGGGCGCGTGTCGTGTTTTTTTTTCGTAATACAAACACGCACAACTCAACACGAAGTGTTTGTGACAAAAAATGTGATTTCATGCGTGTTCGGGTCGTTTCGTGTTAAGCAAAATTTACACGAAAAACACGAAATGGTATTAGATGTAAAATGTGAATGAATGAATTTCCAGTAGAGAAAAAATTTTATATTTTCCATATTTGTTGATGTTGTATGGGCCTCTGAAACTTAAAGTTATGTACGTAAACCGATAGTATCAGCGGTGTTGGCAGATAGCATCAGCTGGCAGTGCCAACTTGGTGCAATATTTTGAAAAGGGACTCTTGAAAAAAATCAATTAAATTTTCTGATCTTCAAATACCATACCAATAATATTTCGTGCGTGTTGTGCAGTATCGTGTTGATGAAATTTTTCGCGTGTGTGTTTCGTACGTGTAGAGCGTCTTCGTATTCGTGTTCGTGTTCGTGCGTGTCGTGTTGGAAAACTTCGACACGCACCCATCTCTAATATGTAGTATCTGTACGGAATACTTGCGGTGCGAGTCGAAATCGCACTTTAATGAATTTATTCCATGTATTCTAAGAATATGTGAGAAACCAAATTTTAAAATTTCTGCTTGAATAAAAAAAAAATTGGCGAGAACGGTGGGCGTGTCCGATTTTGGTGAAATTCCATTTTTTTTTTGTTGATTATTGATATTAGTTAAACTTCTCGTTTGTTTAAATGGAAGTTGAACATAATATCTCTAGTGTTGTTTTAAGAAACTTTCGGGTAAGGGTTCCCTGATTGTTTGCTTTAGCAACAGGGAAATGCAAAATGAAATAAGTAAAATAATAATTTCGGATTATTAGTGCGTTAATAAATTTTAAATATACATTTTTTTTATATTTATAATTTAATCAGGCTAAAGTTCGTATTGCTTTGTAGGTCAAATTACATTTTTTTTATTTAGTCAACTTACAGTGATCCAAGTACCACTCCTTATAGTTTTTGCATAAAAATATTATGACCTTCAACCCACTGTGCGGCG
This sequence comes from Tachina lurida, assembly GCA_944452675.1. Taxonomy (NCBI): domain Eukaryota; kingdom Metazoa; phylum Arthropoda; class Insecta; order Diptera; family Tachinidae; genus Tachina; species Tachina lurida. The sequence continues at coordinate 9,001,281 of OX101754.1, read as the reverse complement.
TTTCAACTTTTGAGCTTTTAACTAATTTTAAACTTTTTAATGAGTTTTTAATTTGAAAATTTTCTTTTGAAGAGTCTAAATTTTTGCTCTAAACCATTCCAAGCCCGTTAAAAGCATCTAACAAATTTAACATACTTCCTGCCAAATATACATACATACATATATAACTACTTCCTTGTAAATCATTACTAAAGCTAAAAAAAAGCACAAATATAACAAAACATTTTGTATGTAAATATGCTTGTCGTTTTGTGTGTATACTGAAGCCATAAAACAACTAAACGCCAAGGATGGCAATAAACTCACTTACATATCAATAACAAATAAAGAAAAGAAAAAAAATTCGGTATAAAACAAGAGTTTCATTCAATTCAAATAAAATCATACATAAATCTCATAAAACCAAAAATCATGGAACTGGTGACACGCATTGGAAATGAATTGCGAATTTAGTATTTATTAATTTATCCTGCCTGCCACCGTTGGAAGAAAAGAAAAAGGTCCACCTTCGACTTTCTTCTTTCCGCTTGAAAATATACAGTAGAAATGGTCCAAATGCCTGCCTGTCACCCTCATAAATTTAAGTTAAGTATTTACATGATTGAGTGTATAAAATTTTACTGCGTAAAAAAAACGAAACACATTCACACATCACAAAATGAAATTGATGTAGTATGTATCTTTTTATGCTCAAGGAGACAGACAATAAGACGTACATACGTACGTATGAGTATTTCCTTTTTTGAGAGCTTAGATATAACTAGTATATGCTGCCATTGGAAGGATATTTTGTGTTAATACTCGTAGTTAAACATTTTCATGTAATAATAACAAACATTTTGAAGGAATACCCAGTTGGCCACGTCCTTAAGACATCTTTGACGACAGTTACAAGGCAATGGTAAGTCGTAGAAGACATATTGGAGACAGTGCCATACAAATCGTCGACGAAATTTTCATACAAATGGCGGCGAGGTCACACAAGACGAGATGAGCGACAATGTCGCTCAGATTGTCGTCAACACTGCTTTATTGAAGACAAAACTGATATGACACTGTCGCTCAGATTGTCCTCAACAAAGTCTTATTGAAGACAAAACGTATGACACTGTGGCTTTATTGAAGACAAAACGAGGGACATTGTCGCTCAGATTGTCCTCAACAAAGTTTTATTGAAGACAAAACGTATGACATTATCGCTCAGATAATCATGACGACGACGATTTCCTTTAAATTGTCGATTAGAAAACCTAAACGACAGGTGACATGTCGTACATTAATCGTTGAAGAGAATGTCGTCTGGGACGATTTGGCCAACTGGGTATTAACATTTTAGTTGGGAAATATCTATGTGTGTGTGAGTGTGGGTATGTATGCATGTATTGGTAGCTTGTTTTTTATTTGTGCTGTGTCTCTACCGTCCTTTCTTTCTTCCTTCCTTCCTTTATAGCTTTTCATATACTTATTGCTACTTTTGAGGCAATAAGGTTGCAACACTGGCGTAATACTTTTGTCAAAAACTTCTACAAAAAAGAAAAAAAAAAATAGGTCAAGTAGGAAACTTTTTGTCAAGTTGACCTAATTTCAGATTGCAGCTGTAGTCTTCATTTAATTGCCAACATGACCTAAAAAGGATCTCAAGGATAATGTAATAAAAAAGAATATGTATGTAATCACTTTAACTTAATCTTTCGCTTGTTAACAGTAAAGAGGTCTCCTTAAAAATCTATAATTTAAAATTTGCCTTCCTTTATTTGTGCTTTTGTAATAAAAAAAGAAAAAAAAATACAATGACCTCAATTTATTTCCTGGCTTTCAAAAGAGCCAAACTTTTGTTTTTTTTTTTTTTCTTCTCAGATTTAAAAATGTTCCACAATGATCATTGTCTTTGGTATCACTTTTATCATACATTAACTATTTTATGGTTCATGTTGGAATCTTTCTGAAATCCTTTTCTTTTAATTTAATATGCATATCTTCTTCTACACGCCAAAGTTGTTGTTACAGTTCACCTTACTTACACATGTTGCACCTTGTGCACAACAGCAAAATGTAAGCAATCGCTTTAAACTTTCACTTGTAACCCATAAACCTTAAAAAAACATTTTCAAACAACCAACAACAACAACAGCAACGGCAGCAGCAACAGCAACAACTTAATCACACAATCATTGTCAATATACAGAAAGTAGACACAACAACAACAGCAACACACAATAACTTCAAAAACTTCGCCAGCAACATCCAACAATGTGCAACAACAACTGCTTATCAGGTCAACGAAATTTTTTTTTTGTTTCTGCGATGTAAAAGATTGATTTGTTGAAAAGAATTTTTGCAAAAAAAAAAGCAATAGAAAAATATTATTTTGTCCTAATTTACAGAAAGAAACATTTCTTTTCCCCTCATCTGTCCCTCCTAAAAAACTAATCAGCTTGCAAAAAAAATTGCATAGTGTAAATTAGGATTTTGTATTACATTCAACTTCACTGAATAACCGATTTTTGTCTTCTCAGAAAGAAATTTTTTAACAAAAATAAATCACTCTTCTTCGTTGCATATCTGCAACTTTAGGATATCGAGCCAGAACCGCAAAAAAAAAAGTCCACCGACACACATTTTTGGACATCGATTTTATTATTATTTATTTTTTTTACGATCGCAAATAATCGATTTTGATAAAAAAAATTATGACGCTTAAGCTTTTTTGGCGGTTATGCCACAATATACATACTAGAGATGGGCGGGTGTCGTGTTTTTTTCGTGAAACGAACATGTACGACCCAACACGAACACGCACGACTCAACACGAACACAAAACGTGTCGTGTTGAAAAAACTCGACACGCGCCCATCTCTAATACATACATATGTATATGTCTTAAAATACCCATACACTATGCAATATTATTGAGTACTTTATTTCTAAAGGGTGTTTTTTTAGAGGTATAGAACTTCGAATTGAAATAAAACACAAGAAAATCGTTTTAATGTCCATCAATTTGGCTTTATTGGAAGGATAATTTTATGCCATTAATATTTAAATATGATTTCGGGCATGTGGCCGCCGCGGCTGGCTCGAATAAAGCCAATTCTACAGGTCCAATTTTCAACCACTTTTTCGAGCATATGGGGCCGTATGTTGGCAATAACGCCACGAATGTTGGCTTCCAAGTCCCCTAACGTTTCTGGTTTGTTGGCGTAGACGAGCGACTTCACATATCCCCAAAAAAAATAATCCAATGGTGTCAAATCACACGATCTTGGTGGCCAATTGACAGGTCCATTCCGCGAAATTATGCGCTCATCGAATGTTTCCTTCAATAAATCGATTGTGACGTGCGCTGTGTGGCATGTAGCGCCGTCTTGTTGGAACCACAACTCATCCACATTCAACATCTTCAAAATCTTCCATAAAGTTGATGGACAAAGCTCCAATTGCTGTGCACGGTGGCGAATCGATTCATTCGGGTCCTCTTCAACACTTTGCTCTACAGCGGCAATTGTTTCTTCGGTGCGCACTGTTCGACGTCTCTGCGGATGCGTATTATCACATAGAGTAAACGTAGTGCGAAAACGATCCATGGTTAACCGAATTAATTGCTCTGATGGACGGTTATGTCGACCATAAAATGGACGGAGCTTGCGGTAAACTTCGCGAACTGAACCATTATTTTCGAAATAAATTTGCACGATTTGCAAGCGTTGTTCTTTTGTCAACCTGTTCATGATGAAATGGCAAACCAAACTAAATATTAATCACTTGACAGCTGACAAAATGGCCGCCAGTTAAAAAAGTGATGCCAACTTAAAGTTCTATACCTCAATAAAAAACACCCTTTATAATTATTGTCGATTTGCTTCACACTATTCAATAAATTGCACAATATTAAAACATTTGCAAATAAATAAAAAGACCCCAGTGTACTAATTAGGGTTAAGAATGACACTTTATTTACTAATAACACTTATTTTAATCAAAATCAAATACACGCACATAGATTACATAAATATACCACAACTGGTTACCCCTACGTCTACCCCGCTATACACACGTCTCACTGACTGCACTGGTCTTGTAGCTATTTGTCACACACAAGTCTTATGCTGCTGATGCTCTCAGTTTGTACAACACTACAGATCACTGCCTTTACGTAATTACTTCCGCAAGTTGTCTTCACTTTCAACGACGTTGGCTCCACTATTATCTGATTCACACTGACTGCCTCTCAAACAGGGTACCACCTTTTATACTACAGGGAGTGTTTCTAGAACTAAGCTGCACAAAGAAGCGCCAGAGTGCCGAACATCAATCGGCTTTTTATACAAATGAATACACATACGCTTATACATTTCTCTCTTGTTTCTCTCGGTGGCCAGCTCTGTTCTAGAATGTTCGCTATGTGCTTATACATAGATGACATAATGAAATGTGTGCACTTATTAAAGACAAATGGAAGAAACTGTATTACTGCCGTTTGTTAGCTAAGTGATCAAACAGTCTTCTAACACAATCTAAAACACTGTGTAACGACTTTTATGTTGGCAATACCGTGTGTTGTTGCTAATACAGAGTTGTTTCTACCATGTGCTTGCACTTTTATGTGTATGTGTGTTCGTTTAGTTCTTTATCTAAATACTTCTAGAGAGTTCTTTTTATCTACCAAATGTTTTCTTTATAAAAAACATTTACATTAGCTCTGTTCGAATATTTTTGCGTAACATTGGGTAATATGAATAAAAAAAAGTATTTGCTTTTTACTTAAAAATACATATATGTGTGTGTCTTATTTTTTAAACAAATTTTTAAGTAAAAAGCAAACACTTTTTTAATTCATACCATCTAATATTTTCCGTTAAATTTCTTATCTTTATACATACATATTTGCTCTATTCTGTTTCTCAATTCACGCAACTAAATAATTTTTCTAAAATATCGTAAAAAAAATTATATTTAGAGAAAGAATTGATGGCTTGACGTCACTGTTTTTTATTTATTGTTTTCAAGAACTGCTTCAGCAGACAACATCCTGTCCTGTGTGTATGTCTCTCTTACTTAAAACGACAATAATCTCGCGTTTCATATTACGATCATCCTTTTTTTCGTTCTTTTTATAAAATTTTTCCTCTTCTTATTTTTCTCTTACGCACTTTATGACTTTGAGCTGAATCAAATTATTAAAGTTCCATTAACCTTTTTTTTTAAACTTAATTATGATGTGAACGTTTTTTTTTTAATTTGCAGCTGTTTTTCTCTAAAATATCTTTAGAGAATTCGAAGTTTTTAAGCCTAAACCTGTGTGGTCAAGGTATGAAGAAAAAAAAGCTAAAAAACAGTCTGCTTAAATAAAATTTAGTAGAACTATAAAGAGCTGTTTTCTGTTTTCTTTAGCATCCAACTGTCCCCAACTGTTTCTAAAATATTTATTTTTATTTTCTTACATGATTTGCTTTCTTTGTTTTGTTTTCTTTTTTGAAAAAGTTCAACAAACCCTTCCGCAATAACTTTGAAAGTTGAAAAAACTCTCCCTAAATCTTAATGGGCAGACTAATACAATAAAACAACTGCTGTGATTTCATAATTTTCCCAAAAAAAAAAAAAAAAAACGACTTAAAGAGCGGTCGGTTTATGTTTAAAATTGCAGCTGTTCAGTTCATTGAAATTATTGTTGCTGCTTTTGTTTGTTGTAAACGTCACTTTCTTTCACGAATTACAGGCATGTGTAAATCTTTTTATTTTTATTTAAATTTTTTCTTTTTTTTGATCACATGTAGTTCAAATTGTTGGTGGTTCGTTTAGTCGTTACAACTGCAATATTTAGATTTCACTTTCTTTTGATTCATTTACATACATACATAAATATGTACGTATGTACATATGTAAGTATGTAAAGGGTGGCCAAATTTAAGGTTAGGAAGTAAATTGGCTTAAGAATACATTTTTTTTAGACAAATTCAGTTTTATTGATACCAATGTAAAGTAGAAATATGGGAATTAATAATGGAATATGATGTCGGGCAAATGTCCACCTCTAGCACGTTGGCAGACGTCCGCCCTTATCACAAAATTTTTAACCACATTTTGCAACAAAACTTCACTTATCTCGTCAATGCAGCGTCGAAGTTCACCTTTCAGATCGTCAGCTGTTTTTGGTTTGTTCACGTAAACCCTGTGTCTTCCAAATTAAAATTCACAAAGTTCACAATTAAAATTCATTGTTCAAGATTGCACAGTTCCATGGTTAAAATTTTCCAAACTTTTTACTAAATAAATGACAGCTCAATTCTTAACATTTCATCATTTGACAGCCAATTATCTACCTAACCTCAAAATTTGCTTACCATTTATGTGCCCTTGTGAAAGTGATCTAAGTCAAATGAATTTTCGCTTCGAAATATTAAATAAAACTTAAAAAAAAACTTCCAACTAATATTTAATAAATATTAAATAAATTTATACTAATCGAGACTAGTACAAATATAAATTAAAATAAAGCAGAAAATAAAAATAGGATTGGTGCCTCGGTAGGCTAGTGAGTAGTGTGCTAGCCTATCAGTGTGGAGTTGTGGGTTGGATTCCCACCATAGACCCTGGTCTGTTTCACTACAACGAGTGAAGGTCTTTGTTACTATTCTCGTTTAAATTAAGTTATGATATAATTTGTAATTGTATTTGTAACATTTAATAAATAAATAAATAAAAATAGGTTTGGATTTCTTCAAATCAGAGAACTGCGCGATTACGAATCAAACGGCATAATTTTTCCTTTTTAAAAAATGAATATTTATCTAGCACTTAATATTAAAAAAATTAAAGTTGCTCATGCACGATTCATATTCACCAGACTATTGTTAATAAATATCTGTGGCAATAAGGAAAAAGTGCTTAAGTCATATTTGACTGTTTTGCAGGACAGCACTTTTAAACGTTCAAGTCGATTTTCAGAAATTTATTTCTTTTACATGTAAATTGGAAAATTTTCAGTTAATCTTTATTTTTTTTTATACAAACATCGTTCTACACACTGTAAATAATACATTTAAGTTGAAATATACCAAAGTATAAGCTATATTAAGCTATTATTCCAAATGAGATTAAGAAGTCTTAAAAAGATAAGCCGCAATTCATTTTGCTATAACTTCTTGAAAAATCGCACAAAATTACTTCAGATTTTGACCAGGGATACTTTCAAATATGCAGATTACGGATCTACCATTAACTCAAAATTAGCTTATCTCGACTTAAGCGCTTTTCGCCACAGATATGTACATGCCATTGCTTGCAAGTTCTGTTTATTCATATAATTCACAAAAGCAGTGAATCAGTGTGATTGTTTTGAATACTTCTTGAAAAAACTTATTTTTTTATTTCTGAATTCATTATGTTAAATTTGCTTAAAATAAAAACATTTTTCAAAAGTTCCTTATACTGCATTTACACTGTCTCGAAATCTAGTAGTTTCGAGATTTCGAGCTAAATCAAGCTTCGTTTTTCCAGATTCCCCATACAAAACGAAATCTAATTTTTCAGTAGATTTGTAGGAAATCTAATACAAATCTAATGTTTTTATTTATTCTTTACTACCCTGTACAACAAAAGGTGAGTGAATTAGCTACGGTCTGCTTAAAAAAGTGTGTGAATTGGCTACATTGCAGTTATTTGGTTGTAGTTTTGGAAACAAATCAGTTGATGGGTTTTGTTTTGGATAAAAAAAATCTTGATAAATGTCAAAAAAAGTCGGTGTAAACGGTATAGATTTTCATAAGGATTTTAATCAAAACATGCTAGATTTTGTACTGATGCAAATGCCCTATTAAATTTATTTTAAAAATGTATGAATAACATATACACACTGTTTTATTAACTTAACACTTCATCCGTCCAACGTGCTCTTGTGAGTAATTTGATTATTATACAAAACAATAAGAAGTTTTTATTTACTTTTGCAAACAGTACTTAAAAAACAAGAGTTAGTCAGTTGTTACAGAGTTAACACTGCAAGCAACAGCATTAGTATATCGTTAGCTAAAATGCAAAAGGGCGCAACTAACAAAAATAATGGGTGTTTTTTATTGAGGTATAGAACTTTAAGTTGGCATCACTTTTTTAACTGGCGGCCATTTTGTCAGCTGTCAAGTGATTAATATTTAGTTTGGTTTGCCATTTCATCATGAACAGGTTGACAAAAGAACAACGCTTGCAAATCGTGCAAATTTATTTCGAAAATAATGGTTCAGTTCGCGAAGTTTACCGCAAGCTCCGTCCATTTTATGGTCGACATAATCGTCCATCAGAGCAATTAATTCGGTTAACCATGGATCGTTTTCGCACTACGTTTACTCTATGTGATAATACGCATCCGCAGAGACGTCGAACAGTGCGCACCGAAGAAACAATTGCCGCTGTAGAGCAAAGTGTTGAAGAGGACCCGAATGAATCGATTCGCCACCGTGCACAGCAATTGGAGCTTTGTCCATCAACTTTATGGAAGATTTTGAAGATTTTGAATGTGGATGAGTTGTGGTTCCAACAAGACGGCGCTACATGCCACACAGCGCACGTCACAATCGATTTATTGAAGGAAACATTCGATGAGCGCATAATTTCGCGGAATGGACCTGTCAATTGGCCACCAAGATCGTGTGATTTGACACCATTGGATTATTTTCTTTGGGGATATGTGAAGTCGCTCGTCTACGCCAACAAACCAGAAACGTTAGGGGACTTGGAAGCCAACATTCGTGGCGTTATTGCCAACATACGGCCCCATATGCTCGAAAAAGTGGTTGAAAATTGGACCTGTAGAATTGGCTTTATTCGAGCCAGCCGCGGCGGCCACATGGCCGAAATCATATTTAAACATTAATGGCATAAAATTATCCTTCCAATAAAGCCAAATTGATGGACATTAAAACGATTTTCTTGTGTTTTATTTCAATTCGAAGTTCTATACCTCTAAAAAAACACCCTGTATAATTTTACAGGAGAAGCAAAAAACTGAAACATAAACTAAACAAACTTGTAGTTACATCTCCTTGTTTTTTTTTTTTTTTGTTAATAAAAGCCTCATTTCTGGTGGCAGAAGTGTAATAATTTGGCAAGACATGTAGTTTAATGGCATTCATAATAGTCAATCAAAAACTCAATTTTGAATTTTTTGTTAGTTACGACGCCTTTTTGCATTTTAGCTGACGATATGTATGGTGTTAGAAAACAAAACAAAAGCATTGTAAATGTGAGTGGACAGCAAAAGTGAATCAACTCATCCAGTTCTTTGATCAATTTTACAGTACGATGTTAATTACAAAAATGGCTCTGCTAAGACTTTTGGTTGTTGTCTCCGCTTAATAGCGGTTTGCGATATTTAGTGCGTTTTATATGCATACATACATACATAAGTAACTGTTTGCAATTGCATCAGTTTTATCATTAACCGTAAGCGCTCTTTTTGTTCACTTTGCAACAGGGTTGGCAATATTGATACAATTGTCCTTTTTTTGGTACTATTCAAACTCTAAAAGTACAATAGTACACCAATTGTTAATTTAGTACATTTAAGGAAACTCCCCAGCTTCACAAGACATTTATTTTCAAACATTTGTCAATTTTCAGTTTTGTACAATGAAACTCATAATTCTTCTCACTTGAAAACAGTATTGTAAAAGTAAAACGCTATAAAAAAAATGTGAACTCGTCCATTTCCAAATAATTTTTTCCCCAAATTCGTATGCTAGAGCACATGCTATTAATTTGTATATTCAAAAGTTCAACTTAAAAAAAAGCATAGCCCTATGTTTTAACATCCGGGCACACAAGCAAATTAGTGAAAACTAGAGATGTGCACGTGAGCGTTTTTTGACTCATCACACGCACGCTCACGCTGAAAAATATTTTAGTCACGCACTTTCACGCACGAATGATATGGCAAATATTCACGATCACACACGCTCACGAATAAAATATTCTTAATCACGCACGAGTGATTTAAAACTTATCACGATCACGCACGCTCTCGAAAAAGAATATAACTATAAAAAGAATATAATATATGTATGTATGCACGTGCATATTTAAAATTTACATTGCACAGTGGGGACTTTTACAAAATAAATGGTAATAAATCTGGAACTTCTAAACTACTTGGATTGGATTTATATGAAACTTCTAACATCCGTAGAGGAGGACCCTAAGCTTTATAACACATGTCATGACAGCCTTCTGGCATGAGCTGGAGAGAAGTTACTGTGGGCCAAAGTTGACCAACTGGGACTCAAAATAACTTTTTCTTAAATTAAAAGACAAAAATTCTAAATAAAAATAGGAATAAAAAACATATTAATATCTGCATTCGTGAAAGCGGGAAAAGGCTAAGAAAACGCATTCACTTTTTAACCACAAAAAAAGGCAATTATTTTGTATTTTGGACATGTATGTACCCTACATTCAGCAATATTCCAAAATAGTCAATTTTAAAAATATTTTTTTAAGTTTAAGGTAGATTTAGAAAATTTCCCACAATTTTTAATGGATTTAAAAAATTTTTTGCACAATAGCTTACAGCGGCATCGGGAGGTGCTACCTGATTAAGCTACTACTGGGTTTTGAATAAGTTTATGAGCCTACTGCGCTTTTGTGATTTTCAAAAATATTATCATTTGTGAATTCTCAAATTGTTTTTGAAAGTCTGATAAGAGGTTTGTGACTGTTCAAAATATGTGGTTGAAGTCTACTGACGATTTGTTAAAATAACAATGAAATGCATTTAGACAACGCTGAACCACCAGCAAATAAATTTCAAATTAAAACATACATACATATCTATTATTATAAAATAATTTATTTCAAAAGATTCAATACAGTTACAGATGTACCTATGCCGGAATGATATCTCGTGAGAGCGTGAAAAATCGTGCGTGTTTCTTAAAAATAGCTCACGCACGAGTAATATTTTTAAGTCACGCTCACGCTCACGCACTCACGCAAAAATTAATATAAGTTCGTATTTGAAAATCTGAATTGGCAATGCTATGAATAAAAAACCATCGAACAAAATATTAACGTTGCTTTAAGAAAGATTTAGGAAATTTAAAAAGCTTTCTAATGCATCTAATTAGGATCAAATCAGTTAAGAGCTCCATGAGTTAGAGGCAAATTACTAAAGCAAGACTTTTTAATTTTTTGGAAAAAAAAAACAAACAAAAAAACGATTTGAGAGAGCACTTCCGGTTCATCAATATTTGAGTGTTATATACCAAAATTCTTGATTTTCGGAGTAGATTCAGAAAATCGATGTTCATCAACGAACGAATTTCGAAAAAAGTATAAAAAGTGGGACGGTCTAATGTAAATATATAAAATTTATTGTTTTTATAAAGCGTTAAAAATGTTTAAAAACGAAATACATCATCTCTATTTTATTGCCTAAAATATTATTGACAACACTTTTGGACTTAAGGCTCAATCAGACGTGACATAACCATAGCCATAGAAAACAGCCGTTCGAACCAAACTAATGGACAACACTGTATTTGATTATACGTGACTTGCCATAACGCCATAACTCTCACCTATTATGGCTATGTCACGTCTAATTTAAGCTTTAATTTATTGTTGTTCAACTTAATGTGGTAAATAAATAGATAATCGTACGTTTGATACTGATGATTGCTTCATTATTAGTTTTACTTTTTTTCAGTTATAATTTTCCGCATAACATTTTTATAAAAAATAATTTATAACAACGTGCGTATGTGTCTGTATGTACGTAAGTACATATTGTTTTTTTTTTTTTTTGTATGACGACAATAAAACTTTTTGCTGACAAACAGCAAATTTATTCTATTAAGCAGCCTTTGACGCCGCGTTTTATAGCAATTATTATAGGTAGTAATTTTTTAACTTAAATAAAATTTAAAAAGTAATAAACAACATTTAGTATAAGTCCCGTTCCCTCCCTGCCCGCACCCTTTGACCTCTTTGTAAAATGGTTATGAAAAAAAATCGAAAAGTAGAAAAAAAGTTAAGCTCAACAAGGTTTTCCTAGGGGTTTTTTTTAACAAATTTACATTTTACGAATTACTTAGCTTTTATCCGCGGCTAGCGTTGATCTGATATTTTGGAAACTATACTTAAAATGTATGACTGTTTTCTTCTATGTTACTCACTGATAATTAAAAAAAAAAGCCAACAAAAAGACGATAAAAAATTCAAAAACAGAATAAAAACCGGTTTTAAAACTGTTTAAACAATCAAACCCTAAACGCAGACTGTCTTAACCATATCAAAAATGTGTTTTTCGGAAAAAATTCGAACTAAATATAAAAAACCGGTTCCGAATCGGATAAAAATAGGCCACGTTTGAAGCTGGTGAAATAATTCCCAAAATCAGTTTAGCGATTTCAAAATCCGTGCCAAATATAAAAAACCGGTTCTGAACCGAATAAAAAAAAAATAGCATATGTTTGACGCTGGTAAGTCCTAGTTTACACTATTCAAGTGTTATTGCTAAACTGGTTAGTTTGTTTCAACAGTGTTGCCAGTTTTTTTTCTAGAGCTTATCCCCAATTTTTCATTTTCATCCCCAAAAATCCCCAAATTGAGATTTTTTAATTAAAATTTTTTCTTTTGTGAAAAAAAAAAAAAAAAATTAATTTTATTTGAACAAAAATAACATATTTATTCAATAAAACTCATTTATATCGATAGCTACGAATATACATATTTGCATACATATCGAGCCTTATTTTCGATTTTATCGTAAGCGACAAAAATTAAATTTTTCAGAAGGTTTTTTTAAAATATTCAAATTTGTTTTTGTACGTACAGCCCGTATCCTAAAAGTTATTAACAATTTTGCCATTTTGATAATTCTAAACAATGGGTAGGCCCATATAATTTTAATTTCAATCAAAAAGTGTATTTTCGATAACATGTCGCTTACGATAAAATCGACAAAAGGGCTCGATATATTTAGTATACGAGTACACAAGTGTAAAAAAATTTTAACCAAAGTTTACCATTTCAATAACTTCAGAATCGAAATCTTCTGATTCATCAGCCTCATATACTTTGTTGTACATAGTACTTGTATTAAAAAGTTTTAGCATTTCAGTAGAAGGATTAAATTTGTCACAACAAATTGAATTATTTTTAAAGTGAGTATTTATTCTAAGAAGTGCTTTAAACAAGTCATATTACATTTTGTTAAGTATTTTTGTTTTGGTAGTGCTCATTATTGGTTAATCTGCCTTGACACTTCTTCTTTATTAGAAATTTAACACATTTTTAGACTTACCAGACGCATATTTCTTAGTTCAAAATCATTCTTGTTACCATCAGTTATCAAAAAAAATCCCCAACAAATCCCCTTAAATTTGGTTATCATCCCCAACAAATACCTTAGATCCCCAATACGAAGTTTTCATACCCAATCGCGAAAAAAAATCCCCAAATTTGGGGACAAATCCCCTAAACTGGCAACACATTATTGAATTGTCTTAAAAAGAATAAAAAGTTAACTTAAATTTTTTTATAATTGAATAATCAAGAATTATATTATATTTTTAAAAGTTAGTCCCAGTTCACTCAATACTTTATTTTGGAACAAAATATGGGGCCAATCCCACAATGTCGACAACGTTCGACAAGCAACAAAATATTAAAATTTGTTTTTTTGTTTTGAATGGAAGTGTGCGTCAAGTCGAACGTTGTCGAAATCGTGGGATTGGCCCATAATTGCATCAAAACTTAACATGGTCCTTCGAGCCGGAAGTTTTGACGAGATTTTAATATGCTCTAACGCATGATTATACTTTCATATGATCCTTTCTTTTCATATGTAGCATTTAAACCAGTGAAGATGAGAACTGGAACATAATACATTATAATAGAGCTAAATTAAATTACCTTAAGACGACTTAAGCTACTCTTCCACATTGCCGCAGATACATACTTTTGTATATATACGTGTGTAGATTATGCTTTTTCAGGAATTTTTTTTTTGCTAACAACAGATTAAGTGCGTTTTTTGAGTCTCTGAAGCATTTTTGGTAAAATGCTTCTCCACCCCTCCCCCCCCCCGCTTTGCTGAAAAAAATTTCATAATATAACTGTTGCATGGATTATTTTTCCGTGTATATATACGTTGCAGATATGCATGTATGTATGTATGTAAATGTACTTATACATATCGCTCATTTACTCAAAGAACGTCATAAGTCAAAAAATGAATTTTTTTTAAGTTAATGATGCAGAATTAATCCTCAGATCGTTATATATGTGGTGTAAAAATTTCATACAAATATCTTGTGTGTGTAAATTGAAAACTTTAAACTCGTTTTTTAGCGAACTAATTTATTTGAGTTATAACATTCTTTGAGTAAATGAGCGATATTCATACATATGTATGTATTTATGCCTACGTGTATTTTCCAATTTTATTTTGTATATGTTTTTTAAATTTTATTCACAAACTGGGGGCATTAAGCTCGCAGTTTGACCTTGAATTTTTAATGTTGTTTTGTTCTATAATAATTTTACACGTGTTTCACTATAATGAAAAAGAAATAATTAAGCAAAAATTATGTATGTAGATATAAAGAGCCAGAAATTAGATTTCTCTTAAATTTTAGCGAACAACTTTGTTCTCAAGTCTCTCCTACTATATATAAAATTTTAAATTTTTTGCTAGCTTTGCCCGCACCGCTGCCCGCGCTGAATTAACTTTTTAACCAACTACATATCGTCGGGAAGTTATTGCTTTGCCGCAGTAATAATGTATTTTTTATATACGAGTACTGTGCGGCAAACCAGTAACCAACCGGTGATATAAGAGTAAAAATAAAAATTGAAAATATCATTTACTGTATTAAATAAATATGTACGTGGTTTCGTATCACTGTTCAATTTTTCAAAGTTCAATTGTTCTTCCAAATCTCTTCAAATACATTTTAAAACATAAAAATTATTAAATTAAAAATAAAATATGGAAACTGGGAATCCTGTGCTGTGTGTCTTAAAATACAAAGACCGTGCTCTCCTTTTAGACGTATAGATCTCTGTCTATATTTATACATATAAAATTCGCGTGTCACGGTGTTTGTAACTGAACTTCTCCGAAACGGCCTGAACGATTTTTATAAAATTATTTGTGTGTATGTTCGGTAGTTCTGACAATAGGTCGTAATCTATTTTTCATACCCCTAAGTGGGCTGTGCCACGCCCATACGAACAAAATATCTTATTTCTTTAAAGCTATAGGAGTCAGAGTACTCAAATTTGGTATGTACTCTTTCGAGAGCAAGGTGCGAAATAATTCAAAATGTTGGTAGAATAGGACCTGGGGAAGGGGCACCCCCTCCCCCCAAACAAAGTAATTAATAATGAGCTTATATCTTGAAAGCTATAATAGCAAGAGTCTTCAAATTTGATATGAACTCTTTTGAGAGCAAGGTGCGAAATAATTCAAAATATTGGTCGGGTAGGAGTGGGGGAAGGGACATCCTCTTGCCAAGTAATTAATAATAATCGTATATCTTCCAAGCTATAATAGCAACAGCCTTAAAATTTGGTATGCGTTTAATTGAAAACAATTAATACTCGTATAAGTATAATAAATTATAATAAATTTAAAACAATCACCCTTATCGGGTGATGAAAATGCGAACATTTTGTTCACGTGAAATATTTCCCGTGAATAAAAAATGCTGAACAAAATTAGAAAATAGTATTCGGACAAAACAGCAACGCAAACGTTGGCGATCACAATTTTAGGAAAAGGGAATATATTTCACGTGAACTTTTTCTCCCAATAAGGGAGAATAAATGTTTGGTGATTTGTTATTTTTTTATATTCGGTCATCTTTCAGAGCACTCCCTCCTGACTCTCGCACTCATATACAATTAGATAGTTATTATTTTCTACCCTAAAAATTCCCTAGAAATATATATTTGTGGCAAAACAAAATTTGCCGGGTCATACTAGTTATAAATTTAATCGAAATCTTTTGGATAGTTTCGGAGAGGCAGAAATCGCCCTTCTGTCCCCTACTTGGTCCTAACTTTAAAAATTTCTAAAGCGTGTGTGTCCTTTTAGGCGCATATCTATTGATGTTCTAAATTTCATAAAAATTTCTTGCCTCCTGTATTGGCCCTAGTTTTAATTTTAAAAATTTCTAAAGCGTGTGTATCCTTTTAGACGCATATTTATCTATGTCTTGAATTTCACAAGAGCAGAAAGTCCCCCCTGCCCCCTTTGTGGTCCTAGTTTAAATTTTAAAAATTAAAATGTCTTTTTAAACGCAGATGTATCTACGTTTTGAATTTCATAGAAATCGGTTGAAAAATTTCGGAGGGAAGAAATTTTTCCCTGCCCCCTCTGATTTCCTAGTTTAAATTTTAAAAACATTTGTATAAAACGTGTGTGTCTTTTTAGACTCCTATATATATTTATGTACATATGTTTTGAATTTCATCAAAAACGTTTGTTAAGTTTCGGGGGCAGCAATTTCCCCCTGTTCCTTCTTGGTCCTAGTACAAATTTTAAAAATATATGTATAAAGTATGCGTGTCCTTTTAAACGCAGATGCAGCAACTACGTTTTAATTTCATAAAAATCGGTTGGATAGCTTCGGAGAGGCAGAAATCGCCCCTTCCCCTCTTCGTCCTACTTTTAAGTTAAGTCTTTGACGCAGAACCATCGATGTTTTGAATTTTTGAAAAATCGAACCACTTTAAATAAGAAAATTTGTTATTGTTTTCAATAAAATATTCAAGGCTATTAGTTAAAGGTTTTAAAATCGAGTTGTTTTCGAAGGTTATTGTTTGAAAAATATTTTTCATTAGATATGAAAACAAGTAAATACATTTTTTAACGGCAAATTAGAACAGGCATATAAAATTTTGAAAATAATAAAGTCTTTGCTTATTTCTTATTTTGTTCATTATGTTTTTTAGTTTTAATTTTCAATTAAGAAATATGATGATTAGTTAAATTTTTATTTTTCTTTGTGCTATTTTTCTGTAGAACTATATTTTTTTTTTTTTAATATTAAAACGAAATTAAAAAAGCTTTTGGTGTACTAAGGTTTAGAATTTCATTAAACTTGACTTTTAATGAAAAAATGCAAAATACAGACAAATGATTTTCATGACTTCAATATGTGCACAAAATTTTTTTTAAATAAATGCAATAATTATACATGTACGAGTATGTACACTACTCGTATATAATTTTAGATAATTTTTTAAAACTCTTAAATGTTTTGGCAACAATTTTTCTGTCATCGGTACATGACAAAAGTTTATGCTTTTAAAATTTTCCATAAAATTGTTATTTTATGGAAATAAAATAAATAAAAATAATAAAAAAGCTCAAAGTCTAATAACAAAAAATTAACGATATTACACATACATGCTGTTGTAAATATGTATTTTATGGAACTTATTGTTATAAAATAAAAAAAAATTTTCATTAAATTTGTTTTATTGGCAGTAAATTTTTCCTTTTCATAAATTTACGTTGCAAAGAATTTTCTAACTGTAAACTAAACGATAAAAAATTTACCAAATGATAAATTCTCAATATATAAAATTTACGATATAAAAGGAAATTGTTATATTCTTTTGAATATAATAAAAGAAAATGTTTCAGTAATTTACGATATAAAAAAAAAATTACGATCTACAAATACTCTTTGAACATTTGCATTGTGTTCGTGGTTTCCATTTGAGTTACTCTCAATGTATAAAATTTACGATATAAAAGGAAAGCGTTATATTCTTTTGAATATAATAAAAGAAAATGTTTCAGAAATTTACGATATCAAAAAAATGTGCAATATACAAATACCATTTGAACATTTTCATTGCATTCGTGCTTTCCATTTGAGTTATTGAAAAATACAACGCGTTTTCGAAATTTTACGATATGCATTTTATTTTTAAAAAGAAATTTATAAAAAAAATATGTTGCTAAAGCTGCGACATTGAAAAAAATAATTGGTTTTTTGCTAAAAAAAAACTTACGATATTAAAGATGTCTCACCTTTCACTTCTAAGTCAAGCAAAAATGTTCATCCATGAAATTACTGTGGTAAAAAAAATTTACGATATTTATTTTTTCAACTTTTTGTATGCCTCTTTTATTATGTTTAAATAAATTATATTATCCTCATTTTGGGTTAACGCAAAATATTAAAAATGCAACATATCAAATATATAAATATATATATCATACGATAAGATTTTTTTGTGAAAAGAAATTAAGACAAATTTTTTTTAATATGTTGCCAATAATATTTTTTATTTCGTGTTAGCTCAAAAATAAAATTCCGACATTGAAGATGTTTCGCCTTTGACCCCTGAATCCATCAATATTTTCCAAAAAAAAAAATTATGTTAAAAAAATTACGATATTAATTTTTTAATTTGTTCTCTGTCTCTTTGATGATGTTAAAAGAAATTATTTGTTTTTACTAAAACAAAATACATACATATGTATATGATATCTTACGATACGACTTTTTATTTGTGATAAGAAATTAAGAAAACTCTTATATTAAAAGTTTTCCAAATGTTATAACCGAATAAATTCCTAAAAAATACGTTGCCAAAAACTGCGATACTGAAAAAGTTAGTTTTTTAATATCTTTCATTTTGCTTTTGTAAAAAAAAATTACGATATTAAGGGGTTTCATCATTCATCAAAATGTTTTACTACCAAATTAAGTTTTTTATTCTATTTTCTGCCTCCTTGTGAAGTTTAAAAGAAATGACGACTATTTTTTATTAATGCAAGATATTTTTGTTTTGCGATAGCTCTTTCGTATTTCAATATTTCTAATTCATTTATGTTTGTGTTTCTTTAGACTGCAATATAATTACAATATTAGAAAATTACTTTAGATAGAATTAATAAAAATTTACAGTAGTAGAAAATATTTTTTGTAATTTACGATATTAGAAAATATTTAGCTGTAATATTTTAATTCTTTGGATGCCATTGATAGGCATGTACAATATTAGAATATATGTATATTGCTGTGATAATACTTTAATGTGTACTCTAAATGCACAATAAAAATTTACGATAATGCAAAATATATTTGCTGTAGCAATATGTTTCCATTTATGCTTAAAATTATTTTACATGCGATTTTTAGAAATTTACGATATTAGAAAACATTTTGCAGTAATAATAATTTAATACTTTAGATGCAATTGATACAAATTTACGATATTAGAAAAAAGTTTGCTATTTTAAATATATCCATTAATACATAAAATTTGCGGTAATAGTCCCCCTTATTGCGAATGGCTTCGTCGACGTCACATCAAGACGACAACAAAACTTGCCACTTGTCTACTCTTTGTGTTCAATTGATACAAATGTACGATATTAGACAATATTTTGCTATAATAAATGTTTCCATTAATACTTGAAATTACTTTAGATGCAATTGATATAAATGATGCAATTTATAAAAATCTACGATATTACAAACATTTTGCATTAATAATACTTTAGATGCAATTGATACAAATTTACGATATTGGAAAATATTTTGTTACAGTAAAAGCTTCCATTATACTTAATATTACTTTAGATGCAATTTATAAAAATTTACGATATTAGAAAAATTATGCAGTAATAAAACTAATACTTGCCTCTAAAATTAATACAAATTTACGATGTTAGAAAATATATTGCTGTAACAAATGTTTCCATTAATACTTAAAATTACTGCAATTGATGCAAATGTACGATATTAGAAAATTTTTGCATTAATAATACTTACGATACAATTAATACAAATTTACGATATTGGAAAATACTTTCTTGCAGTAAATGTTTCCATTAATACTTAAAATTACTTTAGAAGCAATTTATAAAGACTTACGATACTAGAACATATATTGGTCCAATAAACGTTTGCATTAATACTTAAAATTACTTAAATTGTCATTTATAAAAATTAAGATATTAGAAAATATTTTGGCGTAAATGTTTCCCTTAATGGCTTAGATGTAATAATACTTTAACACTTTAAATGCAATTGATGCAAAATTTACGATATTAGAAAATATGTTGTTCTAATTTCAATTAAATGCAATTATTGTAATAAAACTTTAGATGCTATTAATAAAAATTTACGATATTAGAAAATGTTTTCTTACTGTAAATCCTTGCATTAATACTTAAAATTACTTTAGATGGAGTTTATAAGGATTTACAATATTATAAAATAGTTTGCCGTAATAATACTTTATATGCTATTGATACAAATTTACGATATTAGGAAATATTTTGCGATAATAAATTTTTTAAATTTATACCTAAAATTACTTTAGGTGCAATTTATAAAAATTTACGATACCAAAACATATTTTTCTGTAATAATACTTTAGATGCTATTGATATAAATTTACGATATTAGGAAATAATTTGCGATAGTAAATTTGTATATACCAGATACATATTTTTCTGTAATAATACTTAAATACGTTAGGTGCAATTGAAACAAAATTTACGACATTGGAATATATTTTTCTGCAATATGCACATGTTTCCATTAATACCTAAAATTACTTAAAATGAAATTTATAAAAATTTACGATATTAGAGAACAATTCGCTGTAATAAATGTTTTCAAATTACTTTAGATGGTATGTAATAATTATTTACGATATTAGAACATATTTTGCTATAATAAATGTTTCCATTATAAATTTACGTTATTAGAACATATTTCGCTATAATAAATGTTTTTAATGATAGTTAAAATTACTTAAAATGCAATTTAAAAAAATTTACGATATCAAAAAATATTTCGCTGTAATAAATGTTTTCAAATTACTTTCGATGGCATGTAATAATTATTTACGATATTAGAACATATTTTGCTATAATAAATGTTTCCATTATAAATTTACGTTATTAGAACATATTTCGCTATAATAAATGTTTTTAATGATAGTTAAAATTACTTTAGATACAATTGATAAAAATTTACGATATTATAAAATACAAAATATAAATACAAAGTCTTCGTCTTGTATTCTATTGAAAACAGCTTTTAAAATTTGTGAAAAAAATTTACGATATTTATTATTCGTATAATATATAATTATCTATTGACTACTAATTCACACTTTATGCTTATAAGTATGATTTGAAAACAACTTTATGCATCAAACACTGTTGAGTGATTGTAAGTGGGTCATGCACAAATCACTTTCATTTTAGCTGCGAAAGCCAGTCAAGCAAACACATGCGCGTCACCAACAAGCGCACTAACGCTGTTATTATTAAACACTCTGCTAGTTCATTGACTTTTATTTTCATTCGCTGCTTGCTCTTTGTTTGCTTGGTCTAAAGCGATCAATCGATCGAGTACAAAATTTCCCTGGCACATTATTATTTCAACACAAAACATGACTTCGAAAAAAACAAAAAAAAATATCATAAACCAACACGTAGTGAATGCAATATTGAATGCATTCATTAAAAGAAAGTAAAAACTCAAAAATTTAAAAGCAGTGTTGTTGTACGAGTATTTTTTTCTTTCTTTCTATGGTTGGTTCCGCTCTAAAAAATTAACAGCGCATACGCTTACTCATACGATGGCAGAGGCCTGCAAGTATAAGCAGCACTAAATAGCTTTAAAAAAAAAAGTAGTTTAGGCATGCCGCATGCGTGAATTAGAGTACAACGATTTTGTGTTGTTGTTTTTTTGTTGTTCGTGTCTTTATGTTATGCAGCAAAGTCGCTTAAGCCCTCCTGCTTGCCCACACCTTACCTCTTTTGGATCACTTTCGCTTAAAACTGGTTGTGATAGAAATTGCTGCCTTGAGTTTGACAAAAGTCAAAAACCTTTGGGTTGTTATAGAAATTTCACTTTTCTTTAATACGTATCAGTGTTAACCAATTTAACCAACTAAAAAACAATAATGACTCGTGATATACATAAATCGAGCCTAAAGCCCCCTGCAAAACCATGAACTGAGACCTACGACGCTCCGCTGCTCGCTGTCTGTTGCAGTGTGTTGGGTGGGTACGTTATTTGAAGGTTTAAAATTAAAGTGAAATTTTTAATGAAAAGTTCAATGACTCGCTTATCAAAGATGTTGAAATAAATAATAAATGACCCACATTTTGATAAATAAAACTGCATATTAATTCGAAAATATTTGACAATTAAAAGTTTAATTTTTTTTATCTTAATCGAAAACCAAACTACACTTTCTTCTTCTAGTGTTCGAGTTTAATGACCTGATTTTTCTTTCATGGTTTTTATAGTTTTTATATTATTTTGTTAACCGTAAGCGAAAGTTTTTTTTGGTTCACAAAAGATTTCTTCACAAGAAAGAATACGTTTTAGATGATTGCAGTTAAGCTAAAAAAATGGTGAAAATTAATATATTTCACTGGCTTACGCTAATAATGTTAATTAATAATGACAAATTCCGTTCAATTTTCATTTCGAAAGTTTTTTTTTTGTGTGAAGAAAAAATAAATAAAACAATAAATAAGTTTACTGCAACGATTTCAATAGATTTCAGTTTAATGTTTAAAATTAAACCAAATAAAACTAAATAAAACATTGTTCAACACATAATATCGTAAAATTTTTCACATATCGTAAACAATTAAAACAAATTGTCAATTCTTACTAAGTTTTCGAAATGATTCACAGAAATTGTTTTAAAAGTCTTAAGATTATACATATGTACATATTTTATAATATCGTAAATTTTTTTAAATTTTAATTTCAACAAATCCAGTAAATACGTTTATGAAAAAATAAATAAAACAAACAAATACACTTCAACGATTTCAATAGATTTCAGTTTAATGTTTTAAATTAATTCAAATAGAACCAAATTAAACGTTTTTCAACATATTTCAGGCCAAAAAAATTAATATCGTAAACTTTTTCACATATCATCGTAAACAATTGATACAAATTGTCAATTGTATTGCTTCTTACTAAGTTTTCGAAATGATTCACAACAATTGTTTTAAAAGTCTTAAGATTATACATACATATTATATAATATCGTATTTTTTTTTAATTTTAACTTCAACAATCCAGTTAATAAATACTTTCACGAAAAAAACAATAAACAAATATACTTCAACGATTTCAATAGATTTTAGTTTAATGTTTTAAATTAAATCAAATAGAAATAAATAAAGCCCTATTCATCATATTTTTGGCAAAAAAAAACTAATATCGTAAAATTTTTTACATATCGTAAACAACTGATACAATTTATTAATTATATTACTTCTTTTCGAAATATATATATGTATATTTTATAATATCGTAAATTTTTTAAAATTGGAATTTCAACAATCCAGTAAATATGTTCACGAAAAAATAAATAAAAGAATAAACAAATATACTTCAACAATTTCAATAGATTTCAGTTTAATGTTTTAAATTAATTCAAATAGAATTGAGGGTGGCGTTGGCTGAAGTAGTTAGCACGTTGACTACAAAACCGAAGGTCCTGGGTTCAATCCCTGTATCCGACAGTCATTAAATAACAACACCACGTATTTTTCTGATGTGCATTAGTGTCCATTTGTGTCAGTTGTTGTAGGAAAGTTCAAGTGATGAAGTCATAGTCACTGGTCACTGAACTATACCGACTTCAGCAGATACTAATCCTAATGTGACATCAGAGCGCCCTCCTTCGTTGTGCAGCAAAAATCATCGGCGAAGTAAAATAATCAATAAAGTGGCTACAAGACACAGCTTCAAAAAATTAATACGCCTCATTTAACATCAGAGAGGCGCTGCAACACTGCATTATTAAAAACGTGCGAAAAAGCAGAGTTGTAAAAGAATGAAGCTTTCCTCTATCTCTTCCTTCACCACCTGTCTTCTCTCTCACTATCCCTTTCCTAAAGAAGGTAACACCTACTAATAGTAGTAGGCATTAATTGCCTGAGTGTTACTTCTCTTTAAAAAAAAAAAAAATAATAAAACTTTGTTCGACATATTTTTGGCAAAAAAAAATTAATATCGTAAAATTTTTTACATATCGTAAACAATTGATACAATTTATCAATTATATTACTTCTTACTAAGTTTTCGAAATGAACCACAAAGATTTTTCTTAAAGTCTAAAATTTATACAGACATACATAAATATATACATACATATTTTATAATATCGTAAATTTTTTAAAATTTTAATTTCAACAATTCAGCAATTACGACCACGAATTGAAGGAATTTTTAATAAAGCAACAAGCTTAAATTAAAATAAACAATAAATAAGTTTACTTACTCAGTATGGAATATCGTAAAAGTTAAAAAACTTAATTAACTATACGAAATGTGCTGACATTTTCGAAGGAACAAAATTTTTGACCATAATTATTGTTAATTTTGTGAGTTATGAAAGAAGATATAAGAAACAAGAAAAAACTCAATGAAAGTACAATATCGTAATTATGTACATATCACTCATTGACTTCAGTAGCGTCACAATTCGAAAAAAAAAAATAGGTTTCAACTCATAACATGAAAAAATATTCTTCTCTCAGGAGGTCGTAGTGCAAGCTGTTTGTATGAAAGATAAAATAAGAAACGCCGAATTATTATTATTAACTAAAAAACGCATTTTTTGGAGTTATGACACTATTGAAGTAAATGTCTTCATAGAAACCTTAAAATTATTGAATATTCGAAAGAAGATTTGCTCATTCATCAGGAATTTGATGTTTTGTAGTTAGTGCATTTAAGAATTAAATTGAAATGATATCGTAAATCAATATCGTAAACAAAAAATTCCATTTGCATTGTTTTGAGTAAAACGGCAGCACTTCTTAAAATAACATCACATAAAAAGACAATATCGTAAATTATTTTTAATATCGTAAATTTTTTTCCCTAATATCGTAAAATTTTCTAATATCGTAATTTTTTTAAATTTTCGTTTTATTAACATATTTAAGCTTTTCTCTGAAATAAAACGACTACATAGCTATATCGATAATATTTCCAATACTTACTATAGTTTTATATATTAATTCATAATTCAAACAATTTACATTCTCTTTAACGAAATTTTTTAAATTGCACCTTCAATTAAATGGAAAATTTGAGGCAAAAGAAAAACAACAAACAAACTGCATATTTATTATGTGTAATTGCGTTTAACTATTTGGGGATTTTGGGCATGCGTGCTGTGCATTTAAAAAGATGCACAAAAGTAATTGTGACGCACGAAACGAAAGTGTTTTGCATTTATTTTCATTTTATGTATTTAATATTTTGTTTTTTTTAACTTCGTTTTCACTTTTAATAGTTGAACTAGAAAAATTGTAGAAAATAAAATAGCTTTTAACAAAGAAATAAAAAATAATAATAATGATGATAATAAAGAAGCTAAGAAAAATATTTTAAACATGTTTTTAACAAGGGAAAAAGACAACACAATTTGTCATTTTATTAACAAACAAATGAAAGTGAAATTAAGTTAAGAGGAGAAAGAGAGAATATAAAAAGACAACTTGTTCCAGATCTCTCCAGCATTGTGTATTTTTCTATTCTTCTAATAAACAATACAACATGTTGATACTCGTAAATAAAAGTTTTCATTATACAATTACGCATTTAATTAAAATATTTCAGTGTAGAAGTTGTTTGGGTTCTCACTATAATTTAAAACGATTGCTCTCTTTAGATTAAACAGTGTTAAAAATTGCTATATAGGCACCTGAGATTATGGTCCTGCGAAACAGATTGCAGTAGTGCTATCTGGACTGCAACTTCACTTACAAGTTTGATAACCAAGCTACAAATAAAGAAGTCCAACGAACTTTTCCGAGGTACAAAAAAAAATGTATGGCATCATTTTGCTGGAGTGTCATTGTCGACCACATATGCTCTTTGTCATTCCTCAACTGGTAAATTTTTTTTGCTTTAAAATAAAATTTTTGAATGATGCAAGAGAAAGTTAGTTACATTTTTAGTTACTTAAAATACAATAAGCACAGTAACATAAAAAGTGTACTATTTATGAAAAACCCAATTAAAAATTAAAAGAGTTTATTGAACCCACATATATAAAAAAAGAAATTTTTATTTAGCATTTACATAAAACAATAGTGAATTAATTAATCAGAGTGTTAATTAAGGGCAAAAGTAATTTCGTAGGTTTTGTAATATCCCAATCAGTTTTAATTTTTTACTTTCGGTCGCATTGTACGAGTAATCTTTATTTTTAGCTAAAAAAAAAACTATTATTACAATTCTTTCGAAAAATTTATTTAACTTTTAAGCTTTTTATTGTATTCTTACCAACAAACTCCTATCTCACAATATTCTAAATAAACCGGTTAATTTCTAAGTTAATTGGTTAAATGTTTACACTATTTGGCTGATTATTTCCCTCTATTCCTAACGAACCGGATAATTTTTTACTTCATTCTTAGCGAAACCGTACATTTTTCACTTCACTCTTAGCGAACCGTTTAACTTTTCACAACATTTTTTAACGAATCGGTTCCTTTCTCCATGCAGTTTAAACGAAGCTTCCCATTCTAAATAAACCGGTTAATTTTCACTTCTTTCTTAATGAATCGGTTCATCTACCAATATTTTTGTAAGGAAGTAGCCACTCATACATAGGCTCGCATGCTACTGATAATTATTTTCTTTTCTACATAAACCGGTTCATTTTTCACTTCCTTATAAAATAAACGGTTCATTTTTCAATCGTTTTCAAAAGAAGCTGTTACACTCACTCTCTTATTTTAAACCAAACGGTTAATTTTTCACTTCACTCTCAAGTAAACCGTAAAATTCTCACTTCACTCTTAGCGAACCGTTTAAGTTTTCACAAAATTTTTAGCGAATCGGTTCATTTCTCCATGCAGTTTAAACGAAGCGACTCATTCCAAATTAACCGGTAAATTTTTCACTTCTTTCTAAATGCATCGGTTCATATTCCAATCTTTTTGAAAGAAATTGGTAACTCATAGGCTCATTTTTAATTTTTTTTTCTAAATGAACCGGTTTATTTTTAATTTTTTTTTTTCAAAATGGAACGGTTCAATTTAAATTTTTTCTAAGTAAACCGGTTAGGTTTTAATTTTTTTCTGAAAGAACCGGTTAATTTTTGAATGATTTTTTCTAAATGAACCGGTTCATTTTGAATTTTTTTTTTCTAAATGAAATGGTTCAATTTAAATTTTTTTCTAAACGAACCGGTTCAGTTTTTTTTTCCCGAATGAACCGTTTCATTTCTAATTTCTTCTAAATGAACCGGTTGATTTTTCCTAAATGAACCGGTTCAGTTTTAATTTTTTTCTGAATGAACCGGCTAATTTTTAGTTTTTTGTAAATGAACAGGTTCATTTTACAATCTCTTTCAAAAGAAGTGGTTACTTATACAGTCACTCACATGATGCTATTAATTTTTTGCTTAATTTGACTTTGTTCTGAATCATTCAATACATGTTTACCTTTTTTCTTTTATTTTTTTAAAGTATGTAATTCTAAATGAATTATGTAATTGATTAAGTTTTCAGTGTATTTTTAATTTTGGTTCACTCATTTTTCACTTTTCCATTTAGTATTAATTAGCTTTTCCGTCTTTGCTAAATGAATCGGTTATTTTTTAATGATTTAACTTGCAGCGACTAGAACGAAATGTTTTATTTCAAATGGCTTCTTTTTCACTCTCTTCAATTTGAAGCGGTTAATTTTTCGCGCTATACTAAATTACACGGTTTCTTTTTATTTTATACATATATGTATATTCTATTCATTTTACTGTCTCAACTGCAGTTAAAATTTTATTCAGAGAATAAATTTTAAAATGTTTAACTTTTATATTTCATTGCGAAAGAAAGAAACAATTTCCTTGCTTTAATATTTCCACTTTAGTTTATCATTCATAAATTTATCATTTCCTTTTTGTCTGTCTCATCAACAATTTCACTCTTATTCCCATTCCCATTCAAAGTCTTTAAAAAAAAAACAAACACTTGTAGTTTGTTGTTTGGCAGTGAGAAAGTGAATTTAAGTTGCATTTCAACTTCCATAAAATAAACTGGGTCAAAACAGCTGATCGTATTTTGTATTACTTTCTTATAGAGTGTGTAAAGGTTGTGTGAGGCACAGCAAGAAATGTACACAGCTGGTGTGTACTCTTACAACAACAGCAGACAAACGGACAGATAGATAGACAGACGGACTGACGAACAGATATTTTGGCTGATGAATTTAATACAAAAAAAAAACAAGTTTATTTACCTCGAACTGCTCTGGAGTAGTTTCTAATGTTACGGTAGGTTTTTTTT
The DNA here is from genome assembly GCA_944452675.1 of Tachina lurida. Classification (NCBI taxonomy): domain Eukaryota; kingdom Metazoa; phylum Arthropoda; class Insecta; order Diptera; family Tachinidae; genus Tachina; species Tachina lurida. Next base: position 8,972,957 of record OX101754.1, on the reverse strand, counting down.
TGTTTGGGTCTGTGTCTGCATATCTTCTCTGTCTTCTCTCTTTCGTTCTGCGTTTGACATTAATATCTTGCACTTGGCTTGTCAAACAGCAGCAGAAACCTCTCCAACGTTGACTTTTATTGCTTTTAATTGTAACAAAATAAACAAAAGTGAAACTTAGTGTTATAGTATTTTTCCACTCTTTATTTTATTTGTCTTACAAATTTTGGCAATTGTTTTTTTTTCTCTTTCGGTTAACAAAAGTGGCAGGCAGCATAGCCCGGCACGGCCCAGTTTTGATGGGTTTTTATGAACAGACACAAATTATTTACTTTTAAAAATAGAAAGCTGCAATTATATGTATATCCAAGCATTAACTTTTAGATGCGTTGTTATTATCGTTTTTATGGCATTTGCTTAAAAGTACATATGTGATAATAATAAATCTACACACATACATACATACAAACTTGCATACACATGTATGTACATATGTATATGTGTGTAGGTGTTTTGATGGAAGTGCACTAGGTATTAATAAAAGTTTTAAGACATATTTTTATATAATTAAAAAAAGTAATTCAATTTGGCTAAGTGTATCCAAATGATAGCTGTTAAGTAATGATTACTAATCGTAATGATTACTAATTTGATTACTTATTTTTAAAGGTAAAGTAATGATTAAATTACGATTATATTCAGTTTCGCACGATTACTAATTGATTACGATTACTAATAATGGAAAAGTAATCTGAATTAATTGAAATTACAACAAAATAATCAAAAAGAATCAAAAGTAATCAATAAATAATCCGATTACTTCTAAGGATTACTTTTGATTCTTTTCGATTATTTATTAAGAATCAAAAGTAATCTTTGAAAGTAGTTGGATTACTTTTTGATTACTTTTGATTCTTCATGATAATTTTTAGTAATTTTAAATAATTCAGATTACTTTTCGATTATTAATAATCGTAATCAATTATTTATCAGCAATTCTTTTGAAGGCAATTATATAATCATTACAATTCTTTTTAAAATGTAATCTAATTGATTACTAATCGTAATCGAAATTTAACAGCTCTGATACAAACAAATGTAAGCTTTCTGGGCCAGCCCGCGAACACCTTTGAGGCCGTTTTGAAATACGAACGTTTGTTTTTCTTTTTCAAATACTTTCTCTGCATTAATAATAATAACTAATGGAAAGTTGTATTGGAAAAATATGTTTGGTTAGCTTATGTTAAAGAAGGCCCCTCTTAATATTGACCCCATCCCATTACGGGGTTACACTTACATATATTCTTAGATACTATATAAATAAAGAAAACAAATACAAAATAAGAAAGCTCAAACCTGTCAAACTCATGTCAGTTAAGAATGTACTTAGATCAAACTCGCTCTGTCGGTCAGTGTAGAGACAAACCTATGAACAAACCCAAGTAATTTAAATAAGCTTGATCACAGGTGTGTGTCTTAAATGGCCCACAGAACGACTACGACTCCAGTCTAGTTAAGAACCTATCTTTCCTTAAGTCTTTTTTTTTTTGTCTTCTTATTTGACTGAATAATGCACAGTGGCACAAGTAGTGTTCAAAACTTTCAATGTTCAGGTAACGCTACAACTGTATTTTTCCATTTAAAGCGTCATGCAACATTACAAGCTTGTTTGGATTAAGTTAATATATATCTTTCTATATTCTTATGAATTGAACAGGCTAATGTTCGTAACGCTTTTTAAGCCAAATTACATGTGATAATTATTAATGAACAAATAACATCAAAGTTAGTTGTAAATATTCTGACAACAACACATAGTTGAACGGAACAGCCAGCCGTTTTCGAAGGCCACTAAACCTTCCTCATCAGCGTTCTTCTGTGTTTTGGTCCACTGTGTGTGGTGTCAGTTGATGTAGATGTCTGCCTTATATACGAAACTTTATTGCAAATGGAATATGTGAATTGGTTTGATTCATTGCATTTCAATTGGCTCATATGTTTTGTAATATGAGGGCTCAAAGTTACCATCTCTATATTTACAACAGTCTTACCATTGTCGTTTGCTCTTCACTAACTATGCACATGTTTGTTAATTTGCTTATTTTTGTTCTACTTAAGACAAACTTTTTTGGTTTGTTACTATTAAGTATATTTTTATTTTTGATTTTTGCCACAAGCCAATGACTATTAATTTTAGTTAATTTAATTATTATTTTTCGAACTGCATTTGTTTCTATATTCTTATGAATTGAGCTTAGTTAATTTAATTCAGTTTTACTCCGCTTAATTTATTTTGCTGGTCTAATTTTTTTCACAATACACTGTCCTAAATAAATCCTTTATTTATTTGCACCTTGACTAAACTTCTAAAAGACATATGTTTGTATATTATTTGCCTTTAATTGTATACAAAATTAATCTATTCCAAATTAAATCGTCTTGGCCTCACTTTTCATATGCCACTTTAAGGCAACGCTGTCCTTCATGAAATTAATAATACTCCCTCCCTCTTTGAAATTTTATTGAACTGGTTATTTTTTCTTTTATCAATAAAGAAAATATTGTTGATATCTTTTTCTATAAAAAAAAGGTTGTGACAATGAAATTGTATTTTAGTTAATTGCTCATACACATACATACAAGTTTAGATATACATACATACATATGTATATATAAACAATCTCCTGCTAGTTTGGATCATTAAAGTATTCAAAGTGAAAGCACGACCTTCAGTTCCATTAGACACCCACCACTTTTTTTCCAATTTCCAAACATAATTATTTGGTTGAAAGCACTTTGTCTCATTCCAGTAAAAATACAAGAATTACCTTTTTAGAGTTTTATACAACAACCACAAAACTACAACACACTAATAACGATTCCTGCGGGTTATATATTTTATTTAAATTTTTTTTATGGTAACAAAAAAAATATATTAATTATTATACATAATTTTATAAGTAAATATTTTAATTCTTCTACTAAAATTTTCTTCCGCCTGTCGCTCTATCGTCCAACGTTGCAGTTGTGTTTGGAGTGCCTAAACCATTAATAAATTGGAAAAGTTGTTCACAATTTGACAGTGAAAATAGAACATAGAATGTGTTTGTAAATTTATGTTCATATAAAATTAGTATGTATTTGGCACAATAACAGTAATTCATACAAAAAGCCAAGTTAAAACAAAAATAAAAAAAATAAAGAAAGAAAGTAGAAAATACGTTAAAAAGAATTCTACCAGCTGACCTTGAAACAATGATGTCAACCCACATTCATTACACAGAAAATCTTTAAATAAGGCCGACCGACAATGAATGACATGAGGGATGACAGGATTGAGCACATGAAAGTCATTTCGGTTATTTCATTTAGAATTAGTATAAATTATGCTTCATTGAATTGGTGACAAAATGTAATAAGTCCTTAAGTCGACTTAGGCTAAAAGTTTGCCCAGTAATAGGGAAATATGATTTAATAACTCTGAAGTATATTCAAATGAAATTGGAAATGAAAAAAAAAATTAACACATACCGCTCATTTACTCAAACAAAGTTCACTGCACAAGTCTGTCACTGTACAGTGCGTTTGTGTAGTGTATGGGGGTGGTTGTGCTATTTACGCAGTGAACTGAGTAAATATCAAAACGATTTTGATATTTGCTCAAGCTTGAAAACTGTACAGTAAACTTGTGTAGTGTAAGCTGCAAACGCTCAGTTGTGTCGTGAGTTCAAAACAAGAAATTATACAAAGAATCACCTGCATTGTGGCGCATTAAAATAAAAACTGCACAGTTTACTTGTATAGTGTGTGTCACAAGCTTAGTTTACGCAGTGTCAGGCCTGAGCACTGAACTTGTGCAGTGTATGGCTGGCATAACTCAAAAACACCAGTTTGTCAAACAAAACGCGTTTGAAGTTTTCAAAGAAAATTTTATTTAACTTTCAAGAGTTGAGTGAACAAGATATTTGTGTGAAATTTTTACACCATATAAAGAACGATATGAGAATTAATTCTGCATCATTAACTCAAAAATTCCATTTTTTGAGTTATGACGTTCTTTCAGTAAATGAGCGATATGTACAAATAAGCACATAAAAAATTAGTTAAGTCGATTAAAACTTTATTTAAAAATTTAATTAATTAAAAGTTTAATTGAGCCAACTAAATAAACTTTTGTTTACAAATTTTATTGATTAAAAATTTATTTGAACAAATCAAAGTTTTGCCTAAAAATTTAATTAATTAAATTGTTTAATTAACGCAATTAAATTTTTTAATAGATTCTTGTTTTTAACCTACTTCAAAAAAAAGGAAGTTATCATTTCATATCTATTTTTTTTTTGGTGTTACTTCATAACTCGGTTCATATTAGACCGATTCTAAAAATTATTTTATTGTCTCAGAGGGTCCCTTTGTAAAAAAATGGGCGTTCACACGCCTGCATATTTTTTCAATTGATTTTATGATATTTTACTTATTTGATTGCTGTGGGACCTTTAAAACACCTTTAGTTCTTGTAATTACACAATTTGAAAGTTAAAAAAAATGGGCGGAGTTACGCCCATTAAAATGTATTCTTAAGTTTTACGTGGTTCTACTTCACCGATTTTTACGAAACTTACCACACACCTTGAACTCAAAAATATACACGATATTCCATTTAACACACACCCTGAGCTCTGAAAAAAACCAAAATCTTGCATTTAAAAAATGGGCGGAAGTACGCCCATTAAAATTAAATTTTATATCCCATAAATTTGTTACGCAAATGTTCTATCAAATCTTTGCATTTAAAGTCGGTTTTTTTGGCAGAATTATTTTATTAAAAAAAAAATTATTGAAGAAATATTTTTTCAGTGCAATTATGTTGTGTTCCATTGTATAAAACTGGGGATTAGTAGTTTTTAAAGCAACAGGACGAATAAGTGGTTGAATAATGGGTTCAAGTGAGTATGAACTGGTTCGAGTTTTTCCGTAAATGTGCTTTTTGACGTTTTCTTAAAAAGGACTAAAATTTTATTATATTATGATACATTTCAATAAATCGTTTTTCTGTTAAATGAAAAATTAAGAGATTCACTTAAAACATTCGCCCTTAATTTTGAAAGTGATGCAAAACAACTTTTGTAAAAATGAGAGAAAATTAAAGAAAATAGTTTTTACAAATTAAACTTGTTATGATTAATTATCTATTTGCAAGTGATTTGCAAAAATCGGCTTGGCACACTTTCAAAATGAACGGCTCAGGTACTGGAAAATTCACTAACGTATCGAGCCATAACCGCTAAAAAAGCTTAAGCAACATATATTTTTAACTTCGTTTTTTTTTAACGAAAATCGATTACCTACGATCGTGAATAATGGATTTTCGTTTAAAAAAATAAACATCGAAAATTATGTCGCTTAAGCTTTTTTGGCGGTTATGGCCCGTTATCAAGAAATAAATCGAATCGTTCTAATAATTTGTTTCATTTGGACTGATTTAAAAAAAGGTATCCGCATTCTTTTGGGGAAAAAAATCTCAGGATTTTCTTAACAAAAGCACACACACACACACTGTGCAATACCACTAGACTTTCCATCCCACTTGACCTGAGATTCGATAAAAACGTATGTTCACTAAAGCGAAGAAATTTCGAAACCAAATTGTTCGATATTTGTTCGCAAATTTAAAAAAATTCGAATGTTCGCTAAAGCTTCGAACTTCGAACTTCTCTCGAGATCTAATGTTTTTTGGGACAAAACTGAGCGCCTGGTGAACTTTTTTCGTTTCATTTTTGAGTGTCATTCTCGATAGTTTTACACAATAAATGTTCGAAATATATTCGAAATCGATATCAATGACGACAGTCTTGGTCAACTGGGAACGCACATGCTTTACAATCAAATTGTTTGTGTTTGAGCTTAAAAGAAAATATTTATGTACGAGTATTCTTATTGAAAATTAAATACTTTCGCAACAGTTATTTGTTTTTACAAAGCACTCCCACGCACAAAAATAGACAAAAAAAAGCGCAAACAAAACTCAAGGACACTTGAGTACGTGGACAAGCTTTAGGAACTCGTTATAAAAACGTCAATAAATAAATTTAATTTACACTTAGATTGGAGTTTCTCTAGCATCTCTGTTTTAAAAAATAAAAGAATTTATTTCACTCAGTATTCCCATAGACATACATACATACATACATACACAGTGGAGCTCGATTATAACGAACACCGCTCATAACAAAGTATCACAAAAAAGTTTTGCACCACTATTTCGTGCAAATTTGTATGTTTAAAGCGAACTTTGATTTTAACGAATTTTCACTTCTAAAAAATTCTTCTTTTTTTACTTCTGTAAATAAAAATTTATACGCTTATAACGAACACAAAAGTTGGAAATTATTGTTACAACAGCTGTTCTCTGGGGTGATCTACACTGAAAGAATTTTCGGCATAAATTATATGAATTTTGACATTAATCTAATTAAAAATTCATTAAAATTCAACCAATGTCACGCTTCGTTGGATTAATGAAACCAGTTTCGTCAAAATTATTTTATTGAGAACTTCATCAAATTTATTTAACAGTGTAATTAATGCAGTGCTATAACTTCATCGAAACAATAAAATAAATTCATGAAAAGAATGAAATAATAATTAGAAACTATTGTTGTCATAAATCCAATAAAATATTCTTACGAAACCAGAATACCAACGAAGCAATTCTAATGAAATTCTTTCACAATATTCATGAAATTTTCATTGGATTTGTGAAATTATCATTAGACTTGTCAAAAAATTTTAATGAAATTGTTTCATTGGACTTATGAAGCAAAATTCTTTCGGTGTACTCTGTAATTCGAAACGATAGAAAATGCTTTCGAATTTGCATTTAATTATCATACAAATTCAACATACAAATTCTAAAGGATTTTCTTTCATTTCGAATAACTCTATAATTCGAAATGAAGGAAGGACCCTCTGTACACAGAAAATATGGTGCTGTTAATTTTCAATTGTTTTCTTAAATTTAAAGAAAGTATTTTTTTAAAAAGAATTTTTGCGATAAAATGCCTTATTTAGTTTATGTGTTGTTGCTTTCTTTCATTTGTACAAAATACATATGTATTGCAGAATTCGTTATAGACGAACTCAACTGTACATGCATAAAAAACACTTTGCTTTGCTAAATTTAAGTGTCGTCTTCACTTCAATATGGGAGTATCATCATTAAAAAAAATAAACAATTTGTATCAGACATTTTCCAACTAAAACCGAATCATCAGCATCTTTTTTTTCAATAGCCCGCTCGTCCTTCATGAGCCATAATTAAAACAAAAATAAAAACAAAATAATAAAACAATATTTATGTATATTAAAGATACTTATTCTTTGTCTTTTGTCTGTGCAGGTCTTCTTACAGCAAAAAAAAGTCGAAATCTCAGCAACAAAATGTAAATTCACACCCGTCTGGTTTCAAATTCCCATACTTCTGAAATAAAAAGTGAATAAACTAAAATTGGATTTTCCTTTTCGGCTGATTTCAGCAATTATTTCTACACGTGTAGTAAAGTTTTGCAGCCTTTGTTATACACACATACAAAGAAACTTAAGCAGAACGAAGAATATTCAAAGAAACAATACGCAAACTGAAGTTAAACTGATGGCAAGGAAAAGAAATTTTAAAGAAAAATGATTTAAAAAAGAAATGATTAGGGTCCTAAGGGCTTTCAAGCAAAAGTTAATCGCTTGAAAAAGAAATTATTTCACTATAAAACGAATAATCCAGTGAGCCGAATGCAAATGAAAATATGATTTTTTTTTATTTAAATCCATTTAATAAAAATGAACTAGAAAATATTGTTTCTCAGTAGTCTCAGCTGTCTTAAAATTGACAGGGATAATTTGTTTAGGAAAAAATAATAAATGGTTTATTTCGAGTGAAGGGACATTTATGAACATACAAAGTGAATTTAAAGAGTTCTTTGTGAAAAATCTGAAATAGATTTTGTCGAAAAAAATTTAATGAAAAATAGCTCAAAAAAGAAAACGCTAGAAATAATGAAATCCCATTTCATAATGTAATAATTCCTAATTCATAATGTAACTATTCCTAATTCATAATGAAATAATCCACATTTCATAATCAAATAATTCCCATTACATAATCAAATAATTCATAACGAGATAATTCTATTTTTATATCGAAATAATTCCCATTTCATAATGAAATAATTCCCCTTTCATAATGAAATAATTCCTAATTCATAATGATATAATTCCCTTTTCATAATGAAATAATTCCCATAATTCCTATTTCAGAATGAAATAATTCCTATTTCATAATCAAATAATTCCCATTTCATAATCAAATAATTCCCTAAATAATAAAAAAAAAATCCCATTTCATAACGAAAAGATTCCCATTTCAAAAAGAAATAATTTCCATTTTATAAGGAAATAATTCCCATTTAACAATGAGATAATTCCCATTGCATAATGAAAAGATTCACATTTCATAAAGAAATAATTTATATTTCATAATTAAATGATCCCCATTTCATAAAGAAATAATTCCCATTTCATAATAAAATAATTCCCATTTCATAATGAATAGATTCCCATTTCATAAATAAATTCTCATTTCATAATGAAATAATTCCCCTTTCATAATTAAATAATTCCCATTTCATAATGAAATAACTCCCAATTCATAATGAAGTAATTCCCGTTTAAAACTTAAATAATTACTATTTCATAATGAAATAATTCCCATTTCATAATGAAATAATTCCCATTTCATAATGAAATAATTCCCATTTCATAATGAAATAATTCCCATTTCATAATGAATAGATTCCCATTTCATAAAGAAATTCTCATTTCATAATGAAATAATTCCCCTTTCATAATTAAATAATTCCCATTTCATAATGAAATAACTCCCAATTCATAATGAAGTAATTCCCGTTTAAAACTTAAATAATTCCTATTCCATAATGAAATATGTAATTCATTTTGCAAAATGATAAAAAATAAATTAATATATCCCATTTTATAATTATTATAATGTAATTCCCATTTCGAAATGTAATAAGTTCCAAATGAAAGCTGTTTTTAAGCCCGATAGAACTTTAAATTGTGAAATATAACTTGAAAATTTTAATTTCAATTATAAAATGTTTTTGGTCGAAAGATCATTTATAAATTATTTCAGGCGTATAGGACCTGATCGCAAGGATTTGGGTTTCATACTGTGGCGCGCATTCGACGAAAAATTATGCTATTGTGAATATCACTCACTGTGATTGATCAAAATATTATATCAGCTGAGACTGAAAGTATGTAAAATAAAAAAAAAATTAAATACAACCGAATTGAGAACCTCCTGCTATTTTTGAGCAGACAAACAAGTCGAGGCAAAATTATCGTACTTTTGTGACCGGTGGAGGTGCGTCGTGAGAATTTTCGGCGGCTCAAATAAGCATATGCAAATCTAGAGAAAATTAAAAATTTAAATTGAAAATTGATTTTCATAATTTTTTTCACCGAAATTTGTATTTTTATATTTTATATTTATTCCTTTTAACTCCTACAAGGAGCATAGGTCCGTAAATAATTAATTAATTTCAAGAAAAATTTGTCTTTTTGAGCAGATAAAATTTCGGCTGGTTTTGAGCCGATGCGAGCCGGTATAACCGGCGGAGGCGAGATAAACAGAAAAATCACCGGTGGCGGCGCAATGCCGCCTTCGATCCAATCGACTTGTTTCTCTGTTTTAAAGTCGGTTAAAAATGAGAAAATAAAAATACGTTTTGGAAATAAATGAATTGTTTACAATTTGAGTTTGAGTGCTTACAAATAAAATAAAACAAATTCCTTAACACTTACATTCCACATAATTTTTCACATTAAAATACTGCATCGAGAGCGAAATTCTGTTCGTCGGTAGAAAATTCGTTGGGGAATGAAATTGTGCGTGGTGTTGCCAGATCATAATAGGAATTTGACATTCGATACTCGATGTTCGATAGCTTATAATAAGGACGAAATTCATTATGAAGTGATAGTTTCCTATTAAGGAAGTATCCAGGAATTTAAGACCACATCATTTCTAAATAGTTTTTTAACTAAATTAATTTTACCGAATGTAAGCCCTTCACTTTTTCAAATAAGAATATGGCGACTTGGGGGAAAGAATTGCATGTTGTGTTATGAAAATCAAAAATTAAAAAATATTGTATTTTTCTCTGATGAGAAACAGCATTATAGGAACCCAATTTTCATTGCTTCCAATACATTGTACGTATAATATTCAAAAGAGACAAGACGAATCTTTTTTTTTTAAATCAATGGAAATTATCCGTTTTGCTTTGCTACTTTCCAATCACTTTTGTTTGTTTTTTGTTCTTGTAAATGGTAGAAACCGCCAACTAAAACGTAAAATTTATGTTCTTTCATCATAAATAAAATATGTACATACATATAAATTTTATGAATGAGACATTTAAACTTTACTACGAGCGTGTTTCGCATTTAAACAAATATTCTACATTTTGCTAATTTCCAAAACAGGTAAGAGTAAGTGAATTTTCTTATATTTTTGATTTCCTTTTAATATGCAAAAATAACATGATTACCCGCCATGTAATTTACGAGTAAATTAAAAAATAGGTACTTGGAGTAAAAACAGCCAGAGAATATCGAAGCCCATTTGTGCGCCCCAACGGCGGTGGGAGAAGTAAATAAAGGGAGTGAATCGACAGAGGCCAATGGAGGTTTTATATGTAAAACGATACAGTCTCCTTCGTCAAGGTTAACACTCACACACAAAAAAAAAAACCATACACACATACACTAGCAAAGAGGCTGCAAAGAAAACTCTGCTCAAACTCATCAACTCAATGCACAGGCAAATGAACACCCACAAAACTTAGACTCAAGAATGCTTGTGCAAATCTTTTTATAACCTAAAAATAAAAGAAGAAGCTTTAGCAACTACAACAACAATGAAGGCAATAATTGCAAAAGTGTCCTTGATAATTGAAATACTCGTACATACATGCATACATTGTTTGTGCAATATGGCCAACAAGCAAGCAAATTTATAATAAAAAAATTAATATAATGAAACGAAAAAAAAATTGCAAACACCTTCGACTTTAACTGTTCTACTTTGTCTGTTCTCCACTGCACCCACTCGAACGAAATTAATGAATGGAAACTTTTGCATAAATGTTTTTATCCCACCCCTACACCAAAACTCAAGTCGGAAAATTGGCTTGTGTGAGCTTTTAAAGTTTCTGTTCTTAACAATGTTGTCGCTGTGAACATGAATGGGAAATCATCAACATGCTTGATTGCTTATTGCCACGTGTCACATAAATATTTATATATGTATTTATTTATTTATGTATATACATATACATATGTACAGAATTCATATGTATACAGGTTGCTTGTCATGTCCGCATTGAGATGTCAATGTAGTTGTTTACGAGAAGAACATTTCAAACAGTTCTAAAAGTGTGATTTTATGAAATCATAGTTATTAAAATATGGAAACGTTTTCTTTAAATTATCCTTATGCTCATGTACATAACATTACAATATTAAAATTTTTCATCTAGGAATAGTGTGAAACATGAACCGGTGCATCTGGAATAGTGTTAAACGTGAACCGGTTTATTCAAAATAGTGTGAAAGATGAACTGGCTCATTGAGATTAGTGTGAAATATGCAAAACGTTTAGAAAGGTGGAATAGATGACCCGCTTTGTTAAAAATATTGTGAAACATGAACTGGTTCATTTAAAATAGTGATAAAAATGAACCGGTTCATTTGAAATAGTGTTAAACATGAACTAGCTTAGTTAGAATAGTGATAAACATGAACCGGTTCATTTAAAATAGTGTTAAACATGAACCGGTTCGCTTAAAAAAAGCATAAAACATGAACCGGTTCACTTAGAATAACAAGAAACGTGAAGCGGTTTATTTAGAATAATGTCAAACTTTAATCGATTTACTTAGAATAATGTGAAACATGAAACGGTTCATTTTAAATAGTGTGAAACATAACCGATTCATTTAAAGTAGTATGAAACATGAACCGGTTCATTTAAAATAATGTGAAACTTCATTCAATTTATTCAGAATATTGTGAAACATGAGCTGGTCCATTTAAAATAGTACTAAACATGAACAGGTTTATTTAGAATAGTGTAAAACATGAACCGTTTCATTTAAAATAGTGTTAGGCATGAACCAGTTCATTTAAAATAATGTGAAACATGACCCGGTTCATCTGAATAGTCCAAAACATGAACCGGTTAATTTAGAATAATATGAAACATAAAGCGGTTCATTTAGATTAATGTGAAACTTCAATCGATTTATTTAGAATAATGTGAAACGTGAACCAGTTCATTTAAAATAATGAGAAACATGAACCGGTTCATTTAAAATTATGTGAAACATGAACAGTTTCGTTTAGAATAGTATGAAACAAGACTTGGTTTATTTAGAATATTGTCACACATGAACTGGTTCATATAAAATAGTATGAAACATGAATCGGTTCATCTAAGAGAGTGTAAAACATGAACCGGAACACTTAAAATAGTGTTAAACATGAACCAGTTCAGTTAAAATATTGTTAAACATGAACCGGTTCATCTGAAAGAGAGTAAAACATGAACCGCTTCACTTATAATAATATGAAGCATGAACCGGTTCATTTAGAATAATATGAAACTTCAATCGATTTATTTAGAATAATGTAAAACATGAACCGGTTCATTGAAAATATTGTGAAACATGAACCGGTTCATCTGAGAGAATGTAAAACGTTAACCGGTTCACTTGAAATAATATGAAATATGAACCGGCTGATTTGGAATAATGCGAAACTTCAAGCGATTTCTTTAGATTAATGTGGAATATAAACTAGATTATAATGGTGTGAAACTACAACCGGTTCATTTATAATAGTTTGAAACATGAAGCGTTTCATTTGGAATAGTGTAAAACGTAAACCGGTTTATTTTTCCCAGTATTCTCAATAAGTCGATGCATTTTTAACATAATTCTTAAGCAGTTTGTTCACGTTTCACAGTAATTTTTTTTAGTAGATTCTAAAAGAATGTGCTCATGTTTCATGCGAAACGAATGGATTCATATGTCACTCCGTTTTAAATAAACCAGCCACCGTATTCTGTAACTCGCTAAAGCTAAATCTCGATCCCTAAAAATGTATACATACATACATATACATACATATATATGTATGTATATCTAGTGGATTAATCGATTTTCGGCTACGAATACAATTTTCAAACGCGTATTGCTAAATCAGGCAATGGCTTAGAAAACTAATCTGCCAAAAATTTTACTGTTTTATGTCATCGTTGAAAATTGCTAAATTTTGTATGTATGCAGCATTTTAGCGATCGTATTTAGCTTTAGCTATTTGGTTTGGATTTCACTCTGTTCTATAAGAAGCTGATTGTTTTCACGTTATTCGAAATGCAGCTTTCACTCTTTTTTAAATGAACCCGCTCATTTGCCATATTGTTGTAAAGAAATATTTTAATATTTCACACTATTCTGAATAAGTCGGTACACCTTTTGCATTGTTATGAACCCACTACTTACTTACTTCACTTATCCCACTATAACTTGAATATGATTCCGCGAATTTTCATTCGATTTCATGTAAACTACATAGTTCAAATGTCACAATATTTCAAATGAAACGGTTTGCCTTTCATACGATTCCGAAAGTGCCGGTCCACTTTCACACTATTCTAAATAAAACGCTTCACAATTTATACTGTTCTAACTGAATATTTTCAGTTTTTATACTTTAATTTTAATTTGAATATATTCTGAGGGAATGGGTTGTAATATTTTTATTACAAGAAAATCTAGATATAGCTGCTGATTTTGAAGTACAATTCTTAAATTAATTGATTATTTTTCACTCATTCATTTTTAAAATTCTTACATGAGTCAAATAAATAGAATATACATACACACATACACAAATACTATTTTTCTCATTGCTCTTAATAGAATCTGAAAATTAGGTCATTCACACCATATACTTTTTATTGAATTCGTTCGTCACTGCCCTTCTTTGAAGCTTCAAAAAAATTACAAAAAAATTATAACTGAAAACAAAAACAAACACAAAAATACTCAGTTTTTTTATTTTATTTTTGTCATTACTAACACGCGCATAAGTCATTAAATGTCATATACATACTATGTGATAAAACTTACACGCAGAAAAAAAAACACTAGCGTTATTCGATGTTTGATGCAAATGGTCTTGCGTAAGTGCAAAAGCAAAATATCGCAGCTTTTCTTTGGATTTTGTAGTTGGATTTTAAAGAAAAGCTACGATGTTTTGCATTTACAATGGCGCAAGGCAATTCGTATCAAACACCGAATACCGCCATAGTTTATAAATATTTACTCTACATAAGCAACACTTAAATGCAAACTGACACCTGAAAATAAATAAGATAAAAAATTACAATGAACAGAAAATAAAATAATTAAAACTCAAATAAAAACTGAAACAACTGAAACAATAAGAAATTGATTAAATTATCTTTCGGAAGTTGCGAAAATATGTAGAGGTAAGAGTTTATATTTTTCAATCACTATTGCAAGGCAAATCAATAAAACGGTATTCACAATTGATGGGAAATTAAATGCACACGTTTGTGAATTGGGCTATTGTGAATTATTGCATGTAATGGTAAGATTTACTATTTTTCAATCACTATTGCAAGGCAAATAAAAAACGGTATTCACAATTGATGGGAAATTAAATGCACAAGTTTGTGAATTGGGCTATTGTGAATTATTGCTTAAAAAGTGCGAATTGAGTTTAAAACATTGATCATCAAAAGGCCGCCCGTGGGCACTTTGTTATGCTCTTTTTTACACGTACATTCGTACAAGCATGCAATTTGCTCTCTTTTACGTTACATATGTATGTGTTTGCTTATCATTGGTTTAAAATAAAAATATAATAATCATCCTCTTCTTTATTGAACACAAAATTTTAAAAACAACTTTCAGCTTTCTAACATAAAATTTTTCCAAGTGCAAGAGAATTAATAGATAGGAAAATTACACATGAATTTAAATGAAAGGGAGAAGGAGGAAACTACGAGTATTTGGCAAATTATTTCATTGAAAATTATTAAATTAGGGTAAGATTCATAACCTTAAAAGCCAACTAACTGTACATGTGATTTTTTAAATAAAATTAATTATAATTTGAAAAATTAACCGCTTCTTTTAGTAGAATGTGAAAAATTAACTAATTAATGCAGAATAGTGTGAGAGTTGAACCGGTTAATTTTGAATAATGTGAAAAATTAATCCGCAATAAATCAAGGTCCCAAAAATTAACAGGTTTATTTAGCATACTGTGGAAGTTGTAACGGTTTATTTAAAGTAAACATGAAACAGCTAATAAATAATAGTACGAAAATTTGAACCGTTTCATTTATACGAGTAATAATGAGGGAATAATTTTAATTGGAAAAGGGAGAAATTTCTCGCGGAATTTTATTCATAATTGCCCTGAATGGGAAAATTTAACCGGCTTCATATACAGGGCAATTATGTAAAAAATTCCGCAGGAAATTTCTCCCTTTTCCAATTAGAATTTTTTGTTTTCCCTATCATTTGCTATTAGTTGGAATTATTCCTTGGAGAAATTTCCTGCGGAATTTTTTACATAATTGCCCTGCTAGAGTAGTGCGAAAAATTAACAACCTATTATTGCCGGCCATACACATCAAAATGATTTTGATATTTGCTCAAGTTTGAAAACTGTACAGTAAACTTGTATAGTGTATGTTGCAAACGCTCAGTTGTTTCGTGATTTTTTAAAAGTTCACAGCAAGAAATGAGCGCAGAACAAATATTCTGCAAAGAGTTCCTAGAATTATACAAATAATCACCAGAATTATGGCGAATTAAGATAAAAAATGCACAGTTTACTTGTATAGTGTGTGTCACAAGCTTAGTTTACGCAGTGCCAGACTTGAGCACTGAACTTGTGTAGTGTATGGCCGGCATAAGGACATGACTCACTATCCTACACAATCGCACGACCTACGATTTGTTATTGTTTTTTGAAATTTTTCATAAACTGCAATAACTAAAAGACCGGAAAATTAAACGTTTCATTCAGAATATGTTAAAATTTGAACCGGTTTATATAAAGTAGTGCAAAAAATTCAAGTCATGTCTAGAATATGACGTGATAGTAACAAACTATTCAAGACAGAAATGTAGCTCTTACGGAGCCATGAACACCGGTATATAAAATGTTATGATCGGACTAAAATTGGCTACACAGTGAATAAAATACTAAAAGGGCGGTACATATTTGTAGGCGTGCCAAAAAAATAAAAAATTTATTTCTGGAATTGTTTTTACATTATCTTTAATCCTAGG
Organism: Tachina lurida; assembly: GCA_944452675.1. NCBI lineage: Eukaryota > Metazoa > Arthropoda > Insecta > Diptera > Tachinidae > Tachina > Tachina lurida. Next base: position 8,956,503 of record OX101754.1, on the reverse strand, counting down.
GGGTGACTGGTAGAACTTTTTTTGCGAACCACTCTACTGTACAACCATACATAAGTAGAAAATAAAAAAAAAATTATAGAAAACAATATTTATTATTGTTTATCTAATGAAATTCTCCTGTGCTTAAAACAAAAGGAGCGCTAGAGAGAGAGTGAGTGAATGAAAAATAAAAACAATAGTTGTTTTCGTTTTTATTGCGATATTTGTCAGGTTCTTTTCCCATTACGCATTTAACACGCGCAACAGGGTGAATGACCGATTTTTAAGTTCTAGTGACATTGAAAGAGAGAATAGAATTGCTCGCAAAGAAATAAAATAGGTACGATAGCAAAAAAGTTTTGCTCGTTAAACTATTAGGTGGGGACAGGGTTGCCGTTGAAAATTTCGTAAAAGTATCATAAAAAGGGTATTTAAGAAAAAAGGGTATTTTAAAGTAAAATAGAATAAAATGTTTTGTGAACAAAAAAAATAACATTTATTTCAATTTAAAAAAAAAACAATTAATTAAATACAGTAGAGTAAAATTAATTAACATAATTTAATTACACTGTGCTCGAATTCGAAACTTTTTTTTTTGTAACAAGCCGGGCACCTGGTGGGTAAACTTAATTGGAGTACACTGAATCCAATTGTGCTAACCTCTTTCTTTAGATTAGCTCTTGTTTAAAAAATAATTAAGATTGAAAACTTGGCTAAAAGCACCTAAAAATCACAATTTTTCACAGCGTTGGCGGAAGTAGTTAACACGTTGACTACAAAAACCGAAGGTCCTGGGTTCGAGCGTGGTCTCCGACAGTCATTAAAAATAACAACACCACGCATTTTTCTGATGTGCATTAGTGTCCTTTGTATCAGTTGTTGTGGGAAAAGTTCTAATCCTAATGTAACATCAGAACGCCCTCCTTCGTTGTGTAGCAGAATCATCGGCGAAGTGAAATAACTAATAAAATGGCTACTAAACACAGCTTCAAAATGTAATACGCCTCTATCTCTTCCTTCACTCAGATATCACTATCATTTCCCTATCACCCTCTCTCACTATCTTCTCTTCAATTAACAGGTAGCACAAAGGGATCATTGTATTGGACTTAAGTGAGCTAGACTCGTAAATTTCACACTTCCTTACCAGCAGCCTGCTAACCTAACCTAACCTCAAAAAAATGGTTAGCACCATTGGATTCAGCGTACTCGAATTAGGTTTAACCACCAGGTCAGCCGCTTGTTGCATTTTTGAATTAGCACAGTTTTATAAATCAATGTTAAGCCTCTAACCGGCCAGATCGTAAAAATTATCGGATGAAGCTAATAATTTTTTATGTAGGCAAAAGAACCGTAAGTTTTAATTTACTGGTAAAAGAAACATTAGGAACGAGGGCCAGGTACACAGAAAAAAATAAGTTTCATTTTTGATAACAAAAATCCCGGTATTCAATCATTTTAATTTTCGAATTTCCTGTGATAAAGAAATCCGCTATATCAATAACAAAAATTGTAAAATAATAATTTTTTTTTTTCAATAATATAAATATTTGAATTAATAAAATATCTTATCAATAATTTGTAAAGTAAATGTAATGAATCAAAGAAAAAAGTTGTTGACTGAAATTTTATTTTCAGTGATAATTGTTATATTGTATGTGTGGATGGTTGGATGAATGTTAGTTTATTTTTGCTTGGCTGCGATTAAAACTAAATGTGTTTGGGATGAGTCGAACCGGGAATCTCTCGACTAATAGACTAACGTGCTTAACACTCAGCTAAAGAGCAAATGGTTAGGGATTCGCAAATAATGAATACAGGCAAAACATAAGAAATCATGGTTCTTCTACATTTGCGCATTGCATTTTGATATAATCTAAAAATAACTTTGTTGAGAAAAAAAAAACAAGCCACGACGATTTTCGGCTACTTGTTGTAATTCACACGTATACAAAACGAGCAATCAAAAAAACAACAACATCAGCACATAACCATGTCCAGTCAATCAACAAGCAAGATATCACCAAAACAAGCAAAACAAAAGTAAATACAATATTCAAGTTAATCACAAATATTATTGAAATTGAAAATTTTATTCATTAACATGGTTTTATTGAAAATAATTCTTGTCTATTTTTTTCTGTGTAAAGAATACTGAACACCGTATATATACGGTACTGCCGGTTTGCAAGTATGTATGTAATAAAAAAATCTCATATAAATTTTATTTATAAAAAGTTTTATTAAGATTAAACATGATTAAACATGGAATCAGGGATTTGGGTGTCAAGTTTTTTGCAATATTTTCACCATAAGTATATTGACTTTTCTATCGACAAAAAATAAATAAAATGATCGTCACCATCGAACCGAATATCGCCAACTGGACGAGCAGCTCTGCTTTGTCCAATTTTTGAGCATATGATTGCCTTACGGCATATGTACATTTTGTTAAGATGTTACAAAGGGATAAATTAAAAAAAGGGCCATAAAAAGTGTCATTGGCACGCAAAAGGGTGAAAAGTGATACTCTAGTGTCGCAACGGCAACGCTGTGTGGGGAGCAGATCGATTTATGCTTAAAATGTATGTATGTATGTACATACATATGTGTGTGTGTGCGTGTGTGTGTGTGTGTGTGTGTGCGTTTGCAAGATGTTGTTGGGTTTGAGCGTGTGATGCTTAAACCCCTTAAATAAACAAACATACATACATACGCACATGCATACATCCATACATACATATGTACATATTAACGCGCATTGGAAACAACATTGTTATTGCCGGTTGCTTGTTATCATCAATGTAGGTATTTGTTTTTCTGATAATCAAGTTCTTCTTTTGAGTAGAAAAAAAAAATTCGGCATGTGTTTCTGGCCCCTTGCTTTCCTATTTATGAATAATAGCTTTTGTTTCTTTCTTTTTCTGCCATCAACTCCCCATATTCATTCTATGTATGTACGTATGTATGTATGTATGTATTTAGTTGTGAGTGTGCGTTTTATTACTTGCTATTTTTTTTTTTCATTAGAATTTTTATAAGTTGACCTTGAATTATTTTGTTTACTCCTAACAGCCGGTTGCTAGAAGAGCGTAATTTAATTTCTTAGTAAAATTTTTATTTTCAGCAACTTTAGATTAAAAATTTTGTTATTTTGATAAATGCTGATTATAAGTACATACATACATACATACATACCTACGTACAATGTGCGTTATTTGATAAAGTTTTACTTAGCTTTTTTTTAATTTGACGTAAATACTTATGTACATACAAGAATCCTAGTCTTTGAACAATAAAGAAATTTTGCAAACTTTTCATATCATAACTATCTATTTTATATTTAGCTATTTTTCACATTTTTCTTTTTATACCTACATACATACATACATACATACATACATATGTACTATGTCCATATCCCAGCAAACAATATGAGTCCTAAAAGAGTGTTTTATGACTCCTTTTTATGAGCAAAACCGTCAGAAAAAAGCTCCTAAAACGCTCAGATATGAGCGTGTTTTTCTATGAAACCGTCAAAAAATTTTGTACTGAATATGAGCGTTTTATGACTCCTAAATTTAACGATTTGTATGAAAAATTGTGAGCCTTTTTGCTCACAAATCAATCATAAAAGCCTCTTAAAAGAGTCATAAAAGAGGGATTTCGGAGCCAAAAAAAAGTGATATATGTAGGAGTGTTTCTTTTTCTTGAAATTAGAAAAAAATGCATTTCATTTGTAAATTTGTGCTTTTTAGCTTTTTAGTGCATGGAAATAATTTCTTTTTCCAAATTTGTACATTTCTTTAGTTTCAAATGCAAAACAAAAAAAAAATAGAAACTTGAAATTTATAGCCTCACAAAAAATAATGTGTATCTATCTGTGAGCATTTAGAAAAATGATAATTTTAAACAAATTTCAACGGACAAAACCAAATAATTTCCTTTTAGGCTTCAAATGGATAGTTTTGTCTAATGAAAAGATTTACAAGGACAATGTTTGGACAAATATTCACACATAAAGTACACAAAAATAATTAAATTAATTAAAAAATAGGAATTTAATGAAAAAGTTAAAAAATAAATAAAATAAATTAATAATAAGCATTTGTTCAGTGCATATACTCGTACTTATTAGGTATAAATGGTCTATGTTACTTCTTTTTGTTTATGTATTTAATACGATCTCATTTGCAGTCTGGAACCATTTACTGGACACCGTAATAAATATATTTATTGAAAGAAACAACTTGATTTTATTCTACCCTTACTTCGAAAAGCGGAAATCGTCGTCATTGCCATTATGGATGCCTTGTATTGTGCTCCTCTCCAAGAAAACTTTGCTGCAAGACTATCAACCATAAAAGTTCGCCAAATTTGGCGAATGAACTTGGAGGGATCTGACGCTGAGTCGCATTTAAATAATTCAGTTTCCTAAAATAATTTGTTAAAGATATTAATCTAAAAAATACAATACTTACATGAATACAAGGCATTTAACTTACCAATAGGTTGTATAAGTCTGATGAACTTCAGATTTTTTCCTCGAATTGGTCTACTTCCGACATCGTTTCAAATGGTTTTTTAGGTAGAATCGTTAATGTTTTGCTCTCTTGGAAAAGTCTTCGCTGCGAGGTTATTTCGGATAAAAGACGTATTTCATTAATTATTTGGTCTGAACGCCTCTTGTCGCCAGTTGTTGGACACATTTTCTCTTTCTATTTAAAAACACGGAAATAAACTTACTTTTTGTACAAGTTCTAAAAGATTTTATCAAAACCACAACCGAATAGCGCAAAATGATCACAATAATGACAGACAAACGCAAAATATTGAAATTATCAAGAAAAAGAAAACAAACTACCGTTACCCCTCAGAAAACCCTCATAAATAAGAGTTTTCTAGGAGTGTGCTCCTAAATTGCTCATGAAAAAGAGTATTTTCGGAGTCCTTAAATTTGCAGGCTCCAAAATCAATCGTAAATGGTCATAAATTAGGAGGGTAATCATAAAACCCTCAGAAAAATTAGTCTTTTAAGAGTCATATTTAGGAGCGCTCCGAAAATTGTTTGCTGGGTATGTATGTATGTACGTATATCTGCGCCGGTAGGCCTATACTTATCGGGAATAAATGCTGAAATTTTTACGTGCAATTTAGCATTTTTTATACAAAAAACCAAAATTTCGGAAAGAAACTGTTCACTTATTATTCCCGATAAGAGTTATATTCCAAATGCCCTGCTATACTTACGAGTATTTTATTAACAATTTTAAATACCTACATACATATGTATGTATGTAAACCAATTAATTCTTTTTTTCCAATATTCTAAAAGAACTGTATTAGTCAAAATAAGTCGATGGATTTTTTCATACTGCTCGATTTTTTCACAATACGGTTGTCGGTTTTTTCAAAATGTTGATTTTTCGAATGTCGAATAGTCCGGTTTTTTTACAATATAAAAACCGGCTGAGTCGAATACTTTTCGATTTGTATATTTTGCAAATATTTCACATGAACAAAATGTTCGAATTTTTTTTCCTGAAAAGGATGATTATTTAAAATGAACCTGTTAAGTTTTAAGAATTAAATGATACTGTGTGTAATAGAAATTTTATTGGTTATTTTACTTCGCCGATAATTCTGCTACACAACGAAGGAGGGCGCTCTCATGTGACGTTAGGATTAGTATCCGCTGAATCAGGAGTAGTTCGGTGACCAGTGACTATGCCGTCAACACTTGAACTTTTCCTACAACAACTGATACAAAGGGACACTAATGCAATTAGAAAAATGAGTGGTGTTGTTATTTAATGACTGTTGGATACCGGGCTCGAACTTATGTAGTCAACGTGCCTAACTACTTCAGCCAACGCCACCCTCGCCCTCTAATTGATTACATAGGCGCCCCATGATCCAGTGGGAGTTAGACGAATATATACAAATATGTAATGAGGTTAATTTTTTCACAAGATTCTAAACGAACCGGTTAACTTTCCACACTAATTCAAATAAATCGGTTAATTGTGCACACTATTCTAAACGAATAGGTTCATTATTCACAATATTCTCAACGAACCGGTTAATCTTTCAAGCTTTTATAAGCGAAATGGTTTATTTTTCAGAAAAGTATAAACGAACCGGCTATTTTTTCAATGCATTATAAATGGCCGGCTAATTTTTTTACACTAATTTAAATAAACCTGTTTAATTTTTCACACTGTTCTAAACGAACCGGTTCATATTTCACACTGTCATAAATACCAATAAATTTTTTACACTATTCTTTTCTAAACGAACCGGTTAATTTTTCAATACATTATAAATAAAACGGTTAATTTATCGAAGTATTTTAAATGAACTGGTTCATTTTTCGAAGTATTATAAACGGACCGTTTCATATTTCACACTATTCTAAATGAATCGGTTCATATTTCACACTGTCCTAAACGAACCGGCTCATATTTCACACCATTCTAAATGAACCGGTTCATATTTCACACCATTCTAAATGAACCGGTTCATATTTCACACCATTCTAAATGAACCGGTTCATATTTCACACTTTTCTAAGTGAACCGGTCAATTTTTCAAAATATTCCAAGTCAACCGGTCCAGTTTTCAAAATATTCTAAACGAGCCGGTTAATTTGTTTCTATTATAAATGAACCGCTTCATATTTCACACTTTTCTAAGCGAATCGGTTTATTTTTCACACTATTACAAGCGAATCGGTTAATTTTTCACGCTTATCTTAGTGAAACGGTTCATTTTTCACATTATTCCAAACGAACCGATAAATATTTTAGACATTTCTAATTTCTTTCAGGTCCGTAGCTCTTGCGGTTCTTGAGAAAACAGCCTTGGAGAGACAAACAGACGGACATTGTATTGAAAACAATCAGGGCTATCATGAATATAATTCCACGTGAAATTTTTCCCAGGGAAAAATTCCAACTAATAGCAAATAATAGGGAAAACAAAAAATTCTAATTGAAAAAGGGAGAAATTTCACGCGGAATTTTATTCATGATAGCCCTGAATAGTTTTTTTCACCTTTGGTGGAAGGACCTCTAGAAAGTCCACTGACTTTTTCAAATCCTACTACATTTCTGATTTCAGGATTCTAATCGTCGCATTCGATAACGAGCTGATTCGATGACATATTTTCAATTTGAGATTAAGGCATTCGCTATCGAACAATGTAAAAATACGGTTCGATATAGTATATCATAATCTGAAATTGGAAAAACGTTATCGAATCAGCACGTTATCGAAAGCGACGATTAGACCCCAGATATCGTCCCTACCACGTCAAAGTAAGCAATATGCAAAATTCGTTTTTTAGATTCGATATCTTAGTACTCTAATTTATACGATATGTCTGGTTTCAAAATGCTAAAATTCTAGTGGAAATATTTTAAGTCTCGTACTTTTAAGAATACGCCGAATTTAAATTCACAATTGACGATACTCGTACAAATTTGCATATTGGATAGTTTGGGACGATATAATATGTATTATATGATTTGGTTGCAATAATGATTTTTGCTTCAAATGCTTTAGGCCCTTCCACAAATTAAATCCCTAGTTACAATACCCCAATGTTATTAAGAAATTATTTTCTCAGTATTCGATATCTATCGAAATTTCCATACAAACACAATTAAAATTTTATGGGCTTTCAAAATAAAACTCCTTTCTTGAGATGGTCAAAGGCTATTTTCTTATTTTTAGAATAATTAAATACGAGTACTCGTAACAACGTGTCTTAAAAATGTTTTCTATTATAATCTTTTTTTCGATTTGCATTTAATTTCAGAACATGGGAGAAGGCAAATTGCCGTTACACTGGAATTGTTTAATATGCAAAAATTCACAAACGAAACCTTGAACTATTTTCAATGTCAGTCAGTATTCAAAAGAAAACAATAGCAATAATGATGTGCGGCAGAATCAACCCCCTTCCCTTCGTCTAATACTTGTAATTTCGCTCAGTTCGTCGCAAAGGCCAGCAGAATCAGTAGTAAGTAAAGGAATTAAATACATAAATATTTCTGAATCAGACTGGGAATCAGTTTTCTTATAAATAACGCTCATTTATTAATTCAACAACGTCACAATATAAATAATGATAAAATTATTAATTCTGCATTATTAACTCAAAAATACTATTTATAGAGTTATGACGTTTTTGTAGTAAATGAGCGATATATGTATGTATAAAAATTTTCTTGCAACTACTAAAAAATTCAAGAAAAAAATTTATATATTGTTTGCATTCGACTATTCGACTACCAAAATATCCAAGAAAAAATTTAGTTTTCAGCACATTTTTTTAACAAATTTAAATACCCAATAGGAAGTGTAGTAAAAAAGTACAAATTCAATAATAAATTTATCACCAGTACTACTGATGAAATATACTTCAGACAAAATTTTTTGCTATAGAAAGACACATGCGAATTGAGTTTCTGCTGTATTTATAGTATAGTATGCTTATACTCGAACAACATAAAAATACTCATGATACTCAGAGTATTTATTTAACATAGGCCCAGCCCTGTATAAATTTTTTTATAGAAATGAAATGGAAAATGTGCTTTGGCAGTTTGAAAATATGAATCACATAATTAGCAGGCAAAATTTAGAATAAATATAAACTTTAGACAACTGATATTATTACTCTTGAAATTGTTTTAGTAAAATTTTCAAACCAAAATATTTAATGAACTGGGGTCAAATTACGGCATTCGAAACGATTCGAAACTTAAAAATATTTTAATATAAACTATATTGAAATATTTCGTTCGATAACGAAGGCAATTTGTAAAATGATAAACATTTAGTTAGAAAGCTTCGAGGTCGATTTTAGGGTTCCGTACACCAAAGGTGAAAAGGAACCCTATTGTTTTCGCTACGCTGTCCGTCCGTCTGTCACAGGGTATTTTCTCGAGAACTGTAAGAGCTACGGGCCTGAAATTTAGACACAGTGTGTAGAAATTTGGCCGCTACAACAACAAATACATGAGAGTTGGAAATTAAAGGGTGTTCTAAAACGAGCAACGAAAAATGTTCAAATCCCATGTAATATACATACACTTGAAATATGTATGTAAAGTTAGTGTATTTTTATACAGACTACAACAATTAACACTAAAATTTAAAAAAAAATTTAAATTAAAGGGTGTTCCATCAGTTAATGCAATTTTGACTATGTAATTTTGACTATGTAATTTTGACACTTGCTGTATCTTGGAAACCGTAAGAGCAAAACTCTTGAAATTTTCAAAAACGGTAAAACTAAAAAATCAAAAAATTATAAAATCGCCAAACCGAAAAAAATCGCCAAAAACAAAAAAAAATTGCCAAAACGAAAAAAACCACCAAATTAAAAAAAAATGTCTAAGAATAAAATAAATCGCGAAAAACCGGAAAAACTGCCAAAATGAAAAAAAATCGCCAAAATGAAAAAAAATCGCCAAAATGAAAAAAAAAATCGGCAAAATGAAAAAAAAAACCAAAAAAACGGAAAAAAATCGCCAAAACAAGAAAAAAGCGACAAAACTGAAAAAAATCGTTTAAACTGAAAAAAAACTTCAAACAGCCACATTAAAAAATGCTCAAAACCAAATGTACGGAACCCTTCGTGCGCCAGTCAAAGTCGCACTTTACTGAATTTATTATAAAATTGTAACTGATCTTTTATTTATTTGCAATATTTCGTTAACAGCTTGTTAACATCGTCAGGCAATAAGCAATATATCGATTGCAGTTGCTTATTTCTGTTATTATAAGAAAATAAACAAAAAGGTCAATAAAAATATAATTAAAATTTAGTTTTTACAGTACAGAATTATTAAATTGCATTTTCCATCCCTGTCATCCGTTGTCACTTCAGCGTTTTAAAGTAGGGTGCGCGACAACTATCGACAACTATGAGTGATATTAAACAATTCATCAGTTTTGAATGATAGTTTGACACTCAAATTGTCATTCCAAAAACAAACTGGACCCACAAACATGGAAAAAAAATTTAAATTGGTTACGCTTGTATGCTAAAAAAAATGTTTTTAAATAAATCATTTTAATTTTTTTCCTATTATCTATCAACTTCTCATACGATCTTCTCTTAACATCTCGCACAAACCTTGCCTTTTATAAAAATATATGAATTCCTTAAAAAACAAAGTTTTCTGCTTCCAAGTTGTGTAGCTTGTGCTACAAAAAGAGCTCTTGTGTGACACTTTTTGTTACACACTATCAGTTAAAAACCAATATGGCCTCTGACTATCACTCAGCCGCAAACATTTTTTTTTTTTGGTTGACTGTTTACTGACGAAATTTGTATTTACTTTAACGATCAAGCTAAAGTTTTAGCAAAACTATCACTCATATTCTATAGTGTTTAAATACTCCTGTATATACTCATGTGTAGTCGAATAAATACTCGGGAGTATTTTTAAACTTATGTATATAATTGTAGCTGACACATAGTATGAATTTTACTTATAATCGTTTGTGCTACGTAATTGAAAGAATGTGTACGAACACAGATGTTGCTTAATTATAAAGTGTCAATTTTCACGAGCAATTTTGCTTGCGCAAGTCTTGAATCTTACGAACAAAGAAGTGAGGAGTGTAAAAACCAACAGAATTGCCATGTACAGGCAAGTCTGTACGGAAAATTGGGACTGTGTATAAGCAATCGAAAAAGACTTGTCCAAGTAAACTTGCTCTATCTAAACTCTACATCAAGTTTAATAGAAAATTTTATGACTTGCGCAAGTAAAATTGCCTCGTGAAAATTGGGACAAAGCGTGATTTTTTAGCAAGTTTCTTTTTGGCAACACTGTGATTGGCAACTCAGCTGTTTTCGTGTATCAGGTTACTGTTAATCATGCTCAGTTTGGTCCATAATTTAACCATGAATCGACTTACAAATGAACAACGTTTGCAGATTATTAAATTCTATTATCAAAATCCGTGCATTTCTTCCATTTTATGGTCAGTTTGGGCGACTTCTGAGGCGGCTATTCAGAATTTTGTGATTAAATTTCGCACCAAAATTACATTATTGGACATTAAACCACCAACACGCATACGTAGAGTGCGGACAGTGTTGTTGATGACCGTGAATTATCGATGCGGTGCCATTGGGCCTTTGTTACTTTTTTTTGCCCAAAATAGAAGAGAGATGGACTTGGCTGTCATGTGGTTTGAACAAGACGGTGCCACATGCAACACATCACGCAAAACAATGACCCAATTGAGTCGCGAGTTCGGTGAATAGTTTATTTCTTTTCCTTTTGGGGACGGTCTGTAAAATACTCCTGTATATACTCATGTGTAGTCGAATAAATACTCGGAAGTCTTTTTACACAAAGCTGACACATCGTATTAATTTTACTTATTATCATCGTTTGTGCTGTGTAATTGAAGGAATGTGTACACACACACACACGTTGATTGCTTATAGTTATGCGTATTCGGTTTAAACTTGATTAGCATTTTGGGTTTGAATTAGTGAAGTAGTGATGGTCACTACTCAAAAAAATACTTAAAACGATACTTTTGTCATTCTCTAATTCCTACAGGGCATGTATAACTAAATTTACCCTGTTAAGTTAAACTTGCATACACACATATATGCATACATATACATATACATACATACATACATTCGTATATTTAAACGTGCTCAAATATCATATTTGCCCAGAAAATAATGCATTCTTTTCAATATCAGTTAACAAAATACGTAGACTTATTTGCAAAAAAAAAAACAAATTGTTTGCACACATGCAGTGATTGTAGAACGCAAATGCAAAAAATTCCCTTCCCCCCTCCTCCAACACAAGCCCACCCAACCAAGAGTATTAAAATAAACGACTGGAATGGAATTGAATTGAATTGAATGCATTGCACTTGACATTGAACTTGAACTGCAGTGTCGTGCAAAGTGTATTGTACGCGAAGAGTGACTGACTATTGTGTTTGTTGTTATTATAATTATTGTTGTTGATTTTATTCAAAGGTAAATGAAACAATTTTCATTGTATTTTTTTTTACTTGAGGTCTTTAAATTTGTTTTTGCATCAATACTGTTTGTTTGATCTAAAATGCAAATATTTTAGCAAACTTTAAAACTTTCTTATCTTATTTATTGATTTTTTTTTGCAATTGGAATGCCATTGGACTCAGAACAAGTCTCGCATTCCATTTACATACAATGAAAAATCTACATACATATGTACTTATGTATGTATGTATAAGAGTGAAGTTTGCATTAAACCAGAGAACCATACATTTAAAGTGAACGCTATTGCTTAAGGTGTAAAGCCATTCGCAAACACCATGTTGTTCCGTTCTGCTTGTGTTTGTCTAATCATTAAATATTTTTTGTTCGATTTTAGTAATTGAAAAATCATCACTTGTTCAGTTCACTTCTTCAGTATAAAATTAATAATTTCAAATTTAGTTTATTCCATTTTTATACCCTTTACCAACAAAAATGGTAAAAGGGTATATATAGGTTTGTCATTCCGTTTGTAATTTCTATAATATCAATAAGCGACCCATATAATATATATATTCTGGATCCTTATGCATAGGGAAGACGAATAAGCGATGTCCGTCTGTCCGTCTGTCCGTCTGTCCGTCTGTCCGTCTGTCTGTACGTGAAATCGGTTTTCCGAAGCTCCCAGAAGAGCTAGAGACTTCGTTCTTGGACTGGTGTGTCAGAAATTTTCCAAAATAGATTGGTATTGAAATTCAGCAAAATCGGGCAGACGATTGCAGAGCTGGAAAACTTAAACTTCATTTTGCCATATAAAAGTAACTCCCGAAAACAAATTTTTATTTTTTTTTAATAAATGTACATATTTTACACTTCAGTACGACTAAAATTGGAATTTTAAATAAAAAAAATACAAAAAAATTAAAAAGACGTTTCCAGGGTTGGAAAACTTTAACTTTTTGTGTTATGTAAAATGAACTATGTCTAGAACTATATTAGTATTTTCTCGAGAACCGTAAGAGCTACAGACCTGAAATTTGGACACAGTACGTAGACCTTTGGCCGCTACAACAACAAATACATGATAATTGGAAACTAAAGGGTGTTCCAAAACGAGCAACGAAAAATTTTAAAATCCTATGTAGTATATATACAATTGTATGTATGTATATACACTTGAAATTTGTAAGGTTAGTGTATTTTTATACAGACTACAAAAATTAACACAAAAATTTAAAAAAATTTAAATTAAAGGGTGTTCCATCAGTTAATGCAATTTTGACTATGTAATTTTGACAATTTGCTGTATCTTGGAAACCGTAAGAGCAAAACTCTTGAAATTTTCAAAAACGGTAAAACTGAAAAAATAAAAAATTATAAATCGCCAAACCGAAAAAAATCGCCAAAAACAAGAAAAAATCGCCAAAACGAAAAAAAGCACCAAATTAAAAAAAAAAATTATAAAACTAAAATAAATCGCAAAAAAAACGGAAAAATGCTAAAATGAAAAAAAAATCGCCAAAACGAAAAAAAAACAGAAAAAAATCGCAAAAATGAAAAAAAAAATCGCCAAAATGAAAAAAAATAATCAAAACAAAAAAAAACCATAAAAAACAGAAAAAAATCGTCAAAATGAAAAAAAATCGCCAAAACGAAAAAAATCACCAAAACGAAAAAAAACCCTAAAAAACAGAAAAAAATCGTCAAAATGAAAAAAAATCGCCAAAACGAAAAATACCCTAAAAAACAGAAAAAAATCGCCAAAATGAAAAAAATCGCCAAAAAAAGAAAAAAACCTAAATAACAGACAAAAAATCGCCAAAACGAAAAAAAGCACCAAATTAAAAAAAAATTTCTAAGACTAAAATAAATCGCAAAAAAAATGAAAAATTGCTAAAATGAAATCAAAAATCGCCAAAATGAAAGAAAATCGCCAAAATGAAAAAAAAATCGCCAAAATGAAAAACATCACCAAAACGAAAAAAAAAACCTAAAAACAGAAAAAAATCGCCAAAATGATAAAAAAAATCGCCAAAATGAAAAAAAATCACCAAAACGAAAAAAACCCAAAAAAAAACAGAAAAAATCGCCAAAATGAAAAAAGCACTAAATTAAAAGAAAATTTCTAAGACTAAAATAAATCGCAAAAAAACGAAAAAATTGCTAAAATGAAAAAAAATCGCCAAAATGAAAAATATCGCTAAAACGAAAAAAAAAACCTAAAAGACAGAAAAAAATCGCCAAAATGAAAAAAAATCGCCAAAAAAAGAAAAAAAAAATCGCCAAAACGAAAAAAAACTAAAAAACAGAAAAAAATCGCCAAAACGAGAAAAAAGCGACAAAACTGAAAAAATCGTTTTAACTGAAAAAACTTCAAAAAAACCTTCCTTTCGTGCGCGATTCAAAGTCGCACTTAACTGATTTTTTTAGTATTAAAGGAATTAAATGAAACTAAGTTTTTGCTTATTTCGTTCTTGCTTTTTTCACTTAACATATTTTATGTATTTTTTTAAAGAACTAGATTGGTAACAATAATCAGAAAAATCCAAAATTATGACTCCAGGGTTGGAAAACTTACACTTTTTGTTTTTTTTTCTTTTTCTTTATAAATTGAATATATTTTATGCTTCTGAAAGAAAAGTTTGGTGTATGAAATTTGAAAAATGAAAATTATAGCTCCAAAGATGGAAACTTTAAAAAAATTATAAATTTTTTCACAAAACAAATATGTATGTACGTGTCTGTATACTATATATATGTACGTACGTTGGTAAAGGGTATATAAGATTCGGCACAGCCGAATATAGCACTCTTACTTGTTTTTTAATATTTCTTTATTTCTCAATGTTTTTGCTAGAAATGGTGACTTAAAAACAAAACATACAGATATGACACGAGACGAAAGATAAGTGTATTGTTCTATTTGTCTCGCTTTCCCTGTCGGCGATTTCTCTCGCTTTTGTTTCCACGAATATTAAAAAAAATCTTATTCTAGCTTTTTTTACATGTCACTTTTTTCACTTATGTATGTATGTTTTGTGACCTAAACTTAATATTTCACATTATTATAGAATGAAAAAAAAGTTTATTGTTGTATGCTTTTTACTCAGAAATGTTTTTCAAACTATTTACATAACATATAAACTATATTTTACATTATTTACACTAGGTAAACATTATTATTTCATACTTTCCTTATAGTTTTACAGTATTTACATACATAAGTTTTTAAAATTTTTTAAATTTTTTACAAGAGATAAAAAATTATATTTACGGCCCTTTTCACAATGTACAATTAAAAGCTAACAGGGAATTTAACGGCAAGTTTTGTATGAAGAACTGTCAGTTAAAATTCACGTTAACTCTTAATCATACATTGTGATACGGGACGTTAGACTGTTAATAACAGTCTGTTACACTCGCAAAAAATTTTTTACACTATTTAACAATGTAGAAAAACTTTAAAACATTGTTTACACTATTTACGTAAGGTAAATAATATCTTTATACAATATTACCTTATTTTATAAAATTACATTTTTGACATTGTTTAAAATATTGCTTACATAATGTCCACAAGCTCAAAATATGTTCACATTATTTACAAAAGTTAAAAATATTTTTCAAGTATGTAATTTACATGGTAAATTAAGGTAAAAAAAATTTTTTTTACATTATAAGTCAAAAATAGTTTTTTACGTTATTTACATGAGGTGAAAATATGTTTTACGTTAATTACATAAGGTAAAAATAGTTTTTTACATTATTTACATGTGGTAAAAGTAGTTTTTTACATGATTTCCATAAGGTCAAAATATTTTCGCATTATTTACAAGAGGTAAAAATAGTTTTCAAATAATTTACATGAGGTAAAACTATTTTTTACATTATTTCCATAAGGTAAAAATATTGTTTTTACATTATTAGGTAAAAACAGTTTTTTACATTATTTAAATGAGGTAAAAATATTTTTTAAGTTAATTACTTAAGGTAAAAATAGTTTTTTACATTAGTTGCACAAGGCAAAAGTAGTGTTTTACATTATTTACATGAGGCCAAAGTAGTTTTTTACACTATTTACATGAGGTAAAAATATTTCTTTACATTATTTACAACAGGTAAAACTATTTTTTTACATAAGGTAAAATTTTTTTTTACATTATTTACATGAGGCAAAAAAAAATTCTTTACATTATTTGCATCAGGCAAAATATTTGTTCACATTGCAGTACGAGCTCATATTTTAACATAAGGTATTATTTTATAATTTTTTTAATCACATGTTTGCAATTTTTATATTAAAAATAAATTATTTTATTTAAAATTATAGTTTGGTTTATGTGAATGAAGTTTTAGTGGTCGATTATTGCAACTTTTTAGTAAAAGCAAAAACCTCGGTTTTCTTTCGGTTGCGCCAATCGAGCTCGTACTGTATTTACATTGGGTAAAAATATGTTTCAAATAATTTACATGAGTTAAATGTGTTTTTTTTACATTATTGACATAAGGTAAAAATATTTGTTTTACATTATTTACATAAGATTAAGATATTTGTTTACATTATTTTGATAAGAAAAATATATATATTTGCTTACATTATGTATTTACATAAGGCAAAAATATTTTAGATCTTTTTACACAAAATAAAATTAGTTTTACATTATTTACATGAGGTAAACATATTTTTACATTGTTTACATAGGGTAAAAATACTTTTTACTTTATTTACATGAAACAAATTTTATTTTACATTATTTACATAAGCTAAAAATATTTGATTACATTATTTACATGAAACAATTTTGTTTTACATTTTTTACATAAGGTAAAAATATTTTTACATTATATACGTAGGGTAAAAATATTTTTTACTTTATTTACATGAAACAAATTTTTTTTACATAAGGTAGAAATATTTGTTTACATTATTTACATAAGGTGAAACTATTTTTTTGCATTATTTACATAAGGTAAAAATAGTTTTACATTATTTACATAAGGTAAAAAATTCTTTTTTCATTACTTACATGTAACAAATTTTTTAACTTACTTTACATGAAACAAATTTTTTTACATAATTTACATAATGCATATGTTACATAAAGTAAAAAACTAAGTAAAAAATTAATTAAGTGCATTCTTTACACTGTTGACGCGTTGTAAAAAAGTGTCTACTGCTTAGATAACGTTATTTACACAAGGTAAAGAACATGTTTTCCTTAGCTTGCGTTCTAATTACATACATACATACGTACATTAATATGTACATATGTATTTACAGTTGGGGGATTCAAACGGTAGTCTTAAGTTTCATAGTATCATGTTTTAAATTATTTTAATATACATATGTATGTATGTACATATGTACATATGTATGTATGTATTTTTTCTTCTTTCAAACAAAAATTTGAAAACAATATGACGCTGTGACATTTAAGAATACCCAAATACGTATTTCTGTAAGTGTGGTAAAAAACATGTATATATGTATAGTTAGTATGTATAGTTATTACATGTTACTACATGTGTTTGTATGTATGCTTGTCTCAGTATACGCTCGACATGTTTTATTTTATTTTTCAATAAACTGCGCCTTATTTTATTATTCCAAAATTAAAAAAGCCTACGTACTTAATATTACGGCACGTTTAGAATTGTATATTTCATTAAATATAGTTTATCTCACTGCATCCAAGATGAACGTATTACTCAGTCTGTGTTCACACAATGCGAATCTTATTGCTAAGATTCTTACTTATACTTCTTTGAACTACCTTCTCGCGTTCACACAATACAAGTCTTATTGTTGGCGAAATGTTTTGTGCATGGCAAACAGTACGCGTTTATTTTCCCCTCGTCTCTCTCGCCTATTAAATTAGCAATCTTGTCAATAAGTCCCAGTTCACACACGTCAAGTTTTGTTGATCAACTCATAATTCAGCTGTAAGAAAGACGGAGACGGATATACAAACATCTCTTTTTTTCTACCAGCTGAATTGGAAGTTGATCAAGAAAAGTTGACGTGTGTGAATCAGGACTAAGACTAGCATTGTCCACGTTCGCATGATTAGTTTTTGAGAAAGAGTGTCGAGAGAAAACAAACGAGTACATACTCAGCTTCATTTACTGTCATACTGCTCTCTCATTCGTAATGTTAAATAGCACAATAAGATTACATTATGAAAACGCCAGTGAAAGTTCAAAGAGGTGAAAGTGACTAGTTTGGCAATAAGACTTGTGAAGTGTGAATTGAGACACTGTGTGGACACCGACTTACTCTGACGTAGAAAGTGTGTACATAAATATTGCAGCAGCAGCTTTGACTAAAAAAAGCTGTTTAAAAAGAAAGAAGAAAAAAAAACAAATAATAATAATAACACTAGTCTACAAATTTCAGTCAAATTCATGTGACTCCACACAAAAGGCTCCTTTTCACAATGTAAAATTAAAAGCTAGCAGGGGCTTTAACGGCCAGTTTTGCAACTATGAAGAACTTTCATCAGTTCACGTTAAATCTTAATCATTGATTGTTAAAAGGGACGTTAAAGTTATTTCTTGGATTACCTAACTTGGACACAGAATTCTAATCTGTATTCTACATAAGCCCTGATTTTGCAGACTTTCCCGATATACTTTACGAGCATAGATCAGGGTTATGCTTATCCTATTAAGTTAAATTAAAAAGTCGAAAATCAACAGCAAAGTAATCCTTAAGCTATAATAATATCGAGCCGCAACCGCCAAAAAAGCTTAACCGACTCATTTTTTGGAACTCGTTTTTTTTAACGAAAATCGATTATTTACGATAGCAAATAATCGATTTTGGCCAAAAAAATAAGTTCGAAGTCGCTTAAGCATTTTTGGGCCGTTATGGCACGTTATGTTATTTAACTATGCTCAGGAGTTTCAGAGCCGTGGTCGGCAAGTTAAGGGCGACCAGCCTTTTAATATACTCTTCTATTACCTATGTGTACACCCAGGCTGCCCAGAGAAGCGCCAGAGTGCCGAACATCAATCGGCTTTTTATACAAATGAATACACACACGCTTATACACTTCTTTCTTGCTTCTCTCGGTGGCCAGCTATGGTGTACACACGCTTTGTTGAGAACAAGTTGTGTGCAGCGCATACTTTTAAGAATCAGCGTTGCCAGAGATAAAATTTTCCCCAACAATAAGAAAAAATGTGTGATTAGAATTTACTATATTTTTTGTGTTTAGAAAATTATTATGGCAAACCGGATGATTTGGTTTCTCAACGTGCGTGAAAAAGCGTAACATGCAAAGGCATTTATTTTAAGAAAACTTCCTACAAAACCGTATTTTTACTCACCATTACATTGACGTAACAACAACAAAAGATGGCTTTCTTTATAAACAAAACTTGAGTGTTTCTTCTGACATTAATAATAAAATCAAGTTTGCCTTTAAAGATTTAAAATTTCAAATTAGGGAAATGAGATGAAATTTTACTGGCAACACTGGTTTATGGTGAGAGTGTAAAGGCTCAGTTACCCGACTGTAATGTAAAGTAACTGCAACGTAGGGAACAGCTGATCGATATTTTTATATGAAAAGTAGGTTACGTTACATTACATCTCTATAACCATTTGCATTTCTTTTCACATAACAATATCGATCAGCTGTTTCTTACTGTTGCAGTTACTTTACATTACAGTCGGGTAACTGAGCCTTAACTCATACAATCATAAAATTTAATGGTATAGAGGTTTGCCAACCACGGTTTCAGAGATATGAATGAAATTGTAGCGATCCAATGAAACAATGTTACCTGATTAATAAATAAATCATCCCTGAATAAGTTGAAATTTTCCAACGAAACGTCGGATGAAATAATTAATAAAAATAATTAATCGTTTATTTTAATTCGCTGACCTTAAAAACCCATTTATAAAAGTACTTGAACGAATTATAGTTTGATTTGTTTGGAACGTACATATTTGCCTATAAGTAAAAACTTTGAAACAAAACTTTCCATTCGCCACAATTTAATTCATCTCTCTTAATTTCTAGAGTAAAATTAAAGATAATATCAGTTGAGCTTAAATGCTGGATTGCTTAGCGTTTTTATTTTATTTTAATAAATAGGACAATCATTACTTGAGTTATGCTGAGATATACCGTGCAACTATCTGTACCTGTAGTGCGGATTTTCTATTCAGTAAAATTTTCAACGACAGCGAATACAATAAGTATTCGTTAGACAGCCCTGTTCTGTAAACCGAATCCGAGCAAATTTCTCATTTTATTATTATTTCTGATTAGTTTTAAAAACATTAGTAATGGTCCTGCAGACGTGTTTAAAATCATACACGATCATTTTCTTTCAGACATGATATTTGGGAATCTATATATGTAATAAAAAAAAATTAAAAAAGAATATAAAATAATATTTCTACTGTCGGAGTTAGTTTTCTAAAATCGTGAGGTTTCAAATCGATCGGTTTACAGAGCAGGCCCGATATTTATTATAGCGATAAAATTATCGTAATAAAAAGTTACTAAATCGAGGTACAGTTTTGAATTCAGCGTACCAGCGTAAGTGTAAGAAGCTAAGAAACAATCTTTAGTTGCGGTGTAGTAGAAAGAAACCTTGTCGAACAGTGTACCATAAACAATTTATTTTTTAATATTTAAGCATAGTAAAGGGACTCATGTTGTGGTGATTGAGGCAATTAATTTATAAATAAACAAGTAAATTAAATTAAATCATTGTTTTCTTCTAACATCCCTAAATCTGATCCACGTGCCCAAATGTCTTGATGCTAAATTGTACCAACTGAAATAAGGAAGAGTGGAGTTATGCAAAACCAAGTGGGTAGTTTGGTAAAATTATCGGGTGATGATCCTCCCGATGGCCTAGATGTGTTTTAAGTAATACATGTGTAGTTTTTAAGAATTTCAAATTTCTATGGTTTCATAAATAACAGCGCATGTCTAAAAATCGAATTTTTTCAGTAGAGCCAAAAAGTTCTTTTTGAAGTTTATTTAAAATAAATTCAGTAAAGTGCGACTTTGACTCGCGCACGAAGGGTTCCGTACGTTGGGCTTTGAGCACTTTTTTAATACAGTGTTTTTTACGTTTTTTCAGCTTAAATAATTTTTTTTGATTATTTTTCACTTTTTTCTCGTTTTGGCGATTTTTTTCATTTTGGCGATTTTTTTTTTTATTTTGGCAATTTTTTTTTCATTTAGGCGATTTTTTTAATTTTGGCGATTTTTTTAATTTTGGCGATTTTTTCATTTTGACGATTTTTTTCATTTTGGCGATTTTTTCATTTTGGTGATTTTTCCGGTTTTTTGCGATTTATTTTCGATTTAGAAATTTTTTTTAATTTGGTGCTTTTTTTCGTTTTGGCGATTTTATTTTTTTGATTTTGGCGATTTTTTTTCGGTTTGGCGATTTTATAATTTTGAGATTTTTTTGTTTTACCGGTTTTGAAAATTTCAAGAAGTTTGCTCTTACCGTTTCCAAGATACAGCAAGTTATCAACATTACATAGTCGAAATTACATTAACTGATGGTACACCCTTTTATTAAAATTTTTTAAATTTTAGTGTTAATTGTTGTAGTGTGTATAAAAATACACTAACTTTACAAATTTCAAGTGCATATACATACAATTGTATGTATATTACATGGGATTTTACCATTTTTCGTTGCTCGTTTTGGCACACCCTTTAATTTACAACTCTCATGTATTTGTTGTTGTAGCGGCCAAGGGTCTACACACTGTGTCCAAATTTCAGGTCCGTAGCTCTTACGGTTCTCGAGAAAATACCCTGTGACGGACAGACGGACGGACGGACAGACGGCCAGACGGACAGCGTAGCGAAAACAATAGGGTTCCATTTCACCTTTGGTGTACGGAACCCTAAAAAAATAAAAGTTGTGTAAATAGTGTGAGAAATTTTTATTTGCAAATTGTGTTCGTATAAACGTAGTAATAGATTCCAATTGAGAATATATACATATATACTATATATATGTATATATCGTTAGCTAAAATGCAAAAAGGCGTAACTAACAAAAATATAATTTTACAAGAGAAACAAAAAACTATAAAAAAAAACGGAACAAAAGTGTAGTTAAGTCCCCTTGTTATTTGTTAATAAAAGCGTCATTTTTGATTGCAGAAGTGTAATATTTTGTCAAGACATGTAGTTTAATGGCATTCATAATAATCAATAAAAAACTCGATTTTGAATTTTTTGTTAGTTATGCGTTTTTGCATTTTAGCTGACGATATGTATGTATGTATGTATAAAATTCTTTTGTAAACCATTTGTTAATCAATTATATTCTTTAAGAATAAGCTAGTTAGTGTAAAGTAACACTATTATTTTTTTACGGTCCTTCGAGCCGGTATGGTATGTGGCAACTCCACATGATCATTGACATTTAAGTATTTGAGTTTACAGTGCACTTTACTGTGGTATTCAGTAAGTTTATTATCATATTAATGTACATACATATGTATGTAACTGTGCATAACTTCCATTCTTACACTCCGATTGAGTTCTTTAACCCCTAAAAATTTTAATTATTCCTTTTGCCCTGCTAAGTCTGTTCCCTTATTTTTTTTTAAATTATAATTCATTAATATAATTTAGTTACTTTTAACGTCGTTTTTGACATTGACTTTGACGATAAAGAAAATAATAAAACTTAAGCAAATAAATACATACATACACCCAGCTAGCATTTTGTATCATAATCGGATCTTTTCCGAATCAGCTTGACGGGAAAAATAGCCGCATATGAGCTCATTTTTCGATCATAAATGATACTCCCGTTGTGAGAAAATGGTACCCTACAGATGAATCACACTAAAGAATCATTTATGATACGATTTGCTGATTAATTTTTGAGCAATTTTCTGGTAGTATTAAATCATGAAATGACTTTTTGGCGGTTTCTTTCCATTTTGTTCCTCTATTTTCAATCATATAGATTATATTGTTCGATCATATAGATGAATCATAAGTGAATCCTTTTTCAATCACCTAAGTGATAAATCAGTTTTTAATCATCAAAAGTGATCTCAGGAGAATCAAAAAGAGATTTATGCAAAAAATTATCAGCCAAATGCTAGCTGGGTATGCCCACTTATGATTCATCTATATGATCGAACAATGATTTCTTGAAAATAGAGGAACAAAATGGAAAGAAACCGCCAAAAAGTCATTTCATGATTTAATACTACCAGAAAATTGCTCAAAAATTAATCAGCAAATCGTATCATAAATGATTCTTTAGTGTGATTCATCTGTAGGGTACCATTTTCTCACAACGGGAGTATCATTTATGATCGAAAAATGAGCTCATATGCGGCTATTTTTCCCGTCAAGCTGATTCGGAAAAGATCCGATTATGATACAAAATGCTAGCTGGGTACCCACTGACGGCAAAAACATTTTACCTCTAGGGCCTTGAAAAACTGCTGTAGTTACAATAACAAAAAGAGCTCGTCCCAGGTAGCATTTTGTATCATAATCCAATCGTTTCCGAATCAGCTTGACGGGAAAAATAACCGTATATGAGCTCATTTTTCGATCATAAATGATACTCCCGTTGTGAGAAAATGGTACCCTACAGATGAATCACACTAAAGAATCATTTATGATACGATTTGCTGATTATTTTTGAGCAATTTTCATATTAAATCATTTAAATCACCTTTTTGCGGTTTGCATGATGTTCCTCTATTTTCAAGAAATCATTATTTGATCATATAGATGAATCATAAGTGAATCCTCTTTCAATCGCCCAAGTGATAAATCACTTTTTAATCATCAAAAGCGATCCGTAGAGAATCATATAAGATATTTCTGCCAAAAATGATCACCCAAATGCTAGCTGGGGTGTACAATGTTCTCTCGAAAACATCCGCTCATTGAATTACAATGAAAAACACACGTTTAGAACACACGCACTAACACAACCACATTAATCAATTCCCGCAAATATTTTTAATATTCCCATTACTCATTTGTTATTATTTATTAGTTGTGGGCAATTTTTACATTACAACAAAATGAAAATTAACATGTGCCGGGTCAGCGTTGCCGCAAGTTGCGGGAATAATATTATCATCTCACGAAAAAAAATCATACATACATACATATTTACATACTGTATGTATTTCGAACAATAATCTTAATTTTTTTTATAATTAAAGTTTTAACTGCATAGGTATGTACAATGTACATCTATACATATGTATATATGTATATGTAGATTAGAGCGTCTCGCCCAACAGGCAACGAAAAAAAAGTCCCCCGTACACCAGCGAATATAAAGTATTGTTCCAGGGACATTTCCAAAAAAAAATTTTTTTTTTGCCGAACGTAGGGATCGTCCTTTTATTTTTTTCGTTATATCGTCCATATTTACAGTCCGATCTTAAAGTTTTATATAGCGATTTTTTTGTCTCAGGGAGGCCAATAAAAACATTTTTTTTAAATGTCCTTGGAACAATACTTTATATTCAGGGGTGTTCTGTAAACCGCGCGTTTTGAAAACATGCGATTTCAAAATTCAAAAACGGTGTTCTACTGATCGGACGATTTGGTGCATTCAAAGTTAAATTCTTATAAAGTACATTATGCATCTAAAACATTAAAACCAATTAAAAAGCTCCAACAAGTCATCTTATTAATTCAGGGGGGTTACTCTCTATTACGATGCGAAAGAAAAATGGTACGAAATCGCACGATTGGTACTCTCTAATGCGTTTGCGCATTTACCTTTCGCATCTTTTATTTTCCGTTTCGCAAGTCTGGTATCACCGTACTCTACAATGCGAAAGCGCCTGTCAAAATCGCTCGATAAGCGCAAATATCTTGCGTTAGCTAAATACCAAACGCAAAGTGAGAAAAACATGTAAATACGTTGAAAAAAATATTTATATATTGACTGTCTTATTCATAAAAAATATTTTTGTTTTATAAGAGGTTTATTAAACCAATTTTCTATGGAAATTTGATTAATAAACCTTTTATAAAACCAAAATATTTATATTTAAATCGTAGTTTTTAGGGAAAATGCCAAAAAAAATTAAAAACAAAACAACGGCAGTTTGAAATTTTAGTGGATTGCATGTGAGCAAATGGCAAATAAGCCGCAAATAATTTGTGGACAAAATTGACAGACGGCTTAAATTCTAATGGACATCCTGTAAGGGATATAGCTGGTTGTTTATAATGAAATGTGACACTAATAGTACTTATAATATTACACATGTATGTTTGTATGTATGTATTCATATTTGATTTAAAAAATCACACCAAGTGAAAATGCGTAAAAATAAATTAAGCATTTCCAGCACAGGTTATGGTCCCTCTCAGTTTTGTATTTGCTCAATCGCTACGTAGAGCTCTTTTAAGCGACGGGACATTGACTGCTGCTATATTCCTAAGGTATGGTCCTGGCCAATTTGATGTTGGTATCCACCTTGACCAAGTAATTTTAAGGCAGCGGCTAGTTTTATAAACTTTTAGCTAGTGTTGAACAGCGTTTAGAACATACAGAAACGCAAAATTTGTACAAAGTTAAAATAAAGCAATATGTATTTAATAACATACCGCTACAGATTTTTTCTTACCTGCGGTCATTTAAGGAAAGTATACCGGAACTATCTCTTAAGCTTAAATAAAATGACATCGCCATAATGCCATAGCCATAACCAAACCAAAATTCAATTGGTTTCTATGGTGAGAGTTATGGCGTTAAGGTTGTTTTCTATGGCTATGGTTATGTCACGTCTAATTGAACCTTTAAGACTCGTTTTGCAACTCGTTATACATGAACGTTTTCTTCATAAAACCATAACGCTAAAGAATCCATCAGTTTATTATCAATTAAAAGCTGTTGCACTTCAGTTTCTCTTAAATTTTGATTTTAACCGTCGTTTTTTTTACATATTTTGACATTTCAGTACTGCCAACCTTTGCCATATTTTCTTTTGCAATGTCCGTGTTGCCACTTTTTCAAGCAATTTTGCGAAAGGTTTTGCGAAAGTAATAGAGAGTACCAAATTTGCATATCAACGCATTTAGCTTTCGCATCGTAATTGCTTTCGCATCGCAATAGAGAGTAACCCCCCAGCTCTTTCCTGGAAATTAGGCGATTTTAAAACGCGTGATCTACAGAACACCACTGATTCACTGGTGTACGGAGAACTTTTTTTTTCTGATACGGTCTAATGTACATGTATATAATACATAATATAATAACGCATGATCTCTGGAACCATAATGCGGCCCTACGTTGCAATTCGTTTTACAATTGAGTTGCATATAACAGTTGATCGTTCACTTCATATCTGCAATTTTTTCACCAATTGTTTAACAAACTTCATTAAAAAATTATTTTTATAGAGACAACATGAGCTACGACTATTTTTGCTCTACTGGATATAATAAAATAAAAATAAAAGCAAAATAAAATATATATATGTATATAAATATTCTTAAATAAAATTAAATTAACAAATAAAAATCTCAAAACAAATCAGAATTGCCGAGTACATGAAACTGTGTACCCCTCCCCAATCTTCACACCTATCTCAGCTATAAGCTCACGAATTGCTGTAACAAAAATTGCAAGTGTGGACGAGAACTTACTTAGCACAATGTTGCTTACAAAACGTCAGAATGAAAGTGAAAAAAGCGAAAGAAGAAATCGTCATCACCCACATCAAATTGATAGCGAAGTTGTTCGACTGTAAAAACCAGTTTTTTTAAGAAAAACATCAAATCATATTTGGATTGAAGAATCATCAAAAAATATGATAAATAATCAGTTCTGGTAACGCTGTGTGCCGTTTAAATTCATAAAATAATAATAACTAGTCCAATTAAACTATTTTTTCGAGTTTTAGGTTCGATTAGTTCAATATTTCGTTAACCTTTGGTTAACGTCTTCAGAATGAATTGAGAATGGCCCATATGTATGCATAATGCCGAGTACACACTATGGCATTTTGTGACATGGCAATATTGTTTACTCGTGGAATTGCTTTTCGCATAAAAAACATAATGGGAACGGCGTTGCACACATATTGCAAATGACAACGCAAGAAATCCCAGATACGAACTCGGTATAAAAGATTTTATTGTATTATTAAAGCATTAAAAATGTTATAAATTCTCTGCTAAATAATACAAAATTTATTATTAATCGAACTTCCCTGAATTTTTTTTTGACACAAAAGAGCTCTACAAATAAACTTTCCAACTCTTGCGTCTTATTTCAACAGACAATCAAACCAATTTTATCACACAACTTTTTGTTACCACTTAAAACGCCTACTTAAGCAATTTATGCCAGAGTTTAAGTGCAAAACAAATTCTTCGAAAGATATATTTGAACTCATCAATAATTCATGGAAATTTCTATGCTCACTGACCCCTTCAAATATATTTAAAAAATAGGTATTCCTTTTTAAGTAGAAAAACCTCAACAACAAATACTATACTACTCGTATTTAAGCAAAAACTACTAAACAAAACTAAAAATGCTAAACAACCGGTAAATATCACACATGCCTGCCCACCTCTCACACACAATATGGCGCTTATGCTTTTTCTTCTCTCTACGTTGCAAAAAAAAAAAGGAAAATGCATTTGTGTGAAAAAAAATTAATGGGGGGCAGCAGGAGCGAGTGAGTGAGTGAGTTATCACAATGTGTGAATTGTTTTTATTTATTTAATGTGCATTGTTGTTGCACTGTTTTTCGCTTCTTCTTCTTCTGGTTTTTTTTTTGTTTTTGCTTCCTAAGGCTTCTTTCTCAATGTCGAATTTATATTTCAACCGTGACCTTGAGATAACAGACGCAAAAAAATAAAACAACTACAACAAAAAGCTATAAAATTAATAATGAATTGAAAAAAAAAATTAAATCAACAACAGCCACGAGTAATGAAAACAGCAAACAAATGTGTGAGTGTTCTATCAATAAATGAGAGAATCGCAATAAGCAAACACAATCACAACTATTGGGAATAGTATTGGATTCTAAGCAGTGTGACCAGACATAAAAAAAATGCTAAAACATATTACATAACAAAATTTAAAACACATTTTTTAATTAGCGCCAATTTATACATTTTATTTATTATTATTTTAAATATGAATTGATATTTAAATAGAATTGGTGAAATTGGCCCTAAACGTTTTATATATTTTTTTTGCTTTAATAAGAATTTCTTAATATTTTCTTATATCCTTAAATGAAATGTATAACATAAATTAAATTAACAATAGAGTTCCTTTTCACCTTTGGTGTACGGAACCCTAAAAAGGTGAGGGAACAACCTTTTTTGAATGCGACACAATTTTTATTGTGCTTTATTGCGGCACATTAAATAAACTTTGTCCCAATCAAATACGCTGCAGTCACATGATTGTCCCATTTAATAAAAATGTGATTGCCGCAGATTGGCGAAAAATTAATTTGTGGCAAGCAGCCCAGTCATACGATTGTGGCAACACAAACAAAGAGCTATTGTAAGTGGTTTTCAGTTTATTTTGTTTTACGTGTAAATGGCTTTCTTTAAAAAAGAAGGAATTAAGTTTTTTCAGTTTTATTTTATACGTGAAAAAGAAAGAAAATTAATTCTACTGTGTATATTTTGTGCTGAAATGTTTTCTTTTCAAGGAATATTAAAAACGAAGTAAAGATTGGCTCACAACTCCATGTTAACGCTTTAAACAAGTTATAATTAGGGAAGTAACGATACCAGTTTAGCGAATGCGAAAGCGAATAATACATTTTAATTTTTGCGAATGCGAATGCGAAAGCGAATGCAAATATTACAATTCGTTAAAATAGCACATGCAAATAAATTTATATAAGTAAGTAAGTACATACATATAATAATTAAAAATAAGTTTACACAATGTTAGGCAATCCACCCATTCGTACTTTAGTCCTAAATCCTGGTACTCTGTTCAACATTTTATGTGAAATGCTGTCAAATACATATGAAGAAAACTTGGAATGAATTTTTCCTGAAAAAATCTTGCAGAAGTAGTACTCTGTTCATCATGGGAAAAACATATGAAATATATCTTCAACATTTTAAGTTTTCATGAAAAATAATATGAGTGGCACTTGTTTTGCGTCGAATTTACAACAAACAAGGACTAGTTAATATTGTTTGGATTTGAAATAATGAATGGTGTTCAAAAGTTTGAACACACTAGTCTTAAGCAGAAAATATTTTCGCGCAAATCAAACACTGTCTTTTCTTTTTCAAAACTGAAAAATATTTCCAAACGCCGCTGGATTTGGGTTTCATTTTAATACTTATGAGAACTTATTGATAGAAATGTTTTCCGCTAAAATATTATTGCTTTACACGTATCTTTTTCACGCTGGCTTAAAATTATTTTCGTCTTTAAATTTAAAATCGTAAACTATTTTCGTAAAAGAAATACAACATTTTTTTGTTCTTTAGTATTCGCTTGAAATATTCGCATACATTTTAGCGAATGCAAAAGCGAATGCAAATAGCAAAAGTAAGCGAATTATTTGCGAAAGCGAATGCGAACATTCGTTACATCCCTAGCTATAATTACTTTTAAAGTAAATTAAGTTTAAATTTACGGTACTTACGAAAACAATTGGCGCACAAGAAAAACTTAATTTATTTAAGAAATTATCGCGTATTGGCTACTTTCATTGCCGCACTAGTACGCAAGAAATATTGGTGCAATTTTTAAATTTTTATTGGCACCTGGTTGCCAATCAACCGTTGTATTTGATTGCGGCAAATCAGCATAATATGGTTCTGGATTGTCGTATGGGGCAATAATTTGTGAAAATTCCAAAAACAGGTGCATTGCGGCAATCCTGTGATCCTACCTTAACAGTAATATATAATTTTTTAACTCTGAAAAGAATTGTTTGACTAACTGTATGAGATAAAATCAAAATTTTCTTAAGATAAAGTAAATAATTCAGAAATACTAAAAATAATAGAAAATTAAAAATTTTGGAGCTAAATCAAAATAAAACATGCTAAATTTAGTTGTAAATGCAAAAAGTGAAATGGTCACACTGGTTCTAAGCAAAATTTACAACATTATATACATACATACATACATAAATGTGTATGTACTATTTATGCATATTTTTGTTAAAATCAATCTGTGTGTATTTGTTCCTTGTAGGAAGCCAGCCCAATTGCCGGTCCACATGGTTTTGAAATTTTGCAAGCGTCTAAGTCCCGGTCCAGACTTGCAATTTTTGTTGCAGCAATTCTTGAATATGTGTGAGAGTGTTGAAATAGAAATATATACTTTTTAAATTCCTCTCTCGCTCTTTTGTACTAAAAAATTAAAAGTTGCTGCAACAAAAATTGCAAGTCTGGACTGGGAATTACTGGTGGTGATTGCTGCCAAAATCAAAACTATCATAAAATTCATTTTGGCAAAATATTCACCCTTATTCTAGTTTTCGACATCGACTTCACTTTAACACGATGCCAAGAAATTGGGGCTTGTTTACTCGCTCTCGAGAACAATTTTCTGCTACTGTCAGTCAGTTGTTTTCGACAACGGGTACACAAGCCCCAATTTTTTTAGTATTGTGTTAAAGTGACGTCTATGTCAACAACTGAAATAAGGGTGATTGAGAATTTTTATTTGTTTTGTTGGTTAAGTAACGTCTAAATGCATTTCCTTTCTGCTTAGGAAACTTAGGCTTCAATAAAAAAACATATTTTTTCTAATTTTAGTATAAATTGCTCAATTCACAAGCCTTGTTGTATCGTTTAAAGTTGTATTTGAAAAGACAATTTTAAACAAAATTCATACATACATACATATGTATGCACATACATTAGCTATGGCATAGTGTTATATGAGAATTCTTACTAACGTGATTTCGACTTGCAAGAACCCCTCATTTTGTGAGGTTCGGAAAAAAAGATTTGAGCCAAAAAATGGTGGCGGTCAGATGGGGGCAAAGGTCGCCTCTTCGTGCTCAAAGTTGAGGGTAAAAGCAAAAAAAGTTACAAAAAAGCATATAACTCCTTAAAATCATATAACTCCCTTAAAATAAAGTGCAGAGTTGTAAAATAATGAAATTTGCCTCTATCTCTTCCTTATCACTATCCCTTTCCTAAAAGAAGGTAACACTTAGTAAAAGTAGTATGCATTCATTGTCTGAGTATTACTTCTCTTTAAGAAAAAAGTGATTACAGTGATCACAAAAATTTAATTTGTAAATTTAACTTTAAATTATTAAAAAAATAATTCTAACATAACATCAAAAATCTTTTATATATACTAATTTTGTTTTCATCACAATTTCAGGTGTAAAATTGTGTTTCTTTAAAAGTGGTGGCAGCAGTGACTGGACCAGGAGTCAGTGAATGAGTGAGTGCTCATTGCAGATGTTCTTAACAGCCGACAAGTCAAGTTTGCCACTTCCAAAGAAGTTATATAACAAAAAAAATGCTTCTTTAAATGTCAGGCGGCAATGTCAGATGACAGAATTTCAATTAGAGCGCATTCTATTATAATCTGGCTTCAGCTGTTTTTGCTACAACAAATACAAGTAAGATGACATTAATTAAGCGTGCAAGTCGTTTGAAAATTTTGCAATTTGAAACAGATTTGACAACTCTTGAGTTTATGAAATCTGAGGCATATTTTTACTAGACATACATATATACATAAATATTTAAGTGTTCTAAACTAAATTGTGCTGAATATGAGGAGCCGCAGAACAAAAGGTGCTTTTTTGCTCATTTAAAATTTTTGGGAAATCGAGATTTATTTTTTTCGCCCCTTTAAAAAACTGCAAGAACCTGGAAATGCTAACAAGTTTTTTACTTATCTACAGGTGCACCTTTTGCAAAAAAGAAAGCAAAAAAGCACCTTTTGTTAAGGAAAAAAAGTAAAAAATACCTCTTGAACCCATTTACTTTGTAAAAAAAAAATAATAATAATGTCAACTTGATCGTTTCTACAAGATTTCAACCTAAATATAAAAATACCAAGAACCCAATTTTTCGAGAAATGTGAAAAATCACCTATTGTTTTGCGGCTCCTCATATGAGAAATTGAAAATGGCTATCTATCGCACGCGCAATGATTTAAAGTCACACTCAAGTGTGATCAAATTTTTCGTTAAGTGAAAGGAAGCATGAATATGCATGATTGATACATATAATACATTGAAATCTCTATGTGTGCAATGACTTTGTCATTAAAATCCTATCAAATAATGGAACATTCGGGCTATACTTGCATCACTTTAAGCCTAGATTCCACTATAGGCACAGTGTACCAATTTACGTCGGCTCCTTCACCACCTGTCTTCTCCATCACTATCCCTTTTCTATAGAAGTAGGCATTCATTCATTGCCTGAGTGTTACTTCTCTTAAAAAAAAGTCATAAGGAAGAGTTTGTTTGACAGTTAACCCTTTCGTAAGTTCTATTGGGATTAAAAAAACACCCTTTAAAAAAAAAGGAATTGAAAATGCTGAACTAGAAAGTGTAAATAATTAAAATTATTC
Source organism: Tachina lurida (assembly GCA_944452675.1). NCBI lineage: Eukaryota > Metazoa > Arthropoda > Insecta > Diptera > Tachinidae > Tachina > Tachina lurida. Next base: position 8,923,949 of record OX101754.1, on the reverse strand, counting down.
CTTAATGAAATCATGTTTAAAAAAACCCTTATCGCTCATTTACTCAAAGAACATCATAACTCAAAAAATGGAATTTTTGAGTTAATGATGCAGAATTAATCCTCATATCGTTCTTCATGTAGTGTTAAAATGTCATACATAAAATGTTTATTCTTGAACTCTTGAAAGCAAAATAAAATTTTCTTTTACCATTAAGTTGTGTGTACATTGAAAACTTTAAACTCGTTTTGTTTTAAACTGGTTTTTTTTGAGTTATGACGTTGTTTGAGTAAATGAGCCAGCGATATGTAAATAATAAAATTCAGTGTTTTCCTTATGTTTAGTCTCTTGCTTGGCTTATACATAGAACATATTTAACTCGCTTGTAACGAACTTCCCAGGAGTTTTTTTTTATAAATCTACTCTATACTTACTGCGAAATTTTTTAATATTCTCTATTTTTATTTTCAATAATAAAACTAATTTATTTGTTTTTTTATGTTTAAATAATTTGCCATTTTTTTTAAATTTATTTTTTTTCTGTTTTTATTCACATTTTTGTTGGTTTGGTTTTTTTTAAATATTTTGAAACAAAAAAAAATGTTATAACTTATTTAAATGTATGTATGTATGTATGTATAATCTTTTACATATTTTTTTTATAATTTGTTTCTGTCTCTTTTACACACACCTGCTCTCATTAAGAATTTAAATTATTCTTTAACTGATTTTTTTTATTTCCTTAAAAGTTGTTGTCCATTTATTTCAAAAAAAAAAAAAATTCTTCATTCAAATTTTGAAAAATTTTTCTGCTAAATTTAAAAGTTTTTGAAGTAAGTTTACACTTTTCATATACTTACATAATTTTTTTTTTTTTTTGCTTTCAATATTTTAAATTCAACATGCACTCAAAACAATAATTTAGAGTGTTTGTTCTTAAATAATTCGTTTCTTTCTTTTGTTTTATTTTTGGTTATTTTCATTAACAATTTTTAACATTCATCTTTATTTAATTATTTTGTTTTGACATGATTTGAATTTGTTAGACAACTACTACGTTTGTTTTTTTTTTTTTTTTTGTTGTAGTTTGTTTATTATTTCTGCAAATATTTTTTAAATATTTTATACACAGTTTTCTGTTTTGCAGCAAAATATTTAAATTTTATTTCAAAAAGAAACGAAGAGAAAACAAAAAACAATTAATTGTTAAGATTTTTGATCAAATTTGTTGTGTTATTTATTAATGTTAAAAATTGTCATCATTTTCATTGTTTCAGTTTTGTTAGCTTCTCAGTTTTCAAATTTACAGTGTTTTTTTTTCAATTTTTATTGTTTATAATTAATTATGTACTTTTAATTTAGCGGACAAATTACACTCATACACATAAAATTACTATTTTTAATTTTTTTTTTCATTTAAATTTGATATTTGGTTTTCATTTGTAGACCATTTTCTGTTTATAATTTTAAGAAAATATTTTTGTTTTATATTTATATAAATATTTGGTAATTTTTTTAAACTTTTTTATCTAACATATTGTTTTTAAATTTTCTGTTTTCTTTAAAAACTGTTTTTTTTTTGTATTTTATAAGTTTCTTTTTTAATATTAAAATTTAAAATAATTTTTTTTTATTACTAAATATTTTTTGTGTATTTTTTACAGTTTTTTTAAATATTTTTTGTGCTTTAATTTACATCCTTTTTTAACAAATTTACATATCTTTAATTTTTTTTTTGAATAATTTAGACCCATATAATATGAGGGCAGGTCAATAAGTCTAATAAAAAAAACAATTCAAATTTATTTAAATAAACTTATAACAATATGTCGAATAATAAATTTCATAAAAAAAAACATTTTTTATAAAAAACATCCAACTAAATTAAAAAAGTCTCCGACTTATTGAAATGCCCTCGTATAAATAAAATTTATATATTTTTAATTAGACACAACTTAATTAATACAAAAAAAAAAAGAAACGTCATGACCTGTCATAATTAACAATAATCGAAAATAAGACAAGCTAATAACATTTTCATGTCGAGCCAATAGAACTAATTAGTAGCCCATAAAATTTCTTTGTTCAATGAATAAGAGAGATAGATATTTTATATTTTTTTCATAATTTCTAATTTTTCGATAAACAATCCCACTGTTGTTTGTTTTTCTCTGTTTATTATCTTAAACAACAACTGCTATTGATTATTAATTAAATTTAACAAAATTTATCAGTTGAAAATTTAAAAAAAAAAATTAATCGACATTTTGTGCTAACCGCCCCACTGTCTGTCGTCGCTCTATGATATTTTAAAAATTTAAATTTTCTACCAGGCGAACAGAAATGGTAGGAAGAAAACAGCAAATCGATTATTTGCAAAAATTATTTTTGTTTGTTAAATTTTCTTAGTTATTACTTGTTTCGTATCGCCGGCACCAACGAAAAGGGTTTGGACAACACGTTAATCCAAAGCAAACGTTCGGTGAACAATTTACATGCATATTTTGAAATCAACAAAATAATATGAAAATTTGAGCAAACTGAAAAAGTAAATTATAACTTTAGCACTGGACCTTTAACCCCCCCCCCCTCCCCCCGTTTCTATAACCCAGACGGTCGACTTGAGCATAAAATTTATATGGAAAGCACACATTTTTCTGAGTGATTTTCATACAAATTTTCTAGACGAGTCGTCTGCCTGACTTGTGGAAACGGCACATATTTAGTTAAAGCAAAATGAATTATTTATAGAAATTGTTTTTCCCGTAAAAAAAAATCAATTTACTTATTAATAATGATTCTTCCTCATATTATTTCTCAGACGTTTTTTATTTTATCTGACGATATAAATAAAGTAAATTACTGAGCAAGTATTATACATATTATACATTTCGTCGGTTGGTTTCTGGTTTGCGGCACAGTATATACAAAATACATTATGTCTGCAGCAAACCAGAAACCAACCGACGATATGTATGTATGTATGTACATATGTATGTAAGTTCTTATGTTGTAACACAAGCTTTGTTTTTGTAGCTAAGAATTTATTGATAAAAAACAACCAGACAGAATTTTATGATATTATGCAAGTACCAACATGCACATGCATTTTTGTTTTTGTAAAGCGCAATGTAAACAAACGAACATTAAGTGAAGGTGTGTGTCCTTTTTGCATAAGAAAACAAAAATATTCTGTTTTCTGTTGTTTCTTTGTAAAACATTGGCGCATATTCAGAAATCATTACTAGGTGCTAACTTTTTTAAATACCTATTTACATAAGTTATTCACAGACGGCTACGAAAGTTTAGACTTAATTATGAGTGAAGCTGTAACTAAATGTTAACTAACTTATACATGTTATACTTAAGTATACTTTACATCTCAAAAATTGTTTTTTGATAGTTTGAATAGTTTTTTATTTAATTGCAATTTATATCGATCATAGTATTATCGACATTTAATTTTCTTATTTCTTTTATCAGCTGGGAGTCGTTACTTCGTTAGTTTAGATTTGTGAATAGAACCTGTAACTATCTGTTAACTATTTTTTAGTATCTGTTTAATAAATTTCGTCTTTAGTTACGATTTATGAATATGCGCCATTAAAATTAAATAGAATACAACAAGACGACTGTGGGCCGGATTAGTAGTAAATATTTTTTCGTGTAGCGTTTTTTGATCATTCAAATTAATTGATTAAAAATAATCTCCCTTATCGGAGAAAAATGGTGAACAGTGGCTCATGTGAACATTTGGTATTTTACATGGAAAAAAGCTAAAACTATTCGCCATTTTTTCCTTAATAGGGGGAATGGAATTTATTTATTTAAGGAATAATAAATAAAATTTTTTTGTTTGCCCTTCTCAAAATACTGGCTCCATTTTAATTAAGTCTATATTTTGATTGCAAACAAATATGTAAATGGATTTTTCTACAGCCTATGTAATTTTTTTAAAACAGTATAAAAAAAATTTATAAAAATAATTTCTTACCGACCCACTGTATGGGGAATGGTTGTTCATTGCTGGTTTGTTGTTGCTGCTGGTTTCCTGGTTTCAAACATTCAGTTTTCTACTAGGCGAACAGTAGTACTGGTAGAAAGAAAACAGCAGGTCGATTATTTATTTTCGTTTACATTTTAACACAGGCTTCTGTTGTTGCTCAAAATATCATTTTAATGATATTTGACTTGCAGGCGTTGTTGTTGCACGAAAGAATTTAATGAAAAAAAGGAGCGCATGTTGATGATTTTTACTTACATACATATCGCACACTAAATCATAAAGAGTCACAACTCAAAATTATAAAAGTGCTTTTGCTTTTTTAAAAACCACTTAATTGAAGAAATCTATAACGACGTCAACAATTTCTTTTGCAATACAGTCTTCTTGAAGAATATAAAATACCGTTCTGCTTGTTTGTATGTCACTACTCAGCATCTAAAATTTTTTGAGTTGTGACTCTTTCAGGGGTGTTCTGTAAACCGCGCGTTTTGAAATCGTGCGATTTCCAAAATTGAAAACAGTGTTCTGCTGATCGGACGATTTAGTGCATTCAAAGTTAAGTTCGTATAAAATATATTAAACAAGTAGAACACTAAAACCAATTAAAAAGCTGCAATTAGTTACCTTTTTAATTGAGCTTTGGCCTGGAAATTAGGCGATTTCAAAACGTGCGATTTACAGAACACCCCTGTTTATGATTTAGTGTGCGATATGTACATATGTATTTACATATAATCGTTCGTTTACAATCAATACATACATACATATGTATTTCTTTTTATAAAAAACAATGTAAAAGAAAGCAAAAATTACTTGAAGGCATAAGAAAACAAAATTATATTTTTTGTAAGCAATCGACCTGCTATTTTTTGCTGATTCTGTGTGCACTGTAGAAAACTGACATTTTTTAAACAGCAAATTGTACCAAAACGACAACAGTGGGGTGGGTTGGTGAAAAATTTAAAAGAATTTTTTTGTATAGCGTTTCTTGATAATATCAATTAATTAAAATTAAATATTTGCATTTATTTAAATGCGAGGGCGGATCAAAAAGTTATATGAAATGCAACATTGTTCCCATCAAGTACCATCTATTAATAGATTACTGTCAAATTTTGAGAAAGTGTCGTCATTTACTTTGCGTTTAAGAAATGGCTCGGTGAAAAGAGATTTAGCTCTAACGCTGAAATTATTGACCAAACAAATGCCTATTATAAGGACCTCTAAAAATTCTATTTTTTTGGAAGGGATACTAAAACTGGAGAAACGTCAGACTAAGTGTAATGAGTTAAAAGGAAGTTATGTTGAAAAATTATTTTTTTTTGCCAAAAAAAAATTGTGCTTCATTCAAAAAGTCACAGATAAACATTTTCACCTGAAGTCTTAGTAAAAAATTCCAAAGAATTTTTCTTGTTTCTTGATGAATTAAATAAATATCAATTAAATAAATTAAATGATTTAATGGGGGGGGGGGGGGGTAGTCCATTTTAATTAAATGCTAAATTTTTCCCAATCGTATGTGTATCATTATTAAACGACCATAAAAAAGTTCATACAATTTTTTTCTAACCGGCCCACTGTTAGTGTATGATTGTTCATTGTTGTTGTTGGTTGATTGCTGTTTTCCAAGTTTTAAATAGGGAGGGGCAAATGAAAAAAATGTATCAATATATATCGTATCGATATTTTTGAATGGTATCGATATATATTTTTTGAGAACATCGATATTTCGATATATCGACATTTTTGCCTACAAATGAAATTGTACAAAAACCGCAAGATTATACGGTTATCCGTGGAAGATAAGTCAACCAGTGCGAGCGAGACGAAAAACTCGAAGGCCAAAGAACAGACACAAGCCTGACCGCACTTAAGAAATAATTACGATGACGCGAAATGATGTTCTTCAACCCAGAGCTGCTTATCGACTGTGGTAAAAATTAAATTTTTTAAATTCTTAAAGCACAATCACAGTTTATTTCAAAATGTTTTTATTTTAATTATGTTGCCACTTACAATTACTTAACAGTTTATTGATTTTCAGAGGTTGAACCGAAACAGAACAGGGGCCCGTTTCTCAAACCTACAAGTAACAAATTTACAAGTAAAATAGACACAAAACAACACTTTTACAAATTTTAGTTAGCTGATTCGTAACAGAACAGAAAATAAAAAATAGTTCTGTCTTCAGGCTTATACCCACACAAACCAAATTTGGCATTTAGCTTAGTTAAGTTAGGTCACCTTATAGATGCGCCTTATTATGATGAAATTTCTCTTTTTTTCTTCGCATCACTAGCACTGATGCCAATATCGTACAGCTAAAAACCGGCAAAAAGTTGTAGAGCTCTTAAAAATATCGAAACCCGATACTCGTAAACAAGAATCGATGTATGGATATATCGGTTTTTGAAATATCGGCGATATATATCGATATTTATTTTCGCAAATATCGATATTTCGATATATCGATATTTTTTGCCCATCCCTAGTTTTAAACATTCAGTTTTCGACCAGGCGAACAGAAATGGTAGAAAGAAAGCAACAGGTCGATTATTTGCAAAAATAAATTTGTTTTCTTTATATTTTAACACGGGCTTCTTTCTGTTGTTGTACAATTAATTGCATATGTAAAGAATTACCAAGGCCTATTTATCAGGTCAACGCAACTCTCACGATGATTTTTGTTTTTATGGTTTGTTTTCTTGTTTGAGCTGTCAAAAGTTATTTGCACCATATAATTTAGTTCATGTTTGTGTGTGTTTCTGACAACTTAAACATAAAGTTGTTTTTTGTATTGCTGTGTTTTTGTAGAGTTGCGTTGACCTGATAAATAGGCCTTGAGGATTACAAAGAAGTATAAATAACAACAGTTAACAGGCTCTCACTCTCTCTCTCTCTCTCTCAACAGAATAATTCTTATTTTGTTTCGTTTTATTCTTATGTGAATAATCTTTAATATCGTCACTTAAAATGCCAGTGTATATAACCAATAAATAAAATAACGAAAACTATTTACATATCGCTCATTTACTTCAATAGTGTCACAACTCAAAAAAACTAGCTTTGCAGAAACACATTTTAAGTTTTCAATTTACATACAACGCAATGAAGACATGGACATGAAAAAATATTCGTCTCTCCCGAGGTGGTAGTACAAGCTATTTATATGAAATTTCTACACAAGGTAAAATACTAAGTGGCGAATTATTTTGCATCATTAGCTAAAAAAACACATTTTTGAGTTATGACACTATTGAAGTAAATGAGCGATATGTATGTATATGATTGACAAGGAATAAAAAAAGATTCTTTTATTAAAAAATAAAAAATAATTGGCAAACTGTGTTTAAAAACGTTACCGAAAAAGTAGTTTTTAAGTCATTCAATTTTGTATTATAAAATTAGTTTATTTTAATTTTTTTCGTGATAGTTGTGTTGTTTATCCCTTTCATGTTTTAGGTGGCGATATAAATGAAGCAAGTAAACTTATTCTGTAGGTGTGCTTCCTTTCCATAAGAAAACAAATTTAATATTTTGTGAACAATCGACCTGCTATATTCTGCTGATTTTGTGCGCATGGTAGAAAACTGAAATTTGTAACATTAAAAATTATTGCTACAAAAAAAAAACACACGACAGTGGCTCGATCGGATTAGTGAAGAGTTAATTTTTCGTGTAGTGTTTTTTTTTTGCTAATCTAAAGTAATTGAATAAAAATAATGGAATTTGTGGGCCTTATTTTGTAAAACGCAGCGCCAAACATTGATATACGGAAAAATACTTAAATTACAAAAAAAAAACACCTGCAAAATTTGACCTAAGCGTTGCGCTTTACAAAATTTAATGAAGTCTCTTTATTCAGCTGCAAATTTTTTTTTAAATTTTTCTACAGCGTGTGTAATTTTCAAAATATAAAAAATTTTATAAAAATTATTTCCAACCGATCCACTGTTTTTGTTTGGTTCGCCATTTTTATTGTTGTTGGTGTTTGTTTGTTTCCTAGTTTTAAATATTCAATTCTCTACCATACGAACAGAACTGGTAGAAAGAAAACAACAGGTCGATTATTTAAAAATATAAATTTCATTTTTGATTTGTATTTTAGCACAGGCTTTTATTAATGCACGAAAGAATTTATTGGAAATGAGAAATCATATTAATGATATTTTATTAGCAGGCTTGTTGTTGCACGAAAGAATTTATTGGAAAAAAAGAGACCATGTTGATGATATTTTACTTACATACATACATATGTATGTATGTACATATGATCGTTCGTTTACAATTAATTACATATTTGTTTCTGCAAAAAAAAAAAAAAAAACAATGTAAACGAAAGCAAAAAGAAAGAAAACTGAAATTTGTAATATATCAAAAACAACGACGACAGTGGCTCGCACGATTAGTAAAATATTTTAAAAATGTTTGTAGCACTTTGTTTTGAACTAACTAATAACATTAATTAATATAATGGCTTAAATCTAGTTTAGGGGCACCTCCCAAAAATGAAAAAAAGTATCCTATCCTATCCTATCCTATAGTAAATTGAAAAATAAGAAAAAAAAATTAAATAAAAATATTGGCGGCGAGGTTTAGTTTCCGAGTTATAGGCCTCTGAAATTCTAGTACAATATTGTGATTATACGGTGTTTTTCAACGAATATGACCAATACTATCCTACAGAAAATAAAAAAAAACTTTGCAATCCAGAAAATCATTACTAGGCTGAGCCGTCTCGGGAAACACCATGGTGGAGAAAATCGTTAAGACCGGCCAAAGGCCGGCAGTGCAAGCAGACCTTATTAAGCAAGAAAACTTTGCAAGGCAGAAAATCATTACTAGGCTGCGCCGTCTCGCGAAACACCATGGTGGAGAAAATCCTTAAGCCCGGCAATGCAGAAAAATGTTATTAAGCAAGAAAACTTTTCAATCCAGAAAATCATTACTAGGCTGCGCCGTCTCGGGAAACACCATGGTGGAGAAAATCGTTAAGCCCGACCGAAGGCCGGCAGTGCAGGAACACATTATTGGCAAGAAAACTTTGCAAGGCAGAAAATCATTACTAGGCTACGCCGTCTCGGGAAACACCATGGTGGTAAAAATCCTTAAGCCCGGCCGAAGGCCGTCAGCGCGGAAATAAGCTATTAGGCATGAAAACTTTGCATTATAGGATAGCAATTTTTTTTAATTTTTTAAATACCAATATTGGTCATATTCGTTGAAAAACACCGTATAATCAAAATATTGTACTAGAATTTCAGAGGCCCATAACTCGGAAACTAAGCCTCGCCGCCAATAATTTTAATTAATTTTTTTTTTTATTTTTCAATTTACTATAGGATGGGATACTTTTTTTTAATTTTGGGGAGGTGCCCCTAAACTAGATTTGTTCCAATATAATAGCATTCGTTATTGAAGTCAAATGGAATTTTTTGACAGGCTAACAGCGAATACAAATTGTTTTTGTCACTTTCCTTTATAAAAAAACAATGCGTTTTTTTAAATTAATAATTAATCCCACTGTGTTTATTAATTGTATATTTTTCTCTATTTATCATCTCAAGTAATGACTGATATTCATTATTGATTATTTTAATTATTTTCTTTAGTTGAAAAAAAATCCTTAAAAAATTACTCCAAATTTTTATTAAACAGCCGTCTGACCCACTGTTCGTTTTGATATTGTAAAATGGTAGAAAAAAACATGTCGATTGTTTACAAAATATTTTTGTTTTTTACATCTTATTAATAATATTCGTTTGTTTGTATTGTAACACAGGCTTTGTTTTTGTAGGAAAGAATTTCTGGAAAAAAAAACCAGAGAATCTTAAGATGATATTTATTACTTATCCTTTTTCGTAAACAAATATCAACTTACGCATGCATTTGTTTTTGCAAAGAGCAATGTAAACAAGCGAAAATTAATTGGGGGTGTGTCCTATTTGCATAAGAAAATAAAAATTATATTTTGTAAACAAACTAATTTGCTGCTTTCTGCTGATTCTGGGCTCCTAATAGAAAGCTGAAATTTTAAGCTGGCAAATCACACAAATTTACAAAACGACGACGACGCACAGTGGCGCGCTGTTAGTAAAAATTTTAAAAAATTCTTTCGTTGGATTTTTTAACAAATTAATTATTTTTAAATATCTCAGCCGTTATTTAAGATAATGAAATGAAATTTTGTGGGCTAATAAATTAGAAGTGAAGCTGGTAAAGTAACTAACTTGTGTTTTGGAACTTTTGTATGGAATTTTGTTAGAACGGAATCGTATTTGCGTTTGAATTGAATTGAAAACAAACCATAAAGTAAAACCATAAAAATAAATAAAAAATAAATGCAAAATTTTTTAGGATTTTTAAAAAAATGATTTTTTATTTTATTTAAGAAAATAAAATTGGAAATTATTATTTTAGTTTTTGTTTTTCATTATTAATAATAAAATTGTTTCTATACAAACTTAAATGTGATAATAATAGTAAACTTAAATAATTAAACTTAAAATTAAATAATAATGAAAAATATAATTAAATACATAAAACAAACAAAAAAAAATTTAAAACAAAACATAAAAATAGTATAATTAAACATGTGTGTGTGTGTTTTTTAATTAATAGTTAATTTTTTTTTGTTAGTGTTTGCCACTCTTTTTGTATTCCTTGAAAGGAATTCAAATATTTTTTAAATAAATTTTAAACTCGCAGAGTTCTTTTTAAATAAAAATAATCATCTCTTTTATAAAAAATGTTTTTTAAATAAAAATTTCTTAAACAATTTATAACCCATTTTACTTTTGTTTTTAGAAAGAAAAAAAAATAAATCTTTAACATAAAACTATTAAAAATAAAAAAATACATATTATTATTAAAAGCTTAAAAGAAGAAATATGTAATTTTGTATTGAAATCAATTGTGATCCAGCAAAGATCGTCGTCTTGTCTTGTCGGTGATTTTAGAAAGCAGTTCTTTTCTGCTGAAAATCTATTAAAATACATACATACTGGAAATTTTAGCAAAGCAAAAGAAAACTTTTTACTGGGAATTAAGTGTGTTTTGAAAAACAAAAATTAAATTAAATTCTCAAAAGGAGTTTAATACATTTTTATGTGTGTAATCATTGGATTTTTTGTTTGTTGTTGTTTCAATAATTAATACAAGCTTAAAAGTTAAAAATATTTGTTTTTTGTTTTGTTTTGTTGTTTTTTTTTTAAATAACATTTAATTTATGTTAAAAAGGACATTTTTTTTAATTGCATGCATATTTTATAATTAATTAATTATTATTACTTTGTACAATAAATATTTCTGTTTTATAATTTATAATAGTTATTTTTAATTTATAATTAACAGCAAAAAAATTTAATGAAAAAATTATTTTATAATTTTTTCCCTTTTGATGAATTAAAATATTTTTGCCCGCCCCTGTAAATTATAAAGTAATTTTTTTTCTCATTAGTTTAAGGAAATTTGTGTTTTTTTTTTCTTTCTTTTTACAATAAATAAACCCTTTTGTTTGAATCTTGTTAAAATTAAATGATTTTCTCTGTTTTCTAGGTTTTAATTGTAATTTAATGGTTTCAGTCTCGATCATTAAAATATTTTTGTAAAAAAATAACAAGAAAAACCGCAATGACTCATCAGGTGTCAATGAAAAGAGGAAAACGAGCCCTAACTTTCCCTCCCCTTCGCACTAACGAAGTGAGTACTTGAGCTTTTTCTTGTGCGCAACTATATCTCTCTGTCGCTACACATAGACACAATAATAATTTACACTTACGCCTCCAACATGACTTTTTGCTGTTGCATGGTGCTGGTGCCGGCTGAACTGGTTGCTGAATTGTTGCCCGTTGAGGTGGCCGTTACTGTGACATCGGCCGAAACTGTGGGGTAGCGCTGGGCAGCCGAGGCAGCTGCTACTAATGCTTGCAGTTTGCTGGGTGGTGGTGTGGGCGATTTTTTGGACAAGTTCAAAGGCTGCTGGGAGTCAGCGATGTCCACCTGTAACTCCAGTAAACGAGGCGGTGTGGTCATTTGTGTGGGTGAGGGCCTGGGCGGTGAGACTGAGGCTGAGGTTGAGTGGGGTGACTGGAAATACTGACAGCCTGATGATGAGGCCGAGGAAGATGACGAAGAGGATGAGGACGAGGCCGAAGACGTCGAAGAGGAGGATGATGAGGAGCCATTGCTGCTGGGAGATACCGACTGCTGGCGCTGGTTTATTGAGGTGGTGGTGATAACGGAATGTCCCGCCCAACGTCCGGCCGCTGGGCTGGTTGTGCTATTAGCCGCACTGGGCGGCGAAGCCAAAGCGCTATGTATGCTGCTGTTGGTGGTGGTGGTGGTAGAGGGAGAGTTGGGTGAAGTGCTTGAGTTTGGTGAATTGCTGCCATTGTTGTTATACAGAGCGTGCATTTGCATTTGATGATGATGCAGAGGTGCAGGACTACGGCTGCCCGGTCCATGGGGCGAGCACACCAATAAACTACTGCTCGAAGATGAAGCCGGCTGGCTGTCTCTCATGATATAGTTTTGTATGATGTCCGAACGTTTCATTTGTTCGGGAGTCATGCGTGGCTCGGCCATCAGCGACTTGGCCAGCACTGAATGGGTACTGGATAAAGAAGAAGGCTGCTGGGCGCCGCTATTGGAATTGGTGGGTGTTGGTCGAGTCAAATGCATGTGCAATTGGCTTTGGTGTTGAGCAATGGCTGGCGGTGAGGCGGCCAAAGGAGCTTGCGGGGAATGCGTCGCTTGAGGCACCAGCATCATTTGATTATGGGCCGTTGTGTTATTGTTTGCAGCTAGCGCGGATTGTGGTGGTGGACTTTGGGCATTGCTATTTTGCTGCAACGGACTGCTGGCAGCGGCGGGTATACTTGAGACGGGAGTATTGGTCGAACTGCTGGCATCACCTTCCGTGCATTCGTATTCTCTATGCCTTAAAGCTCTGAATTTTTTATGCGGCTTGTAGGCCTCATCCATTAGGGAATTGGTATCGTATAGAGGTGGAGCTTGTAATACTCTTTTCAGGACCGGCATGTCATCCACTATCTGTCTTTTTAAAGCAGCTGAGGAGTTCGTCGTGTTGGACGTGGAACTGGCTTGCTGGGATAATGGTTGAGGAGAACGTACGGGCGATACGGAAACAGTGACCTGTGACTGTGATGTCGAGGCGTTTTGGCCATTTTCTTGGCAATCCAAGGCGTCATCAACACTGGAGCGGGGGCTGGAGCAAGAAGAAGAACCTCCCGAACTGACGTTTTTACTGCACTCATTCTTCTCGTTACCCGATTCGATGCCCGAGTCGGTGGGTGAGTCCAGCTTACGATATCTGTGTGCAGCATTGCCGACCGTCAAATGATGATGCAACTGTTGGTGGGAATGAGCTCTGACGATGGGAGTAATGGTCAAACCATTTTGTGTGAGATGGGAATGACTGCCCACAACCATGTCCAATTCATTAGTCGAATCGCCAGAAGAGCCGGAATTGGCACGATTGCGCAGAGGACAAGATCCCGATAAGGTGGCGGCCAACAAGGGGGCCGAAGAAGCTAAAGAAGAGGTTTGCTGGGTGAGATGGTGATTTAAATGATGATTTGAGCTTGCCGCCGCAGACGTACTAATGCTGGTGGTCGTTGTGGCGGTTTGGTATTCCAAGTCATTTGATTCTGTGCTGGAAACAGATCCCAAGGGACTTTTAGCTTCTACATCCATGCGATGATCCTCCCAATCATTCGGACTCTTGGACAAAGACGGTTGTTCGTCCTCAATGGTCCACATTTGCTGGCGCAAAAGTTCTTTGTGCTCCGTGCGAAACACCACCAATTTCTCTGTATGCAAAGTGCTCAAAGTACGCAAGTCCGGCATAGTTTCCAGCAGCTTATTCATAAAATCTGGCTGGTCGGGACGATTTTGATTGATAATAGTCTGCAGGCAACCCTTCAAGCGGCTGTACATTTTCTCTATCAACTCAATATTGCGCAAACCCGGCCTATCGGGTGTTATCAACACAATAGCACAGAACAAACCGATCTCGGCGTCTGTTAAGTTCATCGAATTCATGCGTTCGGCAAAGTTAAATGTCGAATCAACTAGGAAACGGGCATTGGCACCATTCTGTATAGCATCGCGTCTCATAACCTGGCCATTCAAGCAGATGATGCTGTTAATGGAATTGTCAAACATGCAAATCAAACGCACGAACAGAGCATCGAAGAGACCAGCCTTCAACAGGGTGAATTTATCGTCTTGCGAGAGCAGCTGGAAGCCGGGTATCATGCCAGCAAAATCGATAACTCCACGTATGACATGAGCGAAACGCTGAGAGAATTCCTGTTCGGACTGAAGTTCTGGGGCGGGATTTAGAGGGCAGGCCTGTAATTAGATTAAAGTAAAAGATAAAGCAAAGATTAATTAAACGTTTTTATTTCAGATGTACGATAAGGAAACACGACAATCCCAGGCTTATTTCTTTGTTATTGTCTTTAATTTGATTTTATCTATCGTAAGAGTATCTTTGGCATGAGATGAGGTTGTGCTCGTATTTGTGTTTCAATGTGGTGTCGTGTCGCAGTACGGAAAAACCTTGCATGTTTTAAGGAAATTAATAATATAAAAATTAATGCAAAGCAAATTTACTACTACGGAATACCCGTTAAGTTCACACGAAGGTCAAGCGGAAAAATAATATTTATTGTTAATAGAAAATAAAACTGTTATTTGTTATTATTGTAAACATTTACACACTAACGTATTTGAAAAAAAAAAATATTTTGTAAGAAAATTTGTGTAATAAAAATAAAAAACCTTTTGTAACTCAAAATTATCTTGAGCCTATTTCAACAATTCTATTTAAAGATCAATTGATATTTAAAAGAATTTTTTTAATATTATAAGTATATTTTTTAAAATAATATAATCTTTTCAAATTTGAATTTTGAATCTTGCTCAGAGCGAGGAAGAGAGAGAGGAGGAAAGGTGAAAACAGTGAAATCAAATGTGAAGTTCAAGGCAGGACTTTTTACATGATCTTTAGTTTGCAAAAACAAAAATTTTTGTACGTACATATTTAGACAACAACAAGTATTTCCGGTTCGCAACAATAACGTAAGAACTGGCACACTAGACACAATTACACTTAGAAAATAAATGTGACGTCATTGCAATAAATTTTTAACTACGCACACATGATTTTGTTTTTAATAACAGATAAAAATATAAAAGCTTAACGACAGCAAGGAGAAAGCAATATAAAATAATTATTAACCTTGAAATTTTTGTAGCGCAAAAAAATAAATAAATGGCAAATTCTGTCGGTGTACCTATTTCAAATTTGGTACCACTACACGTGCAAAACATTTTTAAATTGTTATAATGACGAATAAGAAAATTCTATTTTATTTTTCTTCTCATGATTGCATGCCAGAAAGCAGACTTTGTAAATTGCAAAAAATAAAATTAAATTAAAATAAAACACAGACACACCACAAAATGTTTGCAAAATTAAAAATGGAAATGGAAGAGAACTCTTCTCAACTGCAGAAAGTGTTTGTGTGTGTGTGTGTGTGTGTGTGTGTGTGTGTGAGAGCGAGAGGGAAAACTCAGACATAAATATTTAGCCTTGGTCAAGTGCAAATTGCCGGTATTACAAGTTCAAAAAATAAAAAAAAAATATATATAATATAAAATATATTTATTGCATATCAAAGTGTTAATAAAAAACACAGAAACCGGTACAAAAAAAAAAAAAATACAGGCAATATTTGAATATTATTTTGTGTGTGAAATTTAAACCGGAAATAGAATTAGTTAGAAATATTTTAAAGGTTTCTGCTGGTGGGAAAAATATTAATAGACTTAACAACACTACGACTTGGCGCGGGCAATATTTTGTTATAAGCAACAAACAAAACTGACGTAGAACAATTAAAATCAAGGGCCTTCTTGCCGTCATTGGCGTATTTCGACTTGGACTTAGACCATTTCGTACCAGATCACTGCTGGCCACCGAGAGAAATGTATTCGTTTAAGTGTATTTATTTGTATAAATAATTCTGCCCAAAATAAAAACCGGCTTCACTGCAAAGATCTGGGATCTAATTGGCATTTTCGATAACCATATTATTACATTGTTCGATAGCGAATGCCACAATCGCAAACTGAAAAAATGTGATCGAATCGGCTCGTTATCGAAAACGACAACGATTAGACCCCTGATAAAACATTTTCGAAAAAATGTATTAAAACCAAACTGAAAGTAAACTCTCTTAAAATGAAAAAAAAAATATTTTTCCGAGCTTTAGGTCAGTTCTTAAATTCTTATATTTTATTATTACAATATTTCGTTAACCTTCGGTTAACTTCTTCAGGATATAGTATTCTGTTTTATATTTTTCTGCTTTTTCTGTAATAATAAAATATAAGAATTTAAGAACTGACCTAAAGCTCGGAAAAATAGTTTATTTTCACATAAAAAAAGGTCGAAAAATTAGATAAAAATATTTGGTAAACTCTCTTAAACAAAAAAAAATATGAAAATCTTTTGCTTAAAAAGAAGTACATGAAGTATAAAATTAAATTTTAATGGGCGCATCCACGCGCCCATTTTTTTAATACAAAATTGTGTGTTTTTCAGAGTTCAGGGTGCAAGTTAAGTTTTCTAAAATCGCCAAAGTAGAACCACGTAAAATAAAATATTAAATTTTAATGGGGGTGACTCCGCCCATTTTTTTAAATGCAAGATTGTGTCTATTTTAGAGCTGAAAGGTGTGCGATAAGTTTCGTAAAAATCAGTTAAGTAGAATAAGGTGAAATATAATAATAATAAATTTTAATGGGTGTATCCCCGCCCATTTTTTCAACTTTAAAATTGTGTAATAAATAGCAAGAACCAAAAGTGTTTACTGCTTGGTTTCGCAGCAATCACATAAATATATCATAAAATAAAATAGAAAAACTTTGGCCGTGTCACCGCCCACTTTTTTTGTTGCAATGGGAAGCTATGAACTATCAGACAAAATAAAAGGATCTTTACAATCGGTCTGAAATGTTATGAAGTAACAACATCAAAATAAATTCAGACGAATTGATAACTTTAATGGCATTTTCTTTTCGTGATTTCTAATAAAATCTATAATTCAAAAACCCATTTTCAATAAAAATTCATTGATAAGTGCAATAAATGCAAAAAATTTCCCTAGAAAAGAAAACTTAGGGCGTTTTCGTAAGACAGACTCCTTTTAGACAGGCAAAGTTCATTTTGCGAAAGCTTAACTCAGCTGGTCGAATGACGGAGAAGGGGGGATACTTTCTCCTACTGTCTTTTACCGCCCCCTGCCAACACCAGGTGAATTAAGATAAGACTCCAAAGTAAACTTTTGCCGGTCTAAAAGGGGTTTAAATTAGTGAAATTTTTTGTTCGTTTGTTTGCTATTTAGAACTTATTTTTTTTTTATTAATCTCAGTTCTTGTTTAAAATATTTAATTATATATAAATTTGCACATGCCAGAATTTATTTATTTTTATTTTTTATTAAATTATAAAAAAAAGAACCGCCGCAGCACAGACGACCTTGATGAGTGCTATTTGTTGGCCTTGAAGTGTTTTTTTTTAGGAAAAAAAATTATATTTGTATTTCGTATCTATACAAATATACAAATACAAACAATTAGAAAGCACAATAACAAACAGAGTTCTAAAAAAAATTAAGACTTTGATGCAATAAATACATATATATAAATATAAATTTGCAGCAGCAAAAATATGAAATCAAATAAACAAGCGAACAGTGGGCCTTCAGACAAAAGTGAGTTGAGTGTGCACAAAGAAAAGGGATGTTTTATTATTTTTTTATTTTTTTTTTTGCTTTTTGATAGCCGCAGTAAATTGTTATGCCAATGCATGTGTATTAATAATTTTACTTAATTGTTTATAATAACACAACTGTGAAGAAAATGATTCGCATGACGTTAAATAAACGACCTTGGGAAATTGCATATTTGCAATTAAATGAGGAAACATTTCTAATTTCTAACACACAAAAGTATTAGTTAACTATAATTTAATAATTTTTTTTATATTATTATTCACATGACATTTACATTGCACATTATAAACGAGAGAGAGAGAGAGAGAGAGCGAGAGAGATAGAGAGGGAGCAAATAATACCTTTGATCAGCTTGCAAAAAATACATTCACCTACAATTTATTATTGTTTGCCTTTTGAGTCATTTCAAATGCATAAATATGCATAAAAAATTTTTTTATTATAATTATATCTGTATTACTTTTTTTTAATTTAAGGAAAAACCTTGTTGTTGTTTCGAATCTCTCGTCTCAAAATGAATTATAAATTTTATTACTAATTATTTTTTTTAATATAAATTGAAGGCTGTGATTTATTTAATAGCGACAGTTTAAACATATGACTTTTCATTGAAATGAAAATCTTAAATGAAATAATTTCCTGGTTTAAAGACCTTAAGCCAAAAAAAGCATTTTTACCTACGAACACTATACAAATAATATACAAAACTTCATGTTTAAATAGTTTTGAAAAAAAAAAATCTAAAAGCATTGAAAATCTAAAGGTTTCTTCTCTTCTAGTATGAGTTTTAAATACAACAAATATGTTAATAAGACTACGAGATATAACAACTAGTGGTTAACCTTGTTGTCGTGTTAAAAGTAATTATTAAAATTGAAATTAAACCAGAACTTAAAAAAAAATGATAAAAGTCAAAATAGAGAAAGAGACTTAAACCAGAACGAATTAAACAGCACACTTCATTTACGAAAATAATGGAAAATTAAAAAAAAATTTCAACTGCCATGCAAAACTAAAAATACTGGTAAAATCTCTTTTAGCAGAAACTGAAAATATTCTGGATTTAATATACTCGTAATAGAACTTTTTTTAAATTTAAAAAATTAATTGAAACAACAGAAAATACCGGGATTTTTTGGAAACTCGTTTTTTTTTTGCAAAAAGTGAAAATTGCAATACTTGGAGTTGACTCCTTTAGAGGAAGAAAGGCGATATGTATACATTTGAAGTTTTCTTAAGGATTATCTTCTTTTTAAACTTTTACAAATACAGGGAAATTTAGCTTAACATATTGTTAAAAAGTAAACATAAAAATATGTCTTACTTAACTTTTATGGCTTTCAGTTTGAGATTTTAAAATCATACGAGTTTTAAAACAAGGGGAAAATATTTATAAATAATTTGTCTTATCTTATTTAAGAAAATAGTGGGAAATTTTGCAAAATAATTGCTAATTAAAAGCATTGCTATTAAATTTTTCCTTCAAGTCCTACCCTTAGTTAAATTTATAAGCTGCTGCGCATGAGTTGTTTTTAAAAATTAAAATACTGGGATATTTTCTAAAATTATATTTTTTAGATATTTATACACGTATATTTTATACTATTCAATTTGAATTAATATTATACTAATAATATAATTATTTTTAGAAGTTTTGTAAAAACCGGAAAATAGGGGGAAATTTTTTTGACACGGTTTTTTTATGTTTGTATATTTTGTTTTTAAAATACGAAATCAGAGGAAAAATTTCAAGTTTTATTAAGACATGCCGCCTTAAGAAAAATTTTGGAATTTTATAAATTATCATTTCCCAGTATTTATATTTAACTAGAAATTTACCAGTTTTTATTTTAAAAATTTCAAAAGTTTTTTTAAGCCTTTTTATAATTTTTGTAATAGAAAATTTATATAAAATTATAAATTTCCCCGTATTTTTAGACAAATTTCAACAGTTTTATTAAGCCATGCTTTAGGATCGTTTTGCGTTTCCGTTAAGTCGTATTTGTAATATGTATGTAATTTTATTGACTGGGTAAATTTCTTTTTAACTTACCAATAATGTGGGCATTGAATAGGAGGGGCATTCACGCGCTCTTTGGCGCATAGCAGCCACCTTTTCTTTTGTAAATTCACAGGTTTCCAAATGAGCTCGCAAAACGGCTGACAATAGACGCGGTTGATCATCCAATTCACCGGACAAGGCCCGCTGTTGGCCACGATTCTGTGTTGACTGTTGCATGGCGGCCAATATGCGAGCCTTTTCACGTTTCGGCACACGACCAAATCGCACCGCTAAAATGATAAAAGACAAGAGAACAGAATGTTTATTATAAATTGTATAAATTATACTTGTTGTTAAGAAATTAAAGCAACAGGTGAATTTTTTTTCCAATAAATATTTATATACTAATATAAGTAAAACAAACAGCTGCTGTAAAATTAAAAGATCCCTTAATTTTGGGGTTGGGAATATTGTAAATAAAAAAATGTTGTACACAGGACGAAGTTACATTGTTTTATGTTTAAAATGAGTCATTTATTTGTTGTGTGTGAATGTGTCAGTGCGTTTCTATATGGATGTCTGCATTTGTAACTTAAGTAGGTCATTGCCTTGTTTTGTAGTCGTATTTATTTACATACATATGTATGTATGTATGTTGTTTTATGTTTAAAGAGACCTTAAATGTATCTGGTAGATGTTTAAATGAAATGTATGAAATATGTTGTATCTTACAGCTGTCATTGTTTTGAATATTTTGTTTTGGTACACTTTCTCTTTTTGTTGTAGTTTATAAAATGAACTAGATGCTTGTTTTTTTTTTTTTTTGTTTAATTTAGTAACAAATACATATGTACATATATGCGCCCACATTTGGGAGTCACGTTTTTATTTGAAATTTAGTTTAGAAACTCCAGATAAGAGGTCATGACCTAGAAATACGAGTATATATATTTTTTATATGCAAAATTTTGTTCAAGTTTCTTTCAATGCTTTTAAATGTAGTTGGAGTGAGTGAGAGTGTGTGATTTTAAGAGAGTGATGATTTTGGTAACAATATAGAAAGTTTTTTGGGTTGGTTTTTATGCTGTGCAAAAAAAAAATACCTAGATAATTTCAAGAAGCTGTTGGCCTTATTATTTATATATAGAGGTGAAAATGTTATATGTATGTACTTTCAAACAAAACAAAATGCTTATTTGATTTGCCCAGTTTAGGTAAACAAAAATCAATAACTTTATATTTAGCTGAAGATATTTTTTTTTATAATGACTAGACTAAGAAATCAAGAAGGAATATTGTAAATTTCTCCTGATTAAAATATACACATCATCCTTTAATTGCAACAAAGTCATAACTCAA
Source organism: Tachina lurida (assembly GCA_944452675.1). Taxonomy (NCBI): domain Eukaryota; kingdom Metazoa; phylum Arthropoda; class Insecta; order Diptera; family Tachinidae; genus Tachina; species Tachina lurida. The sequence goes on along the minus strand of OX101754.1, from coordinate 8,902,774 downwards.
TAAGCTAGGTTTGCAAAAAAAATGGCTTTAAGCATTATAAAGGTTTCCAATCAAGTTTAAGAAATGTTCTTCTGCATTAACTCAAAAAACTAGTTTTGTTTTTAAACAAGATATGTAAATATCGCTCATTTACAAACTAGTTTGCAGGAAAGCAAGTTTAAAGTTTTTAATTTATACACACGCCATTTAATGGAAAAAGAAAATTTTATTTTTCTCTCAAGAGTTGAGTAAACAAGATATTTTTATGAAATTTTTACACAATATGAAGAACGATATGAGGATTAATTCTGCATCATTAACTAGAAAATTTAAATTTTTTTTGAGTTATTACGTTCTTTATTTAAGTGAGCGATATTATTTATTGTGTATGTATTTGTTTATGTGATATTTGAAAAGCCTGTAGTACGCGATTCACTAACTTTTTTTTTAACAATAATCGCATCGTTAAAATAATTATAACGAAAATTTATCTAATTTGATATTCAGTAACATTTTTAACGATATTCGAAGTAGGTTAATGTCAGCTGACACGTTATTTAAGCGACAATAATTTATGTGCTGTTAATTTTACTGACAAAAATCAACAGAAAATATCAGTTGCGTACTATCGTTAGAAAGAAGTTACAGAATCACACAATCGCTATTGCAAGTGACAAAGTGTACAGACAAAAATTACGATTGTTGTATCGTTAAAAGTTAATGAATCGCACCACTGCCTTGACTTCGTTCCTGCTAAAATGATTTGTTTACAAATAAAGTAAAATAAATGGAAAGTCAAGCAAGATTTGTGAAAACTATAATATGTAATACAGTAGTTTCCGTTTAATTGATCGCCAGTTAATTGATTTAATCGCTTAATTAATTGAATAAGAATACAATTGCGCTAGTGAACCACTTAACAGGGTAACTTATAAATGATTTATCCGCCTTCTACAAAAAAATCAAGCATAGGCGTAGAAAGTCCATTAAAGGGGGTGCATTGCCGCCCCAAGAGTTGCTGTCCCCCTCCCCTCAGAATTATTAAATATTGCATGTAATTATTGACTTTAATATTATTCATGAAAATCACCAGCCATAATGCCCCCCTAAAAAAATGTATAGCTACGCCAATGAAATTAAGCGGAAATTGCTGCAAAAATATTGCGTTTTTTGACCTTAAGTGCCCTGGAGACGATCAAATAAAGTCGTCAAGCACATGTTTGTTTCTTTGCGATTTTTTTTAATGATGGAGAAGTGAACTGGGACTGATGGAAGTTTATATTGCGCTAACACATTAGGTTATATTCTTAACTAACTTGCTCACCAAGTATTGAACCAGCAAACTTCTACCTGATAGGCAAGCTCTCTACCCAATATGCTAACAAGCAGCCTGGATAACCATTGAAATTATTGTGCAAACATTCTTATACAAAAATGAAAAAGATCATGAAAACAAATTGTTTCTATGTCTATTTATAGATATGAAATAACAAGACACCTCATAAAGTCAAGAAGATTTCCTTATTAAAAAAATCAATAAGATGCTTTACACATACTCATATAGGAACCTACTAAAATCAAGAAGAAAACCTTATTGAAAAAGTCAATAAGGCAACCTAATAAAATCAAGAAGAAAACCTTTTTAAAAAAATTAACAAGGCAACCTAATAAAATCAATAAGAAATCCCTATAGTTTACAATTTATAAGAAAACCTAATAGAATCAAGAAGAAAAAGAAAAATAACGGAAATTGAGTAAAAAAAGTTGTGAATAATAAGATTTCTTCTTGATTTTATGTGGTTTTCTTCTTGATAAAATTGATAAGATTTACCACATAAAAACAATAAGGAATCTCTATGAAAAAATCTTCGCTTTTTTCTGCTGGGATAACCCTTAGCCTAAAAACGGTTCATAGAGAAAATCTTCTTGATTCTATGAGGCAGTTTATTCCCTGTGTCGACTTCTACTACGATAATTTGTTATGTGCTAGACTAAAGAACATTGCAGCATGTTTTCTTTAATCTAGTACAAAATTTAAATAATTAATTAATTAATTTCTTAAGTTATGTATAGAAAATTTTAATACATGTGTAGTTTTTTGTCTCTCCAGTAAAATTTGGTTGAAGAAAGTTAGCAAGTTTACACTCTAAGGCGGCAAAATGCAATGCTTGACGTGTTTGTTTGATCGTGTGCAGGCCAGTTTACAGCTCAATGAAATTAATATTACAGTAATAATAATTTAACAATAATTTAAGAATATTTTTTAAAATTAAACAAAATGTTTAAATTGCCATTAAAAAGTATAATTTTACTACACATTTCTTAAAAAATTTTACTTTTAATTTTCAAACAAAAGAAATGCATTTCACCAAAAAATTTCTCTTTCTCTATTTGTGTCTGCAATTTTATATTCATGTTTTCTAAACAAATCTCTAAAAAGCAATAAAAAAAGTGAAATACTTTATTGAAAAAAAATGGAATTCATTTGTTTTCTATCATTTTACTAATAATTGATTTCAAACACAGAAGATACAAACGACATAAAGTGAGAGGAAATCTCTCTTTTTTTTCAAGAAGAAAAAAATCAAACCAAAACCAAAACTAGCTTTCAAATAACCATCATAGTACTACTGACATACTTTTCTTTTATTTATTTATTTTTACTGCTGCTTCTTGTTTTTTTTTTTTCAATAAAAAAAGCCGGCTTTTACAAATCGAGACTCTTTTACTACAACTATTCGAACATTCGAACAGACACTGCGTCCGCACACAGGCTTCAAACAAACAAACCAGGTCAAATGAAAATGAAAACTTGTTGAAAAAAAAATTTTACAAACTTAGACAAGAAACAGCAAAATAATTAAAAAAAAAAAATTGGAGCGCGCTTTTTAAAAATTAACTAAACAAGCTGTAAACACACACACACACACAGATACACAGACGCACACACATACATACATACACGCACATACACGAGCGCATTTAGCTATTCCAACAGTTAACTTTCATGCGATCGATGATGGCGCTGTAAAAACAGAGCCAGCGAAAAAGTTGGTCAAAAACGAAAATTAATGAAGAGAAATTTTGGTGTATTTTTTTTTTAATTTAAAAATAAAATATATAAATTTTAGTTTAGCTTGATTAAGCTTTAAATTTATTACTAATCTTGATTTTTTATTGATAAAAAAAAATTTTTTTTTATAAAAGCTTTAAGAAAAAAATATTTGTAGGAAAAAACTGTTTTTATAAACTTTTTACAAATTAAAAATATTTTTTATGCATTTAACGCCTTAACGCCTTATTTATAAAAATTATTAAGGGCTTAAAAAGAAATTTTTTTTTATGAAAATTTGTTTTCAAACCCCTTAATAATTTCTATAAATAAGGCTATTAATATTTATTTATGTATGTGTGATTATAAAAAAATATTTTGTAAAAAGAAACGGGTGTTAAAAAATTGTAATTTAACTACCTTATTTATAAAAATTGTAAAGGCTTTATAAAGGGATAAACCTTTATCAAGCTTTAATACTTTTTTTTAAATAAACAAAAAAATGTTAATAAATTTCCAAGCTTACAGCGAGAGATCATCGTTAAGATTTTCAAAATGTCTAAATTTTGAAAATCTCAATTTCAATTAATTAATTAACTAATTAATTTTTTGAGAAAATGGTTAAGATTTTTCAAAGAACTTTTTAATTTTTTTTTTAATTAATTGAATACATGAGACATTTTTAGATTTGATTGAACTGTAGTGAATTTTAATCAGAAATAATTTCTTATTTTTTATTGAATACATTAAAAATAAACCAAATTTTTTAATAAACTATTTTTTTTAATTAATAATTTTCTTAAAAAAAAAAACACAACTTACGCGCATTGTGATAGTTGACATTGCCCTTTAAAATACTTTTTAAAATTGGTAATTCTTCAGCCATTTTTGTTTTATTTTTAATATGTTATTGTAAATTTTTGGTAAATTGTTTAAAGTAGATATAAAAGTTAAAACATTTTTTTTGCAAAGAAAAAAATTGGCACAATTGTTGTAAACTTCCACTTTCTTTTTTTTTTTAATTCTCTTGTATTAAAACAGGTAATATTTTTCTTTCAAAGGCTACGTTTTTTTAATAAAACAATTTATTTCATTTATTTGTATATTTTTAATGTTGTGTTAATTAATATATCTTTTAATTTAAAAAATTTTTTGAGATTTGTTTTTTTTTTGTAATTTATTTTTCTATATAAAACAGGAACTTTTAATTTCTTTGCTTAATTTTTTCTTTTGGATTCAAATTGTATAATTTAGCGCGTAATCCTCAGGGTAATTGCGTTAAATCCAAAAATATTTAGTTTATTTTTATTTTCTTTCTTAATTATTATTTTTTTGTTTAATTGTTACAAAACTGGTTTTATTTATTGTAACATTTTATTTAAAAAAAATATATATATTTCATAGGTTTTCTTGGTATAAAATTTCTTCAATCTATTTTGTTTTTATCTTGCTCTTGCTAAGGTTTATGCATAACTAAGATTTTGTTTTTTTCTAAACTTTTAAAATCAATTTTATTAAATTAATATTTTGCATTTGATTTTTTCAATTTCAATTACTTGCTTGTGATTATGTCAATTGTTGTTAATAAAAACATGTAATTTTGTACAATAAAAAATAAATTGTATATTTTTTTCACTTCCAATTAGATTGAACATGACAAAACTCGACAAGGTCTCGAACGCGACTAACTGTAAAAATCTTAAGCACGTTACGAATATACCAAATAGGTATCAACACAACCAACACAAGCTCGCAACTGTAAACAAAAATTCACACACACACTCACACACACAGACTCACACACGTACACTTCAGCCTCACTCCCATCCAATCGCAAATACAATAAACTTGGGCAAAAACAAAACATCGTAGTAAAACATACACAAACCGTAACTCAAAAGAGAACGAGAGCAAGAGAAATTCTAAAGCTCTTGATAAATTTTAATTAAATGCTCTTGCTCAACGAATAAAGGTAAAAAAAGCTTTCGTTTTAAGCAAACAAATAAGAACGTGTTTCTCTCTTTTAAACGCGTAAATAGCAGGGTGACCGATGACATTTTTCAAAAAGTGGCACCAAACAAAGGGGCAAAACTAAAAAGAGATGAGAAAACTACACTAAACTTTTTATTTTTAATGTATTTTTATATAAATCAGCCTAAAAAAAGTAGGAAAAAAAGTAGCAGGCAAGTCGAAAAAGTGTTATCGATATATCGAAAAAGTTTCAACTTGCCACTTTAGTCGGTCAAACGGTCACGCTGGCAAATAGTAAGAACAAAAGCTTTAGCAAGTTAATGCAAAATTATGTATGTATGTATGTATGTATGTAGGTAGGGTAGGGAGGATTTGGCTAATTTAGTACTTTTCAAGCTAGATTGAAAAATTCCCTACAACAAATTTACCTATAACAATTTTATATCCATACATACATATCAAATTTATCAATAAAAAAAATTCCAAAAAAATGTTAAGCAGACTTTCTTAAAAAAATTTCTAAACAAAATCTATAAGAAAAATTTTTCTTAAAAAAAATTCTTCGCTAGCGAAAATTGTTTTTCTAAACGGACAAGTAAACTAAAAATATTCAAATTTTCAGTAGAGGCAAAAAAAAATATTATTATTATCTCAAGGAAAGATATAAATTTTTTTTAGTTATGCCCACTGTACATAGTATGTATGTATAATGTTTTCTTGCAAAAAGTGAAAATTGCAAAATTTTAAGTTTTAAGTTGACCCGCTTTAGAGAAACTAGTGCGATATGACGTAGATAATTCTTCGATAGTAAAATCTTTATGTAATAAATTCATCAGTAGCGAAGCTTTTTGAATTAAAACTCATTCATAGTAAATATTTTTTATAGAAAAAATTTTCTCTCGAATCTCTCTCAATAGGAAAAATTTTCTATAGAAAATTCATGAGTAGCAAAAATTTGTCAAAGAAAATCTTTTGGTAGCAAACATTTTTTAAAAGAAAATTTATCGTAAATAATTTTAACATAAAATTTATATGAAAAGCCAAATAGGGTTTTCACAGACAACTATCAATAAAAAATTTAATTTTAAGAATTTTCATCAGTAGCAAAAATTTTCGAAAAAAAAAATCAGTGAGTAGCAACAATTTTCAAAAGAAAATCTATTTGTAACAAACGGAAAAAACTTTTAACGAAAAGTTTATAAGTATAGCAAAAGGTTTTTATAGAAAAAATTCATTAATAGCAAAATTTATTTAAAGAGAACTCATAATTTTCTAAAAAATTCATCAATACATTTCTCAAAAAAAAAATCTATTTGTTGCATCTGTAGGATGTTCATTGCAAATAATTTTCAATGTAAAGTTTATGTATAAAGCAAAAATATTCTAAAAAAACGGCAATTTTTTTTAATAAATTCATCAACACGATAAAAAAAATTTTCTAAAGAAAATTCAGCAATAGCAAAAATTTTATAAAAAAAAATCATCAACAGCATAATTTTTTTAATGAATTCATCAATAGCAAAAATTTTCAGAAGAAATTTAATCAATAGCAAAAATTATCTAAGGAATATTCAAAACCAGCAATAAAAAATTTTTTTTTCCAAAGAAAATCTATTTGTAAATAAAATTTTTTTTATGTTTTTTTTTCAAAGAAAATATTTTTGCAGTAAATTTTTGTTCAAAAGTTTATTGGAAAACTTTTTCATATGCATATAGGAGCTATTTTCTAATGAAAATTCATCAGTGGCTAACATTTTTCTAAAGAAATTTCATAGAAAAAATTATCTGTAGCAGAAAATTGCTATAGCAAATTTATTGATATTTCAATTACATTCACCCAATAATTTCCCGGCCTTATGGAACTGTAAAAAACTAAAGAAAATTCATCTGTAGCAAGATTTTTGTAATGAGAATTCATCAATAGCAAAATCTTTTAAAAGAAAATTAATCAAATAGCAACATTTTTCTAAAGAAAATTCATTAAAAAAATTATCGGCCTTATGGAACTGGAAAAAACTAGTGCAAGACATTTTCTAAAGAAAATTCATCAGTAGCAAGATTTGTGTAATGACAATTCATCAATAGATACATTTTTCTAAAGAAAATTTATCAAATAAAAAAAAATTTTTCTAAAGAAAATTTATTAAATAGCTAAATTTTTCTAAAGAAAATTCATCAACATTATTTCTGTAGGGAAAAATTGCTATAGCCAATTTATTGATATTTTAATTACATTCACTCAATAATTTCCCGGCCTTAGGGAACTGAAAAAATATAGTGCAGCAATTTAGCAAACTTAGCAAAATTTTTCCAATTTTTTTTAATGCCACTTTCAAGTCTTAAAAGAAATTTTTCTATTCCAAAAGAGATGGCGATGGAAAGTGGAAATTATTTAAATAAAGAAATTATTCATAAAGTAAAAAATAATTAAATAATAAACGAAATTAAATTTTTAACTTAATGAAAACCCATTTGTAAAATTGTGTATAAGTCCCGTTTCACACACTTCAACTTTTGCTGATCAATTCGTAATTCACCTGTAATAAAAAAGAGACATGTATTCTTATTTCCTTTTCCGCCTTTCTTACAGCTGAATTAAGAATTGATCAACAAAAGTTGAAGTGTATGAACTTTAGTACATTTGTAGCACACTTTCTAAGCTCTACTCTTTAAAATCAATTTAACCTAATAATATCTATCTTAAAATCTTGCTACAAAAAGCATTCCCTTTTGCATAAAACATTAGCCGAATTCACAATCTTGTGCAAATGGTCTTGCAACTGTCTAACAATTCTTAGTGGTGAGTATCAATATACAATACAATTTTACACATGATACGATGCAAGACCATTTGCACAAGATTGTGAATTGGGCCATTCAGGGTGACCGATGACATTTTTCAAAAGTGGCACCAAATAGGGGATTTATAAATAAATTCAGTAAAGTGCGACTTTGACTCGCGCACGAAGGGTTCCGTACGTTGGGCTTTGAGCATTTTTTAATACAGTGTTTTTTACGTTTTTTCAGCTGAAATAGTGTTTTTTTTATTATTTTTCTCTTTTTTCTCGTTTTAACGATTTTTTAAATTTTGGCGATTTTTTTTTTAATTTTGGCGATTTTTTTCATTTTGGCGATTTTTTTCATTTAGGCGATTTTTTTTTCATTTTGGCGATTTTTTCATTTTGACGATTTTTTCATTTTGGCGATTTTTTCGGTTTTTCGCGATTTATTTTCGATTTAGAATTTTTTTTTAATTTGGTGCTTTTTTTCGTTTTGGCGATTTTTTTTTTTATTTTGGCGATTTTTTTCGGTTTGGCGATTTTATAATTTTGAGATTTTTTTGTTTTACCGTTTTTGAAAATTTCAGGAAGTTTGCTCTTACGGTTTCCAAGATACAGCAAGTTTTCAAAATTACATAGTCGAAATTACATTAACTGATGGTACACCCTTTAATTAAATTTTTTTAAATTTTAGTGTTAATTGTTGTAGTGTGTATAAAAATACACGAACTTTACAAATTTCAAGTGCATATACATACAAATGGGATTTTAAAATTTTTCGTTGCTCGTTTTGGCACACCCTTTAATTTCCAACTCTCATGTATTTGTTGTTGTAGCGGCCAAGGATCCCATGTAATATACATACATACAATTGTATGTATATTACATGGGATTTTAAAATTTTTCGTTGCTCGTTTTGACACACCCTTGAATTTCCAACTCTCATGTATTTGTTGTTGTAGCGGCCAAGGGTCCCATGTAATATACATACATACATACAATTGTATGTATATTACATGGGATTTTAACATTTTTCATTGCTCGTTTTGGCACACCCTTTAATTTCCAACTCTCATGTATTTGTTGTTGTAGCGGCCAAGGGTCTACACACTGTGTCCAAATTTCAGGTCCGTAGCTCTTACGGTTCTCGAGAAAATACCCTGTGACGGACAGACGGACGGACGGACAGACGGACAGCGTAGCGAAAACAATAGGGTTCCATTTTCACCTTTGGTGTACGGAACCCTAAAAAAGGGGCAAAATTAAAAAAAAAACGAGAAAACTGCACTAAACATTATAATTTTTATGTATTTTTATATAACTCAGCCTAAAAAACAGTAGGAAAAAAAGTGGCAAGGAAGTCGAAAAAGTGGAATCGATATATCGAAAAAGTGGCAATTTGCCACTTTAGTCGGTCAAACGGTCACGCTGGGGCCATTGATTATCTACTAGCCGGCTTTTTTTTCTACACATACTACATGAAAAAAAAAGAAAGAAATAAGTTCTCTTAAGAAAAAAAAAATACTGCACTAGATTTCTAAAGTTCTCTTTAAAAACACTTGTCACCAGAGCTCTTACCATTTTTGTTTTGTTACTCTTTTAAAATTTAAACGTAAAAGCTTGGCGTCATATTCACCACGCACCGGGTGTTGGAAAAGACTTTAAGCTTTATTAAAGCTTTTCACCTTTGCCAGGCATTTTCAAACTATCTAGCTACAGTGTTGTATTCAAACTAAATTACCGTTGCTGTTTTATTTAAAAAGACTTTTGAAAAAGCTTTCACAACAGAACAATTCTATTTTGTATGAAATGTTTTTTGTTGCTATTTTAACAAACTTGTTTAGAATCTAAATGGAGTTTTTTTTGTAGTTTACAGGGGTGTTCTGCAAATCGCGCGTTTTGAAATCGCCTCGTTTTCCCGAAAGAGCTCAATTAAAAGGGTTACTTATTACAACTTTTTAATCGGTTTTAATGTTTTAGATGTTTAATATATGTATTTTATACGAACTTAACTTTGAATGCACTAAATCGTTCGACCAGCAGAACACTGTTTTTTGTGTTGGAAATCGCACGATTTCAAAACGCGTGGTTTACAGAACACCCCTGTTAAACGAATTTCAAAAAAAAAAAAAAATTAAACATAAAACTTTAAAGCCAACTTGAACTTCAATTGACATTTATATGGAAATATGTATTTTATGTGACTTCATGATAGAGATAGCAAAAAAAAAAAAAAAAAAAAAAAGAATCTAAAATCTGTTGATTTGATTTCAATAAACTTTACTAGGTTTTTAATTATAATTTGTCCTTTTTGTTCGGTGAATGTGTGAGTGCAATGCGAGTGTTTATGTTTAATTTAAAAAGTAGAACGAGGCTAAAGTTGATTGTTTTTTTTTTTTTTGTGAATGAGTGATTGTATTTCATAGAATCGCCTTGGGTTCAATGACTTAATTTGCTTGATTTGCGAGCATTAAAAAAAAACATTTTTAATGCACTTGTAGTTACAAATATACAAACATACATATGTACATACATACATATGTATGTATGTATGGCATTGTATACATCATTCAGATGTACATACATATGTATGTATCTTATATTCATTTATGGTTATATTGTAAATTTTTAAAATAAACAATTCGTTTAAAAGTAAATAATTTATTTATTTGTTTGTCTGTTTGTTTGATCGCTTATTATGTGCGAAATATGAGGTTAATATGTGATCATCAGAAAAATATGTAGATGCATAAAATAAAAACGTTTAAGGTTAAATTTATTACCCACAACATTAAGTTAGCCAGACTTAAGGACAAATAAAAGATATTTAAAAGATATACAATTTTTTTGTATTGATTTATCAATGAACATTACCATAAAGTATGTATGTACATACATAAATGTTTTGTAGAAAAAAATAATAAAAAATTATTGCTGATTTGATATTGAATATTACAGAATACATACAATACTCTTCGATTTTTTCTCAGTTAAAAAAAAAATACATAGTTCTTCTAATTTTTGGACCTCTTTTTAACCCCCGCCCAAAAAAGGGGTGTTATAAGTTTGTGTTGTGTGTCTGCCCCTATCCACCTACAGCCCAAACGGCTGGACCGATTTTGATTTAGTTTTCTTTGTTGGTGACCACAACAAGGGTGACTTGATCGAGAACTATGTTTGAAGAAAATCGGTCCAGCCGTTTAGAAGATATCACATCTTTTCTAGATATATCGTAGGTTTTTAAAATTTTTAATTTTTGTTATTATGCATTAAGATTAAGGTCTCTTGTTATTATGTTGAAAAATTTTTTGTTTATATCTCGATATCTCGCCACTCCTTGGTGTGGCTTCTTCAGGATTTTTTTTTTCACAACTAGATTGCTTGCAAGTTGCAACTGCACCTTTCCATTTATCTGGCAATTTTATGTTAAATTTTAATCAGCTGATTGCATCAGCAGCACTACATTGTGTGAAGCTACTAGCATTTTGAGTTGCATAAAATAAAAATGACCATAAATTTGTGTCACAGCCATCAATTTCAAGGAATTTTGAAACTTGAACTTGAAAGCGTAGAGAGACTAGTGCCAAATGTGATTTTGAATTTTTCTATAAGCATATGGGAATTTCTCCGAGAAATTCAACTCTTTTGACGCGTGCGACAGCAAGCAATTAACCTCGTATTTCTGAACAACGTGACTCGATTTTTCTTAAAAAGTTTCGTTTTCTTTGAAAAAAAAAAAAACAAGCATATTAGCTTGGTGTCGCACGCTACAAAAAGTTGACATTCCTGTGGAAATGCCCATATGCAGAATTTTTAGCTAATCATGATTATGTACGTAATTCTCAATATGTTATTGAGTGTTTTTCTATAAACATACGCAGTCGACTGATGAGTTTCTTAAGCAGAAACGAAATGCAAAACCACGTAACTAACACCCTGTTTGTGTAAGACGTTTGAGTTAAAAATCTTGGCGTTTCTGTAATAGATTAAAGAAAAGTTGTACAAGTTTCCTTTAATCTATTACCAAAACGCCAAGATTTCTAACTCAAACGTCTTACACAAACAGGGGGTGAGACGAACAAATTTAAAATGACATTTTTAATTAAATACAAAAGTTTCAGGACTGGCATCAATGGCCTTCGCATATTTCGATTATAAACCTGATTCGATAACATTGGAAAATGGGATTGAAGGCCAACTTTGAGGGCCAGACACACCCCCTAAAACGCAACTTATCGGTATGAAATATTTTTGTATTTTTTTTTTACATAAAACTGAACCGATTTATGGGGTTAGAGTAGAAGAAATCGAGAAAACAAGTTCTCCATACAACTAACGGCCACTCTAATGTACATGCATATGGGCATTTCCACGACAAAATCCACTTTTTGTCACGTGCGACAGCAAGACCAAAGTTACTCGATTCTTCTTAAAATTTTACCTAATGTAGAGCTGCAGACGGCCTACGCAAATATGTATATATGTATAAACATAAAATTAAATTTCGTTTTCTTTGGAAAAAAAACACGGATATTTGCCTGATGTTGCACTCTACAAAAAGTTGACTTTCCTGTGGAAATGCCTAAATGTTACCTTTTCTAAACAGTTTGTAAGTTTTATATATTCATATACCACCTTCCTACATACATACATACATACATATGTATGTATGTATATCCATACTTAAATATCTTTAACGGTAGCTTTTTAATTTGGCCCGTTTACGCTGTTTTATTTTTTTTTTTTTTTTTTTTTTTTGATAATCAAGTGAAAGTGAAACTTGCATTTATTTTCTTTCAAGTGAAATAGAAACTTAAAGAAGTCAATGACTTTAAAATAAAAATAATGTTAAGAAATAATTACTACTAGAGTAAAATAACACACTGAACAAAGAGTTTAAAATAAACAAAACACGTTTTGAATTAAAAAAAAAACTATGTAAAACTTTCACTTTTACTTTCGCATCATTAAACAAAATGTTGAAAAATTACAGCAGTGTGTAGGTACGTGTGTAAATTTTTTTGTTTAGTTTTTTTTTATGTGCTTTCATCATTTTGTTGAAAACAAACATTTGTTGGCACTTGGTTGTATGTACATTCATATGTATGTACATAATTGTTATATACATACATACATACATACATATGTACATATGTATATTTGTTTTTGAAAAGTTTTTTAAAGATTTTTTTTTATAGTGATTTGGCCTCATTACTTTCGGTTCAATGACCAGCTATAAGAGTATTTCATAGAGACACACGTCTGTTTTTTTTATTCGAAAATACATTTTAAAAACAATTTTGTTGTTTCTGTTTAACGGAAATTTGAAATTCAAATAAAAAGCAAATAAATTATTCAATCTATTTACAAATGTTTTTTTATTCAATGATTTCATTTTGATAGATTTGATTTCGATGACATAAAAAAAGAGCTAAAAAATGTTTTTATGTTACTTTGAGTTTGGCAATTACCTTATTTAAAATTTAAATATGTACATAGATTCGTAAAGCGACTCTGGGCGAGTTAACATCAAGCGTCGTTGGCAATTACTGTGTAAATGCAACCAGGCCACTGTTCGTTTACTGGTCTTCGAGGGTTTTACGTCTCAACCCCCGCATGTGATTAGTAGTTGGCGTCAGTTAACGGTACCGAGTTACTGTTTCGTGGCGTCGGTTGCTGACCGCATGCAAAAAAAAAAATAACCTAGCTTTTTAAGAAAGCATACTTTGAAATCGTGGTGGAGTACCAAATAAAACTCATTGAAACGGGAGAGGACTTTGAGGATTCCGGCTTTCTGCACAACGGTGAAGATCGACGCGTGATTCTTGGAGGAATCTCTTAAATTGTGGCACGACATATCGTGTGAATTGGTGATGGCGTAATAGTTCTTCGAACTGGCCAAATTATTCTCCGATTGTGAAAAACAGTTGGAGTAACAGAATAGAAACGAAAAAAAAAAAAAAAAAAAAAATATGTACATATGTATGTATGTATGTATGTATGTAAATATTGTTTGGATTAGAGTCATAGAGCTGGCACGGAGTTGATTAGACAACTCAGTTTGTGAAAAAAAGTAAGGGAACAATTTTGGAACTTTCACCTGAAATGTGAGATGTTATACTTATGTAAATATGTATGTATGTATGTATGCACATATATGTACATATATGTATGTATGTGTGTATGTTCATATATGCAAATTTTCTATGGGTCTATGAAAATAAAATTTTATTTATTTGTTTGTCTTTAGGTTTTTTAAAATTCACTAAAAATTTTCAATTTTCTGCAAGATTTTTAAGGAAACCACTCACTCAAAAAATTTATGATTTTCTTCATATGAATTCTGTACACAATTATTCGAACGTCTGGCTTATGTAAGCAGAGGGGATAAAACGCAGTTGGATACCCATTTCGAAGTCCTACTTATTATCTAAGCAACAAATTATTGAGTTACACCCTATTTCTACAAGACAGGCAGGCGACTCGGCTCGCCTAGAAAATTTGTATGAAAATCACTATAAATTTTCTACGCAAGTTGACCGACCGTGTTGTGCAAACTGGGCGGGTTAGGTAATTTCAAGAAATACTCAAAACTTGTAAAATTGTAATTATCTGCCAGCTTGTTTAAGAAGACAATCAGGTGTGTTCTGTAAACCGCGCGTTTTGATGTCGTACGATTTCCAAAATCGAAAATAGTGTTTCGCTGATCGCACGATTTAGTGCATTCAAAGTTAAGTTCGTTTAAAATTTCTTAAGCATCTAAAACATTAAAACCAATTAAAAATCTGCAATAAGTCGCCTTTTTAATTGAGCTCTTCCCTGGAAATTAGGCGATTTACAGAACACCCCTGAATAAAAAGTTATCGTTTGCTTATTTACGATGAAAAATAAAAACAAATCAAATTTGAGTGCTTTGAGGAAAAAAATATTTCTTTTTTCAGTTTTTAAGCGTCATACAGTCAAATCCCGATAATTCGTACCCCGATAAATCGTAATTCCCGATAATTCGTAATAAAGTGTCGGTCCCTTGAAAAAATCTCGTTAATTCGTAAAATTTCCATACATTTTGGTCCGCTATTCGTAATTTTTTTTCAAATAAAATCTTCTTTACCTCTTATAAATCGTAATTGTTTGCTAACTACCACTTATAATTCGTAATAAAAAAAACAAAAACATGGAAAGAATGATGAAATGAATTTGTCAGTTTTATTTTTATTTTATTGTTTTTTGTTTGCTATTAAAATTACACGTATTTTACGCTAAGTAAATGAATTTGCTATTTTACTTTATGTATTTATTTTATTTATTTTGTATTTTATTTTTGGCAATTGTTTTTTATGTTCATTTTATATAGTTTTAGTAAAACCCCGTTAATTCGTATTTATTTTATTTTAACCCCGTTAAATCGAAAACCCCTATAATTCGTAAGAAATGGCCGGTCCCTTGCGACTACGAATTATCGGGATTTGACTGTACAACCAAATTGTAATACGATGATATACGAAACTGTTATACTGTTTTCTAACCTTAGCTTTATTGCTTTTACGGCCTGTTTCCACAAACCAAACGGTCGACTTGAGTAGAAAATTTATATGAAAATCATAAATTTTTTTAAAAGTGATTTTCATGAAAATTTTCTAGACGGATTAACATCAACAAAATAACTAAAGCAAATACAGATTGAATTGAATATTTTTGCTAGACTAATAGCCTGTTTCCACAAGTCAGAAAATTTTTATGAAAAACAATAAGAAAAAAAAATGCTGCTTTTCATAACCATTTTCTACTCAAGTCGACCGGTAAGACAAAAATTGTTCTTGTGACTCAAAATGTCAAATAAAACCTACTGATCATAACTGCCAAAAAGCCTTATAAAAAATTTAAATATTTTTGTTTTAATTTTCTTTTAGTTCGAGTAGTTGTACTACTGCCTACGTGCATTCCAAAAATTCAAATTTTATTCATTAATTTTATGTATGTTAAAAAAAATCAAGTATTTAAATTAAACTCTAGCTTAAAAAAAATCAGACCCTTTTTCCCCAGTTAAAACAGGTAACCATGTAACAGACAAGCTTAACACACACACACACACACATACAAACACATAAACCGTTAAAAAAAGTCATAATTTTAGTAAAACAAAACGCCATAAAGTTAGACCAACTACTAACGAACTCAAACACAACAAACTAAGATCAAGTCGACGATACTTTTGACTGTCAGTCGTTACAAAAATAAAAATTAAAAAAAAACAAAAAAGCCTCATGATGATGAACGAAAAGTTGAATGACCGTGCCTGACCCACATAAATGTCTTTGCACCTTTTCACAGACAGCGACAAGCAGCCATACCAGCAGAGCAAAACAACAACAACAAAGACAACAACTCAATGTAATACTAGTTTAAAAAAAACAATAAAGACTGAGTGCATTTTTCTTCTTTATTTTTTTGCAAATGCAAAAAAAAGTGTTCGTTCGTAGTTGTCGCTAACTCGTACAACAAAAATTACATTCGTTTTATTTGGTCTTTTGTTTAACCTCCCCCAAGCCGTTCCTCCTACCTTCCCCCACGTTTCATAAACAAAATACAATATTTTAAATATACATACATACATACATACTACATACATACATATGTACATATATATGTATGTATATATGTATAAAAAAACGAGGCTAAATATTAACATCGTTTCATATATAACGAACCAATACGATTTGTTTCATCTAAAGAGCAATGAACGGCATTCAGCGCAATCAGTTTTTTTTTTCATCTCATTGTCGTTGTTGCTGCTGTATAAAAGTGCATATTTATTTAACAATGAGCATGTGCACGTCATTGCTGCTGCTGCTACTAAAGGTTGGCTGCATTTAACGAGCATTTTATTTCTTTCAAACGAATATTATTACAAACAACAATAGAAAAAGAGCGCCAAATTGTTTAAAAAATTGGAATTTATGCAATCGTTGGTTGCTGTTGTTGCTAATATATACATTTAGCAAAGCACTTGAAACCTTCGAGAAAATTTCCAAAAGTCGTTGAACTCCATCCACATCGCACCAACACAAACACACACACGAAAAACAAGCAATGCATTTGTTAACGACAATTCTAGAGCAATGCAACGTGATAAGCTAATACGACGAGTAGTGCCTACAATACTTACTTACTTACATACATACATACTCATGCATTTTCATACAACCGCTCAATTTAAACAAGGCAGAGAGAGAACCTCTTAAATTGAGCGCTTTTGAGCAAATGTGTAGTATGTGCATTAGTTGTGGTGCTGGTAGGGTAGGGTATGGTTATTGTTGTTCAAAGTGGAGCAGCCAGAGAGGTGGAGCACAAAACAAGTTTGAGAGGCATTGAAAAATGAAAGTGTTTCAAAATTCGAGTGTTTTTTTTTTGTGCTTCAGCTAAAGCTGCAAGACATTTTTACTCAGAGAGCGTTCATTGAGTTTAATAATACAAGAGTAGAAAACGAGTTTTTATTGTGGGGTAAATGAACTTTTTGAAGGTTCACTTAACATAGTAAAGCATAATGATAAAAAAACAACTGCATATTAAACAAAAAAAAATAATAATTTTGTTTATTGTAAAAAAAAAGCCACGAAATAAACTTGTTATTACGTTAATACAAAAGAGGAGCTTGTTTGTTTTTTTTTTTATTATTTTTTAACTTTTTTTTGTGTGTGCAGAGACGTAAAAAATGCAAAAATTTCACCAGGTCTTTTCTGCTTTACTAAAGTACTGTTATGTATGAAATTAAATATATACACACATACACATACACACATACATACATACATATTGTATTTAGTTATGTATGTTGTATTTATGTAATCAAAAAACTACACAGAAATTATTAACATTTTTGTGATTAAAAAACAAGACCAGACAGACAGACAGACATACGGTGGTAATTTTGGTAACGTAATGAGGAAGTTGTTAAGAGGATTATTATTTGAGAAATTGCAGTTTTAACAAAAAGAAAGTAATGGAAAATGTAATTGTTATGAAAACGGGCACAAACTGCAAACATTCCTTCCTGTTCACAAAATACATATCGCACGCTAAAACATAAACAGTCACAACTAAAAAAACGTCAGATGTTCAGGACTTCTCATCAAATGACGCAAATATCTTACATAAAAACAGGGATAACAAGCATTTTTTATACTGTTCTAAGAAGACTGTGTTGCCAAAGAAATTTTTTCGGTCATTACAGATTTCATCTGCGAACTGGTTTTATAAAATAAATAAATACTGTTATAAAACTGTTTTAATTTTTTTTTATATCGTAGGCACTGCCAATATACACAATATATAATTAAGCGAGCAAGTTTTTTTTTTGAATTTGTGAAAAGTGTTATAAACTGTTATACAAAAATATAATTAATTTAAAAACGTTCCAATACATTCAACTGCAGCAAAAATATTATATTCCCAGCTTAACATGTATTAAGTGTTATAAACTGTTACACAAAATTTTACGTAATAATTTAGAAGTAAAGTAAAAATTTTAAAAAAGTTATTTAATTTTTAGCATATCTGACATTTTTAAACTTTTATACATAATTAAAAAATTAATTATAAATGTAAAAATATGATTGAATATGAATAAACTGTTTCAAAAATCCAAAAAATTTTAATTTTTGAATCGTTTTTGTGTTAAAAGCTTTTAGCATTACACTTCAAAGTAAAACGACAAGTAAATAAATATTGTTATAAAACTGTTATACATTTTTTATATAGTGACCACTAATATTATAATTAAGAGAGCAATTTTTTGAACTTGTGAAGTGTTATAAACTGTTATACCAAAATATAAATAAAAATTTAAAAATTAATTAAAACGTTTCAATATATTAAACTGTTATAAAAACCAGCAAATATTTTATTTCTAATATAACATTTATTAAGTGTTATAAACTGTTATAGAAAATGTTACGCAATAATTTAGAAGTACATATGTACATAAATTAAAAACTTTATAAGTTGTTTCAGAAAGTTTTTATTTTTAGCACATCCGACATTTTTAAACTGTTATACAAAATTAAAAAATTAATTAGAAATGTTAAAAGTTGTTTCAATACATATTAAACTGTTTTAAGAATCGGAACATTTTTAAATTTTGAAATATTTTTGTTTTAATGGCTTTCAGAAATTCCTAACACTTCAAAGCAAAAAAGACAATATTTTTTTAAGAACATGTACATATCGATGGCCGGAAGGGCGGAACTCGAATTTTCGATATTTTATAGGAGAAGCAAAAAACTGAAGAAAAATTAAAGCATTTACATGCAGAAATAGGTTTTCAAGTGGAAATAACTCCTTAATTTTAAACTGTAACGTACTAAAATCTTCAAGGAGGATGCAACGCATAGTTACCTCCCAGAAAACGTTAAAAACGCGACTTCAAAGAAAAGTGAGATACGTCCTTTTTATATTAAGCCATCGATATGTAGTGTTATAGATTAAAAAAATTTTTGATATATTATATAGTTATTCTATCATTTTCTTATATCTTTATAAAAAAATCCCCCTAATTTCTTGGTTTTTCTGTAAACAAAAGTCTCCAAAACCAAAGTGTTATACTATGAAATTTAATTAATTTTTATATCTTTCCTACTGCAGTTTTACATTTCTACCCAAAGCTTTCTATCATAAGTTTAAGCAGTACAGTGGTTTTTTAACACTACACCAGAAAACAATTTTCCTGCCATAAACATGTTTAATTGAAAAAACAAAAACCAATTCAAAATTTTATTGTGTCAATTAAACTTTTAATTAAGCTTAAGTTTTTAAACAAAAGTTTAATTGAATCAATTACATTTTTAATTGGTTTTTTTTTCAATTAAACGTGTTTATCACAGGAATTTTTTTTCTGTAAAGGCGGTGGGCTCCGACAAACTTCTTCTAAATCCTGTGCCTTCCATTTAAGAAATCTTTCTATTTTTTTAGTAACAATTTTTTGTTTATTTTTTATTTTATTTTTTTTTTTGTTGGTTAAAGTCATGTACACATAGTATTTTTTATTGCGTTAATTTGTATGTCACTTTGCTCCCATTAAATGTAAAGTTATGTATGACAGTGTGCAGTGTGTACAGCTTGGACTATCTGCGCTCGTCTCTGTGTTGTTGTTTTTAGTAGAGGCCGTTTATGAATGTATTGTTGTTTTTGCTTTTATTGTAATGCGTAGCCTCCATTTTTTTTATATTGTTGTTGTACATTATATGTACACTAATATGCACTAATGTATTAAAATGCAATCGTATGTTTGAATGTATGTATGTATATATTTTTTTGTTATACAATCATTGATATTATTACTATGCTGCTAGTGAAGCACATTCATGAGATTCTGAGTTAAATATTGTTGTTGTGAGTATGAATGTCTGCCCAAATAAAAAATAAAATAATAAAAACAACAAACAACACAACACACACAATATACCTACATTCAAATGTAGCCAAGCACAGCAGCAGGCTGGCAGCAAATATACGTAATATATTTGTAATTGACCTGAATAAAGTTCAAATAACTTTTATGCTTTACAAAATGAAAACACTGAAACCTTCCCTCCTACTTTTTATTATTCATCTACTCGACAACACACTACCCAGTCGTTAACGTACATACATACATACATATGTATTCATATGTATGTATGCATGTATGTATATATGTATGTATGTTGATTTTATTATAGTGTGCATATGTATATGTATGTATGTATGCATATGAAAGTAGTACACGTACATACATATGTATGTATGTATGGTATTGAATGTGTTTGTATAAGGCTTTTTTTTATTCGAAAATAAACATACATACATATAATTGAGCAACGAAATAATAATGAAAATGAAAGGCATTAATAATTACAAGGATAAATAAAGTGCTGAATTACAAAAACAACATCTAAAAAACATCATTTAAATATGTATTTTTGGAAAAGAAGTCAAGGAAATTCAAAAAAAGATTATTTAGTTTTTTTTCTCTTGAAGTTTCGAAATCAAAGCAAAACTGTTATAAAATAAATATGTATACGTAGATGTAGTACAATGTATACTATATACAATATGTACATACATATGTACGTATGTATATGAAAATATGTACATACATACATACCTGCACATACATACATAATACGTACGAAGGTACAAATTGAATTTTTTTTTTATTTGCTATGTCATAACTGTTATGATATTCTTATAAAATATTTATAAAAATTAGTTTTCATATGAGACAAATATTTTTATAAGTATAAAATATTATATTAACCTTTAATTTTATGGTATAACAGTTTATTAAACTGTTATAACTGTCATAATTGCTTGATTTTTAGACATACATATGTATTTTTATGTAACAAAATAGCTTTTATTTTTGCGAATCTTTGTATTTAGGCTGAACTTTATTGTATAACAGTTTACTAAAATATTATAAATTTTTATACTTGTGTAATTTTTCAAAAAAAATATTTTTAAATAAAAAACAGCCTTGCCTAACTTGGTATTTGGGTTTAATTTTATGGTATAATAGTTTACTGAAATGTTATAAACTGTTATACTTGCTTAATTTTTTAAATAAATTTATTTCTATGCCGCCAAATAGCTTTCATGTTTCTAAAACTATGTATTTAGGTTGAATTGTATTGAATAACAGTTTATAAACTGTTATACTTATTTAATTAAAAAAAATATATATTTTCTATATAAAAAATTAGCTTTTATTTTTGCCAACTTGTTTGAATTACTTATTTATTTGAAATACGTGTGTCATAATCAGCTAATCAAATACATATCTTTAGCTTAAATGCAAAAAGGCGTAACTAACAAAAATATAATTTTACAGGAGTAACAAAAAACTAAACAAAAAACTGAACAAACGTGTAGTTAAGTCCCCTTGTTATTTGTTAACAAAAGCGTCATTTTTGATCGCAGAAGTGTAATATTTTGTCAAGACATGTAGTTTAATGGCATTCATATTAATCAATCAAAAACTCGATTTTGAATATTTTGTTAGTCACGCCTTTTTGCATTTTAGCTGACGATATGTATGTATGTATGTATGTAGTATGTAGCAATGTTTGTTTCTGAAACTTTGCATTTAGCTTGAATTTTATGGTATAACAGTTTACTAAAATTTTATAAACTGTTATACATACTTATTAATTTAAAAAAATATATATTTTTTATATAACAAAATAGCTTTTATGTTTTTGAAACTTCTTTTAATTACTTATTTGTTTGAAGTACATAAATCTTCAGCATTTGTTATAATTAGCTAATCAAATACGTATGAATGCAGCAATGTCTGCCCAGCGGCGAACGCTGCATACCACATTACATCTCTTTAATGATGTTTGTCATACTTTGTGTTCAATGAATGCTAGCTTACAAAGTGTACGAAAGTAAGCTAGATTGTACTCGAACTGCCCACTGCAAACTTCAATGTATGTATGTTAGGCAATACTGATCTTTTATGCTGATTGGATGAACACTTCCGTATCTCGCTTACTTTGTGTGCAAGTGAAAGGCATTCACTCCACAAATGCGGCAATGCATTTGGAAATGTATACTAGGTACGTATGTATATGAGGTGGTGTGCATTACTGTCTTACATGTGTGCATCGAATCATCGCTTCTGTAATCGACATTTTCGCCGCTGGGTGTATGATGTTGAGAATTTTTTTTTATTATTTCATAACGCTCACATACACACATGTATTTTAAAAACGTGCCGAAACGTAATTAAATGCGATAACCCATATTTATTTAGGCAAGCAGTCATAAACTGTTATACTGCTGGTATAGTTTTTATGTCAAACAAGATTATTTTAAGTCTTTACTATTTGGCAATATAGAGCAATGCTCTATTAAAACTTAGATAAGCAGAAATTCGTTTTCAGAGATAGGTATGTATGTATGTACATATGTATGAATGTACTATGTATGTTCGTATGTACCATATGTATTAGGCTTTTAACTAAAGTTTCTATATGCAGCTTAAGGCCGTTATACACTATCCTACACAATCGTGCGATTTTTTTTAGAAAATACAACTATGGTATGATGTATGTAGTCTAAGAAAATTTTCAAAAGACAATAACAGTTCATCAGACAAGGGTTGTATTTTTTTCGTAGGTCATACCATTGTGTAGGATACTGAGTCATGTCCTTTAGCCTCCAAAAACAAATTTTTTACAAACTGTTATCAACTTTTGTGTATAAATTGTGTATTTGATTTTAATTACAATTTTGTTTTTTTAAACTAGATTTATAAAAAAAACTTATATATCGTTACCTAAAACTCAAATCGCTCTAGCTAATAAAAAAAAATAAAATCGATATAATCGCTAGAAAAAAATCTGCGCAAACAAAATAGAGATATTACTTCTTATATTATATTGCAATATTTTCCATTTTAACATGTTTTTTTCCTCCTTCCATACAATTCTGAATATGTTAGTTAAGACGTTTTGTATTACAGGTAGCGACAGGTATGTATGTTTGGTATGTGTATGTATTTTCAAAAATTTCTAAAGTAATTTCTCTCCTCAGTCAATTTAGTTTCGAATCTGTTGCGTTATTTTTTTAAACTGTAGAATGTTAAAAAAAAACAATTTATTTTTTTTTATTTATTTATTTTCAATTTATATGGCCTCGTGCTAATTTAAGTTCATTTTAATTAAAATAATACTAAACTAGAGTAAATAAAAATTTTTATAGAATTTTTTTTAGATAAAAAAAAAAAATAAAACCCCGCCAACCTACAGACTGCATACATACATATGTACATGTATGTATATGTATGTATATGCAGACATACATATCGTTACCTGAATATAGCAAGGCTCTAATTTATTATTTTTCTGAAATAGAAATTTTGGCATTTTTCGATACATTAGCGGCCTTATTTACAATAAGAAAAAACTGGCAAGAAGCTAGCATAAGTGGCAAAATTGAATATGCCACACAATTTTACCATTAAAAATCACGCTAGGATGTAATAGTGGGTTAAAACTACATTATGCGCCGATTTTTAATGTCAAATTGTATGGAGGAACTCCTTAGCACCTAGCTAGTTTAATGTCGTTACTTCCCAGAAAAAAAAATTTCAAAAAAGGTTATCGGGTTTGGAATTAAGCATTTTTGGTGGAAGCTGTTCCTTACTGGATTACCTACCTACCAACTTAATGATTTTAACAAGGCGTGAGACTAAAATAATCGATTCTTGAGAAGTACTTGCTTTTTTTATTTGGCAACTTGTTCACGTAATCTATTTAATCTAAAAAAAATTATTCTCCTCATTTAGTAACTTGTACATAATTTTTTTAAATTTTAGGTAATGTGATTTGTAAGCGAGTAATGAAATTTGGTAATCAGAAAAGTAAGTCATTATCTATATGGCAAGTAGTTCTGAAGGTAATGTGTAATTTTTTGCTGGGTTGTGCTAACTTCATGCCAGTTTTTCTTACACATACATAAGCCTGTAGATGTTCTTCTAACGAAATATGTATAAAAAAAACTCACATTCAAAATAATTATGAGTTAGGGCCTTTCTATATTAAGGTAACGATATATGTACATACATACATATGTATATGTTTGAATATTTTTCCATTAATTTTTTTGTTTTATTGTTTAAATAATACGATTATTTTGTTTTTCTATATATTTATGTACCTATGTATGTATATCATAATTTTTTCAACATTTTGCCTTGTTTTTACTTAGAAATGTAAGAGAGCATTGAGGTGTTTGCGTGGTTGTGAGGGGTAGCAAGCGCGCGCGCGTGTGTGTGTGTGTATTTGAGTGTAAGAGTGAAAAAGAAGAAATTTGTAAGCGTATAAAAAAAAATAAAAAATAAAAAATGGCTGGTTGATTGTGACCTAGTTTTACTTCAACAACCTCAGACAAACGGTCAATGAACTTCATTTTTTTATTTTTTTTTTTATTGTATTTTATATGTATGTACATATGTAGTGATGATGGTGTTTGTTGCTCTACCCATGAATGTATAGACTAAGTGGGGTTTGTATGTATGGATGTAGGTAGATACGTACGTAAGTATGTATGTATGTATGTATGTGCATTGAAACAACTATAAAATAAGTTCATATGAAATTATACACATTTATGTAAGTACTTATGTACATATGTACATACATACAAACATATGTACATACATATTTACACAGTATGTAACTATGTATGTATATATATAAATTTTTTTTGTTATTGCTTAACTACTAATATCACAATTTCATTTACTACTATCGCTACTTTTCATTTAGGTGAAATAAGTGGCAATCAATGTACGTTTTTATTATAGAGTTGGTGGTGGAGGGTGGGGGGGGGGGAGAGTTTGAAAGGCTAGGGGAATTTTGTTGGAAAGAAATTTCAGTTTCGTTTTCATTTGGAGTTTTTTGTAGTAGTGCTTTTATTTTATATTTTGGTATATTGTATTTATTTCATTTACGAAATTTCTTTGTAAACATGTGTATGTTTGTATTATGAAGTGTAGTTGTTATTTCAAAAATGAAAAAGAAAGTGGTAAATATGTACATATGTAGTTGTTTGTTGAAGAAAGTGAAAGTTTTTCTTTTGTATGTATGTAAGTAGGTATCTGTCATTGCAAAATATACAAAAATGTTTACATAAATTTTGTTAGGAAATCAATTTACAAGGAAAAAAAATATCTAACATGTAATTAACATAACGTAATTATGTATGTATGTATGTATTTATAAAAATATTTATTTAACAAGTTTATTTGATTTAAGCATTTTTAAATGAATTACCATAGTTTTAACTTCCCGCTATCACACACACTGATTTTCGAAAATCGAGTTTTCATGAATGGTGCGATTCAGTAACTTTTAACGATCCGACAATCGCAGTAAGCAGCTGATATTTTCTATTAATTTTTGTCAACAAAATTAACAGCAAATAAATTATTGTCGCTTAAATAAGTAACGATAGACAACTTGTATTGCAAACAACAACAAATTTTCTAATGTTATTGTTGTTTGCAATACAAGTTGTCGATCGAACGATTTCTGATGACATCGTGGAACAGGCCGTATATGTCATAACTTAAACATGACAAACTATCGGAACCAAATTTACGACTTTCTGCAATTTTTTTTTATTTTAAATTTACGGCCTGGCCCACGATGTCACGAGAAATCGTTCGATCGACAACTTGTATTGCAAACAACAACAGATTTTCTAAAGTTATAGTTGTTTGCAATACAAGTTGTCGATCCAACGATGTCTAGTGACATCGTGGGCCAGGCCGTTAATTGTTCTAAAGTACTTAAAAGAAAAACTCAACATATTATTTAACTTTATTCTGGTTGTCAACATCGACGTCACTTTAGCAAAATACCAAAAAATTGGGGCTTGTGTACCCAAGCGACTCCTGTACCCATGTTCTGTAACTCTCGTCACGAGAAAATTTTCACTTGGAACATGTTAATTGAAACAAAAATGCCATAAATTGAAACAAACAGCTGTTTTTCTCACTAAAATGTTTCTGTAACTTTTTTTGGCGAGTAAAATCTGTCACGTAAGGAAATTATTCGACATTCTACAGAAAAAGTGTGTCTGTAAAATTTTCGTGAGAAAAGTTTCCGCTTTGTACTGTCAAATATACTCACAAATAAAAACGGGGTGAGATAGAACTTTAACGAAAAAAAAACATGTTAAAAATGCAAAATGCAATGAATGATAATACAAAAAATTTAAGAATTTTGCTCTGAAGTGATACTCGCACTGTTAAATTATTTTAACAACATATTTCATTTATATTTTTCAATAATTTTGTAAACAACAATCATCAAAGTCGCACTATACATTATTTGGTATAGCCGACGATTATATTTTCGCTGCCGTCGTTGAAAGTTTTTTACTCTTAGTGAATTATGGTCGCCGTCAAAGACATTTTTGATAAGTGTTCACCTAGTCTGCGATTTTAAGTCGGCTTTGAGTTGTATATTATGGCATTTCTAACGTAATAACGTAATCACTTTTGATGGTTTTCGACATGACTCACAGACACACTTTTTTCTCACTTTTCGAGAAACGATGGAATATTTTGTTTCACATCTTTTCGACGCAAGAAGTTCTCGCCAAAGTTACAGAACATCGGCACTGGGCAGGTTTAAGCTATTTTCTAGACCTTAGCACAGTAGTTAGTAGCACAAAATTTTTCTCAAGCGCGAGCAAACAACCCACAATTTTTTCTGGTATTGTGTTAAAGTCACATCAATGTCGACAACTGGAATAAGTTTGATTTAAAAAGCTGCATTTAAAAAAAATTATTAAAATTAATTATAATAATCTATTTTGAAATTTTGTTTCGTTTTGTGTTTTTTCAATGCATTTTGAATGTTCTAAACAAACAATTTTATATTTTTGTTTCGTTATTTTTGAAATAATTTAAGAAAACAAAAACATTTCCTCAAGGAGCCATACACATAAAGTGGTGGCGAAAAAAAATAGTCCCCATTATTGTGAATGGCGTCATCGACGTCAAATCAAGACGACGGTAAATATTGTCACTTGCCTACTCTTTATCGGCAACAATTGGATCTTATTGACAATCTCTAAGGCTTTGTAAATGAATGGAGCATGTTAATAGTAATGAAGTGTTGTCGACAAAGAGTAGACAAGTAAAAATTTTTACTGTCGTCTTGATGTAACGTCGTCGACGCCATTCACAATGGGGGCATGAATAAAATTCAGCGAGAATTTTTTCCCGGGGAACAATTCCAACTAATAGCAAGTAATAGATAAAACAAAAAATTCTAATTGGAAAACGGAGAAATTTCTCGAGGAATTTTATTCATGATTGCCCTGGATAAGGGGAAACATTTCTACATAAAAAAAGAGATCTCAACAACAAGGTAGAAGAACTAAAAGTTTATTAAATTATTAATTAATCAGATTAATTTAATTAAATTAATTAATTTTAATTGTTTAATTTATTTTATAAGTAAACCATTTTATTTTCCCAATTCAATATTTCGTTAACTTTCGGTGAACTTCTTCAGGAAATCTCTTATTTTGTTTTTTAATTTTCGTTTTTTTTTTATTTCAATCACAAAAAACTATTTTTTTATAAAGCTTAAAAAAAGTTTAATTATGCATATAAAAAGAGGTCGAAAAATTAGATAGAAAAATTTAATTTATTTTATTTTATTTTTTTATAACTTTATTAATTCAAAAAAATTTTGTGAGAATTTAGGAAGCCATTATTTTCCAACAATAAATAATATATGTAATAGTTTTGGTTATAACAGCCTTTTGAAAACTAATTAAAGCTTGAATTGATCCCAAAACAATCTCTGAATTGAATTTTTAATTTTTGTGAAAATATCTACATACATATGTACATATATACATAAAATATTAAAAGCTTTTCTTTTAAAAAAGATTATACAAAATCCATGAATCAAAAAAAAAACAAGATTGCGCGCACACAATGCTTTAAAAAAATTTTCTACTGCGCATATCTACGTCATAATAGAATACAAACGTGTGTTTGTTGTAAAAAGCGTGTGTGTGAGAAAGAGATAGCACATTCCACACAAATGTATGTACTTTGTTTACAACAAAAATTCTATGTCTACGTCCCAAGCAGAAAATGAAATAACGGATTTTGTTCTTTACTTGATTCATGTACAAAATCTTCGTTGATAAAACTTTTTTTTAATCAATTCAGTTAATTCTATAATAACATATTGCTCAATCACTTATGCCCTAATTCTGTTCGACGAATGTATCGTCTTGTCTATGGACGAAAAAAAGAAGCAGTTTTGATTCTTTAAAACGATTATTATTTATTGTCTGTGCTAAATCTTCTTACTGAATTAGGGCATTATAGAAAAAAAAATTTGTAGGGATTTTCATAGTTCGTTTTAGTTTGCTTGTTTCTTCATTTAACTTGAGCTATTTTTTTTATACACCAGATGGGCCTTGCGCGTTTATTAAAATGAGTTTTTTTTCGTAAGTTTCCTTGAAAGATAACGGAAGAAATAATGGGCACATGGCCACAATTTTTTTCTTATTTACTATTTAATAACAACAGCAAATATTTTATAAATAAATTTTAGTTACCTAAATACCTAACAAACATTTAGTAATTGTATTCTAATAATGAGTTAGCAAAAAATCTAAACAAAGAAAAACTTTCATTTTCCATATATTAGTTTTAAATTATTTCCTATATACATAAATGAATGCTGCAGCCACCACGTTTAATAACTAAAACAGTTGTTTATTTAAATATGTTTGTAATTTTTTTTAAAACAGAAATTTCATGCAGCCACAAGTGTACTTTAACTTTAATTAACAATTTAATTTATCATTACCTACATATTTATAAAAGTAGCTGGTATATTTTTTAATAAACACTTCCTGTTTATCAGGCACTATACATACCTACATACAATTTTTTTTGTATTAAGTAATAGCTAACTATTTTATTAATATCAATAATCAAAACCACAAAGTTTAACTTCTTTTTTTTTACAACTAAAAAAAACTACATATTTTTATATATATAATACACGCCATTACTGTTTTGAAGGCCTCTCTATATATTAAAAAAAATCCCCCACTGGCATTATGCTCTCACTCACTAGTCTCTCACTCTGTGTTTCTTTGTGTGTATCATCCCCACACATTGAGTTATTGTTGTTTTTAATAATCATAACAGTAAAAAGCTCGTGCATATAATTATATTAACAAAAACAACAGCAAAATGTATTGAGTACGTTTGCATGTGTGTTTGAGTGTGTGTGTGTGTGTGCATGTTTAATATTTATATCAATAAAATAAATAAAAAGAAAAAAAGTATAGCCTGCAAAAATTTAGGTTAAGTGCGTGCATTCAACTTTTAGCACCATTTCATCACACAGACACACACACACACTCATCTATACTTAAATTTACGCTCGCTTACACTTGCTCTCATATTAACAGCAGCCATTTATCAAATAAAATACAATGTAGAAGAAAACAAGCAACAACAATGTGCTGTTAAACAGCCATCAAACCACCCACCCGCACAGTGTTTGTTAAAATCAAACAAACCGATTACATTTTTTTAAACACACGGCTTGTTTACAATTTAAACTATGCTACAGAAAAAAAAGGAAACGTTACGCAAAAACACATTTTAAGCAACAATAATAATAATAAAAAAATTCATTTATTTTTACATTTATCATTAAATGACAAACAAAGAAAGAATAAAAAAAAAAAACTTGAACTAAATAATTTTGTTGTGATTGTAATTTTTTTATTTTTACTACTCACATGTCCGCCCCAGTGCTCCCCCTGCTAACCGTGAATCATGATTAAATTCTTAAGAAAGCATAAGAAACAAACAAACGAACCTGATTTTAAATATAGCTTTTTAAGTTCTGGTGATTTTCCCCCCGTTTTTTTTTTTTGAAGACCGGGTTAATGAACTTGAGTATTAAGAACACAATAAAATAAGTGGAGTCTTTTTAAGTAAATTTTGAATAAGTGTGCGCGCGGGTTTCTTTTTTATTCTTTCTTATTATTTTGGCAAATGTTGGCTTTATTTTTGCCACTTTTTTTTGCGCAAATTTCTTTGTAAGTGACCCTAATTGAATACTTAAATAAATATGTATGTATGTATAAACAAAAATAGACTTACCATCACGACTCATGCCGACGGCAATACACTTTTTCAGGCGGCAGTATTGACAACGGTTGCGATTTATGCGCAAAATGCTGCACTGTTGATTTTTTGTACAGGGACGATATTGTATCTTTTGTTGAATGGAGCGGCGGAAAAAGCCCTGCAAGACAAAATAGAAAAAGGATATTTTATAATAAGAATTAGGTTATTTCTTTTTGTTTTTATATTAAAAGCTTAAAATAAAATATTCAAGCCAAAAGCCAAGAAATTCAATCACATATGATGTTTTTCATTTACACATTCGGTACTGAAAAGCCTCAACATTTTTTTTAAATCGTTTTTTGAAATTATTATAATTTTTAATTGTGGTTTAATTCAAAGTACATATATATAGTTAACTAACGACCGTGGTTTAACTAATGATTTTTCTTATACATTTCATTGGTTAAATCAGCTTCATTAGTTAACTAAACACTGTGAATTTGAACCTAAGTAATTTTCAATTACATACTTGAAACATTTTATAGATATATAGATGGGTTTCTTTTGATGTTATTCACCCTTATCGCAAATAAAAGTTCACGTGAAATGTGTTCCCTTTCCCTAAAATTATGATCGCCAATGTTTGCGTTGTTGCTGTGTCAGTATACTATTTTCTAATTTTGTTCACCATTTTTTGTTCACGGGAAATATTTCACGTGAACAAAATGTTCGCCTTTTATTCGCGATAAGGGTGATTATATAACTATTTGTCGACGTCACCTCAATCATTGTAATAGCAAAAAATTGGAGCTTGTCTACACGTTGCTACAGACATGCTCAAGCTTTTTTCTAGACCTTAGGGTATAGTAATAGACTTTCAGTAGCATAAAATTGTTCTCGAGAGCGAGTAGAGAAGCTATTGCTATTTGCTTTGTATTGACGTGGTGTCGACATATAGTTACATAATAAGGGGTATTGGGAATAACTATGCAGATATTTTGCCTTATCACGAGTGCCGTATTTCGTCTACGACTACGACGATTTTGTACTAGATTAAAGAAAAAATGTTGCAATGTTCTTTAGTCTAATACAAAATCGTCACAGTCGAAGTCGTGATACCACACTCGTGATAAGGCCCATTATCTAAATTTCTTAACATTTGTGCCATAACAATGAATATATGAATGTAAATATATAAATAATATAAATTCCATAATAAACAATAAATATAGAAAATCTTTACGATTTTTCTACACATTTTGACCCACTAAAAAAAGTTTGGAATCGTTCTAATGTCCAGTTTCACGATATCGAAAGAAAACTTTCGATTGAAAATTTATATTGAAAACAAAAATAAAATATGAAAATTAATTTTTTTCGACTGAAAATTTATATTGAAAACAAAAATAAAATTTATTTTTTCCTTCGACATCGTAAAACAGGCCATAAATCTTTTCAAAATTTCATTTCAACTTTAACAAATTTAAAATTTCTATAAAATAATAATAATAATAATAATAATAAATCTCTCGGTTATTATTTTTTTTTAACAAATTTTTAATTAAGCAAGTAAAAAAACCGATAATTCAATCATTCTTCATATCGAGCCATAATTGCAAAAAAAAAACTTAACTCACATACATAT
The DNA here is from genome assembly GCA_944452675.1 of Tachina lurida. Classification (NCBI taxonomy): domain Eukaryota; kingdom Metazoa; phylum Arthropoda; class Insecta; order Diptera; family Tachinidae; genus Tachina; species Tachina lurida. Next base: position 8,870,669 of record OX101754.1, on the reverse strand, counting down.
TTTTTAACTTTGTTTTTCTCGGTAGAAAATTGATTATTTACGATCGCAAACAATCGATTTTCGTTAAAAAATTTAATTTGAAAATTAAGTCGCTTAAGCTTTTTTGGCGTTTATGGCACATTATTTTTCTGAAAATGTTCCAATTTTCACTACAAAAATTTAAAATTTTTTTCAACGATATCGAAGCAAAAATATTTCTATTTCAACTTTTGAAATATTTATTTTAATATTTTCTTCTGTTAAGGGCGGGGGAGGGGTGCCCCCATAGAAATCGAAATATTTTAATATTTCTTACATCAAATCATTTCTTTTGAACCCCCTTAAAACCTACACTATTATCCTTTTGCTGTTTCGCCTGCTGCTGCTGCTTCAGTTGCTGATTACCATTACTGTCCTCACACTTCTCTCCTTCTTCTCTTGTCGTCGTCGCTATGGCCACATTATCAAAATCGGTGGTATTTAGTATATTTGTATTGCACTGTTTGCCCGTTTCCAAGTTCTCGTCAAATTTCTGGCACAAATAATTCAGAGTAGACAGTTCCTCCTCCTTTTGGTCATCGTCACAGCCGGAATCATCCATAGTTTCCAAATGACAGTCATTGCATTGGCAGGCTAAGGTTAGAACACCGTCGACTTCCTCCTGGATGAGACTAGAGCGCCGGGAATTCGGTGCGGTTCGTCGATGCGGTGTTATTGCCACGTCCAAATAAAGATCATCATCATCATCAGGGCAGTCCCTTTGTGATTGTAATTGTTGGGGCGTGCAAGTGCAACCATTGCTAAGGGAATGCGTGCTGGAGCTGTTGCTGATTAGCGATGAATTGCTATCGGAGCTGTCTCGGCGGTGCTGTTGCTGTTGTTGCTGCTGCTGTTGGTAGTTTTGATGCTGCTGTTGTAGCAGAATGGCAATTTCTTTGTGGGTTTGCTCGGCGAGGTTTAATTCGTAGTTTGTATTTGAAGAGGAGTTGGAGAAATGTGTCTTAATCTTGTTGGTGGCGGTGGTGTTGTTGTTGTTGTTGTTAATGCTAATGCTAGATTGTTTGTTAGTGTCATTATTATCACATTTATTATTTGTGGCCAACTCGTCTTTGAATTCCTGCTGTTTTTGCATTTGTTCCTTTTGCTTTAATTCTCTGGCAAAGCGTATCTTCTTCCACGGACACTGTTGGGGTTCAAAGGCCAGCTCCGCCAAAGATTTATCTTTCGGCGGGTGTTCTGGCTGCTGTTCCTCGGACGACTCATCATCCAAGCTCGAGCCATTTTCAGTTTTAATATTCAATTGTTGTTGTTGTAGTTGTTGTTGTTGTAGTTGTTGTTGAGCTTGATCTTTTGGCTCTTGCTTCGGTTGCTGTTGCTGTTGCTCTTGAGGTTTTACATATTCCTGATATCGGGCTAAATTTGTTGTTGTAATTGTACTAATTAAATTGTGATTAGAGGAGGAGGAGGAGGAGGAGGAGGAGGAGGTGTTTAATGTCTTTATAATGTTGCTTATATCAATAATGTTGCTATTATTATTAGTTGTCGCTATCGCTGTTGTTGGTGGTGGCGGTAAAACTACAACTTGTTGATGTTGTGTTTGTTTAAGAGGGCTGGTTGAGGCGCTTGTTAATGACGATGAGGAGTTTATTTTCAGTCTTTTTGGTTGTGCCAATTGTTGAGCCAGTTGTGGCTGCTGTTGCGTTAATGTTAACGGCTGCGGCGTTTGTTGTTGTTGCTTCACATAGATAATTTGCTCTTGCTGTTGTTGTGGTTGTTGTTGTTGGTGATGTTGCTGTTGTAATTGAGGTATTACAATGTGTTGCTGTGATTGAAGACTAGTACTTTGTGTTTTATTTACTTTGAAAGATTTCTTTGTTATGGGCGCCGACTCCAAAAGTCTAACCAGAGAAGCATGTTGCTTTTTCAACTGTTGACTTTTATTGTTATTACTTAAATGTTGCTGCTGTTGCTGCTGCTGCTGCTGCTGAAGTTGTTGTGGCAATGCCAGTGGCAGTTGCTGTTGTTGTACATTTATGACAGTTTGTTGCTGCTGACCCGCCGCATTAGTGGGAGTTGTTAGGACCACAATAGTAGTCATTTGTTGTGGGACTTGGTTTCCATTATTACTGGTGAATTGAGTGGGCAAGGCTCTAACAATTTCTACCTGTTGTTGTGTTATTTGCTGTTGGTGTAAAGTGTGTTGTAAATTAGCTGTTTGTTGCAGCTGTTGGTGTTGTTGATGATGATGATGATGATGATGTTGTTGAGGATCTGTTATGGCCACTGCTGCAGTATTTAATTCTTGCATAGCACACACCATTTTGGAAATTTTAGCGAAACTTTTAAATTTGTTAAAAAATTCCCTTTTGATTTTTGGTTTAAATGACACTTTGTTAGAAAAATTAATATTCCTTTTCTTTTTAATTTCTTTTTTTTCTAAAATTTTCTAATGAGGAACATTTTTTAATATTTGGAAAATATTTCTGCTTAAAAAAAATTTTTTTTAACAAACTCGCGCCAATTTAATTTTTCTGCTAATAAATTTAACTCTACAGCCCTTTTCTTTGAAACAACAAATTTCTTATTGAATAATTTTTTGCCCTTAAAAAAAGGGGGTTTCAGTGCGTTCGTTATTTTAATAAATATATTCCTTTTATTTAAAAACTTTTCTGTTGTATTCCAAAAATAAACTTTGTAAAATATTTTATTACGGCGCGATTTTATGTTGCATTTATTTTGATTTGCGTTATCTGGCTTTTGTTGTAAAAATTGATTTTCAATTGTGTATAAATTTTATTTATTTATTTATTTATTTTTTTAAACTTTATAAGACTCTCTCACGCAAGCACGTCCGCTACGTTTGACACACAATTTGCGAATGATTGTTTAAATTTAACTTCTCTAGATAGTTTAGTAAAAAGCACTCAAACACAATTTTCAAGCAAAAGCCACTCAAAATAACATAGTTGAATGCGAGAGAGTAGCAGCTACAAATACTTGGACATAATTGTACAAACTATTGGACTAGTGCACAAGTATGACTGTGTGTGCAAATGAGTGTTTTATGAACACGTGAGTATTGTATTTTATTTTGTTGTTTAGTAGGTGGAAAGCGCGAAGGGGGAGCAAGGGAGAGCTTAGAGGGGACTTTAGCTCACGAGTAGATGTAGTGAAGGCTCTATGTATTTCTGTTTTAGTGAAGTATTTTTGCATATGCACTTTAAGTCTCGCTATGTGTAAGTGTGTGTTTTGTATGAAAATGCATGTGTGCGTGTTTGTGTGTTTGTGCAGTTTTGTAAAAGGGGGGCTTTATGGTTTTTTTTGCGTGCATTTAAGACTGCCAGCTGAGTTGAGCTGAGCAGTCGCCAACCTCGCGCTACATAGAATTTTTTTTATTTTTTATTTTTGTGGGCTAACAGAGGACATTCACATTTTACAAAATAAATGTGCAACAACAAAAACAACAGCAGCAGAATACAAATTTGTTCTAAGACAGCACACAAGCAAAAATAAAATAAAATAAATTAAGAATTATAATTTTCAAAAATCTGAATGTTTCAAAATACATTTGCTATTTTAAAATATTTTTGACAACTACATAATTTTTTTTTTTGCACAAAAATGTATGTGTCAAAAAAATTACTAAATTTTTAAGTAGGCGAAATATATTTAAAATCTTTTCACATGTCAGTTTTTTTTAAATACAAGACAAGAAACATTTTAGAAAATCCGTAAGCTATTTATTTACTCAATTAGTTATTTATTTATTATTAATTTTTGTTATCTCTCAAATTACTCGAGATAAGCAAATGCAGTTGAAAATATACTTTTATTACATTTTAAACACAAGCATTGTGTGATACTACAACATATTTCGCAATAGTTTGTTTGGGGAAATCATAAAATTAATTAATTAAAATTAAAACTACAGAGAGACCTTGCGCAATAAAATAATAGGCAGATAGATTTTGTAAGAAATTTCATTTCTAAATGTTTCAAATTTCTTGGAAAAATAACGCAAAATTAGTTTAAAAAATATTTTTCTCCATACAAATTTCGAAACGAAAATTCTATTTCTATTCTATTCTATTTTTTTTTTAAAGCAAATTAACCAAATTCAAAATTGTTCGATCTGCTGTTTACTTTCATTAAAATTTTCATAACTTTTATTTTACACTTTAATTTTTAACATCATTTTTCTTAAGGAATATAAGGTAGTACTCCCCACTCTGGCTGTGAACTCCCACAAAATTTATTTATTTTTTTTTTCATTTGCTTGCTTTTCTCGAACTTTTAACATTATTAATAATTATTTAAAACTACATATATACATATGTATGTACATATGTACATGCAACAACAAAACGAAATGAAAATCATACACACTCACACACATCACACACACACTGCACATTAATAATGTAATATGCCCAGCAAACACAAATATTTAATTTCCCTTATACTTATGGTTTGTTATCAAACTTCCACTCACGTTACAGAAACTAATTTTTAAAAGCGAAAAATGGCGGAATTGTTGTGAACTTAATTTTGAGAAATTATTATCACTAATGTTTCGATATGTGAAAAGCAAACAAAATGAATGACTAAAATTTTATAAAAGATGTCACCAGAATTCGTTCGATCGACAACTTGTATTGCAAACAACAATAACATTAGAAAATTTGTTGTTGTTTTCAATACAAGCTGTCGATTGAACGATTTCTGGTGACATCATGGGACAGGCCGTTTAAATGATATGCCTGTAATATGGGTGTTTGTTGGTATTGTCAAATTTATTCACCATTTACTCTTTACAATATAAATATGTACGTATGAGTAATATTCTTATTCTTCTTAAGCATTAATCATACGTCTTCTTCTACCTTTTTGCTAAACATAGCGTGGCCAGATAGATGTTTTTTTTTTTTGCAAAAAGCAGGACATGATCGATCAAAAAGCGGGTATTTGAAGAAAATTCCCTAAAAAAGCGGGATTTGAAAATAAATATCTTTTAGAAAGCGGGATGTGTAAATATGCACATATCTAAACAATTTTAAACTCAAAAGAAGCGTTTTTAAATAAACAAAAATATTTATCTATATAAATCGTTTGTTGGTAATCGCATCAATTAAGCAGGGCTGCAACGATTTCGCTAATTTTTATAATTTATCTAAAATTGGGGAACGGCTGGTGCGATTTTTCGAACTTTTTTTTATATTCGTAGTACATAATTTAAGGCAGTAGTATTAAGGAGTGGAAAAGGGGCGTGGCATTTCCCATATATAGCAAATAGTTATTTTAAAATATCCTCAGAACTAATACAGTAACAGCCTGGCTAACGATGTCGACAGGAAATTTTCTTTCGCTTATTTATATTGAAAACAAAAACAAAATAAGAAAATTTGTTTTTCTTTTCAATATAAATAAGCGAAAGAAAATTTCTTGTCTTCCATTTATAGCAAATATTTTTTTATACAGCAAATATTATTCTGATATGTTGCAGTAACTTCTGCCCTAGCCTTATACGTTGTTAAAAAAGATAATAAAGTCTGAGGAAAAAAGTGGGCGTGGCACCTCCCATATAATTTTTTTAAATTTATTTTGGATTATTTTTTCTTCTAAAGCAGCAAGACATGTGATTTATATAATGTGCGTTGTCTCCCAAAAAAAACAGTTTGAATTGGACATGTGGGTGTGGCAACTCCCATAAAGAGAAAATATTTATTTTGAGCTATCTGAAAAACTAATATATAGAGAGAACGTTGAAATTTTGTGGGCATAAATAACTCTGTTAGTAATGTGCATTGTCTCTGGAAACAATTTAAGAATTGAAAAATTTGACGTAGTGCCTCTCATATAAAGTGCAAATTTTTGTTTGTCTTCAAAGAGAATAACGGTGTACAGATCTTGTTGATTTGCTTACAGGGTATTACTGATGTTCTAGAACAGAGCTGGCCACTGAGAGAAACACGAGAGAAATATATTGGCGTATTTGGGCAGCTCAGGTCTAGAAGGATTAATAGGCTATTAATTTTTTAATGCCTAAAGTTGTTGTGGCACTTCCCCCATACAAGAAGCAACATTTATTTCGAGATATTTTGAATGAAAAAACAGTCAAAATGTTGAATTTTTTTTTCATAAGCAATAATGCCAATAGTGATAATAATATAATAACAAAAGGAGTCAATAATGGTTGTTGCTCCATTATTGACTCCTTTTTATCACCTCTTAAGTAAATTATACATTAATATTTTAATATCTTGATATCTGCTAAAAGCACAAACTTGAAATTCCGTTGATTCCGCCGATGCACAGTGGGGCCAAACCCCCTTTTTTCCTGGAATAATTCATATCTCCACAACCATAATACTAAGATTTACTAAATTTGATGTGGATAGCTCTTAGAACAAAGTACATGTATCGACTAAAATCTTGGCGGTACAGGAGTGGGAGTCGGCTACCCCCATACAAAGTTATTATTATTTTTCCTATATCTGCCTAACAACAAGAGTTAGGACACAAAATTTGATGTGGATAACTCTTAGAACTAACTATGTACATCTTCCAACAAAATCTTGGCCGTACAGCAGGTGGAGTCGGGTTTCACCCATACAAAGTGATTATTAATTAATTATTTTGAATGATTGTATTTTAATGGGTGTTTTTTATTGAGGTATAGAACTTTAAGTTGGCATCACTTTTTTAACTGGCGGCCATTTTGTCAGCTGTCAAGTGATTAATATTTAGTTTGGTTTGCCATTTCATCATGAACAGGTTGACAAAAGAACAACGCTTGCAAATCGTGCAAATTTATTTCGAAAATAATGGTTCAGTTCGCGAAGTTTACCGCAAGCTCCGTCCATTTTATGGTCGACATAATCATCCATCAGAGCAATTAATTCGGTTAACCATGGATCGTTTTCGCACTACGTTTACTCTATGTAATAATACGCATCCGCAGAGACGTCGAACAGTGCGCACCGAAGAAACAATTGCCGCTGTAGAGCAAAGTGTTGAAGAGGACCCGAATGAATCGATTCGCCACCGTGCACAGCAATTGGAGCTTTGTCCATCAACTTTATGGAAGATTTTGAAGATTTTGAATGTGGATGAGTTGTGGTTCCAACAAGACGGCGCTACATGCCACACAGCGCACGTCACAATCGATTTATTGAAGGAAACATTCGATGAGCGCATAATTTCGCGGAATGGACCTGTCAATTGGCCACCAAGATCGTGTGATTTGACACCATTGGATTATTTTCTTTGGGGATATGTGAAGTCGCTCGTCTACGCCAACAAACCAGAAACGTTAGGGGACTTGGAAGCCAACATTCGTGGCGTTATTGCCAACATACGACCCCATATGCTCGAAAAAGTGGTTGAAAATTGGACCTGTAGAATTGGCTTTATTCGAGCCAGCCGCGGCGGCCACATGCCTGAAATCATATTTAAACATTAATGGCATAAAATTATCCTTCCAATAAAGCCAAATTGATGGACATTAAAACGATTTTCTTGTGTTTTATTTCAATTCGAAGTTATATACCTCTAAAAAAAACACCCTGTATATACGAAATACCAAAGCAGCAACGATATGCATATAAACGGTGCTTTACCAACAAAACGAGCAAAAATTAACGATTTTTTTACTCGCGTACGCTCCTGATGAATTGCCTGCCATTGACTGACTTCGAAAACGAATAATGCAAAAATAGTTTATTTAACAAGGTTAGCTAATGTCACAGCGTTATTTTTGTTAAATATTATTATAAATGCAACCACGATCACGCGTGACTATTGCGTGACTCACGCATAGAAAATCACGATATTTGGACATATGTATCTAATAAAAATACATAACACAACAACAACAACAAGAACAACAACAACAACAACAACAACAACCACAACAAAAGTGTTAGCAGAATTTGCTAAGAGCTTATTGTTGATAAACACAACGCGTGAGCATATTGCTAACTCGTGCATAGCTTCTGAGGCTCAACGATGCGCAGCATAAATTTTTCCAAACTAACGCAGATTTGTTCAATCTTTAAAACATAGTTAAAATCTCTGCCTAATTGAGGCCAATTTATAAATTTATGTTAACCTAAAATCCATTTATTTTAATGCACTTTCATTGAAAACAAAAGTAATTACACAAATAATTAATGTTGCAAATTTAATTAATCCGCGAAATCACAGTCTTTGGCCCCTATATGCGAAGATACTTATTCTATCGGGATGGAATAAGTGAGCGTGGCTCCTCTCAAATATTATATTATGTATGTACACAACAAAGAAAGTATTTTCGCACACGCTTCAAATAATATCTTAACATATTTATGTTTGCTGGGATGACAATTTTACACACACACACACACACACACACACACCAAACACAAACATTAAAACGACAATCTCATGCACACACCAACAAAACCTTAACAACATCATACAAAAATAAAATTAACAAAAATAAAAAAAAACAAATTGAATGAATGTGTATTATTATACGACTGATTGTATTGCTTTGCTTGTGCTTAGTTCATCGAACTCGCCATTGTCGTGACCCACATTTCGGTCAAAAACCTCGAAATGTGGAGCTCTTTTTTACGTTTTGTATTTTGCTTGTTTGTCTTGTGTTAGTGTGTTTGTTTAGTTTGGTTGTCGTTCTGTTTTTTTCCTCTTCTTCATCTATTGTAGTTCGTTTGCAACGATGTAAATAACTCACAAAACGAACGAACTTTTAAGCACCACTATCAATGATGCATTTACAAAATTTAGAGAGAATGAGAGAGTGTATGAGTGATGGGAGAGAGAGAGCATTTACACTATTCATTCACTATGATAATTTTTGTTGTTGTAATATTCTAGAAATAAATGCACTATTACGTGTATTATTAATTGATTGTGTTAGTTTGTAGTGTGTGTTATGATGATGAGCGTGATATAATTGTGTGAGAGTTGGCAAGACAGAGAGAGAGAGAGAGAGAGAGCGAGCGAGAGTCATAATTTGTGTTATGTTATGTTGTGCATGAGTGGGATTTTTCACTGCACTTCTTGAGTACTTTATATTATTATTCTGAGTGAGTTATAAATAGTTTTTTTTTTTCAAGTTAGATAAAGTGCATTTCGCACGTATTAATATTAAAAAAATGTGTTTAAGAAAAAAAAAGAACAGAGTTCACTTCAGCTAACATTAGTTCAATGACCTACAAATTGTGACTATGTGTGTAGGTATTTGTATTAATTTTTTTTTTCGAAAAAAATTTAAAATAAATTCTTAAAAGAAAATTTGTAAATGGAGACAATTTTGTGAAAGGTATAAGATTCCTTGAGAAAAGAAAAATAAATTTTAACATATATAAAACTAATTCACGTAATAAGTATGATCTTTTCTAAAGCCTGATATTAGAAAAGAAACGAAGTTTGCACGTAACATTGGCTAAAGTTCCACATAGAAGAGGTCGTACTAGATTTAATAGTAAGTTTTGTAATATTTTTCTTCGTAGCAAACTTTTAGAGTAAAAGAAAAAGTATAAAAATTTTCAACCTTAAAAAGTATTTAATTTCTAACGCACTTCGAAATAACAGGAGGTTTTTACTAGGCTTTTAAATTTTTTTATAATAGTTTTATAATCCGAATTATATTTCTGCCATTTCTATCTCCCTCTCGCTCACTCTCTCTCTCTCCCCAAACTGTACGTTTTATTAAACAATTTAGCACTCAATTTGTTATTCTATTCGAATTTTTTCCCTCAGAATCTCTTCATATATCAATATAATTCTGCAAAAAAAACCGACATCAATGCAAAGATCTGATAGAAAATATGTATATACGAAAAAAATGTATGGGACCAAACTGAAAGTAAACTCTTGAAAAAAAATTAAATAAAACAAATAAATTTCAATTTATATAAACTTATGACAATATGTCGAATAATAAATTTCCTAAATGTTTTTCTCAAAACTTCATTTTCACACACTAGGTCCCTTTTATCGGAGAAGGTCACAAATATTAAATAAAAAATTTTAAAATCTTACTTAAGAAGTATGTATGTATGTGTAATTTATAATTTTAATGGGCGCGGCTCCGCCCATTTTTTTAAATGCAAGATTGTATGTTTTGCATATATCTGGCAGGGTGGTGTGGTAAGTTTTCTAAAATTAAATATTAAATTTTAATGGGCGTCACTCCGCCCATTTTTTTAAATAAAAGATTGCGTCTATTTTAGAGCTACAGGTGTGTGGTAAGTTTCGTAAAAATCGGTTAAGCAGATTAGTATTATAATAAATTTTAATAGGCGTAGCCCAGCCCATTTTTTCAATTTTAAAATTGTGTAACTACAAGAACCAATGGTGTTTTCTAGGTTTCGCAGCAAGCAAATAAGTAGAATATCATAAAACCAAATTCAAAAATTGAGGGCGTGTCCCCGCCTACTTTTTTTGCAATGGAACCAATTGGAAGAGCTATACCCTCTAAGACGAAAAAATAATTTTTTCAATGGGTCGAAAATGTACCGAATTATGAAGTAACAATATAAAAAAATACAGTCGAATCCTCCTTTTTTTGAAGTCGTTTAAAAATAAGTGTAAACTCCGCTTGCAAGGACTAATCTTAGCTAATTTCCTTTTTAATACCACTTTTATATTTCCGCCTTTTCTCGCTCCCTGCCGCTCACACTCTCTTCAACTGTTCGTTTTATTACAACAATTTAACAATAATTTGGGATCATTAATTAATAAATTTATTAATTAATAAATTTGCTGTTATCTATAATCCGATATTTCTTACTCAGAACTTCATATATTAACAAAGTAAATGTAAGCTCCGTTTGCAAGGACTAATCCTTGCTAATTTCCTTTTGTATAAAACTTCCTCTGTTATATTTCCGCTTTCCCTCTCTATCACACTCTCACACTCTTTCTCTCTCTGTGCCCAACTGCTCCTTTTATTACAACAATTTAGCGCCATATTTGTTTTGGTTTCAAGTGTCGACCCCCTTTTTCAACTTATTTTTTTTACTATTTTTTATGTTCTCCATTTCTTTTTTATTTTTTTTTTTTTTTGTCACAGCAAAAGTGAATGAACTCAGCTAAAGTTTTTAGTTTTTTTTCCTTCTTTGCCTCAATAATAAACTCATCATGATGTTTGCCATGACGATGATGAGTTCAGTAGCTTCTTAGCTGAAAATAACACACACACACACACACACACACACACACAACACAGAAATAAACGATAGCCTAACAGTGCGCTGTCAAAAGCAGATGCAACCGAGTTGCTCCTCATGTGCATAAAAACCCAGCTTTCTTCAACAGCTCCCCTCCCCTCTTGCTCTGGCAAATGGATGGACACCATAAAAGAAAGAAGAAAATAACTTGTACTCATAGAAAGTGAGAGCAAAATTTTCACGTTATAAAACACACACACACACACACATACACAATAAAAAAAAAATGAACGACATTTACGTTACAGCATCATCGCCATCATAATCATCCATCCGCATTAAAAAAAAAAGAAAAAAAAAACATCATCACAAGACTTCGTTTAATATTTGTTGTTGTTGTTGTTGTATTTCTATGTTGTTGTTGCTCTTGTTAGTTCGTTGGTTCATTTTACTCCATTTGAAGCTTATATTTATGTAGACGGGTTGTTTCATAATTTGTTTATGTCTTTGAAACGAACCGTGGAGAAATTTTATGAATTTTTTTTCTACATAATTTTATATTTTATATATGTATATATTTTTTTTGGTTTTGTTTGATTTAACAGATTAATGTTAAAAAATTTGTTTTCAAATTTATGGAATTTATTAAAAAATTTGGGCCAAATGATTCATTGAAACGCATAAAATTAGTTGAAAGAAAGCAATTTAGAAATTTAAATTTTGTTAACATGAAAACAAAAAATTAAATAAAAAATTGAGTAACATACAAAATTTTTGAATATGAAATGATTATAAAAACATTATCAAATGTTTAGTTAATATGTATGTACATACATACGCCGAAAAAAATTATAATTAAGTATTAGTTTTATAACAAACATGTTTTTAAGTTTTATTATTTTCAATATTTGGTTTAATGATTTTTTATAGTAAATTATTTTGATGAAAGAAAAATTTTAATGGTTGGACCTATTTCAGTAAAAATAATATTTGATTTTTTGACTTTAGTAATTGAATGCAATTTTTATAGCTATGCTATTTATTGCGCGATACAAGAGTTAGCTCGTGATTTTCGTAAAAAAAAAAAATAATCGACACTATTACTACTTAAAAGCAGAGTACGAAAACAAACGAAACAAATTGTTTGATTTTGTTTTGTTTCGTTCTTTGAAGTGAGTGAAACAAAAACAAAGCAAAAAACAATGAGAAGGATTGCTCAATTTGTTTTTGTATTGTTTTTTGGCACATGAGCACAAACCAGAGAACACAGCCGACTAACAGCCGCCACCGGCCACAAAAAATATATTAATTTTATCGTACGTCACTAGAAAAGAAAATAATGGGAAATAAATGGAAAAGTTTTGAAATATTTGTGGCGAATTAGACATCATCATACAATATAATTTTATTGCATTGTTATTTAACACATTAAGTTTGTTTTATATAGCTAAGCAGCATAGCTATAACCAGGTGTCCTAAAACACCTCTCTGCTTTTTTATTTTAATACAAATATATAACAAAAAAAGCAGTCCTTCCTGAACTTTAAAATATAATTAGTGTTGCCAGTTTTTTTTAGCTAGTGAAAATTAAAATTTTCGAAAATATTATTAACATTCTATAGAACTTAGCTAAATCTAACCAAATCCCATGGATACATATGTTTATATAAATATCATTACATATATACATATATGTATAACATTGCCACACTGTTATACATACATATACATATGTATGTATATATTTATTAGAAAATCTTCCAAAAAAATAGTCTCACTAAAAAGTTTGTAATAATTTATGGCTCGATAGTGGATGTTAACCGAATTTTAGTTACGTTGCCAGTAGGCAAAAATATTATTACGTATGGAACAGCTGTCAATAAACAGCTGTTATTTATAGCTGACAAATACATATGTTTTGTATTTGTGGGGGAGGAAGAAAATATTAAATCAGAAGTTAGGAAGTAAATTGATTGTCAAATGATGAAATGTCAATAATTGAGCTGACATTTCCTTTGACATTTATTTAGTAAAAAAGTTGGGAAGTTTTAACCATGGAACGCTATACTCTTAAACAAAGAATTTTAATTGTAAAATTTGTGAATTTTAATTTGAAAGGCCAAGTTTGCGTGAAAAAACCAAAAACAACTGACGCTCGGAAAGATGAAATTCGGCGCTGCAATGACGAGATAAGCGAAGCTTTGTTGCAAAATGTGGTTAAAAATTTTGTGAAAAGAGCGGATGTCTGCCGACGTGCTAGAGGTGAACATTTGCCCGACATTGTATTCCATTATTAATTCTCATACATTGGTATCAATAAAACTGATTTTGTAAAAAAAATTGTGTTTTTAAGCCGATTTACTTCCTAACCTTAAATTTGACCACCCTTAAATTCTTTGAAGACTTTTACTTAACAATTTTCTTTTTGGCGTTGATAGGATACACTATCCTCTCTTCACTGTCGTATGACTTTTGAAAAAATACTACCCTGATATAATGAATTTTAATGTGCATTTTGAAAATGTTCATAAGCTCCATCAAAAGTCGTACGATTATGTAGGCTTGTAAATGTTTGAAGTTTTTTTTTTACATTTTATTTTCAGTTGCCAATTTGTAATAATCATATTTTCGATAACTTTTAGACAAACTGGACAAAGTTGCACAATACTAGTTTTTATTTCAATTGCATGGACAGTTGGCAACGCAACTAAAGTTCGGCTTTAGTTGCCGAACCGACTTCGTCTGTATTTTTTGACATTGTTACTTCATAACTCGGTACATTTTAGACCGATTGCAAAAATTCTTTTTTGTCTGAGAGGGTATAGCTTCCAATTGGTCTCATTGTAAAAGAAAGTGGGCGGGCGTACGCCCACAATTTTTTTATTTGATTTTAAGTTATTATACTTATTTGATTGCTGTGAAACCTAGCAAACACCTTTATTTCTTTTAATTACAAAAATTGGAAGTTAAAAATTGGGCGGGGCTATGCCCATTAAAATTTATTTTTATATTTATTACTTCTTAACCAACAGTTTTAAATTTTTTTTTTGTTTGAAAGAGTTTATTTCCAGTTTGGTCTCACAGATTTTTTTCGAAAATATTTTATTAGATCCTTGCATTGAAGTCGGTTTTTTTGGCAGAATTATTTTTATGAAATTTCAATCAGGGCTATCATGAATAAAATTCCACGTAAAAGTTTTCCCAGCGAAAAATTCCAACTAATAGCAAATAATAGGGAAAACAAAAAAATTATAAAATAGGAGCGGGCTGTAGGGAAAAGAATGACTTGCAAAAATGGTTTAGCACGAAAATTTGAAGCAGTTTGCGCACATTTTTTTGGATCTTATTTGCTTTCCTGCGGACAAATAAAACACGTTTTAGGTAAATAATTTCATTAAAATTTTTTATATTTTAAGTAATTTATATTTTTTGCTTAAACAGTGCCAAATATACTTAATTTTCTGGGCATATTTTTTGTAAAAATTTTGAAAAAAAAACGTAAATAAAAATAAATTCACACGTTGGATTCCTTAACATTTCCATCTATTTATATACATACATATGTAGTATGTATGCCATAAAATTTTTCCCTCCATATTCAAACATATTGTTGCACAACAACTATGCAGCTCAATGAGAAGACACTTTGCAACCAACCCACACGCCACCCACCACCTTTTTCCACCATCGTTTTACTACTAGAAAATACTTCATATGCAACTGACAGTGATGGTATTTTGGTGCGTTTCGGGTATTTTTGGTGCTTTTTGCCTCTTCATAAGCGCGAAATTTTGGTTAAAACCTATTTTAATTTTACAAACCTAAAATACTTTTAAGCGCTAATAGCAGCATATCCCTTTAATTAATTCTCTGCATAATATTTGATTGATGGTAGTACGCAATAAGCATTTGTTAAAGTTTACACAAATATTTAATCCTAGACATCCTAGACAATTGACAGGATGAGGTTGTCAATAGCAGTCAGTTGTTTTAGACAACGTCAAGCCAAGTGCCAATTTTTTGGTATCGTATTGACGTGCTGTCAGTGCTGACAACTGGAATAAGGGTGAATATCGCAAAAAACAAAAACTTTTAAGTTAGTTAAGAAAAAAGTGTTGCTTTTAATGCATTTTGTATGTGTAAATGATTTTTCAGCAACATCTTCATCCTAAGCTAGGCCTAAGCTTCACTTACCAAATCACTAACACCGATCATATAACTACTAACATTTTGAAAAATTAATATAATTAATATTAAATATTTTGAGGCAAAAACTTGAAATTATATAATGAGGTTTTACACCCCAAACTCTCCTTTTTTTAAATGGCTTAATAAGGTATTAAAATTAAAAAAAAAGTGTTGGTGCTTTTTTACCCTCCTTTTCGTATTTTTTCCGCTTTTTACCCTTTTTGCAACAGCTTAATGTGCTTTTGCTCGTCTTAGAGATACCATCACTGGCAACTGAATATTGCAATAAACTTTCTCTCTCTAACTCAACAGCCAAATACTCGATTTTCCACTCAGAACAAATGGCAAAACGTATTCCATTCGAATGAAGCAAAAAAAAAACGAAAGAAAAAAAAACAGAAACAGAGAAATGTAGCTCATAGAGTAATGGCCATGGCGAGCGCAGCAACAAACATGCAACAACAAACACATAATTATGGTGCACAACATGATGCACATCGCTATTATGATGATGATGATTGTGATGATGATGATGATGAAGTTGTTTGTAACCACAAAAAGGTAAATGAACTCGAGGTTATTGTCTACTTGTTCTCGTAACTGAACACACAATGACGTCAATTGTATATTTAGCAGTGTGATGGTGGAAAGAAAGACACACACACACACACACACGCACACACACGTACCCATCCACAGTGCAGTAGCAGAGTAGTAGTAGAGGCCCAATTATTAAATGCAAGGCAGTGGAGAAGGAAAAGAGGCGCTTAGCATTGGGAAGGAGACAGTGGCTCTTAGTAAACAGTGGCTAAAATTCTAGTCTGAGACTTTACTTTTACGCAATGAAGAAGAAGAAGAAAAAATGTATTCCATTATGCATTTGTGCAAGCCCAGCGTTATTTTGCTAGAAAGGGCATACAGAATTCGTTTTAGACCGAGAGGGAGAAATAAAATTTCTTGCAACAATTCTCAAGGAAATAATTTTGCTACACAACAATTACACTCTCGATTTTGCTTTTTGCCTATTTTCCTTTCAACTTTAATTGTCCCATGAGTTTTTTTTTTTTTTGGAAGTGTATGAGTGTGTGTGTGTAATTTTGTGCTTAATACAGGAAGCTTTTTAGCCAAAAAACCACCATCAACCAACCATTCCATCTCTTAAACAACAACATAAAAACCAGGGTAATTAGTAGTTAAGGAGCAGAGTGTGTATAAAATTTCTGTGATTTACGACCCAACCCCCCCCCCCCCCAATTTGGATTTTGTTTCGTACATGTGTATCCTTAGTGGCCAAAGTTCGTTGAACTTTAACCCAATTTATCGTTAAACAGGCAGGCAAAGCAAGCAAATAAACATTCATTTAAGTTCATTCGTCCCTTAAATATTTACAGGCATATAAAATGAAATGAAATTTTTGGGGAACAATTTCTAAGGATAGTTTAATTTTTACAGTGGATACGATACTCGTAAAGCAAGAGAAATTAAAAAATAAATGTCCTTGGGAGAAAATATATCATTAGATTTTGTTAACTCAAACGATTTTTTTGTTTTGAAATTTGTATGAAAAAAATATATTTTTTGAAACGAATTTTCGTTATTTTTCATATAAATTTGAAACATTTAGTAACGAACTTTTTTTACAAAATTTGTCTATAAAAATTTTTCAAGAAGAAAAAATTTGTTTATTTTTTTTTTATATATTTTAGCAGCAATGAAATGCATCTAGACATACTAAAGCAACAAAAATTAATTTTTTTTTAATTTTTATTTAATATTTAAAACTATGTATTATCATCAGGGGCCGCAGAAATTTGGGGGTTTCACGAGAAAAACAGCGTAAAATATCTTAAAAAAAGAAATTTTTTAAACTGAAAGCCATATGGGTAATTCCATTCTGGCGTTACATGCCATTTGCACGACAAAAGGTTGAAAAAAAAAGTTTTAAAATTGTGTTTGAAAAAATTTTTTCTTACATTTGAGAAGTGATTAAATAGGTCTATATTCAGTGAAAAAATTATAACAATCACACCTAAGGATTTCAAGATATTCGCAAAATATGACCTGGCGTTACGTTACAAAAAACAGAAGTGGGGTTTGACTTGACTAACAAAATTGCTTAACTCTGCGAATTGGCCAAGTATTTTTATACAAAACTTTTTTGTTAGGACTTGGACTGATATACACTTATTTTCCAAGCTTCTAGATTAAAAAATCTTTTTCCCCAAGAAAACAAATCTGTTGGTGAACTTTAAATTTGTCCGTCATGGTGGACTTTTTTTTGGAAGTGCCCATATACATATGTATATATATGATTGATGAGTTTATTAGATCATCTGCAGGGAACTCAACAATTAAAACTCGCCTAAATTAACTATTACCCTGAAAGTAAAGGTGTTTAGGCTATTTTTTCACATAAATACTTTTCACGTTTATTGGTGATATATAAAACTACATGATTGATGAGTTTATTTGATCATCTGCAGGGCGCATAATTATCAAAAGTCTACTAAATTAACTATTACTCTGAAACTAAAGGTGTTTAGGATATTGTTTTCACATAAGTACTTTTCACGCTTATTGGTGATATGTATAACTATATGATTGATGAGTTTATTTGAGCATCAGCAGGGCGCATAATTATCAAAAGTCGCCTAAATTAAATCTTTTATTTGAAAGTAGAGGTATTTGGGCTATTATTTTTACATATATAAATACTTTTCACGCTTATTGGTGATATAATTATGAATATGATTGATGAGTTTATTTGATCATCTGCAGGGCATTTAATTATCAGAAGTCGCCTAAATTAACTCTTATTACTTTAAAAGTAAAGGTGTTTGGGCTATTATTTTGATATAAATACTTTTCACGCTTATTGATGATATGTATAACTATATGATTGATAAGTTTATTTGATTATCTGCAGGGCACTTAATTATCAAAAGTCGCCTAAATTAACTATTACTTTGAAACTAAAGGTGTTTGGGCTATTATTTTTGTATATATAAATACTTTTCACGATTATTGGTGATATAACTATATGATTGATGACTTTATTTGATCATCTGCAGGGAACTTAACAATTAAAAGTTGCCTAAATTAATTCTTACTTTGAAAGTAAAGGTGTTTGGACTATTATTTTTACATATATAAATACTTTTCACGCTTATTGGTGATACAACTATATGATTGATGAGTTTATTTGATCATCTGCAGGACATTTAACTATCAAAAGTCGCCTAAATTAACTCTTATTACTTTGAAAGTAAAGGTGTTTGGGCTATTAGTTTTACATAAATAATTTTCATTTTTATTATTATATCGATTTAATATAATTTTTTTCTTTAATCTAAGCAATAAAGTTCTCGTTCTCAGGGCACATTCGCCTTTGAAGATTTTATTTAAAATTCACATTTTTCTTGGGTAATTTGTCCCTTATTTGCTTATCATGTTTGTTTCTAGAATTGGGAAATAGTATTTCTTATTTTTTTTTTATTTCTTCTAGAAAACACTTTCAAATTGAAATCACTTAAAAACACTGACGTTTATAAGTATTTTTTTCAATAAATGCAATACATATATTTATTTAGGCTTTTATTTGCTTAGTTTTCCATTGATGCTATATACATACATATATATGTACATATGTATGTATATGTTGCAAGCTAGTTTGTACAGGGAGTGTTTACTGATGCTTGTAATTGAAATGTCAACATTTTGCTTGATTTGCTACCACACGTTTCATTTAATCGCTAGTTGTTGTGTTACAGTCGTCGTTCGCTTTGTGGCCTGACTTAAAATGGGTTGGTCAAATTTCATTGAAAACTACACAACACCACTACAACAACAGCCAAACAAACGAACAAAATGTTATTGGCCTTTTATAGAATAATAAATTGTATTTCTCAAATACACAAAATATCAAAAGTTAAGGTATAAATATTTAATATTACATTAATATTTTTCTGTTAATATTTTATTTGTTCTATGTAGCTAAAAGTCATTACTCGGAAAGTGTGTTATAACCCAGTTAATGGCTAAAACAACAACAATTAATAAAGCCTTTCATTTAGAACAACAAATGTCAAAAGCTATTTTGTAAGAAAAACTAATATTTTATTGATATTTATGAAGAAGAATGATTATTGACAAATCATTATTAAACCTAAAAGTACTTTAATCGAACCAACAACAAAATGCGTATGCAAGCGTGAGCGAGAGTGTGCGTGTGTGTGCGTGTGTGTGCGTGTGTTAAACGGAAATGTTTTTTATATGTTTTAAGTATTTCAGTGTTTCTCGTGTGTGTTGTAATAATATTTTGATGGGGCCAAACAGCTGCCTATTCATATTTTACACTGTCTACCAGTCCCTGTGCTCAAAAATGTTTTTAAGTACTCAACTTTACTCCCCTCTGCTCCTCATGCTTTTTTATTGTTTTTTTATTACAATATTTTTTGATTTGTTTCCCTTTTGAAAAAATAAATTCGTATTGAAAATTGACTGACTGCTAGTAGTGCTGTCAGCCAGTCAGTCAGCGTAAATGCATGCTTGCTTGCTTGCCTTGCCTGCCTGCTTGCCACCCAATTTTTGTGCTGCACAATTGAGGACTTTGAACTGAAATAACCTTCTGTTTCAATATTTTTTTTATTTTACATACCGTAAGAGGAAAGAAGAATATTTTATAACACACAGAAAACTGTTTTTAAAAATTAAAAAAAAAAACAGAAAAGTATAAAGATAATTTAAAGAGAAATTCAATTTTGTTTAAAAAGCTATTGTTTTCTAAAAAAAAATCATTTGCAGGGAAAAAGCTTTTAAGCAATTTTCAAAAGGTTTATTAATTTTTCACAAGCTTTTAAGCTATTTTTTATACATTAAAAGCTTATTTTTTCTAAACTTAATTCAAAAGTTTACGGTCGAGTTTTAAAAAAATTGATTTGTAATTCAAGTATGCTTTAGTCAAACATTTTTCAAACCCATATTTATATTTTTTAGCGTTTTCTGTAACTTGTACACAATTTTTTTTTTCGTTTATTAAATTACTGTAATTAAAAAAAAAAATGAAAATCTAAAGAAAAATTAAATTTTGCTTAAAAAGCTTTTTTCAACTATTGTTTTCTAAAAAAAAATCATTTGCATGAAAAAAGCTGTTAAACAAGTTTCAAGAGCTTTATTAATTTTTCACAAGCTTTTAAGCTAGTTTTTTATACGTTAAAAGCTTATTTTTACTAAACTTAATTCAAAATTTTACGGTCGAGTTCTAAGAAAAATTTGATTTGTAATTCAAGTGTGCTTTAGTGAAAATTCTTTTATCGAAATTTTGTTTTAACATGCGCTTCAAATCCAAATTATTATTTTGTTAGCATTTTCTATAACTTGTACACACATTTTTATTTCTTTAATTCTATAAGAGTAAATGCCCTAAACTTGTCATATGTACTATCCCAATGCTGGTGAGGCGCTTTTTCTTAAGTTTGGTAAGACTTAAACAATTTTTAATTATAGCCAAAAATATTTTTTTTTAATTCCTCAAATCTTAAGCAAAATTCCCTTGAATTCCATTTAAATTTTAATTTTTATACAATTTTTAATAATAAAAAAATTCGAGAAAGTTCATTTTAATCTAAAACTATTTTTTTGGTTAAAGCTTTTATACGTAAATTTTTTTAGTTTTAACAACAAACTATTTTTAATTCCAAAAATCTTAAGTAAAATTCCCTAAATTCTCATTTAATTTTTAATTCTTATAAAGCTTTAAAAAATCAAAAAGCTCAAGCAAGTTAAGTTTAAGCTAACATTATTTTTTGGTTAAAAGCTTTTACAGGTTAACATCAGCTTTTTAAACTTCTAGTTAAGAAAAAAGAAACACACAAAACACGCAAATTTTAAGTTAAATGCTTCAAAGCTTTTATGCCTTAAGACAGCTACGTCCAAACAAACATACACTGATATTTGCATTTGAGGTAAACAGCTTTGAAAGCTCTTAAATTTGTTCTTGTTTCTTTGCAAAGTAAGAGCACGCATTGGTGTCTGCTGTGTTGTTGTTGTTGTTGTGGATGTTGTATTCTCGTCGGTGTGAAAGCACAAAAAGCTCTTTTTAAAAGTTTGCACATTGTGCATATGGGATGGACGTAGCTGCCTTAATACTAGTTTTGCAGTAAAAAAAAAAACTTGCAGTTTCAGTTAAATTCTTATTTGGCTTTAAAGCTTGTCTACGTCAAGAGAAATTTTGCAGTAAAAGCTTTTTAAGCTAAATGCTTATTTGACCTTAAAGCTTTCATAAACTTCCAGTTTAAAACACAAAACAAGCAAATTTTAGCTAAATGAAAGTTTTAGCTTTTAAAATCCAAAGCCAATTTTCTTGACACAGCTTTTAAGCATTTTTTTTTGGCAAAGAAGTTTTAGCTTTTTACAAGCTTGAAAATTAATGCTTTACAACAGCTACGTGTCCAAGCCATTTCCACAATGTGCGAGCTTTTACAAAAGAGCTTTGTGCTTTCACACCGACGGGAGCACCACAGCCAATCAGAGCACAACTTTGCAAAGAAACATGAAGAAATTTTAAGAGCTTTCAAAGCAATTTACCTCACATTCAGATGTTAGAGTATATGTGTTTGGACGTAGCTGTTTTAGAATTATTTCCACTTCTGTAGTTTTCACTTCACTGCTTTAAAATTATGTCTTGTGCAAAGCCCTTTGTAGTTGTTGTCGGTGTTGTTTGTTGGTGTTCATACCTTCGGTGTCACTGGAGTTCAGTGTGCTAAATTTCTTATTGATAGAGTTCAGCTGAGTTTAGTTTTGTTGGGTTCTTGTTTTTATTTTCTCCTTCTTCTTTTTTTATTATGTTTGAATTTATTTTTTTTGCAGCCAGGGGTTGTTGTTTGCTTTGACCGACTTAACGTTCAATGACCGTCAGAGCTTCAGAACATTCACAGCACCGCCATACGAGTACAGCAGCCTTAAACTGCAGCAGTTGGTCGTTTTTTGCAATTGCTGCTCTGCTGATGCTCATGTCTGCAGTTGCCACCAGTGTGGCCACAACTAAAAAAATTTTTAATGCTAAATGAGGCTTAAAATAATGCTAAAAATGCTAAACAAATATTTGAAAATGCTAAAATATAATGCTAAAAATTTGGAATGATTTTTTAATAATTTTACCGTTATAATTACGAATAAGTATTTTATTTAACTTTAATAACATAAACAAAGTTGATTCAAAAGTAAAAACAATAACTCAGGAACATACATAATACAATTGCTGAATTCATAAAACCTCTTGTATCTTTGTATGATTGTATTAAATATAATAGTGTACAATTTGTTGTTGGTAATTTTCATATAAAAATGAAATACATAAAATAATTTTACACTTTTATTTGATACGTTTTAATATATTAGCATTCCAGCTATCAACATAGTGGGAAATACATTTAAAAAATATTTTTTGCATTAATAAATGTATTAAGTTACTTTTTCACTTTTATTTTTCATTGTGTGTCCAGAGCCGGATTCCGCAACGATGAATTTTGAAGTGCTCGATCCCGAAAAAAACATAATTTTGAATACTTCTTTTCTTCTTATTATTAGGTGTTTCACGTTTAAAATATATTAAAGCGGCTATTAGACGGTCATACTCGGTATATGAACATGACAGACTTTCTCACATTTCAATAAACAAGTATGATGGTATGATGACAAACACAAAAATTAAAAATTTTTTTAAAAACAAACCAAGCTGAAAAACACGAATTTTGCAATAACACACCATTTTCAAATACCAAGTACGACAGCTTAATAGCCGCTTAAGACGTCTTATGCTGTTTACACGGTTTCCATCATTATACATTTATATAAAATTAACATAATACAATGATATACATTAATTTACAGAGGTTTTTACTTGTATAAATGGAAAGGACTATATAAAATCTACAAAATTAAAAATGCTAAATAATGCTAAAAAATTAACACAAAAATGCTGAAAAAAATGCTAAATGCAAAATAAAAAATTCACTGCTAAATCGAAATATATAATGCTGAATTTAGCAGTGAAAATGCTAAAAGGGTCACACTGGTTGCCACTAATAAACGAGCAAAAATCATTGGCTGCAAATGAATGTTTTTTTATCAAGAGATTCGTTAAAAATCGTTTAGCCTTCGTTTTGCAGGTTCGTTGCATGGCTCGTGTACAAGCATACATGTTTATATATGTTGGAGCTGTTTGTCAGTGTTGCTTGCCAGCATGCATGACTGGACTCGACTGGACTCAACTGGACTGGGTAGTTTAGAGTGTTGCTAAGAGCTTTTAAAAGGACTGAGTTTTTTCTACTGCTGCTGTTTTAAAAGGGTTAAAGCAGAGTAGGGGGTGTAGTGTGACAACAATATGTCTCTCCAACTTTAAATAGATCATTTCTTTTTAGAAATGCCAGTATTGGAACCAATTTTTTATTATTATTTTTTCCTTGGCTGAACAACAACAATTACCAATTATAGGCTTAACTATGTATAACGAGCAATTTACTTTCAAGTATGCAATGAAATGTCATACGAGTTCAATGCACTGAACTGGTCATAATATACTTTGGATTCTTTTTTCACTTTTTATGCACCCAAATTGTTGCAACTAAAGTTAAGGGTTTAGTAAAAGGGAAAGAAAAATATATTTTTGGCAACAGAAAAAGGATATATGTACATTGATACGAGTTTAATGAGTGGACAATTAGGTTATAAATCTATTTATTATTTTTATTTTATGGCATATGCAGAAAGCCTGGTGACTTTTTAAGTTTTAAAACTTAAATTAGTACAAAAAATTTGTTAAACACAATTAACTATGTAGATTTTAGTACTCCAGATTGAAGTGCAAAAACATATAATATAATTCAAGAATAGAAAATAAGCTTACCCCAAAGCTATGTGAAATATATTGACTAAAAATTTATGTACTAAAATATTTTAATACTAAGACTTGCATTGAAAGTTTTTTCATAATTTAAATGTTTAAAATTCTAGCATGCAGCACATATTTTGGCAGACTTTGAGACAACAAAATGTTTTTATTAAAAAAAAAATTTAGTACAAAAAATTTAACAATAAAAATTAAATGGTCTTAAGTTATATTAAAATTATTTAGCAAATTTAAAAAAAAATTTGTAGCTAAACAAATTTTAGTACTAAAATTTTAGAGAACGATCTTTTTTTTTGGTATTTGGTGTTGTTAAAAAATTTATCACAAGCATGTTTTAACAAAGTATTCAAACAGAAAAAATTTAGTACTAAAATTTTTTAGCCAATATTTGTAGCACTAAGATCACACAAAGACCACAAGTCAGCTCTAAAAACTTAATGACTAAAAATATTACCTTAAACTAGTACAATGTTCCTAAAATTTTAGTACAATATTTTTTTTTGTAATTATTTGGTAATAAAAGAAAGTAAAATTAGAAATTTAAGGCTTTAAAGCATTTTAAATTCAAAATTTTAACGATAAAGTACCAGAAAATTTTAATTAAAAAATATGTACTAAATTTTTCTTTAGCTAATATTCAAAGAAAACAGTATACTACACAGAAGATTTTCTGATTCTCAGCACTTTAGATGCAAAGTACATGCATACAAATGTACGTATTTTAATTTAAAAAATTTCAAACTATTTATAATTTAGTACTAAATGAAATTTACAGCCATAATTATGAGCTTTAGGTAGTAAAAAGTCTATAATCCTCATTTTTTTTTATTAAAAATAAGAAATGGAAAAATTAAATATTAGTACTAAAAACGTAAGCTACATAATATTTTTAGTACCAAATTTTTTTTGCCAGAATAAACTACTTTTAGATTTGGATTAGTGTAAACAATTTTTTTCGCAAAATTAAGCATACTTTTTTCGATAATACATATGTAATCATGGTACTAAAAGATGTTGATGCTGAAAAATTTAATATGTACTAAAATTTTTGGCATTACTAGCCTAAAGATATTATATTATGTATGTTTCTTGTGATTGCATTTGTTTAATAAATTTTAGTACGCACAATAATTATTACTAGATATACCAAACGGACGACACAATCGTCCGCATTCTAAACAGAAACAAAATCTCTTTATTAAACCTAATGCAATTTATTGAACTCTCGTCCTATAAGTTTTATGCAGCGTGACCGTTTGACCGACTAAAGTGGCAAATTGCCACTTTTTCGACTGCCTTGCCACTTTTTTTCCCCTTTTTTAGAGTGAATTATATAATAATACATTAAAAATAAAAAATTTTGTGTAGTTTTCACGCCTTTTTTTAATTTTGCCCCTTTTTTTTGATAAATCCCCTATTTGGTACAACTTTTTGAAAAATGTCATCGGCCACCCTGGTTTTATGGCTTTCATACAATAACAAATAAGAGAAAAAAAAATGGAATAACATGAAAAATAGTACACAAATACACACACACACATACACAGTGTAAACTAACAAATGAGTGTGTACTATGTTTGCATGTAGTAGTAGCAACTTTAAACGCTTATAGCTCCCAAAATACTAAACCGATTTCAATAAAATATAGATTCTGCACATCTGTGCAGAAATTCCTTTAAAATGACATAAATCTTTCCGAAATCGGTGCAATAGTTCCGGCGTAAAAGGGATTACAAAAAACGTGTAGATAATCAAAACTAAAATTTTCTATTTCTTTATATTTTTTAACAGATTTTTTTAACGCTTGCTGCCTGCAAAAATATTTAAGCTTTTTTTTATTGGTTGGGTGTTTGTCTTAAGTCTTGAAAACATTTTGCAAAAACTGTAACAAAGTCAACTGGCTTAAAGTTTAATGAACTTTCAAGTTGCTCAAATACATTTGTAGCTACAATATAAACTTTATTTCTAAGCCAAGTTGCTTGTTATTAATTTTTTTTTTCGTTAATATTGCGCTTTGAAAATTCTATAAGAAAACTTGTTTAAGTTTTCTCATGTGTGCGTAGATGTTGGCTTAAATTAAATCACAAAAATGCGTTATAAATAACCAAATATAAAAAAACTACATACATACATATAACTCTTTTTTTTTGTTGAGTGAGTCATGAAATAAATTGTCCAAAAATCAAACAAAATAATGAGTTGTGTTGGTTTCTTTTTTGTTTCATTATCTGAAATTTTATTAATAAATGAAGTTTTCAACTCAAAAGAAACAATACGGTTACATACACACACGTTAGTGTTTTAAAGTGGGGCTTTTAAGCACCTGGTCTTTTTTTATGTTTGTTTGTTACTCCGTCTATATGCTTGTTTTATTTTAAATATTTAGGGCGTTTTTATTGCATAACGTTGAACAAACAAATTCAATTTATTTCTTTAAATTTACCAAGATTGGTAAGAAAAACTAAATTAATAATAAAATTATGAGTCATATTAGTGGTCTTATAAAAATTGTATTTTAATACTTTTAAATATTTTTTGTTTCAAATTATTAATGGAGTTTGGAGCTTTTTATCTTAATCTATCAACACATGTCAGATATTTTATGTTTGTGAATTTTTATGTTTTTAAATAATAATTTTTTTTTAGCAAATTTTAAATGGTGACATAAAATGTCAATGGCCGCTCATAAAGCAATTAACGTAATTTTGTTTTTTCTTGCTTGGTGGGTAGAAAAAATTTTATAAAAGAATAAATTGAAAATTTTATAACGAAACACTAAACATATTAGTACAAAATATTGTAAAAAAAAATTTTTGTACAAAATTTTTGACACTTGAAAAAATTTTAGAACGCTTAAATTTTCTAAAATTAAGTTTTAGTACTGATTTTTTTAATAGAAATTTTTAAGTAATAATATTTTTAGCTTCGTGATTATTTTCCATTGACATTGTAGTACTAAAATTTTACATTATCTCATATTAACATTGAGTTAGTTAGGAGCTAAGATTTACGTATTGATATTTTAGTACAAAAATTTTCGTAACCATTTCAACCATGTAATTGAGAAAATATTTGGGAAACTTTTATTCATTAGAAAAACTTATTAAATTAATTTTATTTTTCGCGTAAATCGAACAACCTTATCGCTTTGAATTAAAGTACTGAAATCTTCTAAGTTTATGCTAAAAAAATTATAACGCTTCCTACTAAAATTTACTAAATACATTTTTATGACACAATTTAGCTGCTTAAATTTGTGCCGAAAACTTTTTAAAACTAAAAATTTAGTACTAAAAATTGGTACTAAAAATGTTGTACTAAAAATGAAAAATTATATTTTTATGTATTTTGCATATTTAAGAATCAAATAAGTAATTTTGGTAAAAGAATTTACTTTAACTTCTTATTTAAAAAAAAAATCCGCCTTTTCCTTAGAAAGCTCAAGAATTGTCTTGTATTAAAAACACTTCTTTTAGTCATTTCAAGTTATATTTTACTTCTATTGCCAGCCATTTAGTCAGCCAAAACATTTGCATATTTAGAAACAAACCAGCCCGTCAGCCAAAGTTTAGGTCGCTGGCGTTCAATAACCTCAACGTAATACTTGCAACAAAATGAAAAAAAATTAAATAAAATAAAAATTGTGTGCACTACAAAAATAGTACATACAATCAAATTGTACAACAACTGAAACTAATGAAAGCAACAACAACAACAGCAACAACTATCAAGCTAAATATGCAAGGCAAGCAAGTAAAATGCATTTTGAGTGAAAAAATTTCAACCAGCGAATTGTTTGAGTTGAAACGTAGAAGGCATGCGCAAAAAAGATTTTTTTTCTAAACGAAATAATAGAAATTAGTTAGAAAGGAAATGATGACCAAAAAAGTTATTTTAACTAAAACAAAAAAAAGTTCTAGGAAATTGAAAGATATAATGCCAGGTAACGCTTTTGAAGAAAGAAATTTTTTGAAAATAAGTTTTTATCAAAAAGATTTTAAGCACTAGAGAAACAAAATAAGTAAATGGTAAAATATTAAAAAAAAATTTCATACATACATATGCACATACATATGTATACATACAAATATAAAAATTTTTTATACTAAATTTTCCTAAAATAGATTTCAAATACATTTTATTTTTTTATGAATATAAAGTTTAAAATGAAATTTAAAATTTTGGTTAAAATATATTCTTAGTTGATTTCAATTGAAATCTTTAGCAAAATCTATACCGTTTACACGTTTAAAAGTTTTGTTTTTCATATTTTTCATTTTTCCTGAACTACAACCCAACAACTGCAATATAGCTAGTTCACACACCTCTTTAACTACAACTGGGAAGAAATTACGGCATTCGATACCATTCGAAGTTTTAAAATATTTCCATATAAACTCTATTGAAATACTCGATAACGAGTGCCGTAATTTGCCCCCTGTTTATTTTTAGTACAATTTTTATGAAAACCATAGCTGTTTACCTAAGTTCTACTAGATTTTAAATAGATTTCGACAAAATATAGTGATGAAATCTACTCGAAATCTAGTTAGTACTCAATTTTAAGCAGATGTAAGCGCACTACATATTATTTATTAATATTATTAATATTCATTTCAAAACCCTAATTTGAAAGTTCTCCTAAAACATGCTAAGCTTTAAATTCAGGAAATTAAATTTAAATTAAATTTAATTAAAATTTAAAAAAAAAAATTTTTTAAATCAAATGTCGTTATCAAATATCAATAACAGATTAATAAATAAAACTTCACGAATTCCTAGAAAAAGAAATCACCGTTGTTGAACTTTTCTCCATTACAGAATATTCTAGTTGTTTTAGGCAGTTAATTCGTTAAGAATTTATTGTAGCTGTGTTGTTAAATTGTGTCTCCCACTTCTTTCCGCTTATTGCATATACAAATGCCAGTATACGTGCTATATGTATGTATGTATGATTGTACATATGTACAAATGTAAGTATGTATGTATATGAAGTTATTGTTTGCTTATTAAAGAAATATTTTGTGCCCCTTTTTTGGCGTTGAGTCCGCCGACTCACTGTTGTTGTGTATTATTAATTACATTTTTATTTTATAATTATTTATATATTTTTTTTTCATTATAAGCTTATCAGTCCTCTTATTTAACCCAATTACCCATTGTAGTGGTCAATAACCTTTTGTAAAGTATGTATTATAATCATACACACACACACACACACTCACGTTTATGCCACCAACCATTGTAATTTTAACGAATCTAAAAACAACAACAACAACAACGACAACAACTGCATACTATAAAAAACCCCTTGATAATACACATTATTAAAGTTGTCGTCATACTTGCATATAATTCACTCACAAAAATCAGAAACAATAAAAAAAGAACACATAAACATGCAAGCACACTTACATAGATACATACATATATGGATACATACATACATACATACAAACATATACATTCCACTAGAATAGAATGAACACAACAAAGTGCCCAGTGCAAGCAGTGGCAGCCTAAATGCAGCGTTGCCAACTTGGTGCTTTTTTACTGTGTTTTTGATACATACCTCAAAGTGCCAGATGTTGTTGCTCTGGTGTCAAACTAAGAAAGTGCACTAACTTGGTGTTTTTATCGATAGCAAGTGAACTTCAGTTGAGTTGCCAACTGCCGAAAACTGTGTTACCAACGACTAGCGGTATATAACAGCTGTAATTTTCAACTGATAGATAGTAAGTGCAAATATTTTAAAATATTTCTTATTTTTAATGCTTTTTAATACCAGTTTATCTGACAATTTACTAAATCAAACTTTTCTATAATTAAAAAAAAAAACCAGCTTTAAGTAAAAGTAGTGCTCGTTTCGAATACAAACCGCTCATTTAATACAACAACATCATAACTCAGAAATAAATTATTTTGCCAGAAAACGTATTTAAAATTTTCATTTTACACACAACTTAATTTAAAAAGAAATTTTGTTTTTTTTCTCCAAAAGTTGAGTATTCAAGATATTTTAAAGAAATTTTTACACCATATGAAAAACAAGGTGAGGATTAATTTTGCAAAAATTAAATTTTTGACTTCTAAATGAGCGAAATGATAAAGATCTTAAGCAATACAAGTATGAATAAGAATAGAACTAAGAAGTAATTCGGATTTCTGGAACTATTGAGATAACTTCTTCACCAGACAAAATTATTATCGCTCATTTACTCAAAGAACTTCATAAGAAATTTTTACACCATATGAAAAACAAGGTGAGGATTAATTTTGCAAAAATGAAATTTTTGACTTCTAAATGAGCGAAATGATAAAGATCTTAAGCAATACAAGTATGAATAAGAATAGAACTAAGAAGTAATTCGGATTTCTGGAACTATTGAGATAACTTCTCCACCAGACAAAATTATTATCGCTCATTTACTCAAAGAACTTCATAACTAAAAAAAAAATTAATTTTTGTGTTAGCGATGCAGAATAAATCCTCATATCGTTCTTTATATTGTGTAAAAATTTAATACAAATATCTTGTTTACTCAACTCTTGAGAGAAAAATAAAATTTTCTTTTTCCATTTCAAACTATTTCTGGCAAACTGTTTTTTTTTAGTTATAACGTTGTTTAAGTAAATGCGTGATTTTTATTCGACCGATCACTGCTTTTACTTAAGGCTGTTTTTTTTTTTTAAATTACAGAAAATTTTCAGATAATCTGGTATTAAAAAGCCGTACAAATAAGAAACTTGACTTATTTTTATGTTAAAAATTTCGTTTGAAGTAAAAGAAAATAATGCGTAGTGCTTTTGTACGCTTTTCGGAGCTCAAAATTACGTTTTCAAGTGCCTTTTTTGTATACCGGATGTGCTTTTTGTTCGCAACAACTTGGCATCACTGCCTGCATGCATGCACAAGAGTGCAAATTTACAAAAGAAATTAATAAATTTAAACATACACGCACAAGAAAACAGCAAACACATCGACACACACACACACACACGCACGCAAGACATTCATCGTCATCACCATTCGCGTTCGCCATCATCATTATCATTATTATAAATATTATTAACAAGCTCGTTATCATCTTCGTTTAAATTGTCGCTGTCTTCTTCGTTGTTATTGTTGTTGCTGTTGTTATTTGAGTATCAGTCACACACAAACTCACACATACCAAGTTAAGTTTGTATGATAAATTCATACATTTATTTATTTATTTATTATTATTTGGCTCATATGGGATTTATACATTTAATTTGAATTTTGCATAAATTTTTACTGCATGCGTATGTATGTATTTACGTATGCATGTGTGAAGTGTGTGTGTGTGTGTGTGTGTGACAGAGAGACATGCATATGACAACCATTTATGTAAGTGCAGTTTATGTGCACTTCAGAACGTTTATTTAAATTTAAGACTGTGTAAATTTTTGATTAGCTGAAGAATGTTTTTTTAAACTTTATTTAAACTCTCTTCATAAATACTTAAATTAAACAAATAAAATAAATACGAATAGTATCTATTGAAATATGTAGATGCAAATACATACACCAGTGCTTACGAGCACACATAGTAAATGATTGTGATAAGCTGGAAACTATTTTATATTGAAAAATTCCTAACGTTTGGACATTCACAGAACAAAGGCAATAAATTTAAAATGTATAAGTACTGGAAAAAAATTCTTTGGCAGTAATATGTTGTACTCAAATTTTTAGAATTTAGTACATCCATATAGTAAGTTTTAAAATTGTGTGATGATATTTTGTTTACTAGAAAATTCTACTTTTCATAATACAAATATATACATCACATATTTACATACATACATATGCACATATGTACAAAAGTATGTACATTCAGACATACACCCAGAAAAAAACCAGCTTAAAATCAATAAAAACCATATTGTATTAATAAGAAACATTAACGAAAGTCTAGTCATGTTGAAATTTCTTATTTCAATATGCAACAATATTAATTTACAGTATTAATTTATTAATTTTATTCATTTTTAAGTATCTTAATATACATTTTCTATTATATTGAAAATTATTGAATTAATGTTAGGCGTTCTTATTTTTAAGTTACAGCTTTTCCCTGAGTGTACATGTGTACATATGTACGTATGTGAACTTTGTATTCAAAATTATTTTGTATTTAGTTTCTAATATAAAACATTTTGATTTATTATGATCCAAATGCTTTTAGAACTTAAATTTTAAGTACATACTAACTTATTTAATTTTTTTATTTCCAAACAAAAACTATTTTTGATAAAAAAAATTTAGTACAAAAATATTAATATGTATAAATATATAAATATTTTTTACCGCCTACCCTGCTTTAAAAAAAAAAAGTTTTCCAATACAAAAACTATACTTTCTTAAAAAAATTTAGTACATACATTCTAATATTAGAACTTTTTTTATTTTTATAACCAATATCAAACTAACAATGTTCTTTGTTCCAAATATTTTTAGTACATCAATTTTTTACTTCAATGGCACTAAATTTATAATTATTAAGCAATGACCATTTCAGAAATCAAAATTTTGTCCTATAAAATTCACGTGCAAAAGTATTTAGAACAAAGTCAAGTCTTTAGTACAAATTTTTGATTTTTCGCAAAATTTTCGTAGGTCCAAACACTATAAATTTTTATAACTTATTTGTTTTTCAAATGAAACTTTTTAATACTCAATATTTTTCTTGTACTAATATTAATAGTACAAAATTTTGTTTGGCATTCAAACTCTCAAGCAGAAATCTTGTTAATAAAAACATTACATTAGGCTCAAAAATTTGTTTAGTACAACTATCAAATAAATTTTCAAGTTGGCCCTTTATTCATACTTGAATTTTTATATTATTTATTTTTGTTTGCAGTTGTTAAGGAATATTTTTTCTTTGTACTAAATACATACTTGAATCAAAGAATTTTGTACTTTATTGAATAGTTGTTAGTTTACAAAATGTAATCAATTAACAAATTACAATTTAAAATTCTGGTAATAAAATAAATTTTTTTTTTAATTTTTTAGCACAAAGTTTTTAGTACTAATTTTTTTTATGTATTGCAACTCAGACGTTATTGGTTTTTTTAACTACAGTTTTTGCAAAACTAATCACTAGGCCATACTTTTTCCTGTACTAATATTAATTAGTACATTATATTATTAGTACCGTAAAGGTAAATTTCTGCAAGAAATTTTGAGCTTGTTTTCCTGGTGAATTTTTAGACACAAATGTCAAATACAAATTTTAGAACAATGGTTTTAGTACAGAATTTTTGCTCTGTAATAAAATTATGAGCGCAGTATGTGTTTCAATAAGTTATTATTTTTCATGACTACCTTTCTGGTGTAAGATTTTTTAGTACTAAAAGTGTTTTATACATATATGTAACTATGTGTACTAAAATATTTAGAAACACAATTTTTTTCTTTCTGTACTCGGTAAAAGTTCACTGACTTTTCAACAGTTTTGTGTTGTTTTTCTACATTTCTCTTGATTTGTTATTAAGTAAGAACAAAAAGTAGCTGCAACAACGAACACACATTCATATACAAAAACAAGCACAAACTCAATTCTATTTTTCGGTTTTTGCCTGAGCATATTGTCGGTCCGTCCGTCTGTCACTCAGTCGGTTAGCCAGTCAGTCAGGCAGTCAATCAGCCAGTGTGTTGAAATAAATTGAAGCTTATATTACACAAAACAACAAAATAAAATAAAATTGTAAACCAACGACCGCTTACGACCTACAAGTTTAAATGCATACATTTATACACACACACACTCACACATATTCTTACACTAAAATAGGTATGTAAATTTGCTGGCGTATGAGTATAAGTGTGTGTGTGTGTGTGCGTGTGTGTGTAAGTTTTAGAAGTGATAAGATACTCATAGACCTAAAACTAAAACCGTGTATGAAAAATTTCTTTCTTAGTTACTACAACAGTCAATTACTTGGTTGGTAGTCAGTCGTCAGTCATTCAGTCATTCAGTCATTATGTTAGTAAGGCCTACTTGAAACAACATCGTCAACAACAGCGAAATTATACAATATGCATTATTATTAACAGCAAGAATCAGAACAAAATATACTACTTTTTAGTTAACAAAAAAATTAAACAAAACGCAAGAAACAAAAAAGTTCCATTTCCTTTTTAATGATATTCGTGACGTTCTCCTCTTCTCCAACAAAATATATTTTTTTCCTGCTGCTCTTGTGGTTAAAATATTTTGTTTAGTGAGGTAGGTTGGTTGTTAGCTGTCTGCTTTTTTTTTTGTTTTTGGATTTTCACGTATGTTCTTTGGTGTTGTCGCTTCATTTTAGGTGCTGAAGAATGATGGTGTACGTGTAAAATAAGCACAGTCAGGGAGAACCAGCCAGCCGTCCAACCAATCAGCCAACAACATTCACTTGGCAAAACTGCATGTTATTTTAAAATACAATTTCTTTCTTTTTTTCATTATTTTTATTGTCTCAAAATAAAAATAAATAAAAACGAAATAAAATTATATGTATGTTTGTATAAGTATTGTATAAATATAACAACAGCAACAAAAAATTTTCCACTGGCCTACAATCTTTAGTTTTGAGTTTAATAAAATATAACCCAGCAAAACATTTGGTTCTTAAACGCCATATGCAACATAAGGAAACTTAAAACATTAAGTAACTGATATTGCAGTAAATTTTGCTTTTAAAATGTGTAAATGGTTCTAAATGGTTTTTTAGTACTAACAATTTTCGTATAAAAACATTTATATATTAATTTTTTTTTATATTTGTTTCAGTACTAAAACATAACCACCAAGAAATACCAAATCTATTAAAGCAAAATTCTGCCACGATTAACCTAATTTCTCGTTTATTTCCTTAAGCAGCTAAAATATTTAGTAGGTACTAAAATTTATTATGTACTTATATAATGCATATATGTATGCTGATTTTCTGCTTCGCTTTCACCATATAATATGAATGCACACTAAACAATTTAGTAACGTTACAAATTTATACAATTTTAGTACACCAAAACAAAATTAGTGAACAAATATAATTTGGTACTAAAAATAATACAAAATTATGTTTGTACACTAAATTAATTTCTAACTTTTTTCCTCAAACAGCTAAAATATTAAGTACTAAAATCGTGCTTAAATCATTTAGGGGAGATTTTCTGCTCTGCGTTCGCCAAACATATGAATGCATACCAAAACATTTAGCAATGTAAGAAGAGCCATATCTCAAACAGAATATATATATAAAATTTTAGTACACCAAATAATTTAAACCACATAAATAATTTTTACTAACGAAAACATGTATTTTTAAACTGAATCAAAAACTAATTTTCTAAAAACCGAGGAATTTAGTACACAAATTTTAGTACTTAAATTTTTACTAACATGTACACACATTTGTGCATAGTAAAATTTATTTAAGTAGCAAAATAAACTAAATCAATCTGAAAACTTTTAAGAGTACTAAAATTTTTTGTTTTGCTTTTTAAAAATTATTTTACCAACTAAAAACAAAAACAAAAAAATTTGTTTTCATTTAATAAAAAAAGTAAGGTAGGAAAAATCACAGTTCAATTACAATATTTATACATTTTTTAGTACACAAAATTTTAGCACTAAAATTTTTACATTAAGATTTATTATGAAATAGCAAAAAGTAAATAAAAAAATTTAGGGTACTAAAATATTCTGTTGCATTTATTAAAATTTTAATTTATTTATTTAAAAAAAATATGTATTCGTTTAAATTTCTTCGATTTTTTGGTCTTTAATTTTGTTTTTTATGAAAAGAATTAATTAATTTTATTTTTATTCCATTATTTCCTTGCCACAATGGGTAACTTCTTCAGGGAATTCATGTATGTATGTATGTTTGTATAATAATTGACAATGACAAAAAAAAAAAAAAACAACTCAAGCTTAATAAATATAAAAAACAAAGTTAAAAAAAATTAAGTTAGAAAGGACAGAGAGAGTCTTTACAAACAGAGATTTTCATACTAAATTAATTGAAAAAAAAGCTCAGATTCATGATATTAAATTTGTTTTTAAAGTATGTACTAAATTTTTTGTTTGTATCATTGTACTTATCAATATGTATGGTATTAGCAAAATAAACTTTGACAACATAATAATTTAATAATTTTTAGTGAAAAATATTTTTGTACTAAAAATATTTATTTAATAGCACATATTGAAAATTATTTTGCTGCCTGAAGACTAAAAAAAATTAGTACCAAGCTGATTTTTAAGCCCAATAAATTTTGTACTAAAAATAGTTTTGTTTATATTTTAGCCTGAAAATTTCAATGTGAAAGTTTTATGGGCATTTTTATAACAAATTCACTTAACAACTTTTGTACTAAAAAGTATTTCTGTTTGTTATGCTTTTGGCTGAAAATTTCAATGTAATAGTTTGGTGGGCATAAATTGTTTTCTTTATAAAAATAATTTATTGCAGTCAATTGCTCATCAAACGTTTTGCTGTGATCGTCAATCTTATTTAAAAAAAAAACACTGACCGCCCGCCCGTACTTTCTATACAATTCGGTTCAGCACCTTTTTAAAAAAGGGTGATGAATATTAAATTTTTTTCTTTTTCTTCTCCTCAGATCTCGTCTACATTATGTATTTTCGAGTATGAGGTAATTAAAAGTAATTTTGTGCAACGTTTTCTGCCGCAAAAAAAAAGAATAATCATTAAACGTCATGCTTTGTTGTGGCCTTTTTGGCAACAGTCTCTCCCAGCCACTTTAACGAAGTCAAAAGTGTTCTAATTTGAAAATTTCATGTTGAAGAACGAAGAAAATATGCAAAAATCTTGTTAAAAATTAATATTCGTTTGCGCTGAAGTACAAAAATGTGTTAGATAGATGTTGCATGCACACAAGTAAGTATTTTTAGACAATTTTGTTTTAAAAACTAAAGACAAAAATTTTTAATTTTTTTTTTTTAATGGGAGCAAGTGATTTTAAAATAACCAACAGATTATTTTTTAAGGAAAAATTTTAATTAGAAGTTCTTGCTGGTTAGAACAAAATTGTGTGCACATAAATACATATGTATGTATGTATGTAGATATGTATGTATAAATTTATTATATTTTTAAATAACACACCATTTGTTTGTTAACCAGGCTTGACAGTAAAAAACTGCCAATTAATTTGCCACATGTGTAGTTAATATTTTCCGGCTTATGACTCATTTTTATAAAAATTATTAAAAAGGCCAATATATTAAATAAAAAGAAAAAATTCCTTCAGAATGACTCGTTTATCAAATCGACCGATCAAACGCTGGAGTTGCGGGAGGAGTTCGTCCAACATTGATGCAGAGGGGAGTGGGGGAGGGAGCGGGTTTAGTATGCTTGTTGCCGCTTATTTGTGGCGGAAATGATTTAGTTGCAACTACATGTACACACATACATACATACATACATATGTACATGTATGTATGTATTCATATGTATATATGGATTTGAGTTGTTGCATTTTCTGTTTGATACAACAAAGCACACATTGGCCACTTAATAAAGAAAGAAAAACATCTAAAAGCAGCACATTTAACGCATTTTAGTCATAAAAATAATAAAATTAAAATTAAATAAAAGAATATGCGTATAATAAAAATGGACTATAATCAAAGCCATATTAAACAATACAGGCAGGCTGCGGCATATACATACATACATACATACATACATAAGTACGAGTATGTGCAACGCACAGGCACACGCACACGCACATATTAAACACTCATACGCTCAAGTGTATGTACGAATGTGATCGGTTGCATAATTATTATGCAGCAAATAAGATCGTTAAAAAATGCAGAGTACTGTTGCTAGCGCTATATAGTATTGGCGACAAATGCCTATTTTTAAGGCGTTGCTGGCGGCGGTGTCGGCGGCAGCCATTTACATGTTATAATCCCCTCCTCAATGAGCGCAGAAACCAAAAAAATCTAACAAATATGCGTAATAGACTTTAAAAGCATTTGTTGTGGCATGCATCTAGCATTTTAGCCAACGGTCATTTGCCTAGTGTCCATATGACTACCACTAAGCCAGGCTTGTTAATATCTATAACATGCTTTTATTTTTGCTGATTTACAATTTAGTTGCAAGCCTGGTTGTTACGCAGCACACATGCACATAGTATACTCTATGTAAGTTGTGCTGTTGCTTATTGTTTTGGTTGCAAAGTCAGGTTTAAACAAAATGTTGTAGTGGCCGTAAATTTCGGTTAGAGAAAATAAACAAAACCAACAGAAATAAAAAAAACAAAAATGCTTTAGATTAACCCACGTTTTTGTGCAACAAAATACTGTTAGAAAACAAAATTTAGCAAATTATGGCACGTTTTGGAGAAACCGTTAGAAAAAACCAATATAAAAATATTTTAGTACATTAAAACTTTAAACTCAAAGAGCAATGCAATTAGTTGCAACATTAGTTTTTGTTTTGTTTTTTTTTTTTAATTTTAATCAAGAGTTATCTATACTTCTCATAGTAACTATTTAAAAGAAAAAACTGTTATACTTAAGAAAACAGGTATAATGATAATTCAACTATGAGCATTTCAAATAAAAAGCTGCTTTTTGCCATAACATTTTTTTAAACTTAAAAAAACAAAACTGTTATACCTTAAAATTAAACTGTTATACTTAAAAAAATTTCCACGATTTGTCTGTAAAACTTTGGCAAAATACGTTTTCCTTAAAAAAAATTGCTAAAACAAAAAAATAACTGTTATACTACAAATTTAAACTGTCATAATAGAAATGGTTAGCAATATATTTTTAAAGATATTCCTGCATTCGCTTTTCTTAATTAAAAATAAAACTGTTATAATTTAAAACTTAGCTATCACAGGAAAATAGCTATCAATAATTTGTTTTTAATTTTTTTTTTGCAAAATTAGATTTTCGCCATAACATTGTTAAACTTAAAATATTAAAACTGTTATACCTTAAAATTAAACTGGTATACTTAAAAAAAAATTCCACGATTTGTCTGTAAAACTTTGACAAAAAAAAACTTTTTTTTACAAAATTGTTCAAACAAAAAAATTAAACTGTTATGCTACAAATTTAAACTGTTATACTAGAAATGGTCAGCAATATATTTTGCAAGACATTCCGGCATTTGCTTTTCTTAATTAAACATAAGACTCTTTTATAAAATTAAAAAAATTTAAACTGTTATAATTTAAAATTAGCTATAATAGGAAAATATGTAGATATCAACAATTTCTTTTTAATTTTTTTGCAAAATTTGATTTTCGCCATAACATTGTTGAACTTAAAAAAATTTAACTGTTATACTTTAAAAACAAACTGCTATACTAATATGATTACAAACATATTGTGCAAGCTAATCCAACATTTGATTTGTGTTACAAAATTAATCGAATTGAATAATAACTGTTATACATACTTTAAAATTGAACTGTTATGCTTAAACAAATTTTAAATTTGTTTTTCATTATAAAGTTGTAGAACTTTTATATTTTGAAATTAAACAGTTTTATTATATTCCAAAATATGTTTTTCGTTAAACATAAAAAAATAAAACTTAAAAAGTTAAACTGTTATACTAAAATTTTTTTTAAAGCTATTCCAGCATATGCTTAACTCTTTCAATTAAAAAAATAAAACTGTTATACTTTAAAATTTAACTGTTATACGGAAATAAGTTCCAACGACTTGTTTTTAAATGGATTGCAACATAAATTTTTCGTTATGACATTGTTAAACTTAAAATATAAAACTGGTATACTTTAAAATTAAACAGTTTTAATATATGTATGTATTCCAAAATACGTTTTTCATTATAAAAATATTAAACTGGAAAAATAAATTTGTTATACCTACTTCAAAATTAAACTATTATACTAAAATAATGTTAACCATATTTTGAAGTTATACCAGCAAAATAACATTAAAAAATTAACTTTTATACTTTAAAATGTAGCTGTTATGCGTAAATTAACTCCGATTTTTTTAACGGTATTCCAAAAGACCTTTTTCGTTAACTTTGTTAGACTTAAACACTTTTATTATATTCAAAAATACGTTTCTTTTCAAAAAAAATTTAAACTCAAAAAATAAAACTGTTATACATATTTTAAAACCAAACTGTTATACTAAAATCCTTACAAACATATGCTGCAAGCTAATCCAGCATATGCCTTTCGTTACAAAATTCCTTGAATTAAAATATAAAACTGCTATACATAAGTTAAAATCTAACTGTTATACTTAAAACAATTTTCAATGATTTATAAAAATTTAAGCTGTTGCACTTTAAAATTAAACTGTTATACTAAAAAAAGTTTCCAACATATTTTTCAAACTAGTTTTTCATGCTTTCCGTTACAAAAGTGAGTTAATAAAAAAAATTAAACTGTTATACGAAAAAAATTCCAACGATTTGCTTTTAGAGGTATTGCAAAATACGTCTTTCTTTATAGCATAGCGTTATACAATTGTTTACTTAAAAAAAAAATAAAACTGTTATACTTCTAAGCTAAACTGTTTTACTAAAATGTTTACAAACATATT
The DNA here is from genome assembly GCA_944452675.1 of Tachina lurida. Lineage (NCBI taxonomy): Eukaryota > Metazoa > Arthropoda > Insecta > Diptera > Tachinidae > Tachina > Tachina lurida. The sequence goes on along the minus strand of OX101754.1, from coordinate 8,829,819 downwards.
TTTCAAGTTAATCCAGCTTATGCTTTTCCTTACAACATTATTTTTATAATAAAAAATAAAACTGATATACTGTAAAATAAAACTGTTATACAAAAAAAAATCAATTATTTGTTTTTAAAACTTTTAGAAAATGAATATTTCATTACAAATTTGTTCTTAGTAAAAAATATTAAACTGTCATACTATTATAGAAAATTGTTTTATCTGAAAACTGTCAGCAATTTGTATTGGAATTTAGTGCAAAATTGCTTAAAAAGTCTTTCAGAGGGGATAATGTTGAGACGGAGGTCCTTAATCGTGAATACTTTGGAATATAAAATGACAACCAGTTTTCTCTTTTAACCAATTCCCATTGCATAGCAAAGGAAGGTACTGTAGCATTAATAAGCTTCAGCAAGACGTACTTTTTCCTTTCCACAGGGTTTGCTTGTTTCAAGTGTACAATAAAGATATCAGATAGTCAAAAACGGTATGTGGAAAATCGTTCAAAATCTTTCGTATTATTGTAAAAAATCAGGTTCAGTTGAATGAGGTTTATGATCTTAGATAAATGAAAAGCACCGAAATATCACAAAAAAATATCGCGTACCATGCATGTACTTTCATCAGCTGAGTCGCCATGAAAGTTCTCAGTATAACAGTTTAAATTAAATTAATTTCAATTAACAGTTTTCTATACGTTTTTTTTTTTCTTCAAATATTAAAGTTGGAAAAATATTAAGGAACTGTTCGACGATGTCGAAAGCATGCTTTCGTTCGATAATTTATATAGAAAACAAAAATAAAATACCAAAAATTTGCTTGTTGAAGGAATGTGTTGTTTCGATTTTTTTTTTATTCCATAAAGGTCTTCGAGTCTCATTTAAAATTAGTCACCTTTATTTATTTTTTTTTAACGTTTTATTTTTTACAAAATGTCATAAATGTTTTTTGTTTTTGTTTTTTGTGCCCCAAAAACTCAAAACAAAACAAAAAACCTTTTAAAACACCTCTTTTTAACGCCTGTCATAATCAATTCTTTTCATTTTCAAGCGAATTAAAATAGAATGTCATTTTGTGTTCAAGTCATGTGAAACAATTTTAACCTAAATTTTTTATTTAAAAGACAAAATGATTTTTTGTTTATATTACTCTTTCAACATTTAAGGTTTTAAGTGAGAAAGAAGAAAAAAAAATCTAATAAATCCTGCTTGAACAGCATAAATAATTTTTATATTTTAACTAGACTAATATGTAAAAATGCAATAGAAATAATATTAAATAGCCTTCAAAAAATTCGTCTTGTTAACTAGTACAATCACCTTATAAACTAAACAATCAATAACCTCCACTTGAAACGATTGCTTTAGCGTATAGACAGACGGACAGACAGACAGACAGACAGACAGACAGACAGACTGCTGCAACACTTACATAGTTACTGTGGCAGTTAGATTTTGCAAACTATTGAAATGAAATACATACATACTTAAGAAATTTTCAAGATAATTTTTTTTTAATTCTAATTTGACGTTTGTGCTGTGAAAAGCAAAATTAAGAAAAAACAAAATAAATCTTTATTTCTTTTTTTTTTTATATGAAACAAAAATGTGTTAGCAGTTTTAAGAAGAAATATATATATAAACATTTATAAATCTATACATACATACATATATACAAAACGTGACTACTTCAACGGAATGGAATGGGTGCGTCTGAATGGAAAAATTCTCAAAACAAAAAAAAAATCAATGATATTTTCAGAACAACAATCATTTTTTTCTCTAATTTTATTTTCTATACCTCAACCGTCCGTCCGTCTTGTTCTGTTTTTCAACAAATTGAATTTAAGCACAACAGCAGCAATAACAACAAAAAATTTGCATTTTTGACGGCACCAATGCAAACATTAAAAAAAAAATAATTTACTTAAGAAAATCACTCACACACTCTTAAATAAGCAAAGAAATAAAAAGAAACTCTAGTCTTGGTTACGAATTTCAGTGGAAAAAAAATCAGTCTACAGAATTGAATTTAAATTCATGCATAGAGAACATGTGTATGTTGATTTAAAGTCAACTACCGCAGAAATCATTCACCTCAAAAAAGTTCAAAAGCTTTCTGCTACCAATCAACAACAAAACATTTCAAAAGATCAAAATTGTTATAAAAAAATATATTTAAATTATTTGAATATTTTCACGAAAAAATGCTTAGATATGTACATATATAAAATATTTTATTAAAAACTACACCTTGAAAGAATAATTCAAACACAAATAACAGAATAAAAATAACAATTTAGGTTGCATATTTGTTTATGGTCCTTCGAACCAGCTTTAAATGTTCTTAGTGGCATAGGCAGAGAAAGAGAGATAGATAGAGAGAGAGAGAGAGTTTTATTTACTATTTTGAGAGTTTTCATCTGTTGCTGATGCAATTAGAAATAATGATACTCAAGAAATAGGGTCTAAGCAGCTGAATTGAGCAGCCCATTGAAACTGGCATTTGTATAGCAGCTTTCTTTCACTTATTCCAGGAATCTACAAGCTTACATTGTATTCTATTACAACAAGTCTTAGCTTTCTTTCCATTTTAATTTATAATTAAAAAATTTACTTAGGTAAGTTTTTTTTCGCTGCTTTTGTTATTTATTACAGAAAATAAAGTTTTTACGCATACAAAAATTACCTCATCGAACAAACTTTAGACCACGTTTTAAAAAATTTATCACGTTTTTGTTTTATTCGTCAAAAAAAAATGTATTTTTAATAAACCTATTACTTCGAATACACTTATACACACATCAACTATTTAAAACCATTACCACAGCCAATTTCAAGCAAACCCATAATCATAGCCAAAGTCTTGCTTGTAGTCACACACAATAGTCACCACACTTACACACACACACAAAATTATTATAAAAAAAGAGTTCATTAAACTTTTACAGTTTATAGTTTAAGCCAGGCCAAATCAAAACAAGAAAAAAAAAACGTGGAAAAAAGCAACAACAACAAAACCCTAACCTAACGCACAACGTTGAGAGTTAAGCTTTGAAATTGAAAGAATTAAACAAGTACAGAACAAAAAAGCTTAGAAGTCAAGCCGCGTCATCAAACAAATGGCCACGAACAACATTTCAAAAATAATTTTTTTTTTGCGATAAGAATAGACATTATAAGACAACAACAAAAACAACAACAATCCACATTTGAGCCATTGAGAATAGCAACAAGCGGTGACTAAAAAAGCTGAAGCAAAAACCTTTCGAAATAAACTTTTCCACAGAACTGGATTGAGCACAGAAAAAATTTTAGTACTAAAATTAGTATACAACATGTTGAAATAAAAAATTTGTAGCACTAAAACTTAAGAATATTTTGTACTAATATAGATACATATACACACAAATGTACTAAAACTTATTACCCACTTATGCTGAATTTACGTTTTAAATTTTTTTTTAATTTAAAGCTTTTAGTACAATTAATAAATTTGAGTAAATTTGTAATAACAAAAATTTTTCAATAGAAATTTTTTTGTTAAGATATAAGAATATTTTGTATTAATATGGCCATATATGTATATGTACTAAATTTATTTTTAAGTATTTTTCATTCTAAAAATTTTAGTACAAATAGTAAATAACATAAAATTGTTACAAAGATGTTTGAATATAAATTTTCTAGCACTAAGGCATAAGAAAATTTTATACTACATGTACTAAATTTAATTTTCAGTATTTTTTCATGTTGAAACTTTTAGTACAAATAGTAAATTTTAACTACAAAAATATTTGAATAGAAAAATCCTATATGCATGTACGAAATTTATTTTTAATAAGTAGTTTTTTTCATTCTAAAACTTTTAGTACAAATAGTAAATTTAAGCTATTAACAATATATTTGCATAGAAATTTTCTACCACTAACAATATGATAATAATATTTTATACAAATATGGCCATAAAAATATACATATATACATATGTACATATATACATGTACTAAATTTATTTTTAACTATTTTTAATTTTAAAATACAAATAGTAAATTTAAGTAAAGTAATTACAAAAATATGTATTTAACCAGAAAATATCTACAACTAGCACAAGAATATTTTATGCTTATATGACCAGATATGGCCACATATACAGGTACTAAATTTATTTTTAAGTATTTTTGTATTCTAAAACTTTTAGTACAAATAGTACAAATTTCTAAGTGCATTTTTATGCATGGCCATATTTGGCCACAATTTATTTTTAAGTATTTTTGTATTCTGAGACTTTTAGTACAAATAGTACAAATTTCTAAGTACATTTTTATGCATAAATGTATGTATAAACATCATAAACATGCAGCATCTAAATTTTAGATTTTAAACATAAAAACCTACATTTAAATGTTCGGCACTAAATAACAAAATTATACAAATATTTAAATATATATGTATATGTGCACATAGATAAACTTAGTTTTTTGTTTAATTAACGATTTGGTACTAAATTAATGTTTAAAGATTTTTTAGTAACGAAATGAACAAAGTAAATGCAATAAAAATTTGTAGTGCCTTAATTTTAATAAAAATCTCAGCTTAATTTAAATTCTGGTACTAATGATAATAATTTAGTACTTAATTTATAATTAAGTATTTTTAGTAACAAAAAATTGTTTCAAGTGCAATAATCGAGGTTTTTTGTATAGCCTTAATTTTGACTAAGCAGTTAAGTATTAATGACTAAGTACTAAATTAATATTTAAAGCTTTTTAGTAGCAAAAATAGTTTGAAATATTCCATTTACAATTTTTAGTACTTTAATTTTGAAATAAAAAATTTATTATAGGTTCAGAATATTTGAATTTTCAGCGTATATGTTATTATAATTGAGTACTAAAAATATTTAAGATTTTTTTTCGCAACAAAAATTATTTAAAGTGTTAGAGCTTAATTTTGACTTAAGATAAGCTTTCTTTTTCAGCTTTAAAAATTTAGTACTAAGTTAAAAAATTCTAAGCAATGTAACAAAAATCGTTACTAAATTAATATTTAAAGCTTTTTAGTAGCAAAAATAGTTTGAAGTATTGCATTTACAATTTTTAGTACTTTAATAAAAAAAATGGTTTAAAATGCCTAAATTCTAATTTAAGTTAAGAATATTTACATTTTCTGTATATAACAATTAATTAGTACTAAAAATATTTCAGTTTTTTTTAGCAACAAAATTTATTTAAAGTTTTAGAGCTAGTGTTTGCATTGCTTAATTTTGACTTAAGGTCAGCTTTTTAAAACTAATTGTGTAAAATATTTTAATTTTCCTTAATAATAACTGAGTACTAAAAATATTTACATAAGTGCCTTCTCGCAACTAGCAAAAGCATTTAAGGCTTAATTGTCTAAGGGCCAATTTAACCAGCTTATTTAAATGTAATTTTTTCATACAAAAATTAATAAAAATCGACATTTAAATATGAATTGATATTTAAATAGGGTTGGTGAGATTGTCCCTAAATCACGTCACAAAATTTATTTTCACATGGGAACAAAAATAAAAATTTTACAATTTTAAGCATTATTTTTTATAAAAATTCTAAAAATTATGAAAGGTAAATTAAAGCCTGAATTTATTTGGCTTTCTTGGGTAATGAATTATACAAAATAAGATTTTTAAAATTATTTTGTTTCGTATAAAATTCATTTTGGTGACGTGATTTTTTAGTCAATTAGGTCCTAATTTTTAGAACAAAAAATTAAGTACTAACTGTTTTCTTGTACCAAAGATAGCTTAAAATATAAGATTATATATTGGCCTGGGCTAAGAGGCGTGGTTCAGGATTTAGTACTAAAAATTAAAAAAATTATTTAAAATATTACGAGCTAATATTTGTACGGCATGCTTTAGTTTACAATTATAACTTTAGTACTCAATTAACATTTACGTTATTTTCAATACTAATTTAGTACTCCCTCCATTCAGGTTTTAGTACTAAAAATTAAGCATAAATTTTTAAGTGACTAAAATTATTATTTAAAATATACATATACTACGAGCTAATATTTGTACGGCATGCTTTAGTTTAGCATAATAATTTAGTACTCAATTAACATTTGGGTTATTTTCAATACCAATTTAGTACTACACCTCCATTAATATTTATATAGGTGGTTTTTGGAAACAAAAAAAAAGGAACTAATTTGAATATCTTCTTTTTCAAAACATTTAAACAGTTCTTGAACAAGATATACATACTTGATAAAAGCATTATTTCTTAAACTTTTTCTTAAAATTTTAATCACTTGATTTATAGATTTTTTTTCGAGATTTAAAAAATTTTATTAAGACTGTTGTGCTTCCTTTAGGCCTTGATAGACTCCTTACTCTCTCTGCCAAACTACTATAAATTATTTCGAGCTGTTTTTATGCACGCATACATACGAAGTCGATGAACAGGGCTACCAGATTTTTCTGAGAGTTAAATCCCTAAAATTTATATTATATTGTCCCAAAAACTCTCTAAACTGTGTTTATATTATTCGCAACAGAAATCTTAATATAGACTTAAATACATTTAGCCCTTATTTGCCTAAATTACAATAATATGCAGTATTAAATATTAGCAGAGATTTAATAAATTCTCACGGTATTTTGCTGCTTCCATTAGTTTTTATTAAGTTCATTGTTGAACCAACTTAAGCATTTTTTTGAACAACTTTCTCCTTTATCATAAACAGTTCAATTCTAAATATTCCTTGGGAAATAATTCCCAGAGAATTAATTTTTTCGGAGAATAAAATCCTCCTATCCTAAACAGATGGGGGAAATTAAATTAAATTAAATAACTTAAAAATTTAAGGAGAATTTTCAATTTTCGAAGCAAGTTATTTATTTTATTTTCAGTTGCCTTATTTTACCTGAAAGCTTGTAATCGACTTTTAAGAACAGAGAAACAAGAAATAGAGGAAAAAACTCCCGAGGGAATTTTCATTCAGAATAAGGCTGAAATTGTCTTATTGTATAAAAAGAAGAGCAATTAAAATGGTGTAAAATGCTGCGAAAGTTACGAGTACCAAATAAAACATATTTACAACAGATTTCCAAAATCCCAAACATCTCTAATTTGTGAAAAAAAATATCCCTTAAACTGGCAACACTGTCAATGCTGTTGTTCACGCAGGGAGTTAGTTAGTTCTTAATATGTACGAAATTTGCAGCAACAAAGGAAAACCTAGAATAAGAAGAACTATGTATGTATGTATTACTATTTGCTTATGAAGCCATCATCGAATTGTTGCTGCAGTTGTTGTTGTTGCTAGATATACATACATGTCAACGACCTAAACGAGGCAGCAACACGGATGGAAATCATGGTACAATTGTACTTTTTATGGTACATTTTTGACCTCGTTGGTACCGTGGTACTACCGCGAGTTAATTGGTACAATTTAAAAATGCCAATGTTTCACTATATGTTAACATAATTTTGCCTATGTTGTCTTTACTTTTTTTGGTGTGTTTTATTTAGAATAAATGATCTCTAACAAGTCTAATCTACGAATGTACCCTTATGAATGTAATATTTATTATTTTTTTTATGTTATTTTTAATTTTTTTTGTACTGAATTTTAATACACATGTTTGTTAAGTTTCTGTTTTTTATTGTTTACTTCTGAATTTTTAAATATTTTTTTACGTTTCCGCTCTTATTAATAAATATTTAAAAAAATGGTACCGTCATGGTCCAAAAAGTACATTTTGTTGTCTCAGTTGGTACAAAATCCAAGAAGTCATTTTCCTTCCCTGGGCAGCAATGAAAGTACCGTAGCAAGCTGCCTCAACAAAGTCCAATGACTTTCATTATGCTTTTAGTTAAAAAAAATACACACACACTTATACATACATATATATTTATGGATGTATGTATGTATGTATGGATATATATGTGTGTATGTATAATAAAATATATTTATGTACTACGTACATAAGCTACTATGAAACTACTAGAAATAGTCAGTTGTAATAGTAAAATGCATATAAATTTATATAACTGAACTCATTAAAATGGTAAAGCAAATGCATGCAGAGAAAGAGCAAATGTATGAGAGAAAGAGCTATTCGGTGTGTGTGAGTGTGTGCGTGAAAATGCATTCAATAGAGGGAAAGAGTGAGTGAGTGAGTGAGTTTGCAGCGATGCCAATTTGGCGCGTTTCGCGCTAGAATTAGCGCGTTTTAACTATGCCAAACGCGCTTTTTTTCGTCTTAGAGCGTTTAATAAAAAAGGCGTTTTAAATAAAGTCAATAACTTCATTTCAGTTCAATACTTTACTTTTTTTGTATACATATATTTTAAAATTTTCTAGCATCCAAAACTTTGATAAAAGTTTTTGACTTGGATAATGATGCAGCTGTCGGAAATAAAATTCCCTCAAATGTGGTTAGAATTAAAAACGTATTTTACAAAGTTTGACAAGTAAAATTAAAAGAAAAACTAAGGATTTCGATTATTTGGAAGGCGATTCTGATTCTGTATTATATGTTTTTAGTTATTTAGGATATAATTTCGAAGAAGCAATATTGTAAAATCTGAAAAAGAGTTAATAAAAAAATCATTCTCTTTACTAATACGTATGTATGTATGTCCAAAATCAAATTCTTTTAGTAAAGCAAAAAAAAAAAAGTTGTTTTTCAAGGTTATTTACAGGTTGTTGCGTCCATATTTTTCAAAAATTTCCTAGAACTCTCTAAAAAGCATTAAAAATAAAATAACAATTTGATATCATAAACGCGAAATGAGAAATATACCTATAACATACAGTATTGTGCAAAACAAAAGCAACAAACTCCGCAAAAATAAATGGAGACGATTATTTCCGAATATACATCATATACAACAAAAACTCTGACCATAATTTATTTGTATTTATATGCCCTATCTATCGTATTAAATAAAATCTTTCTTAAAAAAACTGGGTTTTCAAAAGTTATTTAAAATAATCCAGACTTTGATATGAAGCTGTGCATAACAAAAGCAACAAATTAATCCTTTTGTTTAATCTTTAGTTTTTTCATAATACGTGCATATCAACGATGGATAAATTCACAAATATTATTTATTATGCATTAAGCAATACATTTTCGCAAAGTTAATGGAATTTTGAAGTATTCGTTGCAATTTAGGATCCATTTTCCGAAAACACTACTGCGAAATCTTGCAAAGAGGTTTGCGACGGCGATCAAGAAAGCTGCGTTTGTCGGTAAAGCAAGGATTGGAATTAAATTAATTTTCCTGACTTTTTTGACCAATCTCCAAGTATATTATGGAATACTACCGCATTGAAACACCCATAAAAGTGTCATATTCCAATCGAAATGACAAATAATTTTTATTTCAAGGATATTTTTTTATAATTTTTGGGAATGGTCTAACTTTATACGTCGGAAGATAAGACATAACCATCACCTAACCGCTGTTATGCTTAAAACTCATTTTAAAATTTCGTGGCGAAAACTGTTTGCTAGGCAAGCGCCGCATTGAAGAGATGATATACCAATTCGATATATGGAACTTGAATTCTGCAATAAGCACATCGGTTTCCGATTTTATTAGGATTCAATTACGGTGTATTTTACTGAACTCCGTTTTAAGCAAAAAAACAATAAAATTGTATGAACTAAATACAAGATTTACCTGGATTTTTTTAAAGTATCTATCTCTTGGTCAACTATAGTATTTTCTTAGTATGTAACTTTTTCAATTGCCTTCCCTGGCACGGTTTCGAGTTGTGCAATAATGCACACTCTAATTTCGAGAAATTATAACATCACTAGAAACAACAAACGAGCTTTTGGATTATTTGAAATGCATTTTGCTATGATAAGCTGCGGAAGTTTTTCGTGGTGGTACACAAAACTGCTCAATACGTAATTATTCTGCCGACCTATCCATCAGCAAATTAGAAATATATTTTTATTATACTTTTAAATAATTAACAGCCGCTTATCTAATGTTTTTAGACTCTTAAATTTTTAAAAATTAGAAAATTCAGCAATACCTACTCTTTCCCATTCTTGCTAAATCAAGCAGCAGCAATAACATTGAGAAAGGCATTTTAATATTTAATATAGGGACTAATAAGTACCCTTAAGCCTGTTGGACTTTGGAATTATAGCGCTATATCAAAGATTTTATTGATAATTATACATTTTCCATTTTGTTGCTATTGTTATGCACAATTTCGATACATGGGTTTGAGAATGTTAGTTATTTTATTTTTCAGGAAATATCAATATTGAAAAATTAAAATGCGAATTGGTTTTCTACTATGAATGCCTACAAAAGTTTGTTAAAAGGGCTGCTTGAAATAATCAAATATTTAAAATATTTCAATTTTAAGTCAAATAGGGTTTTTGTTGCTTTTGTTCTGCACAGTACTGTACATACGTTGTAATTAATGAAAACCACAGAATACATACATCGACTTTTATTAAAATTTAATTTAGCGCGTCGGAAAATAGCGCGTTTTGGCTATAAATAGTTTACAATGCTGTAACTTAGCGCGTTCTAGCTCGTTTTGAGAAGGGGAATAGCGCGTTTGTGTTATAAATAGTTGGCATCGCTGTGTGTTTGGTATAGAGTTTTTTTAGAGCCAAAAAGAACCTATTTTAAAACAGGAAGATGTGCCACTAACGTCATCATTATCATGAGTGCAAACATGATTATCGTTGGAATATTCGCACGCATTCTTTCTGCTGACTGGTAGCCCCCCACCTCGTTCTCCTCAACATGCTCTTGCTGCTATCTAGTTCTTGTATTTTATTCCGTGCAACTGGCAAACTTCTATTAAAGCTACACAATCGGTTAATGACTTTTTGTTGCAAAAAAAAAATTAAAATAAAATAAAAACAACAATAATCATCGTCATCGTGGTTTTTATTTTAGAACCGCATTTCTTCTCTCACACTACTGTTCATGGGTTTTTTTTTGTTTGTGTAAAAAAATTCTAAGAGCTCCTCTTTTTTGTTTGTTTGTTTGTTTGTTTGTTTGTTTGGTGTTCTTCTTCGTGTGTGTGTGTGTGTGGGTATGTGTGCGTGTTTGTTTTTATAAGGTTATTGGCTTCTTTAACTTGATTGCATGTTAACAAAACAAATAACAACAATTTTATTTCACGTAACTTCTCTTAGAAGAAGAGTGCAAAGCACTTTTCCTGTATGTGTGTGTATGTGTGTGTGTGTGTGCGTGTGTGTGCATTTGTTGCACTTAGTTGTAATAATTCTTTGATTTTTGCCAAACCATGAAAATTCAAACTCCTATAAAACTGGTTCAGTTTTTTTTTCTACTTAGAAACATAGAAACGTCATTCATTGTATAATAGTTATTATTAGACTTTGGTTAAACAAAGAAAATATTGTGTGTTTGCCTCCCAAAATTATCATATTTTGACAAAAAAAAAAAGAACTTTAAAGAATGTGCTTCAGTAACATCAATTGTTTGTTAATAAAATTAAATGAACTTTGAACAGAAAGAATAATATAATAAAAAGAATTAAAATGAATACAAAATTTTTAAATTAAGAACAGCAATAAATGCGTTAAGGTTTAAATTTATAAAGTTGTTAATGTTCGAAACTGCACAAAAAAAAATAAAATTTCTTTACGAAGTTACACAAAAAAATCGAACATACCATATGTATTTACTAAATATGGTGGATATTCTTTTTTGCTGGACATAAAATTAAAAGTGAAGGCAAATAATATGTGTTTCGAGTATGTTCGAATTTTCGAAATTGATGTAAGAAGTTTTAATTCAAGTAAAATTTTACTTAGAAACCAATGTTCTTCTAAATTTCTAGGAAATAATAATATTTTTATGTTCTAATTTTTTCCGAGTATTCATAGACTATGTTCGAATTTTCGAAATTGATGTAGCAAGTTTTTTTAAGTAAAATTTTATGTGGAAACCAATGTGCTTCTAAATTTCTTTGGAAATAATATTTTTATGTTCGAATTTTTTTCAAGTATTCGTAGATAATGTTCGAATTTGATGTAGCAAAGTTTTGATTTAAGTAAAATTTTATTTAGAAACCAATGTTCCTCAAAATTTCTATGAAAATTAAAATTCTATCTTCGAAATGTTTTTTCGAGTATTCATACTTTGTTCGAATTTTCAAAATTAATGTAGCAAGTTTTAATTTAAGTAACATTTTATTTAGAAACCAATGTTCTTCAAAATTTCTATGAAAATACAAATAGTTTTGTTTGAATTTTTTTTCGAGACAATGTGCGAATTTTCGAATTTCATGTAGAAAATTTTAATTTAAGTACAATTTTGTTTTGTATAATTTTTTTTTTTTTTAATTTCTATAAAAATAAAAAATTTTTTATGTTCTTTATGTTCGAATTCTTTTTTCGGATTTTCGTTATGTACAGGGTGTTTTTTTAGAGGTATAGAACTTCGAATTGAAATAAAACACAAGAAAATCGTTTTAATGTCCATCAATTTGGCTTTATTGGAAGGATAATTTTATGCCATTAATGTTTAAATATGATTTCGGGCATGTGGCCGCCGCGGCTGGCTCGAATAAAGCCAATTCTACAGGTCCAATTTTCAACCACTTTTTCGAGCATATGGGGCCGTATGTTGGCAATAACGCCACGAATGTTGGCTTCCAAGTCCCCTAACGTTTCTGGTTTGTTGGCGTAGACGAGCGACTTCACATATCCCCAAAGAAAATAATCCAATGGTGTCAAATCACACGATCTTGGTGGCCAATTGACAGGTCCATTCCGCGAAATTATGCGCTCTTCGAATGTTTCCTTCAATAAATCGATTGTGACGTGCGCTGTGTGGCATGTAGCGCCGTCTTGTTGGAACCCAACTCATCCACATTCAAAATCTTCAAAATCTTCCATAAAGTTGATGGACAAAGCTCCAATTGCTGTGCACGGTGGCGAATCGATTCATTCGGGTTCTCTTCAACACTTTGCTCTACAGCGGCAATTGTTTCTTCGGTGCGCACTGTTCGACGTCTCTGCGGATGCGTATTATCACATAGAGTAAACGTAGTGCGAAAACGATCCATGGTTAACCGAATTAATTGCTCTGATGGACGATTATGTCGACCATAAAATGGACGGAGCTTGCGGTAAACTTCGCGAACTGAACCATTATTTTCGAAATAAATTTGCACGATTTGCAAGCGTTGTTCTTTTGTCAACCTGTTCATGATGAAATGGCAAACCAAACTAAATATTAATCACTTGACAGCTGACAAAATGGCCGCCAGTTAAAAAAGTGATGCCAAATTAAAGTTCTATACCTCAATAAAAAACACCCATTACAATAAAAATTCGAGAGGGACTAGAAAAATTGGTACACTCTCTCGCAGCATAACGTTATTTTGTGAATAAACGCAAGAAATATTGGTTCGGAACTATGTTCGAAATTTCGAAGTTTTTGTTTAAGCATCTATAATTCAAGTAAAAGATCTCCAAAATATTTACTAAATTCACTGTTATAGTGAATATGACTTTTTGTAAGCATAAAATTAAAATTGAAGGCTAATAATATGTGTTTAAGTATGTTCGAATTTTAGAAATTAATGCAGCAAGTATTAATTTAAGTAAAATTTCACTTAGAAAACAATGTTCTACTAAATCCCTATGAAAATAAAAATATTTTCATGTTCCTTATGTTCGAATTTTTTTTTCGAGTTTTCGTAATGTACAATAAAATTAAATTTATTTCAAAGATCGAGAATGACAAGAAAAATTCGTACACCCAAAAGCAGCATAATTTTATTTTGTGAATAAAATAAATTATTTGGAAGCACGATAAAAATTTCGAAGTTTCTGTAAAGTATACGTAAATTTTAATGAAATATAAAAAAAAATAGTTTTTCACTCGCATATTTAACGTTTTTGCGCGGGAATGCAAATAATGCATTTTGAAGTAAATATATTCGCATTTTCGAATTCATTGAAATCAAGTAGCATATACATTTGAAAACCAAAATTTGTAACTGCTTTTGAATTTTATTTAAAAAATTATTGTGTGTTATTAATTTTATTATATTCGAATTTTCAAAATACAGAAAATAATGAAGTTATACTATTAACTTAAAATAATAATCGAATATATTTACTAACAGTAGTGAATATGCTTTTCTGGTGGGCTTAAAGTCAAAATTTAATGCAACTAATATGTGATTGAGTATGTTCGAATTTTCGAAATTGATGTAGCAAGTTTTAATTTAAGTAAAATTCTATTTTGAATCGGTTATTTTTTTTAATTTCTATGAAAATAAAAAATATGTATTGAGAAAATTAAGTTTTTTATGTTCGATTTTTTTTTCGAATTTTCATAATGCTCAATAAAAGGAATTAAATTTCAAAACTCAAATGACGAGGAAAACTGTTGCGAATAAACGAAAAAAAAAAACTGTTTTGGAAGCATGTTCGAAATTTCGAATATCTTGTTTGCATATTCCATTCAAGTAAAATATCTATTTTTACAAAATATGTATAGTGAAGAAAGTGTTTTTAAAAGACTATTTAACCTTTTAAGGCGAGAAAGCAAAATATGTACCACATTTTTAGAAAATTATATTCGAATTTTCGAATTCGTTAAAATCAAGTAGCATATACATTTTAAAACCCAAATTTTTTACTGCTTTTATATTTTATTTAAAAAAAATTATACATTTAATAGTAGTATGTACACATGTACATATATGTATATTTAAATTTATTGTGTTCGAATTTTACTTCGAATTTGTGATATACAGCAAATCATGAGTTTTGAATATCAATTAATAAGAAATAAAGAAATTTGAATTTTTTTTTAAAAGAATTTTATAATGTTCGCAAATTTAAAAAACTTATACATATGTATATAATATTAAATATTAGAATAAATGTTGAAATTTTTATCGTTTGGTTAGCTTTTATTTTCAATTAAGAGTCTAAACACAATGCAACGATAATTTATTGCGGTGCGGTTTTTCATACGATTTTGAAGTAAAAAACCGCAGTGCGGAACGGAATAAAATTAAAATCTATTTTATTTTCTCTGCGGACTTTCTTATTCTCTCAATTTTTGACACTCTTTCTCTTTCTGATGTTGCCACAGTTTTTGAATAATTGGCGGTGTTCACAACATTGTTTTAATAAAAAGCATGATTTTTTTTTTGTCATAATATATAAAAGTTTAAAAAATATATCAAATATATCTGCGAATGTATAAAATGTTAATCATTTTTTGTTTTTAGTTACTGCCAATACAAAATATTCAACACAAAGAGTATTTTTTTATAAAAATGTATACACAAAAAAAAAATTTAAACAAACAATGACAAGTATTGCCGCAGCCGTCTTCCGTTGTATTATGTTTATTTTTCTTTCCCGCAACGAGAAATCGCACCGCACCGCAAACATTGTGTTTAGACTCTAATGCGAAGGAAAATATTAAAAAAAAAACAATTCTTTTGCTTGTTCGAAAAGATATCCTGCCATATCGACATAAGCGACATCATTTTCGAACTTAATTTTTTTTTTACCAAAATCGATTATTTGTGATCGTATTTTCAATTAAAGTGAAAAACAAAATATAAAAGAGCAATTCTTTTGTTTGTTCGAAAAGATATCGTGTCATAAACGCCAAAAAAAAGTTCAAGTGACATAATTTTCGAACTTAGTTTTTTTTTACCAAAATCGGTTATTTGGGATCGTATTTTCAATTAAAGTGAAAAACAAAATATAAAAGAGCAATTCTTTTGTTTGTTCGAAAAGATATCGTGCCATAAACGCCAAAAAAAAGTTCAAGTGTCATAATTTTCGAACTTGATTTTTTTTTTTACCAAAAGCGATTATTTGCGATTGTATTTTTAATTAAAGTGAAAAAAAATATAAAAGAAAATTTTTTTTCTTGCCATAACTGCCGGAAAAGTTTAAGTGACATAATTTTCGAACTTAATTTTTTTTACCAAAATCGGTTATTTGGGATCGTATTTTCAATTAAAGTGAAAAAAATATAAAAGAGCAATTCTTTTGTTTGTTCGAAAAAATATCGTGCCATAATTGCCGGAAAAGCTTAAGTGACATAATTTTCGAACTATTTTTTTTTTTTTACCAAAATCGGTTATTTGTTATCGTAAATATGAGTCGGTTAAGCTTTTTTGGCGGTTATGGCTCGATATATGTATGTATGTATTTTACTTAAGGAATTTTCGCCTTAAATTATTATACTAATACTACATACTTGAATTAAAGCCCGAATCAATAAAAAAATGTTATGTATAAAAAACGTTTTCAATTAGTTTTTAATTTGCTCTCAATTTATGGTGCTTTAGTTTCTTTTTGATGCATAATAAATTCGAATTTTTCTTTAAAAGTGTAGAAAATGCTGTTATTTTTTTTTTTAGAAATATAAAACACCATTAAGTAATTAAAATACATTTTTAATCAACATTTTAAGCAAAACAAAAAAAAAGAAATTTTTTTATTCTAGTTTTTTCTAAGATTTTTGTTATATTTATGTACATATATTTTTTTATTGTCTATGTGACCCTCACCCCAAAAAAAAATAATAATAAAACCAAAAATATATTTTTAGTTGTTAACAAATGCTTTTTCATACTAAAAAGAAATAAATCACCAAGCAAATGAAATGAAATCTAAAGAAAGTGCAAAACACCCTCTTTGCTTCAAACACACACACATACACACACACACTTACAGAGCAACCCACCTTTTTCCCACACCCACCCCATTGCATTGCCAACCTTTTGCTTTTCCACTCTCCTTTTTGCTCTCTACAAGTTAAAAGATGTTTCGTTGCCTCTTTTACCCCCGCAAAAACACCCTGTTTTATGAATTTAAATAAAATGATTACAAGTGCTGAAAAGGTGAATAACCCATATTTAGGTCATAAGACATTCTCTTAAGGGTTGTTGAGTTTTTTTTTATGTTGGTGTTGTTGCTGTTGTCTTTATGTTGCAATTATAAATGCAAAAAAAAGATGTAAATTAAATAGAAATAAAAATTTTACCAAGGCAAAATATTTTTTTAATGTAATATTTTTTTTTTTTTTTTGAAAATTATGGTAAATTACCAAGACGATTTTATCAGTTTTGTTTTAGATTTTTTTTAAGTGTTTTCAAATCGAGGCAGAGCAACGCTTAAAATAGCAGCTGCTTTAACATTTGTTCAGTATTACGTGCACGTTACAATAAGTGAATGAATGGCTGGCTGGCTGGCTGGCTGGCTGGTTGGTTGGCTGACTGGCGGCCTGTAAAACTAACTGACTGAATGTGTGTGTGTGTGTGTGTAAGAATATATGTAAGCATACATACATATGTATATTTTTGAGTGCACAAATTGTAGATAGATTTACAGCAGGCAGTAGGTTAGTTCATTGCACTATGCCCTCGCCCCAGATTTGGTGCAACAACATTAAAGTAGTGGCAGCAGTAGCAACAGCCCGCAACAAACGACATATATGTACATATGTATGTATGTATGTATGTATATAGCAAGCAACTTAGCAGGCGGGCAGGCAGGCAAGAAGACATGCAGCAGCACTATTACACATACATACACATTTATAAAGTATATTATTTGGAGAATTATAATAGATTTATTTTTTTTTCGTTTGTAAGGTGATTGTTGAACAAATATTATTTCTAGAAGCAAAGACTCACACACACATACGCGCGCATTTACCAAAATTATATTTAAAATCATAGCAAAAGGCTGTGCAGCAATGTGCATTTGTTTGAATGTCTGTCTATGTTTGTCTAATTCAAGACACACACACACACACACACAAAATTAACTTGATTTGAATACCTTGAAATACATAATGAACATTAAAAAAGAAAAAAAATAAAGAAAAAACAAATAAATCTAACAAAAAGTAAACAAACTATTGCATAATCTTAGCAAATTATTTATAATTGCAATTGAAATTACAACAAAAATTCATATTCGTAACAAGTTTTCTATAATTTCAGCAATTAAAAAATAAAAATCAAAAATAAGGCATTAAATTGAGAAGAAAAAAATGCAACATTAAAAAACATTACATACATATGTATGTATGTATTTAAAAAAAAATTAATTAAAAAATTATTTTAATAAAGGCCCTTTTCACAATCTACAATTAAATGCTAACAAAATCTAGTAATTACGAGATACAAAACAAAATCTAGTGACGAATTTGTACTAAAAAGTTACAATGTGTACATAAAAAGGTGTGAGAATTGGCTAAATTTCAGTTGTTTGGTTGTAGTTTTGGAAAATTTTTCAGTTAATTGGGGTTTGCTAGATTTTGTGCAGTTTTAAATGCTTTTTTCATTCTATTATTTTTACGAATTTTAGTTTCACGAATTTCGTGGCAGGTCTATTTCAGTAAAAATTTCATTTGATTTTTTGAGTAATTTTGTTTTTAACAATTTAATACAAAATAATTTTTTTTTGCGCAGCTAATGTTTGCAATAAAAAAGATATTAAAATGGCCACACTAGCTTTCACAAGATGAAGAAGAAGATATGCCGCTTCGATGGATCCTTCAGCAGGATAGTGACCGTAAGCACTCATCACTCTATGTGAAGGATTGGTTTCAAGCCAATTGTGTTAACCTGCTGGACTTGCAAATTCAATCCCCGAACATAAACCCTATTGAAAAACATTGGGGACAGCTAAAGCAAAGGGTTGCAAAGCATACTTTTCAAAATAAAGAAAATCTTTGGAGTTTTGTTCAAAGCACTTGGTTTGAAATCCTATTAGACCCCGCCCAAAATTTTTTGACAGTATGCCAAGACGAATAGAAAAATTTGTTCAAAATAAGGGAGTATATCCAAAATATAGCAATGTAACTCTGAATTTAAACTTATTATTTAATCATTTTCAGAATGTACTTATTATGTTGACCACTAATTTTTACCCATAAATATATTTTCTTTCATACCGTAAATATGTCAATTTACGCTTTTAACTTATAAATACTGATGTGTTACATTTGATTTGGGTTAGAAAAAAAATTTAAATTTTTTCTGCTGCTAAAATAAAAAATGTTTTCCTTATTTATATTAAAGAGTAAAACATCGTCGTGTACTTATTATTTTGACCATATGTGTATGTACATATGTATGTATATTGGTAATATTATAAAAGTTTCTGTGGACCAGAAAATATATTTCAGATTTATAAAATTTTTTTGCCTCAAGAACCACTGTGCTTTAAGGTGAATTCACCCATTGTTTCGGAACAAAAGTTTTGTTTGGAGAAAATTTTTTTTACTGAGAGTTTTTTGCAAGACGATTCATCCATTTCGAACATTTTGTCTGGAAAATCAAAGCTACCATATGAAATACGTGTGTAAACGATGCGTATTAATTTTGCAAGTGGCAGCACAGCGGCAAATGATTACAATTTACTGTGTCATACACATCTTTTTAATTGTTTACTGCAATGGTTTCGTTCAACTCCATACATTTGGATATGTTTTTCTTAAATTTTATTTACTTCTATTGTAATAAATACAAGTACACTCTGTGCTTTTATTATTCATATAACATGATGTGGCAGCTCAGTTCAACTTTGGCTGAAAAAATTAAAAAAGTTGGCAGCTCAGTTCGATTTTGTCCGGACAAAAATTAAAATTAAACCAATTCAGAGTCTAAACACAATGTTTGCGGTGCGATGCGATTTCTCGTTGCGGGAGAAAACAATAAACATAATACAACGGAAGACGGCTACGGCAATACTGTTTGTTTAAATTTGTATTAATTTTTTTGTGGATACATTTTTATAAAATTTTCTAAAAAATTCACTCTTTGTTTAATATTTTATAATGGAGGCCCTATGTTCCTTATAGGAACGACGGGAACATATATACATATGTATATATATACATAGATATATAATATTTTGTAATATCAGTAACTAAAAACAATAAATTAATAACATTTTATACATTGGCAGATATATTTGATATATTTTTTAAACTTTTATATTTAATGACAAAAGTTTTTAACCCTTAAATGCATGAGGTCAGAACCTTTGACTTAGATCAAGTAATTCTAATGCAAATTTGGTCCCTAAACACGAATATAGGATTTATTTTCAAGAAAAATTAACGGTTTTCGTCAAAAATTGGAAAAACAACTCTTTTTGAAAAATTAAAAACGAGAGAAACTTTGGTAGCTTGCTGATGATATAAACAAATTAAAAACAAACTTAAACGGCGTTTCAAAGAACACTTATACAGTATTATTTATTTTAAAGGGTTCTTTATAGAGTTTCGGTTACATTTACTATATTATTTTTATCAAATAAGTAATGTACCATTTATGGTACGGTATGCATTTAAGGGGTTAAACTTCAAAATCATTTTTTTGTTCACAATAATGTTGTGAACACCGCCAATTATTCAAAAACTATGGCAACATCAGAAAGAGAATGAGAGTCAAAAATTGAGAGAATAAGAAAGTCCGCAGAGAAAATAAAATAGATTTTAATTTTATACCGTTCCGCACTGCGGTTTTTTACTTCAAAATCGTATGAAAAACTGCACCGCAATAAATTATCGTTAGATTGTGTTTAGACTCTCAAGTAGAAAATGTTCCGAAGAAAATTTGTTCTCTTCTTCTCTCTCTCTCTCTCAAAAAGAGAAACGTCAAACTACATATAAAAAAAATTTTGTCCGGACAAAAATTTTGTTACGAAACAATCGGTGAATCCAGCTTTATTAGAAAACCTGTGGCCCCCTGTTTCTATAAATCAGACAGGCAGTCGGTCCACTCGTTTATAAAGTTTGTATGAAAATCACTCATTGTGGAAACTACACATCAGTTTAAAATTTTAAAACATTTTTAGCCGAATAAGCAAATATGTGTGTATTAGTCAAAGGTTTCTTATTTCTCTATTTAATAATGTACTACATAACATGTACCTATTTAAAATTAAAATTTCACATCTTTATTTTTATTTAAAATATATTTTAGACTTTTTTTATATTTATTTTCAGCTCTAACAATAAATAAAAAGCATCGACGACAACAAGATAACAACATCGAAATACTAACAATTTTACCTCAACCTACATAAAATACAATCAACTTCGTACTTGTCAATTACTTTTTTCTATTTTATTTTTTTTGCTTATATTTATTGCTGCTTTGCTATATATTTTTTTTTTTTATTTCAATTAAAAGCAAATCATTTTGTTTTTTGAATACGAAATACATAATAACATTAACAAGTAAAAGCTTTAAAAGTTATTTGTTAATTGTCGTCATCATCAAAAGCTTCCAAAACGAAAAGCCCATCCATATTCAAGAGTATGTAATTCGTTAAAAAAAAACGATACGAAAAAAAATTATGCACATTGGATCTGTCGAAAATATTTAAAAAAAAAAAGAAATCTAAAGCCTACTTTTGGGGTAGCTGGTGCTGTTATCAAGCAGCTAAAAGTAGGCTACAAAAAATATAACTTTTAAAACACACACCAAAATTATCTGTGAGATAATAATCATGTTGAGTTTATTTTTCTCTATTATACTTTTTTGCTGCTCTTTCTACACGAGTTGCCAGACTTAACTCAACAGACGGAAGATTATAATTGTAATTTGGGGGAATTTATTGCAAAATTTCCTTATGCAGCCAGCATAAGACATTTATTTAGGCTTACATTTATTTTGTATTCTAATTTAACATTATTTTCGAACTTATTATTTTTTGCCAAAATCGATCATTTCTGATTGTAAATAATCGATTTCCGTAAAGAAAACGAGGTTCAAAATATGTACATATGTATCAGTTAAGCTTTTTTGGCGGCTATGGCGCGATATGGCAGTTAATTAAACTATTTGATGAACTTAAAGTAAAAGAGGTACAAGTGCAAAAGTAAATTCTGAGTAATTAAGCTTCAAAGTATTTTTTTTTCTCCCGTTAAGTTGTTCCAAGTATTATAATTTTCGGTCAATAGAGTTCAGTTTGAGGTATTTATACAGGTCTGAATTTTTATACAGTATTGGTTTCTGCAAATATATATTTTTTTAGTTGTCACTTGCACCCCTTTGCTTTTAAGCCCTCATTTATCGCTTTTTTAACAAACATACTGGCACACCATTGGCAGTATCTCTAATAACATGAGTTTCACAATTTTATTAATAATGATTATAAAACCACTTTCAGCACACACACACACACACACACACACCAGGGAAATATTTAAAAAGTTAAGATTTTCATTAAGAATAATTAAACTATTTTTTAAAGTTTTAACAATCACAAAAATTATATTCACCCTTATTCTAATTGTCGACATCGACGTCACTTTAACACAATACCAAAAAATTGGTGCTTGTTTACTCGCTCTCGAGAAAAAATTTGTGCTACTGGCAATCTATTTCCGTTCCCTAAGGTCTAGAAAATAACATAAACCTGCCAACAGGAGTCAGTTGTTTTCGCCAACGGATACATAAGCCTTAATTTTTTGGTGTTGCGTTAAAGTGACGTCGATGTC
Organism: Tachina lurida; assembly: GCA_944452675.1. NCBI lineage: Eukaryota > Metazoa > Arthropoda > Insecta > Diptera > Tachinidae > Tachina > Tachina lurida. The sequence continues at coordinate 8,807,315 of OX101754.1, read as the reverse complement.
GACTTAGAATAAGGGTGATTATGTTACAATTCAGCACCGAAATATTAATATTTCGAGTCGAATATTCGTCTACGAGAATTTTGTTCTAGATTAAAGGAAACGTGTACAAGTTTTCTTTATTCTAGGACAAAACTGTCGTAGACGAATATTCGACTCGACATACGCAATACGGGTGGATTGAATATAAAAACTGTCGGCCTTATTTATAAAAATTTTTAAGGCTTTTTAAAGGGTTTTTAAAAGAAATATTAATACAAAATGTTTCTTATTAAGTCTTTATAAGGCCTTAATAATTTTTTTTTAAATAAGGCTGTATAAATATATGTCTGTAAGTAAATAAAGACCTACTGCCTTATTCATAAAAAATATTTCTGTTTTATAAGAGATTTACAAAACAAATTTTCTATGAAAATTCGATTAATAAACCTTTTATAAAACCAAAATATTTTTTTATGAAAGTTTAAAAAAATAATTTAATTATATGTACATATAAAAAAGGTCGAAAAATTCCCTAAATGTTCTATTTATACATGCGTAAAAAATTTTCATAACATTTAAAAATTTGAGCAGAATTTAAGGAGATATCAAGACTACGCGTTCAATGACAAGAACTTCCATCAATCACGACGGAATGTAACAAGAACAAACGACTGATCAGTATCACAAGGCAATAATAAGCCTTATTACAGGATAAAATTAAATTAAATAGCAACGAGTAAGGAAACACGTCCGAAGAAAACAATACTTATTTATTTAAATCGAAAGAAAACGTTTCCGACGAAAAGATTATCAAATGTCAAAATCAGTCACTTGCTATTTTGCTTTCGATCAGTAAAATTTATTTGCCAAGAAGCAAATCGTCAAAGTTTTTTTTAGACGGATGCTGCTATCGCTGAAGTAAAACTTCGATCAATAAGCCAAAAATTGTTTTCTTATGGTTACATACATATTATATTTACTATTTTTCTCCTGAAATATGTGCCGAAACTTTTTTTTTGCATTTTATACCATAAACCTATGTATAAGGAAAGGTTCAGTAAAGCGAAGACATTCCCTAAATTGTCGATAATTACAAATAATTAATCATTAGCCAAAAATCAACTATTCGCCATAATATGTCGAAATTTTCACGAAAACAAATGTTACATACAGGCAAATCTAGGTATAACGAATTTCACTTTAACCAAAATCCGATATAAAGAACGTCCAAATTTCATACATTAACAATTTTATAAAGCGAATAATATCTTAATTTTATACTGTATGTATATAACGAATGATAAAGAAAAAATCGCAAAATAAAAAAGCAAAAACTTGTTAGTAACATATTTCTAACATTTAGTAGTACATTATGTAACGAATATTCTGATAAATATATGCTCTGTATAACGACCGGCAGAAAAGTATTAAACAAAATCTACAGCAGCAATGCAAAATCAAAATAAAAAGGTGCTACCATTAGCTTTCTTTCGCATTCTTTTTTTTTTTTTTTTGTACTGTATAACGAATACAATAATAATAATTATATCGTTCCTTGTACGGATTTGCCTGTATTTACTAATCTTAATCTAATCTAGTTCAAAAATAGCGAAGGATTCACTAGTGTTACCATAAGAAAGCTGAGCGGCGGATTTAAAATAAAATTACAAATTACATATTAACTTATTTTGCCCAGCATAGAAATAAAGACCATCAACCGTTGTAACGAAACAGACCAGTCTTTTGTGGGAATCGAAACCGCAACCCCCGCACTGATAGCCTAGCACACAAAGAACTGCACAGAGAAAACAGTGCCTACTAAATACCTCATAAGATAGAACAAAATTAATAAGAAATCTCTATGGTTTTTTTTTTAAAGGAAATCTTATTAATTTCATAGAGAAAACCTTTTTGAAAAAATTAAGAAGAAATATTGTAGTTTTTATGAGGTTATCTTATTGATTTTTTCAATAAAAAAAATTGCGTCTTTATTCTCTGTACTTATGTATTTTCATTTAAATTCTATACCATATACATACATATGTATGTATGTACATATGTAGTATATTGTAGATGTTATTTATTTATTATAACTTACTCATCAAGTATTTAACCAGCAAACTTCTACCTGATAGACAAGCACTCTAACCAATATACTAACAAGCAGCCTGAATAACCATTGAAATTATTGTGCAAACATTCTTATACAAAAATGAAAAAGATCATGTTAAAAATTGTCCCTGTCTATTTATAGATATGAAATAATAAGACACCTCATAAAATCAAGAATATTTCCTTATTAAAAAAATTAATAAGATGCTTTACAAATAATCATATAGGAACCTACTAAAATCAAGAAGAAGACCTTATTGAAAAAATCAATAAGATAGCCTAATAAACTTAAGAAGAAAACCTTTTTAAAAAATTAATAAGGCAACCTAATACAATTTATAAGAAAACCTAATAGAATCAAGAAGTTTTTCTCTATGGATTGTTTTTTGGTGCCAAAAATAACGGAAATTGAGTAAAAAAAAGTTGTGAATAATAAGATTTCTTCTTGATTTTATGTGGTTTTCTTCTTGATAAAATTAATAAGATTTACCACATAAAAACAATAAGAAATCTCTTCGCTTCTTTCTGCTGGGATATCCCTTAGCCTAATAAAAACGGTTCATAGAGAAAATCTTCTTGATTCTATAAGGCAGTTTTTTCTCTGTGTAGGCTCCCTGGAGATAAGTTTGAGAATTAATACTATTACCCTACGTCATGGTCAAGAGGGTTAATTAATTTGTTTCGGGTTTAGAAACTTACGACCAACTGCTAATTTATTGTTTGCAAAATTCATGATGCAATTATACAGGTGACTGCGTAAGGATTTGTTACACAAAAATACGGCAACCATAGCTGTGTAAAGAACCGAAGAATGTCAAAAGCACAAAAATAATTGTACCAAAACCAAAACAAAATCGAAGTTGTTGACATTCTTCAGCCACAAAAAATAATTTAGGTTTACAAAACGTTTAACAAACAAATTTTCATACAAAATGTAAAAATTTTGTAAACCAAAATAATTTTCTCTGAATACGTCAGAAAGTTTTTAACAAATTTAAAAATATTAATTAATTAAAAAAACAAATCTGGAAAATTAAAAAAAATTCTTATACCTACCAACAAAGTAATCAAATTAAAAAAAATCCCACTTCCTTCGAAATGGCGGAAAGATAATTTGTGTGAAAGCATTCAAGATGGCAGCACTGTTCACTTGTGCCAATCAGCAGGCGGCAATGTAAGCAGAGTAGTGCATTTTTATTTTAGTTGTTGTTGCTGTTGTTGTTGTGTTTATGTGTATCACTGAGAGTGCGAGTATTTTTTATTGTATGTATGTATGTAAAACGTTGTTGTTGTGCTCATCCCTGCCTGGTCTTAACCTAAATAGCGCAAACACTTCTTTGCATGATATGGTTGTGTTGTTTAAGGTTGTTGACCCAAATAGCAAAGTGCATTGAACTTTTTGTGTTTAAAAACAAATAGGTAGAATAGGAAATAAAACATATTGTAAAATTTCCACTGCCTGTGTGCGTGCGTAAGATGTTTTTGCACAAGGGGGTTAGTGGTGGCTTTGTTGCTCGAATTTTCTAATGCCCAGAAATTTCTATTATGAAATGAAAAAAAATCTTAAGTTCTCTTCTTATACATATTTTTCTCTATTGAAGGGGTTTTTTCATTTTTGTTTAGTAGCAAGCAACCCTTAAAATTTGTGTGAGAATGTGAAAGGAAATTTTAGCGAGTTTCAAGTGCATTTGCGGTCATTCAACCCAAATTGGAATGGAAGTAAAAAATAAAATTGACACAATTTTGGCATTGTGGTAAATATCAAGTATAAGTATGTATACATATGTACATATGTATGTAACATACACATACATACATTTTAACATATGTATGGATGTGTTAATTTCTAAAAATCGATTTGCAAGTAAAATATGAAACCTCACCACTGTGCCAGGGACGTTACTAATTTTTATTTTTAATACCTATTCCTGACAGTGTATTTCATACATTTGTACACATGTATATAACATATGCGAATTTCCACAGAAATGTCAACTTTTTGTAGCGTGCGACACCAAGCAAGCAAATATGCTTGTTTTTTTTTTTAAAGAAAAACTAAACTTTTTTTTACTTATTGATATAATATATTTTTGTAGGCCGTCAGCAGCTCTGCGTTAATTAAAATTTTAAGAAAAATCGAGCCACGTTGTACAGAAATACAAGGTTAATTGCTTGCTGTCGCACGCGACAAAAAAGTGGAATTTCTGGGAGAAATGCCCATATGTACATATGTATGTATGTATGTATATCCATATTATTTATGCACTTTATTCTTTTTTGTATTCAAATTCCCATTTACTTACTACTTCCCTATAATTTGTAATTTATAAAAAAAATATACATATGTATGTATAAATACAATTACCCATATTAAAATCCTAATAACACTTAATATGTCCCAACAACTACATGCATAAGCAAAAATAAGCTGCGTTAAAATTTATTCATAAGCAATAAAATTAAAAAAAAAACCTAAAAACAACATGAAAAGAATCCAAAAGATGTATAATATACAACAGCAACAAAAAGAAGGAAGTAGAATTCAATGATAAAAAATAAATTTTATGTTTAAAAAAAATGCAAGAGAGACACACCAACTTTAAAGAGAGTGAACGAGATAGAAATATAGTAAAAGACCCACATTTTTAAAACTAAATAAAAAACAAAGCAATGATTTTTTTATGTTATCACTAGCGTTGCCAATATGTACTTAAATAAAAGACAGCTTCGAATTTTCATATATGTATGTATGTATATAAAATTATTTTTCAGAACAACTATATTTGAAAATTTCATGTTTTCATTTAATTATATATTTTTACTAGCTGACCCCTCGAAAAACTTCCGACCTGACAAAACATGTGTTTAATAGTTTCGGAAGTGCATAAGGAAGACATGGCCCCCCTACCACTTATTTCCAGTTTAAAAAAGATGCAAAGCTTATCTGGCAACACTTTTTTAACTGGCGGCCATTTTGTCAGCTGCCAAGTGATTTATGTGTACGAGTACTTTTGTTTGGCATTTCACCATGAATAGACTGACGCCTGAACAACGCTTCCCAATTGTGCAAACTTATTTTGAAAATGATGGTTCTGTTCGAAATACGTATCGAGCACTACGACCATTTTAATGTCAACATAATCGTCCATCAGAGCAATTAATTCGATTAACTATGGAACGTTGTCGCACCATGTTTACTATGAAATGATAATGCGCATTCACAGAGACGTCGTACAGTGTGTACAGAAGAAGTTATTGCTGCTGTAGAGCGTAGCCTAGAGGAAGAGCCAAATCAGTCTATACGCCATCGTGCACAGGAATTTGATATATGTCCATCCACTTTATGGAAGATTTTGATGTGCGAAGATGTGATTTCAACAAGACGGCGCCACATGTCACACAGCTCGTGCCGCAATTGATTTATTGAAGAAAACGTTTGGTAACCGCATAGTTTCACGTTTCGGACCAGTTAATTGGTCTCCAAGATCACGGTCACCAAGATCGTGAGATTTAACGCCGCTAGACTATTTTCTGTGGAAATATAATATGAAGTGGCTAGTATAGGCCGATAAGCCCGAAACGATTGATCACTTGGAGGACAACATTCGCCGCGTTATTTCCAATAATATGCGGCCACAAAAGTTTGGGAAAAGTCATCGAAAATTGGACCTACAGATTAGACTACGGCCGAGCTAGCCGTGGCGGTCATAGCACAGAAGTCATATTTAATTTATAAGGCCAGAAGATTATCGGCCATGTCACAGAGTTCAATTCCGTTCGGAATCGGAATTGAATAAACCTCCAAATGTCAAGCCTCAGGCGGAGCATGCCCCAGCATACCACCGCCTCCCACAGTCTGGACACACCTGACAAATTTCCGTATTTTAGTTTTCTTTTTTAGACACCATCTCCTGCAAAAATGGAGTGGATTGAAATCCGATTCCGAACGGACATGGCCGTATATTTAAATTTAAAAAATGCATCCTTTTTTTTATTCCATTTCGAAGTTCTAAAAAAATCACTTTTTCCTTATTGCAATTTTTTTTACCACTCACCAGTTTGAAAACTTAAGTCTCAGTAAGCCGAATGTACTGGAATGTAACTTCAACGCTAGGAAACAGCTGATCGATATTGTTATGGAAAAATTAATGAAAATGGTTAGAGAGATGTTACCGGAATGTAAGAATATGTATGTACATAACTTTTCACATAACAATATCGGTCAGCTGTTTCCTACCGTTGCAGTTACATTCCATTACAGTTGACTAAAGGCTCAGTTACCCGACTGTAATGTAAAGTAACTGTAACAGTAGGAAACAGCTGATCGATATTGTTATGTGAAAAGTAGGTTACGTTACATTACATCTCTATAATAATTTTCATTACTTTTCAAATAACAATATCGATCAGCTGTTTCCTACTGTTACAGTTACTTTACATTACAGTCGGGTTACTGAGCCTTAACTTAGGCTCAAATTTCATTCACAGCCAACTAGCGCATAGTTTTGGCATTTATGCATTCAGTGTTAGGAACCCTGCAGTCAGACTGGGGCCAAATGCCTCTATGTCAACACTAAAACTCTAGTAGTAGTTACATTGTCTACAATTTCTCTTCTATTCGTCAGTATAAAAGAAAGAGAGAAAACAGATGTGGTGTATTTCTGGTGGATTTTGCAACAACTTGTCAATATTCATATATTTGTATGTATGTACGTAAGGTATAGAAATGTACCACTTAATGTCTGGTTGGTATGTCTCCATGTTCCCATAAGAACTATGTAGTCACTATATAGTCAATTGTTTTAGTGTTACTAGTAGATTTTCAATGACAAGCACATGCTAAATGTCTATAGCATAAAGTATTGTATGGGGATTAATTAGAGAGTAGTACTGGTGACAAAGTCAAAAGCGACTCATTATATTTTCACCATCGACATTTCCTTCAGGGAATTGAATGTTGAGTTTTGTTTTTTTTTTTTAAATTTTAAATTTTAATTTTGGCCGCTAAAATTAAAAAAGAAAAGAATGCAATCGTGGCAACACTGAAACCGATTCTCACTCTACTTTAGATGAGAGAGTTTAATAATATCTTTTTCTTTTCATTTTTTTGTTTGTTTGTTTATAAATGAAAAAGTAAAATAAAAAAGATGGAAATAAAAACTACTACGCGTTGACATTGAACGAGTTCATTCACACTTTGGGTCTGGTCAATTACCGATGTTGCTCGTCTGTATCTACAAAGTAGATTCTACATAACGTATGTACATAAGTATGTATATGTGTGTGTGTGTGTATCTGTGTGTTGGCTGGCTTGCATGTGTGGTTGTTAATGCTATAAAGTGTGTATCGATGTAGTACGAGTATGTTGTTGCAATTATTATTGGTGTTTTTCATGTTGGACAAAAATATGGAGTAAAGTAACAAGAATGGAAGTGAAGAAAAACAATAACTAGGGAATGAAAGTATAGGTACATATTTACATACATACATACATACATATGTATGTATGTATGTATGTACATATCTATGCTGATATAATTTTCAAAGCAGTAGGTACCTACATACATAGTAAAAACAAAAAAACAGAATTACGTATTATCCCAATCAGAACATTTTACTACAAGTAGATACTTACATACATACATACACATTGAATCTATACCCTGCAGGAGATTAGGGGATAATTGTCTAAAAGCTACTAGTATTATTACTAGAATAGCAAGAACTAGTGCAAAAAGGGTTAAAGTTGTTGTGTAAAATTACTAGTGCTGATGAGTACTAGTAGGTATATGAAGTAGTTCCAAGACACCACATTGCAAAATAAACTTTTACTGTCTAACAGACCTCTTGCACTGTATGAAAATTTTAGGTTCATATAAATATAATTATAATTACACTTTTATATTTTTGAATTTTGATAAATAATGACGAAGTTTAACTAACAGTTATCACTGGGTAACAAAGGAATGAAACCACCAATTTTATGGAATTTTTCTTTACAAAAGAACTGGTAATAAACTAGTCCTAAACTAGTACCAATGGTACTAGTAGTTTTCGAAACACACTCAATGTTAATTTGAGCATTAAGATGGTATAGGAAAGTTTACAGTTGGGAACTAGTGGTGGTGATTGCTGTACTAGTAAAATACTAGTTGGACACTAGTTCGATTTCCTGCAGGGCACCAATCGTGGAACAAATTTTATATGCGTATATGTATGTATGTACATACATATTTAAATACATATGTATGTATATATGTATGTATATACTATGTATGTAAGTTCCTCGTCAAATACGTGATAAATATACATTTATAGATACATACATAGTAACTATTTATAAATGTACATACCATGTTTAGATTTGTACATACATACATATGTATGTGTTTATGTTTATAATATGTAGGAGGTATTTTGGTTAATTATGATTAGTTAGGTATAATGATAACATACATATGTACATACATAAGTATCTACATATATACTTAAGTATTTATCTGATCTATTATAGGAAATTAAACTACTACTGAATAGCTAAGTACGCAATATATGTAGTACATATGTATGTATGTATGTAGGTATATAGATGCTTATATTTAAACAATTGTGTGTAGGTACCTTCATACGTAGATACATACATACATACACTCCCGATCAGATGATTACAACCATTTACATTTCTATTTCTGTTCAGACTCGCTAAAATTTTACTAGCATCAGAAAGACCATTTTCTTAGAATTAAGAAAAATAAATAACACCAATAACATAAAATATTAATGCAACAGTATGTATTTTAAAGATCCTTCTACAAAACTAGACAAAAATGTATACCTACGTTAAAATAAAAATACTAAAATAAAATTATTACTTAGAAATATTAGTGAATAGTGGACAAGAAAAGTATTTGAACAGTCAAAATCGACATTGATAATGGACCATAGCGCGGGAAATCGATCGAAGTCATAAAACTGTGCTCGATAAGTAAGGGAAGCTACTGAAAAGAACTACAAGCAAAGGACTGCCAACTGCTTTCTTTAACTGCAACGGAAACATTTTTAGAATTGCCTAAAACTCTGCTCTTTCAGCACCATAAATAAGGTCTCAAACCAACAAGCTATAACTACTTGAAATTAAAATAAATCAGAAAAACTGACGTTGAATAATGTATGCAAAGAAAATCGATTACAATTTGCTAGACAGAAAATTACATGGGAAATAAAGAGTTTTTCCTTAACGAAAGGTATTTTAATATGGATGGCCTCGTTGGCTACAATTATTCAACCAGGCGGCAAATTACGGAATTCGATACCATTCGAAATTTAAAAATATTTCCATATAAACTCCATTGAATTATTTCGTAATTTCGTGATGGAAATCTTAGTGTTTTTGTACTAGATTGAAGGAAACTTGTACTGGTTCCTTTTAATCTATTTTAAAAATCCCAGATTTACATCCCCAACCTCGAAAAAAAAGAGTGATTATTTTCACGATATATGTAAGAAAAGAGGAGATATTTTTAAATCGCCATCACAGCATAGAGGATGGAGTTATGGTATGGGATGCAATAACGTATTAAAACTTGTACTGGTTCCTTTTAATCTATTTTAAAAACTCCCAGATTTACATCCCCAACCTCGAAAAAAAGAGTGATTATTTTCACGATATATGTAAGAAAAGAGGAGATATTTTTAAATCGCCATCACAGCATAGAGGATGGAGTTATGGTATGGGATGCAATAACGTATTACGGGCACAAACGATTTAGAGTTTCAAAAAGCCAAAATTACTGGAGAAACTTTACAAGACTCTGTTACAATTAGCTTTCCCTAAAGTAAATAATATTTTAAAACCAATTACATGTATACTGTAACATGATAATGGTCCTATATATGTGACAGCGCATAGAGAAAGGGACCTAAGGGTAAAAAAATCACTTTTTTTATGTGGACAACATCTGAGCATCGAATGAGACCGATTCCATGCCCCAAAAGTATTCCCTCCCAGAGATATGCACGTTTTATGAAATTGAAGTCGACGATTCTAAGGTTATGTGAAAAAAATTTCGTACTAACAGAGTGATATTCACGATTTAAAAGAATTATAAATGAGTATTTATTATAAATCGCAATTAATAATTTCAGAAAATAAACCTGGATTCGAAAAAACGCGAGCAAAGTTGATAGCAAACTCATGGAAACAGCGCGCTAGGTAGAAAACAGTAAAAACCAACTACACAAAACAAGAGGTAGGGACGACCTACGCGCGTTTTCAAGGTTGACCAACACGTTCTTGACATCATGAGATGTGTCGCTTTCAAATGAGACCAATACAAACACGCTCAGTGATGGTACACCAAAGATACACGTATTTAAATCTGAACAAAACCGGTTTTTACCATTAAGTCCCTTTCTATTTTGCGCGTCACATATGTATTATATAAAAAGTTAGTGTTGTAAAAGAATTTATTCCCAGCCAAATTATTCGTCTTCTGAATTGGCCACCATATTCTCTCACCCTAAACATAACTCTAAAAATGTTCGGTGTTGGCTTTCCCGTAAGTTTTATACGGAGGGAAGGCAATCCAACGATAAAAAAAATCGCTAATACAAGCTATGAATCAGATCTCTTTAGATTATTTGAAGTTACTTTATGATTAATTTAAAAAATCTTATAGTTATTTGAAACTATTTCAAACAATGGAGTTAGCTTTCACTCTTAAAATGTGGAAAATATTATCCACAAACTTAATATTAATAATGTTTCTTACTCGTATTATTAAATTATACATAAAATAGTAGATTTTTAATTAAAATTATTTAAAATGGTTCTTAATCAGATAAACGAAAATAAATAATTAAATGTTTCGTTCATCTTTTATGGAAAAAAGGCATTGAAATACTCTCGAATAAAATGAAATTTTAATTCTCGAAAAAAAATAAAAATAAAAAATATATTGCGTAGTAAAAGCAGAAATTTAAGTGGTTCTAATCATCTGAACGCGAGTGTATTTACATGTAAGTAAATCACCCGTATTGCGTATGTCGAGTCGAATACTCGTTTACGACAGTTTTGTCCTAGATTATAGAAAACTTGTACACGTTTCCTTTAACCTAGAACAAAATTCTCGTAGACTAATATTCGACTCGACCTACGCAATACAGCTGAATATACATACATACATATGTATGTATCTATGTAATGCTTAAGTAAACAAACAACGTAAAATACAATTAAAACGTCAAACCTATGTACATATGTATGTACATAGATACGTATATACATACATATGTATGTATGTACATACTAGTGATGTAACGAATTTCAATTTTTGATATTCTCGAATACGAATATTTGAAACGATATTCGCGAATACGAATATTGTATGTGAAATTTTTGGGGTTCTATTTACGCCTGCAATATGATATACATACTAAAAAATTTTCATGAAAAAGGACTTCATACTCCTGTTGGCGTACTTTAAAGTTAATCAAAACTACCCAAAATTTTAATGATCATCATTAAATAATATTTGAAAATGATACAAAGCACAAATTTCTATAAACAAATTTAATGGATTTTTACAAACTAATATTTTTAGCCATTTCTTTAAATTTCGTTTAGGATTTGTGCATTTATTTATTTAATTTGTTTGGAAAAATATGCGTATTCGGCTGAATTTGGCGAATACGAATACGAATACCTAAATATGGCAGAATATTCGATAATTCGAATACGAATACGAGTACGAATATTCGTGCATCACTATTACATACGCATGTAAATGGAAACTTTCCAATTGTTTGTAACTACGAGTCCATATGGCGTAGATATATGTATATTGTTTTTTTAATATTTCTATTTTTGAATTACTTTTTAGAACGATCTTAAGGATTTATATTTATGTAACGAGCCGTAACCGCCAAAAAATCTTAACCGACACATTTCTTGGACCTCGTTTTTTTTACGAAAATCGATTATTTACGATCGCAAATAAACGATTTTGGCCAAAAAATCAAGTTCGAAAATTATGTCACTTAAGCTTTTTTGGCGGTTATGGCACGGTATGTAAACAAAGATATCGGTCACTTGCTTGAACAACGTCATAACTCAAAATATGCGATTTTTTGAAAGTACACATCGTCGGGTGTTTATTGGTTTGCCGCACCAATAATGTATTTTTAATATACTGTACGGCAAACCTGTAAAAAAAGCATTTTTTTTTTTGAGATATGTCTTTGTTGCAAATTAGGGAGCGAATAATGCATTCGTTAGTTTAACAATTGCTTTCTTTAACTAGGACTTAAATACACTTAGTCGCAAAACTCTGCACACGACTTAATATTTTAAAAAAATTTTGCTTTTTAAAGGAAAATCATTAATTTTGTAAAAATTTTTATTTTTTTTAAATTAGAAGTAATTTATGCCCTAATTCTCTACGACGATTGTATCGTCTTGTCTATGGACGAAAAACAGAAGCAGTTTTGATTCTTTAAAACGATTATTATTTATTGTCTATGCTAGAAGGTTCGTGTATTTGCTTTATAATGTTGTTCCTAACATTATATCCAACACATATTTTTTCATGTATTTTTTAAATGAATACTTTAATTGAATTTTTATGTTTTAAAAACATGGCAATAATATTTATATTTATATAGGACAAATGTATATGTACACATACATACGTACATATCGCTCATTTACTTCAATAGTGTCATAAGTCGAAAAATTACTTTTTTGAGTTAATAATGCAGAATAATGCGACATTTTGTATTTTATCTTGTGCAAAAATTTCATATAAATAGCTTGTACCATCGCCTCCTGAGAGAAGAATATTTTTTCATGTCTTCATTGAGTTGTATGCAAATTGAAAATTTAAAACGCGTTTTCAGCAAAGTTAGTTTTTTTGAGTTGTGACACTATTGAAGTAAATGAGCGATATGTACATACAAAGTATGTATTTATGTATGTACATATGTGTTTATGTATGTATGTAGCATTTTGTTGAGTGGTCAAAAATTTAAAACACGTTCTTTTTATTACAAATTTTTATGCTATCGTTTTATGACCACTACGACAATCAAAATAAAATAAAATACAGTAGACCCCACTTAAGTGCTCATGGCAAAATATAAAATTTCTTTTACGCCTTTAAAGAAGAAATAAACGGAAATAAACACAAATGACACATTTAAATACTTTGAATAAATTGTATAAATAACACATTTGAAAACTTGGCAAAATAGAGAGAAAAAAGCTTAAAAGTCAATGTTATTGAAATAAAAATTGTATAATTTCACATTAAATGTTGAAAAGAAAACACAACATATGTAATTAATTAATTTTTATGCATAAATTTACACACATATTTTTGTTATGTTCATTTGATACAAATATAATTTGAAAAAGTTCTACACAGAGAAAACAGTGCCTACTAAATACCTCATAAAATAGAAAAAAATTAATAAGAAATCTCTACGGTTTTTTTTTCAATAAGGAAATCTTATTAATTTCATAGAGAAAACCTTTTTGAAAAAATCAAGAAAAAATCTTGTAGTTTTTATGCGGTTATCTTATCGATTTTTTCAATAAAAAAAATGCGTCTTTATTCTCTGTACTTATGTATTTTCATTTAAATTCTATACCATATACATATGTATGTATGTATGTATGTAGTATATTGTAGATGTTATTTATTTATACATACATGCATACACATTAGGTTATATTCTTAACTAACTTACTCGCCAAGTATTGAACCAGCAAACTTCTACCTGATAGACAAGCACTCTAACCAATATGCAACAAGCAGCCTGAATAACCATTGAAATTATTGTCCAAACATTCTTATACAAAAATGAAAAAGATCATGAAAAAATTGTCTGTATGTCTATTTATAGAAACGAAATAACAAGAAACCTCATAAAATCAAGAAGATTTCCTTATTAAAAATATCAATAAGATAGCCTAATAAAATCAAGAAGAAACCCTTTTTAAAAAAATTAATATAGTTTACAATTTATAAGAAAACCTAACAGAATCAAGAAGTTTTTCTCTATGGATTGTTTTTTTTTTTTTTTGGTGCCAAAAATAACGGAAATTGAGTAAAGAAAGTTGTGAATAATAAGATTTCTTCTTGATTTTATGTGGTTTTCTTCTTGATAAAATTAATGAGATTTACCACACAAAAACAATAAGGATTCTCTATGAAAAAAGCTTCGCTTCTTTCCGCTGGGATACCCCTTAGCCTAAAAACTTTTCATAGAGAAAATCTTATTGATTCTATGAGGCAATTTTTTCTCTGTGTGTGGTCTAATCGTCGGTTTTGATAACGGGCTGCTTCGATCCGTTTTTCCAGTTTGAGATTATAGCATTCGCTATCGAACAATATCATAATATGGTTCAAAATCTTAACCTTATTACAATCTCAAACTGAAACTGAAAAAACGTGATCGAACTAGCTCGTTTTCGAAAGCCACGATTAGAGGCCTGTATTTTTAAAGCGCATAATTTTCAATTGAAGAAATAATTTTTTTTGTTCAGTGTACTTTATTATACGCAAAAACTAGAATTTTTTTTTGTAATTTGATTCACCCCCATTGCATTGCCGTAACAACCAAAAAATTCAAAATACGATTTGTTGATTGATTATAATGTGATTAACCAAAATACATTTTGCATTAAAATTTTATGTACATACATATCGTCGCTGTTTTAACTAACTGACCTAACTGACATCATTTTGAAAAATGTATTAAGTCCACTATTAGACTTTATGAGTCATAATAGACCTTGTCCACAATTTTTATGAATGTAACAGTAAAAATATTTCAGACGTTTCCATAAGAATACATGTAGAAAACAATCATAAAAGCTCCTCTTTTGTAAAATTTACAAAATGTCAGTTAGGTTAGTTACTTAAAAATACCGATTTTATTCATTATTCAATTTGGCACCTAACAAATAAATATCTTAAATTTACAAGTTTTTTTGCTTCTCCTGTAAAAAAAGTAAAAAGCGTACTTAAGGCCTTTTGGATTTTAGGTGACGATATCAGGAGAAAACAAGTAAAGTTCTAGCAATTGTTAATGCAATATTGCCAAGTAGTCAGTTAATATTGAACTTAACCTGTGTCCAAAATCGTTTGGACAATAACTAACCGTGTCAGATTTATCCATATTTTTATATATAATTATATATATAGTTATTATATTTTCCATTTCAAATGGTAATGATTATATTTCCTCATGAATTGTATTGAATTAATTCACCCTTTTAAAGATCTGGAAATTGGAAAATGTACAAAATTTCCAATTTCCAAATGTCAACACGTTAAAACAGAATTTTCTAAATCACAGTTGTCATGAGATTTAAAAATAAAAAAAGAAAATCACTTATCCTTGAGCTATCACATTGTTCGAACCTAAATTTTTAATGGAAATTGGACTCAATCTTTATACAACCTTACATTCATGCGTACATATATTTATATAGTATATGACTAGTGAAGAGAAAAAAAATCTAAAATAAAAGACAAAATTAAACTAAAAACGAAAGGTGAGAGATTTTATCTTGCGTTAAAGGATACCCTACTCGATAAACCAAGGTAATATGTATCCCCTTTTTATTTAATGAAAACATAAGAATTAATTATCTCGTTCTTTGTTTTTCATTCCCTTAACCCCTAAATTATAACTATTCCTGACGAGTGGTTATAATTGGATTTCCCTTTCAAGCTTGGCCTACTCATCATCTATAGCGATCCCTCCTTGGAAGAAAAATCTTTAAAATAAAACCCCATTTTATTTCAACCTTTATTGTTAATATATTTCTTTTATAAAAGTATGAAATTTATGTTCAAACTTAGCTCTAGAATGAGGCTTTGTGTCATTTCTCAATATCCTTTTTCTGTATATACTGTATATAAAAAATGAGAGTGTATTGGAATGTTTTTAACTTGTAGTTGCTTTGTAGAGTTTCCTTGATTGATTTCCTACATTTGTTTTTATATTAGGGCCACTGTTATATTTCAGGGAAGGGTCTCTATTAATGCAATGCATTGTGCTATAACTAGGAAAATATTTTGTAGTTAGAAGGTTTGTAGGGATTAGTGTTTGTGGTTAGTCGACTTTGAAAGTGATACCAAAGATCTCTGCAGAAAGTTTATTCCACCTACGCATCGGATGTCTGTTAAACGAATTATAATAAGCAGTACCATTCAATGGCCAATTCTTGTCACTTGAAGGTTGCCAAGCGGGCGCTGTTAAGCACACAGTTTTAATATTCTAGTTGTTGCAGTTTTTGCCGCCTGTCAGTCCAAAGGTCGTGGGTTATATTCCCTCCATAGTTAGCCCTGGTTGTTTTCCGCAGGCAAGCTAATAGCTTTGCGGGGTTGTGTTTGTACACAAAAAAAAAATTGTTTCTCATTCTCATCGGTGCGCATTTACGCGGGAATTACTGTAATTCTAAAACAAAAGAACCTCCAACATTCATGCACATATACATACATACAAACACAAATGCATACATATGTACATACTGCTACATCCAACCAAGTACAACAACTAAGCCACGAAGACATTGTGGATCGTCTCAAAGTACAAGCAAATCGCAAGACAATGAATGATTGGAGAAGAGAACAAAAAAGTCTACACAAAACAAAAGGTGAGTTCAAGCAGAAAATTTATTTAACCTTGAACTTCAAAAACCTTTTTTCGGTGTTTTGTTGTTGCATCTCTCAGCTTGGTAATAAGTAAATAGAGATCTTGGTAGGGTAAATATATACATACATATGTACGTACGAGGGCGGTTCGGAAACTTCTTAGCCTAGCACAAAAAGCGCGGTATAAACAGAAAAAAGTTAAGTGTTTTGGAAACTTCCATCTCTGCTATGAACACATGTTAAATTTTGTTTCGATCTGGCAACTCCTTCATATAGAAACAGGTGTTCACAAAAGACGCATCCGCGATTTTTTAACAATGGAAAAATTAGAAATGCGTGGTGTCATTAAATAATTACTTAAAAAATGTTTATCGGGACAAGAAATTCATAATGATATGGTGAATGTGTAGGTGAAAGTGCTCCTTCATATGCAACAGTAAAAAATTGGGTTGCTGAATTTAAACGTGGTCGTACAAGCATTGAAGATGAACCACGTAGTGGACGTCCAAAAACAGCAACAACAACAGAAATTGTAGCCAAAGTGCATGATATGGTATTAAATGATCGACGAATAAAAGTGCGTGAAATAGCTAATGTCATGGGCATCTCAAATGATCGAGTCCATTTAATTTTGCATGAAGAACTACAGATGAAAAAGCTTTCTGCAAGATGGGTGCCGCATTTGTTAACAGTCGACCAAAAACGCATAAGAATGAACATTTCTCAAGCTTGTTTGGATCATTTTAAGCGAAATAAAATGGATTTTAAGCGTCGTTTCATAACTGTTGATGAGACATGGATCCACCACTATACTCCAGAGACAAAAGAACAATCCAAACAATGGACTGAAGCTGGAGGAAGTGCCCCAAAGAAGGCAAAAACAATTCAATCGGCTGGTAAGGTTATGGCAACGGTTTTTTTGGGACTTCAAATGTATTTTATTGATTGACTATCTGCAAAAGGGTAAAACAATAAATTCAGAGCACTATTGCAACCTTTTGAATCAATTAAATGTACAAATTCGAGAAAAACGTCCTGGCTTACAACACAAAAAAATAATTTTTCACCAAGACAACGCACCAGCGCACAAGAGTGTTTTAACAATGGCTAAAATCAACGAATTAAAGTACGAGTTGCTTGACCACCCACCTTATTCTCCTGATTTGGCTCCCAGTGACTTTTACCTGTTCCCACATCTAAAAAAATTCCTTGCTGGCAAGCGTTTTAACTCAAATGAAGATGCAATTACAGTTGTAAACCACTATTTTGAAGACCTTGAGGAAAACAATTTTAATCAAGGGATAGAATTGCTAGAAAAGCGTTGGACTAAGTGTATTGAAGTTTCAGGAGATTATATTGAAAAATAAAAATATTTTTGAAAAACTAACTATTTTCTTTCATTGATAGGCTAAGAAGTTTCCGAACCGCCCTCGTACATTCATACATACATATGTATAAATAAGTACATACTTATAATATAAAAGGTGTTCTTTCTTTTCATAAACATAAATAGATACATGCATATGCATGCATATGCACATGCATAAGCACTGTACATACTACATGCATAAATATGTACATATGTACATAAGTATGTACGTACATAATTAAGTTTGATTTAAAACTAGGGTGGTTGGTTTTTATTGTGTAAATTCATACTTATGTATGTACATATACATTCATAATGAATTAAAAGGGGGCTTTTGTTATGAACACTTGTAATAATCAATTTAATCTCCTGATGCTTTTCTTTTCCTCTTTACAATACAATTATTATTTTGTAGGTACATAACTATTGTATGTATGTAGTTGTTGCTTGATGTTCATTAAATAAGAAGGGTTCTGTTAATCATTGTTCTTTTTATAGAGTGAAAACAATGTACATATAGTTTGATTGAGCATCTATGTACATACGTATGCATGATCGTGCATGTATGGTGATTTAACCTAATTCAAGGACATCATTGAGACATTTATAGAACACTGAGTCTGGTTGGTATGAAAATAAATACAACAACGTATGGCAAAAGCGTGAATAAGTAGAATATATGTACATATGTACATATACACGTTTGTATGCATGTATGTATGTATGTGCTTGTATTTGCATTTATATAAGAGAATAGGGCAAACTACTTTTTCAAGGTTGTAGGTAATACATATGCGAGCACATTTTTTTTTTTTTTTTTGTTCTCAAAAGTTCAACAAGAAAAGAGAAAACAATAAACAACAGAAAAGGAGCAGCTACCTATAAACGGCATAAGTCGAACTTCATTTAAGAAATAGTAAGAATATCTATGGAATAATCTACTCGTATTAAAGTTTGTACAGTCAAAGAAACAAAGAAAGTTTTTCTCGTGGTCCAGATATTAATTTGTGTATGTAGGTATGTAAACAAAAGTACACAGAGAAAAAAACTGCCTCATAGAATCAATAAGATTTTCTCTCTGAAACGTTTTTAGGCTAAGGGGTATCCCAGCAGAAAGAAGCGAAGATTTTTTTATAGAGATTCCTTATTGTTTTTATGTGGTAAATCTTATTAATTTTATCAAGAAGAAAACCACATAAAATCAAGAAGAAATCTTATTATTCACAACTTTTTTTACACAATTTCCGTTTTCTTTTTCTTCTTGATTCTATTAGGTTTTCTTATAGATTGTAAACTATAGGGATTTCTTATTGATTTTATTAGGTTGCCTTATTAATTTTTTTAAAAATGTTTTCTTCTTGATTTTATTAGGCTATCTTATTGATTTTTTTAATAAGGAAATCTTCTTGATTTTATGAGGTTTCTTGTTATTTCGTTTCTATAAATAGACATACAGACAATTTTTTTCATGATCTTTTTCATTTTTGTATAAGAATATTTGCACAATAATTTCAATGGTTATTCAAGCTGCTTGTTAGCAGGTAGAAGTTTGCTGGTTCAATACTTGGTGAGTAAGTTAGTTAAGAATATAACATAATAGCCCAATTCACAGTCTTGTGCAAATAGTCTTGCATCGTAGCATGTGCAAAATAGTATAGTATATTGATACTCACCACTTAACAATTCTTAGTGGTGAGTATCAATATAGTATACCCTTTTGCACATGCTACGATGCAAGACCATTTGCACAAGATTGTGAATTGGGCTATTGTGTATGTATGTATAAATAAATAACATCTACAATATACTACATATATACATACATACATACATGCATATGTATATGGTATAGAATTTAAATGAAAATAAATAAGTACAGAGAATAAAGACGCAATTTTTTTTTTTTTGAAAAATCACATAAAAACTACAAGATTTCTTCTTGATTTTTTCAAAAAGGTTTTCTCTATGAAATTAATAAGATTTCCTTATTGAAAAAAAACCATAGAGATTTCTTATTAATTTTGTGCTATTTTATGAGGTATTTAGTAATAAATGCTCTGTGTAATAAATTCCTATGTTAAGCTTACATCACACTATCGGCACAATGTACCGATTTCCGTTGGTTCACTGATGATATAATGTCATAAGTAATAAGCTAAATTGGCCTTATTTTTCAACTAATTGAAGTATGTATAAGGATATAATTGCACCACACTGCATTCAGGAATTAATTGAGAAATAAGCCCCTTTTGGTTTATTACTTTATGACTTTATTGCAGTGAGCCAACGAAAATCGGTACATTGTACCGATAAAGGGACCTCAGCTTTATAACTGTATTGCCTATGAACTTTACACTGAGATGAGATGAGTTATATACTACATATATTTTTTTTAAATTCTGTATTCTGATTAGAATTAAGAATGGCAAAGGCATGTAGACAAAGAGCCAAGCTATTCCCTTCCTCCAAAAATGATGTCAGAATCAAAGGGCCTGAATGCAGCTTAAAGCCTGGGATTCACTATCCTACACAATCGTACAACTTTTCAGAAACTACAACCTTGGTAAGATGGCGTTTATGAAAATTTTCAAAAGACAATAACAATTCATTCCGATCAGAGTTGTATTTTTTCGTAAGTCGTGCGATTGTCTAGAATAGTGAGTCTTAGCCTTAAACATATACACAATTATAGCGTTTTCTTTTCTAACAATAAGGGCAACATTTTTTGCGCTCTCAAAGAAAATAAATACAATAAAATTTCATGATCATTGGAAGCAACCAGCTTTTAGGCGGTAGTACTAAAGAATTTAAGGCCTTATAAATTTTTAACTTAAAAAATATGTAAAAAAGGGTGGACAAATTTATTTACACTATGCAAGTCTTATTGCTAAGCTGATTAGTTTGCGGGAGAGAGAGACGAGGGGAACACATAAATTTCTTTTCCCCTCGTCTCTCTCTCTATCTCTCTCTCTCAGAAAAAACTACTCAGCTTAGCAATAAGACTTGCATACAGGCATGTTCTGAAAATCACATTTTTCAAATCACTAGTGATTTTAAAAGTAATAACTGTCCTGCAGACGTTTTTAAAATCAATTTCTTTCTAAAATTATATTTGATGCTCTATACAATAGAAAAATTACAAAAAAGGAGCGAACAAATATCTGCATGACCATTATTACTTTTGAAATCACTAGTGATTTGAAAAATGTGATTTTCAGAACATGCCTGATAGTGTAAATTAGGACTAAGCAATTTGGCTGTCAAATGTTTAAATATCAAAGAATTGAGCTGTCATTCATTGGCATTTATTTAATAAAAAGTAGGGAAATTTTAACCACGGAACGCTAAACTCTTGAATAAGGAATTTTAATTGTGAAATTTTTAAATTTTAATTTGAAAGACCGGGTTTATGTGAACAAACTAGAAACAATTACGCTCTGTAAGATGAAATTGGACGCTGGATTGGCGAGATAAGTGCTGCTTTGTTGCAAAATGTGGTTAAATATTTTGTGATAAGAGCGGACGTCTGTCGTCTTGCTAGAGATGAACATTTGCCCGATATTAAATTAGATTATTAATTAATTAAATACACACGTGGGTACAAAATATATTTTGCCTTTTTTTTAAATAAAACGCCATTAAGCACCTTATGTGCCACATTTCTTACTGTAGGGTGCCTAAAGACACAAAGAAGTAACAAAGTAAACAAAACAAAAATGATTTGCTACCAAAACAAAGGACTTTGGATTTCTCGCTTGCTGAACAAACAAAAAAAAAATTATAAAATTGTTCTGATAAAATGTTTATGTACATATGTATGTATGCATGTGCCTATGTCTGGCTGCCAGACAGCCCTGCTTAAAAAGTTTTTTTTTTTTGTTTTTTTTGGAGTAAATGAACTTTTAACTTTCAGTTCAATGTCAAATATTAGGCAACCGATACAAAAAAAAAAAAAGGTTTATGCGTTTCTTTTCAATATTTTTGAAGGTTGCAATTAAATTAATACTAAAGGGTTTATTTGTCCCAGTGATAATAAATCCAGTGGAATTGAGAAATTATAAGAATGATTGTTAAATAGAAATATAAGAAAATACAGTCAATAACTGATTGAGAGCAAGAAATGCTTACCACAATTTATTCTTTTTAATAGGATATTTAGAACACGAAGACTTTTATTGCAGAATTAAGCTTAATTCAATGTACAAGCTTGCATTAACTGTATCACCTTCTAGGTTTAAGTTAACAATTCATTTAAGTTCAATAACTTTAATTCACTAATAATTAAAATTTAGTTGTAAAATAATAAAAATAAATTCAATAAATAAAATACACTCCCAATCATATGATTAGAACCATTTAAATTTCTGTTTTTAATACATCATATCTTTTTGAATTATTTTTTAGGCCGCTACAAATTTATCACACTCGGAAAGTGTATTTGGTGGACATCACAAAAATGATCAATAACAAATAATACGAGTAGAGTTTTTTGGAAAAATATTTTAAAGTCCCTTCTCCAGGATGGGTGACTACTGCTGCATGCAATTTCGTGAAACGTCACCGAAAACGAAGTGGAAAAATATTATATTTTCGCCCAAGAATTAGAATTATGTAAACAAATGAAATGGTCTCTTGACTTGTAATCCTAATTCCATTAAAATAATAAAAAAAAACAAAAATGTTTTACGAAAATTCAAATTCGGATATTTTCACTAAATGTGTCGTAACTTTTTAATTTTGTTTACGATGATACGAGCAACAATTTAACGCTTACTACGTTTGCTACAAAATTTTATTTAAAATAAAGGTTCGAAAAAATGTAGAATTTTTTTTAAATTTAAAAAAAAACTAAGAGCAGTTTTTTTTTAATCTAAAGGGCCGTAACTCAGTGAATTTTTGTCCAATCATTACACTATAAATATGAGCTGATAAAAGAAAATATATCCTTTTCAACTGCGTAAAATTTGCTTAATTTAAATAAACAGTTCTCAAGAGTTTTAGAAACTTGTTTGTAAACTGCAAAAAAAAAACACGTTTTTCGCGATAACGCTTCTAAAGAAAAATAAATGAGTGCCATATTCGTGTTCAGCGACCCTAAATTAGCTAAGAAAGCATCCCATTTTTGAGGTTATGGCAAAAACAAAATTGTAGCATAGTGTAACTTAACGTATAAATAAAAATAAATTATATATATTTTTAATATTTTTGGAGAAGTACCTTTAAAATACTGTTGCATTAAACTTTTGTATTATTGTTATGCTCTTTTTAATGGTAATCAAATTTTAGCTGTCGACAAAAAATTAAAAAAAAAATGGCGCCCTAAAACAGAAATTTAAGCTGTTCTAATCATGTGATTATATAAAATGGAAGGGCTTATATTAAGAAAAAGTTAATAATTTTGTTTAACACTTTGTATAATAAAATAATGCCTAATAAATCGCAGTAATAAAGATCACTTACCTTACAACCTTCACAAGAATGGACGCCATAATGGAAACCAGAAGCCTTGTCACCGCAAACACGACACAAAACAGTAGTACCATCGAACTCTAAAAGAAAAAGAGAATAAGGAAGAGGTTGTAATACAAAAATTAGAAATTAATAATAATAAAATACATATACATCTATATAAAATGAAGATAAGCACACAAATATTTTAAGTTATAGTTTTTGAAAATGTATCATAACAAAGAAATATTCATGTGTATTCATTCATAAGTATACATATGCACACAGATACAAATTATATATGTATATACGAGCTTTAACCTTGAAAAAGGTTAGAAAAATCAAATCCCGCACCCTCGTGATAATATTACATGTGCATACTTACTATAAGCTTATCCTTGCAATTGTAAATTAAGCTTACGAAAATTAAATATCTATAAAAAAAAATTAATAAAAATTTTAAGCGCGTTTTAAGGGTTAATTTACTTTATATATATTTTATATTTTTATATTTTTCTAGAGCATTTCCACTAGCTAACTATGCTCTGTATGGGTCTTTTATGCCCTTTTCTAATAAAAAACGTCATAAAAGTAAATAACATAAATAACATACATAAATATGTATCTGCCCGCTTTGCTTTCTTGCTGCTCTGCCTTTACAAAAAAATAAAATAAAAAATAAAAAATTACACCGACCTACAGAATTTACTTTCTTTTTCAAAGCCAAGCGCTCTCACACACACACACATGCGCACCAACATACGTACATAAGCAGCTCACCATAAATAAATCTACTTTATACTTTGGCTTAAGAAGAAAGTTCATAACATAATCAACAAGAATTTAAGCTCAAACATATTACATAACTTTCTTTTCATTCATAAACACACACACACGCACACACACACACACACACACACTCAAAAATACACTCTCGTGATAAAGAATGCGGCGGCACTATATTGTATAATCTTTTACTCGATGGAAGAAAGCATAACAAGTTTTATCGGCTTTGAAACGACGAAGAAAGTACAAAAATACACTCGTGAAAAGAAAGAACAAGTTCAAAAAACACAAAAAATAAACTCGTTGTGGCTTTTAAAAGGCCAACGAACGAACGAACGAGCGAACAAAACAATCGTGTTGTGTAAATGTTTATAGTGTTACAAAATGCATAAACAATAGAGAAAGAAAGAAAGGTCTATGGAATTTGTTGTTATGCATTTGATTTACACTCTTTGTTTTGTCACAATAACAGCAGCAACAACAACAACAACAACAACAACAACTATTACTACTGCTTGCTATCTATTCTTATTGGAAATTTTTTTTATTGTTAAACAAAAGAAAGTCTTTCTCTTGTTATCTTCTTACTTCTTCTTGCTATAAGATCGTGCATGTTGGATCAACTATGTGTTTGTATGTGTGTGTGTGTGTGTGTGTGTGAGAGTGTGGACTTTGTACCCGTATTTCTTATTTATGTACATATGTATGTATATTCACTTGTAGATACATTTTGGTTATCTGTGGTTATGGAAGAAAGTGCCTTGTTTTTGAAATTTTTTTTTGAACTTGAAATTTTGTTTGTAGTATTTTGTAATAAAAGTGCGTGTGCATGTGTGTGTGTGTGTGTGTGTTAATGACATTACTTAATACTTTGTTAATAGTTTAATGAAATTGGGGGATATTTTTATTCATTTTATTTAGGGTTTTGGAAACCAGTTTTTAAGTGTTTTTTCTTCTGTTGCTGATAACGAAAAAAGAATTATAAATTATTTCAAGTGTGTATACGTGGAAAATTTGGAAAATTCCACGAACTGTTGTGGTAGTTGTATGTGTGTTTAAATGAAAAATATACATACATACATACATACATATGTATGTACATATGTATGTATGTAAGCAAATAAAAAAAAATCTAATATAAATAGCTAGAAACAAAATATGTATGTATATACATACAAGTGATGCACGAATATTCCTATTCGTATTCGCCTGAATTTGAAATTTTTCCAAACAAATTAAATAAATAAATGCATAAATCCTAAACGAAATTTAAATAAATGGCTAAAAATATTAGTTTGTACAAATCCATTAAATTTTTTATAGAAATTTCTGCTTTGTAACATTTTCAAATATTATTTAAGACGATCATTAAAATTTTGGTTAGTTTTGATTAACTTTAAGGTACGACAACAGGAGTATGAAGTCCTTTTTCATAACAATTTTTTAATATTTCATATTGCAGACGTATATAGAACCCCAATTTAATGTCTATAAATTTCTTATATTATATTCGTATTCGCATTCGTATTCGCGAATATCGTTTCAAATATTCGTATTCGTATTCGCGAATATCAAAAATTGTCGTTCGTTACATCACTAATGCATACATATCTCAATTGTTTCTCTAAAAGGCATCAATTCAAAATTTACAAAATTTTCAGTAGAGGCAAAAAAGTGTTTTTATTTTCATATCGCTCATTTACTTAAAGAGTGTCATAACTCAAAAAAAAAAAGATTTTGCGAGTTAATGATGCATAATTAATCCTCATAACGTTCTTCACATTGTATAAAAATTTCATACAAATATCTTGTTTAGTCAACTCTTCGAGAGAAAAATTCATTTTTCTTGCTCGTTTAAGTTGAGTGTACATTTTTAAGCAAACTATTTTTTTTTTAATTATGAAGTTGTTTGAATAAATGAGCGATATATTCTTATATCAAAAAAGAAGGATAAGGAAAATTATGTAAACTTTTTACATATCGTTACCTTAATATAAAAAGGCCCTAACTCACTATTTTTTTTTTAAATCGAAATTTCTACATTTTTCGATACATTAGATGTTCTTTTATCGAAATATAAAAAAAAACTGGATTTCAAAAAAGAATGAATGAATTCTAATTTTGTTCACCATTTTTTTGTGCTTACTCCTGATAAGTGTGATAATTTGTGAAGCAATTGTATAAAAAAGGTTATAAAAGTAATGAGCAAATAAGCTTTTAAAAGAATATTACATATTTTCATTAGCTTAGGTTACAATTGCAAGGATAAGCTTATAGTAATCATTCACATGTAAAATTGTCACAAGGATTCAGATTTGATTTTTCTACAATTGTTACGATAAGGTTTTTCAATATATTTATATTAATCCCTTTTCTGGCTTAAGGTTTATATAGTAGTAAGCTTATTATAATAAACATATTTTTCAACACCAAAAAAATTCAACTTAATGGAAAAAATATAGAAAAAAATTTTTTCAATTCAATTCATAGAAATTTTATTTAAAAAGAAGTAACACCCAGGGAATGATGAATGTCTACTACTATTACTATGTAGTAGGTGTTACCTTGTTTAGGGAAGGGATAGTGATAGAGAAGACAAGTGGTGAAGAAATGAAGGAAACTTTAGCAAGTTTCTAATAATGCAGTGTTGCAGCGCCTCTGGTGTCAATGAGGCGTATTACATTTTTTAAATTGTGTTTAGTAGCATTTTGGTTATTTTATACTTTGCCGATGATTCTGCTACATGGGAAAAAATTAGTTTTCTCTCGAAAAAAATTCTTATACCCACAATGCGAATAACGATATGAGCATTAATTCCAATGGGCAAAATTTATGTACATGTATAAGTAAATTTTGTATATGAAAACATACATATTTATGTATATGTATGCATGTATATGTGCCTGTATCTAAATATATATTTATTATTTAATAATGCAAAACTGGGTTTTCTAAACCTGATTCATTTGAATTCAATCTCAGCTACAATTTTATGTATTCAATTTAATTACATACATATGTACATACAATTTCTTTATACGTTTTGCAACTTATTGCAAATATTTTTCTTTGGCATTAGTTCAAGAAAAAATTTCACTTCTTTGCTGATTTTGAGCTTAAAATTTCACTTTTATTTTCCAATTTGCTAAAAAACAAAATAATGTTTTAATTTAAATGTTTTATTTAATTCATACATATTACCCCACAGTTTAATGGCTTCAATAATAACACGCAAAATTTTTTTAGCTTTGCCAAAAGTATAGATAATAATGAACGCAAAAATTCATTAATAAAATTTTATTTTTATATGTTTTTTTTATATGTATATTGTAATAAAAACGTAAAATTGACGTGTTAAGTTTTACATTGACAATGAATTTTTAGTTTGAACAATAAAAAAAATAAGCTAAACACAAACAATATGAAAAAAAATTTAGATAAACGTTTAAAGTTATTTGTGATATTTATATAAATTTTATGATCTTTCTATAAGCTTTATTGCTTTTTCGTAAATAAAATTAAACGTAAATTTTGCTTTACAAGATTTGCTTAAACATATCGAGGCTTTAATGCAAGACAGTCCTAACTCAAGAAAATCGAATTTTTAATTTCTATAGAATTTATTTTCCGTCAGTTATATGGTTCTTTTATATTATGAAAAAATTTATATTTTTGTGTTATTTTAGCCGTTTTCTGTACAATACGATATCGAAGGAAAATTCAAAATATTTATCAACAGAGTTTAAATGTAAACGTATCTAAATTTTCGTTGGATATCGAATGCCTTAATTTTCACGATTAAAATAACATATATATAAAATTTACCATTATATAAAAAACGATATAACAACTCTCGGTCGATTAATTCTATATTAACTAAAAATTTGAATTTTTTTAGTTACGACTGTCTTGCAGCAAAAGCAATTACTGCCTTTGCAAACATAAATATAATTTTCCTCTCAAGAGCAACTGTACGAAAATTTTCCACAATAAATTAATTTTTTTTAGCAAAATTTTTGATATATAAAATTTACGATATTATTTTTTTTATATGTACTTTATTGCAACTTCATAAATTTAAATTTTTGTTTAGTATTAACGTTATTGGAAAAGGGATATAATGTATATTTTTAGTAATAAATAATACAGCAATGGTATTCAATGCAGTTTGCAGTTTTAATGAATATACGATATTTGTTTCATATAAACGATATTTCGTTAAAGTTTCAAGAGTGTTGAAGGAATATATATAAAAAAAAGATTGTAAGTTATACAAGCTCAGATGGAAAAACTTAAGGCTATTTATTCTATGTAATATGACGTTTTGTTAAATTTACGATATTTGTTTCACATAAAAAAAGATATTTCGTTACAGTTTCAAGTGTTGTAAAAATATGTATAGTAAAGAGATTGAAAATCAGATTAAAAAATGTATTCCTCTAGTTTTAGAAATTAACTCAACTAAAACTTATATCGTAAGTTTTTACATTATCGTAAAATTCTTTTATTTTTTAAAAGGGAATACTACTAGTATTAAATATCGTAATTTTAACCTTAGGCCTAAATTGTCTTAGAAAGATTGTAAATCATACAAAATCAGATTAAAAAAATATATCCCTCTAGTTTTGGAAATTTGCTCATCTAAAACTTATATCGTAAGTTTTTATACATTATCGTAAATTTATTTTATTTTTTAGAAGAGAATACTACTAGTATGAAATATCGTAATTTTCACCTTAGGCCTGCCTAATTGTCTTAGTGGTAGTCAAAATATCTGTGGCAAAAAGGAAAAAGTGCTTAAGTCGACTTAAACTGAAATTGAGAGAATGACGCCATCATAATTTCTTAATTTAAAACTATACCTGTGCAAAATTTCAGTTTATTTAAGTAATTTTTAAGAAAGTTACAGTAAAATTACTTTTTGCTTATTTTATTTCAATAAGCGATTTTTTTTTCTCAAGAATAAATTTCTCAAATTTCCAAATATTAAAGAAAGTTTAATTTATTTTTAATGGCTCTTAATTTTTGTATATATTTTCTTTCATAAAATTAAAATTTAGTTTTTTTAGAAGAATACTTGTACTAAAAACCAATTTTACGATATTAGTGTTATGCTAGGGAATTTTGTCATACTAAAATAAAAATTCTTCGATTTGGCTCTTTTGTATTTAAGTTTTTAATTGCCAATGTGATGGGAATTTTTTTGAGATTTTTTATTTTTTTTTTGCTTTTGCAACCTTGGAGAGTCTCATTCACTGGCACGAAATCGTAACGCGTGCTAGATTTAGACGCGTGTGGCAGCACTTGCCAATACTGACGCACATACGTGGTTTTTGTGAAAAACGTGCGTAGTTAAAAACTATTGAAATGCTTAATGTAGTTGTTGGCAGGTTTTTTTGTTTAAATAACTGAAATCTATATTAATCATTGATTTAAAACAAAGCAAGAAATATCTGTAATTTTGGCATTGAATTGAGTTGAGTTCAGTACATCTCTCTATAATTGAAGCTTAAGCATATTTTAAAAATATAACAATAATGTACATATGTATGGATTTTTTTTTTATTAAACAAATGCGGAAACATTTATTTTAGTATACTTCATCTGAAACTGGTTTTTAACAACCAAAAATTATTATTTTAATCAATAGTAAATGACGACGACGACAAGTTTAATTTGCCAAAAAAAAAAAATTAACATAAAAAGTTCAAAAGCCTCCTCAAGTAAGGTCATGTTGGCGATTTTATTTTTTTATTTTTTTTTAATTTTTAGCAGCTGGGTTTTATTTTAAAAAAAATTTAAGATCATTGAATGCCAAAAAAGGTAAATAAACTTTTTCCTTTTAATTTAGCCTGGAGTATGTAAAATTTTTTTTATAATTTTGTGGGAAGGGGCTTGTTAGCCAAAAAAAAGATAAAGTTAAATTGAAGGTGAATGAATTTTATTGAATTTTATTTATAAAAATTATGCAATAACTGTTTGGTGACTTACAAAAAAAAAAAATAAAAAATACATGGAATTTTTTTTTTAAAGTGAATGACATTAAAAAATTTTATCAATAAAAAAAAAAAAATACAAGCAGCCATGCAATTTTTAAAAATAAATTAATTTTGCTTTGTCAATCAGTGATTTGATTTTACATGTGAATGTAAGTAATTGTTTATATATTTTTAATAAGAAATCAACAATTTAAACTGTTCTAATAAAAAAAAATCTCGAAGCTTTTTTCATATGCATTTTTAACATAAAATTACAAAAAAAAGTTCGAATAATATACGAACGTTTTAAAGGATTTGACATTGGCTTCCGTGCTAGATAATTAAGTTTACTCGTGCCATAACCGCCAAAAAAAAATAGGTTAAAGAATTTTCGAACTTGATTTTTTATACCAAAATCAATCATTTGCGATCGTAAATAACAGATTTTCCTAAAAAAAACGAGGTTAAAAATGTGTCGGAAAAGCTTTTTTGTTTTGGCGGTTATGGCTCGTACTGTTGGTTTTTCTATAGAGGGAAAATATGTATGTATGTACGGGTCGAAAAATTGTTTTTCTAAGATCCGAGAAAAGGGACCTAGTGTGTGAAAATAAAGTTTTTAGAAAAACGCATTTAAAAAATAAAATTTTAATCTTTTTCTAATTTTTATCGATTTTGCCACACTAGGTCCCTTTTCTCGGGGAAGGTCACATATGTATGTAATTCAATGTGTAGAAAATTCGTAAACTTTTGTATCCAAATCGCATTTCACTCGGATTTTATAAATCACAATGAAATTAGTAACTATAAATCACAATGAACCCAACCCAATTGGGTCTCCGAGTGGAGGTGAGGTATAGCACCACCCTTCCTAACCTAGTAACTTTATGTTTTTGTTAGCGAGAAGTTAAAAAACAAAAAAAAACTTGATTCAATTGCATATATGAGCTCATAATTATGAAATTGGTTTAAGTCATAAATTTCTTCTTGTTACGAGATATTTAATAGATTACACTCAGAGAAAAAACACTTACAAATCACTAAAAACCATATTGAGTGTATAAGAAACATTAACGAAAGTCTGGTTATGTTGATTTTTTTTTTATTTTAACATGACACAATATTAATTTAAGAAATGATATAAAACGTTTTGAAATATTTACAGAGAATTTGACATCATCATATAATATAATTTTACTGCATTGTTATTTCACACATGAAATTTGTTTTATATAACTAAGCAGCATAGCTATAACCGGGTGTCCTAAGACAGCTCTCTTCTTTTTTTTTAATTAAACTTTAACGAATTACTATTAAAATGCAAGTTTAAGCTATTTAAATGTGGGAAGTTTGCTAAATTAACAGCAGAGAATGCAAAAAAATCCGATTAAAGATCTTCTATTTATCACAAGCAAAACAAATTGTGAAAATGTTCCACAATTTCTAGCTCATGTACTTATTTTTTTTACAAAAATGAAACTTATATAAAAAATTTTAAAGACTTTTTCATAGAATTAGAATTAGATTTTTTACCTAAAATCTATTGTTTTCTTAAGATACAATTTTTTTTGAGGTAATGTCGAATATTTAATTTTTTTTTTTAAATCAAAATTAAAACCTAAATTTAGGCTACTTAAATCGTTATAAAAATAGTCAACGAAATTCAAGGTTCTTGAAGAGAAAAAGAGAATATTAAAACAGAAAACCCCAATTTTTTGGAGGTTATGTCGAACATTTTATTTTTCAAATGAAACTTTAACGAAATTCTTACTATTAAAAGCTAAATTTAAGCTTATGAAATCTAGGAATTTTTTTTTATTTTTATTAAGCAAAACAAATTGTGAGGTTAAGGCGAAATGTTCAACAAATGCTATATATGTGACGCGCCAAATAGAAAGGGACCTAAGGGTAAAAACCGGTTTTGTTCAGGAGAGACATTTTAAAGATTTAAATACGTGTATCTTTGGTGTACCATCACTGAGCGTGTTGGTATTGGTCTCATTTGAAAGCGACACATCTCATGACGTCAGGAACGTGTTGGTCAACCTTGAAAACGCGCGTAGGTCGTCCCTACCTCTTGTTTTGTGTAGTTGGTTTTTACTGTTTTCTACCTAGCGCGCTGTTTCCATGAGTTTGATATCAATTTTGCTCGCGTTTTTTCGAATCCAGGTTTATTTTCTGAAATTATTAATTGTGAATTATAATAAATACTCATTTATAATTCTTTTAAATCGTGAATATCACTCTGTTAGTACGAAAATTTTTTCACATAACCTTAGAATCGTCGATTTAAATTTCATAAAACGCGCATATCTCTGGGAGGGAACACTTTTGGGGCATGGGATCGGTCTCATGCTCAGATATTGCCCACATCAAAAAATAAAGTGAAAATTTATTTTTTTACCCTTAGGTCCCTTTCTCTATGCGCTGTCACATATGTATGTATGTACATATGTAGTATATTGTTTGACAATAACTAAACTAGTTTGTCGAATCCGCTTTAGCGAAACATCGCTTTACTGAAAAAAAAATAGAATTGCTGAAAGCGATACAAATCCCCGCACTGATTTTAAACGCAGCTAGTCTTATTCACTTCGCTTTAGCGAAACATCGCTTTACTGAAAATATCCTATTATAGAAAACCAAAAGGAAGCCCACACAACTACGTTTTGTACGAAACTTACTTCGCTTTAGTGAAAAAATAAACAATGACAAATTTATTTATTAGAAATCGATTGCATAACTTAAGGCTGCAAAGATTGTGCATTTTTTTGTCCGTTAAAAAATTAAATGGCAAAATGTATTTGTCCTTTTCGCTCTTACGCACTTTATTGTATTTTTCTTTTATATTGTCAATGCAAGGTGGCTAGACATTTTCGAGGATTTCGTGAAAAAGTTCAACAACAAAATGTGCACATATGCATGTGTATGGTGTGTATTAAGTTATGTATAAAAAATATTCCCCTTATTGCGAATGGCGTCATCGACGCCACATCAAGACGACAGTAAAAATTGGAAACTTGTCTATTCTTTGTCGAAAACAATTGACTACAATTAATATGCTCCATCTATTTACAAAGCCTTAGAGATTAGTAAGACATTGTCAATAAGAGCCAATTTTTGCCGATAAAAAGTGGACAAGTGATAATAATTACTGTCGTCTTGATGTGACGTCGACAACGCCATTCACAATAAGGGGTATTGTTTTATTGATTTTAAGCAGTACACTTCACTGTAACCAATTTCAGTAATCCAAACTACGTTTTAGAGAAAAAATCGGATATTTAAAAAAAATTTGGGTTTTGATTATTTCCCGTAAAGCGGAGTCCACTAATGTTAAACAAATTTAACAGATAATTTCATAATTTAGAATAAGTTTTTCCCCCTAAAATCTATTATTTTATATTAAATTTTCTTAAGATAAAAATAGCCAATTTTTTTTTGAGGTTATATTGAATTTTTTTTATTATAAAATTAAAATTAAAACCTAAATTTAAGTTCATTAAATCGTTATAAAACTATTCAACAAAGGTTGAATAGTTCTTAAAGGTTATTAAACCTTAATTCATCCAGCAAAACCACTTTGTAAGGTTAGAGGGTGAAGAGCATTTTTGTTTTCTTTATAAAACAAAGAATTTCTTTCTATTTCAGCTCATTTAATTAATATTTACTGAAAGATTTTACTTTTCCATTAAAACACAAAATTTATTAATGAATTTTGCATGTATTTGAGAGTTTGCTTATCTTTTTTTCAATTTTCTTTTCGATACATTTTGTTTATTTATTAATAATTATTTTTGTTGTTGTTGCTCTTGAACATTTCAAAAAAAAAAAAAATTATCTAATAAGTGTTATCTTTCGCTAGAAGGGATTTTTGTTGTTGTGGGCTATAATTATTTTAAAATACTTCTGGTATTGATAATAAAGACATTTTAACTATTTCTGCTACAAATAATTTCTCTCGTGTTAATTGTTTAACGTGATCTTGAAAACTATTCATAATCTTTTAATTATTTTTCAGTTTTTGCTAAGAGCAAAATTTTATAGATGTACGAGTATGTAGGTGACTTAAAATAAGAAAGAGCTTTGAAAATGGATGTTAAATGTAAATTAATAATTTTTATTTATTTTTTTTTTTTTGAAAAATTACGCCGTACTAACGAACAATTTTTTTTTTAAATAATTTCTCTTAATAATTACAGGCTTTTTAAGCAAGGTTACGCTTATTTTATAAATTTTATAAAAAAAAACCGTTTTATTTAAAAAAAAAAAATTCATAATGCATTTCCTTTAAAAAGTTAATGAACTTTATTTAATTTTATATATTTTTTTTTTCCTCTTTCGTTAAGCTTACTACAATTTAAATGAACTGCTTTGAACTTTAATTTAATTAAAATTCACACACAGAATTTAAATGCTACTGTGGGTTCAAAATATGCGGAATCAAAAACTGACTCTCTTTCCCAATACGTGCATATAACGCACAGGGCTGACCTTGTCAATAATAATAAAATAAAATTAAATATGTGCATAAAAATAAAAACAAAAAAAAAAATGTTCAATGAATTTTTATTGCAAAAAAAAAAAAAAAAAGATTTGTGGATTGGAATTCATCATGCAATAATTTTTGTCAACTTCCAGCTGTTTTTTTTTTTCGTTTCTAACAAAATTCAAATTAATTGAATTTCCGTATTCAAAAGTTTTAAACTGGTTGCGAGTATATTGACTTTTTATTTATTTATTTTTTTTTTTTTTTTTTTGTTAAATAAAAGCAGCGGATTTTTTTTTTTAAATCAATGAACTTTGTTAAGCATTGATTGACCTTATAAATGAAATTTTCAAGAAATATATTTTAATTGATAACTCTTTCCAAAAAAATCAATATAATTTTCAGCGGTTTTGAAAATGAAAGATAACCTTATTTTATATAAATAATGTTGAGTAATTTTTTTATCTACATATTTATAAAGTACCGGTTCACACATGGCAATTTTAGTTGAGCAATTTTTAGTTCATGCGCGAGAGAGAAAAATATGATGCCTCTCTCCTCTCATCATTAAATTCCCCTATCTCTTCCATAAGCTCACAAAAAAAGTATTTCTTGTAAAATAAAATAATATAAAAATATTATAAAAAAAAGAACAGAGAAAAGAAGACATGCACATATACTCAGTCGTACTGTAATCGATAGAACCTTTTTATAAAGAGTTGGAGCTCCCTATGTACCTCCTAGCACTTAAGAAATTGTTGCTCCCTAGCTCTAAGTCTTACTTAGCTTTTCTCTCAGTTTACTGCCTTTAATTTTAACGAAAACGCTTTAAATCTTTTAAAATTAATTTATTTCAAGGTTAGGGAGAAGAACTTTTTTGTCAGTTGATAGAATGATGAAATTTTTATATTGTAATGTTCCTTAAATCTATTTTAGCAAAAGTGCATATTTATAATGCAGTTGGAAATCAATAGAGGCGCTCTAAGAGTGTTAAGAGGCCTACATACTATCAAAATACTCATCAATCATTATGTTAGTAAGTGTGAAAATAACTTTTTTTACGTTACACCGGCCATGATTGATGAAAACTCGAAAAACTTAAATTTTTGCCATACTTGATGTCACATTTTGATGTGTTTCTGGTGTTTTTTCATCAAATTCACAAATGTTTTTTTTTCCTTTCATTATTATTATTTTTTAATTTTGTTATTGCTACTAACTACACACAGAAAAATTTGAGCTTAAAATCTACGGCAATGATTTTGCTTCATATGTATTGCCATGTTAATTCATCATGATTTACAGTAATCTTCAAAAAAAACATTTCCTTTTGAAATAACTTTATTTCATGTTGATTTAAATGGCCGTACTGTTAAATCAAAATGAAGAATCATGTTGAATCAAAGTTATTTCAAGCTCGATACTGAAATAACACAAAGAACCTTGTTGAATTAAAATTATGTCAAGTTGAAACAACATGAATTTAATAGTACCAATGTATTTTATTAATTTATTTAACTTTAACGTCTGTAAATTGGAACAGGCATTAAAAAAATCTTTGGTTTTCCGATTTGAGCTCGGAACTCATTACGTGGTGTAGTCAGTGTGTAAGCTTTCTTTGGTTATTGACGCGTTTAAGATATTGCCAGCATAAAATAAAATTCAAAATTAATGCCTGAAGGCTGATCCAGTATGTGTACACCAAAACATTCAGCTTACGTATTGACATCAAGCATTTTGATCGTGTCATTGTGTAAAAATTTCAAACAAATATCTTGTACACTCAATCAACGATTGAGAACTTTCAAAAAAAATCGAAAGCGAGTGAATTACATACGTGGTTATTATTAAAAATGTTTCGAACTAATATAGAAGTTAAATAGTTTTTGGTTAAAAAGAATCGAAATCGTTCGTTTTTTATCAATAACTAAAAAGCGAAGAAAAATCGACATAGGCGGTTATTCATGAAAACGAAAGATTTGTGACAAATAATTCTACACTACGCTACATCACATACATACATACATATGCATTTAATCTGCTATGCCATAGAAATTTAAATTAATACCCTGTTTCCACAAGTCGGACGGTCGAATCGTGTAGAAAATTTTTTATGAAACTCACTGAAAAAAAATTCGTGCTTTTAATATAAATTTTCTACTCCAGGATTGTAGAAACAGGAGCTAAATATTCACTGCCATATTCATAAGCAATTAATTTACAGAAAGGTTTAACAAACAAATTTGCACACAAAATTTATTTTGCAAACCTCAAGGTTTTCAATTTAAATGTTCATTTCGTAAAACTTATTTTTCGCAATAATAAATTGTATTTCACCAAAAAAAGCTTTCCAACTATTTCTATAGTAAATGCAAATGTTCATTTTAAATATTATCGAAATTGCTGCAACACTTTCGGATTTACATACGTATAACCCCCTGTTTCCACAACACGGACGTTAGACTTGAGTAGAAAATTTATATGAGAAGTACTCATGTTTTTGAGTGATTTTCATAAAAATTTTCTAAGACGAGCCTACAGCCTGCCTTGCCTGTCTTGTGGAAACAGGGAGTTAGAAAAAGAATTACATTTGGAGGTTAAAGAGAAAAATTTATTTATTAAGAAAACTTTTTTTTAACTAAATTTTTTTTAAATTCATATAATTTTCAAAAAAAAAAATTGCTTTCAAAAACTGTTTCTTAGAGCCTATTTCAGTCAATTCTTTTTAAATATCAATTCATATTTAAGTTGGTTTTCAAAAAAAAAAAAAATTCAATGAAAAACTTCTTCAAATATCGAGCCATAACCGCCAAAAAAGCTTAACCGACACATTTTTTCGATCTTGTTTTTTTTTTTTCGATAAAAATGGATTATCTACCATAGCAAAATAATCGATTTTTGTCAAAAAAAATCAAGTTTGAAAATTATGTCGCTTATGTTTTTCTAGTTCCATTAAATTTTAATATGTATCACATAAAGTTCGAGGATCCTGGCTTGAATACTAAAAATTATTTCTAATTTTTTTATTTATTTTTTGGTCAGAGTTTTCGATATATTTTTTCCCTTTGATACGAAAACCCTTCTTCATAATTTTCGGCATCCTGTCTTCAAGCTTAAATTCTAACTGGAATATCTACCAAAAATGCTTCCAAAATTTTTTTTTTGGTCGAAATTAAATAATAAATTTTCGATATTCCCCCCCCCTCTTCGCCTTCAAAAAAAAAAAAATAATAAAACTCCTTACCAATATTAAGTTCGGGTTCGCCCTTAACCGAACTGGCCACTGTTGTATCCATAACGGGATAAGATTTAATATAATCGGGTGTTTGGGGTCGGGAATCAGCCGCTACTATCACAACACTCGATGCATTATGCTGATGTTGCAAATTGTTAGCATGTTGCTGCTGCTGCTGAATATGATGGTGATGCTGGTGCTGCTGCTGCTGGTAAATACCAGCGCCACCATTCTGATTTGCATGATGATAGTTAAGAAAATTGTCATATGTCGTCGTGTTAAGATTTTCCGAAGTGGATACAATATTATTGTTATTATTATTATTATTGTTAAGGCTTTGACGAGGGTAAATATTGTTGGCATTTACCATGCTGGTTTGTTGCTGTAAGGCTTGTGCCAGTATTAAGGAATTGTGGGAGGTTTTCGGAGTGTAAATCACGGAATTGGGAGAGTTGGTGGAAGGGTGATGGGTACAGGCAGAGGAGGAAAGATTAAGTGTATGTGGTATGAGAGCCGCTGAAGACGATGAGGCACCTGTGGGCACAGTATCCAAGTCTGTGACAGGTGTATTGGCTGGAGGTGCTGCTGCTGCTGCTGCGGCCAAAGGATTTTTTAAAAAGTTTATATGTCTATTTTGGAATTCTGTTATATTCAAAGAGTTTTGATAGTTATTAACATTTTGTTGTGGTTCTTGTTGTTCTGCAGGCTCAATTTTGAAATTATTTTGATTTGTATTTGGGTTTAAAAGTTTAGTATTTTGATAATAAGCCGAAACACTGGTATGGGGCGGCAATTTTAAAGCATTTTCTAAATGGGAGCGACCCACAACAGATTGGGGACACGAGGTGGTAGATGAGGCTGCGGAAGCCTCCACCACACTTAAATGTTGCAAATTGTTAACCGTTTGTGATTGTTGTTGTTGTTGTTGTTGCGTTTGATTTGCTATATGACAAATAACCGAAATTTTAGCACTTTGGGTCGTAGCCTCGGCTTTCACTACACCACTGCTAGAAGGATGACAGTCTGAACTGTCCGCTGACATGACCATTTTCATGATTAAAAATTTAAAAACTTTTTTTTTTTTGATTTTATAATAACTTATGTTTATTGGGAATAAATATTTTGTCTAAAACTCATGGCTTTTAATTATTTCTTTTTCTTTCTACGGTTTTTTAAAACACCACCCACAGTAACAAAAATAAAGAAATAAAATTAACTTTTCTGTTTTTTTTTTCTTCTCTTAAATAATAATTGTTTTTTTTTTATTTTCTTCTTAATTTTATTTTTTTTAATTCATTTAGTTTTTTTTTTAAGTGTAATTCCTCTATTGGGACCTTTTTCTGTTAAGATAAATGTATAAAAAAAAATTCACGTATATTCCGCCAACCGTATTTAACGATCTGTATATTACGAAGCGCCGCTTGTCAATGAAAGGAAAATCAACATTTACGCTGGATCTTGTTCGTTTTTAGTTGAAAAAACAACACAAAATCCGTCAGTCTGCTGTATTTCGTAGATACTTTTCGTTTTCAACCACACACACTCAACACCCCTTATTGTTGTTGTTAATAACCCTGAGTTTGTGATTATTACTCTCACTATACAATTCTCACTCTTTCTCTCTTTAGTTTTTTATTTTATTTATTTTTTATTTTTTTGTCAGAGATAAAACAAGCTATTGAACTCTCCTGCTCTTGAAAATTACTAATATAATAAAAAATATACCACAAACAAACATGCACACATTTGTGATGAATTTTTTTTCTACTCTCGTATAATTTCTTCTTCTTTGTTTGCCTAGTCATGGTTAAGGTTTGTTTTTTTTTTTTTTGTTTTGTTTGTTTTGTATTAATATTTTGATCAGAGGCCAGTGATGCCATTGAAGTGCTTTTTTTTAAAGTAGATTTAATTTAATTTAATCAATATGTTTGCAATTGTTATATGTATAAAATAAATGTTCTGAATGTTTAGTGAAAATATCCGAATACGAAAATGACCGTATACGTTATAAATAATATTTATTATGTAAAAATAATGTTTAGTGAAAATATCCGAATACGAAAATGACCGTATACGTTATAAATAATACTAGATATACCAAACGGACGATACAATCGTCCGCATTCTAAACAGAAACAAAATCTCTTTATTAAACCTTATTCAATTTATTGAACTCTCGTCCTATAAGTTTTATGCAGCGTGACCGTTTGACCGACTAAAGGGGCAAATTGCCACTTTTTCGACTGCCTTGCCACTTTTTTCCCCTTTTTTTAGAGTGAATTATATAATAATACATTAAAAATAAAAAAATTAGTGTAGTTTTCACGTCTTTTTTTAATTTTGCCCCTTTTTTTGATAAATTCCCTATTTGGTGCAACTTTTTGAAAAATGTCATCGGCCACCCTGGTTTTATGGCTTTCATACAATAACAAATAAGAAAAAATATGGAATAGCATGAAAAATAGTACACAAACACACACACACACACACAGTGTAAACTAACAAATGAGCGTGTACTATGTTTGCATGTAGTAGTAGCAACTTTAAACGCTTATAGCTCCCAAAATACTAAACCGATTTCAATAAAATATAGATTCTGCACATCTGCGCAGAAATTCCTTTAAAATGATATAAATCTTTCCAAAATCGGTGCAGTAGTTCCGGCGTAAAAGGGATTACAAGAAACGTGTTCGCCTATTAATTATATAGATTTATTATGTATACTCCCTGCACCCGAAATAAAAATTATTTTATGAAAATTCACATTGGGATTTTATCACTATTTTTTACCCGACTGCGCGTTACAGAGAAGAGTATTGTGTTTATCAGTAGACTTGGGTCGAACTCGTTCACTAGTTCATTTTTGCCACAAACCAATGATCAAACCCATTTAAATTACATGGGTTTGATCATTGGTTTGTGGCAAAAATGAACTAGTGAACGAGTTCGACCCAAGTCTATTTATCAACCTGTGTATGTACATATGTATGTCTGCATTAAAGGGTTGCACAGTTGGAACTGTTCACAACAGTTTTGCGTGTGTATTGGTTCTAATATGTTTAGCTATGTTAATTAGCGTTTCTGTCTCTAGTAGGTATGGTTGTTTTTCAAAACTGTTGTTGTGTGGTTGTATAATGAGCAAATGAGAATAACATGTTTGTTTGGATCTGTTTTTTTGAAACCAATCAAATACGTAAAACTGCTTTTAACATAAGTACAACATGGTGTATTGAAAAAATTACCATTGTTGATGAACGAAAGACTGCTTTATGCTACTTTGATTTTTTTCATAACGTTTATTTAATATAATTTGTTTAAAAAAACTAATTGAGTGCTTTGAAGTTAAACACAAATATTTTAAATAAAAATAATGTGTTTTTTTTAATTTAAGTAAAAAGCAAATGCTTTTGTTATTCAATTTACCCATTAAATAAAAAACTCATAAATCATTCATGAGTTTCACCAAAAAATTAAAATAATTTAATAAAATAAGGTAACAAAAGTAATTCTTATTCTTATGAATTGAATAGGCTAAAGTTCGTAACGCTTTTTAAGCCAAATTACATGTGATAATTATTAATGAACAAATAACATCAAAGTTAGTTGTAAATATTCTGACAACAACACATAGTTGAACGGAACAGCCAGCCGTTTTCGAAGGCCACTAAACCTTCCTCATCAGCGTTCTTCTGTGTTTTGGTCCACTGTGTGTGGTGTCAGTTGATGTAGATGTCTGCCTTATATACGTAACTTTATTGCAAATGGAATATGTGAATTGGTTTGATTCATTGCATTTCAATTTGCTAATGTGTTTCGTAATGTATACGCAAGTTACCATCTATATATATATACCATCTTCTATATATAGTACCATCTTCTATATATATTACAACAGTCTTACCATTGTCGTTTTGTTCCTTACTAACTAAAAAAGTAATTCTTTTTTGTACTTATGTACATATATAAAAAATAAATATACACAGGTACATACGAATTTAAAAAAAAAATCAGGTAACAATAATTATTGTCTTTTGAATTTTAACATACTTTATGTAGTAAAAAATCAATTATTCAATAATAATATAACAAAAATTAATGTGATATAATTAAAAAATTAAGCAACAAAAACTATTAAATTTTTTAATTTAGACATAGGTACATCATTAAATTCAAAAATCAATTATTCAAGATAAGCATATAATATAAAGTAGATTAATTACGCAATACAAAAATATATGTATGTACATACATATATCTACATATGCATATCCATACATATATTTATGCATATACATATATATTATATCGAGTTTCTTGTATGCATATTTCATAGAAGAACTTCTAATGAATCGCAAAATTTAAGTCTCGTTTGCAAAAATGAGTTAGAGCTTTCTACATTAAGGTATCGGTATGTACATATGTACATATATACATATGTATATGATAGGCTTAAACGAAATTCAGTTCTTTGAATTTTATATTCACAAATAAAATTTCATTGAATGATTTTTCATTAGTACCAATTTGTAATCGTTTATCTGTTATTAGTACCCTACAGAAAATATCCTTTCGGAAGGAGCACTAGATGCTGGTATAGAGAATATTCGGCAGCTTAGCTTATATAACAGCGGAAACTCATTTTTTCAATCATCCCACCATTTCAAAATATTTAAATCACACTGTAGGTGTATAATAGTATTTTTATATTTATTAACTTCCCTTTCAATTAAATTTTTGTTAGAATCAGTCTTATCTATAGGTTGTATATAAAATATCTGTAGGTTGTAAAAATAAAATATTCTTTTCGCAATTTTTTAAACTTTAAACTTGCAATTGATTACAAAATTGCCTAGACACGTTCAGGTTATATTGATATGTTTATAAAACTAGTTCAGGTCTAACTTAGTTACAACTTTGTCAAATACTGTTAGCAATACGTTAAAAGTCCCTGTTTGTTATTCTAAAAAAAAAGGCAAATAGAAATTATTTTTTTCGTAAAATATTAACATTTAGGGCTTGACCCACGATATCGACAAGGTCGACTTGTTACATTTGTTTTTGTTTTGAATGTAAATGTGTGACAAGTCGAACGTTGTCGACATCGTGGGTTTGGCCTTTAGTGAACTCTTAGC
Source organism: Tachina lurida (assembly GCA_944452675.1). Classification (NCBI taxonomy): domain Eukaryota; kingdom Metazoa; phylum Arthropoda; class Insecta; order Diptera; family Tachinidae; genus Tachina; species Tachina lurida. The sequence continues at coordinate 8,764,124 of OX101754.1, read as the reverse complement.
TACATTATGGTATGTATAGTCACATATGTATATAAGTACTACCACCAAGCCTGAATTAGCTGTTGGGCAAAAACTTGAGCGTGTACTGATTTTCTAAGTCTATGGAGGCCCATAAAGTTGGTCACCAAAATCACTAATTGAGTATATAGTTTTATTAACCTTTGATAGTATAATAGAACCTATACTGTCAAGTAGGTTCTATTGTGTTCAGTGTTCCTTTCACTGTTGTACATCTTAACATGCCGACCACACGAGCAATAATCTTGGCAATTATTGCCGTGGCAACTGTCAAATTCGGTTGCCGACACAAGATATTAGCGTGTGGACCGTATGAATATGTGTTCAAATATATATTCAGCAACAAATGTCAAAATACATTGCTGAGCAATAATCTCTTAACACATGCTGTCAAAATTAAATAATATTAATTTTTTTTGAACAAAAAAGTAAAAAAACAACGTTTTAACTACATAAAACAAATAAAAAATCAATTTACAATTAGAAAAATATCTATTTATTTATAGTTTGACTGTTTATATGCATAAAAACAAAATATATTTTAATATAGGTGTTCACCACCTCTAAATATATTCTTGAGCACAAGCAATTAGACGTCATCGCTCTGCCGGCGTTATTGCTTGTGTTAAGATACATCAAATTGCTCGTGTGGTCGTAGTGTAATTAATCAAGAAAAGCTTCAAATATCTGCGTAAAAAAAACAAACCAAAAATAATTGTAATAATTATTTACTTGGCAAGTGTTAATAACATGCACAAATTACACAAATTATTAAAAATACTGACTAAATCCAATTAACTTGAATTTTCTATGCATATTTTGTAAAATTAAAACCATTTTTTGCATATACAATATAAAATATTATGTGTACAAAAAAGTGTCATTTTACATAGTAAATGTGTATGTTCATAATGTGAACAAAGCGTAAGAAATATTTCCTATGGCTTTCTGCTGCTCATCATTTATTTGTTGTACCAGTGTTTATTTTCATATACCTGTGTTACAATATGTTTTTGTGAGCAAAAACATATACAAACAGTTCCTAAGCAGCAATACAACAATCAATTGTTATCTGTTTTAATTGTATTGCCATTTCGAAATGCAAACACACACAAGAACTGTTATACAAGTTCTCTCGCTCTCACCACAATTACATGGTACATACCATGGTGTATGTGGTTTGTCTATACTTATAAGTATACAAATGCAACCCTTTAGTCTGCATGTGGATGTGAATGAATTTTCATGATTCTTATGCCAATCGATTTGCTTAATCCAGGTAATGTCACACAATGACAATAGTCAAAATTCAATATGGCGGACAAAACAAACAGAGAAAAAAAGCCTCATAGAATCAAGAAGATTTTCTCTATGAAACGTTTTTAGGGTAAGGGGTATCCCAGCAGAAAGAAGCGAAGATTTTTTCATAGAGATTCCTTATTGTTTTTATGTGGTAAATCTTAATTTTATCAAGAAGAAAACCACATAAAATCAAGCAGAAATCTTATTATTCACAACTTTTTTTACTCAATTTCCGTTATTTTTGTGCACCAAAAAAAAAACAATCCATAGAGAAAAACTTCTCGATTAAATTAGATTTTCTTATGAATTGTAAACAATATGGATTTCTTATTGATTTTATTAGGTAGTCTTATTAATTTTTTTAAAAAGGTTTTCTTCTTGGGGGTTATTACATATGTAATTCGATTCGAAACGAAAAATGTTCGAATTTGTATGTTATTAACATTGCAATTCGAACACATTTCCGTTCGATTCGGATTACATAATAACCCCCCTTGATTTTATTAGGTTATCTTATTGATTTTTTCAATAAGGTCTTCTTCATGTTTTTAATAGGTTCCTATATGATTATGTGTAAAGCATCTTATTGATTTTTTTAATAAGGAAATCTTCTTGATTTTATGAGGTGTCTTGTTATTGCATATCTATAAATAGACATAGAGACAATTTTTTTCATGATCTTTTTCATTTTTGTATAAGAATGTTTGCACAATAATTTCAATGTTTATTCAGGCTGCTGGTTAGCATATTGGGTAGAGTGCTTGTCTATCAGGTAGAAGTTTGCTAGTTCAATACTTGGTGAGTAAGTTAGTTAAGAATATAACATAATGTGTATGTATGTATGTATGTATGTATGTATGTATGTATAAATAAATAACATCTACAATATAATACATACATACATACATATGTATATGGTATAGAATTTAAATGAAAATACGTAAGTACAGAGAATAAAGACGCAATTTTTTTTTTATTTTTTTATTGAAAAAATCAATAATATAACCTCTACAAGATTTATTCTTGATTTTTTCAAAAAGGTTTTCTCTATGATATTAGTAAGATTTAATTATTGAAAAAAAAAACCATAGAGATTTCTTATTAATTTTGTTCTATTTTATGAGGTATTTAGTAGGCACTGTTTTCTCTGTGCAGACGCCATTTTGTGAACACGAAAACAATAAAAAGTCGGTGAACTACATATATCAAAATGGGTATCAATGGACAGGTATTTGAAAATCATCTTCAGGTTTCTCTTATGATTTTTCATTTAGAAGGACCATTTAGAATATTTAAGGGATTAAAGTTGGTCGTACTCGGATTTTTTTATTTCTTAAATTTTTAGTTGTTTCTTTTTTAGGGTTCCGTACATTAAAGGTGAAAAGGAACCTTATTCTTTTCGCTATGGTGTCCGTCACAGGGCGTTTTCTCGAGAACCGTAAGAGCTACGGACCTGAAATTTTGACAGAATATATAGAACTTTGGAACTTTTAGGGTGTCCTAAAACGAGCAAGGAAAAATTTTAAAATCCCATATAATATACATATGGGCATTTCCCCAGGAATGTCAACTTTTTGTAGCGTGCGACACCAAGCAAATATGCTTGTTTTTTTTTTAAGAAAACTAAACTTATTTTTACTTCTTTATATATTTGTGTAGGCCATCAGCAGCTGTACGTTAGGTAAAATTAAAAAAAAAACCATCAAGTCACTTTGTTCAGAAATACAAGGCTAGTTGCTTGCTGTCGCACGTGACAAAAAAGTGAAATTTCTCGGAGAAATGCCCATACAATTATATATAGACACGTGAAATTTTCAAAGTTAGTGTATTTTTAAGCAGATTACATCAAATAATACTGAAATTTAAAAAAAAAAAATAAAAAATTAAAGGGTGTTCTATGAGTTAATGTAATTTTGACAACTTGCTGAATATGGGACACCGCAAGAGGAAAATTTTTAACATTTTCAAAAACGCTAAAACTAAAAAATTCAAATATATTAAAAAATCGCCAAAACTAAAAAATCGTCAAAAACCAAAAAATCGCCAAAACGAAAAAAAGCGCCACAACTAATATAATCGCTTTAACCAAAATAGATCGTTAAAAACGAAAAATCGCCAGAAACAAAAAAACGCCAAAAACCGAAAAAATCCTAAAAGCGAAAAAAGCGCCAAAAACTTAAAAAAAAGTGAACCGTGTGGGTACACAATTTTTTTTTAAATGTCTACATCAGGCAATATATTGGATTATATAGGCTTAAGTTCGTATAGTATTACATACATAAAAAATTTTCCGTTCGTGTGCGAGTCAAAGGCGCACTATACTGAATTTTTTTTTATCCGACTGCGCAACGCAAAGAAAGTGATTACCAGGGAAACCGCAAATATGCAATTGCATGTTTTTTCTTGTGTGACATATTAATGCGGGGACAAGATATTTATCCGTTTCAGAACTTTTTATGAATTTTGGCAACGATTTTTTGGTGCATATTTTACCCTTCAAAGCATGTTTTCGCATATATCAGTCTTACACGCATATTTTTTTTAGCATATTTTCTAATTTTTAGAGTATAATTTACGCTTTTAGGGCATATGCTTACATTTTCATATTTATCACCTTCTAAATCTCATTTTCATTTTGTTGTATGTAGTGTATACATTTCTCTTCTATATTACGCACTTATTTTGGGATGTTAGTTTCAATAAAAGTTCGGGTTTCCTATTTGTGATGGACTCTACCACGAGTAGACGTTGTAGGAACATTGTCAATGCATTAAGGTTTATTTACATTACGGATTTTTTTAAATAAAATTTTTTGCAAGAAATTTTTTCTATTTCTTTTTGTATTGATTTGTTTTAACTCGAAATAATTTTGATTCAACATGATTCTTCATGTTGATTTAACAGTACTGGAATATTTTTAAAACATGAAATAAAGTTATTTCACAAGGAAACATTTTCTTTGAAGTTTACTGTAAATCATGTTGAATTAACATGAGACACATATAAAGCAAAATCATTAACGAAAAATGTTAAATTAACCTTGTTGACGTAGATTTTCAATATGAAATTTTGCTATTTCAATATAAACATGAAAAAAAGAAGCATTGTGTAAATTATGGTGTTAGTGAGCATTGCAGGCCGCTAACAGCTCCGCCGAAAATTTATGTTTTTGGCAAAGAGAACAAAGAGACTTATATACAACGCAGAGCTGACGTTTGGGTTTTTGGTAATTTGACATCACTTGGCGGAATGATACAGGAGAACAAGAAATTTAATGCTCTATAACTCGGGGTATATTTGTTGTTGCTTCGCATGTTATTCAATCAAAATTTATTATTTTTGGCGAGTGGGGCTGTTTAATGTTGCTTCGTGAGCATATTCAGTGGTTAAAGTAGCATTAAATAAGGGAGAGTAAAAATGTATTTGAGTTAAACTTTAGTTAATAATCCCAACACGTGTGAGTAGATTTTATACTCTGAAATTATATGCAATAACCAAGAGTTAAAATAAAATAAGTTTTTTTTTTCATTCCTCCCCCTCAAAAATTATGCTTTGAATGTGTGTGGGTTAGTTTGTGTAAAAGTGTGAGTAATAATGCATTTATGGACAAGAGCCTGTATGTAACTTTCTCTACGTTGTCCTAGGTTAAAAAAATATATACATATGTATATTTATATATAAACTAAATGCCAAGCTATGAAATAGGATCTCCCCCCTCCCAAGAAACTTTTTATTTAACGTATGCATGTGTGTATTAATTTTGAAAGTACATAAATGCAAGTTAATCTCTTTTAAATAAAAAAAAAACTACATACGAGTAGTTTTCAATATTTTTAGGTTAATAAACTTATGGTCGCCCTTCAAATTTACTATCCGTCTGTCTTATGTGATCTACGAGAACTCATTGTGATATTTTATATATTTATTTTTAAATATTTTCTGTATGTGCTGGTATGTACGAGTATGTTCAGAGTTCATTGATCGTTATTATTTTTATAGTACATACTTAAGTGTTTCATAAATAAATTTAATTAACTCATGTATATTTTTTTATTATTATTATGTATTTATTTTTTTGTTGCGTTTCATTTAATTTAAAGTTTTATTTCGATTTTCACCTCGATAAAAGAGTCGTTGACATGAATTGCTTGCTGCTGTCTTTTAAATGGAGTTTTTGAAAGGCACAGAGAAAAAAAATAAGTTTATGCCTTAAGCTGAAAACTGAGTCACTTGAAAAAGTTGAAGGAGGCTGTTTCTGAAAAGAACTACATACTTCCTCAAATTTATCATTGAAGTAATTTTCGAACGGAAATTGTTCTATTTTAAAAATAATATTACTTTTGATCAGTGTGATAATATGTAAGGTTTGATTAACACAAATTGCTCAAAAATTATTTTTAACTCTAAACAAAATGGAAAGATCGAGGAAGGGCACGTAGTGTTGCTTCAGGTCGCCAGAGGCTTTTCACTTCGCCAGAAAAAAAAATTGCGCTTGCAATACTCTTTGTGGACTACAATTCTACTTCTACTTCTCATCAATGTGACCCAGAAGGTTAAATCAAGTAACAGAGTCCTAAATACCCTAGCGGTCACCTCATGACAAACCAACGCCATCGGTCGCTCAACCTTCAACTACTCTGGGTGGCGTTGCCTAAAGTAGTGAGCACCTTGAATACAAAACCGAAGGTCCTCGGTTTCGAGACCGGTTTCCGACAGTCATTAAATAATGACACGGCGTAACCGCAAATGAACGTGAAAATGAACTGGCGAAAAAGGCCACAACGTTACGGACAGTAACTCTAACTAATGCGAAGCCTTTCAAGACAACGAAGATTGAATAGGAAAGTTGACCGGCATCTTAACGGGGCTCTCTAATCTAGGAGGGAATTTGTACCGGATTGGAGCCACTGAGCCAATGACAATGGATGCAGGACATGCATGGAGGACATGGAAACAATGGAGCACTTCCTTTGTCATTATCCATCTTTCGCCCAGCCGAGATCCCGCTATTTTGGGGATGACAACTTACCGGAAATTACCTATTTTCAACGTAACCTAACCTAAATAACGACACCACGCATTTTTCTGATGTGCATTAACGTCCCTTTGTGTCAGTTGTTGTAGGAAAGTAACATCAGAGCGCCCTCATTGGTCAGTATTGTGTAGCAGAATCCTCTGGGAAGTAAAATAACAAACAAAATGGCTACTAAGCACAGCTTAGAAAATTTAACATGCCTCATTGAAATTATAGGCGCTGCAACACTGCATTATTTAAAAAAAAAACGTGAACAAGCTGAGTTGTAAGAGAAAGAAGCTTTCCTCTATCTCTTCCTTCACCAACTGTCTTTTCTATCACTTCCCTTTCCTGAAGAAGGTAACACCTAGTAATAGTAGTAGGCATTCATTACCTGAGTATTACTTCTCTTTTGAAAAGAAAAGAGAAGAGAGGTGTCTTAGGACACCCGGTTATAGCTATGCTGCTTAGTTATACTCGTACAAAACAAATTTCATGTGTGAAATAACAATGCAATAAAATTATATTATATGATGATGTCAAATTCTCTGCAAATATTTCAAAACGTTTCCATTTATTTCCCATTATTTTCTTTTCTAGCGGCGTACGATTAAATAAGGTATTATTTGTGGCCGGTGGCGGCTGTTAGCCTGCTTACAGCCAATCGGCTGTGTTCACTGGCTTGCGCTCATGTGCAAAAACAAAATAAAAACAAATTGAGCAATCGTTCTCATTGTTTTTGTTTCAACAAAAAAAAATCAAACAATTTGTTTCGTTTATTTTCGTACTCTGCTGTGATGTACAAAGAAGTCAAAACAAAAATAAATTTATAACTGCAATAGTGTCGATTATTTTTGTTACGAAAATCACGTCCCAACTCCTATAACGCGCAATGAATAGCATAGCTATAAAAATAAAAATCCGGACACCGTATTGGTGTATTGAAGGACTTAGGTTAGGTGGAAGAGATCGGCAATCAATGTTGTGCGCTCTTGAGAGGGGGACCCTAAGCCCCGATTTAAATAAGATACTGACGTTAATTTTCAAAAATATATTAAATTATCAGGCAAGTTCTGAAAACCACATGTGATTTTAAAACCAATAATGGCCCTGCTGACGTTTATATACGAACATTTTCTATCAGAAATGATATTTGATGCTTTTACACAATAAATAAAAAATTAAAACCGAAAAGAGTGAAAATATATCTGCAAAAAAAAAAAAGGTTTGATTTTGTTGTATAAAAAGAACTAAAATAAATAAAATAATTGTCTCTATACTTATCATTTGATCAGGCTAAAGTTCGTAGCGCTTTGTAAGCCAAATTACATGTAATAATTATTAATGAACAAATAACACCAAAGTTAATTATAAATATTGTGACAAATATGTAGTAGAACGTAACAACTAGCTGTTTTCGAAGGCCACGCACTACATCTTCATCAACAGCGTTCTTTTGTGTTTGATCCACTGTGTGTGGTGTTAGTTGATGTGGATTCCTGCTTTATATAATCAATTATTATTGCAAATGGAATATGTGAATTGTTTTGATGCATCGTATTAAATTTTGCTGAAAGCTTTTTTTGTAATGAAAGCTCAAATTTTACCATCTCTAATTATATAAGTTCGAACAATAATAATCGAAATTAACTTAAACATTTTTTTTTCTTTCGTAATGAATTTTATAACTATTCACCACAATTAATTCATTCAAACAAATTAAACCTCCCACATTTTGTACTTTCAAAAAAAAAAAGAAAAAAAAAAAACTAAATGTTGTGTTTTAGTCGTGCAACCACTTTCTTTTTCTTTTTTTTTTTTGATTTAATAACAATTGCATAGCAAAAAAAAACTTAAAGAAATAAGAAATTAACAGAAAATAAATTTTGATTACTTTTTTCCCCCCCAAATAAACACATGCCAATGGACAGACAGACGGATGGACAGACGTCCAAGCAAAGACTATGGGCCAATAACTTAAGACAACAACAATTACATTTTACAACAATTTGATTGTTTGAAAAAAAAAAAATACAATATTAAATTTTATTTTCAATGAATGTTTTACTGTGTTGCCAATAATAATGAAAAGAAAAATCAAATAGTTTAATGACATTTTCCGTAAGCAGTGTGATTAAAGCCAGCCAAGCCAACAGCCAAAGAGCAACATTTTTTTTTTAATTTTTTTTTATTGCAACTCTTAACGTGCGGCAAATGATTTTTAATCACAACAATCTAAATAATAGTAACAGCAACTAAAATAAAAATAAATGTATTAAATAAGAAACGCAATGGTAAATTACTATTTATAGCAACAACAATAAATATCTCGTAATGCATGTGCACAACAACAACAATAGCAAAAAAAAAAATGCACAACGCAACATGTTGTTAAACATGGCATTGATCTTAAGTGAGAGTGTAGTGAAGTGTATGATCAAGTTTGTGGCCATAACATTGTGCCAACATAATATGCAACAAATTACAATGACTTTAACATTGACAACAACAATTATAATACGAGTACTAACAATTACAGCAAGACAAGCAGAAAAAACAAATCATTACTTTTTTTCTTTTGAAAAAGTTTAAAATGTCATTGAACGTTTAAGTGCAAATTTCGTTTAACAAACACGCTACAATGCAAAAGCACTTGGAGAGAAAAAGCTTAGCGAAACATGAAGGGACTTCTTTTTAATACACTGGGATGGGATATATGAAACCACAGATGCTGTTTATGAGTTAATGGTCCTTCGAACCGGAAGATGCAAAAGATTCAGCAGCGCTACTGAGAGCTAAATGACTTAAGCTACTCTGAGTAAGTCATGTTCCTAATCAGGCAGCACAATTTTGCATCATTTGAAATGATCTCTCTAATAAATGCAACAGAGATTATTAATTGCTGATGGTCCATCTCATATTGCTACTTTGTCTATTTATGATGATTCACAATAACGTAATTTTTTTTTCTTGTATGTAGAATCTGGAAGCTTTTGTAAAAGCTTATTTGCTGCAGAGCATTCTATTAGAATATGTTTCAGAAGCTTTAAGCAGCAAATACATGCTTTTATTTTCTTCAACAAATTTTTTTTTAATTTTTGAGCTCAACCATTTTTAACTGGGGCTTGAGCTTTTTTCAAAAGCTTTTGATTTAGGAGCATTTTATTAGAATGTAATTGAAAAGCTTTTAGAAAAAACAATTTAAGGCACAACCTTTTTAACTGGTTTTTAGCTTTTTTCAAAAGCTTTTGATTTCAGAGTATTCTATTAAAATATGTTTCAGAAGCTTTAAGCAGCAAATTCGACTACATACATACATATGTATGTATGTACTTTGATTTTCTTCAAAAAAAAATTTTTATTTTAATTTTTGTGCACAACCTTTTTAAATTGGTTTTATATTTTTTCAAAAGCTTTTGATTTCGGAGCATTTTATTAGAATGTGATTCCGAAGCTTTTAGAAAATACGTACTCTGATTTTCCACAAAAAAAATAAAACATTTTTAAGCATAACCTTTTTAACTGCAATTTAGCTTTTTTCAAAAAGCATTCTATTAGAATGTAATTCAGAAGCTTTCGTCAAACTTTGATTTTCTTCAAAAATAAATTTTAAATTTTCATGCATAACCTTTTTAACTGGGTTTTAGCTTTTTTTCAAAAGCTTTTGATTTCGAAAGGGTTCAGAAAATATCATATAGAGTTTTTTACATTTTATGTAGCTTTTGTTTTCATGCTTATGTGGATGCTACGTCCAAGCCATATGCACTATGTGCAAACTTTTGTGCTTTCACACCGAACTCGGCGGCAACAATTCTTGCACAAAGAAACAAGAACAAATTTAAAAGCTTTCAAAGCTGTTTGTCTCATATGCAATTGTCAGAGTATGTGTGTTTAGACCTACAGAGCTGTCATATGGACGCTATGAGTTTGCTAATAGCAAAACTGTTTGAAAAAAAAAATTCCAAAAGCTTTTGAGAATATTTCCTTTAAGCTGACTTAAGCTAAAATTATTTTTTAACATAAATTTACAAATTTAAGTTGAAAGTATTTTTTGACATAAATTTACAAATTTAATTTTAGTTTAAATACTTTAAAGAAGGTTTAATTTTTTTTAAATAAATTTAAAAATTCTATTTTATTCTAGAAGTACACATATAAAAAAGATGCTTTAGAGCTTTTTACATTTTATATAGATTTTGTTTAAAGCTCATATGACCAATGACAACAGAGAACTTGCTAATAGGACAACAATTTGCTGAAAGCTTCTCCAAAAGCTTAAAAGGATTTTTCCTATTTTTTTTTTGTTTAATAAATGTACAAATTTTATTATAATTCTCGAAGACTTAAAAAAAGCTTCTAAAGAGCTTTTAACATTTGATTCAGCTTTTTTAAAGCTCATATTACTAATGACAACAGCGAGCTTGCTAATAGGATAACAATTTTCCAAAAAAATTTTCCCAAGAGCTTTCAAGGAATTTTTCTACAAGCTGACTTAAGTTTAAAAAAATATTTTCAATTAATGAAAAATTTTTTTTTGTAATTCTTAAAGTCTTACGAAAAGCTTCTAAAGAGCTTTTTACATTTCATTTAGCTTTTTTGAAGCTCATATAACTGATGACAGCAGCGAGCTTGGTATTAAGAAAATATTTTTTGGCAAAATAAACTTTCCCGTCAGCTTTCAAGGAATTTTCCTATAAGCTGACTTAAGTATAAAAAAATATTTCAATTAATCAAAATTTTTTTTGTAATTCTCGAAGTCTTACAAAAAGTTTGTAAAGAGCTTTTTACATTTGAGTTAAATTTTTTTTTGAAGTTCATATGTCAAATGACAACAGCGAGCCGACTAATAGGAAAACAATTTGTCAAAAATAAACTTTTTCAAGAGCTGTCGAGGATTTTTTCTGTAAGTTAACTTGGTTAGAAGTATTTTTTTTTAATAAATCTAAAATTTTATTTTGATTTTCACTCTTCACAAAAAATTCTAGATTTCTACATTTTATGTAGTTTTTGTTTAAAGCTCATATGTATGTATATCCAAAGAAAACAATAAGCTTGCTAATACCAATACCTTTCCATGATTTATAATATAAGCTGACATAACTTAAAAGCACTTTATGATTTAAATTTAAAAATTTTAATTTTTATTCTGGAAGTATTTAAGAAATATTCTCAAAAGCTTTTTAAATTTTATGCAGTTTTTGTATAAAGCTCATATGATGACAACAGCAAAAATCTTGCTAAGAGACAAGCGCTATGCTGAAAGCTACTCCAAGAGCTTTAGAGGATTTTGTCTATTAAGAGATAATCGATGTGCTGAAAGCTGGTACAAGAGCTTTCGAGGATTTTTTTCCTATTAAAAGTAAACTTACAGCCTGTTTTTCGAAAACATAAGCCCTTTCGTTTTTATGTTTCATTTATAAACGATAACGTTTAAAATTTGATTTTTATAAAACATTTTCTAAAGCTTTAGTTTTCACATAAAAAGAGCTTTTTAGTTATAACCAAAAATATAAACTCAAAAAATTATTACAGTGAAAGAATAAAAAAAATAAAATCTATTAAAAAAATTCGATGAAAAATTTTAAATAAAATTCATTTTAAATTTATTTTAAATTTTATGAAAAAGTCATTCACATTTTCTCGTTAATTTTATTTTTTTGTAACTTAAAGAAAAAAAAATATGTAGACTGATTATTAATTAATTTTACATAAGAAATTTTATGAGTGTGTAAAACTGAAAGCTCTTTTGTTGTGACTCACATGAAAATTAATAAATGCTACCAAAACGTAAACATGATTTCATTCGTTATTTTAACGAACGTATACACTTATTCATTTTCGAAAAACAGGCTGTTAATTTGAAATATTTTTTAATCAATTTAAATAGTTTCCAAATTATTTTATATAAAACAATTTAATTTAATTTTAAGCTACTCCAAGAGCTTTCGAGGATTTTTTTCTATTAAGAGATAATCGATGTGCTGAAAGCTGCTACAAGAGCTTTCGAGGATTTTTTTCCTATTAAAAGTAGACTTAATTTGAAATATTTTTTAATCAATTTAAATAGTTTCCAAATTATTTTATATAAAACAATTTAATTTTTGTAAAAGCTGCTTTATTAAATTTTAATGTAAAAAAACAAACGATAAAAAAATTCAAACTAAGCAAGAGATTAAAGCAAATCAAAAGCCAAGCCGGCTTTTGAATTTTAAATACAAGTGATTTGTTTTTATTATTGCGGTTATTTTAAGGGGAGTTACGTTGCAAACGCGAAAGTTAATAAATAACATTTTCACGTAATTTGCGAATCTTTTTTTTTTGCAAATATTTTTCTTTGAAAAATATGTATGATTTTATTTTATTTTTTTATTTTTGCAAAAGGTTTTTGAACTTTTTTTTCCCAATAAAGTGAAACTGTTTATACTGTGTTTACAAAAGTTTATTCATCTTAATTTACAAATAAAATAAATATAAAAAAATGAGAAAACAAATAAAATAAAAAAGTGCAGTATTTTTGCCAACAGTTTGTAAGCTGGATATTTTGTCTTTATTTAAACATGTATGTATATTTATTTTTTAAATAAAAAAAATTAATAAATAAATATATAAACATCATTACTCATATTTCGTATAAACAATGAAAAAAAAAACGTTTATTTTATATTGTAAGGAAATGCCAAGATTTCATATTTTATTTTTTACTCAATGCACAAATATTTAAGCAGCTCTTAACTTTTATGTCTGTCTGTCAGTCCCGCTGGTCTGTGGTTTTATTAACAAAAAAAAATTTAAAAATGTGCGAAAAAATACTCCACTGAACTTGGCTTCATACCATTGACCTTTTATTGTTAAAGAAAAAAAATTAAAAAAAAAACTAAATACAATTTGTTTTTTTGTTGTAAAGAAATAAAAAGCTTGTCGACGACATTTGTGTTCCTATCATCATCATCTTTATTGTTGTTGCTGTTGTCGTTATTTTCGTCATAAATTCTTATCATCAAGTAATTGGGTATAAATTTTAATTCAATATGTTAAGAAAAAAACGATTTTTTTTCTCAAATAATCGAATTTTGAAAATTTGTCTTATTGCTGCTGCTGGCAAAAGTTAAAAGTAATAAGGAAGTTTATTTTTCGTAATTCTTGTTTAAGAGTTTTAAGCAGTGTGATAAAAAAAATCCAAATAAAAACAATATATGGGCATTTCCACAGGAATTTCAACTTTTTGTAGCGTGCGACATCAAGTAAATATGCTTGTTTTTTTTTTCAAAGAAAACTAAACTTTTTTTTTTACTTATTTATATATTTGTGTAGGGCGTCAGCAGCCGTCGAGTCACGTTGTTCAGCACTAAAAGGTTAAAAGCTTGCTGTCGCACGCGACATAAAAGTGGAATTTCTGGGAGAAATGCCCATATGTAACATGTTTTTACATGTCTTAACACATATAAAATCGCCTAATTGTTTTAGTTCTTGATAGATACCCATAAAAAGTAAAATCCAAAATTCTAGGAGAAAGCTTAAAAGCTTTCAAGCGAAAATCGGCTGGAAAGCTTTTTGAAAATAACAAAAATCTCAGTTGGACCAAGAAAATAATAACAAATGATTTTAAATAATTTTTTTTACGCTTTTCGATATTCTGAGAAATCTTTTAAGCTCTAAAAATCAATGCTTTAATATACAATATTTTTCTAATACGATTGCTGAACGTTTAGAAATTAGACTGAAAAAACCAGAAAAACTATTCTATAACAACTTTTTCTGAGAAGCATGAAAATAGTTTTGAAAAGTTTCAAAACTGAAAAGCTCTAAAGCAGGTGTTAAAAATGTGTAAGCATGTCTGTATATGAAACATGATACATACATACATACGTACATACATACATATATGTATATTTATGTATGTAAGTACATTATTAAAGTCCAATTTCACCAACTTATTTAAATATCAATTCATATTTAAAAGTAATTTTTCCATACAAAAATTAAGAAAATCAACATTTAATAGGCAAATTTTGTAAATAGAAACGTTTTTTTCGTTTTGAAATTTGTATGGAAAAAATATTTTTTGAAATGAATTTTCGTTACTTTTCATACAAATTTTAAACGTTTAGAAACGAAATTTTTTACAAAATCTGCCTATAAATATGAATTGATATTTAAATAGAGTTGGTGAAATTGGGCCTAAGTCTAGGAAAATTTACACATATCGCTCCTTTATTTTAACATAGACATATCTCAAAAAAATGCGTTTTTGCAATAATTCTGTAAAGAATTATTTGACTCGCACACGAAAGGTTCCTTGCGGAGCTTGTAACACTTGGAGAATAAATAATGGAGTGATTCACAACTGAACAAAGAACCAGAATAATAGAATCAACATTATTGAAAATTTGATTATGAGTGATGAAGCTCATTTTCATTTGAATGGCTTTGTTAATAAGCAGAACTGTAGGTTCTGGGGTTCTGAAAATCCAAGAGCCATTCATCAACGCCAATTGCACACCATTAGGTGTCACATCTGAAAATATCACTGGGCCTTACTTCTTCGAGAATGGAGATGGAAGTGCTGTAACCGTAAATGGAGAGCGGTATTTTTTACGTCCTGCTCTTGAAAACAGACGTGGTATGTGGTTTTAGCAGTACGGAGCCACTGTCCGAGACACAATGGCACTTTTAAGTCAAATTTTTGGAATGCGAAATTATTTGGCCAGCGCGATCGCCAGTTTTGACAGCACCCGTCTATTTTATTCTGGGTTATTTGAAGGAACGAGTGTATGTGAACAAAGCAAACATTGTTGCAGAAATTCGAACGCTACAGCCACAAATTGTGAAAGATGTTATGGAAAATGCTCTAAAACGAGCCCATCAGTGCGAAGCTGAAAACGGTGGTCATTTAAGAGACATTATTTTTTATACTTAGTGTAAAATAGTTTCCATTTTGTATATTATAAAGATATTCGTTTCAGTTTTTTTCTGTTGGAAAAATGGAAAAATGTAATTTTTTTTACAACAAACACAGGAAAAAAAATTCCACTAAAAGTTGAATTTAAAATTTCAACTTTTGGTGAATTTTTTTACCTGTGTTTGTTGTAAGAAAAATTAAATTTTTCTATTTTTCCAACCAAAAAAAAACTGAAATGAATACCTTTTATATAATCTGAAACAAAAATAAAAAAAATTTATAAACGGAAAAGTTATTAAACTTTTAAACCCCATGGTAACTTTTGGCCCACCCTGTACATATAATTGTCTGTATATTACATTAGGATTTCAACATTTTTTCTTGCTAGCTTTAGAGTATCCTTTAATTTTTATTTGTCTGATGTAGCGGCCAAAGTTTTACATATTCTGTGAAAATTCCAGATCTGTAGCTGTTACGGTTCTCGAGAAAATAGCCTGTGATAGACAAACGAACAGACATCGTAGCGAAAACAATAGAGTTCCTTTTCACCTTTGGTATACGGAACCCTAAAAATGAGACGTTAAAAGCCGTGATTCCTTATTATACACAATCGTGCGATTTTTTAAAAACTCTGGAATGATGGAGTCTCTGAAAATACAATAACAATGCGTCAGATCAGGGTTGTATTTTTAGGATGGTGAGTCATGAGCATGAAGTGGCAACACTTAAATATATTGTACCAGTTTCATTTTGAGCCACTGTATATCGGAGTTGCAGGTATAAATAAAGTTCATGTGCGTTTGCAGCAACAAAGCGAATATATAATTATAATTATCTTATCTGTGCTAATAAACTATGTATTTGATAAACTAATTGTTGAAAACTATTTATTTGTTGTACTTTAAATATTTATGTAGGGTTATTGAACTAGATGTTTAAAAAAAAAAACATATTGCCTCAGCCCTCAAGGCTTTATTTTATATCCACAAGTTTTTACGCATTTTCAATTATTGAAAATTTTTTAGGCATTACAAAATGGTATTAATGTATGTATGTATGTATGTATGAATATATTTCGGAAAAATCTACATCGACTTACATACAAAGTTGGAAATTTCCTTTAGTTTTCCGGCCATAGAAATTAACATATGTACAGTGCAATAAAAAAAAGTGAGACCAACAGAACATCCCACTGTGCGCGTGTGTTAAAAGTAATAACTACAATTTTATATTTATTTTGAATTTAACAAATGCTAAATAAAATAAATAAAATACAAAACATAAAAAAATTTATTTTATTTATACAAATAAATTAATTTAGATTAGATTTTATATGAAATAACAGAAGAAGAAAAAATTGCATTCGGTAATAGAAATTGACCTTGTTTGCGAGCAGTATGGCAACAAACAAGAAACAAATGAACGAAATAATTCGTAATCAAATTCTAAATAATGCATAAGCAGCGCCAGGTATTATTAAAATATTATCTTGCTTTGTGCCACTGGAATTAAAGGCAACGTTTATAGATACGCTGGCTGGCAGCTCTCTGAGCCCCTCCTTCTCATTATTTTTTTTCCAGTTACATATTTCCTTTCCTTATACATACCTATTTATTTCTCTTCCTAGATAATTGATATTTTTTTTTCATAGAAATAATTTTTTTTCTCTGATATGGCAGAAACCTTGAAAACCTGTTATCGAATTTTCACCTTTTGTTTTTGAGTTTATATTTTTTTTTCGCAAAAAACGTTCCACATTATTTGATTGTATGTATAATAAACTTTTTACGTTTGTTGTTAATCATAGAGTTGAATTCTTCCCCTGGCACCGATACCCTGCCTATTAGCCCATATTTTTGTTTATATAGAATCAGGCAAAGGAGAGTTGCCAGATTAAGAAAAAAAATAAATAAACTTAATATGAAAAAAAAAAATTAAAATAAAAAAGAAGAGAGGTGTCTTGGGACACCCGGTTATAGCTATGCTGCTTAGCTATATAAAACAAACTTAATGTGTTAAATAACAATGCAATAAAATTATATTATATGATGATATCAAATTCGCTGCAAATATTTTGCGCTCATGTGCAGAAACAATATGAAAATAAAT
Source organism: Tachina lurida (assembly GCA_944452675.1). Lineage (NCBI taxonomy): Eukaryota > Metazoa > Arthropoda > Insecta > Diptera > Tachinidae > Tachina > Tachina lurida. The sequence goes on along the minus strand of OX101754.1, from coordinate 8,746,782 downwards.
TGAGAAATCCTTCTCATTGTTTTTGTTTTGTTTTTGTTTCAGTCACTTCAATGAACAAAATAAAACAAAATCAAACAATTTGTTTCGTTTATTTTCGTACTCTGCTGTGAAGTACAAAGAAATCAAAACAAAAATAAATTTATAACTGTTATAGTGTCAATTATTTTTTGTTATGAAAATCACGTCCTAGCTCGTGTGTCGTCACATAAATAGCATAGCTATAGTGCAAACGCTTTTGAAAAACTTTTATAGCTATGCTATTTATTTCACGACAAAGCAGCTACCCGTTAATTTTTTTAGTAGTTTTTGGAAAAAAGATTTTTTTTTTAAATGTGTCTATTGAGGCTTTTATAAATCATAAAGTATATTTTTAAATAAAAAAGTTTTTTCAAAATACATAAACATATACGAGGGTAGGTCATTAACTCAATGTCTTTTTAAATTTTCCAGCTCTTAATTGAAATGGCAACACTGCTCCTGCCAGCAGGCAACTGTCAATTGACTTCTGTCTAAATTTGAACAAGCTGCGTTATTTAGTTTGTATTTGTGGGAGATTTTGAAAAATATGGAAATAATTCTGCAGTTTCTAAAAGATCCGTCCGATTGTTATGAAATTTCATATAGTATTTAAAGAGCAGAGCAGAGCAGAGCATAAGTCTGGAATTTGGGCTATATATCTCTAAAGGGTGCGGAACCACAAGGCCCCGAATTGGGCAACCTCGGGTTAAAGAAAAATTCCAACTAATGCCAAGCTGATGTTTTTGATCTGATAGAAAAGAAGATTTTTTTGCAAAAGGATTTCTCTATCCAAGAGGTAAACAAAAATCTAGTATATTTATGCAGTTTCAATTACAGTTTAGGAAATATTGGAGAAAAAAATTTAAATTTTCGCTTTTTTTACCAACTTGGGTCCACTGTTCTTCTAATTCTGGAGAATTCAAATCTTTGTTCGATTAAACCTGTGGTGCGATTAAATAACTTTTTCAACGATCCGACAATCGTAATTTTTGTCTATACATTTTGTCGCTTGTAAATGATCAAACAGAATTGAGGCATAAACACATTTTCCATACAAATTGACACAAAAAATCAGCACCAGAAAGCAGTCGATAGATATAATCTATTTTATTTTGACAACGTTTTTTCTTATGCTCTCATATATAAATACTCATTCTCATTCATTTTATTAATTTGACAACGATTTTTCCTGAAGTTGCGGACATATTCTGTTTGATCATTAATAACGATTATGTGATTCTGTAACTTCTTTTTAACGACAGTACGCAGCAGATATTTTCTGTTGATTTTTGTCGATAAAATTAACAGCACATAAATTATTGTCGCTTAAATAACGACACAGCTGACATTAACCTACAGCGAATATCGTTAAAAATTTTACTGAATAGCAAATTCGATCAATTTTCGTTGTAATTATTTTAACGATGCAATTATCGTTAAAAAAAAGTTAGTGAATCGCACTACTGGTCTAATATAGTTCCAAAGATAAGAATTAACAATTCATTAGGGTTGTTGGTTGCATTTTTTCCCAAATATTTTTATCTAATTAACAAACATTTATTTATTTTTTTTAAATATCTTAAATTAAGAAAAGAGTATTTCCAGTTAAAAAAAAAATCTTAGAACGAAAATTAATAAATGTGCTTTCTTCCTGTCGTTAATCTTTTGCGCCCGCATATCTGTTCCTTCTTTATAAGGCTGGCATCACTGGGACGTTTGTTCTAATTAGTTTCTAATCAGCAAAAAAATAAAAAATAAAAAAACACACATATGACGGAACAAATTTATTATACCATATTTTTTCAAACAGAAATTGGTTTTTTTTTAATTGAATAACTGATAAAGATACAGACTTTTACTACAGATATTTATTTATTTTTAGGAATTTGTGCTGGTGACCTTCATTTTGTTTTTGTTTTTTTTTTTAATAATAATACATATATGATAATATTTGTGTTAAAATAAGATAAGACGACATACATATGTACAATATACATATATATGTATGTATGTATGTACATACGTAATGAATTAGTAGTTGAATGAATAACAATAATGTTGGGAGATTAAACGAGAATACATACTCTGCAAATATTAAAATAAATATTTAGTGGGTATACATACATACATACATACATATGTACATATGCGCATATGTATCAGTGATCGGCAATGAATAGTTTTTTCGCTATTCATACTGACTCATGAAATTTTTTTATATATTTAAGTGAGTAGACATCATTTAAACTCAACTACTCTGATTTACGAACAATCACGATGACATTGATTTATAAGTATAGGTTAAAATAAATCAGGGCTATCATGAATAAAATTCCACGTGAAAATTTTCCCAGGCAAAAATTCCATTTGTTTTCCAAATAATAGGGAAAACAAAAAATTCTAATTGGAAAAGGGAGAAATTTCACGCGGAATTTTATTCATGAAAGCCCTGAATATGAAACGATGTTGACATCATAGTCATATCACACACACAATCATTAATCACCTCAGTTTGATTTGTAATTTCTGAAAAATACTTATACTACTCACATTGATTCAGTTCACTCAACTTGTACATGTTTGTTTGAAAGTTTAGTCATTAAACAGTTTGCAACTAGTATACAATAGTAGTAAATAGGTTTGTTTTACAATTCCTGCAAAAAACAAAAATAAATTCAGTAAAAAATTCCAGATGTTAAAAATTCCAGATGTTATAGATTTTGGCGTCACGAAAAATATCCATAGGGACTTAATTCACGTAGAGGGCTCTGTAGATCTGTCCTCCGATCACTCTCCCACAATAGTTACAATTTTCAACCCACTAAGGAGTGATTTAACTAACTCATATGCGAAAACGATTAACAGGGTCAACTGGCTAGGATTCAAAAAATATATTAGTAGTCACTGCGTAGAAAACATTCAGCTAAGATCACCTGATGATATTGAATTTAATATTGCCAATCTTAACGAATATATTAAACAGGCTGCTGAACATGCCACTACTTCCTATCCGCAGACTGGCTTTAATAGAATTTATTCTACGGAAATCGAACGTCTTGTATGTGAAAAAAGGAGAGCTAGAAGAGAATGGCAACAACACCGATCACCCCTAAATAAAATCAGACTTAAAGAATGTACTAAACGACTCAAAGAGCTGCTATCGTCGGAAAAGACTGCATTACTGGAAAAGTATTTAGAAGGTCTTGATGTAACGTCAACATCTAATTACTCTTTATGGCGCGCTACTAGAAATCTTAAAAGACCCGTTGATCTCAAATCACCATTGCGTACTTCGACTGGAGGCTGGGCAAGAAGCGATAGTGAGAAAGGTAACTTATTTTCTGAGCATTTAAAATCTGTATTCACTCCCAATTCATGTACGGGTGCTGCCGATTTACCGAGTGTAGTATCTCTACCCCCTCGTCCCTTAAGGTTTAATATGCGTGAACTACAAAAAATAGTTGCTGAACTCGACCCTAAGAAAGCTCCAGGTATTGATGGCATTAGTAACAAGATGCTGATGAACTTGCCTCATATTGCAATAAGAATTTTGCTATTTATTTTTAATGCCATTTTACGAATGCAGTATTTTCCACATAACTGGAAACTTGCCAAGATTAAAATGATTCCAAAGCCAGGCAAAGATCTTACCAAGGCTGAGTCATATAGGCCTATAAGCTTACTTTCAACAATTTCAAAGCTTTTCGAAAAGCTGCTCATGACTAAATTGTCCACAATTTTAGCTGATACTGGGTGCATCCCGAACCATCAATTTGGCTTTAGAAGTCAGCATAGCACTATTGAGCAAACGCATAGATTGGTTCAAATTATAAGGAAGACTTTTGAAGAAAAGAAGTATTGTTCTGCCCTTTTTATTGATGTTTCTCAGGCATTTGACAAAGTATGGCACAAAGGCCTAGTTTTAAAATTGAAGACATACCTACCAATAAATATACAAAAGCTTTTGGAAAGTTATATTGTTGATAGGACATTTACCGTTGTGGAAGGAGACTTCATGAGTGTACCCGAATCTATATCTTCTGGTGTGCCACAGGGTAGTATTCTGGGGCTAGTCTTGTATCTAATATATACTTGTGATATGCCTGTGAGCAATAACATCCACACTTCTACATTTGCCGATGATACAGCCTGTTTGAGTATTCACAAAAATCCTGATGAGGCATCCCGCAATCTCCAAGCACACATTACCCAGCTTGAAATATGGTTGAACTTATGGAGAATTAAAGTCAATGAACAAAAGTGTGTTCATATAACGTTTACCCTAAGAAAAGATACCTGTTCCCCCATTCGAATCAACAATCAAAATATTCCTCAACATTCTCAAGTCAAATACCTTGGCATACACCTTGATCGAAGGCTTACATGGAAATATCATATTGACTCTAAGTTAACCCAAATGAAACTTAAATTGACTCAAATATATTGGTTAATTGGCAGAAATTCAACACTCAGCCTAGACTGCAAACTTTTGATATACAAGTCGCTTTTGAAGCCAATATGGTGCTATGGAATTCAGCTGTGGGGCACTGCTTCAGCTTCAAATGTCGAGAGAATCCAACGAAGGCAAAACAAAATTTTACGTTTGATAACATCTGCTCCATGGTACGTTAAAAATTCAAATATTCATCGTGATTTAAATATGCCACTAGTGAGTGAAGAAATTGCAAAATACGCAGGCAAATATTTAACTAAACTCGAGTCACATCCTAATCCGCTTGCACGTAATATTTTGAGCTTTACTGGACACATCCGCTTAAAAAAAAGGGACACAAGGGCTCTTAAATCCAACACTCCAGATGGGACTGCTTAAAAATACTTCTTTTTGATTATCACTACTTATGTATTATTTATAACTATCACTAAGCTTATGTCCGATATTGGTCGGGCCTAATAATTATATTTAGATTTAAGATTTGATTACTTATTGTTAGTTCATTTTTGAAGATACAATAAATAAATATGTATATGAAAAAAAAAAAAAAAAAAAAATTCAGTAAAGTGCGACTTTGACTCGCGCACGAAGGGTTCCTTCCGTGTACGGATGTATTCGGGTTTAAGCATTTTTTTTAATGTTTTTTTTTTAGTTTAAACGATTTTTTTGTTTTTGGGTTTTTTTTTTTTAATTTAGGCGATTTGTTTCTGTTTTTGGGGTTTTTTCATTTCGGCGATTATTTTTTCATTTTGGCGATTTTTTTCTTTTTTTGGGTTTTTTTTGTTTTTGCGATTTTTTTTCATTTTGGCGATTTATTTTAGTTTTAGAAATTTTTTTTATTTTGGTGCTTTTTTTCGTTTTGACGATTTTTTTTTTGTTTTTGGCGATTTTTTTTCGGTTTGGCGATTTTATAATTTTCTAATTTTTTAGTTTTACCGTTTTTGAAAATTTCAAGAATTTTGCTCTTACGGTTCCCAAGATACAGCAAGTTGTCAAAATTACATAGTCAAAATTGCATTAACTGATGGAACACCCTTTAATTTAAATTTTTTAAATTTTAGTATTAATTGTTGTAGTCTGTATAAAAATACATTAACCTTACAAAATTCAAGTGTATATACATACAATTGTATATATATATTATATTTGTATATATTATTATTGTATATGTATATTACATGAGATTTTAAAATTTTTCGTTGCTCGTTTTGAAACACCCTTTAATTTCCAACTCTCATGTATTTGTTGTTGTACCGGTCAAAGGTCTACACACTGTGTCCAAATTTCAGGCCCGTAGCTCTTACGGTTCTCGAGAAAATAGCCTGTGACAGACGGACAGCGTAGCGAAAACAATTGGGTGGGTTCCTTTTCACCTTTGGTGTACGGAACCCTAAAAAGCTACAAAGAAAAACATAACCTCATAATGAGAACTTTAATGTTCGTATGCGAAGTTAGCATTGTGAATCATACTTATTTTGCACTGTCCATAGGCATTGAGTTAAGGAGAGTCGAAATCAACAACGTCATAAATATTGCTAAATATGAGTTCGATGCGCACTTCAAACTTTCGAGTGAATATGATGCATTGGCGACATTGCAATAAGTATGAGTGTGCATAAATACAAGAAATTATAAATCATGATTCAACTCTACTCACTTTTTCACTACTCATTGCTGTTCTCTGATATGTACTCGTGGCTGTCATACCCGGACATTAGCGCCAAAAAAGCTTAAGCGACATAATTTTCGAACTTCATTTTTTTTTTAACAAAATCGATTATTTTTGATCGTTAGTCCTAGTTTACAATATGCAAGTCTTATTGCTAAACTGGTTAGTTTGAGGGAGAGAAAAACGAAGGGAACAGAAACGTTTCTTTTCCCCTCGTCTCTCTCACCTAACAAACTAATCAGCTTAGCAATAAGACTTGCATAGTGAAAATTATGACTAAGTACTCGATTTTCGTCAAATAAACTAGGTCCACAAAATATGTCGGTTAAGCTTCTTTGGCGGTTATGGCTCGATATATATATGTACATACAAACTCAATGACGCAACTTGTTAAAATTTTGACAGGATTCAACTGACATTTTGTGGTTGCTAGGAGCAGTGCTGCCCTTTCAGTTAAAAGGCGGGTAATTCAAAAAGTCACGAAATTATTGAGCCGCCCTCGTATATTGACAAATTAATCAGAAAATTTCTAACTTAAAATATGCGTACATACATACATAAATACATATTTTCATTAAATAGTTATTTCCACCATTAAATTATGCATAAATTAAATTAAGAAATCGCTCCCAGAACTGAAAATGTCGTAATTTGATTTCCTTTGTTGAAAGCTGGGAAATAAGAAATTTAAGGCCTTGAGAAGTTACGGGTTTATTTTGGAGACTTATTTTTAGCTTAAATATATGTACATTAATTTTTTTAATGTTCTATTAACTAATCGTTCCACTTTGTAATATTTTTTTTATAATGAGAATTTTTGCGCATTCAGTTTTACTGAAAACTACGCACATACATATGTAATGCTTATTGTTAATTTGTATTACATTTTTATAGATTGACCTCTGCTTTTATCTAGTATAATCTCTGTGTTTTTTTTTTTTTTTTTGTTAATTTTATGATTTTTTTTTTCAAATTTCTAGACAATTAGTTTTGTTTCTGGTCTGTTAAAAATTCAACTGAATTTTGATTCCATTATTCAATTTAATACTTTTAAGCGTGTCTGCAAAATAGTTGTTTTACTCGTGACTGTTAAAAAAAATATGAAATATGTAATTTATGATGGTATTTTCATAAATTGAGGGCACGTGTTGAGTAGAGATCGACCGAAGGCGTTTTTTTTTTTTGCCGAAGCCCAACTTCGGCTAAAATCCTAAACTTCGGCCAAAACCGAAGCAGAAGGTTTTAAATTTTAAAAATGATACTTACATTTTATATGAATTAAGAAAAAACTTTGCTTTTTTGAGATCACTGAAATAGCTTTAATATCTATTGGATACATAACAAGAAAAATAAAACTATTTTGCAATTTCTAGATTGCTTTTTCATATGATCACTCACAAGAACGTCCAAGTAAAAGAAAATAGAAAGCAACAGGGTTGTATTTCAAAGCAACCCTTTCAAAACGTTAAACACAATAGAAACTGTCGGCGAGCAACGACCAAACATAATTTAATTTTTCAAGCTTGGAATGAAAAATATTCGACTTCGGCTAATCGGCCGATTTTTGCCATAGGCCGAGTGTTGGCCGATTACCAACTTTTGGCCGAAGGCCGAAGCCGATTAATCGGTCGAACTCTAGTGTTGAGTTTCATTGGTATGTATAAGTATGTATGTACATATATGAGCCATGTTTTCGAATAATTTAAATCTACAAAAATTATGGCAATTCAACATTTGTATTTTTAAGCGACTTAAAAAAAAAAAAAAAAAGGAGGAGGCTATCAATGCGTCTGTTTTTTTTTTTGTGACCGTTAGTTACTTTATAACTCGACCTATTGTAAAAATTATTTTTTTTGTTCTCTGAGAGCGCCTAAATTTCAATTGGGCGTAGATACGCCCACAACTTTTTTTATTTGATTTTATGATATTCTACTTGCTTTATTGCTGCGAAACCTGGCAAACACCTTTGGTGCTTGTAATTACAAAATTTTAAAGTTAGAAAAAATACGTACCCTCCAAAAAGATGCAGTCTGTAATCCAGGGAAAAAATTGATAAATTTAAAATTGCGTATACCAAACTATACTCGTATATCGTTACCTGAAAATCCCTAACATTTTAAGCCAAAAAACTTGTTAAACTGTGTAATTAGTCAATTCTTAATACTTTTTAATTTTTTTTTTCAATAAAATCTCTATTTTAATTGCGGGAAGCCTTCCAAATCCCAAAAATTGTGTCATTAAAAGCTCTTAAGTCACATGCCAAGTTTCGTAAGAATATGGCGAATATAATCACGTAAAATATTCCACACTGTTCTGTTAACCGAATTGATTTGAAATCGCACGATTTTAGAAAAATATCGAAGAAATATATAGAAATATTTGTTCAGAATTTTTTTTATAAAAATAACAAAAATTAAAATTTTTAAAAACCCCTGATATTGCTGGAAAAGATGTGATATCTTCTAAACGGCTGGACCGATTTTCTTTAAACATAGTCAAGAACCTTCTCGATCAAGTCACCTTTCAAACAGAGAAAACTAAATCAAAATCGGTCCAGCCGTTTGGGCTGTACGTGGACACGGACAGACACACAGATACACAGACACACACTACAAACTTATAACACCCCTTTTTTTTGGTAGGGGGTTAATAATAGATTCTCAAATATCATATGTGAAAGAAGATTATCCCAGGAACCGTAAATAAATGTTATCGAAAAAAATTTAACTCAAAAACTCCCTGTGTTAGAGTAAATGGAGACCTATACTGTCATATAAGAATAGATTCGTAATGGCGAGCACTTTCAGAATTTATAGGGAGCTTAAAAAACGATCTCATCTCCACAGTTAAGAGTTATTTTTTAACGGAAAAATCAAATATCAGATGAGACTCTTAAAAAGAGAGTTTTATTTTGCCGTCATTAAATAAAACTCTTTTAAGGAGTTTTATTTTATGAGGGAAAAATAAAACTCTCTTTTTAAGAGTTTCATCCGTGTATGTAGGACCATTATTAATTTTGGAAATCATACGATTTCAAATCGATTCGATTTACAGAACAAGGCCGATTACGTTAAATTTTAAGGGGCGTAACTCCGCACATTTTTTAAAATAATAAATTAAAAATTTAGGAAGTAATCGTTTGGACAGAATTATGTATATAAAATACAATGCTACATTTTAAGAGGCATGACCATACACCGCCCACTTTTCAAATAAAAAAAAAATAGTCATTAAAAGCTTCTAAGGGGTGCAACAACTTCCGTAAGAATCGGCTGAATAGAATTACGTGAAATATGAGATTAAATATTAAAGGACGTAACCCCGCCCACTTTTTACAAATACAAAATTTGGCCATTACAAGAGCTTAAGGTGTGTCGTCTAGGGTCTTGTACGAATCTGTTGGGTAAAATCAAACAAAATTGAAGATTGAATTTTTATGGGCGTGGTTGGTTGTGCCCACTTTTTTCAATGGGATCAAATGCATACAATAATCTCTTCCTTCCGAATTCGATTTGTATTACAATTCGATTTATCTTGCTTAAATTGATTGATGAATTAAAATTAAAAAACAGGGGAAACTATTTCGGAACTAGCTTTTTTTGACATCGGTTAAGAAATTTACGCTCATTTACTCAAACAACATCATAACTCAAAAATATTCTGCCTTATCGTGGTTGGCGTATTTCAAATACTTCAAACGTTTTTCTTTAATCTATTACCAAACAGTCGTAGTCGTATTTGAAATACGCCAACCACGATAAGGCAGATTAAATTTTAGAGTTAATAAGCTCGTCGCTTTCGATAACGAGCTGATTCGATCACGTTTTTTTTTAGTTTGAGATTATGGCATTCGATATCGAAGCATAGTATTACATTGTTCGATAGCGAATGCCATAATCTCAAACTGAAAAAAAGTGACCGAATCAGCTCGATATCGAAAGCGACGATTAGACCCCAAAAATTAATACTCATATAACTATTCGTAGTATAAATACCACACTCGTAATTAGGCCCATTGTGTAAAAAGTAAAAATTGTCTTTTTCCATTAAGTTGGGTTTACATTTTTAAACAAACTATTTTTAACCCCCGACCAAAAAAAAAGGGGTGTTACAAGTTTGTAGTGTGCGTCTGTGTCTCTGTGTATCTGTGTGTCTGTCCGTGTCCAGGTACAGACCAAACGGCTGGACCGATTTTGATTTAGTTTTTTCTGTTTGAAAGGTGATTTGATCGAGAAGGTGCTTAACTATGTTTGGCCACTTGCAATGATGGCTGAGTATATAAAGCAGAAATCTACATCAACTGACACCACACACAGTGGACCAAACACAGAAGAACGCTGATGATGAAGGTTTAGTGGCGTTCGAAAACGGCTAGTTGTTCCGTTCAACTCTGTATGTGTTGTTAGTCAGAATATTTACAACAAACTTTGGTGTTATTTGTTCATTAATAATTATCACATGCAATTTGGCTTACAAAGCGATACGAACTTTAGCCTGTTCAAATTATAAATATAGATACAAATGAAGTTCGTATAATTATTAAAATTAACTCAAACTATTTTTTTTTTTACTTATGACGTTGTCTGAGTAAATGAGCGATATGTATTTAGCTTACGCATGGTCTTCCCTTTTTATCGTCGGCTTTAACAACAAACCTCAAAATATTTCACTGCATATGAATTAAAATTTTAAAATTGTTTTTTTTTCTTTCTTTTTTTTAGTTTTAATTTACCACCTGTTCTTTTAAAATAATATTAAAACCAAAAAAAAAAAAAAAACCAGTAACAAATGCCCCAAAGAATCTAGTCAAATTTAACACAACACAACATTATTAACAGCAGAATAAAAAAACGAAATATATAATTTCCTTTGAAAACCCTGCCCATAAAAATCAAGAAACCGAAAACAATCAAATATAGAAGTCAAAAGAAAAAGACCTAATAACTTATATGTAATACTGAAAAATAAGTCCAGCAGAAGAAGAAAACACACACAGAACAACAAGAGGAACGAAAACAAGTTGGTTATTTTAAGCAAAAAAGAACAAAACAAAAATATTAACAAAAATAAATTATATAAAAACTTTTTTTATTGCAAAAAAACAAACTATAAAACGAAAAAAAAAAAAATCAAAGTCCGCCTTTTGAAGACAGTCTTTGCAAAAATAAATTCAGCAAATGGAAAAAATAAACAGAAACATTACAATTCGTGCGAAAGTGAATGACCTCCATTAACCGCCATTATAACAAACACAATCACACGGAGACACGTACGCACATGAACACACTCACACACACACGTACATATTTAATACTTTATCCAGCAGATACTTAAACACTTGGGCATATGTACATACATTCAGACAAACAAGCAGCCAGCAAATTCAGATATTCAGAACTAACTCACATTTGGTATTATTTAACATTTTTGTTTTTTTTTTTTTATTTTTATTTTAAATATAATTTTGTTGAATTAAATACTATACAAAAAAGAAAAACTCCGCTGGAATTGAACAGAATATGTACAGAAAGAACCTCAATTTGGAAAGACAAATATATTAATACGTGTGTGCTTTAATTTGTTGTTTGTTATACAGGGTGGGCCAAAAGTTACCATGGGGTTTAAAAGTTTAATAACTTTCGCATTTATAAGTTTTTTTCTCAGCTTATATAATATACCAAATGGAATTTTTTTTACACTAAGTATGAAAAGTAATGTCTCTTAAATGACCACTGTTTTCAGCTTCGGACTGAGGGAATCGTTTTAGAGGATAACATCTTTGTCCCGGTTCACTCATTTCAACTTTTGTTGCTCAACTCGTAATTCAGCTGTAAGAAAGAGGGGAACGGAAATACAAGTATATCTTTTTTTCTTACATCTGAATTACGAGTTGATCAACAAAAGTTCAAGTGTGTGAACCGGGACTTTCAAAATTTGTGGCTGTAGCGTTCGAATTTCTGCAACAATGTTTGCCTTGAGTTCGAGGAGTAACTCTGGCTTGTTCACATACACTCGCTCCTTCAAATAACCCCAAAGAAAATAGTCCGAGTGCTGTCAAATCCGGCGATTGCGCTGGCCAAATAATTTCCGAATTTCTGGAAATTATTCGCTCTCCAAAAATTTAACTAAAAGAGCCATTGTGTCTCGGCCAATGGCTCCGTTCTGCTGAAACCACATACCAGGTCTGTTTTCAAGAGCAGGACGTAAAAAATTTTCTATCATAAACCGTTACCGCTCTCCATTTACGGCTACAGCACTTCCATCTTCATTCTCGAAGAAGTAAGGCCCAATGATATTTTCAGATGTGACACCTAATGGTGTGCAATTGGCGTTGATGAATGGCTCTTGGATTTTCAGAACCCCCGAACCTACAGTTCTGCTTATTAACAAAGCCATTCAAATGAAAATGAGCTTCATCACTCAATCACATTTGATCTCTGATTTAAATTGTATTAAAATTCTATTATTCTGGTTCTTTGTTCAGTTGTGAATCTCTCCATTCTTTATTCTCCAAGCGTTATTTATATAATCTGAAAAATAAAAATAATATACTATAAACGAAAAAGTTATTAAATTCTTAAACCCCATGGTAACTTTTGGCCCACCCTGTACATACATACATACACATTTATTTTACATAACTTACGAGTATTTATTAGATGTTAAATTGTCGGTATTCATCAGCACATACTTGCCATAATTTTTAACGCACAAATAAAGAGACAGCATTACCCCTTTTAGACACGGAAAGTTTACTTTGCAAAGTCTTAATACAGCCGTGTGAAAGACAGTCTCTTTCTTTCTCCCAGTTTGCTTTGCAAAGTTTCAATTCATCTGGGAGGAAGTCAGAAAGAGAAAGTATTCCTCCCTCTGTCTTTGTCCCAGCCTAGTGTTTTTAATGTAAAAGAAAGCATTTTCATTGTTTATTTTAAATTTTGTTATGGATAACTTTTTCAGAAATTTTATTATAAATTTTAAATTTTAAATCCTTCCGCCCGGTCGGAAGCGTTTCTCAAGTTAAACACTCACTAATATAATAATTCTTTCTGCCAAAAAAAAATTGAAAGATCTGATAGAAGAAGATAAGAAGTACGTGATATATAAAATTAAATGTTAATGGGCTTGCCTCCGCCCATTTTTTAAATGCAAGATTTTGTGTTTTTAGGGCTGAGGGTGCGTGTTAAATCTTGTAAAAATCGTTAAAGTGGAACCATTTTAAATAAAATATGTATTAAATTTTAAAGGGCATGACTCCGCCCATTTTTTTAAATGGAGGATTGTGTCTATTTTAGAACTCAAGTTGTGTGTTAAGTTTCGTAAAAATCGGTCCATTTTTTCAACTTTCAAATCGTATAATTACAAGAACCAAAGGTGTTTTATAGGTTTAATAGCAATCAAATATGTAGAATATCTTAAAATTAAATATACAAAATTGTGGGCGTATCCTCGCCCACTTTTTTTACAATGGGACCAATGAGAAGCTATACCCTCTCAGACAAAAAATCTATCTAAAACGTACCGAGTTATGAAGTAACACTCCCCAAAAATAAAACAGAGATGAATTGTTAACCTCCTCCTTTTTTTAAAGTCGGTTAAAAAAATTGTCACAAACGAAGCGAATATAAAGTTTAAAATCCTTCGTGCAGGTGGTATCAAATCATATTTTAAATTATCGACAACCAAATTATATGTATAAATATATAGTTATCAAAGAGTTGCCTGCCTATTTATAACTCTAAAAACTAATTACGTCGGCCGTTTGGCACTTTTTTGATATTTTTACACGAATTGAGTTTCGGGACTCTCTTTCTTTGAAAATAGTAAAGTTTCACGGGCATTTAAGCTTTTGTTGAGCAACTTTTTTAGTTAATAATGATATTATTATCTTATCATTTCTCTTTCATAAGCTCAGAAGTTGCTTAAGAAAAACTGAAGCGTGCAGCAAACGGAGACAATAATTATTTTTTTGAGTTGGTTTATTCTTAAAAAAAAAATTCGGATATAATTTGGCATTTTTGAAAACTCCAAAAATTTTTTTTATTGACAATAAATTTACAAAACTTATCGATAAACATAAGTATATTTAGTAAGTTTTTAAGCATGAATTAAAGATAATAAAAAATTCATAAAAAAATAACGTCAAATATATCGAGCCCTATTTTCAATTTTATCGTAAGCGACAAAATTAAATTTTTCAGGAGAAGGGTTTTTTTAAATATGTATTCAAAATATGTTGTTGTACGTAAATTGTCGCTTACGATAAAAGTTTACAGCCCGTATTTTAAAAGTTATCAACATTTTTGGCATTTGGATAATTCTAAACTATGAGGTAGGCCCATAAAATTTTAATTTCAATAAAAAAAATATATTTTCGATAACATGTCACTTACGATAAAATCGAAAATAAACATTTCTTGATAACAAAATTTATTTAAAGAAAAATTTTTAAGAAACAAAAAAGTGTGGCTTAAAATTTTCCTAAATGTTAAAAAACTATGCATGCGTATCTGCAAAATTCTTTAGAGAAGATTATGGTGTTTCATTGCTAACATTTTAAACTACTAACCAAACAAACCAGATTTATAAAGAATTTTTTGATGTTTTTTATTTTTTTTTTATCATTTAAAAAGTCGTTATCGTTACTTCCTTTTTTTCATAAGACTTGTGCCATTGAAATGCATTTTTCTTGATAGAATTTCTTTTAAACTCTTCTGGTTTTAGTAAAGTATGTGTTTTTTTTTTTGGTTTTGTATTTTTTTTTTGCTGTTGCAACATCATTGCACTTGAACTCAATTCCAGATTACCGAACCAAACATATAAATAATACATGAAACATGATCATGAAACAAAACGTGATCATGAAATTTTAAAAGAAAGAAAAACTAAAAAACAAACCCCGACATTGCAGGCAACATAAAAACATACATATGTACATACATACACACATATGTATGTATATATGTACTTATGTATGTACATGTTTGCTAGAATTTTCCAGAAATACACTAAATCTAAGAGAAATTGTTTGAGGAAGTCTTAGCGTTACAAGCGCAGTTACAAACAAACCAGATATTCTTAAAGAAAATTATCACAGAATAAACAAAAAAATAAAAGAGGGAAAAACTGGAATACATTTTCTTGTTGTTCAAGTCATTGATGTGGGTTGTTGGCTTTCGAATTGATAAATAAAAACCGAAATAAAAATTCCTCTTGAGTTTAATCTTTTCTTTTTCACTGTGTGTGTGTAAAGATTGTTTTTTTATTTTAAATATATATTTTTTTTACAACAATGGATCATTGTACTTTGTGCTGCATGCTGAAAATCGCCCCGTTTAAAGAAGCAGAAGCAAGAGAGATGTTGTAAAGGAAAGATGGAAAGGGGGTGCGGGAACAAGAAAAATAATAATGATTACGATTCACTTCAAAACGTTCAATGATCTTATGGAAACGAGATTTAAAAAGCCTTCTTCTTTCACAACTTTACGTAGATACTACAAACACACACACACACACTGACACATACATATGTACATACATGCTCTCACAGTTACAAAACACTTTGTGGTTGCATGCATTTTCGAACAGAAATAAAAAGTGATCTTTAAAAATGATCTCGACATTGAAACTACAAAATACACACACACACACACAGACGCACACACAAACGCATACACACATGCACACACATTTTTAAATATCTACATATAATTTACAAGTACCCACAGATTTATTTTACAACAAACACATCTTTGCTTTGCATTTAAAATAAGATACAACAACGTCATTGCACTCACTCCTCGCCTAAATGCAAACAGATCCAAGAGCCATTGATCTTATAAAAGGCAATGATAATGATGAAGAAGAAATACAAGATCATCATTAGTTAAATGTTCATTGTTACAAAATTATTTCTGCTGGTGGCTGACTGAAGTTGTATGTATGTATGCATATACTCGTTTATTATTTTCGAATGCGAGTGTTTGGCATATACATACATACATATGTATGTATGTAATTATGGATGTTGTTGTAGTTGTAAACATTTTCACTAGATTTTCCATTTCAATGTGAAGTGAACAATTTATCTCGAGTATAGGAATTGTTATAAACATGGGACAACACCCTACATTAGGCATATTAAATACAATGTGTCTTTGAAGGCACAATTATTTTTTTATTTTTAAAAAACTTTCTTTTTTTTAGTCCTTAGAAAAAGAAAAATATATTTAAAGGGAAACTAACAAACCATCCCTTCAAAGCGCTGGAAAATCCATAGATTTTTGGAGTAATATAAAAAATCAAAATTTTCGAAGCGTTTAAGCAATTTTGATCAAAAATAAATGAATTCTTAAAATCGAATTGACAAGAACTTTTGAAGTTATCAAAATAATGTTTTTTTAACCGACTTCAAAATAATTCTTTCTGCCAAAAAAAACTGACTACAATCCAAAGATCTGAAAGAAGAAGTTAATAAGAATTAAATTTTAATGGGCGTGGCTCCGCCCATATTTTTTAATGCAAGATTTTGTGATTTTCAGAGCTCAGGTTGTGTGTTAAGTTTTTGTAAAAATCCGTGAAATAGAACCACTTTAAATAAAATATTAAATTTTAATGGGCGTGGCTACGCTCATTTTTTAAAACGTAGGATTGTGTATATTTTAGAGCTAAAGTTGTGTGGTAAGTTACGTAAAAATCGGTTAAATAGAACCGCGTGAAATATAATAAATTTTTATTTATTTCAACTTTCAAATTATTTAATTACAAGAATCAAAGGCGTTTTATAGGTTTCGCAGCAATCAAATAAGTAGAATATCATAAAATTAAATTAAAAAAATTGTGTGCGAGTCCCCGCCCACTTTTTTTTACAATGGGACCAATGGGAAGCCATGCCCTCTCAGAGGGAAAAAATAATTTTTACAATCGGTCTAAAATGTACCAAGTTATGATTTTGATACTGAAACCTATCGATGAGAAATGTAATTTTTTGCAAATTATTCAACCTTATTCCAGTTGTCGACATCGACGTCAATTTAACACAATACCAAAAAGAAATGGGGGCTTGTGTACTCGTTGTCAAAAACAACTGACTACTGTTGGCAGGTTTATGCTATTTGCTAGACCTTAGGGAATGGAAATAGATTGTCAGTAGCACTAAATAGTTCTCTAGAGCGATTAAACAAGTCCGAATTTGTGTTAAAATTGCTGATTAAATTGTTCAAATAATTTGGTTTTCTTTTCGATGATCTAAATATACATTTTCTTAATAAAAAAAATTTATGAAAAAAATTCTTAATTTGAAGAGAAAAATGCAAAATATGTTAAACATAAAGAGAAGTTTAAAAAATTACATCGGTTTCTAAAGAAAATCCTTAAATGGCATCTTTGAAGCAAAATTTCGATTTCTGCCAAAGATACTTCTCTGAAAAGATGAGAGTTCATATAAAGTTTTATAGGGTATCTTCTACCCTGTCGGAGAATGTGTGGTTGACTACAAAAATAGTTAACTTATAGTTCACTTTTCTTAGACTGACTAAAAGTTAACTGCAATGTCATCCAGAACAAACCCAAAGTTAATTCTTAAGTTGAGTACGTAATCGAATTTTATGAGAGCCAACAAATTTATTCTCAGCTACTTTGAAACTCATTTCAGTTTTATATTAACATTTTGCTGTTGTTATTTTAGAGTACACAACAGTGATGGGAAATGAGATTTGCATTTCGGTATCAAAAGCAAATTTTTTTAGTACTTTTTTGATCCCGAGAGTACCAAAAATTATAATATTTCCTATTTAAATTTTATTAACAAAAAATTATAAGAAATTCATTTACAAAAAAAAGGAACACATAGGTACAAATATACAAATAGGTGTAGCCTGGATTAGACTTAATACTGTAGGAACATAAAGCTTGCCCCCGTATTCCATAGCTCGCTAAAGCTAAATTCGACCGCTAAAATGCTGAACAAATAAAAAATTTTAAATTTTTGGCGATGACATAAAGCAATAAAATTTCGGCGAATTACATTTTTAAGCCATTACCTGATTTATCAATACCCGTTTGAAAATTGCATTCGTAGCCGAAAATCGACAAATTTATTTTATGGATTTTTAGCGATAGAGATTTAGCTTTAGCGAGTTACAGAATACGATGGCTGTTGATTTATATTTTGTTTTCATGAAATTTTGGTAAGAGAAAATTCTTTCGACATTTACAGAGGAGTGAGGCATGGATAAAATTCCGTAAGCTACTCTCGATATATCAGGAAACATGTATTCATCTAATGCGTTTTTATATAAGCCAATGCTCTATATAGGTTTTTAATATTTCAAATTATTTTTCTTTTCTTTTTTTTTCTTTTCCCTGGGAACATTTTAATTAAAAGTGGTATAATGATATTGGTTTAACAGATAAAATACTTTCAGGGGGAAACTTACTAAACCAAACTAACATTTTATTGTCAAAGTCCACTTTTGCCCTTAGAACTTAATATAAACTTTTTAAAATTTTCTTTAAACTGATTTAAAACAGTTGTTTCAATAGATCAACTTCTGTGCCACATAAAATATCATTGAATGAAATATGGTTTTCGTTGATATTTAATTGTGGTTACACTTTTCTAAAAGATTTTTACTAATAAAGCTTCGTTCTATTTGTCGAAAAAACAATTTAATTCTTGGCAAAATATATGCATGCGCGAGTCTTCTAACTGCATTTCTAAGTTGCCCGTGAGAGTATCAAATTTCTTAGGGGAGTACTACGGTACTTTTTCATGTCAAATAGTATCAAAAAAAGTACGATCGTACCAACTTTCCCATCACTGGTACACAACGTGTGATGTTACATGTTCGAACCCCAGAAATTTTTTTTTAAATTACTGACTACCAGGTGGTTATAAAGAAGTCAACTTTAAGTTAGCTGAAAGTAATGCCTAGGACATCGCAATGTTAAAATAGTCAGTTGATTACATTGAAAAGTAATCCAAGTGTCAGTCAGTACTACTCGTAGTTGCGAAATAGTTTAAAGTTAACGTAATTTCCGACAGGGTATTTAAAAAAACTCCTCATACACACATACTCGTACAACTCTCAAATTATTTCCACTTAATTTTCTTTCATTTGAAGTTCAAAGCCACCAAAGATTTCTTTTTGGCCGAATTGGTTTGTTTGTGTTTGCTTACATATCGAAAGAAAGAAAGAAAGAAGTTCAACAACAATAAATTCAAGATGAAAATGATAATGAAATTGCATTTATGTAAAATGCTCTGAGGCAACATCATCATTATGGCCCATCCATCGTGTTCTGTTTACTTCTCGAATGTTGTTGATGTAGGTTCAAACAAATTTACAAATTTACAAAATACAATTTACAGCAAACCAAACAACAACTGCAACAAAAATTCATAGTTAAATTTAATGGCAATTTTTTCTTCTTGCACACACAAATAAATAAAATAAATACTCGTATCTTCAAGTTTTCCTTAACTATTTCTTGTTGTATGTTTATAAGATATTGTACTCGTACAACAAAAGCCAATGATCTTCTTTTTTTTATCACAACAACAATAAAAATTATTGTTCGTTTGTGGTTTTATAACAAACAAACAAAAAAACAACAACAACCACCATTACAATTGCAAATGCACAAACAAACTCTAATAAAAATAAAAGCAAATATGTAAATGCATCTCTTTTACGATTATTTAAAAAAAACACGTTTAGTTTTGCATACTTTGGCCTGTCTGTCTGTCTGTCCGTCCGTCCGTCCGTCCATCTGCAGGCTCGTCACTTAGTCAGTCAGTTTTTTTCTCGCTAAACAGTTCGCAGTGTGCCGGTTAAATAAATTCTGCTCTTTCTACTGCTTCTCTTCTACCATAATTTTTGTATTTCTGCTGCAAGGGTCTTTAACCCTTTGCAAGCATGCACAAAGCGTTCAATGCACTTTTTCTTAACAATACATACATACATACATACTTACATACTTACATACATATGTATGTACGTATGTATGTGTTGTTGTAGGCACAATAAAAACGTCATCATTTAATGCTCTATTGCAAATTGCAATTCTTCTGGTTTTTCTTCTACTTGCAATTCTTGCACTGTTCATTGTTGTTGTTGTTGTTGTTGTTGTTGTTGCTTTGGTAAACAGGCAAGATCATTTCTACTACTCTTCTTCTATTTGTATGCTTTCATTATGCGAATTGCTATGAATAAAATACAGTGGTGACGAAAAAGAATTCAACAGTCCGCAGTATATTTTTCATATGCGACACTGAAAATTAAAAGGGACCTAAGCTCAGAAAATAAGTTTTGGGGAAAAACGACTTTTGAAGTTGATTCTTTTTAACCCCCGACCAAAAAAAGGGGTGTTATTTTTGTTATTTACTTTCTTTTATCAAGTGTATTTTGAAGCTAATTTATGACAAAAATAATGCAGTAATAAAGGTGGGGTTTTTTTGCATTAGACAGAGCGTGTTATCTACTGTAAGTATCACCCAAAAAGGAAAAATCTAGTTTTTGGACCCATAGGTCCAATTTAATTTAACTCCTCCTAATTATACTTTTTTAGGGTTCCATACACCAAAGGTGAAGAGGAACCCTATTGTTTTCGCTACGCTGTCCGTCACAGGGTATTTTCTCGAGAACCGTAAGAGCTACGGTAGAACTTTGGCCGCTACAACAACAAATACATGAGAGTTAAAATTTAAAGGGTGTTCCAAAACGAGCAACGAAAAATGTTAAAATCCCACGTAATATACATACAATTGTTATGTATGTACATACATACATACACTTGAAATTTGTAAGGTTAGTGTATTTTTATTAAAAAAAAACTAAATCAAAGGTGTTCTATCAGTTAATGTAATTTTGACAACTTGCTGTATCTTGGAAACTGAAAGATCCAAACTCTTGCAATTTTCAAAAACGGTAAAATTAAAAAATCTCATAATTATAAAATCGCCAAACCAAAAAAAAACGAAACGAAAAAAAAAAAATTCTAAAACTAAAATAAATCGCAAAAAACCGGAAAAATCGCCAAAATGAAAAAAATCGCCAAAATGAAAGAATCGCCAAAATAAAAAAAAAAAAAAGTCAAAACCTAAAATAATCGCCAAAACTAGAAAAAAGGGAAAAAACCAAGGTTGGAAACCGAAACAAATAACGGTATCGGTATTGATACCGGTACAATTATTTTTTAAATTTCGGTATCGGTAGCGGTATCGGTATTTTTTTTATTTCGGTATCGGTATTACCGGTACATACCGTTATCGAGTTTATAATACCGGTATACCGATATTACTGACAAATTTATTATTTCAGGCAGTGGACATAACAAAAACTTTTTTTTTTTATTAAATTACTTCAAAAATTGAGTATTTTTACATTAACATATGTATGTATAAAAGCATATAAACTTATTTGTTTCTATATATGATTTTATACTATTACTACACAATAATTTATTAAAAAAGTGAAACAAGGAGACTGCAGTTCAAACTTTACATATATAAGGTCTATATACATATATACTGATAAATTATACTGTGTGACAAATTTTTAATGAAATCGAAATACCTGCGAAGTGTTACTATTTTTCTGCTAGGTATTGTCGAGTATAAAAATTTTCCAGACATCTCCAAAATATTGAGTTAAGCATGGTACTCTGTTCACAATTTCGTGCGAAATGCTGTCAAACTACATATAAAAGTACGTATTTGGTATGAAATATTTGCGAAATAAATTCGCAAGAGTAGTACTCTGTTCTTGGTGTGAAAAACACGGAAAATCATGTCTTTCCATGCAAAATTAATCTGGTATCATTTTAGATTAGCCGCGAAACAACATGAGCAGTGCTTTTTTCGCACGGAATTTTAGCAATGTTGCATACTTACAAGCAAAAAAAAAAGCGAGAAATTTATTAAAACAACCGCGAGTTGGGCTACATTTAGTACATGTCAAATTTTTCACGCGAAATAACCAATTGCACTGAAAATTTTTCTCAACTTCGAACAGAGTACCAGCCTTTACGGGTAAAAAGCCGCTTTTTCGTACCCGTAGGCACTTATCAACCTCTAACTAAGTTAAATATCAACCGATTTTAAATTTATAAACGGATACAGAAAGAAGAGTAACAAACAAAAAAAAAAGTTTGTCTTAAGTAGAACAAAAATAAGCAAATTAACAAACATGTGCATAGTTAGTAAAGAACAAACGACAATGGTAAGACTATTGTAAATATAGAGATGGTAACTTTGAGCCTTCATTACAAAACACATGAGCAAATTGAAATGAAAATAATGAATCAAACCAATTCACATATTCCATTTGCAAAAAAAGTTTCGTATATAAGGCAGACATCTACATCAACTGACACCACACACAGTGGACCAAAACACAGAAGAACGCTGATGAGGAAGATTTAGTGGCCTTCGAAAACGGGTGGCTGTTCCGTTCAACTTTGTGTTGTTGTCAGAATATTTTTTTGGGTTTTTTTCGACACTTTTATACTTTGGACACGTTCTTAGGCAATATTTTTGTACTTGCCCCATATTGTTTATAACTTTATCGCCAAATTCAGACGAAACGAACATTGGAATATTTCAATTCAAAGAATAAATAATATTCTTTCAGCCAACTTAAAAACAAAGAAAACAATCTTCTTGTACAATTAACATTTAAAAATTTAAAGCAGGCACTTTTCTTCACCTCAAGAGGAATCTTTAACTTCAAATATAAAAATTTAGAAGTTTTTTCTCTAATCCAAAAAAAAAAGTTAATTGATATATATTTTGCAATTTTTGCCCATATTACGGTTTACAGCTCACCGTTGGATTGAAACTGAAACAACTTTACTTTTGGTATTCCGAATAAAAACTAATTTTATTTGTCTTCGATTAAATGCTCGAAAAACAAAGGTTCTTATCTATGCTATGTTTTTTGAAACCATAGTATCTATTACAAAACATTTTAAATATTTTTAGTTCTGGCTTTGCTCTTTTTTCTTGAGATTCTAGTTTTATAAACGTGGCAATAATATTGGCTGACAAATGGGATTGGTTGGCTTCTGGAATAATAAAGCAAAACGAATGCAATGGTCGAAATAAAAACCAAAATGTCTCATGGTGAAAAAAGTTGTAATACATAATAAAAATTTGGCAACTACAACTTACTTATCATTTATTTTTTGGCCGGAATCGGTATACCGGTACATACCGGTATAGACGTAAACGGTAGTCTGGATACCGGTATTTTCTAACCGAAATGGATTTCGGTGTCGGTAACGATACCGGTATCTAATTAAAGCGGTATCTGAATCGGTATCGGTATTTTTACGATACCGTTTGCCAACCTTTGAAAAAACTAAAAAAATCGTTTAAACGGAAAAAACGCCATATTAAAAAATGCTCAAAACCGAACGTACGGAACCCTTCGTGCACGAGTCAAAGTCGCACTTTACTGAATTTATTATTTAAAGGTAGGAGGATTTTAACAGGTATTTTTTTACAAGTACTTTTTAAAAAGTACTTTTTAGGTAATATTTAACAAATACTTTTTGCAGGTACTTTTTTATATGAATTTTTTTTTGAAAATTTATCTGCATTTTTACAAGTTCATACACAAATTTTTTTGGATATACAGTACATTTTTTTACATTAAAGTGTTTCTTTAAATTTACTTTACTTAAAGGAACAATTTTCTAATTGTACTTTTTAAAATGTTGTTCTCAAAAAATTATTTATTTAAAAACACTTTCTAACAGGTACTTTTTTTAAAAAAGTACTTCTTAAGGTTATTTTAACAGCTCTTCTATGACAATTTTTTGGAAAATTTATTAATTTTTTTAAATTTATTTTTTTATTTTTTTTTATTTACTTTTTGTGACTTTTGACTTTTTTTAAAGGTGCTTTTTTGAAAATGTACTACTTTACAGGTAATTAAAAAAAAATCCTTTTTAAGTAATTTTTGACAGGTACGTAGTTTTTGAAATTTTGTTTTGAAAATATACTTTTACTTTATACTTCTTTTGTTTTGAAAATATACTTTTCTAAAAATTGGCCCATTAAAATTTAATATTTTATTTTAGGATTTTTAAAAACTTAAAACACAACATGAGCTCTGGAAAGCACACAATCTAGCATTTAAAAATATGGGCGAAGGTACGCCCATTAAAATTTAATTTTATATTTCAAATACTTCTTGTTAACCAACAGATTTTCAAAAAAAAATTTTGTATGAAAGAGTTTACTTCCAATTTGGTCCCATATATTTTTTTTAGAAAATATTCTATCAGGCGGTTTTTTTATGCAGAATTATTAAAATTATATTTTCAAAACCAATTTTCTTGTTTAGTTTATTTTTGCCCTTAACTGTTGATTTTAACACCAAGGAACTCTTTGGCAAGTTTAATAGCTTCATTTTGTGTGCTGATGTGACTGTGGGCCTGCCAAGTTTTTATTTTTTAACACACGTAGTACATACATATTTAAATAAAATATTTTGTTGTTGTTGTTCTTTTTGTTTCTTTCTTCATGCTCATCATACCTGGTTTGCTGGAACTTACTTCAATATAATTCGCATATAAACACAGTTTTGTAACTGTTTTATTGAAAAGTGCATTTCTCTGCTAACGATCAGTAGTGACTGACTGACTACTCTGGTACATTCCCCTTTGGCCACTCCTGCCACGTACTTTTGGAATTCCTGTTTTATTTTCAGCCATTTTTTTTTTCTTGTTTGTCTATAATTTTCTAGAAAATTTCTCCTAATGGCCGGCAATAATGTGTTTGTGTGTGTGTGTGTTGCATGTTAATTGTTGTTATGGCTTTTGCAATGGGGTGCTAATGATGGGTGCTGTGGACTTGATTTGTTATTACAAGTGTTTTGCACGTGATAATTTTGAAATTTTCTACTCACACACACACTACACAGTAGTGCGTCTGTCTGGGCACGGAGTGTCTCTTTTTATTTTTTTTTTAGCCATATGGTAGGAAAATTTATGCAAACAACACAAGTGAGCAGCACACTTAGAAGGAAATGAACTTTGGGCAGAACTTTGTTTACAAAAAAAAAAAAAATGAAATAACAATAATAAGGAAAAATAAGGAAAGATTGTATATGTAAAGGTAACAGTAAAGTTCAAATGGAATTCCCTGAGAAGATACAAATAATAAGGCAAATATAAAAAGGGAAAGGTTGTTGTAAGACTTACATACTTATGTGCATGTATTTTTAATTAAAAAAAAAATTAACCAAATGTTTTACAATTTTTGGATAAACAAATTTTAATGTTTTCCTAAGCGGCAAGAAAAAAAAACTGTGTAATAAAATCGTATACGAGTACTTTAACTCAACTAGAAAGTTGTTTTTTTTTCAATCCAGCCAACACTTCATACGAGGGCGGATCAATAAGTCCGTGTGTTTTTGAATGAAAAAAATTTTTTTTTGGCAAAACAATAATTTATTTTTCAACATAATCTCCTTTTAACTCAATAAACTTAGTCCAACGTTTCTCCAGTTTTTGTATAGGATTTTTCGAGGTCCTTAAAATAGGCATTTGTTTGATCAATAATTTCATTGTTGGAGCTAAATCTCTTTCCATCGATTCATTTCTTTAGGTTTGGAAATAGGAAGTAGTCACTAGGGTGTAAATACGGAGAATATGGCGGATGGGGTACCAATTTTTAGCCCAATTCATAGAGTTTTGCCATTGAGACTGCACACGTGTACACTCGTGCATTATCTTGATGAAAAGGAACTTTTTTCTTGGCCATATGGGGTCGTTTTATTTTTAAATCCTCATTAAATCGGTCTAATAAGTTGGCATACGGGTATGTAAAATTAAAACGTGCGGAATTGTCATATAATTATTGTTGGAAATATGTATTTATAACAACAATACTATGCCAATTCCTCACGTTTTTATTTCATGTGAAATGCAGAACATACCGGATAATATTCGCCGTTTATTCGGCCATGTCATAGAATTCAATTCCGTTCGGAATCGGAATTCAATCCACCCCATTTTTGTAGGACATGGCGTTTTAAAAATAAAAGTAAAATACGGGAATTTTTCAGGTGTGACTGTGGGAGGCGGTGGTATGCTGGGGTATGCTGGGGTATGCTGGGGTATGCTCCAGCTTGACATCTTGAGGTTTATTCAATTCAGATTCCGAACGGAATTGAACTCTGTGAAATGGCCGATTGTTTTTCCCTTTTGAAGGTAATCGATGTGAATTATCCCGCGTGCATCCCAAAAAACTGTTGCCATCACCTTATTGGCGGACAAACTCACCTTGGCCTTCTTCGTAGCAGTTTCACCCCTAGAAACCTATTGTTTAGACTGCTGCTTGGTCTCCGGAGTACAGTAAAGGATCCATGTTTCATCCACAGTTACAAATCGCCGCAAAAACTCATTTCGATTGCGGTTAAACAACTCCAAACAATCTTTTGAAGTTGTCACACGTTTACGTTTATGGTCAATTGAGAGCAAACGTGGCAACCATCTTGCCGACAACTTTCTTAAGCCCAGCTGATCATTTAAAATCGAAACCACACTGCCATATGAAATGCCTATGGCAACAACAACAATCTCACGATCTTTTACTCTTCGATCGGCCAACACCATATCGTCGATTTTTTCGACATTTTCCTGTGTACTGACCTCAATTGGCCGTTCAGAACACTCAGTGTCATTTGTACTTGTGCGACCACAACGAAAGTCAGTAAACCACTTTTCACCATTGAAATCGATGACGGTTGATTTAACGGTTTTTTTTTCGCAAAATATAATAATACCTCTTATTGCGAATGGCGTCGTCGACGTCACATCAAGACGACAGTAAAAATTGGCACTTGTCTAGTCTTCGTCGACAACAATTGACTATTATTAATATGCTCCATTAATTTCCAAAGTCTTAGAGATTAGTGAGAGATTGTCAATAAGAGCCAATTGTTGCCGATAATGAGTAGAAAAGTGACAATATTTACTGTCGTCTTGATGTGACGTCGACGACGCCATTCATAATAAGGGGGAATGTTTAATGAGCACTCGAAATTCACTTTTTTCCATTTTTAGAAAGAGACACAAGGTTGTATGTTTTTAACAGCTGTTTAGCGCAAAGTAAATGACGGCACTTGATCATATATGTAACTATGAAGCAAGTTCGAAAAGGCACGGACTTATTGATACGCCCTCGTATCTACACATGTACATACATCAATAAATACATCTTTACAACTAGTTACGGCTGGCAAAACTAATTTTTTTTCTTTCGCTTTATATTCCTACACCTATTCCAAGAATCTAATACCACTTTCAAAATCTATGCCACAAACCCCACATTTAATGATTGTTTTTTTTTTTCTTTTCATTTTATTAACAATTTTTAATTCGTTCTACTCTTTAAACTTTTTGGCTTTAGCGAAACTATTATGACATCAGTTTGAATAAATATTTTGCCAAAACTAGAAAAAAAAGGGTGTTTTGAAAGTAAAAAAAAAAAGAAAACACTAAAAATAAGTTAAAGTTGTAAACAAATATAAGCAGAAAACAAAAACTGAAAAAATGAATAATTTCCAAATACATATAAAACAAATAAATTCTAAAGAAGACATTCATCCACACACACACACAAGTATGTGGGAATAATTACGGGAAGAGCTGGACTAGATTAAAGGGGCAAATGACATTCAGACAATCATTCATGAAATGAGTAATGGACGGACGGACGAACCTACAAAGCGAATTATATAAACAAAAAGACATTTTAAAATTCTTTAAATAGCCATAACCCAAATAAACAAAATACTTCGCAGTTGAGCTGTTCAGGCAGTCTTTTGCAATATCACGAGTCAAATGAATGACGATTTACTTGAAAATTATTTGAAAAATTGAAAACATTTATAAAGATCGATCAACCCTAGAAAGCAGGCCACACGTGTTAGAGCCCGTTTCTTTGCACACGCAAAGTTTACTCGTACTTTGACAAAGTTTATTATAACTTCCTTTTAAACTATATTAAAGTTTAATTTAACTAATTTTCACTATACTATGAAGTACTTATACATAATGAAGGAAAAATCAAAAGAAACGAATGCTGAATAAAGGCCGGGGCACAATGAAATCATCATGCGTTAAACTTTGCCTTTTCCAACTGACAGCTACGTTGAAATACATGGTTTCTTATGAGGTCGGTTATTGCATGCAGTCCGTGTCCGTCAACGCAAAGCACAAAATTTTGTCAACTTTTAACTTTTTGCGTACGTTGAGTAGTTTCACAGATATTGTTGGTTTGTTTTTTTAGTATGTTCTGATTTAGATGTTTGTGTTTTGCGGCAGCTAAAATAAAATTAAACAAAAGAAATAAACGAAATAAAATAAATAAAATAAAATGTAGAATCGACCTATAGATGCTGTTCAAATGCTTCTGTCAATAAAATACTCATTGTGCTAAGGTATGACGGATTCATTGTGCACCGGCCTTAAAGCAACTTTGCGAGTATATAAAAAGTATCACCCTTTTAGACACGCAAAGTTTACTTTACAAAGCCTTAATTCAGCTGGGAGACAGAAAGAAAGAGAATGTGTTTCTCCCTCTGTCCTTCACACACATGAATTAAGACTTTGCAAAGTAAACTTTTCGTGTATAAAAGGGGTATATTTTCCTTCCTCTCCTTCTTTTCAACCAATACTAATTTTAGACACAGAAAGTTTACTTTGCAAAGTCTTAATTCAGCTGGGAGAATGGCAGAAATTGATAGTAATCCTTTCTTTCACACAGCTGAATTAAGACTTTGCAGAGTAAAATTTTCGTGTCTAAAAAGGAGTACAACTCAACACATATAACCGTTTAAGACACGCAAAGTAAACTTTCCCTGTCTAAAAGAGGTATTAGCAAAGTAAATTTCGCGTCTGCCAAAGGGCTTTAATAACCTTTGGAGCAACTTGTCTCGTAATCAATTATTTATTTTAACATTTTTCATTTTAACATATTTTTTCTCCTTCTGTAAAATTATGAAAATGCTTTTTGCATTTCAGGTAACGATATGTAGATCTCGGTTGAATCTTAAATTTTATGTTATTTATTTTTTACAACATTTCTCAATATAAGGTTATGTCGAACAACATGACCACTAACGTTCATAAGCGCAGAAACGACATTCTGTTCTGATTGAGAGCATTGCCCACCCCCGCCCCGCCTCCCAAGAATTTCTGTTGCCCCCTTGAATTATTACAAATGCATGTAATTATATATTTTTATATTACTCATGAAAATCACGAGTCATAATGCCCCCTAGAAATTATTTCTAGCTACGCCAATGCTAACGTTGCATCTACTGTTTTTCACGGAAATTCCCGTACCTATGTACGTTTTAAATTGAAAAACAAATTCTAATTATTTGCTTCAAACGGGAATTCCCGGAATCCCGAGAAATTTAAAAACCAATCTCGATTTCCCGGCAACTAAAAAAGTGCTGGAAAATAAAAACTCTAGTTGCAACCGTTTAGTACAGTACAATAAGCCAAAAAAGAAAATCAAAACCTTTTAAGCGGTCCAGACCATATCAAAATACTCACCAATTAATTGTGAAAATGACTTTGTATGTCTTACAACAACAAAATTTTAATTTTCGTTATGCTTGATGTCACATTTTGATGTGTTTCTTGCGTTTGTTCAGCAAACATCAAACGAAATTTGAAGTAACAGAAACAAAAGTTTTCAGGGCAATCATGACTAAAATTCCGCGAGAAACTTCTTCCTTTTCCAAATAGAATTTTTTTGTTTTCCCTATTACTTGCTGTTGTTTGAAATTGTTCCCCGAGAAAAATTTCTCGCGGAATTTTATTCATCATTGCACTAATTATATTCAATTTGTTTCTTTTTTTAAATTAATCTTCCGTTCGCAAACGTTTTTTCGTTTCATTATTTTTATTTTCTTTTTATTGGAAGTTTTTACCCCAATTTTCGAAAGTCGAGTTTTCATCATACTTTTTTGAGGTTCCGAATATTTTCCCGATAATGTCCGCGTGGTTGAATGTATGTTTGTATGTGTGTGTTAATATGTATGTGTTAATAGACATAATTTTCGAGTTAAGCGACAAAAATTAAATTTTTTAGGAGAAAAAAAAAATACAATTTTAATTTCAATAAAAAGGTATATTTTCGATAACATGTCGCTTACGATAAAATCGATAAAAAAAAGGCTCGATTTGTCGCTTGAGCTTTTTTGGCGGTTATGGCTCGATATGCGTGTGTGTGTGTATGTATGTAAGCATCCCAGCGGGAAAAATCCAAAGATTCAATTACTATTGTTTCTAACTGCTTAAGAAGGCCTGAACTCTTTAAAATAAAAAATTCATTTTTTTTTAACAAAGCAAAAAAAAAATCCATTAATCCATCTCTGGCGAAGGATTTGAGAGCTGCAGGTGTACCCCGCAATGGCAACGCGTGTAAAAAAGGCTTAATAACATATTAATTCCAAAGCACTTTTTTCGTTTCGAAGTAGTAGAAGGAGTAGACGTCCTGGGCAGTTGAGACCACCTCATATGGATGCTCCTTAATCTCTCTTTAAATTTTTTTATATTTTATTTTATTGGTTGCATTGAAGATGATGTAATATTATCTTTGTATGTATTTTTTTTTCTTGTAAAGAAACTTAAAAAAAACTTTCACATTGCAACGAAAGTTCAATATATCGATCATAAATTACGCATTATACATATTTTGCTCAAATGTTGCTGCTTTAGCTGACGTTATTGTGCAACAGCAAAAAATATTAACCAAGTATGTTGCCAAGTGAAGGTGCCGCCAATTTTTGTAGCCTTTTTTTCTATTTTTCTACAAGAAAACGTTGCTTTGCTAAAGGTGACTAAACTCTTTATAAAAACAATGTACACAAGCCAAGACAACAACAACAACAACAACAACAACAACAACAACAACAACAACAACAACAACAACAACAACAACAACAACAACAACACTTGAAGTCCATTATAGCAGTGACAGAGACATTCACCATGAGTTACATGCAACAGGCGATAACAAAAATCAGCAGCAGCAACAGTGGCAGATAATACAAACCCACATAATTTTTTATTGCTTCGACGGACTCACCACACATGCACACACTCACTCCTATTTTTTTTTTTACTGACAAGCAGGAGAGATTGTGCCAATGCCAATTTTTCCCAACTGCCTGCTGAGGAGCCAACAAAACCCAGTCAAACCACAACAAAAGACCTCTTAAACTATTGAATATAATAAAAACAGCAACAAACAAACAAACACACAAATAGATATTTCAACAATAAATTACAAATGCTGAAATCCCATTGCAACTCCATACCTGGCTGGGCCTTTTACAACTACAACAACATACAATTCTACGACAGACTAGGTGTAATGGTTGGGAATAAAAGAAAAAATAGAAGAAAAACATTACAACTTCTTACATATGTACATACTACATATGCTGATAATGATGAGTATGACGAAGTCCACGTTCAACGTACTACTGACTCTCTAGTGTGCCGTATGGATGGCCGGTTCAATGTTGCTGCTCTTTTTTCCTTAATAACAAAAAAAAAAACAAAAACAAAAGACTGTCGACAAACAAACCAAAGTCACTGATCGTTTGAATGAAAGTTGACTGACTTACAAAGAAAAACAAAATGCCAAGGCATGGATAGTTAAGGCGGGCAGTCAGGCAGGTAGGCAGGTAGGCAGGCAGTATTCCATACGTAAGACCGACTAAATTATAACTATTTTGCTTTACAAAAAAAAAACCAAGAGAAGAGGTTAATATACTGCATAATATGCAGTGTACAATAGAGGATTTTGACCTTCCAAACTAAAGTGAAAATGTGCAACTGGTAGTTTTTGGTGTTGCACTCACACAGAGCAATGAAATCAAAATGAATAAGCCCATTAACCCTTCAAAAAAAAAACGCTAAAACAAACTGCTTAAACAATAAATTTGGTTTATAAAGATCTGGGTAAAACAAAGCAAACATTTCGAGAGCAAGAAAAATGTATTTTTTTTTTGCAAAGCTTCCTTCCCTGAAAGGTTTAAAACCGTAGGCCGCTGCTGCTTTGTTGGTGAACAGAAATCCCCGTCTATTTTTACAATCACTTTACATTTTTCCAACATCTTACCCACCAACCAACAAAAACTTAAAGGTTTTATTGCTCTCTATTTCTTTCTTTTTTTTTCTTTTTTTAAACTTCGAAAGTAAACAGTTGACTTGGAGTTCATGGCTGCACATTTTTTCTTTGTTTTTTTTTCCTTCCCATTTGTCTTGGTCTATTAACAATACTTTTCTTTTGCTTTTGAAAATGCACAAATGTTAAAGACTGTAATTTAAATTTGACTGCAATTTAATCTTGAAAATTTGTGCATTTTGTCCGTCCGTCCTGTCTGTCTGTCTGTCTATGCAAAAAAGTGTAATGAATGCAATGGAACGAACAACAAACAAATTTTAGTTGACTTGATAATTTAAAAGTCACAATGACTGTTGTCTAATGTTTCAGGCTGAAAATTTCCACATCAAAACAAGCTACAAACAAATTAACTACCAACAGCGTGAAAGTTTTGGCATTTTATTCAACAAAAAAAAACATTTTGCAAAGTTTATTCACATTTTAAAATTCAAAAAAAAAAAAAAATAAAAAATAACGCAACAAAAATATTTAATGAAAGTTTTAAATCAAACCAATATAATCTATCGAACAACTTAACTATTAACTGAAAGATTATTTTGTTTTATAAAAACAAATTTTGTACGAAATACCGTTTTATAAACCTCTTATAAAATAAAAATCATTTTTTTATAAATAAAGCCTATTTAAACTATTTAAATAAATAAATCAATGCAAATTTAAGAAGAATTAGGGCGTAAACAAAATTAATTGTCTAACATTAAATAATTGAAATTAAAGCTTTTATAGCAAAAAATCTAAAGCGAAAAATTAAATTTTTTCTTAAGTATCAGAATGCAGTATTTTGCTAAAGAACACTAGAATGGCACAAGATGACATTTTCAATAGATCGAAATTTCCTAACAAACGCAACTAAAATTTTATTGAAATTTTTTCGATATCGAATACGGTAAGTTACCCCCAGGGGACGACTTTACCTTGGATTTTTTTAATACTGATAATTCGGGGGTTTTCAGACAATTTTATGCCACAATACCATAATTATATGAAGAAGTAGATTATTGTTCAAAATATATTTATCTATTTAATGGACCTGCAGTTACAACAGAATTTAAGAGATAGTTTAAAGATAGTTTGGACTAGGGATGGGCAAATGAAAGAAATGTATCGATATATATCGTATCGATATTTTTGAACAGCATCGATATATATTTTTTGAAAACGTCGATATTTCGATATATCGATATTTTTGCCTTATGGGTTGTGTAAGGGTTTATCAAAAAGATTTCCATAAAAAATGTTCTGATTAAGCCTTCAGAAAGCCTTAATAATTTTTATAAATAATGATGTTAATTATTGGTTAATGAATGCCAGTGTTTAACATTTCAAAGTTCATCATTGCGGAATGCGAGAAGTATTTACTTTGCTTAAAACTTAATGAACTCCATGAGTGGAGAAATCCCAAATTGATATTGGTATCGAAAAACGAAATAAATTTCTCCATACATCTGTATGTTTAATTTGTATTATAGGATAATTTCTGAAAAACTGCATCCATTTCGAATGCACAATTAGTAACTTTAAGAAATTTAATACAAAGGAACTACGTATGTTAAGTTATACGTAACCTACTGTAGCTCATTAACGCTTCCTTAGTTTTTACTTTATGTTGCTGATCTGTGCTGCGCCGTTCTATTTCTAAATTTTAATAGCTACTTTTTCTGTAATAAATTAGCTGTTTTTGATCAGAAAGGTCACAGTTTTCGACTGAATTGATGAATTTTGCATCGTCCATTGTTATGTTTCAATACAATTTTATGTTTTTTAATTCTTAATGTACAATCACAGTTTATTTCGAAATGTTTTTATTTTATTTATGTTTTTTGATTTTCAGAGGTTGAACCGAAAAAGAATAGGGGCTCATTTTTCAAACCTACAAGTTACAAATTTACAAGTAAAATAGACACAAAACAACAATACTTTTACAAATTTTGTTGTTGTTTTGTGTGTATTTTATTTTTAGATTTGTAACTCGTAGATTTCAGAAACGGGCCCCTTAACGAAAGAGAAAAACTAACGGCTTGTATAAGATTTCTATAAACAAAAAAGAGTTGGCTGATTCGTAACAGAACAGAAAGTAAAAACTAATTCTGTCTTCAGGCTTATACCCACACAAACCAAATTTGGCAATTAGCTTAGTTAACAAATAAAAGTCACCTGGCTTAGTGGGGTCACCTCATAGATAAGCCTTGTTATTATGAAATTTCACTTTTTTTTCTTCGCATCACTAGCAGTGATGCCAATATCGTACAGTTAAAAACCGGCTAAAATTTGTAGATCTCTTAAAAATATCGAAACCCGATACTCGTAAATCAGAATCGATGTATCGATATATCGTTTTTTGAAATATCGGCGATATATATCGATATTTATTTTCGCAAATATCGATATTTCGATATATCGATATTTTTTGCCCATCCCTAGTTTGGACCAACTGCAGTTTAGTGAAGCCTCTAAAAAAACGAAAAAAAAACAAAAAGAAAATGAAGTCGGTTAAAAAGATAGTAATAGAAACTTAAAAAATAGTAATAATAAAAAAATATGAATATTAGGAGCAGCGTCGGGTATGGCCGTTAACCATCTTTTATGGCGAGTGCACGACCCTTTTCCCGACCCACTATCTCCTCTCCTCTAGTAACTATCATCTACATACATATATCTACCTCTTTCATCTTTATCCTAGCAACATTTTCATATAAGACCTTGATTCCACATTAGCGGAATCCCGGTTGGCCCTGTAGATATTTTACATATTGTAGCTTTGGTAAATTGAAAGCAAAACAACAACCATTTACCCAAACTACAAGATGTAAAAGATCTACAAGGCCACCCGTGAATCCTGCTGTTATATTTCAACATTCAATAGGTAAATTATTTGTAGATACTGGTTTTTAACACTATAGAAACAGTGTATAGAATCCAATTGATTATGAAAGATTGATTGAATAGCCGGACCTCGGACGGGCACAAGAACTTTACCCACCATGATATTTCCCAAAACAGAGCGGCCTACTAAATATTTTCTATTTTTGTTTTCTCTGAGAGGCTTGACTAAACTGCATTTAAGCTAAAAATTTTGAAAAGTATTTAAAATAATGATATTAGAAACATAAAAAAATGGAAACCGCCAAAGCAACCTTCACAATTCTTCCAAGCTGACAATTTCTATACAAAAGGGACAACATGCACGGTGGCATGCAATAACAAGTATTAAAGCGTAATAATGGATTGTAATTAAATAATGTTCATGAACATTTTTTAAGGATTTTCTCCTTAGAGTGTGTGGAAGAATATTTTCAATCCATTAACATTATTTCCAATTGGAACTTACCTTATTCACTTTCAATGTTAAAATATGATCTTGAACTTATTTACTTCCAGTTCTGCTATATTTCACTAAGGAAACATTTCTTGAGCACTTAAACACAATTCTAATTTAATAAAACTCATATTAAATGGCAAAATCTTATACTTTTTCACAATTTAAAATTCTTTACAACTTTTCTCCACAAAACTAATTAAAGACAGAAAATCCCGCTAATTTTGTGTTAAACAGGGTGTAACAAAAATTATTTCTTTACTTCAGCCTTAGACACTGTTGCCAGACTTTACGCATTAATATCATGCAGACAGCTATGCCAATTTAGCGCCTTTCGCGCTAGATCTAGCGCGTTTTAACTATGTCCAACGCGCTTTTTTTCGTCTTATTGAAATAATAATAAATAAAGTCAATAATATCATTTCAGTTAAGTATTTTTTTTTTACTTTTTTTGTATAAATTTAACAATTTTGTAGTATCCAATACTCTGATAAAATTTTTTCAAATGGTTAATGATTCAGCTGTCGCAAATAAACTTATCTTGACTGAATGGCAAATATTTTGAAATTTCGCAACTAAAAATATGTACTAGTATAATAATGAACCATAAATTTTAGTCCCGGCCCAGACTTTCAATTTTTGTTGCAGCAACTTTTTATTTTTTAGTGATCGATAGAGAGGAATACAAAATTTACATACATATGTATATATTTCTATTTCAACACTCTCCCACATATTCAAGAATTGCTGCTGGGACCTACATAACTTATTAAGCATATATTACAGCTGCAGTACAAAAAGCATTTGAGATTTCAATTATTCGAAAGGCGATTCCGATTCTGTATTGAATGATTTTAGTTATTTTATTTATTTATTTATTTCAGTCTATGGACAAAAAGTCCTTTCAGACAACGATAACGATATGAAGGTAAAATACTAGGATAAATAACTTATAAAATAGTAAAAGATAAACAAAAAAATAATTAAGGCTAATTTGTATGTATAAACAAAGTTATGAAATTAAACAAAATTCCAAATAAGGTATTATTTTAATACGCTTAGAAGAACAAGTTTAAACTCATTTTTCGCAGTGCTGAATTCTATGTAAGAGTTTGATTCTCTTTATAATTTAAAGTTAATTTCATTGAGAAATGCGAAAGCACGGGTTAATGTGCCATTACGGCCATAATTAGTCCGATGAAAAGGAACATCAAACAACTTAGTTAATCTTAAATTTCTATTAGGTATAAAAAATGGAACAGCATGAAGCAAATCATGACAGTCAACGTAACCATTGATAATATCGTAAACCAGAAGGGCGGATTGGAGTTTTCTACGTCCTTCTAGAGTACGTAAGCCAATAAAAAGGCACTTAGATTCATAAGGAACAGAAATTAAATATGGCAATGAACGTGTAACAAATTTAATAAAGATGCGTTGAAGTTTCTCAATACGAGAGATAAGATTTGAGACATGAGGATTCCATATAACAGCAGCATATTCCAACTTTGATCTAACAAAGGCCGTATAAATATATTTATGAGTGTAGGGATTAACAAACTCAGAGCAGTTTCTCTTCAGAAAACCGAGCATTTTATACGCTTTAGGAAGAATATACTCAACATGAGCTACAAACGACATAGAACTATCAAAAACAACACCTAAATCGAGTTTAGAATTAGAAATTTTCAAATTAATGCCATTAATGTTAAATATCAGTACTATGGGATTCATGGATCTATGAAATGAAACATGTAAACATTTATTTATATTTAGATGCAAGTAATTAAGTTGGCACCAATTACTTAAATTAT
The DNA here is from genome assembly GCA_944452675.1 of Tachina lurida. Taxonomy (NCBI): domain Eukaryota; kingdom Metazoa; phylum Arthropoda; class Insecta; order Diptera; family Tachinidae; genus Tachina; species Tachina lurida. The sequence goes on along the minus strand of OX101754.1, from coordinate 8,709,288 downwards.
TAAGCTCATTTTGAAGAGTGTACATCTCACTCAAAGAATCACATTTCATGAAAAATTTTAAATCATCAGCATATAACAGATACTTTGACCTAAGAAAGCAGCCACCAATATCATTAATATATAAATTAAATAATAACGGGCCAAGGATACTCCCTTTGGGGAACTCCAGACGTTTGACAATACGGCGTGGATTGAAAACCTTCAATATATACTGAGCAAACTCTATTAGATAAGTATGACTTAAGCCATAACAAAAAATTGGAATGGAATCCCATTAAACTTAATTTTGACAACAGAATGGAATGAGATATTTTATCAAACGCCTTGGAAAAGTCTGTGTATATAACTTCTACCTGGCTACCATGCTCAAGAGAATCTAGACAATATTCACTGAAAAGGGTCAAATTAGTAACAGTTGATCGGCCGGCATAAAAGCCGTGCTGATACGGAGAAATCCAAGGTTTAATTTAGGATATAATTTCGAAGAAGCAATATTGCAAAATCTGGAAAAGACTTACTAAATAAAAACAATTGTACTTACATCGAAGACTTTTATGAAAATTTAATTTAGCGCGTAGGAGAATAGCGCGTTTTGGCTATAAATAGTTGACAATGCTGTAACCTCGCGCGTTTTCAGAAGGGTAATAGCGCGTTTGGGTTATAAATAGTTGGCATCGCTGCATGCAGGGCAATTATGAATAAAATTCCGCGAGAAGTTTTTCCCAGGGAACAATTCCAACTAATAGCAAGTAATATGGAAAACAAAAAATTCTAATTGGAAAAGGGAAAATTTCTTGCGGAACTTTGTTCATAATTGACTTGTTTATTAAATTAATCGTCTATGTTCTGGCTTCCACATCGTTTTCACATGTTTTCTTGTGAGTTCGGAACACTTGCTAAACCTGTTTAAGTTGAAATTTGGAAAATACAAATTACAGCCCTTTTCACAATGAACAATTAAAAGCTAACACGGACTTTAACGGAAAGTTTTGTATGAAGAGCTGTCAGTAAAAGTTCACGTTAACTCTTAATCATACATTGTGAAAAGGGTCATTACTAGTATATGCTCTAGCATCCGAATTTAGAAGAAAACAATTTGAAAATTGACGACTTCAAACTTTTAGATTTTTTCGTTTTCACTTTTGAGCTAAAAAATCGGTATTCTTTTCACTTGATAACAGTCTTGTGAAAATAATACGAGTTTTTTCCTCAAAAGTGAAAACGAAAAAAGCTAAAAGTGTGAAATCGTCCATTTCCAAATTGTTTTCTTCTAAATTCGGATGCTAGGCACATATTATTAATTTGTATTTTATAATTTCAATTTAAACAGAATATAGACGAATATTAAATATTACGCGCTTTTTCTCGATTTCACTGATTTTTGAAATTTAAAAGTTGACAACGCTGATGTAAAGAAATAATATTTGCTACACCCAGTTAACAAAATCAGTGGGAGTTTCTGGCACAGAGGGACAAAATGGCGCTTCGAAATAAGGCCCAAGAAAATAAGTCCCAAATAAGATATGATATAAGGCAAAATGAAATAAAAACCAAAAAAATTAAATAAGACGCAGCAGAAAATTTATGAAAAATCAGAAAATTAAAGTGAAATAAGCCCAATGAAATAATAAACAACTAAATTCAAGATGAAATAAAACTCAAAAAATTAAATAATTCCCAATCCAGTGGAAAATTAAATTAACTCAAACAAAATGAAGTCCAACTGGTATTCAATTCCCAATTGTATGAGTGTGGTAGTAAAAAAGTGTGAATGTATTGAACTTTGACAAAAAAATTTAAGCAAAAATTTAACGTGTAGCCTCCAAGTTACTTACGTTTTGTAAACGTAATTTGACGCTAAGCTTCTCAGATTTTCTATTGAAAAATTATTTCATATAAAGTCAGATTTTGTAATAGAAAAGTTTTGTCTGATATAGTCAGTTTTTTTTTTAATGAGCTTTAATGGAGTCAGTTTTTCTTAAGAAAAATTGGATTTAACCCATTCTGTTTTTATGAAAATAGACATTTCTGTAGGAGTGAGTTTTCTATAGATGAATTGGCTCATATATGGTAAATTTTTCAATGGAAATGTTGGCTCTAATCTAGACAATGTTTCTATAGAAAAGTTTTCTGTTTTATATATTTTCACTAAAGAAACATTGGCTCCAATTGGGTCAGTATTTCTATATAATCATTAACTCTAATCTAAGAAATTTTTGTACAGAAAAACTGACTAGATTTGATAAAGATTTTATTTACTAAAAATGTATATATTAAAACCAAATTACGTTAAGAAAAACTACGAGAAGATTTTTTTATAATTCTAAGCAATTTATTGAGAGTTTGTCTATAAACATTGGGATTTTGTAAGTTTTTTTTTGGAATTATGGTTAAAATCTTCTGATGTATTCTGTGCTTCTGATGAGTTGCTCGAGCAGCAACGAAATGCATTTTGAATGTGCTTAACCACAACAAAGAAATTTGTTTAAACTAAGTAAAATAGAGTTAATTTTTATATAGAAAAACTGGCGCGAATGGGCCAACTGACACTTTAGAGGCATTTTTTTGGTAAGAAAAATTTATTAAGAAAAAATTGGCTAAATTTTTAGTGTCTTTTTTTAATATATATGTATGTATGTATGTATGTATTTTAATATTTTTTTTTAGAAAAAAACTGATTTTATAACAAGAAAATTTTTCATTCTTATATACCAGACATAATTACGGCAGAAAAATATGTGTATGTATGTACATACATACATATGTATGTATGTATGTATGTATGTATGTATGTATAATAAACGTCGTTATTTAAAGACTGTTTCCTTTTTAAAAACTCTCTTGTCAATTTTTGCTTCTGTAACACATTCTTAATGCCTTTAAACTCATTAAACTCATGTTTCCCTACATTTGAAGGCAGCTAAAAAATCGTTGCCTTCTTTCCGATTACCCAGAGATCATTGCACTTTCGCAATACAAATAATGAACTCCGCTTTAATGAAAAAAAAAATAAAATAAATAAATAAAACAAACAAAACCAAACATTTAGAGAGAAGTCTTCAGGGACTGCAAGAGAGTTTTAACAAAATTTACCACACAACAGAGAATAAAACAGATAATGCAACAAACAGACAAAAAAAATTATGAAAAAGAAAAAAAAACTAAATGCAAAATTGCACTAAAGAAACATGAGGCATGAGGCGGCCTGATATCATGACGATTTGCCACAAGAAGACAACAACAAAAACGATAGGACTGTAACAATGCAACAAGAAATTTCAACTCATGCTCCTCGTGCAAACGAGTGAGTACTAGATAGAGGATAATAATGAAGATGACGTTGGTGATGATGACTACAATGACGTTATTTTATAGCCTGCTCGTTGTTGTTGTTGTTGTTGTTGCTGCTGTTGCAATTCAAGTCATACTTGTTGATATTTGTTTGCTGGTTTGTTTGCACTGTGGTGTTGTGTTGTGTTGTGTTGGCTTAACTGGTCATTGGTGCTCTGGTTCATTGCCATCAAGCATGGGGTAACTAACCCAACAACAGAGAGCAACATATTTTATATAATTTTTTTTTTTTTTTTTATTTATTTTTATATTGGAGGATTTAAGTAAAAAGTTTGTACTCCAACGAGTGCGATAAAGAAAAACGTCATGAAGAAAGCCTCAAGTGTGTTTGTACAATATTCAAATTAAATATACATATGAACATATGTATGTATATATGTAATTGCTGTTGTTATCGATTAAATATAGAAAACAACGATCGTTTAAACTACCACAACAACAACAACAAGGACAACTTGAAAAAACTGAAAAACCCCAACGTTTTCTTTAGTGAGTGGGTTGTGGAAAAAGTACTACACACTTTGACTGGGGCGTTTAAGCTCACGCTATTGAACTTTACTATTTTTTTTTTGTTTTTGTTAAATAAAAAAAATAAATAAACTTTTCTATGACAAATATTTTAAGGAAAGTTTGTTTTGGTCCATTGAAAAATTTTTTTTTGGGAAATTCAAGGAGTTAATGTCAAGAGGGGCTGGTAAATATACACTGGGCAACAAAGTTTTATACATACTAAATTAAAAAAAAAATAAAACTTCGTTTTCTGAAATTGTGGGAAAACTTAAGGAAAAATATATTTCAAAAAATAAAAATAAATAAAATCAAATCAATAACTTCTTCGCCGATATAACCCTACGTATATAACTGATATATTTTTATCATGACAAATATCAAACTTCATATAGAAAAAATCAGCTAACATAAAAAATGTATTTTTCAATAAAAAGTTTAAATTTTGTCATGATAAAAATATGTATATCAGGTATAGACCTAGAGTATGAAACATACATTTTATGAAATGAAATACCGCCCAAAATAAAAAACTACAAAAAAAATTACAAATTATAGCAAATTAATTTTTATCAGGCATGTTCTGAAAATCAAATTTTTCAAATCATATGTGATTTTAAAAGTAATTATAGTCATGCAGACGTTTTTAAAATCATATACGATAAACTTCATTCAGAAATGATATTTGGTGTTCTCTCTATGCAGTAGAAAAATTAAAAAAAAGATTAAAAAATATCTGCATGGCAATTATTACTTTCAAAATCACATGTGATTTGATAAATGTGATTTTCAGAACATGCATGTATATCGAAAAAAAAAGAAAACTTTAAACAAAGCATTACAAATAGTATTCGTTTCTTACTGAATTGCAATAAAAGTATGAAAAAAAGGCAATATTTTCCATCGGCCAAAAATTATAGTATGGCTCTCCAAGGTTAATTATGGATATTTCTTCACAATGACTAATCACCCACCAATTTAGGGCGTTCCTTCATTTAACTGTTTCACGAGCTTTCCACTTGGGCGATAATTGATAGTCATTATTTTCTAAAATTGTACATATACATACACATCGAGCCTTATTTTCAATTTTATCGTAAGCGACAAAAATTAAATTTTTCAGCAGGCTTTTTTTAAATATTCAAATATGTTTTTGTACGTAAATTGTCGCTTACGATAAAATTTTACAGTCCGTATCTTAAAAGTTATAAACAATTTTGACATTTTGATAATTCTAAACAACAAGTAGCCCCATAAAATTTTAATTTCAATAAAAAAGTCTACTTTCAATCGAAAAAAAGGCTCGATATGTATTTATGTATATTTTATTTGATGATTGCGAGAATTTTTGGGTGTATTTTTTTTCTTTTAATTTTTAAATGTTAAAAAATGTTGGGCCATTTTTCATATGAAAAATAACTTAAAATTTGTATGAAAAAATTTTTTGGGCGATTTTTAATTTTTATTTTTGGGCGATTTTTCATGGAAATATTTTTCATACATATAAAAAATAGAACAAAAATTTAAATTAAAAATTACAAAAACAAATTAAAAATTGCCCAAAAATTTTTTTTGAGATTTTTCATACTAAAAATCAACCAAAATTTGTATGAAAAAATTTTGGCGATTTTTCATTTATTTATTAATTTTTAGTAAAGCATTGTTTTTCGTTGCAATTGCGTAAAATTTATTTTCTATTTTTATCAATTCAGACAGTTTAACTGATAATGTTACTCGGTTAAACCTAGATTATTAAATCTATAATCTTCATTTGAGAAAATTATATTATAAGTTTAAGCTTTATTTAACTGAAGTATGTATTTCTCCCAGCTGTGTTAGGAATAAAGGAATAACTGGCCATAAATTATAAACAAAAGGAAATTTCAAGGTGAAATTTGCCAAAAAGCCAAAGAAAGTGAACAACAATTTTTACAGCCAGAAGAAAAAATAACTAAAAATATGTTCATTACAAAAGTTGAATAAACTTGCAAAGTTCAAACAAATATAAAGTTTAGCTAGGTGTAGTACAAAATGTCATTGAGAGAACACTTCCTTTACTGGCGGCTACAAAGGGGAGGACAAAACTAAATGTCAACTCCAGTCTTACAAATTGAATTTGTGTAGTAAGTAAAAAAAAAAGAAAAGAACTGTTCGTTGAGATGACTGTGCAACGTAACACATACAACACGAGTACAAAATACACTAAATACCGGCAGTTAAACAGGCAGGCAGGCATGCTGGCTGGCAAGCTGACAGTACTTTTTTTTCTTCATCATGTGTGTTGCAAACATGCATAACAAAAGTTAATGCCCTCTCACGATTGTCTGTGCAGTCAAGAGTCTATACGAGAGTAGTATATAAAAATAAACACATTTATTAACAAATAAAAAAGAAGCACATATTGTCATGTGTAACATTTAAAAATAACATTCCCCAAGTTTATTTGCACCCTGGGGTTGCACTGATTGCAGTATGAATGTGAAACAAGTTCAAGTTATTATTGTTGACGCTGTCTTCATTCTGTTTCTGTTGCGTTGTAATGTTCTGATTTCTATTCTTTTCTTTTTTTTTGCGCCAGCCAAGAATTTCAAGTTTAATGTATGCAGGCAGATTCAATGTTGTTGATCTTGTTTTATATTATTTGCTGTATGTATGTAGTTGAATTCACTTCCCATTAAAAGCAATTAAATACATTTTTATAAAGTGTTGGTACCGCTTTTTTTTAATAACGTGTGGCAGGCACAGTAACTAAGCCTTAGGTAAATTAAATAGATCATAGATATCATATGCTATGCAGATCATATGCAGCTGTCAAGGAAACATGGTTGAAATTTGTTCTATTCTATGTTCTATAAAGTATTTCAGATGAGTCGGCTTTTAGTAAGAGAAAACCTATGGTTGAGAGTTGCCTAAATGCGATGTTTTATTTATCGGTGCATGCAAAGCTGTTCAGAATTATGTATTTGAAAGGTCCAGTTTGGCTCATAAAACTATAAGTTTGCAAAGAAGACCAGTAATGCACTACATTAAAAACAGGCCTTACAAAATTTTAAATTTTGAACCCACTCACCCCAACAACAGCGACTTGAGTAGATAATTTATATGAAAAGCACTCACCCTTATCGCGAATAAAAGGCGAACATTTTGTTCACGTGAAAAAAATGGTGAACAAAATTAGAAAAATAGAATACTGACACAACAACAACGCAAACATTGGCGATCACAATTTCAGGGAACACTTTTCACGTGAACTTTTATTCCAGATAAGGGTGACGAGTCGTAATTTAACTCTGGGTGGGAGAACACCTTTTTCGCGTCGTCGTAGTTATTTTTTAAATGCGGCCAGGCATTTTGTTGTTGTCTTGCCTTCGAGAATTTTGCGGCTGTCGCATTGTTAATGTTTTTTCCTTGATTAACCGTAATTAATTGCGGCTCTTTCTGGAATTTTTCATTGGCATATGCAATCGTTTTGTTGTGTATTATGTATACATATGTATTATGTATAACTGTTCGTGATTTGTTACACTTTTGATGTTTTTTTCTACGGCTTTTACTGCGACTTATATATAACCAAACTTTTTGATGGCTTTCGTGACACTACAAGAAATTTAATGAAACTTAACCAATTGTTGAAGACTCTGGTGGAGACCAAATAGAATACTCAATTTAAGAGCAATTTGTTGGAGAACCTGGTGGAGACCAAATAGAACACTCAAATGTGCCGTACTTATCTGACAAAAGGGATTTGATATAACTTTTTAATACTTGGAGACTGACATTTCATATTGGAAGGAACTGGTGGAGACTGATTTAAAAGCATTTTGTTGAAGAACCTGGTGGAGTACCATATATAACTCAAATGTGAAGAATACTAACTGGTGGAGACCATTTTTTGTTGAAGAACCTGGTGGAGTACCATATATAACTCAAACTTGAAGAATACTAACTGGTGGGGACCATTTTTTGTTGAAGAACCTGGTGGAGTACCATATATAACTCAAACTCGAAGAAGACTAACTGGTGGAGACCATTTATACTCTAGGAGTGGACTCTTGGATTCTCTACTTCCTACGTGAAGGCGTGGGTCGAATGGGGCCTTGAGAAAGCTTCTATTTGTTGTAGAACCTGGCACTTTGCTCTAAGTAGCTAGCCAAATTATACTAAACCCCAAAAAAAAAAAAAAAAAGATAAGGGTGACTATTTCCATACAAGTTTTTTGTCTTGTGGAAATTTATAAGAAAAAAACAAATCTGGGACCAAAGCGTCTATTTTGAAGCCATAAAAATAGTTTCCTTAGAAATAACTGCACATTCATGTTAGTCCCCAAAAAAATTTCAAATTGATCTTACCTTGTTCACTTTCAATGGAAAAATATAAATCTTTTAGCATAGTTTTCTGTCCATTTTGGCAATATATCACAAGCAAATCGTTTCTCGAACATTTAAACTACACAAAACTTTTACTAAATCACTAAATTTCTTACATTTTCACAATTTAAATTATTTTTTTACAACTTTTTCACACAAAAATCACAGATATAATACAAAAATGAGGGAACACCAAAAAATCCCGCTAATTCTGTTAACAGGGTGTAACAAATATTAGCTCTTTACATTATTTTCAGCAGCAGTTGCCAGACTGGATGATTTTCCTTTGTTTCTACACGTGCCAATTAACCATCGACTGTTATAACGTAATACAGGTTTTTTCGATTTCTTGCGTTTTTTTTCGGTTTTGGCAATCTATTATAGTTTTAAGAGATTTTTTTAGTTAAGCCTGGTACTCTGTTCAAAATTTCACGCGAAATGTTGACATATTCCATACAAAAAAAGTTTACGTGGAATTTTCATGAAATAATGTTGCAAAACTTGTACTCTGTTCAACTCGTGAAAAATGTATGAAATGTATCTGGCAACATTTTCTTGCTATCTGTGAAATAATGAGACTGGCATTTATTTCGTGCGAAATATTGACAGCTGATGTTTTTGTTAACAAAAGTTGATCAGTGTTGCCTACTTCAAACCAATAAATACGAAATTTTTTTCCGAAAAAGTAAAATGGGCATCACTTGTTACGTGTCAAATTTTTCACGCGAAATAATCAATGTTGCTGAAAATTTTTCACAACTTCGAACAGAGTACCAGGCTTTAGGCACTTTTTTTCGTATTGTTGATTTTTTCGGTGTTTTTTGTTTTTGTATTTTTGAAATTTGTTTGGTGTTTGGCGATTTATTTTAGTTTTAGCGATTTTTTGTTGGTTTGACGTTTTTTCGTTTTGGCGATTTTCTAGGTTTTTTTGAAATTTTTGTCGGTTTGGCGATTTTATAATTTTTGGTTTTTTTAGCTTCAGCGTTTTTTTAAATTTCAAGAGTTTGCCTCTTACAGTGTCCAAGATGCAGCAAGTAGTAAAAATTACACAGTCCAAACTACATTAATACCCTTTAATTTTTTTAATTTTTAGTGTTAAGTGTTGTAATCTGTACAAAAATACACAACCTTTCCAAATTTCAAGTGTCTATACATAATTGTATGTATATTACATGAAATTTTAAAATATTTCGTTGCTCGTTTTTTTGAACACCCTTTAATTGTTAACTGTCATGCATTTGTTGTTGTAGTGGCTAAGGCTCTAAATTTTCTGCAAATTTCAGGTCAGTAGCTTCTACGGTTCTGGAGAAAATACCCTGTGATGAACAGATGGACAGTGTAGCGAAACAAATTATATCAATCGGCGGCTAACTTCCAGCCGCTTATTTAGAAAAAATCGGCTGCGGCGGCTGGTCAAAACTATGCAGTCTGGCAACTGCTGCTGAAAGTAATGTAGAGAACTAATATTCGTTACACCCTGTTAACAGAATTAGCGGGATTTTTTCGTTTGTGCAGGAAAGTTGTGAAAAAAATTTAAATTGTGAAAGTGTAAGAAATTTTGTGATTTATAGATGTTTTGTGCAATTTAAATGTTCAATAAACGATTTGCTACTGAAATATTGTCGAAAGTGACATTAAAGGATGTTTTCACATCATAATTTTCCCTTGAAAGTTGACAAGGTAAGATTCAATTCAATAATCTTCCGTGGCTTCAAAGAAGACACTCATCCTTATCGTGGTTGGCGTATTTTGACTTTAACTAGGACATTTTGGTCCCAGATTAAAGAAAGCATTTTGGGGTGGTGTTCTTTAATATTCTACCAAAACTTTGTACTCATGGTCGAAATTCGCCAACCACGATAATGGGGAATATTCGACATAACCTGCGAAATACTTATGTATACCACGCACATCTGAATATGCCATGGATGTTCTTTTACATATTTGGAACAAATCAAGCTTAGGGACACCTATAGAAAATTGAAAAATAAGAAGAAAAACAAATTACATACAAGAATTGGCGGGGAGGCTGAGGGTCTGTCCCACGATGTTGACAGCGTTCGACTTGTCGCACACTTACATTCAAAACAAAAACAAATTTTAAAATTTCTTTTCCAGTGTAACCAAGGCGAATTGACACAAGGTGGTCTTAATTTGCAACTCTGCGTATTCGCCTTGTATATTTGTTAGTGTAAAATTTCCTGTTGTTGTTGTTTTGGTTGATTTGACAACAGAGAAGCTATGTCAGCTGGTGAATTAAGACCACCTTATGTGAATTCGCCTTGAGTGTAACTGTGTGACAAGTCGAAAGTTGTCGGCATCGTGGGACAGGCCCTCAGTTACCGAGTTATGGGCCTCTGAAGTTGTAGTACAAAATTGTAATCGATGTGATTCCGTCTATTGACAAGACAACAGTATTGTCGAACAGAATTAGGCAAAAAAAAATATTTTCCACCATGGTATTTCCCGACACGACGCAGCCTATTTAAGATTAGGTAGGTAGGTATTTACTTATAATTTATTTATAATCACAATATTGTGCTGCAATTTCAGAGGCCCATAACTTTTAAATTTTTCAATTTTCTATAGGATAGTATACTTTTTTTAATTTTTGAAAGTTGCCCTTATACTTGATTTAAGCGCTTTCTTTATTTAGATCTTACATATGTACATATCGTCACCTAAAATCCAAAAGGACGTAAGTATACTTTTTACTATTTTACAGGAGAAGAAAAAAACTTAATAAATTACATCATAATCAATCAAAAAGTCTATTTTGAATTTTTTGGTTGTTACGGCCTTTTGGATTTTAGGTGACGATATGTAAAAGTTTTGTATAGAGATATTCAAGGCATCAAGGATGATGGTTTATTTTATTATGTTTAAAATTGTAATTAATTTTTTTGTTTACATACATATTTTCGATATTTCGCTAATAGTTTGCTAACATCGTCAGGAAATAAGCAATTGCTTAACAAACATAAGAAAATGTTCAATAAAAATATTATAGAAACATTAATTTCATCGTGTAATCAAAACAAAATTATCTAGAAATTTTTTAAAAGTTAAAATTTTTATTGTTTAAGATTTGTAATAGGATATGCAATTTTCGAACTTCGAAAATAATATTGATTGATTGAGTAACCAGTGGTCAAATTTGAGCCTCAATTTTTACTTCTTTTCGTGTATTGGAAAAAATGTGTTTCTTAAACATAAAAATTTTTGTAATCGCTGTCTAAATCATTAGCGGAATTTATGGTTGGCCTTGTAGATCTTTTACATATTGTAGCTTTTGTAAATTTTGTTAAATTTAAAGGAAAGTAACGACAACTTACCAAAGCTACAAGATGTAAAAGATCTACAGGACCAACCGTGAATTCCGGTATTATATTAATTGATTTTTAATATATGTATATATACAATCAGGATTAGCTATGGCGCCCATTTTTATATATGCATGTATGATATAAAATAATGCTAAAAAAATTCCAAATAAATTATTGGAAAATTAAAAAAAAAATAATAATGCTTAGTTTTGAATATGCGGCTAAATAAAATTGAGAAATGGTAAATTTATCTGCAAAAATGCTAAAGTGGTCACACTGCTTATCATCTCTTTCATACTCTCCCTCTCCATTTCAATTTGCATTCAATGCCTTTGATTGTGTTTTAAAATTTAAATGATCATTATGAATCACGATGACGTTGTGCAAAGTGCAGTCATTCCTCTTTTGCATTTTTACAAACAACAACAACGACAATAACTGCATTGAAAAGTCGAAATGAAATTCATTTGCCTTCGTCGATGACTCGTTCGTTACATTTGTTTTTTTGTTTTGTTTGTTTCTAGTTGGCTGGTTGGTTGTTGCAGTCTTTGTTTTTGCTTTTTATTTTTTGCTTTAATGAATTGGGGTGAATGTCATCAGGACGTTTTCGTGTTGTTACCACTTTTTTTGTTGTACTCGTATTATCATTGTTGTGCATTTTTTTTTTAATTTTTTTTAGATGAATGAGTTGCAATCAGCTTAAAGCAAGAAACGGTCTTACTTTGTTGGTATTGTTGTGTTGATGCATGATTTTTCACTAAAGTATTTTGTGTAATATTTTTTATATACATAGGTATTTTATATTTAAACTTTAAAATCAAGCAATTTAATAAAGCAAGTTTAAATTCTACCAGCAGTATTCATGAAAACTATTTTCAGTTTATAAAAGGTTCATAAAACAAATTTTTTTTCGCGAAATTTGATTAATAAAATAAAGCTTTTATAAACAAAAATATTTTTTATGCATAAAGCCTTAAGACTTACATATCGTTACCTTAATATAGAAAGGCTCACCATCAACAAACTCATTTTCCTGAATTACAATAATTTGAAGTTCAATTTTCTTAAAAAAAAATAGCCATAAATATCTCCAACAAATCTATTTATCGCCAGAAAACTCGCCATGTCGCCAAATAAAAAATTTAAACGCCAAACAAGTTGAAAAATTGTCACGCTTGGCGAGAAATCCCCATATCCGACAACCCTGATCGATACCACCTGGTATCAATTCGCCTTCAATATAACGGAACATTTCTCATAAACAAATTAGTTCTCAGAGAGAGTAAATGAGAAGATCTGAAACAACTTGTTCAATGTACACAAATTTATGCAAGAATTAGGTGGGGTGGGTTGGTGTACTGGTCAAGTGGCGACACGACACCTTGGCCGCTTGTATGGATACATTTCGTTTTGTGGGTTGCAGCACCCCTATTTAAAGTTATAAAAAAAATATAAAATGTTCTAATTTTATTGACCTCTTAGGATCACAGGATCTTTTATTTGGGGAGAAAAAGAGAGGCGACATGCCCTCGTATGTTTAAAAACACACTTGCTTAATTAAGAAAACCTTTTGTATCTTTGTATCGATTTTTTGTAGGTAATTTTCATATTTTTTATTTTTTTTTTTAATGAAATACACTGTTTTACTTTTATTTCATGTTTTTAAAAAGTTGTATTTAGAGAGACACTCTCTGAGAGAAACAGAAAGTGTATTTGATACAACATACAGTGATACAAATTGTTGTGAATTTAGCAACTATTTCAGTAAAAAATTACATATGTATACATATGTATATATTTAAAAAAAAAAACAGCAAATTATTCTCCAAATGCTCATGGTACACCATTTTTTTTCTATGCCACGCTCTTCTCTGCTACTCTCAATAAAAAATTTTTTTTTTCAAAAACGGTCATAAATTACGGCAATCGATACCGATCGAAATTTTAAAATATTTTCAATTAACTGGGAACTAATCGTCGCTTTCGCTAATGAGCTGATTCGTTCAGTTTTTAAGTTTGAGATTATGGAATTCGCTATCGAACAATGTAATAATATTATTATTGTAATAATGGATATTTTTCGATATCGAATGCCATAATCTCAAACTGAAAAAACGTGCTCGAATCAGCTCGTTATCGAAAGCTACAATTAGACCCCTGCATTGAATTATTTTGTAACTCCGTTCGATATCGAGTATCATAATTTGCCGCCATGTTTATTTATTTTATTGTTTTTTTTTTGTGATTATTTACTAAGAATATCTATTATTGAACTCTTTTGAGCTTATAACACGCATTTTAATTTTTGCTATTATTTTAACTTTTCCAATTACATTATCATGTACATACATACATATGTATATATGTACATATGTAAGTATGTACAAATGTATGTACGTACATACATATGTATGAAATATTTATAAATTGTTTGTTTAAATAAGTATCTATTTTTAATTCCATAAACAATTTATTGATTACAAATCAATTAAAATGAAAAAAATGGCGTCAATTTATATATCGAGAAATCTGAGGACATGTAACGGGAAACTTAAGTAAATACAATAGTACGTAGCTATTTACATACTATGTTTGTATGTACATACATACATATGTATGTACAATAATATGTATGTATGTATGAATGTATGACTAGGAACAATGACTCTATATTTCTGGAAATAAACTCCATCAAGAAATAACAATTTGTAATAGTAACTTTAGGCATAAACATATTAATAAATAAACAATTATTTAAAATAAATACATGTACATACATACATACATATAAATACATCCATACAAAAGTTGCTGTATGTAAAAAAAAACCTGCAAAATGGCCAAAACAAGTCTTTGCCTAAAAAAAAACTACCACCGCAACGCGCAGCGTTTTATTTTTACACAATGTTTTCAACTTTTTAAAAGAATCTAGGTTATTACGCCGGAAAAAAATAAAAAGTTAACAAACACAACAACAACAACAAACCAAAAGAAAAGCAACAACAACAGCAACACTATTTAAAGCTTTACAATAGCACAAAAAAATTGTTTACTTAAAAAAAAAACGAAATAATTTAAATGAACAAGATATTCCACCTTAAATTTTGTTTTAATGCTAATTTTTATTATTCTAATGCCTTTTAGAAATTTTGACTATTATTTTTTTCATTGCTAATTTCATAGTTGCTTGTTTTTTTTTAGCAAGTCAATACATACATATGTACATATCGTCACCTTAAATGCAAACGGACGTAACTACACAAAAATTCGAAATTGAGTTTTTGATTGATTATGGTTCATTTTATCAAACTACATGTTCACGCCAATATTTAGACCTTTGCGATAAAAAAAAAATTACGAATTTATTAAAGAAATTCAAACGGACGTAATTACGCATGCATCTGTTTTTCATTGCAAAGAACGTAACTAACATAAAATCTTAAATATATACATATAAAAAGGAAATAAATGGTTAAAAACATGTAATTATCCATACTACAAGTAAATTTCGAAGAAAACTTTCTAGAACACTTTATTATTATTGATTTTGAAACATTTTTTGTTTCTTGTGTAAATAATATAAAAGTGTAGTGACGTCCGTTTGCATTTAAGGTAACGATATGTATGTAAGTACATATGTACATATGGAAATGAATGTATAAAACTGTTAACCCATACAGAACCAGATATACATATGTGCCAACACCCCTTTCCACCCCTTTCCCTAGTTCAAAAACAAGTTTAATTAAGTAAATTGATATCATAATTTATTTACTTTTTAGACGAAAACAAAAAAGTCTGTCTATGTATTAAAAGCAATAAATTGCCTCATAAATTAATTAATAATTTTAATTTTTGCAAAATTTCTTTAAAAAGTTTCATAAAATTTATTAGTTTATTTCTCACTTTACTATTTTTCTTAAAATTTCGGCTTAGCTGAATGATAAATTTTTAACCTTAAAATTTAGTTCGAGCTGCTGAGCAAATTTACTCAGCTTATCAAGTAGCAATGAATGCAAAATTTATTTAACTAAGCATTTAACTACTTAAATGTCCAGGTTGCTTAAATAAATCAATAACTTATTTAAGCAAGTTGTTGCAAATCTCAATAAAAAGCAAATTAGTGTTAATATCAAATTTATTCAGCTGAACTGCTTCAAAAAGCAATAAACAGAAAATGTATTTAAGTATTTAGCTGAATATTTAAGTTGCTTAGCTGAATAGCAAACCTATTTCGCTAAGATGATTCAAATCTCCATAAAAATCAAACTTGTGGCAGTACTCGTATTAGTATTTATATGAATATGTTCAAACTGCAGTTAATAGCAAATTTATTCAGCTTATCGTCTAATTTCTTCAGCTGAATTGCTTCAAAAAGCAATAAACACAAAATTTATTTAACTAAGCATCTAGCTGAATAGACAAGTTGCCTAGCTGAATGGCTAACTTATTTAGATAAATTATTTCACACTTCTATAAAAAGCAACTTAGTTGATGTTTAATAAGCTGAATATCTAACCTATTTATTTAGGTGAATATATTTAAACATCAGAGAACAGCAAATATAATAAGCTAAATATTTATTTTATAATCGGCATCTTAGCTAAACAGTTTCAAAATTTATTTAATTTAACATTTAGCTAAATATTATTATTATTTAGCTGAATAGGTGTTGGAATTGGAAAAGATACAAAATTCAATGAGAAGTAATCGTAAACAACCTAACCATTTCTATGGCTAACCTTATCATCTAGCTGAATAGCAATATTGTTCAGCTGAATAAATGAAAACTGCAGCAAATAGAAAACTTGATCAACTAAACATGTTGATAACTTGCCAAATTAATAGATTAGTAAATTAAAGTAGCTTAATGAAAATCTTTTGCTCGATCAGTTTAACATTTAGCTGAATTGCTCAGTTATTTCGCTGAATTGCTGCTATTTTGCTAAATAGCTAACTTCTTTATTTGAACAAATTCCTCTTGCAATATATAGCAAATTTATTCAACCAAACAGTTTATTTATTCGCTGACTTTCCATACACAGCTGAATAGCTAACCTGTCCAGCTGAATAAGTTGCAACTGCCGTCAACTGCACATTTATTCAACTAAATATTTAGCTGAATGGCAAAACTTACTAGATGAATAAATTCAAGCAGCTGAATAGGTCTTTTTTTTTGATAAGATAACTAAATTATCTTTGCTACACAGCTAATTTGGGTTCTTTTTTAACCTTTTTAGATTTTTATAAAAAAAAATGAGCCGAGTTTCATATACATTCATACATATTTACATTAAATATTGAATTAAAGTTTAACAAGCTGGAGGACAATGGTGTATATACATACATATATGTAATATATAATGTTCTGAATTGGTAGAGCTTGAAACTTGTTGCTGCCATGTACACTTTCTGTAGCTGAATTAGGTCTAAGATCTAATATAAATAGTTTTAGTTGTTAGCTGAATTAGGATTTTACGTTTAAAATAAACTAAATCATCAAGTCAGCTGAATATAGAATATGTTAACAATAATTTAAAAGCGTTTGAAAGAAATTGTACTAGCTGAATATACGAGTAGGAAAGCTGTTGCTAAAGTTGTAAAATTTTCGAACAGAAAAAAACGTATAGGATATACATACATTTGAATTCGTTGTTTATTTTAAACTGAATAGGAATTTAGTCAGCTGAATAGTAAATGAGATACATATTAGCTTATTTAGTCCCGGTTCACACACTTCAACTTTTGTTAATCAGAAGAAAATAGAAATATCTCTTTTTTTCTTACAGCTGAATTGCAGGTTGATCACCAAAAGCTGAAGTGTGTGAACAGGGATTTATAAATCATGAAGGACATTTTGCCATTTTTCACAAAAATTTGCTTCTTTTCAATTGGGTTAATATTTATTTGTCAATATGTAAGAAAAACTATATTATTTCTCTGCAGAGTACCATGTACTACCTACCATCTCTTATAGGTATGCTTACTTACCCACTCATACACATTAATTTTTGGTAATTTGTTTGAAGTTGTGTGTTCATATAATTATATTCGCATGTATGCGTTGGTATTTTTCCAATTAAAAAAACTGAATAACTAACTATTCATACTCTCTACACGTGTTTCAAGTTCATTGCCAAATTTTCAGTTTTTTGTTTTGTTTAATTTTTGTCTTCTCTTATTTTATGTTTTCTTCAATATCTGCTGTTAACAGAAAAATTTTTAGCATTAATTTACGGTCTTTTATGTTTTTCGTGAAGTATGTGTTTGATTATTCCAATCAAGTTTTTTTGGCTTATAATTTAATTTATTTCTATTTTTATTTTGGTAAAGAGTTAAGAAATAAAAGAAAAAGTGTGAAAAAATATAAGGAATTATTAAAACTTTCTAAAAAACAGAAGTTCTTTTTTGTCATATGGATAAGACGATATGAAAATTTTAAATTTAAGGATATGAGAAAAATCAATGGTTGTTGTCAAAGCTAAATCAGCTATAATGGTAGGAACATATCGGCCAAATTAGGTAAAAATTCGCTGTGAAAATTCATTATATGAAGAAGAATATAACTACGAAAAAAAACCAACAGCTGTGAGAACCCTTTCACTCACGTAAAGTTTACTTTGCAAAGTCTTCATTCAGCTGTGTGAATAACTCTTTCTGTCTTTCTACCAGCTGCATAAAGAATGTGCGAAGCAAACTTTCCGTGTCTAAAAGGCGTATTATAATTGAAATTGGCGACATACATTCGCGGAAAAAATTCGTCGTTCGCTCTAGTTACATATGTTAATAGCACAATTTAAATTTTTAATAAATTTTTCACTTACATAAAGAATATTGTTACAGTATTCTGGATATTTCTGCACTTACCTAAAAAAAAAAGAAAAATTAAATATTATTAATAAAATATATGACAATTTATAAAACAATATACATATGTAGCTAACTATTTAAGTTCATAAATTCAGCCAATAATTCTAAAATTTATTAGCTCCCCCAAATTTCTGACAATTTACGCTCCTAATATGATCATAGAAATTTAAACGTTTAAAAAAAAAAAAACAAAAACTAAGAACACATTTACAAACACGAAATAATTTAGTAAAAATAAAATATGACGTACAAAAGGGAATATAATATATGTATGTATATCGCTAGCTAAAATGCAAAAAGACGTAACTAACAAAAATATAATTTTATACAGGAGAGTCAAAAAACTTAAAAAAAAAACTTAACAAACTTGCAGTTAAGTCCCCTTGTTTTTTTTTTTTTTTTTGATCGCAGAAGTCTAAAATTTTGTCAAAACATTTAGTTTAATGTTATTTATAATAATCAATCAAAAACTCGTTTTTGAATTTTTTTTGTTAGTTACGCCTTTTTGCATTTTATCTAACGCTATAATAGACTGTATCCGAAAGCTTTTTTTTTTAACATACAAGAATTATGATTATTTTATTTATTGTTAATAACTTAATAACATATTAAATTATCAAAGAACAAGTACGAATCGTTTTGACATACATACATACATACATAAAATTTTAGCCATATAAGACCTTCAACAAGATTTTTGAACTTATTTTTTATAAAGTATTTTGGCCAATTATTAGAAAAACTATTCTCATACTCTTAGAATAGAAGGAGAAAGAGGCCTTATTTTATTTATATTACAATTTAAACATAAAATTTCGTATTAAAAATTAATACACAAAAATACTTATGTATGTACGTATGTTGTTTCTATCCAATATATGTATACACAGCTGAATTGATGTATTATTAAGCTGAGCAATTAAAAAAATGCGAATAAATAGGCTGTTGTTACACCCCTTTTCCACACGCAAAGTTTACTTTGCAAAGTCTTAATTCAGCTGTGTGAAAGACAGGTAGTAAGTAGTAGGGATGGGCAAAAAATATCGATATATCGAAATATCGATATTTGAGAAAATAAATATCGATATATATCGCCGATATTTCAAAATCCGATATATCGATACATCGATTCTTATTTACGAGTATCGGGTTTCGATACTTTTAAGAGCTATAACCGTTTTTTAACTGTACGATATTGACATTACTACTAGTGATGCGAAGAAAAAAAAAGAGAAATTTCATAATAACATACCAGGCGAATTTATAAGGCGACCCAACTAAGGCAGGTAACTTTTTGGATTGTGTGGGTATAAGCCTAAAGGCAGAATTTGTTTTTACTTTCTGTTCTGTTACGAATCAGCTGACTCTTTTTGGTTTATAGAAATCATATACAAGCCGTTAGATTTTCTCTCCTTAATTATGTTCTGTTTCGGTTCAACTTGTGAAAATAAAAAAACTGTTAACTAATTGTAAGTGGCAGCATAAATAAAATAAAAACATTTCGAAATAAACTGTGATTGTGCTTTAAGAATTAAAAAAAAAATAAATTTTTACCAGAAAAACATAAAACTATATTGAAACAACAATTAGTGTTTTTCATATGGGATTTCTTGGGATCCCGCACATTTTCCGGGAAAGAAATCGCGGGAAATTTGTGCGGGCAACTTTAGTTTGCACACATTCCTCGATGAGTAAGGTGATGACAGTAGAACTATAGCTAAAACTTTACAACAATTATGTGTTTATAAAACGTTATTATTATTATTATTATTTAATCATGAATTATAATTTGTTTGTTGTTGAAATAAACAAATTAAAATTAAATAAAAAAATATTTTGTATTGTTTTGCACCGGGCGAGAATTCCCGGGAAACCGAAAAGTCGTTTTCGCTTTCCCGGGAAATGAAAAAGTCCGGGAAAAGAAAAACTCTAATTACAATGGACGATGCAAACCTCATCACTTTATTGGAAAACTGTGACCGTTCTGGTCCGAAACAGCTGATAATTTATTACAGAAAAAGTAACTATTAAAATTTAGAAGCAGAACGGCACAGCACAGAGCAGCAACAGAAAGTAAAAACTAATGAAGTCTTAAGGAGCTACAGTAGGTTACGTATAACTTAACATAATAGTTTCTTAAAGTGACTGATTCTATATATATATATATATAGAAATATCGATGTTTTCAAAAAATATATATCGATACTGTTCAAAAATATCGATACGATATATATCGATACATTTTTTTCATTTGCCCATCCCTAGTAAGTAGTACAGTCTCTTTTTGTCTCTCTCGCAGCTGAATTAAGACTTTGCAAAATAAACTTTGCGTGTGAAAAAGGGATGTTACTAGAAAAAGATAAATTAAAAATAGGTATAAACTTATAAAATGGGCCATAATAAAACATACATACATAAATATTTCGGATTCTACTCTCTAATTCACCAAGTCTGTTGCGCTGAATAGAGCTAAATAATAAATAAAAAAAACTAATAGCAGTAAGCAATAGTGTACCATGATAACTGATTTTAAATTTTTACAAATTTTTGTAAACTTGTTGTGATACCTAAGTTAATACCCAGCTGAATTTTAAGCTAGACTAGTTTTATACTAGAATAAAGCTTTTATGCAATATGTTGATAATAATATTCCTATAGCTGAATTAATTAAACATCCAGCTGAATTGTAAAAACTTTCGAAGTCCTGGTTCACACACGTAAACTTTTGTTAATCAACTCGACAATCAGCTGTAAGAAAGATGGATAAGGTATGTATTTCCTTTTATTTTTTTCTACCAGCTGAATTAAAATTTGATCAGCAAAAGTTGACTTGTGTGAACCGGGACTTAAACAAGCTTAATTATATGCTTACAAAATATGTTATAATATATTCAGCTACACAGTGTAAAATAAATTTCGGTTAATTGGAAAATATATTTTCTGAATGAAATCGAATAAATTTTTCTCTGCTGAATTTTAAATTTTTAATAAAAATTAGTTTATGAATCTAGCTGAATTATATGGTTTCTTTTTTTTATTAAAAAAACGTTTGCTGAATGAAATTAAATAAATTTTTTCCAGCTGAATTTGTAGAAACCAGTTGAATAACACTGCTGAATTTACATACTTTGCTATTTCCATTTGCTTATACCGTTTGCCTTCTGAACAAATTTTCACTTGTCTTATTAAGTACTGTAATATAAAAAACTTATTGTAGAAAGTTAAAATAAATGCTGTGGTAGATACAATTTTCTTAATTTAAAAAAGTTTACTGAATGAAATTACATAACGTTTCCCAGCTGAATTTTATGCTAGGCTAGCTTTATACTTGAATAAAATTTTTGTACAATTTTTTTTTAATAATCGTTATATTTTATGAGCTGAATTAATTAAACATCCAGCTGAATTGTAAAAAATTTCTTAAACCAGTTTAATTATATGCTTACAAAATATATTATAATGTAAAATACATTTCGGTAAATTGGAAAATATGTTTTCTGAATGAAATTAAATAAATTTTTCTCAGCTGAATTTGTAATTTCTAATAAAAATTACTTTAATAACCTAGCTGAATTATAGGTTTTCTTTTTTGTACAAAAAACGTTTGCTGAATGAAATTTATTAAATTTTTCAAGCTGAATTTGTAATTTCTAATAATTTCCATCAGCTGAATTGCATATTTCTTTTGCTATTTCCATTCACTTATACTATTTGCCTTCTTAATAAATTCAATAAAACTATTTCTTTAAGCTTTAGGTCCGTAAAATTTTATATATTTTTCTTATATATTTTTATTTTTGATCGATATTTCGTAAACCTTTGGTTTACTTCTTCAGGATATAGTAAATTGTATTTTGACTTTTCTGTTTTTTTGTTTTTTCTTTTTCCTTTTTTTTACAATTATGTATACAATTTTCAAACAATAAAGTGTGTCATAAAAATATTTTTTAAAAAAATTTTTATATAACAAAGTGTGTCATAAAAATTATTTTTACAATTTTTTAATAGTTTTGGTAATAAAACAAAATAGGTGTAAGTCTACAATATTTGTTCATATAGAATTTTGGAATGGTTCTTAGAAATGATAATACATATTTTTTATACTTTTACATAACATTGTGTCTTTGAGTTTCTTAAAAATTTTGAATAATGTTGTAATGAATATTTACAAAATACTATTTGAAAAAAGTTTATAACATACATGTATATTAAAAAATTGGTTGTTTTAACAAATGAGAATACATACTTTTTAATAATTTTTAATAATTAATAGAAGAAATACGTATCATGAATTTTATATACAAAAACATTAACATTAATTAATTAAACTTTTTTTTAAAAATTATTTTATTTTTTTATAAAAAATGTTTATAAGAGTAACATTAAAAAAATTCTGTTGTTGTATGTTTCTTTCTTAAAACCTATTCTTGTTTTTATGTAATAAATATCTATAATTCTGCGCAACATTGGCCGTGTCTGTTCTGAAATTAATTCTCTGATTTGTTGGAACATCTATAATGTGTAACATTTCTAACATATACCTACGTTTATAATTAGATTCTGTAATCAAAATTGAAGTATTATCAAAATCTGGATAATGATCTAAATCAAAGCAATGTGAAGATAAAGCTGTCCTATGTGAATTAATATTCCTATACCTTTGATCTGTTTTATGTCCTGATATTCTTGTCCTTAATTTATTTTTAGTTGTGCCTACATACATCATGTCGCAATTTTCGTTGTCATTACCTTTACATGGTATTTTGTAAACTACATTAGATCTATCTATTTTTTCAATCCTATCTTTCGTGTTAGTAAATATATTTCCTAAAGTATTATAAATCTTATATGCCATCTTATATTTTGTCTTATCATATATTTCTGACTTATCTAACCTTTCTGACATTTTTGGTACATATACTAAAGATTTATAAATTTTTGGTCCATTATGATTATTATTATTGTTGTTGTTGTTGTTGATGTTGTTGATGTTGTTGTTGTTATCATTATTGTTATTATTATTATTATTATTATTATTATTATTATTATTATTATTATTATTATTATTATTATTATTATTATTATTATTATTATTATTATTATTATTATTATTATTATTATTATTATTATTATTATTATTATTATTATTATTATTATTATTAAAAACAACATTATTACTATTAATAATAATATTATTATTACCAACAATAATACTGCTGTTATTATAATTAAATTGTCTTATTAATTTACAAGAAAGATTATAGGGGAAACTATTTTCATTCAGTATACTTATTATCTTCTTTCTATTTTTCTTATGGAATTCAATATCACTTATTGATAATATTCGTTCTATTAAGTTTTTAGCCGTATTAATTATCATCCACTTTGGATGTTTTGAATAATAATTAATAATCCTACCAGATGAAGTTGGTTTTTGAAACCAGTCTATTGACAATTTATTTTCCCTTTTTAATACTAATGTATCTAAATACGAGAGCATTGAGTTATTTTCCATTTCAATTGTAAATTTTATGTCTGGGTGGAAGGAATTTAATGTTGATAGTACGGTATTTATTTCCTTTTCTTGAATAATGCAAAACAAATCATCAACATATTTTACTAAAAATGTTGGTTTAATAGTTAATTTTCTGATACATTCATCTAATAATTTTTCCATCACTATATCAGCTACAATAGGTGAAGCTGGAGATCCCATAGGAAGACCTTTTTGTTGTTTGTATATTTTATCATTACATTTAAAATATCTACTATCTACTATACAAAACTTTACAATACGTGAAAATAAATTTTTATTAATGTCTGTATATTGTGTTATTCTATTCCAATTTTCATCTATGATATTCATAGCCAAATCTACTGGTATGCTTGGAAAAAGAGATACTACATCAAGTGATATTAATTTATCATCATTATTTAATCTTATCTGTTTTATTCTGTTTTTAAAATCTAAAGAATTAACGATATTATATTTTGAACCTATAGTTAATTTTTTTAAAATATGTGTCATATATTTGCTAAGTTCATAAGACGGAGAATTTATACTAGAACAAATTGGTCTCAAAGGAAAATTATCTTTATGAATTTTAGGTAATCCATATAATTTTGGAGATATAGCAGTATTTGACTTTAATTTATACTTTT